>OU015525.1:40158036-43049286 GCA_907165065.1 Caprimulgus europaeus | reverse complement strand
GAATAAGTGAAAAACAAGCAGTACTTATAAAGCATTGCTAGAATGTTTCTCATACCCAAAGTCAACCACAATCTCCAGGAAAATATATTTTTTAACTTTCTTAAGCAGTGCAGCACGCTCTGTTTCATAGGGGAAGAAATCTGACTGGTTAGCGTTGTGCTACAGCAATTAGGCTGCTGCCAGCTAGCAGGCTGCTCTCTAAACCACCCAGCAGTTAAGAAGAGGCTGCAATGCAGATATAGACTGGCTATGTTTCCTGCAGTGAAGAAGCTGCCTTTTGTAACTTGAAAGCACTTTTCACATTTTTCATATGGTCAAGCAGAGAGCTACCCAGAATTTTTCTTCACCAGGAGAAATTCACATTTTTGTGAACTTGGAAGTCTCCTTGATTCAGATGGAGAAACAGAAATCAGCTGTGAGGAGTGGAGTTCAGAGATTTCAGTTAAACCTCATTCATGTGGAAATTAGGAATTCACTGGAAATGCAGAACGATTAATCTGCCAGATTTTTGGACATAACCAAACTGAAGAGGCCTCAAGTTGTTCCCCCAAGTCCTAGAGCACAGGGTTTAATAATGGCTAATAGTGCCAGTGATGATTTTTGAGCAACCTCTCCTGGCTCAAAATAGGCATCTATATCCATGTTTGCAACATGCATGTACTTTACAGTTTTCAGTATGTTAAGAAGATATTCAGTATCTAGTCTCCAAAAAGCCCTAGACTACTATTTAATATACATTTTTAAAAGGAAGAAAACTCAGTGGCGTCATCAATATTAAATCTCTTTCTCTTGCATATAGAAATGAAAAGTCAGAGAATTTTTATTTTGTACAGTATGATCCTTTTTCCTGAAAAGAAATCAATTTTCAGATTATAAAGCCTTTGAGAAAGATGAATAAAGGATTTAATATATTAGGTTTTCTAGATGCTCTACTGGCAGTACTAGTTTTGATGGAGAACAAGGAAGTTTCCAATTCTTTCTAAATTTGGGAAAACAATAGATCTGAAAGAAACACTGTTAGTAACTCAGTGGTCTAGATTTTGACCTTTTACAGTCATATAGCTTGCTATTTTTAATTTACATTCAAGTCATTTGGATTCAATTTTGAGGACAGAAAACATCAGAAATATACAGTGTGCTTTCAAAAACTTATTTGCAGGGAAATTTGACTTATGTAGTTACTGCTACTGGTTTTGTTGCTTGAAGTGTCTGAAGAGTAGATTTGTTGAAAACAATTTCTTAAAACCCAATCTTTCCCAGAACACCTATAAGCAAACCAGAGAAAATAAATATTATGAGAGAAAAATAAAACTAAAGAATCTGATTACACTTAATAAGATAGAAAATTATGGAAATAATCTTAATCGTGTCTTTTCCAGTTATTTAGAAAGGAGATATCATTGTAACCCAAGTATTTCCTGTTCCTACACCAGAATTTATGGCTAGTGTTAAAGTGAAAAAAAAATGAGGTTTCAAGGATCTGGAGAAAAAATTACATCTTAGTCCTGAAAATAAACCAAAGCTACTGTCTTCATTGTGTATGGTAGAACAACAGCATGCTGAGGGACATGTAGTGAAAGAGCAATGTAACATGTATGTCACATTGACACTGCTCCCTTGTCTGAAATCTTATGGCCCAGCAGTACCTCAGCCCAGGAAGGGACAGTACCATTCATTGCAAAATAATTGAGACTGTTAAATTCTGACTCTGATACATAAAAGGGAAACACGTATACATACATTTTAACTTGAGTATTCATCTTCTTCCTTACTTCCTTTACATGAAAAATCATAGTAGCTCACTGTCCCATGAACCAATTTTGTCACCACATTTTTTTTCTTTACTGAAAAAAAGGAAATCAAAGTACCTGTCTAAATTTAAAACTACCTCGCCTTCACTGCAGGCTTCTCAATATAAAGAAAATCTTCGCCTCCCTATACATTTACCCACAACAAGTAAAAAAAAATCCAGAAAGATGTTTTTAATCTGAGTTTAGGAAGTATGTTTGGATAGTTTCCTGCTTTACAACAGTTGGTAAACATAAGGGCTAAGCTAAGCTTAGAGAGTTTGTATGGCTTTTGCAAACTACAATGACAGCTTGCCTCTCCACATAGCACACAGAGAAAGCAAAAGCATTTATGTGATGAGTGGAAGAAAATAGGCAGGAACTAGCAGACAAACCCAAACAAGAGAAGTAGGGACACTGGAAAGTCAGATAGGTTTCAGGGAGCTCTCTGTCCTATGTGTATGATCTAAACTGATTCCTCCTCAAAGAGCCCAATAGACTGCCCTGTCCGTGCTACCTGCATCTGGTGCTTCTGAGTCCCAGTAGGTGAGGAGCACCTCCAGCCAAAGCCAGAGTACCCAGCAGCACTGCTCCAATGCTGCAGAACAGGGAAGTTGAGTCTATCCGCTGACTTTTTCCACCAGAAGCTTCTGAGGGACTGCAGTCCTTGCCTGCACAGGTATATCACCTCCTCTGGGCTGGAGAGTGAATGTGCCACATCTCCCTTTGGCCAACTTTGGGCAATGCCAATTGATTGGGGAAGGCTCATTTGGAGCTATGCATTGTTACTCTTAGGAATGGTCTTTGACACTGAGAACTTAGAAATGAGAATTTCAGAAGCAAAGATGACTTTCTGCATGGAAGTAAAGCATATGTTTGTTTCTCTACATATCCCCTACCATTGGACTATCTCAAAGTACTTGCCAAGTACCTGGCAGTGTTGAGGAATAAAATGAGATGTCCGAGTGACCTCAAATGTCTGTCAAACAGCAGAAGTGAGAGAGGCAGGGAAAATGAAGAGCAAGCTCAGGAAAACAGGTTTGTTCCAGTGCCATTTTATAGGTGTTGCAAAATGCTTGAGTATGTAGACCAGAGGCAAGAAGGAGAAATACCCCAGCTGGCAGGGACTGTTCCTTCATATGCAGGACTAACAACTAGCAGAATTGTCATGATCAAATACCTAGGAAAACCCCTGAAAATGAAGGTGAATATTTGTATAGATCCATACATGCATTCCACTTATTTTTTTTTTAATTTTTTTTTTAAGTGCGTGCCATATGGGCATTTGAGTGCTTCCTGCTAACGGTACATATATGCTGCCTGTGATCATTACCCTGGAACAGGAAAATTGGAATTTAGAAAGGATTTTGTTAATAAGCCTTTTCTAAATGACACGTTTACAGTCCACCTCTCAAAGGAGTACAGTGCCAACTTTGTTGTGAGGCAGATGGTAGTGAAAAAGGTGGATGTGACTCTGATCATTTAGCAGGGAAATTAATTTATGTGATACTAACCAGCCTCCAAATTGGGTTTATTGGCTCATTACAGTTTCTCCAAAATGCCAAAGCTTTATTTTAAAGAAACAGAAGGTTATTTTCAGTATATTTGAGAGAGACAGAGGAGAAAATTCACCGAATGACTAAGGATCGGTATTAAAGGTAAGATTACAACTTTTGTGCAACTTTGGATGAAGGACTTTGCAGATCATCTAATCAATATTGAGGAAATTCTTCTGTCTGGTAGTAAAATGCATCTTTGTTCACCCTTGACTGCTCTAGTATGAATGTTCTTAGCTTAATAGCATTGTACTTCTCTCATGGATACACCTTTCATTGAACAAAGTAAATTAAATACAACATGGCCTAGCATTACAACATATCAGTATTTCACATTTTCTTTTTATAAACAAAAAAGTTTTGGTCCCCTTATATCAGAATAACTCTGTGTCTATTTAGTTTACTGAAGTGAGGAAATTCAGGATGAAAGTTGGACAGCAAAATGAGGATTGTTCTTTACATTTTAGTGTTTTATGTCAGATGGCTGATCCTTATATGGCACTTCAAAAGTTCATTCCTGGCTGTAATGAACATTACAAAAAACATAGAAGGTAACTAATGGGTATAATTTATAGCTTTAATTTTACTAATTTCTCTTTGTAAGTAATAAATCAATGTCTATCCCCATTTCATTATATTTCTCATCCCACATTGCTGTGTTAACTTTTTTTCCCAAATACTGTGTTACAGCTCATCAACACAAGATTGTATATTTTATCACTATTTATTGTAGTCTGTGGTACACTGTTATCCTAAAGATGATTAGGAGCCTTTAGTACCAGCCTGCCTGAGGAAACAATAGTGTTCCTAAATCTGGTCCTTTAAACTTCATTGCTTCACTTACCTCAAAGTAATTATTTGTGCTTGTAAATGATCCAAGATGAAGAGGATTTTATGTAATGCATTACAATATGTAGTCTGATGAGATTTATAAAGATTCTTTCAAATTTAGTTCTGAAGTTTTATTAGGCTGCTGTAGTCAACTAGCATCTTTAATAATTTTTGATATTTCATGGAATATGCTATAACTACAAGACTAATAAAACACTAGCCTGTGATTTGGTTTTAGATCTCTTTCCTTAGTTTGTGTTTGCCATAGTATAAATTATTTTAGTAGTATAAAATTAATTTCCCGTAGATTTCTTTAAGAACAAGTGATATTTTAGTCTTTCTATTTTTATCACAATCTTTTTTTTTTTCCAATTTCATGGAGCACAGATTTTTAAAATATTAGCTGTTTGTATCCAGGCACACCTGCACAGAAGCACCAGTCGTGATGTGGGTAATACTCCCAGATTAGACTAACTTCTTCATATCCATTGGATGGGCTTTTTATAGATCCTGTGCTGTAACCTGAAATTTGCAGGATGCACATGATTGCTCTTGCCACTTGAAACAGCGGCACTGTCATGGTTGCCTTGTTTTCCTTTTGCGAGCTTATATTTATCAGCAGAAAATGAATCGTAGAAAATTCTTAGAGGGACAAGACGCTGAGAGCCAGAAGCCTGTTGTTTGTGGCTTTTGAAGGTTTGGGGAAGGGTTACTTACATTATCAAGTGACTTCAGTTTCCTTTTAAAATAATGAGCAAAAATTTCTGATGATTTTTGGAAGTGGGAATGTTTCACACACACTCATATGTGTCTTCTATTACATTTTAGTCCTGTACTAATACTAATTTTCTCCAGAAAATATTGCCTGTGATTAGTTGAAATAAATACCTGCTACGGAGTTTAGGAAATCCTCCAGAAGGACTAGGCTAGAATGAAAGATTCCCAAATTGAGACCTAAAATAGTCCTCACTAATCCTGGAGGTATTTATATTTGATAGCTACAACCGTGTTTGACTTAAACGTTTTCAAGACAACTAGAGCTCTGTTTCTAGTCCCCAGAAATGCTTTTAATTGTGAAATGCAGTGGTTCTTCTGCCCAGACTATTGTTAGGATTCAAAAATTAAGTCGGACACCACTTCCAACCTGATTGGTTTGGGGTTTTTTTTGAAAGTCTTGCATGCGGGATGTCCCCACAAAACAGCTGTGATCACTTTGTGTAGTGAATGGGTGGAAGTGGTAAAAGCTGTGACAAAACTTGGAGATCAGAGAATCTCTGTAGGTGACAGTCACACAGCTTCTTTACAGGAATCATCATTTCCCCCACCCCCACCCCCCAGCATTACGAGGATAAAAGCTTTTTCCTCCAGTCCTGATGCAGGTGGCAGGTGTAGATCAAAGTTATTGAGATGGTTGCGATACATTAGGCTAATAAGAACAAGAATTTCCCCTCTGTTGTCTTTCCTCTCAATTACAGCCTAATTCTTCCATAAATTATGCAAGAGACTTTCTACCTGTTACAGTTACCTGACTTCTTACAAAAATCAATATGGTTGTAAACTTTTAAAGGGCAATTAGAGACAAAAGAATTACATATGAAGCCTGGTGAAATTAAATGGAGCAATGGAAGAGAAGAGCTGCTTATCAAATATTTTCCAGTAGTGCTACTGGATTGTGGAGTAGTTCCCTGTGAAAAGCTGTAGTAATCCAATGGTCTGAACAAAATACTGTTGTGGTGAACCAGGGCTGCATGAGCACATCCTGCAGCATTAGTTAACCTTGAAAATGAGTGTGAATTATTAGGACTTGAATAAAACTAATGCCCTCCTGCATACCAAAGACGCACCACAAGTGAGAAGTGGAAATATGCTTGGTTTATGACTCCCCAGAAGGCATTAATTCAAAACTTTATCAGTATGAACATTAATCTTCTCTTACAATAGGCAGCTACCAAACTAGAAGACTCTGAACCTGAATTTAAAATTTATGTTAAAAAAAAAATAGGGAAAAGAAGTGTTTTAATAATCCATGTTGGGTGGGTTGTCCATGGCTGGATGCCAGGTGCACATCAAAAGCTGCTCTATCATTTTCCCTCCTCAGCTGGACAAAGATGAGAAAATAGAGCAAAAGGCTCATGGGTCAAGATAAGGACAGAGAGAGATCACTCACCAATTACCGACACAGTCAAAACAGACTTGACTTGTGGAAAATGAATTTAATTTATTACCAATCGAATCAGAGGAAGATAACGAGAAATAAAGCCAAATCTTAAAACACCCCCCCCCACCCCTCCCTGCTTCCTGGGCTTAACTTTTCTCCCGATTTCCACCTCCTCCCCCAAGCGGCACAGGGGGACAGGGAATGGGGGTTGGGGTCAGTTTGTCACTTCTCTCTGCCACTCCTTCCTCCTCAGGGAGAGGACTCCTTCCCCCGCAGCAGCGTGGGGTCCCTCTCACGGGAGACAGTCCTCCACGAACTTCTCCAGCGTGAGTCCTTCCCATGACTGACAGCTCTTCACGAACTGCTTTAGCATGGGTCCATTCCATGGTGTGCAGTCCTTCAGGAAGGGACTGCTCCAGCGCGAGTCCCCCACGGGGTCACAAGTCCTGCCAGCAAACCTGCTCCAGCGTGGGCTCCTCTCTCCACGGGCTACAGGTCCTGACAGGAACCTGCTCCAGCGCGGGCTTCCCGCGGGGTCACAGCCTCCTTCGGGCATCCCCCTGCTCCGGCGTGGGCTCCTCTCTCCATGGGCCCAGAGGTCCTGACAGGAACCTGCTCTGGTGTGGGCTTCCCAGAGGGTCACAGCCTCCTTCAGGCATTCACCTACTCTGGCATGGGGTCCTCCACGGGCTGCAGGTGGTCATCTGCTCCACCATGGACCTTCATGGACTGCAGGGGGACAGCCTGCCTCACCATGGTCTTCACCACAAGCTGCAGGGGAATCTCTGCTCTGGTGCCTGGAGCACCTCCTCCCCCTCCTTCTTCACTGACCTTGGTGTCTGCAGAGTTGTTTCTCTCACATCTTCTCACTCCTGTCTCCAGCTGCAAAATGTGCAGGGTTGTTTGGGTTTTTTTGCTGGGTTTTTTTTTTTTTTTTCTCTCTTCCACTTTTGAATTGTGTTATCACAGAAACATTACTATTGTTCCTGATGGGCTTGGCGTGGCCAGTGATGGGTCCATCTTGGAGCTGGCTGGCATAGGCTCTGTTGGACATGGGGAAAGCTTCTGGTAGCTTCTTGCAGAAGCCACCCCTGTGCCCCCTCCGCTACCAAAACCTTGTCATACAAACCCAATACATCTAGGCTGGTGGTCCTCAAATGCTTTCCTTTTGCAATCCTACTTTTGATTGCTGGTCCTGGTTTCTATCAAACTAGAACAGGTGGCTGAGGGGTGCTGCAGCTTTCTTTAAGGTCAGCATCTCCAGACTGAGAAGAATACATGCAGCTATCCATAGCACAGGCTTCTGTGGCAAGATTTCTATTTTATTAAAGATTATGTAATTTTTCATCAACCCATTCTAGTACTTTTAAGTAGACTGGGGAGGGAGGAGAACACTTGTTTTTTCCAGATAGAGACATTGTGGTCCAATTGTCCAGACTAGAGCTATCCAAAAATGCTATCAAAACAAAACGTATCTCAGGACTAACCAGAAAACATAATTTCCCTCCACACCAGCTCATGGCATAGCAACTTCATTGGTCTTTCCCCAGGCCAGAATTTTTTCATCCTGTCTTAATCAAAAAACATGCAGGATGAGGCTTGAAAAAGTTAATTCTTAGTCTAAAATAAAAAATTACTGAAAAACAGAAATATCATTACTTTCTATTCAAATGCTGATCTCCACTTAAAATACTATATTCTCATTTGATTAAAAAAAATAAATCAAAAAATAAAAACTTTAAAATGGCTTTGAAAAATCCCATACACCATATTATGGATGTCATAATTTTAACAGATTATCTGTTACCTAAAAGGACTGTGGAATTTCATAAAGCCCAAACCACACTTTTCAGAGTCATCTAGTAGTCATTGTCACCCCAGGTTTTAAGTGACTATTTGAGGCTTGTCAAAGGCACACTTTCAGAAAAAGGCAACTTTTTATCTCAGAGGTCTAATCTGTTTAAAAGCTCATTTTCAGTGAAATTTCTGGAACATTCCTACAGTAAGCAGCACAACGACAACACATGGCATCATTCAGGCACATTTAGTCCAGCGAAGTTTACTCTCTGGCTGCAGCAGAGCCATGCTGATAACTCACAGAATTATTGTTTCTCCTCGTGCTCTATAGTGTTGCAGATCTATGAGAGTGAACATCCAAAGAAGACATGCAGAATGAGGTGGGTTTCTTGTAAATGCTGTAGGGAGCCCTGTACAGACACACTAGAGCAGCTCTCTGTAAAGCCAGCCTGTGTCTGCCGTCACTGGTGGCATACTACAGCTAGTAGGATGAGGTGCATCAAACTACCTAATTCACACTGGATCAAGCCTGGTTCCTGACAAGCCTTTGGTTTGCCTTAGCACTACAGTCCATCTTGACATAAGTTCTGGGAGGATTATTTGTTTCAGGGCAGCAACATGACTTGAACTTTCTCCTTATTCAGGTATTGTGCGTCAACAGCACATGTAAGTCTACCCCTGAAGACAAGTGTCAGCTGCAATGGGAACCACACACTAAAGTGGCTCTGCAGGACCCCATGGTGTCCCAAAGTGCTGGCAGTGAGACAGCACTATGGAGCCCAGCTGGCACCATGCCACTTTTTTTTTACAGAAATTCTTGGGCATGTCTACTCTTCCTGGCATTCTGCTATTCTGCTATTACAATACTATACTAGTAGTCTGTGATCCCTTGTGCTTTTTGCAATATCCATATTAGCTCTTCCCCCATCCCATTATTGCTTGTGCCCTAGTCCAAAATCATAGAGCTGGCAATAGTCACTCTGAAACTAATTTTGCTTCTTTAACTCCAGGAAAGAATATCAATCATGGTTTTTCATTGTCAGGGACATATACTGTCAAAGTCCTTAAACCTGAGTATTTATTTACCTTGCTATATTAGGTTGATTGTTTGCTGACATTAGGAAAGACATGGGAGTCTATTCATTAATGAGTTTTTTTCATATGTATCCTGGCTTCGTTACATGGTCTAAAGCCAACTAAATTCTTGTCTGTCAGTCACCCATTGTCTTGGTTCATTACACAACCCATTTCTTAAGGCTCACCACAGCAGGAATTGTTTTCATTTTTGTTCTACTAATAGAACATGCTTTGGGAAAAACTCAAAGGAAGTCATTTCAGGAGCCTTAGCTTCAAATGAAAAATATGAAACAATTTACTTCCCAGTGAGGAAAAATGTGGGTTGGAGAAAGAAAAAGGCAGAAAAAGAAAGAAATGCAGATAGATATAGAATCACAAATCAGTTCAGAGTATGGGAGCCCTAAACACTGCAGGAATAATCCATGTAATGAACCAACAGTTTGAGAAACACACAGGGAGTTTCCAAAACATTTTCCCTTTGGAGAAGATAAAAATAATTTCCATAAAAATTATAGTCAGGGGCTTATAACTAGCACAAAGATAGTATACTATAGTTTTATCCAACTGTTCCTCCACTGCGGCTGAATAAAAGTTGGTAAAGCCCTGATCCTACTCTCAGATAATGAACCTTGTTCGTGTGGAGTAATTGCTAGAGGTAACTAAAAATCAGAAAATGGCTGTGTCCACACACTAAGGGAAGGTACAGTGTTGAGGACGATCCAAGGGGGAAAGCGCACCTGGTATGCTGGGAATTTAATAACTCTGCCATGGTTCTGGGTGTTTACTGTACAGGATATGGGAAGGAGTGGCGGCTCCTTCTCCAACTCCCCGTGCCAGACACTGCTTTGACTCCACAAGGCTTGATGTATGGTCTATCTGTGATTCTGGATCAGCAGCTGGTGCCCCTTTTGACAACTACTTCCCTTTGTGGACCTTGACAAAACCATAACTCCATACCACTGACCCCCCTCTTTCCCCTTCATAGAGAGCATCTCTAATTTTTGATAATTTCTACCATAAAAGGGGAACGGAAGTGCCTTTTGCCAATCACCATAAAGGTACAACTAGAGTCACTCAAGCTCCACCTTGCAGGTAGAAAAATAGTATAATAGCCCCAAGAAGGGAGGGAATTAGGAAAGACACCATCACAGTCAGGGAAGATGCCATCACCAACAAGTCAGTGATGACTCCATTGCAGGCCTCTGAGCCCTGGGACCAGCTGACGGGCTGAGCCTCTCGTTCCCCGCCATTGGGACGCATTTGGGTAAGACTTAGACTTAGACCTAAACTTAGACTCAGCCAAGAACTCCTCTCTCGGACACTTAGAAAATCTCTAGAGAATTATCTTACCAATTCAGCTCTTTGTAGTAACCTAACACCCTGCTACCATTAATAGTTTCAGTAATCTGTAACCTCACTATAAGCATTTATTTCTGCAGACCATGGTTTATCACCGGCAATCCATACAAATCTGTATTAATCCTGTTGCTCTACTAAAGGTGCTCTCATTTGCTTACAGAGTTGCTGCACAATTTCTTGCTGGGCTGCTGCCTGATAAGGCCACGAGAGTCCACAGACTGTGACTGGCCAACGGGTGTGGGACACGCTCAAGTAGATCCGGCACTAACGTGCCCGGACTTGTGGTGTCTCGTCAGACTGTGTCTGTCTGTAACCAGCCACCCCAACTGACCCGTGCTCAGTGGGATGCTGCTAAATTCTGCAAGTTTAGCTGTGTAAGTCCATAAATCATGGGCATGGGAGTGCAGAACACTACCCGGTGCATCCACAGCTGTTGGACTGATAGTGCGGGATTGGGCATCACTCAGGATTTAAGCCCAGCTGCCCCCAGCTCCTCCAGTTATCTAAGGGTGAGCTGGAATGCAATGGGGTTTATTTTCTGCTAAATTGCTTTACCACTCTTTTCATACAATAGTTCTACAGCTCACACAGCAGAAACATGCTCGTTTCAAGTCCTGTTGTGACCTCCCTAAAAAGAGTTGTTATCTGTCTATCTAGGTATCTTGACACGCACATACATATATCCAGCTGACAATACTACTACAACATTGGGTTTTGTTCTGAATTGAGCTTGACAAATAATACATGGCACTTTTAAAAGGTCTTAATTCATCCTTTTCTCTCTAAATAAATTTCCCACAAACAATTCTGTGAGGTTTTTTGCATATTCATTAAAAAAAAAAAATCCTTAGCATGTAGGTTGCAGTAGAAGCAGGATATTCACTGTTTACAATTCACTTTATAACTAGCTTTTTTTTTAGGTTAATAGATATTCTGTATTGTAGTACTAAAACACCTCGTGTCAACAAATTTTTGCTCTCAAGGATTAATTCTCAGAAAAAGTCAGGAAAACATCACAGTTCTGAGGATTATAAAAATATGGTTAAACAGTTGCTTCATTACTAGTGAAAAAAAAGTACAACATCCCGTGTAACTAAGTTTTCAAGTGTTTAATCTATGACTCTTGTGAACTCTATGAATTAGCATACTTTAAAAAAAAAAAAATGAAGGCACTGAAAACAGCATGTAATGTAGCCAGAACTTAAAAACTAAACAAGCGGGTCAGCCAAAGCTGGTGTTAAATGCAAAGCAGTGAGCACTGAAATATTTTAATCCGTCTCTTAAGCTGGCGGTGGAAATCATGAGGAAAAGAGTTTACAAAAAACTCAAACCAGACCCTCCACACTGCTCTCTGATCAACTTATTAAAAGCCAAGCAGAAATTTTTCCAGGCTCAAAAATATTGAGAATTTCTCCATGTCCACCACTGGTCTAACTAACCTGACACTGAACTTCCATTCCCTTGGTAAGGTCCCTCTTGCAGCTCTTTGTGCTTGGCAAGGTCCTTCAGTGTCTTTGAACCATGACACCACCACTAAACCCCCATCTGTCAAGTTTCTGCATTCAGCAAAATCCAGATAGATTCACAAGTTGAGGATATGAGATAATTAACCTTGAAATCTGTTTTTGTCCTTACTTTGGAGTCTTGGATGCCCAGCTGTCAGAAACTACAGGTAGAAATTCTGCTTAAAACATGAGCAAATACTTTCTGTGCTTAATGCAACCAAGGTCATTCGCTTTAGAGTACTAGCTGTAGCTGTGGAAGGATACATTGCCTAAGGGTTTGAACTGAAGGAGAAAGAGTTTGCAAAACTCAGTTATATTGGTATTAATAGAATACAGCCAGATGGTGCAGTCATCAATAATCTAAAAATATCCCTGGTGCATAGTCAAAAGCAAAGTAGCATGAAAATTAAAGTAAAAAAATTGCACTCACCAATAATGTCCTAAAACATCTTTAATAGTAACTCACTCCATATTTACTGAAAGGTCAATGCATAGAGACATTGAAAGCCTTTTGCAAGAGGATTTTTTCAGAAATGCAGTTTTCTGATATAAGAAGTCATTGAAAAGAATCTTATCATTACCTGACTGATTATAATGTTGTGTTCTTATGCAACTGAATTAGAATAAATACTTTATATGGTGGCTTTAAATGACACAAATTTTTTATTAGAAAAATGCACTCGTTCTCCTGTATACCTGGCCCACTAATGGGGACTAATGTCAAAATTCCTCCGACAAGCCTGATTCATCATTCCTGTCCGGGTTTTGATATTATTTATATACCCTTTGCAGAACAGGCAAAGATTTACCATTCTGATTGGTCCCATTTATACAACTATTGAAAACTATCTAAGATACAATGGTAATCAAAATAATTTTCATCAAAATCAAAATATATATTTTTTTATATCCATATATAAAGCTATGAAACTACCATAACTAATATATGTATGATACTTGCTCAACCAATATATACATACATACATACATACATATATTTGTAAGTGGTGATCCACCCAGCCATCTGTATAGAAATAGTTCTAGTCTTCAGCTGCTACATTTTTGCATTACTCTGAACCTCTCCATCTAAGACTGTGGTTGACAGCTGAATGAAAGAGAGAATAAACACCATAGTAAACATTTATTTCAATGCTAACAATATTTTTAATATTTTTATACACATTTATGAGCAAGTAGTCCACATGTAAGACTTAGCAATTAGTTAAAGCAAGCTTTAAATTTAGCAATATTAACTGGAAAAAAAAATATTTACACATTTGCACATTTTAAAAAATCCTTACCTGGGCATAATCTGGAATTTTGGTTTTCTCTGAGTGCAGGGAAGGAAACACCACCAAAAATAAATCAATTTTCTCTCTACTAATCCTCAAAGAAAAAGGCTGATACAGCACTTTTTTGTTTTGTGCATGTAAGCTATTTTTCACAAACTCAGTCTTTTTATAGTACATGTCAAAAGGCAAGATTTTGCTGGGGTTTCTTTCTCCCACAGGTATTCCCTAACAATGAATTTGGGAACCTTTGTTTTACACGAAGTCAAACATTACTGTATGCTTTCAGAGATCTACATGCACAAGCTCTGTAAAAGAAAGTACATGGAATTTCTCAGAGCATGTCAGCTTTTATGAGACTGAGCATCTCTTCATTAACAAGAGGAGCAAATGGAACAAGATATGGTTGGAGATTATACTTGTCAAGTGGACAAAATAGCACAACTGCCTGCCACAAAGCCACCTCAGCCCCACGACTGCCTGTATGACTCAAAGAGACAACGACTTAGACCAATAGGGCTTGAAGTGGTGATGTACAGAAAAGGCTCAATAAATCTTCAGAGCAGAAAAAGATGTAAGAATTTTTTTTTTTTTTTTTGTCTTAGCTCACTTTGCCCCCCTGCTCTGTACTACCAACCTTCTCACAGATTCACCTTCTCAGGAGCAGTTCTGTGTTGGGTTGCCAAAAGCCGCATGGGCTGCAGGAGTAAACAGCACACCGCTTTGGTAGTGATGGATTTCCTAAAGTACCAAAAAATTGATCTTTTTAGAGGGAATAGACACCATGGAAATGAGAAGTGAGGTAAAAGTTGGGATGTAGAGTTTGGGGCATGTTGAGATGACAATACAATTAAGATATTCACATACACAACCATAAGGGGGACCCCAAATAATTAAAGAAAAAAGCCCAGTTTTAAAATATTTGAGAGCTACTGAGAAGGAAAACATTTGAAGGAAATAAGTAGATATGCAATGACTGCTTTTGCTCAAGAGAGCAAGCAACTAAGCAGTACTAAGGTAAATCGTTCCTCTCAGCCTCATATCCCACCATAGGTGCATATTGTGGAAATGCAGCAACATCAGAAGCATGTATAAAAATGAGAGTTGTGCTGATTTTTTAGTGTTGTAACCAACACCTGAATCTGGCTCAAACTTATCCAATTCTGTCAATGATCTTCAACAGCTACTTCTGGGAATGATACTTCTTTTATTCAAAACTATTCACTCCTTGAGTAATTTCAGAGTAGGAAGGAGCAACCCTAAATCATATCATTGAAGAAAAAAGATTAACACCAACTGAAATGGAGGTAAAATATCATTTTTCATACAGAAATAAGACTTGGGATGCTGAGAGTATTCTTCCAGTAAAATATTTTAGCAGTTATAAAACATCCGAGACTTCTTTTTTGGCATCACCCAAGAAAACAATTCAAAGACCCAATGTATCCTCATTACCAGGATCCTTGAATCAAATGCTCAGACCACCCGTCAGAGCTATTTAGAAAATATGTTGGGTTTATATGTTAAAAAAAATAGAAGGAACAGGTTATGTTTTTTTATAGAGGCAATGAAAACCTATTCACTTTAAAGTGATTCACTGGAAAAGCCCAAACACCAATATGGATTTTGGGCTTGTTTTATGCTTCCTTTTTATTTAGACAGATGGTTATAACAGTATTTCTATGAATAATTTTTATTCATGCACACTTTAGGAATAATTTCACAAAATTAACAGTGGTACTTGGGAAGGAAATTACTTTCCAGCATCCCCCTTTTAAGAGTAATTTTTTAAAAGGCACATAAGTGCCTTAGGATCCTACATAATTTTCAAAAGTTATTTAAGCCCTCATAGCCTAGTTTCCTCACAGGCAGCAAGATTTAGGATTTGAAGGGATTTATTTAGATGGTTTTCAGTGTTGTTTGGCAGAGGAGCACAACACAACTCCTTGGCCATTCACAGCTTGGAATTTCAACACCAACACGAGTGCCTGTTTGCAGCTTGGGATCCCTATACGGGAATTGTTAAGCTTGTAAGAAAGGGATTTTCGGCTTTTTAAGGCAAACAGCTGAGCAGTGAGCTGCCTAAATTAGCCAACAGTGCAAGGCTGAAGAATGGGGCTTATGTGTCTAAGCAACTGATGTGATGCCAGTTTAGAGGTGGCTCCCCTTGCTCAGGATGCTCAGCTGTGAGCTCTCTGCCGGACGCAGGCACCACAGCCAAGTCAACTACTTAAGCAGCCTGTGCCCTAGTTGTCAAAACCTCTGCCTGTCTTGAAGGCCGTCTCTGCTGAGCTTATTCTATTATTCTCATTATCCCTCAGCCATCACATAGGCTGGAGTTAGGATTTCCTTCCATCTAGATGTGGCTTGTATTTATTTTTCTGTTGTGGTCCTGGGAGACAGCATGCCTCAGGCATGCTGAGGACACTGCTGGATGGGTAAGCCACTAATGAAAGGACTGTTTTGGTATCCAGGCTAAAACCCTGGTGTCGCGGCTTGCAGGACCTCCATTTAAGGCAGGGCTCAGAGCAGCTCATTACTGTGGTGCTGAAGTTGCGACTAGGCTGATTTGAATGTGTTAGATAGCAGCAGGTGAGAAGGTATTTTTACTGATTTGCACTGATAGTTTCACTGTGATGTGGTTTTAAAACCCTCAGTGAAGCCTCTTCAGGTGCATAACGGTCTGATGATTTGGCTCAAAGGAAATGAATTGTTTTAGAAATTTAGATTTATTATAATAATCTGTCTATGCTGGGATCCCTAAAGGTGATCAGTATCATACTAGTGTAAGGTAGTAAATATTTAGGTATCTAAGTATCTCTGCAAATCTGAATCTTACATGCTTTAAAAATCAAGGGTGCCTATCAGCATCCTAAATACCCTCACAAACTTAACCCACAAGTCTCCTGAACTTTGTTTTGTTTAATTGGAAGTTTTTGTGAGTATCTAAACTGCAATTGAATTGAATACTTATAAACATATCAAAAAACTCTAAAAAGAACTTCTGAGTTAACTGTTAAGCTATTAACTATTGAGACAGCTGCACTTTCTATTTTAAGCTTCATTATAATGGAATATTGCCGTATTATTTCACAGTTTGCTTTGAAGTCGTGCCACCTATTGGTGCATCGGAGCAATGATGAGACTGGCTGGATTTCTCTCTGTGAAACCACAAAGGAAAATGTATCTTACAACATCAAAAACCTAAACAGTAAGGAATCTAATAAGTGAACAGAAGTAAATTAGTCTACTTGCAATTGCCAGATAATTTTCTAGTGCTATATTAGCACCCCATTTGGATAAGGCAATTGCTAAACTTTAGTTTCTCTCCTTTTGAATTTGGGGGAGAAAAAAAAAAAATCCTCTTCAAAGATTGAAACACTGAAGGCCTGGAATCTTGTTCAAAGGATTTGCAGACTACACTAGAAAAATGTACATATGTTTATTGATGCAAAATAGGTTTAAATATACAGATATGCATGCACTACATTTACTTATTTTGAGCCAAGTTTCACATAAATAACTTACTTCATAGATGTAAACAGATCAATCACTCTGCCTTTATTTGCAAATGTATTCTTCTACACCAGCAATATGCTGCACTGGGAGAATATTTCAGAATTCTCTTTTAGCTTATGTTATCCTGGTATCACATTACTTTCAAGGGCCATACTATGCACTCAAAAACTGTTTATGATGCCAAGAGCATTTGGGGAACAACAGTAGAGCACAGACAAAAGCTAAGAGGTATGTGAGCAGTGCAGGACAAAAGTCTAAGGAGTAAGCAACAACTGTATGGAAGCAGAAGTAAAAACTAAATGAAAAGCTTTATTTCTAGGCCTTCTGGTATTGAGATTTTTGAAATTTTGTTAGGAAAGTGAGAATTTTTCAAGACATAGCTGAACCTTCTTTTAACCTTAACTTTTCTCAAGACTTTGTTCAGGAGATGCTTCACTCTTGGATAATGACCTTTGTTGCCTCCTATACCTGATTTCTGCCTGGTGTCCTCCAGGACTAAATATAATAAATAACCACCCGAGAAGAAGAGCTTTGCGGCTAATGAGGGCTAGCCAGCCCTCTGCTTTCCCTGCTAGAACCAAAGCAGGACAGCTAAGGAGGATTGTGCAGAGGAAGCAATGATCAACTTGTCGCAGCTGCAACATAGGCTGTATAAAATAAGGCATCATTGTCAACATAGCTTACCCTGACAACTCAGACAAGTTGTGTTGTGATTATTCATGCAAAAGGATCTAGATGTAGAAGACAAAATATTTTAAGAAAAGGGCTTGAAAAATATATCACCAACAAGAAACTTCCAATCTGTTAACAGTTCTTTAAATATTTGGGACACGAAACTGCTTAATTCACAAGCCTTGCTGTCTTCTGTTCATTATTTTGTGTACCCAAAAGAATTCACTAAAGTGCACTCCACACGATGACAGTGTGACAAGGGCCAATTTGTGAATAACTTGTCAACAGCTTGAATGAAACTCTAGAAATCCATAACAGGTGCTCGATAGCTCTAATCGAGTGACAGATGGATTAGATACATGAAACCACAACAAACTGACTGAATGGGAGAGAGAGAGAGAATGAGGGTGAGAGTGGGGGAGGTTCATTAACTATAGAAGAGAGCAAAAATACATGAATTATTAAAAAACTGGCATGAGCCAATTTGTGTGGATGCTTCCTGCTCATCTTCAGCAGGCCTGGGAAGAGGAGCTGCAATGCCAGCTACTACACACAGCAGCAATGGTCTAATATCTTGACTCAAGGCAGGGATGTAACAGAGCTTGGCACCGGCATTGATTGCAGAAATCACTGTTATTTTTTAGTACACATATAGGAGCTGATTCAGCAACGTACTTCAGTGTATGCCTTGCTGTAAGCATGTGAATAGTGCCATTAAGGTCAGCAGAACAACTGTGTTCCACTCATGCTAACATGTTTAAGCATATTGCCAATTTTTTGTTCTCTGTTGTGAGATTTAAAATACATAGAGATGAATCCCAGCTACTATAAATTGTTACAAGCCCCCTGGAGCCCTGACGATTGCTGCCATAAGAGTCTCGAGTGCCACTCAAAGGCACATCCATGTCCATGGGTAACGATGGACTGATACTTCTCTTCAGGCTTTAAGCGAGAGGGTTGCCATCTGGGCCAAACCTTGGCACTGCAGACCTGTCCCCATGCACCCCATGCCCACAAACCCAGCCTGCTTCCCCTAGGAACCAGAGGCTGCCTGCACCCACCCCACAGACTTTTCCCAGTGAGGGTTCTCTAACACTATCAATGCTAGATATCCTGTGTTTGAAGTACCCAGAGTCATCAGTAGGTGCCTGTTGCCCACACATCTTTGTGCCAGGTATGTCAGAAAACTGTGTTTAGGCTCAGCAAGGACCAATTCTCCTTAGCCTGCACCCAGCCTGCCCCTTCTAGCCGGCCTTGGCTGCTGGCAAGAGCAGGGCACTCTTCAGCTCACTCTTTCTCCCTCTTCAATAGATTTTCCTTTAAATTACTTTTTTTTACTTTAAATTAAACCTTCCATTTCCTTATTTTCCTCTTGTGTACACTGCATAATGCCACAATCCCAGATTTGTGATTATTCTATCCAAACAATGCTTTTCCACAGCTACCTATTAAGGGAAGAAGCAAAACCCTGACATCTGGTTTGCTTTTATAGTGACCTATCAGGTTTTTTTCCTCACAAATCTTACTGTGCCTAGTATCTTCCCTCAGAGAAAAATTTGTGAAATTTTGGAACCTGTTGAGATAATTAATAAAACAGTTACTGAATACAGGTACAAAACCAAGACTTGCTGTTGATAAAAAACCACTAGTAGCTTGATTTCTATTCTCCACCACAAATGTCATGTAAACACATGAACCAAACTACTGCTTAGATAATGAATTTGCTGTGTGTGTACTCATTACTGTACCAGAAACCCCTGTGGTAATAAAATACAGCCATTTTACAATAAAATACAGGATTGAACTCCCAACATAGTTTAATCTTCTCATACTTTGGCATAATTCTTGTGTTTTATGATATATTCACTCCTGCCATAGTCCAGACTGCTCTTTTTACCTGGGGTGAGACTGTTCTTTCTGACTGCATGGGCAGTGATCCCCAAAATGTCACACTAGCACACCCATATTCACAAGTGAACCTTGAAACAAATTAAGTGTCAGAATTAACCCAAGGAAGACACTGTTTCATACCCGAATTTCACCTTTCAGCTCCTAGCAATGAAAAAGAAAGTTGTACTCATAAATCCAGAATGTAGGGAAAAGGCAGTCCTGTACAAGCACACCAGGCTTATGCATTAATTAAATCTCATTTTACCTATTTTAAGCTCTACTCCATAGGCTTTCTGCAGTGCATAGCTACTTGCTCTGGGTGAAAAGTTTGATTGTAAATTGTTTGTTTATTTGTTTGGGTTTTTTTTCCTGGCTGCAATAGTGTTCATATAAAGATGAGACCAAGAGGCTGAAAAAGCATAAGATAAGAGATAAAAAAATCATAAGTTCTGATAAGGATACTCAACTGTCACCATCATTACTCACTTGACAGTAAGTAATAATAATAATAAAATAGCTAATGCCACTGCTTAAGAAAGAGTGGGCAGGCACATGTAATGAGCAACAAAAGCATATTAAAGCAAATTGTAAATCCATAGAGAA
The DNA here is from genome assembly GCA_907165065.1 of Caprimulgus europaeus. The sequence continues at coordinate 43,029,243 of OU015525.1, read as the reverse complement.
TCAATCGTGTTTCAGTCTCTGGAAGAGTTTGAGTGCCCGGGGTAGTTCTTAGCCACTGCTTTTATAGAAGTGAAACTGAGATTGGAAAAAGTTTCTTGCTCAGTGAATGAATTTCCTCATCTTGTTCAGATCTGACTCAATGCTCCTCTATTTTGGCTGAGAACCCTATTTTATGTATATTAGCCTTGGATCTAGCAGTGTTGCCCTGTTCCAAAGTTAAAAAAACCCAAACTGATTGCATGCTCTTATGACTATGCCGCCTTTGTAATGCACACTGTAATTATCACCATGTAGAGAATTTTGCCTGTCTACTCCACAGCTGCTTGTGGGTGAAACAGCAACTCTACGTGAGCGAGTACACAGATGTTCAGCTATTGAATCACTTCTTTGCAATCCAGACCTGAAAATAATTTGGATGTCAGTGCTCTTCAAACATCTCATCCAGTGTTGACTTTCTTATTTTGAGAAATCAAATCAAATTTTGGTCTTCTAGATTTTAAAGAACTGAAACTAAGAAGTGAACCTTCATGACAATTGTGCAGACTGGGAGAGACTGAGTTCAAGGAGATGCGTGTTTTGAATCTCTCTACTTTTCCTAACATTTTCAATGAACATTGAGTTGAATGCAAGGTACACAATGGGATGCTTTCACTGGAATTAGCATTTATTGAACAAGCACTAGACAATGGCTTGTTGGTTGTTTGGGGTTTTTTGGTTTTTTTTCCCACTACCTGGTAAGCCAGGTACAAAGCTCTGTCTGAACTCCCCAAGACTTTGTGAATGGCTGTATCACTGATTTACACTTAGGCTCTCACTGAGAGCATCCTAGAGATCACTGCAGATCTTGCTCAAGTCTACTGCTAACATCAAGATGAAAGGAAATTATTAGTCTCCCCATTTCACAGATGGAAGGTGAGACAGAAGAAACATCAGCTTCTTTGCACTTACAGTTTCATGTACTTGTGTAACCAAACGGCAGACAAATGCCTGCACACATCTTTCACTTCTCCATGAATAGGAGTGAGAATTTTCACATGCACCATTTGCACATAGTAAAGTGTTTGAAGTGCAAATGCCGTTTAAACCATACAGATTTGTTTTCAGACTCATCCCGTTAAAAGGCTTCCCCAAGATCTGTAGGTTATAAGTGCAAGAGCCAGTAACAGCTGCAAGGACTGCAAACACCCTTTCCCTGGCATCATGAGAGCAGCTGTTGAAAGAGAAGGTGTTCTTTTGATGGGATACTGTAAACAGAAACTAGAGACAATCTGAAATGCTTCACATTACAACATTTTCAAAATCCACTCACATAGATGATTAACCTCCTAGTAGCCCATATGAACAACTGAAGGACTTTAGAAAGCCATTACTTTAGCTTAAATAACTTTTTCCTTTAGCTGGTCTGACCTGAGGACATCAATTTCTTCACAGTTTGACTTGGATTAGTGCTTTCAGCCTGAGCCAGTGGGGAAAAGAAATAGAAAAGTCACACGAAAGGTTTGCCACATAATTTGCTGTCTTCCTAGCCAAAACATGTACGATTTCTATGTCAAAATACAAGCATCACAGGACATTTTTTACCCAACACCATTTCCTATAGAGGTTTTGTCTTCTGGCCACAAAAAAAACCCCAACAAAACAAACCAAAAGCATTACAAAATCTTCCATTAAAACACTCATTCTTTGTTACTAGCATGTGTCATTGATGTCGGCTGAATCCCTAAGTAAGGACTGGGTCTAGGTTCTGAATTTTAAAAAGTTGTTTTTAAAAGATCACGAAGCCAACCATAATAAGTGTGATCAGACCTCCTTATATTTAAACCTGAATTTGAAAGTTGCCCTTAAGCAAAAATCTATGTGTAAATTGTAATTTCTAGGTCAGTTTGAGACTTGGAATAGCAATACTTTGCTGGATCCTACATTTCAGTGTTAGACCTATTCCTGTATTTCTGAGGTGCAAGCAAAGAGGTGCTTGAGAGTGTATTAGGAGAGGTGATGCACAAACTTCACATTAATTTTCATCTCTTCTGTGTCTTTCTAGGATACCTTCACTTACTGTCTGGCTTTGATAGTACATATCACTCTGAATGGGCAAGAAATATAAAGGATGTAAGACCTGAATCAGATTTCGAAGACAAGTATTGATGCTGTAGGGGAAAGAGAGAGATAGTATTAAGATTTTTGAAGCTGAACGCTTGTGCCCTGAGGCCAACTCTGTGCATTCAGCAGCAGGCTGTCACACCCTAATTGCTAGTACCCCTTTGTGAATCAACATCTCTGAGAAGCCAATTCTCCGTGATGCTTCTTTAGTATACATCTTCTCATTTGCCCCATGTATATTTCAGTTTGCCATCTGATAATTGGAATTGTGTGGGTAGCAGCCGGTACCATCTGGCTTGTTAATAAGTAGAGGATAAAAATGTCTAATGCCTTACTCTACATAAATACAAGAATTACCTTACAAATAAACAGCTCCCTAAAACCTCAACTGATGAGAACAAAAGAAAATAGTGTGGTCTTAGCTCTCTAAAAAACACTGAAGAGAGAATGAGAGAGCAGTGGGAAAGCCTCATCTCTTCTCATCTGAAGTTTTAGTGTAACTAAAACATATGGGAAAAATAATGCAAAATTAAACGTGATAATGCACTTTTCACACCAAAACATATTGAGCCACTATAGAAATGATGCAATTAAAACTACTGCCTTCAGGAGCCAAAGCCTAAGCTGAATAAGTACGGTACAATCAAAGTTTTTGATTTAAAACCAGTGAAAGATTTATCATAATGAACCTCAGAATTGAGATAATATGACTTGGGGGCATCAAAGCTTAGCTATAGAAAGCCACATGTCCTACAATGTGGAGTTAGAATTGGAAGACTGACATCAGCAGATTTTAGGGCACAGAAAGGCTTACAAGTTTATTTGCATGTGAATGGCCAAGACCATGCAAAATCTTGCATGTAAACAGTGCAGTATTGTAATCAATACTTTAATTAACAGGAAAGCAGTGCAAAGCTGTCTGCATTGGGAAATAAACTCTGATCCTGTAGGCTGGATGCGAAAGCCATGCTGTTGTACTGGGAACCTGCTGGAACTTGCACAGCTCCTTATCTGAAAGGCCTCATACACACCGTGACAATGTCCTCTAATCTGGTAATAAAAAGGGCATCATGAACGGCAGCAGCCAGGCCAGCCAGGGATGGCTGCAGTCACACTATGCTCTTAAGATGGTGAAAGGAGATTTAAGCCTCTTGCTGGTTGCCTCCAGCCTGGCCTGGGTTGGGATAGGGGAAAAGGGAGGAAGCGCAGCTCGGGGGCCGCTGCCGGGCTGGGGGCTGCAGCACCCGGGAGGTGCTCACAGGCAGAGAAGAAAAGGCACACAGTGGGCACCTTGGTTCCTCCCCCGCCACCAGTCATCCCATGAAATTTCAGCCTAAGAAAGCAGAAGTGCTGGCAGTTGGAGTTTTGCACTGGTGGAGGGCTTCCCCAGCAAGACATTGCCTATCCAGAAGGTGCTCTGAAATGCTCACCTTCATTCTTCCAGACACAAACCCATCTCAGGGTGAGTCAGGACTCAGAGGTACCCTGTGTTTCCCCAGTTAGTAACACTACTCATGATGATACCATATCAAGCTGGAGAGGGCATTTAGTCTGACAAAACAGGAAAAGACCCACATTTGGAAAGCAGACCAGATCTGCACTGGGTGGAGTTGGTGTAGCCTGATACCTGGTGTACTCCTGTGGACTTCTGCCCTGTGCACCTGCCCCCATCACTGTCACTATAAACACAGGAGCTATACTCTCTGCTTGCCTACCTGCTTTCTTGCTCAAATATTTATAATCATATGTAAGACTTGTACCATTTACATCCTTTGACACCGCACCAGGCACAAAAGTGCAGTTCTCTGGCCAACCTTGCACTAACTCTTGCTGCTAGTCTGGGTTGTACATTGTGCTGATCAGGAGCCAGCCCTTGCAAAACAGAATCTGTAACAGCTGAGCCTCCCTCCTCTTCCCTCTTATGGTGAATCATAATTTTGGTCTCATAGCAATCAGCTGATTTTTTCACAAAAACTGTAGGAGCTCCATTATCTCAATAAAAATGCTTCTGGTTTTATAGCCTTTGCTTCTGTGGTTTTGAAATTTAGCTTCTGCATTTTGAAAATTTAGTTTCAGACTGACCAGCAGCACTAACTGGAAGATACCTTCAAGGGAAACAATGTAAGAAGCATAGGAATAAAATGAGGACTAGTAATAATGCCTTAGGAAGGGAAAAAGAGAGCTAAACCTACATGATGGGCTGGGCTTAACAGATGATAGCTTTTGAAATAGGAAGCATGGGGATTTCTAGTGAACCTGTAGAATACAGAGCAGAGCCAGTTCTGACAGGCAGAGGAACTATACCATAAGCAGCAGAGCTGAGTACCTTAGCTGGTTCCATGCAGTGTCTCTAAAAAACAGGGATCAAAGTGATACCATCACAGTTGTAATAACTGCCATCAAGGCATTTAACATATAGTGCGTTATTGCACGTCACTCATCAAACAAGGTAAATACTATTGTGAAACTGATTGTATACTGCCAGTCATATAATAATAGCTATTATACGCTCTTACACGTGTGCTCTATCTCTTTGTCCCTCACTGCTACAAGCATGAATGTACCGCATGCTCCTGTGTAAGACTGACGTTGCTTGTTTCCAATACACTTCAGAGTCTTCTTGTTTCACAGATGTGAAAACAGAGCTAGGATCATGTGTCTTGCCCAGAGTTACCCAAAAGGCTGAGCAGGGCCTAGATCTGGGTTTCCTGAGGTGCAGTTTTGTGTCCTGCCAGCTGGGAAATACAAGACGACCCCTCACAGCCTTCAGCACCAATGCTCTCTATGAGGTGCCTCTGCCACACATGTCTGTGCAGTGAGCTCAGCACTTCAGCCTGTGGAGATGGCACTGTATTTTTTTGAAGGAGTTCATTTCACACACATTTTTGTCAAAGATTTTTACGAGCCTTTTAAAACCTTCATTCCTTCCCTAAATTCTTTTTTTACCAGACATCAGGATTAAAGAAACTGACTGTCTCACAATTCTAGGCAATTCCCTCCCAAGGGAACTAAGCTCATCCTGCTTCTAAAGGATCAAATTAATTTCATCTTCCATTCCAATAAATTTTAAATCAGCATAAAATGTGGGTCCTAATCCAGATTTTGCTTATTGTGTCACAAGACAACAGGGGGTGCACATGAGATGCTACATATGACTGTAATTAAAGAAGATTGCAGGTCAGATACTTTAAGCCCCAGCTCCCGCTTCAGCAGCAGTGACAGGGAACTGTTTGGACAGGTTACATCTTCAGGCAAATAAAGAATAAGGTTCAGTCCTTTGTTTTTTCTTCTTGTTTTATTTTCCATCAGAACATTAGAAAAGGTGTGCACAGATAGTAAAGAAGGAGTTTGGTAAAGGTCAGAACTAGGCTTGGGATAACATCATTGATGTTTTATTCTACAATACTTGGGATGGGTACAAGTACCCACCTGGAATTTTATAGTGCATTGTGCATGCAAATAGATGTTAACAAGGTATATATAACAAGTCTATGAAATAATAATATGAAAACCTAGTAGCTAGTCATTTGGATTGGCCAGAGAAGGAAATTTTTAAAATGCCCTGTTTGGTAAATATAGCTGTACATTTAGCTTCTAAAAATGAGCCACTTCAAGGGATGTGAAGCTGGGCACCAAAATCTGGTGCTGGGCACAAAAAGCTGGTTTGAAAAAAATCTTATGCAGTAACAGTTTTGGAGCAGATAGTAGCAACCTAAATAGTAATTGTTATCATATAACTGAAAAGTCCTGAGATTTACTTGGACAATGTCCCTGGAAACATTCGTTAAGAATGAAATGCAGTTGAAGCAATTTTTACCATGAAGTCAGACAGGAAATCAGACTAATCCTTGATGAAATTATGTGTAAGCTTGGCTGTCTAAGACTTACTGGAGCAAAAGAGGCAGAAGAAAACCAAGCCAGAATGAGATAGTGAAAGGTACTGAAACTAGGTCACTGTTCTACATTACACAAAAGCTAAATGGAGTTGTATCATCCCACAGTATTGTGAGCGACATGGTCAAAGGACTTTATCTGGTGCATATCTCCTAGCAGCATCCAAGTCATACAGCTGCAAAACTCATGAAGAAATTTTAAGAAATTTAAGAAATGCCAAGACAGGTAGAATGTATTGCACTGAAGGAACACGGGGGGAAACGAAGGGGATGGTTTCTGTCATAACTATGCAACATTGCATGACAACAAATTCCCATCAAGAAGTCCTATGATTTATTAAAAAAAAACCCAAAAAGTACACTATGAGTAGGGTGAAGGGGAGTCTAGTGGAAGAGCCATGACATAATTAGACAGATACACAAAACCAGCAGGAGAGAAGAGGTGCTTAATTAGTAAAAAGAAATAAGATTGCAGTAGAAAACAGAATCTGTTTTCTACCCTGCAGACTCAAAACCCTTTTTCATTAGTTAAGAGATAGGATAGACTTACTGACCAATAGGACAGCAAAAGCTTACTGTTCCTGTTCCCCCTCCTTCTCTTTGATATTTAAAGCTTCAATTCCATTCAGGTTAATTCAATCAATGGAATTTATATATCTTTATGGAATTAAGCAATTTTCTCCCTTTTATAAGCAGACATATAGAACAATTATTAAAAATGTAAAATTCAGAAGATGGAAATGGTTTGAAAGGTTATTTCAAACACAACATTTTTTATTGTTTTGGTTTTTTTCACCTATGGTTTATGTTAGTTTAGCAATAAATATAGCTTAACTGTTTACATTATTCTTTTTTAATGGAGAAAGTCCATCATTTCAAGACTGAAATAAACATTATCAGAGCAAGTTGTTTAAAGATGAATGCAGGAACAGTCTTTAGATAATATTAATTTAATCAATTAACTGTAGAGATCTTATTTCCTATCCAAAACCACTAGGAAAAGTGTTTATTTGCTCACAGTCCCTGTCTCAGATTGCTGGAAACATTTGAGAATTGTTTTCTTAGGTGTACATAGAGCCTAACATCCTAGTATGACTGCCCTCCCCTATTCTTACCAACAGCAGATGATCAGAATTAGATCTTTTAAAAATGAGCTATGGGGAGCTCCCTATCTGACAATAAGATTTTCTAAATTTGTAATCTCAACTTAGGCAGCCAGACAAAACAAAAATGCTATCCTCAGTCTTTATCTGTTTAGTATTAAGGCACATTGCTAAAGGAGACCTATTTCTGTCAGTAGTGTCAGAGATCTGTAGTGTGTGAGAAGAGACCACCCCATCAGTGTCTGCTGACCTGAAGGTCTACAGCTTCAGTTAAAAAGTAATTTTAAAGCACTCTGAAGAAATATTTTGTTATATTCATTAAGAAATATAAAGAAATATTTCTTAAGTAACTATTAATTACTTAAGAACCAGTTCATGCTGTCCTTGGATAAGTGTCCTAAAGGAAAGCAAACTCTGAACCCAAGTGGAGCAGAGCTTCCCAGGATAGGTCTATCTCCATCCAGCTCTTAGCTGACTCTACAGCTCCAAACTCAGCAAGATTTGTGAGTATCCAGGATTCATATTATGATCCAAATTTTGAACTTCTGCTCTATTTAAGTGCAGGACATGTAAGTTTTTCTAGTGTCAGAGTCCATTTTGGTTTATTTATGTCTATTAAAATAATTACCAACTACTTTGTGGACTTTAAATTTACCGTTTTTTCTAAATGGTAATTATTCTTGGTCTATCCATGGGAAGTTGGAATCTGAGACAAGAAATACTCCTGAAGCCATTAGCATGCATCCTAAATAAAACTGATCTGTTTTTACTACAATGAGAGTGAAAAAAGAAAGTCCATTAGATACTGGAAATATTGTCTTTCTAAAACCATCAGATTTTTATTTGTACAATATCTAACCACTGCAAATCTCAGCAGAAAATTGCACTGGAACAGTGGGCAGTTCCGAATTGCTGGAAACTTTACAATGGCTTTTATGTTTAAACATCATTTAGCATCTGTTAAAGGTCAGCACAAATCCTGTACTTTATCGGTATAAATGAAGTCTACAATTGCCAAGAAAAGAATGCATTAAATAATGTAGTAATTATTATCTTGATTTTTTTTTCCCTTCAGAAGTGAAAAGGACCTCTCAAGCAGTTCCATTTTTCCCCTCCTTATTTCAAACTGACGAAGTAAAACACTAATTAAATTATTTATACCAGAAATTTTCTTACAGGGATGACACATTTTGTACACAAAGCAAGTAAAACATCTGACACATTGTATAGTGCCAGGTGCAGTTAAGAAAGTGTAATACACATCGGCATCTACAGGCTAAAAAACCCAACAAACTTGCTGCAATGTTTCATTATCAATTTTATTTCCTACCATTCACCAAATGTACAGCACAGAACACAATTTTGTTGTTTTGATGTAAGAAATATTAATTGTATGAAGAAACAGTATACAAACTACTCCAAATTAAAAAATGCATACATCATTGCTCTTTACAAAAGGTCTAATTTACAGTATAGCTCATCAATGCATTTAAACACAAAAAAGAAAAACAAAAAGAAAAAATCAGTGCACATTAAAAACACATCAAGTACAAGGGAGGCAAATAAATACAAACATACTGCACAGAACATCCTGAGCAAACAACCAAACACAGATAAATTAACCTGAAGCCATAGTAAATCATAATAATAAATACATAGGTCAGTAAAAGATTTTTTTTACTTAAATAAAATATATAACAAATTTGTTAAAATATTTAGTAAATTAAATTTTAGTCTTTGTAATGAGTGAACTCATTTTGTATTCATTTAACAAGTAAAACAAATGTTAGCTTTTTGTTTTTTTAGCAAGAACAATAACTTTAATAGCAAATTTTTGTTTGGTGTCCTCCTATTTATATAAGACAGCACATATGGTAGCTTTTGAAAAAACAATTTAAAAATAAACACAGCTCCTAAGAACATACATTTTCCCCTGTCTAAACTAAGATAGGAAAGTTGAATCAACCCTCAAACAAAAAGCAAGCCCCACCTAATGCAGAACGGTGACCACAGTGCATGAGAGTTGAATCACTTCTGAATAGTACTTTTGTGCAGGAACAGTTATAATATAATTGTATATGTCAAGCCTGTGAATGCCATCATATTCAATCTAAATATAAATGAGGCTAATAAAAATAAACACTTTCATTATAGCACGGAAAAATTAAACACACGCTAGATCCATGTATACATTTACACTGAGGCACATATGCACATGAGGTGTGTGTGCATACAAAAAAGGCAGTTTAGCTGGTTGTTTATACCTTTTTCTTAAAAAAAATAAATATAAAAAAAACTTTTGAAACAATGCTTAATTACTTACAATCCCTGAAATAGACATTGCCTCTGTTATAGCAACCGCTACTTTCTGACAGATTCAGAAGTTCCGCACCCAGGCTAACCAGATACTGAGGTGCATGCCAGCACCTCCGCTCAAGTGCTCATCTGTCCACCCCTCTGTCTGTCCATACTCTTTGTAGCACTTGGTACCCTACCAAAAGACTGGTCACAAATTCAGTATCATCAGCCTAGTCTTAGTGAAGAAGGATGGGAGAAACCAGTCATGGTGTTGCTACCCTTCGTTCAAAGACAAAAGCAACCACCGTTGTGCTGGAGTGGTATTATTCCTCTCCAGACTGCTGCCTTCTCAGCTGTTGTTAAGTTCAAACCAGTATTAAATGCCATTTCAGGGGAGATGTGTTCGATTCATTATGTACAAAGCCTTCGCTTGGGATGTGTTTGCGCTTTTCAAATCCAAATCCATAGCAATACTGGTCACTTGGTTGAAACCTCGACATCTTGTACTAAAAAAGTACCAGTCAGTCCTATCAAATTATCCTTCTTATTTAGAGATAATTGTCATTTCTCTCCATGAGCTAACTGTGAAAAAAAAACCTGCAGTGGTAAAATAAATCTGAAGTTCTCTTGAAACTTTTTAAATAACCATTCGCATAGTCTAAATCACACAGTCAAGTCAAGTGCTTTGCTGATTGCTATATTTCATTATTGCTAACGTATTCTTTAACACTCTGTTTTCCAGCATACTGTGCTTTTAAGAGCCCAAGTTCCCCACTAGTGGGCACCATTTATCTTCTCATTCCGTGCATCTTCACATCACCTGGTACTGCAAACCCATTTCTGATACAAAGCCATTATAAAAAAGCAGGATGTGAGGAAAATAAAACTAGAACCGCGGTTCAGTCGTTTCTTACTTTCATAGGATATTTTTTTTTCTTCCTGTACAAACCCAGCAAGTTATTTAATTTACAGTATAACTTTTCAGTCTATTTAAAATCCCATTGGAAAATAAATTAATAAACACATTTGTAAAAATATGGCAGGCTGCAAAAATGCTGTCAAAAGATAAAAAAAAAAACAACTCTTTGATTAGAAATAAATAAAAAATATAAAAAATAGTCACACACACTTTTTACATTCACTTTACAAAAACTGAGTGAAAAAAAAAGGAATTGTACTGAAATAAATATAATATACTAACAGAGTGCATTGCTGTTAATAGAAATAGTCTGTTGTGATTTTATTTATTTTTTTTTTATGTCAGCTGGGAAAAAAAATTAGTGCAATGTTGCAATTGTAAATGCAGCATGGCAACCTACACCTCTTAGCAGTACATGAACTCCTAACAGATCCATCTGGAGTTTACTGCTGTTAAGTAATTTCTGTTGCCCAGCAGCTTTCACATCCTACACATGGATGCCCTTCACTGCCTGTTTGATACTTTCCAGCAGAGCTTTGCATTCGGGGGAATAGTCCTGTTCCAGATTGCTGTACATGTCTGTGAGTGTATTTACATATGCTTCGAAATTCTGCTCACTGATTGGCCCCTAAATGAAGACAAAACAGATTATAATTGTAGGAGATAAAATTAAGGCAAAAAACCACCAAAACAAAACCAAACACCCAACCTCAAAGCATGGTAATACAGCAATATGGCAACTGGAGAGAAGTTGTAAATAAGGCAGCTATCCAAAGTAATGGAGGGGTTGTAGTAATGAAGGGAGTTGCATGTGTTGGGGGAAACACACACTATTCGAGCAAGAAAAAGCGTTGGAGATATCATCAGTGTAACTTGATTTTTTATTGTGGCCTCTTTGGCTCGTATTGTGGCTGACATCCCCGTAACTGTCCTCACCTAATCTCCCAGTGGCACCCTTGAGATTGGGAAAGGGAACTGTAACTCAGACCCTTTGTATGTTTGTGGATTTGGTCTACATTTGCAAGTAGGACATCAAGGATGTGGAATTTTTTAAGAAGGTAGATCTTTGCTGGCTTCAGAAAATTCACTTGCATGAAACAAGTTAAAATTCTGATCTAGGAGCAAGGGTAAATAAGGATTCCTGTCATGAAGTTTTCATGATTTGTGCATGGTTAACATTCAGATAGGGAGGGACAAGGGGAAAGCCTGATCTACACAGTGCAGTACAGGGCAGAGAGACCCGGGCTGGCTCAGTCCTGGAAGCAACTGTGCCTGCTGTCACACAGGTTTCTTGATCCAGCATCCCTGCAAAGTAAATTAGGCTAAAGAGCTCTCTGCTAATGCAGCTCCAGTACTCCTGCTGTCCCTGAGCTTGCTCATCTGCTTCAAGTACTGGCAAAACAGTCTCAAAGAAGGTGTGAAGCTGCTGGCTGCGGTCTTACCATCTGCGGAAGCTGAATGTCAGCGAGGCTGGAGATGAGGGCTTGGCTTAAGCCAGCTAACTCCTTCAACAGGCTCTCATTGTTCTGTTCTATAAGTTTGTTCTCTTCTTCTATTGTTTTTAAATTGCTTTCCATAGATGTGATCTAAAAGACACAGGCAGGCACAAACACACAAATAGAAAGACCCTTGGCAGCATTGTAACCGCAGTTTGAAATCAAAATGGCAGTCACATGATTAGGAGAGGGGTCATGATGGATCTGAAACTTAGGTATGGTTTTCTTAAGATAGACATCTCGGGGACATATCAAGACTACATGAGACATCTCGAGACTTCTCCACAGAATATTCATAGCAAGGAAGAGATTGTATTCACTCTGAACCCATGGACTTTGCTGCTGGTTCACAGAGAAACCTTGTGGCAGTGAAGCACTGGAGGGTGCCCTACAGCTGGAGGAGAAAATTGAGCTGGGGTTAAGGTCAATGTGGAGCTGGGATGAAGAGTGGGGCCACAGGGTTGGCGGACGCAAGGAGAAAGGAGACCAATGTTTACATTGCTGTCCTATTCTTACAGCATCCCTGCTGATCGACCACAATAACAAGGACACGGGTATTAGCTGTTGTGCTATTTTCCTGCCCTGCTTCCAGGTGGAGGGTAGAGCTGTGGACAGGCTGGGGTTAGCAAACAGGGTTGGTGCTGGAAACAATAAGAGAAAAATAGAGTGGAAAGAAAACTAAGAGGCTGAGTGCACAACAATCATCGCAAAGATGATCTCTGACCAACAGAATGGAAACAAAGGTTTTGGAAAGAGCAGGAAAAAACATCTGAGGTAGCAAAATAGTATCTTTTTAGCATGAGAGCACTGGGAGTATACTCGGCTCTGAAGGCTTATATGTCAAAAGCAGTGCTGAAAAACTGAAGGCAGCAACAGCAGGGCCTGCTCCACACTGCTGCCCAACTCCTTGCCCCACCGTGGGCAGCGGGGCAGCAGGGCAGGGCAGAATAAAGGACTGGCCACCACTCCATGAGGTGCAGAGTAATGGGGTCATGTGCATGGGTGTTATGCCCACCCTCTGCTTGTTAGGATGCACATCTCTGTGCCTCTTAAATTTCTCTTGCTGTGGCCACTTTACTTCCCTTCCTCACACACCATCACATATCAAAACTGTCCCTAAGGGGAGGAACCCCCTTTTTGCCAGCCTGTGATCCACTGCAGCCTCTGCTCTGGAGGGTGCTCACAGCAGCCTGACACTTGGCCAGGTGGGGTTAAAAGGAGATAGAGTAAGCTGTATAGGGCATGTGTTGTTTCAGCTGTAGCTCAGTTCAGGCTTTGCTGATCAGACTGCCTTCACCAGGGAACAAGTCAGAGGAGAAGAAATCTGTCTGCATAAATTGGGTAATCTCTATGCAAATAGGACAGTGGTCACCAGAGAACTGAAATAAGTGTCCTGAGACACTTAAAGCCACCGTCAGCCCCTCCCTCACTGCAGTGCAATTTGGGGCAGATATCCCTTCAGCCTTTGCAGTGTGAAGCCAGATCATTTAGATCCAGCGTAGGTGGCATAAACTTGACCCTTATTTAGACCCTACCTGCAGTGATTATTAAAAACCAGCATCAATCTACACTATGCATTCCAGTGTGGTACAAATGTAGAGGGGTATGCTTACACTTAGCTTGTTTTAAAACAGTTTAGACTTGTATTCAGTTCCCAGATCTCATTTAGGAACCTTTTTCTTAAACTCTTATTCCTAAAATATTGAGCAAGCTTTTGCTTTTGCTTTTACCTAGTCTGCCCAGGTGACCTCCCAGGTGCTGTAACAGTCTCTGTGGGAATGAATTTATTCAGCTCACTCCACAGAACCGCTATCAACATCTTAAAGCAAATTTAATCTCTCCAGTATACAAAAGAATAAAAGAGAATGACTCTTTTCTGTAGCTCCCAGTCAAACTCCTCTGCTACACAAATTAACAAAATTAACAAAATTAACATCCATTCTTTACCAGGTGTTGCCTGGAGGCAAAATTCAAACTATTTGAATAACTGACAGTGGCTGAACTGAACTAGGCAGATTTTCTTAGGTACACATAGGAACAAAGTCAACTCACATTAAGAATTAGAGTGTGCTGGTAATGAGTAATATCCTCCCTAAAAACCACAGTCACGGGATTCTGCAGGATTTGGTCAACAGAGGTTTAGTCAACAAAAGAAAATGAATGTTTTGTTGGGTAAATATGGTTTTTCTGCTTGCCAACATTAGCTCCAAACTGCCCTGAATTTGTCATTTACCAGATCTTTAACACAATACCCAAGAATCTGCTGCTTATTTACAGAAAACAAACAAACAAAAACTTGATAAAAAAAGCATGTAGGATTTTGGTCCTTTTAAGTGCCACAAAGTGAAGGGAAAACAAGTGCACAAGAAACTAACCGTTTAAACATAGCATTTACATAGCATTTAATGATTTTTTTGTCCTTAAACATAGTGTAAGAAAAAGTAAAACTTTCATCTAGATGTCATACCTGGGTTTGAAGTTTCATCATGTCAGCTTCAATTTTAAGATTGGATTCATTCAATTCTTTTATTTCCTCATCCAAGTGCCTGATTTCTTCATCACTCTCAATACCTACAAATAGTTGAAAATACCAATATCAGATTTAAAGTGCTCACATGTAAATGGATGTACAAGTAACATGCTGCATTACTTGTTACTGAACAAGAGGAAGATAACAAACTTTTAATCAAATGACTGATCCTTAAATTGTCTCTTACTTTGCTTTTACTGTCAAAATTGTTTCGTAGCTATAAAACATCTATATAAGATGTAACACAGAAGGAGCTTTCTGAGTCCTTTGTGTTTCACAATTCTTTTGTTCCAGTGGAACATGCAACTACGAGTTGGAGGGCAGAGAAAGGAAAAAAATGCCCAGAAAGTGGAAAGTTTATCATAAAACATGAAGATGTATTTACAAAGATTTTGGGGTTTTTTTCCATATTAAAAGAAACGTAACAGCAACCCTTCTTTTGCAGGGAATACCCCAGGGTAACATCTCCACTGGTATAACTGGTGACTTTAGTAAACACAGCTGTATCTGCTTCTGATCTTGCAAAAAGTTCTATGGGGACAAATGTCTGTGCAGAAGAACTTCAGGAAGCACAGCCTTAGTTACATGTGATAGTGAAATTTAAGTAACATCAAAAGGGAAAAAATTGTCAGGAAACTAACAAGCATTATAGAAAAAAAAAAAATCCCCACAAGTCAGATAGCAAAGAAAAAAACCAAACCGTCAGATCTTTAGTGAATACATTGTCCTGAAAAATACTGAGCAGCATTCTGAAACCATCTCTGGCCAGAGATTTGTGCCACTATTGTTGTTACTGCTTTAAAACTTAGAGCCCTGAACTGAGTCTACTGGGGAGCCAGCTTGGGAAATCTGCCAGCATCACTCCCTGCCCCACTGAAAACATGGACACATGGAAGCAAACTCATTTTCCTAACCTAGCACAACTGTTTTGCTCAGCAGTTGGAGACATAAAGGCTAAGTTCTCTGAATCCTGGCTTAATGCCCAACTTTGTAAAGCACACTGTGTAAGAAAGGAGACTCCTACATATTTTGCTCTATAACTATTTGATATTTGTTCCTTTACACTTGGGTTAGCAAAATTGTCTGAGTACTGCACCAATACTAAACCATTTAGTATTCAGGTTAGGGAGAGGAGTCAATTTCTGCACACAAATTTATCCTTTCTTACCATAGTCATCAGATAGCTGAGTCCTCCTGATCTGTAACTAATAATTTATTAGTAATAATGATATTGAAAGCATCACCAAATAAAAAAAAAATAATGCTTCGAGACAAGATCAGAGCACACCGGCAATGTTGAGTTATCATGATGTAAATGAGGATAATTTTATAATCTCTCATACAAAGATTTTTTTTCTTCAAGATTTGTTATTGCTGAAGACAGCTGAAAGGAGTGAGAATTAATGCCAAAATGGCATAAAGGGGCAAAAGTATAAATGGGAGTCAGGGCCCTTCTCTCTAAGTAAATGTCATAATCTTTTAAAATCTCCTTACCACCACTTGCTTTAAGCTTGATAGTCATTAATTCTTCCGAAATTTTGCCCTTTTTTATGGCTTGTGCATTCAGAGGACAACCAGACAGGCTGAAATGAATAGAAAAAAAAAAAAAAAAAACAACAAATGAACAAAACAAAACATTATCACCCATTTGAAAATGGCAACAATCCTTTCAGGCAATATTATCATGCACTTGGACAGACCTCTGTACCTAAGGTCACCTCAGTATTTGCATTATAGCATAGCTTCAGGGAATGACATAACTCATAAAGAAGCATTTAACTGTATATTCTATCTTGAAAATTGGCACAGAAATCTCAACCTATAAGTAAAAAACTCTTAAGCATATTTCAGAATAATAAAAACACCAGTGGCAGCTACTGTTAAGCTATATGAAGATGCATTTACAGAATTCTTGAAGTTCCAACACTTATAAATAAAAACTCTCTATTGTTTTTATTGAGGGCTTGTGCTCCAGAGGAGAGGGGCAGTTTAGTACACTAAAAAAAAAAAATAGTTAATGCACAATGCACAACTACTGTATCATTTCGTTGATACATAATAATGATCAATACAATAATAACTCTGGATATACCTTATAGACTGTAATAGCTTTTTTAAATTGTTCTATTATATAGTCAGTTTGCCTTTTAACCACTGTTCACATTAAATTACCTTTTACTATTTCAAAGCTTACAATTTCATCAGCTGGTAATTATCTGAGGCAAATTTTATAGCCCGCTGAAGGGCTAAGATGAATTGCACTGTCTTAATACTATCTTTACAAATAACAAAGAAGAAATGCCCATATGCTGAAGAACTGGCAGAAGGATTTGTATTCACATGTAGGCAAATAAGGAGTGAAGGAAAATTTTGTTCCACAGGAAAATGGTTGATTTTTGTGTGTGTGTGTATAAAAATTAAAAACAAAAATCCTAACAGATATAGTGTTTCCACGTGGGGAAAAAAAATTAAAAAGCATTTGTGAGTAAAAGTTAGCTTCACACTGGCTTAGCTAAAAGCTATACGGGGGAAAGATGCTAGTTCTCCAGTTCTAAAATGCTGCTAAGTATCTCTGACCAGAGCAGATAACTAACTGGAAAAATGTCTCTAAGCCAAAGGTTACTTGTTAGGTTTCAAATGGCCTAGGAAAGGATATGAAACTACACTTGCTATTTCATTTTAACAACATGATCTTGAGTGTAATCCAGGTTTTTGTAGGGCAGAAATAATCTGTAGTATGAGTTGCAACCAGCTAGCATACTATTTATGTTATTTGCTAAATTAGCCCCTATTTACAGTAGGGTCCTAATGTAAAGGCTTTAACAGGGGATGTAGATCATAAAGTTGGGATAACACTGGACTCTGTCTGAATTTGCTCAAGTCACCTTGGACATTCTTATGTTGGAGAAATTAGTTCAGAGTGTTAGAAAGAAAGCAAAGAAGGCATAGAATATAGACTTAATTCCTGTTACAGATAGAAGACCAAACTTTGTCAGGTATTAATTCAGATTCTGTAACCGGATTCCTTGGGTAATATTGATTGAACGTGGTCAAATTATACTAGTGTTTTCACAGTGATATATAAAAACGTAGTGTTTATTGTTACTGGTTATATATGTGATTCCTGCTTTGTAAGGATAATTTTCTTTGTAAGTTTGTTATAACTTCAAACTTACGTAATATGAGTTCTATATGTTTACTTTTTTGTGCGGTTCTAGCTATTTAAATACAAAGTTTATGAAAACAGCTTTTTCACTGGTAGAATGATTAAATGAATGCAGCCATTGCTCTTACTAAGTCTTCTCTGGTGACATTTCAAGGATACTTGCATTTTCCTTAAATGTTATACAGATAGTACTCCATATTTGCCCAGGAAAGAACTCTATTAAATTTTAAACCACATAGACATTTTGTTAATTTGAAGAAAAGACCTTGGAAAGTTACATTGCAATGGGAACATAGAAAAAGAGTAAAAAGTTGATCCCAACTCTTGTTACTCTGACCCATATTACCTCAGATGCAATGTAAACTATGTTGTTACTTAAAAGACTTCAGCACAATTTATTCAGTCTATAACCTCACATGTTGCCAATGTAACAGCGGAATGTTAAGGAAAAATAAAAAGAAAACACAAAGTTATACCTTCTGTGGGTGACAAAAACATTATTAACATGACCCAGCCCGTTGCAGCCTGGCAAAGGACAGTGTGGCAGCTCTTGTTTGTTCAGTTTCCAGGATAGTGAAGACCCATTGACAGGACTCTCCTTCTGTCTCTTGGCAGCCAAAGGACAACCAGAAGCAGTGCGATGAGAAGTGTATTTACCTGATATGTGACCTTGGCCATCACAGCCTATCACTGGACATCTACAGAAACACAGCAAAAGAATCCCTGTTTTCACTGGAGAGACCAGGCAAAGACAGTCTCAAGAAAGTCTGAAAAAATAATTCCAGCTGCCTGTGCCACTTTGTATTAATGGATTAAGACTCAGGTCCCAGAGGCACACTGTACCTGAGCATCTAATTCATGTCAAGCTGAGTTATGGGGGTTCAGCTGATTTGAAGATTAGGCAATTTAAAATACAGCCATACAGCCTAAGAAACCAAAACATTCATTTATATAGTATTTTAACAGAAAATAAAATTGAAATTCTATCACAGCAAATAATTCACCCTTCTACAACTATATGGAAAGTCAACATTCTCTCCTCACTATCTAGGTTTTTTGGCTTGAAGCAGTGGGTGGGCTCCTGTACCTGGAAAACTTGTATCATCTCATACAAATACTTGCAAAGAAAGTTTGGGGATTTTTTTACACTGCTCTGTCAGTGTTATGCAGCCTCTCATATATCATTAGCAAGTATTAAGAACAACATTGTATGCAACTAAATCTTCATATTTTATTCTGGCAGTTATGATTTACTGATTTTAATGGAATGTGGGTTCAAGTCAGGAATGTAGTAAATCTCTACTGAGTTTCCTATTTCCTCTTTAAGTGAAATTTTAATTTATTTATAGAGGAAAGGTGTGAGACATATATTTAAGTTCTCTGGGACATATTTTTAAAGTATCACTCTGATTTAATTAGTTGACATGTTAAGATTTCACTACAGACAGAAACAATTTGTTTTCCTTCATTTTGCCAAATTTTCCAACCAGGTGGCACTTTCATAGCACTGTTTAAAATAATTGGACCAATGCAAGCAGGTCTAGCAATCCTGCCTTGCTGTTCAAGCTCCAAGGTGATGGACTCCACCAGCTTTGCTAGAAGCAGAAAAACTTAGTTCAGCTCCAGCTCTAGGCCCTATCCACACATGGCTCAGATTAACTGCAGCATCTCCTATGATGCCTCAAGTCCTGAGCTCTTACAAGCTTATTTCCCCTTTCACTGGTGGCAGACCTCTGCTTTTCTACTCACTTAAGTTCAGGGTCTTCTTTTTCTTCCTTGGTAGGAGTCACTTTGATACCTCCTTTCCTGGCACGAGGGCAACCAGATAAGCTGAAAGAAACACACAGGATAAAAGCCACCTCTTTCTGCTGCTACTTGCCAAGAACCCGGAGCGCTGCAGCCCTGTGCAATGGAATGGTTTTTACCTTCTGTGGGATGCATAGTTCCCTGTCACATGGCCAGAGCCGTCACAGCCAGGTGTTGGGCACCTATGGAATAGTATAAGGAGCTTACAAAACATGGCTTCAAAGGTACACAGTAAATAATGGGTACTTTGTACATTTTGTCTAGGATGGAGGAAAAAACAGGAGAGGTTTCTAGTTCTTGACTTTTTTTTTTTTTAAATGAACATATTCCTGTCATTTTTTTTTTCTTTTATAACACAATTTTAGTAAGGAATGTGAAATATATTGCATATGTATGATTTAATTAGTTTACAACACTGTTTGTACCAAACATTTTTCCTTGTACAGGGTCAATATTGCAAAAAAAAAACCCAAAAACCCCCCAAAAACCCAGCTTGATATAGATCTATTTGTAAATTTACTATTATGTGTTTGTTTGTTATTCTTCTGATATTTTCAGGTACACATATAAATGAGCACTTTGCCAGTATTTACAGAAGGGGAAACGGAAGCAGAGAAGCAGTTTTACTTTTGGACATCAGTTGATAGCCAGAATTTGAATTTATTAATTTGTATATTCTAGCACTGTAAGCATACAACAAAAAACACCCCTTCCTAGCACTAGATTCAATTGGGTATTCAGCTTGGCAATTGGATTATGCTTATGTCTCATAGGGGGTTTCTGTGTGTGTGTGTGTGTGTGCAAAAACAAACCTTTTCAAGTATGAATGTTTAATACCAAAACAACCATACAATGAAAAGAACCAAACCTGCCTGATACTTTGTTTTTGCAGGGGTTTGGGAGGCTGGGCTTCTTGCTTGCTGGTTGTACATGAAGGATGTGCTCCAAAAGCCTACTGAAGTCAGTAGTTCTTTTTGTGGGATTTGGAGCAAGACCTTACTGCTAACACCTTCCATCTCAGAAGTTCAGATTTTTTTTTGTTTGTTTTCCATTTAAGGCTATTGTAATTTTGTTTGTTTTGTTTTCTTTTTAAGAGAAGAGAAACACACCTCAACACACAAAGCAGCACTCAAAAAATATTTATCTTTAGAAGTTGTGCCAGCCATTTCTATATTTCTGTATTTCATAGCACAAAGTTCTTACGTTAAGCATTGCTAAGAGCCTTTTGAATGCTATAATTTTTACAGAATATCAGAATTATGGAGAGAGTCATGCCAGATAACCTTGCACTGAGCCCTTAAGGGAACTTGCATTGTTCAATATTCCCTTCAAGGTCTCAATTTTTACTGAATCATTCCAGAGGTGAGGAGATGGGTGATTTAATCTAGTCATTAGTAGGCTGCCACGCAAAACACCTACAAATATAATTGTAATAATACATCTGAGTATGCATATGTATGTTTCCACAGAATATCTAAAACTATTTTTTTGCGAACAAATAATTTGTCAAAAATGTGATTTCTTTTGGACACGACCAAATTTATTCACTGATGAAAGTAGAATTCAGTAAATAATTTCAACTGAAGAAAAGAGAGACTTTTTTTTTAAAAGACAATGTCAAAACATTTCACAATGACATTTTCTGAACAAAATATTTTGGCAGAATGGCATGCCTCACACTGACGGTGAAGGCAGAGGTGTGGGTTGCAGAGTGCCAGATATGCTCAACAGTGTAGCACTAAATGTTGACCTGTCTGAATGTGGGACAAGGACTGGGCACAATGTCATGTGGAGCAGGCAACAAGGGCAGATGTCTGGAGAGCATGAATGCTCACAAGTAAATCCAGAACACCTGCCAAATACTATGAGTATTAATTTTGGCTACTTGTTTTATCAGATGATCACAGATGGAAGAGCTGTCCACATAGACTGGATGTGGATTTTAATTCAGTAAGAGCTCTTTGTGGGACATGTTCAGATAAGAGAGTCTGAGAGTTATGGACTTAAAAAAGACACTGAACTAAATTTAAATCTCCTGATTTGTTTTTACCACTTCTGGCAGCAGATAGATTTCAGATTTCACAACCGGATTAGACTCCAAGGTATTCTTGAGGTCATTAAAGATTTGAAGCTGAGATGTTATCAATACTGACGAAATTACAATATGATATTTAAGGTAGACTTCTGACAAATTGGTAAGCTTCACTAGCAAGATTCCTAAGCTTGACCATTGGGTTGGGTTTTCCAAATATTAGTTATATCTTTGTATGAATTGTGAAATTCCAAATACACAATGAATCAATAATGCATTGCCTTACAGTCAGTAATACTGTGGAGCTTTATCAGCTTTTAACTGGCTAATGAGTTTGGACTAGTGCCTCAGCTTAGGGAGTCATCCTCTGTTATGGATTCCTGTGCAGAGCCAAGAAAATCAGATTTACATTGGAGGGCCAGAGGCCTCAGGAGTTCAAGCTAAAACATGTGGGTGTAGATTATTGATTATTTTACATTTCAAGTTTGTTTTCCAAGAACAAATCTCTCAGTGATTTCACATAGAAATTCTTGCAACTGTTCATCAGGTACCTGCTATTTTGTTCCCTTCTTCAAGAAGGCTGCTGTATCTTTAGGCAGATGAACTACAACTGCACATAAAATTGATACACTGAGCTGCAGGTCTAGGAGCATTTCTGGTACTTTTACTCCATATAAATCTCACAGGAATGGTTAGATATGAACTGTATTTAAGGCAAACCCATAGAGGTCAGCTGAGAAAACCATTGACTGAAATATGTCTTGCTACCTATGGAATATGGATCAGTATCAACGTGTTGTGTGACCCTACATAGAAGGACTTCTAGAATAGCTCCTAAAAATTTACATTCAACCACTGCAACAACTTTTCTAAGGATAGGACCAACTATCTATTCTGTAAAGTTTATGAACTGTAAGTAAATATCTTTCTAAAGAATGCTTTTAAAATTTGTTAAGGCTTGATAAACAAGGTCTTTGGTGAAATAGGGTAATCAGTCATAATGATCCCTTATAACTTTAAAATCAGAGTAATCATTAACTTTAGTATGTTTTAATTTGACTAGCTTCGATTGCTATGTGCAGCAAGAATCCTCAGACAAAAAAAAATATTGAATCTGACTCAAAGGCTCACTTTCTGAACAAATCTTCCTTATTTCCAAACTGTAGATCACATGGAAGCATTGCATGTTTGCTGGCTTAGAGTTTCATAATTAAAGCCAAAATCATATCTTGATTCTGGCAAATCAAATGTGAATAACATTATAGCATTTGGAAAAAATACACAGCTTTTTCGTATTCATGCTTAACTACATGAGGGCACCTTCATGGCCTGATTCTAAGAGCTTTTATGCCCCCTGCTCACATACCAATAGTAAAATTAACTATAGATATCCCTACACTATACCAGTGGAAGCTCAATTGCAGTTTTTGGTATAAGATTTCATTTAGCCACTACTTATCAAAAGCAGAGTTTTGCTTTGGTTTGTTTGTTGTTTTGTTTTTTTTTTTTTATTTCACCTGAACTATGTTTTCAGGAAGCTAAAATAAGGTGGTACATTTGTGGAAAATAATTTTATTTAGCCCTTTTTCCTTTTGCAAATTGTCTGTGAACAGATTTTGATTTTTGCTCTTTTTCTGGTTAATTGAAATTAAACGCTAAGTGCGTTATGCAACATATTTCTGTCTGTGAAATGTCCATGAACTTTGACTTTGTCTTTCACAACTCACTTATTATACATGGTGTACAGTGTGCAGTTTGTCATTTAAGTCATATGCTGTTGCTCCTCTTTCCTTATGGCATGACCAAAACTCTAGAAGCTTTAGTGGAAAAATAACCATATTGGTATGCAAATTTCCTTATTCACACACGAATATGGGGGATGGGGGGAGGCTGCATGAGAAGCAACTATTCAAAATATTTGTGTGAGTGTCTATGTATGGCAGAAAGCCAACAAAAGCAGGGACAAATATATATGACTCAGCAAATGATCTCAAATTTGTCAGCATTTTTGCAAGTCAGTTCCTTGCTTTGTGTGCTCCTCCTTTTAAAACAAACTAAATCTAAATTTTATGCTTTTGAGACTCAATGAAGGAAAAAATTGTGCCAATGTGTCAGTTTACCTACTGGCTTTGGGAACTGCTTTGAACGATTGCCCGTATAAACGACCTTTCTTTGCCATTTTTCTGCCCCTCCAGTAGGTTTAACTCCATAGCTACCATGAGGTTTTTGTTTATAATTTTTGTTTAGCATTTTGTTTATATTTCAAGCTGTCAGACTAGGGGATAAGACCACCAAAATTTGATCTGGGGAAGCTAAACACTAAGTCAAGCCTAAATGTAGTCAATCCTACTATTATTACCAGTAGAACAACATAATAATTCCATGATCAGAATTTATTTTCTTCTATCTGGACTAGGGGTGAACCTAAAGGACAGCCACAGGATTCTCTTACATGCATTCATTAGTTTTTCCAAGCCATCTATTATGGGATCCAATTTACAAGTTGCAATCGGAAAGCTATGAAAGAACTCTAATTATCCTATCTTCTTCCCCACATCCTTATTGACAAAGCCAATTCAATAACTGGATGACTGGTTGCCAGTGCCTCTCTTCACTACAGATTTTTTAAATATTCATATGTCCCTATACATCTGTCTATATAGCAGAGCCTGCACAGTCCTTTTGTAAGTGACATTTTATGAAGAGAACTATGCCAGCACAAAATCATATGACTCAATGTCTGCTTCAGTGACATTAAATTCACAGTATATTGTAGTGAATTATAAAAAATTATTTGCAGGAGTTCTGGTATCATTTTTAGATTTATTCTAACTAGATTTATTTCTAACCAAATAATTCTAATTTGTTGTAACTGCATCAGACTGCTATTTGCCAGGTCAGTCTTACATGTTAGATTCAGAAATACTGTGAGAGCAGCATCTCTCCTACTGTTTACAATTTTTTCCCCCAGGTCCTGGTTAATTAATGAAAAGTAAGGGGTACAAAAATGAAGAAAGACAAATGGAAAAAAGTAAAATCCGTTTCACTCAAAAGCTTTCAAACCAATTTGCTTCAAGTTTCAGACAAAGGTTTGATGTAGCTCAGAGCAATTCATACGAACTACATTAACAGAGGGAACACATTAATCAAAGATAAATAACAATAACATTTGTGCTATTATCAGTACTTACTTAAGCTCCTGTGAGTTAGCAGCCATAAGGGATTTTAGTGTCTTGTCAGCTAATGGGCACCCAGAAACACTGAAAAAAACCCCAAACAATGTGAAATGTTTTCCTGAAACAGAACTTTTTTTTTTTTTTTTTTTTTTTTTCCTTTCTAAAATAGTAACCTCCAGATAGTCTATGGCTTATAATGGGAAAAAAGATATCCTCTAATATTTACTCTTGGCAAAGGAGGAGCAGCCAATATCACATCCTAGTTCTTAAACTACTGGAAAGATATATGGTTAGGGCCAAAGGTTTACAAGATCCTGTAAAAATTTGCATGGGGAGGCAGTGGTACAGAGCCCTTCCTTTATGTTGCCTACTTGAAGGGCAGGCAAAGCATCTGGTCCACATGGCTGGGAAAAGGCAGAAATTGTTTCTATCTTGCTCCCAAAAGGAAAGGCAGGAAATTATTGTTTCAACCCCCAGCTTGACAGTAAACTATTCTGAGGAAAATATTTAGCATCCTCAGATTATGTTAGCAGATCTATGAATTTCAAATCCATTAACAGAGATATCTGCAGAAATCTCATTTAAAATCTCATGCACCAGCATCTGTACAGAGAGTGCTCATTCACTTAGGGAAATGCAAACCTTACAAAATGACTTATCTACAGGTCTCAGCTAAGAAATACAGCTCCAGTAAAAGGCACATACTGCTTAACTCCATCAGTCTATTGAGTCCAGACCTCCACAAAATATAACAAAAACAGGAAAAGCAGCCACATTTATGTATGGATAATTTTCTGCAAATTACTTTTGAGTATTTATCCACGGTTAATATAAAAATGTTGAAAGATTACAATAGCTAAAAGTAGTGTTATTTCCTGCTTTAGGCTTCCTGTTGTTTCTTACCTGCGGTGTGAGGCATAGTTTCCTGTTACATGACCACTACCATCACATCCTGGAGTTGGACAGCTATGCAAAGAAGATGCAATGATAAATTAGAGTATGTATAATACATCCTCTAGCTCACCCTGCCCTGCAATGAATTATATAATAATCCTTAGGGCAATCACATTTATCATTACATTATCATGAGACTGCAGAAAACTAGCAAAACTTACACAACACTTCTAGTTTTCAATTATTACTTGAAGCATAGATGGAAAAAAAGTTTTCCTATTTCTAGTATGCAAATGAGTCAAAACTTTATTTTTTTTAATCTGTGCTATGTGAAACCACCATGCTCTTTGTAGAGTTTTTGATTACAACTTGAGTTTCTAAAAGCACAGCTTCATTACTGGTACCAAACTTCAGCAGCAATTCATAAATGTTAGGGCTGAAGTTTTTTTTTTAGATCACAGAATCACAGAATCACAGAATGGTTGAGGTTGGAAGGGACTTCTGAAGGTCATCTAGTCCAACCACCCTACTCAAGCAGGGACTTTAGAGCACATGAACCAGGATTTTGTCCAGTCAGTTTTTGAGTATCTCCAGGGAGGGAGACTCCACAACCTCTCTGGGCAACCTGTTCCAGTGTTCTGTCACCCTCACAGTAAAGAAGTTATTCCTTATGTTCAGGTGGAACTTCTTATGCTGCAGTTTATGCCCGTTGCCTCTCATCCTATTGTTAGATGCCAACAAGACGAGTCTGGCCCTGTCCTCTAGACACCCTCCCTTTAGATATTTATAGACATTAATCAGATCCCCTCTGAGTTGTCTTTTCTCCAGGCTGAAAAGGCCCACCTCCCTCAGCCTTTCCTCATATAAAAGATGCTCCTTTAATCATCTTAGTTGCCCTTCGCTGGACACGCTCCAGGAGTTCCATGTCCTTCCTGTACTAGGGAGCCCAGAACTGGACACAATACTCTGGGTGGGGCTTCACAAGGGCAGAGTAGAGGGGGAGGATCACATGTCTCCACCTGCTGACAACACTCTTCCTAACACAACCCAGGATATCATTAGCCTTCCTGGCCACAGGAGCACACTGCTGGTTCATATTTAACTTGTCCACCAGGACTCCCAGATCCTTCTCTGCAGGGCTGCTTTCTAGAAGGTCAGCCCCCAACCTGTACTGCTGCATGGGGTTATTCCTTCCCATATGCAGGACCCTGCACTTTCCCTTGTTAAACCACATGAGGTTCCTCTCTGCCCATCTCTCCAGCCTGTTGAGATCCCTCTGAATGGCAGCATAGCTGCCTGGTGTATCCTGCACTCCTCCCAGTTTATTATCATCAGCAAATTTGCTGAGGAGGCACTCTGTTCCTTCAGCTAAGTCATTGATGAATAGGTTGAACAACACTGGACCCAGTATTGACCCCTGGGGGAAACCACTAGATACAGGCCTCCAGCTTGGTTCCAAACCACCAATTCCAACCCTCTGAGCTCTGCCATTCAGCCAGTTCTCAATCCACCTCACTATTCAGTCATCAAGTCCACACTTCTTGAGTTTGCCAATGAGGATGTCATGGGAGACAGTATCAAAAGCCTTGCTCAAGCCCAAGTATCATCTATCCAGCCAGTTGTCCTCTCATAAAAGGCAATCACTTTAGTTAAGCATGATTTCCCTTTGGTGGATCCATGCTGACTACCCCTGATGTCCTTCTTGTCTTTCACATGCTTAGAGATGGCCTCCAGGATGAGCTGTTCCATTACCTTTCCAGGGATTCAGGTAAGGCTGACTGTCCTGTAGTTCCCTGGTTCCTCCTTCTTACCTTTCTTGAAGACAGGACATTTGCCTTCTTCCAGTCTTCAGGAACCTCTCCTGACTGCCATGAGCTCTCAAAGATGATCAAGAGTGACCTAGGAACGACATCAGCCAGCTCCCTCAGCATATGTGGGTGCATCCCACCAGGGCCCTTGGACTTGTGGGTGTTAAGGTTGCATAGTCAATCTCTAACCCAATACTCATCGTCCAAGGGAAAGTCTTCCTTTTTCCAGACTCTCTCACTGGTCTTTTGGGTTGGAGATTCCTGAGGGGTGGCCTTGGGAGTGAAGACTGAAGCAAAGAAGGCATTCAGTAACTCTGCCTTCTCCGTGGCCTCTGTTACCAGGTACCCTGCCCCATTCAGTAGTTGCCCCACATTTTCTTGGCCTTTTGTTATTGATGTATTTGAAGAAGCCCTTCTTGTTGTCTCTGACCTCCCTTGCCAGATTTAGTTCTAGCTGGGCCTTGGCCTTCCTTGTCACATTTCTGCATGCTCTCCTGATGCCCTTATATTTTTCCCAAGTGGTCTGTCCTTACTTCCACCTCTTGTACACCTCCTGATTATGTCTGAGTTTTGCCAGGAGCTCTTTGTTCATCCATTCTGGTCTTCTCCTCCCTTTGCTTGACTTCTTGCACACAGGGATGAATTTTTCTTGAGCGTGGAGAAAGTGATGTTTGAATATTAACCAGCTCTCTTGCACCTCTCTTCCTTCAAGGGTCTGATCCCATGGGATTCTTCCAAGAAGATTCCTGAAGAGGCCAAAGTTAGCTTGCCTGAAGTTCAGGGCTATGATCTTACTTGCTGCCCTGTTTCCTCCTAGCAGGATCCTGAACTCAATGATTTAAGGATATGTTTCTACAGTATTTTAAAACACTCTAACACCAACCCTGCAAAGTCACCTTATGGAGGGCTGTGGCAGAAGCTGTACAAGAACCTTTAGCTAGTGCTCCATACTAACGAATAAGGGGTACCTGAGATCCTCACCTGACTATTTTCTCTGAGCTGGCAGAGTGCTAGGAAGTTTTTCAAATCTGTAAAAAAGCCTTAGGAAGACATTAGCCACATTTTCACAGCCCATTTCAACCTCAGCAATGCAGTTATGGGTAGAAGAATTAACATGGAACAATAGAAAGCACATGCTCGGAGATAGTATTCATACAATACTTCACTGCAACTGAGATAACCATGTCATAAATTTTTTCTCTGCAAGTGCTTATGCCATTTTGAAAACTTCCTCATGATGGAGCCACCTGTATTCAATTGTTCTGTACAAGTTCTGAGCTCAGTGGGGTCACAGAAATGCAGTCTGATCCCTATATTAACTATCGATTTTTTTGATAAATTAAAACTATTTCTTATTTAATTATTTAGACAGATACATTTTAGATACCTATTTCTACTCACTATTCAAAAATAATACCATAAACCCACTGTAAGCTGATCATTGCCCTAGTAAATACTCTGGGTATTATTATTTATGAGAGTATAAAAGTATTTTATAGATATCTCAAAACAGGTCAATATCACAAAGGAATAAACATTACAAAAGAAAAGCCATTAGTCTTCAGGAAATAAACTCTCAGTGATTTTTGTACAGACTCATTTTAGAAGAGGCAAAACAAATCTGACCTGTAGCAATTTAGGTCATGAACTACAACTGAGGATATAATGTAGTGGGTAGACAACGTGAAGTCTACATGGCATGAGGGGAAAGAATCATTCTTCAAAGCAGCTTGCCTCAGGGAAATGTAAATTCTAGAGACAGAGGTGAATCTAACAGCTTCAGTGCCATGGAGTCTGGGGAGCAGGACATAAAGTGATGGGATGCAACTTACTTATTTACAGGTGAGCCTGCAGTGATACGTTATAACTGTCATCACTAAGTGGTATGGAGTGCACTTGTCTAGAGAGATCTGCTCTGGTTTAGGACAAAAAAAGTGCTATAAATGTTTGCTAAGTCCTAGTTGACTATCACAGTGAAACCAATGTATTGGTGCTGACATCAATCCAAAGGTGTTTAGTGAAGAGTTTAGATGAGATTTAAAAAAGTGACTAGTGTTATGACCTGGTTGGGACAATTTTCCTGAATGATTCTAATTTGAAACAAGCTATTGCATGAAGAAAGATGTAATGGAATTTCTTTGCAATTATATATAGTAAAGTTTTGGAACTTAAGACAGAGTCTCTAAAGAGAATATTAGCCTATTTTCCCAGAGTGTGAATTTGCACATCCAGTGGATTTTTAGCAGGACAGAATAACTAACTCAGATTTGAAGGAAGCAGATAAAGGACGCAGACATAGATTTCCTACAGGTTGGAACACCCTGAGGCAGTTCTAAAACACAGTCCTGTGTTTTATCTTTTTATGAATTTTGCATCTTTCCTATCTGAGAAATCCTGAGCACTCCTACGCAAGATCTCAACAGTGGATCTGTAATGATGATTTTCCAAATAAAGTTTATTTCATTATGTAAGCATAAGTACATTCCATGTCTGCGGAATAAGGAGTGATGCCCAGTATAACATCAGTCATTAATCTGTTCAGATCCCCAGGCCTACTCAGGCTTGTCTCAGCTCCAAACCTCATGTCCACCCAGTCGCCTACCCTCAACAGTGAGCTAACTACCTGCAGTGAACAGTCATGCAAATCTCCCTGCTCATCTCCTGCAAATCTACTCCAATCCAGCACTCAGAACAATAATGTAGTCAGTCTTTACCAGGGCAGAGGAAAACGTAGCGTTTTTTGTGACTCACGTGATGAGTTCCTTTTTGAGATCTCTTGAATGGAGCTTGGGTTTAGGACTTGGTATGGAGACATCTCCTGGATACTTCTTTTCTTCTGTGTTTTCTGAAGAGCTCACTGGATCTTTCTGAAATATTAGATGGGAATATGACAAAAGTTTTCTCACTTCAAAGCCTCCCATATACTCAAAAGATAACTTACTGTGGCAAGAAGAGAACATCTTGTAAAACATTAAAAAAAAAAAGTCTTAAGAAATGATGGAGAGAGATGAAGAAAGTTTAGTACATCACAGTTTCAGGTTATCATAGGTAGACTTTCAGAAATGTGAAAATATTTCTGAAGGCAGATGCTGGTTTAAAGCCATACATAGGGAAAGAGAAGGCTTTGAGGAGATCTTATAGAAGCCTTCCAATACCTAAAGCAGGTCTACAAGAAAGCTGGGGGGTGGACTTTGTAAAAAGGCAGGTAGTGATAGAACAAGGAGTAATGGCTTTAAACTGAGAGATGAGATATTAGGAAGAAATTCTTTACTGTGAGGGTGATCAGACATTGGAACAGGTTGCCCAGGGAAGTTGTGGATGCCCCTTCCCTGGAAGTGTTCAAGGCCAGGTTCGATGAGGTTTTGAGCAACATGGTCTAGTAGAAGGTGTCCCTGCTCATGGCATTGGGGTTGGAACTAGATGATCTTTAAGGTTCCTTCCAACCCAAACCATTCTGTGATTCTATGATTCTATGATTCTATGATTCTATGAAAATTGTGGTTTAATTTATAAAACAGTGATAAAGTCCAAATTAACATACATAGAGAAAATAAAAGTAGTTGTTGAATATTTAGAGCCAAACAAGATTTTGACAAGTATATTCTTGGTTTTTGTTGTTGTTTTTTTTCTTTTTTCTGTGTAAGTGCATTACTGAGTTTCATGTACAGTTGAAGTGAGTACCATTTTATTGTGAATTTTAAAATTACAATAATAAACACAAAAAACCTACTTTACATAAACATATGTAAATACAAAGCTTTTTAGGTCCATAGAGTGGAATGGCTTCTTATTTTATTCAAAGGGCAGATCCTTGTTAAAATAAAAATCATAAGAACAAAACTGCTTTAAAATTTTATTAGTAACAGGTTGCTAATGATAGTTCTTGATTTCTACTACTTGTAGATTAAAACAATCACTGCTACAGTGCTGTTTGAAGGATGGTGTGGACCATGAGCATTCACTCCCTTGGGAAGGCATTTTGGAAATTTGGAATCTTGAAAGGAAATTACATTTTTGTTTTCTGACAAAAATGTTCTTTGATCACTTCAAAATGGTTTTGCTTATACTGTTTTGAGAATTAATACCTTCAATTATTATTATTATTACTAACGATAAGTATTTCCTTTTTGAAGAGATGCTCTGTGGGTGTTGTGTCATTCAAGAATTCTCCAAAGCCCATAGCATCAATTGTCAAACCTCTGTTAATCCCTTCTGGGACTCCATATTGATTTTGTGATTCAGTTGCAGTACTCAGGTAGGTATTGCCCTGAGATTACAGTCTATAGGAGCAGAAACTGCTGCCTGTGGTTGAGAGGAGAAACTCCCAGCTCCTGCTAGTCTCACTGGGCTGGTGCCATAGATGGTCTGGGCTTGTGCAGCTGACGAACGTGCCAGGACAGAGGGACAGGGATGTCTGCAGAGCTGTTAACACGGAGCAGAGAGCTGAGGAGAATCTGGACTGAAAATGGAGATTCTGCCTAACAGGACTTGTAAGCTCTGTGGGGGTGTTTCTTCTGATAAAGCTTCCATATGGCCCTCAGTTCTGGCAGCTCATCTTTGCCTATTTGGAGACTAGATCCTCAATATGACTTCCTTCTGCTTTCTGGTACTGGCTACCTACTGCCTACTGAAACTCACACTGCACATACATATAGAAACCATGCCATATTATTGCTATATCAATTACTACTGATTTTTGCAACCATATTTGTGGGGTTAGTTTCTTTGGGAATAACCTAATCTGCTACAAATATAGAAAGCAAAAATACAAACATTCAGCTATTCTAAACATTCTCATAGTAATTATTGAGTAATTATTTTAAATTTAAAAAAACCCCAACAAACCAAAACAAGAACAACCAAAAAACCCAAAAGATAACCCTGATATGTTTCAGGCTTTTAGAATTTTATTTCTAAAGGAAAATTTCAATTAAGGAGTGGTAGAGAAAATTAAAAACAATGGAAATTAGTGTTAAAATGGTACTACAGAAATTATAAATAGTTGAAAGTCCTCCAAACATGTAAAATAAAATCCTAAAATTCATAACTGGAAAAATTGGTTTGTTCTATGTTTCCAGCTTTGTTCAAGATTCAATAAACCTCAAAGACTGTTTTCCGACAATGAGTTAAATCCTGGTTCCAGAGGCATATGGAGGTGTTTTTGCAACTGTGATTTGCAGAACGGGGATTTGAGTTCCTGACTTTCTTTGTCCACAAGTTCTGACCTGCCTTTCTTATACATGTGTAATTGCAAGCAAGGGATCATCACCAGTGTAAGTCACTGTAAAAATCAAAAGCTCCCAAAAGAAACAACAAAATAGTGACCCTCTGTTGTCAGCTGGAAGCAGTCAATGTCAAAATAACTTCAAAAAACACAGGTAAAATAATTTTCAATTAATGTTAAAGAAGGCTGGCTTATCAGTTTTTGTTCTAACAATGAACTCTGACAGGCTACATCTGTATCACTGAACTGAGGACCAACTCTGTGTTTCTAAAAATATTAGTGCATGCCTTGGCTGGATCCTACCCTAACTGCATCAAGACCAGGCACACATCAGCCTCTTCCACTTCTTGTCAAAGGTACAACTAAGAGGATCCTGGAGTCAAGGGTGGTGGAAAGATCACTCTGGCACTCTGCTGGGATCCTGAGCTGTGTGATGTACCTCATGATTCACATGCAGCAAACAGGAGTAGCCATTACTACTGCAGTAGTGCTGCAGGGTATAATAATATTTTAATACATATAGCTCGTGTTCTTTATCTCAAATGAAAGGTGTCTTTTGAGCTTTTGCTGGTGATGGACCAGAAACTTGTGTGTGTGAGTTATTCCTCATGTCACTGTCTGACACCTGCTGCACAAAGACTGATCGAGAATTACATATTTCAAGATTTGACAAAATACTACAATATTACATTTCACAGTTTCATTTAATGATGTTTCACTGAATAATTTAACAAAAATAAGATTTTTGTTGATGCAAGATGAAGGTTGACATGAGTACATCTACAGCCTCCAGTATAACTGATACTACAGGGTTTAGGATTGCAATATTTTCATTTTCGATCTTTGAAATTTTTTTTTTTCAAATCTTAATTCTGAATTTCCTGAATTGACTTATTAAGATTTGTAATTCTTTTAAACCAATAGCTATACACACACACACACGCATACAAATAAGTACAATTTCATAGTAACTGCTCTTTTGAAAAAGAAAAAATCTCTTAAGGACCAAAATGGGAATACAGTTTATTTCCTTGTTAACGTCCCTTAGTATACTTCCTAGGAATGAAGGAGTTATATAGACAGTTAAACAGGTGATTTCTTCATCATTTTCTTAACAACTTGTGTAACACTTGGTGTTATTCAAGCAGCATTAAATCTTCAGATGTGTAGAAGCTTCAAAAGGAAGACAGTGCAAAGGGAATGTAGGCAAAGACATACAAACCCCCTGGCTTTCTAGGACCTTATACGAGTACATGTGGTCCAAAAAGGGGCTGCATCTGTCTGAAATTAGTAGGTCAGACCTAAAGACCAAGTATTTTTTAGTCCTCCACACCTAAGACTGAGTGTTGAGCACCACACCTTGGCTTGTGTGCTTCTCCAACAACTTAGCTTTAGAAGAAGAGATAAACCTTTGAGAAAACACCTCTAGCACTTCCCACTTTTTGATCTGTTAGGTGATGATCATCACAGCTAGTCAAGAGCATCTATATGTATAATTTTCCCTTTCCTATTTGAATGGATTTATAATTAAATGCTATTAAAATTCTGAATAATTCCAGACTAAAAGAAAAATCACAACTAGCCCAATCAGTCCAAACACTACCATTTTCTGCAAAGAGCATGTATGTATTCATGTATGCACACTACAGAAAGCAAGCAAGCAATGAAACTCCATTAATGTACAGATGGAAGTTTATATTGATTTCAGCAAAGACCAGAACATAATGGTAACATGAATAACAGATAATAGCATCTGGCACTTTTAACATTTTTAAGCCCTGAAATCTTTGGAGAACTGACAGTTGAACTAACTGACAGCTCTAGTTATTTCTCGGCGCTTCTTTTGGAGAGATTTTGAGCTTTTTCCAAATTCAGATTTTTTTTTTTTTTCAGGGGGCATCTGGACAGGCTATTTTGCTGAGAGAGAGAGACAATATTTTCTGGAAATTACCACCAAAATTAAGCAACTGTTGTGCATATGAACCAGATAACAATGAATTAGAAATAGATATAATCAGTAATTTTCTTTGCATGATGATAACTGCCAGTCTTAGATTTACAAAACAGAGCCTCTGGCCCTGAGATCACTGGACATGTCAAAGCTCCCTGGGATGGCAAAAGCTCACATCAGAGGTCTGAGGCCAGATCCTCAATGAGGGACAAATTTCACAGTGTCAAAGCTCTGAGTACAAGGGGTAAGAGTGCCTGAGCACAGACGTTTATGTCCTGTCAAGTAGCCCCTTGATGCCTCCAGCTCCCTGTGCCAGTAAGGGACAGAGAAACAGACAACCACCCATCATGGCCTTCCAAAAGATGAGCAGGGATTGAGGGGACATGGAGGTGCTCCTACCATGGCTCTTTTGCTGAGCTGCGGTGGCAGCAGGGAGGAGGAGCAGCAGGACAGGCCCTCTGCCAAGTCTGCAACACTTGATCCCCTGCAGCGAGGCAGTTATCTCAAAGCTGGATGTGTTTGCTCATTATGCAGCATGAATGAGGAAAAGCCTACCACCTTGTGTCAAACTCACTCCAAATCCTTGGTACAGGGATCGTGCTCTCATCGCTGAGGTAGGGAGCATCATCACCTCCACAGAGGTGACTGCAAAGGGCTCTCCAAGACAACCCGGCCTCCAAGAAATTATTCTTTTTGGTGGAAGATATTTCAGTGATCACTTGAGGATGGACTACTCAGTGCTGACAGATTTTTTTTCTTCACACAACTAAATGTTTTATTTCCCAGTATTTTTGGAACTGGAGGCTGGATTCCCTCATATCAGCCCTAAATATATTTACCTCTGTCTATGTCTTTTTTAAGTACTAATTTTTATATTTGAATAAGATATAATTATGTAATAAATATAATGTTCAAATACTATTACTTGATATAGAAAACCAAATAGGGAGGAAAAGTATTTGAAGCTGCATAAAAACTCCAATTTGAGACATATTTTAGTCTGCTTTAGAAAGCTATAGTTCAGGCTTGTGGATGTTAATTACCAAGATTTTTTCTAATTAGCCTTTAAAGGTGCTAGTGGTCCCTTTCTGATTTAAGAAAAATGCAAGCAATCTATATTCTGACAGCCAGGCTCAAAAGAAGAAAATAAAACCAAACTCACCAGCAAAATAGAAGAATAAGAAAGACCATAGGAGACTAGGATAAACAGACATGAAAGAGCAAAACAGAAACAAAATCAAAACCAAGATGATTATCAAATTCGAGGTGGCAATCTAGAAGATTAGCCATAAAAGTCGGAAAGTTACTAAATAAAAGTATTTACCAAAATTTTAGTTATTCATCTTTGTTCCTGCAACTGCATTTTCAAATTTGGGCTCTTATATTTCCTAGGACAGGTTGAAAAGGGAAGACACCTCTATATAATTAACTAGTTTTTCTGTGTTGTTTCCTTATCAGATTTAAAATATCACAACTGGTGGAAATTATGTCCATAATGTCTTGTGCTACTTCGTGTAATCAAAACCTTCAGAAATTCCTAACAATTTTGTACTTCTGAATTTGTATTCTCAGACTGTCTTCTGAGCCACTGGAGTCACTAATGAGATCTAAGACTCACTGGCAGAGATTTCTTGAAGTAAGTTAAATGTAAAATAAAAAAAAAATCCACTGAAAAAATATTGCAGGCAAGATTCTAAGCATGTGTTTAAATGCTTAGATAATGAGTTATGTAAAATTATAAAAAGTTCTTGTGGAAAAATTACTGTTTGTTTCAGCATAAAAAAAAAAAAGAAAATAACTGGCTTGGTTTGGTTTTGGTTTTGATTGTTTGGGTTTTTTTCTTTATTTGGGGGTTTTTTGAGTGTTTCCTTGGTCATTTGGATGTATGTGCTATGGGACTGAGGCACAAAATTTAAAAAGCAGTGGTTAATGGTAGGTACTTTTGGTTTCCTTATCTTAGAGACTTCCAGACATTCATAAGTAGGCTCTCATAGCAAGATTTTTCAAAGTGAGTAGTAATTTTTCATGACATACCTGGAGGCATTAAAGCCAGCTCAATGTTCACAAACCTCTACCTGTAGAAATTGATTCCCTTTAAACTGCACTGGATTGGTCACCCCAAAGACTGTAATATGACCATTCATCAAAGGGAAAAAGTCACTCAGAAACTGAAAAAATACCTCTTTTTCTTCTTCTTTCCTGCCATGGGTCTTGCTGTAGTTGATTGGTGTATCCCAGCCTTCCTGTTCACAAAGAGCCTGGTAGAAGGCTGCATTTACCAAGATGCTGCTTGTTTTGAAAGGAGAAGAGGAAGGAGTGGGAAGTGCTGAACTGGAAGAAGTGAGAGGCATGACTTTGTCTTGGCTTCGGTTCTTTTTCATGCTCAAATCCAGAGTGCCATTTTCATCCACCTCTATTTCAGCTCCCTGACATGCAACAGGAAACAGAGACATGTTTAGATATGGACATACTGAGGCTGCAACATAACCATGTGGTGCTTTTAAAGGATAAATATAAATGCACGCTTTTATTCAAATGTAGCTGAATCTAAAACCAGCTTTTCGATTTAGATCAGTTAATGTTCAACTCTAAGGCAGACTTAAGAGTAGCTGCAGTAATGGTATCCCTGCATCTCAGCTTAAACATACTAAGTAGCATTTAAATAAGATGCTTCTAAACCCTAACCTATACCCCCTAAATCTAGTTTTATTTAAAAAAAAAGTTCAGCTTTAAATCTTCTTGATCTTTTCACTCTTACAGAGAACTATGACCCCAATTCACAGTTAAAAGCATTAATGCATTGTTTAGGTCATCAACAGCATTACTATTACATATCCTCCCTTCCCCCCACACCCCGGAAACGTTACAGCATCTGCATCATGGGGGAGACCAAAAGAGTGGAAGAAATATGCCTAAAAGTAGCACAGTAGGAGAATTTTTCACTAGGGTTTTGTACATCACTCAAAATAGTATATTTTCTTAATCATTGTTTGACTAGGCCACTAAGGCACAAGCCTGCACTGAGACCACTAGATCAGGAGCCACAAGAGGATCTTTAGGAGGTTCTCCCTGATGGAGAGCTTACGAATGAGTTAACAAAACCTTTGCTACCTGGGAAGTACAACAAAGAGCAGCATCTGATTGCAGGGATCTGTGCAGTCTGGGGAGAGACCCAGCTTCTCTTTCCAGGCTGGGAGAAGCTCTCAGAGGAGCTTCTGCTCACAAGAAGGGACAAGTGCCGCTCAGATGTACAAGCAGAAGGAAACAAGGGAAGGAAAGCTCTTTATGTGGTTTAGAACCACATAAAAAAGAGTACAAACTCCTCTTAGGATGATGAAAAGCTCCCAAAATTTCAACTTACTAATGGAAGAAACAAAAATTTTTCCCTCATGCTCAATATGCAACACTGCATATCGACATACTGTTTATATAGGAATGAGTATAAGACTAGTCCTTGCTATTGCCAACTATTACTAAAGTCAAGCAGGGGAAGAGTTGAAAGTGGCTTCTGGAGGAGGACTTGGTAGTCTAGTTCTGTGTGTTGCCCTGAGTAAGGTGGAAAGCATTCAAAGACTGTAGACATCAATTAAAATGTCACAGATTACACATGTCGAATGCTGTAATTAACACTGTTTGCATCCTCCTGTTATTGTCATCACTACTATTTTTCATCTGCATCACCACAAATCTCAGATACCATTTGGGAATTTGGGGCTAGATATGTT
Organism: Caprimulgus europaeus; assembly: GCA_907165065.1. The sequence goes on along the minus strand of OU015525.1, from coordinate 42,991,122 downwards.
AGGTGCTGTATAACTATAGGAGAGAGTCATATAAGACCAGATTGAGACTTCCTACCTTGGGTTATATAAAAGTAAACCAGCAGTGGAAGTGAATCACCTAGACCTTATGATGTAAATGGAAAATAGACAGGTATGTTCAGGGGGCAAGTTTTTCCATCTTTCTTAGACCTCTTCCTCGGATAGAGATGAGACACTGGCAGAAAGGGTCCCTTTCTCTTCCTTCCAATTAACTATTGCCGGAGCTTGATGATTAGTCAAGATAGAGCAGTGAAACATATCCTTGCTTGAGGACCTTAAAAACAGTTGTGGTCTAACAGGGAATTCTTCCCTTGTGCTGAAAGTGTGACATGGCCACCCCCATCGGACTGAAGGCACAAGCTTCCTTCATGCAGCCTTGTCTTCTACCACTGCCGGTTGGGACTCAGTTAAAGCTAAAATGTGTCTGAAAAAATGTTTTTAATCAAAAGGAAAACATTGATAGAAAATGAAAATTTAGGGCCCAGCAATCTCTCCTCACCCAGGCAGCCTGACTCAATTTGGTATCCATGGGCCTAAGACAGATGCCCACCTAGACTGAAGCACTACCAAGCCATCTGCTTGCCTCCTGTTCAGAAACTCAGGCACCTCTTATGCTTGTGTCTCTTGCATAGCAAAGTTCACATTTTCAATCATATAGCTTAAAAAGAGATGTTTTATTATATTTATGAGAAGTAAATACACTTCTAATATGTTCATACTAAGACGCTTTGGTTATATCTTTCTGCCCCTTTTTAGTAAATAGTTTAATCTCCTGTGATAGTTTTAAGCCCTGAATTTGACAGTGCAGCTTATCCTGGATAATAACTTAGTAACCACAACATCTTATGCCATCTGTATAATATCAAATACATTTTTATACCAGCATTAATAAACCTGAGTTACAAAAATACAAAATATTAACTATATCAGTGCCAAGCTCACACTCCAGGATCTGACAATATAGCTCTGCCATGATTGGTCTAGTGTTTTTTGGCTTCATAGTTGATGTGTAACTGTAGCTATGAAACAGAGCTACAGTAATCAAGCTTAATGACCAATGTAAAGTAAAATGCTAAATATTGTAGTTGCTGACATTTTTCATAATAAAAAACTTGGGTTAAGTCTGCACAACCAACATTCACATAAAATTCCAGACCTCTGTGACAGATGGCTTAGGAAAGGAAGCCATGTGACTGGGCTACAGTAGTTTTATAGTGCAAAACCCATAAATAGTGCAGATCCTCTGCCACTGATGAAATATCAACTACTCAGAAGGCAACAACGACAACAAAAAAGGACCAAAACCAGTCAAGGCCCCCTCCTCAATGAAACTGGACATAGAAAAATATCAGGAAATATATTGTCTCTAAGAAACAGATACCATTAGCTGCAACAAGGAGCTCTGGTTGATAAGCAGAACATTTACTAATGTGGATATTTAAAACTTCCTCAGAAATTCATGTAGAAGTTGAGTTGTCCAATGTCTACCTAATTCTGATCAGAGAAGGCTGGGTTGTGTGTTTGTGAAGTAGCGTACAGATGGGGTTTAAGTGAGCTCACAGATGCACACAACAATTAAATATAGTCATGGATAAAATATCCCATTTTGCCCATCACAGGATGATTCTCATGTTTACAGCATGGCTTTTTATTCAGAATGGTATAAAAGAGCTATCACTTTTCTGCCTTCACAGCAAACTCCAAATGGCAGAGCAAAAAGACAGGAGAGTCAGATACTGCTCCAGTTTTCACTCCTACTTTAATCCCACCCTCCTCTCAATATGTCTCCTTTGCTTGTTTTACCACGTTTATTTTTACATTAATTTAAAATTGAACTAAAAAGACAAAAATGCCAAATGCAAAAAATGCTAGAATGGTGCTATGATGTGCTGACAGAAAACAACACTTCCTAGGCTTAACTCAGACTTGTAAAGGCTGTATTCTCCTCAGTGAAAACAAGACCTTATTACTGTCGACTTTAATGCATGTATGAACAGGCCTATTCATCCATTTACCATGATATATTTAAAATACAGCTATCAAAACCATGTAAACTGTTCTGGGTCTTCCTTAAAAATGTAAGCAAAATAAAGGAGCAAATGTATCTTATTTCCTAACATACTATTTTGCAGCTGTGTAAATCTTTGGAACCCGATTTTGATCTTATTTACATTTACATTTACACTGGTGAAGCATTGAAGAAAAATCAACGGGGCTGAGAGGATACACACTGTAGTTAAATTCAGGTTACTTCTTATCTACTCCCACATCAGTGACAGTGTAATTATCCTCACAGGTTTTACAAGAAACTGAAAAAAGGATTCCAGAATAAAAAATGAGAGAAAAATGACTGAAGCATATTTTCTTTATTCCAGGATCTATTAAGTGAAAAGATAGAGTACAAGTAGTGCTCTACTATTAATATCTGTATAAAAAGGAAACTAATACAAATATGTTAAAAAAAAAAGTCTCTATCCTCTTCAAATTCTTTACATTTTAAAATGAAGCTTCTTCAGCCTCCTTTATTTTATGACACAAATGTTACAGAATATTTTCTAGTACATAATTAAATCTTGTCCTTAGAACTGAACTACATCAGCTAGGACAATAAAGGATGCTGAGTTTTGTAACAAACTGCTCCTGCATCTTTGCGTATGCTTTTGGTCCATCTGATCATTTACAACATTTAATACTCTGCAGTATGTCTCCAGTAATAATTACAAGTTAAGCTTCATCTCATAGCTGGATCAGAAAGAGTAAATTATTGTGTCCGCATAAATCTTATTTAAAACCTATGACCTTAGGGAGATGGTGTCATTGCTTATAAGGGATTTTATGTATTCTTTTGTTGACATCAGCCATACAACTTAATACCACATAAGTCCAAAGAAACAACATTATCAATAATGTTGCATTCCCACTAGCAGTTCTGTCTAGTTTGGAAAGCTCAAAAAACCTCATCAGTTCTGGAATTGGGACTAACTCTGAAACTAGTATGTTTCTCTGAAACTCAAACTACTATATCTTGCCATGTGTATGGATACTATTCTTAATGCAGCTCCATTTGAAAGAGTACAGTTCTTTATATTTTAGAGTGGTCTACAATCCTTCAGACTTAAATTTAAAACAATTAAGTTATTCTGCAGCAAATTAAAATACTAATTTGTGTCAAAATAAGAGAACTTTTAACTGCCCAGCAGTATCTGAGACAAAAAGGAAATCACTATTTCAGCCCAGAGCAATTCATAAATTTAAAAAAGCTAGCCAAGAATGTACTCAAGGAGCAATATGCACAGCAGTATAACAGGATGACACCTAGTGATATTCTTGGCTGATTTTTCATCCTGTATTTAGGCTTTAAGGTATTTGGAGTAAAGGACTGCCTGACAAACGTCTGAGTACTAACTACATTATTGAAATAATTGATGTAATTATCACCATCATCAATATCCAAGAATGGAGAGATAACATAATTTTGTTCAAAAACAGAATTTGGACTTTAAATGTTTTTAACAAGTGTAATTTTTGTTTTCTTTCAAGGCATAATGTGCATATGTCATTTTGTCTAAACAGGTGGGAAAAACACCAAAACAGTCAACAAAATGTTTGGCAAGCAGAAGTGATGAGGATACAGATAAACTGTATTGCTTGCAGCTACTTCTGTGAGATGTGAATGTGATAAGGGCTGTGAACAGGGAAGATCCCTGGATGTTATGAGGGTATAGACTCTTGCACTGTGCTAGAAACTACAGGCTAAGCCTTCTAGGGGAGTCCTTTTGTTGACTTCAATGGGAGTTGAATGAAGCTACATAAACTCCAAATCAAATGTAATCAGGAGACTTGTTTGATCACATGAGAATTGGCTGATCAGGATTGTATTCAGGATAACAGTTTATTTACAGTCCCAGGTGGATATTGAATGGCTTGGGCAACCTAATATTAATGTGGTATTAGTAATTTTTCAAAGCAATATCGTCAAGGTATCTGATGATCTTAGTATTTTGTATGCAGCTGATAGATAATTCATAGAGAAAGCTTAGGTTTCATTTTACTGCTTGTTTTAGAATAAATTTATTCTTTAAATTGCTTGAGTTATAAATTAATAATTTTCATCTTGAGATATTTGGCAGATCACCTTTGTATATTGGCTCTTTTTGGAAGTTTTGCTTACCTATGGTACTATTGTAATCTGTTGTGTAATCTGATTTCTGTACCCTTGCTACCTTTCCGTTTCTTTTTTCAGCTTACACTCTCCCTTTTGAACTGACATGTAAAGAATCTGAGATATATATTTGTAATTCCATTAAATTAAAGGAGTTTGGAACTCTGCTGTAAAAAAAAAATTTACTTCTTCATTCAAGTGTTATATATATTTACTGAAAAGTGTTGAACATTTAAGGTAAAGCATACAACTCTTACTAAAAAAATGACAACACACTGGAAGTCAAGCAGTGAAAATTGAGAGGCAGAAAGAAAATAAAATGCTTCAGGAATACACTTATGCTAGAAAATGTTTTGGTGTTTTCCCCACCTTTTTAAGCAAGGTGACACATATATGCCTTGAGCGAATGCAGGAGAATAACACTTGCTTGAAATGTTTGAAGTTCAAGTTCTGCTTTTAAAACTTAAAAGCACAATATTTTTACATCTCTGACAATTGTGTAACTCGTAAAGGATTTCCTGCAAGTCCAGGCAATCCTTTGCAGTCCCACACATCCTTGCTGTACCACTACACTGCCTCCCACCTGCAAAGTGTCATGGCTTGGATTGCTGGGAGGCTGCCTGATGCTCATGTAAGTGCAAATACCTTTCCAAGTCAGGTGCTTTGATCTGCTAAAATATGGATGATGCTAATCAAGTTTTCTTAGGCAAAGGAACAAAGGATATGTGGCAAGAGGCAGGGCTGAGAGGTCTGATACTATGGGACTCTGAACACAGCGAGCCCACACAGGTATTTTCAGACCTGGTGAGTGTGTGTGCTATCAAGAGTAGAAAAAGGAAATAATTAACTCTGTAGCTGAGCCCAAACACTGATAAAGTCTCAAGAGCTGCTTCTTATCATCTAAATATTTGTAAGATATTCTATCAGTTAAACATTTACCTTTGCAGCCAATACCAGCCACAAAACAATTCAGAAACACTGATAAATAGATGGTAGTGTCTTTAAAAATAGGCTTACTTTTTGCTTCATATTTTAAAATAAAAAAGCATCTTCATTGAAGAGTATTTGAAAAAATTATTTCCACAATTTTTTTTTTTTTTTTTAATCCTGTATGATAAATATAATAAATAGCCAAAACCAAATAACAATGGATTTTGCGTGGTTTTGGCCACCAGATCTCTTTGGGGCTTATTTGCCTGTGTTCTGTCCAGAAGCTAATTCTGATTCTTCTGTCAGACATTTTGTAACAGTGTGCCCTCCAGAAAGTCTGGCAAAAGTGGAGGCAGGCAGATAGCAAGGTATGCAGGTGATTTTCTTTTAAGCTGGATTCCTGGCTGTGAAAAAGGAGTAAGCTATGTGCCCCAAGTGTCCCCCTATATCGTTAGTGTTATGTTCCCTTCCATTCAAACCTTGCCCATGATTTGGCAACTGTGAAGCAGGTATGGAGGAGAAAATCTTTGGGTTATGCCTGGTCCCTTTACTGCTCTTCTCTGGCAAGAAGGCCTGTTGTGGAGGTCAGCCAAAGGCTGTGGCAGCAATTTAATCCAGGCATTGGCATCAGTTTCCATTTGCCTGTTAGAAGAAGTGTCTATTGATGACCAGTGGAAGGAGCTTTCTGCAGCAGATATCAGGGATGGGTCCGTCATCTGGAAAAGGTTTTGTGAGCAATCTTTGGGACAGATAATATCTGAGTTACAGGGGAGGCATTAAAGTCTACCCCATGGTATCTCTCAACATTGTTTTGAAGATGGAAATCAAAGGCAGCAATATAGGAGATACCACTCTGCAAAGGACCAAGGCTTGGAATACCTAACAAGGTGTTGCACTGGTGATGAAATTAATGGTTTCACTTAAAGAACAATTGTTAATCTCTTCATGATGGTGAATGAAAGTCCAACCAAATTGTAGACCAACAGCTGTGGAAGCCACCTCTAGCCAGACTGAGCCTGGTGCTAAAATAGACAAGGTAGAGCAACACTGACTTGCAGAGAAATAAGTCATCTGTCTTTTGGAGCACATATCATGGCTCAGAGTTCCACAGACAAAACACACCTGCTACTCGGTGTTTTGATAAATACACCTCTTTTCCCTCCCCGGTGATTTCTTTTCAAGTTCCTGTGATGGTACCCTCTCATCTACACAGAGCTTTCAAAAGTTTTATTGCAGAGGAGCATGTGTGACTTTAATACAAATAATAAACAACAGTGATCCCACAACCATGACCATCAGAAGAAAATCCTATCTATTTTCATCAGCAATATAATACTATGTAATGGCACAGAAAATAAGGCTCATAGCTCACACAGCACCATTTGTAAATCATAAAGATCTGTGAGGAAACGCAGAGCAGAAACCAAAACATGAAAGTCACACAAATATCTACAATATTAGGCAGCTTTCCATTATGACAGAATAGCCCAGATTATCGCCCAAATTATCTGTCTCCAAACGCTGTTGGCCTGATTCTCCTCTGTTGCCAGCAGAAAGGAGAATTTTACCAGAGCCTGTTGTTATTTCCCTCTCTACACCTTGTCAAACTGTCACGAGCTCCAAACACAGCAAACTCAATAGGTGCAGTTCTGTTCCATTGCTAGCAATATCACCTTGATTAGTCACATTATTTTTATTTATATATTTATTTATTTTAAAACAGCCTCCAGAATTATCACTTATGGGAGGTTTCAGAGGGAGGAAAATTCCCTCTTTAAAGAGATATTACACATTATTCACTGCAGATTGTTGCTAGATTTGAAATGACCTTCTCCTTTTCTCCCACAAAACTCCCCCCTTGTATTTAAAGCTTAATTATGAAAAGAGTTAACAACACAAGTCCTGGGGTTTTTTTTAATTATTTTTATCGGAATTGGTCACTATATTACTGACTTTTTCTCTGTCTCTCTTCAAATGAGCATGCAAACAGAAACCTTCTTTTTGAGGATTTAATGCAGTCACTAACATGAAAGACAGTTTATTCGCACAGTTCAGTAGCTAGCACACCCTCCAGGTTCTTGGACTCCCCTACCTTGGCAGACAGACTCTGTGGTTTGTTGGAGAGGATCTCTGCTGCTTCCCTGCAGCGGGTGGAAAGGTTCAGGATAGCAGCAGCTGCTGCTATGTGGGTGTCTTCACTACATTGACCGTAGCTATAAGAGTTGGCATGGCAAGGGCTCTGTGTGTGGGCGCTAGCACTAGGCAGTCGATTAGAAAATTTCGCTGGATTTGAAAAATGCTTTGCTGTTGAAGAGAGATTTGATTAGCAATTGCACGCATGAGATTTTCCCCTGTTAGATAGTTTTGTTTCTCAGACTACAATTTCATACATTAAAATATTCAAAGAATACATTTTAAACAATCAATTTCTTATTGTCAGTAAGGGTTTGCTATAGAAATGGCTTCAGAAGCATGGGGGGTTTTTTTATTATTTTACCTGACACATACACCTTTCAACAAAGCATCTGATACTTTTACTCAGATTTTACTCATTCTTTACTCAGATATTCAAAACAATTATATCCAAGGAAAGACTGAACAAACATTAGTGTGTTATCTATTGTGTCCTGACAACATTGGTGGGCAAATGCAATTGTAAATGCATTCTTATAAAGGCTTCCTCTTGGAGCTCTATTGCATTAAATCAAAACCAAAACCAAAACAACCCCCTCAAAAACCCACCACCAAAACCAGTAGCTTGTCCAGTCTTAGCTAAAAAAACACTGCTTGCCCTACTTAAATGAGTAAGTTATTTAAAAAACTTTTCTTATGTCAATAAGGAGAACAAGACCAGCCTCTTGAATGAAGCAGAGCAACCAGATAAGAACATTAGCTTTTAGGAATATTTAGTCCTCATTTAATGGAAATTTTTAGAAATTTAAGTCTACCCTATAATCAATTTAAAAAGAAATAATGACAATGAACATTCAGAATAAAACTGGTCTTGACTTGCTGTCTTACATTGGCTATCATTTGGAACAATACACAGATTTATTAGACACAAAGAGGTCAGCTGAGAATGAAAAACTAACAGGTGAACAGAAAAGCAATTTCACAGATAGAAGTGGTGTGTGTGGTTCTTTGTTTTCTGCTCCATCAGCAGCATTTGCTCTAAAACAGGTAGAAATAACTCTGCTCTCTCTTCTGGATTTTGGAGCTTGAGATATCATTACCTGTTGCAGGGAAAACACAGCACCATATTTTCAACTCTTAGGAAGCAATAATCACTTCTTTTGTTTGTAGCTCTCAATGTCCTACAAAGATAAACTAAGCAAAATCCAATTTCTCAGCCTACACTCAGATACACCAAGAACGTTTCTGTGTATGGCCATCTGCTCACTCCATAAAGATCTGAGCCCCAAGGCTCTGCATTCATTTGGACGTAGAGCTTTGACTAAGTGCATTTTAATGCTAAGACCTAGACAAGACATTGAAGACCTCATCTTTCCTCAAACTTGGGATGCTCTAAGAGAAATGCTTGTTTGTGTGCGCTGACTGTAGCTGAATGCCATATTCAGTTTTTCTAAGTATTGGAGACATCTCAGTAGAGTAATTAATAATAGCCTCATGATTCAGTTCTCCCTTTGTCCAGTGCAAATGAAAAAGGATTTATCTACCCTGCCGTAAAACTGTAGCACAAGCAAAGGGGTCTATGTTTCTAGCAGTTACTACAGCAAACTTCAAATTATATTTAAAGAGCAAAAAAGTGACTTTCCATTACCCACTCAAAAAGATTTTTTTTTAAAAAAAGCAAGCTATGAAGGGTGCATGTTTTGTTAACAAATCAATTTATAAGTGCAAAATCTGCAGACAGTTGATGATGGGCTGCTGGCTAGCTACATATTTACATAGGAACTGAACCAATCAGTACATCAGCAGCTTCTTATTGCCAACTTTTGTATATTTGTATAGTTAAAGCACTCACCTGCTCTTTTACTTTCACCTTTCCACTAAAGTAATAGCTGCACACTGCAATCTTTACAAGAACAACACCCTGAAAACTTCATCTCTGATATACATTATACATAAATTGCATATGTATGGATTTGCATTTGTATAAAAACATTGCAATCATTTTTTTCCTTGAAACGAACCTGTGAAATCGATATACATCTGTGCAGAGAGACAGCTAATAGGGAATATTCAATTTTACAAACAAAATTGGAAAATCTGCCACCCAAGGAGCTGGCAATGCACATATTTGCTTTCATTTGAACAAGCCTATTTTCCAGGCCAGATAAATATCTACTTTTCATTTGTAATTTTGAATGGAGTATTTATATATACAGAAACAAATTGATACCTACAGACATATATATACGTGTGTGTGTACTCAGACTCATATACAAATAACTAACTAACTAAATAAATAAATTTTATACATATATAAACCATGATATTCTATAGTGTTAGAATTATATTATATGTGTATCTCGATATATTTTTCTACTTTTCTATTCACCTTACTATGAATGGTTGCCTTTGAAGGGTGCAATTTTCTTTCCTTTTTTGTTTTTCTTTGCTAATTTTTTTGTCATGAACAAAAAAACCCAACAACTAAAGAGTCTTTTGTCACATTGTTTTGAACCTATTTTCTCCTGAGTCCAAATATGCAGCAATTAAACCCTTTTTTTTCTGTTTGCCTCATGGCAGCAGAACAATTTGTTTATTTGAACTAAGGAGTATATTATATTGGCTGATAAAATAGCAGAGTCTTGCTGAAGTTTCCCATGCAGATTATGAAGATCATCTGCCATAAATAATCAGTGTTCACACTGTGATATGTCATTTATACACGGTAGTACCTCAGCATATCTGTAAGTGATGCAAGCAGGGGAATCTTGATAACAATTTGATGCATTGGATTGTCTGCACTATAAATATGGTGTGATACTGAAATATGAGAGATTGAAACTACTTCAGTGCCTGGAAGTAATACAGCTGAGGCACATGGTCACCTAGGACAAATAATACTTATGTGGATGCATCTACAAGGTATCTGAAATGTCTTTTAAAACCTAACTTGGATTTCTCTGTACTACAAATAATAACTTATTATGCAGACACATTCCATCTCATGGCAGCATCTTAACACATAAGGATATCACAATTTACCCAAGGAAGAAGGTAACAGATAAGACACGAACCACTCTTTTTTGCTCCTCTTTTCCCCTGATAATTACTATTAGAAAAAACATCAAAAAAGTAAACCTTATAGTGATCATATTTAGCATTCTAATGTTCTATATTTAACAAACATTATTATGTTTAATATTCTGTCCACAAGTGGTTAAAGATGCTTCCTACAGAGGTTTTTTGAATTCTAGATATTTGAAAGCAGAACAAGCAAAAAAGAAAAAAGAAAAACCTCACTGACATTTTGTCCATTTTCCAAGAGATAATGGAATTTCAAGCTTACATTCAAGGAACTGGGGTGTTTTTCGTCCTTGTGCCACAGGTGCTATTGTGCGTTTGCCAAAGACTTGTGCATCAAAGCTGGCATAATCAAATGGTACTTTCCCAAACTTCTCCTGTTCTTTCATCAGGATGGCTCTGGAAGATGCAACTGGCTGTGAAGTTCTGTAATGGTACTGTGCTACCTCAGGTTGCTTTGTTAAATTTGTCCTGCAGAGGGAAGGGAAAGAACGAATGAGAAAGACAAGACTATCTTTAAATCATCTTTTCTTGAAAAATAGGGTACAGTTGCATTTCAGTGTCAGAAAGTGTGCTGTTACCATTTATAAATATTACTGGTAGGTGTATACAAGGAAAAAAAAATGTAAATATGGTGGCTGACTTAGCAGTCAAAGAGTACTTTAACTTCATACAAGGTCAAAGCTGCAGATATAAAAAACTCTGGTATTCTCTAATAATGGTGTGGGCTATTTACAAAAAAGATACTGATTTACTTCTAGATTACTACTGTAGCATGGTGCTTCCTTTATTTCTAAAAATTGTCTAGATTTTTGCTAGGCAAAGCATTTGTAGTTTTATGGATCACTATTGTTCTTACTTTACTGTGAATTAGTATGGTGTAAATATAATATAAGACAATCCAAAATAATTACTTCTCTTATTTGAGAGGAAAGAATGATTTATGGTGTGTGATTCCATTTAGTTACTGTTCAGTAACTACCTGTCTTTAGTAATTTCCTAAGGACTTTTCATATGTAGAGTTAAGGCATGTGCAGTTGGCAGACACATGGACATAATATTCTGTAATGGCTCTGAAGGAACCATTACAGCTGATCATGTCAATAATCCACAAATTAAAGTGTCCCCAAATAGACCTGAATATAATAGGTTGTAATGGTCGTGGTGCCAATGATGTGCAAATTATGCGTGTCTGTAGGGTCCATATAACTCTCAAACAAAATACAACTGCAATAAAAATGTTTCCCCCTTTTGATGCCATTGTATAAAAATAAATTAAACTAATTAAACCAATAAACTTAAAATAAAGAAACTCAAAATACAAATTATTCAATGGTGAGGAAACAGTATGAGCAGAGTTCTCAATCCTCTCAGTTAACTGCAATGCCAATACAACATGCTACTTGGACTGGAAGATTTCTCTGAAGAGAGTTGCAAAATCAGAGAACTGTGCTGCTGAAAGTGTAATAAGTTCAAAGAGATCTCTAATCAAGTTTCAGTGGCCAAAATATTGTAACAAAGGAAGAGTTCTTGAAAATTGTTTAAAGCATTGCAGTAAGACAGTAGATTCTGTTTAAAGGATAAAGATATTTGAGAACTGTTGATAAGGTTATTTGTGTTGAAGTAAGATTTAGCAGAATATATTTGATAGCTTATCAAAAATATGTCTGTTGCATTTTATGTCAGCCATACTCACAAGAACCAACAGAAAGCTGCTTGTTACTTTTGAGATACAGTCAAGATGTTTAGCTTTGCAGAGGTCCATCATGGAATACTGACTTACCTCTGTAGATATGAGAAGCAATCGACAGATTTTGTGCAGAAATACTTTGGAGACACTAGTGCCTGAGGGCTCATACCTGTGAGTCTGATCCTGGCACTGCCCAGCTTTTGGAGACTCGAGCTGGTTCTTTTCCTGGGATATTGCCAACTTTTCAGCAGCAGCAATTGGACAACCAGAAAGGCTGTTTAAAAGCAAGGGGAAGAAAAGAAAAAAGGAGGAAAAAACCCCAAAAAACAATACATTAAAATGAAATCTTAAGTAATGGAAATGTGAGTTGTGGAACTCAACGACTTCAAACTTCTGTGGTGCCCTGTGCATCTATGGGAGCTGCTGCTATAATAGTCTAGATTCATCTGTTTTTCAACACTCAGTGTAAAACTGTGAAATCTCTTTATTTGAGGTGATATATCTGGAAACTGAATCATGTAGGAGTTTTCCACAGTTCAGCTTTGATGTTTTGTGGCTGGCAAGTCACTAGTAAATTTTTTGACAAATTACATTTACTTTATCAGCTAAACCATGCATATAAGCCTCCTGCTGATTAAAAGGAAAGTGAATTTGGGAAAAAAAAACAGGAGTATGTGAGCAACTGTTGTCATTTCAAGTTGTGCTTTCTTTTTTTTTTTTTTTTTAATCTGTTTGCTTTATTAGATTAGAACAGGTTTTTTTTATCCTATTCGTGGGCTGCTTATCATACAGCTGACATACTGCAAAGATGACTGGGGATTTAAAACAGGAAGCAGAATAAAAACATATTTACTGGTTTCTTACATATTCATGTAGATGAGCTTGTAATCTCTTGTAAAGACTAGATTTTTGTATTAAAGATAGTAACATAGTATGATAACCTTTGATTTTGGTGCACTCATACTATAACAAATCAATCAATCAATCATCAACAAAAAAAGAAAATACCACAAAAATTCAGTTCAAAATAGAATGCAGGATTTGAGATTTTTCTGTCCCTAGTTTGCTTGTAAGAAAGATTGACATTATTTTTTTCCAGAAGCACTATAATAGAATATTTTGGCTTGCTGGCTTCCAGCAGAAAGCAGTACTGATAGGAGCTGTGCCGACAGCAGTGGCTTGCTGGAGCAGAGAGCATCAGCACTGCCTCACCTGCAGCCCAGCTGTGATTCCCCAGCTGCCTGTCTGGAAGGCTCTTCTCAATTTGACTTTCTCCCTGCAGGCAGCAAGTTAAACAGACAAGACGGTTCCAAGTGGGAAGATGACATTCCAGAGAGTTAGTTTTTACAAGGATTCTAAAGTATTCCACTTAAAATTGCCTGTTTTGCTAAAGGGGAATGTGCCTTGATGGGAAGTTCCTGCCAAGGACTACCATGTATATCTTGTAAAATGAAGAGTCTTTGTTTGACACTGGGTTTTCTAGTTGTAGTGGTAATAATGCATTTGTTCATTCCTTTTATATGATAGTGTTTCACTGTGAAGACTGTAATGAAATTGCAGTTTGAAATCTCATCTGTGAAAAATACTAGTAGAATTTACCATCTTCAGCACTGCAGCCATTTTTTATATAATGAAATCAAACACAATTATTTGGTTATAAATAATATAGACTACCCTTGCAGATCACAGGCATTCTGCAGTGTAGTATGTAACATCTAATTCCAAGATGTGCCCATGAATTTATTCCTGTTAGATTTTAAGTGGACAGGAAATTTTCCGATCTACCTTCTGTGCGTGTTGCGATTGCTGTTGACATGTCCTCTTCCAGTGCATCCCGGGGTGGGGCACTTTAAAACATTTTCATGCATGGCAAGAACTAAACAGGAATAATAATAATAATAAGTTATAATAACAGATATCAATTAAAAATACATACATTAAAAATATGGATATTTATTCTTCAGACTCAGACTCTCAATTCTGTTAGATTTTGACCACAAAGAAAAGGAGAAGCAAAGGACCTACAACACAGAAAGGCTGGTGCCTCCAGCATATACAGGTTTATCCCTACATTGCTGTAGTGTGGCTTCCCACATGCACATTTTTGTAGAACAATGGCAGAAGTTAGCGAGGATGTTATATCATGAAGCCCTTTGCCTTCTAGTTCATACACCACTGACACAGTTGACTAGAAAGAGCATGTACATTTCTTATGCCCTTTGATGTGGATCTTTTTATTAAGTGAAATGTTTGTCTGTGTAAAACAGAATATGTCTTTGTATGTCTACTCATGACTTCAGTACTGTATCACCTCTTTGGGTGCACAATGCTTCAAAAAAGATGACTGTTTAGTGAACTAATTTTGTTCTATCAGAAGCCAAATTGAGATTACAGATAATTTTCTGTTTGTTTGGGGTTTCTTGGGGGGGAGTTTGGGTTTGTTGGGTTTTTTAGTTTTTTGTTTGTCTGTTTGTTTGGGGTCTTTTTGCCAGCAGGACAGAACACATCTGATTGGAAGTGTGATAATTAACAAGGACTTGTTAATTTTAACTTTTTAGAAAGTTAATGTTGCTAAAGCCTTCCACATGCAGCAGCCTGCTTAACTCAGCAGATGTTTCCATAAATACAGATTAATACTAGATTTTTAAAAAGGGAGAGTTACAGTTGGGAACAGGACATTGGTAAAGTGCAAGTATCCTTTTAATTTTTTGTTATGCACACCACCACAAAAAAACAGTCTGATTAACTAGGTTGTTTAAATGAATAGTTTCTCATTAGGTTTTGGCTTATTATGCAGCATTTCATTACATCACATTGCAGGATTACACACACACACAAACCAATGTAATCAGATCAGCACAGTTAGAAATAAGCAGGGAAATTCAAGCTAGACTGGGCATAAAAGGGTTAGCATGGTACAGTCACATGAGAGAGACGTGCTGTGGACCAGCGCTGGGATGTACTAGTGGAAGTAACCTTTTTTGAGCTAAGTGGTAAGTGGAACACTGGAAACATCTCTGAATAAGCATGTCCAGGCCTCTCGGTTATCCGCCATGAAAACCAGCAGCCTCGGCATGTGATACAGTAAATCAGGTCACAGCTCTGAAACAAGCTGATGATTTCTGTGCCACATGCCTTAGCAAAGTCACAGGCAAGTAAGATCTTGAAGATTCATAAGACTACAGGTCTGCTGGCAGTGTGGGGATAGTTTGGCTGTGATCTTATTCTTCCCAGGCCACCTGAGGTGCCTACTGCTGTTTGTAATGCTAGTGCTAAGGAGTACTTGAGCTTTACAAGTGTGGGGCTGCAACTAAAAGCTAGAGGACAAAGAAAGTGTGATGGCTCCTCTCTCTGCAATCTCACCCAGAAAAAGTGTGTTCCTTCTCCAGCATAAGCACATACTACCCACAATAAAAGGCCAGATCCAGCTGTTATTCTGGACTGCAGGGTGATGATACTCACTTTCTAGTGGCACTCTAACTTTATGTGGACAGCCTGAGAGACTGCGGTGGTGAGGGTAAAGCCCAGTCACGTGCCCTGTGCCATCACATCCTGGGATGGGACATTTGGTTTCTCTCTTTTCAGGCCTGGGTGAATCTGCAGAGAAATCAGATAAGGATTTTGTTTGGTTTTAGCCCCTGTCCGCACTCAGCTGAATGATCCTAGCAGCATGATACATTATTTTGTACTTCAGATGTAATTCCTACACAAAGTTTTAACAAAGAGGTATGTGATTTAAGCATCTTTAGGATTTCACACTAAGTCCTTTAAACAGTGGCTCCCCCCTCCCAAAATTCCATTTATGTGCTAAACTAGACAGTGTTAGGAGTGCAGTGTCATTTGTTCCATTCAGAGCCTCAAACAGGACAGAAGCCACAATCCAATGAGCCAGAAAACTGGCAGCACCAGCCAACAGCAAGATCTATAAAGGAATAAATAAAAAAGCAGAAACAATCTTTTACTCTGTTAATGTCAGACTCCAGGAAGCTGGGACGACCAAATAAAAGCTGAGGTGTGAAACAAACAAAAAGCATTTAAACCAGAAGCCATTCCTTAAATACCGCAGATCTCTAGGCTGTATGTTCTTTGTTTGGAAACTGAATACATGCCACTTTACATTTGAGAGGCAAGGCAGGAAGCTCCCTCTGGTACACATGGCAATGTCGCTTTGTGGAACAGCCCACAATGACAGTGAAAACATGGAGCAGCCGATACCCTTTCAAAGGCAAGGTCTCAGCCCAGACCCACAGCTACCACTCTGTGATGGCCACAGTGTATTCCCAATTTTCGTTTTAAGCACCTAGAATTGTGCAAGAAGCACTGGTCAGAAAGCCTTTATTTGATTTCCAATGCAGGATCAAAATCTGGGCGAGAAAGGAATGAATTCTGGTCCAGAAATTCTCTTGTGAGAAATCTGGAGGAAGTGGCCGCATAAATTGCTGAGGATGGTTTTAGCTCCATCTGTGATTGGCTGCCAACAGCATTTGGCGCTTGGGGAGAAAACAGCTGCAGCCAGCACAGGGAGCAGCCTCCTTCAAGCTCGTTTTGTTGGACCATGAGGTAGGACGTACTCAGGAACAGGATCGCCAGAGACAGCTGAGGGTTAAACTCCCTGGCAAGACTTTAGGTTAAAAAAAACCCCAAAAAACAAACAACAAAAAACGAGGAAAGAAAATAGACCGAGCATCAACAGGAGACCACATGCTTTTTAGAATCACTGCAAATGGAAAGTGCTGCAATTGTGGACAGAAAATAAAGGGGGGATTCCTGAAATACAATTTATTTTTTCCCCCATTAATTAGAAAGGTTTATAATTAAAAAGGTGGAAAAATATAAATTTAAGCCATGTTTCCCCAATGTAGCATCCATGAAAGACAATTAAGAGCTGATGGATTTGACAGTGGATTTTTTAGAAATAAAAACCAGTTAATTATGTAAAGTGAAAAAAATTACGTGCCTGATACTACATCGACTAAAATCATATGGTGTTTACACAGCCTAAACAAAGCCTAGTTTGTTCCTTCATGAGTGTTACCTCTGGACTCACCTGCAAACTACAACTAATAATAATATGAGGCAAAACAGGAAGAGTCAGATTCTGCCATGCTTAGCATCACTGTTCCTTCCTATGTGTGTTGTGAGAAACTCACATTGACACCAATGTGAACCTGGTGAACACAGCTGGTTTCGGGATATGAAAAAGTATCTGTACAATTCCTGCATACACCATAGTCATCTGAATAAATAAAGGTTCATGCAGTTTAGCAAGGAGGTAGACTAATAGTGTGCATGTACAGATTAAGGCATGCTAATGAAAAGACTTCTTGAGACAGAAAAATTAGATGCAAGCATAATCTTCCCAAATACTACAGGAAATATTTTATAGATGCAACACCAAAAAAACCTTGTCAGTTATCTTACACATTAAATGCTTTAGTTAACGAAACTACTATATTTCCAATGTCCACAGGGACTACTCTAAAGTAGCACTTGAAATACGAAAGCAAATCGTTTATCAAAAGCAGGAATTGCAGCAATGCAGGGTGACCTCAGTATATTTGGAAGCCCAAAATTGTTACTTACTACAGCAGAGAGAGTGCTTATAAAACAACATCTCTTGATGTTCTGTAATTATCCTCAATTGGGGAGTTTAATACAAGACAGCACAGTTTACAAATCAAACCCAAATCTTATAAATCTCCACTTCTGGAAGCCTGATTAAGTACCAAAAAGGGACCAATGTTCCTGAAACTTTGTAGGATGCCATAAACCATCAAAAACAATAAAGATTTTAGAACTTACTGGTAATTCTGCTGGTGGTGAATGAGGCAGAAGAGCACGGCTTGTGCTTTCCTGGCTCAGGAGTGTTGGCTGTAGCAAAATGTAATGTTGATACATGAAGTAGACTGAACTCAGAAAACATGTGGCTTAGGAATTAGGTGGTATGTTTGGAAGAGGCCAATTTTTCACCCTAACCTTTCCTTAAGCACAGTTTTAATGCCTTCTCTTTTGGCTGCTGAAATTTAGGAGGTGTTTATTAGTGCCCTATGGAGGAGGAGGTGGGAGAGGAGGAAAAGGAGGAGGAGTGCCAGTTACACAGCCCTTTTAGTACCTATTACTGATCATTTCACATAGCAGTTTGGCAGGAAGCCAAGTACCTAGCGTTTAACCTGGTTAGATGCAAGGCACTAGTGTAAAGGTACATAATTAACAAAATTACCAGCTAAATTCCAGATTCTTTACTGTTGCTATAAAACCCAGCTCAGAATCCTCTATCAGTCACAGTATAAATGCTTAAACCAGTAAGATCAGCCAAATATACTTCCTTACATTTGTTGCTAAATATCTGTCTCCCACCAATGTCAATAACTTTGGTTTGTCTTCTTTCTCCTGCTAGATGCTCCAGAAGAAACCTATCCAGTTCCTTGTAGGTGCTGTGAAACACATGCCCTTGCTCTGCCTGCAGAGCGATTGCCTGTTCTAGCAAACTCAAGTTCCCTTTTGTTTTGTCCAGCTCAACTGACACTTCTGTGGTTTCTGACAGGCACTCATTGTCATCTTCACTTTCAGGGAAGGTATTCTGAATTCTCTTCTCGAAAGGATCTGGATGAGACTCCTGGGGTGCTCTTAGTTCTATTTCTGAGTCACAAAGTGTTTCACAAGGGCCAAATTCTACCTCTTCCTTCTTAATTTCTGGGACTTCCAGGATGCTAGGTTGATTACAGTCTACAATATACTTCTGAGTTACATGGGGCTTTACACTAGTTTCTTCTGAGAAATTTGAGGAGCTGTCCCACTCATTGTCCATAATTTCAGAGTTACTTTCACTTTCCTCAGATGAACAGAATTTTGAGTCAGAAATAACAGTCTTCTCCTTTCCTTCAGCTGAGTTAATCAAGTAACATTCATCAATGTCATCACTTTCTGTTTTTAAGGATTGAATTCCACTATCATTTAGATTTTCTGCCATGGTTTGACTGGGTGCATCTTTTGCTGATTTTCCCATATTCATCAAAGACTTGGCCATGACATCTTGATAGCTGGAGTAGTTATCTTTTCTTTGACTGGAATTTTCTTGCCCATCTGGGGTTTCCTCAGCTGATTTTGGACTATTTTCCTCTGCATGAGAAAAAAAGCAAAAGAAAAATATATAAGAATAACTGCTTTTTGTATCTTACAGAAGTGATATGAAGATATTTACTTACCAATTGTCATTTCTTTACTCAGAGGTATTCTGAAATAATTTAATTCACACCAAGGCTGTGTTTGAAATGACTGCTTGCAGCATTAGTAAAATCCCCTTTAATATTATATTTACTTTTTGTTATAGTTCCAAAGATACATGAAAAATAAATACGTTAACATGATGGTGAAGACATCTATTACCTTAGAACATGCACACAATCATGTACATTCATATAAATAATGTGCCATATATAGACATATATGTGTACACATAATCTACATAATCTATATAATATATGGATATATACACAAGCACATATACATACATTTTGAAATTCCTCTGATCTATTTTAACTTTTCTTTCATCTAAGACTCCCAAATATTTTCTCAAAATAGATCCTAATTACTTTCCCAGTCACCCCAGATCCCATGAAAGACCTTGATGGAAAAAACCTCAATACTTCACAAAGGGCAAGCTCCTGGTCACCATTGCAATTGCCATATTAAGTGATAGATCAGGTCATGCAAAGGCAAACAGAAATGGTTGTTATGTACAGACTCATAAAGAACTTGTTAAAGACACCACTGAAGTGCATACTGTCTTTATAAACATCTTTCTTCAGAAGAAAAGCAGCAGCCAGCAGGTAATAGAGGCTGCATGTAGGAAAGGTTGTCGGTGTGGAAGACAATATGCCTTTTGTATCTCATTTAATTTTTTATAAACATTTCCTCTGACAAGGACACTCAAAAATACATCTCCATCATCTTCCTTTCTGGTAATTATCTCTCTAAAATCAACACTGGTTTGCCAGGATCAAGTAAATATTGCCATAGTAACTAAAAGCATTTTTGGATGAAGGGAAGAATTTAGTCACAACACTAGCCCCTTCAATAATGCTGATTATAGGGTACATTCTTTTGTTGGGATCTATTCAACATAAACTGAAAAATTTAACATTTTACTTCCTAGAAAGGAGGCTGAATAAACAAGCACAGACTATTTCATAAGATGTGTCTGTCCTCTCCTGAATCAGAACTCCAGGCTTAAATAATAAATTAAACATAGTCTAAAATGCAAATGAAGTTTCTCTCAATAACACAGTGAGCTATTAAGAGAAAGTGTAAAGGGTTATGATAATTTTAAAGTATTATGAACTACAGAAAACAAATAAAAAGCGTTTTCAGTGAATATGTCCAATTCATTGAACTATTCTCTCAATCCACTTAACTACCCACATGTGTACAATAATGATTTATAGACATTATACCTAATTATGCATATTTGGGCTGTGTTAGAGTGCCTAACAAAAGCTCTAGAAAGCAACAATTACCTCTGTTGCTTAGCTACATAGTTTAAAATATTCCTATTAAGTGCAGATTATTGTGGAGGGGAAAAGGGGGACAAAAATGCACATGTGCACCACAATGCATTTCACTTTACTGCTGCCAAACTGTTAGCATTTTGGGTCATTTCCAGTTTACATAATTGTTTGGTTCAACTGTTTGTTATATGTTAAAAGAAAATATTGATTAATTCTTATTCTTCTTCTGAAAATTGGACTCATGCAGGGAGAGGTGGCCTTGTGCACTGTGTGCATAAAGTTGTGTTTAAAAAAAAATGTCTGTAAACCTTGGTGTAACTTTTTAGCAGCTGGTCTAGTACCACACACATTGCAGTATTCTGAATAAAGAAATATGCTGTCTCTTCACATCTCAGCAAGTAAGAATGATGATTTGGCTCTGTAACCAACTTTAGTCAAATGGGTTTTTATTATTTGTTTTTCTACCATTTGGAAAATAACAGAGTCCCATCAGTGGGTCATTTCAAAAAGTAAGAAGATCTAGTTTTAAAAGAAATCTCCCACCCTTCAAAACAAAACAAAACAAAAGAAAACAAAACAAACTTAATGATAGTAATAAGTAAAAAAAAAAAAAAAATGCATGATAACAGACTTTTGCTCCTTAAATAATCAGCATTTTTAAAATGTAGTTTTTAAAAATTTGTTGTTGAACCAGACTTAATGGTTCAGCTGTCCCAGCTTTGCTTTTTACTTCTACAGGCTATAAATTTACTTTTAAAATAGTAAAACCTCAACTTAGTCTACAGTTGCATCAATCCATGAACTGAAGCATTAACTGATCAACAGAGAAGAATCATGGGTTCATAATAAATGAGTAATATTATACTAAGAAATTACAAATAAACCTACATACCCAGACCAGCTGTATGTTTTAGCTGAAATTTGTATTGTAGCTGGCAAAATTAATGCAAAAGCAATAGGTTGTGTTACCAATGACAGAAGCAGTTGGGAGAAATCTCACTGGTACAAAATAAATCTTTTTGAAATTAAGAGATTTTTTTCTCTTGACTGGAGGACTGGGTCTAAATAGGGTTTCTCTACACTTTTATCAATGGACCTGACCCAACACTTGCCCTTTTTTTTAAAAAAAGAACCAATTAAATAATTTAGTTTCACCCATATGCAACACCAAGTTCTACCTTTACACCCATCATAGTACTTTCCCTTCAGTGAGTTCTTCAACCTATGCAGAGGACATGCCCAAGGGAGAAAAAAAACATTCCTGAGGGCAGCTCTGGGTGGCCAGGAACTGAATCAATTCTAGAGAAAATAGCTAAAATCTATATATTTAAAAAAAAACCCTCAAAAAACCTAAAAATCCCAAACCAAACCAAGCAAACAAACAAAAACCCCCAAAGACAGCATCCTTCTTCTTCTTCTTCTTCTTCTTCTTCTTCTTCTTCTTCTTCTTCTTCTTCTTCTTCTTCTTCTTCTTCTTCTTCTTCTTCTTCTTCTTCTTCTTCTTCTATTTTGCATATAGTGTTTTATAGTATTAATATGTGTAAAATTTAGGGGGTTTGTTTTGTCTTTAAGGAAATTCTATTTAGAGTGGATAAAGATATAAATTCCTAATTTCAGCTCATCATAGAATAGCCCAGGTTGGAAGGGACCTTGAAAGATCATCTAGTCCAAACTTTTGTGGAAAAGGGAATTTAGATGAGATTATCTATAGCCATGTCCTTCCAAAATACTGGATAAGAAGAAACTGAGTGGAAAATAAATTACCTTTAAGCTTCCATAGCAACCAGAAACTGAATGGAATATAAGTTCATTCTGTTTTCATATTATCTGTGATTACTAATTTCCTGGTGCCAGATCACACTGTTTTTATTTTAACATTTGCTATCTACTGATGAGTCCTCCCTGTAAAATAAATGCAGACTGTATTCCACTGATATCTTCTCACTTGCCTGATTAATAATTTGTGCAGGACTTCTTAAAAAAAAAATATGACAGCTAATTTAG
This sequence comes from Caprimulgus europaeus, assembly GCA_907165065.1. The sequence goes on along the minus strand of OU015525.1, from coordinate 42,968,597 downwards.
TTTTATATTTTTTGTTCATCTTGAATATATATAAACATATATTTTTTTAAAAAAGAGCATTAAAAGCATACTATAGCCATACCTTTCTGTCTCCCCATCCCTTCTCATACTTTCCAGGATACGCATTGTATAAGTTTTTATAAATTGTTGGACATGTTTGGCTTAGAAGAGTTGGAATAACAAGTATAAAATTGTTGAGTCTAATAATCATGTTAAACAGAACACATGTAGCAGTCACATGGATGAAATTAGAGTTAACAAAGTTTTGCTAAGCTTTTTGGTTTTGATTTTGGTTTTGTTTTGGTTTTTTTTTTGCTTCCTAAGAGCTCTATATATTCCACTGAAAATCTGCTCTTTATAAATGTGTTTTTCTCAACGGTCAGCTTAACCTTGTTCTTTTACAGAGCTAGTGGAGAAGCAGATGCTGCTCCATATCTGACCTGTTGCAGTAGCTGTCTCTCTATGTAACCTACAAAGTATTTACTAGACCCCAGAAGCAGTTTTTTTACAAAATAATTGGAAGTATGATGATTAAACCTAGACAGAAATGCACTGTTCCAACTCTGTTAGAAGTCAAACACATTCTGCATCCTTTTTGAAAATACTGTTTCATATTTCCATTCCTGTGGAAATTAGGTTCAAGCAGAGCCACACTGCACAACTACCTGGATTTGAGCTGCTTTTGAGGACATGGATTTCTTCCTGTAAATCGATCCTGTCTTCGTTTTCTTCTTTACATTCCAAGCTGGGGCTGTAGTGGCGGGGTTTCATTAATAGGGACTTCCTTTTGTTGACAGGAACACCTGATATCTGTTCTTCAGCTTTTCTCTTCTTAGCCATGGAGCATTTGTAGGCACTGCAATGATCAATTGTCAGTGACAGAGAAAAAAGTGGGAGTAGTTTAATTCTAAGTAAGAAAATGAGGACTGACAAAATATTAATTAACTTGCAGTTCCAGCAAGTTGTGTTTAGTGGATATTTAATTTTAGCTCATGTACTCAAAGTTGAAGGCACAGGGAAGTCCCATTTCTTTTCACTGCTGCAAATATTTGCTTAGGGGAAGGGGAATGAGGAGGAAGACAAAACCACAAACCCCATAACCCAACATCCTTAATCTTAAATAAACATATGGTAATCTAAATCCTGCTCTGCAGTAAAATACATACACCCATGAAAGGATGAACAAAATTGTAGTCTAGGTTGATAATCCAGAGAAGCAGCTAAGGGGAAAAATATACTACCAGTTATACTACTACATCCTGAGCCTTTGACTCCATTACCTTTACATCAGTATGGATATTCAGTCACACACCTTGAGTTCAACAGCATAAAATATGTTTGAAACACACTGTACCTTCAGAAAATTTTGCAATATGGGTCCCTTTTCCAATATCAGTCCCAAGCGCTTGTTTCATTTCATTAGCTCCAGCCATAAACATCTAGATGAAGTTCCTCAGGTCTCTGAATAGGCCCTGGAAAAAGTCTTCTCCAAAGGGCAATTAATCCCACTCAAAACTAGACCTATTTGATAAACAGGATGAACTATTCCCTGGGAAAGGACTTGCCTGGCCAGATGCCTCAGTTTCAGATGACAGACATGAGAAGAGAGGGTAGTATTTTAAAGAGGGAGATTTTTAGCATATTTAATATACCTTCAGCTCCTATAGGATCCACATATTGACATGCAGTTGAACTGTATGGTATATAGATGTTACATCATATGGCACCTCATTAAGGAGGCCAGAAACTTCAACACTCTTTTATTAATAAAACTTTTTTGTGTAAATGGTTTGGCATGATTTCATTATTCTCTCACACAGAGACTTCTAAGAAATCTATGTAGTACAAATAATAGTGTTCACGTTATATCTGTCAGAGTTGAAAAAACTACATATATGAATGTGTATAATCCACTCAATGGTTTCTCCACCTTAGGCACCCTCAGGGTGCAATACAAATCTACACAATGCCCTTAGCCATTGGATTTTTCATTTGGCTCACTGAATCAGCTGCAAGATTTGCAAAAAATCAATGTATGCAGAGTACTCCTATTGGTTACACATATTATAAGCTCAACAGCATAAATTAATCCTTCCAAGGTATCTTATGTGCACTAAATTGGCTCAGGTTCTGATTGTTTTGGATGAAAGCATATGACTAACTTGAGCTTTTTGTTTAAAAAAATGCCCATTTTTGGCTAAGCACCTTTTTGGCAATCCATCATTCCAAACATGAAGGACGTAGAAATACAAAGATCTGCATTTTAGGGAGAATGTTAAAATTCTACCATATGTGTCATGCATTCTACCATGTGCACAGTGGATATTGTTGATCTTCTGAAAGTTAAAATGCTATGGGCATCAGGAATATTGGACACTAAGCACCTGCTGTAGCTGAATATATTATGACTTCTGTATTATTTCTCTGTTTATAAATAGAGGATAACATAAATATCATATTAAAGCTCAGAACCATAATGTTATAAGCATCCCCTTGAAATGATGCCCATAAAACAGACATCAGGGATGGATGTAGTACAGACAAATATGCATAATTTATTTCTAAGAAAATACAATCAAGAGTTTCTTAATTCATATTTGTGAATGGCAGTTTATACCATTCATGTTATTTTGGGAAAATTGAATAAATAACAAATGTTTTCAAACCCTTCACTAGGTTTGCTTTTGATCTTTCTCATTTATTTGTCAAGCTTCAAGTTTACCTCCAGTAGGTACTGTGAGAGTGTTTAGGAGAAGATGAATTTGCAGTGCTTAATTCCCCTTTGACGGAGCTACAGCTGTTTCTTACACAAACATAATTAATAGATTTTTAGAATAGAAAATGCAATTAGATCATCTAGTATGCCCTCCTGTGCAAAACAGGTCACAGAACTTGATCCAGCTCTTCAGCTTTATATCCTGTAAGTTGCCTGACTATTATGTAACTTCCAGTCAACTTAAGGGAAAACATGGTAAGATGGTAAATCGATTGCTGTATTTTTGCTCACTACACACAATCTTTTTTTTTTTCTTTTAGTAACATGATCTTATAAGCCCACCACTGTGGGCCAGCACAACAGCTATTAAACACGTTAGTTTTTAACCACAACTGTGCAAGATAGCCCAACTCAGATGTTAGCAGAGCACAGTCAGGACCAGGGCAGGGGTACTGTTGTCATCTGCCTCCTGCAGATCTTCTCTGGGAAATGAGATCACGGGAATCCCACTTGACTGTAACTACCACCGTTTATAGCAGTAAATCAAAAGCTGCTCGATCCATGTCAGGACAAGAAGCCCAGAATGTGCCCCCTGGATACACATTGCTCACGTTAGAAAGTTTCTCCTCTATGAAAGACTGATGCATGAGCTTGTCCTTATACTTTTTCTGTACACAAGTATCCACTCACCCAGATTTCCTCTGTGGCTCCCATCATTTTTAAATAAGTGAATACATGAGATTCAACTTCAAATAAAATGATTTCTGTCACCTTCCACTCTGATTGCAGGAAGATGACAAAATGTAGTTGTTATTTCTTTCTTAGGAAGTGCAAATTTATCTCCATAGGCTGGGAAGAGATTTTTCAACTCCAGTAGAATATACTCTTGCTTTTACTGGTGACTTTTTGAACTGCTGGGTTTGAATTTTAACTGGAATTTATTAGTTTTCAAGACCCAGTTTAAAGACCTACCATTTACCAGCAATCCCTCTTCTAAAAACACATACACACACATACGTTAGCACAGATTTGTCAAGCTGTAGTTTGTCAAATGGTAAACCTATAATTTAGCTTCTCTATTACTCATCTCATAAATTCCACATCTAATAGTTTTGTTGCTATTTATCAATGGCCTGCTTGTTGTCATGGAACACTGATTCAGCTGTCAAGGTTATTTGGTAATCTGAGGCTCATAAAACCAGAGAAGCTTTTTTTGTCATGAGCCCAAAGCCAATACATGTTTTGTTTTGGTTTTTTTCCTAATTTAACTGTACTTAAATTTTATGAATAATAAATAATTTTAGTACTATCTATAAAAAGCGTATTTTTTATTTTTTTTTTTTTTAGTCAGTGGGTCAGTTACCAAAACCATTCTTGTATCTGTTTTCATAGTGTGAGCTAAGAGACTAAAATCTATGACATATAAGACCTGGCTCCATGTGTTGAAAAAAACCCCATGATAAATTTTTCATACGTATTTAATATTTAAATACTTTTTTTTTTTAATTTGCTGAGTACTCCTCTTTTTTTTTTTTATTTCTGCTCAGAATATATCTTACATGGTATGGGCAGACACTGGTAGTATACAGGCAGAACAGTGCCTTGGCTGTCTACCACAAAGCAATGCCTCAGAAGAAAGAGAGAGGTTTTAAGTAGTCCTAACCACACACAGCTTTTCCTACTGCTAAAAATTGTCATGCTCATGTTCTTTTTGTAATTGGTTCATCTAAGTGATGTATTTGTCAAACCTTTAACCCGACCTTTAACAACTTTGTAGCCAGCAAGGATTTTTTGTTGTTAATCTGTTGGCAAGACTTCCAGATCTCTGGGGAATTTTTCTTATTCACAGCAGCCTGCAGATTGGTAAAGCATGATAAAAGAATGAAGAATTGCCATCATGGGTAAAACGAGAGGTACATTCAGCCTAACAACTGGTGTTTATTAATGTCTGTAATGGATGCCATGTAAAATAATAAGAACAGAATACACTGCATCTCATAAATACTCCTTAGATTCAAGAGAGAAAATAAATGTCTTTGAACGTCAAGGGACTTACATTTTTTGTCTAATGCTAACTAAGAAGCATTATTTATTTACTCCTCATGTGGGTTTGTGCAAGAATAATTAATGGAATATTTTAGTTTGTGGAGAAAATAATTTTAAATTCTTAACATAAATTGCCTTTTGACTGTTTGCTTAACTGCACTACAAAAGTAAGCATTAGATTACTGAATTACAATTAAAGAAGACATCATCTTATGATGTGTAGAACCATTTAACTTCACACCAGTAATTACGAGAAGGTTAGCTTAACTACTTTTTAATCACACTGTAATTAAAGATGTTACTAGATGTTTTAGGCCTTGCTCAGGTTTTGTTCACAAACTTGCAAATGTCCTAGGACACTGTGGAAGACAAATACTTTATTTTCCTTACAAAAGGGAAAGGTTGGTATTCAAAGATTCAGGGATACTTGCCACTCACAGATGAACCAGTAGCTTACAAATGTCTGTCATGGTTGGGCTTTTTTCTAAGAATCTTAAGACTGTACTGAATCAGAGCTACCTAAAAGGAACAGAAATTCTCAATGTCTCCCCACCTTAGTCCTCTTCTATGTCAGCTTGTTCTCTAAGAAACAGACAAGCTGGATTTTGTCTAACTCTCTAGCACAACGGCTTCCAAAGGTTTAGGCTACAGCTGAAAGTATCTGATCCCTAAAAATCACACAAAAATCCTGAGCTGCTTGTAAACTGATGATGGACAAGAGAAATTACTAGCAATGGGTACAGAAAGGGTATACTCCTAGGATGGATCATGTCTCAGTTGAAATGACATTTATGTTACTGTTTACATAAACTGTGAATGTCGGAGGTTCATGAAAGGAGCTGGAATGTCAGAGTTCAAAGAATAGAGGGCTGGTAGTCTGATCACTGCAACTGAAAACCCAAATGAGTGCTATTAATTACAGCAGCTTCAGAGAGACAAGGGTGTTTAGGTAGGAAGGTGGAAAGTGACTATGACTCAATTGATTGCTTTATCTTCAGGTTAAGACACTCAGATTTGTGTTCTGTTTCCTTAACTAATCCTTATTGTTTGCAAAGACTACATGGAAATTTTATAGCTCAGTGGAAGCAAGAGTGATAGGATTCACAGCTCAGATTACTCTAAAAGTGAGAACAGACAGGAAAAAGGTATTAATACACTGTCTCATAGCCAGAAGTTGGAGTGTCCTCAGAAAGACTGAAAATCCACATCAATCAGGTCTACAAGGACCAGGGTGGTGTTTCCGGTGCCATGAAATTATTTAGTGAATATGAAAGAATTTGTATACTCTAACTACATACAAAGATAAATCTCAGATTCAGAAAACTGAATAGAAACTGCTTTTATAAGAAGACATAGATTAGCCATAGATCTTGTATAACTAGAGAGAAGACTGTTTTCTAAATTGCATCACTTCAGACCATGGATACGGGAATACAAAATCTACAAGGTTTATGAACTTGGAAAAACGACAGCTCAACAGTAATTCTATTTACTGCATTACATTTTAAAATCCATATAGGTTCTAGATACAAAACTAAGCAAAGTTTATCAAAGGACATAAAGAATACGGTTTGTGTTTTATAAGGACTTTTTGATTAATCTCTTTTTTGATTTGTGGTTTGGTTTTGGTTTTTGTTTGTTTGGTTGGTTTTTGTCGGGTTTTTTTTTAGGAAGATATTTGATGAGGTGCCTTTCATCAGTGAAAACGGCAGTTCAAGAGAAGGCTCTAGTGACTTCACCGCATCTCTGTACCCTTCAACTCCCATTCCTAGAAAGATCTGTAAGTTTTATAATACCTTCTAGCTTATCTGCTGTATGGATTACAAACATTCTCAGGATTTTTACAACATTATTTTGATACTCCATCCTGAAATATACCTCCCACTTCCAAACACTTTTCTACTCAGTGGAATACGAAAGTATGCTTATAGATATTTTGTATGCCCATTAATTTCTCCCTGAATAGTGGAACATGCTGGAACACAGGTCAACTGAAATTACCATTCTATCCATCTAAAAAAGTAAAAGTGAGAATGACATGTGGGGAAATTGCACATGTCCAGAAGCAACTACTTGCTTTACAAGTTATAGGTAGCAACACACTGAGTAGCTGAAGAACTTCAAGGAGTGAGACTGTGCTACTGAGAAAATTGCAATCGAGGGCTGAGCTACAATTTATTGACAGTTAAACCAGAGTTTTCTTTCTAATTCTTTTAACTAATTCTTATAAGTATTAAAATATATTCAAACATTATGACAATGAAAACTTATGAATATGTAAAAATATAATAAAAGACCATTTGTTAACAGAACTCTGATGTGAGTTTTTACAGATGAAATTTTGCAGGCTAGTCCTGGAGAGGACCACTGAGTTCTCATCACTGTCAAGAAACTAAACATGTGTTTGCCCTGACTGCTAATGTGGAGTCAGAGTTATTGACATTAATGTTTTCTTGTATTTCGTAAAGTAAGCTGAGCCATAGTAACTTTTACACCATCTATAACATTTGGACTCCATGGCAGCGTGTGTTGCATTTCACAGATTCAGCTAGGTGATGAAAAATAATGTGGAAAATAGCTCCAGCTGGGAATTCCTGAAAAATTATTTCAGAGAGAATTCATCAGGTAAAAGTAATTTCCTTCCATCAACATTTTTAAGCATTAAAATTGGAAGAAATTAACCCAATAAAATGTGTTGAAAAAAATTGCTCATCATTTAGACCTGATGAATTGACTGCAATAGAAGCTCAGAACTAGCAGGACTTACTCCAATGATAATTAAAGGAAATCTGTTTATAATTTTCTAATATCACACAACACAAAAAATGCATCTCACCTCTTTCTAACAAACTTGTACACTTGGCTTACAAGTTGTATCTGTGAAAGGGACAGCAGCTTTTCCTGTGCACTGTAGCAATCATTTCAGGGTTAAAGGGCCTTCTACAAACAGAAAAATTTACTGCCATACATGAGCAATGCTCTTTTTCTAAAATGCTGGAGTTGTGAGAAGTTCAGTCCAGGGTTGAACCAAGATGAAAGGAATGCACATGGAGTATAGATGGGAAGAAAGATAAAAGGAAAATTTATATTTATGAACACTAATATACAGCAAAATAAGCTCAGTAACTTGGGGGCATTAAAGTGTTCCTTAAAGCTAGGAAAAAAGGGAAAGAACTGGGCATATAATAATGTGGAGAACATATGATATCATAACTGAGAGCTGGCTGGAGCATGATATTAACAGATACATTTTATTTTAAAAAGACTTATAAGAAAAGCAAAGGAGCTGCCATAGCCTTGTTGGTGAAAGAGGATTTATTAGGCCCCATAGGAAGAGGCCATGGAGAAATGGGTAATGATGTTGAGTCATTATGTACTGAGCTTGGAGATGTTTCAGACAGTAAACTGAATGTTATAGGCCACCTGACCAAAAAGAACAACTGGACTGTGAAATGATTGAGCAAATAAAAAGAAGCATGTAAAAAGAGTGGAGCAATGGTAAGTCAGCAATAACATCAGAAAAGGCATGCAATTATGGTGAAATCTACCCATGCCTCAAGCTCACAGTAATACCTGAGGCTAAAGGACTATTATTTCAGGCTACAATAGGTTCATGAAATAGCTTTTTTTTTAAAAAAAAATCTGTTTTCTTTTTTTTTCTTTTTTTTTTTTTAACTCTAGTTCATTATTTTAAGAGGGTTCCCCCCACAGGAAAGGCAACTCAGAGAAAGACAACACAGACTTAAATTCTCTTCTCTGGTTTTCCTGTTTCCAGTTCAAAAGCTTGTATGATCATATGGATATTCAGATCATATGAAAAATAAGGCATATAAACCTTCTAATTGAAATACTATGTTAATAAAATTGATTACTTCTTCATCCTGTCATTCTATAGCTCAATGATCAAGAAATTTTTATAGCTAGAGTTGTATATTTATATCCTTTCTAATAGTTAATTTATGTTTAGTAAAAGCCAGTTTGGAGGAAACTTAATTTTTATTGTGTAGAGCTCAAGAAGTTCTTAAACTCAGTATTATGAATGAATACCCAAGATTTGGGCCAAATCCAGCCTCCCTAGCCTCTTTTTCATTTACTCACTCAATCTGTCCAGGTTCAGTAGGTCAATAAATTCTAGTGGGACCCAAGCCAAGAATTTGGCTTAGAATGGATTAAGTTTCTAGGCAAATCTAGAGATCAGCCACACAACCTTTGCATTCAGAAGGCCTTGCACATGAGTAAGCAGCCTGCTAACACCAGTAAATGTATAAATAAAAAGTATACTGGTAACTACAGCCTGGTTAGAGAAGATGTAAAGAATAATTTTTATTTATTTTTATATATATAATTTTTTTTTTTTTTTACAACAGACAATGGGACTGAATGGCTGCATTCTTTTCCTTTCCTTGATATCTCTAGACTGACCACAGTCTGTTTCAAGTTGCTTTTGCTTGGCTGAATCCACCCTTGACGTCAGTCAGACAGAGCAATTCAGCCAGCCATAATATTTAACTCATGATTGATATATATGAGGCAGAAGTCACCAGGTGGCATTTCACTCTCTATATGGCTTGCGGTCATCTACAGATAAAAGATCTGCCATAAGAGGAAACAACCATTTGGGGCTATAATGGTCTGATGCCTTCTGTCATCCACCAGGCATTAAAGCACATGCAACTCAATTCCTGTGTAGGGTTGGGAGGATAATATGTACTGCGTGCTGATTATCACAGAAGTTGGGACGGGGAAGATGACTCCTGTAATATATTAAATAATTTACAAGTTTTAGTTCAAGGCAAGGAACGTTCTAAGATGCAACAAGCACTCAGGTAGAAAAAGACTGCAAATAACTATCTGCCATTCTAACAGCCACAATTAAATTGACGACAGCTTGACATATACTATAAAACTAACTATTACAGAAAAGCATACATTGAAACTAATTAATCATTGCTCTTTTTGACTTTAAGTTGGCAAATTGTAAAACCACAATCAAATAAAATTACAAAGGGAAAAGAGACACTGAGATTGCAAATGTTGGCTGAAAATGAACATAGATGTTAAAAGAGGCCTATATTATGCTAGAAACTCATCTAACATTTGTTATCGAAGAAAGCTATAAAAGTCACCTATAAAGCAAATACACATAAAGTATCAACTAAAGCAAACTAAAATGGAAATCTAACATGAAATAGAACTTTTAAATGTTCTATATAAATCCAGGAGGAAAAGGTAGATGTCACAGTGCGGAATTAGGCAAATGATTCATTGTAATTAACCACTCCAGCCACGGGTGTCTCAAAAGGAGTATGAGATACAGCCCCTATTTCAACCATCTTAATTGTTATTCCAAACACATTCATTATTTATTCTTGGTAATGGTTCTAAGGGAACTGACCAGGAAATATGCCTTCCTCGACTTGTTGCTTGTCATGGGTGAAGTGGCGATTGGTGGCTGCCTTGGCCACAGAGACCATGAAGCAGTCAAGTTCAAAATCTACAATAATAGGAACAAAACTACCATCGACATCTCAACTCTGGATATGAAGAGAGCGGACTTCAGGTTGCTCAGGGAACTACTTAGTATGGTCCCCTAGGTAAAAGCTTTTGAAGGTGCTAGGGACCATCAGTGCTGGTCACTTTTTAAGTAATACCTCCTAAGACCACAGGAGCAGGCAATCCCAAGATGCCAGAAGTCAAGCAGGTGAGGCAGAAGGCCACCTTGGCTGAGCAAGGGTCTTCTAGAACTAAGGTGGAAAAAGACAATGTATGGCCAGTAGAAGCAATATCAGGTGTCCTGGGAGGACTACAGAGATGCCATTCACCACTGCAGGGAGGAACGCCGTGCAGCCAAAGCTCAATTAGAGTTAGAGCTGACTAGTACTGTGAAAGACAATAAGGGCTTTTTAAGATATGTTAATAGCAAACGACAGACCAGAAATAACATTGACCTGTTACTTGATAAGCATGGTCACCTCAAATATGGATGCAGACAAAACAGAAACATTCAATACCTTCTTTGCCTCAGTCTTTAACATCAAGGATGGACTCAGGAACCCCCAGAGCCCTGGGCTAGAGAACCATGACTGTGCGAATGATGAACTCCCTACTAGCCCTGAATTTGTGCAGGATTTGGTGCTCCAGCTGGATCCCTATAAGTCAACGGGGCCTGATGGGATCCATCTGAGGGTTCTTAAAGAGCTGGCAGATGTCATAGTGAGTGCTCTCTCAAGGATCTTTCAGTGATCTTGGGAATCTGGAGAGGTCCCAGTTGACTGGAAGCTGACAAATATTGTCTCAATCTTCAAAAACAGCAATGAGGATGACCCCAGTAACTACAGGCCTATAAGTCTCACTTCTGTGCTTGGCAAAATTATGGAGAAGATTATTCTGGGTATTATTGAAAAACACCTAGAAGACACAGTCATTGGTTCCAACCAACATGGGTTCATGAGAGGAAAGTCCTGCTTGACAAACAATTTCTTTTTATGATAATGTTACCCACCTAGTTGACCAAGGGAAGCCAGTTGATGTAATCTTTTTGGACTTCAGCAAAGCCTTTGGTACTGTCTCTCACAGTATCTTTCTGGACAAAATGTCCAGCATACAGCTGATCTCTTCTCTCTGGTGACCAACGATAAGACCAGGGGAAATAGCAGGAAGATGTGCCAGGGCAAACTTAGGTTGGACATTAGGAAAAGGTTCTTCACCCAGAGTGTGGTGGAGCACTGGAACAAGCTGCCCAGGGAGGTGGTCATGGCACCAAGCCTGACAATATTCAAGAAGCATTTGAAAAATGCCTTCAGACACATGGTATGAATCTTGGGATTGTCCTACACTAGGACAAGAGTTAGACTCAATGGTCCTTGTTGGTCCCTTCCAACTCACAACATTCTATGATTCTATGATAACACTTCATTAAATACTTAAGTCAAATAACTGTCAGTCTCAGGGTTATCCGCAAAATAGCGCTAAAGTCATTACTTCTGGTCACCCAGAGCTATATGGTTTTATTTCTCATCACAGAAACAATTAGAATATTTTTAAGAGTGGAGGTTCTTATTGCCTTTTATAATCTTATTCAAAGGATTACATTATTGTATGCAAACTTAATGCATTCACATGAATGTTTGAAGTAGAAAACTTGAGGTGGAAAATGTATGGATTTTTAATTTCTTTCTTTGTTTGTTTGTTTCTTGTTTACTATTTCTTGTTTACTGGTTTAACAGTATTGAAAGAACAACCTGTTCCTGGAGTATGAAAACATAAGAGACTAGAAAAAGGCAAGAGACCTGAGGTCCATCAACTCATCAGAGCTTTGGGAAAAGGACAGGAGAAGAGCAGAGGAGAGGTAGAGTGAAGAGAGTGGAAAAATGACAGTACTGCAGATTTCACAATTTGATGGCTAATTAGAGGGGGACTGGAAGATGAAGGAGGAAACAAGGGAGGAACTTAAACACGTCAGACCTATAAACTTGATTGCCATTACAATTTACTTTAATGCACGTTTTATTAATTATGATGAGAATGGTTGACACACAGGATATAATAATAAGGATAAATGAATTCCAGCACTTTTATTTTATTAGTTCTGTGACCAGCATATATCTGAGTTCAGGTAATTGTATACATATAATCTACCAGTACTTAGAGGAAACCAGCAAAATACTCAGGATTGTAAAATAACTATTTCAGTTAGCAAAATAAATTTAAGAAGTTGTCAATGTTGTTATTTATATTGACATACCTCTTAAACATTTTGGATAAAGTTAAGGTATATATTTTAGTAACATAAATCTACTGAAAAACTTCAGTACTATTAATTGCAGAGTCGTGTTGCTGGTTTCTCACCCCCCTAATCAAGAGACAACAACAAAATGTGAAGTGTCCAGTCACTCCTTCTGTCAAGGGACATCCAGACAGCCCTGCTCAATTACTTTTCTCTCTGCTAAAAAATTCAAGATACTCATATCTCTATACATGCACATTGAACAGTTCAACCTATCTGAATATCTAAAATATCTCATACATCTGGAATAAGAGTTCCAGATAAAAACTAACTTTCCTTACATTTGAAGAAATAATCCTTTTGAAGAAATGATACAACACTAGAGAGAGTAAGGGGAAGTGTAACTACTCCCACCAAAGAACCAGACTATTCATTACTTGAAACACCAGTGCTTTGTGGAGTCTCCGTTAATTACTAGTGATAGAAGCCAGAAAGACTTGGTTTCATCTGTAGCTAATCCAGAAAAGGTACTCTTTCTATTCAGATATAGATTTAGTCAAATTGATACATGCTTTTTTAATCCCATGCTTGGATCAATCCAATTTTGTTCTTCCTTGGTTTGACCCAGATGCTGCTCCATAACCTACAGATGGTTCATCGTACTGTATCCCATCTGTTAAATAGAATACCATAATGAGAATGCATCACACCAATATTCTGCACTTCCCTTTGGTTTTCATCCTAATCCTAAACACAGCTAAAGGTCTTGGTTCTTTCAGTGGTCCATGACTAAATCATCTAAGAGAAGACCTCTTCTTTCTGCTTCTTGCAGAAGATAGATACAACAGAGATAGTTATGCACCAAAAGGGCCAGATTCAAATGTGAATGTACAATACAGAGACCTTTGGGCTTCAGCACTGACTTATACCACATTCTGTTTTGCTGTGTTTACATTTTGATAAAAGATTCACCTTTTCCTGTGAATAGTTTAGCTATCAGTGAAATCACCACAGCACTACATTCCTAAATGAAAAATTAAACCATATTGTTCATAAGTAAATAATTAAGTCTGGAAGGAAAGATTTCTGTTTTGAAGGACTTAGCAAGTTTAGCATATCATGCTTCAACACTTCAGCATATACAATAGGTATAGGAAAAAAAATTCTTATAAAACTGAACTAACAGCACAGCAGTATTAATAATATTAATGTATAAATACATTTATATAATATTGAAATTTGGGATTCCTTGGGGAATATCATTACCTGAAATCAGGGCAAGTTTGACACTTAAATGGGAGTTGTGTATAGGTGGTCAGTATCTGGAAGAAAAGTACTGTCCTCTGAAAACTCAAGTGGAGTGCAAAAGAATTTTTAGTCACTTCACTAAATAGAAAAAAATACTAAAACCCAACTTGGCCCTTAAAGTAATGTTTTTCCAAAATATACTTTTTATGCAGAAACATGGTCCTATTTATCAGGAAAAGATGGATAATAGCAAAACACTAGCTTGAAATCAATATATTTTTTTGGAATTGAATTCTGTTAAGCAAGAATGTAACCTCTGAAATTTAGAAGAGAAAAATTTTCATACATTATTGAATCTAATTGGTGATACTTTTTGTTTTGTTTTGTTTTTTTTACTTCATTCTCTACTTTGTGAAATGCAACTTGCAGAATAAGAAAAGGCTAACAAATGCTCTAGAACCAATCAATGTTATGAAACTAATAACAATACAATATGAGCATGTAAGCTTATGTAGTGCCTTTCATGTCGAAGTATCCCAAGGCACTTTGTAACAGAAACTCAATAAGGAGTGCAAAAGTGCTTTGTCAGATAGGATAAGCCAGGGGAAAAGGGGAAATTAATTAAGCATGGATTTAAATTTCTCAGCCAACACAGCATTTAGAACCCTGGTCAGAAAAGACAGTAGTTCCAATATCTGTATCCAGGGAATACAACAGGCTCTTTTGGTCTTTAATTCTTGAAGAATGTTCAGTAGTTTTTCTACAATAACATGGGTATGAGTAATAGGAATATGGGTTATATTTCCAAAAGCTTACCCCTGCATCTCTTCCACTAGTTTTTCATAAACAAATAGATTCATAAAAGTTGATCACCTGTCCTGTATGTCAGTAAAGCCACTTGACTGCAGAGATACCCAATATGGAATTTGGTACTGTAGAAATTATAAATACTAAGTTAAGAACTGGGCAATGGCTTAGTTGGCTGTTTAGCTCACTGTTTTAAACCAAAGTGTGTTTCTTTGTGAAGATAGCTTACACCTCTGACATAGAGTAATCTGTTACACAGTAGTTCCTAAGATAGCAGGTTTTTCACAGGGAAAAATAAAGTTTCTGAGAAAAAGCTATAGTAATAGATAATGCCTAAATTACAGCTTCCCTGATGTTGCAGAAACTTGCACATCCTCTATTTTTCAAACATTTTTTTCTCAGGAACACATGGACTATCCTCATTTTTGGATGACTGCCTCTTCGGATTAATGCATCCTTCTGGTGCATAAATTAGAGATGCACAGAGGAAAAAGGAGAAGCACTAAATCTCAGGAAACTGAAACCATACAGAAAAATGAGGTTCACAGTAGATCTGAATAAATGACTCACCATGAATAATTTATCCAAAAAGTTAGCCTCCACTTCTGTTCATGGAATATCTATAAGCAGCTCGTAATTTCCTCAGTTTTATTATAAAACAAAAACTTAAAATATTGTGTGTCTTCACTGCAAATAACTTTGTGTAAGTATTTCAAGTCCTATCTTGAGACAGTGGCATTTTGATGGATCAAATAAATCACATGATGATTCTATTCTCTAGATGAATGAACTCACAAACGCATATTTCACATGCCTGCTGTGGTTAAGAAAGCAGCTCAGTAGCATGTGATGGAAAGTGAGTGCAGCATTTATACTGCAACTGTAGTCCATTGTAGTCCATTGTAATTTTCATTAATAACTCCAGGAATTTGCAGCTACCTGCGGATATTTTCCTTGGGATACGTGAAGAGTGAACTTGTCCCAGGGAAAACTTTAATTTGCTGATAAGTGGTTTTTTTTAAAGATTTGGTACTGAATAATATACCAGTCTTTCCAGGGTTTGTTCTAAGCTCTTGGACCAGTTATTAGGAGTTGATGCATACATTAGTAAGATTAAAGTAGTAATGTTACAATTTTACTAGACTGAAATATCCTTGCAGTTTTTATCATTTTGAATGGACTGCCATGCTTTATGCAAATTAGAAAAGTACCGTCTGCTACTTCAGTAAAACATGGAACCTCAGCAAGTACTTGAGGAATAATGAACCATTAGTGCAATTCAAATTCCAGTAGTATACACAGATTATCAGTTTTTAAAAGCCATCTGACAAAAACTTATAAAGGTTAATATCTCTTAGAATGTTGAGTAGTTAAAATACTATAATATTTACTACAGGAAAAAGAAGTATGAAGACTGATGAGAAATTATACTCTTTTGTTATGTGCCTTTACACAAGCTGAAGATAAAGACAGTACACTAGAATCCTGCCCGTTTTGTATTACTTCAGATTATGCTTGCATAATTAATGCTAATATTTTGCTTTTGGGTTTGGTATATTTAAAAAGTTAATCTGCATCAAGTATCCTTTGTCAGATCTATGTTAATTCTCTATATAATGCATAATTTGCTGGATTGTCTATTTTATAGCAGTAACAATGATATGAATTTATCAATACAATCAGAAAATAAAACTGAAAAAAATAAACAACATTAATTCTTACCTGAGCTCTTGGGCTATAGAGTCCACTTGAACTGTTAATAAAAGCAGGAAAGAATGAATTAGTTTACACTTCCAGACTGGTGCTTTCTGCAACCTTGCACCTGCCTATCTGTGATGACAGAGGAGCAGCTATCAAAACACAGGTGACTATTTCATGTTGACTACAGGATTGTAGCTACTAGTGGCAAACATTAAGTGAATATGTAATACTCACAGTTACTTTAGGATGCATAAAACCTGGAGTATGATATTTAGAGGAACAATAAGAAAAACAATAAGAAAAAATAAAAGAAAAGGCACTAGTTTTTATTGAAAATAGAATAACAAATCTCTGCTTTTTCTGAATTTTAATTTAATTTTGGGATGATGAAGGCTGGTGTTTACAAATACTTGGTCACATGAGGATATACAGTATACTGACAAAGCAAACAGGTGGTTCTAAGGATTACTTATATTACACAGGCAACTTTTGTCATTTTCACTTCTGGGAAAATGTTCCTTATCTATTAATTCCTATAGATGAGTGTACATGTGTATTAAAAATACAGAAAAAGAAAATTCTTAAATTTTAAAAAGTACAATTTTTAAGTACAATTAACGTCTGCTAAGCCAACCAGACTCTTTTAACTCACAGTCCTGACCAACAAAGATGACATGCTTTAGTACTGAGGTGTGAATAACTTTGTTCAAGTCCTCTCTTCTGTAATTTTTGAATTATATATGAATTTTACATTAGTTTTAGAGAACATTAGTGAGGGATGCCTCAAAGGTTTGATATAACAAAGTTTCTGTTTTTTAGAAAGGCTTGTCTGTATTTAACCCCTTGTCTGCAGCCAGTTTGTGGCAATTCCATCCCCCTCCTCTCTTCACTTAAGTGAAGTCTAGCACTTTTCACCTCTTTTGTCATTTGAAACTAGAGAACTAAGCCAAACCACTTTTTAATTTTTCATTTTGAAATCAACTTGAAGCTGAAGGCATATATTAGCAATCCAAAACTACCGAATCAAACTGGTCTGTTTTGTGCAGTCCTGAGAGTGCACGTTTCACATTAAAATCAGAGTGAAGGATGGATGCTTTGCACCTTCGAAAATAGTCATAAAGAAAAAAACTCACAGGGCAGGCAAAACTTTGGCATTTATTTTTAAGTATGTCAATTTTTCAGTCATTATCAAGAGTCACAAAAAGTATTATGAATTAAAATAAAACATTATTTTCCTGGAAGGGCTGTATTGCTAGTCAATCATGTTTTCCAGATGTTGAGATCATTAAAGGCCTGTTTATCCCTCAGTACTGCATTTCCATCTGTTCCTTACAAAAAGAGAGGAATAGATGGGAAATACAACTATGTCATAACTTCTCAAAATGAAATACAAGCAGCAGTACTTAAAAATACCCACAGCGTTCTTCTCTGCTGCATACACCTGCACCTTTTGATTAAAGTAAATTTACTTCTGGACCAGTTACACAGCTAATTTACAGATAATTAATGGCAATAGACAGAAAAACATGCAGTTGGCTGAGGCAAAGTTTTGTACATTATTTTGAAAGCAACCATACAATATTGTCTAGCTCTACTCCCTGTGGAAAGTCTCTGTTTGCATAATAAAAAGTATAACCTTTATTTTCTTTGAGAACTAGCTCAAAGAAAATAGCATACAGTAGATTTTTTTTTTTCTGCTTTTCTTTGGCTAATAACATCGTGTCTCTTAATGCCAGCAGTCTGTGTCCTGCCTTGATTAAAAAAGCAGCCCTAAGAAAGCTACACTCTTACTGCGCATTAGCGACTGTGCACAGGAACTATCGTATTTCATGGTGTGCTGGGCACAGGGTCGTGGAACGTGCTTGCTAACTCACCCTTGGTTCCTTTTGAGCGTGTGCGCAGCTTTTTATTTTCCCCATCTGCATCCATCTGTAATATTAACACAAAGACTTTAATTCATTCCTTTTGCCATTGAGGAAAAAAAAAAAAAAAAAGGTCTCCAATGCTTCTTTTTGATTTTTGTTGTTTGTTTGTTTGTTTGTTTGTTTTTTAACATTTCCAAAGGCTACACAGTAATAGAAAGAAGAATAATCATGCCTTATTAATCTTGTCAAAGAGGTAAAAAGCCATCTGTGAATATCTAGTAAATACCTAGGAGATACCTTTGATGATGCAGATTTGTTTAATAAAGTGATGGTTAAGGTTTAATGACAAAGTCTACAGGTGTTAGCTGAAGGCATGAGGTTAGTAACAGCAATGTTCTATGACTGCTACTTTCAGCATCCACTTCCAGGAAGAAAAGGGTCCCAGAAATCCACAGTGCCTTCAGGCAGTCTGCATTACTATTGTAACTGCAGCATGTCTTAATAGCTGCATTGGAATCCGCATCTCTGACAACTTCATCCTTAAAACGTTCTTACTTGAATGTGCATAATTGCTCATGTGCAGCTTTGAAATACTCCACCACTTAATCAACCACTTCTTACAGAAGTTTTGATTAAAGATTTACAGATTTGTATGAGTTTTTGCAGGAATGTAGTGTGAAGGGTTGTATTTCACACAAGTTAAAAAAAATAAAATAAATGAAACAACCAAAAATCCTAAGCGCCCAAAAAGTCAGCTGTTGCCATAACACTGCTAACTGGAATAAGATAGACCTTGCAAGATCAGCTGTTCTCACGACACTTTTGGCTATATCTAAATCAGCACTGGAAATATGTACCTTCTGGTCTTGGATCTGGCCCAGACCCATAATTGTAGGGGAAAGTTTCAATCCATGGATTTTTATTACAAACCCCTGAAATTCAAAGGGATTAAGATTTCATGTTCTGGTGTGGAGAGCTGCAGTGACTTACAGTAGATTCTACAACAGTATAATTTTAACCATGTCCAGGGAGGCTAACTCCTCTTCTCTCTAAAATTAACTCTTAATTTTTATGTAAGAAAGACTATCATGAGGAATTTTCCTCTAGGCAAAATGTCAAGAACTCTGGAATTCCTTTTCATTCTGTGGTAGTATCTTACCATCTATCTTTGCTTTGAATCTTGGTTTGTCTGTTTATAAAATGAACATGATCAAACGTACTGTAGATGAAGCAACTCCCATGTACTTCTGCAGATCAATATATGGGAACAAATGCTGACACTAGCATCTGATTCATATAACTGTGCTGGACAATAAGTAGGTGCATTCTGTAGGTACCAGAAGTTGACTGTGACTGACATCTTTCCTTGCAAAAGGTCACAAGATGGTCCTGTCTGTTATTTCACTCTTCCTTTCTAAGGATCAGCAGCACTGATTTGTCCCACAGAGGGAAAATGCACAAAGCTGTTTGTGCCCTTATCCATTTGTAGAGTTTGAAGATCTGGGGATGCATTATTTTTAGCTTTATATGACTCAGATAGATAACAGGGATATTTTTAAGGTCTTATCTAAAAGTAAATTGCAGAATATGAGAAAATTAACCTGAGAAACAAAAAGAGTAAAGTCAGCCTTTCTAGGGTAAAAAAGCATTTTTTTCTAATTTTATGGGTTTTTTTCTTTTTATTGTTATATATTGTTACACACTATATTCAGCTACTGGAATCAAAATATCTATTTTGAGTAGAGAACACAAGCATTTGAAAAGGATATTCGTGTACTTGAAGAAGTTTAATTCTAGAACACACGTTAGTAATATCTGAAATGAAAGTATAAATTTATCAAAATGCATCTCAAAAACAGACAATGATATCTTTCCTCTGTTTAAATTTACATCTGATGATGATTATTAGCAGGGAAGACACATAAGTGGCTTGTGTTTATGTAGTGGGGCTGATGGCAGTCTTTACTTGCTACTGTCCTTAAAACCGGGAGAACGAGTTTTTGCAATGTGACTGCAATGGTAATGGGAAACATGGCTCTGTTCTCTGATGCTGAGTTGTGATTGAAGGCACTGACCTGCCATAGACTTATAATAGGGGAGCAGGTGTGGCAATGATGGACTTTAATTTCCTTTAATAAACCTTTTATGTGCCACACTTTTACTGCCATTCTATGCTCTCCAAGGTCCTGCACATAATAGGTTCATTACTTTTGATTACTATAGTCTATTGAGACAAACAACTCCAGAACACACTATATATTATGTTCAGTTAAACCAATATAGACTATTTATCCACTGTGCATTATTTCACCTGCAACTCTACAGACAGAATTAACAACAGCTCCTGTAAGCTAAAACTATTAAAACCACTGGTACTCCTTTGTCATCATTTCATAATAAATACCACACCAATCACAGTGCTACTCATTTAATTATGAAACAAAAAGTGTCCACTGTTTCTACTGAACAGCAGTTACTTTGGTCTAAATAGCGCGTTGCATTGTGATGAATATTTTAAAACTACACAATGAGCGAAAACCAACAACAAAATCAATGCAGGTGATTTTTTAATTGATTTTCTTTCCTTGTAATAATTTTAAACACTGAGAGATGTTTAATCAACTCAAAACTAAAATTCATAGGACTGTTTAGCCTGGTGCATACCACATATTAAGATAATAACCATGTCTGTGTCACATGCGTTAACTTGAAAATTATACAAAAGTAACAAAATAAAACTGTGAAATCTTTTAAATGTGTCAGCAAAAAAACCTCTCCTGCTCAAAATTTAAATGTAACATCTTTGTATTTTAATAGCTCTTTCAGAGATTGTCTGAAATTGAAAAAAGTGAACAAAATTTCTCACTTCTGATTTTTGTCTATGTAGTGATTATTTTACATGAAGTTACAGGCACAGATGGTCAGCAAGAAGTATTCAAACTTTTAAATCACCCATGGAACAATAAAAGAATTAAACTCTAATTAAGAAATTCAATCCAAAATTTTTAGAGGTAATTGTTATCAAGATGTTAATTTGAAAGACGTATCTTATTACTGCAGCATACTGTAAAGGTGGGATGGATTCTGGAAGGTGCTTCATGCTCTCAAAGCTGGGGATGCTCAGTCCTCCCTCTCAGTACCTATGTTGTCTTAAGACAAGAAGCTATAAGGGGTAAACAGAATGGTCATGTCTGCACAAAATCCTCACATGAGGTCTCACTAGATTTTTTTTTATTCTTTGGGACCATCAGGATAGTATCTATACACCTGCCAGGAAAATTTTATTGGGAGTTGCAGTCCCATATATTCTAAGGGCAAGCATCACAAAAATAATGAATAGTAAATAGTGGAATTAATTCCACTTTACCTTTGCACTTTATACCTAGATTCTCTGATTTGACGGGGTTTAAACCCATCTCAACCTTAGTACTCATGTTCTCCAGATGAACTTACTGCTGGAAAAGCAGTAAATATACTTTTGGAGCAAACTACTTCGGAGTTCCTGGCTGCAGAAACCAAATGTTACTTCTTGTGTTTGTACTATCCCAATGCAGTCAGCGGACTCGAGAGCAGCACCTGGAAATACTTCCCTGAGTGAGAGAATCAGGACTTGGCTCTGAGTTTTCTTTTTTGTGTGCCTGGATTCTCTCTGTGCACATGTGCATGCACTGATATTGTAATAGGATCCAAGAATGTGACTAAGAGCTGAAAATAGAGCATGTGCAATAAATGATAATAATAACAATAAAAATAATTACTGATTCAGTTTACTTGCACATTTTAATTCTGAATTTCAGAAACTAAATTGGTACTACTGTCTTGGTAAGATAGTTTCGTAGCACATTACTGTGAAATAAACTATGACTTGGGGAAGCCAGTGCTGCTGACAGAGGTAAAAGTGAAATGAACCTCCTGGAAAGAGCTAATGTAAGAGCTGTGCACTTTCAAATTTCTGTTGCAATCTTTGTACAAGCATGACTTTCCCTGAATGGGTTTCACACTCCTGGAGTAGTAGTCTGTTTCCTTTTGTGTAACTAGCTAGGGGAAAATAAATCACCAGTTCATCTAGAGGTAGGAAATATAAAAGTTGACATATCGTTGTGATTCTGCAACTAAAAGTTATGTCTGATTTTCAAAATAAACCTTGGCAATCAACTTCTCTAGGAAAAACCTTAACTGACTTTGAGAGGTCTGAAAATAATAGTTTTGTTCTACTATTTTTATTTGTGAACTACTTAAGTCTGTACAGAGGCAACAGCTACATCTGTCACTAGTTTAATTAATTTAGCCAGTTAAAAAAAAAAAAAACAAACCCTACAAAAAATAAACCAACCTCGATTTTTAAATCACACAAATCTATCCTCAGGTCTCAAACATAAGCCACATACTTCAGAGTTGAAGCCAGATAGTGCTAAGCACTACAAACCAGTCTGTGTTGTACTGTGCCCCAAGGCGACACAACAGTGTGTGTGCCTCTCCCTACAATAAATAACACCCTCAGAGCAAGCTTATCAGTGTTTTTGTTACTCATGTTTTAATGTTTTATTTCAATAACCCATTTGAGATTCTAACACATAAAAAGGGAATATTGACACACACACAAAAAAAAAGTTAGTTTATTTATTTATTTATTTATTTATTAGCAAATCTGTAGCAAGATTTCCTACAGCCTGTCCAGAAGTAGAGAGCACTGTTCGGCTGTCTGTGTGTATATGTGTGCTGACTCCATCTTTCTGTCGCCTTATGATGCCTTTTTTAAGTATGAAGCATTAGTGGCAAACTGATGGTGAGAAGCACAGGGTGAGAAGAAAATGCAAAGTATACATATAGCAACACTGTAAAGTTTATACATTCTGAGTACTGGCAGCAAAAAAATCCAAAATCCAAAGAAAATTTTCAAGAACGTTGCTTGTACCATGGTTAAAGTTTTTTCTTCTTCTTCTTTTTAATAACATATTGATGTCCAGAAAAGATAAAAAATATTTATAAAATAGGTGTTCTTAAAGATTATTACAGAAAATATGCAGGTTTTTTTCTGATTTTAATTATTCTTCACCAAGGAGTCACCTCATCTTTATTTTTGAAACTTTTGGGTTTTTTTGCACAACGCTATTCGCAATTTCTCTAGGAGAAATTTGAGTAACACAGAAATATTTTGTTCAGATGTATTAATTTATCAGGAATAAAAAGAAGTGTGTATGTCTACTAAATGTAAACTTTAAACCATGGTTATAACATATGCATCATCAGTTTGGCATTTTGTGGTGTGTTGAATGGTATACGTAATTTTTAGAAGTAGATATTTTTTATATTGAAGTCACTACTAGAAAATATGCAATGACAAAATAAACTTTACATTAAAGGCAAGCTTGAATAGCTTTGTTATGAGGAAGATTTATTTTGATTTTCGCTTCTGATTTCTGAGTTGTCACTGCTGTTGTAGACTTCATCCATGCAACTTTGCACAACTGGCAGTGCTGAATATAAACCAAAGCCATATGTTTATGTCCTTTTGCCAAACGACTACAGCAAATAGTTGTATTATTCCCTTAGGTAACCAACATGTGCCAAGTATTTCTATTAGTCTGCTTTACCAAGGCTTTAGAGGGCAGAGTCACAGCTTTATGAAATTAAGGGGCAACTACTAGCTTTTTAAATTTAGGGAAAAAAATATATAATCTACCATATGGAAATACAACGCAACACAAGCTGATGTGTGATTCTACTTTATGAGGCTCTTTTTCTTGGATTTTTATTTTTGACATTGTTCAATGTCTTGTCACTATTTCTTGGGCTCCTATGTACTAAGTATATATATATATTTTTTTAAGAAAGAAAGTGCCAATATGCAAAAAGAAAAAAAAAAATGCTTCGACACCTTGAGATCTTTTACAAATACCCCAAAGTTTTCATCTAACCCAACTGATATATCGTTAATAAAACTTCACTAAGCATCATAAAACCAAAGCCACAAATAAGCTATCCCTCACAGACTAAATTTAAAAGGTACGCTATGAAATATATTCTCACTCCTGGAGTCCTTTAGATTCAAAGATGTGTTCTTGTCAATATGCAATGCCAACAGAGTGCAGTTGTGAATCTTAAAAACCAAGAAATTCTAGGTGTTTACAAAGATTTATATCTTTTTCAATTGTTCAATATTGTTATATCTGACTGTTGAAGATTGCTGTTCTTAAAACAACAGATGCTATGCAAGAAAAAGTCATAGTGCACAAGACACTACACATAAAATCGCATAGTATTCTAGTATTACAGATAAATATTTTGACTCAAATTCATTTTCATAAATAAATTATCCCACCTTTATGTGTTTCCAGGTGAAAATACGTGGAGATTCCAAAGGACCAAATTCGTCACTCAGCCCAAGATGCCTTGCCTGATTTAACAGATAATCCTCAAATTCATTCTCTGAAAAAAACCCAAAAAAACAACAAAAGGAAACCAAAAACCAGCTATACTAATTAAAACATAGATGAAGCAGGACACTCAAAATCAAATGGGTAAATAATCCAGATGCATTGCTTACTTGTGCATTTTTTCAAATATATGGTATAGAGACATCAATTATGCTTCTCAAAGACAGGAAAAATAGCAATTTTTCTTTTGTTATGATACTTTCTTTATATTGTTAATTCCTTTTCCAATAGCTTATGAAATAAACCTGCTCTAAGAAAAATTTTTCTTCTTGCACAGACAAAAATCTACAGTTTCTCTATTTAAAAATCTTTAGTCAAATATTTTTACTGCATCAGAACCTCTTTGACTGAGTAGGACAGTTCAGTACCTGATGTGAAATAAATGAGAAGCATTCTAAAATATTTTAATAATAACAGAAAGTCCCTCAATTTTTATTTGGTTTGTTTTTTGGTTTTTTTTTTTTTCTGATTTTGAATATCAGAGTTTAAAGTTTGACAGACTGATAGTGTTCTCACCACAAGCAAACTGAAGGAAATTCTTGACATTTCTCCATGCTCAATTTTTATTCCTTTCTGTGAGAAAACTCCCACTAAATCAACACTAACAGCAAGGGAAGAAGAGCTGGAGAAGTTTAGATCTGAGTGTACAATACTGAGGGCCTTGTATTCAGAGGTAATGAATACCCAAATTCTTCAAATACTTAGGTGTAAGCATTTGCAACCTGGGAAAATCTCTCTGAGAAGTAATTATGGGCAGGCTTTATTTTAGCATCACTCCTGTCAGTAGTAACCAAAATATAAAAATTTAATTATCGCTTGCAACGTCAGAGGTCCTTTTCAAATAGTATCCAGTGTCTTTAGTAAAATGGATCTATTAATTCAATGTATTCCAATTACGACAAAGCTTGCAGATAAACTTTTGGAACCTGAAAGTGAAACTTTAACTATTAATTTAGTAAAATTTGTAAAGTTACACTTCTGAAATTGAAAAAGCTTATTCTAAACATCCTCAGGGAAGCAAAAGCTTATTGAGTGACTAATTTCTGATTGAGTCCCAATAGGTAGAATATTAGTTGCATCCCATGAATAACTTTTAATTAAAATAAATAAGCTTTTATCAAATAGCAAAACAGACAACAGATGCAAGATGATAAAGAAGGGAGAAAGCCCAGAATAAAACAGTCCAATACTAAAAACATTTTCAAAGTGGTTTTCTAGCCAATATGTTGCTGGAAAAAAAATGTTTATCCTCAAAGGCCTCTTTCCCATTATTTTATTTCAACATCCATGAAAAAAAAAAAAAAATCAATCTTAAAGCTTTCTACCTGCCTCTTCCTCTTTGTTCAAAACACACTAACCTAAAACAAAAGATGTCTGAGAATAGCTACAGTGGTGAACAAAGCTCTTTCTAAAGCTTAAAACTTAGAAGTTTTTTTTCTAAAATCCTATCATGTTATGTATTTATTAAAAATATATTTTTCATTTGTTTTCTCAAAGATTGCCAATAAAGAACTAAATCACATAAGGGAGTAGCTGTAAACCCTCTGAGTTCCTTAATGTCAAACTCATTAGCATCCGAATAACCACACAGCAGCACATCATCTGCACAATTGCAATTTTTTACTACTTTTAATAGCGTTTCTCAAAGGGCTCATTTTCAACTTTCTTCAGTGGTTAGTTGGTTCTCTGGGGAAAAGGAGCTTCCTGACGCTCACAGCTTCCACTCAACAACCAGGCCGTTTGCTGTCAGAATCATCAGCCCTCTGCCCTAACCCCATCTGCTGTCTTTTTCATCCTAAGGGACCCAGAGTCAAGACAGCACAGCTGAGATCCACTTGGAAAAGTGCATAAAGGACAGGAAAATATACAAAACTTTTCACATTTAACTTTACATAATAAGCTAATTGGTTGAAAATCCTTCTTCTAAGAAAAGGAGTCTGGGCTAGGTTAAGGATGGGGGGGCAGGTGTGAAAATTGTACTGGAAAACTTCACGCAACAGTGCCATTTGCTATTTTACTCCCATCTGCCTTTCATGCGACATCATCAGCTATCTTTGTGAAGCTAAGAATGCTATAAGAGGACAAAAGCAAGACTTTCTATAGTACACAAAACCTGAACCTCTCTTGTATGTTTATTTACAACAGAAGTTACTGGTTTATAAGTTCAAATGTGCTATTTTCTATTTCTTTCACATAACTGGGTGCTGGCTGCCATACAGCTGCTTCGTGGGCGAGTACACACATTTGAAGATATGATGTTTCATAAAAAGTCTAATACAATGTCATGCATCTGCCATGTTATATACAGGGTATGTAGGATTATGCTGTGTCATGGGATGTGACATATCCCTAATGAAATATAAACCATGTGTCATCCCTGTCCACACTCCGAGAAGCAACTCACATTTCAAAGTGCTGGGATTGGGTACTTCAGGTAGTAAACAAGAGTTACTGCTGATTTTACATTAACATCAAGATCTTATACAGTGAGTTATTGAGAAACACTTTATTTAAGTAAATTTATGAATTATAAAATTAATCATAGTCTGAATTTTGACGCATTGGAAGAAGTGCAGGTAAAAGTCTGCAATACCAACTGGAAAAATTAAGAGCTCAGCCTCAAAAGCCCATAAAGAACATCTATCTAGGTTATTAACAACTTTGGTAACATTGTTGTCGGTGGAAATCTGGTAGAACTAACTTACTTATTTGTCAACTAAGGTTCCTTGGTGGGATCACTCCCCTTAAGTCCACACATATCTTCATTTGGCCCAATCTGTTCGTAGCATGCATTAACTCATTTGTTCGTTTTAATAAAGAATTCAAAAAGTCTGAACAGATTTTTTTCAATCCTGAAGGTAAAGTTTGCCTGCCTACAAAGAAAACCTACACCCTTTTCAATCAACACCTCAATTCAACTAGAATAAACTTTATAAACCCACTAAGATGGAATAAATGAGTTGCTTGATTTGTCAATGTAATGGTTCAATGAAGTCACCTGAAACCTTTGCATTTCATTCTTTGGTTTATAGCCATTTCCAGTGCAACATGATTTTGTACTGACAATTTAAGTGCCATCCTACTGAGATCCATGAGTCATAGCAGGATACTGATGTGAATCACCATTTGGGCCCTGATGCTCAACATCAGATGTGTGTGACAAATCCCTTCAAGCAACCATTCTTGTTGACTCATTTTATATGGGTAGAAGTCCAATCATTCAGGTCACATTACTACAGAGTTCCTCAAGATTTAGTAATAAGAAAAGACATATTCTACTGTTAAAAATTATATTATCAGAAGTCTGAGACTGTTTTCTCTGTCAGAATTGCAGTGCACAAGGCTGTACTACATCTGTGAAGCACATCTAAGAACTTTCTTTGAGCATAGTGGATATCGTTTCCAACAGATGAATTTTATTTTCTCTCTTTTACCACATCACTAGTTGATATATTGTAAATATGAAAATGAATGAACACAACGATTTGTGATTTTTTAACTCAGAATGGATGTAATAGCTAAGGAAACAAGATCTGATGTGCTCACCATTATGATCCCTGAACATTTTTCATGTATCTACAGTAATTATTTTTTTTTCTCAAGATAAAATAACATATCCTGTATTTGAAAAAAAAGTGCATAAAAGCAAAAGATGCCATCGCAAATGAGTGAAGATATATTGAGTTCCTGACTACAGTCAGATCTTTATTCTGCACAGGCTGAAGTACATAACTTTACACATTCAATTCTGCACAAATTTATGGGTCACCTTAGTGAGACTCTTAAGCATATGTGTAATGTTCAGTATGTGAGTAAACAAATGAATTTCATTTGGCCTTCTGATGCTTCAATTTAACACCCTCACTGCAGTACACATGGGCAGTCTTGAAAATCTGAAGGAGTCTACTTGGAAACATAATTTTTATATAATTTGAGCTTCAGAAAGGAATTTCCTTGGGGCAGAGTACTCATCTTTGCACCTGTTTTATTAAGTGCAGAGTACACAAGAAACAGAATTATTGCTGCTTCGACTGTTGCATTTTCTTTCCCATTTACAAAACTTAAATTTATCTTAATTCTACCTTGAGATGAACAGAAGGTCATGTTACCAGTGCAAGACAGCCTCGTAACATAGGCAATTGTCCGTCCAGTACCTGTAAAAACACATCCCTTGCACTCATCCTCTCTTTTAAACATGGAAGTAATTCCAATGCCATGTGCAAGATCATATTTTGCCTAGTAGAAGGTTTAACTTTCACCTGGCTTAAGCAACAAACTATCCCTCAAAGAGGCCTGAGGCTTTGCTGTAATTAACATAACCACATTTAAATACTATTCATGATGGATAATTCCAACACCTTGTGGAAAAATAAAAAAAAAATAAAAAATTAAAAAAGGTTGCATGCTGTAAACATTATAAACATATTCAAATAAGCTTAACACAATCTGCCATGCTTATTTCTGCCTAGATCATGGACCAGCGAAATGGTTAATGCAAATGGATTTATAATTTGCTTTGGGGGGCCAGTTTCTTCTCCTTATTTATTAGCCCAGCTGATGGGGCAGATTTGATGAGGCACTTCTGGAATAATTGAGTCATCACACAAAGAAGGCTGCTAGCATTCAGAGTGGTTTTATCAGCAGCAAGCAGGCCTGATTACTGACAATTACACTCTGATCCGGTGATGGAGGAGAAAGAGCCAACGAGTGGGAAATGTCCGTGTTTCTATCCAGGAATAATTTCTACATTCATTTTACATGCTAAGTGTTTCCTATCTCTGCATAATAAACTGTAAACAGGAATAGATGGCACAATGTCCCTTAATATTTCCTGGTAATGAAGACACAAATGTACAGTGAGTGCTGATAAATATAGATGAAACATAAGCTATTCTCTGAGTCTGTATTGTTACCTTTAAAATAAATGCATTTTGGTGGTAAAAGCATAATCATAGCTAATGCAAAAAAATGACAGAAGATTGAAGCTGTCCTTGTAACTACATAGAAACTTTGTAAAAGTCCTGTTAATCACTGCTGCTCTAGAGGCTCATAAGCTGAAGGTGATATACTGGAAAGAACATAATTTTGTTTCTCAATACTCAACCATGAAGGAACTCCTTTGCTTTGACACAGTAAAGGAGAGCAATAGCAGTGACCTCCATTAACACTTCAGGGATAGAGCACATCTCAATGCTAAACTGAAAAACAATGAAGCTGGTCCTAGAAGACATCTTTGCTAT
This sequence comes from Caprimulgus europaeus, assembly GCA_907165065.1. The sequence goes on along the minus strand of OU015525.1, from coordinate 42,938,811 downwards.
GATAAATTCTTATTTCCCTCTCATCAGCCTTAAGATAGTGTTTATAATGAATAATAGAGCTAGACCATAGATTTCATGAATTGTGTTTAGCAATGTATTATTACCTTTAGGACTTTTTTTTTTTTTTTTTTTTTTTTTTTTTTTTTGGCAATGAAGATGCTGTAAAATGTCAGTTATTAACAAAATACTGAAAGTAGAACTTTGGAAAAACCTATTTCTTCCCTGACTCAGGAAAAAAAAAAAAAAAAAAAAAAAGGGAACAGACATACTGAAGAAATGAAATGTGATTTTGTGCTTGTGATGGACAATTATAGATTTCAGCTGGAAAATGTTAATGCCTTGATGTAGGGACAGTTTTTCTTTTTTAGAGTTGATCAGGCATGAAACACTGAATAATAAACTTCTGCATGCTTGTTTATTCCTTTTCCTCTTTTTAAACTAATTCATAGCTTCAAAAGAACTAAAAGTTACTCTCTGTTCTCCTGCAGTAACTATGGTAACTACGTTTCATTAAAGTAGCCACTTAACTTCAAGGCTTGTGTTACAATGATATGCATTATTTTGAGTAAAACCACAACATAACAACCTTATGATTTCAGAGCAATTTTAAAAGAAAGTTCAAAGAGCATGCGTCACTAACTCTGGAACACAGGGTTTGTTTTCTTTTAAAGCATGTTTACTCTTTTTCAGCCTGGATGACTTTTTCTGCATGGAGTCATCTCTGTTCTGAGGTACTGTGTGTGGGGACTGTTGGTGACTTTAGCAAAGGATGACCACGCCCTGCTTATCAAAGGAGTGCTTAAAAGTTGCAGGATTGAGGGCAGTGGGAAACACCTGAGCACACAGACCAGACTACTAAGAGCAGGGAAATGGTGTTTTTTTAATTACTCTATTATATCCTCCGTCAACATCAGGAAGATTCTGGCCCGGCTGTGGTATTCCTATGTGTCTGGTGTTTAGCCACCACTGTAATAGTCCTTGTCCTGTTACATGGTTTCTAGCAAGCCACTTAGGAATCAATGGGTTTGAAGGACAAGTTTATGGGGGTACTGTTATGCTTGCATTGAACCTCCACAGAAGTGCTGCAGCTGATTAGATGCAGTAAAATGGTCACTTCTCAAATACTTACAGGCTTAATCTAGGTTACTGTATTCCTTCCCTGTGATTTCTGACTGTTCCAGCCAATTTTTTGTAACTGATTTAATAGCCAGAATTAGGACATCACAATTCTTATGCTGGACAAAACCCATGGCTAATTAGCTCATTGAACATTCTCTGACATGGAGTCAAAAGGAACAATGAACCTAAAAATACAAACTCTTTTTATAAAAAGAAATATAACTACCATTCTGATATCCTATGCATTCATCCTCCCCTTTCTGAACAACAAGCTCTCTTCATTAAGCATGACAGACGTCTCAAGAAAGGGAAAGTCACACAAAGGGAAGAAGTGTGCCTTCCCTCCACATGCAAATCACATATGTTCATTAACTTCAAGAGTGCCATGTGAAGTACAGTGTGCCACCATCTAAAAGACTTGTAATGACCCTAAGTGCTAAAGATAATGGGGCTTGCTTGCACTACTGCACTGCCTTGAAGATCCTGGGAACTTGCTGTAGAACACAGGAAAAAAAAACAAAGAACAAAAATAGTACCTTAAAAACAAACAAAAACATTGACTAATATTTGTCAGATACCAAAATATGCATGTGAAATGATCACTGGGACAGATTTCCCATCTGAAAAGGTTTTGCTTAACAAATGTTTGGATCAGGTGGGTGAAGCAAAGAAAAGAGTTTTCAGTCTGTCCAAAGGTATGTTGTCCCACCAGGGATAACAATTTAAATTCTCTTTTCAGGGCCTTTTGTGATTCTAGAGTGAGGCAAAGGTTATTTCCTAAAATGACAACTGTCTTCTGTCACAGACATAAACAGAAGGCACCATGATTGAGCTCATAATTGGAAAAAAGGGGATTCTGGAACTCTTTTTCTGCCTCTGCCACTGATCTATTCTGTGACCTTCAGCAAGTCTCTTCATCTTTCAGCTAAATGAGAATAACAATGTTGAGTGCTGTGAAGTGCTTTTATGCATTTCTAACCATGTTTTAAGGTAGTAAATATTATTTTCATCCTCATGTATTCTTCAATTTAATAGCCTGCTCATGCTTTCACTTCCTCCGAAACTCAACCTGATACTTCAGGAGTATGCTATTACTTGGGATTTCCAAGAGAAAAAAAAAAAAAAAGTTTCCTCTTTCTCTTTAAGCTGTTTTACTAAAGAAAAAAATAAAAAAGAACAACTAAAAAAGGACAATTCTGAGAAGAATGGGTACCAACTAATCCATGATGAATGGCAAAACAATTTAAAACTCATTTTTGTTCTATTCTCTCTTAACATATTAGTCAATTCAGCGATAACTACACTCTTGACATGTCAGATCTTTATCTTAATGATGCATTTCACTTGTTTTCCTATAAAGAGAAACATTATCCCAGGAAATATCTTTAACTATTTTGCTTTGAAAGTTTTTGCTCTCAGTTTTGAAGATGTCAATAAGTGGGACAGGAGGTGTGGGTGTGTATACAGATCTCTCTGTATAAAAATGTATGTGCATATATATACACATATATGGTTTTGGTAACATTAAGTTCAAATACTGTACCCAGCAAGCACTCTATGTAATTTAAGGAAACCAAAAGAGAAAAGTTTCTTTCAATGTGAGTATGTTAGATGTGTGGTAAGAAAATGGCCCATTGTACCACTAAACAATGTTGAGTTAAAAATAACACTACCAAAACATATCTTTGTAATATTAATTTATTTGCAATAATAAATATTGGAAAATAACTGTTATCCATTATTCATCCTATTTCAGGAAATTTTAATTGAACAAGATGAAAAAAATCTTCCTAAGGAGAAATGTCTTACAGACTTTTTCACTTTAAACACAGTTTCCCTCCAGGCTGCCTGGGGTAAGCCTGACTGTTGAAAACAATCAGAATACTGTCGTGGACCTCAATAATACATGTTATTTGCCTGTGGAAGCAGTCACATGCACTCAGTACTAATCACACAGGTATACAAAGATACAGTCCCGGACAGAAGATCTTACAAAGTAAGACAATTAAAAAATATTTTGGATATGATAGTTTAGAAATTCCAATAGCATGTTAGTGAAATTTTGGTGGTTTAGTTGATAGTTATGTCACTCTTGATAAGTAGATCTGTATCAGAGATCTGAATATATATGTAGTAAGCTGGCTTCTGCTTTGGATTTTACATTAAATCATGGGTTCTACCTCTTCTGTTGGCACCTCAAATGCTAAGATGTGTGCAGGAAAAAGGGTGGGCTGAGGAGGCTTTTGTGCTCAGGGCACAATCCTTTTTTCATATGTTGTGCTCACCTACCCCAGGAGACAGGTTTTTGTTTTCCTTTAAAGAGGTCTGCATCATTTCACACCAGAACTATGACCTGATGCAAAAAGTAGTAGCTGTGACTTTTAAATAATCAGCCTCACTGAAGGTGCCTTTAAGACAACCAATAATGTTCTACCTTAAATCACTTTGACAATGCATTCTCTGTGCTGCCCATAGACTTGGGGGGTCTCCTCACAACATTCAAAGGTGGAATAATATTCAATATTAAGAAAAGTCCAGAAGCAGCCAAACAGGTGTGTACTTCTCTCAGAAAAGACCTTTTTGGATAGAAGATCTTTTGTATATTAGTTCTATACTAGGCCCCTTTTAGGGGCCACACCTGAGAAAGAAAGTGAATTATCAATGACTTTTTTTTTTTTTTTTTAAAGAATCAGTGGTTTAACACTAATTTCTAATCAGATCCTACAGAAAGGAACAGCTCGCATGGCAGCTGTACTTTTCCCAGGGTTAATTACCTTTCACTGCTCTCTACTAATGAGTCAGCTGTTCCTGTCATCACACAACTACACTGTGTTCATCTGTAGCTCTAGCTGTAGACAAACACAGTAGCTAGAGTCCTGTTTGCATATTGGAGAGGTATGTTGTGCAAAGAAATTGCAAAGCAGTTTAAAAAAAAAACCCATAAAACTCCACGTCTCTCTTCATGGAAATAACTGTATTTTTCAAGCCAACACTGTTCTCAAGGTTACTGAATTAATCAGCAAGACTAGAAATCTAAGGACATGAAAACTAATAAAAAATCATTTTTTAAAATATTGCATAATAGTTTATATAAGGAAGATTAGATCTGTGTACTTATCTAGCTTTGTCTTAGCTGATTGTTGGGTGAGAATGTTTATTTATAGCTTGCTGGTCTATGAACCAGAAAACTTCTTTATAAAATATTGTTTTAAGCAGTAGAACAGAAAACAGTACAAAAACTAATGCACTTAAGGCAAGAGTTTATATTATTTTTAAGGCAAATTCTAATGCGACAATGATTTAAGACTTTCAGTAACCTGCTAATGTTTTTATGTAATTCTACAAGGCAATTCAATAGCAAGTGAATAGAACACATAATTTTCTAGCTAGAGTGAACAGGTTGTATTCTTTATAGCTGTATAAGATCAAGAGTAATCCTCATGCATCACATATATATGTCTTATTTAAAGACTGTATAAAACTTAGAGGCTATTTAGAAAGGCTAACTTTAATAACAGGGGGGGTACTCACATCTAGCATCCTTTTATTGTCAAGAAAGTAAGGGCTTTGGCTCCTCCACAGCATCAGCAAACACTTACAGTTAGTCACGAGTAGTTATGCCAGATTTCTTGTGGAAGGCTGTGAAGACTACTGCTAAAGATGGGTATTGTGACAGAACTTCCAATGCTCAAGTCCTATTTGGGTCAACAATCAGAAAATCAGATTTTATTTGAGGCTGAATTCCTTACTAGCTGTCACATGAGATAATGGTACTTGACAATTCTAAGACATGAATATGGTCTTCTGAATTTGATGATGGAGGAAGAAACTGAAGCTTTCTAGGTCCAGGTTAGCAAGAATAGCTTTGCAAAAATAGCACCTCAAAATATGATAAATAAAATATCAAGCCAAAAGCACCATGGGATTTCAAGGAATCACTTGAATAGTAATTTGGGAAATGAACCACCTCTTTCTCTCAGGCATCTGAAGTTGTGCATGTTGTATTGACAACCTCAGACACTCTGAGCAATGAGAAAATGTGAGCTGTGTGGTTATAATCTTTTAAACAATCGATATTTATTTTTTGCTCTATTAGAAGCAATGCTCTTGCTTGGTTTTGGAATTTTATGTAAAAGTTTGTTTCCTAAAGGTGCATTAACTGAGCTTAATGATTCATAGAAACCTCTGATCACTCAGGTCAAACTGTTATTATGTAATACCCATTTTGTCTGAGATTCTTCCTCTGCTTAAGAGATTATTCCTTCTTCCAACATAGTATATCTCACTCATCCTCAATGTAAAAAAAAAAAAAAAAAAAAAAATATCAGGACATTCTTCTTCTACTCAAAGGTCTTTACATGCTACTGGCTTGTCTTTTCCTGAGTTCTCAAGATGCTTTCTTCATCTACAGTCAGGAAAACCAGAAACATGTCCTCTCCATTTGGTGAATAGCAAAACCTAACCCTTGTACTGAGCTTCACTATTTCCCGGGACGCAGTCTGCTTAACTTGAACTCTGTCAGTAACAGAGCTTATGAGTTCTCTATTGGAAGTAAACTTCATGCAGTACAGTGAAGCATTTGGAATGCTTGAAGACAGCTTCTCTAAATTAAGCTTGGTTGATGATAGTCCTATTGTGGGGATCCCTCTTGGAGGTTCGGGAATGAGGAAACACACCTCTTTGAAAAAATTAGGGCCAAAAATAATGAAATCTTCTGTACTGTGTTCAGTTAAAAACTTGTCCTCTTTACTTTTAAAATATCATCAGAATACCCATGCAACTTCTAAATTTAAAAGGTAGGGATCATCATGTAACTACCAGTGAATACCAAAACCCCACAAATATATAGGGAAGCCAGCTGTATGACCTGAAGGGTATCCACAATGCTGAACTTGCTTTTTGAAGGCTGGCACTCACTGATTGAAAACAACTTGTGTTTCTGCAATATTACAACATTATTCCCCTGATCACAAAATAGTAGCATATTATTCATGTTAATAACAATAAAATAAGTGGTATTACTAATGTTGTTGCTATAAATAACATTGGGCCCAAAACATTCAGGGCTGAAGCTATTTATTCTCTCACTCTGTTCAAAATAAGTTAGGGATATTTAAGAAGACACCTTTTAATGACAGCTACTAAAACACTGTAGGAAAGAAAACTCTGAGAATATCATACGTGAGCAGGTTAAGCTTTTCAGGATAAATGTTAAATCAGCCTAAAGGGTTATGTTTATTGAACTGGTGTCAATTTATACCATAATTAACTTTGTATGTGCTCAGTTGTGGGCATGATTTTCATTGACTTTGAGTATGACCCATAGAAGTGCTACTGGAGACACATAGTTACTAACCCTTTGTAAAACTCATTGCTACAAAATTAGATCAAGCTGAGAGTAATCTTATAGCTGAGTTTACTGCTGTGGCTATCCTCCTCTCAGGGAAAGAGTATGATAATACAAAGGACTGTCAGAGACCTAGCTATGGTTCCCTGCCTCCAAGTGCCTGCCTTGGTATAGATTAGGGTAGTGTATAGCCACCTCCTGTTCCATAGGGACCATCCACCACATGAGGGTTAGTACAGCTTAGTGGAGCTCCATCCAGCTCTGATCCCCAAAGGAATTCTGAGCTACCCAGTTAGAAATACAATTTAAGCACTTTGCCTCCATCTGAAGAAACTTTGAGAATCTGTCCCTAGAGCTTTAAAAGATTAACATTTGTTTTAAGAAAATTACACCTATGTGCTAAAGCCATGGGTATGATAAATAATCCTCTAAAAATCAAAATTTGTGTCATCAAATTGCTTCAAGTATAGAAGAATGTATTTGAAATCTATGTGAAGTATGCACAGTAACCGAAATTTTGAACTGAAAGCTTGCTTGTAGTACTTATGATAGCATGAGAAACATTGAATCACTATAATCACCCACAGAAACAGAGCAAAATCATCATTTATTCTATCCTTCTATTGCATTGAAGTTTAAGAAATAGTCTTGAAAGCCTGAGGAGAGAGAAATCACAGACAAACCCCTAAAATTGTCTACAGAGTCTGAATAGTGACCAACAGGAGAAAGAAAATGTGTAGCTGAGTCTGGAAATGGTCTGTCAGCAGCATTTACAAAAATCCAACTGGTTTAATGTAGAAATCTCTACTGTATTTTGAAATAAATTTATATTGTTAAATCTTTAAGGCTCATTTCTTCTTATTTTTTAAGAATGGATTTTGAGAAAAGAAACCCCTTTTCGGAAAGGAAATATAGTGACTTATAAGAACAAAGAAGGGTATTGCCCCCTTCCCTTTTGTAAATATCACATTTCGGGGGCAAAATTTGGTCCTCTGAGCTGCACAGCATTATTCAGTTTTTGTGTTTTGCTCTCCATTAATGTCTGAGCACACACTGCATTTCATCATTGCCTTGTATATGCAAGAGGAAACTTTTGGTTTAAGGTATAACATATTATTTATATCACTGTTTTGTATGAAATTGTGAGAAATAGTAAGTTTATGTGAAGACAGTATATAAGAAGAAATCAAGTCCAGTTTGCTGGACAGGAAAGACAGGATTTTTCATGCCTGAAATGCAGACATATACTTCTGAGGTAGTAACTGCTGCCTTCCCATAGTCCTGGGTAGCTTGCAGGCAGCCTGCAGGCATTTCTACCACTATGTAGATGTGTGATACATTTTACTTATTTCTTCAGGGTGAGATGAATTACATCCAAGAAATGCCTTTTGTTCCATTGACTCTAAAGGGAATCTGGATGATTGGCTTGGGTCTAGACACTTCCACTGCACACACAGATATTTTATCAGATAATTCCTAACCAAGGAAGCTATGGCAAGCACTGGGAAGCATCTTACATCTTAAGCAGCAAGTGCACTATGCAGGTCTGAGCTGTATTCTAAAATAAGGATGAAAAATCAAGATAAATAAAGTAGGGAACCATCCTCCAGGAACAAAAGCAGTGCCAGTTCTTGTAGGAAAGAACTGGCAAACAAAACAAAGCTGATGAACAAATAAAAGAGAGCATTAGTCTGTGGTGTAAATTAAAAAGGAGAGTTAGCCACAGCTTTGATATGAGCAGTGCGGCTTCAGAGTGACAGGAGAATCCAATGTCAAGAGGCAGAGAAAGAAAAAGGTCAACATGGTATGGCAAATATTTCCTTATCTAGATATAGAAGAATATATACAATCAAGTTCTAAACACAACAGAGGGAAACTGAACTTTAATGGTTGATATGGACTGAAATATTTAGATTGGACAATATTTTATGAAGGAATGAAAGTTTTCCTGATAAGTAAATGTGTCACATGTATTGATATCTGATAAATGGGAAGCATGTCTCATATTGAACTATTATTATCTGATACTGAATACAGTTGTTTTCTTAAGCCTAAGTTTGCTTCTTAAGCTTATCTGTTTCTTCCTTGGTTTATTATGAACTGTCATATTTTTGAAAAACCTGATGTCACCAATGACAGTGGTTCTGCATTTAATTTTTTTTTTAGTAGATAGTATTGTAGATATTGTATTTAGATATATAGTATTATAGATAATATGTAGATATTTTAGTATCTACACCATAGATAATGCCACAAGCTCTGTTCTGTTGGGTGTCTTCTGTTCAGTGCCAAGTTTTAAACCATAAAATTAAAGAAATTCAAATTCAAATTCCTTCTAGCAGCTTTTGCTGGCCTTTGGGAGCCAACAACAAGTGTCAGATTTTAAAAAATGAAAATGTTATTGTGCCTACATTGTCTGCCATAAACATGGCCTTTTTCAGCATGTAAAGTGAGTGTTTAAGGAAGGAATTATTGATGCAATCATTTGGTTGATTTGTGAGTGTCAAACAGGGTTTGTTCACATGCACTCAGTGAAACCTAGTTAAAAAAAATAAATTAGGTATCTTGTTTTCTTTATTTTGTGTATTTACTCCAAAGAAAAAAAGTATTGTAAGTAAAATTCACCATATCCAAACAAAAGACTGGCAGCTTTTATAAGTGTATGAACAGGGGGAAGGGAGACTTATTTCCTGAGTTTCAACAGATGTCATACTTAATTGGTTGTGAAATAAACCAGAGCTACTCTCGGCCTGTTTCCCTAGTTTCAGCTGTGAAGACACTTTCAAACATGTGCATTTCCCTCCTGCTTGTCATAATGAGGGTGTGGGGTGAGAATCAAACCTCCAAAAGGAGTAAAACAGCATGCATGCTGTATGCAGGCCTTCAGATACACTAATTAAACAGAAGTGAGAGTTGCATCTTTTGTTCCTGGTAGATGCACATCGATATAGCATTAGGTAAGACAGTTCTGTTGAGGGATGATTATTTTTGCCTTCTGCTAATATCAGGAAGTCACTGGACTAACCACTTGTCAATGGTAGGCTAACGTAAATACAGGCATGCATTTCTAAAGGACTAGGACAAAGACTGTTAGCCACTCATGCCTTATTCTATGTATCCCTCAAAATTAAAATGCTCTTTTGAGCTTCATGGGAAAACTTTTGATAGGTGTCTCTGTGTACGACTGAGTTCCAAAAAAAAAGACAAGAAAACAGAAAAAAAGGTGAAGAGTGTTAGTTAAAACATTTCAAATATAAATGTAATGGGAATTGTGTAAAAATAAAAATTAAGGCCAAGGTCAAATATGTTTAATTCACCTGTGACAACCAAACTGAACAATATTTGTTCTTTTAGTTTAGACTTGGAACCCAGATCCCAGGAGTGCTAGGAGAGAGCTTTAATCCCTAGAAAAAATTAAAATTCCCAAAGTGTGTGATGGAAACCAGCATAATCCTTCCTGAAGTCAGAAAAAAAGATAGAAAATACTTTCTTTACTACTAAAACAAGAACAGTCATCATGATCTTTATTCTTTTAATGTTTTACAGGTCTGACTTTCGGCAGATGACCTCTCTTGTTTGTCCCTACATGTTTTCCAAAATATAAAAGTGAAATAGAGTCCCAAGGGCACTGTACTTGAAAGGTTATGAGAGTTAGAGAATTTTAACCATGCCTGCCAAATCAGCAGATGGCTTGTGATTATAATTATATGCATCAATAAAACGAATAATCTTTACAAAATTTGAATTTCTACTAAAGTAAGGGATTTAGTAAGCAGATGCAACAGAATGCATTTTCTTTAACCCTTTTTGTAGACAGTACTGTTTCTCACAAAAAATAATGTGAAAGCTCTCTATAAAGTAGCTTGACCATACAACTGAGCCTTAAATATATGTTTCTTTTGACCAAGTGTCCATGTTATTTAGAGTGATTTATGTGTTCAGTTGCACTTTGTTCACTAAATGTCTAATGCTTATATATAGGATGATTCCCATCAGACCCATACTTCAAAATGGTGTTTAATTTTATAAAATGTTAGAGATACAATGAAAATGTCATCTGTACTCAGTCTCTTCATTTGTATCACTCTAGGAGTTCTTTCTTTATAGAATTTGGTGACTTTACATATCTTGTATGGAGGCTTAGTTAATTACATAATTAGTGAAGATAATATTTTTTCCCAAAATGTGGGAAATTTATTAAATATTTTGTGGAGATATTTTATCACAAGAAATTGAATTATATATAAAAATAAATTAATACAAAAATACCACAACCTTAGATTTCTATGACCTCTGTCCTTAGTTTCAGACTTAGTTTTGTAAAAAGATCTAGATTGTGTGTGTTAGATTGTGTGAAACTTCTGCCCAAAGTAGGATAAAATCATACAGTAGAAAAAACAAACAAAACAAACTTAACCCCCCCCAACACAACCCCCAGATCAATCTATTTCTGGACTGCATCATAAAAATGTTGTTTGAAGACATGATGGAAACATGTATACTATTCTGATATGGCAAGGAAGAAAATATTTGAGAACAGTAATAAGTATATTTAAAAAAAAAAAAAATTCTCCATGTGTGATAGTGTAGCTGCCTACCTACAGTATTTTAACATTTATTTTGTTCAAACTTTTAAATGTAAACTTTTATTTGAAGAAGGTATGTGTGTTGGTTTTTTTAACTACCATAATATCTCCGATGTTAAGAGAGAAAAACATTATCTTGATGCTCACTAAAAAGTGAATTTTTACTTCCGACATGACAGAACCATTACTTTGTATCATGTAAATCCTTCTTAGCATAAGGATTATTTACTTGATAGTCCATAACGGTGCCTTTAGAGTTATTACTACCATTACTACTTTGTTGCACCAATCTAACTGCTGTACATGTGCTCTTCAGTGAGGGCACCGAAAGTGACAAATTTTCTCCAGAGATTTAGGGAACTGACCTAGTGATTCTTGCAATCACTGGAAGAAGCACTGTTAAGAAGAAATTGAGATCTCCAATGCTCACATGAAATAATAATTTGAGAAAGTTCTAAAGCGTTTTTGGTTTTCTGTTTTGTTTTGTTTTTTTCTTTAATCTAATGCTTCATGGACCAGAGTTCAAATACTGGTCTTTAAATGAAGAACAAGCTCCTTTTAACCAAAGTTGCATAATGGACGGAAAAGTTCACATATGGAGCCAAACCTGAAAAATGAGCTAGCAAATGTTATCCGAATCTATTAAGCAAATCAATAAACTTCTCATCTTCAATACACTTACACACCTGCTTTACTGTATTGAAGTGAGCCATCGACCTCACCTCACTGGAATCACTCATGTGTACAAAAGCTTTTGTAAGTGTTCACCTACCCAGGAAGGTAAGCCCTGTTTTCATTATAAAGTATCTTCTACTGTTAGATTATCACCTTTTTTGAACAAGCAATCTGTCATTTAGAAAGACAAAAGTTGTTAGTATTGTTAGAAGTCTTCCACCAGCATAAATGAGAGCGATTCTCCTCCAAAGAGATTTTATGCAAGTACTAAAAAAAGTTAAGGAGGAGACAATCATTTTTATCACTTATTAAGCAGTATTTTAAGTCTGAAGTGATTCAAGATAATTGAAATTCAGAAGCACTGGTTCTGCTTATGCAGTTTTTAATAATCCACAACTATGTGCACATAAACTACAAGTGACCTAGTCCCAGTTATATATATGTACTTCCAAAATTAATAAGTAACATAGATATTTTAGTATAGATGCTCCAAATACATATGAATGTAGTATATAAAGTTTACTCTGCGTGTAATTCACTATGTTTTATTTTGGAGTGACAGAGCAAGGCCTTCGGGAGGATTGCTTGTGGAAGACCTTGGAAATACTTGCTTATCAAAAATATCAGATTATAGAAAACTATAAGCATGCAAAAAACTGAATTAGAATTATTCATATCAACTGTGTGATGCCATAAAGTTTTTCAGATCCATGTGCACAGCTGATACTTTGCATCCCTGGAACTGAGCACAAAGATATGTGCAAAGGCCTCATATGGGATTGTAAAGTCCAAAAAGTCTATTGAAAAGTGGTTTCTAAAAGTCTGGTGTGTTACATAGTTTATCAGGGAGATCAGATGAACAACATTAATTATCAGAAATAAAATTTGCCTTTTCTCTTGGGTGTACCAAAGAAATGAAAGATAGGAGAAAAAAATAATAAAGCTACGAAAAACTACTGAAACTTACTGTGGCTCAACCTGTCGGATTACGGCAGCAGTATGATTTTTGTAGCACTGCTGCATGTGTATTACCCCTATGAAATCACTCTACTTTTAATAGGACGAAGGACAGATTAACTTATTCATTAATATAGTGAATACTGTAATATCAAATACCTTTTATTCTCATTCATATAGATATGTAAATAGCATGATGACTGTGTGATGGCGATGTACTCATTTTTAAAAGCTGTAGTGATGCACCTGAACATAAAATATCCTCAAATCTTACTTGTTAAAATGAACCCAAAACTTACTATCAATTAACAAAGTTCAAAGCAAAACAGTGTTGTAATATTGTAGCTTACTAAATCTCTGCTGATCTAGCAATTAGGTATGAATTATAGGACTTAGCTGAGAAAGGAAGCTTGTTTTATGATGCCTGCATATCTCATATTTTCTGAAGTAACATAAGGAAAATATGTTTCTGAGATATACATACCTTAAAAATATGGAAAATAAAATTAAATGCAAAATTTTACTCTAGTTTGTTTACTTCCTCATTAAATTTCCTAAGTTGTAAAAATTGGGAAATGCAAAAGCAGACATAACATTTACTTATAGTTTCAATAAACTGGGATACCATATAGGAGAACATAGTGTTTTACATTTGTACACTTTTTATGTAAGGATGAGGATTTATAGATACATGTGGATTCATATTTATGGATTCACATGCACACCTTTAGCAAGGAGTCACCAAATGCATATGCTAAAATACCACATTTTGTCTTATTTTCTACAAGCTGTGATGGTAGTATTGTCCATGCAGTAAAAAATATGTCCCTGGGTAAGCAACATATTGTAGTAAACTGACTTCTGTGACCTATTAAGAGTTTTAAGTGAACAAGTTAACCTGACATGTCTAAATACACATATATTAAGAAGTGTTTTCCCAAATTAAATAACTCTTCCAAAATAAATTTAAAAAAAAACAAAAAAAAAAACAAACAAAAAAACCAAGCAAACAAAAAAACCCCAAATCCCCTGTAATGCAGGCTGATATGTAAACCTCATTTCTTTAACTGTCTATATTTGAGAATACATTCTTAAAACCTATGGTTTTCAGTGATTAGGGGTGGTGGAGGGGGGAAGCATTACTTAGTTCATACAGGCATCTTGCAACAATATAATGTTTTGAACTAACATCCCCTGAGCCCCCAAAGTGCAAAACAGGCACAAACATTTAAGCAATGCAAACAAGACTTTCTGGCAACTTCCTGTTGCCATTTTTCAGCAAAATAAAAGGTCCTGAAATACTAAACTGAAACACTGATATAAAATATTTTATCATTGGATACACAGGCAGGCACCTGCTATTAGAAAATATCAGCTGAATATTTAGCTTCTATGTAAAGAATATAGGTAATGACTATGTAACTGTTTAACAGTAATCTCCAACTCTTTAACTTCAGCTCATGTAAAAGACAACACTGAGAGAAAAATATTGTAACAATATGTTTTAAAAAACACTCCAAAATTATAGTAGCAACTTCATTACTATCTGCATAGTTGTAAAATCTGTACCAGATATTTAGGGGTGTAAGTAGCTGGCTAGTGGATTGAAATGTGTATTCATATATGTAACAGACTTTCTGCTGATTTTTACAGAGAAGTAAAAAGAAACTTTCTGTCTGTAAAGTTCATCAGACATTAATGTATATCTGAGGCAGTGCTTATTGTGTGGCAGTTCTTACAAAGAATATTTCTTTCATTAAACTATAATTACAGTATCCAGTTCACAAAATACACTGTTTCACCTTACTTTTGGAAATCCAGAAACTTTCGTAAACTGGCACATCAGACAGAGAGAGAAAAAGAAACAAACAAACAAGAAGCAAACCCAACCTTGATTCCAGAGACATTTTTCTCCCCTTCATGAAGTGACAGGGGGAAAAAAAATCCCTTCATTATGACCTACTTGTCTAGAAACGGACTTTCAACCCCATGGCTAGGCTAAGATTTGCTCTACTTTCTCCCTAGGGCATAATTGTCAGACTGACTTACCGTGTGCCTTTTAGCCTTTGTTCTGCCTCTCACGCTGACATCAGGGAAGCAGTGATGTAGAATAAAGCAGGGGTGGGCTAGGTTAGTCCACTGTTTGTGTCGTTGTGTGGTGTGCAGGGACACTCTGTGATACTCTAGTGAGCTGCTAAGCTTTTTTTGTAGGCTTTGTGTCATTTACTTAACGACCAATCTCATTAGCTGCCAGGGTACAATGGGCTGATGCATTTTCTATGTACATACTCCACACAGTGACCCTCAAGGTTGCCGAAGGTCTATTTAATCAGTCAAAATGCTGAATATATTTGCAGTAAATCACTAAAAAAAATACGGGACCACAGAGGTATCTCATGAGGATTTACTCTTTCCTGGGAGTTATTTGCAGGTAAAAAAGTGACAGGAGATGTAGGCAAAAGCAAGGGTAAAGAAGGGAAAAAGGTACTCACTGGGTTTGCACTGGTCATCCTTAATTTAGGGAATCTTGGGGGCCCTGCATATCGCTGTGTCTCTTCTTGTTAATTTCTCCATTCAGGTCATGCTTCAGTGTAATCATGTTATCACAATTAAACCCCTTTAAGTAAGAAAAGCAGCACTAACAAAATACACAGCCTTTTGCACACTGGGGAGGGCTAATGTGCATATGTGTTGGGGGGTGATATTTGTTTATTAACTTCCTTACTACAGGCAACCTCAGGGCTGATATCTTTGCATTTCTAACCTCTCGTCAGTTAAAAGGTAAAACCCTTTTAACTCTTATGAAAAATGAAATGCTGAAAAGCCCTATGAATCACGACAGCTGTCCATAAGTAACAGGGAGAGTTCTATTGTCCAACTTGTCCCTGGATAAAATGAATACTTTACAGCAGAGGCTGTTCAGCTTGGCTAAAGAGTATGGGGAGAAGGGGAGGAGGTCACTGGAGATTTCGCACACTAATTTAATCTGGGAAAAGGACAGGCACTGCATCTCACTTGAACAGACTGGCGGCAATCTGGGCTCCCACAGAACTATCTCCTTTTGCCTGTGCTCTATTTATTCCTTATCTCTGTTTACCAACCGCTAGGTCCCTTTCATTCACACCACGAGGCCGTTCTCCTACTATCAGTCAGCAGCTGACACTGTGGAAGAGCCTCAAAGGCAAAAAAAAAAAGGGATCAAAACTAAACCAAAGCTGTATAAACAATGCAACAGTAGAAGTAAATGCATAAATCCTAATTCTTAACCCAACCCACAGGGTGCGAACAGAACCTTTATAGTAAATCCAACAAACCCACCACAGCGAGCTATGGGCTACAGAGGAAACAGGAAAAGCCAAATATCATTCATGAAATCACCACCTCAAGCAGAACATTGAAAATAGGCATTGGCAGATATTTTAACTAGTTTCAGGATAACAGGTTCATCAGTCTTGAGTATCCCACAGCAAGTAATGAGAGGCACGTTTACCTGTGTGCCTGGTATAAGGTGAATAAGAGCCCTTGCCACTTTTCCATCTCAGGGTTCAAAAGCCTTAGATAACTTTGCACTCACTGCTTGCTATTCGGATTAAAAGAAATAGAGGCAACTACTTTAAGGAAAAAAAAAATACCTGTATTCAGAGGTTGTGATACTTCGGACAACTTTATATCTACAACTCAAATGTCAACTTATTATTGAAGTGTTTGTCCAATTAATTTTGCCTTTAAAACTCTGGATATTTGAATATTACCATTTCTCATTCCTTAACTTACATTTTTCCCTCTTACACTTGTACAAGTTTTTAGCACTTATGAAAAAAAAAACAAAACGTGAAGACAGTAAAGAAAAGGTGAAGCTTGTGACTCTAATAGAAAAGTAAATGAAAGTAGGAAGCTCTTTGCATTTGACATTCTGGTTTTGGACTACAACGGTGACTTAATGGTGATTAAGTTTATTCTATAATTTTAATGGTGCTTTATTCATATTCTTAAACCGACTTAATAGGAAAGAAGTTGTAAATATGCATATAAAGACAGCAATATTGTTTCAGTGAAACATTCCAGCTTTTTAAACCTACATAATCTGTAACTCCCAAAGTAGGGATGCTCCTCCCGAAAGAGGAGTTATACTTTCATTGTTCTCAAGTTTTTGAGACATAAAAACACTGGTTAACAGAACATACTCAATGTATTGTCAACTATATGATCAAGATCATTATAACAATAACAAAGAAAATGTTCCTCATTATCAAAGATGATCAACTGGACCTGATTTCGGTTTTGATTTCCACCTATGTGCATTATGAGCAATGAAGTCTTTACTACTTGGATCCTTTTTTCCAAATGAATTAATGAATTAAATTTATCCTTTCACCAGCTGCTAGGCAGCAGATGGAACCATTTCTGAAGCCTTGTTGAATTCAATCCATAAAACTCATTTCCTAGGATTAGCAGTCCAAAGTTTCTTTTAATGTTTATATACCGCTTGGGATTTTGAATTTCATGATGTTAAACTTTCAATTTAACTATTTTTTTCATTTCATATCAAACAAATATGATCGTTTGGATTTCTATAGCTTTGTAACCACACATTTCAGGTCACATAAGGACAAGAATTCGTTTCAAAAGCAATCAAGTAATACAAGATTGGGATCTGGGGTTTTTTTGTTTGTTTGTGTTGTTTACATTGCAGCACTACCATAGAAACCATTTGTGTTATACTCAAAGATTATTTTAGACTGGAAAAGTTTTGTTGTCCGTAACTTTGATAAAACCTTCGCATTAAAAAAATTAGGTTTAATAAGCAATTTATTAAAGTTATTGTGTTCTAAGGGTATACTTGCTATTCACAGAAACATGACTTGCTCCTGAAATGTTTATCATACACATATTTTTTCATAGTTAACTTCAATATAAGATTTATAAAGTTGGGGTTTTTTTGTTAGGGCTGGTTTTGGGTTTGGGTTGTTTTGGTTTTTTTTTTTTCCTGGGGGGGGGAGGGTGGGGAGTAAGAAATGGTGGCAGTTTTGTGAACAGTTCAGAAAAAAAAAAAAAAATCTGTACAGTAAGAGGAAATATTAACCAGCTGCAGTACCCTGGACAGCTCCTTTTCTTTCATTTTCGGTTTTCTTACCTCTGCTACACACCTCTGAAACAATAACCAGAGATCAGGGGACCTTAACTGTAATTTCATTCACAAAGGTACCTCTTTATAGATCTTTGGATGAATTAATTATAATTTAACACAACTTTCTGCTTATTGGAAATCGAAAAAAAAAGCCAAACAAAAATATATGTCTTCTTCCGCTCAGCTTTCAAAGACATATTATATTAAAAGTCTTAAGAATAAAAGCTCGTGATGTCAAAGTCTTCCTGTTATTCAACAAAGTAAATAAAACTAAAAAAAAAAAAAAGCAGCAATGCGTTGTTGTGTATAACAGTGATTTCCGCTAATTTGGCACAAGAAATCTATATTAATCTAATAATGCAGTAAGCCAAGAAGGCCACATAATAATAATTACCACTGAGTAATTGAATATTTAGAAGGAGGAGGAAAAAAGGAAGACTGGTAATCTTAGCCTGCAGGCATGAAAGTACTATAATACGCAAATGATATTTACAAGTTAAAATAAAATGCTCCAAACTGGGAAGTTAAGAGGTAAAGCCTATATTTAGAAATTCCTCATTCTGAATCTGAATTATCTGTTTTCCACCTTATAGCAGAAATATATTATTGTCTGATATTGTCTCAGGGAAAGCTTTCATCACAAATGCTGTAATTTTCCCTAAGAATTACAAAACAATTGCACAGCCAAACCAAAGAAGACACATCTACGCAATTAACTTAACTAATTTAATTGACAAAAGAGGTAATAAATGGTTGGTTAGAATACTAAAAAAATCTTTAACTGACAAAGTTCACCCCATACAGTTTAAGGATAAAATCTGGGACTCGTGCTTTTATAATGTATTAAATGAAATATTCACAGCACCTTGCAGAAGATTGTCTTGCTATTTACATATGAAGGAAGACAAACATCTGAACTAAGTGCTTTGTTAAAGACAAAAGAAAGTCAGAGAGTTAGAGAGAGCTTTGCTGATCAGAGTGTTAAACAGACTTTCTCTAGCATCAAATGCTATTTCATAAAAAATCATCCCCTTGCAAAATGTTGTCCCAGAAGGTCCATTTCATTCTTCAACCTTGCCTGATATTACTGTCATTTAACTTTCTAAAGATTTTCCTGACACAGACATTCATTCTAAAGTACAGTATTCACTTTTTTAATCAGAAGCTCTCAATTCACTCTCCGAATCCCAAATAATTTAAAGGACACAAATATCATGTTTTGAAAGACCCCTTTTCACTTAGAGTAATACTGTTAAATATATTCATTAAAAATCTTCATTTCAAAAACATTATACATTATTTTAAAGCATTCTAAAAGATAATGAGAAAGCTCTTTGGTGTGTAATACATAACTGTAAGTGAATATGCATCTATCGAACAGTTCCTACAAATACACTGATCCCACTCTCTCTCTCTCCTGTCTTGTTCTTTTTTTCCCACCTCTTTTTTTCAATGGTAGTATTTAAGTTCAGTAACTTTTCAAAATGAGAGGAAAAGTGTCTTTGTGATTATTTCCTCAAATCAAATAGCTAGAGCTGCAAATTTGCACAATTCTAAAATGTATATGAACAAAGGCTTTACTGAGGCAGTATAAATGCAATTACACCATGACATTTTATTCAGAAAGCTTTCTCAAAGCAGTTACAAGTAGCTATTTTTTAACTGAGGCCCAAAATAGCATTTAAGATAATGACCAAGCATACTTTGTGGAAGAAACAGCATTAGTGTCATTTAAACAAAAGAAAAGTTTGCAGAAAGCATTTAAAATATTCATTAAAAACCCTCAAACTTCTTATTGCAAAACTCTTAAACTTTCAACATTGATATACGGACAGATTTATTTACTTTTTGCAAAATAAGAGCACAAACAATAGAAAAGACAGAAAGTTGCTAATAGTACAAGTTGCTTAAACATCAATGGGTTCAGAATACTGTGAAAAAGTTGTTAAACTTACTTTATTTTTGTTTCCAAAACTTATATGTTTCTCCTCCCTTGTGTGCTGAACTGTGCACTAAAGCTGTGTCTTTGAAAGGTAGTTCCCATGATATGACATCCAGTGCCTTTGACTGCCTAGAGATAAGCACCTGCGTTTGTGTCCCCTCTTTACGTCACACCTCCCTATTCAAACCTTCTCAATATGATTCACATTTGCACATCAACAGCCTCATGCGCATACACAGATTTTTTTCGGCTCTGGGCCCAAAACTTTCACTTTAATTTTCATCACATGATTGCTGTGGCATATGTCCTTCCAAACCTCCCATATATCAGTCATCATGCAAATGAGATGGAATATCACTCCTCTGCAGCAGATGGCCAGGGATGATAACAATGGCTCAACAGAGGAGATTCAATGTCCCTGACTTTATCGCCACGGCAACAACAACCTAAAATATATGTAATGGAAGTGGTGCTTATTAATTTTGCAGGCTCGAGTGTTCTGATTTTGTGAGTGAATGGGCTGAGTTAAAAAGGGGGCTGTGTCCTCCTGCCTCTAGAAGACTATCTATAAAAGCCAGGGACCTGGAAATTATTTTCAGTGACTAAGAAGGCAACAGCCTAGCAATTATTTGAGTAATTAGGTGTAATTCCTCCCTGTAGGCCTTGTACCCTCCTGTGCTTGTTTCATAGAAGCTCGCGAATTAGACAGGCACAGATACTGAAAAGAAAAGCGCCTCAAGATATAGCAGGAGAGCTTGCAGGAACTAAGCTTCAGTGATATGACACTTGGCCTCCACCAGGCTTGGTAAACACAAGCCCCAAGCCATAAGTAAATAGAGGCCCCACTCCACAAACACAGACCAATTAAAATTACAAAGGCAGCCACACTTCTGGGTGGGGCTGGGCAAAGCTTTATTTTGCCATGGTCTCACTGTGACTTGCACATATAATGGTCTCTTAGTTCAGAGCACCAAGTACTGTATTTCCATTGCTATCTGTCATTATCAAACCTAAGCACAAGGCTCTCTTCAGGCTGTGAATTTCTCCCTAGGGATTTATCGTGTGCCTTTAAGGAAATGTTTCAAAGTGAATTTTCTGTGTGTTGTCTTCTAAACCAGGGAGAAGAAATAAATGCAGCAATTTGCTATTTATCTTCAACAGATTAACAGCAAGGGGTGCAGATCAACATTCTACCTCTGAGCAAACAAAATATCCACAGCATCTCACACTCTGTTCATACCACAACTTTAATGTCCTTTAATATCTTGAACATGTGAGTACCATTGATTCCTCAGAAATAAAGTTCAATTATGAACCATATGTTCAACTAAGAAGCTGCATGTACAAAAACTGTATGTGTCTTTTCTTCTTTTCCCCAGGGGAGACCTTAGAAAACTGGAGAATCCTTTGTCTCCCTCTGCAGTAGAAGAGAGGAGGTTTGAGTAAAACTGACGAAGCCCTCTGAGAAGTTTTGGGTCCATCATGTGCTAGAGGTTTAGCTCAGAACTGGACCAAGGAAGCTTGCTACTCCTCACATGAGAAAATTCCTCAAAATTGATTAGATTGTTGAAAGCAATTTTCACTACTCTCCTTGGAGCCAGGTTTGTGGATGCTTCTGGTTTTGGCAGGGTGTGTTCTCTATTAGCATTTCCAGTGGTCAATTTCTACAAAGGTAAAGCTTCCATCTAAAACAAATGCAGGCATGTTTCTATTATGTACCAACATGTAAACTTCAAGAACTATTATTTGTTTATCTTATGCATGTACAGCACCCAGCACTCTCACCTTCTGACCTAGTAACAGATGCTACCAGAATATTAATGTTCAGTACTGAATAATCTTTCATTTTCCACTATGAAAAAAAATCTTCTGAATATGACAATAATGTGTGGCTGTTTTAACCAAGTAAAAAACAGAAGTTTTTATTTTCTGTCTTTAGTATTGCCAACTGCTTATTAGCTACCAACAGAAGTATTTTGTGGTGTGGAGTTTGCAATTACATTTTCAAAATATGTTACTGGTGACTTTTATTTTCCTGCTTCAGAAAAGTTCAGTGAAAGTGAAAACTTGGACTTTCCTTTTACTTTTGGGTTTTTGTTGTCTGTATCTGTGTGTGCATGTGTGTGCATTGGGATTCTGGATTTGTGTATGTCCATGTTCTTTACTTCTGTACATTTCATTCTCCACCCTGATAATTTGGGAATGACTCATGAATGTGACTGTTATGGTGAGCTGAAGAGATAAACATGGTCCAAGCCTATGCAAAGCTCTGAAGCTTCATGTAGTGGATCTGTAGTTGGACAGGAAGCCAATACACAGAGTACTACAGGAATGGTGTTTTCCTGACAGCTTGTGTTATTTATGGGTCTGGGCACTGTCTTATGGAGCTTTTTTCCTTTTTTTTTTTTTTTTTTTTTTTTTTTTTAATCTGCTGTGCATGGCCCTAAATTGATCATGGAGTGAGATGGCATTTAGGTCACTGTCTTTATATTTTCCAGTGTTAAGCATAGTCCTGGGTTGTGAACTGTCTCATTTATCTTAAAGGTACAGCTTGTTTAACAAAGCTATTCACGTCCTGTCACATCATGGGAAGAACATGGAATGAGGGGACAAGTAAAATTGTAGATACAAATTGTCTTTTTCTGTCTGATTCTTATTTATACGGTTGTAGTGCCATGGTATTAAAAACCACTTGCTGAAAAAAATAGTTTGGAAGGTATTTCTTACATTCCACTTACACATGTAAGTACAAATATAAAAAATAAAAAATAAATTTCTTTGTCAGTAAATCAATCCTAAGTAAGTTCAGATTTAACACAACTTTGATCTCTGCATGATTTCCAATACAGTAAGTAATGACTAGTTAGCAAAGACTGGTTTGTTTGTGTTGAGAAATCCTTTAAAAACCAAAATATATATTTAGGATGTATGTGCTTCAAAGTTAGGAATACTTTTAAGTTGCAACAGTCATTCTATTTGGACTCTCTGAGCAACAGGAAGTTCAAGGTTTACAAAAATAACAAGGAAGGGATAAAGAAAGGGTTAAACTACCCCTCCAACTGCTCCCTTAGGAAAAAATGAAATCTAATAGGAGAATGATGACTTGTTGCAGAAACACAAATGAATGTGATAAATGTGCATTGCAATATGCAGTAGCTACCATTCAGACTCATAATGATAAGAAATGGTGTAGATCTAATATGAATGCTGACATACAAGACTTTATATAGTCTTTTATAGTCTTCTATCGATAAATAAAATTGTCTTCAAGGAGTATAAACAAAAGTGTAACTTAATGGTTGTAATATGCCAGACAGACCACAGCAAATATTGACAGAGGAAACTTCCTTGTAAACTGCAAAGAAGTTATTTAGCTGCTCTTCAAGTTCAAAGGAAACTTCAAAAACAGCAAATAATTTTAAATTAGTCCTATGAATATTGTATTAAATAGTACTAAAATTTTCAATGTTTTTACCTAAATTTAGGTTACCTTCACAGTTAGGAAGAAGAGATTGTTACAATTAAAAAAAAAATCTCGTTCCTCTGCTGAAATACATATACTCTCTGTGTTCCTACATCTTGACAAATGATATTTGAGATCTACTTTAAAAAGACAAAACTTGTTTATAGTGCTTAAGAGACTCCATGAGGGGAAAAATAAACAGTGAAAATAATACTGTAAAGAAACTTCAACATATCATAACTGAATATTCTGGAAACTGAGAGCTATCAAAGAAATCAGAGATTACATGAAAGATGTATAGGAGATGGAGCTTGATTCTTCATGAAGACATAAGAGAATGAAATATTGTCTGCTGGTGCCAGTAAATTCATTATATGCATTGGCACCATCAAGCACCAAGTGCAGAGTCATTATAGACAGTAACACTGCCAAAGTTGCCAAATCCATGTAGCACCTGGTTGAATAAAAATAGTAAATCAGCCTGGAGTGAGTTATGTTAGCAGGGTCATGTTGAGCAAAACTACCAGATATATAGAGAGCAAAAAACCTACAAGTTGTTAAGCATTCAACTTTGAAATAACACTTCAAAAATATACTAACCATGTCTGCACAACATAATACTTCAAAAGTGTCAATTTATAGGAATAGAAAGGATGAAGAAGAAAAGATATCTGACCTGATATTAACAAGGGAATAATTATCCAAATAAAATTATATATCAGCTCATGGCTTTCAGCATGTTCTCTATAAAATACTCTATTCACTGAAATAACAGAAAAATTTTGTCTTCTCTCTAGCTACCTTCTTTCTTAAATGTTTATTTTACAGTAACTTAGAGAAAGCCAGGAAATTTTGAAACAGTCCTTTCCTGCCAATAGATTCTACCACAGAAATCTGGAAACAGATATTTCAGGTGAGTTTTCTCAAAGCCTCTTAGTGCAAGCATGCACTCAATTCTCTTAGGCTTTTTATAAAAATACTCACAGGATTGTGGACAGCTCTCCATTTAAAGAATGTAAAAAAGTCATCCTTAACAGGTTTTATTGTTGGGATTGTACCTCACCAAAAGGGAGATTAGAATATTGCTGCTTTGATTTACAGTTTTATGAAATTCAGGCTGATCTGAAACTAAGAAATTAAAATCTTTTTTCTTCATAATCTTATTTACTTTAATATATAACCTTAATAAGTAACTGAAAGCAGTTATTTAATAAGCACCGAAAATTAGAGGTAGGTAATGTCAAATATGGATTAAGCCTTTTAAAAAAATCCCATAATAAAGCTAAATATTAAGAATAACAAATTTTCTCAACTCTTGCAGCTAATAAAAAAAACCCCAAACAACCCAATGCCTCAAACACATCTTTCTCCTAATCACTGTATTATTAAACGTATAAATAAAAAAACCCCAAACCAATAATCAAATTGCTGTTGTGGTAAGAAACTTTCTATCATGGATACTACCAGGTTTTCATTTGCAATTTAGATAGCTGATAATCTGGGAAAATTCTTTTGAGTCACCATGTTGGAGCATGTAATATTTTAGTAGTTTTCAAGTTATTATTCATCTTGATTCAAAAAGCAAAAATTACTCTCTTTAGGTTGAGCTTATTTTAGACAAATTTGACTTCTAAGTCATTAATCTGATAGCTGTATATTTTATGCATTTGTGCCAGTATATGTCATTCCTACCTTTCACACACCATCACAAATGTTGTAAGTAGGGCTGACACCTTTAACACCTCCTGTGGCAGCCTTTGAAAAGTTCATCATAAGTATTTGTAGCATCAGATTTAATTTTGTTGAAAAGAATTCTTTCCAACAGAGCAAATGCATGTTGGAAATCTTAAGACAAAGCTCTCTGATTTTATTGTCCATGTAGTCCTGACAAGTACAAAACTTAACATAGCTGTATAAATACCCTGAGCTGTGACAATTGTGTCTTTCCCTCAGTTCCCTTCCTATCCTTCTTTTCATCCTTTTCACTGAAGGTCACCTATGGACCTCTGTGTAGGAGCCTTCTAGGTTATCTACAGGAAACATCCCTTCTCTGATTTGTACTTGTCTTCAGGCCTTTGTTTCTGTTGCTCACATACCACTGTTTTCCAAATGAGAGAAGTCAACAGGTAAACACTCATCTGCTAAAAATTGGCCTTTCAGCCTAAATTCTTGCCCTCAGATCTCCCTAGGCTTCCAGCTGTGCTTCTGCAGAGTTTTTTTATTCTGATAGCCATGTCTTGGCAAAGTGTCTAGACAACTCCTTCTGCTGCTCTCTCAGCAACATACACTAAACTACAACAGCTATTGCCAGCAGTGTTTCACTTGATCCCTGACAGCTACTTCCTTCGTGGAAATCCTACACATCATTTTCTGTTCTCCCTGCTTATGTTCAGAACATACTTATTATCGAAATAAAAGTCTAATGATATTTTAGAAATAGTGATCTTAGTGTTCATGGGTTTTAAGAAGTCTGAATGGCAAAGTAAAATTCAAACGGGTCTGAACATTAATTATCATGATGAAAACAGCCACTTAAAAAAATAATTATTTAAAATATCTTATGTGAATATGAAGAAATAAAATATTGGCACCTTTTCCCTTCTTTCACTCTCAAGTGTTTTGGCACAGATTTAATACTTTTCCTGCTGCTCCTAAATGTTGAGGATTTATTTTATAGATATATTCTACTGAAAGAAGTAGTTAAGTAGACTAGATGGTTCAGAATCATCTTCCTAGTACAGATTTTTCTATTATATTTTTGAAAACTTGTCAGATTTCATTGTTTGTTAAAATGGTTAAATTATAGTGTAATTTTTTGAATATTATTGCAATAGTCTTGTTAAACTCCACTATAGTATGTTCAATGAGTCAGGTGCTACCATAAGACACATAGTGATCTCACATGAACATCTTAGGCACTGCATGAAAAGAATCCTAAGTTGCATTCAACTGTGTATGCAATATTGTACTTATATAATAATCACAGTTGGATTTAAATTCTGATGCATCTTGTCAGCATTTAAATTACCATACTAATACACTAACTAATTATGTTACTCAATATTATAACATAATATACAACAAACTTTGGGATATCCAAACCACTACAAATAGGTATATACAAAATAATCTCAGGTTTTATGTATCTATACACAAATGTGTATTTTATACATATGCATAAACACACATATGCAGCAGTGAAGAAAAACATTATTCTCTCTAACACTGAAAAGATCATTTGAATAGAATGGAAGTAGTCCTATAAACCTTTTCTAAACAGTTTACACAAAAGTAAGGGAGAGCCATAAGAATTTTTTTTTTTTCTCAGTAATCAAAGAGATCTGTAAGAATGCCAGGTCTTATTCATAAAGATTTTAAAATACTTAGATCCCGAATGGGATAACAACTATCTGAAAAAGAAGGAAGTGTGTTTCCATGGTATATGCTTGCTTTCTTTTCTTACACAGTTTGTTGAACAGCCTACATGGCCAGAGGCTATTCTGGACCTAATCCTAGGAAATGAGCCAAGCATGATAAATAAGGCTGAATGCTGGGAGTGGCTAGTGTTCACCACAGTGTCATTAGGCAATCTCTAGATTGCAGTCAGTAGCCCTCAGTAACTAAGTGTATGTTTTCTTTTGACCTATCAAAAAGTAGTGTTGTAGTTTAACCGTAATTGCGTCTGTGCTGAAAATTTCAACAGAGAATATGTGCAGAGCTCCAGTAATTAAACACTTGCTCAGAAACTACAGGTGCTTTATACTTCACTTTGAGGTATATGCCATACTACTAAACGTGAATTGCTTTTGATAATGTTAATCAGATTGCCTAATCTTACGTTCGTACAAGTCATTAGTAAAATATCCTTACTATCATGACCAGCAGAAAATTAGGCCCATTCCTCCTAATAGAAAAAAGGCAATGGGACTGTTTTACCAAAATATTTGCAAATAATTTCAAATAATAGGGGCAGATATGGTAGCAAGAAAAAAAAAAAATGAATCAGATTATCTTTTTCTTAGTGACTTAAACTTTTTAACTGTTAAACAATTTTCTCTTAATTTCAAAACCAAACAAACAAACAAAAAAAGCCTCAACCTAATCCTCCCACCTCTACAAATAAACAAAAAATCCTAATCTATTCTTCTTTTCTTTTAGAGAAAATATGGCAATTTGTATTCCAATTTTTCAAGCCAAAGTTACAGGGGGCTAAAATAGGGCTTTATAATGGAAGTTGATTGCAGCCCTAACTATAGAGGGACTACTGCTTTTCCATAATAAAGAGCTGTGTATTTCCAAGGAAAGGAGGAGAATACTGCTCTGCATGGCTTCTTGTAATTTTGCTTCTTTAAATTAAGGTTGTGTCTCAGGAACTTTCCTAGTTCTTTTGAGCATAAAGTTTGATATTTTATTTCATGTGGTTTTAATTTTGATCTAGCACACTAATATTTTGCAGTTGATACATTTTAGAAATGGGGAAAAATATGAAGCTTTACACTTTGTCAGAGCTGTGATCCTAATTTAGGTTTGGATTTCTTTTTTTCTTTTTCTTTTTATATGAATCATAGAAAAAGGCCATGCAGGGTAAAGCAGCAATTTAAACATATTTGGATTTATTTTGCTTGCTTTGCATTGTCTTCTTGCTTAACGGTAGAATGATTTTTGGCTGTTTAAATTTCAGTCTGGAATGAGTGCTGGCAGTTTTTCCTTTTTCAGGGCACAAAATGGGGGAGACTGCAGAGACAGTGTCAGGAATGTAAACTGTGATCATAATAACCAGTGCCCAGGTATGAGATTATTAGCCTCAGCTTCTATTGCACAAAGGTTTAACTAGCATTAAATGTTTTTCACTTGGCTGGATGTTTCACCACCATTAAAGGCTGCTGAAAAACGACCAACAGCAAGTAAAAAAATGAGGTTATGTAAGCATAAATTTAGATTGTTTTCAAATATTTAAAGGTCAGATTTTTTTTTTTTTTTTACAAAGACTTCAAGAGAGTGCAAAATAGAGGATATTTGATAAAACGGATATCCATGGAGCAAAGATTTAAGTGCAAATAAATACAGACATTTGCCCTTGTCTCCAAAACTTTGATGTAGATTCTTATCTATTGCTCCACTGTTAATAACAGCTGGAAAAACCCATCAATCTAGAGTTTGTGTTATGTCTATGATTAGTGAACTTAACACTTTAAAATTATTTCATTTATATAATATAATATATAATATGTATATGTTATATATGTATTATATTATCATATAATATCCCAATGAGTATTGCTAAAAGACTCATGCATTTTAATTCTTTTCTGCAGTATTAAAATCTTAATTGACTATGGAGGAAATTAGTTTTAAAATTTAATTCTCACACACACGCTTATTAATTAAAATGATGGAATAAAGGACTGTATCTGAAGACAAAATTTGCTTTACACAAAGCAAAACCAGGACAAAAATATTTTACATCTAAAAGATCTGAAACATAATCCACACTGCATTTTGATGCCTGATTCAATAGTGTCTCCTAACATTACTGCTTAAATATATAACATATGTATTTTGTTACCATGTATTCATAAGTAGTCTTTCATGCTAAACTTATCTTTTCCAAATATTACTGAAAACAGTGATATTGTTGTTCAAAAGTATTGTTCAGAGAACAAGAGAGTGACTTTTTACACTTGAGAAGAGTGTTCTTACATTATTATTAAAGAAAATAGAAATCATGCCCTTTTGGATATCCAGGAAGGATATTTTCTTTCTGGTGTAGGCATTCAAAGTGAAAAAAAACCCGAAACTATCACATCTTGAAGAAGCAGTAAAACTTGCTTTCCTCTTCAAACCTCTGTGTGAATAAACATGTGAAAGACTATGTACTAATCATAAAACATTCGACCACACTATACTTTTTGTTTGCTTTTTAAGTTGGTTCTATATGCAGAATGTTTCAACATTTTTATGATGTGTCTAAAACATAATTTTATGTAGCAAATGTAAAAGCAATATCTGATCATGTATGTACCACACTGAATTCCCATTTGCATACAAAACCAATGTGGCCTAAGTTACAAGGGTAAAAAATTAAGTCCTTTAAATAAATAAATGTAATTTTCCCTTTTTAATAAAAAGCATCAAATTGGTAACTGAAGAAAAGTACATCCAGATGATATTATTTAAATGTGATGTTAGTTGTCTTCTAGGTTGTCAAAAAGAAGTAGCAAATATAGTATGATTCACACTAGCTGAAAATCCACATCCTCATAGTTCAACCTTGCATTAAGGAAATAAGTACAAATGCAATTCTTTGAATCAAGACTTATTGCTAATTTATTCAAATGACAGTAAGAATTAGATATTTAAATCACCATTATTTGCGTCTATCAATACTTGCCTCGGTTACCTAAAACATTATGATTTAAGCTCTGTGGACCTCTAACTCCACAGAGTCCACTGATATTAAATTAAAATTGAATAAGGCCAGAAAAAACTACCAGACTGTGAATGGATCAACCATTATTTTTGATTCTGCTTAGTAGGTGTCATTGACTGAAAACCAAAAATAAATCCCAAAACACCAGAAATGGGGTAAAAATGGAGTATTTGGTTGTTTTTCTAAATAGCTTACTAAATATATGACTAATTTTTATAAGTAAAAATATAGTTTTAAGGCAACCATATGCATTAGTTTGCACACTGCTGTGTTTAGAAAGTCAGTTAAGGACTGAAATTCTGGTGCGGTAAGCACTGTCAAACACAGAATAGGAACCAAAGAGCCTGTAAATTCCAGTATAATGTCTTCTACACAAAAGGTAGTCTTCAAATAAATCCATGATCAGAGTTAAATGCATTGGAGCCAGAAAATGCACATCTAGGCCTTTAATGTCTTACTCACTTGATTAATTACCTAGTTGAAATTATTCTGTTCTTTGTCTTGGAGGCTAAAGCTTTCCATAAAAAACTTGTACATCCAGGAGTTTAAAACACACCTACCTCATTCATACAATGCACTACACCTTCTGTCACTAAGAAAAGGCCTGTCACTGGAACTTTAACACATTTCGGTGTGGCTGACATCATTCCTCTGAAAAAAGTGCAGTTCATTGTCAAGTACTGACCACGAACAGCACACCACTAACACTTAATGGCTAGTTTGATTGTTATATCCAGTCTGAAGTGATGTTCCCAAAGAATAATAAAGACAAAGTAGTCACTTTTTATTAAAAGAAGAAAATAATTAAGAGCTTAGGGGACAGTACCAACATCTTAATAGTTTTTTCAAAAATCAGCTGAGGGCCACTGCTTGTTAAAGAGAACAGGTTTAACGTACTAGCTGTGAGACTAATGATTTAACGGTTATTCACTTCTAAGTTCCCACATGGAGCATTGCAAATGGTTAGCTGACCTTCCACACTATTCAAACAGCAATGCTGAGACCCAGTGCAGAAGTGTTACCTAACAAGCTCAGAATTTATTTTCTTTCATTAACTTTAGACCTTAAACATGATATGATATTTTTTGTGTGTTTTAAAAGTATATAAACATCTGTGAGCAGAAGGCCTTTATTCCACATAACAAGAGAATTCTGTTTATAATGTGTCACCAGCTGCTCAGTCAAAATGGGTTCTATTAGAACTAATTTAATTTTACATAAGTTGATCTATTTGCATTCTGAGTCTCCAGTTAAACGACTAGGTATTATTTTGTAGACTGATCCTGCTTCAAGCCTCAGTATATGGACAATGCTTAATCAGTGTGTACATCAGGAAATAAACATAATCAGCAAGTGCACTAATTAAGCCAGGAAAATTTTGCAACATGCATACGCTGTATGGATTAACAAGACAATTCATTAGAAATCTTAATTATGGAATATTATATTTTCTGTACATTTTATTTTATGATGCTTCAGATGAGTTTTCTCTAAATACAGAAACCATCTACAGTTCTCAAAGTAGACAGTGAGATCCTTTTAACTCAGGAACATCTATGTAGCCTCTAGTCTGGAAGAGTCTACAGAAAACATGCTTTATTATCTCCAGGCAGATAACCTGATAGGCTGTCTTAAACAAGTGGTTGTTAATCAAATGTTAATATGCAGATATCTAAAAAATAAATACAAAATAAAACATATAAATTAAAATGTCATTTGGTGATTTGGAGCCTCTCCTCATGCTTAAAACTAGTTTTAATTGTGTTTATTTCTGAAAAGTCAACAAATAAACACCTAGGACTTGAGACACAGGACTCGGGTGTTAATTAAAAAAAAGCTTTCATTGAACTCATCCTTCTTCAAGCTTTTAGTATAAACTACCTGCAAAACTCCAGTCTGGAGAAGAAATGTTAGTAAATTCCAAATGTGCATGGCAGTAAACATATGGGCTCCTCTCCTCTGGCATATGGCCTCACTTAGTTGACTCCCTGTCTAACTAAAGATTGCATCCTACTGGACAGCTTCACATAAACTTCTTACTGAAGGGGTTCTGCATGTGGAATAAAGGAGGATTGTCTCAATGGAAGTACAGTGAATCAACCAGTTTGTATCAGCATAAGTGTACTTTATACAAAGCACTGTCAGACAGAAGTATTATTATAAAACTGATACTGTCTGAAGTTGTTCTATACTGATGGGGGAGGACTCAGACGGTTAGAATAGCTTTCTTCTGTGCAGCCAAGAAATACCTTATTTCAGATCTGCATGTCAGTAAGCTCATTGTATTACTTGTAAGCCTTGCACGTACAGCTTTCATTTTACAGAAAGACTACCATGATTTTAAATAATGTTGAAGTGGTTCCTGCAGCACTTTCTGAAGAGGGAGGCTGGCACTGTTTCCACCAGTAAAAGGACACATATCCCTGTTTAGGAAATAAGAAATATTTAACAGGATAGAAAGCTTATGTAAATCCGTTCATCTGTCAGGCACTCCACATCCAGATAGTCCAAGAACATCCCCTGGAGCACCTGTACATTTGGCAATTCCAATTTGTGAATGGGAGAAAAAGAAAAGTTGAAAGTCCCCTAGCATTTTTTTTAAAACCTTTGGTTAGCATACCTGGGAAGGAGGTATCTACATAGGCAGAAAAACATGGACCATCTCATGTCTAACATGATATAAGGCGTCTTTGTTGCCCTTTTAGGAACTTATTCTTTGCTCCATTTCCATCCTTATCTCAAAATCTCTTGTTGAGGTAGTGCACATATACATCAGCTTGATAGATGCAATCTGCAGGAACCATCAGCAGATTCACTGTTGGGAAATATTCTAGCCATCGAAAGAACAGATGAAAAAGATGTTATGAATCTTTGCCATTACCATAACCAAGTTTATTTCTTAAAAAACAGGTGTGGCTGAAGTCCAAAGTTAATTTAATTTAGGTCCAATGGAAAAGATGAAGTCTGAATAGTAGCAAAAACACTTATGTGTTTTCCTTTTACCATGCTGCAGGACAAATTCTGTTCTTGTTTACAACATATTTTGGATGTAAAATATTGTTTTGATCTGCCAGGGTTGCCTGCCTCTTGATACATGTCATACTAAGTGGAATAAATCTGTTGAAACTTGTACATTACTTTACATTAAGATGAGTAAAGTCTATGGGCTTTAACTGTAAACTTAAAAGATACTGTCAAATAGGAGTTACACTCTGGTCTGTTGCTAGCAGAAATGCCAAGCATGCCCATATTAGGATGGTCCCTTGGCATCTGCATGAGTCATAAATGTGTCTTTTGGCCATTGCTTCATTTATTGCTCATTATATTTGTTGTGGACTGGTAAAGGCAGATGTAAATAAAAAAATGCTTACGTAATATGACGGACAGATTTTGTTTAAACATTTTCCTAAGTCTAGCCAAAACCTGAAAAAGTAGTTATTATTGGCATCTGAAAATTCCCGTCCCATAAAAGATTACTCATGCATATTTAGGCCACAATTACTGTTTTATTTGTGGTAACAGGCATGACCAAAAAAAAAAAAAAAAAAAAAAGAGAGAGAGAGAGAGAGAGAAAACCAGGGGCTAATATATTCAGTGAAAGCACTTAGTAGATATATGAAATATTCATGTAGGGGACACAGGGGCTTAACAGCACAATAAAAATGCATTCCCAAAACAGAGGCCAGATCACTTAAATGAGATGGAAAAGGATATGTGACAGCACCAAACCCTAGTCCAGAGTTCTGGCCTAAACACAACAAAGTAAGTGAATTGATGATCTACGTAAAGCTTCTGTTGTTGAGAGTAATAATTCACATATTCTTTGTACAAACATGACAAGAGAAAATTACTTTTGCATCCAGTTCTTCCTTCTGTCCTAAATTGGCCTATGATACAGCTCAAGTTTCTTAAAAGGACATTGGTCATCATCATAGTCCAATAGTATAGAAGATAAAAAAATTAAATTTCTGAAACTTCCTTAATCCTGCAGTAATACTTTTCACATCACAGATTGTATTTATTGCTTTCTTGACACTACTAAATTGTTGTATTGCCTGGCTTTTACTTTGAGTTGAAGGATAAACTAAGATGCCTTTTTATAAAGTTCACTTGAAGTTTGAATTAATTTGCATTTGTTTATAAGTTGCAAAATATATTTACCTTTGAGCAATGACTTTTTCACATCACCAAAAATGTGGAAAATTCATTCTGTCATAGGCTGAGGGGCCAAACTGCAGTAACTTCATTACAGCATCAAAATGGGCGATATAGGAAATTATACTGATGGTAAATTATTTATCTTAAATCCCAACAGTTAGAGGACTTTTCTAATAATATCAATTTCGAAGACAATCATTGCTGATTTCACAAAGCATAGAGGTTATGCTCAGCAGATGTGGACAAAACTGTTATTCCATTTGACTGTGTGTTATGAAGTATGAGATTATCACAGACTCGTTTCAGGGACTCCTTTTCTACCAATATTATTTTGGGTATGAGTTATCAGCAATAGTGATAAACAGCAGTTACTTGCATCTAAACAATATCAGTTGTCAGATTCTCAAATTTTACAATACTGTTAAGAAATTATTGTTAACACAAGCCTTCAAAGGGCCCAAAGACTTTGTTCAGAACTGTGGTGTTGCTAATTGGATTTCTATATAACCACACACACATATATATATATATATATATATTTTCTGTATAATAGATATTATCCTGGACTACATAGCTAGAGGATTGTCCTAACCTAGTAAAATGATACAGTCAGGTAGAAATGGCTATCAATGAAGTTGTGAGTTGAAAGATTGCAGAAATGGTTTAAATCAGACACCTTTGGTTTAAACCTGTTCCCGAACTTAACTCAAATAGTTAATCAGGGAATTTTCAATCCTACCAGCTTAACTATCTCACTCACTAAAACATCCTGTAATCATCCATATTTGCACATAAAAATAAATATTTTGGGCATCCAAGATACAGGATTTCCAGATGCCAAGTGCCAACATTTGAAAATGTGGACCCAAGTGTCATATACTACCCTTGATTGATGGACAGAAATCAAAATTATTTCAGAGAGAGTTCTACACACAGATTGAGGGCAAGATATGGCTGTAATAAAATGAAATGAACATTAATCTATGAACAGTGTTGTTCTCCACCACAGGGCAATGATAGATTCACTGTAAAACTTTTCCATCTGTCAAGTGCACCGCAGTATTCTTGTGTCTATACTAATATTCTTTCATATTTATAGCAGTGGTTTTTGAGCACCATGTCAGATGAAAATTGAATATAACAAATAAAAATAGAGGTGGAAAAATCCAGGAAACTCACTTTTAAAAAAAGAAAAAAAACCCCAAAACTTCAACTTGCAAATTAATCTATCTTTAGACTGAACAATTAATTACAACTAATAGCATTAACATCATTAAAATACAAATATTCTGAGTCTATTTATTGAAATGGTTGTCTACAGTTCTTCATATTGGAGAAAAAAGAGTATGTGTTAAACCACTGGTAGAATCAGGGTTCAGAGGAAATTGTCAACCCCCATAACAACAATGGAGAAATGAGAACTGCAGTACTTCACTTATCCTCCAGCCCATTAGGTTTATTCCTCGATCTGAGTTTATCTTGATGTTAAATTGAAGATGAAACACAGTGTGAATGTACAAAAGATTTTACTCTTACAGAAAACATCTCAAAGCAGGTTCATGGCATAGGTAAATGCAGTGAAGTAAAAAATGAAAAACAATACTCTAGTACTCTGCTTCGTTTGCTGATAATAACTAAATTTAACTTAATAATATTATTTAATAATTGAAAGAGTTGTTTGAATAATGAAAATAATTGCTTGTATTTTAGTATCAATTGATGGAAAAATGTGGATAGATCACATAATTAAACATTATTTGGTTATCTATACAACTAACTGAATAATGAAAACATCTATTCACCAATAATACATTCATCTATCTACAGAAGAAAGAAAACAATTTGTAAATCAGACCTACATTAAAAGGATCTGATGAATATATGTAATATTGTCCAAATTTTTTGTTATTGTTACAAAGAATATGAAAGCTTACTGAAATAATATTTTCATTTACAATGACAGAACCTCAAAAGGGAAATAATTTGTCTAGAACACACTTGTATCATTAATCCACTGTATATATAACTTGATGAATGGGATGGTATTTCAAAGCACAGAAGGAAAAATGATCTTCTATTTTAGGTAGAAGACCAAGAACTAGATGACCTGGTTTCTACTTGTAGTCTTATCACCAAGTATTTTCACAGGGTTTTCACCTCCTTACTGGGAATTACTTGTTTCTGAGATAATTACTTTCACTTTAGGAAAAGCTATGAGCTTTATTCACAGTCCAGTGAATAACTGAGTACCCTTAACTACTTTTGAGTTTGGACGATGGTGGTAATACGAGTATAATTAACTGAGGCTCAGAAGAATAGAATACTTTCAAGAAACTATTCTTACAAGGTGTCTCAATTCAGATCCTCAAGGGTCCTGTGAGGGAAGCTTTCACCAGTGAGTGAAATCAATGATTAAGTGTGAAAAAGTTTAGCAATTTTTTGTTACTTGACACTTTACAAAAATCATCGGCCTGAAACACATGAAACTGAAGTGGTCGGAAGCACAAATGGAAAGCTGTGAAAACTGGCCTCAGATGGTGTTTTATGTAGTCTTCAAGTCCACCTAGCCAGTGCAGGAACCAAAGAAATGAAGCAGCAGGGAACAAACCCCTTCCTTCAGGAATCTCAGTTTATCAAAAATACCAAGTTCCCAATGTTCTTACCCATGAGCAAACACCAGTCTTTGGAAGAAGTAGCATGTTTTCATTATGAACGTTATCTGTACAGCTTGGAAAGTGGTGAATAACTTTACTCTAGGTAAGCAGCATTCAACTCTTCTCTCTGCACTTCATCTCTAATTATTATTAGCCAACTTGTGAATAAGAAAAGCTTTCTAGGGCATGGTATTGGATGAATTTTATAAAGGATTCCTGCCTCAGCAACCTCAGTTCTATTGGCCATGTCCTCTGCTCCTGAGCAGAAAGCAGACTGGAAAGGTGTAAGGTATTTGCTGTTACTCAGCAGAAAGAAGATACTGGAACCAGAGCAGGAAACCAGAATTAAGAAAAGGGCAATGTTCTTGTAAAATAATAAAAACAAAAGACATTTTTTCTCAGGCCTTGAGAGAGAGTCCAGCTGTATCCTCATTAGATTAGTTGGCTGTTAATTTTAATCTGAAGAGGCTAATAAAGCTATGTAAACAAGTTTAAGATTGGTAGTATAGCTCTTTTACAAACCAAAGTAAAGGCTAACACAGCCAAAAAATCAAATGCTAGTTTCTGATTATTCAGAATTCTGTTGTAACTGTGTTATTTTGTATTAAGGCACAATACCAAATGTCAACAACAAAAATCAGCTTGAAGTGAATGTTTTAACCATTTTCGTTCTGACAGAAATGGAATTTCCCCCCACACCTTTCCCTTTCAAATAGAATTCATGCAAAGCTGGTCACTTCGGTGAAGCATTTTGACTTTGACAGAACTGCACATTCTCTGAGCAGCAATACTGGTCAGCCCTTAGCTATAAAGTCGCATATAAATGAATGACTTGAACTAGCTCACAAAGCCAGAAACGGAATTTTAATATAGCCTTGTACTTTTTTCTGTACCTTCCTCTTCACAGTACAGTTTAACAAAGTACAGGTGATGAATATTTATTCAACCCTGATTATACTTGAGCTGCATTAGTGTACTTTAGGTTAAAGCTCTGTTGTTTCTACTGCTGATTCTCGTGCATGGTAATTTTTTATGCTTTAGATCTTTTGATTAACACATAAAACTATACTTATTGTAATGTCTGCCTTATTAACCCTATTTTCTGTTCTACATTCTATTCATGATGGTATTGTATTCATGTAGTGGATTATTATATTTACAAACTTGCCTTATTTACTGTAAATGTAGAAATCACTATTATTAACTATGCATTCAGTACAAACCTTATCAATTCAGATTGAAAGTAGGCTCTTATTCTGCTTAAAATATTCCCCTACTAAGAACCTAGACACATTTATTTTTATTTTTGAATTATTAGAAATTTTAAGCTCTTGCTATTGTACAGAAAAAAGTGGTGGTGTCTCCACAAACAATGCAGGATCCTACAAGATGCTAACAAGTGGAAACCTGACTATGCAGCACCTTCAGATGCCGAGAATGTGTCTTATTGAAGCCGTAAAGGTAGTAATGCATCTAGGAAGGCTATACAGTGGTCGTCCATATCTTCCAAGACATTGTTTCCTTAACTAGTCTTCTCAGAGTCCATTTGACTTATGGACTTGGTTTATAGGATATTGCTGATAGAGAAATTTCCAAGTTCGATACAGATTGATATGACCAGGTGGGAGGCATGGATTATGCAACTGAGTAGCTGCTGTATCAGGTAATGTCTCAAGAATTGGTGCTACTGGGAAGGACAAAAGTAAAGTCATCTAAGTCCCACTCCACTGCAGCAAGTTTGCTTATGTTTCTTGATAGTATGAACATCAGAAACCCTCAGTGTTTTTTCCCAGGTTGTTTGTTTTTGTTTGTTTGTTTCTTTGTTTTTAATGGCATACTAGAAAGAAGCATCTCTGATAGGCATTATCACCTACTAATCTGAATCTAACTTTACCATTCATATATCTAAGCCCTGCAAAAAAGAGGACACTCATCTATAAATACCAGTTCAGTGCTGAGGAAAACATTTCTTCCCAGTCCCAAACAACAACTAGTGCAATGACAAGGAGTATGCATACAACTCACTCTAAACTAGGTAAGAAAAGAGCAGAGCAAAAGTATTGTCTCTATCCAAGTACACCATAGATAAACTATTTTCCACCCTTTTCATACAAGTTACCAGGTAGGTGGTAGCATTTTGCTCTACCGCCATAACCAAAATCTTGAGAAAAAAAAAACAGAAAAGAAACAATGGAGAGAAAAAAACACACTGAATAAGTTATTTCCCCTACTGGCTTTATATGTGCTCTTTCTTCTTCTTTTCTCCATTTCTCTTCCTTCCTCCTCACATAGAGAGTTTACAAAGACTATTAAAATATAGGGACAGTATACAGAGAAAAGTCTAGGTAAGCATCCAGCAACCAGACAATAAATATCACATCAGAATCTGATAATCCTGCAAGATTTTACTTTCAGTGCATGCAATAAAGTGCTTTCAAGCTACAAGCATATCTCAGTCTATCAAAATCCACATACATGTTTTCTAGGCTGCCATTGCAAATATAGAACATTTTCTTATGGTTGTGCATCTGTCAGAATTGGTTCCTTCAACCAAAATTAGCATGGTGCACTATAGACCAATGAAAGAATGTAAAAATA
Source organism: Caprimulgus europaeus (assembly GCA_907165065.1). Next base: position 42,899,754 of record OU015525.1, on the reverse strand, counting down.
TTAAAATTTCAATATCTGAAAATGGAACTATGTGAGAAGTGAAATGGTGTATTGAAATAAAGAAAAATTTTGAAGGGAGAAATTAGAGAGGTTATTATTCATTCTTTAGAATTTTATATTAATAACACCTATTTGTCTCTGTCTGAGAGCACCTTATAATGCTGTAAATCTGTATACACACACAGAAACACATGCAAATTTCCTGATCTAGGGAATTAAGAGATGGTCAAAGCGACAGAAAGAACAAAACTGTGGTGAAGAAAGTGATGCAGCATAGTAAAGGCAGACAGCAACAATAATACAGCCACCTAAATAAAACTTAGGTAGAACCTATGCAGGCTTTCTTGATCTAGGTATTTGTAGAAGGCAATCACTTTCTCAGTTACATTTCTTAATGAGATGGATTAAAGACAAAGTGAGCAAGTACCCCCATACCAAGGGATGTAGATCTGAAAAGTGGGTTTCAGCACTCCCTCAAGAGAGCTGTCACCTCACTGCAGCTGAGCAACTCAAGAGTACAAGTCCATTTGGACACTCAGATTGTCTTAGAATAATAGAAATGACAAAGACCCACAAATGACAGCTTATAAAGAGCCTGAAAGACCTTGAACATTCTCAGAGACCAACACAGTCAATTATCATCCCTCAAGAGGCAATATCCTTCATGAGAAAAAATGCAGAATAACCAGCCTGATGATGTTGTAACTTAGCTAAAAAGAACTTCAGAAAACCCATCAAAAATTAAATATTAATGAGGTAGTAGATCCCAGAGAACTCAAACAGTATACATTACCAGAAATTAAACTGTTAAATATTTTGGCTAACTGCCACTTCAGTGATCATTAGTCTGAAATATTTGTCTAATAAATTCAGTATCTTTAATTTTAATCAGATTTGAGTGTTTGCAAACAGTGCAGTTGTTGCTATAAAGGTAATGAAAAAAACAAATAGCCAACAACTTTAATTTTGGAAATTTTTTTAAGATTAGAGTTATTTGCAAATTCTTCAGACCCCACTTCTCTCGGTATTGAAAAAGAAACAATTTCAATACTTGATCTATGTGAAACATATTTACTGTCTTAGTCCAGTTCCAAAGAAAGTAAGGCAGACTCCACAAATCTCACTATCATAACATGCATCTTTGTTTTCAATCTCAGCAGAAAGCCAAAAGAAACCACAGAGACATATTATGGACTTCTCCTTACAATTGGCCCCACTATGTGAAAAGCAAGCTTTTCATGGCAGATGGCATGAATCAGGAAGAAGGAATTCACAGTTCTCACTATCTGTACTGACTTATTTTGTTTGCTTGTTAGTAGTGGACAACACATCTGACTTTCAAGGTACCATCATCACTCTACACCAAGTTGTGGAATTACAAAATGAGTTACTTTTCTTATTTTTATTACGATGAATGTAGAGAGTCACATTCTGCTCTCACTGCAAATCAATGTATGTTCAAAGGAAATCAACTAACTCCAAAAGAGTTACCCCAGATTTGTCTTGGCATAGTAGTTGTGGTCACTGGCTCTACTTATAAGGCTGCTGCTAATCTTTGGCGTGGGGAGCAGATTTACACTTAGTCTTTAATATCAGAAGCAGCAACATTTTTATCAGAAAATAATGCAAAGTACAACTTTCTCCTTAAAAACGCCCTACTCTCACCACCCACTGACCAATGCCCGGCCCGTGCCAGCCAGCGATCCTGGAGCAGAGACAGTCCTGAAACCAAAACCCTGGAAGAGCGAGCCCAAGTGATCCCCGAGAGAATACCCCTGTCTTCTGGTTAACCCTGGCTAATATACTGAACATGACATGATATGATATGGAATATCTCATTGGCACATCCAAATGCCAGTTTTGGATTCTTCTATTCACTACACTTTTCCCTCCCAGTCCTAATGCAGCTGTGAACCACCCAAACACGATGACCTTGAGCTCCAGCAGCAACCAATAATATAAGTACTTTATCAACATTCTTCTAATAACAAATCCTACATGTAAATTAAAACACAGCTATTCTAACTACTAAGAAGAAAATTAACTCTGTCTTAGCACAACCAGGACAATATTATAGCTTGAAATAAGAATTCTATAATGGACTGTAACTTACAGGTACTGCCCTGAGAGATATTTTATCCGGGAGAACTCCAGGAAGCATTAAATCCTAAGGAAAACAAGAGTTGCTTGTGCAATTGCAGATAGTATTTTTACTCTCTGAGTACAGTTGCCTTGTTTGCAAACCTGTGACTTCAGTATTCATGCTCAGCCCACAGTATGGTAACCCAGAAAAGGTCAGATTCTTAAAAATTCTTTGGGGTCTCTCTAAAGGAGCACAAAGCACAGCGTGAAATATTCCAGGAATAACCTGACTCAGTGGTGATGATATTTTGATTCAAGCAAAGCAGGAGATTTTTATGCAAGATTTCAAAATCATACAGAATCTCTCACTGATCCTGACATGAATGTCAAAAACCTGTCATAGGCGTCACCAAGGTAGCCACATTTTTTGTCGCATTTTTATGCTAATCAAATAAGAAGCAAAAATAGGCTTAGATTGAAAACCAAAGATTGGTTGTATACAGGTAATAGAGTGCTCAAATGCTTTATTTAAAGATAGAAGGCTCTTGAACCAGGCTTTATTATTGAACTAAGACTATCTATCCTTTTTGACACTTTTTAAATTAAGTTCTTCCTCTAATTTATGTTTTTGTCAGCCTTCCTCCCTTACCTGGCTTTAAACTGATTTTTTTTTCTCTCAAAGTAATAAACTACTTCAGAGAGGAGAGAAAAAAAATTTAATGACCCTAGGAATTCAGATTAACAAAATGGATCATTTGTATACAGCTGCAGAATTATGAAACCTTTTGAAGTAGAGAGTCTGTGGCATTTTACCAGCAATATACTGCTTCTACACATTGCTACAAAATTCTTGCTAGCACTACCTACATACTCAATTCTTGGCATGCTTAAGCAGAACCACATCCCTTTGGTGCAAAATTAGGAGGTCAAAGTTAAACCAAAAGGACAATGTTGAGGTCAAAACCATCAATGTACTCTTTTTTATTTAATGCTGTGATGGATAAACTGCATCAGCCTGTGTACCAAAGCAGCAAACAAAAGCCTGGGTGAGCCTGGATTTGCACCACCAGTCATGTTTGACTCTTTACTGGCTGCTCAATCTGCCTTCTTATTGTTGCTAATCCACCCTGCTTCTCAGCATGGTCTGCATCCCATCTGACTTCAGCAGAGATATAGGGAGCTGGTTCAGGCAAATGGAGCAGGGGAGCAGCTGCAGCCTGATGAGTGGTGGCAGCCAGATAATCTACTGTGATGTCTTGTTGGAGAAAATTTGGGACAATGTAATTTCCCCAGTTTGACATGAAACCCTTGTCAAAGTAGCATGAACACAGTAAGCCCAGCCTTCAGCTGTTGTAAGCAACGTTTGTTTCTCTGTAACAAAAATTAAGATTGTACATGCTTGCTTATAAACTGCCTTATAATTTTCAAGAGTTTATGCATTAAAGATATGAATATAGATTGAAAATATGAACTATCTATTAAAGAGGAGAATGATAGCAGGTCACACTTCACTATTTCCCTTCTATCTCTTTCCCTGTCTCCAATGTGATCTTAATTCTTCCTATCACTGGGTCATGCTTCAGGCATTTTTTGAGATTCCTTGAAAAGTAAATAAAGGTGAAATGATTTTTTAAAAAGGAGTTACTGATATGAAAAGTGATTGTGTTTTCCTCTATTAAATAGAATTACATTCACAAGTTGTGCAAATATCCACTTTTCATACTCATTCACTTTTCAAAATGGCATCTTAATTTTGCATGTCTTATATGGTTCCTGAGTTAGCCTGAGAAAGAGAAATAGAGGTTTTAAGAGCTTTAAATTCTTACACAACAAGGTTTCATTAAGATTTTGCTTAGAGAAATATCCAATAATGGTTTTAATTGAAATACAATTTCCAACCAGGTCCCTCTGTGGACATTCTCTTTCCACATGAGAATGTATTTTCAATATAGAAAATAAGTATACTCAGCTAAAATTAAAAAAACAGTGAGACAGAGTCTTAACTTGCCTTCAGAATCTCAATGTGTCCTTTTAACATTGAATAAAGCTTCTATGACTGGCTGAAACTCACCTTCCCTGCCTAGATTTTTCAGCAGAAGTTCATTCAAGCACATTTTTCCTATTATTTTGTACCAATAACTGTATGTTGGTTTCGTACAAATTTCCTTCAGATTTGACCTTCAAAATTTAGGTAAATGTAAAACAATACATTAAGTGAGGAGTATGAATGTTCTGTATGTTTCACTATTGCAAATTACATTTACATCCCAGGTTATTTATAAAAGTTTCCCTGTCAGTACGCCTCCTAAGGTACAATTCCAGTACTGACATTTTTTTACTTTTCAATATTGGAACAACACTATCTGGCCCTGGTATGGCATAAAAGTAACCCGTCTCATATGTTCAAGTTTCCCTCCTGTAGAAACTGTACCATGAGGGTGGATAAGAGAGCTGAAGCCCACTCTGGTTTCACTCTGGACCTGGAAGTTTACAAGCACTATGGAGTCTCATGATGTAGAAGCAGCCTAAATTCACCATTTTCATTTCTCTGTCCATACCCACATACAAATAGAAGCCTAAGTATTCAGAGAATAATTCTGAAATGTCAGACAGAAAAAAAAGATTTATCAACCTGTGTAAATGGATTAATTTAAAGAAAAATGCTGAAAGCATACAATGGTCATTAAAACTAACAAAAATTCACTGAATTAAAATTAGATGTAATTTAGGTACTTTGATCTAAAAGTCAAGTAATTAATGTTAGCTTCTGAAAGCTGTGAGAGCTAACAAAAAATATACTCAAGTTCTCTGTTTATCTGTAGGAAAAGTAAATGTTGATTTCAGAAGCTGCTTAAGCTCTTCTAGCTTTCATGCTTCAGATGTGTTTTATTAGATACTACTCAGGTCTTCCCTGTTTTGGATTTGTTGACTCAAACTTCTCAATCCATAGTTCAAATTTTTTTGTTGTACACCATCCTTTCTCTCATCTGTCTAAATTCATTAACTTTTAACTAAATTTCACGGAATCACAGAATGTTAGGGATTGGAAGGGACCTCGAAAGATCAGCTAGTCAAATCCCCCAAATTTATCACTAGATTCTCCTTAAAATGCTCCAAGTATGGAGTCAAGCTGGTGAAGGGTCTAGAGCCCATCTTATGAGGAGCAGCTGAGAGAACTGGGGTTGTTTAGCTTGAAGAAAAGGAGGCTCAGGGGAGATCTTGTCACTGCCTACAACTACCTGAAAGGGGGATGTAGAGGGATGCGGGTCGGTCTGCTCAACCAACTAACAAGTGACAGGACAAAAGGAAATGGCCTGAAGTTGCATCAAAGGAAGTTTAGATTGGATATTCGGAAGAATTTATTTACTGAAAGGGTTCTCAGGCACTGGAATGGTTTTCCCAGGGCAGTGGTGGAGTCCCCATCCCTGGAGGTATTTAAGAGTCGTCTGGACAATAGTGGTTAGGGACATGGTTTAGTCAGGGACTTGTCAGTGTGAGGTTAATGATTGGACTCAATCTTAAAGGTCTTTTCCAATCGAGGCAATACAGTGATCTCTGAATAAAAATCAGATTTCTGCCACAGAAACAATTATCTTTGAGAAGAAAAATTGGAACCCAATACGACTTCATCAGTTGTAACAGAAATTTAGATAACTAAGTATTTACAAAGAAAGGAGCATGAAACATATTTGTGTATTATAGATTCTGCTCTCAAGCTCTCCATGAGTGTTGAATTCTGAATGAAATCAAAGACTCTGGTGCTAATAAAGCAATTGAATTAATACTTCTGGGGCTGAACAGATCTGTCAGGAAGAGAGACAATGCCATAGACTGTCATTGTCTTTTCCACTTTTCCACTTCATTATTGATTCTCTGTCAGCATACAGTGCCCCTGCCTCACTGCATGGTGTGCACCATGTCACATGCCATGTTTAACACCTGGGCTCATGATAACTGAAGAAATGCAGCTCGACAGTCCTTGTCACTGCATTAGCTGTACCAGAAATATCATTTATTATTTCCTTAAAGAAAGGGGGGAGGAGGAGGGGGAATAAAAAGGTTTCTTCATGGAGTTTTTTGAACCTTTACAGTAGTTAAAAACAGATATGATCAGTTTCCTTAACTAATATTGACCTTTTACATGGCTGATGGCAAATTCTACTATGAATAGCATGTTATGCTATATGTTATATTATGTTATATTTGGCCTATACTATCGCCTGTGCAGACAAGGAAACTCTCCATTGATTTTTAGAGGCAGAATGTGTCACACTCACATACACAAACACACAGTGCAAAGGTATAATTACTCAGCAGAAAATATGATCTTTTACCATTGCAGGAAAATTTAAATCTTGTCATGCACACAGAATGCCCAGAGAGGCCAAGAGAAATTATACTGAAATTATCTGTTCTTAAGCAACGAAGTACATACCCCAGCATTAAAACTGCAAGGCAGCCTTGCTGTGTGACTAGGGATGTTTGTTACTAGGCATGCATGTGCTTTTGGAATAAATAATAGTATGTTTTCAGAATAACCTGACATGCAGTTAGTATATGATACTAGGGCAGATGTTTTAAAAGTATTAAAAATTTGTCCAGGCTCGAAGGGCAATATCCATGATATATCATTAAACACCACATACCTTCAGATAATCACGAGTCAGGCTTGTTCACATCTGTGTTGCTGGGCGAAGTGCATTTGAAAATAAAAGTGCATTTTACTCAGATCATGCGCAAGTCATCACAGAGGACATCCTCTGTCAGGACATGAAGGAGCTGTGCTTGTCATTGAGCTTTTGATTTGTATTCCGTTCAATATGTTTTCTCAGTTCCACAGTTATGCTTCATGTTCATGGTATTGTGATGCTTGGAATATAGAAAAGCTAGGGTCTCATTTTTCTTTCATATAGTATAATGGGAGTAGAGATGGAAAAGTAATTATGCTTTTGGGTTGCCATGTAGATATCATTAGTGTTAGTAACAGAGTTACAATGTGTAAAGCTGCTAAGGTATCTAATACCATGTCTGCTAGTGACAGCAAAACAGTGACACAGTTGCATTCAGTTTGTTCCCACACCAAGTTATTACAATGTAGTGTGTGTCACTATATTAGAGTAGTTCAGGATTTTCATTAATGTTTCTCTTTTTAGTATGTTGCAAGGTGATCTGAATAATTTGCTTTGGTCGCAAAGCAGATACATGAAATCTCAATTCAAATTTGGTTTATGTGTATGAGTTTTTGCCAGAATAATAAGTGAAAAAAAGGTAGATACCACACACTTTACTGCATTAACTAATAGTTATCCTTAAAAACTTTTTTTCCAGTGGATCATCCGATGTAAGATCACCTAGAGGAAATCTGGATGTAAGGAACAGTACCAGGAAGGAAATACAACTCAAAGAAATCACAATTCCCTGTCCAGTCATACATATATCAGGAGAAAAAGGGCTGGCAGCTTCTTAAGGACTGTTGCCATATATTTCTGATCACCTCTGCCTTATGGAGAAGAATGAAGTCATAGACCTGTGCACTCACAGGTAAATGGGTCTGGGTGGAACAAGGAGTGAAAACAGTGGGAAAACATATGGTGCTGAGTTCACTATTTGCTCTTCCTCCTGTGTTCAGGACACAGTCTGGCATCTGCAACATGAATCAGGATGTTAGAAGAGGTTTGGGTTCTACAAACCTACCTTTTCACTAGATGGCTAACCATAATCTAGCAGAATGAGACTGGAAAGCTTTGAAGGAAATTCCTTGCAGAGTCCACATCCACATTTTTATGACCACTTAGAAACACAGATTGTGGGTCTTTTATATTTTAATTTCTGTGTTTTATAGATTTTTAATCAGGATACGCGAATAAGGTAGAATAATAAAAGTTGCAGAGTGGTTACTTTTATTAATTCCAACTTAGTTTCTTTAAAAGTGTGAAATACAGTATTTGCTTCACTCAGTTATAAGAAAGGCAAAATACAGAGACAGGCGTATTTGCAACAAAAATGAAAGATTAGTGAAATCACCTAAGTTGTTTGAAAGCTTTTGAACAATTGTACTAGTGGATGAGAAACAAAACATGAGCTGGCAATGTGTGCTTGCAGCCCAGCAGATCAACAGTATCCTGGGCTGCATTAAGAGAAGTGTGGCCAGCAGGATGAGAGAGGTGATTTTCCCCCTCTGCTCTCATGAGACCCCATCTGGAGTATTGCATCCAGTTCTGGAGTCCCCAGTACAAGAAAGACTTGGAACTGTTGGAGCAACTCCAGAAGAGGGCCACAAAGATGATTAGAAGGCTGGAGTACCTCTCCAGTGAGGACAGGCTGAGAGAGTCAGGACTGTTCAGCCTAGAGCAAAGAGGGTTTTGGGGAGACCTTCTAGCAGTCTTCCAATACCCAAAGGGTTCTTACAGGAAGTCTGGGGAAGGACTTTTTCAAGGGCACACATTGATAGAACAAGGGGTAATGGCTATAAACTGGAAGAGGGTAGATTGAGATTAGATATTAGAAGAAATTATTTACTGTGAGAGTGGTCAGACACTGGAACAAGTTACTCAAAGTAAGTTGTGGATGCCCCCTCCCTGGAAGTGTTCAAGGCCAGGTTGGATGGGGCTTTGAGCAACCCGGTGTAGTGGAAGGTGTCCCTCCTGGCAGGGGGTTCGGAACTAGATGATCCTTAAGGTCATAATCGATTACTTTTATTCTACTCAGTCTTTTCAGTAAAGGTTTATCCAAGTTATCATCCATTTTTAAAGGGGAAATTAATAATCCTGCTGGTTCAAAAGGAGAAAAAATATGATTACACATACATGTCTTCTTCCTCCACCTGTAGGTAGCTTCTTCATGAGAGAGGCACAAACTAGGTTCAGTTAATCATCTTTTATACACTGAAAGTGTAAGATCACCTGCTGCTTGCTATTAGGTCAGTTTTATAACATTTATCTTAAAATGTGGTAAAATTATTTTTAAACAGACAGGAACTGCGTTAGATGTGATTTTAGAAGCAAATATTTGGCAATAGCTGACAGATGTAAACCAGCCTTTTAATGAACACACTGAGAAGAATCCCATCCTTTACCATCTTCCACTGAATCATGTTCATTAACTGATTCAATGTTCAGAACTCCAATTAACATCAGGTAGATGTGAGTAAAAAAAAAAAAAAAAAAAAAAAAAAAGGTTTATGATCATATAAGTTTAAAGACCCTGACTATAAGCAAGATAAGGGTTTGTTACTTCGTATATATTATTAAATCAGTTACTATATCTCTTTCTATATCTATGATGAGACTAAAAATTAATAGTTATCATGATGTTTTGCTTATGACAATGCAGAAATATTTGTTTAACGTTGTAATAGATTAGATAATGTATGAATCTGCAGAATTACAGTTACTGAGGAGTCTCTTAGAAAGCTTTTTTTGCAGTTGGCATTAATTAAAACAATAGAAATATTACCCTGCTCACTAAAATTCAAAATTATATCAGAAATGAACTCATAATAAAATATGTGTTAGAAATCTTTGAAAAATTTGCATTCTAAGGGATTTTACAAGGAATTATTTAACAGGTCTAAATACAATCTTTTTGCAGCATCACTTATGCTAAAAAGTTGAAAATAGCCCTAGATAGGTGCAATTGACTGTATGAGAATACAGTGTCAATCCATGTATATAGAATATCCTGCTTTAGCCATGACCTATGACTACTATAACTAAAAGAGTTCAGAGATTTCTATAATTTTGTTCCAAAGCTGTAAAGTAATTTAATCAAAGAAAATCTTTTGAAGCCCTGATAAACTATCTAGCTAGGTCCTGAATGATGAGATATGATTAGCTCCAAGCCACTATATTAACTTCCACAGCAGAAAGCCTTATTAAATCTCCAAGAATTACTATAGCTCAGTCTTCTGCTAGAATGTTTTCACAGAACATATGCTATATGAGGGTTTCAGACTAGGTTTTGTAGGAATCTTAGTCACAGCAAAATATTTCATTACACTTTCAGTTACACAAAGGCTAATCCCGCAACACTTATGAAAATTAAATTTCTATAGGAAAGGTCTAGATAAGTACAAGATAGTATTTTTTTGACCCAAGATTCCACTGCAAAAAGTAGTATAAAAATTAAATGCAAAATACAGCTGTATACAGAGTGGAACAAAGTTGACATTTGTAGCCTGAAGGCAATTGAAGGTAATAGTTGAAATGAGAAATGAAGGGGGAGGTAAAATAGATGCTAATGTTATCATCACCTTTGATTGAAATCTGCCAAGAACTGTTCAGTTTTAACACAAAGACAAAAAGCTGGAGCTTGAGTTAAGATTTTGTTGATATTCACATGAAAATGAAATAAAAATCAGATGTGAAAAATATTACACAAAATCCCTACTGAATCAGTAAAATATAACATGAAAAGAAACCTCAGCACATGTGGGTCCAACAGCCAAATCACGTATTTTGTCCTATGTTAAGAAGTGGGGGAAAAATGGTTGACTGGAGGTGGAATATGTGCATTATCTTTGTTTGACAGGTTAGAATATTATCCTGGCTGGAAGCTCTCTGGCATATGTGAGGGTGAATCAGGACATGTAATTCTCAGCAGTTTCACAACTTGGTGGCATGCTGCCAAAAGAGCCAGCAGGTCATTGATTGTTATTGGGGAATCCCCTGACAGTTCCAACCCCCAGGAAAAGAAAAGGAAGGCTGGGCAGCCAGCCAGCACTTCACTCTTGCAAAAACCCCAAATGCCACTCTCTGACTAGTTATGCAGGAACTATTGAAAACTTAGGTACTGCTGGCACCCATGATATTCATGATAAACTATTGAGAGAAAGGACATAGGGTTTACTTAAAGGTTTAAACTGTGAGCTGGTTATTAGGACACGTATCTTGACTCGGAGCTGTACTTTATTACACTAAGAACACTTCCTCAAAGGGGTATAAAAATACCTACTACTACACACCCTCTATAACATGAGTATATACTGTTATGTGTTACCTCAACCCTCAAACCAAATTATTGAATAGTCTAAGTACATTTCTGTGACAGTAGGACAAGTGATATAGTCAGTGGTTGTCACTCTGATCACTTCAGTGCTGTGTGATGTACCCAATGGGCATGTGAAACGTATTTCTCTGATGCAGGTGGATGTATAGGTTACTGTACATTTTGATATTCCATCCAAATGAATGAACAATTTATTCAAAGCTGATGCCACTGCTAGGTCATGCTTCTATCCTCACAGCACTGAAGGGGTAAACAGTGATTTTTCATGAAAACAACTTATGCATCATAGAAATACAGTGTCATGTGTCTCCACATAAACAGCAGCAAGGAGAAAAGTCAATAATTGTTTTAAAACATGACTGACTGAAGAGAGCACTCCCTGGTTTGCATAACACCTTGTTTGCTCAGCAACTACAAAGACAAAAAAAGAATCTTCCTGTTTAGTTGGGTTCTTCAGTCTAATTTCTTTGTCTCATCCTTTTGACACACTCACTTTTCTGAACATGTTCAGGTGTCCAGAGGCACTGAGATCTCCATGTAAGACTCAGAGAAAAATGCTAAAAATTTCCATATAGCAAAATTTCAAGATACAACTCCAAGAGCACAGATGTGAATTAGAAGAAAATAATCTGGCTATATGGTTATGAGATCAGCATTTGGGATTTTGGGGATTTTATTAGGACAGTACTGCTAGGGAATGTGGTCTATAAAGTACTCCTCAAAGAGTGAATGAAAGCAGAAAGTGAAATAAGTTTTGTTTTATAAGACTGAATTACTTGTTGAAGTCACTGTGTGCTTCTTCACAGTTCTGGCATATCTTGGGAGACATGGTCTTCTCATGAGGTGTCTAATACCACAGTCTAAACCAGCCACTTGATGGAGTATTTCCTTGGACTACTAAACCACCTAGTGGTTACTGTTCTGTAAACACTGAACCATGATCAGCAGTTAAATCTTCAGGGAAATGTAGAGCTATAAAGAAAAAACAGTCACTAAACACTGAAAAGTTATGGATTGCTATTGCATATTGCCATGGAAACAGACTAATTAACAGTTTCTTACAGTTAAAAATCAATACTCAGAATAAGATCATGTGTTTCAGCTCAACGTGCAATTCCATTAAATTCCCTATTGAAAGTAAGCAAAGATTTCATTTAAGGTGGTGTAACTATTCATTTGCAAGGCTCATGATAGGCAACCAGAGATAACAGGGCAGTGGAGTTTTCCTCACCCACAGCTAGCTGCAGACAGTGGAGCATATCTAGACATCTGGCTATTCAGAAATTCAGACTCTAAATAGAACTGGTTGTTTCCGACAAAAGATAAAAAGTTTCCTAGGACTATGTATAATTTTTTAGCAAGAATTGGATTCATTCATTGATGCCTGACCAATTTGGTGGCCTTCTATGATGTGCTTACAGAGTTGGTGGACAAAAGAAGAGTAACTGATGTCATCTACCTGGACCTGTGCAAGGCATTTGACTCTGTCCCCCACAACATCCTCGTCTCTACGTTAAGGGAGACATGAAATGGACAGATGGACCGCTCAGTGGATAAGGAATTGGCTGGATGGTCGCACTCAAAGAGTTAGGGTCAATGACTCAATGTCCAAGTGGAGATTGGTTGATGAGTGACATTCTTCAGGGGTCGATATTAGGACTGGTACTGTTTAATATCTTTGCCAGTGACATGGACAGTGGAATTGAGTGCACCTTGATAGCCTTGAGAGGTGAGTCTGTGCAAATCTCATGAAGTTCTACAAGGCCAGATGCAAGGTCCTGCACCTGGGTTGGGGCAACTCCAAACACAAATACATGCTGGGCAGAGACTGGATTGAGAGCAGCCCTGAGGAGAAGCATTTGGAGGTACTGGTGGACAAGAAGGTCAACGTGAGATGGCAATTTGTTCTTGCAGCCCAGAAGGCCAACCATATACTGGCCTGCATCAAGAGAAGTGTGGCCAGCAAGTCGAAGGAGGTAATTTTCTGCCTCTATTCTGCTCTCATGAGACCCTATCTGGAGTACTGCATCCAGTTCTGAGGACCCCAACATAAGAAGGACATGGACCAACTGAAGGGAGTCCAGAGGACCATGAGGATGATCAGAGGGCTGGAGCCCCTGTCCTGTGAGGACAGGCTGTTCAGACTGGAGAAGAGAAGGCTACAGGGAGACCTTATAGCAACCTTCCAATACCTGAAGGGGGACTAAAGAAAGGTTAGGGAGGGACTTTTTTCAAGGGTAAGTAGGGACAGAACAAGGGGAAATGGCCTTAAGCTGGAAGAGGGTAGGTTTAGATCAGATATTAGGAAGAATTTTTTTCCTGTGAGGGTGGTCTGACACTGGAACAGGTTGCCCAGGGAAGTTGTGGATGCCCCTTCCTTGGAAGTGTTCGAAGCCAGGTTGGATGGGGCTTTGAGCAACCTGGTCTGGTGGAAGGTGTCCCTGCTTATGCCTGGGGGTTTGGAATTAGACGATCTTTAAGATCCCTTCCAACCCTAACCATTCTGTGATTCTATGATTTATTATGCCAGAATATAGATGCTTCATATTTTAGTGATGTATTTTCTAGGTAATGGAATCAGAAAACTTTTGAATAAACAAGCCTTGTGTTTAAGCTTTGTATATGTTAGTTTTCTGAAGTTTTGCTATTAGATCAGCATCCAAACAAAGCCCCTATTTCACATTTTGTTACAGTTTTGTGTAGTATGGAAAGAGTGACCAGTGTCTGTACTTTATGGCTGGAAATATTCTACTACAGAACTTTACAATAAGGATCAATTAAATGCCTATTGTGTACATTAAGAACAAATTGCTAACACGGTCTTTGATTTCATCTTCAACATCAGTATCAAAATCTGCAAGTCTACTTTTTCCCTGTCCTAAATTGTAATATGTAACTGAAATATGGTTACTCCTCTTCCTTCTTTAGAAACGCTGTGCCAGAGAAAAAAATTACCATAACACACTTTACAACATCAGTGTTGGAACTAAGCAGCCAACTAAAAAAAAGGAAAAAACATAAGCCCTACTGCATTTCTCCTAGACCTAGTTCTCAAGCTTCTCCCATTCAGCAGTTAGGGCCTCTCCTTCCTCTCCTTCCCCCTCCCAGACCCTTTTCACTGAAGTGGTACCAAAACTGCTGTTGACATCACCTTGGCAACTGACCAGGCTTGAGCACACACAGCTGAGGAGAAGTCAGACCATGATTCCAGGTACATCTGAGGATGGTGAATAAGTCCCCCTCTATAAGAGCTACTTATTGACTCACATGATCCACCAAGTGCTGATGAAACTAGACAACAAAGGATCTGGCCTTCATCATTTTCTGAGAATCACCTGAATTCCCTGATAAAGTGACAAAAAAAAATCCTTTCTCAGAGGTGTAAAGTTAAGTACAAACTGAATTCTTTGGTGGAAATATGAGGTAGAAACCTAGAAAAGTAGCCTATGAAGGGATGAATATAAAGTGATCTTCCATAAAAAAAATGAGAACATTTGAGATATAAAATATCCTATAGACAGCATCATGTAGTTAGTCCTATTTACAATGGTGTGCAAACTCCAGAAAGAAGAAAAGAAAAGAAAAGAGAAAAGAAAAGAGAAAAGAAAAGAGAAAAGAAAAGAGAAAACAAGAAGAGAAGAGAAGAGAAGAGAAGAGAAGAGAAGAGAAGAGAAGAGAAGAGAAGAGAAGAGAAGAGAAGAGAAGAGAAGAGAAGAGAAGAGAAGAGAAGAGAAGAGAAGAGAAGAAAAGAAAAGAAAAGAAAAGAAAAGAAAAGAAAAGAAAAGAAAAGAAAAGAAAAGAAAAGAAAAGAAAAGAAGAAGAGAAGAGAAGAGAAGAGAAGAGAAGAGAAGAGAAGAGAAGAGAAGAGAAGAGAAGAGAAGAGAAGAGAAGAGAAGAGAAGAGAAGAGAAGAGAAGAGAAGAGAAGAGAAGAGAAGAGAAGAGAAGAGAAGAGAAGAGAAGAGAAGAAAAGAGAAGAAAAGAGAAGAAAAGAGAAGAAAAGAGAAGAAAAGAGAAGAAAAGAGAAGAAAAGAGAAGAAAAGAGAAGAAAAGAGAAGAAAAGAGAAGAAAAGAGAAGAAAAGAAAAGAAAAGAAAAGAAAAGAAAAGAAAAGAAAAGAAAAGAAAAGAAAAGAAAAGAAAAGAAAAGAAAAGAAAAGAAAAGAAAAGAAAAGAAAAGAAAAGAAAAGAAAAGAAAAGAAAAGAAAAGAAAAGAAAAGAAAAGAAAAGAAAAGAAAAGAAAAGAAAAGAAAAGAAAAGAAAGAAAAGAAAAGAAAAGAAAAGAAAAGAAAAGAAAAGAAAAGAAAAGAAAAGAAAAGAAAAGAAAAGAAAAGAAAAGAAAAGAAAAGAAAAGAAAAGAAAAGAAAAGAAAAGAAAAGAAAAGAAAAGAAAAGAAAAGAAAAGAAAAGAAAAGAAAAGAAAAGAAAAGAAAAGAAAAAGTAGCTCACTTATGCAATTAAGGCTTGGCAATTTGATGAAAATATCACGGAACAGAACTGATGTGAATTTGAGCACCCTGCCAGCTCATTGGGATGGAATTGGCAGTCAGGGGAAGAGACGGGTGGTGTGATATGCACACATAAGCCTGCAAAGGCAAACTCTGGGCTCCAGAGTGATTGCCAGGAGTTGGTTATCCTACAGGAAAACAAGGATTTTAACAATAGTTAAGTTCTCAAGGGAGGTAGGTTTTTCCAGGCTTCCGACAATTAAATAAAAAATAGTGGGGAATAGATGTATTACCGACCCCTAAAGCTCATAATGTCCACACAGAATTAGAAACAATGTTGTCACACAGGTAGTGACAAATTAAGTTGTTTTTTCTCCTAGAAGAAGCTGCATTTATTTGCAAAATTTTATGTATTTCACAGTAATGGTTATGTCTACAGTGGTTAAATGCTTCTTCAGATTAACTCAATACTATATAAAAACAAAATGCATCACACAGCACTGCATATGCATGATTTTCTTCAGTGATTTCATTATTCTAAAGGAACTACTGAAGTGAGTAAATCAATTGCATGCCTAAACATTTTCAGAGATTATTTCAAGCACATAAAGGAAAAAATGTTATAATGCAAGAGACCAGTAGGATTTATGAAATGTTACTTCAGGATTTAAAGTTATAACATTGTGTTTTGGAAAGAATGAGGAAGACTCTCAAATTACAGAATAATTATTATCATTATAATAATATTTTCTAACAGATCTTTTCTCACTAGGAAGCTTTTTTCTCTACAAAGAAACATCATCTGACCATTCCTGTAACAGATTTGGCACAGCACGAAAAGCCAATGAAAAGTTAATTATATGCTGATGTAATAAATGTTCAGGCATCCTGAAAAATAGTCTTGTACTAAATTTCATTTCAAAAAGGAGTCTATTTTATAAGGATATTTTTTACTGGGCTTCATTACTTACTGTCAGATAGCAAGCACTTACTGTCAGGCCTCACATTGTGCACATTACTATATGATAGCAGAATGGTCACAATTCTGCAAAAGCTTATAAGTTGTGCCAATAACTGGACTTGCTAGTCAAACCCAATTAACTTCTAGCACCAGTTTGCCTAGTAAAGCATCCACTAAGTCAGAATTCATTTGTGCTTTAAAACAGATGCATCATACATTTTTTGAGAAGTATTATTTTTCCAGTATGCCATTAGAAATAAAAAATATATACAATAGAAGTTCTGAAGTTACAAATAAAATTAAGCTACATACTTCGGGTTTACATTTGAATGTGCTGTAAGTACACAGCATTTTGAAGCATGAAGCAGTTCTCAGTTTCCTGCTGTGTCTCATATAGAGTCTTCATCATTATCATCAGTCATGCATAAAATAATTGTTTTTCTGCTCTTACAATAGGACCAAGAAAACCCTACATTCTGATTGAAATGAAAATGAAGGCAACATGAGTAATCACATCATGATGGGTCAGCTGTTGTGTACCAAACATCCCTAAAAGCAATTCAATAGTGGTACCTTTAACTAAAGGTTTATTTACATAATCACACAGGTAAAAATTCCTAAATAATATTAAAAAGTGATACCACTTTAAAAGATACTTTGGGTTAATTTTTCAGAAAATCAGTGATGAAAAAAAACAAGGTTTCTTGACATTGTCTATAAAAATGGTAATAAGGTATGCACCTTATTACCATTAAAAAAAACCCAAAACAACCAAATTTACACACCTGAGATAGCATGAACCGTGAACAATTAATAGTAAAATTTCTATTGGCTACTGAATTGCACTGTGACAAAATCAAAGGAAACTGAACACTAGATATTATTTTGATTTTTTTTTTTTCCCTGAACCATGTTTGAACAACCCATTGTTGCTTAATCTGTTACCAGAACAGAAGAAGAATTTCTGTAATATTTTTAATCGGTAGTCTGCATTCACTCTGACTATGGAATTGTTGCTGTGTGTCTTAATAATACATTACAAGTCAGTGAATCAATATATTTATAAGGTATTGCAAAAGTAAACCAAAACTGGATTAGAAACCAAATCGTTACAGTTTTTAGTTTTTCATACATGGTACATTTGGATCCCACGTCTGAAATGCAGATCAGAAAAGATTTAATTACATTAGTGAACACTGCTATGGGCTCACTGTGTGCTTGACTCAGGTTGGCTCTTCAGTTTGGCTTATAGCTCCTTGACAGGAATATTTGGTCTTGACCTTTGAAATGCTTAACTATGTGCATTACTTTACACACATGAATTGTCCCCTTAAACTCAAGTCAATTTAAGCACATGAGTAAGTGTTTGGAGGATAAGAGATGAACATTTTTTAAAGGCACCTCAGTGATGTGATTAAAAAGCAAACATCATACTGTGATGTATAAATACAGTGATGGAAAGACAGTGTACAAATAGGAGTGTCATGTTAGATTCATGAAGTCATCCTTCCACTCTACTTGGTTCTGGCTGTATCACATGGAGTTTTTGGCAGAGACATGTGGATCAACTGGAAAGAGTCCAGAGGAAAGTAACAGCAATGAATTAGGTTTAGAAAACATGATTTAGAAATAAGGATTGAAGAAAGTTATTTTACTTAATCTGGACAAGTGAGAAATTTCAGAGAATGGATGTTAGCTGGTAGAGTTTTACAGGCTTTATGTGAGACAGTACCCTGAGAACTTCAATATAGGTCATTGGTGTGTAGGTACACAGCTATAAAGATACATACCACATCTTCAAAAATTTTTATATATATTTTATATATGTGAAGTCCCCCACAAAAATCCCACTTCCATATTGAATAAATGACAGTAAAAGTGCTCAAACATTTTCAATTTTGGTTTTGACTTGTCAAAATTATGTAATCTATTAGTTTGTGATAAAATTAATTTAAATCCCCAAATAACATTCAGAACTACAGTTAGATCGGTTGTTACAATTAATTGTTTTTCAGAGAGACTTGGATGGGGTAGGGGAAGCAAATGGGGTGGGGAAATCAAGCAGGTTACTTTATTTTCCTTTTCTGGATTGATTTTCTCATTTGTAGGAAAAGAAATGCCTCTGAGGTAACTAATTTTATCGCAGAACACAACTGGTGAGTCACTCCCACCATATTATCTATGGATAATGAGTTTAATATTCATTCTTACAGAGATCAGGAGGAGATCAAAAATGAACAGAATGGGGATGCTTATCCCTAATTATCTTTATTATGACAGAGAATAATTGTTTTAAGTTGCAAGGTTGTAACTTATGAAACGGTTGTGTATAAAATATTGATATTACAGAGGTACTGTATTTTGACTGTTAGCATGGTGCATGCAGTCTGTATGAAACATAAGATTTGGCAAAACAAAAATGTTTTTCTAAAAGATTTACAAAGTGACAAGTTTGGGGTTTTTTATTATTATTTAAGCAATCCTAAAGATGGAGTAAATGCATATTTTCTTGTAATTGTATTCCAAGAGTGAATGCCTCAGTAGCAACATTAATCAGGAAAAATCTGTAATTTGTGCTATTTATCATGTAATTAAAATGATAAAAAGCTGGTAAATAGGAGGGAACTTAATGTCTGAAAAGAGCTACAAGTAGGCAGATATCTAACACATGCTCCTACAATTGAAATCATAAAGTAAAGCTAATGCATTTAATAATTTTTAAAATTCTAAAAGCAAAAACTCCTCAAACAGTAAATGTATATGGAAATATCCTAAGACTTCCAGCTACTGACTTTTCCTTTTTCAATTCCTGTAATATGTTTGGATGCTACCTGGGTTTTATTCAAACCTCTGTAAATCCCTGTGCAGTACTATCTTCCTTTCTTGTGTTGTTGTGGTCTTCCTTTAGATATATATTGCAGGTCAACCTATTATCCTACAGCGTGGCTCCCCTTCTTCTTTTACACTTTGTGTTAGGAAGGTTTTAACATTTAAACTAGATTAGTTAAGTGCTCTAAATTTCAAAGAAGTGTTATGCTTCCCAAGGCAACTACTGGAGAGTGGTCAACCTCCAGAAAGTGAGTTAGGGCAATTCAGGTGCCTCATATGACGTAATAGGAAGATTACCTTTGGTATCACCTTCCCAGGAAATCAAAACTATCTTTGATATCAAATGGTATTATGGGCTTCTTTTCAACCAAAGAATGGAAGAAAAAAAAAAGAATTTGAGAACAGAGAGAACAGGAAAATACTTCAGGAAAACTGAAGCTGGTATTTGATTCAGGCCAACAATTTGAAACTATATATTTTACAAAGTCAAGCACTAAACACACTTCCTAGACAGCTTCTCTTTAAGCAACTATTTATACCACTTTTATAATTCTAGTATGGTGGTGGGCTGGAGAGGGCTACAGTAGACATTTCTGAAAAAAACAGACAGTGTATTTCTATAATAATCTATGCAGACAAATTTCTGGCTTAGGAGTCTCACTGTTACCATAGAACTCTCTAGAGCTAGAATGAATATATCTTCCCTCATACATTAGCAAACAGGCAGAGGTGCTCTCATCTGTTTATACCTTTTCATATAGATATAGTGTAATTCTCTGTAAATGACAGGCTTGAAACACAGAACTACCCAGGTTCCAGTCCTCAGTCAAAATCACCCATAATGGAGGCCTCAACCTGGTACTGCACACCCACGAGGAACTCTCTAATTTGGGAGGTGTTAGATATTTGAGCTTGAGGGTCTGCTGCATCTCTCTTCACTTTTATCAGAAAGTTCACTCCTGACAAAAGCACTGTCTGAATTTTGCTCCCAGCAGAAACTTTGGTTACAAGTCCCTGTTTTCTAATTAATGTGTTCTTAAGAAATCCTGATAGTCCTGCCTATGCTCAATGAACTTTGTGGTGAGATACTGTGGCTCACGCAAAAACCCAGTATAGTCAGCTGTAGCTATTGACTCAATGTAGTCAATTACAGTATTCCTGTTCTTTTCAATACTTCACAGGCAATCTTCAAGAGCATAATTGTTAGGGATGTCATATTGAGCTGTGCGTGTATTCAACACAGACACATTTCAAACACTTTCTTCTCAAAGTTATGAAACCCCTTGAAAAAGTTCCTATTAATATCTTATTATTACTTTGTTTTCTTCATCTTAAACCCAAATGGTTTATTTGAGCTTAACTGTTGAAAACCTAACGGCAGTGGACCCTATATATCAAGGAAACATTCAGTTTCCTTAAGATTATATTGCAAATTTCAATGCAAATTACAATATAAATGTAAGCAACGTATGCCAGAATTATAATAATTCATGAAAATAACAAGCTATTGATCTGTTGAATCTAATCAAAGAGCCTAACAATAGACTGAACATTTGCTATCCCATTTTGATCTTTTTTTATGAACAGAGCTCTTGTTAAAATTTATTTACATGTACTCCATGTCAATACATACTGTATAGTTAAATAGAAAATGGAAAAAAAAAATGTTTGCATGCCTACTTCAATGGAATAAAGTAGAAATATGATGTGGGAAAAATAGGTCTTTGTCAGTGTGTTTTGATGATAGATGGTTGGAAATGACTTTCCTCTTCAGACTGCACCACGTATTGGTTTTGGTTTGGTTTGGTTTGGTTTGGGGTTTTTTTGTCTCAAGGAGACAGAAAGAGCAAAACGGTGAGTGCCAAAGAATTATACCCAAAATATGAACACAAGAAATATCCTTGATTCTCAAGTGTTATGCTAAGGAAGTGTGTGTATACACAAGCACATACTAGTTTAAATGCAAGATCCTGATCTGTACAAGACTAAAAAGGGAAAATCGCTGTTTAACTATGAATTTTAAAGGTTAAGGCAATGAGAAGATACAAGTTATATACAGTAGGAGCAAAAGTTGGTTGTTTTTTAATAAGTAGGTATGTGGCTAACTGTACATCTATCTATGTGCTTCTAAGATAAAAGTCACTGTAAGAATCTCAAACTGTTTTCAATGAATTAAACCTCTCCATCTAGCACTGGCCTAGGGACACACACTAGTTATGAATATATTACATAAAGAAGTAAAACAGGCTTTTTTTAAACTGCCAAATAAAGCTTCAGGGAAGTCTAGTTTTACTATCAGATTTTACAAAGCGCTGTGCCTTAAACTAGCCCCAGATGCACAGTTCAGGTTCATGTACCTCATCTCTCCTTCCTACTTTATATGAGGTGATAATTTTTTTTATTCACAAAGCTGCGAAAGATGTCCTTGAATGTACCAACCTTAGACATTTATATTGTTAAGCCTTGATTATAAAATTCTCCCCCAAGATCTGATAGACAGGGAACAATCCAGCTTTATAAAAGTTTCATAAGCTCTGGAAAAATAGTCTCTCCATCTTATCAGTCAAAATAACTTCTTTAGAACCTCTGCACTAGGGCACTATTTACTAGCTGTAACGTAAAGGGAAGATTTGATACATTAACTTTTGTTAAAGACAGATTAAAAGCAGGAAGATATCTGAACTCAGTACAATTATTTTAGTATTGTAGTAGAAATCAGAGACCTCAGTTGTGGATGGTGGACTCTGGGAAAATCCCACTTAATGATGCACTGTGAATACCATGAAAAGACAATCCCTATCTCTAAAAGCTTGTTGTGTAACAACCCAATTGACAGAACGTTGTACTCTGATGGAGCTCTGCACTTATTTTCTATAAAGTCCTTCTGGGAGCCTATCTATCCACATATCTGGAGAGGGAAAAGCATTACTTACACCTAGAGCAAGAGTTAATGCAGTGATAAGACAGATGGGGGAGCACCATGCACCAGGGAGGTTTATGACAAGTGTAACATAATTAATCACTTGAACATACATTTCTGTGGGGAAAAAAAATAACAAAAAAAAAAAAAATTCCAGCTTTTCCAACCTGTTTAAACACTTATAATTTAAAATTAACAATCTGGTTGCATTCATAAAGGTCATGAAAATATTTATAGTTCAGGTCTCTTCACATTAACTGTAAGGCAACTTGGCACTGCTGTCAGTGCTTTCATACCAATAAGGGACTCTTAGGTGCTACTACTAGACAAGTATGATTGTGCTAATGAAGTATCTGCAGGAGGAGGAAAACTGCCATTTCATATAGATGATACTATAATGTTTCTGCTTAAGCCAGTGACATAATTTCCTCATTTATTACAATAGCTGTAATTATAATAGCTGTATCATCATTAATAGCTGTATAATAGCTGTGCAGTTATTAATACTGAGGTACAAGATCAATTTAAATTGTCAGAACTTTTGTATTAGCCAGCAGTTATTAAGACGTCTTTTACCTACAACTTTAATTTGTCCCCTAAGAATACTGGAGGTGGGATATAGAATGAAAGATAATAAAATCATTGAAGTAAATTTTAATTTTTCAGAAAATTGAATAATAACTTCTGCAAGTCATTTTCAGCCCTTTTGTATTACAAACTCACTTCAGCTTAACAAACTTGCCTGACTAGTCATTACAAAAAGCGGAGTGGCCTCCTGGTTGTCCTAATAGCCATGCCTAGAAATTTGCCTGCTCTGCTATTCTCCTTTCTCCCTTTGCAGCTTTCTCCTTTACTGGAGCTGTTATTTTGCTAAGTGGAAGCTAATGAACAATATGCAACCTGAGTTTCTCAATGAATCAGTAAACTGCTCTACCATGTAAAGACCTGACACTTTCACTTCACTTCTTGCAGAAGAGGAACACAATGTTGTGGAATTGGTCTGAACAATCCACCTGTCTCCTGAAGCAGAATGCCTTCACCATTTCTTATGAAGTCACTAGATGCTCAGATTTCTCACCTGTCACATTAATATGAATTCATCAGTCCTGTGCACAAAATGCTGATATTGTGTGTTACTGGAAGAGAAAATGTAACTAGATGATCTTTAAGGTCCCTTAGAACTTAATACATTCTATGATTCTATGTCCAGTCACACTGTGAAAAGGATCTGTACTTTGGTCAAGTGGCGGGTTGCATTCAGTTGCATATGAAAGAACATGGCTCCAGCCATGAGAGGATAAAACACCACCATTACATAACAGGAACTCTTCTTTGAATGAAAAACATGTAGCTGGGTCACGTGAAGAACATACCTTATATTCATGTATAGGAGTAGGCATGAAGAACTTTGGAAAAAGGAGGTCAGGTGCAAACAGTCATAAAAATTAATCTAGAAAACAATTTGCTCTCCATCCCTATCTGAAGGTATCCAAGGAGAGAGAATGAAGATGAATAAGCTGTCAAATGACTTTTTTTCTAGTGGCCTGCATCCAGTATATGAGGGACATCCTCTCAGGAAGTGGATAAGACACCTTTATATAGGTAATCCTTTAGAAATCAGAACTATCAAAGGACATAAATATCTCCTATTGTTAAGCCTGATATTTAGATTTTAACTTTCAGACTATGATGCTGATCTATATTGACAAATAAAATTCTTTATTAATCAGAAGTCAAGATTACTACATTGATATTCATTCTTATTCTATGACTGTGCAGTGAGTACATCTTAGAAAAAGCACTATCTTAACCACATCTCAAGAGCAGTGCAATCTCATATGTGCAAAGCAGGAACAGACATGTGCCATGTGGTTGGAACTGGCCCCATGAATTATGGGACCTAAATTCAAGGGAAGGATTATCACAGAGCAGTAGTATCTTTAACCAGAAAAAAGAAGAAAGAAACAACAGTGCAGGTCAGAGAGTAGTTTTGCACAGGGTAAAGAAATTTTCCATGTTGGGGGTGTTATGCCAGCAATTTAATCTGTGTTTTATTTAATTTACTGTGGTTGCCTTGTCTTTTGCCTTTTGACATCCAGGATTCACAGGCCCATAATGGCATGCATTAGTTAATTAGTTAATGTTTCTAAAGCACTTTGAAAATGTAAACCACTGTGCTGAGCACTACATATGAGAAATTGATATGAGGATACATTTAACTGTGGGAGTGGGAAATATACTTTTCAGATGTGGTAATAAGGGAGAGATAAATATTTTTGCATAATTAAACTAGACTGTGTTCTGCTCCCAGTAAATATACAAGAGATATGTTTGTGTTATACCATGCAGCTACAGCATCACTTAGTTTATATAAGCAGAAAAACACTATTCACTTGGTCTTTGGAAAGAACACTGCAAATCTGTGGTTATGTGTAAAAGGTGCACAGATTTATGTAGCATCAGAGCAGAAAATTGTTAAAAGACTACAGCCCATATACTGTACATATGTTATATGGACATAATATGAGATTGCCTGGTTGGGTTTTTTGGGGTTTGAGATGGGGGTTTTAGTGTTATGAGATAGTACTTACTATTCATTTTGTGGTGGGGAGAGGGCTATGTTTCCTGACTGCTATAGTCTTTAAGTTACAATGACTTTTTAGGAACATCTAAAAATTATTACCTGAACTAAGGTGATCCAAGGTGCAGCATTTGAGATGTAGGCATCTGTGTTCTGGCAACTTGTACAGGAACCTGCTGTGTGCAAAAATGTAAAGACTTATGCATATCACACAGTGCACTGATGTGCCCGACTTAGACATGGAAATTGTAAATAAGGGTGTGACCAGCAGTTACATCAAACAACATGAATGCACTATCAGCTGTCATCAATCACACTAATATAGGGTAGCTCATATTCAGTCCACATTCCAGTACTAGAAAGTTTTGGCAGCTCCATGCAGGATAGCAGCACATCATGTAGATATAGTTTGAAAAAAGAATTAAGAGATCCACTAAACATTTATTGATGTTTCTAGTACGGAAGTCAGTCCATTAATATGAATTTTTCCCAAACAACCACCTCTGCCTTCTAGATTTATTAGGAACTGATAACACTAGATTAGAAATTTTGTTTATGTTTCTGCTGAAGATTAAAAATGCAATTGTTAGGTATTTGGTAAACTATTTGAAGCAGTTGCAATAGAACAGGTACACACACTGTATCAACACCATTTAGTTACGTTACCGAATCTCAAGTTCTACCTGAAGGTGCATGAAGACACACAAAGTTGGATGCCTGCGTCTGCGTTCAATACACTCTTCTAAGTGAGAATGACCACTCTTAAAACTGAGAATATTATTTCTCAGAAAACTTGCATTTTCCTTTTAAGCCCACACAACAAGGAGAACAAAAATCCATTTATGAGAAAATAAAAGAGAAAGAAGAGGCAAAGTCCAAACAAATAATTACCTGGGAAATGTCAAAGATATTATTCTTCTTCATTACAGTTAAATTATTTTGGCTTTTTTTTTTTTTTTTTTTTTTTTTTGTGAAGTACTATCTCATAATTTGGAAAAAATACTGTGTAGCTGCAGATCAGTGTCTTGATTTAGGTAAATGTAGCTGGTATGTATCTGACCATCCCCAAATAAGATTCAATTTCATTGGATTAGCAGCTTCTAATATAAAACCTTGTGAACTTTTTTCCAGTTCTTCAGTGTCAAAGTGAATGTACAAACTACGCTGACTCATGCTACATCTTCCTGTGTATCATTAATTGTACCATCTAGTTTTTATCTCCTTACACAGTTAAATATTAATGTTTACTGAAAAGAGAGTATTAAGCCTTCATTTTTTTTAAAAGCTGAAGATGGACCTGGTCTTTGTTATGAATCAGATCTTATCTATATTTTCAGTTCAATTTTTGCTAATGAGAGAGAAAATTACAATTCTACAGCAACTAGTTGATAGGTTTCCATTTCCTTTGGTGGAGTTAGGATTTTTCTCTTTGAACTTTTGGAACTACTACTTTTTCCAGAACCATTTAAGACTTCCTGTGGGCATTGGTAAAACTTGGTTTTTACTTCTGGCAGAGAGCAGGACACGTTCATCTAGTGGGAACTAAAGGTGGCATATTCCAGGACCTATAGATGTCCCTTCATATACAGCCTACTCCAGAATTGCCCATCCTTTTGGAAAACAATTTTAGTCATCTTGCCATACATATACCTTTTCACATGTAAGGAATCTATTTTGCAACTTTAGGAGCCTCTTTTGATAGTCTATTCTTTTCAGGTTTCTTCATAATATTGATGGATGTAGCACTTTCTATTTCCTCTTGTGCTGTTTAAGAACAGGTTGTTGACTGTTACCCTTTCCTACAAGTGCTATTTGCTCAATACCTCACCCACTCAACAAGCATGAAACTGCTAATACTGAAAAATACAGGGGTGGAAATTACATTCTTGGTTGAGGAGCACCAGCACAAACCTTCTAAAATAGTTAATATATTTTGCCATCATTTTTCCTAGTTCAAGATATTGTCTTAGTGTTGCAAACAAATAATGATTGATAGGTTGACAGTGTTTAAATAAGGGACGTTTCTGAAAATTAATGATGGAAGTTTCTTTCTCAGTATTTTTATAAAAACAGCTTTCGAAAAATTTTTAAACAGATGGCCATGGTCACCTAGACTACAGCAACAAATATTACACTAGAGGAAGGGAGGGTAGGCAAGACCTGCAGTTTTCTTCTGTCTATATAACTAGAGCTACGTTATTCCCAGCCCAGTAAAGTTGTTTTGGTGTCATCTTCAAGTGAAACCACGTCTGCTTTTCTTTTCCTGCTGTGAACTACTACATATAGTCAATCTGTGTATCTGTGAAGGCATTAGCCTTCCAACTGTGATATATCATATTTTCCTGTGCTTTTCTTGCACCACTCACCTCATTACATCTGTTACACTTCATCCATGATTGGAGATTGTAACATATCTGTTAGTTATCCTTGGGCAGATATCCATTGTAAATATGCTGCCAGATTCTACAAAGATATTCTGTAAACATATCTGGAACAAAAAAAAACCCAACAAAAGCCACCTTTTCTGGAGGCAATCACATTCACCATCTTAAACAAGGCTACTCAAGCTCAGTTTTATTCACACCTTCCCTAGAAGGTATTAGGATGCAAAGCACTGTCCTAAACATTTTTGATGTACCTTTTTGATTTGATGCTGACCCAGACTGTTAGCAGCTCACTTAACAGTGCAAGCATTTCAGCACACATCTGTGCAGTAAGGGGGAAGAGAGTTTGTGTAAAAAAATAATAATAGTCAGGTATCACAGACTAGTGATGCTAAAGAGTATAATGTACAAGAATGATACCATCATTGTGAATTCTGAGAATCTGTGACACTCATGGCATGGGTTTAAGTGACAGGCTCTGTAGCAGGTGCTGTTTAGTATGGCATTATAGATAATGGTGGAGAAAAAGTTGTTAAAAAACCAAAAAAAACCAAGAACAAACCAACAGTGCCCAAGAAATTGTGTGATAAATAGTATTTTGGGATCTATATTATCAGTCAGGCAACAATGCACAAATAATGTACTACTAACAAAGGCCCCCGATGACAGTCTCCTGTTAAAATCTACTCACCTGTCTTCTACCCAGTTCCATACTCACTCTAGAGTTCCCTATTAATCTTCATTTTCTTCAGTGTAACCAATAATTTCTCATGCATTTCTAAAGCCCAGACAAAGAACCAATTATCTTACCTGAGACAGATAACTGATCTTCCATGATCTACTAGCCCTTTGTTTTATGCTGTTTGCTTCCATTTCTTTTATATCTTCAATATTTTCTAAGTATTTGCCTATTGAATCACACTGATAAGTCCATATTAGCCTAAGTTACCTATTTTCTTCTCTTAAAGGTAGTTACTATCCATATTACTCAACAATTTTATGGTGCCACACAGATTTGTTAACTGATCCTGACTGATTGTGATTCTATAGTCAGAAATCTTGGGAATGATGTAATCATCTTCTCTCCCTGTGTCTTGTACACACACACTTTAAAGCTCAGTGAGCTTTGTTTTAGTGAGCCTGCCTTTGCTTTTGTGGTCAACATTGGTTCCATTAAAAACTGAAACTGAAACAAATATCAATTTTGAACCTGTTCTAGGTAAAAGATAATTTTAAGTACATTGTAACCTTCTTCCTTCTTTCTCCTCTGTTAAGGAATAAAGAACCTTTTTTCTAAAGCAAAACTCAGATTGATTTTAAGTCTTGCTTTCTTCCAGTGCTTTCTATTCATCAAAGCACAGGATTCTTCATTCTTCTCTCTTTCCCCCATTTCTTGTAGGTTTTCTGCTTAAAGTCAATGTTCTTTTGAAAGTCATTGTTTGGAACACAATTTGGAAGCATCCCAAACAGTTTTTCTTCTTTGACTGGAATGTGAATTTCAGGGAATTTTTGCACCTTTGACTAGAAAGCTTTAGCTTCTTAGAGATGCACATTCCTGAGCTCTTGGTTCCAATTGATTGATCTGAATTTCTTAGTTTTCCCTTTGTAACTGAAAGCACATGAATAGTAAGGCTAAGCTAAAATTGCAACAGGGATCTTAAATTTCTGAATAGTTATGTTGAAGGTTTATGCTTTTAGCATTTAATATTTAGCATAAAAATAAAATAATCTGTGTAACTTTCTGAGTTTATGAAAAATTAGAAGCATTGATAGTACATCTTCTTTCTACTGTATCTTTCTGACTAAACACTTTGATGGGATTATCTTGCTGTCAGGTAACTGACACACACACAGGTGTGTGTGTGGTCTATTTGAATCAGAGTTAGGCATAGATGTCATAAAAATCAAAATCTTTCATTTGTGGTTTGATCTGATAAAACACAAATACAATACCATCAGCATGGTGGAATCTCCCACATAGCCTTGTGAGCACCCTGGGGAGTATGTTTTAAGCTTGGTGCACAGTAAATTAACCACTAAGCACCCATTAATGTTAATGAGAGCTCCATGGTTAATTTCCTGAGCAGTGTGCTGAAAAGGTACCAGTAAGTATTGGTTTTAAGCCTGACCATACATTTAAACTAATAAAACGTAGTGTAAAAAGTGAACAGACCATCTAATTTAGCCATTAAAGTTGTCCTTACAGTGTAACACACCAAGTAATTTAGTCAATCTAAAAAAAAAAAAAAAAAAAGAAAGAAAAGATCAATGCTGATCAATAGGAGATTTTTCAAATATGGAGTGAATATAATATTTGCATAGAGAAGGCAGAACAAATATGCAAAAGGAACCACAAAATATATGTTAAGACTGTGATTAAAGCTTTTCTTTCCTGTCCTGATAACTATAGTCATCAGACACATGGGACAAATTTCTAATGAGCAGCTAAAGTTGTTATATGTCCGTCGGTTAAATTGAAGTTGTTTATCCATCATTTTTTTAATTGTTAATTCCATTTCAGTGGTGTAGGTGACCTAGATAAAGTTTATATTTTCCTTTAAACTGTCTTTTTAATGTTTAGACTTCAAAATATAAAGACAAAATTTTAGTGGAACCTGCAGCTGCTACATTCTTTCTTAACTGACATATTTCCAACTTGTGCTACAACAGCCATCTCTGATTACACCAGCATTAGCTAAGTTGTCCATAAGATGAGACAATGCTATTAAGCAACAGGATCAAATATCGAGGAAATGTTTTATAATTTCATTAAAGTCGAATATAATTTTACTTCCCATGCATCGTCAGGACATATAGGACACCAGTCCCAGAAACCCTTACAGCAGAAATAGCTTTAACTTAATTAAAAATGAAATGCATTTTAAAATATCTTGCTTAGATATAGACAAACATGGACTGTGTTTATATTTGTATGATGAACAGGTGGCTGTAGTACACTTACCAACTCACACCCATCTTTCTGTAATTAAGCTTTGGTTCCTTAGCTCTTAGTGCTGGATGTACAAAGTTAGAAACCCTTAAATATGGTGTTCTTTTCTATGGCCAGTTTTACCACTGCTCAACACCTGTGATGGTTTGGGACTAGCACTCCCATACTTAATCTCCTAGAAAATTTTTAAAAGAAAGCTTTTTAATGTTTTACTTTCATTCTGAATATATTTCTTCAGTTACATATATTACAAACAGGTTGTTTCTATTTTCCTCTGGCTTATCATGGCCACATTTTTAATTGTTAAGATTCTCCCAGTGCACAAAATAAGACACGTGTTCTTGTAATTGCAGAGGTAACCAATTTACCATCTGCCAGAAAATGAGAAGTGTTACTACGGAATCTTCAGCAATTGCCCAAAGTATAAGCAAATCCATTGATTTTATTATTTATTTCTTCAAACATAGCACAAATCACTAATCAGAGCCACTTTGCAGATGTAGTATAAGTGAAGGGCCACCCCAAAATGCTTACGACATAACCTCAGCATAAATTGTTTGGTGGAAGGTTGCTGGTAGAAACTTTAACATAGCTTTACTAGTGAGACTCGGTTATTACATACATCATTCTGTGCTGACACAAACTGTGATAGTTTTTCAGGCTACACAGTCTAGAGTAAAAATACCCAGTGGCCAGATTCACTCAGATGTACATTTGAACAGTCAAGTTACCAACTAAAACCTTTTTCAAAACCTTGACACTTAATTATGTTTCAATACATTTAGTTGGTTTAATATTGTACAACTTCTCTATTAGGTACTAAGTAAAGTTCTAGTAAGTTCAAAGATATGCTGGATACAAAACTAATATAATATTTGATCCCTAATAGGCATTTAGAATACCCTTCAACATGTATTTGGAGGTGCCTTATTTTTGAAAATTCAGTGTGCAGATCCTACAGTGAGAGTGTGAGCTCTGGATTTTCAGTGTCATCTCCAAAAGGCTTTTTAAAAGGCTTATTAGCTAGCAGCTGTTCACAGAATGAACCACCATGGTTTTATGCACGTAAAGAATCCTTAAACTTCACATTAATGTCATCCCTTTTAAACTTGGTCATGCTATTCAATTTCTCTGATGCAGAAAGTTAGGGAAGCATACAAAACTAGAGATCTCTCTCTTATTGCAGAAGAACCATATAAACAAACATTCAGCATACAATTCTCCTCACCAGTTCCACACACTCTGCCCTCCCCCAGATCACATCTCTGCTTAAGCTATTTCTATTGCAAATGAATGTTTATAAATAATTGGATACTGAAATGCCAGTTTGAGATGCCTTTATCTGTACTGCCATCTACTTGCTTACACAATTTTCAGACAGGTTCTCTTCACTTTCTTAAATGTTCCTTTTACTATATCCTTTTCCATGCCTGCTTTCTAGTAAGTCAAGCACAAATTAGCCAATTTTCCTTCCCTTAAGCATGCACAGACCAGTTTCAAAATCTTAGTTTAACTTGTCCTAAAATGATTTAAGAAACTAGGGATTCAAGAGATTCCTCAAGGCTACTGTCTTTACCTTTAAAATACTCAAACAAGTGTTCAGCAGATTTTCACTTTCAGATAAGAGTGATATGGTACATGAAGCATTTCAACTACAATAATACAAAAGTGCCCTCTGGGAAAAAGAGGCTAGATTTTCCATGTTAATGCTCATCCATCCTCTAGATTATGTTGCAAATCAAAAATTCAGGATGTTAGTCACACTTTAGGTTTCTCACACCAGGTGAGATTTTTCCATGCCTGCATGGAGCAAATGTCAATTATATACCTAATGCACAAATAAAACTGATTCTCTAGGCTTAAAAATACAAGTATAGGTGTTCAATAAGAATACACACCAAAAAAATTCAATATTTGAATGAATCTAGATCTGTTTCTTAAGACTCTCCAGATCTGTAACAGTAAAGCAAAACTATTTTAGTAAACATACAGCAAAAAGATGTTAAAACACAAGCTGGTGAAAAAATATATTTGGGAGCAAGGAATAAATAGTAGATTTTTTTTCCTACAACAATCCATTTCCAGGATGCTCCACCAGATAATTCTAAGTAGTTTATCTTGTTCAGAAGAATGAAAGGCAAAATAAAGATGTATCAATTCTGCAGGAAGCAGAAACTCAGTGAAGGCTAGATTAATTCTTAGCAGTACATGCTATACCACTTGATAGCAAAAGGCAAAAAAATGCTGGCACTTAAAACTGACAGTGTAGACATCCATTTAAAACCCTGTATCAGATTACCAATACCATGTGATGTCTTATATAAAGCTGGATAACATTCATGATCAGTTTGTATCCAGTACAAAGCTCCTCATAAATAAATAGGGCTAGAGGCATGTTTTGATAGCAGAGGGCATCATACTGCTCTGTTCTTATTGAAAGATGGCCCTGGTTTAGTAAAGATATGCTTTGCTGGCAAAAAGTCTGCTATCATCTGGTTAAGTGGAAGGATGTTCAGACATGAAGCTGAAGCAAACATTTTAGCTTAATCTTTAAGGCTAGTGATTTACTTTGTAGTATTTCAAGGCTATTTATTTTACAGCACAGCAGCTTGTTTGCTTGGAATCAGTGTGACTCACAAAATCTTGTTAAAATGGAATATTAGGAGGAGAAGAGAGAAAAAATTTTAAAAAGAGGAAGAAACCGAGAAAGAGGAGTTAGAAATATAAGTAGAAGAATAAATAAAGATTTAAACAAGAAGAAAGGTAGAGAACAGGAATCTATCAAGTAAATATAAATTTAACTTTATATTTCATTTGAACCCTTTAATGGAACTCATACTTACTTTGGCCAGCAGTTTCTATCGCAAATAGCTTCGTAGGCATCAATGGGACAATTTCTAAGAGTTACTGCAATTTTATGTCAGTGAGAAGTGGACTGTATAGTCTTTCAAATGATAATTAACAGAAATGGCTACAGATTAGTCAGTAGGAAGAGAATGTATATTCTATAAACTTAAATACCAGAGTATCAAAAAGACGGAGTTGTTTTAACCACTGGGAACTTAGCATTAATCAGTCTTTTAAATACATTTGCATTTATTTCACATACACACAAATCTTATTTTTTACACTATTACACCCATTATTTTTCTTTAATTAAGTTGACTAATTAAAGGAAAATCTAAGTCTTAGACATTCCCTTCCCTCCTATTCCCCCTAAATACACTTCTATTTTTCCACTAATGAATGGGAAATCATAGTGCAGCTACTATTTAGCTAACTATGCTAAGGCACATGGAAAATGAGTAGGTGATTGATGACAGCCAAAATGGCTTAACCAAAGGCAAAACACGTCTGACCAACTATGATGGCATTACAACATTAGTGAACAAGTGAAGAGCAACTGATGCCATCTACCTGGACTTGTGCAAGGCATTTGACACTGTTCTGTACAACATCCTTGTCTCTAAGTTGGAGAGACATAAAATGGACAGATGGATCACTTGGTGGATAAGGCACTGGCTGGATGGTCACACTCAAAGGGTTGTGGTCAATGGTCCAGTGTCCAAGCGGAGACTGGTGATGAATGGTGTCCCTCAGGGGTTAGTATCAGGTCTGGCACTGTTTAACATCTTTGTCAGTGACAAGGACAGTGGGATTTTGTGCAGCCTCAGCAAATTTGCCAATGACACCAAGCTGTGTGGTTCTGTCAACATACTGGAGGGAAGGGATGATATCAAGAGGGATCTTGACAGTCTTAAGACGTGGGCCTGTGCAAATCTCATGAAGTTCAACAAGGTCAAGTGCAAAGTCCTGTGCCTGGGTCGGGGCAACCCCAAACACAAATACAGGCTAGGTTGGGAATGGACTGAGAGCAGTCCTGAGGAGAAGGATTTGGGGACGCTGGTGGATGAGAAGCTCAATATGAGCCAGCAATATGTACTCACAGCCCAGAAGGCCAACCATATCCTGGGATGCATCAAGGGAAACATGGACAGCAGGTTGAGAGAGGTGATTTTCTCCCTCTGCTCTTGTGAGATCCCATCTGGAGTACTGCATCCAGTTCTGGGGCCCCCAATATAAGAAGGCCATGTACCTACTGGAACAAGTCCAGAGGAGGGCCACAATGATGATCAAAGGGCTGGAGCACCTCTCCTATGAGGACAGGCTGAAAGAGGTTGAGGCTGTTCAGACTGGAGAAGAGAAGGCTACAGGGAGACCTTACAACATATTTCCAGGACCTGAAGGCGACCTACAGAAAGGCTGGGGAGGGACTTTTTTCAAGGGCAGGTAGTGATGGAACAAGCAGTAATGGCTTTAAACTGGAAGAGGGTAGATTTAGATTAGGTATTAGGAAGAAATTCTTTACTGTGAGGGTGGTGAGACACTGAAACAGGTTGCCCAGAGAGGTTGCGGATGCCCCATCCCTGGAAGTGTTCAAAGCTAGGCTGGATGAGGTTTTAAGAACTCTTGTCTTGTGGAAGGAGTCCCTGCTCCTAGCAGCGGGGTTGGAACTAAGTGAACTTTAAGGTCCCTTCAACCCAAACCATTCTATGAATGTATAATTTTAAATGGAAGAAACTATTAATCTGGGAAGATACTACTTAATTTATCTATGAGCAGTCAATGTTGCAGCTTTTATAATCAATACTTTGAACTGTTATTTCCCACAGCAACCTGATCAGCTATCTTTTTCTATGTTACACAAACATGGCTAAGTCTTTTCTTCACAAGTTTAGCCTTCATTTTGTGAAGACATCTTCAATGAATTATCCAGATCCTCAAAAAATCTGTCAGCAATGTTGCAAAGAATCTAACTTTGATTTCAACCTCAGTTAAGAAATTATTAGATAATAATTTGTTCTCAAAGATAGATTTCTGGCAATATATATACACAGTAATGACAGTCTTAAAATTTCTCTCATCAGAAAGATATGTGTAATTTCAGATTTTTATATTTAATATTACATTTTGCAAGACAGTTTGTACTCTACACCTCCCTGGTCTCACAATTTTTTGGCTTGACTTGTTTTACGTAATAGTTTTGCTGTGCAACTAGCTTGCTGTTGTAGCACAGTGAGTCAATGATAGAGTACATGACAACTGAGGATCTGTTTTTTTCCATTTTTAACAAGTGGTGATAGTGACAATACCCTTAAAAAGGGCTCCTTTGTTGTACAAGTTAGAGATATCTCTGTCATTGCAAGTCAATGGCCAACAGCCATCATTTCTTCATAATTTGTATGTAGGTGTGATATCCTACATCTGTCTCTGTTGCCAGTTCCTGAGCAATCAGAGGATTTAGGGAAAACGTGTAGGTAGACGGAAGAAAGACATAAGACTTGTACAAAAGATGGATTATTCTCTCATCGTCACTGACTGCAGTATTAACTGGTGGAATACAAATACAACTAACAGACAGAAGAAAAGGATTCGGAGCAGTGAGGGGGAAAAATGAAATAATCCCACACAGAGCCCATTGCTGGCCAAATTGATGTCAGTCACGTGCAGAGGTTGTAATGTGAGGTTCGTATGTGAGGCTGTCAACCATGTGAAAATCTACTTTTCCTACCACTAAAGACTGCCACAAGAATAGATTCTAAAATCAGTTATTGGATCCCTTACTGGGTTTGGCTAAAGAAACTAATCAATCTCTGTTTGTACTGGGCCTTATACAGAGGTTCCACTGATTCCAAACAGTTCACAGTTCCCTTCCAAGTTATTCAGTGTTTGAACTCCCACCATTAGTGAAGGAAGAAAGTGAACATAAGAGGGTTGTTTGTGCACATTTTTTTTTGTAGACAGGACCCAATGATATCTAACAAAATGGGAAACAGGACAAATTAAAACTGGAGGGCTTTAAGAAAAAAGGCTTTTAATAAAAAACAAAAAGATGTTACAGGAATCTTTGAAAAAAGCTTTCTACAAATACACTCACTTTACTCTCTTAACATTTGTTATTTGAATATTTGCAGTTTTCTGGCATTTGCTTTCTTATTTTTTTTTTCAAATATTTTTGCTACAATTTGAATTTTTATATCTATATTGTCATTTAGGTATGCTAGTCTACAAGAAAAAGAAAAAATACAGGATTTTTTTTTTCCCTAAAATATTAAAGTAGAGCATAAATGACATTGTTTTACTCTGTCTATTTATAAATGAAATGCAGGGGGTTTTTTCAGTTTCAACTAGGGACAATTATTCAGAATTTAAGTGCACTTCGTGAGTGCACAAACTGAGGTTAACTTTCAGAGGAAACAAAGTTTCAGGAAGATACTTCGTCATCACACTGGCTGGCAACAGGGAAAAGCAACTTAGATAACTGCTTCTTTGTGGTGTAGGTGAGCAATAATCTGTCAGAAACAAATGGTGATACTGCCACAGCAAATGCAGGACAAAAAATTCAGAACCATCACACAGCTAATTCAAATTGAAGGTTATTAAACATGATTTGCCACAACTAGCTTGCACATTTTCTACACTGCATTCTTATAAATATTCCTTCAAGATGTGCAACTATGAGACTAAACTGATGAAACTCTCAGATATCACAAAAGGAAACAAAAAGAAAATGTACGGGATGTGAAAGATGATTGCCCAACATACTGCCGCGAGATGTTCAAATTTCAAACGTATGCTTTAATATTAAATTCAGGGTTGAAAATATACACATTCCTTCACAAAAATGCCTACATGGAGTTTCACTATTGTAATTTGTGTACCCAATCTTCAAAAGAACTAAGAATTCAACAGCATTAAAAGTGAATGAAAAAGGAAGACACTTATAAGTATTTGTATGTGGACTTCCAACATACTCTCTTCTCAAGCCCAAGCTTACTGTTACACATTCTGGATGGATATTTCATAGTTGAAGCTTTTACTGCAAACCAAAAATGTCAAATTTAAAATGACTGAAAGGAAAAAAAAAGAGTTCTTGCCTTTTCTTCTTCTCAGTCATGAATATGTGATCATTATCTCTTTCCTTTTTACTATATATCTTTATTTCAATACTATAAAGAAGTATTTTCTAGATATGAAAATGTTGTTGATAACTGTTTTTTATTTAATGTATTAAATTAGATTTTTTTATTCTCTCATTCTCATCCTGCAGAAATCTGACTGGCAGGTATACCCACCTCAGAAACCATCCCTGTTAGAATACAGGTGTATGATATAGAATATGCTTCCTATCCTCATGACCATGGTAATATGAGTGCAGAATACATAGTCTTGCTATGCAGTACACAAAGTTATAAAGGTGATCTCTCTTTCTGTAGAGGATTGACAAGGGCATGGTTACTTTCTATAGAAATATTTTTAAATATTTTTTAACTGTTAGGATTATATATGTTGACAGTTAGAAAAGCGTTATTTTGATTCTCAAATGCCTATTTGAAATTTGCCACTAATTTCATGTGACTACAGCTAAACTGTGAGATTCATTACATACATTTCTGTAAAAGGCACAAAAATTTAAGAAACGTAACCTCATGATTTCATTAAATAAAGGAACAATATTAATTGTTCTTTGTTTCATATCATGTCTGTCAATTGTTAGGTTCAGAAACCTTCAAAAAACTTAAAAAAATTGCAAGTGCCTAAGTGTTGCATCTGTTTTGCTGTTCTCCTGATACAAAAAGCAACATTTATTGTGCAATATTAAGTCTGTCCTTTTTCCCACACCCGGCACACAGCACCGATGAAGTCAGTAGGAATGGGACTTGCCATACAGCTCCAGGCTGCCAGCCATGGGCCAGCAGGCTCCTGCATCCGGGGCTGTGTTTACTACACCCAGTTTTACAGGGGTCATTGCTTTGCTGGGAACAATTTCCACTTCCAGTAGAACAGGAGTTCAGATAGCATGAGATGTGATACCTTTCAGAGAAAACTGCTCTCCTTTTTATCAAGCATCTCAATACTAGCAAATAAAGCTAACAAGCTTGTTCCAAAATGAAGCTCACAGGCTTAGAGTAGAGGAAGAACATTTACAATATGGAATTGATCCATTTTAAGCATTCTAGTTGGCAAATGTGTCAGAAGAAAAAAAAAAAGATTAGAGTCTGCAACAGATAATCTGGCATGAATTAGGAACAATATTTTGTAGGTGGGCCCAGCACAAAGCTAGGTCTATTAGGTTCAAAGGACCCTGCAACAGAACAATGGAAGCAGACAGGAAGTCTGCACTAATAAATATGCCCATTGGGCCAGTGCCACTGCCTAGCATGGCATAGATACATACAGAAGGATTATACACTAAATGGTGCAAACACAGTCCAGTCCATCTGTCATAAACATTAAGTCCAAAGGCCACAGGTGCAGATGGTACTAAAAAGTAAAAATTACACCCAGACAGAGACTACTTCATGTAATATGGAGAAGAAAAAAAAAATCCAAAAAAACAGCAAAACAAAACAAAACAAAAAAATCCAGTGATTTATTTCCAATCAATAAATGTTCTCAAAATGTCCTTGGCAATCTCTGCTTCTTCTTTTCCCTCTGTCATTGTACAAACATAACATACATTTTATTCTCAAAAGTACTTCGAGCATTCAGGACTATTTTTTATTCACTTAGACAAATCTACTTGATATTTGTGCAAAAAGACATATAATTTGAAGTAAGATTCAGTCCTTCATTCTAGTGTGTTGAGAATAGGGTGTGTTTTCCCTTTGGAGATGGAATCTGTTAGGCTCCAGGTATATCTTGTTTGAGGAATTGAGGAAGAAAGTTCCCATACTAAAAAGCTTAATAAAAAGGAGGAAAATGCGCTGCTCTCCCTTTTAGTCGAGGTAAATAGAAAATAAAGTTGCATCCTGCTCAGTTCCAAAAAGAAGCAAATAGTTGTTGCTCTTTAGTAATTTTATGTAACACTTGTACATGACACTGATTTCTTATACTGAAGTATTTTTAATATGCTTATTATATCTCTGTAGGTTATGTATATAATGATGGCCACACACCACAGAAAACACCTTATATAAGGGTTTAATCTGCCAATTTTCTTCTTTTGAAATCAACACAGGCTAGTAACCAAATGTCCAGGTTTAAATGGGAGCAGACCACCAAAAAAGGGCTCTAACAACAGTCTATCCAAGTGAAATGAGTCTCCAGAAAAAGCACTGGTACTCCAAGATTTTATCCTTAGTTACCAAAACAACTGTATCTCAAACTTGTGGAAATCAAGAATTTCAAGTTTGTCCTTTTTCAGCCATTTTTCGATGCAGTTGCAGAACTTGTACAAGCACTTCTTAGGTCTTCAGATGATTAAATGAGGGATACCAATTCTTTAGCAGCATTTACAAAAGAGTTTTAAAATTATAACCAAATACAATATATCTTTGATGGAGTGTTGGATAGTGTTAGATCACTGGTTTAACAAAGAAACAAAAGCCATCCAAGAGTATCATCACATTTCATCTGCATAATTCCACTTAAATTCTTGGCAAACCTAGTATTGTTTCAGAAACAGAAATAGTTTTATTCATTAAAAAAATCTCTAGAACTTTTTTTTCACTGCAAGAACGAGCATTATCTTTTCATCGTTAGTCAGCATTGTCCATTGTGCCTCATTCACTTCGCTCATGAATTCTGACCTGCAGAAATCACTGAATAAACCTGATGCCTTTGTCCTAGCACTAGTCATAATATTATATAAACAGGTAAATAGGATTTGCTGCATATTCTCTTTCTTCTGGACAGATTTTTTGTAACTAGACAACAGGCAGTATAATCACAGAAATTATCATGCACACTATTTCTTTGTTGTACTTGTAGCCAAATAATGTAAAGATTTAATAACACAGAAATGAGACAACTACATGATGTTTCCAAAATATTAAAGAATCATTCAAAACACCCAAGTGGTATAGATTTTAATTTTTAAGAGGTACATACCCACTAAGTAAGGATTTGAGTATGCTGTCTACAAAAAATAACAATGGGAAGAATCAGTCTTATTTTCCTAAACTCTCAAATTAAAACAATTCAGGAAAGTGGTTTTGGGGTTTTTTGTTGTTTATTTGGTTTGGTTTGGGGTTTTTTTTATCAAAAAGCATAAACAGTAATTTTGAAGACCTATTTCTTTACCTAATAACAGAGGATTATATCGTTCCAGTTGTGATTTTTGCCTTCCAGATGTGATAGGGTCCAGTCTCTCATAACCAGAGCAAATTCTAATTTGTTTAACAGATGGCTACCTGAAGCTATCTGGGTTAGCCACAGATTAGACATAGGGACTTTTCCAGCATCCAGTTTCCAAGTATTTATTTCCACCCTGATGCTGCATTAATATGTGTGTCTTCTGCTGCTCCTACTTGCTCTCTTCCTGCTGTCCTCAGTGACCAGGAACCAGGACCAGAAGAGAGCTTCCTCACTGACTAGGTCTGCTTGGGCAACTGTGAGCAGATGAGACTTTGATCTGCCATATATCAAGCCAGTAAACTCTCATACAATCACCACAAGAACAAATAAATGTGATATCATACCTGCCCTTGCAGCAAGGTTTACTTATCACAGTCACTGTGGTGACACCTGCTCACACAATGTTAGATTATGCATTTCCATTCATGCACTGAACTGCCAAGTAACCCAGACAGACAAATCCCTGTGCGAGGTTGTATGGAAGAATCTAAAGAGATTTCAACCATCCATCACTAGTCATTACCACTCATTCCCTTATCTCCTATTCCCTTCACCAGGATAGTGGCAACACACATGGTCCTGACTGAAGTTAAAGCTAACACTACCCATGCAAATATGAACAGGAAATGAGAAACTATTGAGAGATAACAAAGTGAGAAGTTAATAAACTTTTTAGATAATGTAGTGAAGAATGGCTGGATTTCACAGCCAGTTGAGAGAGAGTTATGTGATTAATGGACAAACTTCACAGCTTGTTGAAGGGGAGCACTGGGAACCTTCTGGTGAGTACAGTCATGCAAGGCCACAGTGCACAGACAACTGTATCATGCATGGCCATGAGCATATCAGCAAAGCTATCAGAAATACTGAACTGGCAAAGAGATATATCAAAGCTGGGACCATTGGGGAGAAGGAAATTGGGGAAGGATGTTTTTTGGGAGGAGAATGGAGCAGGAAATAGTTAAATGGAGAGGTGAAAAGGGAGGTCAAAAAGTAGAAAAGGGAAAAGGTAAGAAATAGAAAAAGTAGTTAAAAGTTGTGCAAGCCCTATGAGCATTACTGCCTGCTGGGTGGTCCTTCATTTGATCAGCACAGCCTGAGTCAGGACAACAAAGCAAACCTACAAACATAAAATACATATCACAGAATCACAGAATTGTAGACGTTGGAAGGGACCTCAGGAGATCATCTAGTCCAACCTCCCCTGACAAAGCAGGTTCCCTACAACAGGTTGCACAGGAAAGTGTCCAGGTGGGTTTTGAACATCTCCAGGGATGGAGACCCCACAACCTCTCTGGTCAGCCTATTTCAGTGCTCCATCACCCTTACAGTGAAGAAGTTTTTCCTCAGGTTTGTATGGAACTTTTGGTATTCCAGTTTTTACCAGTTGACCCTTGTCCTCTCACTGGGTACTACTGAAAAAAGCCTGCCCCATTCATTTGGCCCCTGCACTTCAGGTATTTATAGACATTGATGAAATCACTTCTCAGTGTTCTCTGCAAGAGAACCTCCTATAGTTCTGCACACCCTTGAGGAGACTGACCTGGCTCCAGTCATGGGAGGCAGCTGAGGAAGACTTGTTACTCTGACAGCCAGCCTATCCCATTCCCCAGTCTACTGCAATGGCATGAGCATTGCTACTTTGGACCCCAGCTCCCAAGCCATTCAGTTTAAAGCCCACCTTACTAGGTCAGCCAGCTTGCTGCCAAAGATTGCCCTGCCTCTTCTAGACAGGTGGATCCCATCCCTCCCTAATAGACTATAACCTATATAGGAAGTCCCATTATCATAAAACCCAAACCCCTCTTGTTGACACCAGTCATATAGCCAGGAGTTTATGTGCATTATATGTCAAACTTGCCCTTGCAAGTCAGGGAGAGGTGCTTTCCCTGCCCTAACAGGAGAACAACTGGATGGCACAGATTGAACATTTTTTATCACTCTTTTGGTGTCCATTTCAGGGCTGATCACATTGGTATCTTCTGAGCCACTCTCTAATATCTTCCAGAGTATAAATCCTTACAGTACAAGATAGATTACAATGTATTCCACATTCCCAAGTATAGCATTTTCTACAGATGACCCAAGAGATCTCATAAACACTTTCCTTCCCTTGTTCTCAATGTTAGTCATGTTGATTTGGCATAAGAGAAGATGGGCTTACAAACGTCTGCTAATAGTTCCCTTTATTTTACTGTTTCCAGTTCCAAATAAAAATGTGTCAGAATTCCTACGACTTCCTTGACACACTTCTTTCTTCCTAAGCAAACATTCACATCAAATTTCAGGGGAAAAAAAAACAAAAACAGGGCATAAACACCATCAAATCAAACCAAGGTACAGTTCAGAATCCATAGGCCATCGGTTTCCTACCAAAAGCAATCACGTGGCCAAACACCTGTATTCAATAAATTTCCAACATCCCAGGAGCGATGGCAAGCACTGTTCTGCAGGAAGAATTCCCCCAACAGGCTCAGGAAGTTGAGAGACCTGGATAAGCTAGGAGATTACATCCCAAATAATTGCCATTATTACCCATGTGGAAACAATACTAGGTCCTTACATAGCAGCGCATCACTTCATCTGCCACCTAACTGCAAGGGAATCTCTTGCAACAGTTAGAGATTCATTAGAGCTTTTTAACAACCCAGGCTCACCTGATGTATGGGAATGGGTGAGCTTCCCTAGGAGGCGGAAGGCACTATTCACTTACAAGGAAAATGTTATTTCAAAAGTTGCAACAGTATTATTTCCTCAGAGTTGCTCTGCCTAAACATCTTTTTTTTTTTTTTTTTTTTTTTTTTTTTTTTTTTTTTTCTTCTGCAGGCATCTGTTTTCCCGATTAAACAAGCCCATGGAGTATCTCCACAAGGCATATGCTTCTGCCTCCAAACAACTTGGCAGCTCTTCACTGAACTTCCTGCAGTTGATCAACATCTATCTTATATGGGGATACCCAGAACTGAATGCAATATTCTAGATGGGGCCTAATTAGTAGGAAGTAAAGGGAAATAACAACTTCCTTTGACCTACTAGCTATTCTGCTATTGGTACAGTCCAGTGCTTTGTTAGCCTTCATCACTGTCAGCATACAACTTTTAACCTGCTGTTCACCAAGACACTTAGGAAGTTATTAAACAAGATGGGTTTCTGGACAGTCCCCTGAGGAACTTAGGCAATGAGGCAGGCAGAATATGAACC
Organism: Caprimulgus europaeus; assembly: GCA_907165065.1. Next base: position 42,856,257 of record OU015525.1, on the reverse strand, counting down.
ATTATCCACTTTCTTTGAAGTGTGATGATCCATCCATTTTTCTGCTCATCTAGTAGCCCATCCATCTATCCACTCCATAACCAACTTGCCTGAATATGAGGATGTTGTGGGAGATTGTGCTGAAAACCTTGCTAATGTCAAAGCAGATGACATCCCCTGCTCACCTTAACCATGAATCCAGTCAACCCAGTCATCTCATCATAGAATGCAATCAGGTTGATCAAGAATTAAAATCTGTGCTACTCCAATTTTTTTTTTTTTAATTTTTGCAAGAGAACTTGGTATAAGCATACTGGGTATAAGCATTCATATTCTTTGTGGTCATCTTTACCATCAACATTAAGCTACCAGAAAATATTTACTCATACATTTTTTCTGAAGTAGTATAAATCTGCTAGCAAACTGGAATATTTTTGACATATGCAATCACATGATTAACACTTCTATAGGAGCACTACTAATAAAATTAATACTGAGAAAAATAGATTAAATATTTCTGTGAGTCAGATTCATGGAAAATTACACGTGTCTCTGCTTTGAGCTGTTTAAAGACATAGTTAGTATTTTTAAGACTTTTTCCATATTCCATAGAATTTTAATTAAACATTTTCTTAAGTTTAACATCTTAATTTCTGGAAAAAAAATAATGTCAATATGAACTCATTGAGATTATTAAAAAGCATTAGTGAGCTCCCAAGTAGTATTTTCCTGCAGAAATGTCATAATGTCCCCTATATATTCATATACTTACATATAGAGAGATATAAAATATGACTGTATTGATAAAAATACAATGTATATAAACATAGGTTAAAAGTTTTCAGAAAGGCATATTTATTTTTATGGAACAACATAAAACACCCCCAAAACAGTCAAATAATATAGTCAAATAACATTGCTGTTCATTTTATTTTTACAGTTGGGAAAACCTAGTGCATACAATTTAAACTGAGATTTGCCCTGAAAGTAAAAAAGGAAAAAGTAAGACTATGTACTTATTAAATATTTTCTATTCTGTGAAGCCTATTCTTATTACCTCCTTGCAGTACATTGAGTAATCACAAGCATGTACTATGGAAGATTTTCTCAATATATTATAATTTGTTCATACGGGAGCAGAGCAAAATATAAGATTAACTTTTGGAGAGAGTTATTAAAAACATAAGTCATCAGAAACAATTTTGCTTGTAAGCATAATCGTGAATACTGTATTGGGTTTGCGTGGCAAGGTTTTGGTAGCAGTAGGGGGGGGGCCTGGGGTGGCTTCTGTGAGAGAAGCTGCCAGAAGCTTCCCCCATGTCCGACCCGACACAGCCAATGCCAGCCGGCTACAAGAACAGACCCGCCGCTGGCCAAGGCCGAGCCAATCAGTAACGCCTCTGTGATAACATAATTAAGAAAAAAAAAGGAAGAGAGGGAAAAGAAGCTGCACACTTTGCAGCTGGAGAGAGGAGTGAGAAGATGTAAGAGAAAACAACTCTGCAGACACCAAGGTCAGTGAAGAAGGAGGGAGAGGAGGTGCTCCAGGCACCAGAGCAGAGATTCCCCTCCAGCCTGTGGTTGAAGACCATGGTGAGGCAGGCTGTCCCCCTGCAGCCCATGGAGGTCCATGGTGGAGCAGATGACCACCTGTAGCCCGTGGAGGACCCCACGAAAGAGCGGGTGGATGCCCAAAGGAGGCTGTGACCCCGCGGGAAGCCCATGCTGGAGCAGGTTCCTGTCAGGACCTGTAGCCCGTGGAGAGAGGAGCCCACACCAGAGCAGGCTTGCTGGCAGGACTTGTGACCCCGTGGGGAACTTGCACTGGAGCAGTCCCTTCCTGAAGGACTGCACACCATGGAATGGACCCATGCTAAAGCAGTTCATGAAGAACTGTCAGTCATGTGGAGGACTCACGCTGGAGAAGTTCATGGAGGACTGTCTCCCGTGGGAGGAACCCCACGCTGGTGTGGGAGAAGGAGTCCTCCCCCTGAGGAGGAAGAAGCGGCAGAAACAACGTGTGATGAACTGACCCCAACCCCATTCCCTGTTCCCCTGTGCTGCTGGGGGGAGGAGGTGGAAATCGGGAAAGAGATTAAGCCCGGGAAGAAGGGAGGGATGTGGGAGGCGTTTTAAGATTTGGTTTTACTTCTCATTATCCTCTGATTTTGATTGGTAATAAAGTAAATTTGTTTTTTCCCCCAAGTCGAGTCTGTTTTGCCCGTGCCAGTAATTGGTGAGTGATCTCTCTCCATCCTTATCTCCACCCATGAGCTTTTCGTTATATTTTTCTCCCCCTGCCCAGCTGAGAGGAGGGGGAGTGATAGAGTGGGCTTTGGTGGGCATCCGGCCTCTAGCCAGGGTCAACACACCACAAATAGGTACTGCAAAAATTGAGTTCACATTTATTTGGTTTGTGATTAAGATGATAGTGAAAATATTGACCTCTTAGAAATATATAGACATAAGAGAAATGATTGAGAAATTTTCTATCAAATGAGGTTATTTTCAGAGTTTCTAGAAAGTCTTAAGTCCAGCTATACCTCAGGTTTAATGTTGACATTATAAATGTTACAGGATCTCAGCCTCAGGCCACCTCACACAAGGAGGTTTTTTTCTGTTACTGGGATATGTAAGACACTCAAGGCTTGAGTTCAGCATCTTATTGATTTCAGTGAGATGTAAAGAATATCAAGGAAAGACCGGAGTCTAAAATTTATTCTTGACATATGAGAAAGTGACGAAATTAAAAAGAAAATTCTAGTATTGGCTTGAGCTACATAGTGAAAAGTACAGGTAAAAATTTCCAATAAAACTCCAGGATAAAGTGAAAAATAACCAAGCCCAGATGTACCATCCAATCTAATATAGTCAGAAGAAAGCAAAATTTCTGATCCCTTAAGTACCTTAGAGGTAAAGGTGGCTCCATAGATATGTTTCCCTAAAATTGTAGAACTCCCAAAATGAAACTGTTACATTGATGTTTTCTTGTGATATAGAGTATATTTGCCAGAATTATACCAATTCCTTAGGCTGTACTTTTATTCCCAAGATGGGTGAAAATTCTCTTTTCTCTCCCTGTGGAATGTTTTAAATTACAATTTAGTTACCCATATTTATCATTCTAATTTATTTGCTCTAACTTATTTTAGGTTATTTTGCAATCTTCAGATTGATAACATAATTACTGGTAAGGAACCTTAATTTATTAAATTGTTGGTGCAAATGCCACAGTTTCCTTGTTTATATGAAGAGATTTTCACTAGTGCTGCCATCTTAATTACTGGTCATCACTGACTGAATTAGTATTCTTCCCATCTGGACAAAAGCCCACAATTTTTTGATATGTGCTTAAAAGTATCACACAGCTTTATAGTTAAATGACAGATACTTCCACACCAGGTAAGGCAAAAATCTTGGAAGTCACCCCTGTACATACATACACTAAGAATGGAGAAACTTATCCCTGAGTTAGCAAATATAAAACCTAGCTATATAGTGATAGGATAATGTAACTATGCACAGCTACTTTGCAGGGAAGTTTTTTAAAACCAGTAAACAAATAAATCAAAAGACATCAAAAAAGAATGTCAAATTGAGAATATAATGTTACTATACCCGTAAGAATGTATGAATGTGATATCACAATCAAGAATATATCAAACATTAATCTACCAAGAGACTGAGAACTTCAGTGATTACATATGCCTTCTGCTCCTTAATGATGAGCAACTCTGCTGTAATCTTCTATCTTTGGTCTGGATACAGGTAAGAACAACAAACTTCTAGATTAATATCATACATGATTGAACTACACATTTCCAGCAACATTATTTTGGTACCTGAATTTTGGGGGTTTATATCCCATATGTTACAGAAAAAAAAACCAAACCCAAAAACCAAAACCTGTTCACGAAATACACCATGAAAACAAATTTAATTGAAGTAATATAAATTCTTGTACTTTTGGACATCAACATTAACTGGCTTAAACCAGAGCAATTAGTATTATAAGAACTACCTTAACTTCAAACTTTGCTCTACTTTTCAGGGAAAGCATTTGAGGAGGAGGGATCCCTCTCAAAAACAACTAATGAAGAATATCAGTTACTGTAAATGAGCAGTTCTGCAGTGGCTCAGTAAGATAAAATTTCTCACACCCTTTTTAAACAGCAAAAAATTAAAGAGATGTGAAAAATGCAATATGAAAATATTGTGTGTCAAAATGGTACGGGCATGAGAAATTTACCCAGTGAAAGAAAGTAGGTTTGACTTTTGGATTCAAGCCTATTTTCTCAAAACACTATCAAAGTCAAGAGTGAAATCTGTACTAGAAGTTGTTTCTCCACTTCCCTTTATATGAAGAAGAACTGAACTGAACTGGATGGAACTGAATCCAAGCCTTTGGTAAGAAATGGAAATTGTCATTCATATGCTGCACTGTTAGATTGGATCCTGTGTTATCAAATAAATTACATTATTTCTAAGTTTTCTTTGTCTCAAGGAAGAAAAAAGTTGAAACGAACTTGTAGAGCTCCTGATTTCATCACTGATTCAAACATCAAAACTTCCACTGGCTTTCCCTAAACCATGATTTTACACCACGCCTGTGAAGGGAGATCTTTTGCAAAATCTGTGATGTGATGTGGAAAAAACACATCCCAGGGTTATGCAATAGCAGTTTATGACATCTCTGTCTCCTTCCTACTTCAGATTATACTGGTGATAGCTGCTACAGTTATCAGGGAAATCCTCCCCTGCAGTAATCTTCTACAGCCCTTTGAACTGTGGTCACATTTATGCCATCTGACTCTGATGGCATACAACGCATGAGAAAGAGTTGTGGAGTCTCTGTCCACTACTCATCACATTTAAGTGCACAATAAAGCACATAAAAAGAAAGTATGGTTTCCCATGTCTCTATAATCAATTTAAAGAAGAGTATTAAAGGTAAGTAGAACAAGTGAAGAGAATTTAAAAAAAAAAATCCCTATTTGTATAGTTCTGTTCTCTCTGAAGATACTAGAAGTTTCTCCCTAAGCTTATAGACAGCAGATGTAAGGCAGTATTGAAATCAAAATACAATATATGATCTTTACTTGGTGATTTTTTGGTTGTTTTTTTTTTTATATTTTATTTTTAACAATTACAATTTAACAGCAAGGTAGTTTTCAAAGCACCTAGTTAAAGTGCAAGGAAACAGAATAGGAATAAGCAGGTTGCTCTTTCTAGATCCACAGAAAGCAGCTTGAACACAGGCTTTTCAGAAATGAGCTTTTGCAGCTAATATATGTTGAACAGACTATACACGGTGATTCTTTTCCTTGCTTTAAATCACAAAAGGAAATCACGAGCAAACAATGGCTTTAAAAAGTGAAACAAAAGATAATTCAACTTTATACACAGAGTCTATCTGCCTCTCCTCCCCTCTCTCTCTCTGCATATATGTGTATATAAACAGAGAAAAGACATTTTAAACAACACTTAATGATAATTATCCAAACTTGTTACCTATAAAGAGAAACATCCTTTTATGCTACATTCAAGTATGTGAAAACTTGGTTCCTAAATGTTATCCTCATTCTCCTAATTTTTTGCAACATAGCTGACAGCTAGATGCATTTGTCACTGCAGTATGTGTAATAAGCATTGCACATTGGTTTCAATAATGATTCCACAAAATAAGTTTTCCAACACCTCTGTAAGCTATAACATGCTACAAAATGCACGATGTTGCTTAAATTACTTTGTTTAAGCAGTCTGTTATTATCATATTATCCCAATAGATATTATCATATCTATCTTTTGAAAAGGACAGGAATATTGACTGTAAGCTACTGTAAGCCTTTACCACATTTTAAAAGAAAAGTTAAAGGTCGAAAGTAGAGCATAAATACACAAAGCTTTGGCACTTCAATTCAATTTCAGCACTCTGTACTGACCTCTACTGGTTTATCCATCATAGCTTTCATAAATATTAAAGAGCTTACTTTTATCTAAATTTTGGCCTCTCTAGTTCAAATTCTGGGATAAAGTAAACTGTATTCCACCCTGAAAACCTCTCCCTGACTAAAGGTCAAAAAGCAATAAGCTTTCAACTATTGGTGGCAGTTTATCTGTAGTGGGTGAGACTATGAAAAATCATCAGCTAAAACAGGCCTAATAGTACATATACAGCTGTAGAAAGACGTTCAAATCAGAAAACTCAATCTTAACACTTAGGGTATATTTTTTATGTCTGAATAATTTATTATATTTGTTTTATTCAACTACTTTCTCATGTCTGCATCATTAGCTATTTAGTACATAAAATCTAGTCTTATATTGTACAATACCCAGCATCTGACCCATGATGAAAACTAGAATTGTTACTACAACACAAATACCAAAGTTGTGAATATAAATTCATCTTCATTCCCCATTTCATAGACTTCTGCTTCAGAGAACACGTTTGTCTCTAGAAGCCTCTTCAGAAGAAATATTTGCTCTAATTAGGACAGAACTGCTAGTTTATCTACCACATGCCAGTGGATCAAAGTACAGTAGCAAGTCTGATATTATAAAGGCATTGCTGTTGATGCTGTTAAAGTTATTACCTCGTTGTAGTGGGAGCAGGGATGTGCTCATCACATCTTTTATACTACTAAGTGAAATTCAACCCATCCACTTTCTAACTGATAAGAAAAAACAAATCTCTAGTTCTTTATGTGTTTTACAGTAAGAGCAACTCTAGTTAGTCATAAGTAAATGAGAAAACTTTTCCAACCTCATTTACCAAAGAGGACTTTCATTGTCAGCAGCACTCAAAACTTTCCAATTTTAAAAGTCTATTTTTAGAATTTCTTGTTATGCAAGTATGAATAACAGCTTTACATATTGTGAGAACTTCATTTCCTCTCACTGCTCTGTCAGTGACTCCAAACATTTTTTCTTTATTTTATTTTTTATTTTATTTTACTCTATTTTATTTTACTTTATTTTATTTTATTTTTAGTAAGTCACCTGTACTGGCTGAAGAATAACAACAATTGGTCACCACAAAAGCAATGAAGCTTTGTTGTTCTGTTCGTATACATAGTAAAGCAGACCACATATTGTTAATTCAATTTCAGAACAGCAAGATGCCTATTATTCACGAAGCTATTTTGTGTAATAATGCATTTTTCTTTGAGTTTTCATAAAAACCTCTGTAGACCATGAGTATAAACAAATCAATCATTCATCATAAATTATAATATTTTTATATGGTATAAATAAATATCTGAACTACATTTGTGTGGTTTGTTGGGTTTGGTTTTTTTTTTCAAAAATCTTGTTCCCCTGACTTTTTGAACACTCGGGTTTCTCCCTCCTCTTCTTTTGCTATCGCTGAATATTGCATCACTACATCCTAAAGCTGTCTGTGCTTTGAACCACGAGCAACATAGTAAAGAAACCCTGAAGAGCCATTAACAAGCAGGGGTTTCCTCCATCATGGCAGAACGTTCCTGGGTCCCCCCACTGCCAGCGTTTGCATTTCCCTGATGCTGAGAAGCAGAAGGAGGAGATGGGGTACCCAAAAAGCCCTGCAGCCCCCCGCATACCACAGCCCCTTTTGCTCTACATCCAAGCAAAACTACAATCTGTGGCCCCAGTTTTAATGCCTGTGGTGAAAATCCACATATGATCTAACCCACAAAATGCACTGACACTGGTTTGGGTTTTTTTTCTGTCTTACCTTCACCTAGTGATTGAGTACGGGTGTCCAGAAGGTTGCTGTCACTTAGTCTTGCTGGTTTTGCCACTGCTCCGATTCTCGCACTGCTGCTTCTAGGACTTGGATGAACAACTGGATCTGATCTGCTTATTCTGTTCTGTGTTAGAAAGAAAATATTTTGACATCTGTCACTAGAACTGGGCCTTTGCTCAACAATTTAGAGCAAGTACATAATCGTTATGAGATTTGCAAATCAGCATCTTTTTCCATAAGTGGTAAATAGAAAATCTTATTAAGACTTCCTATAACTTACGAAGGAGTGAAAGACATTGATTTTCCCTGAACAAGGTATTGACTGGATCACTGTGAAACCATCTTCTTTCCAAGAGGCATTTTAAAGCAGTACTTTTGGTCAGCTCTGTGGAAAATATTCCACAACAGCCCCAATAACTTTTTTCCTTACCTCTGGTATCCCAGTGAGGTCACATTCTGTTAAAAACATCCTGTCAAGCTTGGTACAAAAGGGCTCCAAAGAATCAGAATGCAGAAGCTATGCAACTTGCTGACTAACTTTGCTCTGTGTTATTTACCAACCACACAAAGAAAATGCTGTCTATTCAAAACACAGTTCAAAACTCTCTTCACAGAAAGTGAGTGAACAAACAGTCCCATGTCCGATGCTGTAGTCACATCTCCCATGAGGCCTGGTGATAGCTCTGGGGCATGGGACGGAGTGACACCACCAGTAGTCACTACAAGGCACTTTTGTAAACAAGTTGTGTGTATGTGCAGTGGAGGAGGAGGCGGGTGTTACTTTTTCTCTGTCTTAATATTTAGCTGTATCATCTTTATCATTATTTAACTTTATCATCTCAGAACTTCATTCTTGCTTAGTCTACTGGGCATATTTGCTTTAATACTTTCATTATATTTTCCTCACTATAACCTTGGTTTTCTTCCAGATGGGATCTGAAAGGAACATCTGTAATTAGTGCAGAACCTAAATTTGGAACCTTGGAGCCAGGTTAAGCAGCGGAAGCTCATTCATAGTCTTCCAGACCCATCACAGAAACAGACAAACAAACTTAGTGTCTTACCCTACTTCACATTCAGCAACACTCAGGACACCTGTGCCAAACCTTTTGCTTTGATTTCGTTAAAGAAATAGGCCTCAGTTATAAAAGCCATACCCAAGTTGCAAGTGTTCATTATTCCCAAATCTCAAAGTGGGAATTCTGACTCAATTTTATGATTTTGCCTCATCATACAACTGCTTCTTAAAGCAATTTAGGATTGCTCTAAAAATCAGAGGAACTTTAGGTTTTGCTTCATTTCGTAATTTCAAGTATTCCTAAAATCTTTAACCTTCTCCACTCACTTTCATTATATTAAACCCATGTATTCTTCAAAAACTCTTACCCCACTGGTCACAAAGCCACACTTTGACAGAGAAGAAGAAATTTCTTCAGCTCTCTGTAGAAACAGAAGTACCACATGTGCCCAGTGCTTCCAGTATTGGCCACTGGCCTCTGCTCACACCAAGCCACTCCAATGCTTTTCTTTATACTTACAATAAATCAAAGAAAACAACTATTTCCAGATGTGGAAAGGCAAAAAATTATTCTCATTGATCTCTTTGTAATTTCATTTTTTAACTGTTAGACTAGCATTGGAATTCTCTTTCCCACTCCACCCAATCGAAACTATCCTTCTTTCTTACTTCCATTGCATTTCTTGGAGTTCTCATATTTTTTTTACAGCTTCCTATTTTTTCTTATGTTTTCAAAGGTCTAAAAGACACATTATAAAATACCTGTCATGTATGTTTGTGAAAGGACGTGTTACACAGTTACATTATGTTGCAAAAAACATTAGTTTTCTTTTCCTTTAATGGGGTCTGGTTCTCCAGTGTAAATGTATATTCTGTTCTCACCCCAAGTGAAATGCTTTTATAAGTTTTTACACAGTATTGATGTAGGTTCTTTAAGTCTTTATTCCAGGAATAAGGATCATTCCAGTTATGACAAAGGACATTCAACCAACTGAAAGACTCATGACCAATAACTGGAGGACAAAAGCATAGCTTTTAAAAATGTGAGTTTTCTGTAGAAATACACAAAACCTTAAACTATCTAGCTATATTTCTTTTATCAACACTTGAAAATAATACCTTTAAAATATGAATGGTGAATGACCTTGCAAGTAGAGTTCTCAAGCATCCCTCGGGATTTTTAAAACAAATGTGACCGTTTGTGAGTACCCAATAAACATCCAGTCTTCAGTCAGAGTCTGAAGTTGCGCCTTGTCAAGTAGTACCATACTCCAGAAGTAATCACTATGAAGACATGTGAACCCTAATTTCTCCATAACAGTCGATGATACTACAACAGTTGCTTTTGCTTGTTAATGTAGGCTTTAAAAGCACTGGAGCCAACAGGAGGTTGTCCCTGCTCTTTATATATTTGTTTTATTTTTATTCCAAGTTTACATCATAAGCTTTTCTCATCTCATTAAAATTAGTGACATATATTATAGAACAGTGCACACATATTATTCCTCTTTCCCAATAACCTGACTGTTCCACTTCATTATCTGCATCTCAGGAACACATACGCTGCCTATCAAAATACTGCAGTATACACTAGATGATTAGTTATTTTCACAGTATCACCATAAGGTCAGAAAGTTTAAAATCCCTGTTTTATGGACTGGGAAGATCTCAGTAAGGCCTTCCTCTTAAACCTTTTCTTATCTCTACTACCTATTATTGAATAGGTCAGAACCAGCATGCAGAAGGCTGTAGGCAAGGTCTACAGAACACTAAGCCTCCAAAGTTCAAATATTTGCCTGATTTTCTCTCCTCTATTACTGATCCTGTAACTAGATTTTGAAAGGCACACCTTGCTTTTTTAGGGAAATCTACCATACTATATGAGTTAAAGAAGTTTAGCATTTTAGAATTGTGTTCAGTTCATAATCCTTTTTGGTATTATAAATAAGAAAAAGAGAAGCCTTTTTTGTTGGGTTGGTTTTGTTTTTGGTTTGGTTTTTTTTTTGGTTAAAATCAGCAATGCAATTGCAAAAACAGCAAAAAGTGAAAATGTTACTGTGTTATGGAGACAGTTTCACTTTCTCTTTTTTTTGTGCTGTGGGTGTATTTCTGTTCTGGTGGCTTTGATGCACCTGAGATTACATGTGCTAGAAGCTCTTTCTGTCTTTTGCAACATGATGTTCTGTGTCCCACACATAACATGGCACTTAAAGGCACTCATTAGGCACCGTCCTTCCTTTGAAGATGGACAACTCTCCCTTGATTTTCTGAGGTCTGAACTGTCAGTGGCTCTATTCTAGTTAACTAGGAGTATCAGATTGTTTAATTTATGAGTCTCAAAACTGAGATAACAAAGTCAAGCTCATATTCTCAAAAGTTCCTTCTATCTAACTCTTGCAAACTACTAATCCTTTAACAATACCAGCAGCAGTCTATATGTGTGCTTTTCCAAAATTACCATATACTTCAGTCTCATAGAGAAAGAGGGTGAGAAAGTTTAAGTTTTGATATTGATTTGCCAAACATAGGTCATATGGAAGCTAAAATGTGAACCTAATAATGCATTTAACATCAAAGAAAGTCTCCTGTCTCGTTCCCCAACAGCCGTGCCAGGTAAAGGAGACCAAGCAAGATTGGTACTAATTGTGCACACAGAGGATCTCAAGCTGCAACTGCCAACCTGCTGCAGAATTCTCTGTGGATGACAGGCAGAGTTGGCAAACAAAAGTGGAAGGGTGTAGAAAGAAAGAAAGAAACAAACAAACAAAATACTTTTTCTGACTATTCACAAAATACTTCCACCACTTCAAAAAATAAATCTAAGTGCACAAAAAAAACCCAAACCCCACAAAAAAAAACCCCAAACCCCAAAAGAAACAGTGAGGCCATGCAAAAAAACCCCATTTAGTTAGGTGTCTAGTAACTCCAGGAACAACACTGGATATCAACTCATCACATGCTCCCACCAGGTGGTTTAAAAAATAAAACAAAAGAAGATTTTTAACATCCTATGTTTCTTCTTTTTCCATGTAATTACCATGACTTACAGTTTGGAGTGATAGTACAGAGACAGGTCAGGGGAGTGAAGTGAATTTGAAACAGATAAAAGCTGGGTAAACCACTCCAGTAGTCAGACTCATGCAAAAGTACTTAACCAGAAACAAATGCTGCTGATGCTTTTGTTCTAGTCTTTCACTGAAGCTTATTCTGGCCTTCTGATGTGCCTCCTATAGGTTGCTTCTGCCAGGCAACTGTGCATGTGCTCACAGTCCCAACTGTTAGCACCACAATTATTTATTTATTTTCAATACGAATAAACTCCTAATGGCTTAACATAAAACATTTGGTTGTTGGGTTGGGGGTTTTTTTTGTTGTTTTGGGGTTTTTTTTTGTTTGTTTTTTTGATGCACACTAAATAATAAAAAAGCCAGAAACACAATAGGCCATAAGGGAATGAAAGGGATGATTGTTCAAAGCCCTATTAAAATGTTTGTTGCTTTTTTAATATATTTTTTAACAACACTATTTCAAAGCCTTTTAAAGAAGACTCCTCCTCCCCAGTTGCCTGCCAAGATAGCACTTAGCTGAGGGAGGGAGTGGCTGCCCTTTAAAAGATGATGATATCTATTAGATAGCAAAAACAGAGAGATATATAAAAAAGCTTTCCCAAAAACAGTTGTCCAGAAGGGCCAATGAAAAGAAACAAAAGGTATGAGATGAGGATTAAATGGAAAGAAGATAGGAACATTAAAACAGAGAGCACTGAGAGAGAGATAAGAGATTTAAAAGCGAAAATGGTTCTGTTAAGGTCCTTTTAGTTACTCTATTATATTAACCATGCTTCATATTTAGGCATCTGTCAGGTAGTAATTGTGAAGGGCTTCACAAAAATTAACTCTGACAGCCCTCTTTGATGAGATAGATGAGGGACAGAGACCCACTAGCATTCAGGTAAAGACCAGGTTGTACAGCTGGTTTCCACAGCAGACCAGAGAACTCTTTCACAGCCCACCACGTTACAGAGCAACAGGCACAGAAAAGTTAGTCTTCTCCCTGGTGTGCTGCATTATTTCATTGCAGGTGTTAAGTGACTTTTCTGGGTGCAAGGCATGTCAAGTGTGGTTGAAATATCCAGAGATAAGACTGAGGTCCATGTTCACTCCCCTTTCTCTTAGAAGCAAATATTACAGTATGGGTCTCAGTCTTAGGAAAACTCCTCCACAATCCCCCTGTTGTTTGCGAGCCTGTTCCCTCAAAATGCTGTCAGCAAGCTCCATCACAGATGAGATCGCAGACCCTCAGATAACTTGTGTGAAGCTGAGTAAAGGAAGGTGGCCAGAAGTTTGCTCTGGTTGGAATTTTTCTACAGCTGATGGCACCACTTCTAGAATTAAGGAATGACATATTACTCTTTTGGGTATGAGAAATCTCCTGTGCAGTTAAGGAAGGAGTGTGAAGAGCTCTGCCTTTCCTGGTAGGCTACAATCAGCTACATCAGCTTGCACTATCAGAGCCATTGGTCTCTGAGGCAGCCTACATGATTAAAGTGATGCAGAAGCCTTTGATACTTCCCATTTGTTAAAAGCAAGAAAGAAAATAGTGCAATAGGATGTTTTCATTGTAGCTTGACTGCAAAAAAAAAAAAATTTAAAAAAAACCCTTCTGAGGACAGTTCTATAAGAAACTCCTCTGTTTCAGAACTGAAATTTAAACCTGTGAAACTGAAAATAACTTTCATTTTCATTTGTTCCTGATATAAAACACTTATTTCAGTGGAAATATCCAAATAAACACTCCTGAAAACATTTCAAGGACTCTCAGGTTCTCAAACTGAGTCACTAACCTTAGTACAAGTGCTATAGATTAAGGTGTAGATAGATTCTTCAGAGATTATTCCTTTCCTTACCAGGTTATTGTTTCCCAGGTTTGATTTTGTAAATCTCTTAGGTGCTGAGTTTGAGAACATGAGATAGAAAAGACTGAAAAGTGGTGTATGATGCCTCTTTCTGCATGACACATGTCTGAAGCTGCTAGCACACTGACTCACAGTTCTGAGATCAAACCAGGACAAACTCCAAAGCTAGCATCTTATTTCAGCACTACACTGTTTACTAGGCCTGACCATAGGAAAAAAGATCCATTATCTTATTTATCTTCTGAAGTCAAACAGTGCAATCCTTCCTAAAGAAATCTATGAAAAGGCCTTAATTAACCCAAGGTTAAGTATCTTAGTTTAATCTAGCAGACTTCTATTAAAAATATTGCTTGCACATCAGAGTCTCATAAAATTTTCTTTTTTATATTATGCTGTTTCGTGGTGAAACAGTAACTAGAACGTAATATATGCTGTGAGGCCAAGCAGTTATTTGTAACATCCATTAAAATTACCAGAAAGAGAAGAAAGCAAAACTATGTCAAACAGAAAGTGCAGAAGGACTTCAGATACCTAAAGAAATTTACTTTTTGTGCAGCATGGCTGCATATTTCTCTTTACCATCCTGAAAAGACTATGGGATCCTTGCCACCTGTCACAGCTGTGACCTCTGTTTCTTGCTGGCTGGGAGGAAGGAAGGAAACCTAGAAGTGCACCCCTCACCAGTGTCACAGGAGGCAGAGGAGAGGTACACTGGTCCCTCTCCTGCTTGGGTGGGATGTATTCCCCATCCAAGCACTAACTCTGCTTTTGAGACTTAGAAAGACTACAGCTGAACAAACAACAATAATGACTGCAGTCACAGGCAGGAACCTCCTAAAAGATAGGATCAAAAATGCTATCTCTCACTACTGTAAAGATCCACTTTCTTCAGTGGTGCTTCAGATAAAATACTTTAAAATACACTTTAAATACAAGGCTATGTGTGACACACAGTACATGGTTTTCCCCTTTATTTCCAAATAGGCTACTTAAACCCATTAGATATTTCCAGTTAATGCTGTGAGCAGAGAGAGTTCATAGTGAAGGTATTAATTTCAGAACTCCTTACTTTAAAAAATGGTTTTCTTGAACTAATCACAATCTAACTAAAACACAATATGGGAACTGCATTTTGAAGTGTCGTTAGCAGAAGAGAAACCTTCTTGCTATGGGTAATCAGGGAGTCCCTGAGGATGAAGGGGCCAATATCTGACTCACTAGATGTACAGAAAAGTCTCATGAGTTTTACAAAGTGCCGAGATGTGAAGTGATGAGGTCTTTTTCAGCTAAAGAGAAAGCCGTGGCTTTCGGGTTTGAGAAGAGCTCGAGCTGCCACCCAGTGGAGGCAGGTACCAATTTCGTACTAATGCAGCAGGAAAGCCAGCTCTGTAGCTCTTCAAGTAATAGCAGAAAAAGAAATGCCTTCATGGTGTTACAGTTTCTTGCACACCAGTTATTCTGGATCAACATATTCCATCTAGAAGTTCAAACATAGCTTTTCTAAATGTTAACACAAGACTTCAAAAAAACCCTGAAATTTGGTCTTGCATATATGCAGTGATATTTTCTTCAGGACAAAATAAGACTGTTGAATAAACTTCCTAAGAAAATAATGTCAATATACTTGTTGTGTGGTGGTTTCAACCATAATATAACTTTTCTTCTGCAATTTCTTTGGCAGTCTTATTGTAATTCATGATCAAATATAAAGCTTTTATACAGAAGGGATCACTTGCAATGTAATTTTACTAGCAAAAAATGCACTGCTTTATGGAAATAAACAGCAAGAACACAAGACGTTTCCTATAGAAAATCTAGATCAGAGTTGAAGTACTACCAGGACAGATGAAAAAGAAATTTTAACTTCCATGTATTGACAATTAAAGAAAAATTAGGCATAGTTCAATATCTAGACTGACTTATATGGGTGCTACCTAATTTTTTTATGACTCTGTCTCTCTAGTAACTCCCTTCTGGCATACTGCCCTGCTCCAAGAACTAGCATACAGAATCACAGATTCACAGAATTTTAGGGACTGGGAGGGATCTCGAAAGATCAACTAGTCCAATCCCCCTGCCGGAGCAGAAACACCTAAATGAGTTCACACAGGAAGACATCCAAGAGGGTCTTGAATGTCTCCAGAGAAGGAGACTCCACAGCCTCCCTGGGCAGCCTGTTCCAGTGCTCTGTCACCCTCACAGTAAAGAAGTTTCTTCTCAAGTTTAAGCGGAACCTCCTGTGTTCCAGCTTACACCCATTGCCCCTTGTCCTATCATTGGACACCACTGAGAAGAGCCTGGCTCCATCCTCCTGACACTCACCCTTTACATGTTTATAAACCTTAACAAGGGCACCCCTCAGTCTCCTCTTCTTCAAGCTGAAGAGGCCCAGCTCCTTCAGCCTTTCCTTATAAGGGAGATGCTCCACTCCCTTAATCATCTTGATGGCTCTTCGCTGGACTCTCTCAAGCAGTTCCCTGCCCTTCTTGAACTGTGGGGCCCAGAATTGGACACAATATTCCAGATGCGGCCTCATCAGGGCAGAGTAGAGGGGGAGGACAACCTCTCTTGACCTACCAACCACACCTCTTAGAAGGGTGTGGTATACCCTGGTATACACCCCAGGATGCCATTGGCCTTCTTGGCCACAAGGGCACAGTGCTGGCTCATGGTCATCCTGCTGTCCACCAGGACTCCCAAATCCCTTTCCCCTACACTGCTCTCTAGTAGATCATTTCCCAACCTAAACTGGAACCTGGGGTTGTTCCTGCCCAGATGCAACACCCTACACTTGCCCTTATTATATTTCATTAAGTTTTTCCCTGCCCAGCTCTCCAGCCTGTTCAGGTCTTGCTGAATGGCAGCACAGCCTTCTGGCATATCAGCCACTCCTCTCAGCTTTGTATCATCAGCAAACTTGCTGACAGCCCACTTCCTGATTGTTTTTCTTTTTAGGCATCTTTTACTGCATTTCAAACAGTATTTCAAACATCCTTCTTATGTACAAGAACAAGAAAGTGGAACCTTTTATTTCATCTGGGATGAAATAAAAGGAAGTAATCTATTACCAAGATTTAAATGGGAACAAACCAACAATATAGAAAAGTTTTAAGCACAAGACATATTAAAATCTCTTATTTCAATTAATATTTTGTGATGTCATAATCATAATTTTTTTCTTGTGTATTTTGCAGATGGGAAAAAAAAATAAGTTGTCTTAAGAACACTTATAATAGCTGCTGAGTATTCAGGTTTACAAAAGCCCTGAGATAATTATAATGTCCTCAGAAAAATTGCTGCTCACAGCGTAACTAATACCTAGTCCATGGTCTCATGCTAACTTAAATATTATCCTGTCTCTCTTATCTGCAGTGTCCAATCCTGGAAAACTAAATTCTCAGACCAGTTATATCAGATTTTATGGAGTGCTTCTCATAACATGGGAATTTTTCCCTCTTTTTTTTGAAAGTTGTGCAAATCCTTTATGTCTGACTGCAAATAACATCATTTCACTTTATTTTCACTTTATCTGACTTAAAGCAAGTGATGCTTTGTTTCTGAAATGCCTTTAACTACCAGACTAGGGATCCTGTACTTGCTCATTAGCAGCCTCTTCTGTTAAAAGTTATTCTACTTACGATAATAATTCACCAGACAAGATGACAATGGTCTACTTTATAGCTGTATGGTTGAGGCATTTACCTGGGGCACAGAAACTTCAGACTTTTGTGTCTGTTGTACTAAGACAGAAGAGTGTTTTGAAGCCCATGTCCCAATCTTTCAGGGGATGGCCCTTATCTCACATATTTAAAAAAAAAAAAAAAAAACAAACAACAACTCCATAAGGCCAGAAAAGGTTCTCTGAAGCATCTCTTCTGGGCCAGTTTACAGCCTATGAGGACATGTATTTTCTCAGGCTATAAAAGAAAAGGTGAACTTGAGTCCTTAGGATCACAGCTAGAGAGACAGAGATAGAAAATTCTTCAGCTCAAAGTCAAAGGACACTTACCATTTTTTGGCGTGTTGTTTCTAATGTCTGGAACAAAACAACACCCCAAAGACTTTATTAGCTGTTTTGAAACAGGAGACCAAAGCCCTGTGACTGCACTGGTCCCTCTGGATACGTGCTTATTCTGTTCTAATCACTGATCTACAAGGAGAGATGTTATTTAGGGGTCTGTTTGCTGCCGATGAATTCTGCATGCTGATCAGCCTCATAATTGAAGGATATTTCTGTGCTTTCACTTCCTTCTGAACTATATACTTCCTGGTTGCACAACAGCTTCAATAGACTTGGCACTTGCAAACATTTTATTATTTTTGGGCACTCTTTATATTCAGCTACATAGCAGTAATTTCTTAAGACCTTTGTTTTTTCAAACACAGGTTGTGCTTAAAGGACCCCACTTTGAACAGAGATATCTATATTGCTTTTTGGTTTTGCTGTGCTTTGTGTTCATCTCCAGCCTTTTAGGAGATGACACTCATATTTGGTAACTGTCAGTCCTATTTGCCTCAGCAGCAAGTATATTTAGGTAATTACATTCAAGAATGAGGTCTACCAAACTAATAATAGGATGTATTCCTTACCAGTCACTTTTGCAAGAAAATTACTTAAGTCATTTAGTATTCTGTATGACATGGGCTTTAATAACAGGAATAACTGTTATTAGTTCCTTAGATAACTCTTAACCCTCCTGGATCTTCACTAAATGTTGCCACTATATACCACTATACCCTGAGGTAGAGTCCTCAGTTTTCCTGAAGGCTTAAGCTCTTGGGATCATGCCTGGCATTCCCAAGAAAAATTGTACCCCTCCATTTACATAGGTAAGCACTTTGGACTACTCAGTATGTAAAAACTGATAGAAAATCAAGCCAAAATTGATGGCTTTTGATGAATCAATAGACCACTGAGTCCAGGACTTCAAAACCAGAAGCTAAAATTAAAAGAAAACAAAACCAGATTCTAAAGGGTTTTTTCTTAGCTATCTGAGATGGTTTGATTTTTGAAAGCTTTAACACATCTCTGCTACAGGTGTAGAGCAGAGACGTCTGACTTGGTATTTGATCCAGCAACCATATAAACAGAAGTCTTCGGAGGAATGTTGCAGGGACATCAGAGTAAGCTACATAGAAACCACCTTGGTCCAGACACACGATGGCAGGGTTTGTCAAGCATGACATAGAGCTCATAAATTCTTCTTTCTGCTAGAAAATTGAGGTCTTCATACTAATTTGACCTTAAAAGCTGGGACTGAATGCAGTGCAAGAAAACAAAAGGTTCTAATTTACCCTTCTTATTGATAAATTAGATAAATAAATTCTTTTTGAGGGATAGTACGGAACAAACACAGGGAGTTTAGTTCTGGACAAATTTTTAACTTGAAGCTGTCAATGCACCTCTAGGACAATCCTTAAAAGTTTAATTAAAATGTCACACAAACTGAGCATTAAAGAAGTAATAGCAATGGGCAAATCTGAAACCAGGAGAGGCTATGCTCTTTGACGATGGTTCTGAGGAACAATTTCTGGTCAAAATATTTTCTTGCCACGAGAGGGAGACACAGGCACATAATTTCTTCATTTAAAATGAAGCAAAAGCCTTCACGCCCTGTAAAGTACATTTACCAGAAAAATTGTCTAGCCTATTTGCTCTCTCATGAACATGATACCAATTCTGGAACAGAAGAGGCTGGCATAGAGGAGTTTCTACTTCATACCATCAAATTATATAAAATAGAATTAAAATTCAGAGACATTAGACTTTCACTGAGGTACAAGGAATGAAACATGCAAGAAAACTCTAAGTAACATTCCAAGAAAGTAATACAAAAGCTGAACTTCTAAGCTTTTCTCTGAGAAAAAGAGTTTCTCCTAGAAATTTAGATGTGGAAAAGATTAATTAGTTCCCATTAAATTGATCTTGCTATTATAGAAACTAGAAGAGTTATAGAACCAGTATTTTCTTTTAATCATAAGGGAAAGTAGTTAAAACTTCCATGGTAAGAAAGAATGATTCTATAACTGCAAGAGAAAAGTTCAGCTAAGTGAGTGATACTGTTTTGTATTAATACAGTTATCAAATCACATAATTAGTCATTTGTACATAAACTACTGTTAATTGAACAATTTACAGTCTTCAAGAATAGAGAACATCCACTTGGTAGGCGAATGTCTCTAAATCTGGTTTAGCTCAAGGCAATGCCTTGAAATTCATTTTTCCACCACTTTTGTAGCTAGACTGCTCTGAACTGTCAGTCAAATGAAATTTAGCATTATTTGTTCTCCAGCACTGCAGTGTCTCGGTTTTGTTAAACGCTTCACAAAACGGATTAAAACATGCACTACATACCTTGAAGTGTTCGCAAACCAGTGTCGATAGTGATTCAAACTGAGTTGAGGAAACACACGGGTATTGGACAGCTATGTTGATGGCAACACATAAGTTCAAACAATTAATTCAGCTCGGGTACTTGACAATGGTGAAATAGAAAATGTAGGTGTTCTGGCAGCTGTTGAAACTCATGTCTTTGTAATTTCTAACAATCTAAGCTTATTAAAGAAGAAGACAGGAAAAAAAGAAGAATGCAAGACAGAAAGCAAAAATGAAGAAAGCAAAGCCAACACTGCTAGTGTGAGTTATTCAGAAACTAAGGAAGCCTCTTCCCTGCAGTCATCAGTTATGTTTGAACACATAACAAAAGCAGTTTGCCTCGCAACCCCCCTCATTTTATAGCTTTATACAATAAACCTGTGTTTCATTTAAAAGGGACATAAACTCTGGAGTTATTCAACTTGTTCTTAAAGGTCCTTAACAAAATGAGTTGTTCTGCCTTGCAAAAGCATTTGTTAATAATGGAATAAATTAGCCTCTTGAGATAAATCCTTGCAGATTTTTGAGATATTTCCATATCATTATTTGTAGTATTATTTCAATGCATTTCAAAGAGGTGGATAATTATTGAAAGCTGGAACTAAGTTGTTCAGAGGACTGAATGAAAGATGTTTTGTCTTGACAGCAGTACGTTAAGGGGAAGAGAAGAAAGAAGACAAGCAATACACCTCCATCAGGACCAACTTCTTTTAATGGGAATGGTTGATTTCGAAACTACTGAAGCACTTCATTTTGAAATTGAAGCCATTGATGCTAAAACCGTGCAAATAAAACTACTTCAGCTAATTTAAATTTTCAAGATTGGAATTTGTAATGAGGATGTTTTCTTTATAAACCTAAAATTCTGATGTGATGAGAAAAAAATGTTTCAGACAAGCTCTGCAATGTTTTTGCAAGTGTATACTTATGTTTTTGTGTTAAACAGAGAACCTGACAAATAAGGTAGAGCCCTGCAATTTAAACAGTAAGATGATGCATATGGACTTTATAAACATTACAGTAGAATCTACTAGTAGTGTTTAGAGTAGTGGATAAAATACAGTAGAAACACTACAGAGGTAAATAATTCAATTGCAATTATAAAGAATCTAAAATTAATATCAGACTAAGAAAGAGAGAGTAGATAGATGGATTACAACCAGAAGCCCTAGGTTCTTCAGAATATAAACTCAAGTGTAAGTTTCATAAATGTACCCTGCCTCTAAAAAAGAAAAAAAGAATCCACTATTTTTTAAGTTTAAAAGCATTGTAATCTGAGAAAAAACATAAATTTAGGTGTGGTTTTGAGGCCTGTATCTAGGTATTACAGACAAATTATAATCCCTATTGACTGTTCAATTTATTTTATTTTTTTCCTGGTTTACCAACAAAGAGTATTCACATTTACTGCAAATTTTAAACACAATCTTTCTAAGATTTGACAGAGAGCAGTGAGGAACAGTGAACAGATAAAAAGATAGCATTTTTCCAGAAAGAGAAGTCTCATAAGAAATACAACATTCTCTATATAAAACATCGATCCCTTACTGACCCTAGAAATCCTCTTTATTTACTTATGAAGAACCCAGATTTCTTTCATTTGATCATGTTTTTCACAGTGGGTTTTTCTTGGTTTCCATATTGTATTTACAGACCCATGGATCACCCTTAAATATATCAGTGGTCTATTTCACCAGAGTCACTTCAATTGAACTCAGTGACCGCAAAGGTCTTTTCCAACTAAAACGACCCTATGATTCTATATTCATTTTCACCTTCCTTTCAACCTACATCAGGTTTACTTCTTATCTAGCAAAATCTCTGAGCCTTTCCCCATCATCTGAAGATGTACAAAGGTAGGAATCCTTCAAGCTACAACTAGGAGTTGATGACCTGTAATGTTTCCTTACTGCACCATCAGCATAAGTGGAAATTAATGTCAAGTTATTGCCAAGAAGCTACCCAAAACGTACTAGCTTAAAACAAGAAATGGATTAGAAAAGTAGAATCATATTGAATGCTGAAAAAAACACAACAAAAGCAAAGCCTTGGAGATTGGGCTAGCAAGTTTATCATAGCTTTTACAAAGCTAATTGTTGCCCAACTGTACCTTTATCCTAGACCCAGGACTCCAGGCTTCTGCTGTAGCTGTCATTTGTTTCCTTCCTGTTCCATTGAGCTTGAAGAAAGTTTCCCAGGGACTCTTCAAAACGTGGGTCTGAGAGAACATGAAGTAGAACACAACATTTATAATGCTCACTTTCATTCCAGACTGGTGAATTAAATAAATTATTTTATTTTTTTCCCAAGTTGTGTCTGGTTTTGTCCCTGACAGTAATTGGTAAGGGATCTATCTGTCTTGATCTCAATGCAAAAACTTTTTCATCTTATTTCCCTCCTGCCCCCAGTCCTGCTGAGGAGGGAGGACTGAGAGAGAAGCTGGGTAGACATTTGGTAGCCAGTCAAGGTCAACTCACCACAATCACCGTCTCACTTAAGAAAAATGCAGCAGTCAAAATCATATTGCATCTGCAGTAGCATTCCATGTATCCATGGATATATCTTCTTTTCTCTCAGTACATAAATGTATAGTAATGCAATGATACCCCAGTTCTATGTGCATATTTGAACTAATTTAGTGAAAAGAAAACAATGTGAAGGGACCTGGCACTGTGGGGTGGATGCTAACAGGTTGAGGCAAAAGACTAGCAAAGGAAATGCTGAAGCATTTTTCTCTCTTTCTGTGATCAGGGCAAAATGTTAGACTTTGAACAGTCTTGCCTAGAAATTTCAGGATCCTTAGTCTTCTGTCTTGGTTCTCTGTGCCATAGTCTTGTGACTTGAAGATACCAAGAGTTACATTCCTTACAAAGATCAAACATAAAACCCGAGTTTGACCTTGGCTGCAGATCTCGCGCTGTTTAAGTTTCTTATGAGAAGACTGTCAGTTCTGAATATGCACTCAACGTACGTTTGCAGTCTTCAGGACAGCAAAACTCACAGTCCTGTGCCCTTGTAGTCCGAAAAAGGACTGAAAAAAGAAAGCAGGTATCAAGAACAGAAGCAAAACTGAATGACAGAACTGCTGAGGTAGGGGGAGAGAAACAAAAAAAGGTATTTCTAGAAAAAATTATTACCTACTGATAAAAGCCATCAGATACTGTAAATGCTTTATAAATCAGCTCTCAGATTTTCAGGGCAAGTAAATGCATTTGTATACAAATTTAAAATCTAAAACAAATACATACTCCATGTATAGAAATCCACTTGAGGTAGAAAAAGACTGTAGGGTGGAGCAGACTCCCTCCTGTGTGACAACTAGCAGTACTCTTAAGTCAGAAGAAGTTCTCCAAAGAATCAACTGAATTAACATCCTTCCCCTCTCTGCAACAGAGACGTGAAAGCCCTCAGACTTACACTGTCAGCAGCAAAATAAGAGTGCTGGAACTGAAGTGCCCTTTGGGGATAGAGGAAGGAGAGAGGTCTTGTCCCTTTATTACTGAGCACAGTGAACAAGTCTTAATAGATATTTATAAATCTATTCTCACAATTTCAAAATTGACTGGTGGATCCACCATGTGTATCTGTTGCAAGCCTTGCTAATGCAGGAGCTCTGAGTCAGTGCAATCTTGAGATTTCAGGCTGTGACAATGACTAGAGCCTTATTAATAACTCCCAGTTAAACAAACTACTCTCAGTGAGAGTAATAGAGCCAGACTTCAATGAAAAGGGTTAGAGCTGAATCTGAGAATAACAGCTGAGGCAGGGAATTAGCATCTTTTTTATCATGACCCCAATTACAACTCAAAAAAAAAAATGACATCCTTTAGTACAACACCTGTTGCCAAATGTGGTCACTTTAAATTTCACCTTCAAAAGAACTGGCAATGATTTCTGAGCTTCACGACAATAGTTATTAATTTATTTTCTTATGATGAACTTATCTGAAGTTGAGACACTACGAAGATCTTTTACATTCATATGGGCAGGTTATGAAGGCACTTCTGTCAGTGAGAATGCATTAAGAAATATAGAAAATACTCTGGAGTGCATTGGTTTAATATATAATCATGTTCAACACTTTGATAAACATGTAGGATATTTTCTTTGGCATATTTATACACAGAGACACATATAAAAACAGGTTACCGCACAACACTAGGTTCTTAGGTACTAGTGGATAGTTTTCTTATTTTTTTCTGCATTTATGAGGTTTAATTTTCCTGTGAAAATTACAGATTACTAGTATAAACAGAACTACTCCTGTCACTTAAAGAGTAAAGAGAATAGGCCTTTGGAAGATACCTTATATGCATTTCTACATGACAGCACTTCAGTCACTACTTTTCAGGTCAAGTTCTATTGCTTAAAGCAAAATATTAAAGATTTTTTTTTCCTGTCAGCTGAGATCCCTAATGTTACACTCTCTTGTTACACCTGAGCAGGTTTGTTGAAGGCAGCAGGCAAATCAGACCTGTCAGTATTGAGTTAGTTATGTCATATGTTAGAACTTCTGTGTGTGCACAAATGATTTTTGAAAGCCAAATCACCCCAAACCATGGATGAACAGTGCATGAGGTAACAGATTTCCTTTGAAAGTAACGCTCAGTCCCCAAAGAACATTTTCTTTATGCCATAGTTCACAATTTGTGTCACAATCACCTTGAACTAATGACTCCTGTGACGAGAGGCCTTTGGTTCATTCTAGTACCAAAACCACATATGGATATGTACGTATATATCCATTCACATACACAAGGTTTCAGAATTTTACTGGTTTTTAGCTAGCTATCTCAAGGTTATTGTTGTAGATGGTTCGTGTTAGAATGATGGATTATATATAAACATACATGGCATATATTAAAACCAAGTACTAAGGAAATATTTTTTAAAGTTTTTCCTTAAATCTCACTAAATTTACTGAGCAAGAAATAATGATAAGGCTAATTGCATGCTGAAGAGTAGTGATACTAGATGTTGTCTGGAAGATAAGTTAAGATTGAAATTGCTGTTGCTCACAGTCAAACGCTCAAAAGAAACCAACGCCTTATATGTTTTCAGACAGAAGAGTGAACAAGAAGTGTTCTAATTGCACAAGAAATGTCTCTAGAGAACAAGATGCAGATCTTGAAAGGGCCCAGAAAAGTGGAACTTTGCCAAATTTCAGTTGATGTCATACAAAATATAGAAAAAAAATGTTATATTCAGGAGACAGTATAGATAATTATGCTCTGCCAAGCTAAACTACTGAGATCTACATTTAATGTGATTCTGCTTTACTCCTTCATGTCTCTCTTCCTTGTCATGCAGAAAGAACAACAAGCATAAAAATCTTCCAATGGAAATAAAAAAGTATTATTTTGTTTTGGTTTTGTTTTCTTTTATTTAAGAAAATCCTTTCCTACTTCTTTGCCGCTGCTAAGCTGGCTCAGAGAACCAGGAAAGAAAAATGAAGCACTTGGAATGTTCAGGAAGAGAACAGCAAGGAAAATGGCAAATTATTCTCTTTTGAGGACACAGTTGAACGCTTCCTTCCAGAGGTTGCAGAGGACTGAACAACCATTATAATCCAGATATCCTAGTTTACTTGTTTGATTTTC
This sequence comes from Caprimulgus europaeus, assembly GCA_907165065.1. The sequence goes on along the minus strand of OU015525.1, from coordinate 42,830,640 downwards.
AGACATTTCTAAGTTTTACATGGATGTTTATCTGGGATTGTATCTTAACAGCTAGGAGATTATAAATATTATGAATATGATCCATTATTCTATTTTTCATACCATTGGTCCCTGCAAGATTCCTAAGAAATCTGGAAGAAAATTGACAGTGAAATGTTTTTCAAATGTTTTTTCAAAATGTTTTTCAATATAATCATAGAATTATAGAATCATAGAATGGTTTGGACTGAAAGGGACCATAAAGATCATCTAGTTCCAACCCCCCTGCCATGAGCAGGGACACCTTCCACTAGACCAGGTTGCTCAAAGCCTCATCCAGCCTGGCCTTAAACACTTCCAGGGAGGGAGCATCCACAACTTCCTTGGGCAACCTGTTCCAGTGTCTGACCACCCTCACAGTGAAGAATTTCTTCCTAATATCTAATCTAAACCTTCCCTCTTTCAGCTTAAAGCCATTTCCCCTTAATCTCTCTATTTGTACAAAACTTAATATACTTTTAAAGACAACACAAAATTTGTGGCACTCAACTATTTGCCAGTAAAAAACTACTGATACCAAAAATTAAAAAAGAAATCTTTAGAGAGTATAAATTTTACAAGTTATAGTTCACAACTGCAGTTCACAGCAGCAATTAAAAAAAAAAAATATTTTTCTGTACAAGATAAAGTACTGTTTTAACAAATATGATAGAGCATTTACCTAAATGATATCTGCACAATCTAAGTATTCAATGTGTATTGCAATAATATCAGTTTGCATAGAATAGTTCATATCAACAAAAACACAGTGATGTGTGGTGGTTTTTTTCCTCACATGGTATAAAGTGTATTTCAAGGAAAGAAAACTAATTCAGAATACAAGGAAACAGGAATATCTCTGGTTTATAGCACTTCTGTTGTTTAAAGGTTTATGTATTAGATTTGCACCTTATTACACTACAACTTCAGTAGTATTGATTTTTTACCACTGAAGATTTATGGAACACTGCACATACCACTATGCATTATATGATTTAAATTTAAACTTTAATTAAAGTTATGCTGTGAACAAAAAGTATCCATTAAGCAAGAAAAAATTGATCTTGTTAAGTTACGTTTTTCTTAATTTCTCTAAGATTAGTACTTTTAAAACAATCTGAAAAGACAGAATTAAAGACAGGAATTTCAGAGGTTTTAACAAAATTCTCAGCCACAGTCTTATACAAGCCAGCCCCAAGAAACTATACAGTGAAAGTAGTAACAGGAGACATGGCTCCAAATTGGGGGGTGGGGTGACATCTATGTCTGTGAATAGCAAAAGACATGTCTGTCTGATATGAAAACCAGAATCTCCGCTATTGTGCTATCTTGCAAAAAGAAGAAACCTTAAAAGCACTTCTCCAAAACAAATGATCCCTGTAACTTCTTTCACACTGGGACTGTCCAGAAAAAAATAGCTCTAGAGGACAATTTTTTAATTATTATTTTTACTTTTCAAGAGAAGAAAGTATTTGTGAGGAAGTGATTTTCACTACAAGATGTTAACCAGTTTTTTCATTCCAGCCTACCTTAACTGAGACAATAAATAAAAAGTTTTAAGAAAGAGGATGATTGTGGTGCAACCTGCTTACGGAAAGATTCTTTGAAATAGAGAAACATCTAACACATACAAACAGCTCTAAGGTATTTGTAGCCAAGTCCTTTCAGTGCTGAGAGATATGATGTGTCCACTATGCTTACCTACATCACCACAGCTGTAACTAAGTGGAGTTTGCATCTCCCATTTGTTTGCCTCTCAGGAATAAATGGCCCCTTCTCCTTCCAAGCATCTGTTAGAGCAACTGAAACACACTCCAATACAAACACTGTAGTCACTCAAACAAGTCATGAAGAGATCCAGCAAAGGCCCAGATTACAAATGTCTGGTTTTGTTCTTCAGTTGTTATATTGCAAGAGAGAACAGACAAGGTATCCCTTTCTCACGGGACCAGATGGCAAGGAGTGCCCACTGCACTGACCAGAAACATGACCCAGAAGACTGAGTAATCACTTAGAGTGATAGCACCTCCAAAATCTGTCCTGGAGAGAGCACATATAGGCAGTACTGCATTCATTTTTTCACACATGCAACAGAACCTGGCTGTAAAGAGGGAAGGATGTCTCTGCTTGCAGTATGAAGCCGTATCTCCAACTTTGACATCCAACAGTCTAGGGAGAAGCCACTGAAGCAACTAGTGACTCCACAGTATCTCTCTCACCTTGTCAAACATGTTAGATACCTGTCAGAGTAAGGAAACATAGCCATCACACTTCTGAGCAGAGTGCTTTGGGAGCATAAGTGTTTGCAAAGGGATTCTGCTAGGTCTCTAATGAGATTATGCCAAATATCTATCCAGCTCTTTAAGTCACAGATAAAACCACAGATTAAACGGGATACCTAAGAGACAATGAAATAAAAATAATAAAAAAAAAATCATCACCAACAAAAGTTACAGAAGCTTTTATCTAGAGATAAGATGAACCAATATATTCATGGCCACTCTAACAATGCATAGGGTCTCTTGACTCAATAAGACAGCAAGGATGGTCCTTGCTTACCTTTGCCTTCTGTGCTGTCATCATGCATGTCTAAGGCACAGAAGAAAATCAGCAATAGAGGTGGCCCAACACTGTTCCTGCTTTTCTTTATAACAGTACACTGTGGTTGTCTAGCTCTCTCATGGCTTCAGATCCTCTTTTTTAGATGATAGGACCTATTCAGAATTCCTTTACACACCATGAAAAATAATCTGTTGTATTTGCCTTGTCAGTTATACTACCTTTGTTATCTCAGCAGTTAAATAACTGAACAGCTCCTCAGCTTTATTTAGATGCGATATAAGGACAAATGTTTCTCCCAGGAATGAGGTAAAAGTCATTTTTTGCAATATATTGGTCCTAAATAAAGCACTGATTATCATCTGTCTGTAAAGAGGAAGTTGCAGAGCTATAAACAATGGCAAGATGGAAAATTAACCGTGAAAGTTGCTTTACAGGAAGAACACGAATAATTTTTCAAAACAAAATTAGTCCATTACCTATCCTGTAATTAATCTTGTTATCTTATTACCTTTGAAGGATAGAGAATAATAAAATACTGAACACTGAGGCTGAATTCAACTTTTATGTCCTTTGACCTCTACAGAAGTTTACATTGTTCAAGTCACTGCCTTTTCTCCTATATAACACCTGGGAGATAAGAATGGAAATCCTCACAGTGGTGCAGTTCATGTCACCAAAGCCATGCATATGCACAGGCATTGTAGAAGGAGTGCCAATAGTTAGGGCCTGACAAAGGTACTGAGGGATAATTAGTATACAAATACCAAATTAAAACAGCAATTCTCTGCTGTGTCAGGATTTACTGGCCTAATAAACTGATGAAGGTAGTAGCAATGAGCTATTCTGAATATAGTTCAACATATTTAGAAATAAATAAATACACATTTGATATTACAGTGTGTATTTAAGTCTGTGCAAAGCATAAACATCCATGTCTGGAAGTTTATTTCTCCATCTCAGTATTTGTCTCCTTTTCCAAAGGAACTCCTCAATACAATCAGGATTACCTCTGAAAGGGTTATTGTCATGATACTGACAGGAGTTTTGACTTAAGAGGCACAAAGCTGCACTCTAGGAGCTTGTTTTTACCTGGAATCTCAATCAACTTGATTCGGGTGCTCAAGAAGGAAAGTTGTCAAGGACAGAGAGTTTTTTATATTTGTTTTTTAAGGAGGATCAAGGCTTACCAGAACAACTGCCAATGCATGGAGATCAAATACCCTACATCAAACCCTGTGAAGCCAGGCTAAAAAGTAGTTATGTGTTTCCTTTTGAACACTTAGCATTCAGGCCTAAAAGACAGTAACACAAGGTGAAAGCCAGGTAATAAAAAAATATGCAGAAGCCAAAAGAGTTGCAACAGTCACAGTGAGATATCTTTTTTTTTTTTTTTAAAAAAAAAGGAAAAAAAAAAAAAGAAATTTACAAGAATAAGGTAGTTTAGAGGAATTAAACTCTGCAGGGAGAACTCAGTTAAGAAAAGCTGATGTTAGGACTGGGAGATGTCTGAAATGCTTGTTCTTAACAGTGAAGACAATCTCAGTAATTAAATACTGCAACAATGAACATTATGGATAAAAATACATGTGTGAGTAGAAAAACAAAGCCCAGTCTTAGAAGACAGGTGGTGCTGAGGTATTATTCATTGTGGTGACCTAGTGCTGGGACAGCTGCTACTTTCTTGGAGTACAAATTTGAATTATTCACATTTCTGATCTGGCTGGCAAATTGTAATACCTCATCATGCTGCTGTCTGATGTCAGGGAAAACTCAATTTCTTGACTGTTCACTTCAAACACCCACTAAGAAAAATGGCACTTGACATCCCCAATTAGCTGCCCACACCAACAGATGGAAGTTGTTGAAACCTACAGCTTCACATAGAAGAAGGGCAGATAATGTTTTCTGCCTGACAAAAGATAAGTGAGTTTAATGAAGCTATTTGAGGAATCAGTCTTAGATATAAGAGGTGGATTCACCCATAATGTGGCAGGCTACTGTCTCAAAACCCTATATCCCAGAACATGGTGGTGAAATCTTGTAGGCTGACACTGATTCCAGCTGACTCAACTCCACCTTAACAGACAGGAGAGGAGAGTACTCTCAGTATAGTGGGTGTTCAGAAAGAGAACATTTACAAGAAAGTCCTTATTAATAGCTCTGCAAATAGGATGAAATTGTGCATGTGTTATTTCTGCTAATTTTCATGTTTTATGGGATTATTTAGAACAGCTAAACTTTCTAATGGTGTTGATTTTGAACTCTGATATGAGTAAGTCTACTAGTACTTAGTATAAATTGTGCCCATTAACATTTTGTTGGCATGGTCATTAAGAGAGCACAAGCAATAACAAAATGTGATGCAGAGAGACAATTGTACGTAAATGACTAATGTGTGAGCAGGATCATGCAATGAGAGAGAACATTACAAAGTATCTCATGGGTCTCGCTGGAGCAAGGAGAAAGACATGCTTCACAATGGAACCATTACTATCATTATTATAGAAAGCATAAAGCAATAGCATCTATTCCACTTCATTAGTCCTGCAGAATTATTAATCTGCATGTAAAATTAACATTTTTGAGATTCTGCACCATATGATGAGGAAGATTTTCCCAGATAAAAAGTTAATAGGTGCAGGTGACAGAACATGGTGAAGTTTTCACCTTCATAAGACTGGTATTTTCTCCTTAGCCCCTTTCTTGATTCAACCCTAATACCACCTTATCTTTCTAAGCACTAATAACACAGATTAACACTTAGCCTATTTCTATAAAAGCAGCTTGAGCAACAGAGAAGGAAACATACTGAACATATATTTAACAAATGGTGCAACTTTTTATGATGATGCAAAATCTGTAAAGCTGCCTTTACCAAAGTAGTGAACATAGTTTCATCTCAGGTTATAGTGCAGAGAAGAGAGTCAATAACTCAGAATTTATTTATTTATTTATTTATTAGAAAAAGAGCGATAGTTTGTTTTGCAAAACACTACTGCCATGCAAAACTCAGACCAGATATTTCTGATCTCATTTGATTTGGACTTGAAGTTTTGGACTCTCCTGTGTAACTAAACTGTCCACAAAATTGGAGAAAAATGAATATAAACCATCCCTTCCTCTTTATGATCCTCAGTAGTCACTTGGTCCAAGAATTGCTTAGAGTGGCATCTTCAATCAGTCATGGAATTACAAAACTTTCGAACATATTCTTGTAGAATAAATTTTTTAAAAATTATTTTTAAGTCAAACATCTAAGTCTTTCCTAAGAAAATTCATCATCTTCGTGTTTTGCGCACGTGATAATAAGAATGACCTCCTCAATAGTACAAATTATTCACCTGTTATCATATATTAATTTTATTTTTTTTCATTCCACTGAAGGCTGATTAAAAATCTAGGAGAGTACAATCCACTAATACTTTTTATCATGAAGGATTTGACAAAGGAATCATTTTCTCTGAGACATGTTCTGAATACATTTCTGAAGATATCCACAAATAAAACTTGTACCTTGAGCGTGAGAAAAATCTTTTTGATTTCTCAAACTATTTTAAAAAAATAGAGACTGGAGGCAACTCACCCTCCACAAGTATTGACAAATTTTCATGTGGGACTGCACCATAGTGACAAAAGTAACTTCACAAAATAAAAGTCATTAATTTCACTTTTGAAAATCCTTCTTTTGTATTTCATTTCACACTGTGTGAACCACTACCTCAATTCCAAGTGAAAGGTTTCTGCTGTTACCCATCAAACTTAAAATTAAAACAAGTACAGTTTTCCTTCACTGATATCCAAGGGGGAAGTTACCACTCCAGCACCATAGGTCATGTGTTCATGTTTTATTATCTAAGGAGAAAACAAATCACATTAATTCTGAAAACATAAAATTTCTTATCTAGATCTACATAACACCTTTTAATTGCAATTGCCTACAAAAATCAATGGCAGTGCTAAAGTTTCTGTAGAGTAATTATAAAATTAGCAGGTTGCTATGTTTCATATTAACTTTTCCCCTTTTTTCTTTAACATTTTCCCGTGGCTCCCACCTTCTTCTTTTAAACATCCATAATAACACCATTTCACACTAAACTTCTTTTCCTTTAAAAAGAAAAAAAAAATTCTTACTTGTTAGACGTTAGAAAAACAGCTCCAAGAGCACGGTGATATTATGCGGAAGGGAAGTTGATAACAATAAAGTTTTGAAGACCTCTGATCTTAAAACCTAACCATTACACAGACACACACACACAAAAGTTTCCACAAACTTTGAACTCATGTGACCAACTTTATCCTCAGCAGCAGCTTCTCCTTTTCTCATGTACTCATATTCAAAACTTCCACTCCAATGTACACAGATTTACTTGCTGCATGCAGGTTACTTTGCATTTACTTCCTCCTTGTGATCTTTATTGTTTACTTCTAGTCCTCCAGCCCTGCAAATTCTTATATATGTCAATACACTACTACCCTAAGTATTTTCTTCCGAATTAACTATAGCCTTTTGGGGATTACATCTTAGGAAAGTAAAAGCAACACCACTAAACTTTTATTTATTTTTTCTTTTTCTTTTTTTTTTCCCATTGATCTTGATGTTCTTAAAGATCTTCTCCAACCTAAGTGATTCTATGATTCTATGATTTTATTAACAATAGTCCAGGAAAAATAGAAGATAAAATCCATTCCATCATTTTGAGATAATATCATTGTAAACTGACTTAAAATTGGACTTTGAAATCTGAAAGTCAAATGTAAATATCTCCTTGATATAAGCTGAAATTCAATATTGAACGTGTTTTAAAAGTTATCATTTTAATAGTTCAGTTAACACTTGATTTTATAGTTTGTTTATGCAAGCTATAAATCTTCCCTCAGAAAACCCTCTCCATTTGTGTTCTTCAGAAGTTCCTCCCATTATCTTTTTCTTGTCAAGTCCTTATTGATTATTTTATAATCTTCAGGGAAATATGGGACTGAAAAAGCTTAATGAACTGCAAATTTCAAATGCTAATATGCATATGTTGAATGCATTTTTTAAGTCATGGAACTATGGTCTGATTTCACCTCACTGGTTTCAGTGTCCACGTCTGTCTATAGTAATTAGCACAAAACTAGCACAAAATTCTCACACATACGTTGTATTGATGTATTCTGTTTTTCAGAACTCTTCTTATGTCCAAACTATTCTATACCAGATTTTAAACATCAGCACAACACATCACATGAGTCTACAGTAACATCACTAGAGGGGAAAAAATATATACATTGATACATCCTTATTCTGATATCACTAACTAATATTGCCTCCATCAGATTTTGTTACTAAGCAACGGCTAAAACCAGTCACAGTCTAAAGCAGCATTGCATTTAACAATTTAGTAAAAAAAAAAATAATCTAAAAAATCTACAAAATGTTCAGAATTATTTTGAAGTGACTTATCTATTATAGTTTTATATAAAAGCTACTTAAGTAAGAATTTCTTCATTGACTATGCTGGAATAGGCTCCGTGTGAGGAGTTTCCTTTTCCAGAAAACTTTGCTTCTTTGTTGAAAGTGCACAGAAACAAGTGTCAGCACTTCAACTTTGTGTATCTTAGGCACTCTGCTTATACAAATAATACAAATTGTCATAGAAGAATTAAAATTACATTTGTTTTCCTGCAAATGACATATACAAAGAGCCAGAATTTTAAGAGTAATGTCTGAAATTCTGTATTACTTCCTCCTCACTCCAGCACTCTGATTATATGTAGTGCCTTATTAGTCATATTGGACATAGATTCTGAATATATTTTGCACAAAGTTATTAGTTTTTTAATGGGGAAAATGTTCCAGAGGGACCTTGAAAGGCTTAAAAGCTAGGCCCATGCATACCTCATGAAGTTCTACAAGGCTAAGTGCAAGGTCCTGCACCTGGGTCGGGTCAACCTCAAACGCAAATACAGGCTGGGTGGGGAAAGGATCAAGAGCAGCCTTGAGGAGAAGAACTTAAGGGTGCTGGCAGATGAGAAGCTCAACATGAGCTGGCAATGTGAGATCAAAGCCCAAAGGACCAACCGTATCAACAAGACAAGTGTGGCCAGCAGGTCAAGGGAAGTGATTCTCCCCTCTACTTTGCTCTCATGAGACCCCACCTGGAGTACTGCTTCCAATTCTGGGCCCCCCAACATAAGAAGGACATGGACTTACTGAAGCGAGTACAGAGGAGGGCCACTAGGTCGGTCAAAGTGCTGGAACACCTCTCCTATGAGGACAGGCTGAGAGAGTCGGGGCTATTCAGCCTGCAGAAGACTTTATAGTGGCCTTCCAATACCTGAAGGGGGACTACAAAAAGGCTGGGGAGGGACTTTTTTCAAGGGCACACAGTGATAGAAGAAGGGGTTATGGATTTTAACTGAAAGAGGGTAGGTTTAGATTAAATATTATGAATAAATTCTTTACTATGAGGGTGGTGAGACACTGGAACAGGTTGCTCAAGGAAGTCGTGAATGTCCCCTCCCTGGAAGTGTTCAAGGCCAGGTTGGATGAGGCTTTGAGTAACTTGGTGTAGTAGAAGGCGTCCCTGCTCCTGGCAGCAGGGTTGGAACTAGATGATCTTTATTGTCCCTTTCAACTCATATTGTTCTATGATTCTATGTTGGAACAAATCTCAAACAAATAGGTAAATTTAAAAGATTTTTAACTCTCCTTTGTCCCACAACTTCAAAGGCTTTAATTTATAGTATTTCCTTGCAGATAAAATATGGGAAATAATCTTTAATCTCTAAATACAAACATTTAGGTTCAGGACCAAACATAACCCCTATCAGGCTTCTAAGCATATTTTTAAATTAAATGTAAAGTAAACAATAATGCATGAAAAAAAAAACCCAAAACATTTTATAGCTCCCCCTGTTTTGGTAAAAACTCTAAGCTGCCAGCAACTTGGAGTTTGGTGCTTATTTCAGGCAAACACCTATGTGCTTGCTTATCTCAAACGCAAATAGAAGATGTCACAAATTAAAGGACAGATTATTGGCATTTCACAGCGTTCTCTACAAAACTATAGACTATCCCATAAGCACAACTTGGCATAAATATGTGTGATTCTACCACAATCACTGTTAATTAACAGAAAAATGTAATGTTTCAGCTACTGAGAAATATCAAAAGGCTTTTAATCTTAAGTCTTCTAATTTCCTCCCAGAGAATAAAGTATTAAAAGGTATTTAGTGTCTACAGTAATGGGGGATGAGTTAAAACTGGAGTGGAGGGTAAAGTAGTTATGCAGCACACTTCTGTTCTATCAAATGCACACTCTTAAAGGCAACTGGGAGGAGAAAACTGTTTGAATAAAATTCCCAGTCTTCAGCACTGAGGGTCATTAAAAGGAAGAAGAACCTAGAAGATACTGCGAAGAATATTTGAAAGTCTGGATGTCAGGACCATAGGGCTACCATGTAATGAATTTACTGATATCCAGGCACTTGAGAGGTTTGGTAAACAGACTTCAAATGCAACAAAACAGGTGACAATCATAAATAAGGAAATACTTATTTATATAACAGCCAAAACATCTGTCTGCTTTCTAGAATATTTGCATGAAGAGTTTTGCATTCATGGTGATTATTTGTTCAGTGTTTGCTTCCCCAAAGCTTGTTCAAAAATCATTATTAAAGTCTTAGTGTATTTCTGTCTATGATCAAATGATCACTAACATGACATTCAGTGGAAATAACTGTGGAGGGAAAAACTCAGTGTTCTGAGTAATGCTGCTAGGAATAACTGACAGACTAAAACATATTCACATTATTGGCAGAAGGGAACTAGTCAGATAATATCTCTTCTAACCTTCACCAACAAAAATTCCCAGCTCTCTGCAGATTTATACTGTGGGTATTAGTGTTGGCATATATCACCGTGATTACCCTATGTCATATGCAATAGTGACTGTCCTGAAGTAATAAATAGGAGCAAAAGTAACAGGCCTCACTGCATAACGGGCACAGTATAGAAATAACCTCATACTTAGGTTGTTAGAAGTCACTGAAAAAGAAAGAGTGTAACTTTAAATGAAAATCGGTATTAAATAGAAGTTCCTTAAAGGACACTTAAAAATAACAGTGGCAGCAGCTGAAGAAGTAGATTAACAGAAAACACCAAGCAATCAAAAGTTAGTAAAATGGAAGAGTAAGAAACAAGAGGAGAAGCAAGTATTGTAGTAAAGTAAAAACATGTTCATGCAGTAGTGAAAGATAAAAATGAGGAAACACAAATGAAAATCAACTGTGGATTTTGGAAAGGACATGAGAGAAAGCAAGAACTACCAGTATAATGGAGATTAACATTTAAACTCCAGGTGTTTGTTTATAAACAGTACACACCTCTTGAAATGGAATTAAACAGAACTGTTTTTTTGCAAAGTAGACAGATTATTTTTTTAGGTAAGGCACAATAAATGATTACTTAAAATACTGTGTAACTTAGGTGAGTGCATATGTGAAGATGACTACAATCTGCAAAGTTCAAGCTATGAATTAAAAAATGAATTTATTGATATAACACACATACACAAATTTCATTAAAATAATGTCTAAATTTGTTTAGGAAAAGCCTGTATTTTAAGCTTAATATAAACAAACAGGCCCGCCTGCTTTATTACGACTGTTCTCTTCTGGTGTTCCTTAGATTCTTTGTTGCGGTGAACTAGAGCATTTCTGTGAAAGTAACTGACAGTTTCTGAAATGTCTAAGTTCTTGTGGGAGTTGGAGAGAGAAGGAAGTGAAATGCTATTCTAGGAGGAAGTGGCTCTTTGGCAGCAGCAGATTGGATTCTTATCTCACTGCTTGTGCTAAGCCATGCAAAACAAAATACCAAATTTGTGGATCAGAGTCTCCAGCCCGTTACAGCTGCTCCAGAACTGCTTATCAAAAATCCCAAAAGAAGTCATTTTTCATAAGTGAGGAATGAAGTATGATCATTCTTTCCAGTCTCTTTAAAAAAAAAGTTGTAGCAGGCTACATCAACTTACAAAAGGCATCCTAGGATCATAGGACAAGTACAATATCTTCCACAGTTACTAAAAGTATTTCAGATTTTGCCCAGGAATCATGTCAGAAATCAGAACCAGGAACTGTCATGTCATTAACTTGAAAAGAAAATGAAGTAGCATAAATATATTGCTACAAATCCCCTTTCTTGCTGATGGGAAATTACCCCATACAGCCCAGAAAATAGAACCGCTAATAACTGAATGAACTTGAACATAGAGTCCTGGTTTTATCTTCACTGATTTCAAAATGGCAGATCTGAATTATACAACCTGAATCATAGTTGGAATCAAATATGCATTATTATTTTTTTCTAACTGGAGCACCACAGAACATCCTGGTAGCATTAACCATATATATGTTCTTCACTTACAGCCACATTATTCCCTTTTTTTGGAAGCTGGCAATACTCCAAGGAAATGGAATAATGGAAAGGTCAAATAAATGTCAAGATTTTCTGAATCTTCAATTTCATTCACCAAGTCTTCCAAAATACTTATTAGATAAATTAATTAAACATTAAAAGTTAAATTTAGTCCATTAAAAACTACTCAATTAAAAATAAAATTTACAAGAGGAGATAAAATATTGTTTCTTGTAGCTAAAATTAACACACAACCCTCTTCACAATCTCTAATTATTTGTGCTTTATAAGGAGGAGGGAGGGATTCATCCTTTTGCTTACCTATCTAGCAACAGTACTGCAACAGACTTGCTCTGTTGTCACACTTACTCAAACAGGTAGATGGGAGAAGTATCTGTACACCTCCTTCTTTTCTGAGTATGCACTTCGAGTTAGTCTTCTCAAATTTGACCTCTACACTCCCTCCTCAACCTAAGACAGGTTCCATTGCTAACTTAAAATAGGCTGTTATATCAGCTCTACAGCCTCAGAGGGGCACCAAACAGCAGTGCCTCTGACTGTGCCCCTGAGAGACTGTGGAATAGACAGAAACATGAGAACATTATATATATGGTTGGCCATCCATTGCCCCTCTCAGCTATGTAGTCTTACTTCAGCTAGAGCTACAGTTTCAGATCCTATCAAATGGCAAAATAACAGATTCTCCTCCTATTACTTTTCCCCTTTGTACTGTGTAATAAGGCAATATTTCCAATACAAAATAGATTTGAAAAGTAGTAATTTCTTTCAATACAAAACAGTAAACAGAACACAATCTTATGCTGCTTTTGTGCTGAAAAATATTTTGCTGCCCTGGTGAGTCAGTTGAAATTTTAGCCCTTCTGAGCAACCTGCTCTAGTCTTTGAGGAACCTGGTCTAGTGGAAGGTATCCCTGTTCATAGCAGGGGCTTCAAAACTAGATGATCTTTATGGTCTCTTCCAACCATAACCATTTTATAGTTCTATGATTCTGGGCTGTTCTTTTGCTAGTTTATGACATGTTTGTCTGCGTTATTTATGGAAGGCAATGTAGAGATGCAGATTTTCTTCTCCAAGACATAAATTATTCTCTGGACTATCATTCTGAACTGTTTCCCTTTGTGAAATATCACATACAGTTCCACAGTATAGCTTAATAACCAAGTGCTCTGAGGTTCCTGATTTGGGGTTGAGATACAGACAAACTTAGGCAAGTCTCTCATACTGTGGTTTTGAGAATCAAACTTTAGTTTCTTCTACACTTATATACAAATTATTGATTTCAGTTCAAGGATCATTGTGATCAGAAGAAGCTTGGAGTAAAACAGAGGAGTCAAACAGAGCTAGCATGAAGTCCAACTGCTCGCAAAATTATTACACGTATATATCAAGTTGGCACACAGTTTAAGGTTAATTTTATGTGCCATTGTATGTTGTAACAAGCTCAAAAAATTTTCCTCAAATATTTCTCAAGGTGCTTAATTTGTAGCATGGTTAGAAAATTAGAAAAAAAATGAATTTGTAAAAGAGAATAGACTCCAAGTGAACAGAGTTCCTTTCTTTCCTAAAGTTAGATGGAGACTAAATGCTTGATATTCATCAATAACCCAAAAGAAACGAGGAATACATAAAATTGATAGTTAGAAAATTAATCTGGAAAAGACATAATTTATAAACATTGGAAACATTACATAATGCTAAAGAGAAAAAAATGGTCTTCTATTTTCTTCATTTTGCAGTAGAATGAAGCTAAGGTCTCCTTCACAGATACACATAACTTATACTATTCTAATATCTGCTTATTTTTAGAATTAAATCCACTGCCAGTAAAGAAATCCAGGTCATAAATCTTTAAATATTAAATATTGACTTTTTATATCACTCTTAATGACATCACAAGCCTCTCAAAATCAAAGTCTTGTAGCAACAGTTTATATGGGACTAATTATGTCATTTGCCAACATTGCTGTTTTACATTTAAACTTTTTCTGCTTCTTAAGTAGACTACTCCTTGAGGCATCTATTTGCTTTCCTCAATACAGTATTACTGAAGATCTGCCTTTTGTTCCCTAAACTCTTTACATTATAAATACTACTAATCCCATTTCACTCATTTTCTTCTTTGTAGGGTGGGATTTGGGGTTTCTGAATTTTTCAAGATGACTCTCATTGCTGTCAAAGTGTGCCCTGCACAGTTCGAACTCATTTCTTCCTGCATTAAAAACTAATTTTTAATAGTTTCTTCCTATTTGTTTCTGCCACTCTAACATTCAGATACACACAATAAATATTGGCATTAAGTTATGCAGGTGTTACTACAATGAGCATGTATACATTTAAACAGTAGAATGTTTAAGACTGAAACTTAATAGAACTAAGTTTTACTGAGGAAAGTCAACCTTAATTTTTAATAAGGACTAATACCTAGTGAGAAGATATACAAGATTGATAAATTAATTAAATGAAAGAATATTTGTAACCTATATCTACTGAGTTGAGCACTTCTGAAATTAAGAGTCAAACTCTTTATCTCTTTAGCAAGAGAGGGATACTTTCCCATATGCTTGGTCATTCCTTGTTGAATATTCAGAGTATATTTAGTTATATTTAGCATATTTAGGCACTGAAGTCACTAAATATTTACCAGAGGGTGCCATTATATAGGGTGCTGTAAATTCATTTTCTCAGAATGTTGTTGCTAAAGGGCCTCTGACAAAATTTTGTCGTGTTAGTGGGCCAGCATAAGCTCCTTGGGGGTAGCTATGAGAAACAGCAAGGCAGCTCACTCCCATCATGAGTCTTCATAGTCAAACACTGGTAGCGTTGACATGCAGATTGAAGTTGCAAAGGGAACTGTGGTCTGGAATAACATTTTGGATCATATATATTCAAGAATTGGTGTATACAGCTTGAACAAGCAAGCTTCATTAAAAATACAACCAGCCTGGCTAAGCAGAGAGCTTTAGCTGGAAATCAATTAAAAAAGGAGAGTTTATGACCTTTAGCAGAAGGGGCAGGCAACTCAGGAGAACTACAAGGGTGTTGTGAGGGTGTGCAGGGAAGAAATTAGAAGGGCCAAAGCCCAACTAGTGCTTAATCTGGTTACTGCCTTAAAAGACAACAAAAATTTCCTGTAAATACATTAGTAACAAAAGGAAGGCTAAGGAGAATCTCCATCTCCATCATCCCACTATGTGGGAAACATAGTGACAAAAGATGAGGAAAAGGCTGAAGTACTTAATATCTTCTTCGCCTCAGTCTTTCATTACAAGAACAGTTGTTCTCTGGGTAGCCAGTATCCTGAGCTGGAAGACAGGGACAAGGAGCAGAATGAAGCCCCTGTAATTCAAGAGGAATTAGATATTGACCTGCTACACCACTTAGACATATACAAGTTTATGGAGCCAGGTGGAATCCACACAGTGTTATGCAGGATGACTGTAATACTGGGGTATCTGCAAACCTTCCCCAGCTCATGTGGCTGGGTGGGATTTTAACAGCTCCAGCCCTGTTATCCTCATTTATTGCCCAAGGGAAACGACTGGGAGATATTCCTGGGATGCTTTTTCCTCCTCTGTCTCCAACAGCTGGCTCTGGCCATGTCAAAGAGCTTGTTCTCCACTTCAAAAAAAAAAAAAAATAGCACAAGCTCTCCAAAATGCCAACTGATGGAAGGAACATGTCATGATTCCTACCTGTCCTGAGGGGAAGGGTCTCCAGTATGGCAGCCCTGAGGGAGCGAGCCCAATACACAAGGTTGGGCTGGGGGCTCTGTGCACAGCGAGGCTGTAAAGAAAAGCCTTTGCTGGGCCTTCCCACCCAGCTGTCACATATTCAAGGCACATCCTGTTGATAACACCTCTAAAAAAGGCTTCTCTTGGAGTTTGCTAATGCTTAACAGTATTTGTGTATTAACAGTATTGAGTATTGTGCAAAAGATTTTAACCTTATCTGTCCCTTCCATGGTAACATCCTAGCCACGAAACTTAAGAATCATGTTCCTTCTTAACAGTTAAATATTTCTCAGGGTAAGTGACATTAATCTTGTCAAATAATCTTAAAATTAATAGCTTCAGCACACAAATTGATAATGCACCATCCTAGAATGTTTCATAACACAGGATAACAACATAGATGCCTATTGAAAAATATCTATGCTTTCAGATGATCAAAACTAAGAGTGGATTTTAACTAAATGCAACAGCTCTGCAGGTTTTTCATTCCCAGTGTTTAATTTCTGTTCCAGTACTCTATAACCACCTGATAATGCCTACATTATACCCTTTAATGGGCTAGCTCATTCAGAGGATTACTGCCTGCTTCGTCCCAGCATTTGCTTATACACCAGAGAAGAAAGAAGGTATTTGCAGTATCTGAAGGTTGTAGTCCCAATATTGTAACAACATTACAGAATGAAAAAAATGCATAATAGCTGGATTTATTTTGCAAACTGTGACATTAAAAAGTAAATACGGATCTGTTTTCATACAACTATTGTGTTTTTGCTCTGTATACATTATTAGTGTGCATTGTCCCTGTAAGAATATAATAAAATTATACAGATTTACTCTTCATTTCAACACAAACACAGGAGTTCTATAAAATTTTGACTTTTAATAAACCTATCTTTCATTCTCAAAATTGTCATGTCAGCACACATGGGAGGAAGAAGGATGAATGACTTGAGTTTTAGGATAATATTAAAGAGTATACAAGTTTTCAAGTGTTCTGGTTGGTGATAACATACCTTCTAAGCACTCTGTTTTATGAATGTCTGCTGTACACATTTATTTACAGCAAGAAAGGGACATACAGAAGACATATCAAAATATACTACTTTTTAATCTTGTGAATTGCGGTCTAATCTTGTTAAACAGTAAAGGTAATGAACTCAAACCCCAAAACCTGCTAAATATTGAGTCATTTATAAACAGCCCATTCATTCTGTCTTGGCTGTCTAGGTTTCCTGCTTTAAGCATCAGTATGCTTCCACAGCACTTACCAGTCTAAGCCCTGGAACCAGAGAACAAGTGTATGAAGTTGAATACAGTGAGAAGGGGTCAAAAGTTAAATCAGTCAGGATAGGATTTAAAATAGCAATTTTAAAAGTATGTTTTTCAAGCTAGTTTACTTTAATAATTTCTTATTTTTGAGGTATACCAAAATATTACCCACTATAGCCTGTAGTGATTTAATGCATTTCCATTTACCAAAGTTTTAGATGTTCCAGCTGGAAAGGTTTTTGTTGGTGGTTGGTTGGATTTTAATTTCCTTAGTAGGGCCAACTTTTCCTTTTTCAAATCACAATTGTTTGCATGTGACCTAACTGCTTTCACAGTATTAAATCAAAATATTGCAACGAACACAAGCACCACAGAAAGCACAATGAACTCATTCTTCATACGGAGACTACTATTAATAATAAGAATAGAACAGTCATCAACATTTCCATGAACAGCTATCAGGCCTTCAAAAGACTCTGCTAATTCATATTTCCCTGGCTGGGAAATTACAGCAATGTATTATTGTTGGAGAGTATGCGTCACAACACATGAAGTGTTTTCATACAAAGTATCCAAGTTAGGAGACTACAAATAATCTTGCTAGATCAAAATTGTTCTAAGTAAACTGCTTTTTATGTTAATCCTTTGCAAATCATTGTAGAAAAAATTTCATTGATGTCAGTTACAGTATGGTTGGAAGGAAGTCAAAATAACTGAATTGAATTTTAACTATTTCTAAGAAGAAAATCTAATAATAATTTGTAGTTGCAAACACATAGATTAAGGGATTTTTAATTGGATTGTAGTAATTATATAGTTTTTATCATGAGTTTTTTGGAATTTTTTTGTACTTAAGCACTCTTTGTAACTAATATTAAAGCAATGGGATGTTTGAGAAACCAATGTTTCACTTCCTTATTTTTTAAATGAAAATGAAACAAAGCCATAACAAATATTGTAAAATGTTCCTTCATTAGTGTTCTTATCTTTCATTTTCAACATTATATCTGGTGTGAACCAGTAAGTTCCATGAAGGAAGTACCAGAGGTCAGTGTAATACTTAAGCTGACAGTAAAAATTAAACTTTAGGTTTTCTTCTGCTGTGAATGTATATCAGAAAACAATGTTTCCATTATCTAGTTTATTTGCTTCTTAGGGTCACTCAAAAGGCACCTCAGCAACAAATACCCCATCAGGATTCTCTTGAGAGGAATCATTTTCACATCAGGTCAAGATTTTTTATTATTTTTCAGGAAGTTCCTTTGCACTTGTCTAATTTGTTGGTTAGCCTTGCAGTAGCACACAGTTATCATTTTCTTATAAATTCAGTTTATCTGAAAGCTGTCTCAAATGCACTTTTTAAAGTTATACTTCTCATTTCTAAGATTAGTAAATCAAGGATTAGCAAAGTTTTACAACTGAATTCATACATTGCAGAAAGTGTAATAGGAAGATTTAATGTTTAGTTCCACTCTCAGTACACAGGGTTGTTTTTCATGAAAAGGTTTTGGCTTTTGCCTATATGCAAAACCTGAGCTCACCTATTTCACTGGTTTTCCATATCCGGCTGCCATTTAAAAGCCACAAACAACAGTCATCAAACTTCTTGCAACTGTCTACCATGGACTTTTATTGTAGCATCTGTAAACTCAATGAGGATGAAATTCTAATACCAAACAAGAAATCTCTGTTATTAATGGAAAATTTTATTTTTGTTTTATACTCATGTCAGTCCATTTTTCTTAAGAGCTATTATCCTGGTGCATAGAATAGGCAGATACTGTATTTTCCTACAACTTCCTTGTATGTTTATACATGAAAAAGTGTACATGAAAAAGACATTGAAGCTCTTTTTTTAGCTCTTACTGTTTTGCATACTAAAAATAGAGAAAAGCAAGGTCATAGAACACCGTAGAACACACATATAAATAATATTATTTGATCAAACTGCAAATAACAATTTATTCTTAACTTTGTGCTATAATTTATCTAACCAGAAAAGGGCAGGGAACTTCAGGCTATAAGCTATCTGCTTTTATTGCGTATATTTTTAAAGCACACACTGGTATATTATATAAGTTCCAATGAAAGATACTTTCTTCAGTGAAGAATACCACATAGTCACCTAATAAAAAAGAGAAGCAAAAGCGTGGTTACTAACCAGGAAAGCCATACGATTTTTCCTACTACAGCAGAAAATATATTCCTGCTATGTAAGCTGCAGGAAACAGAAGCAACATTGCCTAGCAGGCTTGAAAGGGGAGACTGGGTATAAAAGCTAAGACATCATCCAAGAAGAAGGAGTGCAGAGACTGAGACTGGGCATTCCTGGATCAACAGGGAAAGAGGTGGATGAGGGGGGGAGGAAAGAGAGTTGGTGCAAGCAACTTAAACACAGATTTCTATTTATTCACCTGCATCACCTTGCAAAGTTACAGACATTTGTAATTGTGTTGTCTCTTTTAGGTGTTGCAAATAAGTGCTTGTATATGTATTTAGACTTTAACCTGACTTGGACAAAGTACCATTTTCAAGTTAGAAAACAAAACATGTCCTCATCCAAGTCTGTGGTGAATCTTTCAACCAGTCCTGTGGCACAAGTGCTGTACCTAGTGTGCTCTTCACTGCCTCTAAAAGCGCTCCCCAGGTGAGCCAGGCAAAGCCCAGGTAATGGGTTGGCATCACAAGGGTCAGAGCAGATGAAAATGTCTTTCAGTGGCTCTTAGTGGCACTGAAAGCTCCCTCATATTCATCATAATGACCTGAGGGTAACAAGGAGAGTGTCCCAGGAACTTCAAGCTATGTCCTAGTGTATCTAAATTCAGTTTCTGGAATTTGCTAGCAATATAAATTTGGATGAGATTTATGTTTGATTTATTCCCTTATAATATAAATTTTAATTCTTTGGAGACAAACACTTTCTCTACTACAGCAGACCATCAGTACATGGTATATAGCCTAGACACGCAACTTAGAAAACTGAGGTTAGCAGAATTCCTATCTCCTAAAAGTCATAGTTATGGTACTAAGGAAAAGAAAAAAGTTTCGGTATTCCTATAGTTCATCTTACGAACCTTTTGGTCATGTTTTAAGGCTGAACCCTATAATCATGAAGTCTGGAAATTGATATCCGAGACTTTCCTGATATTGATGAAATGTATTTTTAAAGACGAAATGCAAAATTAGATGGCATTGTTTAATCACACATAATTAACATAACAAAATATAGACAGAACTTAACAATCCAACACATCTTTTCCACCTACTTATGAATTAAGGCATTTTCATTGCTAAATTCACTAATTGAAAGCCTGCATACTGTCCTAACATTTTGTCCTTTTGCAATAGGTCTAAAGTTTGTTTTTCGTGTGCAACACCTTGATCAATTCATAATGCAAAGAAAATACAAAGGAACACATATCAAACTGCCACTTGCTGAAAGATAGATATATTGTGTTTACACAATACAGACAGTGATATTTCTTCCTCATTTATTAAGCATATTTTACTGCTACTACTGAAAGATACTGTATCATCATGGAGCAGTTAAGAATGCTTTAAAAATGAAGCATTTATAGTATGCTAAAAGTACATTTGGAGAATGAAGAAAGATGTTTCCACATTTCTAATAGAAGATTATAGCAAATGTTGACAAAATGCTGTTTTATTTTATTCAGAACAGACACACATTAATCATTGGTAATTTATAGTCTGCATTAATAATATAATCGATCACAAGAAATGAACATTTTAGATCTTCTTTTATTCAGCAATATTATTTATAATTATCAACTACTTTAATCATAAATAACCTTCCTATAGAAAAGAAAATCTGAGTCTACAAAACAGAGCTTTTTGTACCATCTTCTGAGCATCATTTACTACGTCAGAGTTTTTAATCGTTATTTATGATACAAGTGGACTATCAAACAACGGGTGGGCTGTAACAGTTTCATTTCATGTCACTTTGTAAATGTGACATAAACAAATTTTAATACATAATGTTACTGCAAGTCTGTTGAAGCCCTGCCCAGGAGCTGAACTCTGAAAGAAAAATTTGTACTAGCAGAAACGCAAAACAAAACCTACAGGGTTCAGAAGCCAAAAAACACTGCTGTAACAGAGTTCCATTTTTAAGTCCCTAAGGATTTAGCAGCCAGTAGCTGATCAGAAAACTCTGGCCTATGGTGTATGGATGGTCAATTTTAGCTCCTAGAATGACCCATTATTAATAATTCCTTAGAGTGAAATTGAAGAAAATAATTCAATCAAAAGGCTGAACTTCAGTAATAGAATACAAAGTACTTCAAACATTTACATTAAGTTTTATTGTAATTCTCTGTCTAAAAGGCTTGTATTATGCTCTGGTTTCCTTGCTTTTAACATAAGGTTCAGATATATACATATTTCAAGGCTTTGACTTTATACATAAAACTATAATCTTTTTCCCTTAAAAATTGTGTATAATAATGAACAATAAAAGTACGAAACCTTACTAAAGTAGGATAACATATTCTTTTTGAAACCTTTGTGCAATAGAAAGATGTAAAATATCAAATTCTCAGCTTCCTTGAGAAGCTCAGTAAAAATTTAGCAGTGTCTGAAGTATACAATCATCCAATTTATAAAACCTTCCTCTTCCATCTTGAGCTTCTTTTCACTCCAAGGTTACCTTTATTTGCTGTTGCCAAACAAGGAAAGAAATAAACAGACAAAAATCAGTTTAAAATAGAGCAGTTTTGCTGTTCAGAGAGAAAAGACAATCGTGGAGCAATATGGCAAGTATATTTTCAGGAACAATCTACATTTCCTCATAAAACAATAACTTGGTAGCAGAACAGTTTTTAACTGCACAATTCTCCATGAGGGTACAATGTTTCCACAGATTAATTTCACTACAACTTGTTGCAAAAAAACCAAAATGCATAACTATGACTAAGTTCCTGGACCTTTTGTTTTGTTTTGTTTTGGGTTTTTTTTCCCCCCTTTAAATCCATACGAAATTGTGTGAATAAAATTACAAAGTAAACCTCAATAAGACAAATGCTGAATCAGTGGCACCGGTCAAATATAGAAAAGTGCCTTGTCTAACATACTCAAACAGATCAAAGCCCCTATACTGGGTACAAATCCTTTAGTGTATAATACAAGTTTAAAAGTATAATGCCACACCTTTACTGAGAAAATAAAGAACCAAACTATGAAAATTCCTGTTCTTACAACCCAGAAAACAGAGTAGCAAGAAAGAGGAAAAGTAAGTTATAAAGCCCCACCAAGAGATGACTAGATATCTCTTCTATCCTAACAAGAACAAACTGAGAAGTAAAAAGGTGTGTATGTGTGTATAGTGAGCCAAACTCCATTGGTACACGTGGCACTGGAGTCCCCTTTCCCTGAGTAACAAGGTCCACTGCCTCCCTCCAAAGTTGGATGCCATGAGGAGCAAACAACTGGCAAAGCACCTGAGGTTTCCACTGCAAGCATGGCTGGAAAGATTAGCTGAGTAGCTTCTCAAACCATTTTAATTCCCAGTATCAACTTGCAAACTAATTTTCAGGGTCTGGAGACCATCTGCAATTTCCCCTGTTTCTGACCAACATTGCCATTTTTAAAAAAAGTCTGCCTCCTTTTTAAAAACCATGTCTACTCCTTAGAACTTTACAGAAGATTTAGATACATTGCTTATTTAAAATTAAAGAGACTGGGGCAGAAAATGTGGGATACTGTCTGTTGCTATCAGGGCTAATGAGAACTTAGGAAATCTTCACCATAAAGCAGCCCTCTTTACACCCGCTGCTTTAACCAGGAGTCGCAGAGGAGTCTCTAAGTGTGGTCACAGTAGCAGCATAAGGGACAACAAGTATTTTGATGACAAATGCTGAAGCTCATATAAGGTTACAGCACATCTGTCCTCGGATGCCTGTGAGTATCAGGCTTTACTGGCCCGAAGAGGAAGCCTCTTCCCACTAAATAAATCCCAACCGAGTGATGCCACTAGAGGGAGAGCCGACCATGTTTATTAACACTATCAAGCAAGCTACCTCCAGCTCAGTGATATCACTGGCTGGATGAGGGAGGTGGGGGCAAAAAACCAACCCCCTTCGACTCTAGACAATCACAATTAAAAAAAATAAAAATAATAATGATACAAATATATGTGTAGGCTCGATTATGTCAAACATTTGCAACAATGATAGAGACAAAAGTGGAGGGACTTTAAAGAGTTTTTCCACCCACTGCTAGCATTATCAGATTCATATATTGCACTCCTGGCAAGTATCTGTTGAGCTGTTCCTAAGAAGCCTGGCAATGACAACTGGAGCTTCTGGGTAAAACATTGATGGTTTGGAGATCACAAGAGTCTATTTCACTGCTTAATATTGCTCTGTGCTGGAAAGGTGTTTTCTTCTTGCTAACCTAAACATTCCTCAGAGTAAATTAAGCTTAAGACCCCTCCTCAGCCTTTCCACAGTGACTGTGGAGAATTTATGTTTATTAAATTCTGTTTATTAAATTATGTTTATTATTATTTTTATTAATAAATTATGTTTATTAAATTATCTCTCTTTGTTAGCAACTTTAAAAGTTTTTAAAGGTATCAGATCTCCCCTCAATCTCCTCCTTTAAACCATTCTAATTCCATAACTGTTTCTTTTGGAAGAAAGTAAGATTAGTGGAACTTAGCTAGTTCTTGACGTGTACATAGTTTTATGTCCTAGGTGTTTGGTAATTATTTTATTCATTATGTTTTTTCCAGGAATTGACATGAAGTTGAACATT
Source organism: Caprimulgus europaeus (assembly GCA_907165065.1). The sequence continues at coordinate 42,806,861 of OU015525.1, read as the reverse complement.
CTTGGTTTTTCCAGCATTGCTTTTTGAAACAGCAATGAATCTCATCAGGTCAAGTGATCATTAGATCAAGTAATTTTTCTCTGATTTATTATTTTCCTATATCCACTGGTGTTTTTACCTCTGCTTCTGATGATATGTTGGCTACCTGGTTAGAGGAAACAGTCCTTGGCAGGCAAATCTCTCTTCCCTTTCCTTCTGGTATATGCCTGAAGAATACCTCTCACTATTATTTTGCAGGTCAAAAGCTGGTGGTAAAAGAGGAGTAGTCCCTCCCTGACAGTGAAAACTATAGCAATCATCATCTGATTATTGATCTTAGGGAACATTTGAAACTTCAGTGTCATGGAAAGCAAGAATTTGGGATTGGAACAACTGAGTGAAGGAAAAGTTCTTGTAGAAATTTACTAGGAGAGGAGAAAAAAAAAATACAGTTCCTAATGAAGAAAGAATGATTAAACAGCCACTTACTCTCCATAAGATTGCTAAGAAGTTAATGGCACCGAGATTTCCAGGAAGCTGCCCAACAAATCTGGAAAAAATAATGAGAATTAGTGGATTCTTGATACTCAGAATTAAAATCATACTCATTTCATAACTAACAATCACACCTGTACACTTTCAATCATTATAGGTGAAAGACACATACAAAAAACCCACACCAAACCAAATAAAAAAGCCTTATCAATGTCAAAGTCCTGCTGAAGCCCAAAACTAAAGTCCAAAAAGCCATTTTTTTCTGCTGTTCTGAATGACAGAAATCTGTAAATAGTCTAAACCTTCTTCTAAGAAAAAAAACAAAAACAAACACATAAACTGTCTTTCTCATTTGCACATTTTTTCAGAGTTCTAAGTTTACCCTTTTTAAAAACTGCATTAAGAATAACAGCGTATTTCAGCTCATCATTTATTCTATGTAAGCCACTTTTAATATTGAGTTATATTTTAGCATAATATTCTGAAAAGCTTTTCTGGCAGAAAAAAATGATCTATTATTTAACAATATATTCTTGGTTTGATTTTTACATTTACAAAAAATAATTGTGAAATTTCTCTCTTTATACAGGTTGAAATCCACCCTAAAATTATAAAAATATTTTTTTCTTTTAAAGCTTTCCCCAAGAATGCTGTCATTTTAGAATTTTAGAAGGTAAATAATAATCTCTTTTTCATTTTGGCTTCTCAAGTTGGCCAAAATCTTCTGAAAAGAGCTCAGAAAATTTTTGGCTCAGCCAAATCAGAACCTTGTCTGGTTTAGCAGAAACGTTAACCTAAACCTAATCCAAAGTAAAATGCTGGTTTTGTTTCTCTTTCCTATTAAAATCCAAGACTAGTGAGAACAACTCTCTGTTCATGTTATTGTTTCAGGGGATTTTGGTGGTGTCTTCTGTAATCTTATTCCACAAAAGCAGGACTTGCTAGTATTTATATGCCTTTGAAATTTCATGTTTTATTTATGTTATTTATGTATTACACTTCTGGGCTACTGTGATATCAGCCCTTGGGAAAATTAAACCCTTTTGCTGAACAGACTCCAAAATATGTTTGGAAAGCACTACTACAATCTATGTTTACTGAAATATCAGTCTTATTACTTTTTTTCCTGTTATTAGTAGGATCAGTGATGGATTTGGCTGCATCTGGAGCAAGGATTTAGATTTCTAATTTAAAGAATGATAAACAAGGGGAAGATAAACAGCTATGCAGGAGAACAAGGTAACACATTTTTGCCATTTTTGGCATTAGTTTAATCATTGCCAATATGGTGAACAGAGGGGTTCAGACAACTGTCAGCAAGGAACAGATGGACTAAACAGCAGCAGAACATTTTAAACAGTTTAGAAGATTAGTACAAAAGTCAAAGGGTCTACAGAGTAGTATTGGGGAGCAGGGAAAGACATGGAGAGGGAAATAACTCACTTTTTGAAATTGCTTAGCAGGTGGTTAACATTACCAGGTACATGTGATGTAAGAATTATTGCATTAGAGAAAAATCTGATACATGCCTGGCAAGAGTTACTGCCAAAAGCAACTTCTGCATAGACTTTTCTGACCCACTCATGTTCAATCAAAAAGTTGTCAGTCATTCGCTACAGCAGAGCTTCAAACCACTGAGCACACCAGAGGTGAAAGTTTCATGCAGGTACCCAAAATGCAAGTGAGTGGCTGGCTGATAGCTACACTTGTTAAAAGAAGTCCCCAGAGCAAAAGTAATGTACATTAATGCTTATAGCATTTCATTCAATTGTGATTCAAATACTTGCAAGAAAGAAATCCTTACAAATGTTGCAAGTTGAACTACTGATTTTTACTTCTGTATGGTGTCATTTTCGACCCAAAGAAAGTTACTGCAACATTTATTTAAACATACAAGCTAGTCTGATCTTCTCAGTCAATGTCTCCATGATATAATATCCAGAATTATAAAATAATAAATACTATAGAAAACAAGGATTTATTCTGGGAATTCTTATAAAAAGAATACTTTTTATAATACAAAATACACCATTACACCCACTTACATAGCATTTATTTAATGGGACCTTTGTCAGAAGTTTGAAAGAAGAACCTGTGCTCCAAAACTTTGATCTGAATTTTATTCTAATTTCTAGTCTTCATAAGAAATTGAACAGCTTTTCAGCCCACCTCTCTATTATTGACAGTTCTTAGTAGGAATCATGAGAAATATGAAATCCCTTATCTTTTTAGAATGGGAGACTCCTTTAAACTCTCTGTGATTTTCTTATATTCAGCATCACATTTCTAAAAGATGGAAAGTTTTCCTCAAAAAACTTTCTTCCAACAGCCCTATGATGACATCAAGCTGAGTGGTGCAGTTGACATGCCTGAAGGACTGGATGCTATCCAGAGGGACCTGGACAAGCTTGAGAAATGGGCCTATGTGAACATCACGAGATTCAACAAGACCAACTACAAGGTCCTGCACCTGTGTCAGGGAAATCCCCAATAACAATACAGGCTGGGAGATGAAGACATTGAGAGCAGGAGAAGGACTTGGTGGTACTAGTGGATGAAAAGATGGACAAAAGTTGTCAATGTGCACTTGCAGCCCAGAAGGCCAACCATATCCTGAGGTGCATCAAGAAACTTGTGGCCAGTGGGTCGTGGGAGGTGATTCTGCCCCTCTGCTCAACTCTGGTGAAACCTCACCTGGAGCACAGCATCCAGCTCTACAGTCCTCAGCATGAGAAAGACATGTTGGAGTGGGTCCAGAGGAGGGCCTTAAAAATGATCAGAGTCATGGAACACCTCTCCTATGAAGAAAAGCTGAGTTGGGGTTATTAAGCCTGGAGAAGAGAAGGCTCCATGGAGACCTTATTGCAGCCTTTCAATACTTGAAGTGAGAAAGATGAAGACAGACTTTTTAGCAGGGCCTTTAGCAATAAAGGTTTAAAACTAAAAGAGGGTAGATTTAGACTAGATATAAGGAAGAAATTTTTTACAAAGAGGGTGGTGAAGCACTGGAACAGGTTGCCCAGAGAGGTGATAGAAGTCCCATCCCTGGAAACATTAAAGGTCAGGTTGGACAGGGCCCTAAGCATTCTAATCTGGTTGAAGATTTTCCTAATCATTGCAGGGTGGTTGAACTAGATGACCTTTAAATATCCCTTCTAACACAAACTGTTCTCTGATTCTGTAATTCTGTAGATTGGGACTTCCCTACAAATACTGAAGTTCAGGCTCATTTTTTTCAGCCAAAAAAATTGAAAGAGGCTAATTCTTTCAATTCACCATCATTCAGAGACTGACAGGTATTAAACAATAAAAAATATTATATGGAAGGAATGAAAGACTGGAATGAGATATTCCAGAGCTTTTTTCACTGTGGGAAAGCTAAAGTAAATATTTCTATCTGTGTCTTGATCCATCAAAAATAGTAACTACATTACACTTAGGCAATAAAATAAATAACTATTGAGTACATGTCCTGGTGTTAGAATAGAGTTAATTTTCTTCTTAGTGGCTAGAAAGTGCTGTGTTTTGGTTTCAGTGTGGGATTTGTTATAAGAAGAATGTTGATAAGGAACAAGAACATCGTATTTGGATAGTTTGCAAGTCCAAAGGACTGTCAGGAGGAAAGTATAGTAGTTTCACAGAACTGACAGTTGGATATATCAATAATATATTCCATATCATATTACGTCATGTTCAGTATATTAGCTGGGGCTCACAGGAAATGGGGGGATTCTCCTGAGGATCACTCAGGCACACTTATCCGGGATTGCAGTTTCAGGTTCAGGGTTCCTTTTCCCTCCTCCGTGGTTGCTACCAGTGGGTGGTGAGCAATTATACTGTGCATCACTCATATATATATATAAACAAATATATATTGTTGTTGTTGTTGATGATGATGATGATGATGATGATGATGATGATGATGATGATGATAATAATAATAATAATAATAATAATAATAATAATAAACAATAATAATTTTGCTCTAATTATTAAATTGTTCTTTTCTCAAGTCTCCTTATCTTTACCCCTCCAATTCTCTCCCTTATTCTGTAGCAGGTTGAGGGGAGGAGTGGGGGGCAGCATATGCAAGTGGCTGTGTCTTGTTTGGCTGCCAGCCAAGTTAAACTGCTAAAGAACATCAGGGCAAAAGCTCTCAAAGCAGTCTCACCACAAGTCAGGATATCATAGTTTTTGAGTCATGAAACTTCTAAAAAGATAAAATAATACCTCACTTGCTAACAACATTGCTTTCACTAATGAAGAATCATTTATTATTTGATTAGCAATTGTTCTAAGCAAGAGTTTAAATCACAAATATAGAATTTAGTAAAATAAACATTATTTAAATATTTCTTCCTATTTTAATGATGTAAAAGGAACCTGGCCTTGACATTTTGCATTAAAAAAATGATAGGAAGTGTGGTATATAAATTACAGTTTTGAAAGTTTCTGAATTGTTAAAAGAGATTGCAAAAGGTAGACTTAATATCCATTATATTTGAAAAAAATAAGGTAACTAGTGGAAAATACATTGTCTTATTGATCAAAGACCATTAAGTCATTTTTCTGTACAGTACATTTCTTTCAGTAAAAAACTTGGGGTTTTTTTGTTTGTTTGGTTGGTTGGTTGGTTTTTTACATTAAATAAGATATGATAACAAAACTGTGATTCATAACTTGATTTTACACATCTTCTTGACAGATTTTGAATTCTCACCTGATAGATAAGAAACCCAAATTTAAACTAAGTCCTTTCATCATTGCAGCCAGGGATCTGAACCATGACCTTCTACCCCAACACAAGGATGTTACTAATCATAAGAAAAAAACATCAAGAAACCTAAAATTGTTTTCAGCCAAGTAGGTAAAAAACATGGGTTTCAAATCTTTGCCAGTAAATTTTAAAATATTAAAATATTTTAAAAGTGACCAGTCACCCAATTAACATCTCTACTATTTTAGAGGTGTTTTGTCTGACTAAGTGCATAGGACGTCTCTTTGCAAGGCATTTGACACCATCCCTCATGACATCCTTATCTCTAAATTTGAAACATGTGGGCTTGATGGATGGACCACTCAGTGGATAAGGAATTGGCTGGATGATCACACTCAAAGAGTTGTGGTCAACAGGCTCGATGTCCGAGTAGAAACCAGTGACAAGTGGTGTCCCACAAGGTTCGGTATTGGGACCGGTGCTCTTTAACATCTTTGTTGGAGACATGGACAGTGGGATTGAGTGCACCCTCAGCAAGTTTGCCAACAACACCAAGCTGTGCGGTGCTGTTGACACACTGGAGGGATGGGATGCCATCCAGGCTTGAGAGATTGGCCTGTGCTAACATAATGAAGTTAGACAAGGACAAATGCAAAGTCCTGGGGCAATCCTAAGCACAAATAGAGGCTGGGCAATGAGTGGCTTGAGGACAGCTCGGAAGAGTAGGACTTGGGAGTGGTGTTAGATGAGAAGCTGAACATAAGCCAGCAATGTGCGCTTACAACCCAGCAGGCCAACTGTATCCTAGGCTGCATCAAGAAAAGCATGGCCAGAAGGTCAAGAGAGGTGATTCTGCCTCTATACTTCACTCTCGTAATGTCCAACCTGGAGTACTGCGTCCAGCTCTGGAGCCCCCAACATACCAAAGACATGGACCAGTTAGAACGAGTCCAGAAGAGGGCCACAAGAATGATCCAAGGGCTGGAGCACCTCTCCTATGAGAACAGACTGAAAGAGTTGGGGTTGTTCAGCCTGGAAAAGACAAGGCTCCGGGGAGATCTTATAGCGGCCTTGCAGTACCTGAAGGGGCCTACAAGAAAGCTTGGGAGGAACTTTTTGTAAGGGCAGGTAGTGATAGAACAAAGATTAATGGCTTTAAGCTGAAAGAGGGTAGGTTTAGATTAGATATTAGGAAGAAATTCTTTCCTTTGAGGGTCATGAGACATTGAAAAAAGTTGCCCAGAGAAGTTGTGGATGCCCGCTCCCTGGAAGTGTTTAGGGCCAGGTTGGATGAGGCTTTCAGTAACCTGATCTAGTGGAAGGTGTCCCTGCTCATGGCAGTGGGGTTGGAAGCAGATGACCTTTAAGTTCTCTTCCAACCCCAACCATTTTATGATTCTATGATTCTATGTCAAAGAATTTCTTCCTTGCAGGTTGAGAAGTACTTGGATATATATGGAACCTGGAAGTCAGAAAGGGAGAAAAATAAAACGTTAGGAATTTACATATGCCAGTGAAATTTACTGTAGTCATTGTTCTCATAATCCTGGTCATTGTATAGTAAACTATAAATTATAAGTCACATAGTCTATTTCCTTGTGCCTTGGAAGAGTGCCATTTGTCCATTTAAGTCAGTCTTTTCCCAGTATCTACTTTGACTATGTGGATAGAAGGAAAGGATGTTGCAATTAATATTTTATTCAGTGTTCTGCACAGGAAATTCTCAAGGAGTCTGAAATACTGAAAAACATAAACTAAATTCTTAAAAACATTAATTTGGAGAAGCTTGAGCACATCTGCATAAACCAAAAGAATGTTGAACAATACATCCATCTTTGTTAAAACCACTGAGCTACATGAGCAAGGTCCCTTTGAGATTGTCAGACTGTCTGCCTGATTTGCTGCCATATTGCTCTCTAAGTCCTGTTCTTACAAAACCGTATATCTCTGTCATTATTCTCATTAGAAGACTGTTTTGGAAGCTCGCTGCTGTGATAACTGTATAAAGATGTCTAGTTTTCAGGCTAAAGTAATTTCTGATGAGTTTGCATGCACTTCTTGCTGTGCCTATTGCACCTTATCTCATATACCTCTCCTTCTACTAATGTACTATTAGGCAGCGCTAAGAAAAATTAAATCTGATAAGGATCTGTTCAAACAAGAACATTCAGATCTCTCCCCTGCTTCATCCTAGTAGCCCTTCCCCACACTTTGTTGAGTGTCAGTGACCATAATCACTGATTGGTTGGAAGTGTCCTATGGAGATCACGTAGTCCAACTGCCCTGCCAAAGAAGGTTCACCTAGAGCAAGCTGCACAGCACTGCATCCAGGTGGGTTTTGAATATCTCCAGAAAAAGAGATTCCACAAACTCTCTGAGCAGCCTGTTCCAGTGCTCTGTCACCCTCACAGTAAAGAAGTTTTTCTTCATGTTTAAGTGGAACCTCCTGTGTTCCAGCTTTTGCCTATTGCCCCTTTTCCTATTGCTGGCCCTCACTGAAAAATGTCTGGTTCCATCCTCTTAACACCTGCCCTTTAGATATTAATAAATATTAACAAGGTCCCCATAATCTTGCAGAGCATTTCAGAGGAACTCATATCTGTCCTTTATAAAATGAAGCTATATGTGCCTACCTCTTATGAGATAAATAGAAATTTAATGTACCATCTCATGGCACTATGACGTGATTCATGCTCACAAGATAACTGAATCACTCCTTCATGTCTTTCTCTCCAGCTGTTGAAAGCCAAAGAGAGCCTACTGTACATCTGTTCTTAGTAACTTTTCAGCTTAAATATTATCTTTTATAATGATAACTTATTCCAATTCTATTCCTTGAGGCTTCAAGATCATCTAGATATTACTTATCTTTGAGATCTCAGATGTCCTTTATGTTGATCACATCTCCTAGTCCTGCATCCTCAGTAAATTTCACTAGCATACTCAGTAAGTGAAGACAGCATAGTTAAGTTCCCTCAGGATTCTGTTTCATAATGCCTTTTCTTGCAATCAATACTTATCTTTCAGTACTGTCGTCTTTCCCCTCCTCATTAGCTGGTTCCTAAATGATGTTACTATCAAGAATCTAATATTTTCTGTCCTAACAAGTCATTCCTCATAACAGACTGCAGTTTTGGGCATAGCAGCTTAAAAAGGTAATGAGACAAGGCTTTAGGGAAGGTTAATATTTCTTACTCAATCAACTGATTTAAGCATAGGCATAAGGGGGAAACACACAAGCATTATAACACTCAGGGAGCAATCAAACAAGCTTCTCTTCTCATTACTCAAGAACAGGTTTTGTGTGTCTCGAAATACACCAAATAAAGAGTTTGCCCAATAGAACATTACATGTGTTCCACTTCGCCCAACAAACAATACCTCCCTTACTGCAACTTGGACCGGTAGATCTATTGCATCCCTCCATTAATCTCATTTGATGTATGTAAAATTGTCAACAGTTATTTAATAAATACCTCCCTTGGCGTAAAAAGGTAAAGATAAACCAAATAACTAGGTCCTCAATTTTCAGCTTAATTATTTTCATCAGAAAATTGGAACTATCCTTCAAAGTATCAGTTACTTCTCTAGTTCTTTTTCATGAGTATTTAGTTACAAATATATAAAAGTTGCAATATAAATTATTTCAGCAGAATTTGTTTATTCATTATCCTTTTGCAACAAGGTTCGTTCTGTCCTATACTGAACAGGCCACTACATAATTAGCAAATTATTATCTCCTCCCATTTTCTCCGGTGTGAAAAAAACTTAACAACATTTGGATTATAGAAATCTTATAAAGATAGGCTACTTTTGATCAAAGAATAAGGAAGGAAAGAAAGAGAGGTCAGAAGAGGAAGAAAGGCTTAAATTGCTTTGCACTGGAAAAACAATTTTGTTGATACATAATGAATTACTATGTTCTTTGACTACTGGGTAGATTAAGAACTGGAGGAGGAAGCAAATCAGCACTGTATGGGTTGGGGTTTTTTTTGTTTTTAAGTAGAGACAGCCTGTAATAGAAAGCATGTTATTTACATTTATAGTCATATGAATACTGCAACACTGTTCTTTTAAACAGAACTTAACTATGTTTGTTTTCCTGTTTTCCTTCACTATCTGGTACTCATATTTCAGGAGCACATTTCTATTTCCCATTGTTTTGTAACATTCACCACATTTTAACACTTGAAAATATGTCCTGAAAGAGATATTTATACATCTCAAAATACATAAAATGGATGTGAAGTTAATAAGTACATCACTACAACTAGAATGAATTGTTCAGCAGTCCAAGAAAGACTCTATTTCTTAAACATCTGCAATAAATCTGAATATTTGCCATGCACTCCTTCTTATGATATACTTCCAGCACTTTAAACAGCAAAGAGCACATCCAAAGCTGTATTGCTATCATATTCCATGATAGCAAGTAGGAAGGATATTTTTTAAAAAGTCAAGAATTATGTATTCTAATGTTTCTACATTTACTTTGTATTTTGAAAGAACTCCACAAGCATTAGTAATCAGTACATTAGTACTCAGTTATTAAGTTAGTATTCAGTCTAAAGAAACGCAGAATAAAAAGGGAATATGTATAATTTTAATAATATATATTGAAGTTGCAAATATTGTGGGGGGGGGTTAAACAAATATTACAATGACTACTGCACTGGATCCAAAATTATGCTAACAGAAGTTCAGCTATGCCTGATATTTTTTTCTACAGAAAGCCAAAACTCAGCTGCATGTCTTCACAGCTCTGCTCCAGCCTATAACCAAACCAACTGGCAGTTCTTGCACTCTTGACAATGGATATGTAATTGCTAGTTTCAGCTAGAGAAGGAATTTTTCAGTTATAGTTTTTTCGGATAGAAAGGAGGAGGAGGTAGTTGCATTGATTCACATTTACTTTTCTTTGGTATCTGGTTTTATTAAAACTCAACTACATTCAATATTTCTTTGTAAAGAAGAAAACAATCTTAATTAGCCTTAATAAGCCTTATCCTACCACAGAACCCAGATTTTACTTGGCTTATCTTCTTTCACATTTAATTACATTCTAATCCTTAAGAAATGACCCAGGAAACAATATAGCATTAAAAAACTTGCAAAGTTTGCTAGAATAGCTAAAGACATATTTATTGTGCAGTCAATCATATAAATACCCATCAGTTAAATTATTTTTCCTTTATTTGACACTAACTTATATTTACCATTTACTCAAATTTTCACCAAAACTGGTATGCATGGAACTCAAGATAATGGCAGTCATTTTCTTATAATCTCATGCCATTGATTCTGCATTCATTTCCTTTCCTGTCTTTATCATTTCAATCACAACCTACAATGTGCAACTGGTATGAATCTTACCTAAAGCCTCTGGTGCTTGTGCGTGATAGTTTTTGCTGTTTGGAACATCAGCTTTTCTGAAATGCAGTCAGACTTGAAGTGTTTGTATAGACACATGTTAATAGCTACTGTGTTGACTGTGTCACACAGGTTTTTGATCCTTTTCACAAATCCATTTAGACCTGCTATTTAACTAGCACAAAATGCTTCCTTCAGTACTTCTATGATCTGAATGTCTGGCACATCCACTTCGAAATTTTCCTTTTCTCTTCACAAACACTGGAGTAAGGATTCCACCCAGTATTTATATTTTGAGTATAGAGATGTTTTCTTGCAACCAAGAAATAAAACTCTTAGAAATTAGTCTAAAGTCTATAAATGTATGAAGAGCACAAAAACTTATCACAGGGAGCAAACATAACTAAAGGAAAAACATTTTGAACTTTTTTTTAAGGTGAAGTAAGTTAATTTTGCTCTGAGAACTACATTGTGCAACAGCAAAGTATTATGTATTCAAAAGAACAGCAACTTCTAGAAGTACTCAAAGTACTCATTACATAAAGTGAGAGGTTTGAGAGCTGCAATAAACTTTCCTGAGTTTGTTAGATTTATGATCCACTCTTGTTAACCATAGAGTATATTCAAAATAGATGACAGAACTGAGTTTCTAGTTGGGTAATATGGTGCAATTCCTTTCCCTTCCACTGAGTCTACAACTTGTGCAGACCTCGAAGTTAGAGCTTGAGTGTCCATTTGTTCACGTTCTTCTAATAATTTAGAGATGAAATAAAGTTGGCAATTCAGTGCTTAGCAAGAGATTACAATAGATCTCAGAACTTTCTTGTTCAAGGGTGGCCTTCTGCTTGTCTGAACAACTTCAGTTGAAGCTGTCTGAACAGATTGTCCTGTTTCTGGAAGGTTAGTGCTGCAGTACTTTCCAGGTACACAGAAATCGCCATTTTTGTCATAGTATGACATCTTGTGGACTGCTGGTAGTACTACGAAAGGACTCACTGTTCTTAATCTAAATATTACTCACACGGTATAAACTAGCACACGGAGTGCCTGTTTCTTTTAAAGCTGGCTGGGTCAGCTGTCATCTATTTATGGATATAAAGCATTGCAGAGGATAAGATTGTGAGAAAGGAGATACATAGGCAAAACATAATTAAAGTACAGTCACTCAGCCTTATGATGGCAATGTGCAAGGCTCAGGGTAGGAAAGCACCTTACTGGTGCTCAGCACCTTACTGGTGAGGAACAGGATTCCAAGACTGGCTCATTCCCATCTTCAGTCTTTTTTTTTTTTTTTTTTGTTTTTTTTTTTTTGTTTTTAAATTAACCCAGTTTCTGACAGGCAGTCGGAAAAAAGGATAAGAATCCCTTGACACGTTGCCTGGCAGGCAGGTGGTAGGTCTCTCTTTACAAACCTCTGAGGAATGAAGAATAGGAAAGGACAGACAATACTGAAGAGCTTGAGAGATTTTTTCCCCCTTCATTGCCAAAAATGGAGAGTATTCAAGATTAGCTTAAGGTTTAGAGCATGACTAAAAAGCTTGCTTACAAGACACGTGAGCTTGCCTGGTTGTATCACCGGCCCACATTGTTACCTCCTTATTAACAGTAATGGAAAAAATCTGTCTGATCATTAAGGTTCTGACTATATTTGAATACATTCCTATATACACCTAATTTAAATCTTTTCTGACTTCCATATTCAAAGAAAACCTGGTGCTTTATTTCAGATAAGAAGACAGTACTGATTTATAAGCCAGTAGAAAATTTAAACTGAAATGTATATAGTTTTTGTTTGTTTGTTTGTTTTTCCCACAGGAACTGAGGTCAACAGTTTCAGACAAAATGTTTCTTTGCTCTCAGATCCCTTTATGGCTTTCTGTTTTGTGCACAGGGTGTCCAAATCTATTCTCTCTGTTTCAGACCACCCATTAGTTCTTCAGATGTAAGAATATGCTATACAGCATTCCAAACAGAAAAATATTGTGAAATGTGAACATGGACAAGGAAAGGGAAAGGAGATTGTATTTTACAAAAGAAAAACAACATTCCACTGAAACTGTGAAACATGTCACTATTCATGAGGGTAGATGACTGAGATACCGTCTTTAGACTTTTCCTCCAGAGTTGAACTTAATTTTACAGTTTTGACTGAGCAGGGAAATGTCAAAATGCTCTGAGAACTTGTCAGGAGTTTCCTATTCTAATTTCATGGGTTTCAGAGAGGAAAAATGTTTTGGCTAGGTACATAACCTCTGGATCTCTAGTCTAAATGAAGGGAAGTTCCAAAGCTTTCTCTTCTTCATTAGGTTTTGTTGTTTGTTTGCTTGTTTCTAAAAGATTCATTAGTTTAAGAAGAAAGATTTTTTTCTAAAAGAGTAACGAGCTTAAGAATGTCTTTCAAGTTCAAGTCTTGGCAAACAGAGTGAAAATGCTTCAAAACTAGGATAATATTAGGGGTAGGATTCAGTCCAAGATGAAGACCTCATTGATAGTGACTACATCTCCACAGTACTGGAAGCCCAGACAGCTATAATGCTTCAGAAAAATAAATTCAGCAGTCAGTCTCAACCTGAATCCGATGCTATACTGAACACAGAGAAAAAGATGCATAACTTGTTAACTAACTGTCAGTGCTGCATCAGTTTTACAGACACATAGATTAAAGACAAGCAAAAAATTACCATACTAATAAAGCACAGTATAAGTTAGACATGATTATTAAAGGAAAAAAAAAAAAGAAAAAAAAAAAGAAAAAGATATTTTAACCAAAAAAGAAAACTGGTCAAATATATTTTCTAAAGTTAGCTGCTCCAAGCACCAGGATGCAACTGCACACAACATTACAGCAGCACATCAAAACCAAATTAACTTCTAGTTTTCAGTCAGTTATACTTTGCAATAGCCAGGTGTTATCTACTGCATATTTGCACAGGGTATGTTCCTTTCTGGTGAGCTGAAGTCTTGGAATTGTTTGGAGTTCTGCACAACTAGTTTACTGGTGGAGACATGCTTAATATACATATATGCTTTCAATCCCAACCATTAAACAAGTATGATCCAATAAAATTCTAGTCTTCTACAGGAACTGTAAACTAAACAATAACATCAAGTGGAAAAACAACCCTCTGTCTAGAAATGAATTCCATGCAAGAAGAAAAAATAAATCTAGATAACATAACACCTGAAGCTGAAGGACATCTGATTTCAGAGGAAAAAATCTTGGATATTCTTGAACACCAACAGTATGATAGTCATGATATCATAGAATCATTTAGGTTGGAAATGACTTTTAAGATCATCACATCCAACTGTAAACCTAACACTGACAAGTCCACCACCATGTCCCTAAACACCACATCTACACATTTTTCAAATACCTCCAGGGATGGTGGTTCCACAACTTCCCTGGGCAGCCTTTTCCAATGCTTGACAATCCTTTTGATGAAAAATTTTTTCCTAATATCTAATTTAAACCTTCCCTAATGCAACTTAAGGCCATTTCCTCTTGTCCTATCACTTGTTACTTAGGAGAAGAGACCAACATCCACCTCGCTACAATCTCCTTTCAGGTAGTTGTAAGGAGCAATAAGGTTTCCCCTCAGCCTCCTTTCTTCCAGACTAAACAACCCCAGTTCCCTCAAGTGCTCCTTATAAAACTAGTTCTCTAGACACAAGTTGCCTTAATTTATTATTTCACTCTTCTGAACAGACATCATTTGCTTATAATTTATATCAGGCCAAAGGAAATGCAGGCCTGCTGTTGAATGGGGCGTGTGCCCGGGTAACAGGAGACTCTGAGAAGGCAGAGATACTGAACATCTTCTTTGCTTCAGCCTTTATGGCGAAAAGTGCCTCAGGAATCTCAGATGCTATCTGGCCCCATCCTCTCAACACCGACATTTGGGTATTTATAAGCATTGTTAAATCCACTCTCAGTCTTCTTTTCTCCAGGCTAAACAGACCAAGGTCTCACCCTTTCCTCACAGGAAAGATGTTCCAGCCCCTTTATCATCTTTGTATCTCCCTGCTGGACTCTCTCCAGTAGTTCCTGGTGTTTCTTGAACTGGGAAACCAAGAACTGGGTACAGTACTCCGGATGTGGCCTGACTAGGGCACAATAGAGAGGGAAGACAGCTTCCCTCCACCTGCTGGTCTTTTTAATGCATCTCAGGATACCATTGACCTTCTTGGTGTATTGGGTTGGCCAAGAGGGCACACTGCTATCTCATGATTAGCTTGCTGTCCACCAAGACTCCCAGATCCTTCTCTGCAGAGCTGCTTTCCAGCAGGTCAATCCCCAACCTGTACTGGTGCATGGGGTTGTTCCTTCCTAGGTGCAGGACTCTACACTTGTCTTTGTTGAGCTTCATTATGTTCCTTTCCACCCAACTCTCAAGCCTGTCCAGGAGTCACTGGATGGCAGCACAGCCTTCCAGCGTATCACCCACTCCTCCCAACTTCCGTATCAGCAGCAAACTTGTTGAGGGTACACTCTGTCCCTTCATCAAGGTCATTGATGAATATGTTGAACAAAATTCTTATAATACTTTAAAAAAAAAAAGCGCAAAGTATAACTTTCTAGAACCAGACAATGACAGTTTCTGTCTGTATTTAAGCAGCAGATCATAAGTATTGCAGTAGGTCAGGAGTAGCATATCAATCATTTTTCACAGAAAAAAGAAGTAAAGTTGTGTAGACATCTGTCTGACAGAAGTAGTCAGAAATTACAAAATGAACCTCATGATTTTTCACAAATGAGTTTAATCACTCCCATATGTTATAAACCATGCTTTTCTTTTTTTTTTTTTTTGTGTCTTGGCTAACAAAATTGTGCAAGAATGGTTTTAGGCCTAGTAAGGAAGATATAGCTCTCACACAAACGTGTTTTACACCTGAGTCACTTTGTGATAAAACCATTTAGTCTTAATTGTTTGTTTTAAAACCAGGTCTTAACTACACTAAGAAGAATGTGGTTCTGTTAACAGACACAGACCAGGCTTGAGTCATTATGGAAGATGTAAACAAACTGGATAGAGTCCAGAGAAGAGTAATAAAAATTATAAGAGGCGCAGAAAATGACCTATGAGGAAAGGTTGAAATAATGGAGCTTGTTTAGTCTAGAAGAGCAAAAACTGAACTGGGACATGATCACAATCTTCAAATATGTGTAATGCCCTTTCTATAGAGGACAATGAGCAACTGTTGTCTATGTTCACCAAGGACAGTGTAAACAATAATTTACAAAATTTGCAGCAATGGAGATTAAAGTTTGATATTAAGGACAAATCTCCAACTAGAGCTAGCTAAATCACAGGATTTCTGGTTTGGAGAAGTTTCAAAAGGATTTTCAAGAGTAAATTGAAGTTTTGGACTGAATCAGAATACCAAAAACAGTACTGCAAAAATTCATAGCATAAGACAAATGACAATCAGTCAGGAAGGATTAAATATTATACAATTTATCTTATAGAGAACTTTCTTATAGTTGCTTTAAAATTCTATTAAACAATTAAAACCAGTTTTAACTGCTCAGAAAACTTGGATGGGCGCTGTAGGGTCTGCAGAAGTCTTTTTAGTACCTGATATTCTTAAATCTGATGGGATTTCTCCATATGTGGCATATTTTATGTCTTATTTACACAAATATATGGTGTATGGCTATTGACACAGTAGAGTCTTTTAATATACATTTAGAAGTAGAGCCCTTTAAGACAAAAGGGAAGCTTTTGTTCTTTAATACTATATAATAACATTGCAGAAAATATCCTTATAGTTTTACTGTCTTATAAACAAAGCAACTGCACACATGGAGCGACCTCCTTTGGAAAGAAAAAAAGATGCTGTAAGTCTAATTCCACCCACCCATTATCGGAATCTATGTGTATAAATAATGAATAGCCTGTGAAACACTTATTTAAGCAAAAGTCAGTTTTGCAGTTTTTTCAAGAGGACATTAAACTTAACTGGCTTCAAAAGCTTCTTTCCTCTAAAGTAGCTGGGATAGATAATGCATACATATAAATACTTTAAAAAACATATACACACATTTGCAATACATATGAAAACATTAGTTGGTATGTATTACATGAGTATTTTGTCTTTTCCCCAGAAACTGTTTCTATTAATTTCAGGTGAAAAGGAAACAAGAATATCTGAATTCTGAAGATTAGCTACAGTTCTATATAGACACTCTATAAATCATGCATGTCTGTTATTAACTTTAATATACTCAAAATTAAAATATATATATTTTGAACACAATTGTACAATATACAATTCAGAACTGCAAGCTAATTCAAACATTTTTTCATTCTGTCAAACTGGTAAAAAAAATCTTTAATTTTAAGCATCCAATTTAAGTGTTAACAATAAATTTCTTACACTTAATACGGATATTATTGTTGGAAAGATAACATAGCACCTGAAAGATGTTAAAACACAGAAAGTGACTGTTAGGATGAAAGTTATAGAAATTAATGCCATATGGAGATAAGCTGAACCAATGCTACTGTACACTAATACTCATTACAATTGGTTGCCCACAGAAGAAATAAGTTTCATACTTTGAATTAAAAAACTATTCATTTTGATCATGGACAGAGAATCTGGAGTTAGGATTAGCTATTTATGATAAATACTGGAAGTGTAAATAGCATTATCCCATCTAAATGTCCCAAGAAAGGTAACATTCACTACATTAGAAAATCTGCTCCATAAACCCATCTGGAACACAGTTGAACTTGGACCCTTTTCACAAGCCAGGCTAAAGAAAGTTAAACTATCACAAATCTACTTACCAGAAGCAGAGGTTGCTTTGAGACATGCTGTTTGCACGTATAGCCACAGCAGACATCAAACATTGAACCTAAGAACATTTTAACTGTAGCTACAGACACAAGATACTCTATCCTACATATGGTCTATGAAGAGAGATTTCCTCTATTCTCCTTACTCTGGGAATGCCTCTTACTTATTTACAGAGCATGCAGGAAAAGAGAGACTGTTCTACCACTCTACAACAGGATGTATCTCTCCTGTAAGCCTCTGCGATGCCTTAGTAGCTCTGCAAACTGCAGAGTTAGGAATATGCTGGAGGCTGCTGAAGAAGTGGCATCTTAGAATCAATTCTAAAGTGGTACGTCTGCAAAGAAAACATGGTATTAGGACTAAAGGGTACCCGATGATGTAATTACCAGGCAAATTAAGAAGGTCTGTTTTTCCAACTGTAGAAAAGTCATAGACCTGCAAATATTTCTTACTGCTCAGACAGCAAGCTATTTAATATTTTTCACTTCCTTAGTCTCGTTCAAAGAATTGAACGAGAAATCTTTAAGTTATTGAAGACCCACTCATGTAAGAGATTGAAAAAAGAAGATGAGAAAGGTAGCATGCAGGTAGAATTAATCTGTCACATGAAAAAAATGGAAGGTATTAAACTGAACATTAGAGCCAATTTGAACCCTGAATAACCTGTGGTGTCTTCTCAAAGACTGGAACATGGCTCTACAGGAAAGCCAAAAAAGATAACTTTTAATGTCATCAGCAGCAGGAAACTGGAATAGCAGGTACTGTAGAATAGTAATAGAAGCTCAATTCTTTTGAGAAGTAGGATTCAGGGAAGAAACTAAATTACAAACAGATGAGAGAAGTTGTCTCTTCAGTTGTGTTATCCATTAAGTAAGTCTACATTTTAGGTCCTTAAAGGTGGTAAATGTTGGAGAAGCTTTAGTCAGTGTCTAAAAAGTGCTTTGGCAGTCTAATCGGGAATGTGTAGTTAGTCACTGATTCATTTTACATGATCTTGAGACACATACCTGCTTGTAAATACTGGAGGTAGATTAAAAGCTAGATGTGCCAAGCTATCACTGTTTTGGGGAAAAGTTCACAACCAACACAACAGGATGTTTTAATCATCATTATATTATCATATATCATTACATATAACCACATTGATTCTTTCAGAATCACTACCAGTGGACGATTAAACAATAAATCACTGGTTTGGGGAAAGCCTCTGTTGCACGAGTCCTTGCAGCTTAGTCTTTAGCTGCACTTTATGAGACTCTCCAAATTGCTGTTCTGTTCAATTCTTACACCCAGCTGACCTGTGGTCTCTATGACTTCATGATCCATCCCTACTGGTTATCTTAAGCTATGCATTAAAATTCTTCTACCTTACCTATGTATGAAAGACTGTCCTGTATGACCATTTCTACATCTGCAGGAACAGTTTCTAATGGCTACTTACAAGTATGGTTTCATCAGTAGGAATCACCTGAGAGTGTTACTGGGGTTGCCAGATTTTCCACACAGGATGTCGGTCAACATATTTAAGAATAAAGGAAGATTTATCGAGGGCAGCCCAAAGGTATCCTTAGGACTGCCCAAAATTCCCACCTCGAGAGTTCCAGTAACAGTCAAGTATTTCTTGCAAAAGTGGTGAGAAGTTCAGTCAATCACTTTGCCTTAAGTCACTCATCTATGTAGTTTCATCTACGTGATGACTTGATGGGGAGTTCCTGGACTATCCGTGGTATTAACAGCCTAAGTGTACAGGGTGTATACTCAGGAACAGCCCTTATACCCAGCTGCACCACAACTGTAGTTATAGGACAGGCATGGATGTCATCCTTTCATCACACTTACAACTTAAATTCCACAACTCTGTAGCTCCTGCCACAAATAGCATTTCTCTTTTTCACATGTGTACCGGTGTAACAATATATCCATTATTTCATCTTAGATCAAAGCTTCATACAGGTTCAACATTTTTCATCTGGATTTGGAAAAATATCTTTATTATCTCCTGGGGGCACAAGCTGTATTTTAATCTTTCCAACTCCTTGACAGGCAAATGCCAACAGCTTAATCAAATGGTGGGACTACTTCTCTGAAAGTTACTATTCTAATTTTTCATGTTTTCATTTTGTTGTTTTTAATTCCTCATCCATTCCTGATCCAGATCTGCATTCAATAATGTTTAATGCTTAAAAATCGGTCCTTAACATGCCTCTGGAGTACAGAATCATAAACAGATTCAGAAAGGAGGAGAGCTGTTGGTGTCAGGTTTTTAATCAGATCTATTTTCTTAATTAAAATAGTCAGGTTTATACCACACATGGTTTGGCAGAGCAACTTTTTATCAACTCATATTTTTGTCTTATCCATTCCTGATCATGCTGCAGCTGCCAAAACATTATCACTCAGAATATGCAAACTGACCAGCCAGCCATCAAATAACCTGATATGCTTTGATAGCTGCAGCTCTGTATTCTAGTCTGCAAAAGCAGAGAGAGGGAAGCAAAGGGCAGGAAGGTATTTGCAGCGCTCCTGACATTATTCAGGGTTGATAAATAAAATTCTTTAGTATCTGGCTCTCCTATTTGATTTGTGCATGTTTAATGCAGATAGCTAAATGATGAATTTGTAAATCTTTTCACATATGATATTTTGTTTGTTTTAAATTTGTTTAATCACTCTCCCCTTTTAATGCAAGTGATCTAGTTTTAGGTGGCAAACAACATGCAAAACTGCCTTTTTCAGCCAGTGACTTCAGTGAAAAAAAATTTTTCCCCTTGAGCATTATGGAATTCACATTTCCTGCCTCTTGGAGCTGCACACTCTTTAGAAAGGTTGTAAAATCTCTTTTTGGACAAGCACAGAAGGAAAACATTCTAAAAGTGCTTTTCTCAAATAATAGATTAAAACATATAAAACCAAAGGTTTGATTAGACAGTAGAATCTTGCTGTAAATGCTGTGCTACTGCATTAGAGGCCACTTCTGAGAAAATAAACAAATCAACAAGGTTATATTTACTCTTCCTTCTCTATTTATAAAGGCTTTGGCAGAAACACTGCTATTATGCTCTGAAGGAAAGACTAAAAGTAGTCAACAGCTTATTTCTCAACAGCGAGCAGTAAGAGTGTTTAAGAATATAAAACCAAACCTCAATATGGTCTGGTCTTAAAGCCAATTAAAAAATAGAATAATTTGCATTCTTTTGCTTAATTCAGTCAATAATTCTTACCATTCACAAACAGCTTGTCTTCTTGACACATATTTCTGAAAAGGACACAAAAAAGAACCAAAACATTTAACTGATTATTTTTAATCTGCTGTGTCACTCCCTCAGTCGGTTGTCCAAAACCACTTCTCCCTTCTACAATAAGATTTCTGGCTTGGTGAATGAGAGAAAAGCAGTGATTGTTGCTTATTTCAACTTTAGTAAGGCTTTCAACACTGTTTCTTACAACACCCTCACAGTCAAACTGAGGAAGTGGAGACTAGATAATCAGACATTGAGGCAGACTGAAAACTGCCAGGCTCAAAGGGCTTAGCAGCAGGCTCAGCAGCACAAAGTCCAGCTGACTTCATCTTTTGTCATGTGAGAGTTTGCTAATTAGGTCTGTGGATTTTCCCCAAGAACACATCATTGAAGAGATGGGGAAGTGAGTGCAAGCCAACAGTAACTTTCATCCCAACGTGAAGCATTTCTAAGGGAACAGAGCAGTTATGAGAGTACACAGACAGATGATATAACTAAATTGACTAATATGGAAGCTCATAGTTTTCAAACAGAATTTAGGGTATTGAAAAGCCTTTTTATTTTATGAAATAAATATAGCAATCATCTGAGAATTTGACAGACATTAATTTGGTATGTTTATTTGCTAGATTAAAATGATTTATTAAGTCTCCTCGCCTCCTTAGTTATTATACTTTTCATTTTTTTGGTGATTGAGACAGTGAACAAATGAAAAAAAAAAGAAAACAGAAGTAAAGAGAGGACAATATTTCAAGAGTAAATTCAACAGGAAAAAAAGTCAAGTGGTACTGATGAAAGAGTCCTAAGTCTGTTGTTAGTTAGAATCAAGGCACTAGTTAAGAGTGGTTTCAGTGGAGTCAGGAGATGCAGAGGGTCTGTAGGATTTAGCATGCCATTTGTACCATACAGAACTTCTTTTGTGATCATAGAAAAGAAAGATGAACCGGTAACTGGACCTGAACTAGGACAGTTTATTAATATAAAAACATCAAAGAGATTTAAAATGCTTTTATTTTGAGGCAAAGCAGAGAGATAAAGGCTGAGAAAGAAATAGGAGAGATAATGGTCATGAGAGGGATCAGGTGGAGGGATAAAATCAGTGGGGTGTGAGATTAGATTAGGAGGATACCAGATTAGCATCTGTGATGAGAGGGGAAGGCAAGACAACAGAAAGACAAAAGTTACTTAACAATTCATCAATTTTTTCTCAGAAGAAGATGGTTAGGCCTTCTACAAAGAGAGAAACATTATTTCTTCAAATCTTCCTCTTTTCCAGCTTCTATGCCATGAAAGAGCAAATCGTATCAAGGATAAAAAGGGGTTTGGTCTTGGAATTTGGCAACACATAAGAACAGAAAAAGAAAGGTCACTCAATTTGTGTGAAAAAAGAAAAAAGGGAAAGAGAGAGAGGAAGCCATTATGAGAGGTGAATTTGTAATGACTGACCAGATGACTTGTAATGAAAGAGTTAAACGAGATCAGGAGTTGCACTGAACTACAGGAGAAAATGACTCTGCTAAGTATTGATGGAAGAAAGTGGAGATTGGGCTATTAAAGGAGATCAGAGCAAAAAATAACTGTAACAGTGATGAGCTAGTAGTGGCAAGAGCTCAATGAAAGGATTTTAAAAGATTTCATGGACAGCTGAAAGAGTAGGAGAGGAAGAACTGAGTTACTGAGACGTAAGAGATAGAAGTGGTAGGTGAGAAAAATTTTAGCAAAAAGGTCCTTTCAGTAAGCCAGAGAAATAACTTTCAGCTACAAGTAAAGATATTAAATTGAGGAAACAAAGCAGGTCAGAGATCTGATGGGTCATCTACTTGGAAGATAAAAATTATTAGGCAATGAACCTGGGAGATGTGAAGGAAAAAAAAGATAACCAGTAACAAAAATCAAAGAAGATTTTTCTAGTCTGTGCTTCTGCTAATGTTTAAAAAGGTTTCCGAGTTGTCGCTATATAGTTTCAAAAAAACAGAAAGTAAGAAGAGACTAGACAAGATCAAAGTGACAGACGGAGATGTCAACACAGACAATGCAATGCCATAATGTCTCTAACTGAACAGTAAGACTTGTTTGAATGTGAATTTTGCAGTGGATGATATCTTTATCATTGTAGACAATTAAAAATGTTGTTGCATTATAAATTAAAATTTTTCTTGATCAGTGGAAAATTTAATAGTCTACATCTATAAATTTATTTTCTTTCCTGGTGGTATCTCTAAATTTCTGGTATCTTTTGCAATATCTACAACTGCTCTCTCATGAAGAAACTTGTGTCTTCAATTTGCAGAATTAACTGAAAACACAAGAGACCTCTGTTTGGCTGTCTTAGGTTATGAATTGAATATAAGAAGATGGAGTGAAAACCTGACTTATTATATTAAGTTAGGTATTAAAGATGAAACATGACATGACTGAACTGTGAATTTAACTGAAACTGCTAGTTCGAAAGTTTAGCAGCAGTAGTCCAATCCCTTCCAGACACTGTGATAACAACCTTCCTTTCTTTAGCAAATCAAGAACCCTAAACATCTGCCCTATTCTTTACAAACCAAAAGAGTAAGTTGGTCATATACATCTAATATTACTTAATCAGATCACAGACAAATCGATACACAATATTTGTTCCTTAAAGGAATAGAGAGTAATTTTAAGTAAATAATAATATTTATTTGTAATAAATAATATATTTTGCATTTTAGTGCAGCCTTTCTTTTGACTTTCTGAGCTCATCTTATAAATACCTGGTGTCCCTACAACTACCAAAGAACATTTTTGATCATAGAAATTTTTACAAAGTTACAAAAGCTTTTACCTGAATATATCATCCAATCACTTCCCTACAAGATGATCTAAAAGGTTGTATCTCAACACTCCAGTGGTTTATTTAGACCATGCTATCCACTGAAACTGGTGTTGCTGGGTCATGTTATCATACCCAAACAGTTATGGATGTATATTTTATGGTTACCTTTAAGCTGGAAGCACAAGTTTCCTCTACAGATCCAGCCTTTACGCCTTGGAAGCCTCATCCTAGTCATAATTCATTTAGGGAGGTACACACAAGGACAAGCTGTGATTTAATAGACTTTTTTTTGTTACGCTTCTCTCTGGTGAATGGAGAAAGATAAGGTCATTCAGAACCTTGTTCAAAAGAAATACGAAACTGTTGGAGTTGAGAGTTGTTTGACTAGCTGAGATGCTAGCCAAATGTGTTCTGAAAAGAGGATGTAAGGTTTGGTCTTTCAGTGCTGGCTGTAAACTTTTGGAATAGTTCACAAGGTTAATTTAACCTACTGTTTCCTAAGCAGCCAAACAAAACAATAATCACACACTATTCTACCTAGCATGCTGAAACTGAGCAGAGAAACTAAAGAACAAATGTGAAACCTACTGTATGTTTTATTCTTTTTTTCCATTACATAGAAGGAGTAACGTGGAGAAGTGTGAGATTTTGAGGGGTTTTTGTTTTGAATGCAATGCTTCATGATTGTAATTTAGTTTCTTGCAAATTAATTGTGAGGTTTGCGAATGTGCACAGTTTCTAATTACACTTAATGATTTGTAGTTGCTTGAAGATAACTTTTTTTTTCGGTTCACACTTCTCAGCCTCATGGTCTCTAGCTGGTTATATGTCACGTCACATCTGTTCTATTTTCCAGTCTGAGGAGAGAATCTCTAATTATGGAAAGAAGGAACAGCAAGTAGTCCTGGTAATCAACAATTATCTTTACTTGTGTGTTAATATAAAGAAAAAACATTTTAAAAACTTTCACATAATCTTGTTCACCTCAGTTTTGCAAGGCAGTCTATTTCAAGAAAATATGAATGGAAAAGGAGTGAATTCTGACCTACCCTTCCATGCATGAGACTTCTCAAAAAAATGACAGAAATCTCAGGGTAACTTATAAGACAATACTGTATCAAGTGCTCTGAGATGGATATTTCCACAGGCCTAAGCTGTGTCCCATGTGGTTGTAACCTGGGCTACCTAACTGAAAACACAAGGCACTACTAAAAGCTCAGATGTTCTGGTGCTGTGCATCACTTTACTGAGAACTTGCTTCTAGGAAGGAATACCAAATAAGTGAACAGAGGTTATGAGGAGCTCAGTTCTTATTTCATATTGTACAAATATGAGATAACACATCACAAAAAAACCCTCAATCCTGAATGAAGATTTGCATGGGCAAATATTTTTGCAGATTTTTTCTTTTTTAATATCAGAAACTTTAACCAGAAAATGTATATAGGAATTAAAAGAATACATACCCAAGAATTACAGTGCACTTTGTATCTCAAAGATATTGCCTATGACAACTCTGGAAGAACAAACAACTGAAAGAGGATAAGATTAGGTCTCTCTGACTCTTTTACAGTTCATTCATTTAGTAGCAATGTTACTACCTCATGACAATACATCCTTTTCCCCACAGATTCTTCACAGAGACAAACTTCACAGCATTGACTTGTTGGGATGTTTTAACTTTGTCAAAAGGGAAATAAGAGGTTTGTTAATAAATTTTATGTTTTACTTTAGAAAAAAGGAAAAGCTGGCCCATGCATTGCACTGATCAACACTAAACACTTACTTTTTATAAAGTCCTGTCATGCTCTTACTGAAACTTGATGAAGTGTGAATCAAGGGTTATATCTCCCCTAGATATTAATTAAACAGTTATGTTTAAAAGGCAGACAGAAGACTTTTGTACTGAATCTAAAAACATTTTTAAATTCTTCATGGATTAGGTTAATCAGTAATAGTTTTTGTCAAGTAATAACAAAATATCTGTATATATCCACTCTGACTCCTTTTGGAAGCTTCTGTCATCTTCAGATCCAGGTGCTGAACCCCTGATGGGAGGTTCAGACTTACAGGGAACAGCAGAAAGAGAGATAGTCCTTTTCACATCAGTTAGCACAGCTGAGTCCAGCTAGGATGCTGCTGCCTGGCCCTGAGGATGAAGGAAGGGCTTGGGTTATCTCCTCAGGGCTGGGAAAGTGTTGGCCTCTCACATGGGAAGTGCACAGTGAGTCACCATCTAGAGGAGGTGCAGGGAGAAGTGAGCAGGCTGTGCAGGCAAAGTGAAGAAGTGTTTTTGTAGAAAATCTGCAAAGATAAAAGCTTGAGCCATGTAAAGCAAGTGTAAAAGCAGAATGACTGTGGAGGCCATTTCAAACACCCATACATCAACACATATAACATGGGGGATGATCAGGGGGGATCCTGAGCCTCTGGACCATTACAGAAGTATGACCTCATTGGGATTATGGAGACATGGTGGTGTAACTCATGATTGGAGTGCTGCAATAGAGGAATATGGGCTCTTTTGGAAAGATAGTGTGGGTAGGTATGGAGGAAGGATTGCAGTCCTTATAGAGGGGTGGTTTCAATGCACAGAGCTTTCCCTTGTGGCAAGTAACAGAGTAGAAGAGAGCTTGTGGGCAAGGATCAGAGGAAAGACCAATGCAGGTAAAACTAATAGGTGTCTGCTATAGATCTTGTCAAGAAGACCAGGAAGATGAAGACTTCTTTCAGCAGCTGAAGAAAGCCTCACAGTCAAATGCCCTGGTGCTCATGAGTGACTCTAATCACACTTTCTGCTGGAAGGGAAATACAGGTTTCTAGAACATATCAAAGGCAATTTCTTGATGGAAGTGATGAAGGAAATGATTTGGAGAGATGCTCTGATGTACATGCTGTAAAAAATCCTGGAAAAACTGATGGATGACTGCAAGCCCATGGTATCCAGAGAGCAGTAAACAAGATGAACAGCTGAATTGCAAGCTTATTGCAGATTTTTGCCCCTTCGGGGACTTGGTAGGATCCCATGATAAACTGTCCTAGAGGGTAAAAGGAATTAACCAGGAGAAATAGCTAATCTTCAAGGACAGACTCCTCAGAACACAGGAGCAGTCCATTCTAATGCACACAAAGCCATGTAAACATGGGAGAAGGCAAGCATGGATGAACGTGTTGCTCCTCATGAATCTCAAACATGAGCAGAAAGTACACAGAAAATGGAAGCAGAGACAGGCTTCACAGGGACATTGCCTGCATGTGTAGTGATGGAGTCAGGAAAGCAAAAACTCAACTGGCGTTGAAATTAGCAAAGGAAGTGAATGGCAACCAGATAAGTTTCTAAAATTCCATTCTTAGAAAAAGAAAGGCTAAAGAAAGTGTAGGTCCATTGCTTACTAGGGCAGGGGACTATTGAAAAGAGACTGAGAAAAGGATGAAGTACTTAGTGCTGCCTTTGCCTCAAATTTCACTGGCAGGGCATGCGCTCAGGCCTTCCAGGTATTTGAAACTCATAGCAGAATCTCTGGGAGTGAAGCAGTATCCACAGGAAGAAAGAGACCACTTAACTCACTTGGGCATGCACAAATCTGTGGACCCAAATGAGCATGTGTCCATGGGTGTTAGAGAAGCTGGCTGATGCTGCTGTATATCTATCATATTTGGGAGGTCAACATAATTGGTGGGCGTGCCTGATAATTGAAAAATGCAGACATCACATCTGTCTTGAAGAAGGACAAGAGGAGGATCTGGGGAGCTACAGGACTCACTTGTTTTCAGCCTCATGTGAGACCCTTGGAAAGCCATTTCTAAGATCTGTGATATTTAATTGCATTTAAAAATTCTAGATAAAATTTTGAAAAATCTGGAAAGGTATTTTGAATTTTAATCAGAATTTTAAGAAACTAACATTACTTTTGTGTTTTAGAAGAGAAACTACTGATTTAAAATAGTAAAGGGGAAGTTAAAGATTTAGTTTTGTTACAACAAAGAAAAGCATTTTCTGGAAGAACGATGGATGAGAGCTAAGGAGATAATTAAAATGAGATGACAAAGAGTAGAGTAAGAGTAGAGTAAATAATTAGAGTATCTGCATGGATTTTCCAATATAATACATTACCAATGCTTATTTATTACTAAAAAGAAATATTATACTGCTTTCTAGTAATTAATGTAATGATAATTTGTTTTGCATCCTTTGACAAATCTATGTCATGAATAATGATATACTATGTAAATATGTGCATTTACTAAGAAGAAAGAAAAAAATACAGTTGAATTCAACTGTATTATATAGTTAACACTGTAATTTAATTACTGGTATGTGTTATTTTTTATACACTTTCAAATGGAAGAACATTTGAAGTTTATCTGAAACACAGTTTAAAACTTGCTATATTTACTTATCTAAAGATAAAAAGCAAAAGGAATTTGCAACTATGACTTAATAGCTATTTATTCAGGCATTACCCATGTATGCATGCAAATGTGAACTTTTAAAATGCATTTCCCTTGAAAATTAAATTGATTGTAAAAATGTGTTTTCTTGTAAGATTCTACACTAGCTACAAGCTGAATTTTCTCTTCCTTAGCCAATGAATATCACTTACTTCTTCCTTAGCAGGATGTGTTGCTCTTATACTCTTATATGCCAAACTATCTGGCACATTACCAGTCACAAGGAGACCCAAAATCTGCTAGTTAATTTTTGTGGACTTGGCATCTATGCATATTTACCTGTGAACACATGATTGCTTCCTTCCTTCATTTATTTATTTCCTGACTTTCATGGTTTTGGTTAGTGGAAGTGCCAGAGAAGTTATTGCTTGAATTGAAAGTCACCCCACACTTAGTTCTCCCAATCCCTGTCCTCAGTGAAGCCTACCAGGGCTCTTCAATCACATAAAACCCAGTTTGATAATATTAAGCATTTGAAATCTTCCTCTTCACCAAAACTTTCATCCAAAAACCGACTGACATTTTTCAGACTGTCTTTATCCCTGCACCCCCATCAGTCTCTTCACCAAATCCCATACTCAATTTCAATATTGCAGTGAGATGAGATTTCCCTAAAAGACACTGAAGCAAGCATGAAATACGGGTGCTTCCTTAATAGTCAGGAGCTGTGCTGTCAGTGAATAAAAAAATAAACACTCTCTGGTCTCCATAAAAGGGACTCCTCCACCTCCTGACTCTCCCAGCCTCTGCTGAATTCTTTGACATGGTGCTGCAGATTTTTCTGCTACTTAATTTATGCAATTTTAGAATAAGTGTCAGACTGAGATATTGGCTTAAAAGGGAAAAGTGATTCAACTGTAGAAAGTTTTAATGCATTTTCTGCCTGGGAGTTCTGGTAACTTGTTTGAGATCTGTGGATGGCTATTCCTTCTCAGGACTCAATTTCTTTTCCCTTTTTGTATTTTAAATAGGAGATGTAAATGTCAATCTTTGCATCTCTTCAACTAGTAATGAAGGAGGTAAATTCTGCTGGCTGACATGGGCAATCTCATAGAGGTATGATATACTTCTTTTTTGCATTTGAGTTACAAGGTGCAGGCCTCTGTTTGGTACTGGAATTCACATTTTCCCTGGTATATGGGAATCTTTTCTGCATGTTTTCCGTTATTCACCTAATGTCCTGTTATATGTGTACTTTTTTAACAGGATCAAGGTTTTAGATCACGCTCCTTTACAGGGCCTGTTTTTTCCTTTTGCCTCACTTCCCTAAGTGCTAACTCTTAAGGAGTACATGCATGAAAAGAAACTGACTTCCTCATAGGCCATGACCTTTCATGCATAATATAAATTCACATATTATGACTATAGTATAGTCACTCAAAAGTACTGCAGAGAGCTATTTGACATTATTGTATATAGAGTGAGGGCAAAGGGAGTTGAGCTACAAAGAGAACCAACTGTTTTTATTAATGCGCAATTTCATAACTAATCATTTTGTTGAAGCGTAACATACATCTTGGGAACTGATGTATTTGTGTTAGACATTTGCAAATCTAACTAAGCATAAATACTTGACATCAAAGCATTCCTGTGAGGGAATGATCATATTTTAACAACATGTTCAAAAGGACTCATCATTTTGTTTGAAATAGTTATACCTGAGAGAAGAAGGATATTATGAGGTATACTCCTGAATATTAGTGTATATTAACATATCTTGCTTTATCTGGCTAAAAATTATGAGATTAGGTAAACATAGTCTAGCAATGAATACTTCAATGACCTGAAGTTTGTTATTAAGCAGCACTACAAAACTTGCTTTGCAAACAAAAAAAAATACCTCAAACTTTCAGCTTTTGCATTCTCATTAGATATCTAAATTCACAACAGCAGCTTCAAAACCAAGATGCATAACTATGTTTCTATGCATTATCCGAGTCACAGTAAATCACGGAATCAGAGAATGATGAATACATGCATAGTCCATGGGAAAAGAAGAGATAAGCTTGGAAGTTTTATTGTGTCATCTTGCACTGAAGCTGACAAATTTAACCTACTTGTTTCAGTGA
This sequence comes from Caprimulgus europaeus, assembly GCA_907165065.1. The sequence continues at coordinate 42,776,927 of OU015525.1, read as the reverse complement.
AGCGTGTACACTGGGTTAGTCAGTATGGCTCATCTGACAGGTGAAAAATCCTAAAATTTACTAGAGGTGCTAAATTAGGCTGTTAAATATACTCCATATCATGTAGCATTCTTAGCTTGGATCTAGGTCTGATAGTCCCACCAATTTCTATAACTGTTTGCAAAAACCACTGGTTGTCTGCTTTGGAGGATGTACGGGATGTGTAAATTAAGAAAGAATGGTCACTGTATGCTGAGGGCAGCTTTACCACAGTTGGGCTCAGAAGTTTGATTAAAGCTAGGTTGTACCCTACTTTTGCAATGAGGCTGGTGTGGGGAAGGTTTGGACTTTTGCAATTGATTTGCACACTGAGCTGTGCCTTGGGTTTGCTCTGGAATGTCCATTTCAATGGTCTGTAGGAGCACAGGTAAACATACTTTAAGACAAACTGACTTATGAACTTCTGTTTCAAGGTGCTGAAGATGACCGCATAGTCATCTGAAAGAAGTGATAAAAGAGGGAGAAAGTTATTTTGTGAATATATGGTGGAGACTGGTGAACAGAACAGGAGAATAAATCACTGCAGTAAGAATTAGTGACACTGAAAAGTAGATGTATCTCCACTACATACAGGTGCAAATCAAGGAGTAAAGGACTGCAGTTTCATATTTGAATATGCCACCACTTGGGTACAGTCTGCAAGTCTATTTATAAGGCAAATTCACACTAAAAAGAACTCCAGTGTACTAAACTCCTCCCGTTACCTCTATGCAAAGTTGACCAAGTGAAAAATGCAGAAGGAAGTCAGGAACTGTTCAGTTTCAGAATCTTTAATCTCTGATATTTCCAAACTCATGTTTCAAACTCTTCAGACTCATGTTTTTGCTAAAATCTTGGCTTTAGAATACTGGGAATTATACAGGGATGTTCAAAAAGAATATATGTTAGCTGATGCTGGTCTACTTTATGTCAATACTTACTTGGTTAAGTGTCTTGATACAGTTAAGCCTGAGTGATTCGGATTCTTATTCTATTTAAGAATTTATATGTGTATTATAGTGATAGCATCAGGGATCTTCTTTAACAAGATACCAACTGACTTAAGAAACTTAAGCCTTTCCATTGATTCAACAACCCTTGAAATTACAGCCTTGCATTTTTTTATGTCTCTGCTACACTTTAGCTTAGAATTTCTGCTTGTAAGACACATGGAACAAAAAAAACCCCAAAACATTACTGCTGAGAGATAGAGAGAAACAGCAACGGAACTGCTCTCTGTTTTTTTCTGTTAATCTACATACAAAGACTTTATCTTTAGAGAGATCACTAGCTTCAAAAAAGCAAAATTCTACTCTGTCTATTAAGTATACTGTATGAGCAAGATAAAACAGAGAATACAAACTTAAATTAGCAATATCTGGCTCTGCTATTGCTACGTGACTACTCTGGTTCCTACTATAAGATCCTTAAAGATAATAATTTCCAAATGCAATTGTAACTTGCGTTCTATCAATGGTAGTGTGTCCCCACCACTCAGACATTCTCTCTCCATCCTAGTGTTTTTTCAGTCATCTTCTACCCACAGGACTTCTGAAGCTGCTGTTTGAATATAAGTGCAGGATCTTACTCTCCTGTTCTCAGTCCATGACAAATCATCATCCATATTTGTAGTATTAATAAAATCCAGAAAATTTATTAAGGTTATTATAATATCTTTGGCCTCTGGTGTATAAAGTTTATATGTCAAACAATAAATAGAAAAATACCCTGTAAAACAACCATAATGTTATTAGAACAAATTAAAACATGGCATTTATAAAACAAAGAGCAATTGAAGCCACAATGTGACAGTAATCTCTTCTGAAGAAATTGTTTCTTCAGATGTACATTCTGCTCAATTTACAGTATTCTTGGCAAGCACATTTGCAGTCTGAGAAATGAGAATAAAAACCTGCTTATTCTGAATTCTAAACTATTTCCTTTTAGTCACTGTCTTGCTACCCTCATTCTTGTTGTTCACTACAGCAGTTCAAAAGTTTTAATTGTTGTAAATTTTAACACAAGGACAAAATCCATTTATCCCTGCTATTTCCATCTTTATGAGCTTTAGTGATTCTACCTTTCAACTACTTCCAGATGATTCCATGCTGTAGATTAACAACTACCAAATACTGTTTTCCCATCAGATTTTACTCAGAAGTGCTAAAACATCTCCAGGATTTATCAAAAAATTCCCAGTAAAACTGACTGCCTTCCAAGGCCTATAAGTATTAGAATGCATATACAAGTTTAATACCAATTTAATGGTTTATTCATATAAATATCTCAAAAGACTCAGAACAGACATAAACAAATAAGTGAGTAACCTCCATAGCTGTTTATTAATGATTTCTCATTTCAGTGATTACTTTGTTTGGAGAATTGGTACTTATTGGTCTTTAGTGATAAATGTGAAAGGTCAGGATTTTGATTTCTCCCACTTTCCAGTAATGGTTAGATTTTAATTATCTTTTGAAAGGACCAATTGTGATTGGAAATCAGATTTAATTCATCTAAGTTATAAAGAGAATGTGCTGAAAACAGGCTTGCCAAGTGGACATCATGGTACCCCATAGAACACATGGCTTCTTTTTCAGTTAGACCTTAAACTGCACATGTGACAATCTCTCATGAACAGATACATAGTTTTCCATCAGTCACTGGATGTTGCTGCTAGAATTATTCAAAGTGCAGTCCTTGCTTCACAAACTAGATTAGGAACATGATTGTATTTTAAAAAAGGATAAAAGTCATTTAATGTTCTTCAAAATCTAACTGTAATCCCTATAATATCTACAAAATCATAGAAGTAAACTAACTACTCATGTACATGCTCCCATGTAAACCAGCCACTGTCCATCAAAGTTTGGGATGGGCCATTTATCTGTCTGGTCTATCCATTATACAATCAACCTAACAAAAATGTATCTGGTCATCAGAAGCAGGCAGCATGGAGGAGCAACAAGTGGCACTCACTCATGGCTTAGTTCTGTCTCCTTCCAAGAATGCATCACAATTCTCAAAATAAAATTCTACAAAAATATTGTGCAGTTGAAGGGTCAATTGGTGGTGGATTAGCACTTCATTCCCTGGAATAGTGACATAGGAATGAGCTCATTAACAACAATATTTATTCCTGGAACAGGGTACAGAGACAGCTACTCTCCCGCTGCTCAGTTTTGCTTCCCTCCTGCAGCCATTCCCCTGCCCCATCCATTCAATTTCCTTAGACCGTGGTGTCATCTGGCAGCAGCTGCACCTTTAGGAGCTGTTGCTGGATGACCCACACACAGATCCAGCCAGCACACTGTAGACTTGTACCCTCTCCAGGGTTCAGTTGTGTTGCTTGGACAATGCACATTCCCCAGATGCTTGTTGCTTTACTCCTCTTCCCTCATCTCCCAACACTCCTCTGCTACATACAGCATACTGCTGGAGGGCATTCTGTGAGCTCTTTTTAATCTCCATAGACAGTATAATCCATGTTTATTTTCCTCATCAAATTGAGCTGACCTTGGTGATTTTGTCAACATCACTCCTTAAAAGTTTTTCAAAGAAATAGGAGCACTTTACCTAGCATACAGGTTAGAAAAATTAACACCTTTAAGAATACAATTTTTGTTTAAATTATTTTATAAATTATTTTATCTGGTCTTTAAATTACTAACTGGAAATTAGCTAAAAAATTAAATATGTGATCAAAAGGTAAATTGCAGTTTTAAAAACATTTTTATCTCAGAAATCTAAATAATTCCTCATAATTTGAAAAAGACTATAAACTTTCATTTTTAGTGCCTTTCTTATGGTATCTTCCAGAATTTCATCTTAATTTTCTTTGTAAGATCATTTGTGAGAGAACTTATTTTCTGATTACGACAATGTGAAACTATTCATTATTTTTTAATTTAAGAACTTCTATAACATTTATTTCAAGTGAAAACTGTACTTCAGCAGTTGATCTAAAATGGAAACCTTTTATTTTTCTAGCAACTGGATTTCTGTTTTTATAAATTGTTCTTAATAGTTGGCAAATAGGGGTTAGTAGAGGTATTCCCACCAAATACTCATAAAATTACAAAACCTTATGACTAAGTTTCCTTTTTAGTATCTATATGCCAGGTCCTCTCACATCAGGCACTTTTTTAAAACCAATTTCCTGCATCTTCTGCCTTTGAAAATCAAACTGTTCAGATAACAATTTCATAAATGTTAAAGAAATAAAAGGATAAATTCTGCAGTAATTTTTCACATGTTCATGTGATCTGTGTTGGCTCTTCCCTCTCTGCTGGCCCATACCCACCACCACCTAAGCAAGGAAGGAAAAGCTTCCAAGATTTAATCTCCCTGACTTTGTGTGCAGATGAGGAAAAGGACTTGTTGAAAAGAGTAGTTTTAAACTCTCGGAAGAGGTCACATGGAGGCAGTTGACCTCAATTCCTTTTCAGGCATATGTAGGTTAAGCAGCTTGCCTTGGGAGATGACTTGATGTTGTACTACCAAGAGGAAGGAATGAATAACTGAGTAAGATGTGAACTCTGGAAAATGCTGAATGCAACTCAGTGGAGTTCAGAAAGGTAGATAGAAGGTAGCTCTAATTTTAAACAATCAGTGACTCTAAAATCAGAGAAATATACAGCTTATATACAATGAGATGGGACTTCCATGAAAGATTAGGTTATTTAGAGAGGAGAAATCTCTCATATTCATGAACTACACATAGTTTTAATAATAAATTTTTTTATATATTTAGAAAATACACCAAGACATTAAATTCCAAAGCTTTTAAAACCTTTAACAAATTAAAAATTATTCAATTGAGAATATAATTTCAATGGAATTAACAGTATTAGGGCTAGAGTTAGATATGACTGAGAAACCAAGATACTTGACAAATAAATCTGATGAGCCTAATTATCTGAACTAAAGCCATAGAAATAACCAGGAAAATGCATTGTCAACAGAAGGCAGGCATATGGATAATATACTTAAAATATAAACCAACTCTAAACAATGCATTGTGACATACCACATTGGAAGTATCTTCAAGTACCAGCAATACTCACACAGTTTCAAGAAAATATGACAATAAAATCATTATTTTTGAGGTGTTCCTCATAGGAACAGGAAAAAGCTATCTTTAAAAAAAAAATCATATAGTTCAGTATTGGATACTTGAGCTAAAAAATACCCTCATCTTCCTGAAGGGTAACAGTAACAAAAGTCTCCAAAAATCACTTTGCTTTCCTCTCACTTAACCATCCCTTCGACTAAGGGAGGGTCTTCCTTCCACAACACTGGCACAATCGATTTAAGAATTTAAAGGTAGATTTTAACAGCTTAGCAGAGAAGAGGTCCATGGGTTGTTTGGTCCCCTAGATCCGAGTTACCTGTCATTCAGAAGTAATCAATGCACCCTTCCAACTCTACTAACCCCAACTATCCTGAAAATATCAATAAATTTCACACCTTGAAAAACAGTGCTTATTAAGCTCTAGAATACAGATAAATTACATAATTAACAGGTCCCTGTGCTACTTCTGTAACACAGAAGCAGTTAAAACTAAAATTCTGAATAAAACAAGTCTGGTAAGCATCTTGTTTGAATGATTACTGAACCCATCAAGGGCTGGCTTATTTTGTTTATGGATATAAAATTCAAAATTCAAATTTCACCTCTCCCCATGGACACCTATATTTCCTCTCCAGTTTGTTTCCCTGAGAAAATCAAAGGTGGATTGTGAGTGAATCAAACCAGCTTACTCTTCTATTCCTAGGAAAATGCAATTACATATTTCCTCTATATAGGAATTTTGCAACCAAACTATACTTGACCCTTTGACAAAAAATTTTCTCAGTATAAAGCATGGTGCTCTCGCCTTCCTAAAGTTTAGTAATCCTATTTTTCCTGTATAAAAATTGTGCAGCCAAATTGTATGCTTATAAAAAAATTGTCCAAAAATACATATCGCTTCACACTTTGAGTAAATAGTAAAAGAATGTTTTTTCTACAGTATAGTACATATCCTGGAATTCCTTCACCATTAAAAATCTATTTATTAACTGCTTATTCTCTCAAAATCTGAACATCCAGCTAATGGTTTACATTGTAGATTCATAATCTGATTGTACAGCCTGGGACTGCCATGCCTGTTTCACCTGTATGAGCATCCATTTCCCCTGAACTACAACCTAAGTCATTTATAAAAGTCAGTTATAAGTGACAGCACTGATACATTGTGTTTACTCATAGCCTGCATTAAGAAAGCACAGCTCAAACCTACATAAAGAAACATGGAGTCTCTGCTTCTAGGATAGATGGATTGTCCGAATGACAATTGTGTTTCTGAGGGCTGCAGATGTGGAACTTGAGCCAGATAGTTTCTGGTTTTGCTCTGCCACCAATTAAACTTGCCAGATAGATTTCATTCCAGCTGCAAAAAGTTTAGAATGTAGCTTTTTGAGGTTCTAGGAATTAATATGTTTTTCAAAAATCTATTTTATTGGAATGTGCTGGCTGGGTCTCCTTGATCCTTCAAGTGCAGACAGTCACCATACACTGTGAAAGAAAAGAAAAAATCACTTTCTTCTAACCAAGACTTTTCAAGTTCTTCATGCAGACCTGCTTTAACTGATGCTTAATTCACAATACATTTTATAAACACTGTATGGTGGTCTTGCAGAGTCATGTCTGCTTAGCATAAATAGATGAATGTGTCATGTTTAAAAAGCTATAAATGCATGTCATAGGAGAAAAGAACTGCACGGATGCATGCCAGTGGAAAAAGAATTTTTAGTCAAGCTGCATAATATGAAGCTATACCATTTTTGTATTAATAACACTTCCTCTTCCTTTAGGTGTAAATGTGTGACTAGGGGCACATAAATCCTTCTGTCTGAGATACTTCTGCATCACTTTGCAGAAAGGGCACTGTGATCAAAGGGCACCTGGGATCATTTTTAATGTGAAGTGGTTTCTGCTTTTTTTCTTTTACAACACTAAAACAAAAGGAAATATTTATTTTTCTTCAAGTACATTCAACGTTCACTGTTCTGTTTAGATCCAGTCTGTTGTGTGTTTCAAAGCTGCATTTGAAACTTCTGAATTAGCCACGGTACCATGTGAAAGACAGTTTCCTGATGATGGGGAAGAGATTAAAAGAATGACAGCTTTCAAGATTTAAGTGGTGCTGCAGGGTATTAAGCTCCATAGGAGAGTTTGAACATGTTAGAAGTGTCAGGTAATTTATATTCATGGACAATTTCACAAAGGAGTTGATCATACTGTCCTCATGTTATGAAAGGCAATAGGAATGACATGGTTACCAGTTTAAAGACTTTGGAGAACTAGGCTTGTCATGTTGGCTGCTAGGGAGCTCTTAGCATTGAAGTGTTTTAAGGCAAACATTCTTGTAGGTATTTGCTATTAAATTGTTTAATAAAGACCACATTGAGCTTTTAGTCAAGCCCTGTAATGTTCTCAAAATACTGAAAATTTGCATTAAAGCCTTAGGGGCAAAATGCTAAGCTGACGTAAATTAAAATGTCTATTGCAGGATTTAACCATGGGTAATTAACTGAAGCTGGTATAACAGCAAGAAACAGATTTACCGCTCAGCTATATAAACCTGTGGCAGAGAAAAAACTGCTGAAATTCTCTTCTTCTTAATACTTTTCCTAAGATCATATGTGGTATTTTGTTTCATCAAAATGAAAAGAAATCTGCGTATCCTGTATGCTAACATAGAAAATTACAGATGGGTTTCTAGCATATTTTTCTTCTAAATTCATGATTGCGTCTCTTGCATGTCATATGAAGAAATGTGCAGACTATTAAAATCTACAAGTTATTCCAAGTTGGGATTTATTCATTATCTCTAAGTGAAGTTGTCCCACTTTGTGTGAAACACATAACACCACACCAGCAACGCTAGATGTTACATCACTGAATGAGTTTGATTTTTCTCTGTGCAGTTAGCCCATTCCTAAGTGGAACAGTTTCCAGCAAAAGAGCTGAGAGACCCTGTCCACATACAATTTCTCCCTCTAACTTGGCAATGAGGAGTGTGAATTAGCACTGAGGAGTATGAATTACCCCAAGAAATTGAGAGATTTCAGACCGGGCCTTAGAGTGGTCAGAACTGACCTAAGAGGTTATATTTTTCTCCCCTGCTGTGTTTTATTTGGAGATAAGCATCATATGGTTATCTAACAGAATGTCTCTCTTCTCTTCAGGGTCCAGAGAAACATACATAAATCTAGCCACACATTTGCCTAAGACATCTGAGAGTTCCTTTGCCAGCTCTCTAAACTCACAGACACAAGCCAGCTGTGGCCTGGAAGCTATGGATCCATTTTAGCATGGCCCTGTGCCCAAACTAAAACATCTTGCCTCAGTAAAGCTGTGTTAATGCCTAGATGGCTGCTGGACTTCAGCTGGTAAACATGGCCAGTTGCAGTGTGGGCAGCACAAAATCACCTGCCTGTGTTTCCTTGAGACACACCTCTGTTTGCAAGTCCCTCGGCTATTTAGACTAATTGAGTTAATCAGTTCTGTCAAGATTTCAACAGTGGTGAACCTGCCAAGCAATAGATGGGCAGGTACCTTGGGAATTGTCTGCTGAAAACTCTAATGGGTTTGGGTGGCAGTTAAGTGCTTAGGACAACAGCATCTTTGCCTCCTTCCTGTGTATAGTCCATAGTCTTGTGAAGTAGTTGAATAATCTTAGATTAAAGGCACATTAATGCATTATAACCTTGAACAGCATTTGAACTAAATATTCTGTTTATACAGTATATAAACTAATGTACACTAATCAACCTAGTTAGGATATTAGTGATACAAATTTAGAGAAAATGTCAACTTGTTAAACAAAACAAAAACTGTTTAATTTTCACCCAGTTTGTTCACAATTACTGCATATAATTCAGAGACTACATGCAGTAGAAATGCTCTTAGTTTTCAGAATATTCCCAGACAAAACAAGCTGACATTTCCAATACACTATCTGAATAATTCTGAATCCAGAATCATTTAGGGAGATTTGTTTGCTTTTAATTGAGAAAAAAAAAAAAAAAAAAAAGGCACGAAGCTAGTCACATGACTGACAAATTAAATGTTTAATTTTTCTGGCTGGGACAGTTCTACTGGGATTTTAATTGCAAGTTTCAGGTTTAAATTTGACAGTGAACAGATTAAGCAGTAGTTTTTTTGTTCACAATTTGGATGGATGAATGAAAATGAAGAATAATCTGTACAGATACCTGAATGATAGTGTAATTGCTTAGTAGATCACAAGCATTTCATACAGGCCTTAGATTACTGCTGGAATGTAATTTGCCTCTATGGACGTGTTGCAGCCCTGATATATATTATGAATGGAATCAAACACTCTCACTTGGCATATTTTTTAACCAGATAGTAATGAAATATATCACAGAAGTATATTATTTTATTTAGTATCAACAGTGTAGCATTATTAAAGTTTGGATGGGTATGGGAAACTCTCAGATGTCTGAGTGGACAGCATTAGTAATCTAAATTGTGCACATGCCATTCTTAGTGCTTTTCTTGAGGAAAAAAAATGGACTTATTGTTAATACACCATGATTGATACATTAGCTATTGCTGTCATTATCACTTTGCAATTTTAAATAATTTCTAAGGATGTCATTGCAAAGAAATCAGACACTTTATATTTCATGTACAATGAAGCATGCAGATCAAATGAGTCAGAATGGTAATACATTTTTAAAAAGACATTATAAAATGTCTGTGCATACTCAAACATTACTTGGTTAACACCATAAATATATGAAAATTCACTGATTAGATTACTCACTGGAGTTGACTGATCTTTTTCCATTATTTTCTATGTCACTATGCCTGATAAACAGCCACATGCGAATAAGCACCATATCTGCACACAGTACCTGAAACAGATGCAGCATAGGTTTCCAATCGATGTTTTTTTAGTTTGTTCTCTAATCCAAGATAAATTGTGCTTTTCCTTAAACTACCAAATGAGATTAAAATATTACCATTCACAATCATTTCTATATTCCCTGAGGACAAAATATTTAAAAATATAAATTAAATTTCAAATTAAATGTTGAAACTTGACTAATCAGCTGACAACAACCAAACTTTCTGTGCAAAGGAATTTTGTTATATTTTCAAAAATATATTTTCACTTTGTTGTTACTGAATATGGATTCTTTAATACTAGGCAGGATCATTTAGTCATAAAAATATATGTAGAAACCTGAGATTCTAGTTCTATACATGTGCAAAAACAGTAAAAACATAGAACTCAGTACTACTCTGTTAGTAACCTGCTCAAATAGAAAATATTATTTCTGTTTATAAAATATTTTTAATAACTGGAGAATAAATATTATTTTGTTTTAGCTATGTGATATAATTGCATTAGAACATGACAAGCAGCAAGCAATATAGTGGGTCGAAACTGATCTTGGTTATGTGAGGATATTCAAGAAATATCACTAAACTAAATCTATATAAGAAAATCAGATTTTGATCTGAACTTAATACCACTAACAAGGAAGTGTTTTACAAGAACTTGTACCATTTTATACTTCCTCAAGTATCTGATATGCATTAAGACAGCAAATATGAAATCCATGTTTCTGGATTTGGGACCAGGTAGGATAACCAAGGGGATCTGGAATTATCTGAGATTCCTACCTCTGAGTCACCTCCTTCATGGTCTGGAAGAGGAATCATGCTTAAATGCACATCTATAGAAACCACTACATGTCAATATTTAAGAGATTGCTCCAAATACTTACTAATATTGATGAAATAAAAATTGAAAAGCTAGTTAGAACATGCCAGTTGCTTTTGATTTGCAACTATAGGTTTGATAAATTATCATTTGAAAAACAAATAGAGGAAATACAGGCAAAATCCATAAGAATTCTTTACTTCAGCAGAAGCAGACATTTACATTATCCCTCCAAGAGCTCTTTTTAAGCACCGTTTCTTTCTTTCATCATACATGGAAGTGCATTAATATTTTGCTGCCCATGATCATGCTGCATGAAAACACACTTTAATCAGGAAACTTTTGACCAGTTTGTAATTAGTCTAACCAGCTTTGCCACTACTTGTGTTTGAGTCTCTGTCACAAACTCAATTTACGTTTTCTTATTTTATTTTAATAATCCTTAATTATAGGTGTGCTACAAGTAATACAAGCATGTTATTCTGTGGCTGTATCTGCTGTCAGCCTTCTAAAAACATATACCTGAACATAATAATATATCTTAATTTCCACTGACATTTTATCATTGCTAGTCTACTGTCATATTTCTCTCATACTGGTAGTGAAGTTTCTGGTGTAAAAATTGTTTTATTATAGCCAAATAAGCTTAATACAATATAAACATTTGTGGATACAAATACAATTACAACATTTTATCATGTTGGCCAAAAGCTACTCACATATCTGATCCCAGGGATTTGACTACTGATCTTTGAAATACTAAAATGATTGAGTTGATTGGCAGTCTAAGAAAGTTAATATGACAGTGATTTTGCAGGAGATCAGTAGTAGTGAAATACAAATGAAAATAAACTGCTACTCAGACTCAGGAGCAGAACATGATGTGAGGTGGTTTAGAGAAAGAAACAGACTATTGAGCAATGAATATCTTAAAGACTTTCCTACTGAACAGAAAGCATTGCTCTCCTACTGTTTCTTATGTTCCCATGCTACTATGAACTTAAAAGGATACATTTTGAAAGATACAAATATAGAGGTATTTTAAATATTGGTTTTATTATTGAGCACTGAAGAGACAATGGTTGTGAACCTAAAACAAAAGCAGTGACTACAACTCTGGACAAAGTATGGGCCATATTATAGAACAGAAACCAAACAAAACTCTCCAAAGACTGAAGCAAGACCCTGGAGCAGCCAGCATCAGTTTCTCCTTCCTGTCATTACTCCCCAAATTGTCTCACCATATGGATGTATGGTTTGGGCAGGGAAGAAAGCACGGCCGGGAAATCCTGGGAAAGTCCTGTGATTCCATCAACCTGCCTTTAGGCAAGGAAAAGCAAATGCAATTACTCTTTATCTCCAATTTCTGCTGTAGATTAGGAAGAGGGACCAGAGGGGATTGAAGGAGGGATTGGCAACAGGACTTGGGCCAGGTAAGAGAGCAAAGCATCTATCTCCAGGCCACTATGGAGACAGCTGAGGAATGAGTCCAGTGTGTGTAAAAGCTTAACATTATCCATCTTCTACACTTCTTATGTAATCAAACTGAGCTCTGCAATAGCATGTGCAATCTTGAACGCCTTATTAACCAAAATAAAGAGAGACATTCCTGGCCAACTGTGTTCTTCCAGTCTCACTCAGCTCAACTCTGCACCATCTGTCTCTAAATCATGAATATACTAATAACATTTATCCTTTCAAGTTCTAATCCCCTAGGATTGCTGACCTCTGTGGTATCTTTGATTATTTTTTGACATTGCATGTCACCCACTCATCAGCTGCTGTTGTTGGACTATCACACAGAAAATAAAGATATTTAAATTAAATTAATGCACATTTCATTGGACCCCTTAGAACAGGGGTCCTCAAAATTTTTAAACAGGGGGCCGGTTCACTGTCCCTCAGACACTGTTGGGGGCTTGACTACAGTTTGGAAAAAAAAGAATGAATTCCTATGCACACTGCACATATTTTATTTGTAGTAGTGCACAAAAAAAACAGAGAAAATCTGTTTGGCCTCTTTATATGTTCCTCTCAATAGGTCTAGGGCCAGATTTAGGACAACTCTTCGTGGAAAGTCATCTTCTGACATAGCAATGTTTTCTTTGCAGATACATGTGTAGTGATACATGTATCTGCATAAGACAGGAGAAACAAAGTAAATATCCTAAAGTAGAAAGGATAGAGAACAAGCAGAGAAGCTGGGAATATGAAAAAAAGACTGAAATAAAAGACCCAGAAGAAAGGCCAGCCTTAGGCAGAACTTACTCAAATATTTATATTTACACCCTATGGAAAAACACACATGTTACATCCTCTTATTCAGAGTGAAGCAAGTATGTCTTTTTCAGCATATGTGCCCGCTTATCATCTCCATGATAGTGCAAGCAATAAGATAGCTACATAAAATCAGAAAAGGACAAGTAAACTCAGTATAAATCTCTCCTTACTTTCCAACCAATACTCTTTTCACTTAGTAAGGTTGCAATTTTATCTGTCTTCCCCAGTCCCTAAGCTTGCTTTTGGTGGCAAGCATAGCTTATTCTGAAAAAAAGGACTACCAAAGCTACTGTTCTTCATACTTAGTATTTTCAAATTGTTCTAGAAATCTTCATAAGCCACAAAAGGTGTATTTAGAAGATCCTCTTATATGAACTGGTGACACAATATTAAAGACAACAAATTAAGAAAAGCACTGATGGGTAAACATCCATAGAATAAATGCAAAATGAAAGATAGACCATTGCATCATATGTGTGATGGTTTGCTCATATTCACTGTATTTGTTTTGAATTATATTTTATGCCTTTTGTATGTCTCAATAGGAGTACCTCTTTTCTGAAAGGAAATTTAAAAGGTTGTTTTCATTATATTTGAAAATATTACCATTATCCTATTTTCATGATATTAACTTATTCCATACTCAAATGTTCCTTGTGACATAATTAATCCCTTGAGAAATAAGTAAAGCCTACAGTACTTAGCAAGAATTCAGATTTATATCCTTGTCAGAGTAATTATAAAAATATTAATTCAAAGACTGGTTTCCATGCTGAATAAGACTGGTAGTTCAAATCAGTCTTGAGATATACATGCTATATATCCCATCAATGTCCATATTGCTTTCCTCTATACAAAATTTAAAATTGTGTATTGATATATTACTTTCTTATGTTTCAGTTTCATTCTAAAAGCTATGGAACCAGGTTCAAAACTGTTTATGTTCAAACTTAAAAACCTCCAACTTTTAAATAACCTTTCAATACTGAAATTTTAAGTGCTGTTTCACAGATGAACACTGATTTTTATTTTCAGTTTTTCCTGTTCTCAACAGCTTATTAGGGCCTGGCTGATCTGGGCCTCACTGATCTGGCCAGAACAGACTTTCACATGGCTTTCAGAAAAGGTCTGATTTGACACAGTCTTACACAAGGCCCTAGAAAGTGCTGACCCAACACAAAAAAATTATTCCCTCACCAGAACCTACCAAATAAATACCTATAAAAACTTGGTATTTGAGATTAAAGTCTACACTTTTGAAATTTGTCAGAGAAAATAGTCCTTCCACCAAATAATAATCTTCTTTAAAAACTTCACAGAAGACAAGAGGCTTTACAAACAAAGCTGACACTACAGCTCTGCAAATCTCTTTCCATCTCATAAAATGGTTACGACAATAGCACAGAAGTTTTTTTCCTTTTATATAATGTATGTTAAATTGTTGGCCTTTACAGATTTCTCTTGAGATTTACCATATTGTTAACAGCATTGAAAACAAGTTCTGTGTCAGTTCTAAAATATAATGCAAACTGAAATGTTAAAGTGATTTCTTCTTCTACCTAGTAATTGAAACAAAGATCAGATACCAGGAACTCAAATAAAGCTCAAGTACCTGGAGTGGCAAACCAATCTTCTTAGATAGGAATAGAGATTTTTAGTTCAGTAGAGAGAAAATAAAATCACAGTCAAGGAAAAAAATGAGAAAAGGCAGAAAAAACCCCGTGTTTTCCTCATGAAAGAAAAAGCAGTACATGTCCAAAACAGAACATGTCAAAAACCAGAAGTAAAGATGTGCTGTCAAGGGCAGTGTTTAACAGTGACAGTTCTCTGTCCTTTCTTCTCCCTGCTTGTGCGGTGTGACATGGAAAATGGCTCAATCATGTGAGAGGAAAACTTGCATGGTTCCATGGCCACTCACTCATACAGCAGCATCCAGTTCTGCTGAAAATGGGAGCTTCAGACAGTCTCTATCCTAGGAGCTGGAAGTGTTTAATATCTCTACCTGAGCAGGGTTCAACCTCCATTTCCTGTGAATCATCATGCTTTTTCTTTTCATTGTCCCACTGAAATTCATCATAGAAGCCATACATGCAAATTGTAAATAAATGTGTAGGTTTTATCCCTGAACTATCTAATTTACATATTTTTACAACAGAAGTTTCTAAACTCTCCCCAACATATATTTTTTCAAAATGTTAGCTGAGTAAAAATTCAAGCAGCATGAGTCATCGCCACTCGGTAGCAAATTTCCTGATGCCTCTGAAGTGAAGTCATTGAGATGCACAAGAGATTTACTGCATAACTTTAGGCAGAGAATGTAATAAGCCAGTCTCTTCACACTTCCTTTTACAGCAAATGGATTCAAACTGTGCTTTAAAACAACATTCAGTGGAACTTACCTTTCTCAAGGGAACCTAAGGTAGGTTTCAAAGGTTAGGAAGCAGAAAAACTCCCCATAGACTTCCTACAAAACAGCAGTAAAGCTAAGGGCTGAAGAACCGGATTTCATTAAAAAAGAAGTAAAAGCAAACAAACAGTGATCTCCCCACACACACACACACATGCACACCAAGGAGGGTGGCTGAGGCACAGCCCTGCAATTGTGACTCAAAATCATAAGCCCTTTCCTGGAATCAGATTTTGCCACTAGCCTATTCCTTTTCATTACAAAGCACAAGGTGGTAAGAAAAGAATGCAATTTTATCAAGCTCCAGTAGAGAAAAATGCTTTATCTTACGCACAATCCCCTTAAAAAAATCTATATTACAGCTTCACTTTTTCTTACTAAATTTGAATCCGTATCTATTGCTCACAGGGATCCTTCAGCATGGGTAGCTTTCTCTCTCTATTTGAAGTTATTTCACTACATAGTTCCTCAGGATACAGAAAGGCAACTATGAGAATTGTCCAGGCACTTATAAGTGTTGACAACAGAGGTTAGTCCTCCCATTAATTATAATTTCATATACAAGGTGCAGACAGAGCCTAGAGACAAAAGCATGGTATAGGGAGATGAGAGAGGTTGCTTCAAGTCTGTTTTCCAGATCAGCTCCATATTTGAACAACAAACTTACAGCATTAATGGAGCAGCAGTATCATTGCTTGCTGTATTACATTAGGATTTTGGCCTTTTCCAGACTTAGCAGATTGATTATAAATACTATGTGGTTTGATTCATGAAACAGATGCTATAGGGTGTTGGTGTCTATGGAAATATTGTGAGATGAAGCTTTATGTACCTCAGAAATATACTAATTTCCAGGGCTGACAACAGTTAAAAAATGACTTTGAGCATGTAAAGATAAAATATGGGCTCCTAAGTCCTCATTATCTCTGCATTTCCATTTCTTAGAGGTATAATACTGTTAACACAGATTTTCTACCTCCAAAATTTGTCAAAATGAATAAATTAAAAACTGATAATTACTCAGATGCTACAGTAAAAAAAAAATGTTTCAATGTACTGCAAATAGATTCAGTTTGTCTTCTTCATTTAACTTGATTTGTAGTGAATAAGCACCCTGAGTAAGAAAGCTGGATTGTTTACATGAAAAATGTTAACTGAATTTCTGTGTGAGTAGCTGCAGTTTCTTCCAGGAAATACTGTACAAAATGATACCTGCAAAATGGAAACTGAGTATAGTAATGTATATATGAAAGTATAAAAATTACATAAATATTATCTGGAAGAAACTTTTGTAGGTCTAGTCTAATCTCTCAGAGCTGGGCTACTGCTAACACTGAATCAGGTCTGTAAATGTAGATGTGTAGGTTAGATGTAGAACATAGAGATGTATATACATATGCATCTACATTTGTATGTATATCTACAGTATTACTGATGTGTAGGTATGTTGAAAGTGACTAGAGGAGAAAGGAGTAGGAAATGAGGGATCCTAAGCAAACCTGTAGGCCCAGGTAATCTGGAAGGCTGTTGTTGCAATTAAATGACGTGACTATCTAGCCACTGCCCAGCAGCCCCAATCCAGAGGTTTGAAAGAGTCTGTAGTGGTTTTCTCCTAGTTGGAAGAGATTCCTAGAAACTTTTACACAAACAAACCACAGCAGGTTGTCACCATTTCAGTAAAACTAAGTGTGATCAAGGTTGTTTGCAGTGTCCTCACTTCAAACTCATGAATGCTGGAAGACCCAGGTGCTTGCCTTCAGGAAACAGCAAAGTCAATTGTTTGGTTGAGGAAGCCAAAACTAAACTTCTCATTTTATACGTCTTTCAAAAATTAAATTATATGAAAGAAGATGGAGACTAATGAATACTATGACAGAAAGAAATGCTAAATTTCAGGTAGCCACAAGAATGACATTTACATCTTCTGAAGGTAAAAATAGGAATAAAAAACGCAAACAGTATTTATTTTTAAGCTACTCCATCCTTAAGGAATTATTGACATTCTGGCTTGAGTGGACTTACCCAGACCAGCTGGGCTTTGAAACTCTGGGGTAAAATGGCATCAAGATGCACCATGCAACTTTACTTGGCTACTAGAAACATCAAATTCCATGTAATGATAGGACAAGGGGCAATGGGTGTAAGCTGGAACACAGGAGGTTCCACTTAAACTTCAGAAGAAACCTCTTTACTGTGAGGGTGACAGAGCACTGGAACAGGCTGCCCAGGGAGGTTGTGGAGTCTCCTTCTCTGGAGACATTCAAGACCCGCCTGGACGCCTTCCTGTGTGAACTCATCTAGGTGTTCCTGCTCCGGCAGGGGGGTTGGACTAGATGATCTTTAGAGGTCCCTTCCAATCCCTGACATTCTGTGATTCTGTGTAATTCTGTGAGCTTTACTTACCCACTTAGCCCAAGCAGCCATCTGTTATCATTTATTTCCGTTTTACCAGCTGACGTAGAACACATTGATTCTGCTAGTGACAAATCTAATCAAGAAAAGTGTTGTATTTTGCCAATATCATTATGCATCAGCTATGAATTTTTCACTTAGCAGTTAAGAGTTTTTGCCTGGGCACAGCTAGTGATACCTTTTCTGAGTTGTTCACCCAAAAGTATACGTTGAGAGTGTTTCTTTACCATAAAGAGTGAAACTATCTTCTGTCTTACAGGCTGACCTCCCAGGTGGGTTCAGCACGTTTCGGTCATGGTCCTCTGCTCCTCTTTCTTCCTCTTTGCACTTTGCCTTAGTCTCATTCGTGTCCCAAACAGTTTCTTCTTGCCCCATCTTCCACCCTACTGGCAATGCACTCTTTCAACACATTCATTCCTTCCTCACCTGCTTGAAAGCCATTTTTCTACTCAGAAAAAAAAAATAAAAAAAAAACAAAGAAAACCCATGAATACCAAAATTGAGCATGTCTTACACATACATTCACTGTATCAAATGGCAACATTAACATAACCTTCTCCTTGTAAATGGAAAAAAATTGCTCCATTGCTCCGTATTTTACAACATTTGATGTTGTCTCCTACTTCCTTCACCTAGGAGAGAGAACTTTCTCAGCAATCCACAAAATCCCCTATCCTCATTCCTCCTCCTTTTTTAAATTCCTCACAATACGAGTAATTCCTCATCTCTTTTTATACATCAACACCAGGATTTATCTATCCAGCTTCATCAGTTTGAGGGAGTAGTGTTTTCATTGTAAAATCCCTCCATATCAATGCAAAGAATAAGCTTTGCTAGTTAGAGTTGGATTGTAGATTTTGTTTTTATGGGGACTCCTGGAATGTCTCCACCTCTCTCCCTTCTTTTACTGTGCAGGGAAATAAGACAAATATACTCTTAATTTAGATGGGATGCATTCAGCTCTAAACACATGACCAAATCCCAGGAGTAAACTCAACAATTCCAGCAATGGTGCTATTTAGAGAATGTTTATGACTGTTTCAGTGTATAGAATTTGAAGCATTGCTTTTGAGGATAGAAATATAAACAAAAGAAGCACTGCTCATTTTTTTTTTTTTTTTTTCCAGTCTTGATAATTGATTTAGGGCAAAGCGGCCAGTGACAAAAGTAATTAAGTGCTGTCAGAATTTACAGCATTCTCAATATGGTCAACAAGTTACTGAAAAATTAACCTAAACAATCTAGGGACTTTGGAAACAGTAATTTTACTGTCTTACAAACCATCAAGAATTATTCAACGAGTAACATGTAAGACAACAAGAAAAAGCCCTCAAATTGCATAAACTTTTTATTTCTGTAGCCCAAAGCACAGAAAAAAATACGTTGTGATTTCAAAGATTGTCTATAGCTAGAGAAGTATCAAACAGATTTTAAAAAAGCATACAGAGTAGCATCAACACAAGAAACAAATGCTACCATTGCTTTTTCAGAAAATTGGATTTTACAGAAAATCTGTTACAAAATAATTGGCTTCCTTTTGAGCACCAACAGCCCAGACTACATAAGCAATAATTTCTAGGTACACTGGAAGATTAAAGAAATTTTGAGACCATGTTCAAGTGTCATTTTGATACTAAACAATAAATCTCCTACACAGATATAGGACTCAGAACTCCAACAAAGTCTCAGGATGTTAAGTTGTGTCTACTGTAGCACTAAACTTCCTTACCATTTTCAAAGTAGAGTCTAATCTTTCTGTCTGTGCTAAGATACAGCAGGGAAGTACTCTGAGCTGCCCGGATAAATCCAGACTACTTTGAAAGGCAAATGGTGCCCGATGACAGAATTTTATTTAGAAATAGCAACTAGAACATTTAGCATTCCCTGGTCACACCAGAAGAAAATCCACCCTATAAAAATACCAGGGAATAGCTAAGCAAACACAGGACTTCAACTTATGTACTATATATTCTTTACAGCATATCACTAGCATTTCGTTGATCTGTTCTGAGGAAGGAAAACAATTCACATCATATGAACTGTCAGCAGCAAAAGGCCATTGGTGATCCTCACATAAAAGTATCACTGTGCAGTGTGCTCAGGTAGTTCTGATTGACAATAGCACACAACAACAAAGTACAACAGAAAAGCACGAGTTCTACTCAGCTTACCAAAACAGCTGTATGGAACTACTCATATATTACACACAAAGTTGTTTAATGATATGCTAAAATCCACACTATGCTATTATTTTCAGACCACCTGTTCTTGCAGTTTTCTCACATGTCAGAATGTCCTTCATAAGGCAGTGCAGTTAACCCTGATGATCAGAACACTGGAGTAGTCTGTATAACTGGAGCAATTTGTTTTCAAATCACATCTGTGCTACAGAGTTGAGCATTTTCCTAGGTTTATATCATTATACTTAAGATCACAGGGTCAAGATATATGTGTTGCTATTGCAGAACAGGGCTGGCACAGTGAACATTGTGGACAAGTGCTGCTGAGTGCCAGATGGCATAAGCATAATACTAATGTGATATTCTTCTGTACATAACTGTAGTTTCATACTCTTTGAAGACACACACCACTGGTGTGAATTAGTGCAAATCTGCCCCCTGCAGCCACAAGCCTCTTGCTGACATGGTCTTCATGTCTCTTGATGTTTTACATCAGTTGATCCTTGTCATGTTGCAGATACACAAAGGATATATGGCACAGATCTCTGGCATGCAGGGACTGGGATTTGGCCAAATGGGAAGCGGGCCATGAAGGACATAGAGAAAAGGTCACTTTCATCACAAGCCAAGACTGTAGGAACTGTTCTAGACATTAGCAGACCTTTATGTAGAAGTTGTTCAGCATGGAAGAAGATGCATAGCCTATCCCATGACAGCCAAAGTAAACAGCGTTAACAGGACTCCCTTATTTCTCTATTTTTGTACTAGACATCAGAAATATTTGCCCCTGTGATGGTGACATATATTCAGTGCATAAAATAACATCTTGCTATTCATTGGAAATACTTTAGTGTTGAAAGTGGTACTCTCCTGTTGTGACCAGTTAGGGCAAAGACTGTTATATATTTCTTTTTTAGGTATGTCATATTAGGGGAAGGCAGGAAGAGAGAAAAAAAAAAAAATCAGAAAACTCTTTTTAAATACCAGAAGACTTCATTTTTTTTACAAAATTGTTGGGTTGGCATTTTTAATCATAGCCTGGTTTTCATTCTCAGACAATTTAATATCACAGTACAGCAAAAATTCCTGGGTGTTTTGTAGTTTGGATCACTCCAGGGAGACATTGTCTTTTCCATTTCTCTCCCCACAGCAATTGTACAGGGCTGACGTAGCTGTCCATAGTCAGCCACAAAACACACACACCAAGTATAGCATTAGAATAATGTTGGGAAAGTATGGAAGTGTTTTAAATATTTTTAAATAAAAAAGAAACATTCACTGTGTTTTGTCAACTTCAGAAAAAGTTACGTTACACAGAACAGTTATTTCCTCTGTCTGATCTCCCATCACATACATAGCCACTAAGAGGGAAAGCCAAAACTATATGATGTGTCACTATCCATTAACTCAGTCATATGAAAGGGATATTTGACTTGTTCGTGTATGTTCTGTGCCTAGAACAAAGCTGTCAAGGGAGAGTCCTAATTTTAATATTTTAGGTAATAGGGGAGAAGAAACATCAGTCAAAATAGTTTTTAATCTTTACCCTGGAATAACAAAGGGGCTTTCAATAGAAGTGCCTTTGCACCTGAAGTAACAGGTACAACAAGGGTATGTGTATAGCATAAGTACAGTATCAGTAAAACTGTATTTTCTTGTGGAAAATGGCAAGGCTATCATGTTTTACGGGACTATCTAATTATAGATTTTAGTCATTGCCAGTCGCCTCCTGAAGTCCTATTTAGAAAGAAACAGGCAGAATGAAAAGCATAGGTTTTAAGGCCAGAAAGGATCAATAGATTATCCAACTTTCTATGTGTTGCAGGCCAAGACATCTTAATATGTTTAGATACTTATTAAGCCTAGTAATTTATGAATTAATCTAGTACATTTTTAAGAAAAACTTGTATCTTTAATTCCTTCCTGATGTTTTCAGAGAATCCAACATACCCCAATAGATTAACTTTTTGAACAGATGGTTAGTGATTTCAGGCCATTCCAAATTTGAATCTGTATAACACCAGCTTCCAGCTTTTTGGTCTTTATTATACCTCTCCATACAAATTTATGAAGTCCCTTTGTGACTTTCCCTTGGGAAAGTAATTAAACATGGAAATCTATTCATTACTCAGTAGTCTTTAAAACTAAACTAGGCAGACTGAGCCCTTTAATTCTGTCACTCTAACATACATTTTCCAACTCCTAGACATTTGTATTCCTTCCCTGCTCTCTCTCTACTTATGCAACAAATCTACATACCTTGGAGATGTACAAATTAAATACAGATACGGAGCAATAAAGATAAGATCAACACTGCAATGCAACATAACACAAGGGTAGCACACTTTTATCTCTCAGTAAAAAGCTTCTTAGCACACCTAATATGAACCTAAAACTCTTCCCAGAGTTTTCAGGATGTAACCTTTCATTCCGTATATATGGTCTGTATTCCATATTTCTAGATGTGTAGCCTTGGTTTTGCTAATATTAAAGTAAGTCTGTCTTATAAATCAGTCTGGTCATCAAATAACCCATATGATTACCACATTTTTGTTAATACTTAACAGCAATAACTTCATACTTCCAAATCATAAACCAAAAATATTTAATAGGCCTTAAAAGCATTAATTTTTATGTAAATCCTTTCTAACAATTCTCCTAATTAATAACAAGTTGTCACTGAGAATTCCTTTAAGATCAGTCTTTTAGCTATTTGTAATCTGTCTAAATGAACCTTTCGATTCTACACAGATGAAATATAGAATATAGAAGACAAAATACAAGTGACATCATGGAAATGAGAAAGTTTATTAAAATGAGAAAAGAACACATACTGCCTTTAAGAACAGCTGCTTGAATTCACACAAAAACTCATAAAGATAAATGTGTCTAGAATTTGTGGAAAAAAAAACAACAACAAAACAGTACGAGTTCTTACTTCATGTTGTGCCCCTAATACAGTCATTGTCAGTTAGGATCTCATGGCACAGGAAACTTTTCCTCCCACTTATAGTCTTCTCGTTTTCCAGACTGGTAGCTTATTAAAACAAACTGCATTTCTCTCCTTATTCACATACTCTAGTTTGCACTGGGAGTTGTTAAAAAGGTAGAGAATATATATTTTTTAGCAAAGACTACAGCCACAGAAACACAGTGCAGCCTGATACTTGAATGAACTTTCTAAGAAATGTGGTGGGATTGGAATATCTTGGTTAAGAGCTGTGATGTTACTCATTTTGTTCTGCCTAGGCAAGTCTCATCATTTTCTCCCCATTTTCCAGGTCCCTTCTTTCCTATGATTAGATGCCAGGGGGCAAAATAAATTAATTTAACTTTTATCGGTGATGGGGAATCTTAAATGTTGTAGAGAGTGAGTCAAGTCTCAAGGTCACCTCCAAGTCTTTTTGTTAC
This sequence comes from Caprimulgus europaeus, assembly GCA_907165065.1. Next base: position 42,753,474 of record OU015525.1, on the reverse strand, counting down.
CATTGCATTTTCTTTACTTAAAAAGTGACAAGAATTCTATTTATGAACAACACATTTAGCATACAGCTTCTTCTAGTGGAAGTTTTGACTAGATCTCATCTTCCTTAAGATATTTTTCAAATATCATGTTGCAAGCTATTATTGTACCTTATGTTGATTTAAAAATAAAAATTCCACATGACAAAAATATTATCGTACGTGTACCTCCTATGGCTCAAAGCTAGCAATCATCATGATGGAGTAGACATAAGTTATGAGATTTCCATGGAGGAAAGAATACTGGACCAGGGAGAGAATGTTATAATCCAGCTGTAGCAATAATTCCAAGTAGCTTTCAGGCAGTGAAGTCTTAATAAACTTAAACACTTGTGTAAGCCAGATTTATTGAAGCGCTTCACATATTGTGGTTCTGGTTTAGGGTTTTCTATTCTGGGCAGAGCACCAACTGGAAAGATGCCTTGGAATATGTACTCCCTCGTCCACCAGAGAGTCTACTGAAAACATCACATACCTTTTCTCACTCTTCTCTATTCCCCCCACCATATGTATTACCAATGTTAAATAATAATGTAGTTCACTATTTTACGCTGTAAAAGTTAAAATTAAAACAAACCAAAAAGATTGTGTTTTATTCACTGAAAGAGGATGTATGTTAACTAGTTTACACTTGAGACATCAGGTTCCTGACAGCTCCCATGTGGGCTTGCTTGTATATCTAGAAGAGCTTTTGCAGGCTTGTTTATTTCTTTTTTTTTTTTTTTTTTTTTTTTTAATTAGGAAAAAGAAGTATGCTCTAAATTTTGTACCTACTTACATTTTGTCACTCATTCATGCCACCTCGGACTCCCCTCCTTTAGGTGTAATATAATTTGCCCTACATTTCTCCCTCCAGAGCTCTAGGATGGCTTCTATTTAGATTTTACATTTTAATAGTATCCAGGAACCTTTGTCATTTCCATGATCACTTGTTCTGTCAGGAATATGGGTCTATTTCCTCATCTCTGACTTATTCGGGGTTTTTCCACTGACATCTTCATTTCATTTCTGTTTACAAATTTAAAGGCATATAATTTAATTTTGGGAGTTCTAAGCATCATTCCCTCCTTTCAAACATAAACCAGCCTGGATTTCATCTCTATTCTTTCCAATAATAATTTATACATATGAAAACAAAACTTGCTTCTCTTTCAAAGCATATTAGTCTTCACCATACTGTGAGGTCTCTAGGATCTCTTGAGTCCAGGGAGATTCTAGCTCAGTTCTACTCTAATAAAATAGAAGCCATGCCTGAAACACACTGCTTTGTCTCAGGTTAAGAAGACTCTGAGTCCCTTGCTTCTTCTCCAAAAAATCAGTATTGTGATGAAAGATAAAAAAGTATGACTCAGTCAGTGCTTCTTGTTATTATTCAAAGTGGTCGATAATTAAAATTGAAAATTATCTTGGGTTGTTACTGTTAGTGATGCCTTCAAGTCTTAATGAAAAATTACTAGAAAAATCTTTCAATCCAAAGCCTTCTTTGAGCAAAGAAGTAACACTGACTCTGCCACTCTCCATTAAATTCGCATTGGGCTTGAAGAACTGCTCTCCATCCTGGTCCAAGGATGTCAGACAGTGGAGAACAAGCCAGTTCCCTCAGAAGTCTGGCACTGAGTTTGGTGTTGCCCTTCAGCTGTGAGCTTTTGTATGGATTAACTGCAAGAATTTAAGCAATATCGTAGTTACACTTATTTCATTTGGGAAAATATAATATAACACCATAAACTGAAAAAATCTAGTCTCACCAAGAACAACTCAGCCCCATATAAAATTAAAAATACTTTCTTGTTATTCAGGTGGCAATTAAATCTAAACTGATGACATATGTGCTGTGGCAGTCCGCTATGTACCCTGGGTCTGTGCATGATTGAGCATGTTCAAAACCAGTGTTTTTGTTTTGTGCCTGGTTATCACCTGTAAATACACCATGCACCTGTTTAATGTGCCCTGGCAGCTGCACAATTCATGTAAGAAAGGTACAAGTTAATGTCAGAGTGTGAAAAGATGAAGGAACTCTTCAAGCGCAGGTGAAATTTAAGACCCTTTTTCCCCACATCTTGCAAACCTCAGTCTCTGATGTCAGTACTTTCATTTACTGCCTTTATTTGTGGCATAAGAATGGGAGACACCTCTTGAGACACAGAATTTGTCTATTATAGGAAGGCATCTTATAATATTTTCATTCATATACATATGGAGTCCCATCATAAAAATGTTTAAAATTGCCATTAGAAGGCTGTTTCAAAATCTGATAGTTAAATTTAATTAGGGTCTTAGACTTTCTAAGCATCATCCTGAAGTTTGTCCGTAGCCAGGTCCTATAGAGTACATCACCATAGAGACTTTTCAGACAGTGAATTATGCCAAGGAGTTAGTGATTTACACTGCATGGGAACAACAGTAAGGGTGTTGAGATCATGTGTGATATGATGATAATTGTGAGATATGTTTTCAAAAGTAAAAGTCTGCTGAATTCATTGCTCTGTCTTTAAAACGTCTCCGCCTACTCAGTCCAGAAAACCTCAACAGTTAAGTTCTTGGACTTGCAGGTTCAACTGTACAACACTATCCAGAAGTTAAACAAGCCCTGAAGGACTGTAGAATTAAAGTTCATTTTTGACTGCACATTTAAAAAAAAAAAAAAAAAAAAGCTAAAATTAAATTCTACTATCTGTAGAAGAAAAGGTGCTCAGAGGATGAAGAATTTCTCTATGGTTGAAAGACAGACTGCTACATAGAACCATAGCTAGGAAAGAAAAATAGGACCTTTGGAGCATTAAAACAGTTTAAGAAACTGATTACTGAAGAGCTTGCACATTTTGATAGAAATTATTTTGCTGTCATTCTGCAACTTTCTAAGAAAACAGACAAATGCAGTTCCACTTAATACTTCAAAATTGTCAATGTTATCAAATTATGAGTGTGAATACAAGTAAAGATTAATAAGGAGCGCAGACCAAAGCACTCCAGAAAAAACACATCCATTTTAACAGACTTTTAATACTCTAAGGTCCTATTAGAGTGAAGCTACATGAAAACCTCACAAATTTTTTGCACTGTTTTTCCTCTGAAGTCATCACTTTTATGCCCTCATAAATCTTGACCTGGTGGATTTTTAATAATGATAGTTTATATCCAATTTTTTTTTTTTAACACCTGTCTGTGAGTAGGCTTTCATATTCTTGGAGAAAATGAGGAGGTAATGTCCAAGACTGGGTGGTAAGCTCAGCTGTTAGGTGGTTAAAGAAGGAGGAAAGAAATGAAATGTAGGCCAGCAGCACATCCTAGCACAGGGAGTTTAACCCCACACTGGTGCAATAAGTGCTGCCTACCCTCACTCCTTTTACTTGCACCTCTCCTTTATTGCTCCTTAGCAACCTTTCCCAGCTGAGGTCCAGTGCAGGTAGCACTTGGCCTTGGGATGGTGAGAGCGGTGGAGCATATATCAGGAAAATAATTTATTTTCCAGCACAGCAGCCACTCATCCTAGCCTTCTTCACCAATCAGATGTTGCAGCTCATGTGCTGGGTTGTTCTGACAGGTCTGGGAACAGTGTCTCTATTTCTGCTGACTAATTGAAGCTTCTAGATCCAGGTGAGTCAGGGATCTCATGGTGGAACAGGAGTATCAGGTGGGACTGAAAGATATAGCTGTGAGGTGCTGGTTTCTTTGGCCAGGTTAAAATAATTAGGGTCTCTACATCAGTGGCCTCCCGTGCTCAATGTGTTAATCTATCTGGTCACCAAGTCTCAACTTCATCCATCTTCACCACCCAGATGAAAAATACTATAGCCATTTATATAATATTTCAGATATGATCTGAGCATATATTCATGTTGTTATTTTACATCTCAATTATGCCACTATTGTTTTTACTGGTCTTCACAAAAAGTTACCAGGTGCTTGTGTCCAAGGTGATTCTACAAGTTTTTGCTTTCAATATTTTTGCTTGTCCTTATTTTCAAGGTATTTAATGGTTATAATTTTATTTTTAGAACTTATGTGTCATTCCACATTAAAATTTCAGTTTCTGACCCTTACAAACTTCTTATACTATCACTTATTGCCTATGTGGGTTTAGAGTTAGGGTTTTGGGGTTTTTTCTTAGAAAAGCTTACAATAATTCCCCCTCTGACCAGAGCCTTCATCATGGGAAGAGTTCTTTATAAAACTCTGCTTGGCTGCTTTGCTGCCTGCTGGGAAATCTCTAAGTGATGCCTTTAGACAGCTCGCAATGGAGCCATTATCCACCTCACTGATCATCACAAGGTCATTGTTTCCACACCGACTTTTCACACTGTTTTATTCTATGGCTTTAACCTCTTAAAATAAATAAATAAATAAATAAATAAGATGGTCTCAGCAATAAAGAGAGAAAATTGAAATTTGTTTTATAGAAAAGTTCACCTATCCATTCACCCCCCTAGTGACCTTGTGAATCCCTCTGCAATATGCCAGAGGAACAATACTATTTGCCTACAGAGGTTTTCTTTACAAATTCAGAAGTCTGGAGCAATGAAGTTGTTTGAGAAAGGTGATCAGTTAACTGGAGTGAAAGATCTGAATGTGGCACTACTGTAGCTGTTGTCCCTGTCCCAACCCACTATTCTCCATCAGGACAGAAATTAGATAGAACTTTTTGAACATGCAAGGACAACATGGTTATTGGAAAAGCCACAAGCAGACCTTATTTCTGAAGCCAAAATATTATTTAGATTTAAATTAAAAAAAAAAAAAATAATTAAAGGAACACTGGAAGAGAAACCAGTTATGTGTGAAATCATTTTGACCCAGAAAAAAACGCATCTTAAAAGTGTATCATCTCATCTCAATTTCTATAGTATTTGGTTCTTTATTGTGTCTCCACACGGCTGTCTTCTAGAATTAATTCCTAAAATGCAGGCCCATTAATAATATTTAAAACAGAAGGAATACAAGATATGCTTCAGTTTAAATAGTAAAGTGACTATGCTATGCTACTTTGTGATTTTTATACTACTAACTTCAGTATCTTTGCATCTAAAAACTATGATAAAAAATGGTGACAAATCAACACATAGAGGGAAAGTGCAGAAAAGCTGGGTTTAATTCCAGCCATTCAGAGCATACTGAACATCAAAAAGTCTCTAGGACCAAACAGAAAGAAGGAAACCATGGCACAGCTGTCTCAAAGAATAACTTACCTCCAGAAAAAAATGTAAGCCACATGTCTTCTGGGAAATTAGAAAAACTGGGAGGTTTTTTTTATCCTCTTATTCATTTCATGCTTTTTTTTTTTTCCTTCATCAACATTTTAACTTGCCATACTAATCTCTGCTTAGTATCTTTGTAATATCTGTGAATTTTCTCAAAGACAGGGAGTTGATCACTTTTCTACTTAATAGGAAGAAGATGTATTTACCTTTACAAAGGTGAAGCTCTTAATCTAGCACATTATATTTGAGCCCAAAAATTACATTAAATAACCCCAATTAGGTTTTATCATTGGAATCCAGATATCACAAAAAGTCATTGTCAGAAAAAAACACTTTTTCTGCATTTCCTTTCATTGTTTTCAGTCCCTTGAGCAAGAAAGGAGGGACTTTTTAATTTAAGAATTGAGAATAAAACAAACCAGAGTGGAAATATAAAAGCAGGACTAAAGACAGAAGCTTTTATCAGAGCTTCTGATCTCTGTTCTGGGCCTCATCCTTTCTTATCTAGCTGAAGTGCTTCTGTTTTGGCTGATAATCCTTCTCTAAAGTATGTTACTCACAGAGAAACAAGGTGATCCATCTCACCATTCAGCCACTAGGACTTGCCATATGCTACTGTATCTTCAGTATGAATACTGCCTCCAACATGGATTAGAATGAGGCTTGAAAACTTTGCTCTTACCAAAAGAACATGATGGCAAAAAGTCTGAAAAACAGCTGTGTTAAGCATAAATACAACAGCACAGGACAATCTTCTAGCTAGGACTACAGAGAAAGTAAATCCTTCAACAGCTGTGACTAAGGAGCTGGTTAGAAACAGCTGCTGTAATATATTGTTGCCCAGGCAGAACATCATAGTACCTGCAGAAGTTGTGAGCTGGACTGGCTGGTACATCATTGGTGCTGAAACACACTGAACAGTGTAGAAAGAAGAAACAAAACCTCTTTGGATAATAAAAACCCATTAGTGATTTGCTGTTTGCTATTTGACAAGGAATCCCAGGGCAGAGCTTCCCTGTTATTCTGTAGAGAAAAAAGCGATGGCCATAGAAGTTAAGGGGCTCATGAAGCCCACGCTGAGGGAAAAGACAGAGACAACATCTAATCTGAGGGGATTAGTTTGAATGGCCAGTTAATCACAAGAATTGTGATTTGACACAGTAATCAACATGTGTGGTCAATTAGTCTGGGCCTGACCATAAAAGCCTCACTTCATACTAGGTTCTTTGTAAAACAAGAATATAAGCTTGTGAGAAAAGATTTGAGACAAATGGGTAGCAAATGTTATCAGAACAATTTGATTTTAAATAAGAAAGATGCAGCAATAGTGCTTTGGATTCTTCACAAATAATTAAGCTTGGTATGTCACCCGCCAAATTAATTCATTATACCCTTTGGTTTTATGATATTATACTTTAAAGTATTTTCTCTTTGACTGGGTTAGTTTATTGCCCTCTCTTCACCATCACAGAAGGTTTTTGTTTTTCACAGTGGGTGCATAATGCATTTTTGTTTGTATCCCATTCAGCTGAAAAATAAATATCTGAATAAAATTTACCACTTGAAAATGAAATGCTGTAAAAAACTAAACTCTAAGGTCTGAAGTTCTCAATGGAAAATTATTTCAAGTTCACCAGATAAATTAGATTTATATATTAAACAAGTAACCTCTTACAAAATTTAAATAACCCTCCTGGAAAACAGTTTATTTTTATGTTCTTTATTCCACCAAAACTGCATTGCAGTTTTCCAGTCTTTATATTTACATTATTTGCAACTCTTTCCATAAGTGCCAGTACAAATGTAACTGATGAAAATCCAGAATAGTCATACAAATGTTCCTGAAAGCAAGGTGCATTTCTGAGCAACTTTTTTCTGATGCGCAATAATATATATGTATATATTAACAAAGCTTCATAATATAAAATATCTTCCATGGCAAGTAAAACTTTCCCACTTACAGATTTCAGTTACATAGACTTCTGCATTTCAAGTTAGTGCAAATAATGAAAGTAAGAGCCTGAGCAGAATGATGTAAATACAATGGAACAAGAGAACCAGCAAAACGTTACCAACTCCCTGCATATGGTTATTACATTTAATCAGTATATCATTAGCGTTCTTTATGTACAATGTATTTAAATTATTGGCTTGTCTGAACTATAGGCAACAAATTTACAAATTAAAATAAAATAATGTTTCACACAAATATGGAATGTCCGACAAATATATGAAAATAAAATGCATCTAGTAACAAAATGTTGTAAATCAAAAAGGTAAAAGATGTCTTCTCCATCCTGGAAGATTTCAAGGCACTTTCTTGGCAAATCAGAATTCTCTCCTTAGTAGAAAGTCTGGAAGAGAAAAGGACACACCATTTTATAACTCGTTTCCAAACACAGAGGCAGACTGCTTAGTGTAATTCTGTTTCTAAATCACAGTTTCCTGCGGATTGCATAAATCTTAAGATTAACTCTAGAATGCCAGTGGGTCTTGCCCTCCTGTGAACACTAATGAGTTTTGCCGTGGCAAATCCTCCGCGTCGATGCTGGGAGGTTTAACGCGTGTCGCTCCGCGCGGCTGCGGCTGCGCAGGGGGCCCTCTCCATGGTGCTGAACCCGCCCGCTCCGCTGCCCTTCGGCTCCCACCACAGCGGCACCACCAGCTCCCGAGCGAAGGTTGGCTTTTCCCAGGCAAAACTTCATCTCTAACACGACAAGACCAAATCTCTTTTTTGTGCCCGCAGACCAACAGGAGAAGGAGGAAAATATTCATATAATAGCATTGCAGTTCTTTTTTTATGAGAAAATTGAGCCTATTTTAGTACATGCAGGAGAAACATTTAAAAATAGCTGTCACTCCTTCAAGTGTCACTCTCTTCAAAGCAACTGAGAATCCCCAAGACTCTCTCAGATGTTAAAGCAAAGGCAAATTCTGTTACAGTAAACAGGAACTATGACCCTGTCCTCTCTAAGCTAGTGTGGTGGTGAGGAAACAGATCCTCTGTGCCAAAACCTGGAGTAGGGGCAATCACAGAATCATACTAAAAATGTAGTGTTTCTAAGGGATTAATATATAGAACTCCTGTGCTGCCTAGTCTATTTGGAGGGAAGAGAGAGCGACTCCTGGCACTCTTTATCCTGCTCAGACCGGAAAAAAAAAAATAAAAATAATTATATATATATATATATATAATAGAAGTATAGAACGGCTTGAGTTGGAAGGGACTTTAAAAATAATATAGTTCCAATCCACCTGCTGTGGACAGGGTTGCAAACCACTAGATCAGGCTACCCAGGGCCCCCATCCAACCTGGCCTTAATTCCACCAGGCATGGCACATCCACAACTTCCCTAGGCAGCCTGTTCCAGTGCCTCACCACCCTCTAGGTGAAAAATTTCCTCCTAATATCCAACCTAAATCTCCCCTCTCTTAGTTTAAAACCATTTCCCCTTGACCTATCACTGTCTGCCCATGTAAAAAGTTGTTCTCCCTCTTGTTTATAAGATCCCTTCAATTCATACTGGGTATGAGTAACTAAGAATACTTGAGCCTGTCTTATCTCTAGTGGAAACTAGCCATTTTACTTGGTGGAAAAACTAGGTGAGGGAGTACAGAGGCAGCTGGGAAACACTCAGGTCATAGCTCTACTTTCTCTTACAATATTTTCTCTATTTTTAACAAAGTAGAGAGAAAGTCAGCCTAGATAAAACTTTAAGTGAACACAGTGCACACAAGCTGCTAACATTGCTTACCATTGAAACCCTCCCTTCCCCACATGTCATCTCTTTGAGTGTATTTTTGGCAGGCAAATTGGAACACCTGGATTTTCAAACCATAGCAACTTGTGATCCTTTTGTATTTTAAAGATGGAAATAGGATGAGATAGATGATTCTGTACTGTGGATATGGAGGCAGATCTTTGACTCATCCTCTTGAAAGAAAAGGAAAAAAAAAAAAAAAAAGTATTGAAAGTATTGGAACACCTAGAAATCTGTCTGGAATACCTAAGCCATGAACCCAGAGGTGTAAAAGGATACAGATGAGGAGAAAACAGACCAAATAGGTGAAAGTGCATAAAATGAGAGAGTATCGGGAGGTTTTAGAAAGCAGAACACTAACAAACAGGAATTTAGGCACCTCAAAAAAAACTTTTAAAAAATGGCATTCAGGAAAGGATTCATGCCCTTAGTCACAATAAGAAGATCCTGGCAAAATAATGAGATTGCTAGTCAGTCTCTGGTTGAGTGCCCCTGATATATTCAAAACCTTCTGCAGGATCTGGAATGCAAGAGGCCAAACAGATTAAAAATAGTTAAGAAAATAACAGAAGAATAGAAAGAAATTATGTCATTTCTTTCAGCACTGAAATATTGCCATATTCTTCAAAGTATTTTCTCACAGCCACCAAAATTAATCCCACCTCCACTTGGAAATCAAATCAGCTGACACTGACTCATATCCTACTCTTCCTTTCTTATTCTTGATTAGTATGAATTGAAGTCCTGATGCAGGAAGATGTGACATACATAACTCCCCCAAACTCCAGGCTTGCAGTATTTGTCAGCAGGAGGTGGTGAAAGGAAACTATCTTTGAAGAAATTTAAATAAATTAAATTCACTCATTTTATATATTTTATTGGTCAACAATAACCAGTGCAGTTTTTTCAAATTACTGTTGGAAGTGTAACCCTCTTATTGATATTCAAAGAACTGGAGAAAACAGCTCACTTGATGATGTTCCCTTCATCAGTGACAATGCTGTTTAATTAACACATCTAACATGCTATTCATAAACAAGAATGGACTGGTTCCTTCCACCACCTGGTACTTGAAGCCTTTAGCTTTGTCACATCTTTATGTTCAGTTTACTTCCATCACCATGAAGTGTTATCAACTTTAGAGAAATTCCCAGAAGACAATCTGGGAATGAAAAGTGGTCCCACGGATTAATAAAGTGCCAGGGTATCTATGAAGATTGCATTGTCAGACCTGAGACCAAGACATTCTGTTTCTTCCATGGATTAACAACAAAGCCCTCTTCTGAAAGGCCTGAAATAAACATGTTGATTAAGTCCTCATGCATTTTTCTTTCACTAACCAGACTCCTTCTTAAAATTTTGAACAGTAAAAGGTCACCCAGTGCATAATTATGGATGATGGTGCCACAGGTAGGAAATTACAGTGCACTCTATTAATATCACATTTCTGTAGGCATGCCTAATAACAAGGTACAAGTGTGAAGTAGAACACAACAAATAAGAAAATGAGTGGTAAAAATGATACTTACATAGCAAACATCCTAGGACTGTGTACACAAAGGGCTCATTGCTAATCTCGTTAGCAACCTTGCACACCTTTTATAATCTATAAAATAAAATTACCCACAGAAATAATGAATCTCAGTTGCCAGATACCCTCAAAAAACTGCATAAAATTAAACATAGAATTGGTTCTACCATTTCAGACACTCTACACAGTGAAACCATTCTCTGATGGAAATTTATGAAATTATGTATGCACAATGCAAAATTCGATTCTACTTGATCCTAGTCAGGTCTCTAGCAGAAATGTGAGCGATGGTAGCAATCAATTTTCTAGCACGTAGTTTCCTCCTAAGATGCAGAAGACTAGGTTCAACTCAGAATTTTACTTGAAGGAATTTAACTCATTAACTTGGAGGCTATTCTAACCAGCAGACTATGAGGTAGTTTGAGGTCAGGCTCTTTCAGACTTTTTTATTGTTCCATTAAGTATTACCATTGATGGAAACCATATTTTCCATGTCTAAGTACATCTCCTAATCATCAGGATAAAGATACTAGTGTCCTACCTTGCTTACTCTTTCTCTGGTGTCCTTGGTTCAAATGGCCATTTGGTTCAAGTGGCCCCTGAGCCACTGCCATACTTTCTGATGGAAAGATCTAACTATTTGGTAACAAGATATACATAGGTGCAATTCTCTTCTCTTACTTGGTAAGTATTTTAGTAAAACTTAATAGAAATTGTGCCAAACAGCAAGAGACTGAATGCTAACCTGGGTTCAGTTCTTTGGAGAATATTTCTGCAGAATATAACCATGTCAGCAGGAGAGGTAGTAACTCATCCTCAGACATCCTATGGTGACTAAAGTGTGCCTGAAAGAAAATATCAAACCTTTCTAAAGAGATAGGAAAAGATCCTGGCTATGATTAGCCTTGATAGCTATTTTAAACCCTGAGTGCTAGATAAGGTAGAGACAGTTCTAAGGGTTTAGCTCTCCTTTTTAGATCAACAGAACATTCCAGCTTGAATGAACCTCATTGTCTGCTTTGGGTTTGGGTAGACATAAAGGAGGAAAAAAATACCTGCTTTGGTTTTATTTGCATTTTTAATTTTATATTTTGTTTTGATAGTTGAACTTAAAAATCAGTTCTTCACACAGTCCTAACCACAATCTTAATCTTAATCTTAATTATTATTATTATTAATTATTATTATTGTTGTTGTTATTGTTATTATTTTAATTTAGAAATAAAGCTATAGAAAAGAAATATTATAACTGTGTTTCTTCATAAGTAAAGTGAAGCACTCAGGCAATAGAGGGGAGTCCAAATAATATTAATATATTCTGGATCCATGTATAATTCTACATTCCAGCTTCTGATCAGTGTAAGGGCAGATGGAGATGAGGGCTGCCCCAGCCCCTTTCAAAAGCCAGATACTTCAAAGTGACGAGCTTTGGTGAGAGAGTATCTCAGCTGCTCACAAAATGTGCTAACCATCTTTCTAAATGATGCATACAAGAATTGTCATTATTTTTTAATGTTAAATCCTGAAAAATTTCCAAAGCACCCTGGTCCATAGTTTGTGCTTACCATCACTAATGAGATTCACCTTTTCTAATTAAATGGTATTTTTTATTTTCCACTGACTTTATTTGAATTGTGCATTGCACTAGAGAATGTTGAAGTAACTAATTTTTAAGGGAATTCCATTTTTAGGGGCTTGGTTTTTTGTTTGTTTTATCCATTTAATAACATCTTAGGGCAGTTTTATTTTTCAGTCTCTCTGACAAAACTACATTCAGGCTGTGTTAAAGCAAAAATTCTGTGGAAATCATACTGGAATATTGCTTAATAAGAACTGCACATATCAGTTACAGAAATTACTCATTAATTTATTTTATGTTCTTGAACAATGGCCATATAATAGAAAATTATCAGCACAAACTGGAATATACTAAAAAAGTAAAGAGAGGGTAGAGAATGGTTCAGATTTTGTCTTATTGCACAAGTTAATAAATAGAGCTAAAGGGAGCAGGAAGGAGAATATGGCTTCATATCTGCCCTCTGCATAGGCATGCCTGACTGGTTTTTCAGAGCGTAGTTTTCATTTAATTTATGTAAATCTCACTTTGAAGGAACACCCTCATATGCAGATGACTGCAAGTACATTAATAGAAAATCTTTGTATATTAGAAGACCTTGGATATGTTTTGTAGTATACTGATAAAGTAAAGAACAACAGTTACAAAAGGATCAGCACATTAAACAGTAGGAAAAGTAGGTTGCTTTTAAACAAGAATCACATCTAGCACTATATGGTACTTTAATTACTACTTACAGGCTGGTGTTGAGCAGTCCCTTGTGTTGTGATACAGTCGATGAAAGTGCTTGCTACACTCGGATGAAAAAGTGACTGGCCCTGTTTGAAAGTATGCAGGAGTCAAGCACAAGCTTTCAGTGTCACTGCTTTGCGGCTTCAATGAATGACATCAACACATAGAATTAATTTCTATGACTTTTGACACATTTTTTTTTTTTTTACTACACCTTAAATAATTACAATGAAACACAAGTATAACAATGCTACTGAAATAACAGAAATAAATACTATTGCTACACTATTATGCTCATGATCTTAACAACAGAAAAATGGCCCTTGGAAACTATGGACTGGCTTAGGCTTGAAATTTTAATAATTAAAAATTAACAGCAAAATGTATTATATGGTGAAAAATAGAATGGTGCAACTACAAAAGAGTTTAGTTTGCTGGGTCGTCATCAGTATTCTAGTGTAGGAATAATGTAGAAGGATTGCAGACATTATTTCTAAAGATAAATAGAGGCAACACTTAAAGCAAATATTAGTTTCTAAGCCCTGGAAAGATGAAGTATTTTCATGTACTATGTGTTTTGCACATAGACTAAGTTCTTAACATGCAATGTGAGTGTTAAGGAAAAAAACGACAGATAAATAGCACCTAGGAACCCGATTTCCTGCTAGTAGTTCCAACAAGAAAGGAAGCAGATATGCAGAGAGCAGTATGTGTTTCAACATCTGGGTGAGGCAAATCCCTGTGTGCCCAGGGTGTACTGTGCTGTGTCTCTGTTCTTCCAGCCTGTGCTTCCTCCTCTGGATATCAGTATCATCTACCTATAAGAATATATAGCTACTGGTCTCAAAAATATGGCTTAAATGTAGCAAGTTGCCAAAGAGCCCTTCCATAACTGCTGATGGCCCCAGGAAAGTATTACTGATGGCATCCAAGTTGAAAAGGAGACTAAAAATGTAATATTTGCATCATGTCACCTACTTAGCAATACTACAACTGACAGCTGGGAATGACTTTCCTGTGATTTGGACAGAAAACACTGACATAAATTGACAATAACTGAGCAAGATTAAATTTAACTTCCATCCTCTAAATTCATCACAAAAAGGAACCCTGAATGAGAACAGCTTGTTTTAAGCAGTACCACAAATGGATCCATAAGAAACATGTTGCTTTGACTAACTTTCCTGTCAGAGGAAGATAATAAGCATTTCTGGGAAAAAAATATTTATTACACAACTTGACAAGTGGTTTATCAGCCTGCTGAAACACACCAAGTCAATTCTGTCTGGCTTGGAGCCAAACTACCACAAGCTTGAGAGAGATTCCTTTCTATGACAGTGAACACACTTGAACATTAGATATATTTTACAGCAGTAAGTAGATTTCATGAGGTTTTGCAGCCACAAATGAGCTTTTCAGTAAAGTGGAAAAGCAGCCTTTGCAACTTCGAACTGGAAGATTGTTGGTTTTTATCTGAGTGAGTAATTAGGCTCAAGAGAAAGTATATAATTTGAAATTATCCAAGATATATGGAGATAACATCAGCTTTTGTCACTAAATAAATTCCATGTCCCTACAGATAAGAGATGGTTTTCCACCTTTCTTCCTTGCCATCAAAAATAGTGTCTTAATTTTATTTGTGTCTTAACAGAGCACTCTGTGTCAGCTGGCTTTTCAAGCTGACTTGATAGATAGCTTTATGACTCAGAAGATTATTTATGGTTTTTCCTATAGTCAAGGACTGTTACATATGGTTCTTATTTGGCTTTAAAATGTGTCTACTATTCTTGGCATAATAGAAGTGTATAATTTTCTTAACCCTGAAACTGTAAAGATAATGTTGATTTCCCCCTCTCTCCTCTTTTTCACAACTTCATTAGTTTAAGATGTTCTAACTCTTGAACTCATAGGACTATATCTAAACAGTTTACTTAAGTAAGGTTGATAGAAAAAGGATTGTGATTTGAACAGAATCAAGAAAAACAAAATTAGGCTGTATTTTAAGAAAATGCCTCAGGATTACAGGCCCTAATAAAGCTGTGGAAAATTAAAAAAAAAGCAGGCAGAAAACCCCTTTTTTTTTAAAAAAAAAAAAAAAAAAAAAGATGTAGGCAGAAATTCTGAGCCAACAAAGAAATAAACTTCAAGAATTTTGGAATAAGCTTGCTTTCCTTATTCATTCCAGCTAATGCTAGTTAAATAATTTCAGCAATTTTTATGGCAACTACTCATGCAGAAAAAGACTATTAATACAACGAACAGCTCCAGAAACAGGCCTTCAAGTATTTTTTGCTCTTTTTCTTCTCTATGATTTAGCATTCTCAAAATACCTTCTGTAAAACTCATGGTTGTTTTTCACTGTTGTTTCTGAGTAATGAAACTTCTGTATTCATTATTTAGCTTCCCCAGATTCTTATGTTGAGCTTTTTATGGTAGTTGAGCACTTGCCAAAGTTAAAAATGAAAAGGAAACATATTAATTAATAATACAAGCAAATCTTTCATGTCTGTCCTCCCCAGGAGAGTAATTTCCAGTATTCCTGTGCTACAGAGGATAGCATAGTTGGATCTACATGTTCTTTTCATTTCTTTCTAACAGGGACTGAAAATGGTGAGGTTCATAATTACTTTTGTTTACTGTAAGAGTGAAGGGCCAGCTGGGTGCAGCACATTTCCTGTAGATGCTGTTAGGCTGCAGTTCACAGTTGGCAAAAATATCCTTAAAGTTGTTCTTATCCTAAAGGTTTGAGGACTCTTCTCCCATGCAAAAGAGACAATAAATTCTTTCCTTTCTTGCCAATGATTGTCTGAAATTTCCAGCAAAGAGGAAATGCACAATTATTTCCAATTCTTTTTCATGCTCCAATTGCCAACTATTTCTCTAGATTTCAGCTTCACTAATCGAAGTAACATTTAAAATCACCTCTAGATTTACAGTGTCATACTCTGAAACCTTCACTTTTCTGAATTACAGAATATTTGGAACTGGGGAGTAAAGAATCAGCACAAGCATCTTTCTGTTGGCAACTCTTTTTACTTATATTCAGAAGGTACAACATTTTTCCTTTTGTTACAAAACAGAGTCCCAAAGGTAAGTGCATTATATCACTCCATCTCAGATTTCAAGTGCAAGTACTTGACTGTAATCACATTAAACTTTCATATTTGAAATTGAAAATTATTTTTCTGATTCATCTACATTTTTTAATCATTCCTTGTTCTGTTTGTTTGGGTTTTTTTAAAGTAAGCATCCACATGTGTATGTCATGAGACAGAAGACAAAATATGTTTCCCTGATGCAGTGAAAACTTACATGGCCACATAGATCAGTTTCTGAAAGATAGCGGCAGTTCAATGAGAAGTTTTAAAATTAGTGAACTTGAAAATAAATATGGTAGGACTGACAAAAACTATGGAAAAAATACATATATTTAAAATCAAAAATGTACTGAGTTGTCTCATTAAAATATTACTTGCCAGAGATAGCAGATAGTTGCTCATATCACATTTTTAACACCATACTTCAAATTGTTTGCACGTAGGTATACAGTGCAGTATCTATAGCATACAGACACGTACACATTCAGTACCTACAACTTGTAGTGTAGTTGCAAATAAACAAGCAACAATAGGATGATAAAAATGAAACAGTAAATTTTAAATCATGAATGTTTTAACTTACCATGTTTTGAAAGTTACTTCAGGCTAAATTATTCAAAGAAATTCAAACCTAATTAGAGTTCTATAAAAACTTCTAGTCATAAACAATGCAAATTTAACTTCACAAATATTAAACTTGGTGCAGAACCTCAAAAGAGCTAATTGTGTGACTCTTGTAGCTACTTAGAATATACATATGTAGGCAAAGTAAGAGCAAACAGCTGTCTTACCTGTAAAATGTTTTATGAATTTGTCTTTTAGACTGGAATCTCTTGGAAAAATTTCTGAGGAGAGAAAAAAAAAAGTATGCAATATAGGAATTACAATAAAAGCTCTGAAAGCATAACATGCCAAGATGTCTTCTGTAAACAGACCAAATAATTTCCCAAATTAACTATGAAACTAATTTTCATAGCGGGGGTGTGTGTGTAAACAACACTGTGAAATGTTTCAGGTAGTTCACAGATCAATACCAGTCATCTTACAACACATTCTGTCAGATTTTCTGACTACTATTGGTACACACCTTAGGACTGAGTTGAGCTATAATTTTAGAAATATTTATATAAAAAATATAAATAAGTTGTTATGTTATGACAAGCATTTCAGTACCTGAAAGAATTATGTAAAATACCAAGATACAAAAAATACAAACTGAATACTATACTGCAGGTTTTGAAATAACAGGTATCTGAAAAGTCTCCTACTGCTCATTTAAGATAGATATGGGACATGCATATTTTCATTACACTATTAGTCAAAAAAAGTACTCTTCTGTGAAAATTGCTGTGGGTTTTAAAATATTACCTTTCCATATATGCTATTTAAAAAAAAAAAAAAAAGAGAAAATACAAGTCTCAGAACAGCCAAAGGAATCAGGTAGAACGGAAATTGGAGCTAACACAAAAACTCTACTTACTTTTTTTTTCCTTTTTTTTTTCTTTTTTTTTTTGCAGTGGATGCTGCCTCTGGCTTAGAGTAGAAACTTTTGATGCAAGTAAATATTCTCAGAACTAGCACATTTCCCCTCAATCTCGTAAATCTTCCACTGAAAAACTGTATTAAAAAAATCTTGGGTAACTGCTGTTACTATTGCAGCCAGTGACTGTATATAACAGTTTCATATTATGTTAAATTCAAAAGAAATGCCTTTCTTAGCACTAACACAAGGAACATGATTAACTCGCATCATTAAGACCTGCAGCTAAACATATTTATTCACTAAAAATACTGCCTTGCAGCTAATGTCGCTTTAAATCTGTATTCTCCTACATTTTTTTTTTTTCAGTTCCCTGTCTGAATTAACATTTAGCTCAGAAGAGAGCAAGTTTCCTTTCATACTATAGGAAGATGTTGGTTATCTGCCAAAACAAAGTCTTACCACTGCCTTTAGGCAGTTTCTTAGAGATCACATGAGTGTATTCTTAGGCTGGGATTTTAAGCTAAAATGTCCAAGTCTTAATGCAACTCAGCAAGGTTAGGGGACCTAATTTACTCAAGATTCCTTGAAAACCTCAGTTTTAACTAACTTGTTTCCCTATTGCAAATGAAATACCATCCCTTAAAAATAAACTTAGTAATTTACCAACATGAAATGTCAGGTAGTTTAAAATTACACAGAATGAAGCACATGAAAAGCCAAAATAGAGAAACAATCTGTGTGAGTTTTGAATGAAATGCCTCAAGTGGACTAGTACTGACAAATAATCAAAGCCTGTTGAAGGTTGGGCTGAAAACAGGCTATTCTTGCTCTGACAAAGACCATTTATACCCAGGCCCTTCCAAAGTTATAGAATTCGCTATGGGAACAATAGCTGCCTTTTGCCCCATAAAATTCTTAAAGTCCATAATAATGCAGACAGGGCTGCACACCTAAATGCACAGAAGGTAACGCAGGAAAATGGATTTGATGCTCAGGCAAGGAGATAAGCATTGCAAGCATAAAATTGCAGCTGTAGCTGTGCCGGTAATCCCGAGAAGGAATGCTGCAGGGTCTGCTTCCCACGAGTAACCTACATCGGCACAAGGTTCACAGCAGCCCAGCTATGCCTGTCCCAATAGGGAAAACTAGGTCAGTCGTGTGGTGGAAAGTGGCTGAATGATACTGACTGCGTGCCTGCTCCTCCCCTGCTGCGGCTGCCATCCCTCTGGGCAGCAATCAGCTTTTCAACATGTGCCCATGTTTCAGCTTTCTTCAAGTGTTCGTTTTCTTAATAGTAGAGTGCACTTGCTTGGTAAAACACAATCAGTGAGCCCCTAGCCCTCCACAAAGACAACCTAAGCTTATTTGTATAAAAATCACAGGCAGCACAGGTTATTGGAACACTTCTGGCTGGCTCTAATAGCAGGGACAACTCTTCCTGAATTATGAATTGTCCAACACAAGCACAGTAATTTTCTTCCATCTTCCAGCAGCATAGACAAGCCCTCCTATCTGTACACAACCGTGAGGCCAAGGTCTCAAAGGACTTAGTATTTCAATCAAACTAACGAACATCTTTTTTGAATATAATATGTATCACTGACTACCAACTAGATCACACTGCAGCCAGAAATAGGATCTCAAGTCCATAGAAGATGCTTTTATAAAACAGTGAAAAGCCATCATAAGAAAAATCTGTAGGCTAGCCTTTCCCGGCTTCTAACAAGCTCTTAGTTACTCCAGTCATTATTTCATGTGGTATCTATCACCCATTAAGACAGATAGCTTAGTATCCATTCTCATAATGTACACTCACACCCTCACAATGCAAGTTAAATTCCTTTGACATATTAATTTCACAAAGGAAAATCAGAAATACGAATATAATAAGATAGATTGGCAAAGCATCTCTAAAATAAAAAAACTTGAAAGTCACACTGGGAAAACCACAAAAGAAACAGCAAAATGAAAGAATAAAAAATTTTAATTGTGAAACCCACACGAAGGGGAAATATTAAGCCGAGAGAGTTTATTCAATCCAGTCTTGCCTCAAGACCACATTACACAAACTAGCAAAATACTGCCAGTATATCAATCCCATGGGATATAGTAACAGATTGTTTTTAATCATACAAACATAGAACAGTATAAGTTGGAAGGGACCTTAAAAATCATCTAGTTCCAACCCCACTGCCATGAACAGGGACACCCTCCACTAGACAAGGCTGCTCAAAGCCTCATCCAGCCTGGTCTTGAATACTTCCAGGGCGGGGGCATCAACAACTTCTCTGGGCAACCTGTGCCAGTGTCTCGCCATCCTCACAGTAAAGAATTTCTTCCTAATATCTAATCTAAACCTACCCTCTTTCAGCTTAAAGCCATTTCCCCTTGTTCTATCACTACCTGCCCTTGTAAAAAGTCCCTCCCCAGTCTTCCTATAGGTCCCCTTCAGGTACTGCAAGGCCGCTATAAGATCTCCCCTAAGCCTTCTCTTTTCCAGGCTGAACAGCCCCAACTCTCTCAGCCTGTCCTCATAGGAGAGGTGCTCCAGCCCTTTGATCACCCTTGTCACCCTCCTCTGGATTTGCTCCAGTAGGTTTATACCCTTCTTATGTTGGGGGCCCCAGAACTGGATGCAGTACTCCAGGGGAGGTCTCACAAGAGAAGAATAGAGGGGCAGAATCACCTCCCTCAACCTGCTGGCCCCACTTCTCTTGATGCAGCCCAGAATACGCTTGGCCTTCTGGACATATTGCCAGCTCATGTTGAGCTTCTCATCCACTAGTACCCCCAAATAATTCTCCTCAGGGCTGCTCGTGATCCATTCTTCTCCCAGCCTTCATTCGTGCTTGTTATTGCCCTGACCCAGGTGCAAGACCTTGCATTTGGCCTTGTTGAACTTCAGGAGGTATATGTGGGCCCACCTCCCAAGCCTGTCAAGGTCCCTCTGGATGGTATTCCTTTCCTACAGCATGTCAAACGAACCACACAGCTTGGTGTCATCAGCAAACTTGCTGAGGGTGCACTCAATCCCACTGTCGGTGTTGTTGACAAAGATGTTAAATAGTGCTGGTCCCAATACCAACCCCTGAGGGATGCCACTCATCACTGGTCTCCACTTGGATATTGAATCGTTGACCACACCTCTTTGAGTGTGACCATCCAGCCAGTTCTTTATCCACTGAGTGGTCCATCCATCTAGTCCATGCCTCTCCATCTTAAAGACAAGGATGCCATGCAGGACAGTGTCAAACACCTTGCACAAGTCCAGGTAGATGACATTAATTGCTCTTATCATACCTACCAAAGCTGTAGCTCCATCACAGAAGGCCACCAAAATGATCAGGTACAATTTGCCCTTGGTGAAGCCATGTTGTCTGTCACAAATCACCTCCTCTCTTCCCATATGTCTTAGCATAGTTTGGAGGAGTATTTGTTCCATGATCTTGCCAGGCACAGAGGTGAGACTGACCACCCTGGATCTTCCTTGTTTCCCTTTCTAAAAATGGGGTTATGTCACCCCTTTTTCAGTCCATGGGAACTTCACCAGACTGCCACAACTTCTCAAATATGATGGATAGTGGTTTGGCAACTTCATCGGACAGTTCTCTCAGGACATGCGGATGCACCTCATCAGGTCCCACGGACTTGTGCACCTTCATGTTCCTCAAATGGTCTTGAACCTGATCTTCTCCTACAGTGAACTGCTCTTCATTCTCCCAGTCCCTGCCTCTGTCTTCTGCAACTGCAACAAATCAGCTGGGAGAATACTTGGACTGTGGAACTCTTGTGCCCAGGCTAATAAAATCTGCACTGCTTACCAGAGAGAGTACACCTGAGTTAAAAGGCACTGGTGCTATTGACTCTGGGTTCATCCCACATACAATCTAAGTTTATAATCATAAATAAACTTAGTTGAGGGTTTTCTTTCTTATTTACATTAGGACTTTTATGTGTGTCCTTAGATAACTACTCATCTGGGGCAAAACTCTGCCCAACCTACACCCCTTCCACAGACAGCAATGGCCATGTACAACTATTAAATGGTTCTAGGACAGATGTGCTACTGGATCTTCCACCTAAAATACTACAGCAAAAAATCTAGGGACAAGACAGATTTGGAGGGTTTTCCAGCTCTGCTTCTCAGACAGAATGTTATGTTTATACTGTAAATTTGGTTCTAAACTATCCATACCATTCATTTTCTCAAGTTGTGACACTTCACAGAAGGTCTCGTGGCTTCAGGTGAAAGATGACTGGATCTGCCTGAGTATTATCCCATGCTGGGGATAAATGGGATGATGGGGAGAGCTAACAAGGTCTGAGCTAAAAAGCAGTGAGCAACAGCTGTTCAAGTTCTCCACTCTTTCATTTTGTTGTAAACTTCCCAAAGTTTGTTTAAATCACTGTTGTTAAGCTAATTCCCTAGAAAATTATTCTGTGCACTTTTCAGTTGTTATTCAGCACCTGGTAGCTGACATGACTGTTTAATTATTCACTAATCTGGACATGATTACAGAGAGGTAGAAAATTTAAAAAGCCACAGCCCTGGACTCAGTCATATGCTTAACCTGCAATATAAGACATAGTTTCTTCACCTTGGATCAGGATTTTCACTTTTCTGTGCCTTCAGTCTCTGTGTTTTGTCTGTTCAGACTGCAAATCTATGACAGCAGGTTCTTATTTTTACCCTGTTTGCACTTTCTCCAATACCATGTCACCATAATTGTGCCTGGAAAATTCATGTCCTGCTGCAGTATAAATAACAAGAAGAGCTGTGTTCGCAGCACTGAAATAAGCCAAATCCACACAACAGTTATGTTGTCTTTGGGCATGAAAACTCCACATCCTCAGGTGACATCAACTATCAACTTGGTAGAAAAAAATCAAGATCCCTATTTTTTTATGCTCCCAACAGGCAGCCTTTGCTTATTTTTAGCTTATTCAGAGAAAGCAGTGTAAATGAGACAGCAAAAATTACTCTAAATCTTGTCCTAGTCCAGGTCTACACCAGGGTGATCCACAACGTCTCACTTCAGGCTGTACTGTAGGCAAGGACAGGAAATGTGAGGTAGCAGAGCTCATGCTCTGCTTCATTGACCAAGTCCTTTAATCTTTCTGTGTAAAAAAAAAATGTCTTCATCAAGAACCATAATATTCTCTTTTTATAAGAATATTTATACATCTGCAAAAAAAAAAAAAAATCAAAGCAATTTTTCCTCAATTACTAAAAAAAAAAATAGGAAAAAACCCCAACTTTTAAACCTTTCATGGAAAACTTCTCCATAGTGGGTAAACATTTCAGGAAAACGTAAGCATATCCAACAGAACATAAAACCAGAAATTACATTGGTTATCACTACACCATTGTCTGTCACCTAAATGATATTTGTCATATTTACATGCAGGTGCTAAAGTGGTCTCCACATCACACTTCAATTACAGTATTTAAAGTTTGCCATCTTTAGCCAGATTTAATAATGATCCATTTTCCAGAATATCCATTGTTAATTTAGAATATCCACTGTTATTTTGTACAACATTCCTTGAAATGACGTGTTACATGATGGGATGACAGGTGTTTCTTGGGTTTATGCTGTTCTGCACTTCAGGAAGTGACTTAACAGAGTTAGGTAGTTCAAATTATTATAACCTCACAGAAATTTTTTTACAATATGCTAGCTAGTCCAAGATATAGTTAATAACAATGGTAATACATCTTATTATATCATATAATGCTTATAAGACCTTGATCTGTTTTTTATTCATTCTGGTAAAGCCATTTTGAGTTAATGTAATTGCCTGTTCTTCAGAAAGGGTAACACTTTAGAATTACTCTTCTTTCTTTGTTTTTTACTCTTCTTTCCTAATCATATTTTCTTTTACTTTATAATCCTTTTTAATCCAAATTGATTTTAATACAAAGCAATACATTTCAGAAGGTCTTGCATTACCAACCTTACAATCATTTTTTCCTAGTTTAATATAGATTAATCTAGACTTTGTACAATCATCACACATACAAACTTATGAAAAACTTAATTCCCACATATTTTGTTTAAAGTTATTTTATAACTATGGCATTTAGAAAGCAAACGTTTTATTGTGTATTTTCTTACTTCTGTCTGTAAAATGGCAGAAGAAAGCTGTCAGCAGTGAGATGCAGCTGACTCTTCTATTATAAATCCAGATACAGGCTTCTAAAAATGTTGTTTTGCCATGAAAATAGCATGTGATTATTTTTTTTAAGATCATTTCATGTTATGAATCTGCTGTATGTGTTAATAAATTTTTAATTAAAAGTTACATTTTGAAGGACAAGATTCTCCAAAGCTTCAACTTAAACAAAGGCTGTATTTGTTCATAGTAGCCGAATAAATCTTGCAGGGGTTGAAATATCATGCTTCTACAAATATTAAAAATGTTGGCAAAACTGTCTCAAGTAATTGTTAAAATAGACAAATCCCATTTAGCTGGATGGAGCATTTCTTTACTAGAAACTCCACATAGTGCCTAAAGATGGCAACCCTCTTTGTTTAAAGTTATTTTATAACTATGGCATTTAGAAAACAAACGTTTTATTGTGTATTTTCTTACTTTATTGTGTATTATCTTACTTACAAAGATAAGGCATTCTAGTGGAGAAAAAAATGTTAATGTTCATTTTGATAGGAGTATGGCATGATGTTGAGTAAAGCATAGATGTTTAACTACAGTGCCATACACAGGAATCACAAGGTAAAATACCCTGTGAATAAATGGAATATGAAGCATGCATCTGGAGAGCTGATTTGGGTATTCCTACTAGATGTAGATAGAAATATGTGGTCAACACTGAGGGAAGCTGTTACAGGGAATCAAAGCCACTCCCTGGCTAGGGCATCTGCCTCCCCACAGTTCCACAGTACTCAGGAGAAGGGCTCCTAACACAGCCCTCAGCAGCAGGTGATGTTAAGCAGAGTTGAATCCATAAACATATACTTCTTTCTTCAGTACCCTAACCAATTAAAAGGTCTTAATTTCCTACTTTCATTATTCTATTTTGGCTGTGACCAAATTGCACAAAACTCTTACTTCTGGGCCCATGGCTGGACAAAGTACTTACCTGCAAAACTGAGGATTTCCAGCAGCTTTGGCTATGCTGGAAATGCCCTTTTTTTTTTTCTTTTTCTTTTCTTTTTCTTTTTTTTTTTTAATGCTGCTATTCCATTGCTACCAGAATGGTATGACTTTTTGTTCTGCAAACAAAAGACAATATTAATACAGATTGAAAGGCTTCTATGGATCCCCAAATGGTGTCTGATACAGCAGAGAAACAGAGTATGCAGTTCTTTGTTGGAAATGTGTGACATTTGTATTCCCTTTTCAGGGACCACCAATTGATTTTGGGGTCTGTCCAAGAGTACTCACAATCCTTAGGACAAATTTGTGGTTGTGTTACAACTCAGTTCACAGGCTGACATATTTAATGCATTTTTTCTCACAGTTTCCTATAGGGAGGCAAGAAAAAACATTGCTTTGTGCAACAAAGGGCAACTCCTTCCATCATCAACAATCATAAATCATTAAACATTTTCTATTATTTGTGTTAGAAATAACTGCCATATGAGAAAATATCTACTTAAATGATGTAATTTAATTATCTTAGCCTCCTCATCTGTCATTTCTACCACATAAACTGTATTTCTGCTTTTGTTTTGTTCTTTTTCTTCCAGTTTCCCATAATTAAAAGCTTTATAATAATTTCTAATTGTCTTAGTAATTTATTTCCTTATACACACACCCACACACTCCCCACTTTTCCCCAACAGATCTGCAATTCATTCCTTTAGACAAGGGAAAATATCTATTTCTGTGCGCAGTATTCTAAGACGTCACCGTGTTACTACTTCTGTTAAGTAACACGCACAATTCCCACTTACTGAATACTTTTATTTTGAGGCTTTTTTGTGTACATACTAAGTTCCACGGGTCATAGATGGAAAATGAGTCAATGCTCCAGACAAATGCATTCCTTTCTGTATATAATACTGTTGTCTGAAATTCAAAACTTACCACATTCTTCCAAGTGCTGTGTAATGAAGATTACAATAAATTAGCAGCACTTTTTGCATGTTCTATTATTAGGTGCTCTAGCAGGTGAAAAATTACCTTAGTAATTTACCTTAGTATTTCCTGGAAAAAAAAAGCCTCAAATAAACCCCCAAATCAACACTGCTTGGATTCACAGAGATGAGAGCATCTGCTCAAGAGAAAATCCTGAATTAATCCACAACTGTATACCACTGCCATCTACTGAATGCATAATATGCTAAATGTCCTCATGCACACCTTCGTACTCTGAGAATGGAGTTTACTAGGCTCCCGTTTACTCCATCTAACCAGAGCCCTTTCAGTTCCTGCAATACAAAGTGTACCCTAGAGCTTAAGGGTTACAAATATAGTGCAATTAAAGATTCATAATGAATGATTTGGTTATTTTACCTTCTGCTTTTCCAAGAGTAGACATTAACAGTATTTTAGTCTCTTTAGATTTATTTGCTGTCCATAAAATCTTTGTTCAGCATTTCAACTTTATTGAGAATATTTGGAATACATATTGTGATATATGATTGAACCTCGTTAGTCAAGTCCTAAAATGATAGTTCTGCTCCCAAGTCAAATCAAAGTTTCCATGCTTATTTACTTGACCAGGTTTGAAATGGTGCTTCTAAGGACACTTAAACTAGTGACTAAATGCTTGCTTTCCCTGATATTAATTCCTGTAATATTTTTCTGATGTGAGCATGGCAAATAATACTCCCTCTACATGCTGAGTAACTGATATATTCTCAAATTCTCCTAACTTTCACTATGAATACAATACCTAGTGTTTTATATATATATATGAAATGAAAAGTCATTATTCTATAATTTTAATAAGGAACTTGAGCAATAAAGTGGGCTGTGACACCAGTCAGTTTAGAAGTACAACGGTATGACCTCAAAGAGAAATCCTAACAGGATTTGCTTTCATTATGGCTGATGAAGTTTACCATGTCAGTTACCACCAGCAAGAGCACCACATTAAAAAAATCACTGTAGTTCTTCAATGTGCTAAACACAGGCATAAAAGGAAGCATCATCTTCAAAAATCTCAGTCTGGCATTTAGTCACAATTTCTATTTTTTCCTCTCTTCCTTCTGCCAATCCATCACATGTAGTGCCAACCATTCATTCATCTCTACTCACCAGCGTCCTATCTCTCTTACTTATCCTTGTAAGCCTTATCTACATCAGTTGCTCCCGTAAACCCAAGAGGATTCATATTCACAGGATATTCACAGAAGAGTAACTGCAATAGATTTTGTTCTACCAAAATTGCAGTATTGCAAATACTTAACATTTCAAAACATGCACAAAGTATTGTACGAAGGGATTCCTAAAACTGACAATAAAAACAGATAAGGACACCTTCTACAAACTGTAGTAAAGTGAGAAAATGAACATATGAAAAAATATATAAAGAGCAAAGGCACACTGCTTTCCTAAATCAGCATGCCTTGGTTTTTTTCTGTAGAACTGTATGTTTATACGTACTCATAACACTTGTTTGAGATATTGACAACTGTGCACTACATTTTGAAGCACATTTGAAGTATTTCAAATTTCTAATTCCTCACCCTTTGTTTAGAAAGGATTTTTTTTTTTAAGATTTCTAAAAATAGTCTTGAAATAGTTTGAAGTGCTGACTTTTTATAGTGACCAGCGTCGAATTCCACTCTCACTGATGGCTGCATAGTCAACATCCCACCAACACCCTATTAATGCAATTGCAAGGAAATTATGGAAGGATTTATGGACCCAAATATTTTTCAGATGTATTGCTATTATAGAGACCTTCAGGTGGGTACCAAGAAAACAGATGACTTAATTTCAGACACTTGATTTCAGTACGTACTATAACATAATATAAATAGTAACATAAAAAGGCAAGCCTAATGTGACTTGGACCTTTCTTCAAGAAGAAAGGGATATTTATTTATCTCTGCTAACTGATAATGAGGCAAGAAAAGTCTTACATTAGCTAGGCATATTCCAGTTCTTTAAAAAGTTAGGAACAGGATTCTAAGATGTGTTGACTTAAATAGCAGATGGCTAGATTCAAAAAAATCCATTAAGTTTATGCCATACCATTCTAAGTGTGAAATACTAGCTTTAATTCAGTGATGTTCTGTGTGCTTTTATCCCCATTGAGTCATAGCCTGTGAGCACTTAAGAAGGAGGAATTGCCCTTGGAAACCCTCCTACTCCTGCCTCCATCAAGACCTTTTGATTAAATGCTAAATCTTACCTAAAGACTATGCAAGCTTGTAAATATATGATGATGAGCCATGCAAAACACGCTCTTTTATCCTGAGAAGAAATACATTTGTTTGCTATAGTGTTTCGTTGCTAACTCCCTCATTCTTTGTTTACTGAAAATCATTAAATTGAGTTAGTTTCTGAATTAATTACATTTATTTATTAGTACATTAAAAAGGAACATTTGGGATTAGAAATTAAATGTCTCAAGCTCCTTGCCACATTTCTAGCACAGGGTAAATCCATAAGTAACATCTTACTGATTCAGCTATTTTTTTTTAATTAAAAGAATGTCCGTTATCTAGCTCCTTTTTGGATGTTTCAGATTGTAAAACACTACTGTTTTAATGAAAATTAATTAAACTATGGTGTACATCATGAGACAGATAACTTTTAAAAAAGTCTGCTTTTTTCAAGTTTCTCTTTCCAAAACACCAGAACCACAATTGTGATGTTCCTTCAGAAGGTGTTATGTGCTCATTTGTAGTCTACATTTGTATTTTAAATTTGTGCTCATTTGTATTCTAAATTTTCTTCACTGCTGCCCTTTCTCTCCATTCATCTGTGGTAGAAAGTGAATGAAAGAGAACTTGGGCCTCTTTTTTAAGAAAGCAAGACCTTTAGTCTTGTAATCCTTGTACCTTTCTACTGGATTTCACAGGACATAATGAAAGCAGAATGTCCAGGTCAAAGCTCCTGTGCTATTACAGCTAGTATCAAGGCACTCTTGCCAACACAGTCCATCCTAAGCACAATCTGTGAGAGATCTGTCCTCTTTCATGCAAGTGAAGGGAGGGGAAGTGACATAAAGTCCTCTGAGACAAACTTCTGTTGATAGGTTTTTTTATGCTTCAGGTAAAATCAGTCCTTCAGGAGAAACTTTCACAAAATTAAAACAGTAAAAGCAAACAAACAAACTACAAACTAATTTGACTTAGGTTTGCTCTTGTTCATTTTATTATGCTGCTACTTGGGAAGGATATGGAAGTTTTTTCTTTTATAACTCAACTTGCTGTCTTGAACTTACAGGACTGTCTTTGAGCCATCACAACTGCTCATGTTGTCTGTTTCCCACTCCCTGTGATCCACATTACTGTATTGTACAGAAGTGAAAGCATCCGTGACAGTACAAGGGAGGAGGTGGGAAAACACATCCAGAAGTAAGAGTACAAAGGTAGGAGAAACAGGCATGGAAGCATTTGATGTTCATCTTGTATCACTTGGAGCACCTACACAGGATACATGGCACAGGAGAAGGACACTTACTTATCATTCCTACCTTCACTCATACCTAGGTCAATTCTTCAGAAGTGATGGAGGAAAACTGTTTCTAAGTCCCTCCAGTAGTCTTAGCAGCAGAAAAGATTGACTTGCAGTCACAGGGGGTGATAAAGACCTGTTTACATCCACAGGAAGAACCCAGCCAGCCATTGCCAGCACTATTTCCTGCCCATGCCTTACCCATGCCCAGCCATTGCACTTTGCCTTCTCCCCTCCCTCACGCTCCGCTTGGCCTTCTCGCCTTGGCTGGTCTATGCTGAGCTGTGAGCAGAAACAAGGAGTGACAGGAATAGTTAGCAGCAAGCACTGCTATGAAGACAACTAACAGCATGAACAGTAATTCCAGGGAGGCCTTCCTACCTCAGCAGAGCAATGACTATTTACAGCCTGAAAGGGGTTGCCAGCCTCCAGTTCAACACCCTCTTAAGGGCAACAGATTATCCCTACAGCTGGCTCCTCCAAGCCTGGGCACTAAGTTGTGGGAAGGACATAACCCAAGGCTGGAGGGAGCTAACTCATTCGAGCTACAGAAGAAGCATTTAATCATGTCTGAAGTGTCAGGATAGGCAGACAGGGAATGAGGAGGATACTTTTGCTTCCTATGAACTATTCAGGTTTTTCCACACTGGTAGTACTATTTCTTCTTCCCCCCTAAAACTTTGATTTTTCTTTGCTTAACTCATTATTTGTGAAGGGAAAGTAATTGCTCATGAAGTGCTCAGACACTTTAATTTCTCAGAAAAAGAAATCACACCTTGTTGCTGCTTAAAAGACTGCAGTAATGGTGTTATCATCATCACGAGCTTGGAGAAGCTAAACCCTGGTTTGCCAGGGAACAGAGGTGCTTGCCACCCTCTGATGCTCTCTTCAGTGTGAATGCAGAAACCAGCATCTGAAAGCTGCCCTATCTAAATCGTATTTCCCACAGCATCTTCCAGCTATGTCCAGAAATACGATACTAAGTAATTTCTCTATGTTCCATTCATTTATAATGTCATCAGCCACATGCTGTACTAACAGTCATTCATCATCCAGACAGAATTTGTAGAAATACATGTCAGTCTGCAAACTGGCTGTATATCTTTTCAAACATTTTTCTTTCACCTATCTACCAATATTTCAGTCTGTCAGTAGAACTATGTGAAGGCTCTAAGCCAGGTAATGAAATGTGTTTTCAGTTGCACATGTGAAGCCTTCTCCCAAAATCTTTCTCTTCTTCCTGAATGTAAGATTGTCAGTCAGCTCCAGGTAATTTAATTTTGATTATAACTAAACAATCCTTTCAAGTTTTCTGTTGCCACTTTCTTCTGATAGTTTCCTCATTCCTGCAAAGCCTACACAGAGAATTTCAAAATGCTAAAGGAAACATGTAATAGTGATAAGAGAAAAAAAATGGTCTATTACCATGATGGTCTATTATTCATAAAGGTAACAAACAATTCTTGTATGTTCATTAGGGAAGAAAAAAAAAATCACTATAAAGTTACTAGGCTTTCAGAACTACAGTTTCTCAAGGGGATATATAAACACTAATGTCTTTAAGTTTGGGCATAGGACTAATTCTGAAACTGTCTGAGACTTCATTATAAGGAGGAAAATACTTTTTCATCTCCATGTATCTCTTTAAAATTGGCTACTGTAAAAAAACAATGTCTGAACCTGGAGTCCCAGTTTGCATGGTTAGAGGCACCAAAGCAACTGTTTGAATGTGAAATTTTGCAATAAGAATGAAGAGCAACTAGGGAAATGCATTGTGTTTAGAGTCTTAGCTTATGTCTACAGTAATAAAACACAAAGCAGTTGTGTACTAGCAGCTCTCTGGGTTACTGACTGGTACAAGAAATTATTCTGGTAGCTGTCAATCTCAAATAACAGAGTTTTGAGGGCTGAGAGACACTAGAAGGAGAGTATGGCCTGATTCTGTTCTCCTTTATTTCAACAGAAGTCCTCAATCTGTGTGTAGTTTACATGATCCACTTAACTAAACAATTAAGTCACAGCTCTGACATCTAATATTTATTTTAAGTTCTTTGAGCAAGATTCCCTTCTCCAAGCCAACCTTTTTTTTTTTTTTTTCTGGTGGCACAAAGGTTATAACAACCACGGATTTTCCCAGATGGAGATTCTCCCAGCATTAATAAGTCTTTACCTGTTTGGTAGAACCAGCTTTCGCGTTATTTCCTCCTTCTTTGCACTCTCTGAACCTTTGCCATCTTCTTATGTGAAAGAGTAAGAGGCCTGGCTACAGCCCTCATTACCATGCTTCAAATATTCTTAGCCTGCATACTTGCCCCTTCAAATTAAAGCTATTCAGTTAATTTTAAATAATCTAGAGGTTACTATAACTAAAGTGAAAACACGGTCTGCTATGATGCTCTTTCTGTGGTATTTCGGAAGACATGCAATTGAGGATCTGTCCAAGGTGTGTTACCAATGAGACATCTCAGAAGATCCAAACCCTTAAACTATAGGTGACTCCTACCAGTGCAGGCTATGCTTAAGAATTTAATCATATTGCAAGGTCATCCTTAAAGAAAAGACCCTCTACCCAAGCAAGTCAACTTTTTAAGCCCCTTTCTCCAACCCGGGAGAGCAGAGGTTGTGTTGAGGGGCACCCCAAAGACAAGTTCAACTGAAAAAACCACACCGTTTGATTAGAGTTTTTGTTGACCATTGCCTGAGTGGGGAACCTTGTGCTTAATGGCTGTTCCTTTTAAATTATTTTAAAATAATTCACATTTCCCAGCACATCAGTTCCACACTGGGACATTGCCTAAAGTAAACTCAAATAAGAGCAGCAATAAACTTCATCCTGTTTCTTTCATCTCCATTAAAAGAATGTAATTTAAAGATCTAAATTAAAGATCCAATTTAAAGATCTTTTCATGTAGCCAAAACATCTCAGTGTGGAACTGATGCACTGGAAAATGTGAATCCTCACAGAGGGACTACCCTCTAAGTATGCTGTAGGAAGCAGTGGAATGCTAAGCCACTGTGAAGACAGCACCAATTACCCAAATGTCATCCACCTCTTTGAATACATTCACACTGTAAAGGATCTGACTGCAGTTTCAAGATGAGGTGCAGTCACATCCTAATCTCTTATGCTGTGCTTGTGTTTCATTACCTAAAATCTGGAGTTTTCTGCAAGATAAAGCTCTACTATATGCTGATACATAGTGTAGGCCCAAGATCTTACCCAGCAGTGTGCAGTGGGCTGAGTGTCATAAACAGATATTTTCATATTACAGTGTAAACTCTGCCTTTGACAGCTGAAGAGGCATTGATTTCAAAAGCAACTGGAAGCAGGAAGCGAGCAGATCCAGGGAATTAAAAAAAAAAAAAAAAAAAAAAAAAAAAAAGGGGAGTAAGTATAGAAAGTGTGTCTGGTCTGAGAACAAACTAAACTTCTGCCTGGGCATCTCACTTCTTTTATTTTATCTCCTTTAGCTACAATACAGTTGTGCACAACTTCTGGGTAGAATCCTGTTCTGAGGTGTGAGCTTCAAAGAACACTTACGATGTTCACTAAATAGCTACCTACCATGTTTGACTTCCAGACATGCACTGGGATATAATGTCCCAGCAAAGTAGGATCACAGCTTTTGTACCAAGATTTTTTGCCAAGGAAATGAGTCAACCTGGGAGGTAAACAACATCAAAGAGACTAACATTCATAACACAGCAGCCCCTTCTAATTCAATGTTTTCTAATCAGCCACTTTCCAATAATTCATTAAGACTTGAACAAAGAGGTTGAAACATTGGCTTCTCCCAGGGCTTCAGACAGCCATAATGAAATTATAACAGGATATTTACAAGGTTGAATATCTTGAACTCAGCTATAATGTTGTTTATTAGTAATTCTTCAACAGCTGCTCAGAAAGCATATTTATATTAGCTAATCCTTGCCTGTGGAAACCTTTATGTTTGTTTGGCAAAAGAACATTAAGAAGCATGATTTTTTTTATTTTCCTCTCTGTAAATCCCTCTGCATCAGAAAATGCTGTGGGATCAAGAAACAAGAAAAAACACAGTGTATATGACTACTTTTCTGCTATTACTATTATCACTTTTGAAAACAGAACTGGAATGGATATAGACCTAGATTAACATATTCTGATAAGTTTTACATTTGAAAAAGAAATGTAAAACATAATTTAGCAACTATACTTTGCATTGTGAGCCTCTCAAACAGCACCACATACATACAGGTAAGCACTATGGACATAATTGAAAAGCACCCTTTTTCTTCTTTTCTCCTCTGTCAGAGATGTGAACACAGAAAACACTGAAATACTATCTATTTTGAAAAGTAAAAGAAAAAAAATCTTGAAACAATTATAGACCTGATGTATGAGTTTATGCAACCTCTTTTTTCAAAGAGATTCTAGTAAACAGGTTAGTATATCCCTCACGTAATTCAGACAGGAAAATGTATGGCACTATGAAACCCTCCCTATGTTGAATACTAAACTGTGAATACGTACTTCACTCTTGCCAGAGGAAAGAAGTATAACAATACTAATTGTTCACTAAACTATAACAGGATAATTCACTGAAAATAATGAGTTATATAGATAAGACTGGTCAAACTATTCAAGGCATTAATTTACTGAAGCTAAATTTTCTTCTTTTTTTTTTTTCTGTACAGATAACAATTTCCATTCATTTGTCAGCTATTTTAAATCACTAAACTATCAAGGCAGATATTTTAGTTGAATCCAGAGACTCCAAATTATGCCTGGAAAGTTATATGAGAGCTCTTGACTGAAGGCAGAGTCACTCTTAGAATTAGATATAGAGACTACACATTGATAGATATGAAGAGGAAATTCACTTGCAATTCTGTAGCACTCTATGCAAGTATTCTGTTTTAGCTATCACGGTTGCTAATAAATGTAGATTCTAGAATATTTGCATAAATTAAACACAAGAGCAGCTGCAATACGTCAAAAGCAATATATGAACTAGATGAATCATCTGAATGAAAGCTGATGACATGTGCTTAACTGTATATAAGCCAAACTCAGCACTGACAAACAGGCAAACTCTACTGGAGTGAAAGGAAATAGAATTGAGTTTGCCAGAGCTTAATTAGACCCTGATCTTGTTGAAATATGAATAGGCTCCAGGTTGATTGCTGTGCAAATGGTAATGTTTAACCGTACTTTACATTTCCTGTGCTTATTTTAGAAATGTTTCTATTTCTTTCTGAATTAGACCAGATTCAGAACTATCATAATAGATTAATAATCCATGCTTTCTCCCTTATAAGTATTCTAAACTGCTATCATAAAGGTGTTCCCAGTGAACACATGCCATGTTTATACTCAGGCTAAGGTCATTTTACCCTCTCAGTTACATAAGGAGACATCTTATAAATGATAACTGGGATCAAAACATTTCAGTTGCGTTACATATAAATGCATCAAACATAGTGAATTGTTCAGACTTACTGATATCAGAGGCATTATCTTTGAGGATCATAAGCAGGTGTAAAATACATGCAAACCATACATTTCAGTGGGCCAAAATGTGCTGAGCAGAAAGTGCTGGCCCTAAGTAAAAATCAGAATACATTGTCTATGTCCTGAGACTGAGCAAGTTTAATGTTTCTGGTTTTTAATGCTGTTCTCACTGTTATAATATTCTGGTACTTTGAAATGGAGAGTGTAACTGCAGGGAAAAGGAACTGTTACCCCTCAATATTCATGAGGTTTTCTATCTATTCTAAGATAACATCTTGTTAGTGTTATTTTGTTTCCAGATTTACTCATTGTTTCACTCCTTGCTCTGACGGGAAAGGAACAGCTATCCCAGACAAAAATAAAGGAGAAGAAATGTTTTTCTGGAGGTGCTGCTCAGTTCTGAGCCAGTGGACTGCAGTTTAAACCTCTCATGGGTTTTCTCTAGCAGATTAACACCTGAAATAACAAACCAGTAAAATGGAGAGACCTGCCATTCTTTCATGATTGAAAATCAAACCTTCATGTCTACAGTAAATTTATATATATATATATATATATATATATATATATCTCAACTCTTCAGTTTGCTTACAGGTTCAGGGCCAAGCTAGACTAACTCAAAATGCATGCTATAGCTCCTACGCTACAGTTAAGCACTCGGATCTACTTTGAAGTGAAATTTCTGTTTTAATTCTTATTCACTTCCCTGCGTATTGGAGGAGTCTGAGTGTGCTTCCGGCCCAACACTGGTGTGATTCAGTGAAAATCTAACATTCGCTTTTTTGGGGCTAGAGCTGTATACAAGTAATTGTGTCTCTTGTCATGCTAAATACTTTTTTTTTTTTTTAATATGAAATAGAACTAAACCAAAACTAGACAATCTCCTCATGTCAAATAAAGAAGTAATCACTGACTTTTTATACACAATAGCTCATAAAAAAGCTTTCCACATGCTGACATCATATCCTGCTCCTGACATGGCATACTGCCATCCAAAATCTTTGCTGCCTAGCACACTGCAGTTCCACAAGGTTTCTCCCTTCACGTTCCAGGACAGTGCACATCAGGTATCAAACACCCTTGGTTTGCACTGATTAATGAAGTAAGAGCAGAGCCCTTTGGAAGTCAGTGTCTATTTCATTTGAAGGACTACTCTGATGGACTTCATTATGTTTTAAACCTCCATGTACATACAACTATGTTTTTTCTTTGCTCACTCATTCATCAGCTCTCATAGTTGCTTCGTGGGCTTGACATTCTGCACTGCAATAAGGAAGATTTCTGGCATAGCCTAGATTTCAGATGTCTTCTGTTCAGTGGCCTAGCTCTACTGCCTGGCAGCCACATTTGCCAAACACACAATATTGCTATCACAAGGCTTATTGCACAACACACCTAAAAACCCAAGCAGTCAAGGACAGAAACTGAACAGCAGGGTTACAGGTCGTAAAGTCGTAACCATGAAGGAGCTAGACACAATGACAGATCCAAGCACTTGCACAGAACTGAAGGCTGAAGGAATGGACAATCTCTGCAATATTTGGGACTTAAATTAGAAAATAAGAAAGTCGGCACACAAACTATAGGTACTGAGATCATGGACATCTTACAGTTTGGGGAGCTAATACAAAGGTAACACTTTCTGGAATGAAATTCTGGTGATAAATAACAGCTTACCTGAATGAAAGGCAGAAAAGTCAAGGCTCATTCCATTAAAAATAGCAAAAATGGTGGGAAAAAAAATATATGCTAATGAATATAAATACAGTTATGAATATGCACTTACCAGAATTAAACCTATGGGTCTGTGGAACTATGCATTTCTTACAGAAAACAGTAAGTAATGGGTCACTAGAAAGTGGCAAACTTGTTTAGGAGAATTTATCAAGGAAAATTTGAAGATGGCTTTGAAATCAAAACTCTATCAATATATTTAACGAAAATGTTTCTCCTCATCCAAATGAAACACTATATAACAAAAATCTATCCTGCCTACTTGCATTTTTCGGGTAGAATTGACACTTAATGTCGGTATAAGCAGAGATAATGGTTATTTCCACTGAACTCATTGGGACTGTTCTTATTTCTGCATCATGGTGTGATGAGATCCTTGCAGTCCCTCTGATCCTGCCTCAGTAACCATTAGCCTAGGCAGCATATTGTCCTATGGCATTTATACTGCTTCCAGTACCCAAGCTAGTTCCATTTTCCCATGGAGACTGCCATATAGATGTCCTGCTGAGAGGAATAATATCTGGTGATTCATTAAGTTTGTTAATTTATGAGAACATAATTTCTTTTAACTACTAGACTTGAATATACAGAGTTACAATTTATTTGCCTATCATGTCCATCTCAATAAAAATTTAAAAAAAAAAAGTCCCTTAATTATGGGGAATATGAATTATATTAAGTCTCTGAAATCAGAATATATTTGCTTGGTTCTGTTCCAGAAAAGCCTACCCACCAACTTCACTATAAAAATAATTTATAAAAAAATTTGGATGTGAAATCAGGAGTAAGTACTATAAGTCAACAAAATTTAGTTTGATTTTTTAATGTAAAGATTATAATTATTTTAACCAATTTTATCCACTATTTAGCTAATGTCTGTTTTGATCTGTTTTGTTAAACATGTGATTCTGGAGAATGTAATTTTTATTAACTCTAATCTTCTTTTAAGCCTCCTGAATGCCCAGAAATTCCCATTAACGCAATACATTAAAAAAAATAAAAAAAATCTATTTTATTAATAGGAATAATAATTCTACAAGATATAAGTACAACAAAGAACTCTGTGTTACATTGTACCATATATCTTAATTTCCTAGAGACAAGGTTTACGTTCCTCAATGATCTCCTTTTTTTTATTTCAGATCTGTAATTACATTCACTGAAGTAGTTTAGTATTAGGCACAGCAGGTCTTGCAGAATTAGGGGCTTCCAGCTGTAACTACCACTACACTCACAGATATTTTTTTAATTAGTGAAAAGAACAGAACTTTTCTTATGCCTTACATAAGGTTACATGTTTTTTAATTCAACTGTAACCTAAAATAAATCTCAAACATATCTTTCAAATCTAACTCATTATGAATAATGGTTAAAATAGCACCATGTCATGGGACAACTTGCAGTTTTCTTCTGCTGATGTGTAAGAAATTTTGGCAAAAAACTAAACACTTAAGCTTAACCTCAAAGCTTAAATAGTTTGAGGGCCAAATTCTCTTCTCTGATATGTTATTCTAAATCTGAAGTAGATATGCTCAGGAGGCTAACTTGAACCTACCGTTAAATTGAGAGCAATATTTATCTTCATTCCTTTATGCTTGAAAAATAACTAATCAAAATGTTTTAAAATGTCTTGCTGGTCTCCCAGCACAAAGACAAATTTCAGACCCCTACCCCTCATAAGTTTAGATAGCTCATTTTTCCATTATCATGGGGAAAATATAAGGAAGAAAACAGTAAAAGCAGATTTTTTTATTTCCCAAGACTTCATTTAATCTGATTACATGGAAGTTATTTCGGTTCTGTGAAAAGTGTTTGGATAAAGGTAACAAAGAAAATCTGAAAAGAATGATGAACTAGTCTAGATCCTACAATGTGACATTCAAAAATAACCTGTTGCTGAATCTTCTTTTTGTGAAAATATGAGTTCTTCATTAAAAATTGAGCACAGTTATGCATCTCAAAATAGGAAATAGTTATGGAAAAGACTGCCCATTAAGGAGCTAACTGAGCTTAAAAACTTTGAGACTCCTCTTAGTGCAAAAAAAAAAAACCAAAAAAACTCCACACAAGTACAGAAACTTCATGGAAATCATGAAAGTAAAGGATGTTGTGACAGAAAATTTAATCCCACTGTATATAATAATTCAAATTAACAACTTGTATTTTTAGTGACATCCCACCAGAAATCCTAGCAAAAGGTGAAGATTGCTTTTTGATTAGTTGGAATACATTATTTCTTTTGAATATACTCTCAGAGTAAATGCTCACTCTTATTAATCATGTCATCAAGAAAAATAGGTATAGATCTGTGCAAGATAAGACTTTTGAACATGTAGAGATAAAATAGACAAGAAGTTAAGACAGTTAAAGTAACAGTGAAACTGGTATCTTTATTGCATATGTGGGTTTTCTTCTGGGTCCTACAAGATACAAATCTTCATATGGCCAAGAAGCACACAACATTGAATATATGCCTGATTATTAAGAGGAAAAAAAAGACCTAAAGAGTCATTTCCAGGCAGGTCACAGCAGCTCACTGCCCCAACACGGCAGGGCAGGTTTGAGCATCCATCCTATTTCAGTGTTGTCATGCCCCTTTGATCCCCAACAAACCCGCATGCAGTACAGCTGTTATTCCCATGACATAGCTTTAGCCCACAATCTGCCCTTGAATCACCTGCAAACCACATCCAGATGGGGCATCACAGACCAACCACTCTTGGTTTTACATCTTACTTATGTATCCATAGCTGAGAGGTACATGTCAGATGTCTGACAGTGTCTCACCTTTCTTTTTCCAGCCTCACTGAAGACACTTTATGATGCTGTGCTCTTCTGTTATGGCCTAAGCTAAATGAGCAGGTCCCCACTGCAGTAAGGATGAAGTCCCATCCCCTCTCAAACCTCACCTTTCATCATGTGCTCCAGCCACTTGCCTTGTGCTGTTCCTAGAATTCACCTGGTGGCACTCCAGGTCAGCTCTCCTCACTATGCAAATAGCTAACCAAGCCTCCAAATGAAATAAAATAAAGGTGTGTGTGGAGGTGCTGCTCAGTGAGTTGAATTAGCTCATTGTGTGGTTAGACTAAAGGTGAAACCAGTCCTGAGAGAGAAGAACAAGATGGAAAGCAAATTTCAGCCCTCCCGCTATTCAGCTCATTGATAATATGGAGTAGCATCCTCAGAAAATAAAATAAAATTTTAAAAAGAGAAAACACACAGGAATTATGCTTCTTGCATGCTCTGTTCTGTATATGGCACTGTTCTGGATGCT
The DNA here is from genome assembly GCA_907165065.1 of Caprimulgus europaeus. Next base: position 42,713,956 of record OU015525.1, on the reverse strand, counting down.
TTTTGTTTCCAACAGAAGAAGCAATTGGGCTTCTCAATTTTCTTTCAAATCAGACATCTGGGTTTGATTTTCAGCAATAACAGACAATCCAAATATATAACTTCATTTTTAAATGTTTGGCTGAGTACTCAGCTGAATGCAACACCTTCTCTGACTGATGGGAAGATGAGCCATTCACTTCAGCTGACACTCAGGTGCCAGAGCAAAAAGCTGCTGCTAATGTGTTGGTGACAGGAGTAACAAGAGAAGAATTGATGACTTGTAAGAAAAGCTTTGTCACAGCTCTCTATCCCAAAAAACAAATGCCATCACAACAGATACTAATTGCTAGTCTTGCTGTTTGTTCTTAAAAAATTGAATGAATATGAAGACTTGACTATTATTTAAACTGTAGGTCTGACCTTTCTAGACTGGAAAGAAAGCTACCTTTATGGCTGCCCGAAGAACATGGCATCTATATATACCAGGGACAACAGGAGAACTTCTCTAAGGATGTTTAGCAGTTCCACTCCTTTTTTATCCAATATAGATACTAAAACTAACAATTAATAGAAAATAAAGCCTTATTATATATATTGCTGATGAACTAAAGAAAATTGCCTTTCAAAGTTATATGCATATTACAAAATATTTACACTTTCTATTTCACAGCTCAATACAGTTATTTAGTTAGGAGTAAACATCTCAAATGGGAGATACTGTTGTGCACAACAGACTTCTTCCTCAAGCCATCCGATACTAGTAACTATTGTTCTCAGGTTTATACTTTTCTATCTTTCATTCTCTTGAAAGGAAGACACATGTAAGGCTTCACGTATTCTGCCTTGAAAAGACCTTTTTACATTTTTTTCCTGGAAAAGTGTACACTGAGGGTTTGCTCACAGCACATAAAGAATTCAAGCCACAGTAAGTAATCACTCATGACTAGTCACGCTGATAACCAGCAGCATCTTTTTCAGTCAGCAAACAAATCTGTGGCAATCTGGTTTGGGCTGGCTTTCCCTTCACTATGAGAAAAAGCAAGAATATCTGGAAGTTCACTGGGACACTACAATCCCTTACTGATGGACTTCTCAGTGCTCGGGCAGATCACACTCAGCAGAAGTTTCCAAAGCTAGAACATTAATTATTTTTTGCTTGATTTGTCTTTTTTTTAGTCCAGTTTCCTTAGACTGTGTAGCAATCTCACTGTGAAAATGCCTGCCCTACCAATAAGTTATTCACCTACTAACTTTGGAACATGTCACCCCAGTTCAAGTTTTTCCAAAATGGGGTTTAATTTCCTTTAAAAAAAAACAGTGGACAGAGAAGAGTAACTATACCAGGGCAACTTGGGGAGAGCTGCATTTCCACTTCACCTATTACCAGCCATCAGCCACAAGGGTGCTCTCTGGGGACACAGACCTCTAAGAAATCAAACTTCCCTAGTTGCCCTCATCTCAAACTTCCCTAGTTGCCCTCATCTTGGTTTCTCTCCTGTAGGGTCCCTTGCAGGCAACAAGAGAAAAATGTCAGTGGGTTACAGCTAAAAGACAGTCACTATAGCTTCCTTCTTGCTGAACTGCACAATCCTAACTAACTCTCAGAAATCCCTCAGGCAGCTCGACTCCAATAGGAAATGTTTTGCATGGACTACCTGCAGCAGAGGTGACCTACTGCCTGGTCTCCTGGCCAAACACAGTCTATGAACATCACTAGGCAGCTGTGCTTGGCCCTGAACTGTGCCAGCGCCGGAGAGACAGCTCCCTGCCCCAGCCTCAGCATCCTCCGGAAGGTGAGACAAACCTCCATGACATGCACAGCCCCGATTTCCCACACCTGCCCCAGCAAACCTAGAAAAATGCATCACGCCCGAATCAGTTGAGTTAAGGAGGAAGTTTAAAGGACTAAGTCCAGACATCTGTCTCTCGGATCAGTCATTTCTCCTCTTTGTGCAAATTAGAGGAGTAGTCCCAAGTTTGAGGAGAAAGGGGGCTTTCTCATAGCCGGCTGCTGTCACACAGGGACGTTGGGAGGCTAGCTCGGAGGACCTGTAGATCGACTGTGACCAGAACTGACCTCCCAGCGCAAGGTGCTGAAGCCCGAGTACTCCTCTCCTCCCTTGTGTCCCGGATACCCCCATAGCTGAACTGAACTCCTGCCGGGAAGCACCTCGCTGCTCCCCCTCCACGCCCCCTGCGATGCCGGGTACCGCACGGGAGCGGAGCCGGGCTGCCCTGCTCTCAGCGGGGCTCGGCTCCAGCACTGGCCGAAACCTCCCCGGGGTCCACCACCTCGGTGATGGGGAGGGAGCGTACGTACCGCTCCGCTTTCCGCTGGCTCCCTCCCGCCTGCAGAGGGGCTGCCCCGGAGGAGCGCCGTCGGTCTCGGCCGCTGGAGGCGGCGGCAGGGACGGGAGCCGGTGGGAGCTGCATCCCTGGGCTCCCTGCGTGGGGCAGCGCGGTGGCTCTTACCTCCGTGGCGGGCAGCGGCGAAGAGCCGGGGCGGCGGTGGGGCGGCGGCCCCGGCCGGGGGCGGCCGGGGGACGGCGGCGGCGGCAGCGCGGGGATCGGGCGGCGGGGCGCCGCCACCGCTGTACCGGCGGGAGATCACCCGGTCCCGCCGCGGCGGGCGGGCCGGCAACGGGCGGCCGTCGTCGCCCAGGGCTTGGAGGAGGAGGTCGAGGAGCGCTCCCCGCTCGGCTCCGGAGGCGGGCACGTCCCTGCCCTCGGCGCCCGGCGGCGGCGGGGCCGAGGCCAGCAGCAGGAGCACGATGGCGGGCAGCGCCCGGCGTTTCTTCGCCCCTCGCATCTCTGCGGCGCTGGGAGGAAGCAGAGAGCGAAGACGATCAGCGCCGGGCCCTGTCCGCACCCCGCCCGCCCGTCCCCCATGGCCCAGGGACACCCCCGCGGGCGCGGAGGCGGTGCGCGCCCTCTCTCCCGCCCGGGCCTGGATCACCCCCGCGAGGCGCCGGCGGAGGCGGAGCAGTGGGGAAACCCGACGGGCCGGCACCGGCTGCCCCCGTCGCGCCTCTCGCCAGACCCGCAAGGAGCATCTCTCGAAGCGGGTTAGGGGAAGGGCACTAACCCCGCCGCACGGGGTATTTGTGGTGCAGGGGGTTGCGAGGGATCTGCTCAGCTCCCTCTGCCCCCGGCGTTCCCGCAGCTGCGGTCACCTTCTTCCTCTGGCGGCGGAGCGGGGCAGTGGGGCATCCCCCAAGCGCCAGCCCGCCCGGGCGATGCCGCGGGGGGGTTTTCGGACGAGAGCGTGAGGACGGGCAGCTGGATGGGGTTCAGCGAGGGGTTACATCGGAAACTACTGCAAATCAGGGTGTAAAGGGCAAAAACAATTAGAACGGGCTGAGGCTTCGAGAGCGGTGCTTAATGTCCCTAAGTAAGATATTCTAATTATAGCAAACGGTTAGAATTAGGGGGGAGGGAGGAAAAACTGTGTTAGACTTGGTCTCCCTCGCAAATCCCCTTGCGCGAAAGAATTAATCGGTGCCTCAAGGGAGCCAGCTCTCCTCGACGGCTCCAGGGTCACGGCAAACCCGGGGAGTAAACGGGGAACTACCCGGGCTTCGCTGCAGCGACACCTCCCCGCCCCACGCCGAAGGCCCGCTCCGGAGAGCCGGAGGGCGGCTGCTCACCTTCAGGCGGAGGGAAGTCTCGGAGAGAGCCCGTGGGCTGGACAGAGCCGTCCTCTGCCGCCGCCGGGGAGCCTGTGTCCACTCGAAAGCTCCACCGGGCCCGGAGCGGGGCGGTTGGTGCTGCGCCCGGAGAGAGGGGATGCGCCCTCCAGAGCCATGCGCTTCTCTTATATAGTCCGCACCGGTGTACTCATTTGAGTACTATCGACTTTTGGTGGGTGGCACTCGATGGAGACACCTCTGGTAATCACTCTTGGGCTCAGAGAGGGTATTTTCTGACAAACTTCCTCCTCCCCGTTTGTCCCCTGGTGGATGGCAACTGAAAGCTGCGTTTGAAGTGACTGATCTATTTGTGAAATTAGATTTCCCTGAAGGTTGGGAAATGCTTACTAATAAAGCTGCCGGCTCAAGAGATTAAAATGTGCTTTAACTTAAAGGGATTTCCTTAGGAATACAGCAAGAGAATTACCCCCCCCTCCCCCCCCTCTGCCCTCCCTTTCTTATTGAACAAAGAAGCCGTGAGCAAAGTCTGAAGTGTGTATAAATTTGATTCTGTTTTGATGGCAAGGAAAGTGGTAGACTGTCTTTGGCAGGTAAATTCACAAACTAGGGACCTTGTAAAAGTTTGTTTCTCCAGAAGAAGCTTTTTTATTTTTATTTTTGACAACGAGACTTAATGAAAACCTAGCAAAAAAGGTACTGACCTAATGAAACTGTTAAACTCACAGGTTAAAAAATTTGCCTCCTAGAGACAGAAGTATGTAAGCAAATAATTAGTGAAAAAGATCTCAACTTTCAGAGATCAGTGCATACAGGTGGTCTTGGTAGATTGAAAAGCAATAAACATTTTAAAAATACAATATTTCTCAGTGTGTTAGAATTTGCAAGTATAACTCTGTCAGAAGGTACCACTGAGATAAGAGTGGGAGAAAAAGAGAAAGGATTTGAGTTGTCCTTGAATACATGAAAATGGGGAATTTAGATTTGAAAAAGATTTAAACTCTTCTGCATCTGTCTGACATATGACATTTCCCTACAAACTGTCTCTTTCCCAAAACTCTGTCCTTCATATTCTTTCCTGGCTAACTCGGGCAGAGCACACTCTGGGCTGTCTTTCACAGGGGCTGCATCACTGCTAGTGATGAGAAGCCAGCTTCTTCCCCACATCCTCCTTCTCTTGTGCCCTCTTCGCTCTCTTTTTGAGGGAGGGGTTGATAGATACCACAGAGATTGGGGATCAAACCAAGTTTAACTAGTGAAAGGGTTTTATCACACAATTTTTTTTAGAGGTCAGTGCACTGCGTCTGACATGGATTCCCAGGGTAACAGAAGGGAAGTGTCAATCTCTTTCTCACTACATGATTTCCTGATTTTACCTCTTTATTGGGTGCATATAAGGAGGATTTTGGTCAAGCTGACAGTTAGGTTGAGTGAAGAGGGAAAGAGAGAGCAGTGATTTCTCAGTGAAAGCTGAGAACTAAAGCAGCATATTAATTTACCACCTCCAAAATAAATCCCAAAGCTTCTCTCCATTTGCTTTTTGTTTGCTTTTATTTTATCCTCAGAGACACATATTGCCACCACAAAATGGGACTGAATTCTCCTCTAGAAATGACCAAAGTATTACCTTGACTCAAGTTCCTTTGCCCAGCTTCATAACTATGCACATATTAGCTTTGCATCTTCTTCCAGCAGGTCACACAGGAAGAAAATCTATGTGGCACTGTTAAGATAGAGTAATTTTTCTACTCATAAAAAAAATCAAAGTCTTTACTGGATGTCTGTTTGAGGTAGGTAGCAGAATACTCACAAGAATTAAAAGCAACATTGCAAAGGACAAGCAAATAGCCTCTCTTCTGTCCCCTACAAACCCAAAAAAGATCTAAGAGGTCTGCAAACTGCTATGACAGATTATACAGTCTTGACAGACAATGTCCTGGAGCTGCTAGTTTGGGAAAGTTTGTGACTCCTTGAGCAAAGCTTGTCAAATATGTCACCCACATTCAGTGGGCTTCTAAGATACAAATAATGTTACAAACACTAAGGCCACTAAATTTTGTTCTTTAGCTTACATGGTGAGGATTTAGGGTTTTAAAGCTCCATATTGGAACCCAACTAGGCCCTTTACCATTGTGAGCCGCCCAGTTTCACCCTTCTTTATTTCCACTGTCACTTACTTCCTTCCTTTAGAAGATCTGCATCCTTCTTTCCTTGGATGGACATTATACCCATCCAGAGGGCAATAAACTGTTTTTTTAATTACTGCTTTATATTAAACCAAACTGACGGGTTGTTTACTTCTCTTCTTACCAGGGCTTTTTAATTATTTTATATTATATTATATTATATTATATTATATTATATTATATTATATTATATTATATTATATTATATTAATTATATATTTTTTATTTTATTTTTTATTCTTTGTGTCTTTTTGAAAGAATAAGCAAGAAGTGAAGGAAACAAGAGAGTGGGTGTCCCTGCAGAGCAGCTTGAGAGATAGATCTATCAGACCCTAAAGTTACTGCAATGATTCCCATTCACTGCTGTGGAAGTTGGAGCAAGCCTTAAAATGAAAAGAACCAATTAGAGCCACAGCACATCTAAATCACAAGCTTTTTCAAATTCTTTCTATACCCAAAAACCTTAAAGACTTATTTAAAAACAAACAAAAAAAAAGAGATTTGTTTCTATTGTTGTGCAAAGCCTTGTCTATTTTTAAATTGTTTTGATATTTGGATTCTTCAGAGAGCACTTGAAAGAATGCAACCAGAGGGAGATGACTGCTTTACTAATCCCAGGCAGTTCTGGCAGGTTGAAAACCCATTCTCAAGTCAGTTACATTGGCCCTTTTGTTAGTAGCTCTAATGTGCCTCTCATCATTATATGAGAAAGAACCTCAGCATGAGATTTACATCAAAGAGAGCATCTTAAGACTGCAATCATTGTCTTATTTAGGAACTGAAAACCTGTTCATAGTGGGCCTAAATAAGCCTGATTATTTGCTTCTTGTAGACAGTGGATTTGAACAAGTACATCACATTTGTTTCCTGTGGCATGTTCTTTCTATTTTCTGATCTGTCTTAGACACAAGTCTATGTCTGAAGTTAAAAGCAAACTAGTTAAATCAAAGCATCATAGGGTTGGCAGGGACTTGGAGAGATAATCTACTGCTTTCCATTGCCCAAGGCAGAGCCATCCGTACCTATGTCATCAGGGCTCAGTAAGAAACCTAACTTTTTTTTTTTCCCGTCAAGCTCAACACTTCAAACCAAATCCGTTAAATGAACAATTGGTAACTGTTGGTTTAGTAGTGACATTTTACCTCAGGATTTACACTGAAAGATAAAAATTATCTAAATGTATTCCCAAAGCACATACTCAAATAAAAGACAGGCTAAAGCAAAGATTTAAAATGCAAGTGTCTCATTGTTTCTAAATAAATCTGTCAACCAAAGATTTCTATGGTCACTCAGCTAAATCAAGAAGAAAAACAGAGAAATCCTGGTTCTGTTGAGGTCCCTGGGAATTTTCCTGTTGGCTTGTTGAGCTGGGATTTAATGCAGGGTTGTTACTGAAGGGGAGGTGAGAAAGTGAAAAATTACCTCAAAAGAGTGAATGTATTAGCCAAGTCAGTAATTTATAGATGGCTGCTGTAGTTTCTGATAAGTAAGAGAGGATTCCAGCTGTTTTTTAAATCACACTGTTTCCTTTAAATCAGAGTTTTTAATCAGCCATTTACATGTATGCCTGTTGAGATAGATATAAATATAGTGGATCCTGCCTCCATGCAGAGGGCTTGACCAGATAACCTCTTGAATACTTTCCACAATCCAAAATCTATAGATTTTTTGCAAGCAGCTTTTAAAGCACAGGCCACAATAATGAACTGGCTGACAGTGGAAGGCCATATGGTTAAAGTTTAAGAGACATGAGAGTCAGTTTGCTATATATACATCATAACTTGAAACTTAGTGCATCTTATAACTTGACGCTATTTTTTCAACATTTTTTTGTAGAAAAAGCACAACAGAAAGTTGTGGGATGTTTTTAACTGTATTTTAGGTAACAGCTTCAAGTGTTCCTTCTATAACATAAAGATCATAATCTTTCCAATTAAAAAATAGCAGATTAGTTTTACTATTACAAACATGTCTAAAAATTTTTTACTAGAGAGATATAATGACCTTTACTGGCTTTATTATTAAATTCTACCCTGAAGTTACCACCATTTGTGTTTGAGGGGCATTTTGCATCTGCAATTAAGACACAAGTCATTTTTGGAGGACCTTTTTCTCCTCTATGCACTAGAAGGCTCAGCTGGAAACATGAAGCAGCTTCTAACTGAGATAATTTCAAGCAAAAACCTGAAAGCTAACCTGTAAGTTATTCAGCAGGAAGCAAAGAGGGTATAGAGGAGAAAGCCGAGAGGAGCAGAGTCCAGTAGGACTGTGAAATAAGTCCTTCATCCCACTTTTATTTTTCCTGAAACAGTTTCAGTAGTGAAGGTTTTGTTCCTGCACCATCAGACTGTCTGCAGCTGGGACTGTTCAGCTGAAGGAGATATACAGGAGAAACTACAGCATTCAAAAGTACTATCTGGGTCTAAAGGTGTTATTTCACAAAAGTCTAATCCAAACAGTTTCTATCTTAGGCCAATTGGTTTGGGGAATTTAAGAGCAAGAAATGAACATGGCTTGCCTTTTAAATTGTTCCCTGAATAAGATCTTCTGCAAATTTAAAAAAAAATAAAAAACAGAAAAAAATTGAAAGTCTCTAAAACCCTGACAGATTTTGGAGTACTCACAATTGGTATACTGTGGAGAACTGGTCTCAAGGGCTGAGCAATAACCAGTCTGACGAAAGGACCTTTTTCAATGTCTTGCTTTTAAGTTTGGAAAAAAATATGTTAAAGCAAAAGACTCAAGTTTATCAGAGCTTAGCCTAAAAATATCTTCAGAAAACAGAAATTTGATATTAGGGAAAGCTTTAATTTAGGAACATGAATTTGGAAAGGACCATCATGGTCATTCAGTCTATAAACCTGAAATTACCAGTAAGAGTTCGATAGATAACTACTTCAACCATTATAAAACATGCACTCCACATACCCTTACGGACTTTGGAAGACACAAGATTTTTAAATAGTTTAGGGCAAATTTGAAATGCCTGCAACAAGCAAAAAGACAAATCTATAGTGTCTGAAGGAGCATCAGTGAAAAAATCAAGAACAATGCCAAAGCCTTAAGGCCTTGCAGGAGTAGGGAATTTTTTAAATAAATCGAACAGAGGAAGCAGGTCATCCTCTTGCTATGAATATCAGAACACTTCTGCCTACCTGACCTAGAGGAAAAATTTCATGACGACTCCAGCCCTAGTGACTGATTTATATCTGAGCCTGTGATTATGATACTAGCCAAGCAGCTGAGAATTTAATGAATTACTTACAGATCTTTTTGACATACTATCTCCAGCTGTGAAAGTCTCCAGTGGCTCAAAGGAAGGGAAAAAAAAATACCAATCCTTTCTTTCTTTCTCCCTTCTGAAGCAAACAAGACATCAAAGGGATGCCTAAGGAGTGGTCCCCATTTTCATCAGGTGACTAGTGACAACATGAATTTAAAGCAATGGAAATGGAGTAGGTGAACAGTGATCCTATAACTTCCACGCTCACTTGGATATAGCTGCTGGTTATTTCTGACAGACTAGTTCTAAGTGTAACACACTTCTATTAATAGATGCAATGGGACCAATGGCTTTATCTTTTTTGCCTCCAGGTTTCCTATTAATTCTCCAAAATTAAATAACAGTTTGAAGGAATATTTGATAATAGATTTTGTGTATTCTTGAAGGTGTTTGTCCTGTAATAAAAGTTAACTTGTAAAAGTCCATAGCAAATAACAGAGCAAATCACCTTGTAAAAAACTACATCAAGGCCTTATAAACAAAATAAATAGTTTGTTAACATCAGGTTTGATATTCTTTTAAAGATCTTGCTATATCCATGGTCCTGATTGAAGCTTTTGATGATCATGAGTGGCACTAATAAATTACACATTGTGTAAAGGTGTTTTTTCTGATAAGTTTGAAAAGAATAAGCATTTAATTTTGCTTTCCCTTTTCCTGTATGGCAAGATTGGATTGTTGCAAAACCCAGCTCTAAAATAATACCAAAAAAAGAGCTAGATCTCTCTAACTCTTTGCAATTGTGTTTCTTTTTGTCCTCTTTTCTTATCACCTTTCCGTCATGATACTTATAAATCTGAAATATTGACCTTCTCTATTCCTTCAGTTACCTCCGTTTCTCCTTGGTACACATTGGTTGATCCTTCCTTCCTCTTTTCAGCTATCCATCCCTCGGGTTGTTCTTTCTCTTTTCATTTAAAATGATACATGACACTGCAGCTGAAATATCAAACATGTTCACCCATGCATTTTTTTGCCCATCCCTTGTATTTTTAACAAACAGAAAGCCATTAATTAAGTTCTTCGTTACCAAGGAAAAGAAGAAACTGCAACAAATACACACAAAATTTCTGCTAAACATTTTTTTCTTGGACCTGAACTATGACAATTTAATAAACAAGGTAAATAACACTTTTTATATTTTCTTATGTTTCAGTTTTAAGAATGGGGGGGTTTATTGTTGATGTTGATACTTTTTTCTTTTTTTTTTCTGTGGGTTCTTTTCTCAAATTGACTTGGACATTTCTAAGGGAATAAAGATTATCTGACAGAAAATCAAGCTGTGTTAATTCCATGCTGTATTGTTGGTGATTATTTTCAGTTTACTTGAAACCAATATTAAAAATGGAAGTTGTGCTGAGGTTGTACATTCCTTGTTCTGAATGTTTGCATCTTTTGCCACAAATGCTGGCAGTGTGACCATATGGGAGCTAAGCTGTGCTTCTTTAACAGCTTTTACTGGACCCCTTTCTGTGCACCACTGAAGAGGCTCCTCAGTTCAGGTACCCCACTTTACATCAGTGTCATCTCTCTGTCAAAACTGGGAATCCTGTAATAAAAAGAGAGCAGAAAAAAAGAAAAAAAACAAAGATATATCAACCCTTCCCAATCACTGACAAAATTCCTACAAAGCACACCAAGATGGTGCATTAGAGGTTGTTAAGACAGCCCTGAAGATGCTCGCTCAGCTGCTTGGAAGCAGTGTTGCCTGTCACAGTGCATCCAGTCCCTTCCCAGACTCAGGGAAGCTACTGACCCTGCTCTGACTGACAGCAAAACATGGGTGCTGGCAAGTGGACAGGGCATCTGATTCCCAGATGATGAATCAAAGGTGCAGAGGTAGGGAAGGCTTGATCTGTCTAAGGGAACATCCTAAGGCACTGGGGAAGGGTGTTTATTGGTTTTGGCTGGTGACTTATTTTCAGATGATAAATGCCTATTTGGAAAGGTGTTTTTACCAGAATGGCCATGGCAGTTATGTGCCTGACCTCAGGAACAGAGAGGACAGCATACAAGGTCCACCCGCAATGATTTACCCACTGCTCAGTTTTGCCTCTCAGCACTACTCCACTCTTCATAACTGGAAAGTAACTTTATACCTTGTTAAAATCTTTCTTTGGCCTGTTTTCATGAGGAAGTGAATTGTCACCCAGTTACGCTATTTGTCTGTAGCTTCATGCACAATTGAAACCAATGTAATTTGGGATGTCTGTCAAAAAAATCAATGACATACACCACATGCCTCTGGCCACCAAATTTCTGCCCTTGAGCTGCCATCTCTGTTAGGCTGGCATAGGAGTTCTGGTGGTTGCTTGCTGAACTCGGTCAAGTTACTGGTTCAAGTTGAAATTAGTTCCTAAAGGCTAGTTTCCCCGTGCAGGCCAATGTAGAGCACACAACTCCTCTTACACGTGTGAAGAAGCAGGTAGCATGAAGATGTCAGTAAGGAGCTGGTAGCAAGGGATAGGCAGGACTGCATCTTCCAGAAGCAATACTGACTTAAGTGGTCACAAATATGTGTCTGCAGGTGAGACTGTGATACCCTCTGCCAATTCCAATAGCATTTGAGTGCACTGGCCATTTCAACCATGTTGACAGATGTGTAATAACAGGTAAAGATATCCTCACATTTCTCTGAACAGAAAAGCCAAGGCAGAAGAAGCAATTCATTAGGGCTCCTGCTATGGGGAAGACATCTGGATAAGATTGCTTTCTACCAGACATAGCAATCATTCACTCATTCACTTAAAGCCTGAAGCCTCATAGGTATAGAAGATTCTAATCACACCATTCAAATCCATAGGAAACCTGTCTCTGTTGTCTCTTCTGCTCTCTGAACCATTGGCTTTTTGAAGGAGCTTGGTGGGCAGTGGTGGAGTTACACTGCCCTTACACAGGCACCCGCTAAGCTGAAACTGAGGGACTAAGATTCTCATGTAGGTTGTCCAACCCAATTTGACTCCCCAAAATCTTAGATCTTATTGTTCAGGAGAGGTACCCACAAAGCTTTTCTTCAGTCTAGTTGTTTCTGAGTAGTCTTTCACTGAAGGAGACATGCCAGGGTGTGCAAAGTGTTTTGATCCTACATGGAGATCCTACATGTGAAAGACCCTAGAGAAGAATGTTAGTTGTGACAGCAGCAGCCTCCAAGGATCCGTGTGCAGCCTCACTCACACCACAAAGCCCAGATCTCTAACCTCTGAGGCAGTGTTTGATATGAACCCACAGAAATATTTCTAAATGTTACAAGGCCTCTTGGCTGCCCTTGCCTTTTCTTTGCTTTCAAATTGCTTGTCCAAGTGAACCTGCTGGACAGCAAAAGGAACTAAAAATCTTTGCAAGGAGTGCCCTGCTCTTCTGCTTTCCTTCCCAGGGGGTCAAGAGAGAATTGACTCAGTAAGAGGTGGGCCCAGTACTGCATTCGTTACTGCTCCATGTCTCTTATCTCATCTCCTATTTTCCCTCCTCCACAATTCTCATTTCATTAACGTTGCAAATATTTTAATATGTTGCTGAGCAAACTTCAAAAGGCTCCTGCAGCAGCTGTGAAACTCCCCTGCTAGGCAGCACCAAGACATGCAAAACCCAACTGAAGACTAGGCAAAGGCTGTATTTCCCAAGCCCTTTCTTCCTTCCCCTTCTAAATGAAAAATTATAAAATAGATTTCACTTGAGACATGATGCCTTAGAGGGTTTATAAAACACTGTGAAAAACATGTTACTAAAGCTAGTTGATCTAAGATAAGCAGATGTTCTTGGCCCAGACAAAGACCCTTAGCTGTTTGAGGATGAAGACTAACAGTAGGGATAGCATCTCACACTGCCTGCCTGCAACATATGGACCTTTACTAAATCTGATTTGAGCCGTTTTATCTTACTTGGATGTAAGCCTTACTAAATATTTGGAGAGTAATTCAAATTAAAAAAAAAAAAAAAAAGACCAACCCCCTCCTTTTTCTTCTGTAAGACACAGTGTCATCTCTGTAGGGCAGAAGAATAAATACTGCAGACAATGTTGGAAAAAAAAGAAGAATATAGATGTCTTTAACAAATGTCCAGTGACACAAGTTGAAGCAGTCCCACTCAGTTATTCAAAGCAGCTACCTACCTAAAATGAGCTTCAGAGGTACATTAATCCTTAGCTCAATTTTCCTCTAGTAGAAGATTACTTAAACAACAAAATGATGGAGAACTAAACAACAAGGACTTCATTGTCCGGTTAGGTGCTATTGCCTTTTTCAGTCCTATTCACCTCACCTTTGCCTCTATAATCTCTTTTCATATTGAGTTCATTGGCAGAGACCTTCTCTTCTGCTCTCTGTGGAAAACTTATTTTCTACTGTCACTATTAACAATAATAACACTAAATGAGTCAAGGAGAAAATTTAAGTAGGAAAGATAAAAAGCTGAGTGGGGGTGGCAGAAAAAACTGTTGATAAGGACCGTTGAAGAAATACGAAGCAGTGATGCAGGGAGGAGAAAAGATGCAAGGCAAGGAAGGGTTAAGAGAGAAGGAAAATAAAGTCTGAGTCAATGCAGAGTAGGAGGAGGTGATTAAGAAAAAAAAAAAAAAGTTGAATGTTAAAAAGAAAGAAGAATTTTTTTCCAATGAAATTAGAAGGGTAAGGAGAAAGAAAAGACAGAGAAAATCCTGAATAGGCCGAAGGAAGTTGTACTCCACACCTTGTCTATAATGTGAAAAAAATTGAAGCAAATTAAGAAGAAATGAAGGAATTGGAATCGACTAGACAGAGAAAAAGAAAAGGGTAGTGAGCTAGGGTAGGAGAGGAAATTAGAAAAAGTTAAAAATGTGTTTGATATATAGAGGGGAAGAAGCTGATGGATATAATTATTGTTCTAAATATTTTTTTCACCTTATTTTCTTAGAAAATAAAGGGGTGTTTCATAGAATGATAGAATAGTTTGGGTTGGAAGGGACCTCTAAAGGTCACCTACTTCAAATCCCATGTAGTGAGCAGGGACATCTTCAACTAGATCAGGTTACTCAGGGCCCCATGCAGCCTGATCTTGAATGTTTCCAGGGATGGGACTTTTACCACCTCTCTGGGCAACCTGTTGCAGTTTCACCACCCTCACTGTAAAAATGTTCTTCCTTATATGCAGTGTAAATCTACCCTCTTCTAGTCTAAACCATTAGCCCTTGTTCTGTTATTATAGACTGCGGTGGGTTGACCCTGACTAGATGCCAGATGCCCACTACAAACTGCTCTATCATTCCCCCTCCTCAGCTGGGCAGGGGGAGAAAAATATAATGAAAGGCTCATGGGTCCAGACAAGGACAGAAAGAGATCACTCACTGATTACTGGTATGGGCAAAACAGACTCGATTTGGGGGAAATCAATATAATTTATTAACAATCAAATCAGAGGAAAATAATGAGAAATAAAATCAAATCATGAAACACCTTCTCCCACCCCTGCCTTCTTCCCGGGCTTAACTTCTCTCCCAGTTTCCACCTCCTCTCCCCCAGAAGCACAGGGGGACAGGGGACGGGGGGTTGGGGTCAGTTCCTCACACATTGTTTCTGCCACTGCTTCCTCCTCAGGGGGAGGACTCCTTCCCCAGCACCAGCGTGGGGTCCCTCTCACATGAGACAGTCCTCCACGAACTTCTCCAATGTGAGTCTTTTCCATGAACAACAGTTCCTCACAAACTGCTTCAGCATGGGTCCCTTCCATGGGGTGCAGTCCTTCAGGAACGGACTGTTCCAGTGTGGGTCCCCCACGGGGTCACAAGTCCTGCCAGCAAACCTGCTCCAGTGTGGGCTCCTCTCTCCGCAGGGCCACAGGTCCTGACAGGAACCTGCTCTATTGTGAACCTGCTTCCCAGTGGGTTACAACCTCCTTCAGTCATCCACTCACTCTGGTGTGGGGTCCTCCACGGGCTACAGGTGGACATCTGCTCCACCATGGACCTCCATGGGCTGCAGGGGGACAGCCTGCCTCACCATGGTCTTCACCACAAGCTTCAGGGGAATCTCTGCTCTGGCATCTGGAGCACCTCCTCCCCATCCTTCTGCACTGAACTTGGTGTCTGCAAGGTTGTCACATATTCTCACTCCTCTCTCCAGCTGCAAAATGTACGGGTTTTTTTTAATCCTTCCCTTCTTATTTATGTCATCACAGAGGCATTACCATCGTTAGTGATGGGCTTGGCCTTGGCCAGTGGTGGGTCCATCTTGGAGCCGGTTGGCATTGGGTCTGTCAGACATAGGGGAAGTTTCTGGCAGGTTCTCACATAAGCCACTCCTATGTCCCTCCTACTACCAAAACCTTGCCATGCAAACCCAATACATAGACCCTGCTAAAAAGTCTGTCCCCCTTCAAATATTGAAAGGCTGCTCTAAGGTCTCTCTCGAGGCTGACCAACCCCAACTCTCTCAGCCTTTCTTCAT
Organism: Caprimulgus europaeus; assembly: GCA_907165065.1. Next base: position 42,698,443 of record OU015525.1, on the reverse strand, counting down.
AGGAGAGGTGTTCCATCCCTCTGATCATTACTGTGTCCCTCCTCTGGACCCACTCCCACAGGTCTATGTCTTTCCTGTGCTGAGGACTCCAGAGCTGGATGCAGTTCCAGCTGGGGTCTCATGAGAGTGGCATAGAGGGGTAAAATCACCTCCCTCGACCTGCTGGCCACTTCTTTTGATGCAACCGAGGAAGAGGTTGGCCTTCTGGGCTGTGAGTGCACATTGCCAGCTCATGTCCAGCTTTTCATCCACCAGTACCGCCAAGTCCTTCTCCCCAGGGCTGATCTCAATTTCTTCATCCTCCAGCCAGTACTGATACCAGGGGTTGCCCTGACCGAGGTGAAGAATCTTGTACTTGGCCTTGTTGAACTTTATGAAGTTCACATGGACCCACTTCTCAAGTTTATCCAGGTCCCTCTGGATGGCATTCCATCCCTAAAGCATGTAAACCGCATCACTAAGCTTGGTGTCATCAGCAAATTTGCTGACAGTGCTCTCAATCCATCTGTCTATGTCATTGATTAAGATATTAGACAGTACTGGTCCCAGTACAGACCCCTGAGGAACACCACTCATCAACGGTCTCCATCTGGATGTTAAGCCTTTCCACAGGAAGAGTTAAGCTAGAGCTGAATAACAGAAAAGGGAAGTAAAAAAACCCAACAAAACAAACCACCACCACCAACAAAAAAACCCAAAGTTTTTTTAACTGCGAGAGGGGCACTTACGAGAGAAATACTGCTTTAATAGAATCATTTATGGAGAAAGACCATTGTCAAAATATCACCAAATACATACCTGCAATGCATACAGATGTCAGACACATTTCATGCACTCTTCTCAAAAGTGAATTGTCTTAAATAGAATTTTTTTTGCTATGTTAGTTGGATTTTATGCTATTTACTAGCTGAAAAATTCTCAAAGCAAAACATTTTCTCTGGCATAGGGCATTAGAGTGGCATTTGGCTTGCTCCTGAGGTAAGCGAAAGGCGATGAACTTGGCTTTGCTGTTGTATAACCACAGACAATGTTCTTTAGCTGTTATCTACTCATGCAACAATCCTGAGCTTTTACAAATTGACTAAGAGCATTTCTGAAGCATAGCACATTCATAACTTTCTAATGTCTAAAACCTAAAGACGTTGGCTCATCACAGGAATTCCCCCAAAATTCCCACCATTCTCTTAGATAATTTCTATATTTTTAAAAAGCCCTGTTTACTCCTTTTTTTGTAATATCTGAGTGCCTTTCACTGTCACCAGCTTCCAGTACCTCCATGGTTCTTTTTTCATTTTTCTTGAGCCCTATTTGAATACAGTTTTGATTCACTTGTACATCTTGAAAGTGTGTTATTCATGCATTACTGCAGTTGTAGCTAAAGAACACTTTTGAGAAGAGTGCTTCTACATACTGCAGAAGCACTGAAGCTCATTATTTTTTGTCCCTGGAGGAATACTGCTCCATCAGAGAGTACTGACTAAACAGGACATATGGATCCTGCAGGAGTCCATCATAAAATTTAGCAGAAATAACACAGGTTTCCAGGCAGCATATCTTGACAAGGCACTAGCCAGTTGGCTGGCAGTGGGGTGGGCAGGTTGTCAGCTCCCTGGGATCCTCCACTTCGCCATTGGAGCAGCTGGCTCCTCGGGCAGCCCACAAGCCAGCATGGCAGCTGGGGAGCTGAGCAGCCAGGAAAGCAATCAGAGAGGTGGGAAGCGAAGGAGTTTGGCAACTGGCAAGTCAAGAGAGACATTAGAGTAATCTCATGCCCACGAAAATTGACAAGTTTCTGACTTGTCATCCTGATCCAGGAGAAAAGATATACACATACATGCATATGTCTATAAATATGTAAAAAAAGCTAATATATACGTATGCCTATGTATACATACACCTATTTTAAAATGCTATTTCTTGTGAGAAATTAAATCGTTCTTCCAGCTGGCTGTAATGAGTTGTTGCTGTCCTCTGCCATGAAGTTTCTAAGCAGGTAACTAGATGCCAAAATTAGGAAAGCTAATTTCAGGGAGCCCAGCTGATTAAAGGAAATGTCACGACATTGTCACTGCACATTATTACATTTAAATATGAGCCCAGGAATGGGGTTAAACTGTGAGAGTGTTGCTTTTTCAGTCCTGCAATAAACAACCATCACTAAATGCTTTTAAAAGCTTTATTAAGTATGAAGAAAATAGTAAGGCAAGAGGAAATAAATCTAAGTAATATATTTATATTTACAAATATGTATGTGAAATAGGGCTTCTATGTCAGCAGTATTTGTTCTTAAATTTTTCCTGCTCTTATTCTGTGTAAGAAAAAATTTTCTGCATTTAGTAGTCTTCAGAAAAAAGGTAAAACATGAGCTGAGAGGTTTTTTAGCTCTTTCTGAAGACTTTCTGATCCTGGTTCTTTAAATGAAAGGACAAAGATTAAAGAACAGCAAATGCAGGAAATGTCATGGTCTGTGTCCAGTATGGGCATGATGGCTTCAGAGAGAGGAGCAAGTTGTCTATCTTGCAGGTGCTGAAGGAGGTGACCAACAAAGTCACATGAATCTGCTGAGGATGTTGCTTTCAGCTGGTCAAAAGCTAGTTTAGGGATGCAGTCCTGGCTGACTGGACCAACCTTCTCAGTTTTGTCTGGACAATGTACAGAGTAGGAGAGAGGAGAAAGACTGAGGCAGAAACACACAAGTGTCTTGAAAGCACAGCTGAGTGATCAGGAGGACAAAAAATACAAAGCCACAATTAATGCTTTTAAAAAACTCATTTACCTGCCCTTGTAAAAAGTCCCTCCACAGCCTTCCTGGAGCCTCTTCAGGTACTGGAAGGCCTCTATAAGGTCTCCCTTGAGCCTTCTTCCCTCCAGGCTGAACAGCCCCAACTCTCAGCCTGTCCTCATAGGAGAGGTGCTCCAGCCCTCAGATCATCCTTGTCACACTCCTCTGGACTCTCTCCAGTTGGTCCATGTCCTTCTTATGTTGGGGGTCCCAGAACTGGATTACTCCAGGTGGGGTCTCAAGAGAGCGGAGTAGAGGGGCAGAATCAACTCCCTCAACCTGCTGGCCACACTTCTCTTGATGCAGCCCAGGATACAATTGGCAAGAAGGAGGAAGCATCTTCATTTCAAGATCTGGTTGTCTTGGATGTGGAAAACCCTAATACTCCTAAGCCTTTTATACAAGTACAAAAAACCACAACATTTTGTTTTCTTTTAAAGAAATAATTTTTCAGATCTTATTTATTAGATAATGGCAAATTAAAGACACTCCTGAAAAAAAAAAAAGTTTAAGCTAAAGTTAGCAATATAATATTTCTTGTATTGGAAATGAAATTTTTCTTCTTGTCTAAATTACCTAAATAGTTTAATACGGTGAACTTGCAACATAAAAATAGCTATTGATGCCAGCATGCTTTGATCTTCTTAATACTGGCAGGCCTCTGTTGCCTCCCACTCTTGATTTTGTTAACAGTAATTTAAGCAGCAATCCTTTTAAGATAAAAATATTACAACTTTATGAAAATATTCTTTTGTAAAATTCAAACAAACATTCATAAAGCTTGTCAGGCAGCTTTACTTGCCTTGTACTTCTATGATGCACGACTCTGAAATCCTTGGTCTGTGCTGAGAGGTTTCCCCATGCAAGCAAGTAGCAGTTCCAACAGTTAGAGGCTGGCTGTGAGGTGATGACAAAATCTTTTGCCATGCTAAACTGTGAGTGTGACAAGACCTCGTGTGCTTGTTTTGCACAAACACACGCTACAGTAAGAGCGACAGGGGATGTGCGTGCCTTGCTCAGCCCATAGCTCTGACAAGCGACTCCAGTGCCTCTGTGGAGACAGTCCCTTTCCCTGTCTGACATGGTTCCTAGGGTCAGGGTAGGGTCAGAGCTTAGTGCGCTTCTACCTGGACACAAAAAAAGAGGCAAGCATGCTTAAAATATGCGGAAATAGCCTCTTAGTTATTTTAGAACAGATTTTCCCATATAAAAAAAATAATTAAATAAATATTCTCTAATAGTTTTCCATATAGTCTTACAACATATAGCTGCTTAATACTGCTGGAAGCAATTTTTTTCATCCATTTAATTTATTGAACTGTAAATCAGCACATTTTATTTCTAATTATTTGTCTTAACTTTTTGAGGTGTTCAAGTTTCCAAAGTTTTATTTATCACTCCAAGGACCTGGGAAACATTCATTTTAATCGATGAGAAATGAAATTTTAGGCTATCTATTTGAATCACTCTTCTGCTTTTACATAGAATATCAATTTTCCTCTTACCTGGTAAGTCTAGATTCTACAGTGATCATTTAGAGAAAAAAGATGTCAGCTGAAGTCATTCAAATCCCAATCTATAATTGTCAGTGCAAATATCATGGATGAAATTTGACGTTTCTGAAAAAGTACATCAGTCAGTTTCTAAGATAACCTAACTTTTATCCATGTGTTTAGGGAAGTCTATAAATCACTTATTAAAAAATGGGGGAAAAGTTTTCTTTCTTCCAAATTTGTTATGCCTAATTCCCTAATTTAGAGTCCAAATAATGTACTTGAAATATAAAGCTCCACACAGAAAAAAAAAAAAAAAAAAAAAAAAAGTAAATGGTAAATTTATGTTATCATCTTTCTAGCATAAATAGCTACAACTTCTGGTAATGTTAGTGACATTGAGCCATTGAAGATGTGCTTATAATTAGTTTTGGATTATTTATTTGTAGGTATGCAGACCTTCTGAAAGCTGAACAATCAAAATAAAGATGTTGAAAATTACTTAGTGCATTATTACATTTGTTAGTTCTATACACTTAGTATCCTCATTAAAGGCTATTCAGACATTAGAGATAAATGTTTTAGATATTAATAACAGGCTAATCACTTATTTTGCTTTGGCTTTGATTAATAGCATGGTTGCTGGTAGAGACAATTCTCCTTTACACGTTAAAATGGGTAGAACTTTCACACAGCAACTGTTTCCAGTTTTTCCTATCAAGACCTGTGTGACAATGATAAACAAAAACGTGGTAATCTGTGCCTTTCATTGAGAAGATCTCGCAGTACTTCTTCTCACAAGATTGGTGCCATAAGCAAGGATTTTCTCCCTCAGGCACCCAAGTTATCTCATACTTGGGAATTCCAATTTGTTAATCCCCTGGAGCTCTCCTAGCCAGGTGTTTTCTGTTGAAAACATGAGTGCAGTCTCGTATGAATCATATAAATGGAGAGCTGTGTTCTAACAGAGAAAAACATCAAAGTAATAGAAAGAAAAACTAACATTAAGGGTGCATATTTCATGTGGTGTAATACTCTCATTTAAAAAAAAAAAATCATCATGAGACTCAGTATGCTGAGAAGAGATATAATTGACTTTAACAGTGTAGCATGTTCGATTTCAGGTAACATGTAATTTGTAGAGCACTATCTTAAGGGGACAGTGATGTTAGCTTATGTGCTGCCAATAGATGGCAGTGATCACTGTTTCCCGCAGGAGTGAAGAACTGTGGAATAAAAGTCAGGAGTCAGGAGATGGGTAGGTATTCAGGCAGATCCTTCTGTAAATCCTGGAGTTATTGTTATTACCATTGTGCTTTTAATCAGAATATTACCGCACTTTCATATGATCCAATATCAAGTAGTCCTTGGGTTAAAGGAAACCTCTTTTGATGCCTACTTTGAAACCAATTCCATGTCCTGATATGAGCCTGCTGGACTGAAGCTGTCCCAGTGAGCTTTTCCCTTCTCAGGACGCAAGCAGGCAAGTTTACTTCCCTTGCTATCATATTTGTGTGGTTTGTAGGCATCTCCTCTGCAGCCTTTCCATTCTGCTTTCTGATGTGTCTCTTGTGCTTAATGGGCAGCTACCAAGGGTGACTCAGCAGGCAGTCACAGCTCTCTTTGGAAAGATACACTCAAAAGCAGAGTTGATGGACTTCAGGGAATTAGAATGGGGAATTATCTGAATAAACAGTTTTGTTTCATGGTGATGCAAAGAATCCCCTCAGCTAGTGTATGAGATAGATTAAAAATTTCTCCATTCACTTCCTATGAGCAAAACAGAAATCAGCTAGGGTTGCTGTGCCACCAGCATGAGAGCAAGAGAAGAGAAAAGAAAACCTTCACCAAATCATTGTTTGTCTTTTTCTTTTCTGGATGTTACTTACTGAGTCCTCCATAGCTCTCAGAGGTGTGTGGATGTATTTTCTTGAGTGACTCAGAACATGCAAATATTCATGTTCATCCTCACAAAGCTCCTTGAAGGGGATTAGTATGCAAATAGTGAAATATGCAACACACTCAAAACTTTCTCTTCCAGCACTTACACAGATTGCTGAGATACAGATGACTTAATCTCAAATTTTATCTCTGACAGTTGTGTCTTCCCCAACATATTTCAGTCCATATCAAGCCATCTCATAACTTCGATAAAGGAGTCTACTTTCTTTGTTTTAACTATTTCCATGGCTGCTCTTTGTTATTTATTTTCCACTGTTTCAAATGAAAATAGACCCTTCCCAACCATTTATTGAGTCTTCATGAGTCTTTGAATTGACTAATCACCATAGATCTGTTAAAGGACTTAGTCTTAACTCCTGCTTCAAATATCTAAATCCAAACTGTAGATCCTCAGAATATCTCGCTTATCACTGTCACTTAACCATGATTCCATCTGTAGTCTGAAGGCACTTCTATTTCCATAGGTTCTTCTATATATTTGATGGCTAGCCAGGCATCAGTACTGTACTAAAGCTCCAGCAAGATTAATATGGACCAGTGAATATGTGAGGACAACTATTCATTACTAATTTTGGTTACAGTATCTTAGGAGGATAACATCTTGGGGTGTTAAGACAGATGGTAGTAAGGATGAATGGGCATTCCTCACCTACCAAATAGCATTAAGAACTCCCCATGTGAGGCAGGAGCTCTTTTGTACTCGACACTTTAATAGGTAACAAAATAATGTCCAAAGGCATTCTCTATATAAATAGACAAGACAGAATAAAAAGGTGGAAGTGTTGCTATCTCTGTTTTACAGACGAGATGCCGAGGTACAAAAAGATGAAATGGTTTGTTTACTCTTGCCCATAGGAGTAACAGAAACTTATCCAAAATCACTGAAACCCCACATCACCACCTTAAAGATAATTCTTTTAGCACTGTGGAGACGATCCCACAGGAAATGCCCATGTACAGTGAAATCTCTCTGAGTGAGGTCAGAGCCCTGAGGCAGCCTGAAAATGGCAGCTGCTGCAAATATATAGAACATAGCTAGTGTTGGTCAACTGGCATGTGTGTCGTATAGGAAGCTTTAACATTGCTTCTGCTCTCATTATCATCACATTCATATTTCTTCTTAGAAAGACGAGCAACATTATCATTCCTGTTACAAATAAGCTGGAAATCTAGATTAATTGATATCAAGTTATCTAAGATGGCAAAGATGAGGGCTAACTGTGAAGAATCATAGAATGGTTTAGGTTGGAAGGGACCTTTAAGTGTTATCTAGTTGAATCCCCCTGCAATAAGCAGGGACATCTTCAACTAGATCAGGTTGTTCAGAGCCCTGTCCAACCTGAAAGAACTGCAGAGTGGCTGCATGACTGGATCACAAATGGCAAATGAAGTTCAATGTAAATAAATGGGTGGTGATTAACGTGGGGAAAAATAATTCTCACTTATGAAATTAAGCTCTGAGCTGACAATTAGCACTCAGGAGTAAGATGCTGGGCTGCGAATAGCTTCATGAAACTGCAGTTCAGAGCACAGAAGCAAAAAAAAACCCAACCAAAAACCAACCCAAACAATCAAATAAATTGATAGGAGTTAGTAAAGGAATTGAGAAGAAAGATACAGCACACAAAGCACCATTCTGCCATCTATTAATCTTCAGTTTACTTACACTGTTCTGGTTTTCTCATCTCAGAAAGGACAAAGTAAAACTGAAAAAGTACTTAGAGGTGGACAACCAGCCTGGTCAAAGGTATTGAGTGGCTCCTACCTTGAGAACCAAAGAAGAACTTTTTAATCTGTAAAAGAGAAAATTGTGGGATATTATGCCAGAGGTCTACAAATTCATGTGTCACAGAGAGGTTGGATTGTTCACTTTATCTTCTAAGAAACCAGGGAGTAATAAATGTTTCTAGAAGTGTTTCATGTCAAAGCAAATGCAAGACAACCATACACCATGCATGAGGTATTTGATCCATGCTCTTCCTTGCCACAGTGTACTGTGGATGCTGAAAGTTCACGTGAGTTTAAAGGAAGACTGGACAAGCCCTTAGAAAAGGCATTCACCAAAGATGACTAATTACACAAAGAAATGTGTCTTAAAACATACACAAATGTGTATATAGTTCAAACGGTGAATAAGTTTGTAAAACAGAAACATAGCATAATTTTTTATTATTATTTGGACAGTATATTCAGAAAAAAAAAATCAGTCTGTCTTTACATTGACAGTTTGGATCAACCCTTGTAAAATACATTTAACAACATCTGTTTGCACTACTATTTTTAGCAGTGAAAACTTTATATTATTTCTCTAAGAAAAGTTTTATGGATGTTTTGTATATTACACCTGGTAGCAAATACCATTTTGAACTTGGCTGCCTCCATCCTTACCTTGAAACATGAAAGAGGTGTACCTAAAGACTAGGTTCCTGTTCAAGAAAAACTGTTTTCAATTTGTCTTAAAAAGAGAATAGAGAAAAACAAATAAAAATGTATTTAATCTGTTGGTAGTTACCTGAGACATACAATATAGTGGTGGCTGGAGATCTTTCTTTTTCTTTGAAATGCCATGAGATTCAGCCTGTGCAAGCTGTAGCCCCATTAATAAGATGCCATTGCAGACCTTTGTTATGTCACAGTAGGAGGAAATTGCAAGACCTACATACAACATGATACTTAAATTAAAGTCTGACCATAGAAGATAACTGCTAAACACTTTGCCTTAAAGGCTATGTTTATTTCCCCCGTTCTCGTGCTTTCTTTAGCATTGCTCTAGCAGCTTTCTGCTCTTGCTGAGGCAGCTCTACAATTTGTTTAAACACTGCCTCTTGCTTTAATGTACCTTGGTCCCCTCCATACTCTTCATTGACTCTTTAATCTAAATTTTGGAAGTGTTCAATGTCTTGCCTGGCCCATGATTGTAGAGGACAGAACTAAACCATTAAGAGGATTTGCAAACATGGGGACAGAAATATCCAGATGAAGTCTGAACACTTTATAAAGGAAGAGACAGCAAGAACTCAATCCAGTCTGAACACAAGATGCAAGGAAGAAGGAAGATGCTGCAGCCAGATAGACAACGTGGGCAAAGTCATGAATATTGCCAATAGCATCACAGAATAAGGATGGGAACCACATTGCAGTGGAAGTTAAGACAAGTAAGCATCTGGATAGGAAAGCTACTGGAGAGGAAAATGGACTTAGAATGGAATGAACAGACTTAAAAGACAAATCAGAGAGATTGGTATAAAAACAGGAACTAGAAATTATGGGAGCTAATGGAATTATTTGCACAACTATTTTTTTCTTTGAAAATAATAACAAATTTTAATTTTTAACCTCTAGTGTGTCTCCTGAGAGTTCCTCTAAAACTATTAAAAGTGTCATAGATGGCTATTGTGCTGGTTTGGCTGGAATAGAGTTAATTTTCTTCATAGTAGCTGGTATAGGGCTATGTTTTGGATTTCTGCTGACAACAGTGCTGGTAACACAGGAATGTTTTAGTTAGTGCTTACATAGAGTTAAGGCCCTTTCTGCTTCTCATACCACCTCACCCGCGCATAGGTTATGGGTGCACAAGAAGTGGGGGGCTCAGCTGGGACAGCTGACCCCAATTGACCAAAGGGACATTCCATACCATATGACATGATGCTCAGTATATAAAGCTGGGGGAAGAAGAAGGAAGTGGGGGACATTTGAAGTGATGGTGTTTGTCTTCCCAAGTAACCATTAGACACAATGCAGCCCTGCAATCCTGGAGATGGCTGAACATCTACCTGCCCATGGGAAGGAGTGAACGAATTCCTTGTTTTGCTTTGCTTGCATAAGCAATTTTTACTTTACTTATTAAACTGTCTTTATTTCAACCTATGAGTTTTCTTGCTTCTACTAGTCTGATTCTTTCCCTCATCCCACCAGGGGTAAGTGAGCCAGCAGCCGTGTGGTGCTTAGTTGACCACTGGGGTTAAACCAGGACAGTGATGGCAGTAGTTTTAGCAGGAGGTTTATTATATTGTACATTAGAACCACAAGTGAGTACTTCAATTGAGGAGGCTATGGAACAGCATAATGAAAAAGGGGATAAACCCACCACCCTTCAGAACACAAAAACCCAAGGAGAGGGAGCCTTGCCTCAAGCTATTTTTCCCAGGAGATTAAGTGAAGAGAGTCACAGATGATCTTCCAGAAATACCATTAACATTACTTCCTCTCTGTAAGGGCAAAACACATTTTAGTATTTATCTGTCTTTCATTCTTGTATTACAGAGTATGGCCTGGTTAAGGGGAGGAAGAAACATCTCTTCTGCAGAGATTAGCATACCACAGGACACTAGAACATTACATGGACAGGTTTGGGCAGCTATGATTTGTTGTACTCTGGTTTCACACTGATGTCTGAAAGTATGCAAAGAAGACAAGGCAGAATTCCCTGAAATGCTGCCACTAAAGAAAGGCTGTAGAAAAACTGGTACAGCACCAAGTGGGACAGGTCACATTCTCCGCAAAGCTCCCTACAAATATTTTAGCACTAAGGCTATCCTCAGTTTAAATCTGATCTTCATAAAGTTTGAAGTGTAGATATTTTTTTTTATCATTAATTCTGGAAAAAAAAAATATTATATTTTTAAGAAGCAGAGAAGATAATGCCTACAGTAGTCATATGGCCTTGTAGAGAGTCAGCTGGGATAGACAGACAGTAAAGGATACCTGACTCTACCTAGGACTCCGAGTCAGCACCAGAGGAGTTGCCAGAACTACCTTACTGCTGTGTGTTTGAGTTTCATTAGTTTCTCATTCACTTCAGAATAAATCCAGAGTCATTACTGCTTACCTTTAATCTGTACAAGCTTTTCATTTCAGAAACATAGGAATCTACCTCTTCTCTTTTTTTTTTTTTTCCATCTGTTTCAGTAGCTCTGAAATACTTAAGCTCTTCATCAAATTGGCTTCTGAAGAATTTTCATGGTCATATTGACTTCTAGGTCATGATGCCAGATCCATTGCTGTCTTCAAACTTAAGTCTGAAATGAGTAGAAGTTATTAAGAGGTTGAAAATACACTTTTTTATTTTGGATTCTTGGAAAAGAACAAAAACATTATTAGATATTTAATTCCATAATGAGATCTATAACAATCATATTTCATAATGCACTTAATATATAAGAATCAATCAATTCATAATAAATAATAGTAAATCAAATCAGGTATCAAACTATCTGTTGATTTAGTGAGAGATGCACAGAGAGAACACAACAGCAGTTCAGTAATTATATAACCTATATTTGGATTAGGAACAGTCTCCTAGTTAGTGAGGTCCTATGCATTATATGGACATCTTTAAAAGAGAAAATCTATCCAGAGTAGTTAGTTGTTGTCAGAAATGTATTCCAGCACTTGTTTGGTATCGCTCTTCAGAAAAGTAAATCATTCCATGGGTTTCAAAGATCAGAGCTCCTCTGTCCATTGCTTCTCCTCTCTGTTTTACAAGAGAATTTGTATTTGAGTTGGTACAATGCTTAATTTAAGCATTAGTTTAGTTAACATACGAGAGGTACAGTATGTTACCAAATGCACCAGGATCGAAAGGAGGGCAAAGTGATACAAACTGAGGTGGGTGCTATCACCACTTGGCAAGTCATCAGTCAGAATCATTTCCAGGTCACATAGAGAAGTTGCACCAGATGCTGACCCTGATAACTGTGGGTGGTTTAACTCCTTTGGTAGCTTTTTAAAGATTCTTTCCCTCTGGAGTGTCCCACTTGTTGACAATTAGAAGAAAGTCTGCAGAAGACTTTGGGGCTAGGTTTAAATCTATTCATTTCAAAGGCAAGGCTATGTTAAAGTAAAAAAATAAAGTCAACATGCCATTAAGCAACAAATGCGTTTTAACATTTCATCCATATTTTGCAAGTGTTCTATAAGCTCCATTCTGGAACAGTTATCTTAGTGATAAGATCCCTGATCCAGCTCCTTTTGAACTCTGTCTCAGTCTGATGAAGAGGATGGTAAAATCAGATGATAGTTTCAGGAAGGAGATGCTGGGAAAATAAGCTTCACAACCCTCCCATTCCCTCTAACTCACTTCTCTTGCCACTTTTCTTTCTAAAAGTCTTCTCAGCAGTTATCTGTCACAGTCAGGAGAGACACGTACAATTCAAGAGTAGGAAAGGCTTTACACCCATTTAACTACCTGTTGCACTGTATGTGATGCACAGAGATGGCACAAGCAGCTGGTACCTAGTGAAGCAAAGGTTCAATTTACCTTTTAAAGGAAGGAATCTGCAGTAATGCCTAAGGGAAAAAAGGGATTTGTGCCAAGTGAAACTTTAACTTCAGGCTAGATTCACAGAGTGAACCTCTTAGTTTTCAATTTCATCAAAAGCTTTTAATGCAGCTCTAGCTTAAAGGTGACATTAAATCTTATTTACATGTGTTTTACTGGATGAAGTACACTACAGTTAAGGTAAAGCCCACAAGTAGATATGGAACAAGGCTGTGAGGGACCAATGAATTATACAAGGGGAGAAGCCTGGTTGTGAAATATTTATGCACAAATTTAGTCTCTCAAAATCACTCCATTGTACCCAGTACTTAATAAAATAAAATAACCCATTTTCTCTGATTTTATTGTGGTTCCATTACTGATTTAAACATATCTCAAAAGGTTCTTATTACATCAGCATTTTGTTTAGTAATATGATTAAGCTTGGGCAGAGTGTCTGTCTAGATTAACCTCTATAATATTTGAGCCAACAGGATACTTGACATAACAGGTGAATACATTTCCATGGGGCTGAAAAACACGCTTGCACTGGTGTAATAATTGAAATGGCAACAAAGATGTCCACTTGAGTAAATGAGATAGAAACTATTGAAACAGTTATGGAGTCTTCAGAATTCTTTAACCTGTTTGTCTCAGGAAACAATGCTCAGACTTGTCTTTGAAAAGAGAATGGGCATTTGTTCGGTTTCACTCTTATGGTGACATTAATGGAATCAAAGCCAGAACAGAATTCTCTTTTGGTGCTATCCTGGCTTGTCACCCACCAGACTGAGATGCAGAACAGGGAACAAGGAGGTCAGATCAGGGGGTTTTGATAACTAGAATCTAGGTACTACTAGAGTTGTGCTGAGTTTGTTAGTTTGAAGGTAAAAAAGACGTCAAATGCAAGATCCTTTAGTCATATACTCTATCATGACTTGTGGTCCAAATAGAGTATCCCTTTCTGGAAGGTTACTAGGGCTCTTTTTACTGTTCTGATTTTATCAGGACTGAAATTAATTGACTCATATGAGGAATGTTAAAACTTGAAGAAGTCTCAAAGTTTTTCTTTGAGGTATCCGGGGAATACAGTGCCAGTCCATTCAGCAGTAGGGATGATAGCACATTTCATTTCAACTAAGAACTACTGAGCAAACTTCTACAATTTATCTAAGGTTGACAGAGAGCTCCAAGTACCTGGTTGCTTTTGTGTGATCTTGAACTGCTGCTCAGCCACTCTGTGACCCATTTTCTTTATCTGTGAAATGGGGTAGAATTGCTTGAGTAGCACTCTGAGATCCTCAGCTGAGAAACTTACACAAGTGCAGTTGTGCCATTCTTGTATGCCTAGGCTAAGCAGTAACTGCTGAAAGCCCAAAGCCATGGCTCAGCTGTCAGAGCCTGGTGCCTGCAGGAACTGCACTGCATGCAAGGAAATGGTGTCAGTGCCTCCTTTGGAGGTAGCCTGCAGCTAATAAATGCTTTCTTTTCTGTTAGCAAAGATGAAAGCAGAGTGAGCTTACACCTTGAAGGCACAACAAAGAAATAGCACTGCCTTCCCCATCATCCTTCCATTACAGGTCATATTGCTACTCTCCTCCTTGCCTTATATACAGGCTGATGGTCTAGCCTTGGCACCATGGGTAGCACATTTGCCACTGTTTGCTTTAGAGGAGATTAGTGTTACTCTTTTTGATTGCAGTCCTCAAGCTCCCTCTTCTCATAGGACAATAGACCTGGAAGCAACTATCACATAACATCTAGTCTTCACTCTTTTCTAAAACACACCACTGGCATTTCTGACTGATGCTTGTCTGGTCTATTCTGAAGAGCCTACCATGTCAGGAGACTCTCCCATCTCTATAAGTCAACTACTTCAATGCTATAAGAAAGTTTTCTTCCCATATAATTTATTGTAATTTGTTATAACTGTTGTGGTTCAGGCAACTAAGCACTACACTGCTGCTCACTCATTTCCCACTCCCACCCATCTTGCCTCCCTCCCCAGCTGTGGGTTAGGCAGGAGAATCAGAAAAAAAACGCAAAACTCATGGGTTGAGGACAATTTAACAGGACAACACAAGGAGAAAACAGATAATAACAACAGTAATACTAGTAAAAGAATATATGAAATGAGTGATGTACAATGCAATTGCTCACCACCTAGAACCTAATGCCCAGCACAGTCCCGAGGCATGATCCCTCTCCCTCGGCCAACTCCTCAGTTTATATACTGAGTATGACATCATATGGCATTGAATATCCCTTGGGCTAGTTCAGGTCAGCTATCCTGGCTGTGTGCCCTTCCAGCTTCTTGTGAAAATTAACTCTATCCCAGCCAAACTCAGGACATTAACTTAAACCCATTATTCCTAGTCCCACTTAAAACACAGTGAATGTGTTTATTCTTCCATGTCTACCTCTAGCATATTTAAAGACAAATAAAAAATCTTCCTCAAACCTTCACTTCCCATCTTTGGGGAAGACTAAAGACTGTGCTGGTTATTTTTTTTCTGAGGGCCAATGGCATAGTAGGAGTCCAGGAGAAGCTTTCTGCCTTTTTATCGCTTTTTTTTCCTGCAAGAGAATTGTTCTCACCATTGCTCCAGGCTTGGCTCTGGGAATGCCTGGTATAACAACAAAGCCTGCACCATCTTCCAAAATGTATTGTTATTTTAGATTTTAAAGGCAAAAGTTATTTTCTGAAAATATTAAATCATATCACTAGGAATTACCTAACCCTTGAACCAGGTTTTAAACTACGATTCACTGAAGACATCAATCAGTGATAGAAACAAGCATTTTTCCAGGAAGGCAGAAACTACTTAATAGAAGACTAAGGCAAATAAAAAAAGATCTGTCTCTTAAATCATAGTCCACCTTACAGAAAAGCCAAGAATATATAACATTGCTGCATTACTGAAATTGTCTATTAGAGTCCTTGGAGACTTTCCTTTAAGAGTTTTGAAACATTCAGACTAAGAAAGGAACAGGAAGAAAACTACTCTTGATTTTCCTCTTGTGTTATTTAACTTAAAAGTAAAGATAAAACAAGAGAGTGAATTCAGCTGGAGGCATAATTTTTTCGAGGATGTATTTACTTGAAATATTCCGACATCAGCAGTTAGAAAGAAGATAATTTTACTGTAAAAGTATCAGCATTTTCACAGATCTGGGGCTCTTCTTGGTGTTGCTTTGCCTTAATTTAGCATATCTGACTCTACCTTCATGAAGAGGCATACTGAAAGGGTTCATCTGAAAACTAGGTGTCTCAAAATCCCCTTCTATCCCTTCCCTCTTCTCTCCAATTAAATGTCAATCCCAAGTACGACTCTTTCAGTACATGTCCATCTACAAACAATACACTGGGGTAGCAAACATATATGAAGAAAAAGAGTCTTTATTTAGTGACCAAGCCCCCATTCTGCTATATGCTGAAAGAACAGACTAAAAGCATAGTGCTCTCTCTAGAAAACTCCAAATGGTTTATCTGTCACTATAAAAGGAAACGGATTGAGGTTTTCCTATAGAAATGGTATCTCTCTCTTCATGCAAGCCAAAGTGAAATGAAAGATTGCCATCACTGTGTGGAAGATGCACTGCCCAAGGTGGATTTTCACTCTTTTACTTAGTAAATACTCAGAAGTCCACAAAGAAAGGTGATATGATTGCAACAATAAATTTTACAGCTCTTTTGCTCTGATTTTCTTTCTGGGAATTGTAAATCACTTTTAAAATATAAGCTTATCACAGAGGAGAAGGCAGTTCCCATTGGTACCTCTACATGAGCTGACAGATTATGAAATAGACTCATGGAACAAATTTGTCTAATCTGTCTAGAAAAGACATTTTGTTGCACATTATAAATTTCTACAGGATAAGCTGTAAGAAAGGCTAATACCCCTTAATTCCTCAGTGAACTTCTTAAGTCTACTCAAGAAACAGCACTGGACAGGCAGGAGGGAGGTGTGATTTTCCTTCTCCATCATCTTATGCTGTTTATAAAACAGCTCATACTCTTTAAAAAGAACATATCGATCCACCAGGCTTCATCATTTTCCCTGAGATGAAGCACTGAAATAACTGGGTGCCACCATCTTTCTACGTCCTGCTGGGAAGCAGAACCTAGCTCTTGCATGTTTTGCTCTTCAAGGGCAGTGAAACAGTCAGCACAGCAGCATGCTCAGTGCACAACACCATGATTTTGTCTTTAAAAATGCAGTTTGTAACCTCTTTTCCTTCCAAAGCAGCTGCTTGTTTTCTATGTATTGCCTTGCAATTAGAGAGTGTGCCTGGGTTGGGGATGCAGAGGCCATTTCTCCAGGGGTCCCTTGAGACCCACATCCCCTTCCTGCAGCTAAGTGCTCAGTCCAGCCCTGGGCCAACCATAGAATCATAGAATGGTTAGGGTTGGAAGGGACCTTAAAGTCCCCCTGACATCAGCAGGGACACCTTCCACTAGACCAGATTGCTCAAAGCCTCATCCAACCTGGCCTTGAACACTTCCAGGGAGGGGGCATCCACAACTTCTCTGAGCAACCTGTTCCTATGTCTCACCACACTCACAGGAAAGAATTTCTTCCTAATGTCTAATCTAAACCTACCTTCTTTCAGTTTAAAGCCATTTCCCCTTGTCCTGTCATTAACAGCCCTTGTAAAAAGTCCCTCCCCAGCCTTCCTGAAGCCCCTTCAGTTACTGGAAGGCCGCTATAAGATCTCTCCGGAACCTTCTCTTCTCCAGGCTGAACAGTCCCAACTCTTTCAGCCTGTCCTTATAGGAGAGGTGCTCCAATCCTTGGATCACCCTCGTGGCCCTCCTTTGGACTCATTCTAACAGGTTCAGAGCATGCAAACCCCTGTGTATTACAGAACTCATGCCGTAAGTAGCTAAACCACTGAGGTCTCCTGGCCCTTTGATACTCTCTGTACAGGTACCTGTGTACAACTGGCATCTTCACCTTTACTGTGTTGCTTATTTGTCCTGTCAACCTGAAACATTAGTCTAGGAGTGAAAGGGGAAAAATACATATGATTTTAAAGCATGAAATAAAGGTTGACAATATGCCAATGACATTATGACATTTTTAATGAGATGAGTAAGTCTACTCTGAAGTATTGTGCCTCAGTGGATTTATATTGAGTTATTAAGCTGTTATTGAATTATGGATCTATTACTGTTGGTACTTTCTGGAAAGCATTATGAACTTTTTAATCAGCTAAGAACTGGAAATGTGTTTTATTACAAGCTTGTTTACATCTAAACTGGGAAAACTTCAAAAGAAACTAATAGAATAATATAAAAGAGTGGTCAAAACAAGCCAAGTTTTATTCTCTAGTCTAACCTGCCTAAAACCTGATATTATCACCTAGGGACAAAGTTTTCATGGATGGTTTTGTAAAGGTTAACAATAAAAGTTATGTTTAGGCACCTGAAATCAAGCCAAATGTTCAACAAATCTAGAAAGATAAATTTTGCAAATTTTGGGCTTTAACTGTTCCATCTTATCTTCAATCACTAGAAGTTCTGACACATTTTCTGATCTTCACTATTTGGCAAGTAATACCCAATACATAATAAATAAGGATACTACTTATATTTTTTCTTTAAATCATAAAGGTACCAACTCTAATAGGGAGAAACAGGTATGGCAGGCATTATACAGATATCCATAATGTGTAATCCCCCTCCTTAAAAAGCTTGAGTGCTTCATTTACACAGTGAAATATAATTTCCTTCCCACCAAAAACCAAACTATTTTAATTCACAGAAAAGAAAATTTTACCCCTGCAAGAACTAAGGTGTAATAAACTCAAATCTGGAAAGCAGGCTTGTATTTTGTTTGTGTGGCAAGGTTTTGGTAGTGTGGGCCGCGGGGGCGGCATAGGGATGGCTTCTGTGAGAACCTGCCAAAAGTTTCCACCAGGTCTGACACATAATGCCAGCCAGCTCCAAGACAGACCTGCCACTGGCCAAGGCCAAGCCCATCAGTAATGCCTCTATGATAACTTAATTAAGAAAAATGGGGAAGAGAAAAAAAAAGCTGCACACTTTGTAGCTGGAGACAGGAGTGAGATGTGGGAGAAACAACTCTGCAGACACCAAGGTCAGTGAAGAAGGCGGGAGAGGAGGTGCTCCAGGCGCCGGAGCAGAGATTCCCCTGAAACTTGTGGTGAAGACCATGGTGAGGCAGGCTGTCCCCCTGCAGCCCATGATGGTCCGTGGTGGAGCAGATGACCACCTGTAGCCCATGGAGGAGCCTGTACCGGAGCAGGTGGATGCCTGAAGGAGGCTGTGACCCTGTGGCAAGCCCACACTAGCAGGTTCATGTCAGAACCTGTGGTCCTCATGGAGAGAGGAGCCCACGCCGGAGCAGGTTTCTGTCAGGACCTGTGGTCCTCATGGAGAGAGGAGCCCACGCCGGAGCAGGTTTGCTGGAAGGACTTGTGACCCCGTGGGGGACCCACCCTGGAGCAGTCTGTCCCTGAAGGACTGCACACCATGGAATGGACCCATGCTAAAGCAGTTTGTGAAGAACTGTCAGTCATGGGAAGGACTCATGCTGGAGAAGTTTGTGGAGGACTGTCTCCCATGAGAGGGACCCCACGCTGGTGCGGGGAAAGGAATCCTCCCCTCAGGAGGAAGGAGTGGCAGAAACGTGTGAGGAACTGACCTCAGTCCTCATTCCCTGACCCTCTGTGCCGCTGAGGGGGAGAAGGTGGAAATCGGGAGAGAAGTTAAGCCTGGGAAGAAGGGAGGGCTGGGGGAGGTGTTTTAAGATTTGGTTTTATTTCTCATTATCGTCTTGTTTGATTGGCAATAAAATAAAATAAAATTCATTTTTCCCTCAAAAGTCAAGCCTGTTTTGCCCGTGCCAGTAATTGGTGAGTGATCTCTCTCCGTCCTTATCTCCACCCACAAGGCTTTCACTATACTTTTCTCCTCCTGCCCAGTTGAGGAGGGGGAGTGATAGAGCAGGCTTTGGTGGGCATCTGGCATCCAGACAGGGTCAACCCAACACAAGTCTATATCTCTGTACTATATACTACTTTTGAATACTAACACCAAAATCACTATAATTTATGCCCAAGGACATACTATGAAAACTTTTTCAAAAGAACACTTCTTTTCAAGCACCAATGTTCTCTTTCTGTGTGCCAGATTCTATTTTCTGTGACTAACAAGTTAATTCAATTACAAAGACTCATTCAAGCAACACGAAATATTACAACTCAGATTACAGTATGAGCTGTTAAGAAACACTTCACCATGACAGCCAGAAGTTTCAAGCCCATCATCAAAAATTCAATTGTGTAACATAGGAACAGGAGCTAGTTGCAAGTGTAACTCTCTCTCACTTGATGACTCATTTCATTGACTCATTTTAATTATCTTAATGACTCATTGTGATGATTCCAGCAACATAAATTCAGTTTGTTTTGTCAGCAACATACAGATATCAGTTAAACGCTCCAGAGAGAATCAAATAACATAAGCAGTTAAAATTAAATAAAAAACTTATTTTTTTCAGAGTATTAGCATTGATGTCAAACACATAAAACCATTTTTGTTTACCATACTGCTCATTTGCTTATGGCATTCTTCCCAGAAGAAAGTGGCTTTTCACTTGTTGAACAGTGTTTTGCAGACTGTACACTTACATTTCTGTTGACCTTGACTGATGAAGGCCAAGCTCTGAAAGGTCTAGGCCAACACTGTTCAGCTACTGTGACTCTCACATGTAATTCCAAAGTATTTGTTACAGCTGATGTGTGCAAGCTAGTACACTTTCACTCAACTGAATACACTACTTGCCCTCTCCCTGTGCAAGAGGGGTGACGGGGCAGAGTGGAAGAAGAAATTGCCATCTGTCTCCTCCCTTCTGCAGGCTCTCAGTGGAAGCTGCCAAACATACACCCATTTTTTTTTAACTGCCTGAGCCTGCAGCACCCTATTTCCGTAAGGAGTTCAGTAAACCCCAAAACCAGTCTGTATCACCATTTCCTGTTGGAGCTGAGAATTGCTAAGATGGGAAATATTTCAGTTACTTACCAGTTTATTGTGCATTACCAAGTGGCTAGGCAGGAGGACACCAATCTCATTTCCCTGATGTTCACAGAGGTCTCCCATGATGGGAGTGCCAGAGGAAAGATGATTTCTGTACCTAAGACACAGAGAAGTATTTTCTAAATCACACGTGGGCTATCAGGCAACTTGGGTATCTATGCATACATTCAGCCACAACTACCAATAAGCTAAAAATTTACAAACAAAATCATGAATCAAATTAAAGCTATGAGCTATTTAGCTCAGCAGCAATCAAGAACTGTGATCAAAATGCCCTCAACTAAGCCATAGCTCAGACCTCTTTCAAATTTTCAGTACCCAAAGTCTCAATTAAGCTCACCTTTAAATTCACCTTTGAAAAAGTAGACTTGTTAGTGTAAATTATTCTCTGTTCTCTTACTATTTATTTATTCTAGCAATTAGGATAAAGAGGGTCTTCAAAGAAATACAACTTTAAGAACATCCTTCTGATAAATAGTTGAATACCTCTCATATGAAAAGAAACACTATTTTTCACAGGCCAATTTAATCAGTTCAGCCATTGATCTAAAGTGTGTAATTGTCTTAGTTAACAGTCGGGGAACTCAGAGGCTTACACCAGCCAAGACTATGTCAGGAAATTACCAAATTTACTATGATTTATAAGGAAGATAAAAGAATTTAAATACTGAAGGATTGCCTGGGAAAGGCTGTCTTTTCAATCAAGTGCAAGTACACAGAGCTCAGCTGGAATCACTCCTACTAAACTTCCTTTAATCATTAACACTTTACTAATTTTTTATTTTGCTAATCATAAGTGCCTGGGTTCGGGGTTTTTTTTGTTTGCTTGTTTTGGTTTTATTTGGTTTTTTTTACACTTGTATATAAAAACAGTCAATATTTCTGAAGAATCCCCCCTCCTCCCAATTAAATTCTAAGAATTCTGGTTCCCAGTGTCAAGAAATATTTGAAATCCCCTAGAAGAACAGTTTAAGGTGGTTAGGAGGGGGATGTTTTTAACAGAACCAAAAAATCTAGTGAAACAAGCAAAGTAATTTTCATTCAATTGAGAATATGTAGCTGAATTTTAACCTGATCTGTCCGCTACTACCACAGCTGAAAAAAACATTTCAATCAGAACTATCAGAGGTTTGATCCTAGCCTTTGCATGAATATAAAGAAGTCTTAAATCACTATTTAAAGATCAACAAACCCACAAGCTTCTGAACACCATCTGCAATGCTCAGAAGGTAATAATTAGAGGTTGTCTACTGGTTGTTTTGCCAGTCCATTCATAAATCATAAGGCTTAAGCATCAGATCTGCACTGTTTTTATGGAAGAGCTTGAACAGTCCTACAGAAAATGGGGCGACCAGCTAAGGAAAGATATTAAACACTTAATCAAACAGCAGTATAGGCTGTGTTTCAGATCTCAAACAATTACCCAGTTACTTTCATTTGTGTTGTTTTTTCTAAAAAGTTGGGCTCACCCAGAGGGAATGGTTTGCTCCATGTTAAAGGATGGAGGCAGCTTAAAAAACAGAATTGTCCTGAGCTTGTTTTTTTCAAGTTGCCATAAAGTTTAGGTTTATAATACTGGGAACACAGTATAAAAATTTTGAGCATTCTTACAGATATTGCTAAGTCCTTTAGATTTTAATACTGTTTGGCACATACTGATTTCTCAGTTTGTTTTATTTGCATAAGCTGGTCCAGAATCTATATAGAAATACATCCAAAGAGAAAAAATAGAAAAGCCTATTCAAATGCCTTTCTCTTGCTCTAGTTGCCCCAGGATTGACTCTGAAGTAAAAACAAGACATTTGATGTGCTTATGGATGCAGTAATTTTCACACTGAGAGAGTAATCTGAAAAATGCAATAAAAGCAATCGATCAGAGAAAAAAACCCACAGTTTAATTTTATTTACTGTTTAAACAATTTCCTTTTTTATTTTTTTCCTTCTTTTTTTTTTAAGGGATACTAAAGGGAGAAAAAAGTTTCCTCTTTAAAATGTTTGGTACTGAATTGTTTCCAGATAAAGTGTGGCACCTGCTTGGATACCTGAGAAACATTACACAATTTATGTATCCAGTTTTCACCTGTATTATTTGCAGATGCTTTCACACTTTAAACACATTGTTGGATCTGGTGCTGTCAGATGAGCAGTTGCTTTTGTGCCCATAATGTCACTGAAACGCAAGCAAAAAGATATTTAAGGTACCGTTGCAACTGCAGGTTTGGGGGGTGGTTTTTGGGACAGGGTTTGGTTGGTCGGTTTGTTTTAACTTACTTTATACAAGACCACAGGCTCTTAGCTGGTGGAACACTTGTAAAAAATTGGAGTAACCAATAACAATTATTAAACCATTGTGTGCCGAATAATTAAATTCCTGCAAACCTCCACCTCCTCAGGCTAAGAAAGTGGGAATGGCCATATGGTTCAGATTAAGGTCCTTAGCTCAGCTGCTGTACCCCTAGTAGTTCTCATGGTGGTCAGTAACAAAGGCAAAGGGAAGCAGTTTAAGCATGAATAGCATCTGTGCCCAGTTTCCAGCACCTAAAGGTTTAGAGACTTCTTGAGCCAGCAGTTATATTGGCACCTTCATGTACAGATATACCTTATTGCAGTAAGCAACACAATTTTATTATGCTTTCTGTAAAAAAAAAACTTATTATCTTTTGCTTTATACTTGCTGCCAAGTAATTCCACTTGGTTGCCCAACTTTTTGTATCAAGAAAAACAGAATACTTGTTCTCTCTATATAGCTCTATGGCAGCCTTTGAGACAGGCCGCTCCCACTCACAGGCACATCACAGCATCACACAACTGGGCACTGAGGAGTCACCCACCTGGCTGGTAGCAACAGTTTGGAAAGCAATCAGCCTTGCAAAGTAATTACCCTCATTTGACAGGCATGACTAGTGATTCAGACACAGCAAATGGATAGCAGAGAATAGCTTTCTTCTACTGTAAAAAATAAATTATTTAAAACAACTTGACATATTCTAAAAAGCATGTTCAGATATCCCAGGTGACTACTTGTGATCCCTTGAAGGATGGGGAAACACTGCCAGGCATATAACTGGCCTTTTAGCTGCAACTATTGTACAAAAATAAGCAGTACAGGCTTAAATGTGGTAGGAAATGGAGATCACAGCCCTAGGTGGTGCATGAGTGCATGTGGTTGTGCTGCAGCAGAGCAACAGGATGCTCTGCCCATCCCAGCTGGTTCCTTGTCCAACCTCTGCATCAACTGCCTCAGCATTGTCACTGGGAGTGCCAGTGGGTTGCACACTGGCTTCAGGTGAATCTTGCTGTTGCTGCACCTGAGCCTTGTCTCTCACTCCACAGCCTTTCCCAAAGAAATACAGTCTCATCCATGTCTCTGATTTTTTCACTCCTCCATTTCCTAGGTCTGCTTTCCTCTTCTGTAATCCAAAGCTTTGCTTGGCTCTCAGTCATGAATTTTGCCCCTGAACTTCTCTTCCCTGTCCCAGGCCCTTCTATGTACCTGATCACCACAGTGAGTGACTGAACATCAACAAAAATTTTCAGTTAACTCATTTGGGTGAAAGGATATCAAAATCATTAATATGTGTTGCAGTAGGGCTGCAGGTTAGACCAGGAATCTGTAGTCAGTTGATTTTAGAAACACTTTAGAAAAATAAGGGGTCTTGTTACACTTAAATGATAAATTAATCTCGACCAATGAGAAGCATGACAAATCTGTGGCTGTGCAGTGACACAGAAATGGAGCTGGCTGTGTTGGAGTGAAGGTTTAAGCACTGACCAGTAACTTATCATCCACCAGATCACTTGTGGTTCATCAAGGACCAGTGGGAAGTGAGGAAGGAGGGCAGCAGGAACTGCAGGAGAGTTCTCCTTAATCCAAAACTCCAGGACATATTCAATTGTTTCCTCACATAAAAATGCTCAGACTAAGTACAAGTAAGATGGTGAACCTGCCTATTTATGCCTCTCTCTTGTACAGACATTCAGGCTATCAGAGTTTCAAAGCAAAAAAGTCTTAATATACCCAT
Organism: Caprimulgus europaeus; assembly: GCA_907165065.1. The sequence goes on along the minus strand of OU015525.1, from coordinate 42,673,860 downwards.
GGCATCAGCTGAAACAACAATAAAAGCATTGCCAAATTAACAGTGCAGATACACTGTAGGATATCCAGAACCAGGGATATTACTCTGTGTTTACAAGACCCGTATCCTTAGCCAGAAATTCCTAATCCCACAACAGCTGCAGCAGTCCAAGACCTTCCCATTTTACAAAGCCTAGTAAGACAAGATTGCTCTATTTAGTCTCCCAGGCAGTCATGATCCCTTCATGGTTTTAACTTGCTTGTGTTACAACTTTAACTGTTGCTTGTGTTTTGAAGCAGATAATAAAAAGTCTTTTATACAATTTTACCCACATAGATAAACTCAACAGACCAACACGTTTTTGGCTAATGAGATGGTCAATGTTAGGTTCCATATTTGTCACTGCTAGTCGTAGCAAGTGATGCAAGTGTTCATCAGTTAGTCTGGATCTGATTGGAGATTTCAGATGTTTCATTTGGGAAAAAGTCTGCTCACAGACACAGGTGCTGCCAAAGACTGCTGAGGGCAATTCTGGGTGAGCGGGAAATGAGTTAATCACACATCCACGGGATGCAAACTCAATCCACTTTATTATCAGAAAGCTGCTTGTTATATACCCCTTTAAGTTCTGTATACGTGTCCACACACTACGAAGCTAATTACTATTGGTTAATAGCTACTATTCACACGTTGACTTCTCAGTCTCACTGGTTCGCTCTTATCTTGGTTCAGGTTCACTTCCTCGCCGTAATGTCCTGTTTTCCAGCTGGCATCCATCTTCTTCAGTTACTGTTTATTACTTCGCCACGTAGGCACATTCTTTCCTCCAGCTTATCTTTTCTGGCACATAACTGAGAGCGGCCTAATTGCGGCCTAGCCGGTATCATAGCCATGTAATACCACTAAGGCCCCAACAAAAGACAGTTGCAATTTTGAGTGCATGGTTCCTGAGATTATGATATGTCTCTGAGGGGAGAGATGCACAGAAATTAGTAAGGCTGCTTGATTTGAATGCATCTTTCAGCGAGTCACAAGTCTGTAGTTCGGCCAATTCCATTTGGTAAATCAGATCAACAGTTTCAATGTCAACAGAAAATGGGTTCCAGAAAAGCTGTATGTCCTGTTCATGGAGACAAAGCTCTTTAAATCTAATTTGAAACTCCTTTTGCAACATTTCTAGTACATTCATACATGTTTTGTTTGGGAATGCAACTGCTGGTTTTTCTGCAGACAGGTTTTGAGTTGTGGGGAGATGGCAGAAGTTTTCCTCCTTTACTTGGTAAATGAGCAGGTCTAATTTGACTTGAAATGCTTTCACATGTGAATACATATCACAGATATGTATTTTCCTTGAAGTTGGACATTGAAATTGTTCAGTAGCTCTGTTACACCTGTCAGAAACACAAGGTGCCATTTCCATTCTGCATCTTTGAGCTCTGGTACTTCTTTGTTTTTAGAAAGCATAAAATCATAAACCTGTGGAAGTAAGTCATAAAATTGTTTCAAAACTCTCCCTTGACTCAGCCAATGGACTTCTGTGTGGTACAGAATATCTTCATAGGCAACATTTAGCTCAGACAGAAATTCCTGAATCATATTTATCTTTATGTTGAGTTTCGTAGTGTTGACACAAATTGTATTCCTTGACCACAGACACTGAATTCTGGCATATCAGACAAACAGTTCTTTCTTTGTACTCAGTGAAAAAATAATCAGACGTCCACTTTTCTTGGAATACCCTGCACTAGGAGTCAATTTTTCTTTTTTTTTGACATGATGGTGCGCCCGCTTCCCAGTGGTGCTGGCTCGCTTGTCCTGCCTGGGAGCTGGAGGGAGGGAGGGAGAGACGGGGGAGTCGCCCACCTCGCTGATGCCGCCGCCCCCCTCCTCAGCCTGGCCGCGCAGTCCGGAAAGGGTGGCCAGAAGGGACTGAAGGAACTTTGCCGCCCTGGGGCTCTGGCGATTCACCCAAGTTGGCTGGACCTCGCAGTCCAGAGGCTGCCGACTGAGCTGGCCCGGCAGAGGAGATGCCCGCGCCTCTCGCCAGCCGCAGGGGGGCAGGTCGAGGCGCTGGTTCCAGCCCAGTCCTGGCAGGTGTTTGAGGACTGAGGACTGCAGAGGCTGGCACGTGGATTAAGTAGCAGGAAGTCATCTGAGGCTGTTTGGTTTCCCCCCCCAACACCCAGCGGGCAGGGGGGAAGGGGGGAGATGGGGCGGGGAGTTCTGTAAATACCGGCGGGCCTGATTGAGGACCCTGGGGGGCCGTATCCAGCCCACGGGCCGTAGTTTGAGGACCCCTGATCTACAGTATCATAATTCACTACAACTGATTCAGTGCAAGAGATATTAAACTACAGCCTTTGGGATTTAAGCCAATTTCAAATGATTACAACTCAGAATAAGACTTCAAATGTCTCTGGAGGAGCAAAGGCCATGTAATCCCATTCTTATCTGAAGTATATGGCACTAGTCATTGCTGAAGACATGGTCTGGGATTAGGTGGGGTTTGGATCTAATACAGGGTGGTATTTCCTATATGCCTGCTCAGTTCTACTTTTAGCTTTTTTGCTAACACCCTTCAAGGTGCCCAGAAGCAAAACAAGTGTTGCCTGCATTTGTCTTAGCTTGCAACCTTGAGATTAAAATAGTCTCAAAGACATCCATAGACACAGTGCATCATATAAAGGTCAGGAGATTAATTCTCCCCAAGCAAGAAATGCTACCAAAATATCTCCCAAATTCCATAACTTTGAACGCTGCAAAGGAAGAAGTAAAAGTTCAGGGAAAACACAGAATGGAGTAAAACTTTGTAGAAGTTAAAAAGTGTTGTCTGAACTATACTTTTCTATTTAATCATTGTTTCTCAACTCTACCTTTTTCATGCTGGGCTTGGATGGAAAGGACAAAGACCTCTAGTCAACTTTTGCAGCATCAAGGTTATTTTGAAATATATCAGGATTTGAGAAACCTGGGGAGATCCAAGACTGGCTATTCCAAGCATTCCAGCATGTCAGATCACAAAAACATCATTTCAGATGCCTAAAAATATAAGATTTTTTTAAAAAAATATTTAATTTTAAATCCATTTATCTTCTGAAATTAGAACATTTAGTCAAGCTATTTTTCCAAGTTTACACACACACATAAAGCATTAAAATCCATAGTTCAAGGCTTAAAAAAAAATTAAAAAATCACAAGATTACAAGGGCTGGGACTTCTCAGTTCTAATGCCACTACAAAACCGCCAGCATGCCACCACTTTTTTCCTTTTTTGTCAGCTCTAATCAAGCTGTGAAAAAAATGAAAAAACAGGGCAAAGTCCTGATATCAAATAAAAAAAACCTCTTATTTGATCTCCTGGAGCCAGACTTTCATCTCATGAATTGTGATAATGTGGCCAAGAATTATTCCCAGTTATTGTTCAACTAATCCAACACCCCCTCTATAGAAAAACCCATGAGATTCTGTATAAATCAGCATCCAGAACTATGAAAGGATTCCTGGGAAACCCCTAAGTCATCAATGCTGTTATAAATAAGGAATGTAATTAAAGAAAACAAAAGCATAAGCAGGCCTTCACAATATTCTTTTCTTCCTGGAGCTTTTCTTAATAATTTCAAGTTAAACAATTCACATGATATATTTTTTCCTCTTTCGCACACTCTGTTTGTAAGCACATATTGCATCTGTCTTTTCTTCCAATTTCATTGCTGCCTCTCTAGCTGCTGAAGACTCGTCTTCACCTTTTTGATGTTTCCTGACTGGCAGAATACTTTACACATCTGTTTTTCCAGAGTAACAGATGTCGTTGCTCAACAAAGACAACAGCCTATATGTTTAGGCTAGGAAATGCAGAAAAAGCATTTTGAGCTAGTTTCTGCTTTTTCTCAGTAGATGCTTCAACAATACAGATTCCATAAATAAAGTGTATTTCCAGTGCATGTGCCCAGGGTTTACAAAACAGACCAAACTGTAATGGACCTAGATCATTCTTGCTGCTTAAGAGGGCAAAAGGCAGCATATTTCTCATATATGAAAAAATTAAGGCTTTAGCCCTCAAGCAGTCATTAATTGTATGTAACTGAATCCACTACAGTTATTTGATTTTGAACAAGATATTAATACATGACGTAGTAAAGCGTACTGATTGCACTAATGCAATTCTGCTCTATTGTTTTGTGTTCTGGTTTTGGGTCTTCTTGCTCACTAACACACTGCACCATTTGGCAATAAAATATCTCAGGACTGAGACAAAGCAAATAGACTTCAACTGATGTCTAGCAACCTGGCCAGAAACCCAGAGATTACCATTTTGCTCATGATTGTTATTTCCCTTCATGACTGTTAAGTTATTTTCATGTATTAAATGACCGTTTCCTTTCCTGAGATTTTAATACCGTTGTAACTTAATCCATGTCTTTTTCTTTAATGAAACTACCGATGTGCTTGAAGTATAGCTTGAAAGTTACCTGGCTCCATAGAAGGCTTTGGTAAATTCTGCTAAAGTGACATAACCAAGCTAGAAGTTGATATATTGCTGCTCAGTCAGTAAATCAAAGGCCTGTAAGGGCCGCCAGTTTTCCTCCCACATTTAAAAATATTCATCTGATACCTAACAAGTCTGAGGAAGCAAATGCATCTCTAATCCCATGAGAATCCACCAAGTTCTCTGTTAGCTGATGGCTGACGTTCTGAATCATGACAATTAGTCTTCTGTTTTGGATTGTTGGTTTGCCTTTTTCTTTTAACTGTGAAAAATATAATGCTATATAACCACATGTATAAAATGTATAAATGCTCATTGAATTTACATGATCACAGATGTGCTGGTTGGAAGCCATCTTTGCAGATCAACCCGTCCAGCCCCCTGCTTAAGTAGAAGGGACTTCTCCAGCACTAGAGTAGGTCAGCTGTGGCTTTGTCCAACAGGGTCCTGAAAGCCTCCAAGAGCACTGATCCTAGCCTAGCTCCTTTGGGCAACCTAATCCAGTGCTGCACCACCCTCCTAGCCAAGAAAGGCCATTCTGAACTTTCCAAATTGTAATTTGTCCCTTGCTTTATCATCTTTCACTATCCAAGAAAGCCTTTACTGTGCTTGCAACTCCTCTTCAAGTGATCTGAGGCTGCCACCAGGTACCCCCTTAGGCTGCTCTCCAGGAGTTGTATGATGCCATTAAAAACCCCTCCCCACTATGTAGCAATATGTCTACAACTCCCTGAAAGGAGGTTGTAGGGAGGCAGGTGTGTGTCTTTTCTCCCAAGTAACTAGTGATAGAACAAGAGGAAATGGCCTCAAGTTGCACCAACTGAGGTTCAGATTGGATATCAGAAAAAATTTCTTCACTGAAAGGGTTGTCAGACACTGGAACAAGCTACCTGAGGAAGTGATTGAGTCACCATCCCTGGAGGTATTTGAAAGATGGGTAGGTGAGGTGATCAGTGTGTACAGGTACAGCTGGACTCCAACCAAACAATTCTATGATTCTATAGTCCCTTAGTACCCCAGCCCTGACCCACAAGCCAGATACCTCTGACTATCTTGGTAGCTCTCTGATAGACCTTCTTTCAGTCCAACATCTTTCTTGAAACAGGGAACCCAGAAAAGGACACACTACAGCAGCCTCAGCTGTGCCAAGCAGACAGAATAAAACTTTCCTGTTGGTCATGCTTCTCCCAAGGTAGCTCAGCATGGGTTTTGTCTTAATAGTGATGAGAACACTGTTGACTCATATTAGCTTGGTTTCTGCTGTAACACCTGGTCCTGCTTTATCAGAGCTATTCAGCTGGTTGTGTCACAGACTGTGTGGATGCCTAGAGTTACACCTCAGAGCATCAGGAAGACAGAGAGCCCAGAGACTCCTTGCTTTGCACATATGCCTGCTGAAAATTATGAGGTTTGGTTTTTTGTTTTTGTTTTTGTTTTTAAATGAGGCCACATTGTTAACGATCTTTCCAAGAACAGGGGCGAGGCAACCTAAAGCTCCCCTGATCCTTCATTTACCTTTCCCATCCACCTTCCATAGCCTGTCACCTGTTCTCAGTGATAGCTCTCCCTTTTCTTCACAAGCCATGATAGGGTTAATTTTCCTGTGAAGACTAAAGGGGGGGGGGGGGGGGTTGCATGTGTAACTGTTGAGTATTTCAGCCTTCTCTGTGTCGTCTCTTTCTCAGTTGTCTCCCACCATTCACCCAAAGCTTATATTTTCTCTGAGCTTCTCTGTGAGTAAACTTGTCAAATGCTTCCTTTAGGTCTCCTACTACCCTTAGGTGAAGCTGCATTTTGACCTTCCCAATTTCATATATGTCCAAGCAATGCTTTTATACTACACCTCTGCAGCCTGTCATCATTTCCTCTTTTTTATATGTTCCCGTTTTGCATTTTAGTTCAAGAAGCCCCTTGCTTGGGCAAGTAGGCCTTTTGCCAGAATTATATGTATTCCTGTAAAATGGGATTATTTACTCCTGAGTTTTAAGGTCATTTTCTTTGAAAATCACCTGTTTTCATGGGCATCATGGCAGCTTCTCAGTAGATTTTTGCCTGGCCATACCCTAAACAAGCCAAAGTTTGCTGTCTTATAAGGGGTATTGGAAGGACAGACAGATTGCCCCTGCCTTTGTGGTATTTTTTCGCAACATTAAATTTCCTAAAAGTTGTGTGTTGACAGAAGTTCCTAGCATACCACTCCACTTCATTTGCTACTTTGTGTGTGTATCTTCCCTATTACATATCTTTCTACAACAAGCAGCCCATTACTATTTCCGACTTCCTTCTTGTTTCCTCCCAAAAAACTGGAGCCTTTTTTCTTCCTGTAGCCTCGACTATTCACACAATATTACCTGGAACTGCCCTCAAGTTCTACAGAAAAATAGAATAAACTGCTCTGAATGTGAATATTCCTTCACTTGTATTTTATATGACAGTTAATGAGGGAAAAATACTGAGAAATGTATTACTTGGAGACATGCAGTATTTCTTGTAGTGACCACCAGCTAGTGTTTCCTGATATTCAGTGTGTAGGATGCTGGATATCTTGGAATGCTGGACAAATAGGCACAACCTCAGTAGGCATCAGGGCCATGACTACCCATGCAACAAATGACTGCAGAGTGCATACATATCTGGTACCATGGATGCTGTCTGTAATGCAGCACACATGTACCCTAAGCCCAGAGCATCAGGAAGGCACAGAGCCCAGTGACTCCTTGCTCTTCCCAATATGCTTTCAGGCACTGAAAGACATCGCTCACTATCCCACTCCAGATATATCCTAGCTGCTTCTTGGACCACACTGCATGTTAAACAGAAGATCTTATTACATGGTCTATAGGCATAGGCTAGCTGTCTCTTAAGTAGAGATGTTAAAATAGTATAAAAAAATAGAAACGTAGTAAAATGCTCTATAAGACTTGCTTAGAAGTAATAGAGTGTAATCCTGTAACTTAATTATCTCATTTCTTAGAACTTTGCTGTTTGCCACTAGAATTTGCATTCACTTGGAAAAAACTAATAAGTGTTTGCCCGTTTAGGTTTGTTCAACAGCTATAATGAGAACTTCCCGAATTTCTGTTCTCCTTCTGTGGAAAAGGTGTCACAGCACTCAACTGAAAATAAAAACATCTCTAGACGGTTGCGGATTTTTTTTCCCTTTATAGAAACTTGCTGATTTTCTAATTATCATATTTTGAACGCTGTAAACCTTTTCCCGTTGTACATTGTGGAAAATATTTCCCCATAATACATTGTAGAAAATATTTTCCCCACTTACGACATCTCTAACTCCTTCTGCTAAATATCTACTTTTAAGAATGTTATTCCAACTTTAGCCTCACTGTTCTATTTCTCCTATGTGTTAGTTACTGCAGATCTGCTGAAGCACTTTTTTATTACCCATAATTGGGTAATATTCCTTCCAATTTTGTTTGCCTATCATTCCTATTTTCAAGAAGAAGGGAGAAAAAAACTGAGAAAGGCACATGAGTATGATCAAAATGATGCAAGATTTAATTTTGGCAGAAGGTAACGTAGCTCCAAATACTTGATATTGCTATTTCAAATCAGCTCTGTGCAGAAACTGTTTACACAAGACCTCAAAGTCAGATTCTATTTAACTAATTCATATTAACTTCTGAGGACTATCGTTATTCTAGGAGATAATTGTTTTTAAGCTATTAAACAAGCCAAATAATTTCTATGACATAGTCATATTCAAAATGTATATATACTGCACCTAGATGTTACTTACTGATCTGTAATTTAATCTATTATGTTTTGAACAATCCTAAATGTCAGACAATGAATTCACTTAAATTCATTGTGCCATCCTCTGAAAATATGTTCTCACACTTGTAACAGTGGAAAAGCTGCACCTTTCACCTGAAAATTATAATGAAATTGCAACACAATACTGCCCTCCACCTACAAGCTCTCATTGCTAACAGCAGAGCCCAGACCTGCACCATTACAACACAGATTTCTAACAACAAAATTCTATATTAGCCAAAGATTTTTTTTATAAATATGGGTCATGTCTGTGGTATGATACACTTCACAGCTATGATGCACTTGTCTCTAATGCAATAAAACTATCAAAGCTGAAAGTTTCTTGCAGACAGTTTACATTTTGTGGTGACATTCCCTTGAATCTTAAATGTAGCAGCCTTTTTGTTTGTGGGCTTAGAGCTCTCTTCTGGGAATGGAAACATTAGCTACCGATGAAAATATTCATGAACTCTTTGTCATGCTGTTTTTATGGAAGGAAATTCCATCTATATCATGATCATGAACTAACAAGTAAACTAATCCTCGCCTTTATGTATTAGTCGCATTTTCCCTTATGCTCTTTGTAGAGCAAATGGCACATACATATTTAATTTAATTCTGTATAAATATTCAACAGGGCCTTTATCATATCACCTTGATAGCTCATTAGGGCTAATAGCATTTAGCCTTAGAGCCAGAAAGACAATTTTTTTTCACTTAATACCAACAGCATATGACATTTATCAGCACTTAGCCTTGCAAAAGTGGATGCTGATTTAAGAGTAAATTAATCCTAAATCTGCATATCTTATTAAGAAACTGACCAATGACAACTAGGATTGCCACTTTATTATTTACTTTTAGTTACACTATTCATCAATTTATCTCCTGATTTTACTCATTATTGTGTGCACGCATTATTCAAAGAAGTTTTCAAGTGATGATACACAATATATTTTAATTTTTCAGTTAGCACTGCAGGTGATTTTCTGTATATTGTTAAATGGTTGGTAGTGGAGAGTTAGAGTATGGATATATCCTGCCTATTATGATTATTACTATTTAATATTAAGAACAACTTTGTGACACAAGACAATAAAAAAAAAGCCTTTGTAACCTGTTTGTCACCCTCAGAACAGTGCCTTCAGCTTTCTGAAAGGCATTTGTGGATTCAGATCTCTGAGAAACTTTCCTAGCTGTTTTGCCTTTTATATATTGCACAGACAACTTCTCATTTCACCTTCATCAACAGGACACATTTGTGCATCACTATTAAATGTGCTGGGCAAGTACTTTCACTGCATGTAGCTGCACAGTTTTCTGAGGAAGTAATGAGGGGAAAGCTTCCCACCTAGTCTGCATCTTCTTTATATATGCCATCCCCTGTTGCTCAAAAGCAACAGCTAACAGGGATGAGAGGGGAAAGAGTCATGACCATGCAGCTGCACCAAGTGCATGTTGGATGGAGCATAGAAAAGCAGCCTATGAGCTCTGTGCATGAACTTCAAATCCCTGGCTCTACTCCTGCTTACCATTGACAATATTACATCATTCCCCTAGGACAGCCAGACCAGTTTTCAAACTGCCATAGAACTGGAGGACAACTGAGTTAATCTTTCCCACCCATACTATTTATATATAAGATTTTCAGGAAAAAGTATATTGCATAGTACTCTATCTCTTACCCAAACATATGCTTGCAAGGCAGCCTACAATCACGTACAGCTTAGAAATACAGTGGGACATCGGAAGGAAAAAATTCTTACATAAGCTCCAGCATCACTTACCCTGTAATACCAACTGAATTTGCCCTAAAAACCAGTGACAGGGAGTTCAGAGTTATCAAATGTGAGTTCAGCCACCAGAGGAATGTGCCTGGGCAGCCGATTTCCGAGATTACCCATTCTGCTCCTCAATGCCTTTCTTACGTGCAAAGATGCTCTAGCTGTTTAACTTCATCTCACTGGAATGTGTTTTGCAAATGTTTTAATACGTTATGACCCTACTTGTCTATGTAATGCAGTTCCTCAAATACTTGAGCTGTGCTCATCTCCTCTCAGCTGTTTAAGCTGCAAATTCCATAACGCCCGGGACGTTTAGGAAAAAGGGAAGTTTATACCTTGCTAAATAGGGAGCTGCTACCCCAGTGACAAATTCTCTGGCTGGATTAATATCTGATAGATTTTTTTTTTTTTTTTTAAAAAAAAAGCATGTTTATCTTTCACAACTCCTGGAAACCCTTCAGATTGTGCTGGATATTTTTCACCTCCCATAGCAAAAGTGTCACGGGAGACATAATCTGCTTCAGACCTCTCCACATCTGACAGATGCAGCAGCTGAAGAAATGTTCACAGAGAAAGAGTACAGTACCTTCTGCTTTGCTACTTGTTTCCAGCATTGGCATTGTGTCCTGCTTCAGCAAAGCTCCTAAGATGTGGGAAGCAAACCTCATGGAGTTCAACAACGCGAAGTGCCAAGTCCTGCACCTGGGTTGGGGCAACCCCAAGCACAAATAAAGGCTGGGTGGAGAATGGCTTGAGAGAAGCCCTGTGGAAAAGGACTTGGAGGTACTGGTGGATGAGAAGTTCAACATGAGCCAGCAACCTGTGCTCACAGCCCAGAAGGCCAACCATATCCTGGGCTGCATCATGAGAAGTGTGGCCAGCAGGTCAAGGGAAGTGATTCTCTCCCTCTACTTTGCTGTCATGAGACCCCACCTGGAGTACTGCACCCAGTTCTGGGGACCCCAAAATAAGGAGGACATGGACCTACTGGAGTGAGTCCAGAGGGAGCCACGAGGATGGGCTGGAGCACCTCTCCTATGAGGGCAGGCTGAAAGAGTTGGGGCTGTTCAGCCTGGAGAAGAGAAGGCTCTGGGGAGACCTTGTAGCAACCTTCTAGGATCTGGAGAGGACCTACAGGAAGGCTAGGGAGGGACTTTTTACAGGGGCAGGTAGTGATAAAACAAGGGGCAGTGGCTATAAAATTGAAGAGAGTAGATTTAGATTAGACATTAGGAAGAAATTCTTTACTACGAGGCTGGTGAGACACTGGAACAGATTGCCCAAGGAAGTTGTGGCTACCCCATCCCTGGAAGTGTTTAAGGCCAGGTTGGATGAGGCTTTGAGCAACCTGGTCTAGTAGAAGGTGTCCCTACTCATGGCAGGGGGGGGTTGGAACTAGATCTTTAAGGTCCCTTCGAACCCTAACCATTCTATGAAGCCTTGCCATTCTTCACCAGTTATCAAGAGGCCTCTGCCTCCAGGAACAGCTGTCAGAGAGACATAATTTGTGTTTGAATGAGCCACGGTATTACCATACTATTGAAATGCTTAGGTAATCATTTTATTTAAAAAAATCCAGATCAGAGAAAGTTCAAATGGCTACAAGTGGCTTCCAACCATGTTGGGGAAAAAAACCCCAAACAAACCCAACATCGTATTTCAAGAAGGCCAGTCTGAAGAGACTTTTAAATACTGTTTTGAAGGAGTCTGGAAAGAGGAAATAAAATCAGTTTTTGGTTTACTGAGTCAACAACAACAAATGCCTTGGCAGTTGTATTAAAACCATTATGTCTACATAGGGACATGCTCATTACAGCACTCCACTAAATGAGATGTCAGCATGGGACATGGAAGCAGGATTTGACAGTAGGATCTAGGTTCTCATAATGATTTTGTTGCAAGCTAAGCACCTAGCATCCTAAACAACCCTAAGGACAGCCAGTGACATAGGTATAAGATAAAATAAATTCACAGAAACCAACTCATGTAGTGGACATCCACACGCATTCAGAAGAAAAAGTGGAGGAAAAGCACTAGGACTCTCAGTGAACTGGGTTTTCTTTAGGCAACACCCCAGCCAGCCGGCTAGGCAAGCCTGGGACATCTCCCAGTGACTCACATAAACCAACTATTCTCATTTCTATAGGAGTTAGAATAGCTAAAACAAACAACGGTTCACAAAACACCTGTGAAAGTGCTACCCTCCTATACCGAGGTTTAAATCACAGGCCTCGGTAACAGGAGACCTGAAGTTGGCTCCTTCTGGTGCCTGAGGGGACCTGAACAATATTTTTTATAAACTACTTATTTACTGAAAATAATCTAGCATTCTTTTGAGAAGAAAGGTCATCACAGATCAGCAGATGACAGCACATCAAATGCCTCAATTTGACTTTAACAGTTAACAAGCCTGGAGATAAACCAAACGGTTGATGGATTTTGGGTGGAGGGAATAAAAAGTTCTTATTTTTAGAAAGCAAGATGAATCACTTTACTATTCCTAAATAGCTAGGAATTAGTGGGAGCCTTGACACCAAGACCAAGCATCCTTGTGCAAGACAGGCTTGTGTTGTTATTTTTGTTTAGGCAAGTTGTGTTCAATTCAGTACTAATGGAGAAAAATGTAACAGCCTTTAGAGTGCCAAACTAAGGTGAATCAGCTTTCTGAGTTAAATACTAGAACACTACAAAAAAAGTCACCCACCATATGAAAACGCTCAGTAGAACAGCAGCAAGAGAAGTCATCCCCAGCTTTTCTGGCAGATGGAAGAATTGTTCATGCTGGCTGAATATGCAGTTATTCTAAAACCTTTCTTTAGCACTGTAGAAATAGATCAGTCTAAACAAAAACTAATTATTTACTTTTTAGTATAAGGATTTCTATTGAATTACTTAAAATAAACTCATATTTTACCATATTTGAGACACAGCACAATGCCAAAAGATTTTTAACAGGATCTTTTTTGTCTTCCCAAGATATATCAGCATCAGGTTACTTTTATTACCGCCACCCCTCCCCTTTCTTCCCTTCCCCCCACCCCTGCCCCTTTTCACTACCCATCTTCTCCTCAAGTATCAGAGGTGCAGAATGATTTTTAAGGACACATTTGGCATAAATCTGTGAAAAAATATTTTAAGTGAGATTAGAATTTTTTTTTTTTTAATATTGAGAGGTTTAGTTATACAAGATTAAAAAATACCTTTAAATGGATGGATATATCTTTCATAAAATCCCAAAAGGCAGCCTTTCTCATTAAGTATAGTTTTATTATTTTTATTTTGGCATATGTGCTTCTTTGTAGATGATTGTTGGTTCTTTTTATTACTTTAAAGAAGTTGGAGAATGTCTCCAACAACATTTTTCTGACCAAGCTGGCCACTGCATGATCCTGCAATATCTCCCATGGCTTGTTTAATATCTAGGACTGCTTGAATTCTTGCAGAACACTCCATATCAGTTAACAGATTACCTTGTCCCTCACATCGAAGATGTTAGAGAAGTCAAATGTTCATCTCAGCAAGACACTAATAATAACCATTCTTACTAAAGATAAGGCTTCTCATGAATAATGAAAAAAATCAAAGGCAATTCAATCAGTTGTCTTTTGGCTCATATTTCCTGTCACAGATTACTTTTTTCCTAATTTGGAAAAAAGTAATATTTCAAAGCAACAGCAGGTTTTTTATTAGTTTCATAACTTCATGGGAATTTCCCACTGTTGCAGCTGTGACATCCAGGGAATCAAAGTACCAAAAAAACCCTTATAAGTTGCTTTGTTTTGGTTTGGTTTTTTTGGTGTGGTTTTTTGTTTGTTTATTTGTTTTTTGTTGATGTGGAGTTTTGGGGGGTTTTTTGTGGTTTGTTTGGTTTTGGTTTTTTCACACAGAAAACATGTTCAGTCACAAAACAAAATTAGAACTTAGCAGAAAGAGAGGAAACACAGGCCACTTAAATTAATGCCTTGCAAGAAATTACTCTTTTTTTGTGTCTGTCTTCAACACATGCAACTTTTAAAAGCAGGCCTAGAGGAAGTTGGTCTCATGAAAAGACTAATCTCAAATCAGACAAACAGGCGACAGGAAATATTAGCTTTCACTAAGCACAGTCAAGACATCATACAGTCATATAGCTATCACACAGCAACACTTCATTGCTGGTTTTATGCTACATAACCTATATAGAAACATATATTAGAGGCACTAACAGCTCAGACATACTGCCTTAGTCACAGTCACTTTCTACAGGATGCAACACAGAAGAAAGCAAGTAATTCCATTGTAGCTGTTACCATATTTATTTTCTACTTTTATTGTTGATCAAATAAACAAACACAAAAAGTATCTTAAAACCACAAAATAACTGTTTAACTACCCTACATACATAATTGGATGCAGTTCAATAGAAGAGAATCTTGATTTTTTTTTTTTTTAACTCTGGTTTCAAAATAAGAAAGCATCTAATTCTGTATCTTTAAAAATAGATTTAAATATTACTTATGTCAAAAAATTGTATGAGAATAATAGTCTGCTTTTTTCTTTCTCATTGAAGTAACCCACGGATTTTGCATTATAAAAAGAGTCCTCAATTCCTGGGACAAACTTGAAATAGTAACTTATTAAGATCCATTTTATGCCTTCAAAAATTTAATAATAGATCTCCCTTGCACTGGAATTTCATAACTTTTTTTTTTCCCCCACATTTAGAATGGATTTTAAATGAAAATAATTACTAAATCAACTATTTCAACTTTCATGTTATAGTCACGTGCTTGTTTAAAAAGGAGTAACTAAGCCTGCAGAACTGGAAGTGCTACTATTGCTCTGTCATTTATCTAATAACTCTGTTAATAGACTTAACAAAAATATTCTGTCGGAAAGAACTCAAAGAAGGTTACGCAACAGTGACAGATATTGTCCTGTAGAAACTATTCATCTATTTTAAGAAGCTAAAAATGTGGAGATTTAACTTTCTGGCGGTGTATTAAAGATATATAAATGCCACAAGTGGTTGTAACTCTGGATATTTGAGATTGGGAAGAGTCAGAGCTGGCAGAGCAATAGACTGAATTTTTGAGGGGGCTCATTAATCACTACCTCTTGCAGCATCATACTTTGAAGAAAAGGGGTTAAGCTTCAAACAGTGTCCTGGGTTTAGTTCCTTTGAGGAAAACGTGCAAAACTGCTTCACCACTAATCCTGCAGAGACACCCTTAGCACTCAGCTGAAGGGTTAAACTTCAAGAAGAGTTTCAGAAATTACTTTTTGTTTTGCTGGCCAACGAGGTCAGACATTTGCTAAAATGGTCTGGATCATTCGTGTACTGATTCATGACAAGAGGAATCACAGGAAGCTTCTGTCAGGGCTTCTTCAGGCCCCCACTGTCCTCCTCTTCTTCACACCTACATCCAGGGGTCAACACAACCACAGCAGCCTGGCTCCATGCAAGGAAAGGCATGAGACAAACCAACATCCTAAAGACCCGGTATCATGAGCATGGTCACAGACCAATGACAATCAAACCTCTGGTCTCAGCACATTCTACTGCCCCTCAGCGCATATTCAAGCATCCACTCCCTCCTTTGTTCCTTTAAACTGGCTCCGTTGCCTTCACCAAGAGAATGAAGGACTTGCAATACAGAAACAAACTGAACTCCCGAACCCACAAAGCAGAATTTCGCAGACAGGTCAGAGTGTTAAAGCATCATATGGGTAAGAACATTTTGTTAGAAATAAATATTTAATTCACCACAACACCGATGCAAGCAATGGGATAAGTTACAGTATGAAGCAGGCAACCTCAGCATCCAACTAATAACTTGCTGTGGAAACACATCAAACCAGTCACCTGGGCAGCAGAACTGTCCATAAACAGCAGGAGCATCTCTTCCCTGGAACGTGCATAAAGTGCCACTGATGAAGAAAGTTAAAAGACTGTAAGACCAGCGCAGAGCAGCAGTCAGATAACTGAAACCATTATTCTGGGGCTTTCCACTACAACACAGCCTGAAGCCAATGAGCTTGGTCTCCAGCACAGCAGTGCTGCCATTAATTTCCCACCTGTAAATTTAGCAAGAGGATCACAAGTATAAACAGTGCATGCAGGGAAGCTGACACCATATTTACTGATGATGAGAAGGTATGGGTATGAAGGAAAATAGCATTCAGCATGTAGCAAAGTGATTCAGCTTCTGCAGAAATCTCCCATGGAAAAAATAAAAACCCCATCAACCCAGGGAAATAATTAAACAAGTTAAATATAACAAATACGGAGAAACTGAAAACATGAAGAGCAGGTGAAGAGTATTTATGGAAAATGGTGCAAATGCTGTGACAAGTAGAAAGCAAAAGGATTGCCATTTCTTCTCCACTTTTCCTTTTTTGTACTGGAATAAGTTTCTCCCCACTGGTCATTAGGGAGTGTTCCAGTACTCGGCACATATGGCTACAAGCTCTGAGCCAAGGCTTGCTGTTCTTTAGGCTGTTACTGGTGAAGACAGTAACCATAAACTCTCAGGAACACTCTTCTTGCATTGGCCAACATGTAAAATTCAGCAAAAAAGAACTGCAGCCATTAGCACAACATAGCAGATTTGTCATTTATCTCATCTTTTAAAATCGGTTTCCCAGAACATCTACTGGGCAATGATTGAAAAACCTCATAACTAGACTTCCTTCTTAGATTATATTATGCTTAAAAGTACAAGACATACTTCACAGATTTCTTTTCCTTACCAAAAAATAATACTTATTAGTATAATTTTGGTTCTCTTTATCCATATTGAGGATGCTTGAACAAAAAAATTCTGTAAAGTTGAAAAAAAAATATCAAATTATGCATTGAACTCCTGAATAGGTTTACAATTTCATCTTCTATATCTGTCATAGGAAGCAAGAAAAGATGCAGTCATTTCAGTAATTACCATATGGACAATACTCTCTTTAAAATGCTGATTTTTGCCTCAAAACTGATTGCCAGTGAAATTACAGCAGAATTATCTAATCTGAGATTCAGTGACACCTCAAGATGTTTCTGCAGAATAAACTGCTATGTAGCCTGTTTAAAAGAAAAGATGCAAGACATTGATTTCAGTTGTCTGAGAAACACAAAAACAGTAAGTCATTGTCTGACAGGCAAAGGAGCACACCATTGCAAAAACAACTTGATAGAAAAGTTTAGAATACGAACACTGCTTAATAGACACAGAAAATAAAGTAATTTTAATCTCTTTTCCTTCTCATAATTTCTTAATGTATCTATTAAAATAGTTGGTTATAAGAATGCTTCACAGGTAGGAGAGAGATTGGTGCCACTGATAAGCTACTGAATAGCTGTTCCCTTGTATAGAAAGTATTGCAGTTTTGATGCTTCTTTCTTGTAATTAAGGAAAAAAAATGAACTGTGAGACCCCTTGGAGAAAGCTATTTAATCAATGGCCTACAAGTCAGATAGCAAGGTGTCTTCCCTTAAGAGCAGATCACTCCCTTCATGCCAGATTACATGGTGGCATGTTTCCTTAGGAGTTTCCTAAATGTCAGATGTACTCCTACAGGACATTTCAAGTTCTCAAGAGTTGGGATTTTCCAAAAAAGAACTTTCTACTTACCAACCAGTTCCAGTAACAGGACATTAAAATCTCATGCACTATTCTTTCTCAGCAGTGGATTGCACGTACGTGCAATGGAAAATACGATTCATTTACACAATGAGACAAATGCATTTGCTTCATTCAGCTATACAGGGATAGAGAAAATGGACTTGAGTTGTCCAACGTTAAAGTTCCTCTTTCCAAACTCACTGAAAAGCTGGAAAGAGTAAAGTGAGACAAAAAGAAAAAGATCATAATAGACAGTCAAAAGGCACCATGTACAAATCATGGCTCATTCTAAGTTTCCTGTGCAGTATTGGGTCATAAGTTTAACAAAATTTCTCAAGGTGATTGCTAAGGAACTGTACCCACAAAAAGACTGAAATTTCAGGATGACACCTATAGATTAGGAAAAAAAGAATCTGGCAAATAGAAGCACTGAGATAGATTTTTCCTTCCTTTTTTTTCCCCAAATGCAGATATTATAGAAGTCTAATTTAAAGCAAAAAAATGCACAAGATCCCTGTAGACAGAAACTGAAACCTACAAAACATTAAAACAAATTACAGATCTGTAAAAAACTACTGTAAAAATTGATTTTTTAAAAAAATGTATTAGGTCTCACTCAAAGATACATTCTAAAAGGAGTCTGCTATTTGACACACAGCACAGTACAACCGCATGACTTGAATTATACAGGAAATTGGCTTTCAGAGTATGAACGTATCCACACACACTACCAATACCGAGTTTACAGAGGAACCCAAGAAGAGAATCAGAAGCATCAAATGGAGCACAGATGAAGGGCTGTAGTTTTTATTTCTGGCGCTATGTGCTTTTGCACACACTGTTTTACTTTGTAATAGCAGTTTCTTGCTTACATAATGGAGAGAGCACAAATTGTGAGAGCACAGTACCTGAAGCTATAAAACTGCTGTTCTCTGAAACAGCAACCCAAGTATGTCAGACTGGTCACCTTGATTTTCAGGTACTGAAAATAAGTGGACAATCTGGAGACTCTCATGTCTTACTTAGGAGGAACAAAGCAAGCATTCTGCTCAGAAATCGCCATCATAAAAAGGACAAGAATGTAATCCAATGTTCAAGGCAAGTTTTTAAAGTATAACTGTGAGAACAGATGTGGAAGAAACAAGAACAGGAAAAGAGCACCTAATTAGCTAATTGAAAAGTGCATCCTCATGCATATGAAAGCAAATTTTGACAAGAGTCATAAGCTGACATTTCCTAATTTTCCAGTGCTTAAAAAAATTAATAATTGCAAAAATTGAAGCATAATATGCCATCACAGTATATACACACAACACAATCATACAGAGAATCATGTAATAGTTTGGGTTTGAAGGGACCTTTCAAGGTCATCTAGTCCAACCCCCACACAATAAGCAGGGACATCTTCAACTAGATCGGGTTGCTCAGAGCCCTGTCCAACCTGACCTTGAGTGTTTTCAAGGATGGGGCTTCTCCCACCATTCTGGGCAACCTGTTCCAGTGTTTCACCACCCTCATGGTAAAAAAAAAAATTCTTCCTTATATCTAGTCTAAATTTACTCTCTTTCAGTTTAAAACCATTACCCCTTGTTCTATCTTACACAGAGGTTCAAAAGATCTGGTATTCTGGACTAGCCACAAATCAAGCACAACACTGTGTATGTAGTTACACTTTACTGTTAATTTGGAAATTGTTAGAAGGTCAACAGAAACATATTTATCTGCATGCATCACATCTCCAGCAAATTATTTGCACTTCCAAAAGTTCATTTATATGCAAGAGCTACAAACATTAGAATTATGAATACAATGAGTATTACAAGGTCTAAAACAAAAGAGGGAATTTTACCGCTTAGCTGTTTCATTGATTAAATACTTTTAAAGGTACAATTTCTGAAAAATTATTTCAATTCAAGAAATCTTAGTATATCCCAAGAAATGCTATGTCCAGTTTATAGTCTTTTTAAAAGCAGACAGATGATTTTAGGCAGCTGGTTTCAATTGAAAGAAATACCTTTTTTCTATGTCTAGAGTACCGACATAAAATAAAAGTCTTTTCTGAAGTTTAAACGATTACCAGTTTTCTTCAAAATTATCAGGAACTAATTTGGTAAGTTCAGTATTCATCATAAGCTTTTTCTACTATTTCAACTATTGTGCTAAAAATACATCCAGCCATTCACAAGAGACATGCTAATCAATTAATACTGACCAGCACCCTGTGAGAGGCATAGCTCAGCTGTCTCCTGTTCACCACTGCAAGTACATTAGACATTAAGTGCTAACATTCCAATTGCTTAAATTAATACAGGCCCGGAGATGCAAAGGTACTTAAAACTGACAGCTTCTCCTTAAGTATCCAGTATCTTTAGGCTGTTTCATTTGTTCTTTCTTGATATCTTTCCTACAATGACTATAAAATAAGTAAGTTTATAAATGTTAAACTCTAGCAAAACAGAAGTGTTTTCCTTATACAAACACACAAGTCCTAGTCCTGCAGCTAGTCTTCATCAAAAAAGAAAACCAAAACAAACAAAAAACCCCACCCCAAACAAACAAACAAAACCAAACAAACAAAAAAGGAGACATTATTTTCTTTCTTAATTTTTCTGGACCTCTAATACTCACAGCACAGGTAAACTGGGCCAAAACATAGCAGCTTTGACTGCAAGCATCAGCATTTGTTAAAGGTGTATACACAAGCATGAACCCATGTAGTTAGAAAATGAGTATCTCATGTAGAGATCTGGTGCAGAAACAGGATTTATTAATCTACATGAGAGTGATGACAAAGGCTCCCCATTAAGACCCTTTGGTGAACTGTACAAATTCTTGATTAGGAAATAAGATACTAGCAATATTCCTACCAAGACAGAAAAATCTGCTCCTTACATGGGAATTTTTGCCTAAAAAGTAAAACACACAGTGAAAACCACCTGTTAAGAAAGACCCAAGAAAACAGGCAAAGGCAAATTTAACCAACAAGTAAAAGCCAGAGAAAGAAAAGTAAGGCTGCCATCCACAATCTTCATCATAGAACTGGGAAAAAAACAAACAAACAAACAAAAAACAATTATTCAGCAGTGCAGTAATATACCATAAATTAATGGCCTGAAACATTCTATTACAAATATAAAATTGAATTAATATAGAGAACAAAATCTTGGTGTGTTTGGTGGGAGTAGCCCTAGAAATAATAATTTGGCAGCTGTGACATTTCTTGCATTTAAAATAATAATAAATTAGAGTGAAAGCATGTGAAAAGCTGGCATTTACCAAAGATCATAATTTTTTTGAGAGGAAAATTTTATAATCACTGAAATTACACCATCAGTTTCAATCTAGGCTTCCAAACAAAGGACTCAATTGAGCATTTACCAAATTAGCTTTAACTCAAGACCTTTAGTCAAAAAGTCATAGAAATCCAGTCTGAGCAGGGAGTTGGAGAAGACGACCTTGGGAGATCTTTCAGCCGCTCCCTGAGTCTTACACTGCTCAAGTATGTTAATGTTGAACTCAATTCTGAGTCAGTAGTCAAGAGTCTGGAGACTAGACTTTGCTATGCTTCTCGGTATTATATGCAGGTATCGTCAATATGAGTAAGAGTTGATACAGTGAGTGCTAAAGGAAGTAACTGTTTATCTTTTATCATTTACTGTTACTGCTTCAGGACTGCAGAATGGTTTGTAAAGTGATCTACAGACAACAGTACCTTTAAAATGCAGCACTGAGATTGCTTATTGAAGTTTAATAGGCAAATGTAGTGTGAAAATGCAACAGAGTTTTTATTTGCTCCATTTCTAGAATTAACAATTTGGCACTAAGATATAATTCCTTGCATTACAATGTATTAATGAAAAATGTATAGGAATGAATAAGCACTACAAAGTACTATTCATTTTTTGTTATAACTGTTTACAGTCAATCTGGCTTCTATCTAAAACTCCACAAAACAAGAAAGTGCAATATTAGGTCATGGAGAAAACCTACACTGCAAAAAGGCACAGAATAATTCTGCAGAGCAGAGGGCAGACTTTCCATTCTGCTATGCAACATTTGTAATGACAACTATATTTAGGGAAAAGTGTATACATAAATGTAAACAGGTCCTACTCAGACCATCTTAAGATTCAAATGAACCATAGCTGAATTCTAAACAGCACAAGCTCCTGACTTGAGACCTACTGCAGCGCAGCATAAAAAGCCATGTGCTTCTCAGAGTATTCAGATGGATCTAGCCTTCCAAGCACATTGAAAAAAAAACCAAAAAAACCCCTTTTAAATTATCACATCTTTTTTGTGTTAAGTCTGCAGGACAACATTTGCTTTCAATCAACTTTCTCTAACATTCATTTTCCTTTTTGCACTTCAGAAATATAGCTGTCTTTGTCTAAAGCCAGACTTATAGAATAAACAGGTATAAGCAGCAGCACAAGAGACCTTTCTAGTAATCAGTAAGTTTCCAAGATGCAGCTACACAAAAAAATCAGAGAAATCTCAGATCATCAAATTTATCCTCCAACTTCCTCCCATCCTCTCTGAATATGCTCCTCATCCAAATTATATAGCTATATACAAACTTTTATTATGGAGCAAGATGAAACACATAGGTGGTGAATAACAAGCATAGTTTGAAGAAGTAGTAAGGCTGTGACATACAAAAAATATGTAAACTACATTTTTTTCAATGACTGTTCAGAATCATTACTGAATATGTTAGGAGTTTGTTTGACAGAATTTCCATTTTGAATATACATAAAGATTATAAAATGAAACACATGAAAAATATTCCTAAAAACCAAAGTCATTTCTGGTTATTTATATTTAAAAAATATGATGTCATGTAACCATAACAGATACATCCTGGTATTCTTTTAAGGAGCAGATATCAGCAGGGAAGGACTTTTTCTTCTCTCATAGTTTGCATTACAGTACTTTATTTTAATCAATTTATTTAGGTGCTTCACAAGTTCACTTTCATATATTGCTCATGTGTTTGAGTTATACAAACGTCACTCATGCCTTTATTTTAAGCTAGAAATCAAGACAACTTTCATAGCATCATAAATAATCAGTGCTACTGTCCACGTATAAGCTTAAATATATATATATATATAATTTTAATCTGGATCTGGGCAATAATAAATAGAGACTAAAAAGCTCAGGTTTTTGTGAGTTTTGGGGTTGTTTGTTTGTTTTTTTTTCAATTCTCAGCATGATGTCCTGTACTCAACGTCACTTCTGCATTCTGGACACCATCCCAGAGCCTGCAACAAACTTGGTAGTATGTCATCATGGAATTATTACTGGAGGTGACTTAGAAATCGCTCTATACCTACATCTCAAGAGAAGGTACAGCATGAAGGAAACTTTCAGGGCAGTGTGCAGTTGGTACAGAAGAAATATATTCCATGGTAGTTCCCTACAGCCTGCAACCTTAGAGTCACTGACTCTGAACTGAAAGAGCACAGAGGGTGGAATGCAGCGAAGACACCACAGCCAGGCTCTGTGTGTAGCAGAGGGGAACTTGATGGTACTGCGGAACTGATAAGCTTCATGGTTGATAACCTGAGCCAGCAGTTTCTCATCATTTTGCCAAAACCACGTCCTCAGTGGAATTTTGCTCATTATAACGTCATTATAATGCAAAACTACACCTTCATCCCAAAAGCTACTTGCCTCCAAGGTGTGACCACCCCTCACCGAGCATGAGCTCTGAATTTCCTCTGGTCTATACCTTTACAAGCAAAGCGAGGAAATTTTACACTAATTATAATAAAGGTATGTATGACTGGAGTCACACAAGCTCCACTTGAAACTAGGAATCACTGCGCTATCAAGTGAATCTAGCTGTGAGAGTTCTCAATGAATGCAACGAAGTGGCCATGCTACTTCATCGAATGTGACTGGACCATACTGACACACTATTAGTGAATCCGGAGCTGTGGTAGCTCAATACATTGAATGTCACTGGACTGATAGTGCTGAATTGGGCATCACTCAGAATCTAAGCCCAGCTGCCCCCAGCCACTCTGATATATGAAGAGAAACTGGAAGACAACGGGTTTTACTTCCTCCCAAATCTCTCTGCCCTTTTAATGCAACAGTCATCCACAGAGTAGCAAGACACACAGGCCTTAATAGTTACTAAGATTAGAGTATCAGAAAAACTATTTTTTGTATGCCCAAAAAAAATGCTGCTTGTAGATGCAGTCCTGTATGACCATCATCAAATCTGCTGTTTTATTCAACTTGGAAGAACTTGACAAACACATCCTTTCCTTCACAGAAAAAAGTCTGGAAGACCTTTTACTTATCTTTGAAGTAGACTACTCAGTAACAGAAGAGTGGGGCCTTACATGTTGTAGTGCTGGATTGCATGTTGCTACAAAGATCTGTTGCTTCTACTCAAGGAGTAACTGTCCTCCCAGAAATGGAAGGACTCTTAGCTAAGCCTGGTAGGTTTTGGGAGAGAATTAGTCCTTGAAGGATAAATAATATTCACAGTACTAGGGAGATTATTCGAGGCTCGGAGAGGTTTGTAAGGCAGGGTAAAAAAGACATCGAGGCTTCTAAACACACAGCATACTAGAAAGAATGAATCGTGCTATGTATGCTCCTTCTTAAATCACTTGTGACTCATCTAACTAAAGGAACAAGACTGCACCTTACTGCAGACCGAAGTGAAATCCCATTTAGCTGAAGGTCAAAAATTCACTGATAAAAATATATATTATTTTTTTTTTTCCCATCTTTTTTTTTTTTTTTTCCTTTAAACCTGTTCTATAGATCTATGTTCTTCATATATTTGACACTGGGTAGTACTCAACTATGGTAATACTGTTCTTGAAGAACAACGTGCATTTTTTGGTAAGTAATTTTAAGAGGTCAGTACATGAGCTAGCAAATTTAACAACCAGGTAAGAATGCAACTTGATAAAATAACATTCTGTTTTCCAGATATCAACTATCTCAGATTTATTTCATCAAAGGTACGATACAATTACAAGCCCATGCATTTCATAAAAATCTGAACTTTAAATTGTTATGGAACAAAATTTTAAATAAAGCATATACAGAAGTTTCTGGGTGTTCAAGTGGAGTGGTTAGTGTGGCGGAGTATTATCTGCAACATATGGGCAGAAGCATTAATATGTTCATGTGATCATTTCATTTGTTTCTTCTGCCACTCCACACCTTCTGAAGATAAATCACAGTTTAACTCTATGGATTAAGCCCTAGACATAAACTCATAGTTGAATCCAGAAGTTCACTTTCCATTGGCTACACATTTATAGTACATCTTTTCATACTGTTATTAAAAAAATAAAATAGACTACATTTTTAAAACAACTATTTTGAAAAATGTCATTTATCCATTTAATATACTAACAAAATTAATTCATCTACTTAAATTCTTTGTCAACATTACAGGGTAATTCTTGTAATTCCTGAATGTTATGGAATATTAATGTCTCTTGTAGAAAATTTAGGTATTTCTATGTAATGAAACTGCCAGAGGAATCAGAGAGAAGCTGAAACATATTACCACGAAATAAATATTACAGTTAGTATTTAAAAGGCACACAAATACTTCAAACACATACAGTTTCAAATCTTTATTGTTTTAAAATTCTACATGTCTTTTACAATTACAATAATTTGTTACTTAAATGACTCCTGTATGGTTAATGTACAATGAGTTTTTTCCTGAAACTCAACCATGAAATACAATTTCATCAATATGATTTTTCTAAATAGATTAATACAAGATTTCTGTTTTGTTGGGAAGAACAAGTGCTTCACTTTGAACAAACAGCACAGGTGTCTTCCCTTCAGAATCTGTGTGATCAATCCATCGAAAGTGCTTTTGAAGATTGCAGATCTAGCTGTGACTGATTTTCAAAATCAGTCTATCAAATGACAAGGGTTTTTTTTTTTAACATTAAAGAGCATTTTCATGTAATGAAACAAGTTGCAGTAGTTATTTATTCATCTACTGAGGCAAACCCATGTTGAAGAAAAATTATATGATTATCTGCATGCAATGAACACTCCTCCTTAAATAGTGGATGAATTTTACACATATAAAGAATCTGTTAAAGAGTGCAAGTACTTTGAAAATGATTTCACAAAAGGACGTATGCTGGTAATAATGGCAACTAACATTTAACATCTAAATACAAGCTAATGTATATTTAACAGGCAATTAACATGGCTAACAAACCATGTTTCATGTGGTTGCCCTTTGAGAAAATGAACTCATTTGGTCCACACTCCTAAAGTTATCTGGATAAAAAAATTGGAACAGTTAGGGCCAGAGTTTTTGATTAAATTCTTGTTTCTAAAATGTGACCTGTTAAAAAGTAAAAGCAGTACATCAATGACGTATCTTGTCACATGACCTCAGTATAAAAAGATGGCCTGGTATTTGGAGCGATGAACGAGCACTGAAGGACAAGTCAAAAAAGAATGGAGACAGAATGAACCAAAATTTTGTTGCGTTATACTTTCTTGTTCCATGGTACTGCTTTCACTCTGTAGAATTTTGTACCCAAAGGAACTTTAAATCTGTTTTGTGCCTAAAAAAAAATAAAAATTAAATTACATTAGAAATGTAGGATTACTCCTCTGATTTTTATATTTTTACACAGAAACTGATTCCCACCCTCCAGCATTTACGAGACCCACTGGAGTCAGGCAAAGTTCTGGGCAGTATGGACACAATTACCTAAGCCACTGCTCACTCACTCTTCTAGTTCCCCTTCTCTTGCTATTCACCGACTAAAAAACAGAGCAGGAATGGCAGAACGTAGGACTATTTTAACCTCATTTATTACACAAAGAGTACTTTTCACAGTTGTTACAAACATTAAATCTGATTTCTTCTGTATTAATTTTATCAGATGATTT
This sequence comes from Caprimulgus europaeus, assembly GCA_907165065.1. Next base: position 42,647,329 of record OU015525.1, on the reverse strand, counting down.
TCCATTACTGTTTCCTTACCTTTTTTGCCTGGCAATATTCTTTTTCCATCACTTTTCCTAGCACCCAAGGTCTCCTAGATGCACCTGAAGCTATGGAGATAATACATTTATTATTCTAGATAATCAACTACAGGTAACAGGATATTACATTTAATATGGTTAAAGATTATTTGCTAAAATGATTTAATTTTCTGCTGTCACTGAAAGTAGAAATTCTTCAAAACCCCCTTCTTTTAATGAATTAACAAAAATTAAATAAGTTCAGATGTCAAGACAGGTCACTGGCATTTTCAAACAAAAAAATATGTTTCAGTTTAAAATTTAAGAGTTAACATTAGAGGAGACAAAGGTACATCGAAACTGAAATCAATTTAATGATTTAAAATTATTCTTGTCAACCAAACTTGACCTTTTTGTCTGATTTGAGGTGAAAATTTTTCGACATATTTCAAAGGATAGAAAGTCTTCTGTACTCAGCTATTATTATTGCCTTTACTGAAACATTTTATTATTTTTCTGTATTAGTGATGGGAATTACTCATAAATAATAATTTTAAAGCCCTACAAGACAGGTAGTTTTCACTGTAGTCTTCTGAGAGTACTTGATACTGTTTGGAAAGCAGAAAAGTGAAAAACCTCAAGAATAACCTGACAGGTCAAAAGAAAAACAGCGGGCATAAATAAACTTTCAGCTGGGATCCATTTCCGTAACAGTAAGGAAATGCCTATTTGTCTTGTATTCCCAGAAATTATATCCATTTCACTTGCTTTACTCTTTTCTGACTATCACTGATCATGGCATGAAGAGAACATCAAAACAAATGGAAGGAACAGCTCACATAATATTAAAATCAATGCTTTTCTAAGCATGACTATTTATGAAATCCTCTATCTAGTGACTAGAATATGAATCATTCAAGAACCAGAATTTGAAATTTTAATTTTACCCTTCAATTAATCTGGCTATTGATAATGGAGGATATTCTGTTCTCCACACTCCTACAAATCAGTGCAAAGTACACATAGCTGGCCTGAATGCTCTACAACACTGAAATTACAGAAATACTTGAGGTTGTTGGTTTGTGGTTTTGGGGTTTTTTTGTTTTGTTTTGTTTTGGTTTTTTAATTTGCTTGGCTGACAGACTTCATTGATCTAACAAAGATAGTGAGAAATACGCAGGTTTTTTTTCCTGACATTTACAGAGGAAAAATTCTACATCCAGAAAATAAGGTACCACAGAGAAAGCATACAGTCCTCAACCAATTTCAGTGTTGTTGTAGCATTCCAAGCACTCTTAACGTAGGTAGAAAATCCTACGATAGCCTAGATCCCCGACATTTAATACTGTAGGTGCATCTATACAGAATTATTAACCTGATACATACATGTTGGTACAAAAGGACATATTTAGATGCAACATTTTGGCAGCCCTTAAAACAGTAATTTGTAGTACCTCGGGTCCACACCAATTTTAATCTATCACAAATAATACTAGTGTTCTGGGTTTCATTTTCTCCACTTCCCTAATACAGAAATAGAATCAAGACACTGTTTCCTGAAGTACTGAGCTAGAGACAAATGTGTTTGTAAAGCAATTGTTAAGTCTTCGTATTTGTTTTATGTGCAGTTTTCCCAAATTTGAGACTAACTCTGGTTAGCAAGCAGTAAGGAATGGAGTAAGCTAAACCCATTTGAAAAAAGGTCAGTGAAATGTGTACTCAAAGAGTAATACACAAACTGACATGGGTTTTACTTTATATATGTAAACCAACAGTAAGAAAATCAATCACGTTTCACAGTTATGTATGCACTACTAATGCCACTGTTCAGAATGTATTGCATCTGTAAGTAAGACTGGGGTTCTTCCCATAGGTTTTGCGGAACACACATAGCACAGATCCTTCAGTAGTCGCAGAATTCAGTTACAGCTTGCAGGTCTTCTGGAGACTACACAATTATTTAAGAGCTATCATCTTTCATCATAACTGAAACCTACAATGAATCTGCTCATTGAAAATAGGTTGACAGCTTCTGACATGCAATAACATATAGAAACTTCTACTGATAAATTAGAATTAATACAAAATTTCCTTTTGATCTATGTTCTTAGGCATTTCTGAAAGGTTGTAAGCATGAGTGGGTTTGCAAAAAATACTATGTTTAATAGTCTAAAGATATTCACATGAATATTTCATGCAGCACATGGTAGAATGCAAAGCATTGTTATTTTTCCTCATTTAAAAAAGATTAATATGTCAATTTAACTAAGTTTACAAAGCTGCCAAAACCAGCCAACAAATAATTTAAAATTAAGTGAGGAAAAAAGCAAACGTGGCATCAACCTGAACATAAGCAAAACATACAGAAACTGTTCTCTGAAAATTTATGAGCCCTGTTAAACACCATTTAAAGTGAGTGGAAAAGCTTTATCAGCAGAAAAATTGCTTGCAAATCCCTATATACCATGATCTACATTTTGTTATTTCAGACATGTATTTGAGTTCATAAATTCCAGTCACTTTGCAGAAAATGAGCTACAGAGAGAACAATTTTTATGTTCTTCAGAGAACATCACAAAATTAGGTATTTAAAAAAAGAACAGAGCATGCAGTTTTGACAGAAATGTTACCTTGAGTTTTGTATTTACTTTCTTCATCAAAAAAGACATTGAAAACATAAATCCACATAAAAATAGGACCCAAGATCTACACAATTGTATATTATTATTCATGGTACTGAATAATGAGCCTAATAAGAATGTTTTTCCCATAGACATGTAAACATACTCCCTGAGTGTGCAAAATTGGCATTTTTTCTCTCTCTTTTTTTAACAGCTTAGTTTAAAGATGCAAATATTTTTCCAAGACACTAACAATATACTTTTTTTTCTTTAAAATATTCTGCCTTGAAAAATGTTTAGCATCAAAACAAATAGCAAAAGCTACAAAGATAGCTGACAGTTATTTAAATTACATGATTCTCATATTTATCACATATATTTATAAACTCACTTAGTGCTAGAAGGTTGTTATTTGCAGGAGAAGATAATAATTGGAAGTAATCGGACACTTACCACACTCACCTGGTTTGAGATCCAGGGCAGCAAGAGATTCTGAGTGCAAGAAATACAAGGTTGGACTAACAGTAAACAGTACATAGTTGTCATGTCTTTCGTCCAAGATGATGAGAACCAAATCGCCAACCTGAAAACTGAAAAACAAAAAAACAACAAAACAACAAGGAATGTAACTAGAAGCAGCACAGAAGCTGAAAACTACATTAATTACACTACAATTTTTCCCCTGAGTACCGCACAGACTGACTTAGCTGAACAGCAGTAGAGATACTTCTACTTGTTATGCCAACTCATAACATTTTATATTTTCTGAAGTCAACAAAACACTCTACCTTTTAAAAAAATTTTTTGCTCATTTTCTTAAAGGTCACTTTCAAATTAAATAAACAATACTCCAAGCTCTTCTGCCTAGATTTGTTATGATGGCAGACTATACTGACTTAGATAAAAGACGTAGCTATTGGACAGATGAATTATTCTTTCATGACATTTTCCTTAGCAAGTTGCCAGAATATTCAGATGCTCACAGGAAATGTTGATTCTGCACATACTGATCTTTTTACAATAAAAATGCAATTTGCTGTAATTCAGACAATATTAAAGGAATCATGTGTTGGTTTTCTTCCCAAAAAGACATTTTACATTACTCAGTATCAGACTGATAAATTACTTAAGAACAGTTGTCTGTAGCTTTCCTATTTTGCAAGAATTAATACCTCTTTTTCCCCGCAACAGTTCTACATACAGCTGCTAACAGACCGATAAAACCTAACAAAATATTTGACGTAGTTTTATTTCATTCTGTCAAGGTAAGCAAAAAATTTTTAAGACTTCAGGAAGGTAAAACCTCTCCTGAAATATCATGGAGCATTATGGACATCCAGGTTGAACAGAATTACTTCTGCTTTTTCTTAGTGCAAATTCAAGAAGGTTACAGATGAACAACAAGTAATAAAAAACAAAACTCTGGAAGGATTCTAGAAATCCCATGAGGTATTGTCCTTATGTATTGTTTAAAGAAAGGCATAGAATTCAAGAAAGCCACTGACACAGAATTCATAAAGGCTTTTTTTTTGTTTAAAAAAAGGGTTTATAAAATTTGATTTATGCCCAACTGAAATGATTCAATAAATGACAGTTGAACTATAGAAATGACCTATGCATCTTTTGTCACAGAGCCAGAACAGAAGAATTGTGACATTCTTTAACTGCATACATATTATTGAAAGTATATCTGCTTATATGAAAATTAACATGTACTTACTCTCTAATTGCTATTTTTTCAGAATGTCTTGAGGATACTGATGACATGCTCTGGGACATCTATAAAAAAAAGAGAAAAGCTATGAAGTATTGGCAAGCTATGAGGAAATGTACATTGCAGGTAACAATATGGTTAAGATAAACCATTACTGATCTCAAACAGTGTCTATTCTTGCAGGTTAAGCATCTTTATTGCAATTAAACTCTGGATGTTGAACTTGATAAGGTCTCTCAAGTTTTACAGAAATGTCATTTAATCTAAAGTTTATTGTAGCAGAGCAGCACTCCTTGGAATAAAACTGGAGTCACATTTACTAAGACAAAGCAAAGGCTCAATTATGCAAGGTTGTGGACATAATTCTTATCTGCTATATGCAGGATATTTGCCTTTAAATCTGTTTAAATTAATTTATACTGGCACACAAACCAACTTCCAATAAGATAAGCAAGATCTAAAAATGGAGGTAAGTGTACATACACTTTCAACAGTAACTGTGATAACGAGAAATGAAAATGGGTAACACTACTTTGTATCTACAAAGGGATACATAGCCCACATACAGGCAAGCAGATAGAGAAACTGATCTGGTGTAAACGTATATGTGTCATTATCCTTTGGTAACTTCCTTACAAAAGACAATTCATAAGTGCCCTGTAGAAACTCTGACTAGAAGTCTTGAAGTTTTACCACGGGTTCCTACTTCCTGGACCATTTAATACATGCTATTAAAATCTAGATTACTCATACCTAAAGTTTAGCACATGATTTCTTAGCTGTAATATTGCTAACTACAGCGTATTTCCTATTGTCAGTCTTCCACACAACTTCCCTGGAAACAGTATCAGCCTGTCTTAATATGAGCCTGAAGCCACCTCACAGCTCATCTTCATTTCTTCACAGAATGAGTCCATATTAAATACAATACAATAAGCTCTGATGACACTTTCAGCAGTTTTCTTTATGGGGTCCAAATTCAGATCAGTTTGTTTTCTGTTAGAGACTACATTTCTTTGACTCGTAATGTATTTTTCTTTCTTAAAAAAGTTGCAGCTAACATGGAAGTTGTCAAATGCACATAATTTCCGTAAGATCGTTCGCTAAAGCATTTGACAGCTCTCTTCACATGTTAAGACTAAAGTTTTTCTGTTTTGGGGGTTTTTTGGGTTTTTTGTTTTGTTTTGTTTTTTAATTGGAATAAGTGTTAAATTAAACTGCAAACTAGCTTGATTTCCATACTTTTCACTAATTTCATACTTTAAGAAAAAACAATTAGAATGTTAAAAATATTTCCATTAAAACTCAGTAAAGTATATTACTAGAGTTCCAATAGGCTTGAAAAAGAAAAAAAGGGTCCCTTTCTCAATAATTTATATAGAATAACAAAAATCCTGTAATAACATTCCTGGTATTAAAAGGAGCTCCTTTTTATCTTTTATTGTTTGCAGAGGTAACCCACAAGTTTTGCTGCAAAACCAGTGACCTGAAAAGATTTTCTTTTATTGTGCAGAATCGCCTCTGGGTTCCTTATCTGAAGTAGCTGGATATAAATAAATATTGGTATTTAAGTGCTGATGTATTTTTCTGCTTTAGAAGTGTATTGGGAAGGAGTGGGGAAGAAAAGAGGATGAAGAGACAAGAAATAAAAATAGTTTATTTTATCTATGAAATGACTAATTTATAAGTACAAAACCAAAAAGATATTATGTTCCTATGCCCATTTAGAAACCAATTTTGAATTGCTTTAGGCACCAATGAGCTGCTAATTTCTCTTATGTGGCTTGGTATTAATCATAACAAAAAATAATTTTGTATTTGTCTTGAATAATGTCAGGTTTTCTTCAACTTAATTTTACCCTGAGATGACAAGAGATCAAGAGGAAATTCAGGAAATCTGCAGAGAGGTTTGGGAGACTGTGCAGTGTATTTGAGTTTTATTGTAAAAAACTACACTGAAATACCTTTTGAGCACTTCATTGGCATTCTGAATAAACAAATCCTCTATGAAATATGCTTTTTTAGATGTTTTGCAATCCCTTCTTATGCCCTACACTAGCAGGGTTACTATGGACAAGTTTTAAGGTGGAATGGAAAACGTTTGAAAAAAATTGCAATTTCATACCTAAATACATAGCAGGAATAAATTATATAGTAAATTTAAATCCTATTCCAGAAAGAAAATCCTATCCCCCAGCTCAGACTGGGGAAACTTATCAAACACTTTTGCTATGAAACCTAACTTGCAACTACACAGATATCAGTTCCTACCAAACTCCTAGATATCACCTGACACAAAGAAAGTGAAATCTCCATGGCCAGTCCAACAAATCAATGACTAAAGGAGTTGTGTCTTTCCCATACACTTTTTATTTTTTTTTTTAAGATTTAAGATCAAGACCTGCTAGCAAGGATAAACTGTGGATAAATAAAAGGAGAAGGATTCATAGCACAGGAATCAAGGGAACTCCATCACTATATTCTTTTTCCTTCCACAGGCACTGACTATTATTTGAGTGCTTAAGACAATGGCTGTTTATATTTCCAGTTGCTAGGCAGAATTAAAGTTTCACACCTTACAAAAATGACGTGCAGTTTTCAAAATAACTATCTCTTAAGTTCCTGCTAACACTCCTAATTACGCTAAATGTGAAGGCATATTTACATTCTTGTAAACTGGTCTTCAACCAGCTGTTGTTGAAAAACTGAGCCATGGTGCCACTGAAATTAACTTCCCCTACCCCAAGCCTGGATGGTCTGTGTTCTTTGGGAAGAAGTGTCTTTCTCTCCAGTCCTGTGAATCTTTTCCATGAGAAGATTGTGAAGTTGAGGTACCTCTGAAAGGTTAGCAGGTTACCTACTTGCCACTTGTCTTAACACTTAAAACATTTTTGAAGTTAATAAGACACATTTTCAGATTTTAACAAACTGAACATTCGTAAGCTTTTCTTATTTTCTACCATAAGGATTAAAACATGCATTGCAAAAATACTTACCAATCTTTGATTTAATCTCTTATTTTCCTCTTCTTTCAACTGCAAAGTCTGAAAGAAAATCTTATCTGATTAACTAATTAATACACCTTATACAGTATATATTTTTTTAAAAAAGTTTTGATATGACCAGAGCCAGACTACTCATACAATATACACTTTTACTGCAGATTTCAGAATTAAATCAATATCAAAATATCTTTTGAACAGACATGTAAAAAAATTTGAAGTCTAGCAATTATCACTGTGCTACAAAACTGCTAAGCTATGCTTATCTCCACACACATCCTTCTGCTTAACTTAGAAAAACAGTTCACTGACAAAACAGCAAAATAAACCTAACGTATTACTACTATCTTATAGCTTCTGCCTGTGAAAAATTCTTTGTAAGCAGATGACATAATAAAGCATTTAAGTGTTCCTAGGCAGAAACATCCAGCCACTTGCATGATACAGTGCCACAACCTATTAACATAAAACATTAACATCCTCTAATTGATCACAGATTTTAGTCTAAGTGATCCTAGAAACTCTGATTTGTTTTGGTTTTTTAAGGCAAGGAAAAGGCAATGGGACTGGAGTTAGATACGACTTGATAGCTAAAAATTACCACAGTCTGAAAGATTCCAGTGTAACTTCTAAGGGTTAACCTAGCTTTTTACAAAGAATAACAACTTTTATTTCATCAAAAAGATTAAATTACTCAGTGTATATTGAAAGCTATGCTCAAAATAAAAGTTGTAACAGAAGTTGAGAACATGTATTTGGGAGAAGTAGGGGGAATAAGATGTAAACTTACAATTCTAGGAGTATAATAATAACTTCAGAAAACTGTAATTCTAAGCACATCATAACAACTGTTATTTCACTTTTTACAGTTAAAAATTGTTAAGATTATAATGCATCCCAGGTAGAATTAAAAGTAGTAGTAGCCTAAGAGGAGAAATGACTTATTTCCAAGAGAAACAAGTAAATTAATCTGAATTCCCATCCACCTCCTTTAGATGCCTTAATTTGAAAAAATAATCAAAAGGGGTTTTTTGCTACAGAAATTCCCTAGATTAATAACCTGTCACTCCTAAGAACAAATATTATACCTGACTCATTCATACTGAAGCCTATATAAGCAGGATAAACAAACTTTAAGCTAGGCCAAGTATAAGTATAATGTATTAATACCTATTTTGAATTACTTAAATGAATTATACCGATCCAAAATTAGTACAACAAAAAACTATTCCCTGAAATTATATTCATAAGCCTTATAGATACTACATGGCATCAGAGAATACAACTGACCACTTCACACATACATATAAGTACTTAGTTGTTATGCTTAACCTCACAATCTACTCACTCTTTCTAACAACATTATCCTCTGTTTTTCTTCAGACATATGGACATTTTCACTAAAAGAGAAAGAAGAAAAGGGACAGGTTAAAAATGAATTTTTTTCATGATAAAAAAAACTTTCCCACCCCCCTCATCTCCACTCAGTGATGAGTGTCATATATTTGCTAGCACAGAGGGAACATCACAGAAAGAAACCTTAAGAATCAGTATCAACATTTCTGGCAGGTTTTGGGGGGATATATATATATATATATATTATTTATTTATTTTCTCCTTTAAACCCAAGCTGCTGCTTTGTTGCAACAAGCTCGTAGATTTTTAGTCACTGATTAAGATTAGTTTATAAAGTTACATGGGTCCATTTCTGAATATTTTGCATTATTTTCAAAATACCAGGATGAAAGATGCACCTCCAAATGCTTTGGTGCTTAACCCCTGATATAGCAGTTCAGCTCTACATGTCATATTTTCCTAATCTTTGTAGTTTAAGGACTCTGGGAGACTCTGGTAGAGAGATGCTAATGTGAACTTGCTAATTGTCTCTGTTTATCTGTGAGACAAACTGAGCACTGGGGCATGATAAGATAATGCTAACATCCCAATAAGAAATTTCTTAAGAACACAGAGAGTAATTCCTAATGCAAGTAAAATATAGTTTTAAAGGCAGGTTAAGAAACAATATTTTGTATTTAAGAAACAATATATTTGGTAGTTCAACTGATGTGGTTGGGAAAAGAAAACAGCCAAGTTTTTTTTATGTATAGTCATTATAGTGTTGAATATATAATTTTTCTTAGGCTGCTGTAGACTTTTTTATTTTTCTACTTTTCCCCAGTTTCCATATAGAGTTAAAAAAAAAACTGGAATTCCCTGGAAAAAAACAACTTGAATCTTTTTTTCCTGAATTCTCCCAGTAAGGTATTCTAAATGGATTCTCATACTGCACTAAGCATAATAGCTGAGTATCTTCTAGTAATTAGTCCTATTTTAATACACACATATCATGTGCTATTCATTTAATCTTAGTCTTGTCAAAAAGTACATGTAAAAGAATGTGCTCATTTTAGTACAGAATTTTTAAGCCTAACATTCTACATTTGTTAAGAGAAATTTAAGAAAATTGTTATGAAAATTGCAAAAAAATAATAATAAAAAAATAATTCGGATTTTTGCATGCATTGTCACAACCCCTTCTCTTGAAGCATCAGTCTTTACTATTCAAAAATCTTTACAAAATTACTTTAGGTACATTTAAAGTGGACTCTGAACTTGATACACATTTTCATGGAAGTAAGTATTGAAAAAAAAAACCAAAAAAAAAACCAGAAAATACATCTGCAGTAGTCTGGATCCTGACAACATACAATGTGACAACTTTGTACCACTTATGATTATTTAAGTCCAGAAGACTTCATAGTCACGTACTAAGACCAGATCACAGTCTACTAGCAATAGATGGAAACTCAACTTATGAGGCAAGGCGCTATATGCCAATAACAAAGCGCACTGCTATTGTAGTGCACCCAAAACAGAGAATATAGTGAAGTCAAGGACTGAAAAAAAAAAACCAAAACAACCTTCTGTAAATTCCCTTTGATCTCTGTTATCACCTATTTCAAGCAAAGCTTCAGACACCTACCTGCAAACCATAATTAAAACTCCATACAAAAAAGGTGATAAACAGTAAAGTATGTGCAGTATCAACGTAACGTTATTTGAATCTGTTGTAAGTCCAGATTATCAACCAGATCCAAACACAAACTAACCAATTTGAAGTGAATAGTTTAGTTTGAAGTATGTAAATTGCTTGCCCTAGATGTTTTCCTCAAGTAAGGGTTTCAATCATTGCAAAGTTTTTCCCAGCCCTATCACTGCCATCTAGTCAGTAGTACATCACAGCTGACAGTACTAATTGATTCAAAAGTTATACAAAAAGATGCTGAATACCTGCCCTTCTCTCCAATAATACAAAACACCAATTCATCAAGGCCACTTAATCAGTCCGAGTCCCATTACTTATTTGGAAACCTGAGGATTCATCCTAATTTCTACCAAGCACACCCCCTCCCCTATAACAAGGAGTGTCATTATGCTATCTTACAGCAGACCTGTAGAGGAACAATCAGAGGTTTTTTTGTTTGTTTTTAAATGAAAGACAGCCACTGTTCAAAACATAGGGCAATAATATGCAGCCGCCCAGCTCATTCACTATTAAGACTGTTAATAGTGAATGAGCTGGTCCTGTTCGACCTACATTTCATCTACTTAGGTCTATGTCTTCATCTCATAATTCACCTTTAAGCTGCATGTTTCTAAGTCATCAAAAACACACATTTCCGATGACTGACACCACAATTGTATGGGTACATTCGAAAGAATATTTTTAGCAAGAACATCAAAGATAGGAGCGTTAAATATGCTCAGTTGTACTTCACAACACCAAATAGCATACGTTTAATGAACAAAAGCATGCTATGTGTATTTCTTCTACACTGCCCTATACTTACTGCACAGCCATCATACTGGTTTCCATTGCAGAGTCCATTCTCCCTTCAGCTGCAATGTCAGAAACCAGTCTGTCTGTGTCAGTGGGAATATCAGCTGCGCAGGCTCCACAAACTTCTGAAGCTGCTGCTGAGTAGGTTGATGGAGAAAAATTACTACTTCTCAGTTTATTAACTTCTTCTTCAAGCTTTTTCTTCTCTTCAAGTAAGCGGGCTCGATCTTCAGAAAGTGTTTCAATCAAATCTATGACACAATAAAAATAACAGCAGCATTAGGGATCTAAATCAATCTGTAGCGAATGCAACTGTCCTATTAGAAAAGATTAATACTTTTTCAGATCTCTGCTTACCCTTATCTTTTTCTTGTTGCTGTGTAAGCATTTTTAATTTGTCACTAAGATCATTAATTATGTTTTCTTTTTTCATTTTCTCTCTTGCCAGAACAGTGTTAAAGTTGGTCTGAAAACAGAAAAACATATTAACGAGATAAGAAACATACTGTATAAATGTAATACAAAATGCATCACTAGAATAAAAAAGTACAAAAGATATAATGAATTTCAGTTTCCTAAGCTATAGTTAAACAAGGAATTAAACTTGTTTACATATTACTTTGGTGAAGAGATAACATATCTGTACATTTTGTTTTGAGGTTTCTCCATAACAATTTTTTTTTTTTAAAACTTTTATCCATCTGGTTCCCCCAAGCCCTATATATATATGTAGTATAATTATAAAGAAATCATCATTAAAATGTAATAATTTTTAAATTGTTGGGGTTTTTTTAAACATAAAGCTTTATATTCCAGTTAATGTATGACAGTTGCACATTTTATATTAAAGTTACTTTAAGAATTAAAATGGTTATTAAGATAAAGCTGCACTGCATCAAGACATGTTGCATGTAATAAAAAGAAAAATATTATTAATAAACTAGAATAATATACTAGAATCTGAAGTAAAAATACATTTCAATTCACTCATTAATTCCTCAGTGAACAATTAATTAATGCAGAAGTCACACCAGAATCCTGGCTAATAGGTTGAATAACTGAACATAAAAAGAGGCTAGCATATCCTTTATTATCAGTCTGACATATCTTTCTGCTTCTTCAATCCTACCAAGCATTATGCTCTCATCCTTTCTACTGTTAACGTTGTGCTGAAGAGAGATTCAAAATTCCAACTACCTGTGGAAAGGATATTTAAATTACAATTTAACTTTTTTTTTGTGAATTTTAAGATTGTCTTGACCTATGCCTATGTATTGGGTTTGCATGGCAAGGTTTTGGTAGCGGAAGGGGGGACATAGGGGTGACTTCTGCGAGAGAAGCTGCCAGAAGCTTCCCCCATGTCTGACACAGCCAATGCCAGCCGGCTCCAAGATGGACTCGAGCCCATCAGCAACGCCTCTGTGATAACTTAATTAAGAAAAAAAAAAAAAAAAAAAAAAAGAGAGAGAGGAAAAAAAAGCTGCACACTTTACAGCCAGAGACAGGAGTGAGAAGATGTGAGAGAAACAACTCTGCAGACACCAAGGTCAGTGCAGAAGGAGGGGGAGGAGGTGCTCCAGGTGTCAAAGAGCTTTCCCCTGCAACTTGTGGTGAAGACCATGGTGAGGCAGGTTGTTCCCCTGCAGCCCATGGAGGTCCATGGTGGAGCAGATGTCCACCTGTAGCCCATGGAGGACTCCACGCCAGAGCAGGTGGATGCCCGAAGGAGGCTGTGACCCCGCGGGAAGCCCGTGCTGGAGCAGCTTTCTGTCAGGACCTGTGGCCCGGCAGAGAGAGGAGCCCACGCCGGAGCAGGTTTGCTGGCAGGACTTGTGACCCCATGGGGGACCCGAAGGACTGCACCCCATGGAAAGGGCCCAGGCTGGCGCAGTTTGTGAAGAACTGTCAGTCATGGGAAGGACTCACATTGGAGAAGTTTGTGGAGGACTGTCTCCCATGAGAGGGACCCCACACTGGTGCCGGGGAAGGAGACCTCCCCCTGAGGAGGAAGCAGCGGCAGAAACATCGTGTGATGAACTGACCCCAACCCCATTCCCTGTCCCCCTGTGCCACTGAGGGGGAGAAGGTGGAAATCGGGAGAGAAGTTAAGCCTGGGAAGAAGGGAGGGATGGGGGAGGTATTTTAAGATTTGGTTTTATTTCTCATTATCCTCTGATTTGATTGGTAATAAATTAAATTTGTTTATTCCCACCAAGTCGAGTCTGTTTTCTCCATGCCAGTAATTGGTGAGCGATCTCTCTCTGTCCTTATCTCCACCCATGAGCCTTTCATTATATTTTTCTCCCCCTGCCCAGTTGAGGAGGGGGAGTGATAGAGTAGACTTTGGTGGGCATCTGGCATCCAGCCAGGGTCAACACACCACAGCCTATCAGCTCCCAGTCTTAAAACACAAACTATTTGTCAGGCTATACACCTTACATTGTGTGCAGTGGCCTTTTGCATACGTCTGCATAACAAAACCGTCACACACCACAAGCAAAAGTAACACCTCTAAGACAGATTTACTGAGAAAAAAATTACATGAAGGGTGAGGTTAGATACCCAAAATATTTGGTGATCAGCAAAGCCAGTCCAGTAAGCTTTCAGCACAGACACCATTTTTATGATTTTTGGTGGTGGCAGGCTTTTTTATTTGTTTTTGTTTTGTTTGGTGGGTGTTTTGGTGTTTTTTGGTGTTGTTTGTGGGTTCTGTTTGGTTGTTTTTTGTTTCTTTGGTTTTGTAAATAAATAAAACGTTCCATCTTTCCCTGGAGTTTGCTGTTAATGCTTCAGAACCTTCCCTTCCATGTTCTGCTGCACAAACTAAGAAAGTTCTTAGATAATGAGGAAAATGGCATATTAAGGCATACTCTGATGGAAAAAGAAATCTTACAATGATTGCATGATTCATAGCATTCATTCACCAAGCAGGTTGATCACTATACTGTCTCTTTGTCCTTATTTGACCGTACCATAACTGAAGTAAGTAGAGGTGCTTAAAATGGAAAATCCTTTCTTAGTGCTACTAACAGAAATTTAATTTAAGAACTGAAGACTTATCTAAAAAAATCTGAGAGATTCAAGATGTTTTGAAAGGAAAAAGCGTGTGGATACAGATATAATTATTAATACAGTGTAATGTGATTTTGTATTAAGGTGTGGAGTACATAGTGTTTCTAAACTTATAGAATATAGAGTATAAGTGTGTATACATATTTATCTTTCAAATATATATATTTATATAAAAACATATACTTATATATATAAAAGTATATATATAGTTGTAAGTAAAATATAACATTTGCTTTGAATCTGAAATGCCACCTGCCCAGGCTAATAAAGTTTAAAAGCCATTAAGCAGTATTCCAAATCAGTTAGTATTGAAAAAAATAATTAATTCTGTGTTGTTAACTTAAACTATATTTAACTTTTATTTTTATGGAGTTGAGCAGATTAATGGATACAAATTTATAGTACTAGCTTTACAACTTAAGCAAAAGAAGTCACAAAATAACGAAAACTGAATCTGGATTATCCAGTTCACAGACATTTAAAGTGGAGGTTTTTTTGGTTTAAATGCTCGAGTATTGGATTCCATTAACACATCATATTCTGGCTTCAGATAACAGCACAAATTTAGAATCTTGAAGTGTTACAGAACTAAAAAACCAACTCTAACTTCAAAACAGCAAAAGTACACATAACTGTCATTGTAGCAAAAGTAATAAAAAAGAATCAGCTTTACCTGCTGTTCAGCAGTGAGCGATGTTCTGAAGTTCTGCATTTCTTCATTCTTTCTTTTCTCTTGCTCTTCAAGTTGCTCCAAGAACTTCATTTTTTCTTCCTGAAGCTTCTCTTTAAGTTCAGCAACCAAGCTTGATTCAGCAGATGATTCAGTGGGAGGACTTAAAAGAAATTGTTTAGGCTTTACATTTGCACAGAATACATGAAATAATTTTCATGCTGGATTAAATTTAAATTTATTTCTAAATTAAGCCTAGCTGTGAGTGAAAATGTGTGCTCTACGGAGACACTTCACTACTTATGGTGGTCTGATAGAAGTGGCTGGATGATACCAAAGCTAGAAGACACTAGAGCTGTAATTCAGTTTTCAAGGCAGTCAGGATTCCTATTCTATTTTTAACTTTCTGTAGAAAGTTATAGATCTTTTAACTAACCATCAAACAGTTTAACAACAGAAGTCATTACAGAAACTGTATTTTTCACTTTATCTTGGTTAGTACATACTACATACAGAAGATTAAATAGGAGAGTTATAAATGCCTTGCAGTTTTATTATCCTTCCTAATCAGAGTTACTTGAATTTCAAGCACATTATAACTAAAATACAGTAATTTTCATATGATGTTAGTACATGGGCCACAAATGTTTCTTTGTCACTTCTAAATATCTTCGTTAAGTTTTCACGTAAGTTCAAAAACCAAATTCCTGATACTAGTGCAACACTCGGGTCAAATTTAACAATTCACCTCCTTGCCCGTGCCTTCCCAACAGCTAACGTAACACTGCTCGTGCAGAAAAGGACGTTCACCTGACAAGCATACAGCTGCACACAGAACACAAGCTGGTTTCTACCATTACAAGTTAACTGCTAAACAACAACTGAGTGAGGTTAACAAGTCAACTCGAATTACTGACATAGCTTGGGGTTTTAAGAACACAAAAAGCAAACAGCTAGAAAGCACATTTAGCTATCAGTAGATTAAAGGCATAAGAGGAGCCTTAGGAGACAATACGTATTTTACTGTCACACTGAAAATTCCATTACTTGATAGAACTCCTAACAAACTACTAATATCTCTTTTAGACCGAAGCAGATAATATTTCTTTGAAATACATTATTATCTGTTTTATCCAGTTTGCGTAAGAACACACACAGGTGTGCTCGTAAGTTTGATGTCTTGTTTTACATGTTTTTAATGTTGAGAGAAGGCTTTATAAAACTTCTACAGTGCATTAATATATACAAAAGGAAAAGAACAGAGTTTATCTTTTTTTCCTCCTAATTTCACCATATTTTGTTCAATTAAGAAGGACAGTTCTTAATTTCATTGTACCCCAACCTTAATTCGAAAAACTTATAATTGATGTATTTTTGGTACACTGACATACAAAACACAGACACTGATACAACATCATTTAATGATGGATATCTTTGCATATCAAAATCCTAAGGTAATGGGACTGAAGTGGATAATTCAAGTGAAGTAGGTTTTCAAGATTTCCCTTGCAATATATAATTGAGCTGTGCACACATGTTGGGACTCCCTGCATAAACTCCACTTTTTTTTTTTTTAACATTACATTGATATTTAAAAGTTAAATGCTAACTTAAGTCTGTATTCATGTTCTTCAGTACTCTTCTGGCTTTTATGACCATGCTGTCCATTTTATTGGTTTTGTTTTTTTTGTTTGTTTGTTTTCATTTCACATACTTGGTATATCATAATACCTAGAAAAAAATGCTCTATTTAGTTACTGTACAAACAAGACTTATCTACTGTGTTCCTTCACACTACAAGAACACAGATGACAAATCCTATGATTTCAAAATAGAATATTCTTTCTAAGCCGTAGTCACATAGAAAAATTCTAGTATTTCCATTCCACATCATAATTTACCCTGCTGACAGGCATTTTGAACTAGGTAAGTAGATATGAGAAGTCAGGAAGAGTAATTTCTAGGCATTTATAGCAAGGGAGAATATATTTTTCTTTTTAAAATGGAAAAACACTGCAGAAATTAATAATGAAAACCAATGCTGTTAGGATGTTCTTTAAAATCCCCATGTGTGTTTCATTATAAAGCTCAAACTGAAGACCTTGAAATACATAACCATGGCAGTTAAAGTCAGTGAAGTCCAGGTGGCCATGGGACAGTTCTCAGTCGATCATATATAGTCCCACACACTTACTCATGCACCATTAGCACCAACAAGAGTGTATAGTTAGCCAATAAAAAAGTTCCCAGCCTAAAAGCTGGCCACTGCATGTTCACACAGTTCTAATACCAGAGCAAAGTACGGGAAAGGAGAGAAAGGCTGAAACCAAAAAAAATGGAATTTCAAGCAATATGCTATTGTCAAAACACTCCTTCAACATAACATTACAACACTGAAATACAAAACCTTCATTGCTGTCTGAAAATAATATTGTGCAAGATATTTTACAATCTTTGAAATTAACTACAGACACAGGAATAACACTACCTATAAAATGGAAGTAACTTGAATATAGAAACCAACTCAAATAAACACTATTACAAATACATAAAAATTTGACTTCTGCATAATGCATCATGAATTTACCATATTAATTACTTTAAAACACTAGGAAAACACAGCAACTTAATTCTTACAGTACCTCTGGTTTACTCGCAGCTCAAGCTGTTGTATTTTTTCCAAAAACCTTTTTTCAGCAGCTTCTCTCTGTAATTCAAACTCTTTACAAGCAGCTTGTACTGCATCCTGTTTTTCACAATTGAGCTTCTGAATGAGCAACTGCCTGTCTTGTTCTTGGGTAGATACTAACAGTTCTTTCTCTTCCTTAAGCTTATGGATAATAGCTTCATATTCTTCCTGCTGCTCACAGAGAGCTAATTTTTCTGTTTTTTCCTTTTCTAGGGCAATCACTTCCAACTCTAACTTACTTTGTAGTTCTTCTATTTGCTCTGAAAGTCTTTTTTCTGCCTCAGAAGTTTTTTGATGAAGAAGTGTTACTTTGTTTAGTTCAGTTCTAAGCAAATTTGATTCTTCTTCGTATCTGTCTACTAGCTCAGAAATGCACTGATCTTTCTCAATCGTCATCAAAGTCCTTAGTTCTGATAAGCCCACTTGATACTCCTCACTGTTAATTTGTATTTTACTGTTTAGTTTATCTATCTCCTTTTTTAAGCTCTCAGTTTCCTTATCAATCTGAGATTTTAAGGTCTCTTGTTGCTGGTTTCTGCTTTCTTCCAAAAGTAGCTTCATTTCATCAGTTTCTGCCTCTTTCAGGGCAAGTTCAACTTCCAATTTGCACCTCAAATCAGACAGATCTGAAATCTTGAGTTGCAATTCTTCTACTTGCTGTTGTTTCTCCTGCATAACTATTGCATGAGATTCCTGCATTTGTTCAAGTCTATGCTGGTTCTCTTTCTTTAATTGATCTAAACAGTCCTTGTGCTCAGCTAGAACCTTCTCAAATTCCTGTAAATGCCTGGCTTGAAGGTTGTTTTCCAGTTCTTTTAAATGGCTTTGCTCTAAACTCTCAAGTTCTGCCCTCAGGAGCTGTAGTTTTTCATTGTTTTCAACATGAAGTTTTTTCAAGTCTTCAAGTACTATCTCACGTGACTGTCTCAGTTCCTTAATTTCACAATTCTGTGTCTCCATTTGGCATTCCAATTCAAGTAATTTCTGGTCTTTTTCATTCTGAAGGCAAACTACAGCTTCTTTCTCATTCTTCACCATTGTAAATTCATCATTCTTATTCTGAAGAACTTCCTCAAGGCCTAATAAGTCACCTTTTAACTTTTTAATCTTCTTTCTATTTTCTTCACCATCCTCCAATAACTTATTAATTTTAGTTTCATATTCACTTTTCAAAGACTGTAATTCTTTTTGATGTTTATCTTTTAGTGTTTTTTCAAGTGAAAGTTTTACCTTCTCAATAGTATTTACTATTTCTAACGAAGTGCATTTTAAAGAATTAGAAAAGTCACACTGTTCTCTTTGTACAAGTGTCCTAAAGTGGCAAAGATCTTCTTTTATACCTCTTAAGTGTACCTTTGAGTCTTGGGCAATAACCCTACACTTCTCCACACAAACACTGAGAGATGCATTTGCCACCGAAACGTCCTTTACACAAGAATTTGTATCTTGCATACGTCTACTGTCTATTGCATTGATAACTGAAGAATAAAGAGATTCCACCATCATCTCTGGACTCTGTGGATCACTTATTACATTAGGAGATACTGGGTTTTCTTCTATAACAAATTCATTTACTGCTGACATAAAGTCAGATTCTGGGCTTTCTGCTAATGAATCCAAGTCCAATGATCCTTGCTTAAGAGCTTGCTCCAAGTTCGGATGGGCAATAGTTTCAAAATCAAATGTATGAGCATCAATGCTGTCTGGAGACAATTCTTCTAGTGGAGCTGGGGGACACACAGGAGGACATAGGGGACCCTGAAGACTGAGTGATGGAGGAGTTCTTGAAGAGGTAGCAAGTGCGGTTCCTGTTGTACTTTCCATCCTTGGTGTGGTAGCAGATTGTGGCGATGCTTGACTATTGGAGGCCTACAAGTTATAAAATATGAAACAAACACTTAACAAAGCAATAGGCAAAACTATTAATATTTTAAAATGGTTAAAAAGTACCAGGCAAAAGAACAACCTAAAAAGTCAGCCACCTTATCCATAACAGTCCAAAATACATACAACTAAAATTTTAAAATTGCAGAAATTCAGAGAGATTTTCAGTAAGTTTTTAAAAAGTACCATTTGTAAATACATAAATATTAAATGTCCAAAAGTCCTATATAGATCAAATATGATTGTATTTTAAAGGGCTGAAACAGAAGTTTGGATGATACAGAAAACTGAAGTAACCAGTCAGAAATAGGCCTTTTTTTCTAAGAGCCTATTGATTTCAGTTTCCCTAATATTTTTTTTTAACAAAATACTTTCATTTTATTGTTGCTAATACTGCCATTAAAAAAAAAAATCAGTGTAGACTAGTCACTATTAATATATAAAACTAAGGTGGTTTACAAAAAGCTTTACTATAACAAAACCTTTGTCTACTAACATCAAAAACATGTATGAGAATTGTTCTGCTTGTTCAGAGTGTAGAAGTAGTGTAGTATAGTATAATGAAGAGCATGTTCTAATTAAAAACAACACTCTGACTTTTCAGAATGCAAGACATGACAGCTTGAGTGGATTTTTCCCCCCCTCCTCCATGCTGCTCCCATGGCTCCCAATTTTTGTCTTTTTGCCTTGACCTTTTATACTGCCAAACCTGATTCTGTAGCACCAGATCCTTCAAGTCAGCTGAAAATCTAATGGTTAGAATAGCCACCCATAATCACATATGAGTAACAGAAGCTTGTAAACCAATACATAAAGTAAAGCTTCTCCACCTTCACAGAACTATTCTCAAGTAATTCTGATCAATTCCAGTGCTTCTGATTTTTAAAAGGCTAAACACTTAGCTTCAAATCAATTTTCCAATTAATTGTGATTAGATAATATGTTTAAATCTCATTATCATCGGTTCTTGCTCATTACTATATGAATTATAAAGCAAGATCTCAAGTTCCACTGCATACTCTGTTGTGAAGTGTAAATTCATGCACAGTGTTTGAAAACTCATCTTTGTAATTTCAAAGGCATCATACTTTTCTTATACTGCCATGGAATATATACTTTAAGTGAATTCAGCTTAAGTTTGATTTATCATAACTGTAATAGTTGTAACTATAGGACAATTTGCATGCACTTATTTCCATGCACCTGAAATTCAATAAAGCATCATTTTGAAGTGCTTTAAAAAAAAAAAAAAAGTCAACCTCAGCCAGGCTTTAGAGCCTGTGTTTTGTGATTGTCAAGCTTCTCGAATGTGACTAAAACTCAATTTAACTTACAGTATCTACAAGATTAAACTTCAATTACATATTTTATCGTTGCTGTTTAATAGATTTAACATAATAAACTTACTGCTTGCAAGCTTTGTTTGACATAATAAGTGAAGTGTGTATTGAAGTCTTCTAATATCTTCACATCTACCAGAACTAGGAACAAATGGTCAACCTGAGTATCTTATTAACTATTAAATATAAAAGGGAATATAAAAGCCCTAGTGCCAATAATAATATCAACTGCAGATTCTTAGAACAAAAATATAAACCTTAAGCTTCAGCAAGTGTGAAACAGATCCTAGTGGAAGCCAAAACACAACATATAGTCTCAGTATCCACTAAGGATGCATTTCAGAACAAGTTTGTAATAGGATGGATAACGAAGCAATTTTTCACAAGAAAATTACAGTGAAATACACACAGTGAAATACATAAGAAGAGCATCTGTGGCACATAGGATGAAGAGGCATGAGCAGGATCATCAGGATCACAAACAGGAAGGGACGTTAAGTTTTCTGAATGGAGCAGTGGTCTGAAAGGTCTCAGATGCACTGCCTGTAACACCATAGCCCAACAATTATCTTACTTTTCTGTCCTTCACCCTTGAAGAACTTGTTTGATCTTATTCATCTGAGGAATGTGACTATCCTGAAAAGAAACTTCTTTAAAAGCCAACACTGCTTCCAGCTGCTAAACCTGCTTGCGGCTCTTTTCCAAACCATCCACACTGTCTCCATGCATTGAAATTGTGTCTCTGGTGTTCTTTAGTACATTAGTTTTTCTTGGAGAAATTTTTGCTTTCCACTGAACTCAGCTACTTGACTGGTGACAGTGGAGCCGGGCAATAAACGGTCATCAACAGAACTCAAAAAACCCACCAAAACAAAAAACAAACTAACAAAACAAACCTGACAGAAGTGACAGATACCAAACTGCTCAACATAAATAGCTGACTTTTGTTTTATCATTTTTTTACAAATGGCTGCTACCCAAAAAGGGACCCTATTCTTCTCTCTACCATGTAAGTGTTCTCTTAATGGAAATGAAGCGTGACTACTTAAATTTTGGACTGAGATTTAGGAAGAGTCTATTTCCAGCTCTGACACTCATCTATTTAGCAGAGCTGAATTTATACCTCACCTCCATTAGCCTTTGCATCTATATGAAAAGTCATACAATGATTTTGAAGTCAAATCATGAAAACCCACTATAAAAAACCATAGGAAAAGGAAAATGTTCCTTTTGTTAAAGGTACTATTAGTCCATGTTTAAGCATTTCCCTCCGGTTTAATTTCAGCTTACTGTTCAACTAAGAAAACTTACAAAAAGAAATGTTGAAGGATACTGTACATGCTGCCACATGCCTGGAGTCAAGCAAAGCATAGGCTTTAAGTGACAAACATTTAACATTGATAAAACAGAGCTTTAACAGTGATAAAAGCTAGCATTACAGATGTCAGTAAGCACATACTAAAACAGCACTTCAAAGACTTCAAATATTAAAAGGCCCAACAGAAAGCCACATGCAGAGGGAAGATGGTGTCTACTTTTGGCATCCCTGCACAATCTTAGAAGGTAAAGAGTAAGGATATAGCTTGCAGAAGAAAACAAAAAGAATAACCCGCGCTGTGTGAAGTAACACTGTACTGAGCTTTGTTTCTTCATAACCTGGGGCTGTAACAAATGCCATCCCTCCACAGCAGCTGGTGTGAGCTGGGTCTCTAGTTAGAGTACCAGATTACCACCCGGTGAAGAGTTAAACCTCACGTTTTGAGTAGCTGAAACTATACGGAAGACTTTGCTTACTGTTGCCTATTTCACTGAGAAGCTGGTGCCTGCCATCTAGTCTATTTACAATCTACAGGCAACAATGTATGCATATGTTAGACATTGTAATTGCTGGGATGACAAAGGAAAAGGAGTCCAGCAAACAAGGAAAAATAGAAAGCAGAAACAGAGAAGCAGAGTTAATTTTTAAATTATCGGGTGTTGCTGGATTACAAGCCTTGTTCTAGTTACGTTACTTTGATAAATGTAGTCAGCAATGGGGCAATTCATGGAAGGATTCCAAACTGTTTGAATTTTGAACTCAACTAGAACAAATGGTAGACTGATAATCTGATTTGGAAAGGCAGCTACTCTTACAAGAGAAACTTTTAATACCAATGGATTGCATATGTTAATCACCTACTAACCGTGGAAAAGACACCTTAATCATCTTACCTGACTCCTACAGGCACCTTAACTTTCTCCTGGACATCTTCAACCCAATCCCTGACCTGCTTAAACTTTGTCTGTATTATGGAAATGAGAGGGCACAGCAACATCTTTGGAATGAGACCATTAAATCACAACGAATAAGCAGAAGGCTTTAAAATGAGCAGACAGCTTTAAAAAGGAAAAAATTCAAAGTAGTAACAAATTGAACAAAATTCCACAACGTTCTTTAACTACTCTCTTGTAATAGTAAAAAAAAAAAAGAAATCAGATATCCGATAGAGAAGCATATAATAATTTATGTTGTATGAAGTTGAAAGCTGAAATACTAAGAGTTACTGGGACACTTAAAAAGAAGTAGTACTAACATTCCCAGTTAGGTATTTGATGTCCTTCCTCTCTGACTTGCTCTTTGCTCACTTGTCTGCAGCCACAGACACAGCTTTTCTCTCCTGGCTAAAGCAACTACCAAAAGACCAGCTGCTGTGGCTGATGTAGCAAGATCTCCCACCTGACCCAGCCAGAGCTAAACTGTTGAACTACCGACAAGCCAGGGAAGCTATCCCTGTCCAACTTAAAGAACCAGGCTTCTGCTGCCACTTGGACAGAAAGGAAGGTTGGGGTTGAATACATCGCCTTGAGAGAGTACAAGAGCAACATTCTGCTGTACTCTGTATATGGATTCACTGAGGGGAAATCACACTTGACCAATCTGGTAGCCTTCTATCATGTCATCACCAGCTGTGTAGATGAAGGGAGAGCAGTGGATGTTTTCCACCTTGATTTCAGCAAGGCTTTTGATACCATATCCCACAACATCCTTGTAGCAAAGCTCAGAAGGTATGGGATAGATGAGTGGACGGTGAGGTATATTGAGAACTGGCTGACCAGTAGAGCTCAGAAGGTTGTGATCAGTGGGGTAGAATCTAATTGGAGGCCTGTAATGAGCAGTGTTGCCCAGGGGTAAGTACTGGGTCCAGTCTTGTTTAACATCTTCATCAATGACCTGGATGTAGGGATAGAGTCCGTCCTCAGCAAGTTTGCTGATGATGCTAAGTTGGGAGGAGTCGCTGGCACACCAGAAGGCTGTGGTGCCATTCAAATGAGACGTGGAGATGCTGGAGAGTTGGGTGGAAAGGAACCTGATGAGGTTCAACATGAGCAAGTGCAGAGTCCTTCACCTGGGGAGGAATAACTGCATGCATCAGTACAGGTTAAGGGTTGACCTGCTGGAAAGGAGCTCTGAGGAAAAGGACCTGGGTGTGCTGGTGGACAGCAGCCTGGCCACGAGCCAGCAGTGTGCCCTTGGGGCCAGGAAGGCCAACAGTATCCTGGGGTGTGTTAAAAAGAACGTGGCCAGCAGGTCGAGGGAGGTTCTCCTCCCCCTCTACTCTGCCCTGGTGAGGCCACATCTGGAGTACTGTGTCCAGTTCTAGGCTCCACAGTTCAAGAAAGATAGGGATCTTCTAGAGAGAGTCCAGCTGAGGACACAAAGATGATTAAGGGTCTGGAGCACCTGCCTTATGAGGGGAGGCTGGGGCTGTTCAGCCTGGAGAAGAGAAGACTGAGAGGGAATCTTGTCAATCTCTATAAATACATGAAATGTGGGTGCCAAATGGATGGGGCTGGGCTCTTTTTGGTGGTGCACGGTGACAGGACAAAGGGCAATGGGCAAAAACTGGAACACCGGAAGTTCCATTCAAATCTAAGGAAAAACTTCTTTACTGTGAGGGTGACGGAGCACTGGGACAGGCTGCCCAGAGAGGTTGTGGAGTCTCCATCTCTGGAGATGTTCAAAACCCACCTGGATGCTTTCCTTTGCAACCTGGTGTAGGGAACCTGCTTTGATAGGGGGGTTGGACTAGATGATCTACTGAGATCCCTTCCAACCCCTACCATTCTGTGATTCAGTGTATAGGCAACATTGAACACCTGCTCAGTCACCACCAGCTCTGCATCCAGCTGGGACAGTATTTCACAGTTCACCAATAGCATACGTAGTTGGCATGAAGCTGTAGGCATCTTCAGGACTATTATTATATGTTTATTCATCCTTCTAATGATATCCTGTAAATTCCCAGTAATACTAAGGATAAGAAAAGAACATTTTCAAATTATTTCAGTAATTCTAGACCAAAAATACCCAACATGAGCAAAAGTAGTATAATTTAAAAAACACTTCTAGATTATCTGTGGAACAAAGCAAGACAGAGAAAGACCTAGTATCTTTCATCAAATAATAACAAGAGTACTGTCACTGAAAAGGAAAAATCTGACAGATCTATTTGCTTCGATTTCAAAAAAGAGTTCAAATGAATCACTGAAATTACACACAGAGATGGGCGTTTTCAAGATGACATCATGACTGGACCAGCTCTGACTGTGCAACACAATTTACTCTATGGAAAGAGACAACTATACAAATCTGTCTAAGCACCTGACATTTCTGAGTCAGCTCAGAATCCAAACTGGTCAAAGTACAGCAAAAGAGAATGGAAAGAACAGATCCTCCTGATTTAGAAGACATCTTTTTTTGTGCAGCCAGATATTGATAAACTCAGATAAGCAGGTCTTAAACAAAAAGTGCAAGCCATCAAGTAAGGCATCCCTCCTGTTTATTTTTCTATTGTTATTATGTATATTTCTTATATAAATATATATACATACATATATACACATACATATGTACAACTTATACCTTTGATTTATTTCACACTCTTCTAACATTACAAGCCTTAGTGAAAAATTCATTTGTTAGAACACCTGCCACTATCCTGGTTTTTTATGAAAAAAATTTCAGGATGCTCCAAGTTGGGGGTGGACTTTCAGAGCATGGTCTGTTGGAAGAGTATGTTCAGAAAACTCACAGATTTCACAAAATTTACACCACTTACAGCCATTCTGTTGGCTAATACGGTGGTCAGGGCCTAACACACACTCTTGTGCTTAATGGCTGCTCATATAAAAAACAAACTTCATGAAGAGAGAAAAGAGCTAAGAAATTACATAAAAGACATTTTTTCTATATTACAGAACAAAGAACAGCCCAGATCTCATATTCTACATAAATGAAAGACTTCCAGCAATTATATTGTTCAAGTCTCAGAGGAATAAGAAGACAGAGGATTTCATGTCACCTGGTTTACTAATTCAAAATTGAACGTGCCCATAATCTTGGCAGTTATAGAAGATGCTTTAGTCAGCAAAACGCATACAAACACTTACATGATAGATGATAACATGGAATCCCACAAGAACAACATCATCTTCTATAGCAAAACTGCTAAAGAAACCCAATTGGAAGCAGTCAGCTTCAGAAAAACTTTAATCATTGCTAGATTCACCCAGAGTTTCACTGGGGCAGGCTACAGTCAGACCCCATTTGGTATATTATGAAAGCGAGAGGCTGAATGCACAGAAGCAATCAAAAGTGCTAGTTTCAAGGGGAAACAATCTGCTCAACATACAGGGTAAAACTAGGAAGAGATCTTTCTGCCATCTGTTCCTTCTATACACAAAGACTGCACATATTTCTTCCCTTCCTTAAAAAGCAGGACTGCAACAAAGGAGTAGGTGACACGTCAATATTCAGGCTAATTGGGACAACCAACCAAGGCCCTAAATTCTCCTTAACCGCTTGTGTCAAAAGGACTTTAAGAAGCAATGCAAAAATCAAGAGAAATAACGACAATTTCATTTAATAAAAACTAAATCAACAAAAGCAAAATGCACACATTCTGCACACACAAGCTTGACAAAATGGCAGAAAAAAAATATTAACAATAATTCTACTACTGTGAAATATAAGCATCTGTTGTACGTTTAGAAGATACTCAGTATCTTTTAAACATTCTCTAGATAGACTGGCTTTACTCATTGAAGAGCTCAAAATTCTCAGAATATTTACTAGTAGAAGATTAGAAAGGAAATTATTAATATGCAGTTATGAGACCAACTAATCTTTACATGTGGAAAACCAAAGTTTCTTTCTGCAAGTGGTTGATAAAACAGTATCATGAAAATGTTCTAGTTTTTTGAATAAAATATTCTCTTTTCTTGGTAAAGAAAAACAAAAATACCTTTTGTTCATTCAGCAGGTCTGTAATGGTTTGTGACATTTCATCCAAACTCTGTGCTGCCTTTACCAGGTTATGTAGAGCACGTACATGCTGGTGAAGAGGTTCAAAGTCACAAAGTATGGGAACCCTTAAAAACAGTATAGCATTAATTATTTTTTTCCCACATTATTAATCTAATATTCAAATATATGATTATGTGTATATTCCAACAAGTCTAAGCTTCCCTCTTTATAAAGTTTGTACTTTCTTCATTTAATCTATTTTACATTGAAAATAAGACCACCTGGCATTCGTGTTTTAAATTAAGAACCCTGAGAGCTTTTAAGGAGTAGATAATGATAAACACAATGATGAGGAAGTAATATGTCAGTCTTTCCTTCCGAGGAAAGGATTTACCAGCAGTACCTACAGTTACAATAACAGAAGAGAATTGATAGCGATTAGATCTGTAATGGAAGCAATTACTCTATTCATTGACATTTGCAAATGACTATTCTCTTCAGTTGGATTCTCTCCAATCCATCTCTTCCTTTGAAGCAGGTATTAATTCTCTATTATTTTATTTTAATGATAGGTAATCTAAATTAAAAGACTGATTAATGTGTCGTGATCACATTGCAAGTACTGCAAGATAAGCTTTCGATTACAAGTTTTCTATACCTCTGGAAAAGCAATATTTATTTCATTTTTCTTGAGAGTCCACATATGCAGAATTTTTAATTTGTTCAAGAACAGAGTCACTGAAATCATGAAGCAGGAGTTCATTTAGACTAACAATATAATAAAAGCAGATTACAGTGCAATGTATTTTGCATTTTCTATTCAATCTATAAGGCAAGTGGTATCAAGTGCATCTTTACAGAATTAGTATTTCAATAACTGCTCAAATATATAATTTCAGAAGACTGATGCCCTGTAAGTAAATACAAGCATTATTTTAATTATGTAGCTCAGGGGTTCACTGCTGACAGAAAATGACTTTGTGCTGTGTCTCATTTTACCTATTGCTTGTTTTTTAGATGTTGAATGAAAATACCAAGGAAGTATTGCTCTAAAGTATCTTCTGAAGCTCAGTGTCTACCAAGGCGTGTGATAGCTCTGCTCACTCAAGTTGCAAGTCCACCATTATTGTCAATATTTCCATCAAATGTAATCCTGAGCCCAGAAACCAGGATGAACATGACATAATCCCACCTCTATTGCCATCAAGTGGAAAGCTATATCATTACAATTTGGACCAACTAAAACAGTTTGGTTAGTTAGTGATTGGTTTTCAGACAACAGTAAGGACAAATTCTTCCTGAACTCAGTCCAATCTTCCCAGGAAGGTTGTAAAAATCTCAAACCCAAAAATCAGGCAAACATCAGCAACATGATACTACAGTTTGCATTTTTTTCCTGCAGAATCACTGAGGAGCAAGCCTAAGTGCATAACAAGAGGAATTAAAAGGGTATATCAGCTGTTTCATGATCTAGGGCAAATCCACTGTTAAGCAGACTAAACTCACTATATATATTTTTAATTCCAGCAGCAATACCATAAGGATGGCCAGGAGTTCTGAATCAAAGAGAATGCCAGTACAAAATAGAGGTGAAAAATGCAGTGAATTCAGCTCCTGCACTGTGCACCAATAATGTACTGGTGAACTTGACAGATGACAGGGGAGCATCCACCTTCTGGATTTACCTTATCAGCCTTTGTGGGATTGCGGCCTTGGGATTTAAAAAAAAAAAAAAAAAAAAAAAAAGAATATCTACAAATCTCCAGCTGCAGGTGTCTTCTAGGGGGAGGATGATACATGCAGCACCTGATTGTGGTTATACTGATGACTTCCCAGACAGAACCTTACATAAAACTTGTTACTTGCCTACTTCTTGCCTACTATCTTGGTTGGCATTTCTCTGTCTGATTGCTAGAGGTTCAAGAGATATGAGTTTAAAAGCTCCAACAGTCAACTTTTCCGGGAAGATATCTCAAAGTTCTAGATAAGACACTAATTCTGTCAAATTGCATGTGACACAGAGCAGTAGCTTTCCTGACTGCGTTTGCATGTCTGCCTCATTGTTGGGAGACAAGAAACGTGGAAACAGAGCTTTGATCAAAATGATGGTCTTCCATAGACAGCACAGGCACTTAGAGAACACACCTTTTAGTAAAATCAGTCTGTTAGAGAAAAAGCAATAATTGAACACAGGAGATCTCTATGATCTCATAGTGGGCTAAAGAAATTTCTTCTATTTCCTCCAGAGCACCACTTAACAGAGCACACGAAAAATTAAAAATCAATCTAATTCTGATGTGACAAAACAAAATTATGAGTTTATTTCAGTTTAAAACTGACAACATTTTTTTTTTGTTTTTAGCTATAAGGGAGTTTAGAGGAATGTCCAACATCAGAATAAATGTATTTAAATCAACCAAGCTTGAGTACATGAAGCATATAGATAATATGTATCTGCATTAAGTCAGTGAAGACTATTACTTAAGAATTATATCAGTTCAAAAAATATCCCTGTCTGTTCCTTATGAAAAATGAACTGGAGAGGAGAGCTGAAGGGGGCGGGAGCAGAGGGAAGCTATTTCCATACCATACAAAGTTTAAAGAAGTGCTTTACCTGAGTAACGGCTGTACTTCTGAAGGACAAAAGGACTGCAAAAACTGCAAGTCATTTAATGAGATATCTGGAAGCTCACTGTCGAATCTTCGAGGTTTTTGTGTCTGTATTAAGAAGAAATTAATTTACACCTTATTGTTAAGGTAAATAATATCAAGATAACTGAAGAAGGAATAAAAAGAGCTTAATTAATAACACAGAAAAACTGGCGTTAAAACTGCTCTCTCTCTCAAAAGATTTCAAACTTTTTTAAAGGAACCATGCCTGGCCCAACTCCCCTAAAAACAAAAAAAAAAATCCTATCAGATTAATCTTATGGCTATATTATTCAAAAGAGAGGATCAATTATCAAATTATCCCTCCTTTCTTTCCCCACTCTTTTTTCTGATCACTGACAGCAATTTTTTGTTCAATACCACAGACTCCTTAAAAATGAGTTGACATTTCCACTCCCACCATGCTGCAAGTTACAAACCAATGTTAATACAGATCACCTGAAATAGCAAAGAGCACTAGCTCCCAGATTCTTCATCTGTGCCAGAGCAATGTGACAGGCATATACCTTGAATCAATTAAGCTTAGTTTTTAATTTATGAAAGTACTTTTTATAAAAATGAAGTAAAAACCAAAAATATATTGAGTACATACACAAAAGGATGGAGGCCAGGAGTCAAGTCCTCTAAACAAACGATTCCTTAGAAAAGACTTCCCTGAGCAAAGAAAAAATGTTCATTTAAAAGAAATGCAACATACACACTATGCCTCAAGAGAAAACAATTAAGCTACTGTAGTAAGCACCGTTAACTATGCCATTTCTTGACAACATAAAAATTGCAAGTGATCACAGAACTTCACACAAAACCCACCATCCCCGTAAAACTTCTCACTTAATTGAAGCCTCTTTTTAACATTCAGTCCTGCAAAAGCCTCAACTCCTTTTTGAAATTTTCATTGTAATCTTGCTAATCTCCTTTCCAAAATTTTTATAACCTTTTGCTCAATTTTCTTATTTTAGTCATTCAGAATATAAATTGCAGACTTTGAAGAAAAAAAAAAAGTAATCAGATTTCTTTTACCAGCAACTTTCCACCCTCCCTTTTTTTTTTTTTTTAACTTCTAGTCAAGCTCTTTAGACACGGGTCCTGGTTCTAGTTTCTTTTCTGAAGTAGTATCGAAGAAGTTGTAGAAACACTCAAATATTCAGTAATGGTTTTAAAAGTGTTATTTAAAAGAACGTGCAGAGCCCATTCAAACAGAAACTGCATTCAAATGCAATAATTAGAAGTCTTAGCTTTTACAAGCAAACTAATTTGAATTTTCACAGTATTTTGGATAATCTATATGACACAATTAATTAATTTGATTAACAAAAATATTTTCATAATAGGACCATCTGGCACACTGCATGTATTTCCTATTTAAGTTATTAAAAAATTTATACAGGTATTTAAACTACGAAGACAAAAGTCATATGTAATCACAATTCTGATTTCACAGAAGATAAAGTACTTACTGAACAGTTTACCAAAAGATTCCCTTTTTGCTTTTTCAGCTTCATATAGGTGTTTTCCATCTTTTATTAAAGCACCTGCCCACTGTTGAAGGGAAAATATGTAGATAGTTTTTAGTTTATACATTGACACAAAGGTTTAGTCTCAAAGTTTTCCTTACTTACCTCCCTGTAGTGTTTTATGAACATTTTTCTCCTCACAACCTCAACAACAGCTAGACAGTACATCTGAGGAACAGTACTGAGAGCCTCTACAACCTTGACCCTTTCTAGGAGCTCTGTTACAAGACGAAGCAAGGCTTGTAGTTTCTCTCCATCTTGGTCAGCATGAAGCATTACAAAACAACACCACCTATAAAAGCAGGTTACACTTTAGAAGACAACTTAGTCATCTTTTCTGCATTTAAATTTCATTAAGATTAGCAACATATCCCAATGAACATCACTTTATATGAGACAACAAGAGGCTATCTGGAAGTACCAAGCACTTTAGAATTCAGTAGTTGCCTTGCAATTCCCTGATAATTTCTCACTGTAAAATATCCATATCAGTGCTCAAAAAATGAACACTTACCACCACTTGAGTTAAGGTATTGGTTTTGACAGGTAATGCTCTTAGTATACATAACCTTAGGAGGAATGATAATGTAACTTTCTCCAGAAGAATTTAAAAATCCAGGGCAAAGAACAGACTAATATGTTTATAAATGTTAAAAATATTTATTGAAAAGCATTAGCAAGAAATATTAAGGGTAGGGATACTGTCAAAGAAGTAAGATTAAAACACTGTCTGGGAAGTTCACATCATCTACTCATGCACTACAAATAACAGCCCCTGTAACACAGAAATTTTCACACCTTGTGATCACATCTTCAATTGCCTTATTAATACAATCAATACATTAATTTCAAGCACAGACACCAACATAACTAAATCACAGGGTAACTATTGAAAAGGTGATCAACTGATGTGTTTGAAGGGAAGCATTACAGGTAGCAAGTTTGCCACCAGAGAAGGCATAAGGTAGAAGTATACCCCATAGGTAACAAAAAAAAGTTTTTATTTACAGAAGTGAAGGTGAAACAACAAATACAAAGAAGTAAATATTAAGCAACTAGGAACATATACTAACAGAGAAACCACAAGACACAACACAGTTTTAACTTTTTCATAGTAACAAGTAGTAAGAAATAAAAATAGGGGATTACACAAAGCCAACAAGTGGCCAGTTCAAAGCACAATGGGAATAACATTTTCCACACAACATATAGTTAAGTTGTGGAACTTTCAAAAAACAGGAGTTTGTGGATTCAAGAAGTTAGACCAGTTCACGGAAAAAACCCTACATCAGCAATTAAACACAGAAGAGCTGCTTTTAGATAGGATATTATCCTCTAAGAATGTTTACATATAGTTAGGTTTACATTCTTTCCTCATTATTAGATTCCTATTATGGTCATTTGGTATTTGGGTTTTGTTTTGGTTTTTTTAACATCTATGCTTTATTCTTCTCTTCAAATCTATCCTCTTTGCATTAATTCCCAACACCCCACTAGCTTGTTCCTTACAAAGGGATGCAAGTCTTTTCCTCTAACCACTTACGATTTAAGTGCATACTACACAAATACTTTAGCATATAGGAAATAAAAGGGATATGGCAATCTAGGTTCCACGTACCATCCCTAAACACATGCTACAGTGAAAAAAAGTGCAAAAAAAGTCATCTTTTCATTGTGGTAAGATCAGATGCATAGGTAACAAAGACAAATTCACATTTCAATTTACCTAGCAGTAATCTGTTTTACAAACAGGATCTTCGTTGCTAGTGCATTGTTCATTCTGTTTTACTTCTTCCTGCATCTTATATTTGCCTTGTCTATACAAACTGCAATCTCTTCAAGAAATAAAAAAATAAATCTATTTGATGAGTATCCAGCAAGCAAGTCTAACATGGTCACAACATTGTCTAATTATTTGCTGCTAACATAAGCAAAGTTTTTTCTTCCAAAAATTTAACTATACTTCTCCTATGTATCTGACATGACAAATTATCTAAAGCTTAATAATTAAAGTGTAATGGTATAAAAAAAACTGTATTTCCCACTGAGCAATATAGAATACTTAGTGCCTTCCATGTTATACAGTAATGATGCTTACATGAAAAATTGGCATTTTTACTGACTGCGACTGGATATAATTATTTTTCATATACTACAAGTAAATCAAACTACTGGCATGTTTTTCTGCTTTGATGTGATCACAAGCTACTGAAGAGTGTTTCACTTATTCTTATTATAATCCTTTGAAAACACCAATATAATTGCCAAATTTTAAATAAGATACTGATAGCTTCTGATGTTGATGAGAAGAGAGGGAATTGCATGAAGACCATTTAAACTCCAAGAAAAGTTTCTCCTAAAATAATATTTTGTTTCACACTTACAAATAACTTCACATACAACCTGAAGTGACCCAACTTTTGTTTTCTCTTCCTTTAG
The DNA here is from genome assembly GCA_907165065.1 of Caprimulgus europaeus. The sequence goes on along the minus strand of OU015525.1, from coordinate 42,613,587 downwards.
GAAGAACTCTATGCATTACCAAAGATACTCTTATGACACACATTCTTTAAACAGTCTTGATGCAAGTGGAAGCAATGTGAAACTGAAAAGCTGTAACTTACTTCAGTCTGACTTGTAGATTATTTGCAAGCTCCTGTTTGGCAGTGGTACATTTCTGCTTAATATCTAACAGTTTTCTGTGATTAGTTAACATAATCATCAGCTGATTTGCATGACTCAAACACAAATCAGGCAGCACAGAAGGATCTTTTAAGTTCTCAGCTCTCTTCTGATTAGCCAAAAATCCCTAGAGGAAAAGAGACATTTGTTACACGAGCTTTGTGACAACCAAAAAGCATGGAAGTGATCCACCTTCTCAGTAAGAATTCAAGCATTTTAATAAACATACTGTAACCATTCAGGAGTATAACAGAATGCTACAGAGAGAAGTGTCAAAAGCTGCTTTCTTTTTATTCCATAAGCCAGTCCAAATAAATCTTATCTGATATTTCTCTCCCAAGCAGTCATGAACACAACCCTGTAAGAACTTTACATAACTAATCAATACCAGTGAAAGATCACAAAAGTTACTGCAGCAAAAAAGTGTCTACTAGGATGGAGGGCATCAACCATCAATCTAATTTCCGTAAACAACCAGCTTGTTGGTGTATGCAAGACTTAACATCAACTTACAGCACGTTCAGTACTACTGTGAGCTAAATAATATATTTTTTGCATTAAGAAATTAATACATGAAGCTAATTCTTCTTGAAAGCCAAGATTAAAGCTAGACTTCTTTTTTGCCTGTAGGAGTTGGGCATGGCAAAGAATTACCCATTGCAGATGGTAACAGGCAATCCCTAAACGAGTGAGGGACAAAACAAGAAAGACGGACTACCTTAGACAGAAAGATGCTGTGATAATCGTCAGGGAACTGTCAAGCACCAATCTCATAGGTATGACAGCATATAGGTTTGAACTAGTCAAGAACACTAAGATCTATGATTAATAGGTGTTTATAAACATTAGGACAATCAGATTCTATACAACTTTGCAACAGGAACAGAGAAGCCAAGAAAATAATTGTTTTTAAAAAGCAGCTCAGTAAGCTTTTTAAATTAATCTCATGGCACGGAGCCTGAAGTTACACAAAACTGGATGCAGTGAGGCAGAAAATCCCCTCCAGCTTTACTCTCAGTTCCAAAAGGCTATTCACAAATTTGAGTATCTTTTGCCATTTCTGTACCTGTGAACCCATCCTTATAATAAAATTTTATCTAAAATTACCCTAGTATGCCAATCAGAAAGAAAAATCTCAATGTTCTAAAAAAAGGCCAGTTAAAAAGTGCAGTAATATGACCAAAAAGGTGGGTGAACCCCAATAAATTGTAGACCTGTTTTTTGGACTATGTTTAACAGAGATAATAGAAGAGTAATACTTCTATGAACCTAACTGATGGACATTCATTTGGATGTAACAAAATGTTTTGAAAAGCTACACTACTAATAATGTAATTAAAAAAAAAAAATCAAACAAGAAAATTTTGGAAAGGATAAGCTATCGGGCAGAATCACCTGAAAGATTAGAGAGGCTCTAAATTTTCTAGAGGCATACTCTTATCACACAATGCCACCTACTGACCACAATTCTATAGTTTATGTTACCAATTAGTGCTTCCACAGAGAAAAATAGTTTTTTAATTTAACAAAGCAGCTTTCCACATTAAACCCTAGGGGCTGGAGATAAACTATTCAACTACATAACTCAAGGTGTAATTTTTCATATAAAAGACTGTTTAATGGTCAGCTAATTGAAAAGGCTGACTGGAAGCAAAAGAACTCTTAAGAAAGGTCTAGGAACAAGCAAATTAACTAAGCAGTGAGGCATTCTAGCAGCAGATGACTTTGTTCCATAGGGTAAGTTTGGTTTGAATTTTAATAATGAACTGAGGTTGGACTAGAAAGTCAACTCAAATTCTGGATAGAACATCAGCTTTTTCTGGCCTGGCATACAAAAAGTCTACATCTTCTAATACAAATACTGCCAATGGGATTACCATTGAGATGTTCCTTATCCTTCATCCACTTTATTGCTTTATGAACAGAAATAGTTCACTGCTGATAGGTGTGAGGTAAAGGAAAATAAATGTTTTGGTTGATTTTTTTTTTTTTTAGATAACATCAAATATTAACAGTTATCACACAAACTGCGAGCACTACCTTTAAAAATACACAAGTCCTCACCTATATTTTTAAATATAGCTAAACCCTTGCGCTTCATTATTCTTCTTAGATTTCTATGCAGACTATCATTTGAATGAGTGACATGATACCACCTCTATTATCTTACAACTATCTATTTTTTTTCTAAACACTATCCAAACAACTACAAAGACTGGTACAAAAATAATTCCTAAGACTCAAATATAAAATCAAGGGATAAAAGCAGCTAGTAGTACACTTACTCAGTTGTTTAACTACAATTATTTAGTTAATTGTAGCTTAAAAAAAAAAAAACCAAACCCCATAAAAAAAACCAAAACAAACAAAGTCTATCACATTTTATCTGACCGTTCTTAAAAAACCCTGTATTATAAGTAAAGGAACAGACAGTTTAAAAAAAGAAAAGGCAAAGATGAAGATTTGAAAGTTACAGGTCTCTGACAAGCCTTCAAAAGGTACAAATTCTAAATTTACAGTGGCATTTAAACAAGGTGTCAAAGTATCTTTCCAAATTACTTTTAGGCATCTCACTCAAAAGTGGCATTGGTAAACCTGAAGTAGGCTCTTCATTCAACTGAAGAGGGAACACATAGCTAAAATGAGCACCCACAGCACTGGGCAACCAAGCATAGGGATGGAAGAATAGCTTTCCCATCATGCTAAATTCCCTTGGATTTAGTACTGGCCTACAATATAAACGCTGCAATTAGCAAAATTACTTCTAAACTTACTCACTGAAATTACCTGAAGACAGGCTCCACTTTTAAACAATGCTGTCAGAAGCACTGGTAGCACCCACCTTTATGGAGTAGGAAGCTTGGGTGTTATGTGTATGTCAGCTCAGTTCTCTCTTCCTCAAAAGGGGGATCTAACCACCCCACAATAGGGAGACAACATTGTTCACTTACTCCTACGAATTATTTCTGATTGCACATTGGTATAAAATAAATGTATGTCTTTCTTCACTGTCCCCGTTCTGAAGTAACGGTGAAAAACCTGAATACCAGATAATGACCACATACAGATTTGAACGTACTTTCAAACAAGGCATCTTCATCAGATCCTATTTTTTTTTAGCAGCTTTCTGTATTACTATGCAAAATGTTACATAAACACAGCACAATCTGTTTGTAAACCATTCACTAGATTTAACAAGCTTTAGAATCATAGGAAGGTTTGGGCTGGAAGGGACCTTAAAGATCATCTAGTTCCAACGCCCCTGCCATCAGCAGGGACACCTTCCACTAGACCAGGTTGCTCAAAGCCTCATCCAACCTGGCCTTGAACACTTCCAGGGAGGGGGCACCCACAGCTTCCTTGGGAAACCTGTTCCAGTGTCTGACCACCCTCACAGTGAAGAATTTCTTCCTAATGTCTAATCTAAACCCACCCTCTTCCAGTTTAAGGCCATTTCCCCTTGTTCTATCATTACCTGCCCTTGTACAAAGTCCCTCCCCAGCTTTCTTGCAGGCCCTTTCAGATGTCCCCTAAGCCTTCTCTTTTCCAGGCTGAACAGCCCCAACTCTTTCAGCCTGTCCTCATAGGAGAGGTGCTCCAGCCCTTGGATCATCCTCATGGCCTCCTCTGGACTCGTTCTAACTGGTCTCTCTTGTGTTGGGGGCTCCAGAACTGGACAAAGTATTCCAGGTGGGGCCTTACAAGAGCGAAGTAGAGAGGGAGAATCACCTCCCTTGACCTGTTGGCCACACTTCTCTTGATGCAGCTCAGAATATGGTTGGCCTTCTGGGCTGCAAGCGCACATTGCCAGCTCATGTTGAGCTTGTTGCCCCGGTCGAGGTGCAGGACCTTGAATTTTGCCTTGCTGAACTTCATGAGGTTAGCACAGGCCCACTTCTCAAGCCTGTTAAGGTCCCTCTGGATGGCATCCCATCCCTCCAGCGTCAACCACACCACTCAGCTTGGTATTGTCGGCAAACTTGCTGAGGGTGCACTCAATCCCACTGTCCATGTCACTGACAAAGATGTTAAAGAGCACCAGTCCCAATACCGAACCTTGAGGGCCACCACTCGTCACCTGTTTCCACTCGGATATTGAGCTGTTGACCACAACTCTTTGATTGCAACCATTCAGCCAGTTCCTTATCCACCAAGTGGTCCATCCATCAAACCCACATGTTTCCAATTTAGAGACAAGGAAGTCGTGCAGGACGGTGTCAAATGCCTTGCACAAGTCCAGGTAGATGACCATCAGTTGCTTTAGCCTTATCCACCAATGTTGTGACCCCATCATAAACGGCCACCAGATTTGTCAGGCACAATTTGCCCTTGGTGAAGCCATGCTGGTTGTCACCAATCACCTTCTCATTCTCCATGTGCCTTAGCACAGTTTCTAGGAGTATCTGCTCCATGATCTTGCCTGGCACTGAGGTGAGACTGACTGGCCTGTAGTTCCCCGGGTCTTCCTTGTTTCCCTTTTTAAAAATGGGGGTTATGTTCCCCTTTTTTCAGTCTGCAGGAACTTCACCAGGCTGCCAGGACTTCTCAAATGTGATGGATAGTGGCTTTACAACTTCATCCGCCAGTTCCCTCAGGACCCGCTGATGCATCTCATCAGGTCCCATGGACTTGTGCACCTTCAGGTTCCTTAGGTGCTCCCGAACCTGGTGGTCTACACTAGGTGGCTTTTCATTCTCCTGGACCCTTTCTTGGCTTTCTAGGACTTGGGCAGTGTGGAACGAGTCCTTGCTGGTGAAGACTGAGGCAAAAAAGTCATTGAGCACCTCAGCCTTCTTAATGTCTTGGGTGACCAGATCTCCCATTGCCTTCCGGAGAGGGCCCACATCTTCCCCAGTTTTCCTTTACTCCCAAACACACCTATAAAAGCTTTTTTTGTTGCCCTTGACATCTCTGGCTAAATTTAATTCTGTCAGGGCCTTGGCTTTTCTACCTTAACACTACAAGAAACACCTTAAGAAGTATTTTCAAAGATTTTAAGTTTTACCATATCCTAAGGGATTCTTACTCATACAGAAGAAACATAATTTCTAAAATAAAATTACACTAGATGTATCATATTCCAGAAAAAATACCATATACTGATATATCTCAGAAGCCAGCAACTTTACACTGGTGCTTTTATGAGAATGCCGATTAGCCGAATTGGCATTAAATATATTTTTCCAAGTTATAACCAAGAAAATGCAGACAGGAATTCTTTAGCTATAAAAATATACAGCTTAATGTGCAGTTGACAAAGTTGCAGTGAACTAAAGCTCTGCATGTTCCTAGTGCATTAAATGTACGATATTTTAAGACAGACAATTTTATTTTGTAGAATGACTTTTTCTCCAGTATAGATGAAGCAACATAAATATAAGCCCTTTATTTAAGTTCCAGTGCTGTCCACCACCCCACTGTTACATTTTCAACTACCTTAGTGTTTAAAAAAAAATATTTAAATTAAAGTAGTAGTTGGAGTTTCAAGCTGAAAACACAACCACAAGATATTAAATCTACCAACACTTAAATGTCTAAGTATTACGAATATAGCACCTTTTTGAGCATCTCCAGTGTGCTAAGTTGAAAACTATCTTGACATGCAATTGTTTCATTATAATCTTTAAGAGCATACACATATCAAAAAATCTACCATCTTCCAATGTTTCAAACCAAGGTGTATTACCTGAGCAAGTTCTTTTTGTTCATTCACTAGTCTGCTGCAGCTTGCTATCATCTGGTCCAATGCATAGAGCCTATCCTCAAGGCCTTTAATAGCCTTCATGTTCTGATTATCTAGCTTGGCGATAGTTTGTCGACATTCTGCCAGAAAGGGCTGAATGATCCTTGGATCAAGCTGAGGAAAAAAAAAGTTTATTAGCAGTTGATATATTGAAAGGTGATGCAAGCTAGCTAGATGAGTTTTTATAACTTTAATATTTTCTGAAACATCTGTTTCAGAGTTCTGAGTTAATGAGTCTGTGAATTTTATATCACGGCATGAATTTCTCTGAAGTATTCCAACCAGACCACCATTCAAATCGGGATCCTTACAAGGGGAAGCAACATTAGCTGAGGGGACAAGACAGGGTCAGGAGGTGGGGTAGTTTAAAGCTAACACTGGAACACAGTTCACAGAGCTACAATCAAAACAAGTGATGAATGTGACTCAATAGGAAGTGCAGTAGGGAAGGTACTGTAAAAAGCTGCAAGATCCGTTAGCCTTTTCCCACTAAATTAATGTTTTAATTGATTCCTTAGAAAACAGATCAGTTCTAAGTAACTGTAAAACAAGCTATGGAAAAATAACACATTTGTAATACTTTTTGCAAATGTTTTTCCTAATAAAAACACATTTTTTAAATTATTTCATTGTACTCCTTCACAGGTCATTATCCAGAAAAAAGTGTTTGAAACATTAAAGAGGCTACCAATGTTCACAGGTATTAACTGTAACTCTTGCAAGCTTCACTGTAAGAGTAGTGAAATAAATTAGTCTTTATTTCCTTTGTTTTAAAAACAATATAGGTTATTGCAACAACTTATATAGGACAGAGTTTACCCTAAACTTAGAATAAATAAGTTGGGAAAATAACCATTAGGTTATTAGGTGCTAGCAGAATATGAAAAAATTTATCCAAACGTATCTAAAATGGTTATGGTATGCCACCTATTATACAAGACTATGTCCTGTGACATCATAATAGCTGTCACAACACGGGCTTCTTTTGTCAACATCCAGGTATAACGCCACTCACATCACAGAGCACACAAATTAATTCTCTGAAGCCACTTACATGAATCAATATTAACATAAATAAAAACAGTTTTCCCCTCAATCTATTATTTAACTGTATAAAAGCTTTTATATACAGCACTCTCTCATTCTGGAAACACCCTGCCAGGGTACAGACAGAGGAACCTTAAGAGGAAAAGCATTACAAATTGAAGAGCAACTACAAAGAACAGGCCTTTCATTCTCTTCAAACAAAAAAACCAAAACAAGTAAATAAAAGCAAACAAACAAGACCATAAGGGGAGGTACTAGAACCTGGTAATTAGACCAGAAGTTTTCAGATATTAATAATTAATGTTATTATTAGTGTAATAACATGCATCAAAGTTTTCTGAAAACTGCAAAGGTCAATTTTTAGTATGTTATGAATGGTCTTATGAATCTTGGTCTTTCTCAAGCGAGTTGTCAATCTTCAAGAACCAGTAATAAAAATAGTCTCTGGGATTAAACCGCATTGTTTTTATAGGATCATTTTCATTGCTATCCTATTCACAATTACTCCACTGCAGCATCTCAAACAGTTTCTTGACAGACAAAATACTATAGATCATATGGTGAGGTTTTTTTTTTCCTTTTTACCTTCATAAACCAATTTTGTTTTCTTTCTTCTTAAAAAACCCCCAAACTATTCCTCTAATTCCACCCTGTAATTTATTTCCTCTATCCATTCTTTTTATCCCATCTTTGATGTAATTGCATCTGTAGCACTCAATTTTACTTTCACTGGTAGATAACATTGCTATCCTCATCTTGACAGGCTAGAAAAGGAAGACTTTTATTTAAGTGGCTACAATAGCACTTAACAGCAACAACTAGTTAGCTCCTACTTAACCACTGCTTTTGCCACAGCCTAGGTTTCTGCAATTAGAAGTGTCATTTTGTAGGAACACCTAGAGGTTAGAAAAACCAGATACCTAGCAGCACTTCCTGCAACACGGCAGTTCTGCCCAGACTACTGGTATCAAAGGTATAAAGTTCATACTCTATACTTTCATGCAAATCTTAACTGAATTCACAGCTTCAAATAAGAATTGCAATCACATACCATTTGTATGGTTCATGTTTCCAAGCAAAGAGCATGGGGAGGATAAGTAGGGAAAAAACATTTAGAAAAAAAAACCAAACCAAACCCTAGTGCCATTTTATTCTAGCTCGCTATGTTAAAGTGTCATCGCAAATACTAAAGTAGCAATTGCGTTGCAAGGTATTTAGTAATTTCTTTTCCTTTTCAGCTACAGACCAATTCTGTTTTGAAACTAATTCTACATCAGTGGTAGGCAAAGATTCAATCCTTTGTCTTTGCTGCCATCTAAATAGGGTAAATTAATGGGTTTTTACGAAAAATTAGGAAATACCACATTACTTCAAAGCTTTGGGGTTTTTGTGAACCAAAATAGATCAAGATTGATCACAATTGTTCTGGTAGTGGCCAGAATAGTTTGACTAAAGCAATTTCACTACCTGCCAATTCTGCTTATGCCAAGAAAGCAAAAAGAAACTTCACTTTTTCAGAAGCAATCACATTTTTTCCCTACACAATCAGCTTAAGCTATTTGAAATAAAGAATCTCTGACTAGTTTTAGACAAGGAGAGTACAGGAAAATATACAACTAAAAAACAGCCTCTCCAAGACATGTGATGTGTGTCAGATAAGACTACAAGTTAACCAAAAATGTACAATAAGTATTTAACTAAAGTGCTTTTTTTCATGTCTTTAGTATCACTATAATTTATTTGAAAGCAACTGTTTAATGTCTGTCTCTTAAAAATGTTGATTTTTAAGAGACATCACAGTTGTGTCCTGTTAATATTATGTACAAAGTGAATTTATTCTCTCACAATCAAACTACTGGGTTTTGTTACTCTTGTTGTAAACTAGTGGAAAGCACTTTGCAGCACTACTGAACAAACACGACAGAAGATCATCTCAGACTTCAGTCATTAGGAAGTTTCACACAAAATTGAATATTGTTTCTGCTAGAGAAAAAAACAACTTGTAAAGTCCAATCTTTCTCTTGGCCTTTTCTGTACTACTAAAACTTAGAAAGCTTAAATCTTAAGCAGTCCTTAATAATAGGTCTAGTTCTCCAACCACTTTTAAGACAGAATTGAAAAAATTAATCTCCAGAACTGACTGCATCGTAATATTCCCTACAACAGAGGGAGTTTAGACATAACTGAGACATTCTTCTAGTCCTACCTTAAGGAGGAAATAAAGTGTTAGAGACAGCAGAAATTATTTTCTTTGTTCAAGGTATATTGAGTTGTATTAGTATAGAATTATATATATGCTAACAAGGCTAGACAATGTAAGAAACATAAGCTACAGTGAAAGCAAAGAAGGAAGGAAATTGCTAGGCAAAAGGCTTTTAAAAGGTTATAATGTTCCCTGGTTAAATTAATCATTTTGGAAAGTAAAGGAAGTGAGCAATGTTTTATTCGACCAGCAGCAGAAATACAAACTGATACGCTGAGCTCTTCTGAGTGCATCTGTATTGGCTAATGAAGAAAGCATATGTATAGAATATGTAAATTTGTCACAATTAACCACATGAACTTGTCCTATATTTTAACAAAGGCTTCAGTATTTTCACAAAGAACATTAACTTTGGTCCATGAAAGTCTTTACTTTCATTATAAGCGTAATTTCTATGAAAACAGCAAAGAACGAAGTAAAGTCACTTTACTCGTACGCTACGAGAAGCTTCTGGCTTTCCAGCATGAACGGCTACTTGAGAAACAAGCAAGATAACAAGCATTCATTGTGTAAGTATAGATTTTCCTAAAGATCAAATTCTTAACACTCAAGAACTCTTTCCACACCTTCACCCCGTCCCCAGGCTCTCCGCTTTTGTCTCCATTCAGAAAGTTAACTGAGAAACTGGTTACAAAAAGTTGAATCACTTCAAAAACGCTGGCATCTGGAAAATAAACAGCAACATTCAACAGAACATAATTTTAAAAATTGATAACTTACCCTGCTCATAGAATCAAAACATTTTCTGACCAGTGATTCAACATCATTAGGTCTATCTTGAACATTTATCCAGTCTAACAAAGACACATTGAAGGAAGGCTGATCATCATCTTTCAATTCTACTGATGTTTCATTGTCCTGGACAGTAGCACTTTGACCAGATTCTTTAACATCTTTTACGTTTTCAGGATCTGTGCTTTCCAAAGCTGAATGTTCAACTGACTTGCAAAATGATGCTAACATTGATTTATTGTTTACTTTAGATGTATCAGGATAAAGCACCAATTCAGCAGATTTCCCATCCTCAGTTTCTTCGCTTTCTGCCCCTCCATGCTCAGCTGAAGAATCCAGTCTTCCTAAACACTCTCTGTAACTATGTCTTGTTAGGCACTCCAGCAGTGGTATCTTGGCCATGATAGAAACAGCAGAACCCAAGCTTTTTTAAAAAGGGTGAAAAAGAAAAAAAAGCATCAGTGTCTAGAAGCCAATGTGACACAAAAACTTAGATACAAGCCACTCGTAACATAGAGCACTATTGATTTTAGAATTGAAGTAGATTTCAAAATGAATTTGTTCATATGGTGTTCAGTATCAATATCATGAGAGGACAGTTAAAGTAGTTACAATTTTTGTTCTCTTCCACTGCTGAATATGAAGTCACAGAATCACAGAATTGCCCAGATTGGAAAAGACCTGCAAGATCATTGAGTCCAATCATTAACCTCACACTGACAAGTCCTCAACTAAATCATGTCCCTAAGCACACGACTCAAATTCCTCCAGGGATGGGAACAAGTATTCTAAGCTTCCAAGTAAACTTATGTTTGTAATGCAATAAAAAAAGGACAGTTCGACAAACTGAGACGTTCTTTTAACACATAATTGAGAATTCTATGCTTGCAATCTGCATGAATACCAACGCTTATTAGCAAACATTGAGTGTCTTCTGGCCAACTACTTTTGCAGAGTTTGAATAGTTTCTATATATCTGGTAAAAGCTATAAAGTTCAACTTTTTTTTCTTTAAAGTTAAAACACATTTATGCTTTTATTTCTTTAAGTATCCAACATCCACTTACACTCCATTAGGTAAAGCACTCATAGAAATACCATAATACTATAATGTTCAGACAGATATCAAAGATTTTTCCTTGAAGTAACAGCCAGAGTTTCTAGGATACATGTATATATACACATACACATAAACACACACCCTTCTCCATCCTCAAAGGTATAAATATACACCCAAAGTCTGTGCCGTGACTTCACACTTTCAACATAGATCATAACTCTTAATATCTGCTTAAGTGTATTAAAAAACAATTAATTCAAAAGTGCAAATATGTATTTTAATGCTGATTAATGTCTAGATTTATTATCTAGCTATTTCACATTTGGAAGTACTCCAGCTCTTAAAAAGCTGTTTAATGAATGTATCTTCCACATAATTCAATACAGGTTTCTGTGTGCTGATGAATACAAGGAAAAAACCAAAGTTAAAAAAGTGACTAGCATAGAACAGAAAAAAACTGTTCTCCATGACACATAATCAAACAAACAAATACATGTTTGATTAATTAGAACTAGCACCAGACTTACAACACTCAGAGAATAATTTTCAAATACAGTAACTTTGGAGATTGAGGCTGAGGTTTAATGGCAAACCTACTGTGTAAGTTTCAACTTGATATCATCTATGGACTGCAAATAGCTTGAATATACATTTTCAAACTTGAAAAGTAGCTTTTGGTAAGAGTATGTACAATCTTCCAAGTTGGCCATTATAGCAGCCCAGCCTTGATGCTGAAGATGTTCATCATGTACAAGACCTTCACAAAAGGAGCAAAGTTTCTTGGCAACCTCATACATTTCCTGCAAAAACAAACAAACAAAAAATCCACCAATGCAAATCACTTCAGATTATTAATGTTTCATACAGTTATCACAGTAAAGTGAGACATTTAGAAAATACTAACATAAAGTGTTAAATTTAGACAGATAAAATGTTGTACACCTTAAAACTTCCAACCAAAAGTAAGAAAAACCCTTCCTTTACTCTTTAAAAAAAAAAAAAAAAAAAGACAAAGAAAAAATGTATATATGATTTACTGAGAAATATCTTCAAAACAGGCAGGTGAAAGCTGCATTCCAGAAAGGGAAAGCTCCCTTCCAACCCATACCATTTTATGAGTCTATGGAATGCTGCTAATATAAAACATTCAGTGCACACATGCATGAATAATAATGCTTGCATTAATCTGATTGAAGGAGCTGACAAACAAAGTCCATTAAGGAAAAAAACTACTGATGAGCCAAGCAGGAGCTCAGAACAAGACAATGAATTGCAAGATCAGTAGCGCAGATGCATAGATGCAAGAAGAGATGCATGAGGAAAACAGCAGGGCAAGTAATTAATTGCAGTCTTCCACTGATTAATAAACCAGATGCAACATGGTGAGCAGCAGTGCAGAGTGTCCACAAAACTAAAACACACCCTGAAACTTACTATATTTAAACCAACGTGGAAGCTTTTCTGTTAAAGAACTAGATGACACAGCAGCATTTTACTGCCATAAGAAGGTGAAAACTAATTTAACACCCAACTTAGCAGAGTTAAAACAGAGACCTACAATGGTAAGTACTGTATCTTACTCAAAATGCACTAACAGCAACGCCTATTTTATTAAATTCCAAAGTTTCAACTACTAGTAGAAGAGTAACTATTTTACCAACTTAAGAGACTGTCCCTCTCAAAGTGCCTACTACTCAAATACCAAAATGAGAAAGGAAACCGAAAGTTATCCAATAAATTCTTCAGCTTAATACTTTATCAATAACATACAACATGGAAAACATTCTCCTGAGTATACTCGTATGTCGGCTTTTAATATCTACCTACTTTCCAAGAAAGATCTTGCTACTTTTTGCAGGTTAAGTATACTGTTAAACTAGGACTGAACACGTAACTTTCCTCTGCTATAGTTCATGTGAGAAAACCATACATGGAGAAACAAGTTATATAAATACAGTGAGGAAACAGTGTTAAAAACCCACTACATTGGTATATTTCAAAATGCATTTGCTGCTGAACACACAGTTAGCAGTACATATGCATACAGAAAAAAAATTCAGAGCCCAGCAACACTTAACTGTCTAAAATAAACCACAAAACTACAGACCATTTTATCCAAACATTTCAGAATTAATATTGAAAAAAACCTGGAAGTTATGAACACTCCCCCTTTTTTCAAAAGTCCAAGCCTTGTTTCAAGCAGCATGACAAAATTCCACTGTCCTTCAAAACACTTGTATCTAATCTATCAGCTGATAAAAAAATGAATATACAAACATACCTATGCAACATGCAACTCCAAGGAAATCAAAAGCTATTATAAATTCCTATAACTTTGTAGTAAAGATGCTATTTATCTTCTTGTTTTAGCATCTTTTGTCACTTTCAATGCACATGAGAACAAGGATTTCTGCTGAGAAAAAAACAGTTATTTTATTTGCTACATGAAATCTTGCTTCCTATTCAAAATCAACCAATAAGACAACTGAGACAGCACCCAGATAGTGCTGAAATCTGCAAGTAGTTTTCTCCAGACTATCTCCAGTTCATCTATACAACTTAAATTCACAAAAGCTGACTAATACACTACTGACAACTTGAAAAAATTATTACTATTTTCTTAAATTCACTTTGTACAGAAGTTACACAATATATAAAAAAAGCAGAATTACTGCTTCCTTAATTATCTTATTAAGAACCAAAAGAACAGGCTGGTTTACCCTAAGGTATACTAAAAACACACCAAAAATATGAAGCTGAAAAGCTGAGTGAATGTCCCCATTGTGTTCTAATGTATGTCTTAATGGGAATGTACCCAAGCATTTTACTTTCAATTTACTAACACTATGTCTTGGGAATGTACACCGGAATGTACACAAGCATTTTACTTTCAATTTACAAACACTAGTCTCTTCCCAACATCAATCTTCCTCCAAACTACTGCCAATAACTCCAGAAGTGACAGCATATGCAGAACCATGAAGCAGTTTCAAGACCAAAGCAATATAAGCCATCTATAAAATCAAAACTGATTATAGGGTCTTTTTATGCAGTTCCTTCGGGTAAGTATCACATTTTACAGGGGAAAGTAAAGACTGGACTTCCACTTTCAAACAAAAATGTTTCTTTAAAAGCCCTGGATAGAGGCTTTTATTAATTCTATTTTCCTTTGGGCAAACTCACTTAGCATGGCACAGCTTCACTGTGTAATAAGGAAATGTATACACTAGGCTTGATATGGCCAGACTTTTCACCTTGAGACATACTCTTAACTAGTGGCCAGTGTTTGCTTTTTTAGCAAGATCTATTTATTGTCTTCACAATGGAAGTAAAAAGTTAAAAGTTAGTGTTGTCCTATGAAGTTTTATTATAAGTCATTCTTGATGAATCTAAGTGTGATCAATTTAAGATTTTAGTTTTATTAAGGTTGTTTCCTCAGCAAAACACTTTCAAACACAAAACAGAAGTCACAAGTTAACAAATTTTAGTAGGAAAAAAAAAAATCATTACAATTGAGATCGCTTGTTATACTACTAATGACTGGTACTGACACTCTGCATCTATGAGTCTAACCTGTGGAGATTTACCTAAATTTAACCAAACAAGAAGCCTGTGTCCCAGCAGTCTGACTCCTAGCAAAGTAAGAGTAAACAACAGTATTACCCAGAGTGGCAAATAAATATCTATTTACTTTTTAGAAATAATGTAACAGAAGGACATTCTAGTAAGTGTCACGATCTGTCATTTAACAGAGACTTCCCATGAGGAACCATTATATAAAAATACCCCAATGCCATCCAAGTATTCAACAAGGTATTCATTGTCAGGTGAGCTCCTTGTTGTAGACGCAGGAGACGTGGACATTAAAACAAAAAAATTCATTATGAAAGCAATCACAAATACAATACTGAGAGACAAAAGATTTTTTTTTTCTGAACTATTTAGAGCTCAAACTGAACTAACATCAAGCTCAAAATTAATAAGCCTGAAAAGATAACTAAGTTTCTTTCAAATAGCATGTTTTCAAAGTTACCTGTAAGCTAATACACTATAAATCAAATTGTACAACTAAACAGAGACATGACTATTTCAGGGCACATACGCAAAATATTACAATAGCATTCCATATTATCATCATCCCAAAGTTATTTTTACACATGTATCCCAAGTGACGAAGAAATTCTCTCTGGGCGGTAGGGGGCAGACAGTAGAATTTTGCCTGTAAGGATGAATCCAAACACAATTAGAGTCCATAGGAACCCAGTACTGCTTCATATGCTGGTTCCTTAAGCAATATCATGAAATAAGCTCATTATGTTCAAATAGTAAAGAAGATTACTCTGAATTCAGAGGGTCCAAGTAGATGGTTCTAATAAAGTTCAAACTGCATGCAGTAACTATTTTTCCACCTATCAGCAATGTTTCATCCTTAAGATTATATTAAACAGACACCAGTGCAAGGAACAAGAATACTGTGTTAAACCACTGTCACTTTTTTTAAATGCTACATTGAGGGGTCAAGAAGAAAACACTGTTTCAGTCAATCCTACACCCCTGCTTTCAAAATCTGAGAGTGCGCAGCAAGAAAATGAAGTGGTGAAGCTTTTTGCTTCTTCTGGAGTACTTATATAGCTTAAAAGTAGTTAAGAAATTAAAAAATACATGGATATATCTCTCTCATCATTCCATCACTTACTGAGGGTGCACTCTATCCCTTCATCCAGATTGTTGCTTAAGATGTTAAACAGAAATACATCTTCAAGTGATTTGGCTTGTTCTTGCTACCATCTCCATATACAACATTTCTGGGGAGACCTCCTCAGTCTACTTGAGAAGGATCAAGATCGATCTATTTCACATAACCTGTAGATCTGTATGCAGGAAAGAACTAAGCAGCTCTCTGCTAAATGAATAAAGTCTAAAAAAGAAATTATGTCAGGCATATAAACAAAGGCCTGTAATCCAACATATGTTCTAACACTTCTCAGTAAAGTTGCCAGCTCCAACACAGAAAACGAAGCCTGCCTAACAACAGGCTTGCTTTTGTCACTGATTTTTCACAGATCCACTCAAAGGTAACTGGCAGACACCCAATGCATCACAGAGCATAAAAATTCACTTCAGTGGCCGTGCAGAGCTACCTTCATCTTACTTGGCTATTCCAGCATACCCAGAATACAGACAGCTTCACCATACCACTGGAATGTGGACCTCAAGAAGCACCACTACCAGTACAAGACCAGACAAACCCAGGCTAATCTCAACATGCTGATATGGGTTTTTTTACTACAAATAAAAATAAATAAAAACATCTTCAGTAAATAAAGGCACTTCCTAATTTTTCAGTAAATTCACAAAAAGATTTTAGCTTTGGCTGGGTGCTTAAGTAACAGAATGTTTACTTGAATTATTCCCTTTGATCACCATAACTTAAATTTAGGTGATTCTTCTGGTTACAACTACTTCCATTTAGTACATTTCAACCAAAATCAGTAGAAGCAACAAAGTATGTTTTATTTAAAATAGAAATTAACTGGTAAAGCATTTCCCACCATTTTCAAGACTTCCTCTTTCCATCCTACTGTCATAATTCTGCTTATCTAAATGAAAAAAAACTGAGGAAGTTCTGTTTATCTGAAGTGATTTTGCTGGTATTGGGCTATATTTTGATTTGTGCTGAAAACAGTATTGGTAACACAGAGATGTTTTTGCTACTGCTGAGCAGTGCTTACAGAGTCAAGGCCTTTTCTGCTTCTCACACCACCCCACCAGTGCGTAGGCTGTGGGTGTGCAAGAAGCTGGGAGGGGACACAGCTGGGACAGCTGACCCCAACTGACCAAAGGGATATTCCATACCATATGACATCATGTTCAGCATATAAAGCTGGGGGAAGAAAAAAGGAAGGAGAGGACGTTC
This sequence comes from Caprimulgus europaeus, assembly GCA_907165065.1. The sequence continues at coordinate 42,596,667 of OU015525.1, read as the reverse complement.
AGAGCAATGGTGCCTTTTTTTCCAAGAAACCATTACACATGATAGAGCCCTGCCTTCCTGGAGATGGGAAGTAGTGAATTAATTCCTTGTTCTGATTTGCTCATGCATGTGGCTGTTGTGTTATCTGTTAAACTGTCTTTATCTCAACCCACAAGTTTTCTAACTTTTACTCTTTTGATTCTCTCCCCTATCCCACTAGGGGGGAGTGAGCGAGTGGCTGTGTGGTGCTTAATCACTGGCTGGGGATAAACCACAGCAGTGGTCTTCGGACTTACCTCTAAAGAACAAAAGTTCTCAGGAAATGCAGGGTTCTTTCCATTCTCTACAATCCTGTGGTAAAAGGAAACAAGTCACCAAAGTTCTCTATTGCCATATGTCTGAATTCCTGTAAAAAGGCCTCCTTACAGGTTTCAGTCACCCTAAAAAAATCAACCTCAGGCCAACAAAAGTGTTCCTTGAAAGTGAAAGTACACTTGCCCCTACATTATAACAGGAGATAAATGCTTCCACAATAGGTAATCGTTATCTTGCTTACCAAATTAGTAACCAAGGCTATTATCTCCAATTCATGCACCTGCAACTAAAACATCAGTAAAGCTAGTAGATTAACCACTTGATTTCAGCTTTTAAAACCTGTAATTGGAACAGTTAACTTCATTGTGAGAGAGACTGATATCTCATAGAGATTTCTCTCCTTTCATTAGACAGCTGATTATTCAATTGTTCTTTAATATTGGTTATTTTTGGTGACTGCATCCTTTGGACATTTGTCCACAGAGTTCACAACTTACTACATATTCAGAGAGTATTTATTTAATCAGTGTAACATAGAACAAGCTATTCTGTAAATTATAGTTTAATGATTTTTTTTTTTCAGTGCTGTTTTCACCAGCTCTTGGCTCTGACATTAAAAGCAGGCTAGAAGTGACAGAATTTACCACTGAAAAAATACTGAGGAAATAATAAACCACCACAGCCAGGGCATTAATAGATGGTACAAGGTAAGTGATAACTCCTACTAGCTTGACTCCAAGCCTTGATCTTTTTCTCCTGGTAAATTTTCTAAAAGCTTGAACTAACAATTATGGCTACAAAGGCCAAGCAAAACAAATGCTGAATCTTTTAGTACATCTCAGGGTAGATCTTTCAGTACACCCTAGGGCTAACTAAAATCTACTTCATTTTAAGCCCATCCAGCTCAATTATGTTAAAAGATTATGAGATTTATCACTTATCCAAGTTCTAGAGAAGTCTGGACTTCTGTGGAAGAGCCAGAAGTGTATCTGGCTATTAGACTAATTATTTAGCCAAAAAGAATGAATAGCATTAATTTAGCTACAGAATTGTTACAAACACTAGAACACCTTAGAGAACATTAAAATTTTAAAGTAACTTTTCCAGAGGGTCTCAAAACAGCTTTCTAGTAGAAGTAAAACAGTATTTCTCTGAACAGTAGATATGCAGCTTCCAGGAAGCATGACTGTACTTCTTGGCTTAAGTATTACAAAGTGTTGGGAACTAAACCAAGAATGACCTAGATACTATGACTACAGCCATAGTTTTAGGCAGTCAAATGAAACGACCACAGTTTCTCATCCACTTTCCCATTTCTCAAAGTAAAACTGACCGGAATTGACAGATTGATGATGACAGCAATAACATCACATGAAACGTGAAACATATCCACTAACAAAAACTCCAAGTTTCCAATATTGTCGTTCTGGGACGAGTAACACAGAAATTTCAGTTAGATCACTAATAAACAATCCCTTTCTAAAGGCTAAGCTACCAGAAATTATTTTAAGCAGTAGTGTTTAAAGACCACAAGATTAGACAAGATTCACACAACATAGTTTATTGCACAATGTGCTGTGTAGAGAACAGCCTGTCTTCTCCTAAGCTGGTGTGTACGTAACTTTCTGCAAACACTCTGCACACCTCATTGTCCACACACTACAGCTCAAGGCTGAAACTGCTGAATTGGAAGAGAGGAGGGAAACTAGTCGAGTTGTAAAAAACCAACCTGTAACCCTTTAGGCACAGACATCTCAAAGGTAAGTTTTTAGTCAAACATAAACCAGTATACCAGTGCATAAAACGAGACTAGGCTTAGAAAGTAGCTATAACTGAGATTTAAAAGGCAGACATTTAAAAGCAGATGCAATAAACACCAACCAAAAAGGAACTGATAAAAAAGTTTATAAGATAGAGACACTGCACCACATGTGATAAAAACCTATGGCAGGATTTTCAGTTTAGTAGGTAAAGGAACAAGTTAAGGTAACAGACATAGCTTATTTCAAGCTACTGAATCTTTATACTGTGAATTCTAGATAATGAGATCTCATGTAATCAACAGGAACTTAAGAAAATCTGTATAGATGTTAAAATCATTAAAGCAAAAAGAAAGAAATTGATGTATCGTGATATGATAATCACAGGATATTGGAAAACCAAACAGGATGAAGTAAGTTTCTCACAGGAATGATTTTGGTTAGGAGTCATTAAAATCTAAGAAAAGCTACACATAAGTTAATGAAATTAGTTCAATTTGGGAAAATAAATAAATAAATAAATAAAGGCTGCTTTTACATATATGTATACTTTATATATATATATATATGGACAAAAGGCCTCAAAAATGCCAGGGCCTCCTTTGTGAACTAAAAGACGACTTTTGTTTATACCAATTAGTAACTAAGGTTATCTGAAAACTATGGCAAAAAAATGGAAAAAGCAAAAGCAGAATTTAAATCAATAGTGATCAGTTTTAGACAGGCAAAAATCAATGGAGAGGACATAAACATGTTAAAGGAGAATCTAGAACTACTTATTGTGGGGAAAAAAAAAGTTAAAGGGCATATACCAGTGTATACAAAGTATGGATCAGAAAAAGTGAATCAGAAATATCTATACACTTTTCTCCGCAGTACAAGTACTGGTCACAGTAAGGTAAAGTAAAAAAAAACAACAAAACAAAAAAACCCCACCTTTCATACAGTTGTACAGCATAGTTGCCAAGTAGCATACAGTTCAAATCACAGATACCAAAAAATATGATTAAATTAAATGGCTTTCAGACAGGCTTAAAATGAGGGAGAAACAAGATAGAAATAAAAGTCTTTACACCCTGAAATATTCATAATCTTCCACACAACAAATCTGCCTATTACTAAAGTAGATGTAGGGCATGAAGTACAAGAGATAACCAAGAGCTCTTGCACAATAAGTTACTAGACATCTTCTAAGCAATTTTTACTATTCCACATGCTATTTACAATTTCAAATCAAGTCTCATTATACTGCATATCCTCTGAGCAGAATAGATACCAAGTTAAACAGCAAATGGTAGCTATCAAATATTCTCCACTACTTTTCCATAGTTATACATCACTGTTTCTTATTGTTGACAAGAATAGGTAAGACTTTGTATCAGGAGCAATTATTTTGACTGTAAATTTTATTTTCCCAATACAAAACATTTTTATCATGTATTAGTGATAAACATTAATTAAATATAATTAATTAAATTACCCTAAATAATTACAACAGGCAAAAATTCTTCATCAAGTACTGCCACTCTGCTTTTCTGGTAAAGCAGGTTACTGTCTCTCTAAAATTAATAAAAAGACAAAGCTTTAAGCTTCATGTTCGTTTTGCAGGAAGTCTACCATACAAGGATTCTCAATGTGGCTTTGGATGCATCAGTCTCACAACTACAGAGGTTCAGAGCTTTTTCAGCTCTCTCCAGATCTTAATCAATTGTGAGAAAGATTAATATTCCATGTTTGCTCTTCCTCCCAGACAAGAGGCTTATGGTGAACCTTGAAGAAGATTAATGTTCTAACCATACTCCCCGTCCTGCCTCAGTTTCTCCTGAATTACCACTCAACATGCTTCAAGCAGGCATCATGAAAAACTGCTTTAGCAAAATAATGCAATACTCCTTTACACAGTTTTCACACCTTGGTACATCTAAAGTCATGACAGTCTATTTACTAATCTTCCACCATACATTATGTTTTTGTAATTCTCCTGACCTCCTAAAGTACTCCATGCAATTTAACAGCCCAACACAGAGCCTATAGTTTTGAGAAATCTAAAATTTTGGATAAAATTAACTGTGGGTATAAAGGTATATTAGATTTAAGAATACTACTACCTATTTAATCTTAAATAAATTTCTAAGTTTTTAACAGAAGACTCAACTATCATTGTAGTCTTTTAACAAGCAGAAAAGAACTGGAAGAAGTAGGGAAGAGAATAATCTTTTACAAGATAAATCTGCAGGCCAAAAATAAAACCTCTATTCTACTAAGATCCATGTTTAAAGACTTTTACATACTAAATTCCTCCCCCCATCCCATAATAATATGAATAGATGCCATCAAGTACAGAAAGATATAATTTCTTCTTGTAAATCAGCTCAGGATCACTCTCTATAGATAAACTTTTCAGTGTCTAGCTAAATATTATAGCTCCAGTTGGCCAACAAAAGCTTTACTCCACACAGAAACTTTTAAGAGTATTTCTGAAATATGGGCTTCCCTTACAGAAGACTTAAACAAGCCACTAAAGATCTAAATAATTAATTTAAAAGCAGTAACACTGCAATAAACTTGCTTGGTCTGCATATTAATACATCATTCAGAATCAAGGGGGAAGAGAAGGTAGCACTAAATTCTTTTCAAGTCTAAGCAGAAATATTTTTATGGAATAAAAAAATATAAAATAAATATAAAATATATTTCCTGGAATATAAAAAGCTTACTCTAGAGGAACTAAATCTGTTCTGTCAGTGTATACTGACTTCTCCAGACTAAAATAAAAATTAAGAATCTTTAAGACCACAAAGTCAGGGATAGGATGAAGAATGAAGATAAAATATCAACGAGAAATGCAAGACTGGGTACCACCAACTTTCACTTCCGTTACCCTAAGTAAAGCACAAATAAGAAGACCGTAGTATTTATTACAGCCTTTCTTTCATATCAAATCAATGTTAAACATTTAACAGATATCAGTCTTGCTGACATTTTAGTAAGATCCTCTTTAACACCTCACAAAAAATTATTTTAAAGCACTTTCAGTTGCTAAAACCAGAATCTTCACACTCTTCAAAGAGCACAAACTAAAGCCTCCCACTCCTAGCTGAACCCACATTGATATCCACTCTTCTCCAGATGACAGTCATATGATTCACAGATCCCTAATATCTCAAGGTCCTATCCACTAATTCAGCCACAACTGTCAACAGGTGGAGGAGTGAGGAAGAGAGTCTACTGGACTCAATCCTTAAATTAGACAGTATGTCAAGGTCAGATTATTTAGGCTAACTTTGCCCCTCTTGACAGGTCAGGAGGCCAAGGGGAAAACAAAAAAACTCTGTACTATATGCAAGACTTAGCACTTTTCTCTGAATTCAGCTGCACAGTACTAAAAATGGTACTAGTGTATGAAAAGCTAGACGTGAGTAGGCAATGCGTGCTTGCAGCCCAGAAGGCCAACTGCATCCTGGGCTGCATCAAAAGAAGTGTGGCCAGCAGGTCAAGGGAGGTGATTCTGCCTATCTACTGCACTCTGGTGAGACCCCACCTCAAGTACTGCATCCAGCTCTGGAGTTCTCAGCACAGGAAAGAAATGGACCTGCTAGAGCAGGTCCAGAGGAGGGCCACAAAAAATTATCTGAGGGATGGAACACCTCTCCTATGAAGAAAGGCCGAGAAAGCAGGGATTGTTCAGCCTGTAAAACAGAAGGCTCTGGTCTGAAAGACCTTACTGCAGCCTTTCAATACTTGAAGGGGGGACTATAAGAAAATGGTGACAAACTTTTTAGTGGGGCCTGTAGCGACAGGACAAGGGTTAATGGTTTTAAACTCAAAGAGGGTAGATTAGACTAGATATAAAGAATAAATTTTCTACAATGAAGGTGGTGAAACACTGGAACAGGTTGCCCAGATTGGTGGTAGAAGCCCCATCCCTGGAAAAATTCAAGGTCAGGCTGGACAGGGCTCTGAGTAACCTGATCTAGTTGAAGATGTCCCTGCTCACTGCAAGGGGGTTGGGCTAGATGACCTTTAAAGGTCCCTTCCAATGCAAATCATTCTATGATTCTACAAAAAAAAAAAAAAACAGCTACTCCAAGTGCTAAATATTCTTTTGGTCTGCATTAAAGTCATCACTGAAACTAAGAAACTTTACTACCAAGACAACATGCTAAAAACATATATTACTATTCATTTTGTACTAAGTGCTACACCTAACCATTCCCCAACTCCCAGCTGTTCAAAGTTTAAATAATCTTCAGACACATGAAAAATATTTAACACATTTAAATGTAAAATTTGAAAAGGAAAATTAGGGCAGTATTTCCTAACGTGAAGAAAAGCATTCAGTCCAGCTACTGAAAGCACCATGTCACTCTCTTGAACACGCATCCATTGCATGCACACTTTATATCTTACTGACCATGTTGCAGGGAACTAGTATCCTGTATCAAAATAATATAAAGTATTCAAACTAGAATTCTGACAAGTTTGCTTTCTATGTAAATAAAAGCCAGCATTCAATAACAAAAGACCTAAATTTTAGGAAAATGAAGCTTTTTTTTTAATTCCTCATCCGTTCTTCAGATATATAAGATGAAACAGAACCTTGGCAAGGTTCTTTTAAAAATTATACTGCTAAATTTCTATTTGGGTTAACAACATTTCCGAAGTAACAAACTGTCCTGTTTGCAAGATGAGGCAAACTGAAGACACAGAAAATAAGGAAGTGCATTAAGGCATGGGTCCAAAGCAATCAGATTGCTTTTATTCTGCAAATGCTGTAAACATACACAACCATAAAGCTGTATTACAATATGCTTTTGAAAGAAGCCTTGAAGATGCTGAAGAAGCAAGTGCATTTCAATACCCACCTTGAAATGTCAAGACAAAGGTTCAGGAAGAATGTATCACTAATATGTGATTCCTACTGTCTTTTGAACAAACTACTTCATAATTTACATCAAACTTTCCCTCTGACATATAAAAACTTTATTTTTCTTCGGTATGCAAGTACAGTAAGAATTTACTTACCACAGCAAGCTGCGTGCGTGATGCTACTGTATGAAACACTGCAGGCATCATGAGAGATTCTTCTACTTTCAATTCCATCTCATTCTCTGCTGAAAATGTGGTTTTGGGGATAGCTGGTGGACGTTCACACAAGATCATTTCTTTGTTGAATAAAAAAATTGGGTTGGTATCCTACACTCAAAAAGAAAACGAAACCAAACACTGAGTAAAGGCAACATTCTGTTCAATCATCAATTATATTGTCATGTGGGTAACATGTCTTAAGAACTCGTTTAAATCTACAAGTGGAATACATAAACATCTGTTTCTCAAAGCAAAGAAATCCAACCAACAGTACATTACAGAAAAATATTTACAAATCCCATAGTAAAATATATTTTTCTTCCCCTATAAATGACAGTTTAGATGAAGAATACAGTATGCACTTACTGTTCCAGCACTGTAACTACACACTCTCCTGTCTGGTGCCATACACTCTCCTCCATTGACAACCAGCACTTGGTGCTGAATAGCAATCTTATACTTTGTTTGAATTGCATGTTTCAGATCAGCCACACTGGAAAAAATTGGAAGGAAGATAAGACAACACTATCAGCATATAATGTGTCTCTAATTTTACATATTCCTGTTACAGAGACAAATGACTTGTCTGTGTCAAAGCAGAACTTTTTTTAAAGGACTATTACTTTTTATTCTGCACAGTGACATATTTCCAAGTTTTGTAAGTGCTGTAATGTGTTGCACTCTGGATATCCAGCTATCAGCTAAAATAAGACAGCGTCTGCATTAATGGTAAGTTATCAATCTTTTTCTAAGGAAATCTGATACCATGCTGAAATGCTCAACTAAGTCACATTCAGCATTTAGGATAATAACTGTAAAAGTCATATTGTCACAGAATCACAGAATGGTAGGGGTTGGAAGGGACCTCAGGAGACCATCCAGTCCAACCCCCCTGCCAAAGCAGGTTCCCTACAACAAGTTGCACAGGAAAGCGTCCAGGTGGGTTTTGAACATCTCCAGATATGGAGACTCCACAACCTCTCTGGGCAGCCTGTTCCAGTGCTCTGTCATTCTCACAGTAAATAAATTTTTCCTTAAGTTTGTATGGATGTTCTTCGAATATATATTTTATGAACAAACAGCTGACTTATTGAAACCCTAGAAGACAAGAGAATTAACACTTCATTATGCATAATATAAGCACAATTTCACCTAATCAACTCTGAGTGATTTACTGCACATGAAGCACATGAAGTATAGCACTTAACAATAACAGGAAATTAAACAATCCATATATATGCACAACAAATTCATATAAACATTGCAGACACTTAATGTGGAAACAGTAGATTAATAAACCATCCTTGTTTTTGTTCACTATCCTTGTATCTTTAATTCTTGGTGATGACATTTTAATGTTACTGCTTATTTTAGACAGTTCTAGACTTTGTCTTTAAGACACAGGCAAGCAGCAAACTAAACAAGAATTTCCTAATACAATATAGTAGCTGACCCAAATTACAACACACTAGGGTAGTACCTGTGCAAAGGTATTAAAAAGCTTCAGAGTATCAAGTGAATAATCAATAGAAGCATCAATGGTTTTGATAAAACTGGCATGAAGTGTAACAGTGCTACTGGCTATATGGTACTTGAAAAATAGAGATCTAAATATCTAAAATAACCATGATTTAATATGACATCATGAATTCACCACAAACATCTTATGAGAACAAGCTTGTACTCGCCAGCTGTGTTACAGCAGGCATTCACCAATCACCTCCGTGGTCTTTGGGAAGATAGGTTGGCCTGTCCATGTACAAGGAGATAGGTACAGGACCCAAGAAAGCTAATTTTGCTTTATATACAGATATAGAGAATAACTGTTCAACTGAAGAGCCTTGGATTTTCTGTGATTCAGACACTGGAAAGCTTCTTTCTCAAAGAACTACCCAACTGAGTAAAAAGTCAGCCCTCACCGAACTATTAGGTGCCCGATCTGGCAGTGCAGAGGCTTTACGTCACTCACCATGATTTAGGAACAAAATGTCACAATGTACAAGACAGCATACAGGGGTGCTGACACACCTGCAAGTGACCCAGCAGATCCAGAATGGCTGAGATGAAATACTATCTCATGCTGAATAATACTCTGAGTGTCAGTGGGCTTTGCAGAAGAGCACACAAAAACAATCAGTATAGACAGTCTTATGGCCCTTCCACCCCAAACAAGTTTCAAAATCCAGATTAATTTGGTGAGTCATGAAAATTACAAACAGGAATTCAGGAGAAAGGAAACGATGAATTTGAGCACAAAATCCATGATAGAAGTCTTTCAAGCACTATTACAAGCAGCTCGTTCATCACTGATAGAATATGAAGACAGTAGGTAAGCTTGGCTCTTGCTAGTTCCAAAGTGTATGGGCTACTATGGTAATATACACGATTTACTTATTAGATCAGAGTCCCACATGAGAACAAGGAAAAAGGATGCAATACATGGAGTGTATCTAGACCTCTCTAAAAACATCTTTATATTTACAAGATGCCTTTAAAGTGCAGTGAAAAAAAATTACAAATAGCAAAGTTGTTGGGACTTAACTGTGATTCTGTAACACTGCTCATGTTTCAGGCAGTTAGGTATTCAGAAGTTTATGTTTCACATATAAAATGCTGTAAAACATTTTGGAGCCTTACAACATAGGACTGAATCAACTTTTACCCATCCTGGACATGACACAAAAATCTATACGCTAGTTCTTTAGCATCCAGTCTAAAAATACTAGAGTGCACATTTTCTTCAGGATGCTTATATACTGACAGGAGAAAGAATAATCTGCACAATTTCTTCTATGATGACTATCAGTAAAAAATAAACCTTTTACAGAGGAATCTTAAATAAAAATATCATCCAATGAAAGGTCACAGGAGATCAGAAGTCATTCTGGCAGTTTTTCCAAAAAGCAGCAAACATAACAGTAGACTGAGCTAAGACCAGGCTATCCTCTGTCACTACCCCAGAAAGCAAATAATCTCTCCACTCTTTCATGGGACCTCAAACACACACAATCACCTGCAAGGCATTGAAAATGCTAATAAAAAAACCCACCCAAACAAAACAACAACAAAAAAAACCCAACAAAATTCACTCAAATACATGAAAACCTAGACAATAACTACATAGACATATTAAAAAACAACCAACTCTCCAGAACTCAGTATAAAAAAAGTATACATAGAATAGATACTCGTTTGTTTGGAAAGAAAAAAAAAATTATTTGGGGAAGGAAAAAAAACTGCACAATTGCAGCCAGAGAGAGATGGGATAATATGTGAGAAACAACTGTGAAGACACCAAAGTCAGAGAAGGAAGGGGAGGAGGTGCTCCATGAAGCAGAGCAGATACCCCTGCAGTCTGTGGTAAAGACCATGGTGAAGCAGGTTGTGTCCCTGCAGCCCATGAAGGACCATAGTGGAGGAGATACCAACCTGCAGCCCATGGAGGACCCCACACCAGAGCAGGTGGATGCCCAAAGGAGGCTGTGACCCTGTGGGAAGGCCACACTGGAGCCAGCTCCTTGCAGGACTTGTGGCCTCATGGAAAGAGAGAAACCCACACTGGAGAAGTTTTTGTGGCAGGACTTGTGACCCCATAGAAAAGACCCATACTGGAGCAGTTCACCAAATCACAGAATGGTAGGGGTTGGACTATCTAGTCTAAACCCCCTGCTAGAGCAGGATCACCTAGACTAGATCACACAGGAACACATCCAGGTGGGTTTTTAATGTCTCCAGAGACAGAGACTGCACAACCTCTCTAGGCAGCCTGCTCCAGTGCTCTGTCACCCTCACAGTATTTCCTCATGTTTAGGTTGAGCCTCCGGTTTTCCAGTTTGTGACCAATGTCCCTTGTCCTGTCACTGGACACCACCAAGAAGAGTATGGCACCATCCTCCTGACACCCGCCTTTTAGGTATTTATAAGCATTGATGAGATATCCCCTCAGCCTCCTCTTCTCCAAGCTAAACAGACCCAGCTCTCTCAGCCTTTCCTCATACAGTAGATGCCTCAGTCCCCTCATTATCTTAATGGCCCTGTGCTAGACTCTCTCCAGTAGTTCCTTGTCCTTCTTGAACTGGGGAGCCCAGAACTGGACACAGTAAGTTTGTGATGAACTGCAGCCCATGGAAAGGACTCACACTGGAGAAGTTCATGCTGAACTGTCACCCATGGGAGGGACTCCATGCTGGAGAAAGGGAATGGCATGAGGAGTTCTCTCCCTGAGGAGGAAGGAGCAGCAGAGACAATGTGTGATGAACTGACCACAACTCCCATTGCCCATGCCCCTGTGTGGCTCTGGGGAAGGAGGTAGAGAAACTGGGAGTAAAGTTGAGCCCCAGAAGAATGGAGGGGTGGGGGAAAGGTGTTTTAAGATTTGGTTTTATGTCTCATTACCTTACTCTGATTTGATTAAATTAATAATTTAATAACAAATAAGTTAAATTAATTTTCCCCAAGTGAAGTCTGTTTTGTAATCGGTGAGTGACCTCTCGCTGCCCTTATCTTGACCCATGAGCCTTTCATTCTATCTTCTCTTCCCTGTCCAATTGACAAGGGGAGTGATAGAGCTGCTTTGGTGAGCACCTGGCATTCAGTCAGGGTCAACTCACCACATTTTAATTTAAAAAACAAACAATACACAACTAATTTACTTTCTTACTTTTGTACAGCAAGTTCCGTATCAAAGGTAAGCGTAGTTCCAGTGTTGACCAGAAATACATATAGCTTCATGATGATTTCTTTACGTCTCTGCAGTTTATAACTTCTACTGCTAAAATCATTTAGAAACTGGAAAAAAAAAAATGAAGTGTTAGTTCATATACAAGTTCTGAAAGACACATATACACTTCTGAAAACACACTTTTAGATATATAGTGGGTGAATATATCAGCTCTCAAATTGCTCAGTTCTTTATGTAAATATGCAGATGCTTCTCTGACCAGAAACATGGCCAAGGTAAGCCTCCGCATATGAAGATAGTTGGGAGAACACATGAAAATATACACTGAGGAAAATTAGAAAAAAAAACAAAAAAAGACTACTTTCAGTTGCAGAGGCCACCATCTCAGACCATTACCTAGCTTTTACAAACAGCAGCATGATCCACGCTGTAAGTATTCATTCCTCAACCCTATCCATAGTTTTTTCACTCAAACATATGGAAATATTAGCAAAAAAACAATAATAAAAATATTTTGCTAAGATTATGTAGATTTTCTTTTTGAATCTCTCCATAATTAAGTAATAGTTTCAAAAAACACTTTCCTCTGTTTTCAGCACTAGCTAAATCTGTAGCCACTTTCTCGATCACTAATAACAAATATGGAGATACTAAGATAGTGCAGTTCAACACATTGGACACATTTTCAGTTCTGTGCACTACAAGAATCTGGGTGAGTGATTATAAGCACACGTTTTTCCAGTGTACATAACAGAAGAAAAACATTGAACTGCTTTGTAAAACATTGAGATTTAATCTGAGGTTTTATCACTGAAATACTCCATACTTCTGAGCCTTTTTCTCTTCTTCTCCACAGGAGCTCAAAAGTTTATGAATAATTTTCTCCACACTAAGAAAGCTGCTGCAGAAGTACAGCAACTAGCACTGCAGTCACTAATGACCTGAAATTTTTATGTGGATGGAGTTATGAAAAGTTAAGCTGTAAGTTTTAGACACTCAGCAATACTCTTATATCACTATAAGAATGACTTTTTGGATTAAATTACTTCACAGTAAGTATAAGAAGTCCCTCTTTCCCTGAAATATGAACAGGACACACATGCAAGGTCTACACAGCTAACTGTATTATTCTAAAATGAGTCTGAATTCGCATTTATCTCTTTGCCTAGAGAGAAAAATTGACAAGCCATAGATAAAAATAGCAAAAACATCATTAAAATGGGGAAGGGGAGAGCTTTTACCAGGTTAGTAAGTCCAGAAAGTCAAAAGAGCTTTCTTTCAAGAATGGTTTTCCACACATTTTTCAAGTATTATAGTACATATATTAGTCAAAACTTTCACTTTCACAAAGCTTCAGAAACAGAACTACATCAAATAAAAAAGCCCCAGTTAAATAATTTGATCTGAATTGAGTTTTAATGTCTTTAAACTCAAACTCTAATATACTCAGTGGAACCAGTTTCAATTTACTTTGGAAAAAGAAGAATATACTCTATAAACAAAGTTACTGGAAAACTGCTGAACACCAAGAACCAGATAGCAATAATTTATTACTAAATGATTTGGCCTAGGTTTCAGAATTAATCAGTCTCACCTGTAGAAAGACTTCTTTTCACAAAGAGTGTATTTGCGACTGTGGTCCAGGTAGAATTATAAACAAACATGTGAAATAATACAATGCTTAAAGCAGGCACCATGGAGCACCCACCAAAAAAACAGAAAAAAAGAAAGAAAAAAAAAAAGCTCTTTTCCACATAAGCAGAGTAAATGGCTTGTAGAGTATCTAGTTTTCATATAAACATTGCTTTCTGAGCTCAAGTGATTCAAGTGATAGTTAAGAGAGAATCTGTCCAGAAACCTTATGTACATACAAAGTGAAATGTTAATCAAACAATTACCTCTCCATACCTTAATACTAAAGCTAACTATTTAAAACACAGAAAGAAAAAACATTATCAAGATCAAAAATATTTATGACAGCATCAGCAGTCTCAAACTTTTTAACTTCAAGTAAAGAATTACCTTCAGGCACTATACAAAACTACCACCTTCTTCAAATTCAAGAGAATAAATGTGCACATTCACTTTACTTGATTTTTGGCAACAGAGTAGCATGGCTGTTCAAAGCCAGAGAAGATCTGCAAAGAAAAGATACAGAATGCAATTACATGTATTATTAAAATGTCAGGATGTTATGGTCACCAGTGCATCTAACCCAGAAATCAGTGCATGTCAATGCCAGAAAAAAAATAATTATGTGGTAGTATTTTTTTTTTAATTAACAATGCTATCCAGTTAAAAGTCTGCTTAGAACTGCTACATACCTGAACATTTTTGCCCATAAGCTTGATTTAAAATAATCATTAGTGATATCCTTCAGTATTTACAAGGATGCAAAGTCAGTTCACTGAAAAGTATTTTTCAGAACTGCTGCAGAATGCTGATATGATGATGATGAGCAATACAGAAAGTCACAACAAAGTGCAATTTATCTAAGAAAATCCGGTGTAAAAAGGCACGCATGCTACTGCTGTTGAATGAACAGACTTATCCTGCAGCTGTATCCAACAGACTCCTGGAATCAGCATCACCTTCCTTATCAGAAACAAGGTAACCTCATTTGTTAAGCTATTCACCTCCTTCCAAAACATTTGTTAGATTTTTTTTTTATTTTTTAAATAAACTGAAGATGTTACCATTCCCAGCTGCTCCTCACTGGCTTTGTTGCCAGGGGCTTCCTCTCCCAGAACTACTGTTTAAACTACAGTTGAAACTACGACAACCAAAGTGAGATGGATTAACAAAGGTGGTCTTTTTAGGCTACCCTACCTAGTTCATTATAACTATTTTCAGTTAAGTAGTGGTGCCAAAGGAGAAGGAGCCCTTGGCAAGGAAGGCGATGATGAGCAATTGGGCTCAGGGCAGTCAGGCAAGTGCACAATCAAACTCCGAACTGCAAACAAACATTATTTCTATCACGTTAATGCCCTAGCAAGCTTTCTGAGAAGATGATCAGGCACTATAAAGGGTGATAATCCATTACTAAAAATAGGTTTGCTGAAGCATGAAAACCATTAGAACGTGTAAATCATTTTATAGAACTCATGCTACTAACGGTCAATCAAAAACACTTCATCCCAAATTTGAACACCTTATGATAAAGAAAAAAAATTACACAACTATTACATGTATTTTAGATGCACGGAACAGACAGCATTTTGTTAGGCTGGTATGTGAGCCACTATCTTCCTCCCTCCTGTCCATTCCCTCTTTCATCCTATGAAAAATGCACACACCACCTTGTTGGAAACAAAGGTACAATAAAATGCAAAAAATCAATGTGTTTAAGTACCACCATTGGAAAATCAGTAACTGAAGTGTCCTTTTCCAGTTTAGCTATCAGCAGTCAGTAGTTATACTCGAGTAAAATATATTTATGAATACTTGCTTTAAATCAAAGTAATGTACTTTAACATGAATAACAAGAAACTAGTGAAACACCTCTGCCACAAAGTATGATAACAACACTATAACCTCTATTCTTCTAATTCTTTTGCAACCATTAAGAAGTCAAAACACAAGTGTTGTTTCTTCCATCCAACATTGAACAAACAATCCTAGGGGAACAGAACTACACTCACACAGGCAGGACAAATTTGTATCGTCTCACTATTAGGTTACTATTTAAAGAAGGTGGGGTGGAGGAAGTAGAATCCATCCACTCCCAAGTTTACCACGAATTTCACTTGGTACTTCCAGGAACAGAGGAGTCGTGTGAAGCAAGGTTTCAGAGAACACATGCCTCTAACACCAAGCTCTCTTGCAGATCCACTGGTGCCCTATAAAGGCTGGCCGCGGCCCTGCCTTCAGCAGGAACTATGTCAAGTGCCTCTTTCCAGCTGCCCATTTTCACAACACAGGAAGAAACTGAATTTTGAGAGCTCTCCCTAGTCTTGAACCTCTGGACAACATCTGGCCACAAAGTCCAAGATTAGTTAAAGGGGGAGATGCATGAAAACCAGCCACAGTTGCCCTAAAGGTCAGGTTACAGCAGACTGTTACAAGGAAGGTCAGCTACATATCACAAATCAGGCTTCAAGTTTGTTCCCAGTATTCACGAATATTATGATTCAGCAGGAACAAGTTTTTAAGGTAAGCTTGGTGTGAAAGTCAGGTACCATCAAGCTTCAACAGAATATGTCCATAAACACATACATTTTATTTTCCTTCTGTTTGTATTACCTCAATAGGCCATTATGAGAATTTCAGGCTTTTTTTAGCATTACAGTGTTAGAAGTTCAGGCTTTTTAGTGTTACATTGCTAAAATTACTTTAATTAATTTCAATAAAGGTTGAACAATTATGGGATTTGACAACTACTGAAGACGGAGATGCTAACTATATAATCAAACTGCAACAAAATTACTAATCCACACAGATTATTTATTTGAATTGTGTGACTTGCAGCATTAGATGCAAACTATCATATAAACTAGATTCTTCAAATTATTAAATTATCAACAGCCACTAATTATCAGCAACACTATTAAAAAAATAGCTGAAAATTCAAAAAGGAATTTTCTGTAGCAGCTGTCAGAGCAGACAGAAGATGGCAGACACGAATGTAAGAAAAAGAATGAGATGACAAAAATTAAAGAATAGCACAAAGTAGAAAAAGCTTCCAGAATTAATTCAGAAGATGTATATTTTGTTACAAAATATATAGCTAACAAAACACCAAAACCAGCCATGAATACATTACACTGCTTATATTTATTTCACTGCTCTACATTGTCTTTACATAGCAATGCAATTACTACATCTGCTTCACTTCATGAAAGTATTGTTAGCTTTTCCTATACAATATAAACTCTTCAACAACTGAGACTTTTGAAGTCTGTATTAATCAATACTTTCCATGCATGTTGTTTAGAAGTTTTGAAATGCATCTTATTTAGTTCAGAACATGCTCATCATTATACCTGCAAAAGGAAATGAATGTCTGTTTACAGACTTTTGCTTTTCGTAATTACAGTACAGGCATCATGGACTTCACAGCACTCCACAAATAATCCTATGGCCACATTAACCATCCATTTTTGCCATTAACTGCAGAATCCCTGCTCCATTATCCAATTCTGACTGTTCCATTGTTTCATGGTACAATTCCTTCTGACTTCACAAACTCAAACACTGAAATATGGCATTCAGGGCAGGACAAAGACAGAAATCAACCTTTATGCATTTTGGGTTTAAAGGGGCATTATCAACTTCACTTTAAGTTTCCTCTACGATATCCCAATATTTAAGTTCATACAGGTGGTTTTGACACCTCATTTCCCATGCCTCCTTTATAAACTGGATTACAAACTAAACCTAAGCAAACAAAGTCATTAATACTTTTTAAAAAAAAAAAAAAACAAACCAAAACAACTCCCTGGAATTTACACTGAACTGAAATTCAGTTTAAAATTTAACTGAAGCCAAAGTTACAGCTTTCCTTTAAACCCAGCTGCTTAAAATTCCATTTTTACAACAGTCACACACCAACAGCAGAAGCTACCTTGCTTTCTGTGCCTGGGGAAGTACTGTTGCATATCTGTATAGAAAGTGCCATACTTAGCAACGCTTCATCTCCCAGGTCACAGAGGACCAAAAGGCCCACACGCTTCCCTCCCCCCAAGTATCTCTTCAGGTTAGAAGGGGCTCAACTCTGAAATCATACAAACAGAACTAGCTTAACTACCTAAGCAAGGCAAGATTCTCACTGTTCACTCAGAAGCCTGCAACTCCACATTGCTAACTATTAGACATTCACATAGCTCCGTATGAACATGCTTCCTGTATGCTGATAATAAAGGAAGTTTATCTTTTCCTCCTGCAGACCAGCTCAGGCTATACTGCAGGTAACAGTGTCTCCAATATGAGTCATAAATGTTACCCTGATTCCAAGGGTCAGGCATCTCACAGGCGATCACTGCAAAATTCCTGCCTGTCAAAAGGTCAATTCATCTGAGGCAAAGGCTGACAAGTCTGTCACATGCTTGAAAGATCCAAATGCTACTCCTCATTCACTTAATATCTTATCTGGAAAACATCTCCCCTCAAGCAGAATATACCTTTATTACCTCCAGAGATGGAGAGACAGCTTTGGGGCATATTAACTTCTTATTAAGCTGTGCTTCATATCCATACAAGAAACCCTACGGTTTGCCTTTGAGATGCTGCAATTCCTCTGCTTTCACCTTTCTCTCCTCTCCTTTTAGATCAGGATTTCCTGTTTCATTTCAATTTAGGCAACTTTATAATAGACAAAGGTACAAGACTAGCACAGAATGTTCCTTCCACTTAATTTTGTTTTCTCCTACAAACTCATCTTCTACCTCTATTTCTTTTTTTCAGGTTTTTCAGGTGCCCTTCTCAAAAAAATGCTCTCTTGCTTCAACTTGCACACATAAGCAAAGGATTTCATTGCACATAAATCCTAGTATCAAAGGGAAAAAACACAGAGAATGAAGGTGAATTTAAGGAAACAAACACCTCCTTCACATTAGTTGTAAGATTACCTCTAAAAGCAGACTTCAAGGAGCTTTCTTCAATACTGCAACCCATGTATCTAACCAGAAATATCTTAATTTTGCAGAAGACTACTATCACCAGCAGAACAGACAGAATGACCTCATTATGATGGTATACCTTCTTTACTAATGCTTTTAGCAATAGAAATGGCTTAGTTTCTAAAATATAATGCAAACGCATACCCTTATCTGAACAACCAAGTGTTGAAAGGAAATATGCTTTTAAAGGCACTTAAAAAACTTAAAGTAAAACTTCTTTAAAACAAAATCCTAAACTATGTGATGAATAAATAGTAGGGCTCCTCCCGATGTAGCTGCAGAGTAAAATTTCCTCTGCTCCTTCAAAATAAATTTAACCAGAAGATCAGATCTAATCACCGAGATACATGTTACTCCGGGTGGAGATCCTATCTCCCATTACCACCTTATACCAAAGCCTATAAACCTCATATTCAAGCCACACTGTAGTCTTAGAGAAAGACTGTCAATCCCTGACATCTGTAAGGTGCCATCTGGAGCTCTATTTATACTCTGTCGAGATGTACATCAGGCACAGAGGCGGTTACTTAATTACAGCATCTCCAACAGTCAGTGTGTTGTTAGCAGCTCTCAAACTCAGCTGCTGGTCAGTAAAGCAAGTCTTTTCTGCTCAACACAGGAATGAAGCTGCAGTTCTGCAGAGCACCCAGGAAACACACCTAGTCCCCCCTACTTCCCAACTGACTAAAAAGGAATTTTAGAGCTCAGTAATTTAGTATACAGTAATCCATAATACAAGAGGGTTTTTTCACCCCTCTCTTTAAGATTAATCATTTTATACAATACCAACTTAATACTTAAGAGTTACATATGACTACCATATTCAGAATTGCTTCTGCAATTCTGAATTACATGGAAGTTTGTCATTCAGCAAAGCAAGTGCAGCAATACCTTCACAGATCCTCAACAAGATCAGTGGTGGAACAGCAGGAGATCAAAAGCAACTGCATCTGCACAGGTCAGAAAACATTGTACATTAAAGAGTAGCTTTGAAATCTGTGTGTCCCAAAACAATGCAGCTTCTTCCAAGTTAAAACGCAACTTATATCGTGAATTCTAGGAAAGTGAGTTTCAGACATGTTTATGAGGCAACAAGCACATTATTAGGCACTGTGTCATGATTCCACATGCATATTCACATCTGAGGGTTAGTATCTATTTACACAGCTTTTTTCATTATTTGAGGGATTGCCAAAATACAATCCATACAGTGGATCAGACAAAAGTTTTTCTCCTTCAACAGTAAAAAAAAAAAAAACAAAACACTTCACCACATTTTTCAAAACCCCACATCTCTTACCTGACAGAAAATTAAATTTCTGTGTCTCAGTTAACATATCTAAGAAAGCAAAATAAGGGTTTCTGACATTCTAATTGCTAGGAAACAGCCCACAGCCTGTAGAAGTACACTTCTTTCTGCCTTTTTTGTTTTTAATTGATGGAAAGAGTCTTTCCACAGCTGTCTGCAACTCTGTCTTTGACAGTTAACTGAAGGTTTTGCCAGCTTTTTTTTTTTATTTTTAATGTATAATTTTGCCACTTCAAAACCATTTGTAGACTACAAGTCTCCTTCCAATTACAGAGATTAATACATTCACTTTGCAAAGAATGGTGCTCTTGGTTATATGGAGCTTCAGGTGGTTTATTCAAGTTACTGACTGACTCCACACTGGTGGGAAAGTTCTCCCTGTAGACATATACTCTTTAAAAATAATTATCATGTAAAATCTTAGTGTTTGCAAACAATTCTGCAAGAAACAAACAACAAAAATTCCTTTATTTCTTACATGAAACTCAGACAAGTCGGCACCAATGCTTCTTTCATTAACACTCTTTCTCTGGTTAACCAAGACCACAATCACATAAACAATGGTTATAGTAAGAGCAGACCTAAGAATCCCTTTCTCAGACAGTTCTTCTCCTCCTCTCCCTGCACCAACTTTTCCGTGGTGCAACTTTCTGTACTTATATGGAATAAACTGAACTACTTTGCAGTAACAAGTTAGAAACAGCATACTTCCCCAGTAGTAAAAACAAACAAACAAAAAATCACAACCCACAACTGTTGAGATACTGCAACTGTATTCCTGCCTTACTGAACCCTGGTTGTGCTGTTTGCAGCTATAACATATACTAAATTGTTATTATATTACATCTGCTTTTTGAAATGTATAGGTATTTTATCTCCAAGTCTTTCACATAACATAAGTAAAGTTTACACATTACACCCCCTTTTTTTCATTCAGACAGAACTGAGAATTTTGAGTCATACTTTCATTTTTTGTTTAAAGAAGCATTCCCTGGGTTTGAATTAAGTCTCTTTCAATCAGCAGGTAACAGAAGTATTTGTAAAAACTATTTTTATTTACAATAAACAAATAAGTAATCTTGAGTTTACTAGCAGAATACCTGCAATACAGCATAAGCATAATATATTAGGAGAGGGCTGCTAGTCCAGTTACACAATGTTCTTATATAAGAATCTCCACTTCATCTGAATTTAATAAAAATACACACTTTAGAGAATGGAAGGAAAATTGTATAAATAAAAGCATTATTTTGTCAGTATGAACTGTCTGCCCTAGGCACAACTACACTAAGGGTCAAATATCCACACTCTGGACATACTGGCACAGTTATTTGGCATTAATAAACCAAAACCAAAATTTGAGATAAGTCACTGACATTCAGAGTCCCTGTAATATAAGGAAAACACCACCATGTAAATGATAAAGAGCAAAATCTGCTACAGCCATATCTACAATCTATATAATAGACAAAAGAATATATTTTACAGAATGTAGCATCAACATATTCAATCATACAAAAAAGTGATAGATAAATCAGTTACAAAAGAGAACCTGAGTAGTAAATCAAAATAAAATTTGGGAATTTGGGAACAGCTACCTCAAATGTTCACAGAAATAGGATTTCAGCAGCATGCCATTCTTAGCAGAATTTCTATTTGAGGTTTGCTAAGAGTTGTCTGATTTTTTTAACTCATGAGAGAAGTAAACCTTTCCCTTTGATTAGTTCTTCAATGCTGCTTTCTAGCTCTAAAATACACCTTACTTTTGATCTGTTTCAGCTGAAAACAGCATACTGGCCTTTCAAACACACCTTAAAGAGTAATAATGAAGACTGACGCACTGTCTGGCTATCATACAGACATTACTTTTACCTAATCCCTCCAAGTAACAAGAACAGGATATTGAAATACTGAACACACCAACAAAACTTTCCTACTCTCCTGAAAAAGAAAAAATACCGTTTCAAAAATAAGTCTTAGGAAGTAAGAAAATATGAGCTATTTCATAACAAGAAAATAAAAGTTTGGAAAAGTTCTGAGGTCAGAAACCCATCAGAATATTCCTTAAGCAGAGCTGCTCTCAAGCATTCGCAAATACTGGACCTACTGCACTACACAGCAGGACAGATGCAAGACATTTGGAACCCAACTAGCCAACAAAGTAGTTTTACATTTTACTTTCAATCAACAGGCAACCAACACAGGTCAGAGAGAAATTCGTATAACACTTAAAGAAGTCATTTCACATAGAAAGCAGGCTACCACATTCTACAACAGCTCATTTTCTAGATGCACAAACTACTAGATATTTAAATATAGCACACTGTAATCATTCCACCTTGATGTGATAAAGATAGCAGGCCCAGCTGCAAAATTTGTTCCCAAAAGGAACTGTCAACATTGCAGATGCGTGTAAAAAGCTACTCTAGCTGTTGCTTGAGCTCGTAGTTTGAGCTCAGAACCCTACTGGAACCAGGGACTGTAAACCTGAACAACAAAAGGAAAACACACACCTGGAGATGGACAGAAGACAAGTAAGAAATGCCCTGACACCACAGGTGGTTCTCCTAACCAGCCAACAATAGCCAGCTCCATCTGAGTCTCCAAATTAACATTTTGTATCAATAAATTTGGTTTGATATTTCTATTGACAAGTGCCAACATATTATTTCTATATTATTAACAATCTAGTTACACTCAAATTCCATTAAAAAACTCATCACCAAAGTACATTTACTTCCAAGCCTGCTTACGAATGGGGATAGAAATAGCCAGTACACGGCTATGATGTCTTCCAACTTCTCTTTCAAGTGATCTCTAAATTAGAAGGGGATTTGCAATATGAATTAGCTCATAAATAGAAAAGTAACTTTCACAATAACCACAGAATCCTAATTAGCTTAAAAAAACCCCATGGTTAGCAATTTCTCTATCACCATTCATCATGCTGTAGGCTTTTACGAAGAAGAATTTATGTAAGGATCTTTCAACTTGTACACCCAGATCATTACTACAACAAATCAACTACAAAATAGACACCTTGTAACTCCAGTAATTAGATTAGATTTACATATTAGTGATACTTTTTTTGCCTGCTTGGTATCCATGCATTCAATCAGGTCCTCCAGTATAATACAGTATTATGTAACTTGGTATCTTGTAATCAAGTGCTTGCTACTTGATAATACCGATTATCAACTCTGCATCAGAATGCTAACTATTAGTACGGTCCTTGAAAATAGAAAGGTATTAAAAATGTCTTTTTTTTTTCCTCTCTCTCTTCAGCAACTCCTCATATAATGTCATTGAGCTGTGGATCAAAATCAGGAGCACAACCTTCTTGAGCAATGTGCACATGCAGAAGGAGACGCATGACTGCTTGGACACTGTCCAAATGACTCTGAAGCAGCTCCTATGACGGCCGGGTATGCACGCTACCGTTCTTCATTTTCACTTGCTTTGCTTTACCACAATATGCGAATGAACCCAACCTGTGCAATTAAAATCTCAACATCCTCACATCACTCTGAGCCAGTCTTCCAGAGAAACTAACTGCTAGCTTAAAACCAAATAAAGTCTCAAGAACACTCTGATAACAACCTACCCTACAGGATAACATACAGAAAAATTCTTTCAAATGATCCTTCTGTAACTGCCGCTCTCTTATCAAAAGGAACAAATTGATATGCGCTACTCCTACCCCGACATACACTCACCCTCTACTTAACCAGGATAACTTATATTCTAAGAAATGCACTAATAGTTTAGAAATTATATTTTCCACCTTAATTTTTGCAAGTATGTGTCACCTTTGCTGTGTTCAGACAACATGCAAGGGACAATGTTTTAAACAGACACCACAAAAGATCTCAAAATAATCCTTGTCCTCTTCTCCAGTTAGAGTGCAAGTCTGCTGCACATGCTTCTAATTATAAATATGGTAACATGACATGGGGAGAGAGACAGCCCCTCAAGTATGATCTCAGAGACTACTAACCCAAATCTGTGCTGAGCACAAGGCCAGATCAACACAACACAGCAGAGGACAGGCTTACGCTTTTAAAAAAAAAAAAAAAAAATTCTACAAACTACACAGCTACTTGTACAAAGCGCACAGCAATAACATAGTTACAAAATGCAATTAGGTCTATCTCACACTAATTCATTATCCCAAAATATCTCATTTGTATTTCCAGCTCCATAACTGGCAGAGCTGGAGTCCCTTACTTCACATTTTTCTGTAAATTGTTTTCTTTACTACTCTCAATAGAATAAAATGAAACAATTTTGAGCTCCAGAAGCATTTAGAATAAGTACAAATACATCCTGCACACACTTGCATTTAAACAAAACTTAATGATGTTTAAAAGTCAATTTTTTTTCCTAGGTTAATACCTGCTTCTCAGCACTAAAGTTTATGTTAAAGCACTAGATAATAGCAAAGTACTTCCAGATAATAGCAAAGTACTTCCTTCATGTACTTCATCTTCTAAAAACCTCTCAAGATACTAGATATTAAACATTTTTTAAGTTCACAAATATATCATAATAGCACACAAGTTTCCTTTATTGTTATGAAGTAGAGTCTAGCATTCCCCATAGCACAGCCCAGCTGTGTGAACTTTAATTGTGAGAAGGATGTTTTTTTCAATCCTCATTATTTCTTCAGCACAGCTGAGCTATCTTTTACTATGTAGTCAACCAAACAACTTCAGACATGTAAGTTCTTCCACAAAGCCAGTTGTACACACTACTTCTAATACACATTTATGTGAGTGGCAGAAAAAAAATACTCAATCTCCTCATTTTCCCTCATAAAGAAATAAAGGTGGAAGCTTTAAATACAAACCACAGGGAATGGATCATGGCCAGAACATACACTTAATGACTTCAGACAAAAAAAAAGTGACAATAAAAAAGAGATATGGTTACAAGAGGACTAAATTAACATTTCTGAGTTGGTTCCGAGTATCCCAGGTTCAGGCATGATTCCCCGCCCCCCCCCCCAATCTCTAGACTAAGCTAAGTAAGAAACACGAGTGCTACAAAGATCGGTTAATTTCTTTTTCCCAGCATTCACACTTGATTTCTACCTCTGGATCACCGTCAGCCAGAACTCTGGCGGGCACTGAGAAGGAAAAGCCAGCACGGATGAGCAGAGCAGCCCGAAAGCTGACACGAAAGTAGTAACGAGAAACCGACGGGAAAATTCAGCGGAGGCCACAGGCTTCCTCGGGAGCAGAAACAGATAAACAACCGAGGGCAAGGCAGCACAACGCCTGTAAACACAACGCTTGTCCCGGCGCTCCTCCGACCGCTGCCGACGCCGCACACGGCGGCGCAGCCAGGCTGAGTCATTCCTTGTAGTAACTTCACGGCGAAGCCCTCGCCCCGGCGGCGGAGCCCTGGGCAGGGAGGGAGCACCCCGGCCCACCCGGCGCTGCCCCGCCGCCGCCGCCCGTTCCCCAGATTGTGCGCGGTTCCCCCGCCACCCCGGGACCGGAGCCAGCAGCGGGATCCCGGTCCTTCCCAACTCCACCCCGTCTCCCACATCTTTGTCGCCCGCCCCACGGGAGCAGCCCTGCGGCCAGAGCCGGGACCGCCGCCCCTTGGCAAGGCCGCCCGCCCGGTCACGGACCCCGCGCCGCCGGAGGTCCCCGCCCTCCACCCGGCTGGGAGAGGCCGAGACGAGGAGCGGGGCAGCGGGAGTAGCCCGCGCCTCACCCGGCGCCACTCACCCGAGGGTCCCGCGGCAGCGGCGCGCATCCTGCGGCGGCGCGGCCTCCCCCCCCGCGCGCGGCCGGGCCCAGCGGCTTCACGGGGACACGCGCCGCCTTAGCGGACACCGCGCCCGGGCGGGGAGAGGCGACGGGCTGGCGGGCGGGGAAGGCGGCGCGGGACGGGCTGGGCAGCGCGGGGACGGGGAGCCCTGGCGCCGCCGCCGCTGCTGTTTGTTATTGTCGTCAGCCGCTTCCGGCGCGAGGGCATGCCGGGAGAGGGCGGCCCGGAGGAGGAACCGCGCGGCGGAAGCGGCGGCTGCGCGTGGGTCCGGGGGAGGCGGAAGTTGCGCCCTCGCGCTCACCCCGGGAGACCCCAGAGACCGTTGAAGCGCGGGGTGGGCGGTCATGACCGGCGGCCGTTAACTGATCCGGCCCGGCTCGGTCTGGTCCATGGTGTGCCCGTTCCGAGACTCCCCTGGCGTGGGGCCCGCAGGCCGCCCAGGCCTCACCCCAGCGCGGGTAGCGAGGCGGGCACGACCCTCCGCCGCTTTTAACAAACGTGGGGTTCCTCCGTCCCTCGGCAGGAGAGAGCGGCTCCGGCTGTACTCACCGCCCCGTCCTCTCGCTGCCTCTCTGCCAGGGCCGAGGAGAAGGACGGGCCCCTGCACGGGCTCACAGAGCAGACCGAAAGCTGCAGGGTGGGAACCAGCCTCTTACTCCTGTCCTGAGAAAATGAAAGTGAACCTTGCACACGTCACTGGCAGGTTTCTCTTTTGTTACAGGTTTCTTTCTTTGAGATGAGGACGTAGCCACATAAATCAGAGAAGAGAAGAAGTAGCTTGTTTCACTCGGAACTGCAGGTGCAGGTCATGTTGCTGGAGTTACAGGCATCCACCAGCAAAGATTCCTTGAGCACAGCATGCAGCTGGGTCGTACCCTTCTCTGCTGCCTCACCATGACCTCTCCTTTTTCCATAACGGGCACCATAGGCAGTAGATCATGGAATGGAAGAAATTTGAAGCACAATACTGCAGCCAGAATATGAAGCAAGAACATCAGAAGAGGAATGCAGAAGAGAGTTCAATCATCTCATTTTCAGCCTGCAGGATAATGTATTAAGTGAAGTAGCTAGGTTTGTTATAGAAAGCATTTCTTTTCTTCACCTGAGCTTTCCTCTTAGGCCTGTGTAAACCTTATATGCACAGCCCTTCACTTCATTCTGTTTTGTACTTCTGGTTCATCAGCTTCTAAGTCTACTACTTCTGTGGACCAAACTTACGGTTTACACAGTAAATTTTTAGTAGCTACTCCTGCTGCAGAGCTTCCTGCCTGTCTGTCATGTTAAAAAGACAATGTTGAATGGTCACAGCCTATCCAGAAAGGTATTTGTTCTTGGAAAGTGCTACCCCCAAGGGCTTTTCAAAGCAAACTCTGCTTCATTATCCCCAGTTGCCACCTTGTGGCACCTGATAAACAAGCTCTCTCCAATCCTGCAGCTTGTTGGGAGATGTGTCTCAATTACCCACATTCTGAAAGATATCTTGGGCACTTCAGACTACAACAGTGAATGGAGCTGTGAAGTTGTCAGTACTCAAGCAAACAGACTTAAAGGGAAATACAATGCAAGTTTCTAACCAAGCACTTCAAGACAGTTTTGTGTAATATAACACTGACTATGTCAAAATTAAGTGTTCTTTTAGTTCTATGGATGTCAACATCTGCTTTTTGCATCTCCTGAAATGGTCTTTTCCTTCATAAAGTCTTTGAATGTGATGAAGGACTAATCTTTAGTGTGAAGGGAATGACATCCAGCTAGAACTTCACAAAACAAGTGTCGTGCATGCTATAAACAGGGAGATAAGCTAGAGGTAAAAAACAACTCTGAGGTTTAGTAAGCCTGAAGCACCAGTGAGTCTCATTAAACTTGTCTTGAGGAGACACTACTGAGAGTGACCTCTTGCAGTTTGAGAAGCTGAGAGATCAGCAAGAGAAGCAGCAGCAGCAACTCTTCAAACACTGAAGCTGCAGCACCAACAGGGTTTGTAGTTTTCTAGCAAAGCATCTCTGCCACTCAGATTCTCAGCAGCTGCATCAAATGAGGCTGAAGGCACTTGAGCATTTTTTTCACAGCATTTGTCGGACAACTGTTGATTTGAGAGGCAGCTCGGGCAGGACTGAAGCAGGATCTGAGGAGCAAGCAAAGGGCTACCAGCAAAGCAGGTTGATCTGGCTTTGTTCTTGTAACGTTTCATTATGTTGCTTCCTCTCAGAGTGATCCAGAGCCACTTCATGCCTAGCAACTAATTACAGGTTTTTTTCATGAGCCTGTCCAAACAAAGCCAAAAACTTAACATTGTACCTAGCACTTCTATCCTGAAAAGCAATATTTTAGTAAGATTATTTTGCCACAGGATATATGAAAAGAAAGCATTACATCAGGGTTGCTGATAATTCTTCATGTTTTCCAAGTGCTATATCAAATGTAGGTTATTATTTCAACATACTGTTTAGAAGTTACCTGTATGTTTTTTCACATTCTGTAAAACAGACAAGAACATTGAAGGTGTTTTGCACTATGTGCTTTTAATTTTGGCTGCTAATTTTGGTATACCAAAGAATGTATCTCTTTTAAACTACATGTTTAGGCAGTTGTAGTCAAGGAGCAAAAATAATTGGCTGTTCTGCAAAGGAAGGCAAGCTGGGAGCCAAGGCTAGCAGCAAGGCAGGCAGGGGTGCTGTCATGGGCATGGGGCACAGTCCCACAGGATAGGAGTGAGGTCTGGTAACAAAAACCTTGTTCAGCCACCAGCTCAGTGACTGGTGGACAAGTCTGTGGAGAGAAGGCAGGTCTAGGGCAAAGGCAGCACAGTACAGCAAGATCAGTGGGGTTACAGCTGCAACCTGGCTCAAGGAAGGGCAGAGGCCAAGGGTTGGAGCTTGAATGCAGCTCCTGAGCAAGGGGGAAGCAGTCCCCACACAGCGCTCTGACAGCAGCCTGTCCAGATGCCACTGTCATGCTGCGCCAGAGCTGTCCGCGAGCAGGGGCAGCCAGGCCCCTCAGAGGGGCAGAAGGGGTTGCAGAGCCTGTTAGTGCTTCCAGGGCTGTGACTGGAAATAGACTTATATGCAAAGTTAGTACAGTGTAGCTATAGCACTCAATATGAAATAAACAGGTAAACCTGTTTCTATTACAGGTTACCGTCTCCTTCTTACAGTCAATCTCAGAACTGATTTATCTGTTACGAGTATTTATTCCGCAAATTACATGCAACCTAATGCCTGAATATGATAGTCCTTTCTGCCTTAGTTCTTGCATTCATGACCCCTTTTGGCTTGCTGCAATGATTCTGCTTCCTTTAATTTAAATATACATTTCTCAATAGATTTTGTGTATTAAACCGGATACTGTAAATATAATTAAAAATGCCAATTGTAAAACAAAATTATGCATATTAAAAATTTGGAGTCTTGATTGATCGGCTACTACAGACTATGGAGGTGGTGCATTTCTGTCAAGTCAAGAATGATTTTTGAGAGTTAATGCTTTAGAGAAAAAAACCAACAAATTATTGAGTTCATTCAATTCCAAAAGAAAATTAGGAGGTTGCAGTTAGTCGAAGCACTCTTCTTTCTTCCTAAAACAAATGGGATGAGACTGTGAAAACTCCTGTTTCATTTACAGTGTGTTTTAGAAAAGGTATTGAGTATGAATCTAAACTTTAAAGGATTACAGTGGCTAATTAGCATCATACTGTTACCACAACTGGGCAATTTCACTGTCAGCCATTTAATTTTGTATGTGTTTCTCTCTGGAGTTGTTTGTTCACATGTGGTTCCTTAACACCTCTTAGTTTTCTCCATGGCACCAAATAAATTAAGCCTCCTGAGTTACACTCTTAGAGTTTTTTCCCATAGTTCACCTCTAATACTCCTCCATCAAGCACCCTGCTTAAACTGATAATGCTAGCTCAGAAAAGTTATTGCAGTATCCAACAGAGAAGTAGCATATCAATCTTTCTGTACGATTGTAATCTGCTGTGCCAGTAATGGAGCAATATCAGTATTTATTTAGTTCCAAATGTACTTGAAAAGCCACATCTTCCTGTTTTCTTTAGCTCTGCTTGCCATAAATTCTCCGTGTACTTGTGCTTCCCTTACAGTTGCTGTCTTCATCAACTTCCCTTTCTTTTTTGTCTTGTCGTTGTTTTTTGGGTTTTTTTTTGTATTGGAAACAGCTGCATTCACTTCCCTGCTAAGCCTGGCTGAGGTTTTAAGCTGAAGTTCCTTCCTTCTCCATTGAGGCTTTGTGGCATCTTTGAAAGTAATCTTGACCAACTATTCATTTTCAATTTAATTAATTTTCCTACAGCTAAACAATTCAATAACTTTTTTGAAAAGTAATTTTTTCTAAAGCAGAAAGTTTATATTACTGTTCTGAACTGGAATATTCAAAGTAAACACCAGTCTCCAACAACTGACGTTCTCCTGCTTATTAGGGAGAGATACTTCAAGAACTTCAGTTATCCTTTAATGTAGCCTGACAGTCCATAGCAAACACCAAGTACTGTCTCATCTCTTGCTTCTTCTCCAGAGCACTGACTGGTCCATAAGCTCTCAGTAATTTGTTTTTGAATGGTCAGTGACTCAGGAGCAGGTGATGCCATTTTTGAAAGCACACCACTCCCTCTGACCCCTTTATGGATCATTCCTAACCAGTGATTTTAACATTGTGTGGCTCCCCAATATGTTTCAGTAATTCTGACTACACAGGTTTTGAATTCATAAATTATTTTTCTTGTTTATTGCCCAAGCTTCTTGCAGAAAGGGGATAGTTAGCTTCAATTTAGCATTCAGGTCATGAGATCAGTTCTTGGTCCTGGGCAGAAATATGCAAAAGACATTTAAATCTCAGATACAATAGTTAGAATGGACATACCTTCAGAAATGGTTAAGGACAGAAACTCTCAAGGGAAAACAGGCAACCTGAATAATCCTATAAAAATCCCCTGCTAGGCATTTTGATTTAAGAGACCCATTTGTGTAATGTAACAACTGGACCTTTCCATACCACCACCTCTCCACAACACACAGATGATACTGAATGCAACAAGGCCAAACAAGTAATACACTGAAGACTACATGGAACAACAGTAATATTACGTTTATAGAAGGTATTGCTCCATTAGTATTACTGAATATTTAATGTTACTGAGAACAGAGTTCCCATTTTTTACTGTGTAGCAGCTTTGGGTTTTTATATTAAAGCTCTTTAAGTTGTATTCACATATACATTCATAGTTTTAAATGTTAAGTCTAACTTCTGCTAACAAGAAAATTAGTTAAATAAGCAGTTCTTTTGGTTAAAGTAGTTATGCCAGGAATTAATTTGTCCTGTATTACTAGAAACCTGATTTATTTTCCTTTTTACAGTTATGACACATGATATTTTGTCTCCATTTGCAAAATAGCATTCTAAATATCTAATGGTCTTTTTGGTGACAGATAACATACTCTGATCCTTTCATGATTTGCATGAGTCACTCGCCTGGTTTGGTAACCATAAAGACAGAATTTGTAAACCAAGGAGCACAGGCACACCTGTGAGGCTTCAGCTCCTCCCTTAGCCCCAGCAGTGAACTTTGCTTCTCCCTGTAAATGGCAGTATTGTTCCAGGAACAGGGATTTTGGGCGTCTCCAGCTGAAACCCCAGGCCACAAGCCAGCCAGCATCACATCAGCCAGCCTGGAAATGTACTTTATCAGGCACTCCAGTGCGAAGACACAGGTGCTTCTAGATTATATGCACTCCTATAGTTAGATTTTAATGTGCAGCCTATTTTTAAAGGCTAGAAAGGAATTACTGTATTTAAGCTAAGTCTCTGATTTAGACATTTGGGGTTTTTTACATTTTGTTAATAAGGACTCATTGCCTTTTTAAATAAGCACAGAAATTCCCATTTGCTCCCCAAGCTTTCTATTGACACAAACTGGAAATTCAAGATGCAGAAACTTTTCATGTAATAAACTACTGAAAGCCTTAAACCAAATATATAAAATCAACTTTGTGCTTACAGGAAGATTAATTGTTAAATGAAAATATCATCTATTAACATATTGAATTAACTTTTTGTCCCTTGTTCTACTAACTTAGAGCATTTAGCTTTTTTTGTTTCATTTTTATTCCTGAATGGAATAGAAACAAAACCATCTTTTTTTTTTTTTTTTCCTCAGCTCCGAGAGTCTCGATTAAAAGAATTAGTCATTGACCTCAATTAATGAGTAAACTGAAATAATGGAATAAGTTAACTGAAATGATGATTCATTGCATCTCCAGAAGAGACTACACCTATCAAACATTCCTAAGTAGCTAGTTACATTATTTTAAAAGATACTGTAGGAGTAGGCTAATTTAAACTAGGTTTGGTTTTTTGTTTTTTGGGTTTTTTTAAAGAAAGAAATCTGACTATTCTGAGTGCACTTGCATCATTACTCATTCTTAGGAGCTTTTTTATATTCATTGATAAGAACAGGCATAGATGCTGGTAGAGTCCTCTTTCAGGGCTTGGCAGCTTTGGAATTTGCTGTGCACTTGAGCTTTTCGATACAGCACCTCAGATGACTGCTGGTCTGATTGCCTCATTTATGTTCCCTATGCCTTTTAAAAACGTATAGATTGTTCAAGTCAGTGTAGACTGGGAGTTGTTTAAAATGATGGAGATTGTGGTAGTCTGTTTTAAAGTTAAGAATATCCAAAGCTCTTAAATAAATGTCCTTCTAAAATGCATGTTTGAAACGATGGCATTTAGTATATTTTTAATCCAATATATGAAGGACACCAAAATGGAAACTAAGATGTACAAATCTCCAATGTCAATTTACTCTCTTCTACTGAAATAAGCAAGTTAGAGAAAATAGAGATCAATATCTGCATAATTATTTGGGTACTGGAAAGAAAGTAAAAAACATCAAAACTATAATGCTCCCTCTCCACTACACACACAATTTGGGAGAGAATTCTTTCCTGCGAGACTAACTGGTCCATGTCTTTCTTGTGTTGGGGGCTCCAGAACTGGACACAGTATTCCAGTTAGGACCTTATGAGAGTGGAGTATAGGGGCAGAATCACCTCCCTCCACCTGCTGGCCATGTTTCTTTTGATGCAGCCCAGGATATAGTTGGCCTTCTGTGCTGCAAGCACGCGTTGTCAGCTCATGTTGAGCTTCTCATCCACCACCACCCAATATCCACGTTGATACAGGAAGCAGCAATAAAGTGGAGGGATTTAAAGAAAATCAAAAAGCTAAACAGGATGTAAAAATTCTTACAGCTCTAAGGAATAGCTCAGTGATGTGCTTAACATTGTCATTATACAGGAAGAAAGAAAAAAAAGCTAAGAAGAAAAAAGGTGAGGAGCAAGTGAGAGCAAGCCAGATCCAAAAGTGGAATTAGGCACAGAAATGTTATGCTCTTTGGTTCTTGATGACTAGAGCAAGCCCTGGAAAAACCTCTTAAGAAAATTTTGCCATTTCAGTTCAGCTATGTTTGCAAAGGACTTCTGAATCCTCACATAAGCTGTGCTATAGTTTCACAGCAGATTTCATATAATCTTTTTTAACCATCCTGCTGCAGTGATTTGTCCCTAAAGAATTTTTTTTTTCATATTTGGATGAAGCTGTAGACTTTTATATAAAATATCTAGTAGGAATAAATTGATTCCACTCCTCAAATAGTTGCACAGTAAATCTAAAAGCAAGGTCTGAGCTGTAAGAGTTAGGCCATAAATTTTTCGCATGTCTCTATAGTGTTATCCAAGAGAAGTATTGTGTTTCCTCTCAAGCCTAAATGAGCAATTGATTTAGGTCATAGAATTGTCTTTTTTAAACCGTATCTGTGTATCTAGGCTTGTTTTGTTCACAGTCATGGTTAGTAAAGCCAATATGCAATAGGGACATTTGGTTGTGTAGGGGCCAGTAATAGCTTTATCTTTGCCTGAAGGTTGACTTAGAAAGCCACACTGCTTTGTCTTTTGTCCACAGCCCAAAGGAAGCATATCAAGCAATAGTATGAAATAGCCTGTCATTTGCTCTTCTTCTTGGGATTTAATTCACCTGTCCTGGATACATGAACGAGCTGGAGTGGTATCTCATCTGATGCACAATCCTTGTTCTTGAACGAGGTGCAAAGAAGAGTACAGAAAGTTCCACCCCTATCATCAGAAACAGGTACTATCAATCCAAACAGTATTCCACTAGTTTTTACTAACTTTTAAGGAAAATTTGAGAGTATTTCTACTTCTGTTAGCGTTATTTAATAGAGAAAGCATTTTTTTCTTCTTTAAAAGAGCTTCTTCTGTGTTACACCACATAGTTGAATAGTACAGTCTAGAATTACCTGGCAATTTCATGGATGCTGTGGTTTATTGCTTGAAGTACTGTATTGCAGTACTTAAAAAGCAACACTAGGGGTCACTGCGAGTCTTTACATTTTAATCTGTCTGAAAGCATGTGGGAATATTTTTTTAGGAAATTTTTTTAGGAGTAGGACAGCAGTTCCAGAAGAGACAAGAGAATATACAATAAAAACAACACTAAGGTCTAGCAATCTTCACATCAGTCCTGTGCAATTAATTTCTTACTCTCTAATTGATTCTTAATTATTTTCCCAATCTCTTGTTTAGCAAGGATTAATTTTCCATTTGATATTTTTGTTAAAGGCCAGTATTAGGAATTTCTACTGAATTCTGATGTGCAATATAGTATGTAAAATCCTTGGTGTGTTTAGAAGAGTTTTCTGAAAATAAGTTTATTTTTGTTCTGTTTCTTTTATAGTCCAATGATTGCAAAGTTGTCTGAAAATCTTTTACTATATGCAAAAAGGTATATCCCTGAATATTTCTAATGCTCTTGCTCTAAGAGCAAGTAGAAATTTCGAGGTCAAATATTTAAGTACTGATACTTAGATATGTCACTAGATACACAGACTTTATTTCACAAAGGGTTGAAGTTATTCGAACTGCTTAATGGGTTCCAAGGCTGCCAATTGAAACTTACTCTCTTCAGAAATCAAAGATCTTACTGGAACAATTTTTTTTTTTTTCCTAAGAAAATTTTTTGGTGGGACAGTCACCTCTGGTATGGTATTTGCTACTGAATTCCAAAGTTACTATTAGATTTTCTTTCAGCACAGTTTAATGCAAGGATATTATAATTCAAATTTACATAATAAAATATTTTCCTTACAGAAAATCAGTTCGGAACCCCGAGCTACTGAAATTTAGTTAATTACTGGGTGAGGCAATAGTTGGTAATAAATTCCTTGGGTTCTAAATGTCTTCACATTTGCCATATGGACCTTTCTGCGGACATACTGTGACTTAAATATCAACTCCTAGTCATTTTATTCTAACACTAACCAGAATTCTATAATCAAGACTTCATCATTCATTACTGTAAGCTGCCAACTGAAAGCAGATGACAATGTGTTCTTTCTTTTGGTCACTAAAAACTGATAAAAGTGCTTGGTTATTATATTAAATATAGAAAGAAAACTTACAAGTTAAGAAAAGTCCTGTTAAACAGGTGGAAATTTTTATTCCCATTACCCACTTAAATCCAGTGTCTACCATCATTAAGAATAGCAAGTTTGTTTTACAATAACTGCCAAATAAATATTTTAAAATTAAGTTCTTGCGAGGGCTTTATTATTTTTTTACTCTTAAACTGTAAGGACAACAGGAGTCCTTCACCTGCACTTATAAGAATATTGCTGCCATGTTGCAAGGATGAGCAGATGAATATAGATCTGTTCTTTTTAAACCTTTCAATCAGTGCAACTTTTTCCTTAATTATCAGTGCAACTTTCATTAACTATTATTATTCAAATAATAAATTTAATATTCTGATTTTTTTTTTTTTGTGGTCTGAAGTGGCATGAATCTGATTTGTAAAGATTAAAAGTTTATTTAAAACCTTCATCTCTTTCATAGGTCATAAAGGGGTGGAATTAAGGTTGTTTCTGTATTTTAATTATCTATTTACCTACATAAGCTGTATAACTATTGTTTTTTGATGTTAGGTTTTTTTTTTGCAAAGGAAGCTTTTTACTTTTTTTTTAATCACCCTTTTATTAGTTTTATGTTAATAAATTGTCCTTATGTCATTTTGGGTTATTTAGCTTCACTATACTGCCTTTTACCCTTGGAATAACATTTACAAAGCAAACAGATAATGTACATAATGACAGTCTACATTCAAGAACAGGTATTAGTGCCCTGCATTAAATTTGTCATTTTAAGAGTCTGGTGCTATGGTTCCTTGAGGCTAATTTCAGCAGGGCTAAATCCATTAAAGATATCTTAGGTTACTGACTTTCTTTTTAATCCCATTTGCTTTTGGGTATGTGAGCGTAATCCCCACTTTTCTCAGAATATCTTGTGCAGTATTTGAATGTTGTGAAGTGAAAACTGATTTTAATCATGTGATTGTGACAGGTACATGTAAGTAGAAACAACTGTTTCATATAATCTTTCACTTCTTAAATTAACAAATATTTCCTTGAAAAGGTGGTCAGATATTCTCAGTGCAATATTACTAGTCAAAATTATAAACATGGGCATTTATGAAAAGTAAGACTTAAACAAAATAGGTATGAGTATGGCTCTGTTCTTCACTATGCAAGCTGAAACTGTGCTCATTGAAGTACTTTACAGGTGCCTTAGAGAGCATGGATCAAACCTGACTTTTTTTTCTTGTTACTTGACTCAGGAAAGAGGGACAATTCATGGGGAAGTATTAAATATATTTAAGGCATGTTCTTGTTTTGGTAATTTAGAGTTTTAGTTGGCTTTGTTTATTTGAGTGGTTTTTTAGCAACATGTCCTAACATTTTTCTTCACTAGATATATATAATTATTTCATCCATTCAGTTATGCTGAGATATTTTGATTGTGCTTTCCTCTAGCCCACAATTCCTTTAAAGCCGTGACACACCTGGGACCTGCAGTCCCTGTTCCTTCCACCACATTATGTAATGGTATTGTTTTGTATTTCCTCTCCATTTCATATTTCCTTGCTGGACGTGTATGTTCAGCTGCATAGACAGAAGAAAACCTTGAATATTCAAACTTTAGGAATTGCTTTCTGATTAAAAGTTTTTAAATGGAGTTGAGTATTTAATTCTTCTCTGTAATCACCAAACACTTGCTGAAAGTTTTTTGAACACTAGATGACAGTGGAAGATAGTAGTTGCAAAGAGGATTTTGAGGTAGAACATAATTGGAAAC
Source organism: Caprimulgus europaeus (assembly GCA_907165065.1). Next base: position 42,559,918 of record OU015525.1, on the reverse strand, counting down.
ACGGATTCAGTTAAGGTTACATGTTATGATCATTGATACACCACTAATGTTATTTCTGGAGTTAGATATTTTGCATGTACAAGGAAATATTTTTGATCTTGTCAGTTTGGCTTAATTTTCTTCTAATTTTAGTATTTAGAATGTTAATGCTCCAATTTTCTTTCTTTTCTCAGAAAGTTATGTGGTGTTTAATTCAAAGATTGTTGGGCTTTCTGGTTTTCTGACACAGCTAAAAAGCCAAACTTGCACAACAGAATGGGAATAGTACTAGAACGACAGGGCCCATACTCCACTTTCATTTCATATTAGACTTGAGAGAAGAGGTTGATAACAGAAAAAAAAGTATTTACATGTGTATTAAACAAACATCATTTTTATTCCCCATTAACATATCTTGATAAGACCAGAGATTTTTGCTTATGGGTATTTCTGAAAATCACAGCTTCTGAGTGATTTGGCTCATGGTTATTTTAAAGCTAGATGTCCATCTCTGTTAATAAGCCAGTATCTGGAATCTTAGATGTTGAAGGTCTACATCAGAAGTACCATACTGGTAAGGTACTATCCAGTCATTTCCAATTTCTCCTTTCCTACATCCAACTCAGCAAGACCTAACTGAGTTGGATAAATTTGAAGTATACTCTGGTAAAATTCTGCTTTTGAGTTCTTTATGTTTAGATCTTAAGGTCTAAAAAGAATGTTCCATTGTGTATGTAAGGAAAGAAAAAAAAATCTTGCATCACTGACAATCTCATCATTAAGAAATTTGAAAATTCGATTAAAACAGGTACTTTATCTATGAATTCACATGCAGCAAAGCTCTGAAGTCTGAAAAAGCAGTTGTCTGAATTATTCTTGCCTTAAGCCATTGCTATTCCTGCTATCAACCTTAAATCCAGTATAATAAAAAAGTACACTTTTTATGAGCTTCTCTGCAAGGAGCAAAATAGAGATGGTCAGTAGTTAAAAATATGGCAGAGCCAACAAACTGGCAAGATATTTACGGGTCCCAGGACACTGTATTTTAGATGGATGAGATAGCTTACGAGAACTTTAATTTAAAAATTGTGACGCCTCCTGGCGACTGGAGACAATGTGTTTTGGAAAGCACAGTCTAAGTTAACAATCTTTGTTACAAACATATACTTGACACTGAAAAACAGAACCTACTCCAGAGGTTTGATCACAAACACTTTTCCAGGTCCAGTATCAGAACACTTTACCTGAGAGGCAGATGATGGATTTAGCCTGTAGAGGGGAAACTAGGAATACTATTTCCTGTCTTATTAAAAAGTGATAGATTTACATCCGAGATATACTACAACAATACTGAGATTTTTAGGAAATATGGCCCAGAGCCAATGACAAACAGCAGAATTACCTTAGGGTCTAAATCAAGAACATATTAATAAAAACAAGCCCTTTTTTAACTTACCACATGAGTTAATTGATTTCAGGATAGTGGAGTAGTATATTGAGTACAAAAGAGCAGTATGAGTTGTATTTATAGTTGAGGTGGGTCTAGCCTGGTCAGCAGCCAAACACAGAAGAGCTGCTTGCTCACTCTTCCCTCAATGGGATGGTGGAGAAAATCAGAAGGGTAAAAGTGAGAAAACTCATAGTTTGAGATAAAAATAATTTAATAATTGAAATAAAATAATAATTAAATTAATAATGATAATAACAGTAATAATAGAGTATATAAATGAGTGATGCACAGTGCAATTGCTCACCACCCTCTGACTGATGCCCAGCCTGTCCCAGCTACTGATTCAGGAGCAGAAACAGTCCCAATACTGAAACCAAAGAGTTGAGCCAAATTGACCCTTGAGAGAATCTCCTGAGAGAATCCCCCAGATTTCTGGTCAATCTTCATTAATATACTGCATATGACATGATATGATGTGGAATATCCCATTGACATATCCAAATGCCAATCTGGGTTTGCTAATCACTACACTTTTCCCCCTACTCCAGTCCTTTGTACCTGCAGACTAACAAAACACAGGGAGGTTGGAAATGTCCTTCATCTTCCAGTAGTTACTAAAAACATGAGTGTGTTATCAGTATTCTTCTCATAACAAATCCCATACTGAAACCAAATCACAGGGCTATTCTAGTTACTAAAAAGAAAATAGGACAATAATACAAAGAGCTATTCACGTCTGACAAGAAGTCCCTGCTGTAGCACAACAAATATCCAGAGGTAACCTTACAATCAGGTTGTAGAAGGCAGTGGAGATTATGTTAAAGGAATTTAACTCATTCTCTGGGTAACTCTAAGTTTGCTTTACTGACAACTCAGAGTTGGGCCATCACCTCAGTGAGTGGCAAAGGCATTGCAAAAATCAGGCTCTCTCTATATATGCTAAATTTAACATTATAAACTAGGTATTCTTCTCAAAGTTCTCTGAGTTTTCCCACAAACCCTCAAAAGCAGTAATAATTTTCTGGTGACAAAACAGGAAACTTGCTACTGCACGGACATGCATCCTTTCATTTCTATAGTTTTGTGGTTAAATAGCAAGAGCTGTCTGGCTTCTGAGGTGTGATACAGCAACACTGTCTCCAGTAGCATTGTTTTCTCAGACATGCATTTTCAGAGAGATTTGCATTGTCTGATTTATAAAACTGCTGCAGCCGTTACTATCAAACAAATGACTGGGAAGGCATCATTTGTTCATTCATTTTGAGTACTGGAAATCACTGTGGATGCTTCTCTTCAGACTCTTCTCCCACCACACCTTCCATGAAAAGGGAACTGAAAGTTTCTAACCCATATGGATTTTTAAAAAAGTAAACTTTGTCCAAAGTCCAAAATATTTTGTTCTTGTTTTCATCTATTAATATTATTTTTACTAGCTGCATATATTTTTCTATTAGACATTTGTGATACACCTCAATTGTTACAGCTGAGACAAAATTCTATTGAAACTGAGAACTATTTTGAAGAAATTGGCCTAAACTGTTGTTTTTTTCCTGCAAATTTACACAATATTACCTATAACTCAGTCTTTGCTAACTCAGCACTGATAGCATAGTTAAATATTTAGATTAAGCAGAAACACCTTTCTGGTTTGCTTCTCTTGTTTTACCAGTCTTTGCCCTTGCTGTTGACAAAGGCAGGTGTGCTTAAATGTCAGAATTAATACAGGATCTGGATCAAGCAGTAGTGCTGCAAGCTTGTGAGAACTATAATTTCACGTGCATTTCAAGCTTCAAACAGCCACACTAGATTTCAGTTCTGAGGTGACAAACATGACAAGAACTTGCTTGAACTATTAATATATGAGTGCACAAGACTCCCAGGGACATGGATTTTTAGTATCATAATTGTCAGAAACCTTAATATTTTCCTTTCTGCAAACTCCTTAAATGTGTTATAGTATTGTGAAATACAAGATTAGCAGTTATTGACGGTTCTGTGCTGCAGGAGTCTGTTTTTAGTTTGAAATTCAAATGACATTGTGTAGTTATGCAGAGTTGGACACGAGCTTTGTGAGGCCGTAGGAAGAGACGGACGTGCATCCCCATAGAAGTCTTATTCGTTTAATTCATTCAGCATCAGTTTTTCTTAACCACACATTAATAGAAAAGGTTTTCCAAATAAGCCTTTATTCAATAAAATATTTCAGGAAATACCTGCCATTCATCTCATATTCTTAAAAATAAATTTACTTTTCATAGGAGATATGATATAATGGGGATAATATAGATGTAACAAAGCATATAGAGATATAAATGCTGGATTTAATCCGTATATTCTAAAACATGAATGTACAGTCTAAACTGAATAATCCATATTGCCTGCTAATCTGATCCAGTTGCTAAAGAAAATGTTAGCAATCTTTCAGAGGTCTAAAAGTTTCCATTGATTTTAATAGATATCAGATAAATGTGGTACATTTCATAAGCCATGAAAAAAAATATATACACATATATACACACCATTTATATTTTAGATACTAAAATGGACTTTTTTTCCCCTAAGAACTAATATAGACCTCATCAAATAAAAGTTTACGTTAAAATTAGCATTTTGTATTGGAAAATGAAAGACTTTGCATTAAGAGTATGTTGATGTTGTGGTGTTTTGTTGAACTTAATTCTGGTTGTAATGGAAAGGAAAAAAAAAACCAGTCTGAAGTTAATATAAAGAGGAAAATGTTGCAGTGGAAAGAGAGCACTGAACATTTCACTGTAATTACAGAAGAACACAGTGGTAGCTTCAGAAGCCATTTGCTCTAAATTCCTGCAATGAGTTTTAACAGTATGTTGTGTGATATATACCTTTAAATTGTATCAATTGTATCACTTATAAAATCGCATGGTAAACTAATATCTGGAAACACTCCAGACTTTTTCATGAATCACAGTTAACAATGAGGGAATTACTAGTTCTAATCAACTTTACATTGTCAAAACAAATGGATTAAATAACCTAAATGCATTTAAAATAAACATTGATCTTGAGATAAACCCAGTCAGTATGATTAAAGGCATCCATGCTTATTTTCTATGTGTAAATTAATAACCATGACAATATTTATTATTCATCATCTAAAGAATTTATCACTTGTTTTCAAACCACAGCTGTCATCATTACTTGCCCAAAGCCAACACTTCAATGCCCACTGCAGCATAGAATCCAGCTGGCTTGTGTATCCTGGGCCTTACAAGTATGTAGCTAACCAATGATGAAGCCAAAACAGATTTGCCGAGTCCTTGAACACTGATAATCTCAAAACAGAGAATAGGCATTCACAATATAATCCTCCACCAGGGATTTTACCTGGGTCTGAAGATGATCTGTGCATTTATAAACACACTGGAGCTATCTGAGGTCTCATTAACTGTTCTGGTTTTCAGGACTATTAAAGGAAAGGTATTGATGAGGTCCTAAATATTCAGTGTTTCCCTTTTCCCACAGAGGCTTCCATGGCGGTTAGATGGATGTATTTAGCACACCTGTGAAAAGAAAACAACAATACGTTCAATAGTGTGGGAATACTGAACTAACATCACAACTGAACTGAATGCTCTTGAAAAGTAGGAAAGTCTAAAATCAGTTAACTCCATTTTCTTTTATGATCTGTTTTCCATTAAATTTCTAACAGTGAGCATTGAAACCTACTGGTCTGTGTACTGACATTCTTGTACTGATATTTTATCAAATAATTTCATTGGTGATGAAAGAGCAGAAAATTTTGCAAGAGCAAATCAGACTTTTCTCCAAATTATATATAAAATATTCTAATTTTAATATTAGTGTTTTGACAGGTCATGAAAATCAAGGGAAGTAAGGAGCTTGGTTACAGAACACTTGCATTTTATTAGCTGTATTTCATAAATACAGCTTATTTTTCATGGGGATAGAAATTTCACTATTAAAATGAAAACTTGCAGTTTTAGTGTTACAGTCAAACACATTTCTAACTACTTGCTTCACAGTTGAGCAAATGTGTTAATGCAAACATCAGGAGCTGTAGATTGTCTTGTAAAACCTCTATTTGAACCAAGCCAGCTGCTTATGTTTTAGTTTGTAAAACCTCTATTTGTATCAAGCCAGCTGCTCAGCAATGAGGCTTTGCCATCAGCTGGGTTGGTGTCCAGCCATGAGCTGTGGTTAACCTGAATAACCATCCATTCAAACAGCAGCACCTTGGAGCAGTGCCCATGAGAAAAAGCTGCTTTCCCACAAGAGATGAGACCACAGTAAGGGAAAACCAAAAAACACAGTATGCATAAAGAAGACATGTTCACTGATTAGCTCCAAAGTCTTGACTTGGCAAGCTATGAGAAAAAATGTGTAAAATTTTAAAAAATTGCTTGAGTTACGGAAACACCTAAAATTATGAGGAAGGAACAGCATTAGTTTTGGTGCTAGAGAAACTAGCACGTGAAATCCCTCCTATGAAAGTGATAGTAGGAAAATAAACACATTAAAGCCCATCGCTAACTATTCCCAAATTGCTGCCTGCATGGAAGCACCTAAAGCTAGCCTGAAAATTCAAAAGCAGCCACATCATAATAAATTAAAAAGTTGTCCTGTAACTGGGAAAATTGGCTATCTTAATTTTTCATCCCTGAGTACAAAATCCACTTAGAAGCATTTTTCTACTCCCCTCCAGATATTCACCCTGCCACTAGTAAAGGTGAATGAAGCTCTGCTCAGTGGAAAATAACTTCTTAGTATTGAAAGTCATGCTCAAATTGGTTTAGAGATGTCAAAATAGGGAACATCTGAGAAATAGCTGTCAAAAAAGATTTTATCTTCCCAAATATATAGTTTTGGGAAATGGATTTCGTACAGTATAAAAAAAATAAGCCTACTAAAAAGGGAAAATTATTTTTTAAAACATCTTTCTCTGTTGTTTTTAACTAATAGTAGAAATAATTTGTATAGTTTATTGTTCCAACCTCCTACATGGATTTCTTTAAAGATACTTATACTAAACAAAACTGAAAACTGTAATTATACTCCTTCAAATTCTAGAATAAGAAATGCTCCAAAAAAGCATTTTCAAACCTGTTATTTAAAACAAACAAACAAACAAACAAAAAATGAAACAAAAAAACCCCACTTAAAATTGGAGAGAATTTTTGAGAAATAAGGGGAATATACTGTAGTTACATAGAGTTTCACAGAATCACAGAATATTAGGGATTGGAAGGGACCTCGAAAGATCATCCAGTCCAATCCCCCTGCCGGAGCAGGAACACCTAGATGAGTTCACACAGGAAGGCGTCCAGGCAGGTCTTGAATGTCTCCAGAGAAGGAGACTCCACAACCTCCCTGGGCAGCCTGTCCCAGTGCTCTGTCACCCTTACTGTAAAGAAGTTCTTTCTCAAATCTAAGCGGAACCTCCTGTGTTCCAGCTTACACCCATTACCCCTTGTCCTATCATCGGTCGTTACTGTGAAGAGCCTGGCCCCATCCTCCTCACACTCACCCTTCAAATATTTATAAACATTAATAAGGTCCCCCCTCAGCCTCCTCTTCTCCAAGCTAAAGAGACCCAGCTCCCTCAGCCTTTCCTCATGAGGGAGATGCTCCACTCCCTTCATCATCTTGGTGGCTCTTCGCTGGACTCTCTCAAGCAGCTCCCTGTCCTTCTTGAACTGTGGGGCCCAGAACCGGACACAATATTCCAGATGTGGCCTCACCAGGGCAGAGTAAAGGGGAAGAAGAACCTCTCTTGACCTACTGACTACACCCCTTCTAATGCACCCCAGGATGCCATTGGCCTTCCTGGCCACAAGGGCACAGTGCTGGCTCATGGTCATCCTGCTGTCCACCAGGACTCCCAGATCCCTTTCCCCTTCACTGCTCTCTAGGAGATCATTTCCTAACCTATACTGGAACCTGGGGTTGTTCCTGCCCAGGTGCAACACCCTACACTTGCCCTTATTATATTTCATCAAGTTTTTCCCTGCCCAGTTCTCCAGCCTGTCCAGGTCTCTCTGGATGGCAGTACAGCCTTCTGGCATGTCAGCCACTCCTCCCAGCTTTGTATCATCAGCAAACTTGCTGACAGTGCATTCAATTCCCTCATCCAGGTCATTTATGAATATATTGAATAATACTGGTCCTAGTACCGACCCTTGGGGGACTCCACTAGACACAGGTCTCCAACTAGACTCCGCCCCATTGACCACTACTCTCTGGCTTCTTCCCACCAGCCAGTTAATAATCCATCTCACTACCTGCTCATCTAATCCACACTTCCTCAATTTATCAGCGAGGATGCTGTGGGAGACCGTGTCAAATGCTTTGCTGAAATCAATATAGACCACATCCACTGCTCTACCATCATCTAGCCACCTGGTCGTGTTTTCATAAAAGTCTAGAAGGTTGGTCAAGCACGACTTCCCCTTGGTGAAGCTGTGCTGACTGCCCCTAATGACCCTCTTATCCTTGATATGCCTAGAGATGGCACCAAGGATAAGTCGTTCCATCACCAGTTTGCAGAAAGGAGCACAGACAGAAGCAGAGACAGATGTGGAAGACGCAGAGAAAAGTTACTCTGTACAGCTATGGCTGAAGCATAACCAAATACGTAGTGCTTTTGCAAATTGTTGCTGAATACAGATTTATGGTTACATCCATCTTGTGTGAGCAAACCAGACCTGTTTCCCTCAAAACTAATTGCTCAATCAAAACCAATTAAAAATCTCTAGCCCTACTCCTGTATACATTTCATTTAGTAGTTATAAAACTGCACATTTACCTAAATTTAAATTTTACAGCAGAAAGTCACTTGAACAATTTTTTTGAGTTAAAAACCATTACAGAAAAGAGAACCTTATCCATTTCCAAGTCGAACTAATTTTCACAGTGGAAGTATTTAAAGGTTTCTTTGAGTAACAGCTCAAATGTTTTGAGTAATTATTAAAATGTTTTCAAATAAGAAATATGTCTTCGTAACGATAACATACACGACATGATTTTAGTGAGGCATTCACATGTTTTCTTGGTATCTGATGAATATGTCTGGTGAGTGTTTTATACAGGACCTTAGAGCTGCAAGCTAGTGTGAGCAGAAAGAAACCGTCTTAGCTTTGTTATCTATCTTTTACTTGGTGCCAGGAGCTTGCTGCTATTTTGAAATATGCAGTCTTTAAGACAATTCAGTAATCATATCAGACAGCAGGAAAAATGAAACTTGCAGAAAACTTGAAGAAACTAAAACAAAGGAAAACTACAGTTTTAAAAATAATGGTATTGAGAATTAATCATAAGATTAGTACATACTTCTGGAAAATCAAGATGGAACAATATCTAGTCAACCATAATCTTTCCACAAAAATATGCTCAGAGGAGAAGACAGCATGAACCAATATTAACATCCATTTCACTATACAAATATATATATTTAAGAAACTTTCAACTTTTCAGTTGTTCAGTAACAGATACACACATAAAGTGTGTAAAGAAATGGAATGAGAGAACAAGGACTTGAGAATTTCTTGGTAATTTTGTTGAACATTTTATGTGCATTTGGTTTCCAAATATTTGAAATGGAAATGCAGGATTGTGAGAGGATCCTGTTAGCTGGATCCTTCTGCTACGATGGTAAGTGGCAAAGCAATTTGCAGTATGAGCTTTAACATCTTTAGATTTCAGAGTTGGTGTTTCATTGAAATTAATTGGCAGGGGGATAGGGGTGAGAATTAGGGAGCAAGGGTAAGGACACTCATAGGTTGAGATAGGAACAATTTAATAATAGAAATAAAAGAAAGCTTAAAGTAATACTAACATTAAAATAGTACTGATAATGATAACAGTAACAAAATATGCTCCCTGGAAGTGTTCAAGGCCAGGTTGAATGAGGCTTTTTAGCAACCTGGTCTAGTGGAAGGTGTCCCTGCTGATGGCAGGGGGGTTGGAACTAGATGATCTTTAAGGTCCCTTCCAGCCCAAACCATTCTATGGTTCTATGCAAATGAGTGATACACAGTGCAACTGCTCACCACCCACCGACCAAAACCAGACTATTCCCAGATGACGACCCCGGAGGAGTGACAATCCCAAACCGAAACCGCAATCCCGGAAGAACAAGAGCCCAAGCAAAATGCAGAGAGAGCCAAAAGAGGAAGAGACCCTCACTTATATACTGGACATGACAGGATATGATATGGAATATCCCATTGGCATATCCAAACACCAATTTAGCTTATTAATTTAAATATTCCTCGCCCCCTTAGATCTTGTGCTTGTGGACTAACAGAACACAAAGTCCTTCACTTCCAGTGACAAAAATGCAAACACTGGTAAGTTATCAGTGTTTCTCTCATAACAAATCCCAGGCTGAAAGCAAAACGCAGCACAAAATGCAGCTACTGAAAAGAAACCCAGCTCTGTTCCAGCTAACAACCAGGACACTCCTCTAGAGGAAAAGTCCATGGTACACTGAGGAGCTGTGTTAGATACTTGGAAAACTGATATAAGGTGATCTCTTGGGAGACAAAACTGTGAATGAACAACAGTTTTCATTAAATACAATGGTAGTTGACCTGTCTATATTGATTCATATTGATAAAATATAAAATTCAGACCACATTTTGAGTCAATACAATGCAACTTTCATTTAATTTCTTCAGAGAAATTCAACTGAAATACTCTTTTTCCCATTACTTTTTTTCAAATGAAACTTTATTGCTATTATTAAGGAAGATAAGAGATTATTAATAGGGAAAATTAGCAGAGATCTTATGGTAGAGAAGTGAAATTCTCTCTCTTCTTGTTAGAAGATCAGTATAGAGAAATACATTAGGGTTTTTTTAATGCATTTCAAAGTGCATAAATAAAATGTTCACACATAGTTTCTTCCATCTGCTTTAGCTATTTGAAGCATCACTAAGGTGGTTTTGGTTTTGAACTATTTTCCTTATAAACTCTAGAAGAAACATCATGTTGCATTTGATCCAAAAAAAACATTCAACATTTTAAGCATTTTCCCTTTTAGCGTCTGGCAAAGAGCAAAGCAAAGACCCAGATATCACTGGGGACAAAACATATTCTCTAAGTTGGCATCCAGCAGTCCTGTCAAAGCCAAATGTGCTCCCAGGCAGGCTAACGGCTGTTATTACTTGCTTGAGGTGCCAAAACTGGTGTTTTGAGAACGATGTTAGAAAATGAAAAATTAATCAGCGTACATTAATTTTCTTCATAGCTATCTATGTTAGTAGAAACTGTGTGATATTATATGACAGACACTTGCACTAAATATTTTGTTTTGCATAAGTTTTGCATAACATTTATGGTGAGCATTGAGTTTACTCAATTACTCTTACAGTTACTCAGTTACTCTTACAGAAGAGTAAAGTGGTGTTGCTGCCTCAAAATCACTCTGTGGCTAGCATATATTAATTACTGATTGTTGCCTCATCCTATCCTCAGACACTGTGGGCATAAGGTGTGAAGTATGTGTTGTTTTGTAGCACAAAATATTTTGTTCTCCTTTGCAATATAGAAAGAAAGAAAACATATGTGGTAGTATTTGTTATATTACATAAGGCAAAGTCAGAGAACTTGTTATTGAACAGTGGGTGGTTAGGTCTGTGGTTGTAACTAGCTCTAACCTGCTAATTTGGCTTAGCTGGAATAGCTCTGTAAAATAAACTAAAAACCGTTAACTTCAATGGTGGGTGTCTGTGTGTTGGAAAAAGGAAATTAGACGAGCCTTGTACCATACTGTTTAATTGAGCGTACTCAACTCAGTCAACACTCACTTGAGTATTTAATTATATGTACTAAAGCAAATTCAGATTGTTGTAGGCTTTGCTTCCCTATGATTTTTTTTCTGTCACTGAAAATTGTGGGGATGAAAATGACTGCAATCAGCTCTGATTTTTGTTTTCTGAGCAAGCAGCAGATTAGCAATTTTATTAATATCTGTAGACAGGTGGGTTGAACCTTTAGTTCTCCCTCTTAAATATATTTTGCATTTCTAATAAATTATTTATATTGCATCTTCCTGCACATATTAGTGACACAATTAATAACCACTTGTTGTTAAATAATTATTCCAGAGCCCAAACGTTTACATATTGCTGTTGAATGTGGAGGCTTAAAACTGGCTGCTAATATGGTCAGAAAAAGTACAGAAGATGGTTAATTTTAAATTTAGAGAGATAAGATACAACTTGAGGTGAATAAAATTTTTAAAAAGAGAAAAGTCTTTACCATGGAAGTATACATACCCAAGACTGAAGAGGAGGAAAATACAAATATATAAATGTGAATGATAAAGGGGAATTATCTTAAAATATTCTAGCATGTGCAAGAGAAATAAAGCCCTTTTAATTTAAATTCTGTACTTGTTGAGCTGAATTGAAAACTGTGAGAAAACAAAACCCCCCATCCCTCCAATACATAGCACATGGGAAATATAGACAAGAAATTCAGACAACAATGAAATGAAAATTAAGTTGACGGTTACAAAGAGGAATACATGAAAATTATGCTCAGGAAGGTTAAGGATAAGGCATTTTTTAATATTTTAGAAACACTAGAGACCATCTGTAGCCCAGATTCAGATCTGGTAAGCAGGATCTTTTCACGGGTGTTGTAGTAGCTCTTCAATGTACTTGAGAAAAGAGTTGAGGGCACAACTGTATATTTGGGTACCCTTGAGAACTTTTCTTGTAGTGCCCCTGACTGCAAGACCTTTCCCCATAGCATGTATAGTTTTACACATTTAAATATTGGTAGGAATGGAAGGCTTGATATGTTACAGAAACTGAGATCAATTCTAGGAATATTTTGAAAGATAAAACAGTATTTTTTGAAAACACAGGCTTGCAATACTGCAATAAAAAGAAATACCAACACTATTAAAATTCCACTTAACTTGAAGGATTTTGCACAGCACCTCTATCATCCCATTCATTTGTAAAGCAGGGTTATCCTGGTGCTGTCCTGTCCTGTAAAGGTTCTCGTTAAAGATCAAAACTGCTCTGGGGTTTCAATTTCTTTTTTACCTTAAAATGAAATTCCCATATTTACTGTCTCTCCCTCTTTCCTTATGCTTGTGCACAATTTTAGGTCATACCATGTACTTTTATGAAAGAATCCTTCCTATAGTTCATGCTGTTTTCCACCTAAAATTGGAGAAACGTAACATTTTTGCTCTCTTAATTACTATTACATATAAAATCTTATTACTACACATGTTGATGGTACTACATCTTTTTAAGAGATCTGCTGTGGGCTTTGGACAGCTTTTACAGCTTTTACAAGGCACAGTGAAAGCTGAATTCATTATAGTGTTGATGCATCATTCAACGCCTATCCCACACTTGGAAAGCTTAAAGAACAGTCACAGACTGTGCCTGTTGCCTCTGCCAAAAAAAAACTCCACACTTAAAAAATGGACTTTAAATACATCACTGGCAACTGGAAGGATGAACAAAAGTTATTATTCCATTTTTGATGGGTAGGTACACATATCATTAGAGTGTTCATTTATAACTTAGTCTCATTCATAGCATCTCCCTACCAAATCCCATCATTAAGACAGATTTGAGGCCTTGTGAGTTTCTTCAAAAGGAAGAAGAACACAAAAAAACAATGAAATTATTTTCTTTAGTTGATATTAAAAAGTGAACACTTTATTTCCCTAAATACATCAAGGATTGAGGAGGCTCTGTTTCATTTCAAGCCTTTCTAGCCAGGACTCTTCCCAAAAGGCTTTGTCTTTTATCACTTGCTATGGCAGGGGCATGGGGTTGGCAGGGGGGGCTGTGTTTTGGGGCAGGATGTTTCTCTGGCTACAAACCCTTTCTATATTTTCTTTTGTAATACTTTACTGCTTGTTGAAAACATACTGCTGAAAAAAACAACTTGCATTTACCTTCGGCCTCTTTACTAAAATCTTCTTTTGTTCACTGTGTTGGGTCTGTGTGGTGGGCCTTCAGTAGCAGGGGAGTGGCTACAGTGATGGCTCCTGTGAGAAGCTGCTGGAAGCTTCCTTGGCTCCAGGATGGGCCCATCTCCAACCCAGGCTGAGCCAATCAGGGATGGTGAAGCACCTCTATGAATCCATATTTAAGAAGAGGAAAGAGCAGTTGCGCAACTTCAACAACAACAAGGAAAACAACCTGCAGAGGAGAGAGGAGCAGGATGTGAGGTAGACAACTATGCAGACACCAAGGTCAGGGAGGAAGGAGGGGAAGGAGGTGTGCCAGAGCACAGACTCCCCTGCAGCTCATGGAGAGATGGCAGGATGTCCCCCTGCAGCCCATGAAAGTAAATGTTGTAGCAGATACCCCCCTGAAGCCCATGGAGGACCCCATGCTGGAGAGGGAGGCTGTTCCTGAAGGTGGCTTTGACTCAGTGGGAAGTTCACGTCAGAACCAGGGACCCCAGATCAGCTCACGCCAGAGCAAGGGGGCCCATGGTTAGAAGGTATGCTGGAGCAGAAGTTTGCCTCCATCCCATGGAGGACTCCACGCTGGAGCAAGGGGCTGCACCCAAATGGGCTGCACCCATTCTTCTTCCCATGACCCCGTGGGCAGCCCATGCTGGAGCAGTCTGCTTCTGAACTACTGTAGCCTGTGGGATGGACCCACATGGGAGCAGTTCATGAAGAACTGCAACTTGTGGGAGGGACCCCACATCACAACAGGGTAGAGTGTGAGAAGCCCTCCCCCTGAGGAAGAAAGAGCAGCAGAGACAATGTGTGACGAACTGACTGCAACCCTGTTTCCCCATCCTTCTGTGCTACTGAGGGGAAGGAGGTAAGGGAATCAGGAGCAAAGTAATTTGAGCCCAGGAAGAATGGAGGGGTGGGGGAAAGATGTTTCAAGATGTGGCTTTATGTCTCATTATCCTGCTCTGATTGATTGGTAACAAATTAAATTGATTTTTCTTCCCCAAGTCAAACCTATTTTACCTGTGACCAAAATTGGTGCATGATCCTTCCCTGTCCCTACTCCAACCCATGAGCTACTTTGTTATATTTTCTCTTCCCCATCTCACCAGAGCAAGCAGGAACAGGCCAGAAGCCTCATGGTCTTAGCTCAGCTGCTGCTGCAGCTAAACCACCACACGCGCTCAGGTAGTTGTTTTCTTAAGCAGACCTTACCTGAGGTAGTGGCTGTTCCAGGCTCAGCTATCTTGTTCCACAAGAAGCTGAACTGTGTTTCAGCTGGCAGAGGCAGCTCATGTCAATGAGTGGTCTCTCCATGACTCTGTTCACACTTTCCCTGTACAAAACACATCAGCTGGCTGGGCTAGCTGGAGACAATGATCAGCCAAAACTGGTTCTGTTAGAAGACAATGTTTCTCATGAAACAGTCAGCTGAGGTATTTGAAACAGTACCTATGTGGTTAGCTTTTCACTACATGTGAAATGCCTTTGATGAAGTTACTGATTTTATTTGTTTTTCTCTCTACAGAGTAGAATGAGCACCTAGGAAGCTTGTCATAGTCACAATCCTGAATTTACTGGCAACAGAAGTGTTAGGTTTCACATGGTTTTGTACAACCAAACTTTTTAACAGTATTGTTAAGAGCTGTATTCATTTGAATTTCTGAAATGTGTTAGCAATACTATAAGCTAGAAGACTAAATAAAGACTTTCTGAAAAAACTAAGTTTTTGCATGTGAATTATTTTCTACAGTTCACTGGAGGAAAATCCATCTTGTATTTAATTATGAATTTCACATTTTAATTTCCATGCATATTCTTCTGAATGTTCATAAATGTTCAGGCACAAATTACCAATTATGGCTAAAGAATTACTTTATGAAAGATTTTTATTTTTTCACATACAAAAATATGGTCAATTTACTAAGTGCAAGAAATTCACCCTTATTTAGAGACCAAGAAGATTAAAAAAACCAGAAGAAAGAAAACTATCCCATCTGATTTAATGCATCTGGTAAAGTACTATTAAATATGTGAACAAGTGTAGTGGTAGCACCGTGAGCAGGAGGAGAGAGTTAACATCAAGACATGGGGAATGGCAAGTCAACTTTTCAGATCTACACAAGAGAGAAAACAAGGAAACTGAATGGAACTGCATTCGAATTTTTGTGAATTTAAATAAAATGAAAATGTAACTTCAGAATGAAATTATATTTCAGTGTAACTGAAATTGTTACAGAATTACCTTCTTGTGGCCATAGAAATGCAACAGCAAAGTATTGTGACAGTTACCTTTGTGTGACCGTCACGTCATTTAATGATCCTTCTTCATTAACATTTTCCAAGCCAATGCCCAAGCTCCAAGCTTTTTATGTAGGCTTATTGTTTTATTTGGGCATAGATCCAATGCTCTTAAGAGCATAGAAAGACTAGCTGGATATTGGATATTTGGAAAAAATCTTCACTGAATGGGTTGTCAAGCATTGGGACAGGCTGCCCAGGAAAGTGGTTGAGTCACTGTCCCTAGAGATATTTAAAAGATGTGTTGCTTAGGGACATGGTTTAGTGGTGAACTTGGCAGTGTTAGGTTAATGGTTGGACTCAATGATCTTAAAGGTCTTTTCAAACCTAAATGATTCTATGATTCTGCATGCAGTGTTTCAGGATTGAATCTCGCCTCTTTCTTGCAAACACTGTATATCTAGAGGAAGCAAATTAAGGATGCACATCAAGTTATTTGTCAAAGGCAGTATAGATCAGCAACTGAAACAGTGAAATCTTAGTCTGTATTTGGGATAGTTATAGTACCATAAACACAGTTTTTGAACACACACAAGGAGAGCTAGATGAGCCTAGAAAGCCAAGGTAAGAGTCACTAGCAAGTGCATGAAACTGAAAGCAACAAATTTACCTTTTACAGTAAAAACAGTAATTCTTACAAAATGAGTGTCTAGTACAGGAGATGCTGAAAAAGTATCTACAGTTGACAATAACAGGGACTGAAGAGAAAGATACCAAAGATGTCTGAGGAATACTTGCTTCTATACAGAATAGTCAGTGTCTTACTGTCTGCCACAAAGAATGGCCTCACTGGGTCTGAATTAATATTACTGAACTGGTGTTACAATATCCTGCTGTTCCTATGAAAATGTTGAAAATGCTCCAACAGTCCCCTCAACAGAAATGATAGTTTTAATTCCAAACCTCACAAAGCCTATGAGGCATATTTATTACTCATCTGCTTCACTCAGATTTCGACTTCAGGCAAGATGGTTGTTAATTTACAGAAAGTGTTCAGGCGTAACAATACTGTGTGTGTGCCCTGCCAATAAGAAAGTCAATGCCACCGCTCAAATACATGTTTATAGACCTGAGACATTACAGCATTCCTTTTCATTTAATAAGAATAATTATATAAAGATGCAATAAATGTCTCTTAAGTAACCCTTCTTTAGAATCTACTAAAGCTAAAGTCAGTTGTTCAAACTTATCTTCAGGTAAGTCTGATGTTTTGGATGTTTGTTTAAACAAATCCTGTTAAGCTGTGCATACCACTGCCTAAAATATCTTTAAAGGTTTATTACCTTGTGATGCACAGTGTTGGAAATATTGGTAAATGCATATATATACCTTTTTAAATGTGATGGCCATAGTAAAGCAGCTTGCCACTTGCCTCACAAATCCCAGCAAGGGTCAGCAGCCTTATGCAGGTACACATGCCCATTGTACACTGAGGTAAACAGAATAAATACCATAAATTCTCCCCTTGTGTAATACCTTGCCACAGGAATTCTCTGCCATTAGATAGACATTGTCAGCTGCATCACTAATCTCACCTCTGTAGGGAAAAAAATGTGTTTTCTTGCAAAAGTGCAAACAATATTTAAGAGACTGTGGTTGTAACCTCCCAGTATGCTAGCAATTATAGCTAATTTCTTTCTAGTTTCCAGAAATTTAATGCTTCCTGGTGAGATTTTTGATGCTTTATTTACATGATTTTTCCCTTCTCAAGAAAGCTTGCTGTTTTATTCTGGTATTTTCATAAGAACCAGATGCATAATCCAATTAATTTAATTTTCACTAATGATAGCTTTCAATATTAACCAGTATCCAGCCCTTTTATTTTATGCAGTCATGCTGTGCTCTGAAACATGGCATGTACATGTGGAAGGAAAAGCCCAATGAAATAGAGAATGGAATTTCCATAAGTGTCTGGCATAATTATGATTTCAAGTAAAGCATATCCTATATTTTAATGGCATTTGTTTGACAAATGGATATATAAGGACTTAAAAAAATTAAATTTCTAAAAAGACTTCTTGTGGAAGGCTATCATTAAAATAATAGGAGCAGTAAAAACATAAGTTTTCTCAGGTTCAGAATGCAAGTATCTGAGAGCAAGAGAGGCTTGAGATTTGAATCTGTGTCTAAATAAGAGGGTTTTGATTATTTTTTAATAATGTTTATTCTTACTTTAACTATTTTTAATTTGAAAATTCATTTTCATTTTAATTCAACTGTGGAAGGAAGCCACATTACTTTTTCTTTAAACCAGAATTCTGGTTTTCTGAAAAGCCTACTTGGAACTGTTTTTGGAAATTGCTTTCCAAATTGGAAAGTTTTGCAATTTCACTTCAAATTACCAGTTTTAAAAGAGAGTAGATTCAATCAAAATATTTAAAACAGCACCCTTTGCCCATACAGCATGGGCAACAAACAAGACAAGCTGGAAGACATTGTGGAGCTGGAAAACTATGATATAATTGCAATTATGGAAAGATGATGGGGTGACTCACAGAACTGGAGTGCTGCAATGGATGACTATAAACTCTTCAGAAGGGTTATGCAAGGAAGGAGATGCAGTGGGGTAGTCCCTGCATTTTAGAGAGTGTTTTAACTGTCTAGAGCTTGATGATGGTGATGAAAGGATTGTATTTATGGGTAAGGATCAAGAGAAAGGTCAACAAGGGAGATATCATGGTGGGAGTTTGGTATAGACCAGCCAGACAAGATGAAGAGACAGATTAAATATTCGATAAACAAATGGAAGAAGTCTCACAATCGCCAGCCCTTGTTCTGAGCTGCTGTCTCACCCTGATTCCATAGAAATAAGCCTGGAGAGTTTTCTGACTCTGAAGTTGATCAGGTATTTCTCTGGCATATGTGCAGAATTACCCAGCTTTAACATTGTTGAACAAATAACCAGCATATTTGAACACGTTGGAGAGCCACAGAGTGAGATTTTCTATCCCAGTAGGGATCAGTCTGGTAGGCTCCCTTGGACTACGTGTAAGCACAGTGCCTGAATTGGAGTCTGATCCTAACAGTTCAAACATAAAGTGTTTATAGCAGTCACTTTCTTACAAAATATAGTAGAAAGAAGAGCTTGCTTCAAACTATAACATACTTGTCAGAGCACTAATCCAAGATATGCTTTTTTACCTCCTCTGCCTGATTTATTGTTACAGCTCCCAGACTCCCAGCACACAACTAAACAAAGGGGCTACACGATGTGTTGTTTTTCTAACAGCACTACTCTTTCTTCAGCTTTGAATAAATTAAAAATTCATTGTAACCTATGGGTTTAGGCACATACTCATAGTACTGAGCATCCAGCTCTCACTGACACAGCTTTGAGGTGGGGGCTGGACTTGATAGTCTCCAATGGTGCCTTCCAACCTCAGCCATTCTGTGCTTCTGTGATCCCAGAATAGGGAAGACCTAGATTCAGGTCTCCGGTTTGAAGAGTATATTTTTGTTTTGCAATAGAAAGTCATGGTTTTAACTCTACATCAAGACTCTCCTGCCCCTGGGGGGGGGGAAATATTTGAATTGATAAGATTTTTAAAAATCCATTTAAGTTATTTTGTGGCTGTGCGTAACATTTCTATCAGAAACAGATGAGTAAAAGTACCAGATTCCAACTTCCTAATTACCTCTAAATGCATAATTTAATAATGAAGGCCTAGTGAAATGGATGTGATGCTAAGCAAGTGACCTGAACTGAAAAAAGTAGTATGGAAGCAATGGTTGAAATCTAATAAATAGCTTCTATTACTGCTATATCAGGTGTCAGATGCATCAGCTCAGCCAACACAGGTAAGCAAATGTATCTCCCATTTCTTAGAGATGTTCCAACAGAAGAAAACTTATTCTAAGTTTGTCATTGTGTGTGATACTCACTTCTAAAATAGTGACAGATATACACGAATCAGATTAAGCTCCTCTATCTCCTTAGCTAAATATCACTCTGTTCAGGTTCAGGTTCAGACATGCATCTGCTGTGTTCCCAGTGAGGTTACTGCCCCAGCTATGTGCTATCATTTCCTTCCTGGTACTGCTTCCTGGGTTTATCACAGAAGTCCTCCCTCTTGGCCAGTGACCCAGATTATTTTAACAGAATGCAACTGGAGAGCTTGCAAGAACGAATGGCCTTGGTGCAGAAGCCCTTGCAGTAGGCAGTGAGGCTGAAGGAGGTAATCGACATTCTCAGGAAAGGACACAGTGAGGCTGAAGGTGGTTATCTCTATCCTTGCAAAAGGAGCAAATGAGGCCAGAGATGTTTATCTCCAACCTCAGAAGGGGAGGTGTCTAACCAACAAGTCACTTAAAGCTATGCCCAGTGGCTATTCTTATGTTTGTGTACCCTTTAAATACCAGATAAGCATTCCAAAGTACAACTTGCTAATTAAAGACATTAAGCAAAATACACATTTGCTCAATCTGCCACATTGTTCAACATGAGGCAAGAAAATTGATTAGATCCCATGATTTCAAGTGATGGTCATGAGCTCCACACACCACTTCCTAAGACTCTCTGAAAAACTATTACAAATATCAAGCCTGCTGCTGACAGTTTTCAGTTCACTACTGAAGGGCTACAGCTCTACTGGAAATTTAAGTACTCAAAAATTAAAAAAAAAAAACATTGAAAAACAATAGGACGAAAACAGATAAAGCAGCTTGAATTGCAATGAAAAAAAATAGAAAAAGTATCAGTCTTTAAAAAAAATAAATCTGTTCATGAGAATCAAGTGCAATAAGTAGTTCAGTCAAAATAAAGATCTAGTAGTAGTAAAGGTGAAAAAAGGGAGCAGAGCATTAAAACTAGTGAAAAAAAAAGAGTTTTGGATGAAAGTTGGCTGATTATCTTTTAGAGATTAGCATCTATATTGAATTTGTGACTAGCTGATTATAAACTGGGATGTTGATTCTGTTGCCCACCTTTCCCTCAAATCAAAGCACAACAGAGTTTTTTCAGACAAGGCTAATGGTAAGCTGGACATTCTTCAGTCAATTGGTTATAGGAAAAATGTCTACTTAGGAGATAGAGTAGTGAAGAATGAAGGGGAAGCAGCAAAATATCATGTTTCATGCACAGGGTCCCTTATAGATGTCAGAAATATAGGCACCTTGAAGAGGAACCACCTGCCTGGTTTAGAAATTTGGTATCTTATTTTTATAAATATTTTATACTTTTTTTAAAAAATATGTGACTTACAAACTCTTGAATGTTTAATCAAAGGAGAGTAAGAAGATGAGGTAGAGAGGATAAAGTCATCTTTTTGTAAGAGAGAAATCATCTGCTTTTATCAACTGTTAGGATGAGATATTCAAATCAAATTCCAGTATCCTACAGACGCACATGTTCTTACATCTGCCAACCCATTATTTAAGAAAAAAATAAAATATTTTGGCCAAAGTACATTTTTAACCTAGATTAGGGATCACTCTGTGTCAGGCAGGAACACATGCGTTCATTAAACTGCTTCACTATTGAACTTAAAGAATCTGATAAAAAATAAGTCAAAGAATAACTGAATATTATATATAACAGATTTACCATTTGTTTACCTTAAACTGCTCAGATAAAGAGAGTTAAACATTAATTATACTACATTCAGCTTCACCAGATGGTGATGTTCATGGTTGATTTCAGCTTTCTGATCTGTCAGATAGGTAATGTTGTATAAGGGGCATAAGTATAACTAATTCATCTCCTCCCATGGTTAGAATGTTGTCTCCAGAGGTCTGAATTTTTTCTTTCATGTCCTGATGTGTAAATCATCAGCTCATTTGTCACTCAATTAAGACTCAGTTCTGGCAGTACTCGTATGGTATTCTGTGTATTGTGGACATTGTGTTGTATTGTGTTTATGTGGTGTGTGTTGTGGACAGTGCCTACGAGCAGAAAGGATATTTCAGAACCCATACAAGGGAAAAGGAAAAGATCAAGAAAAAAAATAATCCAATTTCTTCTCCAATATTCTTGGTAGCTCTGCTGAGTACTCCCTATTCCCATAGCCCCAGTCTCCTGTCATACAATACATTAAGAATACAAAGCAATATGTTTATATCTCGGCCGTACTTCTTGAACGCAACAGAAATAATGAGAAAAGCAGTAGATTCAGAGTTGTAATTCATGAAGGAAAGCAAATGCATGATCCCACACATATACAATGCCTATTACACATATACAAGGTCAGTGCTGCATCCTGTACCGATCGCTGTCTTCATTAATGATCTAGGTGATGGGATGGAGTGCACCCTTTGCGAGTTTGCTGATGATACAAAATTGGGAAGATTGGTTGATGGACCAGAGGGTTGTACTGCCTTTCACAGGGACATCAACAGGGCTGAAGAAATGGGCTGAGAAGAACCTCATAAAGTTCAACAAAGAGAAGTGCAAAGTCCTGCCCCTGAGTAGGAATAACAACAGACTTGAGCACAGGCTGTAAGCCAACAGACTGGAAAGCAGCTTGGCAGAAAAAGACGTGGTGGATACCAGGAGGAACACAAGCCAGGTATACATCCTCACAACAGGTATATAAAGTGTCATTTGAGTCTGAGAGAGCTTCTACTGTTTAGACTGGGGAAGAGAAGGTTCAGGGGGACCTTAACTTTGCATATAAATACCTGATGAGAGGGAGTAAAGAAGACAAGGCCAGACTCTTCTCAGTGGCTTACAGTGAAAGGGCAATAGACAATAGGCACAAATTGAAACACAAGTAATTCTGCTTAAACATAAGAAAAAAACTTTTTTATGGTAAGGATGATTGAACACTGGAATATGTTGCCCATTTTTTTGGATATTCAAAACCAAACTGAACACAGTTCTGGGCAATCTGCTCAAGTTAACGTTATCTGAGCAGAAGGATGGACTGGATGACCTCCAGAAGTACCTTGCCATCTCAGCTGTTCTTTGATTCTGTGATTCTCTGGTGGTTTTACTTGGCTAGCAGCCAAACACAGCTCCTCACTTACTTTCTTCCCACCCAGGCAATAAGGGAGAGAATCTCAGAATTTTACTTCCAGATTCACTATGTTTCCTTTAAGCATTTAAAATGATTAATTTTGATACTCAAAACTGGGACTAGAAGAGAAAAAATACGTGGAAGTAGCTGAAAAAAAAAATTAAAAATCCTATATTAAAATAACAGGGTTAAAAATGAATGACAGAAACAAGATCTCCATTTGTTTTTCAGTCTGAGCAGTACACACGTAAGAATAAATAGCTACTAGCTATAGCATATATCTGTAACTGAAACAAACTCCCTCTAGTAAGAAAATAATGAGAAGTGATTTGGATAGAATTAACAGAATTTTAAGAAATTTTTATGCACATATCTATAAATAAAATTAAAATGCTGGACTTGCCATTGAAAAAATAAATAGCCCTCAGAAATCATAAGCAGGTTTTTTCAGAAATATACCTCCATACCACCAAAATTAACAACTTTTTAGGGTAAATGGTAAAGTGAATCAAAACTTTTCTTCTATTTCATAGCAATCAGTCATACTTACTTTTAATAGTGTCCTAGTGGTTGCATCTAACCATTTATGTTTGGCTGTCTAAATGATTTCCTGTTATTTAGTCTGCAATCAATGTATTATATTAATTTTATTTAAGACACACCTGCTTTTTTTTCAAGATGAAGACTGATTAGTTTAAGATTAATTTGCAGCATCAAGCAGATGCTAAATTAATTCTAGGCTACACTAGACACTATATGCATCATTCACTTTCCACCATGGCCGAGTCCCAGTGTGAATGGAAGATCTGCTCCTGCATATCCCTGTAAAAGCACAGAGTAAGCATTAACTTGTGTTCTTGTAAGCGTTACACATCATGCAGGAGTAATCCAACTGATTCAGATTTTCCCTCTCACCTATTTTAGGTCTGGTAGGACTTCTCTGGGTATTTCATATAGAAGCTTGTTATTCACAGTGTCCTGATGTCCTCACATTTGTTACGACACATGGAAAAGTGTTCAGCAGAAATCAAGCAGACTGCACAAAGTCAATTTGTGTGTGAGAGAGAGCAAAGAGAGTTTGCTCTGAAGACTATAAGGAAAAGACTGTATTTAAGTTTGTTTTGCCCTTTAAAGACACTCTTCTAACACAGGGCCTAACATAATGAAATTACTAAAATACACCAGTGAGATACATCCTTACTATGCCAACTAGCCTTGGCATACTATTGTTTTGTTACATATATTTATCTTCTTTGTTGCCATTTTCATTCCATTTACTCCTTTATTCCTTGCTACTGTATTTCCAAGTGTCATATTTTCTTTCTCTGTGTATGTGTGGACACATAATGGGAAAGGAACAAACTTTCCAAAAGATTTAGAAATCTTTTGTTTTCCTTGATTGGTAGCATAGATAGCATGGAAATTCTGGAGGTTAGCAATTCAATTTCCTGCATCCCTTATGTTTTCTTCCATATTGTCTCCAAGGAAGAACTTCAGGGAATCTTCCTTCTCTGTTGGTTGATTCCTTCATAAAACACAGGTTTCTTCACAGTTAGTGACCTGTCTTCTCTGCCTTGTGGTTACCCCAGGAAAGCTCCTGTGGTCCAACAGGGAAAAAAATATTTTTGTATTTTATTTATTAGCATCATCTAAGAAAGGATTCGCCTTTAGTCTGCTAAACCTATTTTTTTCTAGAACCACTTTCTTAAAATTTTCCACTTTCGTATTCACAGAAGAAATACCTATAAAAATAAAAAAGCTATCATGAGATGTGGCAAATTCCTTAAATTTGGCAACGTATTTTGCTAAGGCAAAGTTTGCAACTTTAACTAAGTTTATTACATCCTTAAGATATGTAGCTTTAAACACAGCCTGACATGTATCTTATTCTAATTTTAGTATTCATACTGGAATTTAAATTTGGGAAACGTTAATTTTATTTGTTCATTCCACATTCATAAGCATGAAACATCTAAAGAAACTTAATCAGTAGGAGTCATCCATTCCCTTTAATATCTGTTATATGCCAATATTCATAAAGTTCTATTAAAAAATACCTTCAGTATTTATAAAATGAAAATACTACTTTCAATGACTTTTCAGTGCTAATGAATTTGGTTTGCCAGTATCGTGGAAAGTTTATATTGTCTCATATGATTAATATGAGCATGTTCACAGTGTTTCCAAGTACTCTTGCACCTGCTCTTTAATGAGATATAAGTAACCTCCTGTTTATTTAGGCCCTCAACATTTATTCACTGTCTTCTTGCTTATGGAGTCACTTATATTCGTGATGGTGCAGTTTCTTCTTTCTAGGATGTATCACCCTGATGCATTTATTTATTTCCCCTAGCTGCTTTGATTAATATTAACAAATAACTTAGTTCCTCACTTCAGCCTTTCTTAAGTTTCTTGTCTCTCCCCGATAACTGTTTAATTTTGGCTAATCCTTCAATTTCCTTGCTATCCATTTAATTGTTTTCTTTTCCTCTATCTTGCACTATGTTAATTTACTCCCCTAATTTAAATTTTTTACCACCTCTAAGCTATGATATCTATTTTATTCTTCAAACTTCCTACCTCTCCCCTTCAGACAAAACTTCTTCCTACTGAGTACCTATTGTGGTTTTGTTATGATCCTTCTAACTTCTTTCACCATGGTGGCTAATAATATGGTTAAGCAAGCTTCACTTAAGGGGAATAAAATTCTTATTTCCCTAACTTCTGAGCATGCATTACCTTTTCAGCATGAAAACTTTTTTCCTGAAACTTAACAATTACTTCCAGGATGTACTAATGTAAACCAGGACCAATTTTAGATCTCTTCAGTACTGAAAGTGCAGAAAACATACTACAAATTTGCTGTAAAGCTTGGAATTTCAGGCAGCTCCTCCTATCATCGGGAAGTTACTGCTGAGTCCCATCAGATGAAGATATTCCCACCGCAGAGAAGCTATATTACAAGTAGATCTGTTTCGGCTCCTCTAGGCAAGAGCACCTTCCCTTTTTCCCATAAGGAAGGTAGAGTTACCTGCATGCTTTAGCGTTTGCCAAGAACTCAGGGTGAGCAAATATTAGTAATTCATTTTCATAGTCCAGAAATAAACCATAGAGTTAGAAAGGTTTTATGAATAGGTTCACAGTAGTAAAAAAAGCTGCAAACTTCCACCCATCTCAGTGTAAGATCTCTCCCTTCTTGTCATGTAACTACAAGTTCAGCTGTGTGTCTGCTTTTACATAAACCCTAGGTCTGATACACAAGAGGGGTACTGCAATTGGAGGACATGGGTAAATTCTAAGACTAAATCTATCCCTGTTTTGTTTTGTTTTGTTTTGTTTTCGTATCTGTCCCTTTTCTCAGTGCCTACTTCAAGATGTCTGAGAACAGAAATCAGTCAGAACTTTGAATTTAGCTTTTTCCTGAGGGTAACTTCCTCACATACCCATAAATTTAGCAAACAATATTGGCTAAGTGAGGCCATCTATAACCAGTTATAAGCAGTTCATCAACCTTCTGATAGTAAAGTGTTCTTTCCTCCCTGGCAGAGAGCGAGTGACATGTCAGGGAAAAGGCAGGAGATTATACACCAATCTATTTATAAATTGTAAATCTAAACTATATGCAAACATATATATGAGATTATGTGTGTTGTATTTAATTGAGCTAGGCAGAATTATAATACGGCACATTTTTGTATTCATTAGTTCCTGACCCTGGTTTGAAGTGTACTGTAACAGACACCTCACATTTTCCTACAGCCAGTATCTATTCTGCTTCACTCCTTTGTCTATGGTCAGAGCAGCAAGAATTTTATTATCCTCTTCTGGATAATCAGCTGCTGCAGAAGGAGGGTTTCTCTAACCATCTTCCTTACTAGCTAAGTGTTGGCATATTTGTTAATTCCTGCCTGTTTCTGTCCATTTCCAGGGCCCAAAACCTCTAGTGTGTATTTAGAAATCTGACTTTTTTCTGGTGCCAAATGCAAGTCATTCATATGCAGTTAGAGAGGAAAATATTTCTCAGGATTCACTTAGAGAATTATCTCCGTAAATATTGGTGGTGCCAAGAAAACTTGCCAACTGGATATGAGTGAAACAATTTGTATGTAAAATAACTGCTAGCAACAACCCATGACAACAGGAGAATTTCCTGCTAGTCCAGCTGTCATTCCAAATGATAATTTCTTTTATTATCTGTTTATCCTCCTTATTTTGTAATTTTCCTACTACAAGAAGATAACCAAGAGTAGTAACAAGCAATTAGCATTTACTTTACTAGATTCTGAAAGTTTGCTCACACTTCCCAGTTTAATCTGCATATAAATTGATGCCTGGCAAAATTTGCCTTTCAAAAAAGCATATGGTAGAGTTAATCACTGTGAAATCCTCAAGGCTTCGCAAATCATTGGAAAGGCATTCAAGCAAGCTGTTTAGCAACATTAAATCTTTGCAACTATATGTTAGGTGCAAGAGATCACAGTAATGTTTCAATATTTTATATCACTATAAATTAAAAATAATCTGTCACTGATATCGAAAAAAAGTGTTCTGTATTTGACTTATTTTCAGGTTCCTTTATTTGTTATGAGTAATAAATCAGAGCTTGTATGTGGAACTGTTTATGCATATTTATTAATAAAAAAAGTATATATCTATGCATTTTATATAAAACTATTACTGTGAAATTGTTGCTCACTGAATCCCTCAAGATATTTCTCTGGCTTTTTTTTTTTTTTCCTGTTGATAATTATGGTAAAGACAAAGTATGTACCTAAGGCCTCTCCCAGCACACACGAACACAAACAT
This sequence comes from Caprimulgus europaeus, assembly GCA_907165065.1. The sequence goes on along the minus strand of OU015525.1, from coordinate 42,532,482 downwards.
GTCTATGTAGAGACTGGACTGAACTGCTACTTCTGAATCTTCTGTAAAAGCACTCATAAAAACCCAGGGCAAACTGTTTTCAGGTAACAAAGTGTCATGTGAATGTTTCTTCTAGGATCCTTTTGCTTAGGATAGTAGCAGATCCTCTAGCCCAACTCCTTGAGGTTTTTTTTTTTACCACCATCTAAGAAAGGAATGGTGAATGTTCTCAATTTAATCAGTAATCATAAAAGCAGAAGGTATAGAAATTATCAGTCTGTTTTTTAAGGTGGGCTAAACTGTATTTTTCAACTTCTTAAGAGACTGAGTTATACATGATTGCATGACTCAGACTTCAGAACTACAAGTTCAGCTTTTTTAGTCATCCTTCTCAAGCTTCACTCCATCACTTCACAGAGATGAGATAAGAAATCCATGTACTATATACATTTTCTCACCTTCTGACAAATTGAATTATTAGAGTTTAAAAATATAGCTAAAAAGTTAACTTCCTCTTCCTAAGGAATTCTCACCGGGCAAGTGAAGTTGGGATTCAACAAGTAAAGAAAAAAAAAAAAAAAAAAAAGAAAAAAGGAAAGAAAAAAGAAAATAAAAATCTATGCAGGTTTTGGACATTTAATTAAACAGTATCCAAAAGCCAAAAACTCACATAGCAACAAGATAATTTACTCTAAGGTTTTTCAATGAGTCTTAGATTCTCTCCAGTGAAGGGAAACAGATACTGAATTTGACTGACTGCCTAAAACACAAATACAGTCTTTTTCCCTGTAATATAGAAAAACTATTTCAGCTTCTAGACTTCCAATTATCCCAATTTAATATTTTTTCTCTGACTAATGAAACTGAGGCCAGCACCCTGGGCTCCAGCAGATTTTTATGACCTTCCAGCACACAAGTAGGACATGCCTAGAGTTTCTCCAAAACATCCTAGACAGCTTGAATAAATTTACTTGCTAATTACTGCATAATGTTAATTACAATTGTTGTTTGTTTCAGAGCCTGTTCCTAGCCTCCCCGTTCCATGCCCAGATCAGTGTGCCTGAAGAGACAGGTGGATTATCACAGTGCTCCTGCTGTGGGTTGCATGGCAACAGCACACCACATCCTTCTCAACAGGTGCCTCCTTTTGCCCCTTCTCCATTGCTCAAGCATTATTTGGAGATTGATATATATATATATTAAAAAAAAAAAAAACGTGTTCCAAATTAAAGAAGCCTCAAGAAATTGAAATTAGTCCAGCCCATTGCGCTCCCTGCCAACAGAAACTCACACCTGTCATTCTGATGTTTGCTTCCAGCCTGGCAGACAACTTTGCATTCATTTACCACAGAACAGGGTTCAGAGATGAGCCTTGCTTCACCACATCAGGAGCAGTCCTCAGTCACACACTGTACACTTTTAATAACCTCAAGGGCTTTCACTTCACTAACAAGGAAAGATTAATCTTGTGTCCACAACATTCATTTTACTTACCATGAAGAAGAATAGATCATGAGCTAATATTATTTAAGCCACTGGAATTAAGACATGATATGTTTCTCAAATGCACCATTGGCTATTTATTTTCTCTGACTTATGCACCATAGATTAGTTGCAATTTACAACCCTTTATGCATAGACATCTGTGTTACGTTTGTTTTATCCACCATACCAGCACATCATATTTGCTGATATTGTCACACTTGCAAGTTATTGCCATATAGATCTTGGAGTCTTCAGAGTATAAGAATTAATAATGACCTTGTGTTATGTTAACAGTCAAGATCACATTCAGACCTAAAGTTTCAAATGCGATTTAGAAACCTATCAAGCTTCATACAGCCACTGGAAAACAAATGGTTCCCATTCCCTGCTCATCCATGAGCTGTTTGTCACTGACCTGCAGTGTGGTGCCATGGCTTCTCTCCTGGTCCATGGTGCTATGTGCCCTGGGAGGCTGCTGGGGCTGACCTCATCCGTCTCTGGTCAGCTTGCACCTGACCTGCATTGGGAGATCTCATGTGGTCAATGCATTTACCAGCACATAAGCTGCCAGTGAACTGTATCATATTCTAGATGTACAGTACTTGAAAGAAATGCACCTAACAAATTTTACTAAGAGGACTCATTAACATAATATGCATACACACAGTAGTACATAGCTAAGCAATATTTACACTTCCTAGGTCTCAGCCCAAGAGCAGCAGAATGCAGAAATCACTCCCTCATTTCTTTGCCCTCTTTTAATTTTTTGTTTTCTGAGAAACAGAGGCCTTATGGGAATATATAACCTATGGGAGTTTATGATGAAAGGGTGACAGAGCTGGGAATATTTAGTCAGGAGAAGAGAAGACCCGGGGGGCGCATCTCATTAATGTATAGAAGAACATGAAAGGAGGATACATGGAGGATGCAGCCAGGCATCAGTGGTACCCAGTGACAGGACCAGAGGAAATGGGCACAAACTGAAACACTGGAGATGCCCTCTGAACATCAGGAAATACTTTTTAACTGTGAGGCTGAACAAGCATTGGCACAGATTACCCAGGGAGGTTGTGGGGTCTCCACTCCTGCAGAGAATTAAAAGCTGACTGGACACAGTTCTGGGCAACTGGCTCTAGGCAAACTTGCTTGAGTCAGGGGTTGGACCAAATACTCTCCAGAGGTCCTTTCTAAACTCAGCCATTCTGTGACAACCTTTTAATTCTCCCACTTCCTACTTTAACATTTTCCTTTCTGTGTATGAGCTTGCATCTTTTTCTCAACTCCACATGAAATGTTTTAGTTTATATTTCTTCTGAAACTTCTGAACTCTTCTGGGTTTTTTTGATTTAGAAAACAAAAACAGGGAACTGGAAATTTTGTATCTGTCACATTCTCAGGATTTTATTTTCCAAGTCACATATACTTTCCTATACCTGCAACTCAGAAGAGAAAATCTTCAGGCAAAAGAGAAATTAGTGCCCAAACCTGGTTAACAAGATTTTAAAAGAAAAAAAAAAAAAAAAAAAAATCACATATTCTGAAAAGTCACTATCAAGCTCACTATTTCAGAATAAGTTCCTAAAACATATTTCAGTGCTTTATCCAGTCCAGTTTAATAACTAAATGTTGTTTCCATTAGTCAGTGAGGTTTTATAGAGTTTGATAGAACTTATCGTTAAGCATAATGGTTGCTATCCAACAGTCAGGTTTTATTACTTTAACACAAACAATAGCAAGGAATAATATTTTAAGTAATGTAATCAAAGTAATTTGACAGTCCAAATATTAAAACCTAAGAATTGAAGATACAATGTAAGTCTAAAAATGCCTCAGATCTTCTGTGTACATGTCTGTAATTATTTTCTGAAGAGAATGGATAATATTTATATCCTGTACTTCAAACTCATTAAACCTTTAAAGTTAGTTCTTTTGAGTTGGCATGCCTAACTGAAATTAAAAACTATTACATTAAGTGCTGTAAAGGACAACAACCATTTTATTTGTTGAAGCATTCACATTAAGAGCAATAAAGGAAAGCCATCAAATATCACAGGATTTTTGATCACTTACAAACCAAAATAAAATACAAAATACCCCAAAACAAAACAAAAAAAATAAAAGGTCACTTTTTATACCCTATAGATAGAATTATGAGAAACAATGCTGGATTCACCATGCACAGAGAGAAAGCTGGAATTTAATGATTAATCTAAAAGGCACCTCTAAAAGGTAGCATGATAAATTATTTTTTATCCCTGTTTCCTGAGAAAAGCCTTACCTGTATCTGGGGTGATGATATTTGAATCAGGGAAGCGGTAAGCCTGTAGGCTGAAATTACCTACAGGATAATATCAAGTGTGATGTTTTTTGCACCAGAGAAATGATGCTTCCATCTAATAAGACAGGTATTGAGAAATTCTTAGATCAAAATTTCATCATTAGTAGCCTTAATGAATGCTAGATTTTTTTTCCTGAGCTGTAGGCCAAAGTCAAATTGAATTTCCAGACAAATCATTTCTAGTGAGTCAATATACAAGGAGCAACCACGCTACCAAGGCAGCAGAACACAACAGAAATAATTAGCCTTCAAAAGCAGGTATCCTAATCATTATTCAAGAAAACAAACAAATAGATATGTATGATCTGATATGAGTACACTCATGTCACAGCTTTCCACTTGAAATGAAAGACACTCCTTTGATGAAGAAATTCCATCCATCTTGTAGAATACTTCTCCAAGTAATAGAATCCAAGCTGGATCACTAGATGGTGGCCCTAGCCCCAGCCATTGTTCCTCTGTCTATAAAGGCCATTATCTGTTGTATAAGAAGGGGGAAAATGCCATCCTTCCCCTTTCTCCATCTACACACTTCTCAGACGCTGTTATGTAGTCTTTATTCGAAAAGCTTTAGTGGCCAGGATCCTCAGCAGAGGTATTTGCACCACACTCTGCAAGGAAGACATAGTTTTATAAGCTCCAAGGACATGTTTGCAGATGTCATACCAGTAACCTTTCAAGCTTGTCAGCCCTGTCAACTTGTACCATTAACATAAAAAAGTGAAGCTAAAGGATAGACTTAAAGTAAGGAAGCTCAAGAACTGTTTACTTGCCTTTAAATTAAAGATCAGAGAAGCTGGAGATGTTAGAACTTGCTAAGAGAATCACGTTCTAGGTGATGTCTTACAGAAATACTGTGTATAAAAAATAAGGTTTCTTGTTGGGGAATGGCTCAGAGAGCAAGGATGTGGATTCGCAGAATAGTTGTACGAGCAGAGTCTGTTCTAACATTTAGCAGGCCGCAGTGGAAAAGTACTGAATACTGACACTGCGACTTTATCTTAATCTGGTAAACAACCTTGAGAAAGTAAGTGTGTGAAAAATGTAGAGAATGCTTTACCGTTAAACCGCAAGTAGGAGGACCATGTAAATATAACGTTTAGAGCTTAAGCCAATTAGCAAAGGACTAGTAGGAATAATTATCGTAGCCTGTATAAATATGACTTAATGAGAGTGATAAAGCGAACTATGCCTTATCACTCACATTGAGTCGGCTCGCATAGTTCCTCCGTCTCTCGCAGTTTCTCTGTTTGCTTCAAAATAAATTGCTGAAATTCAGCTTTGAAATTAACAGCTGTTGTAATACATGCCACCTCACAACTTCTTAAAAAGAAAAAGTTAAAGTGAAATATTTGGGATCAAGTACGTTCAGAAGCTCGATTCATGTTTATAGGTAAGTTCAAGACCAATATAGAATCACTTTAAGTACAATAAGAATTTGATAGCTGTTGTAGCTTTGCCACAGTTACAATAGGAATTTAATAGCTTCACAACAGGCTTAGAGGATAATGTATATATATATATGTATATGCAAGTGAGAGAGTCAGATTGTCACAACAGAGATGGGTTGAATTTTGGCGAGGAGCACAGCAGCGACATTGGTCAGTCCTGCAGCTGAGAGCATGCCAGGAGGAGAGGGTGGGCTCCTGGAGCCAGGGAAACCCGCGGACAGGACAGAGAGTCCCCTCAGAAGCAGCCGAGCTCACGAGTGGGGCTGACGTGGCCGGGGCGTTGCCAGGGGCCACCGCAGGTGATTTAAACAGCCCCTGGGGAGTAGGGTGACCAGGACGGGCAAACAGGGTGTGGGGCAGCAGCTTGTGCAACAGTTTGCACAGGCAGAGCAAGCAGGGAAGGTGTGTGGGCAGGGCACTGGTGCTCAGCCAGAAATACCGGGAAACCATGGTGCCTACCCGCAAAGAAACTAAGGCCTCTCCATGCTCTGCACCAGCTGTGACTGATGCAGCCTCCCAGATGGAGCCCCAGTGGGTGCGTGCTGCCACCCGGGTGTTGGTCTGCAAGGTCTGCTCCCCATTTGCGCTGGTATCAGACAACAGTGGGGAATTCACCTGTGGGAGATGTGCCAGCGTGAGGGAACTCCTCTGCTTATTGAGAGAACCCCGGGAAGAGTTGAGTAAGTTGAGGACTATCAGGGAGTGTGAGAGGGAGACAGACTATTGGAACAACACCCTGTGCTCCTGGTCTCAAACCCAGCAGGCAGCTATTCCTCATGCATCAGAGGATTCCCCATCCTCTCTCCATACAGCTGAACAGAGAAATTTAAGAGACAAGGGGGAATGGCAACAGGTTCCTGCCCAGCACAGAAAGTATGTCCCCCCTGTGACAGCCCCAGCCTCCCAGGTTCCCTTGCAGAACAGATACGAAGCTCTGCAAGTGGAACCCAACCTTAACATGGATGATGGTTCCCACAGCCTGGAAACCTTCCCAAGGTTAAGAAACCCTTAGCTCCGCATCACAACAGCTTCTGTAAAGAAAAGACTGGTCATTGCCATAGGCCAGTCCCTTCTTAAGGGGACAGAAGGCCTGATATGCGGACCAGACCCTTGTCACGGGGAAGTCTGCTGCCTACCTGGGGCCCGGGTTAAAGATTTGAAAAGAAAACTTCCAGCTTTTGTAAGGCTCACGGATTACTATCCATTATTGAATTTCCAAGTAGGCAACAGTGATACCATAACAAGAAGCCCGAGAGCTATTAATATGGATTTCAGGGCTCTGGAATGAATGCTAAAGGGATCGGGTGCACAGGTAGTGTTCTCCTCTGTCATTCCTATCACAGGGAACGATGAGACAAGGATTAGAAAGAGCAAGGATCTCAGTAAAAGAGGAAAGTCTATGAGCTTTGGAAGAAGGGGCAGGCATCTCAGGAAGACTATGAGGATAAAGTGAGACTAAAGCCCAACTAGAACTTGGCAGACTCTGTGAAGTATAACAAAAAATATTTCTATAAATATGTTAACAACGAAAGGAAAGCCAAGGAGAATCTCCATCTTTTACTGGATGCAGAGAGAAAAATAGTAGCAAGGGATGAGGATAAGGCTGAGTTACTTAATGCCTTCTTTGCCTCAGTTTTTAATAATAAGGCCAGCTGCCCTCTGGGTATCCAGCCCCATGAGCCAGAAGCCAGGGATGGGGAGCAGAACAAAGCTCTCATGATCCAGGAGGTAATGGTTAGAGACCTGCTCAACCAACTAGACATCCACAAATCTATGGGGCCGGATGGGATCCCCCCAAGGATATTGGGGGAACTGGCAGAGGTGCTCACCAAACCCTTTTCCATCATCTACCAACTGGGGAGGTTCCACCTGACTGGAGGGTGGCAAATGTGACTCCCATTTACAAGGAGAGAGGATCTGAGGAACTATAGGCCTGACAGTCTGACCTCAGTGCTGGGGAAGGTCATGGAGCAGATCATCTTGAGTGCTATCACACAGCACACACAGGCCAACCTGGTGATCAGGCCCCACCAACATGGGTTTATGAAAGGCAGGTCCTGCCTGACTAACCTGATCTCCTTCTGTGACAAGGTGACCTGATTGGTGGATGAGGGAAAGTCTGTGGATGTGGTGTACCTGGACTTCAGTAAAGCCTTTGGCGCTGTTTCCCACAGCATTCTGCTTGAGGAACTGTCTGCCAATGGCCTGGACAGGCATAGTGTCTGCTGGGTTAAAATCTGTCTGGATGGCCGGGCCCAAGGAGTGGTGGTAAATGGAGTTAAATCCAACTGGAGATCAGTCACAAGGGGTGTTCCCCAGGGCTCGGTGTTGGAGCCAGTCCTGTTTAACATCTTTATCAATGAACTGGATGAAGGGATTGAATATACCCTCAGTAAAGATGGGTAGATGGGGTGATTGGAGATATGATTTAGTAGTGGACAGGTATGGTTGGACTCAATGATCTCAAAGGTCTTTTCCAACCAGGCGATTCTACGATTCTATGAAGTTAACTATGGCTGAACTATGGTATTGGGAACATATCTAGGGTTACGAAAGAGCTCTGAAAAGTTTTGTTATCATGCAGTCAGAGAGAACCTGGCACAGACTTTCAATTTCAAACTTCAATCATGTAAATTTTTAACCTATTCTGTGCTTATTTTCATATCACTTACTACTTTTCAGTAGCCAACCTGACTGTGTAGTCTTTAATCAAACTTTTTAATTCCTCTGGAAATTAATGTCTATAGAAAATAATTTGCATTTCAAAGCAGATACATGGAAAAATGTTAAATCTTTCTTTTGGCACTTTATTCAACAACTATTAAAGGATATCACAGCTTTTTTCAAGCATTCTTAACTTTGCTCACTAAAAGAAAGCTGTGCTCGACTGCTGTAATATAGATAATGCCTTTAAAGTAGCAAGCATAAAAATACAACTAGGATAAAATATCTGAACACATTCTTGCATCTAAGAATGATAAACTATAATATCTCCCTCCTCTCTCCTGTAGCTATCCATATCTCCCATACAGTTTGGTCTGAATATTATTTTCTTCATGTTTAATCTATATTACACATCCTTTAAATTCAAACTTTGAACCTTGATTCAGTGTTTAGAAGTGCAAAATACATTTTTTTTCCTTTCAGAATGATTCAGATAATGACAAGGCAGTTCATCTATGAATAGATTAATCTTTCCATCATAATTTCTGAACATTTTGTCTCCCATCAAGCAGGCCTCTTAACCACTTCTCTAGTCACCATTCAAGTTTTCCAGTACTTCAAGATCTTAAGTTTTCAAGGAATAGAGACAGAATCTTTACTGGCTCAAACACTTTAGCATAAGTTACTAATCAAAATAAATAATAAATATATGTTAAAAAATTAAACTAAAATTTCCCTTTTATGCCAAAATGGATGCAAGACTCATTTAAGCTTTTTCAAATGATTGTGTGGGTTTTCAGAGTTCCAACAAGATGTAGTGACTTAGTAGTAAGAACAGGAGCCACCTGGAAAACCATGTCCTCCTTTAAATGGAAAATGTTTATTTATTTGTTTTCTGATGGAAAACTCATCTTTTGCATAAAGGACAGATTTCACAAATAAAAAGGAAGATTATAATAATTGGAATGAATGTAAAATATATAGGCAACCAGAAAAAGTATGTATTTACAGTGGCTGGTGATGAAAAGTGAATTATTTGGTGGGATGAAAGACAATAGTGAAAGAAGAAACATTTGCCTGAAGAGAGTTCTTTACCAGAGCTCCTGAGGGGTGGAAGTTGGGATGGATCTTACTATTTTAATCTAAATTTTTTTGTACAAAATGTGTACCAGGTTATTTTTTGCCAGTGATATTTGCTGATAATCCTGTACTAGGAGCACTGTCAACACATAAGAAAACAGAAATACTCTGTAGAGATATGAAGGGCACTTGATGCTTAGTTATATTTTTGTTGCTGCTATAAATGCCCACCAGTTTGAGGTAACTGAGAAAGAGAATGACCTGGGTATGGCAGGTAATCTCTAACCACAAATCAGGAGTATGATCACCCTGTGAAAAACGATAGATCTTACCTCAGGTTCCTCTCACAGAGAAGGAAAGATATCAAGTCCAATATACGATGTGTATTCAAATGAATACATACAATGAGATTATATGAATTAAAAAATGGTTAACTGAAACATGCTGGAGGGACAGGATGCCATTCAGAGGGACCTTGACAGGCTTGACAGGCGGGCCTGTGCTAACTTCACGTAGTTCAACAAGGCCAAATGCAAGGTCCTGCACCTGGGTTGAGGCAATCCTAAGCACAAATACAGGCTGAGCAATGAGTGGTTTAAAGCCAGTTCCAAAGAAAAGGACTTGGGAGTGGTGGTGGGTGAGAAGCTGAACATGAGCCAGCAATGTGCGCTTGCAGCCCAGAGGGCCAACTGTATCCTGGGCTGCATCAAGAGAAGAGTGGCCAGCAGGTCGAGGGAGGTGATTCTCCCCCTGTACTCCGCTCTTGTAAGGCCACACCTGGAGTGCTGTGTCCAGTTCTGGAGCCCCCAACACAAGAAAGACATGGACCAGTTAGAACGAGTCCAGAGGAGGGCCACGAGGATGATCCAAGGGCTGGAGCATCTCTCCTATGAGGACAGGCTGAAAGAGTTGGGGCTGTTCAGCCTGGAAAAGAGAAGGCTCCAGTGAGATCTTATAGCGGCCTTCCAGTACCTGAAGGGGCTACAAAGAGGCTGGGGAAAGACTTTTCATAAGGGCAGTTAATGATAGAACAAGGGGGAATGGCTTTAAGCTGAAAGAGGGTGGGTTTAGACTAGATATTAGGAACAAATTCTTGACTGTGAGGGTGGTCAGACACTGGAACAGGTTGCCCAAGGAAGTTGTGGCTGCCCCCTCCCTGGAAGTGTTTAAGCCCAGGCTGGATGATGCTTTCAGCAACCTGGTCTAGGGGAAGGTGTCCCTGCTGATGGCAGGGAGGTTGGAGCTAGATGATCTTTAAGGTCCCTTCCAACCCAAACCATTCTATGATTTTATGATTCTATGAAATTAGGAGAGATTAAGAAGTACAGTGGTACCTATTAAAAGCCACAGAACCTCTCATAATTTATGTGGCCAATTAATCAAGAACCAATCCTACCATAATACTGCTCCTCATGCAGTTACTTGGTGGTTTACAGTACAGTTCTCATTGACTTCAGTAGCAACTGTTACTGCTCATCAGTCCTGTCAAAAAAGGGTTTCAAATGGGTTTCTGTAACATGCAGACTAAATGGTTAGGTACCTTTGTTCACTTAGTTACACTAGGGAAAGGAAGGATATGTAGAGTGAGAAGCTAAAATATGTGAAAAAAGTATTTCCAAAACTCAAGAGAATTCCTTTTCAGTGTGTTAATAGTCCCTCTGAAGATGATTAAAAATTCACTGAAAAGTTAACCAGCCCAAATCCTTCTATCTTCTTCCAGAAAAATTTGAAAAAAATCTGGTTTTGAGAAAAAAATGCCAGTTACAGTTCAGGCCATCACTTAGAAGGATCAAGCTGAAAATGAAAACAAGAGCCATAAGCAAGTCAAAGCTGGATTTTTCTTGGGGTTTTGATTGTTTATTTGTTGGCAGTGTGTGTTTTTGTCATTGTTGTTTAAAAGCAGAGATTTTTTAGGAGAAAGGAAGTAAAAGCTTTTAGCAGGCAGCTGTTTCCTAAGATCATTTATTATACAGAATATTACATCTTGGGATTTTATTGTTGCCTACAGTATTGCAAAATTACGTTCCCTGGGACATGTTAACTTATTGTGAGTTGTATGAGAAAACTAAGATACTATATGGTTTTTGAGCAATGGTATTTTATAGAAAATTGTTGCCTTTGGGAAACATTAAGTTTGTGTCAGATATTTCTTCTAATATTCAATAGCATTAGGAGTGGTACAGAACCTTTGAGGCAGGAACCAATCTGAACTATTGCTCAGAGCTACACTGTGAAATCACAAAACTAGATTTCACTGAGCCATTTTAATAAAAAGCTTCCCAGATATCATCTATTTCAACTACACTGTGAAAAGATTCTCCCCTTGAGCTTAATTTCTTTTTTAATTATCTACCTATAAAAGCAAAAATATGCCTTTAGGTTCAGTGATTACTACATTTATTATCTACATAATTCACCCATTCCTAACTGGCAATGTGTCCGGTTTGAATAGGCAATACCTATTGCCGTCTTGTGAACTGGAGCTTGATTAAACAAACACTAATGAGCCATTGACTGTTATTTGTCTTCAGAGCATATAAACTTCATGACTGGCAATGTGACAGAAAGAGAAAACAAAAACTAGCCACAGTTTTACAAAAGAAAAGCTCTTCAGGAGTTTCAAGCTGAACTTTATCTTTAGAAGTGACACTGGGTATTTACTCCTGTACAACTTTTCGGAAGGAGCAGGGAACAGAAATTATGACAATCATGTCAAAGTAAATGCAGCATCTTTCCCTCAAACAAATTGTCTATTCCCACCACTTTAAAATAAGCAAAGAAAACTCATTAAGGCAAAATTAATTTGATTCTACAGATTTGATTCTTCTCTTTTAGAAGAATATCATGTGGAACAATTTTTTGCAATAGATTTCAACTTTGTGATTTGGCCGTTTCTGACATAAACACAGTCTGGACATCAAATGACATCCCAGAATAGGTGGGATGTGTCTGCAATATCAGAAAGGATGTGAGAGACAATCCTTTCTCCAGTTGTTACACACTAACCTAGTTTATGTTCTCAGGCTGCTTTCATTTCTCCATAATCACTTTAAAGTCTGTGCCTCTCTGATAAGTGTTAAGCATTAGCTCAGTCAAATCCTCAGTTTTTCCTGGTTTCTCTGTAGTGCTTGCAGCTGCAGGCCTACCTCATTCTTAAACATAGTCCTATGGGACATCTGATCATGTAATGAAGGAAAAAAGTGTCAATAAAAGTTTAGTGGCAGGCCATATCTTTGAAGACATGCTTCTGAAATCACAAGTAATTCCAAATAGGCCTTCTTATATATTTCTGCAATTCTTACATGCAATTTTTCGGCCAGTTTGAGTGGATTAACTTATTTTTAAGGTAGCTGAACCTGTATTCAAGCTATGAGGCTGAACAAATAACTCTTATTCTTTCCTATTTCTTCTGTGTAGATAGAAAGAGCATTTCCAAAAGATTTTATTCTACCACAGTCTCTTCAACAGAATCCAAGGCAGTAAGTAAAGTTTATAATTTTTAGATTATCTGGATCCACTTCAAACTAATTTTTCACCTATATGAGACTAGAACAGATGTTCAGATCTCACTATGTAATATCTCACCATAACAAATGCAGCTTTCAGGTGTAATCCTGTCATCTTGTGGTTACTCAGGAAGAAGAATAGAGGATCTTCAATCACTGGTATGGGAGCTATGGGACAGCCCCTTGCTGGAGAGGTTAGAGAAGAAAGGGGATTTTTTTATGTTGAGTCAGAGCAAACAGTGGGGGACCCCGGGACAGGAGCCATGTCTCAAAGTCTATTGAGAAAAGAGCAAACTATCAAAGAATCTGGAAAGCTTTACTAGTATGTTTGATAATAGCAAAGTGTTAGAGGGATATTTGCACTCCTAGCTGTAATCTTATTTAGATTCCCAGTACATTATCCCCATATTCTCTTCATCCCACTCACCATTTAGTACAACCTTGTTCTAGGATGGAAGACTTCAACAGAAACTGTTAACACCCTGCAGCAGGGACACTGTATTATCCAAATGGTTTTAAGATGAGTTAGTATTCCTTTAACATTTGTGTCAACAACACTTAGAGGTAAAGAAATTATTTAAACCTGTTGCAGATTTGTTCATCTCCGCTTCCTATAAGAATACATTACAGAGAAAACAACTCCTTTTAGCAGCTGGAAATTCAATACATTTGTAAGTCACTTATGTTCCTTTTACAATTATGCTATTGTTTTCTGAAAACAGATACAATTGTTGGGTTGTAGCTTTCAACTTTAAACTGATTCATTGCCATTATGCCATTCCTATTATCACCCAGATTCTTTGACTGAGGACATTAGAAGAAAAGTTAGAGGAGTCAGCAGGAGACACTTGCAATTCTAAATATTTGTAACAGACTCATTTAAATAATTTGGAGAGATTATGGGAGAAGATGCTGTTGTGAGAAAGGATCTTCTAAAAGGGATGGCTATTATCTTGCCACTGTCTCACTATGTCTGCTGGGAAGGTTAAGGAGGTAGAGAATTCTGAAAAGAAAAAGACTTTCAGGAAAAGTCAACAGTAAGAAGGTTAAATAATGTATTTGGTGATTATGACTGCTAGCATCAAGAAGTCACATTAGTTCTGTACACTAGTAGGAGAAATAGCCTTGTTTTATTATAATGACGTAGCAAAGAGATACTGAAACATCATAATCAAAACTAGATTATATCTTTTGTTTCCTTTCTGCAGCTAGGAACATTTGTCTAAGAGAACTGGCCCTTCAGATATGAGGGAACGTGTAGTTGAGGGCTGAGGTAGAAGAATGCATTAATATTTAATTATGTCATAAGTAATATGGAATGGAAAATTAGTAACAAAGTGAACCAGTGCAGGGTGACGCTACAGACAAACCTAGAATTTTTATATACAATCCCACAGGCATTGTCCAGATGAGTGGAAAACTGTAATCACAATTTACCGTGGAATTGGGGAGACAGGATTATATTTGTGCTACCAGTCTTTTAAGTGAGTCTCAACAACTCTGAATTTGGTTCAAAGTCAGTAACTCAGTTCATTAGCTTTGTATTTCTGGCTTCATTGCCTTTTCGTCTAGCAGCTAATGTAGAAGCAAAATGTTCTATGAAGTCTACCATGCCCTCTCACTTACCTCAGTCTGTAAGCATGCACCTAATCCGCTCCATGAACTTATAAAAATACTTCATAAACCACTGACAGCTCCTAGGTAGAAGTATCTATCCCGTTTAAATTCTGAAAAACAATAATCTTTAAAGGCTAAAGCCAAGACACTGCATTGTTGGAGTGGAGTTATATTACTGTGAAGAATCAATGTCACATCATATTAACAGTAAAATTTTCATGTTTTAAAAAAAAGACTGCATAGTTATGTTACTCAAGTACATACTGTTTTCAGCAACAAAACCATTCAAGAGAAATGCAAAACCTCACCACTGAGGATATGCATCACTTATAATTGAGTTTTCAAAGAGGTACTCACAAAACCTGATTCATGTATATCTTCTTTTTCAAGGATTCACTTATATTTCTCCTATCTATCATTTAAAAAAAAAAAAAAAATTGGAAAGCACCAAATACATTTGAAGACCTTGCAAAATTTTACTGAAATTGGCCAGTACAGTAAAAATGTATGAAAAAGGAAGCTGTGTTCTGACACCTGAGGTCTGGGTGCTTCCATGGATGAAAGATTTGCAGACCATATGAAAACAAAACTAAAAACCCACAGGAAAGAAAAAAAACCCACCTTAAATAACCTAGGACTTCACACTACATTCAGTATTTTAACCTCTAGGGCTATTCAAGATTTGTCATAAATGGGCATTATTTTCTCCCCTGCATCCTCCAACCTCAAAGAAAGGCAGTATTGCTTAACAGCATGTTCCTTTGGTGGAGAAGATGGCTATTCAAGAATTCAGATGTATTAACTATGCTGCCATTACTCCAAAGGTATCTTATTTGCTTGCCTCCTATGTAAGCATCAGAAGTCATAGCTGCAATCCGAGACATCTGCCTGAAAGTATAAACAAACCGCCTGCATACACGCAGGTACTGAGGATTTCAGCCACCAGAGCAGAGAAGGATTAATTTTGTGTACTCACCCTGGGCTGAAACACTGAACAAGGACTCAGTATATCCTTCAGTTTGGTAGATCCAGTTTCTGATGCCCTTCATTCCCACATAGAGGAAGTTATGTGAAATAAGTTACTGTAAGTTGCTTCACCCTGAGTGAAGGTGTGAGATCAGAACCCAAGCAGCACACTCAGTGCTGCTTGGCAGCAGACTGTGGCCATCAAATTAGGGCTGTAAACCATGGAGGGAACAGGTGCCCTTTGAACGCCTCAACAGGACATCCACTTCATAATAAATACATGACCTGTGTTGCTGAAACTGCAATACGAAGCACTACAGAGAAGAATGAAATAAAATATTCCTGCCAAAAATTTACATAGTGAAAATAACTTGATCATGTAGCAGCTCAGCTTCAGCTGAACAAATCCTACTCCTACACACAAATATAATGCAAGAATAAATCTTAGCCTTGCCTCTAATGCTTTCTTTCACTTGTCAAGAAAAGTTAATGAATGGGATGTTTCCTCCTTAGTTTCCAAAGTCATTTAAAGGTGTTTAGATACTGAAGTAATGTAAATACTTATATTTCATTAAATCTAGAGTTGTTTGTTTCATTTTGGTAAATGAGTTTAGTGATAGTATCATTAATCAGTTTTTAAAGAACGAAGAAATACATTTTGTTTCTCTAACGTGACTTTTAAGCATGCAGATAATGCTTTTCTGCTACTCCAGTGGACTTGAGTGATATATTAGTCTTAAAGATCATAAAGTTGAGTAATATTTTATATTCAAGGCAAGATGGGGGGTTTCCCCTGGAACTAGGTGGGTGAAGTTGCATGTGTGTTGTTTATATGGATTGCAACATACACATACACGCGTGCGTCCTACCCTAGTACAGGGAACCAGTTTCAAGCCAGAGGACAGAGGATCTGTGCTTTTTCTTCAAGGTGCTCCTGTATTTTCCACTTTTTAAATGGGTCTACTCCAAATAGCTTTTGGCCCAAACATTGAAACAAATTATTTTCTCCCTTCCACAACAGTTCCCCAAACAGCAGGTAAAAGCTGCTCCCCTGCTTGCTCCAATACTAGTTTTCTCTGGTTTATGGCATTTAAATTGGTAAGAAAACTGCAGTCACAGAAAAGTCAAAGTAACTGCAGCAAGAAAGACTATTCAAAGTGAATTATGCTATGTCTACTGTTAAGGATCTTAATGTTTCCAGCAACCCATATTTACTGCAGATACAAAGTTCTTCCTCCAGGCTCTCCAGGGGCCTTTTTAGAACTTAAAGAACTTTGTAAAGAGTCTAGGGATGTTCTTTGCTTCAAAGTTAGTCAGTGCTAAAGAAAGCTAATTAGCAGCTACTATCTGGTGGGCCTTGCACATATTCTAATTTGAGCCACAAGAGGTGGCCGAGTCTATTTGATATTATCATTTCATCTGGGTGCGTTTGCAGTTCTCCCAGTCTCCAGATTAATGCATTGTATTTGTCAAGTATTAGCTTTCCTCAGTGGAATTCAATGTAGTTTGCATACAATTCAGTTAATTAGCTCTGGGAAAAAAACAAACAAACAAACAAACCTTGTGAGAAATGAATTAACCTGCATTTTAAAAAATTAGATAAAAAATAGATGGAGTGTTTTGGTGGTGGGGGGGTTTTATAACAGATCTTAAATTATTTCTACTAAAAGGAGGACTCAAATTTCCTTAACAGAATTGAATCATATAATGCATCTTGTTCTTTCCAAGCTTAGGAGGAAGAAACAGAGGAATGAGGACATATAATAATAAAAACCAATAAAATTTTTGGGTGGTCTCAGATAAAAATTCTGCAAAATAGTCATTCAGTGGAGGTTTCAATTTATTCTTGAGACTCAACTTAAAACTACTAAAACTTAAAACTGCACAGTTCAGAACAGATGGGACTCAGCTTGGAGAAGAGAAGACTGAGGGGGATCTTATCAGTGTCTATAAATACCTGAAATGTGGGGGCCATATGGGTGGGGCCGGGCTCTTTTTAGTGATGCCCACTGACAGGACAAGGGGCAATGGGCAAAAACTGGAACACCGGAAGTTCCACACAAACTTAAGGAAAAACTTCTTTACTGTGAGGGTGACAGAGCACTGGAACAGGCTGCCCAGAGACGTTGTGGAGTCTCCATCTCGGGAGGTGTTCAAAACCTGCCTGGATGCTTTCCTGTGCAACCTGCTCTAGATGAACCTGCATTGGTAGGTGAGGTTGGACTAGATAATCTCCTGAGGTCACTTCCAACCCTTATCATTCTGTGATTGCCTGCATTTCTGCAAAGGTTTTTAATTCATCGTGGACCCTTAGTTAAAGATTGTCTCTACCTGCTTCTTTCAAATAAGCCTTTCTGCATAAAGCAGAAAAAAAGTAATCATGAAAGAGAAAATTTGCTTGGCCTACAAAAAGTTCATTTTTATTTATTTCAGATTCTTTATCAACCAGAAACAAAACAGACACACAGCTTCCTACCATCAGTCTCATTCTGAGACGACAGAATGTCTTTTGGAACTGTTGTCACAATTATTAATCTGACCATCAAGAAAGCATCAGGGAGCTAAATCATCAGCTGAAGAAAGAAAAAAAAAATCAGTATCAAGCCATAGGGAAAATTCTTATTTCATTCCTCCATTCCTGTCAATTTTTAGTGTGAATATTACTCAGTTGGAACTTTGCCTTATACCAGTATGGTATCTATTACTCAAATCTTGAGCAAAGCAATAAAATCAGAGCCAAGGCTCTGCAAGAATTAATGTCAACCTCCTTGACACTAAATTGTCATTTTCCAGACAAACTAGTACTAAACCAGCAGCAGAAATACGAACACCTTTGAACTTTTGACTGACCAGTCTGGCTTTGATCTCTCCAGGCACTGGAGAAAGGACTAAGATGTCACCTAGGAAATCTGGGGCAGCAAAAGAGCAAGGACAAAAAGCAGTGGGTGAGAAGTGCAGAGGCAGGAAACAGTCCAGCCCTGGCAGGTCTCCCAGACCTGCCTCAGCCTGTGCAGATCCCTGACAAACCCTCAGCACTTGTTTATGGCAAAATTGTTCTCTCATAAACAACTACGTTTTGTGCCTGTGAAGGATGAACCTCAAGGCCTCCTGCTAGCCTAGAGGAGCCTACCAGACTATGAATCTATTGGAAAATGTAGAGAAACTCAGAATTTCATCCAAATTGCAGAGCTGACAAAATGACTTTCACTTTAGAACATGCATGGAGCAGATACCAAATAAACTGAAAGGTGAAGTTCACAGGCAGCCCCTCAGGTCAGGTGCAGGAGGGAAGGAAGGTGCAAGAAAGGAGACAAGTTCTCTTTGTGTGCTTTATGCTGAAGCTTCCTGACTTTGAGCAGGTAAGAACCAGCTTGCGCTGCATCATTTCCCTCAATTCTGCAGTTAAAATTGGTTTCTCTACTTCTACTCAGCCTCTCTCAAAAGTTGCTAATCCAAGCATTTAGGATATATTTTTTATTACTACAGAGTAATGTAAATTTCTGTTTCTTTTCAGAGTTAAGTTCTGCCACCTAACTTTGTAAAGGAGAAACTGCACAACCACAAGTATGAAGCCAAATTGTGAAGACAACCTTGTTGCTAAGACATTTCACAAGGAATCACCTCTTGCAAGATAATATCTCTGCTTCTTTTATGTTCATGTGGGACTGTGTGTATTTTCAATTTAAGAGATAAACTCTGTTCCTCTGCCTGTCCATTGCACTGCTATGTCTTGCAATGCAACTTATAAAGACATTTTGATATCCAAAGTGTGTGAGAAAAGATATGAAGATGAGGACTAAGTGGTTGCTTTATGAAAATTATTGAATCATTTTAGGAAAGT
Organism: Caprimulgus europaeus; assembly: GCA_907165065.1. Next base: position 42,513,555 of record OU015525.1, on the reverse strand, counting down.
TTTCTCCATCATCTCACTAGTTCCTACAAAAAACTTTTTTACCACAAGTTGGGTGACAAATATTTCAAGCAACAGCAAAGAGCTGAATAAGTTTTTTGGTTTTTGCTTTTTTTTTTTCAGTCAGCATGCAGGCCTTAGAAATTCAATTACTAATCAATAAAAACAGTAGGCAACAAAACAAAAAGAGCTGTATTGCTAATAAGGAAAATATTTCCTTTGGAGTTTAACATTTACCCTAAACTTTTAGTGTCTCCTTTCCTGATAAAAGCATCATCAACTGTGCTGTTAGCAAATTAGTATGTTTTCCATTTCTGCCTATATTCCTGGTTCTGCCCTCATGCATTTTACTGAAACCTATTTTACTAGTGTCGAGTGGGTGAAAATCAGTATTTAAGGTAAAAGAGTTAAGAGGCTTATTTGGTTTTTAAATTCTGTTTTCAGTTTTATGCTGTGATACATAGAAGTGGATTTCACTATTAATAAATTACCCCAGAAAAATTATAAAGATAACCTGTCCAACAGAATTTCAGAGCAGATAGATGTAATCCTCTGGTATCCTACAGAACTGTCACCCTATCATTAGGTACGGGAATTAATATTGTACTTAGAGGACCCCAGAATTTTCCAGATATTACATTTATGAAAAGTTGGACCTCATGTTTTGTTTTTTATTGTTTTTTTTTGTTGTTTTGTTTTGTTTTTTAAAAGATAATAGAACAATTTACCACCATTTACTCATCTGCTATAGGAACTTTGGAAACATGGACACATTAAAAAGTCAAATATTCCTAAATGTACCATAGAAATACAAAAATATCTAAATGGAGCATTCCATTTTCTATGAAGCATTCCCATAATTTATTATATTCTTCTAAACTTGTTGCAGAACTTTGCAAGTTTTAACACAGAAGTTGATCAGCTTATTAAAGAAAAAAATTGATTTCATTCTCTACACAGTCAGATGTATTTGAACGATGATATTTCAGTAAACTTTATGCCCAAGTGTTTGGTTGCAGAACAAAGCGGCTAAGGTGACACTGCTTTTTAGCCTACTGAAAACAACATCGGAGTGAAGTTCTCATGCTCTGTTAATGTAGCTGCTAAGTAATATTAAAGTAAATGGTGTAGATACTTTGTTCCTTCTACTGAATAGACTGAAGCCACTACAAACTTTGCAACAAGGTGTGATAAATTGTTCAAAAGATGTATGGCATTAGGAAGAAAAGGAAGTAGGTTTAAAATTAAGTAGAACAACAAAATAAATTGCAGAGTAATTAAGTCTTTTCTTACATAGCCAAAGGATCAAAGAACTGCCTGATTTATAATTAGCAAAACTTTGTGTGCTACTGGATTTCATGCTGTCCTAATTTATGGGGCAATTCTTTACACATCCTTTATAGATTGTCCAGATAACAAGGGACTGTTAGCATCCTTTCATTTGCATTTCCTTCTTTCTGCATTTCTTAGAGATTCTTAGAGATACTCAAAATGCACAAGTCCTACAAGTCCTGCAGTGTGTTTAAAGCAAATGTCAAAGGGAGATTTTGAAGAAGATATTAACTGCCACCAACAAAAGGAAGATGCAAAAATGGAGGAAGAGTCAGAAGCATGAAATCAAGACAAAGAAATTAATCAAGGCAGCAAGATATGAACAAGGGACAAATAAAGAGTTTATGCTTAAACACAGCCATAGGAAGAGACTCCTCTTATTTCCAGCAGCTGCCACCCTTGCTTCTAACAACATCTCATCTTTAACAGGAAAAGGAACCAAGTCATTGACAGAGATGGGAAAACTCCTTCGTTTTGCCCCCTTATATCTCTGCCTTTCTGCACTAAGCTCTTATCCTCATAAAAATCACATCATGAATCACAAAGTAGTCATAGACAGTAAAATTTGAAGCTAATTTAGATGTTTCTCTAGTTCTGCTTATTCAAATAAAGCTGTAGGTTGTGTTTTGTTTAACCCCTAGATTCTCACAGAAGCTTAAAAATTAGGACTCGTTTCTAGCCCTGTTCTCCTGGAAAGCATCAGTAATTTTTTAAAAAATGTATTTTCTTATCCCTGTCCTTAATTCAGAGGGTAATCTCTTAAATATCTATACCACATTATCTAGTTTGGGTATTTAAGTGCCCTTCAGAGTTCTTAGATGAATCTGACAAAAATACCATCGATGCAGACAAATAGCAGCTGTTGGGTAGCAAAATTTAGCATAGGAGTGATAATTACAGCAGCAATAAGATTGACCATGTGTTTGCGAGTACAATTAAGCATGTGCTAAGGGTGAACAGGATAAAAAACCTTTTTTTTTCTACCTAATCATTAAATGCATTACAGAGGCATTGTTAATGAATCAGAAGCCATTAACTGTAAATTATAGGTCTAGGAAGCAAAATAATAATAAAAAAATATTTCTGTTTAGAAGGAACTGTTTTTCCACTAGCTGTGGGAAATGCAAAGCAATTTAAATATTGATTACTTTTGCTCTAAAGTTCAATTCTTTCCAGACTGCCTCAATATGTTGCTACATGTTATTATAGTATGGTGAATCTACATAGACTTGATCTGAGAATAGAACAAGTAGAAACATAAGATCGTGTTTATTCTTTGTCAAATATACAGATAATTTCTCTCATTAGTAACAGGAGAAAAAGAGGGAGAAAAAAATTGAATGGTTTCAACAGATACACAAGATAACATGTTCTAAAAATATGCAATAATTTAGCTAGTAAGTCCATAGAGGTATATTGTTCAGATGGCTAATGTTGAAAGATATTATGAAGTTAGTGATATCTTTTGATATTGAAGTCACAAATGGCATCATCTCATGCTTCAAGTTAGTGAGAGTTCAATGAAGAGGGATGGTTTTCTTTAACGTACTTACAGCAATCTCACTTTGCTACCGGTTGTCATCTGATTTACTAATCCCTGCTGGAACACATGCTTATCTAAATATATCTCTTATCTGACATACCTAAAAGAAAGAGAAAAAAGCAAGAAAAAGAAATAGAGCATTGAAAGGAATAAGGAAGAACTAGTGGTACAGGACTAAACTGATCCTTTGTCCAAGAGAAGAACAGTTTAATGTCCATGTATTTTTTAATTTGATTCTTGATCCAAATTTTGTTGAAGGAGACCCTACAAGATTATAGAATAATTTAAGTTGGAAAGGACTTCTGAAGTCTATCTAGTCCAACACCCAGCTCAAAACATAGATAACTTTAAAGCTAAATCAGACTTCCAACTTCTACCAAGTTGCTTGGTACCACTTCTGGGCAAGTTTGAGCATCTCCAGGGGTGAAGGTTTTATAGCTTCTCTGGGAACCTGCTCAAGTGATTGTCCTCTCTCATTGCAAAAATGTTTTTTTTGCCCTTAAGCCCTCCAATTCTCTTCCCTATTCCCTAGGGCGGGGGAGGGGGAGAGTGAGAAAACAGCTGTGTTTGGCCGCTAGCCAAGTGAAACCACCACATCTTGGCAGTGTATTCTAATCAATATTGAAATATAATAAACAAAAGTTTTATTTTCCTGGGAAAGCATTGCCCATTTCCATCTTTACAGAGTCTAATATTGCTTGCATATTCACTTTTGGGTGTTATCTAATATCACTGCACTTGCAACAAAGCCCCTAAAGAAATTGAGGTTCCTAACAATTAAGTATCTACTTTTATTTCTTGTTTCAGAATAAGAAACACTCCAGAACTTTCAAAAAAATGAAAAATATACTTTTTTTTTTTTTTTTTTTTCCAGCCACCTGGTCAGTTTACACCAATTTATACTGTACTGCCACTTCAAATAGCACTGTACAAGTCTCCCTTCAGTGACACACATGTCCCAGAAGCTGGGCACTACATTCAATAAATTTGGTCTTAAACCAAAGGCAGATGAAAGGAGAGAAAAGGCATTAAATGTAAACTTCTAAACTCTGGCCTGAATTTCTACTTCACGAGAGCACAGAGGTTAGGAAATAATATTAAACAGTTGCAACATACTTGGTTGCTTGTGAAAACATGACTGGATTTTTTTTAATTAATGAAGAATAAGGACATGCCAAATCAGCACCTGCAACCAGTGACTTTGTTGACCTGTGGAGCAGGACATGGTGTGGCAGTGTGCTGTGCATCATTACAGTAGTCTGTGACAGGTGGGTACTCTGGTGGAATTAATGAGAGCAATGGATGGTTCAATGTCTGCACTCTGAGTCCTGAGATGAGAGCTTCACAGTTATTTCCACACTAGCTGAGGAGAGTGCAAGAGATCTCAGCACTGCACTTGGTGTTGCTTTTCACCAGAAGCTTTAATTTCAGCCTGTGAACTACTTCGGCTGCTATTTGTAGAATTCTTTTTTCCTCAAACTATGTATTACAACCTGTTCCTGCAAGTTATATTGAAAAATCTATTTATACTGGTTGTTCCCCACCAAAGCCAATGTCTGAGAAAGTGTGTGAAAGCCTCAGTCACTCTGAGGTCTTTTATTTCACAGGAAGTCCCTTTAAACATAATTTTTGATACAGAGGAAGAATGTAATTATAAAGATTGAAAACTGAAAGATAAATAGAATAGAAATACATATAAATGTAGTCATAGATAAATATGGACCATTATAGTAAATAATGTTGTTATATTCATGACATATCTAAAAAAATCGCAGCTACTTTATTCTGAAAAGCTTAGATACAGAAAATCAGGTGATCCCTATAGAACATCAGTGTCTACGTTCAGAGGAAAGCCTGCTCTGGTGATGGGTACCCAGTGAGATAGCTGAGAATTCAGGACCTCCAGGAAAATGTCAATTAAATATTTCAGCTTAAAAACAGCAGCTGTAAAGGGTATTGACTGGTTTTAATGTATGAGGCCTCCCAACACTAGATTGGCTGTAAGTCTTACCAAGCCAACCTGACTTACTGACTCCTTAAGAAAACTGTTTGGAGAAAGTCCAGACAACCAGTCTTTTCTAGTCGCAAAGGAGTACCAGGATACTACTCTCACCTAGCTACAGATATGATGCTCTTCAGACAAAACACTCAAACAATTAATATGTTGAAGTTGAAGGCAAAATTCAGCATCTTTGTACTAGCATACATGTGCTACTGGCCTTCCCACAGGACTCAGAGCAATTCTTCAGTATCAAGCTCAGCTCATTTATTAAAGAGAGACATATTTCCACACTCCCAAAGCTCTGACATTTGGTATAATAAACTAATATACCTTTCTGGCAAGCATTTTTCATTTTTTGGACTTAATCAGATGACAAAACAGTACTTTGTTTCAATGATAGGAAGGCCAGATCTACCAAGCTGTTGTACTAAAAAATGAGTCACTGTTGTATTATTCTGATTCTGAGGCCCGAGAACAAAAATATGCCGTTCATTCACTATAGGCATAACAATATTTTCACCATCCTCGCAGACAAAAGGCTTCATTTTTTTTTTTTTCATTGTCAACTTATTTGCAGAAAAGTCTTCCAGTGACTTTATTAAGACCCACATGTTGCAGGTTTTTGATTTCCCTCTGAGACCATGAGGAGGGAAAGGAAAGATGAGTACACTGTTTAAAGTGTCAACCAAATCACCCTGGAGATAGCTCTGGCATCACTAAAATCCCAAGCCAATGGATCAGTGTGCAGGTAAGGGTGCAGAAGGTGAATTTCCTCCAGTGACCGCACTTCTGAGTGCTGCTATTTGGACTCTGGCCATATTGCGTGTCTGAAAAAGAGCAAACCAAACTGATGTAGTGACACTTTGTATAAAGGTCTCTTGGATTTAGTCCCCATCACAGCACCGTAGCCTGAAAGGAGAAGATAGCCTTCACTTTTATCCATAGAACAGGTTGACTTTTAAACTCCTTTTTGTTCTTTAGGTTTCCATCTTAACTATTTACTATCCACTGTTTATTGCTGAGCAATTGTTCTCTAAGGGCATATGGTAGGTAAGAAGGGTTTAGTTTCCCATGTGGCTACATAATGGTATTGGTAATTTACAGCCTGTGAAACAACTTATAGGCACTACAAAGAACATTCAAGCAAAGCTTTAGTTTCCTTGCTTTTCATCTGCTTTGAGTAAAATCCAGCTGTAAGTAATTCCCAAGAAACACAATTGTGACAAATGATTTTTTATAAAATAACATGTAATGACAGCAGAGTGTATCAATTTACGAAGAAAGAGTTGAAAGTCTAAAGAACCATTGTTACCAGGCTGCCTATCTAGGCATCTCCAGTATCACATCTTCTCCACTGAAAGGATTTGAGAGTTACTGGGAGGAAATGAGAGTATCTGAAAAATACTTTGCTGTAGAGCAAATGAAAAGCTTAAGAGGACTATTCATTTACTGCACAGATGGAATGAGCAGGCAAGTAAATTACTTGTAATCAAAACCAGACTGAAGTGTCCCATAACAAAAGGCTGAAAAAAGTAAGCTAAGTGCAGACAGGGAGATCCTACACTAAAAGGCTGGTGTATGGCTTTCTGCAGATCCATACTCCTTTTTATCTTGGTTTTGGAGATTTAAAAAGCACTCATTTTATTTGAAAAGCAATTTGAAAGGGCTATATTTACAAGTATAGCTTGCTAGAAACCTATGCCTATGTGTGGTGACAAATTTGTCATTTACTAACAGCCCCTTTTATCTAAAAGCAGACATTAAACTCTGAGTCACTAGCCAGGCAGTGCAGACTTAACAATCTTTGCTTGACAGTGGTCTACATTTTGTACTTAGAAGACTGATTATATTGAAGTGGTCAGACTGCAAAGCTGCAAGACTAAGCACTCAAATGCACAGACCTATTTCTTGTGTCTGTCAAAGGCAGCAGTATTTGTTCCTCACTTTTTTCCTTTTCAGTTTACAGAAAAGCTTCTTTAAAATCTAGATTAATAAATCAAATAAATGGATATTTTAGGTGCTGTTGACAGCTGTTCTATTCCCCTATAGCATCTTCTGTAATGCTAGAAGAAAAGAATAGCAAAAGGTATACCCCACATCCTTGTTTTCTCTACATCCACTGATACAAAAGTGACAAAATCTCATCAACTGCTATCAACACTGATTTATTTTTTTGTAAGAATAATAATAATAATAATAAAGTTACCTGTTCTAAGTTCTCTTTTTCAGAATTCTTCAATGTTGTGGTATAAAATATTTTCTTCTTTCAAATTCTAAGCTATATCTTATTCTCAGTTGTATGCAGGAGTTAAGATTATGCAGTAATTTACACAAAGAATTATATTAAAATTTGCTCCTATGCGTAAGGGCAAGACATCCACAGTCAAAGCAGTACTGTGGGTACAGAGCACAAATACAATGTTACAGGTGACAGGAAGCACATAAAATACTTTAAATGTCACAAAAGATCATTATATCTCTTAAAGCCAAATGTTTTTTAGAGTTGTTAAAGCAACAACTCTGTCCTCACCAAACCTTCTCTTTTTCCATGTCCTTGTCCTTTTCTCCCCCTTGTTCTTCTCCTTTTCCAGGCCAAGTGCAGCAAGCCTCCTGCAAACCTAACATCTCTTGACAGTAACAGCACACCAGAAGTCCAGGGGTCATCTTGTGACTGAAAAATGTAAAAGGTAGAAGTTTTCTCTTCTTTAAAAGTACATAAACTTTACAACTACCATCAGCTCCTTTAAAAAGTAACGCTATGAACCAATAGTTAAATATTAATTTGATTAATGAATAAATTATTAACATGAGTATATAATTCTGCAGAATAACTCATTTCCACTGATTTGCTGAAGTTATGTTCATATGCATAACTGACTATTTAAGGATTGAAATATTCAAGAGCAGCTGGATTTGGATCAGGGCAAAGGTCCATTCAGCCCAGTAACCTGTCTTCATCTACTGCTATTAGCCACTGGGAAGTGGCTACCTAGAAAATAGCTTGAGCTGGAGTTTCTAGATAGAAACTGGAGGACAAACCTCTTTAGTAGGAGAGGTGGACAAGTGAACAATTCATACAAGTCCACACAGTATATCCTGTTGAGACAATTCTTTCCTCAAGGTTCAGGACAGATTAACTCCTGAATATACTGCAGTCCAACCATAACATGTAAATCAGAAGGCTTCAGTGTTTGTGCGAAGGCTTAAGTGGCAAGTTCTTTCAGTCCCTGACAATTTTTTCCAGCAAAAAAGGGTTTTCCTTTTTCTCCTTTTATTTCACTAATCTTACCTAAGGAGTTCTATTTACACTTTAATACAACATGGAGGAAAGCCATCCAAGTTTCAGCTGCTGGACATCTCCTACGTCTTTTAAAAGTATGTGTGAGTTAAAAATATAGACAAAAACTATAGTAAGAAAATGAGAACTTGTTATTCCCACACAAAGAAAACCTGAAGTGTAAAACAGTCTTTGCATGACTACCATTTGAATAGGATGGTAGTATCAACATGAACTTGAAAGAAGAATTCAGCTCTGCCATTAGTAGAATTTGCAACCACCTCTGCAGCAAAAGGGAGGAAACTGCAGATGTTCATGTAAGTATTTCTTGATTCTGGGGCAATTCTAATAGTCAGTCTTGACTGTTTTCAAATAAAGATGTGGGAAACTTATCTCTCCCTATACAACATCTTACAATATCTTGTAATTATTTAGAATGAAATTATGTTATCGTTAGGGTGTTTCCATTGAAGATGGTGGTTTGCCAGAGAGGAGTTTAGCTAATACTTCTAGCAACTAAATTATAACTTAGTTCTGCCATTTTGTAGTTTATCCTGTCTTGTTAAAAAAATAGCCATTAGGCAAAATAATGAGTCATTATTTTACTTTCTGTGAAGTGAGAACTGAGAACAAAAGATGGTAAATTGCTGGTCACCATGGATACATGCTCCTTTCATCATACAGGTATTTTTATGAGACTTACTTTGAGGCAAAAGTGTAAATTACCTGGTAAAATACTGTTCTTTGGGGAAAAAGACAAAATCCTTACCTCTCCCTTAGCCTCAAGAAACCAAGAATACATTATTTTTTGCAACGTGATCAACGTCAAAGCTCTCAGGCAAGTGTACAGAATTTCAAGATTTTTCAATCGTTTGCCAATTGTCTTTTAGATTAAAAATTTGTGTTTATCAAAACTATCATTACTATTATCTTGCAGACAGTTACTAAAAATACACACTGTTGCAGTGGGATTTGCAAAATATCAGCATAAACCAGGTTACTTCCTAATAAGAACTTGCAACATTAACAGGGAATCTGATGACATCCCAGTGCTGTGCTTCAGAGGACACTGTGGCTCTGTTTCAAGTTGCTGTACCTACACATAAGTAGACACAGTTTCTGTCCCCTGCTGCTCACAGATAACAGATGGAGAAAAGGAAGCATTCTTTCTGTTTGTCACCAGCAAGGCTCTAAAATGGAAGGGTGTAAATCTTCTAAAGTACATTGATATGACTGCACTTGGCCATGAAACCAAATCTCAAAGGTACTTTGGCGCTGTTCAAGACTGTCTCACAGTTTGTGAGCACATTTGCCCATGAATCTTGACAAATAGACTGAACTAAGCCAAGTTAGCCAGGGGCAAAAGACAGAAATGATACAGTGCCTCTGACTGTGCAGCTGACCTAACCAAAGCATTTCTCCCCAGGCTGAGGATTTTCAGCTGCTGAACCCATTCAGAGGAAATAGGCTGGCAAAAGAGAGGGATTCAGCACATTTAAAAAGGTAAAGTAAGACATTCCTCTACAAAATAATGAATGTCATACATAGTGTCCAGACCTCCCATTTGGATGCCAAAGAAGCTCGCTCAACTCCTCTTCCAGAGCAACCCTACCACACCACATGAATCCAGGGTCATGTTTACCACAGCACACACTCAGGAGAGCAGGTCCCAAAGGCAGAAGAAGCAGAAGGACATCTCACACAGGGATAGCAGATCTGTGGCTTGAATTTGCAACAGGTTGGGCACCACTGAGAAGAGTATGTCATTGTCTTCCCCAGTGGAGCTCTCCTCTAATCACAGTGTAGTTTATGGAAGTAATTTGAAATTGCACAGCCCAACACATTATTAATCTTTGACTGAATATCTCTTTTGGAAGAGTGTCTGTTCAGTCTGGTTCACACTTTGGTACAATTTAGGCAGATAGCTCTCTCACCAAGCAGATTTGCTTTTGCAAATGCACATCAATGAAGAAATGCAAACTTTCCTTCTTTCTCAGGTAACTATGGTTTACTGGGGCACACCTATCAATTCAATACTTATGGACTCAATTCTCTGAGACAGTTATTCAGTTCTTTGAGGTCAATATAGTTTTACAGCTTTAACATAAGATATGAATTACACATCCCATGAGAATTCAAGTCTGAAACATTCATGTTGGCAAGATCTTAGATCCTGTACAATTAATGTTTCTCTTTTTCTGATACCCAAACAACTTGACATTTGAGGTCTTTGCACTGACAAGAACAGGAAATTTTGTTTTCTTCTGATGCCAGCTACAGTTGTTTTGTTAACTTCAGTACAAGGAAGGTCTCAGTCTAAGGATCTACAGTATCAGAATGACATTTTCTGAGTTGAAGCAAATATATTTCAGAAAGAATTGGACCTCAAGCAAATATTTTAACTTTACATTTTAGTTGCTTTCTTACTAACCATTCCATACATCCACAAGCTGATCCTTTTGTGAAGGTCATTCTGTACTTGGCAAAAGCTTACCTTAAAATTGTGAATCCACTTTTTAATATCAGTACTAGTTGCTAGATCTGTGCAATTATCAAACTAACAGAGCTGAGTGTTGCTTCTTTTGGGAAATTTGAATATTCTAGAAAAAGAAACACTTCACTTGAAGACAGCATTATTTGGAAATATGTAAATAGAAGAGTTATAGGTTTTCCTAAAGTATAAGATTTTATGTTAAAAAGATAGGTTTATGGAAAATAGTCGGACATGAGAGATTAAAAATTTTTCAGCAGGAAAATAAAAGTTGCAAGAAGCAAAAAAATATCCCAAACCAACAACACACCAAAACCAAACATGTCCCAACTAACAGTAAGTAGTTATAGACTTTTGTTTCCTGCTAAAGAATAACAGTTTTTTTAGCAGCTGACAGTTTCCTGGGTAATGTTTTCAGTACAAAAGGGTTATTTATTTTTAGTATAAATTATCCAACTGAAAAAGAAGTAGAACCTGTTAGCAATGAGTAAACAACATTGTGCTTGGGCATGAGTAATGCCATGAATGCTTTCTTATTTTATAAACAGAAGGGAAAAAAAACAGATATGTGAAAGATGGAGGGGGTACCACACGCTGTAAAATAAAATTTTAAAAGGTAAGTCTCACGCTGCCTTGTGCCAAGGACAAGTTTTACAATGCACTTCTACAAAAACTCACTTACCTAATTCCAGGACTCTTCTTGTTTTCAATCCTGAATCACATGTAGTATGGATAGGTGCTTCATACAAACAGATTTCCATAGATCACCATATCTGCTTTACCAGTTGTATACAGTCTTTTACATCACAGTGCATTCCAAAGAAGGCAAACTTAATTTCCATCACATTTGGTATAGAAAAGAGACTGTGAACAAGACATAAATGGAGTAAGTCTGAAAGCCCTCAGAGTGAGTTTCTCTGATATTCTATATCTGAGGCTAACCTTCCTCAAAGCTCACTGAAACCCTGAGTCTCCATTATTGTTTATTTTCCTCTGCACAAGACACATAGAGGAGAGTAAACAAAAGTATTAATTAAAAAATCAGTAGAGGACATTAAAAAATCACAGAAAATCAAACTGTAAGATATTAAAAAGTGCTCAGTAATACGGTAAACAAATGCCACTATCAATCACTTGACATGAGGGACATTGCATCTGGCTGTTCTTATCCTGGATTAATAGTGTACTGGGAGGCAACTGTAGAAACACTCCATCAGTCCACATGCAAAGTGATAAGGATGGACAATGACAGAGTGCACACAGTCAATGCATGAGGTTGCAACAGATGATAGAAAACTGAGGAAAGAATGGGTTCCATTTATTTTCTTTTGTCTCAATCTGAATGCAATACACCGAGATCCAATGAGCACATGAAGCTAAATGAAGTTCACTGCAGATTTTTACAGGTGTGTAGAATTGCTGTCCCCATTGAGCTTTGTTTTTTTAAGGGTTTGTTCTGTGTTGAATGGTGCAAATAAGAATGTTTTGAAATTGCTTTGATTTGTTTGTGGTTTCAAATTATGAAGCAAATTCCTAAAAAAGGCATTTTTAAACAGTTTTTCCTTTGAACATGTCACTTTTTTTGTTTTATTTTGCTCTAAAATAAAAATCAAACCCCACATAACTAGTAAGAAACATCTAATTAGTCAACAGAGTAGCTAGCCTCAGAAGAGGTGTAGATTTCCTAATGAAGCTAAGGGGATCTAATGTCCTTTTTCACAACTTCATTGGCAGGAGCCAGCATGGCGCACTAAACGTTAGGTTCTTGATGTAGAAAGGGCTGCACAACTGCACAGCTCTGCAGGACTGCCATACTCCCTGAAATCTGATGGGTCTTCTAGTCCAAATTAGATGTACTCATTAGCTAGTGTCCATCTTTAAGACCATAATCTTAGGGTTATTATTATTATTAACCTTAGGAACTCATATTGTCCAAGACAAACAAGTAAGTTTTTACAGTTTGAGAGGTGACTACCACTCCAGAATATTCTTATTTTACTTGGTTATTAAGCAGAATGATGTCCATCTCTAAATCGCTGCTTACAGAAATACACCATGCTCGGATATTGGATTCCTAGGCTTAGGCTGAAGTAAGGTCCTTTTACTACAAATTTCCTTTTTATGAACACACAAGTGGACCCTATGTTTGGAGAACAAAACAGTTCTGTGAGGGGATTAGCGCGATCTTACTGTCCTCTTCTACAAGGCATTAAAGGGGCTTGCTATATGAGGTGTTTGATACACTTTGATTTTTGAGGCTACTTGTGGACTGGAATATGAAATTTCTATGCAGCATCTTCTTATTTTTGTGCTTCTGTTTTTCACTTTCATTTATTTTAGCTGTTTCCATGACATCAAATGCTCTAATGTTTTTGGCAGACTTTGCTGCACAAAAAGGCATATGGCAACTTCATGATGACAGTTTCTTTCAAGTGTATATTATGTTCCTTTTCTGCCATTTAGTAATTCTTACAGAACATGAAAGAGCATTCTAGCCATGATAGTTTACATTCTGTGTTCCCATCATTTCATGAACTGTATACACAGCAAGAGGACTTGAGGGCCTGGCTATTCCACATTACACATTAAAGCTGCAAGACTGAAGCAGCATCTGGCTTAGAGTGTTCTACAGGTCGAGGAGATTAAACTGCAGATCTGCACATTGATAGTCAAGTTTCGGACATCCCACTTCAATAAAAGTATGAATTGAACTCAGAAGAGTTCAGAGAATAACACTGAGAAGAGGTCTCAAGAACAGGACTGCACAAGGCTGAAAAAGGTGTTCTATTAAGTCTAGCGGAAAAAAATGGCGTGCTACAGGCCTCCCAATATGTAAAACATTAATGTAAAGATAATGGAAAAAAAAAAATATTGGTCCAAAATATTCCAAACAGTGAGTATCCCAGAATATCTCAAATAGATCTAATGAACTAAGTGATAAATGGCAAGTTTTAGCAATTTGATTAATAGTGTCTCTTTTTCCACAGACATCAAATAATGCAACTTGGTGCATATCTAAGTACTAGCAGAGAACACAGGTGAGTTTTGCTCTTTTCCCCAGCTCCTAAGAGGTTTCTAAATCCATAGTGAAATTTTTTATCTCCACAGTAATTTTTTTTTGCATTAATGTTTTCTTGTTATATGTTGTGTTTGCATCTGTAGTTGTGATCAAAATTGCCTGAATCAAGGCAATTTACAGGGATGCCCAAATCAGGCTGAGTGAGGTCTAATTTTATATGTGGGCATGCACATTAGATTAAAATCCTCCAGATTTTCCAACAAATCACCCTTTAATTGAAAGGCTCCCATCTTACCTTAGTTAACAATGTCCTTTGATATAATCTAAGGTTGTGTATTGGGTTTGCGTGGCAAGGTTTTTGGTAGCAGTGGGGGAGGGGACATGGGGTGGCTTCTGTGAGAGAAGCTGCCAGAAGCTTCCCCCATGTCCGACCCGACACAGCCAATGCCAGCGGCTACAGGAACGGACCCGCCGCTGGCCAAGGCCGAGCCAATCAGTAACGCCTCTGTGATAACATAATTAAGAAAAAAAAAAGGAAGGGAGAAAAAAAAAGCTGCACACTTTGCAGCTAGAGAGAGGAGTGAGAAGATGTAAGAGAAAACAACTTCGCAGACACCAAGGTCAGTGAAGAAGGAGGGGGAGGATGGGCTCTGGCGCCGGAGCAGAGATTCCCCCCCCCAACAAGTGGTGAAGACCATGGTGAAGCAGGCTGTCCCCCTGCAGCCCATGGAGGTCCATGGTGGTGCAGATGACCACCTGTAGCCCGTGGAGGACCCCACGCCGGAGCAGGTGGATGCCGAAGGAGGCTGTGACCCCACGGGAAGCCCGCACTGGAGCAGGTTCCTGTCAGGACCTGTAGCCCGTGGAGAGAGGAGCCCACGCCGGAGCAGGTTTGCTGGCAGGACTTGTGACCCCGTGGGGGACCCGCGCTGGAGCAGTCCCTTCCTGAAGGACTGCACACCATGGAATGGACCCAGACTGGAGCAGCTCGTGAAGAGCTGTCAGTCATGGGAAGGACTCACGTTGGAGCAGTTGGTGGAGGACTGTCTCCCGTGAGAGGGACCCCACGTTGGTGCGGGGGAAGGAGACCTCCCCCTGAGGAGGAAGCAGCGGCAGAAACACCGTGTGATGAACTGACCCTAACCCCATTCCCTGTCCCCCTGTGCTGCTGGGGGGAGGAGGTGGAAAATCGGGAAAGAGATTAAGCCCGGGAAGAAGGGAGGGATGGGGGAGGTGTTTTAAGATTTGGTTTTACTTCTCATTCTCCTCTGATTTTGATTTGTAATAAAGTAAATTTTTTTTTTTTCTTTTTTCCCCCAAGTCGAGTCTGTTTTGCCCGTGCCAGTAATTGGTGAGTGATCTCTCTCCGTCCTTATCTCCACCCACGAGCTTTTCGTTATAATTTTCTCCCCCTGCCCATTTGAGGAGGGGGAGTGATAGAGTGGGCTTTGGTGGGCATCCGGTCTCTAGCCAGGGTCAACCCACCACAGGTTGTATAAATAAAATTAAAATTATATTCTCCTGTATTTCAGAATAACTCACAGTAGAAAACACAACTGCATATATCTCTTCTTTTCTAAATGTGTAATTACATATCAAGTATGAAAGAGTAGAACATCTTCAGAACCCCCAGACATTTGAACATGAATTGATAAAAATAATAAAGTGACTTAAGTCATATGCACTTGCAAATCACATCAAGAGTAGGTTGAAAAGCTTTTACAGGGAGGAATGTTGATTGTGTAAATTCCATGGCAGCTGTTTATCAAGGACTGCTTTAAGATCTCAGAAAACTGAACAGAGAGAGAAGCTGTTAATAAATGAGAAAGCTCTCCCTAACTTTAGAAAGTTTTCTTGTTTATGTAATGGGTACCATTGTGTTTACCTATTTCATATACTTAAATAGAAAGGTCCACCACAGGATCTCAAGGTGCAAGACAAAAGAAGAGTTACTCATGCTCTGCAAGAGATATAATTTCCCTTTTTTTTTTTTTTTTTTTTTTTTTTTCCAAGAGTGTAGGACAGCAATACAACCAGCTAGCTCTCATCTGAAGAAAATGCTAGAAGACCCCGGCTCCCAGCTGCCTTTCTTTAAGAAAAAAAAAAAAAAAAAAAAGGCACTGTTTCATTCAAGGCAGAAAATACTTAAAAGAAATGAGCTGGTCAGTACTGAATGCTGAGCCAAAAGCTATATAACATAAAATGGACATATCAAATGAGACTGAAGGGCATACATGGAGCAGGAGAAAGTCTTTAGGGAAGATTTTAAA
This sequence comes from Caprimulgus europaeus, assembly GCA_907165065.1. The sequence continues at coordinate 42,497,624 of OU015525.1, read as the reverse complement.
AGCAGAGCAATTGTATTGCAGCACTTCCCCAGAGTGGCCATTCTGCTTCCAACAGGTTACATTAAGAAACTTTTTGAGCTCAAGTATGCAGTAAAAACCAGAAAAAAATTGTACTTTTTTCCCCCTTATTTTAAAGTATCTGAAGTACACAAACTGCTTAACTGATAACTGAAACCACTGCTTAACCTACCTACTCTTAACATCAGTCTCATTCATTACTAAATTTTAAACCTGTTTATTTTAAACCTGATTTTCCTCTATCTGTCAAGTAGGAATGAATGTTTAAAGGATGAGATTCTCAAAGCAGCTGCAGCAAGAAAATCACCACCACCATCCCAGGAAAGTGTCATAAGGAAAAACACAACTTTCAGATCTAACACTGAAATCTTTCTTTCTAAAAATGGACTAAGAACAAATAAAAACTGAGTATATAAAAGCAGTTTTTGAAGATAATGGCAGTTCTCTGGTAACTGCACAGAATATTTCTTACATCTATTTGTTCAAACAAGGTCATCAGATTCCACAAGTATTGTGATTAACTATCTATAATCTTTTGAAGTTACAAACAACTTAACCTAGATTTCATTTATGGAGAACATGGATGTTCTACCCATAACACAGACTATAGCAGTTAATATCGTATTAGTATTATAATAGACTCTACTTCACCGGGTTTGGACCCCATGCTTTTGAGACTTTACATACATGCAGTGTCAGTTACTGCTTTGAAGATTTTCTACTATGATACTCAAGCCAGGGAAAAAGACATCCAGATCCCTACAATATCGGTAAAGAGACAGAACTCAAATTACTTTTGTTTGGAAATTCACTATTAAATCAGATTGTTAACTGGAAGGTATGATAACTGCTGGATAAATACAAGCTTCAAAAGGCAGATTATTACTAATTTTCTGTGAAGACATACAGTCCAGTGCTCATTAATATTTTTGCAGCTGCTAATAGTTTTATGCTTCACACTTTATATGGTAATTTATTATCAAAACTCCTCTAGAAGAGTCTCTGTTTGCCTTAAAGTCACTACCAGCCTATGTTGGAGACTGTTTTAATTGATAAATGAAAACATCATGTACTTGTCCAGCTGCTGATGCTCAGGGAGAATATCTTTACCTACCCACCTATGCCCTACTGAAGACACAGATGTTAGTCAGATTTTTGCACTAAACTAAATTAAACTACAATTTATTTTTTTTCTCTCTACCTTTACACACTCCAAAAGGAGCTATAATTTACAGATGCAGTGGAGACACTCAGAGAATAAAATTATTATGGACTGGTATTCTCATCCTGCAGCTGGCAAATTTGAACATATAAAATGTGTAGTTGTGATAATGTTTATGGAACAGATGTCTTTTCACAGCGAATCTGGTAAAAAGTAAAAAAAAATAAATATTTTTTTTCATCTGCTTGTGTGTGATACATTTAACATCCCAATGGACATGTTAAGTACCAATTCTTTTTGGAAACTCCTTTAGAAATGGCATTCTGACCATGGAAAAAAAAAGACACAATCTTGGAATGAAGGAAACTCTTGGCATTTACCCTCTTTCCTTGATTTTCCCCTTCTAAGAGCTAATTTATTCTAAAAGTAACTCCCCACTTTCAGCCGAAGTGAACACATTCCTCACTTTCCCTCCAGGCCTCAATCCAAGTCCCTCACTGCCTTTTTTCACTTCTTCACATTCACAAGAATATCTCCCAGGTATCCACTGACAGGATGCATGGGAATGGTTCAAAGCTGTCCCAGGGGAGATTTAGACTGGACATTAGGAAGCATTTCTCCACCGAGAGGGTGGTCAAACACTGGAACAGGCTTTCTAGGAAGGTGGTTGTTCCTCCAAGCCTGTCAGTGTTTGAGAGGCATTTGAACAATGCCCTTAACAGCATGCTTTAACTTTTGGTCAGCCCTGAATTGCTCAGGCAGTTGGACTAGATGACTGCTGTAGGTCCCTTCCAACTGAACTATTCTATTCTATTTGATTCCATTCAATCTGTAGCTCTGTCAGACAGGTACTTGGTAATCAGCATCTGTGCAAAGCCACAGGTATTGCATGCAATAATAATTTGCATAAGACCACATTCTGTGGTATCAGGGAGCTGATACTCTCTGTGTAAGACACCAGCCAAGCCAACATACAAGCTTCTATGCATTGTATTGTTTCCACCTCTCAAAAGCTACACAATGAAGAGGGACTTCTCTATGAAACTTTGATTCAGATTCCATCAGAACAGAAAGCTAAGAACATGTGGGAAGCTTCGACCCATTGAAAATGTTGCTGAAAAGTGGCAGAAATGAAGTAAAAATTCCTTAAATATTTATAATGGTATGGAATGACCTTTCACCAATGGTGAGACAGATCCTGGAGACTTGCCCAGTCTTTAGGATTCTCTTAAGCTCCAAGTGAAGTTTCAAAGAGTATATTTTACTCATTAGAATTCACAGTCAGAGAAAATGAGAAGGAGTTTCTTATGGCAGCACTGTGGGAGTGGAGTAGGGAATATCCTCCCTAGGATCAGTTCGAGGGGGCTGGAGCAAAGTTTTAGAAGTTATGTAAAAACTTGAGACTTGGAAACATGGAACATTTTAACACATGAAAAAAAGTGCTAAAATGAAAACCAGGAAAGAAAGATAAGCAGATGCCCAGGACTGACAGAGTGAAGGGAACATTTCAAATGAGCCCCAGCTTCACAGGCAAGCTGAGCTTACTGTTCCCATGGACTTTTGACCTAAGTTTCATACAAAAGATTAAGAAGGTGAGACCGAGAACAGCCATGCTCATGTTGGAAAACAGGACCTGGAATGAATGCTGCTGCTTGTCCAGTAGTGCTCCTCCCTGCCCTTCATCCCTACCTCCCACTCTGAGACTCTCTGCCAGTTCTCCTGCCTTCTGATCAACAACTTACTTCACATGCAGCAAAAAAATGGAAACAGATGCTTTCAGTGTGAGAAAGCTTCCAGATCACTTCTTTCACAATCCCAACTGTTTCCCACATTGCAACCAATGTGGTTCTTCAGTGCTCAAGCTGCCCTCTTTAACTATTCACTATATCATTTTCAAGCTGCTCACCCAAGCATCCTCATCAAGTAACCTCAACAAAACTTCTGCTATTTCAGTTGTCTAAACAATGCACCATTAACGACCTCTAGATTAGTAGAATTATAATGCTGTTCATTATAGAAAAGGAAAAGTTAATTTTACCATTTTGCAAGTTTAAAATGTGTCATGGATATATTCCAGGCATAAAAAAATCTCACTTCCTATGGCTGAAATAAATGTTACATCAGTATTTTCAAGGAAAAATCAGTAGTTCTGCTAGCAAAGAGCCAGGATTGTCAGTGTTAGATTTCTCACTTGGGTTCATGGCTGACAGATGTTGACTCCAGATACTACGGCTCCATGCACATGCACACATGTAAGCTAAACAGTGCCCAGGAAAAGAGTTCTCTCATCAAAATTAATCATCCCTTTTGGAAGGCAAAATATTTCCACCAACAATATTTTTTTTTTTCTCACTCTGAAGTTTCCCTGACTTGATGTCTTATTGTGAACTTTCCCTGGTGTGATGTCCACTTGGGCCAGTCACTTTTCCCAAGCAGTTCCCTGGCACTGCTCAGGAGAAACCAGGGACCATCCCTGGTGGGCAGTGCTCCTCAAGCCACCAAGATTTGGAGGCAGGATTTAGCACTAGGGATGCAGACGGTTCATGTCTACTGGCCTCAGTGTATGAAAAGTAATTAAGAAAAACAGGTAACATACTTTTTCTCATATAGGCACAGATATTACACACTGCTTACCACAAATTAGTTTTACTTACACACAATTTGCTACTCTTTGCAAATCAAAGAATTATATTTTAGTGCTTAGAGTTAAAAAAAGAGTGAGGCAAGTAGGAATTAGATATCTGGTTGGAGAACCCTCACTTTCATTAGGGCCATTAAATGCCTGGGGGCAGGGGAAGGGACTGGAATATTAAAAAGTGCCAAGCTGCAGTTCTGGCTGGTAGAAAGGATTTCTGGTGCAGCAGCCAGGAACCATAAGTTTTTTTCTGGAAATTCCTTCTACAACTCCACCATAAAATCATCATGGACTGAGGATCAGAAAGGGCAGCAGCTTGACAAGCAGGAAAAATGCCTGAAGCTGTCAATGTGCCCTGAGCTTGAAAGGACGGCCACTCATTTGACCCTTATCTTAGCCAAGATCACCCTTGTCTGGTGCTGAGTCAGCACCTCTACCAGGTGCAGTTTCCTCCACAGCATCACTGCTACTACTGTCCAACTCCTTACAGGGTGCAAAACCTTTTGTATGGCGCATAGTTCTACCTTAAGATCAAGGTAAAGTTCACTTAATGTACATAACCTTGGGTGAAACCAGCAAAATACAGTAAGGTTTCAAGAATTCATTTTTTGACAGGATCTGAGCCTCAGTCCTTTCTTTCTATGGAGTGAGAGTTGCTGAAAAGAAACAGTCCACTGAAGAGCAACAGTTCAGAGCAACCAGCACGTGGCTTTCAGTGAAATGTGGGTAACCCTGAAGGTATCAAGCAGCAGAAAAACAAAATAAAAACCTTAAAAAAGAAAATCACAGTGTACCTGAGTATTCACAACAAGGCAGGGAAGGCAGGATGCTTGGTTCTGCTGCAAGTCAGAATACTTAATTACACACCCACTTTTCAAAATGTCATCCAGAATCCTGACTTTCTTGCCTCTTCATACTGCCTGGCTGCATTACAGGTCCCAAGAACAAATTTAAATCTATTCTTCGCTTGTTAGTAGTGAGCTATCAATTCCAGGAGAATTTCTGGCAGCCTGGTGCTATCCAGACTGAGTTGAAGATGTTATAAGTTGCTCAGTCTTTTCCTAAGAAAGAAAAACACTCTTTTGGGAAGCTCCATCTGTGTTAGTGCCATCATGATTAGAGCTGGAAGTGCTTAAACTGTTTCTTTCCTCATCCTATAAAAAACACTATCAGCAAAAAAGGCAACACAAAAGTTGTCACACTCCTGTTTCTGTATCACCCATGCTGACTGATTTTTTTCCTGGGGCACTGTGACAGAGCCTCTTGAACAAGCTGCTTCCCCGATCTACAATCCAAATCTACTCTGATGGCTTTCTAATATTATTTTAATTTTCACAGTTAATTGCAAGCCTCTCCCTTCTACCTTGAGAATTGTCAGGTTTCATTTAAAAATTAAAACAAACAACACAAGAAGAAGCATACTGAAAAATGAAAGGACAAGTTATGCCACAGGACACAGGAGACGGAACTGTTCCTAGGCTGGGCTAGTCCGGCTGACAATTTAGGTATGTTAGTCCACCAAAAAGCATATTGCTCTGTGTGGGAACAACAGCATGTTGGAATAACATATATTATGTAAACTACCATTTAACTAAAGACAGTGTCATGCACACAAGGCTGCATTGTTCTCACCTCCAGCAGCTGAGAATGCAAGTGTTTTTGAGTATGTGGTAAACTGAGAGAAACAGTCAACTTCTAGGTTTGACATAGACCCTGAACTGGTCAAAAAGGTGAAAACTAACCTGGAACTAGCTACTGAGTGACTTGAGGCCACAAACATGTGTCAGTTGCTGTAGCAATCAAACTCATGACTTCCTGACTGGAGCCACAGACAGACAACAAATGCAACTGGAGTCAGGAAGCAATAAAAAAAATTTCAGTCAAGGGCCCTCATCACAAAATAGGAAACAGTATCCCAAAACTTCAGTAACAATCTTGGAAACATAGCTCATAAACAGCACGCGCACAAGCAAAGCATAAAACAGTATTGTGATTGCTATTTGTGTTGCACAAAGCTCAAACTTAATACAAAATGTTTAGAAGAAAGTATTTTGGTTTTCTGTGTAAAGTGCCATTGAGTCATTGTATTCTAGCTCAGATACAGAAATCTTTTGGTAGCCAGCATCTAAGCAGTAAGCTAGGGAGGAAATAGGGACTATGTCTATATATAAGCCCCCCTTGTTTATGCTTCCATTTTACTTTTGTAGAAGTTACAGCTGCTCCTTTTTCATTTATTTCACTCTTTAGAAGACTTTTTAGTAAATATCCCTTATAAGGTCTATCTTCTCCCCACCCCACAAAAAATCAGACTGTGTGTGATAATTTATCTTCCTAGTCCTTTTTACTCCTAGCTTTTTCCTTGCCCATCTGCCTATACATTGCTTTTTCCACAAAAAAAATCCCTGGATTGTTTTCAAGCGTCTCTGGTTTTGGGTTTCTTGACAAAGGAAAGGAAAGGTTGGAGTGAAAGAGCTTCTGTCCGTAAATAGCCAGTGTCCTGCCTTAGAAATACATGAGCATATTCTTCATGTCTCACAAGGATTTGAATACTATGTGTTTGCTATTGTTCATTCTAGGGATGCTTTTAGCAGGACGAACATGATGATAAACGCACCATGGCTATGGGAGATGAAGGCTAAGCAGCAGCCCCAAGACTAGAGATGGCCAGGCCCTTAGCACGGATGACTGGGTTTCCCTCTGGAAAGGGAACAAAACAATTAACTTCAAGTGACAGATGTTCGTGATTCACAGACTAAAAAATCTTGGAAGTATTTTATTTGAACACTTCACAGAAGGGGAATCAATGGGAAAGCAGAGGGGTGGAAAAAGCATGAAAGGCTCAGCAGGAAAACCTGACTCCCAGGCTGACAGCTTGGACCCAACAAATACTGTAAAGAAAAAGAAAATGTGGCTTCATCATTATATCCAGTAAATGATATTTGCTATTCTGCCCAGCAGAATATGAATAAGCTTTTTTTCATCTTCAGTCCCAAACAATCCCATTGACTTTTCCTCTTTAAATCTCCTTGGTGACTATATATTAATAATTTGCACTATTTCTTAAGGAAATTCTATCTGCAAGAATAAAGTTATTTTCCTGCAAAAGTACTTACTCAGATATGAAGTACTAGTGTCTCCTTACTTCATTTTTCATGCAATGAGTCAATGGTTAAGCATAAAGGCTCACCAGTAATTCTCTTAGAGTGTAGTTGCATACCACAGTGGCCAAAGGCCAAAGTTAGATGTTTTGCCTTTAAAGAAGATGTAGCTCAGCATTGGGAGCCTGTGGGGCCATGCTGTAAACTCACTTGAAAACCAAAAGATAACCAGCAACCTGAGCTGCAGAACTGGACAGGGAGAAAAGAGAGAAGCTGCAAACCTCCTAAGCTGGCTTTCCTCCTGAAGGCAACATCACTACACTGTGAACCTTCAGATAACACATTACCTCTTTGAGTTATATGAGCTCCCATGCAATCTTTCCTATATAAGGAACACATGGCTTATGCAGAGTTTCTAGATAGTTTTGGTAAAGGGTAAATGGCTTTCCTCATAGCCAGCTGTGTACTCATCCCACAGAGAACAGAGAGTTAAATGCCCTGTTTTCAACAGGAAACAGTCAAACCCAGAGACCGGGTGTGAGACTCCACACACTGTGGAGTCATTAGGAATAACGTATGAATGGTGTATGGACAAATTAGGACACTATAGGAAGCAACAATCAACAAGCAGCAAGCCTTAGCTGGCTCCTGCCAGACCTTTACACTCACGGTGAAGGAAGTCGAAGACTGGAATATCTGAGACACAAACAGAGTAAGAAGGAGATTTTATCTCTGCAGGGGATACCTGACTATGAACATTCATGTGCAAGAGTATTTTGGGGTGTTTTTTTTAGAACAGCAAAGGATAGCCAGGTGTCCCCAGAAGTCACATCCTACTGCACTATGAAATAAAGATTTATTTGAAATGGGTTTCCTGTACTACTGATAAATAGACCCTCTGTCAGAGCATGTGCTTGCTGTATTGAAAACACCTCACTAAAATAATTTATGCTGTAAAGTACATTTCATGTACATCTTCCCCCCACCCATCTCTTCTTCCTGGGCTCAAAGTACTTCACTCCTGATTTCTCTACCTTCTCCCCCACAGCGGCATAGGGGACAGGGAATGGGGGTTGCAGTTAGTTCGTCTACGGCACTCTTTCTGGCACAAGATCCTTCTCACAGGCTAAAAGAGTTCAGGAATGAAGTTTTCCAATGTGGGCTTATCACGGTGTCATGGACATCTTCAGGCACAGCTCCTGGCTCCAACTTGAAGAAGTCTATGGGATTCAGATGGGTCTCCAGTCCAGAGCACTTCCTCCCTTGGGTTCTGATGTGAATGTTTCTGTGGTTTTCTTGGTCATCATGGGTTCTCAACGTAGTCACAACTGCTCTCATGTGCAGCTTCCTGCTCCAGCATGAAGTCCTCCATGGCCTACACACAGGTATCTGCTCTGCTGTTCAACTTCCATAAGGCTGCAGGGGACTGCATTTACCTCCCCCTACTCTTCTCCTTGCTGATCTGCATGTCTAAAGTTCTCTGTCTCATCCCCTCCTCCTCTGTCCTCAAGTCATCATGCTCTTTTCTGTTCAAGACAATGGTTTCCTTCCTTGCCAAACTGGTTCTTCTCCTCATAAATGTGGATTCAGAGAGGCATTTTCCTAATGGTAATTAGGGATTAGCCTGGGCTGGAGGTGGGTCCACCTTGGAGCCAGTGGAGCTTCGCAGAGCTTCTCATAGGTGTCATCACCATAGCCCCTTCCCCCTCTACCAAAAATGGCCTACCCACGCAAACCCAACACACGTACTCAGAGACATATCACACAGAAAACAGAGCTGGGCCTCTTTAGCTTGGAGAAGAGGAGGCTGAGGGGGGACCTGATTAATGTTTATAAATATTTGAATGGTGAGTGTCAGGAGGATGGGGCCAGGCTCTTTGCAGTGATGACCAATGATAGGACAAGGGGCAATGGGTGTAAGCTGGAACACAGGAGGTTCCGCTTAAATTTGAGAAAGAACTTCTTTACAGTAAGGGTGACAGAGCACTGGAACAGGCTGCCCAGGGAGGTTGTGGAGTCTCCTTCTCTGGAGACATTCAAGACCCGCCTGGACGCCTTCCTGTGCGAACTCATCTAGGTGTTCCTGCTCCAGCAGGGGGATTGGACTAGATGATCTTTCGAGGTCCCTTCCAATCCCTAATATTCTGTGATTCTGTGATTCTGTGACAGGATTAAAATTTCAAAACTGATTGCTTAAGATGTGCACACTTTGCTACAAAACCTGGAAGTCCCAGCTTTAGGAAAAAATTATCACAAATTACAAGTGACACTTGTCAGTGTTTCCCTGTTGGAGTACCTGGAGGCAAACCCTTTAGCCCAGCATTTCAGTATCTTGGCTGCAGGGTGGGCAAAGTAGACTGCGAAAGATAATAGGTCCATATTAACAGGGAGGAAAATGATGTGGAGCAGCACCATGTAACATCTCAAAGCAAGTAATTATGGGCTACCAAGTTACCTCTCTTTCCTGGCAGGTTAGAGAAAAAACTCTTCTTAGTTTGTCCTGCTAGAAGGTTTGTTTCAAAACATTTTCCTGAGGAAAAAAATAAATATTTCTTCAATGGGAAAAATAGTCAATCTGGTGAAATAGTTTGCTTTGCTTTGCTGTCAAAAGAAGTTTTACATTGATATTCTGAGTACCAGCCAATGCCAATAAAAAAAATCTCTAATGTAGAATCAGATTTAGTTAAGCAACAGGTATTTTATTTTCAAGATTTACTCTGTTAGGCATGTTACTGAGCATGAACAGGCACCCTCATTCACTTTCCCCCATTTAAATAACAGTAAAGTTATTTAATTTATTGCTTCTGTCATCAGGCAGATATGAAGCACAAAAATAGCTCAGTAAAATCTGGATACAAATGTTAAATGTCGAGTGACTAAATTGCATTAGAGAATAAACTTTGCCAAATTAAGATATATTACTTCTAAATATGCTAAAATATAAACTCAGCTTAGTGGGTTTAATGGTTATGAGCAATGTGACAATAAATAGCTTTTTTATAGCCTGTCTCAGTGGAAAGCTCCATTTGTCACTGACCAAATAGCTACTTATTCACAAGCTTATAATACCATCTCATCACCATGGCTACCATTTTAATCCTTTTTATTACTGTTTAGTATCCAAAAAAGGCACTAGGGGAAAAACATGAGACTCTTCAGTCTCAACTTCCAAATCACAAAGTATATGTGAGGGACCTTCACAGTAGTGTAATTGAAGAACAGGTACATAAACAGGAAGAGTTAAATACACACACTTTTCAAGACACCCTGAGATCTCAGAGCAAATAAGCATTTGTAGGGGGTAGAGGCATGTAACCAGATTTCCAGAAAAACAGTAATCAAAGCACCAAAGGGTTATAACAGATTATAATTACCTTCTTCCTTCCTCCATTGTAAGCACTGACCTACATGACTTAGGTTAAGAGATGTACATCTCCTCAGAGTTCACCTCCAGCAGGTTGCAGGCACGAAGCAGAAGAGTCAATGGTGAAGCTGCTACCCTTGCAGCCGTAGCGTGGCTGCCATCGCAGAGACCCACTGCCCAGCAGCTGCTCCGGGCAAAGATCTCCCACCATCTCCTACCTCTGTCCCCATAGTTGTTGAAGGAAACATCTAGAGCAGAAGTGCTGGATTCATTCAAATCCTCATGGGCTGAGAGTCACAAGGTAAGACTCCAGAAACAGGTTATCAGCTCCTAAACCTATACACATTTTTATAAGTGATTTTGGGGTCACCATGTAAAAGTCTCAGGCTACCAACAGGACTACACAATAGCACATCAATAGGCATATGAGTGCAGTTATTTGTCATGCCAGTTTAAAAGCCATAAGGACATGCAATTCACAAAGTGGCCTGTATACTCTCTGTTTAAAAAAATACTAATCGAGCAAACAAAAAATCCCACTTAATCCTTCATAGTAAGTATGATCCTAGGCACAGATTGAGAGAGAAGACAAGCTGATTACCTACTTTAGCTTCTACGAAGGTCAGACAAAGCATTTCTGTTTATCTTCACAAAGACTTTCCACCTTTTTGATGGGAAAAGGTGCTCTCCTGCAGCTACCGGACTTCTGATGTGCTCTTTTCAGGGACAGCCCTTTCCCTCTCCTCCAGCCCCCCCTCCTCCGGTGGGTATAAATACCCTCAGATTTGTTGCTCTCCAGAGCAGTGAATAAACCAAAAACCACAGAAATAGCATGTCCAGGACAGTGATGGGTCTCGAGGGCAGATGGGAGAAAAGGGTAGATACATATGATAGCACTGAAGTGGAAGATAGACCCATCCCTGCAGTGCTGCTGACTGCAGGGGGATGGAAGAGAGAGGCTGTTTGCACACTGACTCGGAGGATTTCTCCCATCTCAGCATGATAGATGAGACTGCTGTGGTTCCCTGACCTTACATGCAGCTAGTAGTAAGTTGTGTCCTCCCAATGCCGCTGGTGGCAGGCCATGTCTGCTGAGAGTAGCACAAAAGCAGAGCAGTACCTCCACAGATACAGCATGCGCACAAACAGCACTCGCATCAATACGAGCAATAAAAACCAGAGAATCACAGAATCATTTTGGTTGGAAAAGACCTTTAAGATCACTGAGCCCAATCATTATCCTAACACTTATGAATCAGCCACTGAACCAAGTCCTCAAGCACCACATCTACACATCTTTTATGGCCTGATTGAGTTTTTCTCACCAGCAAATCAGGCTAAAAGCTTGCTGGCAGATCTCACATCCACAGACACCCACAAATGGTTCTGACCTACAGTCTCTCCAGCAGCCAGCTCTCAGCTTCTGGTCTCTACAGTATGGACCTCTGGTGCCTCTGGTAGCTGGCTCCCACATAATGAATTCTATTCCTTGGCTGGTGTGAAACTTCATGGCTTCTGTGACAGTGCAGCTTTTGCACCAGCAGATGCAAAATGGAGTAATAGAAAAAAACTGCTTATTATGTTTTATGTTTGTTTGACTTTTGAAGTCAGTTAGCATTGTATATAAAAAACTAAGTATCCTAAAATATTCAAAAATACCCCTTGGAAGATTAACCATCATCGTCAGATTGAACTCTACCTTTCCTCTAATAGAGATCTTCCTAGTATCTGATACACCTTTTACCAGACCACTAGAAATAGTGCTAAGAGTCTAAAATTTATTTAATGGAAAGCCTGTTAGCTAATCCAGTCCAGTGGAAAACAAATATTCAAGTCAACTGTTCTTCTACATCTTTATCAGCTTTTTGTACAATTTTTGTTAAAGTTTATAAGAATTCCAGCTCAACATTTTCATTTGACACACGTCTCCTTTTGACTTGTCAAAATTTTGTCTTCTTTATCAAACTTCACATACTTCTATGAATTTTTTTCCTTCCTACTCCTCACAGCTTTTGTTTCTCATTTGATAAAATTGTTTATATTTGTATTAAAACAAAAAATAATGTCTAAATATTGTGAAAGTTACGTTGACTGTATCATTCCTGCTCCTGCAGGGGGATTGGACTAGATGATCCTTAGAGGCCTCTTCCTATCCCTAACATTCTGTGATTTTGTAACATTCTGTGGTTCAATGCCTTGTCTTTGAAAGGATGCTTTTGAACCTAAGGATTCTCTCATGTGTTTTCTTACCTTTTTTTTGACCTATTACCTTAGAACAATCTTTGTAGCAGTAATGTCCATGTTCAGAAGGATACCACATCTCCTGTGTTTGGATCATCATCCCAGAGCGAACATCTCCAGAATTTTTTGTTTTATCTTAACATTTACAGATTGCTTTTAGAAAGATGAATTTAAAATAAACCACATTGATTTAATTAATACAGTATATTTGCTTTGGTTTTCCTTGTACCATATTATACACTCATTTAATATAGACATCCTTGGAATAAAAGCCAAAATAAAAATCAAGATGTATGTGAAATTCTAAAATGAAGACAGCATAAATCAATAACATCAGACAATTCAGCACAAACAGTATTCTACAGAAATTTAAACAATAAGTTGAAAAATAAGACTGTGTGCTATCAAATAATGAACTGCACTTCAGCAACTGCTGATGAACATCTCTTTAACAAGCTTCTAATATTTTCAGTGTAATATTACCAGATAGCTTCCACATCCCAGTCATAAAATTCCTCATAGGAGAATTACAAAGTTTAAATGATAATTACAAACTAATTCAGTCCAATAATCAAATAACTGACAATTTTAATAGTGAGATAACCAAATCAGCAGCAGATGAGAAGCAGTTTAACAATGTGAGTTTGCATGCAATGACGAGTCTGACAAAAAGAAAAAGCAAAATAATTTTACTATATTTTACTACCATCAGGTAGGAGGAAGGTTGCTGTGTGGTAGATAGCAGATATAAGAGAAATCTCAGGTGTCCAACAATGTTTTGAGTCTCTCAACTTCAGTGAGCTTACCCAGGGAACCTCGCTGTGTTTTGAAAATGTTAAGAGCTATCACTATAGCTTGACTGTAAGGTCTCACCATGGCAAAGCTAAAAACTTTAAAAAGCTCACTGATACCAATAATGTGTTGTACCAATTTAGAACTGATTTCTAAGGCCTGCATGGTTCAGCTGCTGACCACCTGGATGTCCCTCCAGCACACCAAGATCTAACACTTATTCACCTGATTGCAGTGACAGAACTCAGCTGCTCCTACGACTATGGGAAGCACAGGGCAGAGCGATTAGTTTGCTCTGTGGCGCACAGGCTCATCTTACTGGGTTGATGTTGAATTGAAACCAATGAGATGCGATAGACAGGTTGATTTATTGTTGAATAATGCAGTGCAGAAAACACCATGCACATGTTCTCCCATATCAGCTTCGTAACCCTTCAGTGCTACCTCACAGGGTTCTTTGTTTCTCCATATCCTGAGTATGTAGAAGGGTGTCAATCCTGATCTAAATCACAGCAACCTGAAAGTTTGCCATAGGCCTCATTTACTGATGTTCAACTTTGTTTTGATACTATCACAAAGATATGGTACATAATAAATACCAAAAAAAAAATAATAGAAGACATCACATGAAAGCCATAGACGAAATGGAAATGACTGTTCTTCTCTGAACTAGAACAGATGACCCAGGAAGGAAGAAAGCTGTGTTTGTCAGTCTAGAGAAAAGACTAAGGAGAAGACACTACAGTGTTCAGACATGGAAGAGCTCAGCACAGGGGGCAGAAGACATTCCATTCTCAGCTTCCATTTATGGTAGGAAAATAACCAAAGGATTTAAAATAATAAGAAAAAGTCAGGGTTTAAAGAATACATTGCCTGGAGCGAAGTGTCTGGAGAAGCTGTGGCTTTGCCTTCATTGGATGTTTTTTGAAAGAATTTACGTGAATATTTGTGAAGATTGGTATAGGAAAGGCTGATCTTGATGTCACCTTCCAGGCAAGTTTATTCCTTTGCCTCCAATAAATAAATAATTCTATTAATCCAACACCTTCTCTCCCTAGAAGGAACAATCACAAAAAGGATTTTCTCACCTGAATATTTTTGTAATCCATATCTGTACATTGTATTGGCAAATATTTCAGTCCCAAAGGTAGAAAATTAGTATATATTTTTACTTCAGAAGCTGCACCCTAGCTCTACTTCTGAGCTATCTTCTGTACTGACTGATAAGAGTCAAAAAGAGACTTTCGTAAATTTTTTCTTCCCACTTGTGATAACTAAGTTCTTCAAGACTAACTCAGTTAACAAGTAGTACCCATCTCTCTCACACAGGTTTAGCCCACAAGAAAAATGGATATACTCTAAAATTCAAACATGGATTAATAGAATGGAGAAGGTACAAGACTTGTAGGGTCATTATGATGATGAAATGTCAGGTTTTAGTGGCAATTCATGAAGTCATTTATTCCTTTGTTACCTATCTAGGTTACAAGACAATGATGCTTTAGATTAACAAAAAAAGCAATCATGATTAATACTTCTCAAAGAAAAAGACATATTTTTCTTTTCTTAACTTGGATTGCATGAACTACTTAAAGTATTCATAAGAAAACACAGCCAGAGGTATTCTGTGTGCACAGATAATGATTACAAATTAGTGTCTTCTCAGGGCTTCAGCATATGGTGTTAGAATGCCTAATGACAGGCTGGTACAAGTGTTTGTCAGCAGGCACAGCTCCACCAGCCATAATGGGGTCATACCTCATTGACCAAGAGCTGAATTTAGCCTACAGGTTTTAATGGCTGTGGTTGTTAGCCCAGATTTCCAAATCCTGAAAGTTTTGCCTTATAGGGGTTATCAAGTTGTTCCTAACACTTCTAATTTCTCTTTGCTTTCAGCTGAAAAGGAGATGTTCTGTGCATCTACTGAAATATTGAGATGCATGTTGTGACCTGGACACATCCACACAAGAACAGAAGTACAGAATTTCTAAGTTTATAGCAGTCAGCAATAAAGACTCAATTATACCTATACCAAAATTAAAGTATCTCTTTTTTAAATTTTCTTTACATTCCTATTTCAGCCTCACATGAAACAGAAATTAAGACTTCTGTATTAAAAGCACGAAAAGGAAAGAAATAATGCAGGCTCTTTTTTGTTTGGTTTTGGGTTTTAGGGGGTTTTTGTTTGTTTGTTTGTTATGGGTTTTGGGTTTTTTTTTTGGAGGCAGGGGAGTTGCAAGGACCCTGGCAAACATTGAAGTACATCAAAATCCTATATTCCACATGTAATTCACTGTTCCAGTAACTTGAGTGCTATCCTGGGGCAAGTCACTGCATTTCTCTGGGCTTTCCCCCACCTCCCTCCCTCCTCCTACCCCTCCAACCTTCATAATTTTGATTGCCTTTCAGGGAAACTGATGTTATAAAAGGGAAAAAAAATAATCCTTTGATAGCTTTCTGTGAGACCTGATATCTTTTGATGCCTCTGAACATTGCAGCAATAACAATTAACACCTGATAGCAGAGGCAAATTGTACTGTACAGACTGCTACAATTCCCTGAGTAATGACAGCAATTCACATAAAAGCATCAGAGATTTATTAGGCTAAAAATCTATTTTGTCAATTGCCAGCAGAGAGGAAACAGGCAGATTCCTGCTGCTGGTCAGATTCCTGTTATAATTGCATTTTTGCCACTGCACAGTCAAAAAACCAAGACATTTACTCCATGGAATAAAGTTATAGCTAGAGTTAGGGGATTTTTCCAGGAAGAAGGTTTACAATTCAGCCAGGCAATGATACAGCTGAAAGAAAGAGGGTTGGGTATAGACACCATGGCACAAGCATTATGACAAAACTTTTGTGTAGAGTTCAGTGAGGTCACCTCCAGCACTCGTGTGTAGGCAAGAAAGTCCCTACAAGGCACCATTATGGAGAAATTTCCCAGACCCTTATGAGGAGCTCCGCATGCCGGGGTACCTCTCCCATACTCACCCATGCAGTGTGGGGAATAAATACACTGAGTTAGAGAAGTGGGTGCAGTTGCAGGGCTACAACCTTGTTGGGATCAGAGGGGTGTGGTGCATTTACACACATGACTGGAGGGATATGGGCTTCTCAGGAAGGACAGTATGGGAAGATGAGGATGGGCAGTTGCCCCTTCTGTGAGAGGGCAGTTGAAGTGCATGGAGCTTTTAAAAAAATCACCACTGAAGACCACCAATTTTTCTTCTCCATGGTGCAGTTTTGCAATGTGTCAACCAAGGAATGAGCCACATTCTGTTCATAGACCACATTTGGAGAGAGCAGGACCACTTTATCCAACAACACAGGCACCCTCCCTTTGAACTTATCTTTAACCATACAGCAGAACACAGAAGAAAATACAATTGTGTTTACACAACATTCCCTTATCTGTGAGCCACCCTCAGATCCCCACAGGGGAATCTAGTTTATCTGATCCCACTAGTGTCTGCTCTAAGACTGCAATGTGCTTCTTTAATAAAAATGCATAATACAAATAAATTACTAAAACCAGATATGAAGACATTTACAAATCCAATCACTATGAGATCCCTTCTCATCTGGACCTGAGAAAAGTGCTTTAGTCTGCTCTTTCTCAATCTTCACAATCAGCTTTCCAGTTCTAACTGGTACAACTAACCCCCTGTTTCCCTAGCCTGATCACTGAACCAGGAGAAATCCTGCCAGCTTCCTAAAAACATCAAACACTCAATCATGCAAGATCAGCCAGAAAGAACTTGGGCAGTAGGTGATAGCCATAAAAAGCAGAAACAACAAGAAAGGACAAAACTATCTTCCACTTTCACCTCTATTACAAAGAAAATTATTTTGCTGTTCAGTGGGCACCAAATCACAGGGGTCAATGAGGAAAAAAAAAATTAAAAAAATTGAAAAACAACTGAGTGGTCAGAAAAATGAATTAATTAGAAAAATGAATTAATTAGAAATATGAATAAGTAACTTACTAACAGATAGCAGACAGCTTCCAGCTGCATCATGCACAACCTCCAAGAGCATCTCTACCTGCCTTTGCAGAAGTCAAAAAAAATCTCTGTCAATGCAGCTCCTCTCCTGTGGAAAAACGTAGTCAAACTCAGCTGACATGAATTAACACTGATTTGGATGTTAGCCCCACAGCAGATCATGCCTTTATCCAAATCTCCATGACCTCTGCTCCTGTCTAGAATCAGGCAAAATTTTGAACACGTACTGACAGAAGCAGCAGGACTGCATTTACTGCAATTCTAAACAATCATGCCCAACTAGAATGAAAGCTCAGTTGTGAGTAGAATTCATTTATCACAGAAGTGATATATTGTAATCCTTTAGATCGCTTAGTTTTAGTGCATGCTAAATTTACAGACTAATTATTTCCTAAGAAACCATTTCTCTTTATAACATATTTGACCTACATTATTATTTCCTAACAAAAGACACATTGAAAGACTTGTATAGAACCAATGTGTGAAGAGAGTAAATTTTTAGTTTCAGTTAATTTCAAGGTGCAGCAAGCCCATTTAATAATACACACACGACTAAATGCTTAGTAAGCCTAGCCATACCTTGCAAAGTTATATTAGTGCAACTCACACATTGAAGATGGACTCCTAAAGTAAACAGAGAAGGTGGTCCTGGTTTCTAATACGAACCCTGATTTTCTGAGTTTCTGTGTCTCAATCACTGGCAACTCCCATATTATATACTATATAAATGAGCATTTTTCATACATCTTAAATTAGTGCACAGGTATGCTACCAATGTTCCCACTACTGAAATAATTTCTCTGGAACCTGTTTTCTGATTTCTAGAACTCCTCCATGTAAAATGTGATATGCTTCACTATGACTGTTTGAATGCTGGTTGGATCTATTGTGGTTTTTTGGGTTTTTTTTTTAATGCCATATAGTAAAGATTTCTCATTTGTTTAGAGTAATAACCAAACAAGTGAAAGACCCAGCATATTGATAAAGTATGAGATTATCCTACAGAGTTATATTATCCTACAGAGTTATCAAAATATATAATAAGCATTGCTAGTAAATACAGAAACAATCTTGACAACTTTTGGATTTAGGATATAAATTAATTTGAAATATATATATATTATAGGAAATGAAATCTAATTTTTCATCCATTGCTTTCAGCTTCTGTGCTCCAACAGCCCAGTTAAAGTCTAGGGATAAAATATGAATATAAAAATGTAATTCATTTTTAGATTTCTCTTTAGCACTACATAAAACTTAAAAGGACCTCTTTTTTTTCCACTTCCCTTTTAAAGATTTAATTCCTCTTTTAACTCTTGAAGCTATTTTCACAAAAAGGGACCTGTTATGAGAGGAAAATACTGAGAATAAGTAATTCACCACAAAGATTCTATCAGTCAATTTGGAAACCCCCAATATTTTAAGCATAGCCACATTCATAATGATTATCTTACGCATGTACTCTTGCTGTAAACATCACTTTTCAGCTCTATTCAGTGATTTGTTCAGCCGTTAATTACTCACTAGATGTTCTGTGCTCTCTCAAAGGAAATTTCTCTTCTACAAAGAGAGGTTGCTGGAAAGTATCATTTTTGGTCAAGGTCTGACATTATGTGTAATTTCCTCTAAAAATCTTATTATTTTCATTACTGTATAATTTGTTGGGATACATCTGATTTCAAAGGCTTAGAACAAGAATTCATAGAATCATAGAAGCATAGAATGTTGTGAGTTGGAAGGGACCCACAAGGATCATCGAGTCCGACTCTTGCCCTGGCATAGGACAGTCGCAAGATTTAGACCATGTGTCCAAATGCTTCTGCAGCATAGTACTTATCTCATTCTTAGGGGAGAACATACGTGTGTAAACATGTTTTCTTCTCACATGTTTCCATAGATGAAGTCAAGAACCACATATTGTACAGTGTCCTCTGTATGGTGAAGTGTTATTTGCTGTATCTTGTAGCTAATAATATATAATGTAATAAGACAGAGCACTAGAAAGCATAATCACAATGAAGCAAAGCTACTTTTCTTTGCTTGCATTTTTTAATGTATTTTAATTTTGTTATTTATATATTTTTTCTATTATAACCATTTACTCATTAATTTATTTGCTTGGATTTTCATATTTGTGATATCTTGCTAATCTAGGTAATTACACATCAAGATATGGGATAATCAGGGACAAAGAACTGTGCTTATCTCTCACTCCATGGTATTAGCTCAGAGTTATTAAACAGTTTTGCCAAACTATTTGCCAAAAAGGTTGCATGTACTACATTATTTATATCTTAATGTGTGTGGTCAGTACTGCCGGTAGCACCACAAAAGACTTTTCACTTCTACTTTAAGAGATGCAAAATATTATCAAATGTATTAAAGCTCATATAATTCAATCTCATTTAAGAAGCAAACCAAATAAAATTGAAGTGAGATTTTACTCCATATGCTTTTTGAAAAAAACAGGATAATCACAAGCTCTGAATTACCCTCTAAAAAAGAATTGCCTCCCCGTGGATATATTCAAGTCCATCATTATTACAGCGTGAAGGAGTTAAAGTGTCAGGGGAGGCATCAGAGCTTCTGTGCCTGCGTTCTGCTTCAGTCCCATACCCACACCCCGTGAAAAAAAGCCTTTCATGGCAAGATGAAGAGCATCACCTGATATCTCAGCACTGCCCACCCCCGCACCGTGGACAGCCCCCAGGACCAGGCAGGCGGGTGCTGAGCTCCCAGACCCAGCACAACGAGCAGATGACAGCTAGAGCTGGGATTTCTCTCCCCTGTGCTGCACAGCAATATCCCACCGCTGTCTGGAGGAGATGTGACCTCAGGCAACGGCACAAATCTCTTTCCAGTGGTCCAGCTCCTGACTTTTAAATCATCATCTCTTACCCATCTGTTGCTACATAGATCAAGACAGCCAATCATTTAACTCTCAGGATCAAGCAAAGAAGTGGCACCAGCATCCTTCACCTGCACAGACCCGGGACCTGCATATCCCCGTGCTTTTCCTGCACCGCTCCAGGAGCCTCAGCACCGAAGCCAAGCTGGCAGAGGTCAGTGCATCCTTTCTCCCCTTTGCTTTTCAGGAAGCATCCCGAACACACTGGCTCCCTCTGAGGGTAGGAGTCCCATCGTTTGCTCCGGCCACTGACCTCACTGTCTCTTCTGTGGTGCCACGGAGGGGCAGCAGGGGCAGTGGCTGAGTAGGTTGCTGGGTTCCCAGGTGGGCGCTGTCACCTTGGGGTGGTCACTCTGGGGGATTCCAAGGCTGGGCACTGGTGTGACATGGTGCCTGTTGGTGTGGGAAGAGAGAAAGGGCAGCCGGTGGGGGACCATCCCCACTTTGAGGGGATGGTGGGACCCTCTGCCACTGGTTGATCTCTCGGTGATCTCCCCTTGCTCCTGGCAGGGCAGCAACAGGCAGCACATGGGAGACCTCAGTGGTTGGATGTGCTGGAGGAGACAGGCTTGAGAAAAGCAGGAGTCTTGTCTTTCTTCCCATACTTCAAAGTTCTCCCCGTCACCAGTGAGCCTGACCACCCTGTCCTGTGGCCATGGAGAACTCCTCCCTCCCTGAGATCAATTTCTCATGTACAAACTGCACGGGGAGAGGGGATGAGGGTCTGAATACATCCACTCTCCCACTGAGCCTCAGCTTCTATGTCACTGTGCCTGTCATCTACTCAGTCATCTGTGCCGTGGGGCTGACAGGCAACACTGCTGTTATCTATGTAATCCTCAAAGCTCCAAAGATGAAAACGGTCACCAACATCTTCATCCTCAACCTTGCCATTGCTGACGAGCTCTTTACCTTGGTGCTACCCATCAACATTGCTGACTACCTGCTCCTACAGTGGCCTTTTGGAGAGTTCATGTGCAAACTCATCATCTCCATAGACCAGTACAACACCTTCTCCAGCATTTACTTCCTCACTGTTATGAGCATTGACCGCTACCTGGTTGTGGCAGCCACCACCAAGTCCAGGAAGATGTCCTACCGCACCTACCGAACAGCCAAGATTGTGAGCCTCTGTGTCTGGTCCTTCGTCACAGTCATCATCCTGCCCTTCACTGTCTTTGCTAAGATACACAAGGAGCAGGGGCGCTCCCAGTGTGTCTTCGTGTTCCCCCACCCTGAGAGCGTGTGGTGGAAAGGCAGTCGGATCTACACCCTTATTTTAGGCTTTGCCATCCCAGTGTCCACCATCTGCATCCTCTACACCACCATGCTGTGCAGATTGAGACGTGTGCACCTCCATTACAATGCAAAAGCCCTGGACAAAGCCAAAAAAAAGGTGACGCTGATGGTGGTTGTCATCCTGGCTGTATGCCTGTTCTGCTGGACACCCTATCACCTTAGCACAGTGGTGGCACTCACCACAGATATCCCACAAACTCCACTCATTGTTGGGATTTCCTACTTCATCACTAGCTTGAGTTATGCTAACAGCTGCTTCAACCCTTTCCTGTATGCCTTTCTGGATGACAGTTTCCGGAGAAGCTTTCGCAAACTCATAGATTGCAGAACCACCTCATAAAGCCAACCTCCTCTCCCCTCCTGTGTCCCCCTTGCAATCATCTGTTCTTCCCAGACGACTTCAGCCCTGAAAGTGCTTTCTCTCCAGCTTGCCTGTGATGGCCCACAGGGCTTCAGGTTGTCTCACTACCCAAGACACAAACTAGGGACAGGTGAAACTTTCTCAAGTTTCCTGCACTTTTTCCTCAGAACTGTTCTCTGTCCCCTGCCCTGTTTTTTATTTGTTTGGTTGGTTTGGGTTTTTGGGTTTTTTAATTTATTTTTAATTTCTTCTCTCTAATGTGCTTTCTGGTTTAGGTTTGTAGCTCACAGAGCCCCAGCAGGTCCCTTTTCCCTTTCTAAAGCCACTGTTTCGTGAACTCAAGTCACAAGACTGTTTCTGTTACTGGTGATTCGTAAAGCCCAATAAAGGTGTGTTATTGAGTGTCTTGCCTAATGATTCCTCAGCTTCTTTCATATCCACAGGACCTGCTTACCCAAAGTCTTGCAAACTTAGCAATACAGAGAAAGGCACAGCTACAAAGGATAAGGAATAAACCAAGATATTGGGCTACTTTCATTTTACAGGGCACTAAGGTAAGGTAGTCAAAATCCATGATAACAGGCAAGAGAGACCTCAGTCTGGCTTTAAGGAAGAAAGAGCAAGCCTTCACTATTGAATAAAATACATAGATGTGTGTTTAGAGCCACTTGCTGTGGAAAACAGCTTAACAATGTACTTGGCAGCTGTAGTTCGTAAAATTTGCAGCTTTTGTTTGCATCAGAAGTGGTGCTTACTGTTCCATTTGTCACATATTTATGGCCAATCTCCTTCTTGCACATATAGCTTTGGGGTTTTTTTTTTCGGTCCCAGAATACAGAATCAGAAGGTATTTTCAGGACAAGTTAGTCTTTAAGGATTTGAAAAGGATTTGTTGGAATGTGGGGAATATTCTGTCTTCTTCTCTACAAATCATAAATAACATATGCACAACATATGCAGTGCTTAGGTTACTTTGAACAGTCTCTCATACACTTGTACTCTGCTTGCTGGTGAGACTTTGTGGTGGGTTGACCCTGGCTAGAGGCCGGATGCCCACCAAAGCCCACTCTATCACTCTCCCTCCTCAAATGGGCAGGGGGAAAAAATTATAATGAAAAGCTCGTGGGTGGAGATGAGGACAGAGAGAGATCACTCACCAGTTACTGGCATGGGCAAAACAGACTCGACTTGGGGGAAAAAGACAAATTTACTTTATTACCAATCAAAATTAGAGGATAGTGAGAAGTAAAACCAAATCTTAAAACACCTCCCCCCACCCCTCCCTTCTTCCCAGGCTTAATCTCTTTCCCGATTTCCACCTCCTCCCCCCAGCAGCACAGGGGGACAGGGAATGGGGTTGGGGTCAGTTCATCACACAGTGTTTCTGCCGCTGCTTCCTCCTCAGGGGGAGGACTCCTTCACCCGCACCAGCGTGGGGTCCCTCTCACGGGAGACAGTCCTCCACCAACTTCTCCAACATGAGTCCTTCCCATGACTGACAGTTCTTCACAAACTGCTTTAGCATGGGTCCATTCCATGGGGTGCAGTCCTTCAGGAAGGGACTGCTCCAGCACGGGTCCCCCCACAAGTCCTGCCAGCAAACCTGCTCCGGCGTGGGCTCCTCTCTCCACAGGGCCACAGGTCCTGACAGGAACCAGCTCCAGTGTGGGCTTCACGTGCGGTCACAGCCTCCTTCGGGCATCCACCTGCTCCGGCGTGGGGTCCTCCACGGGCTACAGGTGGTCACTGCTCCACCATGGACGTCCATGGACTGCAGGGGGACAGCCTGCCTCACCATGGTCTTCACCACAGGCTGCAGGGGAATCTCTGCTCTGGCACCTGGAGCACCTCCTCCCCCTCCTTCTTCACTGACCTTGGTGCCTGCAGAGTTGTTTTCTCTTACATCTTCTCACTCCTCTCTCTAGCTGCAAAGTGTGCAGCTTTTTTTCTTCCTTCTCTTCCTTTTTTTCTTAATTATGTTATCACAGAGGAGTTACTGATGGGCTTGGCCTTGGCCAGTGGCGGGTCTGTTCTTGTAGCCGGCTGGCATTGGCTGTGTTGGGTCAGACATGGGGGAAGCTTCTGGCAGCTTCTCTCACAGAAGCCACTCCATGTCCCCCATCTCACTGCTACCAAAACCTTGCCATGCAAACCCAACACAGACTTATTAGTACTTCTCTTAAGGAGGACAAAATAAGTTAAAAAAACCCCCGAAAGATTAGGTTAAATTTATCTGGAGGAGGGGGTAGCAGGTCAGTGAAAGTTTTGCTAGAATTCATATGTCCAAACACTGCATGAGGAGGTTATTTTCCTCTTCTCTCCTCTTTTAGCCCTCTAAGGAAAACTGAAAAAATGTGGAAGACTGGGAAAATATTTGCAGTCACTTAACATTTCTCCTCTTAGTGGTCTTTCCAGACAGTGAGTGCTAAATTCGAAACCCAGTCTAGCTGTCATGGAAAAGAAAGGATTTCTTTGGGGGACAATGATGTCTAATTCTGCTTCATTTGAAGAGGTATGGTTGACCTTAATCAGACACAGAAGCTGGAGCAAGCCCAAAAGCTATTGAGTACCCATTTCCACACCATATACAAAAGTGTGCTGAAGTAACTGGTGTCCCTCGATTTGTCTTTCTTCCTGAAACAAAAGGTAATTAACTTTTCCCACTAGCTGCTTGCAGTTTCAGCTGGGCTTGAAAGCTGTAATGATATTTTTTCATGGTCAGTCATTTGCCATGGAGAAAGACGTTACGCTGCATGGGCCAAACAGCAAAGCTTGTCTTTGTTTAGGCTGCTAATCTATATGCACACACCACCTCTCTTGTATCCCTAAGCCATCACATCCACAACAACATTACTTGTGTAAAGACTGCATACAGTTTTAAATGTAAGCAGTATTATTCTCAGAAAAGACATTTTCAACATCTCTGTGCTCTCATTGGTTGCTGATCCTTCCCTGAAGACTGAAGAATACTGGTGAAATAAAGTTGTGTGTCAAACAGTCACCTTAGAGAGTGGCACAGGTTTGAGCATTGCCCCTGATAATGTCCACATGAACATTTTGATGAAGCTGCTATGCAGTCTCATTTACTTCATCACCTGTCAGGGCTTCTGTTTATCCCAGAAATGTTATTGACATTTAAGTAGCTTGACTGGGCTTCTGCAAAACCTAGCCTGTACCTGTATATTGAATGAATTTGAGATGCTCGAATGATATTAGCAGTCTGATACATATTTCATTTTTATCTAGCTTCAAATACCAAAATTTTGTCTGTTCCTGAACAATATAATCTGGTTCAAGATTCAAACAAACAAAGAAAGAATTTTCTACTATAGGTCAGTAAAAAAAGATTTATTTAAGTTCTTCCTATTTCTTGTGAAATAGGAAAGCATTTTAAAGTATGCCTTTCCTCATACTCAGTATCTCATCCCTTTGTCTTCCCCATACTCAATACCTTTCATCCACTGCGGAAAACATGAGAAGTGCTATCCACTGACAAATTTAACTTCTAAGTATCTTATGCTGCTTGTCTTTTGCATATCAGCAACACAAAAATGCAAACACAACATCATGTAAACTCAATCCTTCCTTAAATTCCTTGTCATTCTGAAGCCACATCTTACCCGTCCTTCATAGCAAGATGAACATCTGAGAAGAATTCAGTGTTACTCAAAATGCCTGGAGTTTTCCCATGGTTGTTAATCACAGAATAAGCTGAGACTAATGACAGAATAAGATGAGACTTGAGCAACAGCCCAGCTCTGACATGGGTGCTCAGCTCAAATTCATGCTTTGGGCAGGACTCCCCTTGCATGGCTGTGCTGTCTGTGGTGCCCATGACACATCTAAGAGGTGGGACTGGAGCCTATCCTGCTACAGACATCACAGATGGGCATGTGCATGACCGTGACATGGACAGGTTTCTCATGTAGTATAGTACATCTGAGTGGTTGGGAACATCTGACAAGGACAAGTCCATCCTCAGAAAGAAGCACTTTATTTCATGAAATAATGTTTTGTTTAGATTGACTCTGCAATTTAAACTAAAACCATTTGAAATATTTTCCTAATTCTTGGAAGTCTCTAAGAATCAATTTCTTTTATTTCTCTCCTAATAATGTTTCCAGTTTCTGTTCCTTTTAGTCAAATAAATTATAATTTTTTTCTAATAAAGCTT
The DNA here is from genome assembly GCA_907165065.1 of Caprimulgus europaeus. The sequence continues at coordinate 42,471,566 of OU015525.1, read as the reverse complement.
TTCAAAAAGTAAAATCTTCCGGTTTTCTTGTGCTTAGTTAAACTAGGTATTCTCGTTTCTAGAGCAGATTAATACCTTACTTTTAGGTCCAGTATTTTTAGAAAGACTTTTACTGTAGAGACTTCCTCTTAAATGAAGAATGTACTAAGTTTTGTCTAGTTATATTTGAGCAGATGGAGTTATTCTTAAGGAATTTAGAAATTCTGATATTTCCAGAGCCTGGAAACACAGAAAAATGCCTTTTCCAGAGATCATTCCTATGAGGCCCCAGCAATTTCAACTTTATAAATAATTCAATGGAATAACATCCAATCTCCTAGAAATAAAACATACTTAAATGAATTGCTGATTAGTCAAAGAGCAAAAAGTAGCTGTTATTCACCCAGTGCAGACAGTATATGAAGCAGAAGTTTGCAGACTTGAATTTAACAAACCAACATTTGGCCTAATATTGATGTTGTTGTCTACCATACGTAGCACACCATCCATCTGGCAACGCCCCTGTAAGTTCACATGTGCAATGTAGACAAATTTCATTTAAAAAGAAGTAGATTGCGATTCTTTTGCTCATTCTGGTAAGCAGCTGCTTACACCAGCAACCCAGTCATGCCAAGGAAATTATTCCTTAATTAACCCTGTCTGAAGGTTAATTGGTCATCAGTAAGGATGAGCAAGGATCTCACAGAAAAGCCCATTCCAGTTAGGGTAGTCCCCAGCCCCCTCAATTTGTCTGGCTTCTTTCTGTTTCAAGGTAGTTCCATTGCAGACAATAAAGGAAGTTTTACAATTGTGCTGCTTCACCAATGTAAAGCATGATTGCAACCAAAGGTAACCCTATGCGTTTACGTCTTAAGTGAGAGAAAACCACCAACTTATTTTTCTGCATTACCAAAAAAACCCCAAACAAACAAAAAAAACCCCTTTGCATATGTTTTATATATTTGACACTTTCCCCATCTTCTTCCATAGTCATTTTTATGAAGTGTGAAGAATAATCACAAACTATCATCTCGCTGCTTAAACTATGTACCTTGAGGCTCTACAAGTGCTTCCAAAACCTTTTTCTACTTACAAAACGTTTATACCACCAGAGGGAGTTCAAAGACAATGTATTCACCAAATGTATTGGGTGTAAACGAGTTTCTCCTGTCATGCCTGACATGGAGCATTCATTTTTCTATGTAAGGTGTCTTCCCCTCAAGTTTTACTCAAAAGCATGATAAACAAAATTAGGATATTAAAATGGCTCTTAGAAAAGAATAAAACATACATGTATACATGCATACATACATACATACACATATATGTATATATATATAAAACAGAGTTTAGGTCAGAATTTTCTAAAGGTGTGATCCCAAAGCTGTTTGGCATTTTTCTGTTTCTTTATAAGCATCCTCTTCAAATGTATAATATTTTAAAATACCAAGAGGCATGATGTCTGGATGCAGCTGAGGACCCATCTCATCCTGCACATTCCCACTCCCACTCAATCAGCCCTGTGGAGGGGCTGCTTTAGGGGCGCATTGGGCAGGTGGCAGTGATACAAAGCAAAGACAGGTTCAGTGGTCAGAGATCACCTTTCCTCCCCACCAGTCCAATCTTGTTGAACATATTCATAAACTACCTGGGTGAAGGGACAGAGTGTACCCTCAGCAAGTTTGCAGATGATACAAAGCTCAGAAGAGTGGCTGCTACACTGGAAGGCTGTGCTGCCATTCAGCCAGACCTGGACAGGCTGGAGAGATGGGTGGAAAGAAACCTAAAAAAGTTCAACAAAGGCAAATGTAGAGTCCTGCACCTGGGGAGGAATAACCCCAGGCACCAGTACAGGTTGAGGATTGACCTACTGGAAAGCAGCTCTGCAGAGAAGGACCTGGGAGTCCTGGTGGACAACAATTAACCATGAGCCAGCAGTGTGCCTTAGTGGCCAAGAAAGCCAATGGTATCCTAGGCTGGATTGAGTGTAGCCAGCAGGTGGAGGGAAGTTATACTCCCTCTTTACTGTGCCCTAATGAGGACACATATGTAGTAGTGTGTCCAGTTCTGGGCTCCTAGTTCAAGAAAGACCAGGAACTACTGGAGAGAGAGGGTGAAAAAGATGATGAGGGGACTAGAGCACCTTATGAAGAAAGGCTGACAGACCTTGGTCTGTTTAGCCTGGAGAAGAGAAGACTGAGAGGGGATCTTATCAGAGCTTATAAATACCTAAAGGGTGGGTGTTGAGAAGATGGGGCCAGACTCTTCTCAGTGATGCAAGGAGCAATGAGCACAAACTGGAATACTGGAATTTCCATGTAAAGATTAGGAAAAACTTCTTTACTGTGAGGGTGACAGAGCACTGGGACAGGCTGCCCAGAGAGGTTGTGGAGTCTCCTTCTCTGGAGATATTCAAAACCCACCTGGATGCTTTCCTGTGCAACCTGCCGTAGGTGAACCTGCTTGAGCAGGGGGGTTGGACTACATGATCACCAGAGGTCCCTTCCAACTCCTACCGTTCTGTGACTCCCCAGGCCAGGGCAGCCCTGTGGAGCCCAAGCTGTCTTTGGGCAAGGAATTGGGTGTCTCTATACTGTGCTTCCCACTATTTTCAGTAGCTGATTAATTTTTTCCATTATTTCCCATTTTCCTGTACCTGGTTCCTATTATCCCCAGACTATATTGGTTTGGGGACTTCCCCTTCTTTCAGCTTTCATCCCTTAGATGGCACTGGTTCTTCACTGATTTGAGTTAAAGAAAAAAATATTCCCAAGAGCTGATTCCAGTGCTATTTTATAGGATATGCCAAAACGAATACAAATTAGTAGGGGGAAACAAGAAAATACTGGGATTTATTTCGTAAAATAAATAAATAAATAAATAAATAAATAAATATATATACACACACTATCTATCTATCTATCTATCTATCTATCTATCTATCTATCTATCTATAAAGTGACATTTTGGAAAATACACATTTAAAAATTTTGGAGATTAGTTCTTTTTAACAGGCATTGTTTGAATATTTGAAAAAAAAAAGCCTGCTGAGAGCATAGTAGTTTAGTTTAAATTTAGATTAAAACTCCTTTTTGCCCCCAAATTTGTCATTTCAGACATTAGTCAGATCAGTAAGGTGAGATATTCTCAACCAAAACACTCAAGTCCTTAAAGTAAAAAGTGAATTTTCTTTAAAGGAAATGTGTCTGAAATGTGTAAATTAATAAGAAAAAAATCTCTGTGCTTCTGATAAGAAGGAAGGAATGTGATTAATTAAATATCTGTCAGAAATTTGAGGCGCTGTAAGTAGTACAATGGCCTTGTATACAGTTAGTATAATTTTAATATATGAATAACCAATAAGGTAACCTGTCTTTATATATTATAACAGGGTCATATGTTCCTACAGTCCCCTTAAATACGGTAATGGATATTTAGGTTTCAAATTGGATGGAAATCCTAGAACACACATGTGTGGTATCAGATCCCTTTCCTAAGGGGAAAAATGTAGGCTACGCTACCTGGGACCTGAAATGTATGCACTTCTCAGCTCTAGCTCTGAGGTATGTTACTTCTGCATTGTGTCCTTAGCTACTGAGAGTAAGTCCAATCAGTAGAAAGATGCTGACATAATGAAGCTGTTGCTATTTGCTGCTGATACTATGGTAGCACTGAGATGCTAAGTGGCCTGGGTTATTGTGGTAGACATTTACCCCCCAGAAATGAAAAGCTGGAAAAGAGAATTTGCCATCTAAAACAGACAGACACTGTCTTGTTTTCCTGAGAATACTGGTCTCCTTGACACCCTGAAAGGAGTGTGAGCCTGCTCTCTCAGTCTGTATTCTCAAAGGTTTACCTTTAACTTCTGCATTGGATTCACCTTAAAACTGAATCTGAAAAATTGCACATGAGCTTTTATGTTTCAGTCACTAATTTTGTGTTATAAGATGGATCTTCAGCTACAGAAATAACAGGGCTAATTTCTGGTTGGCATAGTGACACAGCAGCAATACACTATACAAAACTTTCATGTGTCTTATATTAGGTGTCTGTAGAACATCTTATCTTCATATTTGATGGGCCTTACAGTTTGAGACTCTTTGTGATGAGCTAAAGCTACCCAAGTATCAGCAAGAGCTAGTGCCATAGATCATTTTTTGTTTCTGGTGCTGCAACACATGACACAAACTTTGGACAACTAAATGGAAATTTCATATAATAGGAGGAGGCAGCTAGCTATCATCTTGTGGGGATACCTTGACCAGTTTGAAAAAAAAAAAAAACAAAAAACAAACCCCCAAAAAACCCAAACACCAAAACCCAAAACCTATATTCTGAGTAGTACTGCAGGATTAAAAGATTCAAAAGAGTATGGTAATCTTCCCCTTCTTCTAAGGCTTTGATACTTGTCTGATAAACTTGTTCATTCACATAGGCAATGTATGGTAAAAAAATACCAAAATGTTAGAAGTCTACTCAAAAACTGCAGTTCTCAAAAAGCTCAGAAGAAACTTTAATCCTATTGACAAGTTTTTAGTGATGAAATGTTCTACTGACCCCTACTTAAACTCCACTAAAAACAAAAAGGCATCAAGAAATGTTAACCAGAGAAATGAACCCTCATATAGATAATTTAAAATAATTAAATAAATCAGGTCAAGCCAGAATGTAACAGAAGGATCAACACAGCAATCACATTAATATGTTGCTAGTGAACGTCTGTTGAATTTTTGCTGTTGTCCTGATTCGTTTGGGATAGAGTCAATTTTCTTCCTAGTAACTGCAATAATAATGCTGTGTTTTGGATTTAGTATGGGATTTGGTATGAGAAGTATGTTGATAAAATACTGATATTTTTAGTTGTTGCTAAGAAATCTTAAGTTGTTGCACTGGAATAGGCTGCCCAGAGAGGTTGTGGAGTCTCCATCTCTGGAGATGTTCAAAACCCACCTGGATGCTTTTCTGCACAACCTGGTGTAGGGAACCTGCTTTAGCAGAGGGGTTGGACTAGGTCATCTCCAGAGGTCCCTTCCAACCCCTACCATTCTATGATTCCATGAAATCAAGAACTGTCCAGCCTCCTAATGTTTTGCTAGTCTGCAGGTGCAGAAGAAGGTGGGGGGAGCATAGCAATAACAACAGATCCAAATTGGCATTTGGATTACAGGAGGGTAAGAGAAACAGAGTGCCATCAGTCACCCAGTATGTGACTTTATTATCAGCACCTGCAGGATACACTAAATTAACTCTAATTCTGACACAAATAAAAAACACTATAGTTAAGGTAGACCTCACAAGGTCAGGACCTTGTGTCCTTATCTCTGGTCCATCAGACATACCCCATCAGTCTCTTTTCACAAACTCGCAGATGCTCTGCAGAACTAATTTCTTCTCCCTTGTCAGGGTCCTCATCATGTCCACATCAGATAGTCAGATTTCACTATGCATTCCCTCCAATGTCCTCTTGTCTTCTGAACTGCCTCAGTCAAGTTTATGCTACCACTGAAATGGGAGCAAGGAAAGCAACATGCTCTTTATTGTAGTGTCAGCTGTTCTTCTGTTCCTCTCCTGTCTATTTTCAGGAAGCTCCAACACTATCTACACAACAATGCCTCCCACTGATTCTGAAAGGGGAAATTGTCATTTATGATGTGCTGCAAAAGCTTTTAGGAATTGTCATCTACCTACTAAGAAGCACATGTCAGGGGCCATGAAGAAAATCAAAGCAAAGAAGCAGAAATGTTAATTCTTCAAGGATGGAAAAAGAAAATGCAGCATAAATGAACTTCTGCTTCCTTCATTGTTAAAATGGGATTGCACTTAAAAAAGCAACAAACTGTTAAAAGAGAATCTGACCTGAAGCTAGCTGAAGTTAACAGGAATGGGGAGAAGAATTGTTCTCAGATACCCCCATGCTGGGGATGCTGCAAACAGTTTAAAGGATGCAATGCAAGTCTCAGATAAGGGTTATGAGCAGCCTTAACATGCAATGATAAAATTACCAGATGCTATACTTGCAAATATACATAGCTGAAAATACATATTATGTTACCTTTAGCAACTGCATAAATGATTAAGTGTGGCTAAAAGACATTGGCCTAATAAAATGAGACATGTTTCTATACAATTTACTACAAGCATAAATATGTGCTACCAACTCTCATCTTCCTCATCCTCAAAAAGATCACTACTAAAGACATAAATAAATGAAGCAATTTATAAAGTTAGATGAGGAAATTATGGACTTAACCATACTATTTCTTTTTTTACAAAAGGCAGAGAAAAAAGAATCCTATGAACAAAAAAAAAAAAAAGTGGTTAAGCACTAAACATTATAACACTAAGATGTATAAGGAATCAGCCAACTTAAATAATTTACTAAATGAATGAAAATCATTCAAATATTACATAAATTTCTAACCACTTTCCCGCCAACTTTACTGCAATACATGGATTCAACAACTGTGCTTTCAACACTGTTCATACTACAGTTAGTTAAATTGTTCTGAGGTTAAATTGCAGAGTGTGCACTCCATTTTAGTTCACTTTCTACTACAAATTTGAATCAGAAAATATATTATTAATACACTGCATTTACCATTGTTTATAAACAAAAAAATCTAATTGTTAGGTTTTCTGTTTGTATTCCATGTTATATATGCAAAACTGTAGCTATAATTTGCTAAATAGAAAACTACAGATAAGAATGAAACATTTACATATTTAGAATTCTGCTTATAAAAATTAAAAGTAATTGCAGATGCCTGAGAAATTTATGCACTGTATAATTACAAAGTGCTAGAAGTACAATTATAGACTTTTTAATAAGGGGTAAGCTTTTCATTTTCTTCCCTTTTGTTTGAAATATTGCTTCATCTAGGGTGATTTATTCCTTTGTTTCATAACAAGTTAGTAGGTTTTCCAAAATGAGGATTTTTCTAGAGCTTTTCTATTTGTTTTGCAAGGGAATAAATTTCCAGGAACTTTTATATGCACTTTTAAAATTCAGCAATAAATCTATGGAGCTATTTAAACCAAAAAACCCTCCACGATTCAGAAAATCACTTGAGTCATAAGTAAAAATCTACATAGCTAATAAAAGCTTTCAGCTGAGAAAAGAACAACCAAGAAATCAGAAAGCTTCTTACATAATAATGCTATTTTAAACAATGTAAGTTTATGAAAATTTTGTAGAGTGCCTTGGTCCTATAAAAGAGATAAAAGAGCCACATAGCACATTACACCTTATGGATTGGCTTATCTGCCATTACATCATCACTAACAGAAACATGGCTCCACTTTGGGGGTGCCTCATGAATGTAGTAATAGAAGCCAGGTCTTTTCAGAAGTCAGGTTGTAATCAAGGAAAAGAGGTACCTCAGTAAACTCCCTGCAGCACTGTCACTTGTCAGCTTATACTGGGTACCACACAAATATTTTGTGATCCTTTACAAGAACATAGTTTTGTCTTGAAGTACAACTGTATGGTTTACTCTCTTCACAACAACAGTAAGTATATATAACAACCTACTAAGGGAGCTGTGTCCAAATTAAACTAGTTATAATTTAAATGAATTACCATAAAAGTGAGGCAAGTAATGGTAAGGTGTATGTATGTACACTGTTGCTTTTGCTTCCAAAGTGACGTCAGCTCAAAAGCTCCTTCAGGACACGCTGCTGTGGCACTGCAAGGAATACCTAAGCATCTTTCTACAAAGAGCAGCTGAGCTCTAAAGAGAAAAAACATTGCCATCTGAAAGCTCATCTTACACACCTTTCTATTTCCCAGGGAAATCCTGGTCAAACAGTGTATTGATTTTTTAGTTCCTACACAGATCAAGCTTTTAAAATATGCTAAATTGGAAAAATAACACAAAGAAACCTCCTGAGAAAGTGATCTAATAGGTGATTTTTATTACCTCTATTATGAGAAATACCTACTTAAAAATCAATGATGTCAGAATGGAGATATGCCTGCCAAAAATGTCATGCGGGATATATTGTAAAATTGTAACTATTCTGAAGTCTATTTCAAAGGAGAACTATTGTTCAGGTTTGCCAAAGTGAGAATAAATAAGTAAAAAGGTCTGCTAACTTGCTTTGATCAAGTTATATCCAAATCTTCAGCTTGCTTCTGCCATCCTGTGTCAAGTAGTTCCTTAGGAGGGAATCCTGCCTGACCGAAAATACAGTGATCTGACTAGACTCTGGAAACCTGCTTTAGCTGAGCTGAAGATGGAAAGGTCTTTGACTACTTCCCTGAAGTAAAAGCCAAGGAGTCATTTAGTGTTCAAAAACCTTAAGTAGGAAAAATAGTCTTTGCACTGCTGGAAAGGCATTTCAGGTCACTTTATGTCTGTTACAAATAGATTACTCACCATTTGTGTCAGGAAGTTCACCTTCAAGAGGAGTTATTTTCTCACTTAAGTTTCCAAGAGACAGCATTTTATCCAAGCAGCTAGGTGCTGGAAACAGTTTTTCTTTGGGGAAAAATTAATGATGCCTTGTTCAAAGAAAATACCATTGATGTTTTAATAGTTCCTAATTTTTTGTAGAATAAAGACTTTATATATTTAGTTTCAACCAAGTATATCACTGCACAGTTATGCAGGCCTACAAATAAGGCTGGTAGTCCAATCAATAGTCTCGTAATAACACACTCTCTCAATGAAAAAGAAGAGATTATCCAAACACACAAACTAAACCTGCAAAATAATGCCTTTATTTTAAATGGAAATGGCATTGAGTTCTGTGGGAGTTTTGCCAGTAGTCCAAAAATCAAGTTTTTATATCTATTACATTGTTCTATAACTTTTTAGCAACTGAATTTCACATACAGTGATCTATGAGTTCTCACTGAGTGATATCTTCTATTTCATGTTCTTTGTTGTTCCATACTTCAGATTTATTCTGGTGTCTCTTTTCCTTCCACAGACCTGATTGTCCTTCAAAGTCCTGCTTATTGTCACTACTATAAGCTAGAGGGCTACTTCTGCCAATTAAATAGACATATTTATTTTTGATTATGCTTTTTCATGCAGGGTCAAAAATCCTGCATGAAAAGAAAAAGATCAGTTTCAGTAAGGACTAATTTATCCAAAAGATGATACTTATTTCTGTTATTGGATTCAGTTCTAATAAAAAGATATAATAATGTAGAAATAACAGTGAAAGCACAGGAAAATTTTGTGCATACACATATAGGGTGCTGCTTCATCTCTCCAATGTTCAGTACTAATGGGAACTGAAGTTGTGTGAAGTACAAGCTCAGATAGTCTCAACCCATTAATTACAGAAGAATTATCAAGAAAATAAATGAAGCAGCCCACATCGCAGCATTTTAACCCACAGAGAACCCTATTCTTTACCAGTGTACCAGAAGTAACGCTGCAGAGCGGGGATTGCCCTGCCAAGCAGTGCTAAGAGACAGAGATCAGCAATGTGGAGGGTGGGAAAGAGATGAATAAACACAGGAGTGGGGTCCCACGAGCAGCCTGGGGCTGCCATACATGCTGTGCCAGGGCCAGGAGAAAGCAGGACCCCCATGCAGCAAAGGAGGATGCTCTGCTCGGGCACAGGGACAGTGCAGCAAAAATGCAGCGAGCATCAGGGCTTTCTAGAGTCAGTGGAGGTGGTTGAGAGATTACTGGAGCCTTGATGCCCAGAAGGAACAAATGCAAATGTCATTTTAGGGTTTTCAAGTACACTGACTCTTCTCTTCCTCCCACCTCCACACATAAACACTCTCAGGTATTTAGATCCCAGGCATACGTTTTGCTGTACTTTCATAAGAGGAACACTCTGCTTTGAAAGTTTCTAACCCAGAAATTGAAAAAATATCCTTGAAAACAAATTAGCAGCCTGTTCTTTGTCAGGCAATGAATGCCAGTGAACAAAAACAAAGGCACTCAAGGGAGCTTTTAGTCTAATGGCAATAATTGTCAGAGGTGTTGTCTGGAAATACAACTCTATTTGTGGAATACGGTAAGAAAGTGCAATTTGCATTTCAGAGCAAACACAAACACACACTGAGAAGTTTTACCCACATTCTGGCAGTAAGGTGCTGCTGTCCTTTTCAGTCACACTTTGGCACATATCCTGTGAGACCTGCTCTGCCAGCTTCAGAGTTTCATCCACTTCCCAAAAGCTTCTGTTGAGCCATATGAGTTACTCTCTCACCAATGGCCTTGTTTTTTCACTGGTTTCTCCACATCCATAAACATTAAAACCTTCATATCAATACAAAGCTGACAAAAATGTAGGAAAAAAAGTCTTATGTTGTCACTTGCTATGCAGAATACAGAAAGGGTTATTGGGGTGAAAATTTAAAAACCAAGTCATTGCCTCCACAGGTTACTGGGAGTTTCATCACTGTCTTCAATGGGCAGAGCTTTACCTCTCCCACTAAATTCTAATCACAAGAACTTGTCCCAAAACAACAGGCACAGACTCTCCAAGAAGGCAGATGAAGAAAAGTGATGTCACTTGAAAGAAGCAAAATCAGAAGTGATAGTCTGAAGGGTTCCTCTCGTTCTGCGCAGCATTCTGTCTGAAACTCTTCTTCCTCGCACAATAACACAGAACTACCTTTGGCCATGGACTTGGAGCAGTCATGGGTGAGATGGCTGATGGGTGAGATCATACCCCCCCCAAGAAAAATATGTGGGAGAAAAAAATTCATTTTTCCTTTTCAAACCTTGTCAATTAAAAAAATACTAATAGCATCAACACCAGACTAGATTATTGGAAGCCTAACTATTTCAGTAAACTGACAACACAGCAAACAGAAACCCTACCAGGTCCAGATCGATTCAACTGTTTTGTTTTAATGATGCTGCAGTGTATAAATTAATGTCAATTTGTGTAAGCCGGATTGTCTGATACTTCACTGTAATTAAGAATCCATCACATTGTTGAGTGCAGCTGAAAGGCAGAAAACTACCTTAAGCTTTTAGTCACTAAGTAAAGATAACTTGGTCCTATATTAAATTAGGTGCAAAAATGATGGATCAGAGGCTTCCTAGGCTGACCTCCAGGTGAACTATACCTTCAAAGTATAGTTCACCTGGAGGTGAACAGATTCTGCCCCTGGAGGGCACAGATTCTTGCCCTTCAGAGAGAAGGTTAGCTGAGGTGAGCTAATACACTATTCAGAATACCAGATTTATTGCATCAGCATTTGTGAGAACCCGTACCAGCTGGCCCAAAGTTTATAAAGTTGTAATATTTTTCACCTGGTTGTTACAAGGATAGAAAGGGAATAGATATAAATAGAATTCAGATATGGAAATAAGATTTTTAATGTGACATGGATGTTGCCAGTTCAGGGGAAACTTTATCTGTCCTGAATGCATTAATGAAAAAACATCCTCTCTTGAAAAAGGTTTGTGTTTCTCATCCTAGTGAAAGTGGACAAGTTTCACTATGGGACAAAACAGCTCAACAAAGCAATATTTCTTTAAGTGTAAGGCTAAGAATTAATTACACCCCTGTAAATTTTTTGAAAGGGACATTCATTTGGAGTCAAAGTGGAAAAGAAAGATTATTTACTTTGAAAGACAACCGATACTTGATCTGAAATACTCATGAACTGACTTCAGCAATTAAATTCAAAAGCTATCTCACCATGGGTGAAGCTGAGTAACCAGAAAACCAGGAAACCGGAACAATGTTAGTTGAAATATTTTCAAGAGTGTTTCTACAGTATCCATTTGTTAAAAGTCCAGATTTCAAATAAATTTCTGCTATCTTTTTAAAACTTGATAAAACAGATCTCCATATTCAATTCATTATTTTGAATTAGATAGATTTATAAATAATATCTTATCTGAAGTACTGGTAGGTCATTGTACTTCCATTTTGGTTTTTATAGGATTTTACTTTGTTGGAAGCAAACCTTCCCTACTGTTTCTGTATTTGTTTGCCTTCTCACTTCTAAATCTGACCCTCTAGAATTTAGGGCAGATTTTTCACAATCCAATTTTAATATCAGAATAGGATTAAAAGAAAAAAAAAATTATTCTCTTAAACTGCTGTGCTACATTTCAGAGTCTTCAATTCAGGATCCTGCCTGAGTCCTTTGTAACATCTCAAATAGCATAAGTATAAAATAGTCTCTCCACACAGGTATATCAGCTTCAGGTTCTGAAAATGAAGTTGTAAACCACAATTTAAACACTGAAGAGTTATTGAGGAATGCCATTTGCTCAGTTCTTTAATAATGTAAGTTCATTGCAGTTTCAAGAGTAGTATTTTTAAGGGATCTTGGCATATTACATTCAAACCATACCCTTAGCTATGAGCACATACCCTACAATTCCTTTTATTGCACGGTGGAGGCCATTACTGATATTAAGATTTCCCTTGTAGCACAGCCAGCATGAGTGATGAGGTTTGAGACTGAGATGCAATACTTAGTCCCTAAGTACAGGTTCTTACCCCACTAGGGGTACAGGCCACATTATATGATATTGCTCACTCTGAAATATCAGTCTCACAAACAAGGCAAATGAACAAAGTCAAGGTCACTCTCTCCACTCAGAAGAGTACTTTCAATTTGTTCATTGTGTTGTGCAGATCCTGTTCTGCAAGATACAAATCTAACATTCCAAAGCTCTTAATTTCTCTATTTTTTAAAAAGTACTAGGTCATTTGTAATGTCATGATGATCAGCAACTGCTTTTTTATGACAAAAACAAACTTGGCATTTCTCAAAGTAACCTCCGGGGAGAATTTTCTGTTTTCTTTTTTCTAGTTTGGTTTTCCCAGTTAGAAAAATCAATCGTTTTTGAAAGCTTCAGTAGTGCATTTGGTCAATGGTTTCCACCAAAAATGTAGAAACAAGGTCCATCAGGACTAAGTTTAAAGCAGACAGCATTGAAACCCAGCTAGTATAAGCAGGAGCGAGAAAAAGCCCTCATAACCAAAATGTATGCAGAGAGGTAGGCTTGTGTATCAGAAAGGCCAAGTGATCTCTGTTTGGAATTGGTTCTTTTACCTAAACAAACGTGTGTTCTTTTGCCTAAACAAGAAACTACAGCAGAGGAGTAAGTTATCTAGTTATTTCTAGAAGTGTTGTCTCTTCTTCTTTAAGGGGCTACGTTTTTTTAATTCCTGCTTTTAAAGTGTATTTTTTCCTTCAGTGACTAATCAGTATGGATAAAGTTGGACAGCACAATTAAAATCATACTGTTCTCTGGAAAACATTTATTTTCTGCCATCTCGTTTGTGTACGCTCACAGTACTTCTCAAACCTTGTCCTCTGGGCTTGTACTCCAGAGCACCTTGCACCTCCCCTCTGCTATTCATCTGCTCCTGGCTTTACATGACTTTTTTGACAAAGGAGACAACTACCATTAAGTACAGCCAAACCTCCAAATATTGGTGTATTAGTGTCATCAATTGCTTAAATCATTCAAGCATCCTGTTGGCTGCAGTGCCACCTCTCAAGAGCTTTCAGAGCTCATTCAGGAAGAGGAGAGGAAGGCACACCAGGACATCCTGGGACCTGGTGTCAGTGGAGCAGCAGCTCACTGAACAGGAGTGACGATGAAAGGGTGTGAGAAGTCTTCACGCACTGCAGACTAGAGGGATAAGGGAAGAATTAACAGACTGAGGAGTATTTTCTGCATTTCAGCTAACAGATTACTACAATTATAAAAAATAAAAATAGAATGCGTATATAATTTTAAAAAAAAGATGTACTGTGATTCCTGATAGCATTGGAGCCACATTCATGCTAATGAGCCTGATCACCTTTCTGTCTTCTCCCTCCTGCAGGCTGTGTGCCTCCTTCCAAACTCTAGGTAAGTTGCCACGGAAACCATCAGCATGGCTACAGAAATGGAGAGAATTACAGATCTCATCCACATATGCATAACTCACTTGCACAAAAAAAAAAAAAGTGAAAATACACAAAATGACAGGCCCTGTTACTGAGGCACTGTCACCCTGTGGTAGAAGGGACCCCTGCAGAAGGGATCTCAGCTGAGCATCAGCCCTTCAAGCCAGGGTCACCCTGAAGAAAAGGCCATCAGCAAAATTTATCCCTCTTCAGCTGAGAATGGTAAGTGCAGGATGCTATCCCGATCCGATGTCGGGATCATTTAATGTCACTATCTGATGTCAGGGAAGGTTTTGATATGATCCCAAGAGTGAGATTAAGACACAAATGAGGTCAAATGCCATGCACCCAGAACACCTTTTTTTACAAAAAGAAAAAATAAAAAAGAGAATAGCAATAGGATAAGATGGAACAAAAGATGGGAATCAAGCAAGGAATTTGGATAGGGCTGCAAGAATAGTCACCACCACGGGTCCTGAGGCGGGGAGGTGGTGATAGGGGGGCAAAGGGGTCTCAGTTCCTCGGTGGCAGGCAGTCACACACGAGGCTTGTTCCAGCAGTGGTGTGGCATAGTGTGGTGCAGTGCAGTGAGGTGTGGTCAGGAGGTCATCATCTCTCCCCTTGCCCATATTCCCCCAACCTTGCCGGTGCAGGTCCTCCTTAAATACCCCTTCGAGGACCATGGTTTCCATAGCAACAGTATGTCTCTTTGTGCCCCCTGGCACTTGGGACAGGGGCATGTCCAGGCAGAACATTTTCACAGACAGAGCTTTTTCACAAGTCAGGGTTTCCAGAACCTTATGGTCTTGTGACTGTCCTTGCAAACAGTCTTTGAGACAAGCTCATAGTGCAGTCCCTCACCGATGCTTATCAATAACTTTCACTCGTTTCTAGTTTGTTGAAATCGTAATCTGCCAATTGAAGTATCACATTGTTACTCTAGTTTTGCATCTTGTTCTCACACATTGACATAGCACTTGAATTTGTTCCTTTCTACCCTGGTAGCTCTCTAAGAATACACTGGGCATAGATGTCTCTGCCTCAAAACTTAGCCATCTGAAAAGAAAATGTCAGTGCAGAAAAAGAACATAGTAAAAAGTGCAATGTATGAGATGGGCTTTAATATAATAAGGTACATGGTTAGCTCCAGCCTTTACATTTTTTCACGTGCCTTTGAGAGATTTAAGTATGCTTATACTGTTTGATAAATATGTAGAAGAGAGGTGAAAATAGCACTGTGTATATAGAGAAAGAGAAGGTAGGGAAGGAGACAAAGAGGAGGTAGGGGGCTCTACTAATTGTTCCTCAGTTTTATTTTACTTGTTTAAAATTAAAATACACTTCACATGCTGAGCAACCAATTCTTCAGAAATTCTCTTGCAACTCAAATCTTTCTAATGGCTGTGTATAGAATGATGGAGTAAACTGGAATTTTCAAACCGTGTTACTCTGCACTTCTTCATGTTGCATTAAATGAGTCCTGTATAGGGAAGTTGGGATAACCTGATCATTTTTTTTCCTTTTCTTTTTTCCTCAAACTGATAAAAATGCCTCCTAACCAGCTGAACTCTATTTTTGTAACTCATTTAGTTTCATCTTAATTTTATGTGTCGTGTTGTTCTTTTTACCACTCTCCCTGTCCTGCTCCATTGAAAAAAAAAGAAGGGAATTACAAGGTAAATTCATTACACAACTTTCAGAGCTATAGAAACTAAGCACATACTGCAAGTTTAGGTCTAGGGAAAAAAAAAAAAAAGCCTTCCTCTTCTAGACCCCAACCCACTAAACACTTATCCAGTCATAAGCACATGAGTAATTTAAGTGAGCTCTTGGATTCAAGCCAATAGATAAATGTTAAGTATGTGGCCCAGCCAAAGCACACAATCTGTTGCTAAATGTGACATTTACAGATATACATATATATATATATATATATATATATATATATATATATATATATATATATATATATATATATATATATATCTTTCTTTTGCGTTTGGGAAGATTAGAAAGACTTTTTTCTAGAAAAGCCAAAACAAAGGCTAAAATCATGATTAAAATTGTCCTGAAAGTCTCTTTAGTGATATCATGAAGTATCGTATAATTTTGTTTTCAAAGGACTTGGAAAAAACAAGAAATTTATGTGATTTACATTTAACTTATTTTCAACTAAATATGGCATGCAGACAAGCTATGAAGAGTAAAATAAATAGATTCTATGCACAATTAAAAATTTCAAGACAACTAAACTCCATAGAGTGTTTTTTTCTATTACCTATTTCAGTGGCATTAAAAGACAGATGTGAGTGAAAATTACATTTTAATTGACATTAATGCATTTTCCAAAAAAATCACAGAAGAAGAACAGCATCTTATCCTTTTTTATTAAACTGAAAGTCAAGAGTTGGGAGTAAAAAAGGATATTTGACTCTCCAAGGAAAATCATTGTTCCACTTTGACAGGAAAATTGAACTAACTGTATTGAAAGATGAGTGAGCTTAATGTTTCCAGACTCAAGATTTTGCAGATTTAACTGTCAGATAGTAAAATCAAGTTCATCGTTTTGTGGCTTAGATAACATATTTGTATTTTCATAAGTATGGTTTATGAAAGCCAGGCAAAACTAGAGCTAAATAAACAGAGATACAACACTACCACAACCCAGAAATTTAAAGAGAAGGAAATAGCCCTGTGTCCTTTTCATATACCAATAATCTAATCCTGTGATAAATTTGCCTCAGTGGGAATAATGACCTAGTCCACCACACTCACTAATTTGAAGAGGCATTCCTAAAGCTTTTGTTCAAATCCTATTGATGTCAACAGCCTTTACAGTAAAATTTAACAGGCCTTAAGTTAGGCTTTAAGGGACTTTAGGCTCATTATTTCTACAGTTGGCCTTTACACATCTCATCCTACAGGAAATCCACTTATGCACTAGGGCTCCCTACTCATTCATAGTCACAGCAGGGAATACAGAGCAGATGAGAGGGAAACACTAGCATAAGCCTTTGAGGAGAAGGGAATGCTTACTCTGGTCCCCTGATAGGGAGCTCCCCCACTTTGCAATTCTTAAGTCAGTAATCTCTGCTAACATTAGCTGCACAATTCATATTTTTCAAAATCACCATAAGGTCAAACACATTTTTCCAAGGAAGACTGTAGCACTCTGTCACCCCCAACCCAGCAATACAATTGTTAGAGTATCCTTCTTTTTTTAGAATCATAGAATGGTTGGGGTTGGAAGGGACCTTAAAGATCAACTAGTTCCAACGCCCCTGCCATCAGCAGGGACACCTTCCACTAGACCAGGTTGCTCAAAGCCTCATCCAGCCTGGCCTTGAACACTTCCAGGGAGGGGGCACCCACAACTTCTCTGGGCAACCTGTTCCAGTGCCTGACCACCCTCACGGGAAAGAATTTCTTCCTAATATCTCATCTAAACCTTCCCTCCTTGAGTTTAAAGCCATTTCCCCTTGTCCTATCACTACCTGCCCTTGTAAAAAGTCCCTCCCCAGCCTTCCTGTAGGCCCCTTCAGGTACTGGAAGATCTCCCCTAAACCTTCTCTTCTCAGGCTGAACAGCCCAAACTCTTTCAGCCTGTCCTCGTAGGAGAGGTGCTCCAGCCCTAGAATCATCCTCGTGGCCTCCTCTGGACTCATTCTGACTGGTCCATGTCTTTCTTGTGTTGGGGGCTCCAGAACTGGACACAGTACTCCAGGTGGGGCCTTACGAGAGCAGAGTACAGGGGGAGAATCACCTCCCTTGACCTTCTGGCCACGCTTCTCTTGATGCAGCCCAGGATACAGTTGGCCCTCTGGGCTGCAAGCGGATATTGTTGGCTCATGTTGAACTTCTCATCCACCACTACCGCCAAGTCCTTCTCTTTGGAGCTATCTCAATCCATTCATCGCCCAGGCTATATTTATGCTTAGGATTGCCCCGACCCAGGTGCAGGACCTTGCATTTGGCCTTGTTGAACTTCCTGAGGTTAGCACAGGCCCACCTCTCAAGCCTGTCAAGGTCTCTCTGGATGCCATCCTGTCCCTCCAGCATGTCAACCACACCACTCAGCTTGGTGTCATCAGCAAACTTGCTGAGGGTGCATTCAATCCCACTGTCCATGTCTCCAACAAAGATGTTGAAGAGGACCAGCCCCAGTACCGGCCCCTGAGGGACACCACTTGTCACCAGTTTCCACTCAGACTTTGAGCTGTTGACCACAACTCTTTGTGTGTGATCATCCAGCCAATTCCTTATCCACCGAGTGGTCCATCCATCAAACCCACGTGTCTCCAACTTAGAGACAAGGATGTCATGTGGGACAGTGTCAAACGCCTTGCACAAGTCCAGGTAGATGACATTATTTGCTTTAGCCTTGTCTTCCAATTCTCCATGTTACTTGTAAAATTTCAAGTGTGACTTTCCTCCTGTCCAATGTTTTTCAATGCTTGGGAACCTAACCATCCTCCCTTGTGTCAAAGGGAATAACTATTGGTTTAGGATAATTTTAACTCCTTACAGCTTCTCAATACAATGCCTCATAGCCTTCAACAGACAGAGATTGGAGGCAGAAAGGTCCTAAAGATGTCACTGGAAGAGAGAGACAGGGACATCCATCTCCTCTTGTAGATGAAACCTCTGATATCTAGCCTGTGAAATTATGTCCCTCTTCTCTCTGGGTCTTTAAATATTCTCAGAAAACAAGACTAACTCACTGGTAGGGACTAATACCAATGTAATCTCACAGATTAATATATGGCCCAAGTAATGTATGACCCATTGGTTATAGCACTTACCCTGATGTACATTTGCATCTCCTGAGACAGAGAAAGTCTTAAAGTCAGTTCTTGTATATTGTATGGAGATTTTATACTGTGATGCAGCACCTTACTGGAGAAAGGGGACAATATTGCTTGTTCTTTCAAAATAGATAATTAGTTTCCGAAGAACCAAAGGATGACTGAGACATGCTTATTGGATCAAAACTTTAAGGAAGTACACAGATTGAAGTACTTTTTTAATAGATTCTATCAATTCATGGGGACAAAACAGACAACAAGGAGTAGAATCTTTTATTGATTAGGTAGCCTTCAGAACTTGAAATTGAAACCTGAGAGTCCAAGGAACATAAGCATCTGTGAGAAATAGGAACTCCTATGGTCAGGCAATATATCTTTTTTTTTTTTTTTTTTTTAAATCATGACAGTTTTGTATATAGGTCTGTAAATGAGAAATTCAAGCAGACTTGGATACTTAAGTAATTTCTATGATACTAGTCTTTGTACTACAGTTATTAATAGAATGAGACTTCCATTAATTCAATTAATATTTTCCTCAGTATGGTCCTTTAAGACCTTAGTTTCATAGTATCAAATCATTTCAAATACTCATAAAAAAGTCTAAATTTCCATACATCCAATGTTGCCCTTGACTGTGTGTGATGGTTTCACTGGGTTGGCACTTGGGTAGCAGCCAACACAGCCATTCATTCACTTCGCCCCTATCCCCAAGGGATAGGGGAGAGGATTTGGGGCCAAGGATAAGGAAGCTTGTAGGTTGAGATAAGAAGAGTTTAATAGTAGAAATAAAAAAATAAAATAGTAGAGATAAAAAAACAGCAACAAAATATGCAAATGAGTGATACACAGTGTAATTTGTGTACACAGGCAACATTGGATGTATGGAAATTTAGACTTTTTTATGAGTATTTGAAATGATTTGATACTATGAAACTAAGGTCTTAAAAATAAAATAGTAGAAATAAAAAAACAGCAACAAAATATGCAAATGAGTGATACACAGTGTAATTTCTCACCACCCACCAACCAAGCCCAGCCCATTCCCAAATAACGATCCCAGAGGAGCCACAATCCCAAGCCAAAACCACAATTAATGTACTAGACAAGACGTGTCTAGTACATTATATGGAATAATATGGAATGGATATGATATGGAATATCTCATTGGCATATCCAAATGTCGATTTAGCTTATTAATTTAAATATTCCTCACCCCCTTACATCTTGTGCTTGTGGACTAACAGAACACAAAGTCCTTCACTTCCACCAACAAAAATGCAAACACTGGTATTTTATCAGTGTCTCTCTCATAACAAGTCCCAGGTTGAAAAGCAAAATGCAGCACTATTCTAGCTACTAAAAAGAAACCCAGCTCTGTTCCAGCTAAAAAATCAGGACACTGTGGTTCCTGATATTAGAGCAGAAAAGATATTAATTAGAAAGCAGGAGAAATTAATCACCTTAATGGCCCCTCTACCCCTGCAAAATTTACACAAATTCTTGAAGCTCATTTAGCTAAGAATATTCAGGTCAATTTCTAAATCAACATTTATAATTATACATAATTTATACATATAATTTATAATTATAACATCTGAGAGCATTTTTTTGTCATTTATCTGTTGCTGAGAGTTACCCAATATCATTATTATCTAATGGACCAACATGTTAAAGAACCACACACAGTGAAGCTAATTACCGTTTGCATCTGGAAACAGTGGTGATAAGAACATCAGAAATACTAGGATAGATATTAGATAGTTAGAAAATTATAATGGTTTGTATCTAAGTCTGTATCTCATAATTTCTGGCAATGGCATCTGGGAAAAAAAAAGAAATTTAACTTCTCAGTAGTCTTCTAAGGCAAAGAAATGCACGAGGAATTGCAAAGGAGTTGCACTGATGTAATTAATGCCATGTCTTGTTTATATTCACCCATTATCTGGAGGTAAACTAGCCCTCCTTGTGAATATTCAGTGCCTAGGTTTGTCCTTCCTCTTCCATGCCTGATACCAATGCTCAGCTTACTTATTGCCAGGATCACCTACTTTTGAGTACTGTTCTGAAAGCAAATCCACAGAAAGAACAAACCAATATCAGAAGATTTGAAGGACAACAAATGAGAGAGAAAAGTGGAGAGGGGAAAATAGTTGAAAGCTTTGTCTCCTGGTCCTGTAGGTGGCCACTGGGAAGTTGACAAATAGGTACTGTGACTTGGTCGTGCCTCAGATGTGATGGATATAAGTAAGAGACAAGGGGGAAAGACCTCAACAAGAGGTCTTTAAGGTAGAAGTAGATGAAGTGCAACCAGACATGTTTAATGTTCACATGCTCCAGGATCCTCTCATCACAAAAGTATTGCAAGTCTGAGGACCCCATGAAATACACTACAAATGCACTTGAGCTCAGTGCTCCATGAAGGATTTTCCAGTTTATATCTCCAGCATATTATGAGATTAGCTCAAGGTACAAGCTGGGCCACCATGTGTCTCCATCTTCCTGTGACATAGGGACCTACTAACCACTACGGTGAATGGAATATTAAAAGATAGTGTGCACATCCTCTCCAGATCTCCAGAAGAACTGCTGTCTTTTCCTAGGGACCAAAGATTTATTTCATGGCACCTCTGTTCTCCAAGACATTGGCATACCTGCCAAAGTCCATAGCTACACATCCAAAAGAACATGGACACACAGCTGGACAAAGACACCCAAGCCTGATGGGCTTCCAGCATCTTGGTCTCATGCTACTTCTGATATTTGCTGCATGAGTTATCAGGGAAAATCAGAGGTACCTCTGAGAGAAATGCTCTATTATCACATCTCATTACTGGCTGGCTCCTGTATAAACTCACACCAAGACTGTGCTGTTTGTGTTCCCCCATCTCACCACCTTTGTTCTAAAGTAAAGGCATACCTCAGCTCCACACAGGAGAAACAGGACTCCTAGAGGATACAAAGCCCAAACCCTTGATATCCACCACACTGAATAGCCAGTAGGTCAGACTCACTGCAGAGAAAGGACAGCTACTTGTCTCAGGCAGGAGGTTGGAGAATTTTCAGCTCTTCCCCTCACAAAAGATGGTTTTAGAATTGCTAGACATTACTGGTGCACCCCCCTCATATGACTTATAAATATATATAAATTCATGTTTATATATGAATATGAATATTGTGAGTGGCTGTATATTGTTTGGCTGCTAGCTAAGTTAAACTATCACAGTCATTCAAAGACAAGTTTCTCCTCAAACACTCATGTGCAAATTTTTTTTCTGAAGGAGTAAGGAAAAGATACACATATTGTCAAATTGAAATGGTTTCTAGCAAAATGTTTATCCCTACCATTCTTCACACATTTCCAAAGGCAATAAGGCCTCCAGCCTCCAGAAAGGCTGTATTTGTTCTCAGGTTTCTCCCAGGAACTCCACACACATCTAAATTCCACTGTTATAGAGGTAGATAGCATCACAGCACCTCAAAAAAAAACCCCAAAAAAACCAAACAAATAAACAAAAAAAAAAACCCAACACCAAAAAACCCACCTCACCTAGTGTTTGCTCAGCATAAGTTCTTTCTTGCTCAGCACAAACTGCCCACGGAAGCCTTTATGCAACTTTCAGACCACTTGTGGCCTTCACTGACCTGGATATGCTACATACAGATTGGCAAATTTCACCACAGGTCATACAAGCTCCAAGTTTTCCAATTGTAAGAAAAGTCAGCAAAGGAGAAAAATGTGTACAAGTGATGCCCAGACTATTCAGCTGGACAGGAAATGTAGTTCACCTTTAGTGGTGTAAGTGGCCGCTCCTGAGCTTCATGTCCACAGTTGAAGTACATGCAGGTAGCACAGTCCAGCTGAAAGTGTGTTCATTTTACCCCCTTCTGCAAGCACCAAACTGGCAGTGCCACATCTTCAGTGTGTATGTCCTGTCAGTTTAATTTCCCGTCTCATCACTATCAAGCAAATCCATGAGGTTCACCTCATGCTGTCTCCTGTGGCAAGCAGTAAGAATTTATGTACATAATGTGCAATACACATACCATGAACCTGATGTGAGAATGACTAGGAAATGTATTTTGCCATCACAGCAGTGCATCAGTCCTGTAGCAAGAAGAGGGACCTTCAAGAATGATCCAGGTGAAAGTCTTCCTGGTAGACTACAGCTCCAACCAAGCATCCCAAAGTGAAGTGTTGGAAAGATTTCATGTTTTAAAGCCTCACATTTGAAATTTTTCTCTGTGAGCACCTCAAAGTTAGTTTTGCTCTAAACCCAAAGGATGTCTCATTTACTGCATTGAAACCACTAAATATTATCACAGAACAAATTTGTCAGAGTGTACAGACAGCTGGAATTTCTACCCACTGATATGTTTTCAAGTATGAATTACCAATAGACACTGTGATGAAAAAAAACCAAACCAAAACAAAACAAACAAAACACAAAAAACCCCAAACAAACCAAAAAACCCTATTAAATTTAACAGGGAAAAATGTGTAATTATGACGCTTTCTTCACACATGCAATGTTTGCCAGTAACAGGAGACACCAAAAAATATCACTTATTATGTAATGTATCTGCTGTTTTCCTTTGGAAAAACATGCCTGACACAACAAAAAACAGCCTGTATGTACTGAAAGTTCAAAATAAATGTAGTTAAGTGCTTCTACGGGTCATTTGAAGGGAAAATTCAGACGCAAAAGCCTCACTGATGACTTACAAGTTTTGGTCAGCCAGCCATCTTTAAAGAATCTTTTCCACAGTTTCAGCAGTTTTTGCAAGTTCATAGCAATGAACAACAGATTTTCTGTGACTAAAATAGCAAAGCTTTCTGTTACTGTATATGCAGTATATGGCATATCATAAAAACTTGACAAGTTTTAACACAGCCCATAGTATTCAACAAATGAGTCTTTTGCCTGCAAATTCTCAAAATCCCGCATCCTTTAGTGAGATTTTCCATTTTACCTGGGGTCTTGCCCAAAAAATAGCAGAATTTGTCCTATGAAGGAGCATTTGGCCTATGAAGGGTTTCATCCCTGCTCACAGGTTTAATTAATAATTAATTAATAATTTGGTTTTCTTCTCTTATTTTTGTTTCAAAAACATGTATCATTTCTAATCTCTTAAAGAGAACAATATCAAGCCGAGTCCCCAGAATTTCAATTTATGTCAATATATTTAACATACTGTGAAGTTATGTACTTACAGTGATTAAGAGCAAGAATTTCTCTCCCTTAAAGAGATCTTTTCTTTGCACAGTTAGTGTTCAGACACATCAAAAGCCCAGTGCCTTCGAGATATTTACTCATGTCATAAAGTGGAGCTCAGTGACTACAATTAAACACCTGCTTTCATGCAGATTACATCCCATCTATATAACAGCTCATGAGTGCTTGTGTAATTTTATTTATTTTCTCACTTAACTTCTTGAATCCACATTCAGTGGAAAAATGTCTCAGAAACATCTTTCTATCCAATCCCTCACATATTCTGACCTGTTGCTAAAGTATCTGCTGAAAGTGTTGGCCAACAGTAAGACATGCATGTTTTCCTTTCATCTCTGTCATAGCTTTGTCCCAACCCTGCTTGTATTTTGGCAGAAAAGACACTATTCACCTATCTTGGACAGGAATGTCTCCTTTTCCCATGCCTAGAAGCTCCTGATACCTGTGAAATCATTGTTTCGAAGCAGTAGCTGGCTATGTCATGCAACAGCAGGGATTCAGGGAGGTGATGCTGTTGGCTGAAGGAAGCTGTAATGACAATTTTATCCTTCTGCACTCTCTTCCCTCTGCTGTATGCTGTTTCCCTTGAACCTTCTCGATACTTCCACACACATTCCTGCTGAGCTTTTCAAGGTGCTCCTTTTCCATGCTGTAGGGGAACAGGTTACAGGTTTAGGACAGCATACACCATATTCTGCTGTTTACATTGAGAATCTGGAGTGCACTGAGCTAAATTCACACCTCAGTTTAACCCCATTTATTTCTTTGTCTGGCTTAATCTATCAAGCACACACACAAAGCTATTTTTAGGGCTTTCCACCCCCCTTCCCCAGCTGAAAGGATCTCTTTCAAACTAGCTTTGAAGTGTCGCCGAGGATATTCAACCGCTCTGGCAACAGAAAGTTTCGATTTTCTCTTGACATTCCATATAATGGGTCTTTAATTGATATAAAAATATAGCCGAGGAAAAATAAATTCACCAGTAATGTATATTCACAATGACTAGAAATTATTGCAAATTCACATTGCCTTAATCAAACCATTTCAACTGTTTTTACCTGACTGCAAGAGAAAGGGCACCTGGGGCTAGTGGCAATGCATGGCCACTCCTGTTAACTGGCGGAGGAGGCTAAAGGCACTAATTTTAGCTGTCCCCTTCTCCCCAGGTAAATCCAACCTTATCTTCTATTTGTCTTTCAAGGCTGGAAACTACTGTAGTCTATTAGTAAAACTGCTGGAGTCATCTCTTGTTATTATTGAGCATGGCACCACCGCAAAATTGAGCCCTTGGGTCATTTTTCTCTTTGAAACTGCACGGCAGAGCCAGGCAGCCCTGTTCTGGGATCAGGCTTTTCTTTCTCTGACTTCTGTCATCATTATTATTATTCCCCTGCATAAATACAGCCTGAATGTGTTGCTGCTCCATGTTCTCACTGTCTGTTGCTTTTTCACAGAGAGAGTAAGGCAGAAGCAAGTGAAAGGCTTAGGTCTTTTGGAAAGATTTATGCATTCAGTAATGTTTTTGCTGATGTTTCAAAGTGCCACATCGTAAATAGATGCACACAACAACAATATAAAGTGCATTAAAATGCCTTACTCCTTCCACCTTGGCAACACAAGCCACAAACATCCTTTAGAGTGCAGTTCTGTTACCTGGGTAATGTTGCCAGGGGGAAAAGCAAGACCAGCATATGAGGTCCCTTGCTGGCAAGCAGAATGGTAAGGCTCCTGACCCACAGCCAGCAGCATAGTCACTACGGTTGAGTGGAGATGCCCCACAAGCACAGAAACCCAAGGCAAGTATTTGGTAACAGACTTCAGCTCAGTTACTGCATCAGCCAAATGTGCTGATCCCAGTAATACACACAGATATGTTTGTAAAGCCTAGAGACTGGACATTTCATTGTGTCAGTATTCCTTTTTTGCCCTCAGAAAAGACTGTTTCACATAAACTGTGGAAGTTGATCTTCTTAATATTAGTCATAACAAAATACCTCATTCTCTCTTAGAGAATACGATTTCTCTTAATGCCTACCTGACATGATTCAATTTAATGTCCTCTTCTTTCAGTAAGCCTTATCCCTCCCCAATTTTAAAACCTTTCCTCAACAGAGCTTAAAGAAAAGAGAGCACAGTCTTTAGAAACTGCAGTCATTCAGGAATGCTGTATTTTGCACAGTGACAGTAATCACTTGAAGTTAATAGAAGCAATATTTCCACAGCTGGGATAATTTGCTATAGCCCCTAGAAGTCCCTATTTACAATCTCTTTCTATATGCTTATTTTAATAATAGCTGGTTCTTTTCTTGAACAACAGGTTGTTTTTACAAGACAAAGAAGAATTCCACTGTTTCGTTACTAAGACTGAAAAAATAGGTTTTAAAAAAGAGAACATGAATGTTATACATCCATCTCCAACAGAATTTTATTGAGAATTAGGTCCATAATACCTCCCACAGATCCAGGCATAAGTTACCATCATTCTGTATTACTCATCCTAATCAATATTACCTATATGAACTTTCAACAACTAGCTGTTCTATGACATTTTTAATCTTGAGTATTCTTTGACAATTTCTGCTCACTGCATTTTTTGTTTTCCCACCATCTTCTGACCAAAAAAATGACATAACAATTTTTTAATTTGCTACTTAAATTCTTCTTTTTTTCCTTTTTTTTTTAAACATCGGATCTTTTTTACACAAATAAGATAGATTAAACTTATTTTTACAGTCATACTATGGTCATTCTTTTGCCTTAAAATAAATATCCTGAGCAGAAAAGCTTATTTGTTTCCTTTGTTCTTAGCTTGAGAGGAAGCTTTTGTTACAGACAGCCTGAAATTGGAGAAATTATTTTCTCTCTGATAAGAAATGGCTTTCCAGATTTCAACAAATTATAAGTTCAATTCACTTCATTTAAAATGAATGGCATATTGCACTGTGCCATCTCAGCATGCCGAAAGCAAGGTTAATAAACTGTGATTCTGAAATTGCTGAATGGATTTTTATATCAATAATCTTAAGTAAATCTGTCACCTATATCGTCTGTATTAGCTTCTCATCTATCTCTCAAAGGCTATTTCATCTGCCTTTGCAATAAAAATGTAGCAGAGAACATCTTAAGCTTTTAAAAAAATGAAGTACTATTCTAAATCTGGGAGATACAAGCCTAAAAATTACTGCCCATTATGAATGGGTATGGAGGTTCTCTTTGCATTTGAGCAAAATGTAAAAGGATTTGCTTGTTCAACAGATCTGCGATATGTTCATATTCCTTCACACCCTACACAGCATTTTTTAAGCACTTATGGAAAGTTTTTATTGCAGCAACTGTCTTTCTGGGCTAAGGATCTGGGTTTACAACACAGGAAGGGATTAGATAACAGCAATCTTTAATTACCCATAGTAGTAGCAATGCTTCTTCTTTTCCTGAAATATGGAGAGCAATAGTTAGAAAAGAAAGAATGTCCAAACCCCCATAGGACATGAGGGACCTGAAGGGAAGAAAGAAAGACACAAGGTGTCTTTCCTCTTTAACAACCTCTCCTGTTAAGAAGGAGGTGTTCCTCATGGAAGAGTAGATCTTGCTATTAATGTCAAGTAAACCATTAACCTGATAAGACAGAAACCAGTAGAAATCAGAAAGGGCTGAGAAAAAGACAGGAGAAGGAGAGCAAGGAAGAGGAGCTCGTGAATGGGAAACAAGTCATCCAGGTTTAAAACACAGTAAGAGTTGAAGTTTTTTCTAAAATGAGTGAGAAGTACAACAGAGTGAGAATTAATAGAAGTGGATCTAAAGCATATGGTTCCTCTGCCTTTAACAGTAATGTGATTTGATCCTTGCAAGATCACTCGAACTTCAGCAAACCATTTTTTTCTACAGTTGTAGATGAACCTTTGACAGAACATACTGACCCTTTTCAGGCACAAGAAGCCATTTCAGTTTCATGTAATTTAATGCTATCTTCATATTAGCAAATAAGATATGCAATTCACAAAAGAGCTGTTTTTAAACAACTAAATATTAAGAATGTTTCTACAAGTTTTTTTGGTCAAAGTTAATTAGGTCTGTACAACACTTTACACTGGAATGCAAGAAAATTAAGAATTTCAGTTTAATAACAGAATACAAAGCAGGAAGAATCCCACAAGATTTTAAACTGATATGAAACATAAACTTTTAGATTTGTTAATAATTTTCCACTAATAATTTTATGGCCCATTGAGTAGCCCCTTCACTATCAGAAGAATTCCTTTAATTATTTCCCATGTAGAGCATTAAGGATTCTCTTCCAAGTCTTCTTCTGTGATTCACTTTGAAATATATTTTCATATTTCAATAAAACGGTAAATCAAAATTCACGTAATGTTGTCTCAGTTGTTTGGTTTTGGTTTTGGTTTGTTGTTTGTTTTTTTTTTTCATTTTAGCAGCATTTAATTTTATATTTTTACAACATATCAAGACATTATTCTTCTGCTCACCCAAATTACTTTTTTTATAACAATGTTACTTAGGAGCTTTAGCTTTGGTTTGTGGATTTTATTCTCAAAGGTCTTCTCAAAGTTACTTTTGTTTAGTCACCTTTCAAACAGACTTATTCTGCGGTGCATGATCATCACAAAAAAAACTAAAGCTGACACAGTGCTTGTCCTCAAAGAGAATAAGAAGTTTTGTGAGTACAACACATCTATCTTTTTCAATATTCTCCTGTTCCTACTTCACATCATCATAGCTTTATCTTTGAAATGGTCTTCGATCTACAAATTGAGGTCTCTTAGCTCTTGGATTGCACAAACATCAGGACAATGATTATCCACAGAAAAAAATACTTCTAAGACAGACTGTTTAAATCATTGGAAACAGAAAGTATGCAATGTTAAGATTTCTTATTACAGGATTTCTTTGCCAGAAGACAAACATAGAACATCTGTGGGAAATCTATTTTTCTTTTTCCTCATTGAAATCATTTGGTAGATACCATATCAAGTACATCTCTTCAAATTGCTAGGAAAATTTATTGTGCAAAGTTTGCCCTTCTAAGTGAATGCTATATAGTTTTTCATTACAGAAATTAATGGTTCACAAACATTTTTATTAAATTTAATTTCTAAAATTCACTCCATTCATTTCTATCTCTGGATATTTTTAGTGCTTTTTTAATTCTTGTTATTTAATAACTAATAAATTAATTATCTTTTATGTCCTCTTGCTGCAGACCAGTTTGCTGCAGGCAGGACTTTTTCTTGGCCATGTTTTTCTGCTACATGGCAAGATTTTCCTTCCAGCTTCATTCCAGAAACAAGGTCCAGGATCTTGACACTTTTGAACCAATTTTAAAAAGGCTAGTCTCTGTTTCTGCGTAAGATCTGGGTTCACTTCAGACAATAGAATACAGTAAATTTTGGGCTTGGCCCTAAACCATTCATTTTTCTCACAGCAATATTTGTATTATTTCTCCAGAGTTTGAGAACCTGCTTATCTCACTTCAAAACCAGAGAGGTTATAATTTATATCTGGACTTCTTACTTTTGATGTTTTCAATATGACTTATGAAATAAGGGAGTCTAATTTTTTTTTCTTAGCATTATTTCACCAAGATGGCATTAAATTAAAATAATGTCATTGACTTTTCTTACCAGGCCTGCTTTCTCAAAGTGACAAAATCTTGAAACTTCCATCCTCCTCATCTGCTCAACAGACACACAACTGCATTTGGAGCTGCCTAAACCTGGAAACTTGGACTATCATGATTTTTGTGAAATACATCAGAAATTCAGTTTTTCACTTCTGATCTGTGGCATGCTGCACATCTACACCCTACATATCAGGACCTAGTTTATTGGATGTTATAAGATACACTAATATCAACTACAGTATTTCATGGCTCATTGTGCTCCCAGTAATTCAGTCACTTGAAGAGGGTACACAACATGTGTTTCTCACACAGTGTAAAAAATCCTGTTTGTCATGCCTGGCATGTGTATTTAACCGTAGCCGACAGCGTGTGAGTAGGCCTGAACAGCTCTGGGTAGGAGGACAGAAATGGCAGTGACAAACACTGTGGGATCAATATGGAGATGTAAAACTGCCTCTGGGCTTTCACCATCCCTCAACCCCTTCTCCTCTTTACAGCAATCTCCTGGAACTGGTGTGACTCTGTTCATCTGCTCCTCACACCTACCCCAAGAGAGAGGAAAAGCCAGCTGCGGTTGCTTTCAGCCTATCAGGAATATCCTAACACGAATGCTGTCTTTTGTTCATGATGGTATTAAACTGTGAAGCAAATAAAAATAAAAATATGACCATAGAGCAAGTTTTGTTTCTTTGTGAGAATTTAAGAGGCATACTTTAGTACCTGAACTCTAACAAGCCTAGTAATGTCTTTATTGTCCAAAAGGTGCCAGGACATGCTCCTAGGGACCTGCCACATTCATTCTCATCACCACATGTAGAACATGTTTCTGTTGGTTCCTACACAATCCTGTGTTCTTAGAACAGCTACAATCTCTGCAGCTCTCCCATCAAGTCATTTAGAGGAAGAAAAGGATCTCAGAGCCAACTAGACTGCATAATAGCAGCCATATAACGCAAGGGTAGATGAAAAATGATGACAAACTGGAATGAGCAACATTCTGTAGTGTGTTACTTGAACAATTCCTCTACCTCAAAACATTTCTGTTTGGAATCATGTAATCTTTAAGGGAGAATGGGTTAAATATCAGTCACAACAGTATATAACAACTGAAACTATCATTAAAATTATTTTAAATTAGTTTTGTGCAACGGAGTAATAATCTGTTTCAACATTCAATTACCAGAAGAAAATTTTTCTAATTCCTCTTTATCATGCTTTTCTCTACTGAGTTGTTGAAAAATGGCAATCTGTTAACAGCTTTGAGAAAGTTCTTGCTAGTCATGTTCTATCTTTGTTCTGTGTAAACTGTTAAACAATTACAAATAGCCCTTTTCAACTGCAGTATTCTATATTAATAATAGTTACTAAGAATAATCATAGCAGAAATGCAACTTCTGTTTGAGTGAGGCCAAAGCTTGGAAAATTGCAAGGTGATGATTATTTATGAAATACATCAGAAATAAAGTGTGGTCATTCTTGAACTGTGACAATCTGTATTTCTAAGCCAAGCATGTTGAGAACCATTTATTTGATCCTACCATTTCTGCCATTCTTAGCAGAGAAGACCTTTCACAGAAATATAGTAATCAATATAGAAAGATTATATTAAAAATCAATGAGCTTGTGTAAGTCTGTTATTCCTGAATATATCACTCTGGAAAATGGCTTTCTCAGAAAAACTAATTGTTCCAGCTGAAATGTGGCAGAAGATACTTAGAAGTCAAGAGACCTGTCTACTGAAGGGAGAAGTTATATTTCACATTTTGCTTCATTTCCTTCACTTCTGCTATTACACTCTACAGCTGCTCAGAGATAGGTGCTGACTTCCAAGTCAGGTTCTCCTGAGGCCAGTGGCATCTCCATCTGGTAACTTAGAGGACCTTCATCAACATTCAGAATTTTCAAATTCAGATGAAACATCATACAATATATATCTCTGAGGGAGGTGCTTCGGCTGGGGGAATTCAACCTCACAGCACCATCTACTAAGGGCAGAAGTCAGATTTCACATCTTGCTTCCTTTGCTTGCTTCCAGCATGACATTCTGCAAAGCATCAATTTCTCAAAATTACTTATTTGAGATCCAATCTGTTAGCATGAGGCAAACAAGTGTGTCTGGTTTTACAAGCTAATCACAGAGATAAATATACTGAATTTTCCTTACTTATGTTACTGACTATTTAAAACATGTGAATTTTTTTTCTCTCTTTCTCTTCCTAGTCACAGTTCATCTTGTCAGTACCCAAAATCCAATCAGAAATTCAAGAGGACCGTGTTTTTAGTTATTAACAGTAATTTTGTCTGTTCATTAATGGGAAATCAACTATTTTCTTCCTGCCTGGAACCTTCTCCTTACTATTGTATCTATTCTCGTATGAAGACATTTTCCAAACAAAAGGTAGGAGGACAAGTTCAGAATACAGCTGAAATAATTTCTGCCAGATCTGAAGTCACACTTTTGTGTTTGTATTAGGAGAGGAACTTTACTCTTTTCATTACTGTCATAAGTTGTTCATTTCTGTCTTCTGTTATTCTTAGAGTGTAAACTCTTATCTTTCCGTCTTCTCTCCTTAATTAACTGCCAATTATCCTATTTTATGTGGAGGTCAGACAGTCTTAAATGCTGAGTACCTCAGCTAGAAGTAAGACTTAAGAGCATTTAGGTGAAACATCTTCCTTTGTCTTTTTTTGGTAACAAAAACTCCAAATCTGAAGAAACCTGTATTTAATGGTCATATACATGTTCTACAAAGCACCTTCCATGTTTATGAGTGCTTCCTATGCAGCTGTATCTTGAATTTATTAGTGTTGATATCACTTTAGCAGGTTTGGCATAGTAGATGAGCTCTAAGATTCACAGAATGATTACAACCAATTAATCTAGGTATAATTTATACACTGAAGTATGAACTAGCATGATCCTCAGAGCTTCTGCCTTGACTTATAAGCACCTGTATTTTCACTAGGTAAGTTGCTTAAGCGTGTAAGCTTCTGCACATATCCAGAAGATTTCCAGTTTTTACTGCTCAGCAGCTACTTCATGCCTTCAGCTTGGCCATCTACTGTAAAGGGTCCAATTTACAAGCTCAGACATTCACCTTAAAAAAACAGATGATGACGGTTGTCTTCAAAAACTGCATAAAGATCTGGTTTTACTCGGAATAGCACTCTCTTCCCACAATATTTCTCCAGTAGCATTCTGATCAGAGACCTCAAAGATGAAATTGGACTTTTTCTCCACCCCAATGAAACCAAAACTATTGTCTTTTAATGATTTTGGATAAGCTCACCTGCAAGCAATGAGGTTTGTCAATAATTTAGAAATATAAACAAAGTTGGACTCATGAATGAATGACAATTTTGGCGCAGCTGTTCCAATAAGAACTAGTTCTTTTTACATCAATACAGACATAAATAGGAATAACTCAACTGGAAGTTAATGGCACCACATTGACCTTAATCGAGGTCATATTTATGCGGAGGGTATTTTGGAGTTATGGGGCCTGTGTAAGGACCTGGAGTTAGCACAGTACATGGGGTAAATAAAAGTGGAGTTCTGAGTGCATGTTACTCTGCTAAGTTCAAGGTAAAACAATAAACAGCAGAAAAAAATTGTCTACAGGAACTAAGAATGAAGCTAACTCTGAAAAAAAGAGATTCATAGAATCCTAGAAAACTAATCGAATCTAGAAACAGATGCATGCTGATTTTTCCTACAAGTTATTGCATTCACAAAGGAGGTCAAGTACTATGGAGAATGCTTTTCTAAACTTCATAATAACATAATACTTTGGCAATAAAGCTTGTAATTCACATTCCTGTAAGGTTAATTTTATTCATGCTAGGGAAAAGGATAAAACTTGACAAACCGCAGTTTGCAAATTTCCCTAGAGAACTTTACCTTCTCATTTACATTTACATTTTTACATATATATGAGTACTTCAATAGGACCATTTAATACCTACAGCCATCCAATTGGACTTTTTGAGGAAGACTTATTTGTATTTCTCTTACATTAGTGTGCAACTAAAATGCCTATTTATTATACTTTATGAGAGATCAGAATCTGACTTGTAGGTAAAATAACAAACACTGCTGCAGTATGTCAAAAGGTTCTCACAAACAGCAAGTATGCTCACAAATGAATCACTTAAATGGGAGCTGAGAGGAAAGTGTCAAAGTTAGCATGTGAATAAATTTGACATGAGTGAAATTTACTTCATGTGTCGAGAACAGGTAGTGAACAGAGCAGAGGCCATCACTGCCAAACATCGCAAATTCACCATTTATTCTAGTCTCACATTGCTTAATTATTGCAGTAAATAGTACTTCATATTTTTAAAGAAGTATTCTTTAGGCCATTTCTTCATGGAATTCAACAAAACTCCAATGTACATACATTTTTAACAGCTAAGGATACTCCCAGATTTTCAGCAAATACAGTATGAAGCTAACTAGTTTAAAATCTTTAATGCTGCACGGTGCCTTAAAAAAAAACAGTTTTCTGTGTAGAAATCATTGAATAAAAGTCTGGAAGGGACTTCAGTTGATTTTTTCTATGAGGCAGGATTAAGTAGGTCACTGCTCATCAAAAGCCTGTTCCTAAAGAAGCCCAATGGTGGGGCCTCCATGTCCTCCGCAGACACCCACGGCAGCTTCTAAACTCCCCTTATAGTACCCTTATAGCTGGAATATTTCAGAATTAACTGATGCTTGGATCTACATTATCCTTAAGAGAAGAAGACTTCCTTGCCTTGCCATGCCCTCCTCTTGAGAGATCTTCATTACAAAAAAACACAAAAACATATTGCTAAAACACTTGGCTAGAAAATGTATGTTAAGGGGTTTTTTTTCCCTCACATTCATTTTTTTCTCCAAGAACTTATTTTTACTTAGACCTTGATAAGTGCATGTATTATCACCCATGATTTCTTGGCATTAATGAAAGGAACCACATAATTTAAAACTAAATGTTTTATTTCATCAAAGTGCCAGCTATTCTTATGTATATAATAACTGAAAATTGCCTAGGCAACCTGCATAACTACTCAAGACATGAGAAGTTCTCCAGTTATACTGACTCTGAGAGCTTGCACTTAATCATTTCTTTTTTAGGCATGAGCAGCAGATAGCCTTACCTCTGTGCAGTACATTGCCCTCTCTAGAGACAGCAGCTCTGCCCCTCACCTTTAGCCCATGTAAACAAGCCAGCCAAGGTTAACATCAGGCTGACAAACTCCGTGTCCTTACATTGCTCTTGCAGGCAAAGGAGGGAGACATGTTCCTCCCATAGATGGGTGAGAGTGGTTCTGCCTCTGTTGCTTCTTGAGGAAACCTGAGACAGTGAGCCCAAACAGACTGGAGTTAGCCTTTGTGAGTAAGTCCCAGCCTCCACTCAAGCAAATTACGATGAACTCATCATCCATGTTTCTTACTCCCATGGTTTTTTTAAACATGGAAGAATGATTTTAAAGCTTTCCTTACCAGATTAAACCTTTTCCAAAAGTCCACTCTCAGGCAACCACTGATAAGAAAACCAACTGGGATGTTTCTTCGCATAACCTTAAATCACATGTCTCTTCTGAAAACTGATTGCACAGTCAGTTCTGTGGCACTCCAAGTTCACTGATGCAGTATGTTCTGTATCAACGTGCTAAGATTACAACTAATGTTCCTCTGATTTTTAGCCCTACACGTAACCAGCAACAAGAAGGCCAACTTGAATTCTTTCCATCTGAATGTTAACAAAAGTTTAAATTCTACACTAAAAGTATATCCACACAATAATAATGAGAGTGACAAAACCAAATAACTATGCAGGCAAACTAAGTTAAGTCAAGTTAAGGATCACAATTGTGTGGTCAGGTGGGTGCAGATTTGAGCACTGACTAATTTACCACACTGATGTATACCAATTTTAAGCATGAAGCACCTTGGTCTTCAACGTGGCATTGACCTACACAGTCTCTTACCCCAGTCTTGGCACAGGTATAACCATATTCAGCAGTAATGTAGTGCATTTATGTATTTAGGATTTTTTCCAGAAGGAAAAGTACTATCCAAATAATTTATTTTTAGAATTCTAAGGTGTTCAATATCAAAATTAAGAGTGAAAATCTACTCTTTTAACAAAAGCAAGAAGATAAGCCTTGAATGTATGGTAAGTAGAAAAACAAGTCCCCCCCCCAAAAAAAGTAGCAAGGCTGTAGTCTACTCTCAAAATAAAACCAAGCTATAAATGGTTATGTTTTCAATTTTAATTTACATTATAAAATTAGCACTCAGTATCCACAGTCAAGATAAATCCCACATAAAATGAAATTAACGAGTTACAGTACTGAATTACAGCAATCTAAAATCTAAAATGAACTACCCTAAAGAACAGATAATAAAAGTCAGTTATTTTTAGGAGATAATAAATTCAATTAGATTACATATTTTACTGGCAAAAAATCAGCAAAGTTCTCAAATCCTGGATGAAGAATTTAGAGCCTAAGTTGGGTTGGCAATGTTCTCACAAGTCTGAGGGTTGTTTTTTCACTCCAAGACTTTTAAATAGCATTCATAGAAATTAAAGTGACATTTTGATCCTGTGAAAAACAACAAACAATATAACAAGCACAGTCAGTGGTAAGCTCTGCTGCCCCAAAATAAAACAGTCCCTGGAGATATGACTGTGATTTTGTCTTCTGTAACAATCTTTTATGTTAATCATGCTGTTTTGTCACATTCCGCTCCCTTTGCCTATATGGAGGCCTCATTTTGGCTTTGTTGAGGTTTTACATTTGTCCTTGTGAAGAACAGGATTTTTGTAACTAACAAGCATGAAAAGGTTAAGAGAAATATTTCCTTCCCTGTTCCCTCCATTGGACCAGCATCCAAAGAATATTGATGGTGCAGATCACAGAAGAAACAATGCTCAAGATAAGAATAGGGAATAGACTGGGAACGTTGTCATCAACAGTACCAAGCTTTGCCAATAAAATTCCGACACCAAAGTATAAATAAATGTTTGAGTAAAGAATGTTTGTCAGGAGATACAAATTATCACAATGGATAAATTTTTTAAAACTTTCTGAATAAGCTGAATAAAGATATTAGTCAATGTCATTACAGTGACAGAATCATAGAATCACAGATTCACAGAGTCACAGAATAGTGAGGTCCCTTCCCTTGGCCTGGGAATCACAGAATGGTAGGGGATGGAAGGGACCTCAGGAGATCATCTAGTCCAACCCCCCTGCTCAAGCAGGTTCACCTACACCAGGTTGCACAAGACTGCATCCAGGTGGGTTTTGAACATCTCCAGAGATGGAGACTCCACAACCTCTCTGGGCAGCCTGTTCCAGTGCTCTGTCGCCCTCACTGTAAAGAAGTTTTTCCTCATCTTCAGATGGAACTTCCCGTGTTTCAGTTTGTGCATGTTGTCCCTTGTCCTATCACTGGCCACCACTGAAAATGATCTGTCCCCTTCCTCTTGACACCTGCCCTTTAGGTATTTATAAGCATTGGTAAGATCCCCTCTCAGTCTTCGCTTCTCCAGCCTTACAGACCCAGATCTCTCAGCCTTTCTTCATAAGAGAGATGCTCCACTCCCCTAATCATCAGATATATAAAGTATCATTTGAAAGACAGAAGACTGAAAAAAATAACCAGGATAACTTTTTTTTTTCCCTAGTGTTCTGGCTAAGTTAATGATAAATGTAAAATCTCTGAGACAGGACTGAAAAAAATAAACATTTATTTTATCATTAAATATCAGTTTCTAGAGGTCACTTTTCACATGTCTTAACTTTAATAAATCTTGGAAATCCATAAAAAGCTGCACAAAAATAAGCAAGTGGGTTTAAAGTCATTTTGAATTAGTCTTATTAACAAGTCATATATTACTTTAACTTCAGTTTCATGACTGGAGATTCATGATGCTATAGGTTGGTACAGTAAAAAAACGGAAGATCCTAGTTTTCAGTATCTCTGTTCTGCTTTTGAATCACAGGTTTGTGTTGAAGGTGTTTCTTAGCAGCTATCGTCTTTGCTGTGCTTAGTTGACAAGCTGTCCCGAGACTTTGTCAGTCATTGTTCGTTGATCCTTTTGTTCTCCAGTCAGGTATATAGTTTAAAAGCAAATAATCAATAAAAAAGAAGGCAGAGTAGATTCTGTATGAGAAACTTGGAAACTGCTCATTATTAGTGCAAGAACTGTATTCTGGTTTAAAAGAGTGCATTCTCCATTTTTAAAAAACATTAATCCCTATAGTCTTATGTCAAAGTTCAGTAGTCTACAGAGCCTACAGAGATTTATTTTTTAATGTAAATAAGGTGTTCAGCTGCAAATATATGTGTTTCTACCATGTTCAATTCTCTACAATTTGTCTTAACCATTTGATTTTCATCAACCTACCCATATATTTATCTCCACACTTGTATCTACCCATCTTGATGGTGAGGTAAGGGGTACAAGTCATGTTTCAAAGCCCTCAGTCTCAAGGAAAGTTTCTCTAAAAAAAATGTGAACAATTTCTAATGGCCACCTTGTGATTCTTATCTCACAATTCTTATATACCATATAAAGGGTAAGCCAAGTATGAGAGATGATATAAAACCTAAGAGTGAAGGTTAACAGCATGCCTACAGAGGACTTCAGGAGTACTCAAAACATATCTATGGCTACCTCAGTGCTTGGAAAGGTCAAAGGTTACACGAATGGCCTATCTGAACTGTTGCATGCACCTACAATATATGTCAGAAAAGCTTCTGAATGAGCCGAAAAAGTTATAAAATTATGCCATTTTGAAGCTCTGTAAAAAAAGACCTATGGCAAACTAAATTACTCATCAGCATTTGGGAGAATAAACACCAGAAGGAGCCCTCAAAGAGATGTGTGTCTTACTGCATTTTAAAAAAATACCAAGGTAGTTAACTTGCATGATAAATACACTGTCATTTGATTTCAGTAATTTCTTAAAAGGAATAAAATGATATTTGTTTATCTCAAACAATTACTGAAATTACATGAGTTGCTAGGTTATTTTCAAGCAACATTTCAGTCCCAAACATGAATTACGGAAGAGAATTTCTGTTGCATTTCAAACGCTTTTGAACCACAACTTGTCCTACAAAGGGAATTCATGTTCCCTAAGATTTCTGGACAGATTTAAGCTTATGCAAACACACCATTCACCATTTTTTATCCCATTATATGTCAGCTATATCATCACACTCATTTCTAGTGATAATTGTGTTACTTAAAAAATCAGATTTTAATTCATCAGACTTATTTTCTAGGAACTCACTTACCCCCACCCCACCACTGCAATAGCTAAGTCATGCAAGTTTGGCATGTGTAGAAACAAGTTTTTTCAGGTTTCAGTCTCTGTGCCTCTCGTATTAGGTCTTGGTTCACACTCCCAACCTGTTCTGTCTGAAGCCACCCTACTCTGAGTAGGGAGTGGTCCAACCTACCCATCACAGTCAGGCCTAGAGCAAGACAGTTTCTTCATCCGCCAGAAAGTGGTACCATTACAGCAGTGAAATTACTTAAATCCTATAGACCATCTTTGTAAAGGTGTCTGAAAATGCAGATAGGCCTCCAATGTTTGGTTTTTGTTTGGTTTTTTTTTAAATATATTGACACCAAACTCCTTCAGGGAGTCAGCTGCCTTAGCATTTCCAAATTAATTTTGCTTGAAACTATCTTGCAAAATTTGCCCACCTGATTCCTTTCATCTTCCAACAAGTATCTCTGACAGTGTCTGGGAACAAACTCCAGTTTGCTAAATGCTGGTTTAGGATAGCTGCAGAATCATCTCCCCACTCCAGGGTCTGCTAATAGAAGAGACAGAATGTAAGTTTTGCAAGGGACATTCCCAGCTTTCTTTTTTTTATAAGTAAGTGCCATAAATGTGTCAAGAGCTTCTTTTAAAAGCAAATTTGGAATTAACAGTCAGTTTCCATCAATGAAAGTTTCCCATGGTTACTATTTAGCTTCACTTGTTGAAAGCAAATTAACAATATGGTGTGGAAGAAAGCTAGCATCTGCGCATTCGCTTATGCCCAACTCCCTGTGCTTTGGCATATGATACACTGAAACATGAATTCTTATATTATTAAATCTCAGATCAATCAAGCACTGTCTACATGAACTCTTACTAACAAAACAGAGAGTAAGGAAATAAAGAACTGGAAAAAGAGGATGACTCTCCTTTCAACTGAAAGCAGCTGCTCGGTCTATCTGAAAAACGAGAATTCAGTTTGTAGCAACAAAACCACGACCACTTGAAAACATTCAGGGAGAGAGAGAAAGATCCTCAAATACAGACTTGACAAGCCTCCCATGTTTGGCGAGACACTCAGGTAGCTGGCTCCCATCTTGCGCTCCTCCTCGAGCAGAGCTGTATCCCACTTCTTTGCAGCACATTGTCAGAGCCTTCGTCCTGCTCCCTGACAGATGTGGCCTTGGGTATCTGGGACTAACACAGCAGGTCTGACACTGCCTGGGCAGGACTGACTTTCCAAGGAGCCCAGCTAAAATGCTGAGCGTTCTGCCCTCACAGCACCTTGCAGTAATGTACCTTGTCTGAAGCTCACCATGCAGGTCACCTCTCTCATGTCATGAGCCATTCCTGGATCGCACATCTATCCAGAGGAGAGCTTTGTGCAACTGGAAAGTCACTGCCAAAAGATTTAATTTAGTCTAGGGATGAAGCCACTGCCTGGGACATGGGAGACCCACAATACAGGCCCTGAACATCCCTTTTCAACCATACTAAACTCTGTCTCCTGCACCCCCAGTAAGCATGCAGCACCTGAACTGCAGTCCTTCTGGAGGTTCTTGTGTTTGTTTTCACTGAAAATTGCACCCTTCCCTAATAAACCTCCCCTAGAAAAGTTTTAACAGAGCAAAGACATTGACAAAGAATTTCAGTTTTGACAAAACAATTGTTCCTAGTGATAAGTACAGCTCTCATGGTTGTATCCTAGTGCATCAATGTATGATAATTATTGGGATGTGGTGAGCTTTGTTCACTGTTTACAAAAATGAAAGCATAGGCATGAACTCTTTCTGTCAGCTGTCATAATTAGCAATAAGCTAGTGTTCACTAAAGAAAGTTTCTGGCAAGTTGTCAACCAGAAAATTGAAAATCAGAAAGAGAACATTTATCAGACTTGAAAAACAAGTGTAGCATTTAAGCATGCTAAATGCAGGGCTTGGTTTTACTGCATATAGCTGATCCATGTGGATGGAAACAAACAGAAACTGTTATCTGAGAGAGAAGGCAGGGAAGAGAGTAGCTGACAGGAGAAAAGTGTTGTGGGAATTTGCAGGAAGATCTAAAGCATCCAGTTTACCTTGTTTACCGAGTGGGAAATTTCTGGATATAGCTCATGGTAGAAGCCCTTCCTTATCTGCCCATTTTTGCATATCTACAAAGGGAATTCACCTTACACTTGCTACACAAGTGTTTCTGTCTCCACTGAGGACAATTAAAAAAGCTGGACTGGAAAAGACTTAATCAGAAAGCCACAAAAGTTTGTAGGATTCATCATGTCAATTGGACTGTTGCTCTAGCAAGATCAGTGTACTTCTGTACTTTCAATACATTTTTGCAAAAGTATTGCCACATATCACTTGTTTTGGGAGGAAATTAAGTAAAAGATGAAAAGAGTAAGGCAATTTCCAAGTGTCTTTTTTTTTTTAATAAAAAGGCAGATATTTTTCAAATACAGTGCTATAACAATTTATGAGGAATGTTTTTCACTTTAGCTGACTGAATTGCTTATAGTGCATGTTGAGACAGAATAGTCTTCTTTGTGCATGTTTACATGCCATTAG
Organism: Caprimulgus europaeus; assembly: GCA_907165065.1. The sequence goes on along the minus strand of OU015525.1, from coordinate 42,430,236 downwards.
TATTTTGCCATGAGGTGCCACAAAGTTTGTTAGACTTCAATAAAATGGAATGAAATAAAATAAAGTATAAGTTCCTGGGGTGTGTAACATTCAACTACTTACAACTAGATCCAATACTGACAGACTGGATCAGATGAAAAAGTGAACTCTATTACTTCACTATACTTCTCTAGACAACAAAAAATCTTAATTCTAGTAATTAAATAATCTTCACAGCAGCTTTATTGCATCTATGAACAGTATGGTGGTGAAGGACAAGGTAAGGTGGATTAAGGTATCACCAGTGAAGCAAAAGATCACACTAAAAACTTAATAACTGCTAGGACGCAAATGGTATTACTCCATCTGCTTACCTAAGAATGACAGTATCCATGTACTCAAGATACTCCTACTTATATTTGCTTCTCAATCAGTGATACTCAACACTAAAACTCACCCTCACTGGGATGGAGCATAGGAATCAAAGCTTTTTGAGTAGGAAGAGTTATAAACCAAGGCTGTCTGCTGCATTTCTTATGATGGGTACAAGGCCAGAAGATACCACTTCAGCAATATCTCTGTAGGTGCTTCAGCCTTTGAACTGTCTTAAGATACAGTTATTCTGTACAAGAGGAGGTCCTCAAAGTACCATCTGAGGGACTAAATATCTTCTGGAAACAGCTTTTGCTGGTCCAACAGGAGGTACTCTGTGAATAAAAGTCCTGCTTCAGAGCTGCAGGTGCTGCCAGCAATTTCTCTCCATGAGCCCTTTTCATGCCCTTTTATCCAACCAGCATGTCCTTCACTCCTGTCTCCTGCCTGATCCCTTCTACTTGGTCAAACCAATCCCTTTCCTTTGTCATGAGCCACTGTTTGCCCTTTGAGAACATCTCTGCTGTAAAGAACATCAGACTGGCTGGAAACTATATCTGTTTGCTTTCTGCAAAACCACAACATTTCCTTCAAAGGGGCTGGCTAGTTATAAGTCTGGCCATTCACCTACTTGAAATTCTCTGGCTTTACATTTAAACAAAAAGGTATTTTAGCTTCTTTCAATAACCAGTTTGCTGTATTTCTTCAGTGGGAAACAAATTTCTATTAATTTTGTGTATTTTGTAAAGTTCCTTGGGATTCCTGAAAATGAAAAAGGCTATAAAAAGATACAATTTTATTATTTTTATTTATTTGTAAGATCTGTGCTGTTTGATTAGAACAAAACGCTTCCTAAAGAACAGCATGATGCTTGTCCTGACTATAGTCTGATTTTTTTTAAGCCATATAAATGAGAAATATCCCTTTATAAAACCTTTCTAACTTTTCCTATACTGGTTAGGAAATTATACATTTGATGTACAGTGGTTCTATGAGGCAATCTAATTTGTCACATTGCATACGTGACTCCAGTTAACATTACTTGAATAGGTGGGATTCAAAATTTATGTGCTCCTGGCCAGAATTGGTATGAAGAATTAAGCTTGTAAATTCATTGAAGTTCTGTATTAGTCATCAGATGGGGTTCGAGTTGCAACTGTGATGTTCATGGGGCTATCATTAGTTCTGTTTAACTTAACTGTATTTGATTTTACGTTTACAATTCATTTATCAGAGTGAAATCAGAAATGTGGTTTCTGTGATGCACAGAACAATTACTTTCAGTACAAAGCTTGTGAAAGGTCTGCTTCTCTTTAAATAATAGGTAAAATCTAACAGAATTTTGTATGCCAGCAGCATACTTTCTATATCTTGCCCATCTGACATTTAACACTACAGAAACCCATAAGCACATACATGCTCCTGAAGTTTTTCCATATGTCCAAATTTTTGCTCCATGTGTGCCAAGCCTGTGCCCAACCCAAGCAACTCCTTGCCTAGTTCATGCTTTTTCCTGACATGTGTGGCTTGGAACCCTCTCCTACATACCTCTTGGGCTTCAACATGAAGTGCAGTTGCAGCTGCCAACATTTGACATTCAAGCAGGTGAAAATAACATGGTAGTAACAGCATTAACCTGGGGACAGAGCAATCTATGCCATGCTCAAATCCAGCTCTGAGACCTACTACATGAGGTTCAAACTTGTATCACTCACTCAGCTGAAAGCACCCAGATAATGCACATGGAAACTTCTCTGTAGCAAAAGGCTTGTTGAAAGTGGAAGTTGCAGATAACTTTATGCAATGGAAAATGAAAGCTTTTCCCTTGTATAAAAACAAATAAAGCCTGTTGGCCATAACTGAAGTGTTGTCTTGGGTGAGAAGGGCTTCTGTTCTCCCCCTGATCCCAGCACATGCATTTTTTCATTAAATGAATGAAATGTCTCAAATGTCTTATTTTGCCAATAAAAATATTTCAATTAATTTTATAACATTTTATATGATCCATTTTTTATTAATAATATTATCATTACTTACTCTTATGGCCACTACATTGAGGAATCAATCTGTATGTACCTCTGCATCATGGCACAACCAACAACAAAATATTTTTAAAATGCACAAACCTAAAAGCAATTAAGAACCATCTATATCATCATATGTTACTGCTATCTAGATGGTGCAGCAGAGTGGTTAAATGTCACTTTGTCCTGTCAGATAAGAAAAAAGAAACTCCATACCAAGAAACAGCTTCCAGGGAACACTGTATGTGTGTACTTACGTATGGGGTAGAAACATAACACCCGCTGCAGTTCACATAAGGGCAAAGCACTATATTTTTAATGTGACTCATATAGCTGGAGGTAATTACTGAGTTTTGGGGACATATAAGCTAAAAGAAGGCAAAAAAGGAAAAATATAGATGTACAGGTAACAGTTTTACGCCTACATACAAATTTCCAAGTCCTTTTTTTTTTTCAGTCAAGAAAAAGACAGGAGTTGGAGCAGGACTGACAAGAGGGGAGCACAATACACTCAGTAAGCCTAATCCCTGTTCAGGTGTTCTGCTGCCTGTGGCAACACCAGCAGCACCTCCTTCCTTGGCTGGTGCTATGACCCACTGCTGAGCATCAAATGGCCTACGTTTCTCCCCATCCCAGCCCAGACACCTCTTGCACCACGACACAAACCAGAGATAAGAAACATCATCAAACTGAGGGAAAAGGTGCTCTGAGAGCACGAAATGCCAGCTACTACGGAGGGCAGTATATTTAATGCTATTTTTGAGCTGAAAAAAGGCATTAATAAGGCCTTTTTTGGCCAAACAAAATTCTTCCTTTAGAAGAAAGGGATGACAGAGGGGAAGCACATATTCCTAAAATCTGTCCTTAGCTGATTAACAGTGGTTTTGCCAATTACATTACAACTTCACAGTACAAGAGCATTTTCACAGATCAATCAAATTATTGTCCAACAGATGCAGAATTTCAATGCTGTGTTTCAGACTTTTAGAAATAGAAAAGTCAACAGTTTCTTGCCTGTGCTAAGCAATAACTGGAGAGCACTCTTTAGTCATAGGTCATCAGAATCCCTTCATGATTGCCTCCTGGTGTTGCTTTTTGAAAACCTTCTTGTACAGCAAAATATTTTAAACATGGCCATGGCTTTTTTGAAGACAGACAGCTAAGTATTTTCTTTGACAGGAGACATTCTGGAACAAAATACATCAGCACTAATAAGTAGTCTTCTCCTAAAGCAGGTCTTTCAAAATATGATGGCCTCTACCAAGAAATTCTGCAGTATTTCACAGACCATTTTTCCCACCATACCAAATCTTTTGTACTCGAGCACCCGTCTACTTTATCTCCATACACTGAGGCCTCCAGAATTTGTGTTTTCAAACCTTTCAGAACATTTTTCAGCTGATTTGAAGAGAAAGGGGTCCCTTTCCTATCAAAATGTTAGGAGGAAATACAGACTTCCATCTTTCATGAAATACACACAATTCTTTCTGTTTTGGTCTGAAAAGTGATTATTTTTCAGATATCATTTTCTTCAACTGTAAGTTTGTCTGAAATTGAAATATTTTTAATTTTATTTGGTTGTGCCATAAGAGAAAATGCAAGTTAAAAAAAAATCTCATTTCAGATCAAAATATAAAATCCTTCTTCTACTAATATCTTTTAAAATGAGATAAATAGCACTCTAGAGTGCCATCCCATCTCTACCATTGGTCCTCAAAGCCACGTTGAAAATTTTCCTTTGGTAATAGTTTTTCTCCACTCTTCATACTCCTCTCTCCCTTTTTGTAAATTAGAAATTACTTCAGAATGGCAAACATTTTATATCACCTGACTATTTTAAGACAAAATTATTCTATTAATAAAGCTTGCTTTAGGATGGATACAGAGATCCAGCACTCAAACTCTGCTAACAGCTCTTTCGTGGAGAGGATTTGCACACAGAAGTCTCCCAAGCACTCCATCTCCGTGTGTACTGTCAACCAGTCTAAATCAAAGGGATGCTACTTTCACCTGGCATTTTTATGTTTCCCTGGGGCTTCAGCTCCACAGTGGTAATGCTACCAATAAAACTTTGTTTTTACCTAGAGCTACTGACTTATGCTTTATAGTAGCTTTCTAAAACTGTGATATCAGGGTTCTGTGCCTTTCCATTATCAAATTCCCAGAAAGTCTTACTTCAACAGGCAGATGAGCAGGGAATTGTGCTGAAATAAATGAAGAAACACCTAAAACCAAGTGTTTATAACAAGCATTAGGAAGAAAATTATATTTGAAGTTGCTGAAAGAAATCCATAAAAAGAGTACAAGCTGAACAGTTTTTTACATGGGCTCATGCACTGGAAGAAAAGTTATTTCTCATGCACACAACCAACCTCATATTCTGAGCTCCATAAGTGAGATGTTCTGCTTTTGCATTACACTAATTGCATTTTCTTTCCATTTCTAGGCTGTCTCTGACATGGAAATTAGTTATGTAAATTATGTCTCTTTCAGTGCCTATTTATTTTCATTAGGTTAGGAGGAAACCACTAATGCCATTAAATAAAAAACATCTGGTACAATGTTGTCTTGGACAATAAGAAACAACACATTACAGAACTGCAGCTGAGAGGAAAATTAACATCTTTTGGTGACCTTGGTTTTCAGAGGATAACGTCAAACTTGGGCAATAGCTTTCTTATTTGAACAAAGACACTTTCAATGTGTAGAAGATATTTAGCATTAAGGAAAGCAAAGGACATTTGACACAAACAGATTTAACTGGGCTTTTTCCCCAACTTTAAAAAAAAAGAAAATCAAATGAATTCTTATTCCTTGTGGTGCAATTCTATTAAACAAATATGTCAACTGAGTTAAATCCCCAGGAACAGAGAGATTTGAAAAAGTTTTCTAGTTATTTTTTACACCTAAATATTCTTTTGCAATTTGCATTTAAAAGTACACAATATTAACTATAGGGGTTGTGTAATGGCAGCTGTGGAGTATTTAAATGTTAAGGACCATTACATTTACAGTGGAGAGAGAGGTGGGACGTAAACAGCCCTGCACTCTCCAGTTAATCTAGTATCTCTACACTGTAGAAGTCTGAGAGTTCAGAGAAGACACTTGATCTGCAAACTTCAGTAACTCCATGGTAATGCTTTTTTGCTCTGCTCTCTGAAGGAGAGACAAAAGCACTGAACCAGAACACCTGCAAGTTTTCCATACAAAAGATTTCTAAATAAAAAGAAAGAGGGAACACAGAAGGTGACACCCTAATATCCTCACCAGCTGACTGGAAATTAACTCCACAAACAGGTCAAATGACCATGTACCATATTTTTGCAATACCAAATTTTTGTAACCTCCCGAGATTGGCTGCAGCCATTACGACAGGAAGAGCGTGGCCAGTAGGACCAGCGAAGTTATCTTTACGCTGGCACTCAGCACTGGTGGGGCTGCACTTGAGTCTTGTGTTCAGTTTTGGGGCCCTCACTACAGGAAGGACATGGAGGTGCTGGAACGTGTCCAGAGAAGGGCAACGAAGCTGGTGAAGGGTCTGAAGAACAAGTCTTATGAGGAGCAGTTGAGAGAACTGGGGTTGTTTAGTCTGGAAAAAAGTAGGCTGAGGGGAGACCTCATGGCACTCTATAACTATCTGAAAGGAGGCTGTAGTGAGGTGGGTCTTAGTCCCTTCTCCCAAGTAACAAATGACAGGATAAGAGGAAGTGGCCTCAAGTTGCACCAAGAGAAGTTTAGATTGGATAGCAGTGGATAGTAGGAAGAATTAATTTACTGAAAGGGTTCTCAGGCACTGGAACAGGTTGCTCAGGGCAGTGTTGGAGTCCCCATCCCTGGAGGTATTTAAGTCTTTTAGACAGAGTGCTTAGGAATATGGTTTAGTCAAGGACCTGTCAGTGTAGGTTAATGATTGGACTCGATGGTCTTAAAGGTCTTTTCCAATCTAGGTGATTCTGTGATTCTGTCACTCTGTTCCATATTGCTTCCTCCCTACCCAGAACTGCAATGGCAGGGCTAGTCAGCTCTCACCCCTCCCTCCATCTCTCACAGCCTCCCAGAGACAGGTGGCTACACAAGACCAAAGGCAAGTCATTTGTCTGGAGTTAGGTAGAAAGTGAGGCGCTTTACAAGGCTTAAATACAGGTTTATATAGTCACCATGCATGTTCCAGTAAGAATAATTGGTTTTGCCTGTTAGTTGTTCCAGTCTGGAAATTGCTGAACAAACAATGGGAACTTAATCATCTGGAAGCAGATTCTGTGAGTAAAAACATAATATAATTTTTTAATATACTTTCCCAGCTATAGAAAAAAATCTTGGCCAACTTTCCTTTGTTGTTCAATGTAGTGTGGTAAGCTGCCTAATTTGACAAAAAAACCTCCAAGGCTCCTTTCTGCTTCGTCCAGACTAATTTGGCTGTTAATGTTTAATGAAATAAATAAATCTTTATAACACATTCTTATATCACTTTTCACGTCTAATATTTCCATGTCACAGAAAAATTGCTAAGATCTCATATTTTCCTCCCACTATGATAGGGAAGATGGTCTCCTTGTTAAAAACAATCACAAAAAAAAAATGTTCTTACAAAGCTCCTTTTTACAAATTAAGACCACTGTTTTTTCATTACAATGAAGAGCACTGTACATAATGTATAGAGTAATAACTCTATTGAAACACAGATATACATGTGAAAATAATAAATCAAGAACAAGAACAGAGGTTATCTGGAATTAAAATAATTTATTAGTGCCTAGTTCTTTCACAGTTCATTTGCTTCTAGCTTGATAAATACCTTGGGTTATCAATTTTTACCTTAAACATTCTCTTTCTATGACAATTTAAAGGCCAGAACTTCATTTAGAAAGGTGTATGCATGTAAAAAAGGAAAGAGGGACAGTAGGAAGTTAAACTCACTCAATCAGTTGTGTGAGTATAATTTATTTCCCCGGGTAAATGAAGTACCCTAAGGTCAGCTATTCACTCATTGTGTGGAAACAACCAGGAAGTGCTAGATTTGTCCAAGAAAGGATTATCTTGAATATTTTCATTAACAAAGATGATTGTATTAGAACAGCTACCGCTCAAGTACCAGACTCCATGGCCTGAATCTCACAGCTCTGCCTTACACAGCAGTGCCACTGAAAATCTGTAAACGCTTCTGACTGTTCAGAACTGGTTTGGTACTGCAAGATTAATGTAGGAGCACACCATTTATCAACCCGATATTAAAAATATTTGACATACATGACTGTATTAACTATAAAAAATGCTGAAGTTATGCAGAGGGCTGAATCTCTACAGCATTTCCACAGGAACTGTGCTGCCAGCTACAAGAACATATCTCATTATTTACACTGGTGTGCATATAGGATTTTTGGTCTGGTAGGACCAAACCAGACTGTGTTCCTGAGAAAATCTGCCATGCAATTAAGGCACCCACCTTATTCATGATTTTATATAAAGAATAAAGTTATCAAGGAGATGTCTCGTGACCAGATCTGTTCCCAGTGAAGATAATTCCTTCAAACTTCAACAATAGCAGAAGTCAGGGTAGAAATTTATAACAACTAGGAACACAAAAGACTACAGACTGAAAGTTAGGCTTGGTTTTATCATAAACTTACCTTCTGCAAGCCATTAACTTGTGGGGCTGTGACATGGCATCTCCGTCTTGAGGGTGGTCAGATACTGGAACAGATTGCCCAGAGAAGTTGTGGATGCTCCCTCCCTAGAAGAGTTCAAGGCCAGGCTGGATGAGGCTTTGAGCAACCTGATCTAGTCGAAGGTGACCCTGGTCATGGCAGGGAGGTTGGAACTAGATGATCTTTAAGGTCTCTTCCAACCCTAACTGTTCTATGATCTTCACAGGAAAGCAGAGAAACTTACTGAGTTCATAGGATTGTATCAAAGAAAATGTATCATTATCAATAAAATGGGAACTTTTCCAATCAAGTGCCATTAAAGCATCCAGTGTACTTAGTCTTAATTTCCTTTGTATCAATCCAGTTAATCCATGTGCTAATTCACTAGTTTCTAATTCATCAAATATTTATTTTAGTCTGCTTACAACTTGTCCAGGAAAACAAGTACAGCACTACTTTTAAGTATGTCAGTTTGTCCCCTTTACTGAAAATGGAGTGTGATTATTTCCCCCCATGTAATGAATGTGGCACAGTTTTCCATCAGTTCTGTAACAAGTGAAGTATTTGAAGTTTTCTAGCCTCTTGTTCACTCTGAAAAGGCATATTTATATTATTCACAACCAATAAATATACAATCATCTTGGAAAATCACACATACAAAACATTACATACAGGTGATTAAACACATGCTAAAAATATACTAACTATTCTCTTTAAATCCCAATATTTTTAAACGCTGATACACAGACACTACAAAATTACTTTGGTGTGTAGGCAGATCATGCTTAAATTGGATTTCCACAACACAGACAAATGTTACAGATATAGTAGTTGAGGACAATATTGATTATAGCTCTCACATTGTTTTGCAGAAACCCAAACACTCTTCACTGTAAAAGAGTACAACAAATCAAGTTGTCAAACTACATAGTTCAGAAGCAATCACTGCTGGGGCAAAAGTTTCTGGCATAACTCACTGTTACAACCAAATGTTGTGTATATAACCTTATGTATTGTAAAGAGAAAAAACAGAACTTTCCTTATCCAGAATCAGCCAGTACAACACTACCTCCTGTCTTCCCAGAAGTGTGTGTTGGTACCTGCTCAAGTACAACAAACACAGTGCCAAAACCTGACCATCAACCAGGTCCTTTTCATTTGAGCTTATTTTCAGGAGGTTCTTGTTTGTCAATAATAAACTTGCTTTAGTTCATATTACTAGGATTTCTGAAATATTCCAGAAGCATCTGTCTAGATGAGTCTAGTTCAAACTGCAGTGGTAATCTGTGTCAGTCCTAGATCATTGGACTCTTCTCTCTCTTGAGGACAGTAAGATGACATTTCCACGACTAGTCATACAGGTTTGTTTGTCCCATCTGCTTCCCTCATATAAACTGGGTCTTGCACAGTGTTTCTGACTCTGCTGGTGCTCTGTCTGTCCATCCTCATCTTAAAGGGGAAACAGAAGTCCTTGAAACATCTCTTGAAGTTTTCATCCAAAAAAGCATAAAGGATTGGATTGAGGCTGCTGTTGGTGTAACCCAAAGCAATACAGAAGTAATAGCTGGATATAGCAGCAGTACTGTGGGACACATCCCCCAATGCTTCAACCAGCACAAAAATGTGAATAGGAGTCCAACAGATAATAAAAACTGCCACAACCACAAGAACCAACCTGGTGATGCGGCGCAGGTTTCGATCTTTTTCTCTAGACCCTGAGAGAAGCCGTACACTTTTAAGGCGCAGGATCATCAGAGTATAGCAAACAATTATGATGAGAACTGGAATAACAAATGCAAAGACAAAGACACAGATTTTCATGAAGATGTCCCACCACACGTAATCTCTGTCTGGAAATTGCAAGGAGCATTCAGTGCTAGCAGTATCTAGGAATGAAAGAAGCAAAAAGAAGACAATTGCTTTATGATATTCTAAACAACGTAATTATCATAGCATAAGCTAGGAAAAGTGATTATCGTGTACTGTGATACTGATAAGTGCAGTTATTAAATCACTCCAAGGAAGTTTTCAGTTACAATTGATACTGGTTTTATGCAGCTGTTTCTAGAAACTATTTAGAGACAGGGGCTTTTTAAAATTTATAAGGTTATATAAAAATTGTTTCCCATGGGAGGATCTAAAAATGCAGGGCACAAAAATAAAAATTTGTAAAGATGTTTCCATTTGAATCTCACTGAGATTTAAAGCCAGAATGAGTACCCTGTTCAATGGAGTAGAAATCTCACAATTGTTTATCAAGCCACATATGTTTTCGTCTGTGGGTGGAGACAGATTTTTGGTATCATGAATGGTGGGAGCTGAATGAGATTTTGATTGTAGGAAGATTTTGACAATATGTGATAATTGTGTAATAATCTTTTCCCACGTGCCTTCTTCAGCTCAAATGGAATACACATAAGAGCTTGCATTCAGAAAAACTTATTTCCTGGCAACCACTTCTTTTCAGTTAAATAGAAGCAAATAAAATAACATGTGTACATGGAGTCAAATGGAAACTGCTCTTTTTGCAGATCATGTCGTTGAAAATTCAGCCTGCACAGAGACTGCAGGATCTAGGCCACTGACACCAGCCCACTCCCTTCCTTATTGCCCATGCCAGGATTGAGAGTCACAGGCTGTCACTTGGTTTTATGTCCCAGAAATATTTCATCTGACAGGAAGCTGCTAAGGAATGAAATATCTGAGACTTTATTTGCTGACCTCATTGGAGACTTTCAGCATATAAACCATAGGGAAAACTGAGAAACAAGACAAATTGCAAGGCAAGAGAAGGGGTAAATTTACAACTGCTATCAGCAATTAAACTCTACTGAAGACATGTCAAGGTAACACAGGGATTTTTCACTCTGAATTATAGCTTAGATTTTTTTTCCTCTTGAGCACTGCATTATTCTTTGGATTTTTTAAATTTTCCCTACTGGATTTGTCATTCTTCTACAAATTATTATTTATTGTTTTTTACTGAATCAGATCTAAGGGTAGAATGATTCAATATACTCTTGCACATTGCTTTTTCATATCTGTCTCCAGCAGAACTAATCAGAAAAATTTCATCGAGTCATATTTCCCTGTTATTGGAATGCTTCACAAATCAAGATAATAATGCAGAGAATCTGTTTTGAAAAACAGCTTGTGGGGACAGTTACCATTATGGTTATTACACAGACATTTCCGCATTTAGATATCAGAAAGCTGTTACTGGGTGATATGGAATGCTAAAACATTCAAATTTAAAAAGTTAAAATCAAAGATAAATATTTTGAGGTTTTCTTTTAAATAATATAACAACTAATGGTTTATTCTGAAAGTTGAAAAGTGAAAAGACATATCTTTCAAGCCTGATGGAGAACACTAAGCTGACAGCACAAGTATGACTTAACAGAGTCCTGACATCTTTTGTGATGTAAGTTTTCATAAGCGTAGTTGCTTTCATTTATTTTTACTCTAAAAATACCAACAGGCATCTTCAAAGTAGTTTTTGCACTGATTATAACTGTTATTTGTAGTAGGTCATGGCCTAGCAGCAGCAGTAAAATCAGGATGCAGCTATAATACCTAGACTAGTAAAGCTGCATCCTTCAGCTAGTCACTGAAACTCCCTCCTAGAAGAAACTGCCTCTTCAGATTTACTGACATAATTTCATATATTTATCAAAATAACTAGGTCATGCTTCCTACATTTTAATAGAATTAGTAGTAGGCAATGGTATTTTAGAATTCCAAATTACTGAATACAAATTTAATTATTGTCTTACATCTCATTACAGTTTACTTTCTATGGAAAATATTATTCTAAATTTATTAACATTCATGTGTTTCACTTGATATATATAATACTATGAACTGTATGGAACCCATTTACTTTTTCACAGTTTACAACTGGCAAACAATCAACAATAATCCTTGTCTTAATTCACAATATCATAATAATTTTCAGGAGCATTAGAAGAGAATAAAGTCAAATTTATATTTTATTCCTGTCACCTGAAAAGATGCAGAACTAAGTACAATGTCACCAACTGAGTACTGAAGATTTCATACTGACCTTTTCCACTCTGAAAGCCAAATATTCTAAATATTTATAAATTTAAGGAAAAAAACTGCATTTTAGATGGTATTTTGGTATAAATTTATTTTTAAATATATTTATAAGCTACCATTTAAGATTAATATTGATCTTGACATAGGAAATATATTTCTCTTAGATACATTACTAATTATGTCATCTTCAGGCATCCATACTTCTCTGTACTCAAATGGAGACTTCATAGTACTACTGGGAATACTAATAGTGCATCTTATTTTGTTCGGGTTTTTTTAAGTGAGAAACTCTTCAGCAAAAAAGGCTCCATTAAGCCCAGAGAGGGAATATTTACACTGATATAAAATTTATTCTGCAGGGAAAATGTACCCAGAAGGATACCATTAGGAGCAATCCTGTACTGTGAGAACAAAAGGGACTAATGGAGCATGGGGTAGGAACTTTAAATATAATCACTTTCCATTTGATGTCCAGTTGTTGATTAAATCTGAATCCAACAGAGGCCCCATAGCATAGAAACAGCTATTTTGACCAACATAACATGAAGTTTCAGTCCTGAGCTCCAGCTGTCAGGCAAAGGGAGGATCCTTGCTTTTCCCCTTCAGGGGAATTTACCAGGGTAATTCATGAATACACCAGACAAGATAATTGGCAGTAAATGTTCAAGAGACATCTTAGATCAGACAAGCAGGGGGGGCTTGTCAGCTGCATTGGGTTTGCATGGCAAGGTTTTTGGTAGCAGTGGGGGAGGGGACATGGGGTGGCTTCTGTGAGAGAAGCTGCCAGAAGCTTCCCCCATGTCCGACCCGACACAGCCAATGCCAGCGGCTACAGGAACGGACCCGCTGCTGGCCAAGGCCAAGCCAATCAGTAACACCTCTGTGATAACATAATTAAGAAAAAAAAAAAAAAGGAAGGGAGAAAAAAAAGCTGCACACTTTGCAGTTGGAGAGAGGAGTGAGAAGATGTAAGAGAAAACAACTTCGCAGACACCAAGGTCAGTGAAGAAGGAGGGGGGAGGATGGGCTCCAGGCGCCGGAGCAGCAATTCCCCTGCAGCCTGTTGGTGAAGACCAGGGTGAAGCGGGCTGTCCCCCTGCAGCCCCTGGAGGTCCATGGTGGTGCAGATGACCACCTGTAGCCCGTGGAGGACCCCACGCCGGAGCAGGTGGATGCCGAAGGAGGCTGTGACCCCGCGGGAAGCCCGCGCTGGAGCAGGTTCCTGTCAGGACCTGTAGCCCGTGGAGAGAGGAGCCCACGCCGGAGCAGGTTTGCTGGCAGGACTTGTGACCCCGTGGGGGACCCGCGCTGGAGCAGTCCCTTCCTGAAGGACTGCACCCCATGGAATGGACCCATGCCAAAGCAGTTCGTGAGGAACTGTTGGTCATGGGAAGGACTCACGTTGGAGCAGTTGGTGGAGGACTGTCTCCCATGAGAGGGACCCCACGCTGGTGCGGGGGAAGGAGACCTCCCCCTGAGGAGGAAGCAGCGGCAGAAACACCGTGTGATGAACTGACCCTAACCCCATTCCCTGTTCCCCTGTGCTGCTGGGGGGAGGAGGTGGAAAATCGGGAAAGAGATTAAGCCCGGGAAGAAGGGAGGGATGGGGGAGGTGTTTTAAGATTTGGTTTTACTTCTCATTCTCCTCTAATTTTGATTTGTAATAAAGTAAATTTGTTTTTTCCCCCAAGTCGAGTCTGTTTTGCCCGTGCCAGTAATTGGTGAGTGATCTCTCTCCGTCCTTATCTCCACCCACGAGCTTTTCGTTATAATTTTCTCCCCCTGCCCATTTGAGGAGGGGGAGTGATAGAGTGGGCTTTGGTGGGTATCCGGTCTCTAGCCAGGGTCAACCCACCACATCAGCAGAACAGTAGGGGCTGACAAGCATTTGCCAATAATTTCCAACCTTGTTAGGCCCAGCTGAGCTGTGTATTACTAGTTTCTGAGGAGGGGAAAAAAAGGCATTTAATCACCGCTGGCCTTGGAGCAGCCCCTTGATCTAAAGGTGATGCTTACAGTGAATGACAGGAATATTCTGCTAGTTAAGAATGCTCCAGCAAAACACCTGACTGAGCCAATGTCCCATGGCATTCAAGATCTCACACAGAGAGACAGTCTTTCCAAATGAAGATGCCTGGCAGTTAATGTTTCCTGAGCTAGATACTGTTTTATAGAGCCTGTCAAAGCTTTACTGGGGAGAAGAGTTACAGCACTTCAGACCAAGACACTTGATCCCCCAAAGCACTGAAAGAAGAGTTTCCAGAAGGCTCTCCTGTCACCTACCCAACACAGGACCAACAGCAAGAACAAAATCTCTACATCTCAGCCAAATCAATCAGCCCTTGAGCAGCTGTTACTGAGCCGTTTTGTTTGCATTGATTTATGCCAAACAGTTTAATACACAGCATTTATTGTCTCAGCCAAATAAAATAATGTCCTTATGTAAAGTTCACCATGTCTCTTGGGAGGAGTGAAACTTAATAAAAAAGGTTCTTAGGAAATTATTAGTCATTTCTCAAAAGATTATTTACATCTCAAGTAAGACTACCACCAAATAAATACACACGTCTTGTATTTTATCGAGCCATCCCTTGACAGGATGGCCCCAAGCTAAGGATATCATAAGAAGCCTCAAGCCTTTTGAAGACACTGAGGTGCTCCTGCACTATAGTCATGCCTGTGGGTATGAAATATACTTGTGTGAGAATGTGTATCCCCTTAACTTCTCAAGGAGTATTTCAAAATAAGATTAACCCCATAGCAAGGCAGTTTTAGTAATGAGTCATCAGTTATCAGAGATAAATCCACAGTCTTTTGTGGATTATAAATTTCAAGCAGAGCCTACAGGTGGTGTACATGCACATCTCATTGACTTCATGTTCTTGCAGTTGCCTCCCTGTCACAGTCTATATTCCCAATTACTCTGCTGATCCTTATTCTCAGCCTTTCCAAGTCTCCATATACATCCCTATCCCTTTTTGAACTTATATATATATATATGTTTAGCCTGATTTTTCTCTCTTCAGCTACTGACTTTTCCTTTCTTCATTATGCTTTCATGTTCTGTGAAATGGCCATTGATAATAAGCTCCCAAGCCTTAATAATGATAGTTTTCATATTAATACTAATGAGAAGCAATCTATTTTCTGCTCTTGGAATGTCATCAGAAGTACTCTCACGAAACCTACAACAAGCACCTTAAGCTCGTATTTCAAGTTTCATCCTAAACTGATCTTTGATCTGTTCACTGTGATCAAATTCCTGTGATTGTTTTCCGCTGCTGTCTGCTAGATTTTTATGGTCTCATTCTAGCACAGACAATGCTTCAAAGTGCCTTTTGTTCTTTTAGTTGACCAGGGCATCTGAGCTTGAATGATACATTAAATGTCATATTAAACGTCATATTGTAATGTTCCACAATATATTTCAAAATGTCAGAAATTTAGACATACTTTTTGAAGAAGGAATCTATCAGGTTTAATCAATATTCAAAGCAACCTTTTATGTCATTTGAGAAACAAAAAGACTGAATTTTGAATGTTCACACTCACCTTCCCTGACTTTGGTACCTCCAAGAACTATCGCAGATATACCAACAGATGAGGACAATAGCCAGATACAGATGTTGATTATCTTTGCCTTAAGAGGTGTACGGAAGTCCAGAGCTTTCACAGGGTGACACACGGCAATGTATCGATCAACACTCATCATGGTCAGTGTGAATATGCTGGTAAACATGTTATAATAGTCAATTGAAATAACTATTTTACACAGCACATCACCAAAGGGCCAAGAGTTCATCAAGTACTCAGTGCTTTGGAAAGGCATAGTGGTGGTAACTAGTGCATCTGCCATAGCCAGATTGAAAATGTAGATGTTGGTTGCTGTCTTCATCTTCGTGTATCTGAAGAACACAAAAAATAAGGCTTTATTATTTCAAAATATGATTATTCACATTCAGGTATGTGACAGTTAATCAGGGTTTGCCATAGCTGGGTTTTTTCTGTCATTTCTAATTCATGACAGAAGTGCACACAAATGCAAGACCCTTGGGACAATAGTAAACACATTTTACAGTCTCTCAGCACCTGCATTAGCAGTTAAAACTATTCACCAGAGGCAAAACCAGGTATATGAACACATTTCATCTAATTAGCCAAATAATTGTTTTAATTCTATCATCTTCTCAAATCCTTCTGTAAGAAAATGTCATCATTACATTTGCAAGTGATGATAAAAATGGTTTGTGTTTCCCTTTCTTATAGCTAACTGTTCCCTCCTTTCTTATCATCAGCTTTTCTCAGTCCTCTCTTTTGTGACGGGGAGTGTAAAGATGGCTAATGTCTAAGTAGGATACCACAGTGGGGAAAAAGCTGATCATAGCAATATTTTGTCTGCATCCTTTAATTTCAGCAAAAGGAAGCACTTGTTTTGTCCAGCTGCTAAGAACCTCAGCCTATACAGAAGAACAGGATCTATTTCTTTGAGAGAGTGGACAGCTTGTGCCCCAGGGTGTGGAGGACTGCTTCTAGCTCTGCTGTGGACTCAAAAGATGAAGGAAAGCCTGTGAACATAGATGTATAGCTAAGTCTCCTTTTTGAAATGCTTCCCTCAATCTAGTTACTTTTGCTTATTACTGTTAATTTATTACCAGATTAAATGACAGATTTTCTTTCTCAAAATAATTTTAGCCTCATATTTTGAATGTATGTCCAAACTAAAATGTGCAGATGTAACACGCACAAAAATACATCTAGCTAGATTTTAGTATATGTCATTAACAATTTACAATGGAAATATAAGATTTGATCAGTTCAGCTAATGAACATGTAGAATAATGTGTATAAATGCCTTTAAAACTTTGATGTGTAAAATAAGAAATAATTAAAAAAAAAATTGAGCAACGTTGACAAAATGTGTCTAATATGAAAATTAGCTATTAATTAAAATATGGGCAGAAATGTCATTTTATGACCAACAAGAAATGTTTAAAATAGCATCAGTTCTAAAACACTCTAATTACGACTTATTGAGAAAATGAAACCAAATACTGTTTCGAAGCGTAGAAAAGAGAGCCACAACGGAGAAGGTAAACCCTTCTCACTCAGATACCATGCCCAGGCTCACATCTTGAACAAAGCCACAGCCAGTGAAGCATTAGAAATCTCTGAGCAGGCATCCAAAAGGAAGCAGCAGCAAAAGCTCTGCCCTGATCGTGTGACCCCCATGGTCCAGACTGCCTCTGCCCCATTGTGAACTTCTCCGCGATCAAAGGCAGAGCAAGGAGGCACTTGCCAGTTAGAACTGGGCTTCTGCCCCTTCCCAGATCAATCTCCCCCCAGGATCCCCAGCAGAAGCAACAGTCTGCCTGTAGGTCACATATAGCCTGCAAGGCACTGTTCAAATACAAATATGAGAGTATGTAGCTAGGAGAAACAAATAGAAGACACATGAACAGACTAGGAACTTTTCTCCCTGGGTGAAAAAGAAAAAAAAAAAAGCATCTCCAAGTGCATCTGAGGTTTAAGACTGAACAAAAACTCACTAAACACTCAGATTGCAAATCTGTGCTAAAATGGACTAATTTCCATTAAATATCTGAAAAGGAGTAGTCGAAAGGTGATTTTACATCTACAGACATCACTGATGATACTTGGAATTGTTGGCTTGTTCATATTAATAACAAAAGACTATGAAAAGTTGGAAAGGATGCATAAAAAGAGCCACAAAAATAAGTGAAAGGACTGGAGAAAATCCTCACTATGAGTAACTTAAAGAGTTCGGCACATTTATTTTATGAAAAAGGACACCGAGATGTGACTTGATTACAGTCTGAAGACCTCCACAGGGAGAAAATAGCAGCTACTGAAGAGCTCTTTCAGTCTGCAAAGAAAAGCATGACAAGGACAAATACGTAAAAGTCAAAGCAGACAAACTCAGCTTAGAAACAATGACGGATTTTTCCTAACAGCTAAGGTGGTTATTACTGGGAACAAACTACACAAGAAAGGAGTATTTTTTCCATCTCTTTTGATGTACCCAAATCAATGTCTGCTGCTTTGCAAAGGATGTGCTTTACTGAAATACAAGTTTCTCAACTCAGTACAGGAATATTTAAATGAAATGCAATGGCCAGTGACTAGCAGAGGTGAAGTAACTAATAGTTCTTCTGAATCATTATTCTGTAAATCTTTAAAAACTTCCCAAAGAGTTTGGATAGGGAAAGTTTACTTTCACATACAGAAGAAGTAATTTGACCTTTTTTCCATAAAGAAAGTCAGAAAAGTAGAGAAAAATAACTAAAAGGATTTTATCAACCTTTAAAAATCAAATATCTAAAACACTTTGTACCTGGCATTTCCTGTTCCTTGTAACCTTAATTAAATTCTTTTTTGTGTGTGACACTGTGACCATATGTACCCTTTTCCCTTCTCCTTCCAGCCTTCTAGTGACAGAATAGGAAAGACTCTCAGTAAAATACAGTTTTTAGGTAACTTCAAAATTCAAATTTTTGAAGCTGCAACATAAAGCATGTTTTCTGTATACATACTGCTTATGTTATACATGTAAACTGAGCAATTTTAGTTTTTTGGACTATGCAACACATACACATATAAGAAAACTAATTTTCCTCACTATTTTTGGTCCAACAGGAAGGAAGCCTTGTCATTTACAGGTAGTAAGAAATACAGTCATCCCAGCATCAGTCTTTAGACAACTTCCAATTTAACTAAACCAAAGCTCAAATCAATATGGGAGTGAAAATGTAACTGGGAAAAGAAAAACTCAGAGTGTGCCATACCTCCCATAAATCTTTTTGAAAGGTTTGACTTATTTCAGGGGCACATATGCACATAACACTTCCAGCTTTGATAACCTTACCTGGTATGCAGCTAGTGCTTTCCCATAACTCACCAGCCCAGCAGTCCAATGACTTTGCTGGCCTTGCCCAAACCCACTCCATTTCATAGACCACAGATGCCTCCTTGTACCACTCACTCTGAGCCAGAATAGGCACCTGGCCCCTTCTCTGTCAGACTTTGAACAAGAAGGCAGGAGAACAACAAATACTGCTCTAATAAATACTTTATTACATTTAGGCAACCAGTTCTCCCTGGCACCACAGAGGGATCATGTGTACCTAACTCAGAGATGAAGTGTGCATTGGTTAACCTCAGCAATGCTAAGTTCAAGCACATTTTACTGATGAAATCTTAAAACTCATTGATCTACACTAGCAATGTAAAGAGCTTAATTACTTTCACCTGAAAGTATTGGTCTCTGTGTAAGAGAAGTTGATCTTTAAAGTTGTTAGTCAATATAGATTAATTATACATTCATTTAGAAGTTAATAAAATTCATAAATGCTTTTGAGAATCTGGACTCAATCATTCAAACTCTTTTCAATGTTTTTAATTAAAATTCTAAAAATTATTAAATGCCTACATCTCTGAAGATATGTGCTTGCAGATTTAATCAAAAGTCCAGTTAAAGTACTGGAGTGACTGCTGTTGCTGTCAAACACTTTGAAGTGGACCCTGATAGAGTCTTGACCTGAATGTAAGATGAGGGATTTAATTGCTTTCCCACAACTTAGTCTATTGCACTAAAACATAGGAGGCAATATTATATGTGGTTTGGGGTTTTTCCCACTATACCCTCCATTCACTAAAATCTGCACTTGAACAAGGCCAAAACAGTGATGGAGTAAAGGAATCTTGTCTTCCTTTGCAAAATTAAAATTATTGATCAAATACCTGAATTTCGTTTAAGGAAATAGAATCATAGAATGTATTGGGTTGGAAGAGACCTTCAAAGGTCATCTAGTCCAACTCCCCTGCAGTCAGCAGGGACATCTTTACTAGAGCAGGTTGCTCAGGGCCCCATCAAGTCTGACGTTGAATATCTCCAGGGACAGGGCCTCCACTACCCCTCCGGACAACCTGTTCCAATGATCTACCACTCTCATATTGAAGAGCTTTTTCCTAATATCCAACCTAAATCTACTCTTTTCTAGTTTAAAACCATTACCCCTCATCCTATTGCTACATGCTAAATAATAGTGCTATCTGCTTTAATTAGTCTAGCAGAACAGAGAGAGGAAACCTGGACATAATTACAGCATAGATAGCACAGTGGTAATTAATGGCAAACATTTTCTTAGTGTCTGAGATACAACCATTAAAATATTTATAATTTATTATATAAAATGTTCATGGAAATCTTGTGTCTAGAAAATGGTTAGTTAAATACTGGGAATGGAAGGTCTCTCTCTTAAATCAGGTGCCAGAATCCCATTTCAAGAGGCAGAAAAACAGCTAATGATTTAAGTCTCAAGACTGCTTGTCAAGCTATAGGCAGGCTTCAAACCTCTGTAGACTTTAACTGGAAGATACGTGGAAACCCTGCAGAAAAATAGTCAAGATGAAAACTAAAGCTTTGGTTTGGATGTATTTTTTGATGCCTATTTGACAAGAGTTTTTGAGGAGCAAAATTTAATTATGTCTACTTACATGTCAAAAGTAAAATTCACAAAACTGTCACAACTTAGGCTAAGTCCACTTTTGAAAAGTGGAAAGTTCTTTGAGGCTGACTTTAGACCGACCCTTAGAAAATTTGCCTTGCTTCTCAGTTGACTCATCATTACTCTACTTTTCCTTCTGAAGTAGAATTTACTTTGCACATTTTTTTAAGCCAGTAAATAGAAAGACATCACACCTCCAACCTAAGCTTATAAATGAAATTGCGATAACAGAATGAGGAAGCACGCTATTAAGAAGTTGGTATGCTTTCAGAAAAAAACCAAAATGGATTATTAAATCTGCTAGTAAAGCCCCTTAAAGTTATTATCTCAAGGAGAGGAGAGGAGTGTGATTCTAAAGTACATCATAACATTAGTAAAGCTAATAAAAGCTACAAATGAGGCTCTGGTCAATTTTTTTTTTCTGTAACTGTAATAGGCTAACATATTTCCTGCAGTATGAAAAAAGGGATAGGGAGGGGAGAAAGACTAACAAATATACTACAGAAACATTCCCCAGTAGCAAAGTGAAAGTACAAGAGCATGAAATACAATGAAGTATAACAAACACATATTTTTGGCAGATACCTGAGTCAATGAATGAAAATGAAAGCTAAAGTACATCTAAAAGCAAATTGCAAACACACCTATCAGCAGGATGCAGGCTCTGTTCCACTAGGTTCCTCTGAATTATGTGGAGATCAAGGAGCTGAAAAGCTTAGTAAGGAAAGCTCTAAATCTCAAGGCTATGTTCAGGGCACACTCAATATCATACTGCGTCAGAACAGGGCAAAAAACAAACCTCAAAAAGCAACCCAGGAGGATCCATTCCAAACACATACCATGTCCAAAGGATGGCTCAGCTATCTTTTGGATCTTTGTAAATCAATAGAAGAGGCCTATGCCAATATGAAACCAAGACTGAGGTCATTCAAAGAATGTAAAAATTAGTACACTTCCCCCGGGTTATATGTTATTACCACATTTTGAATGACAGACAGAATTTAGCAGGGTATAGGACCTTGGAAAACACGTTAAATGAAGGCAAACATTGTTCCTGCACACCTTTAAAGGCTGCCTGTCTTTAACATCAAAATTGTTAGGAGCTTACTAAAAAAAATTGTACAAGTTGCCTACAAAATAATATTTTAAGTGGAATTATGTTTATTAATAAGCACTTGTAGGTACCTATTTAAAGGCAGCTTAAAGAAGGAAAGCATGATCTTGTCTTTTATTCTCCCCACAGGAAGCATAATCTACCTGAATGTCAGAAAGCTATCATTAAAATCCTTACAATTTACCACTACCATTACTCCTCTGAACTGGCCATAAACTGAGCCTGAACAAGATCTTGTAGATTTAGATTAGATGTGGAGGCTTTCCTCCTTGAGCCAAAGAACCAGCTTCTGAATTCTAGAAGTCTACATATTTAACCTGGTAAAAATTAAGAAAAATTCACAGTACAAAATGAAAAGGAACTTTTTTCCTTTCTTCTATGATAAGGAATTCTAATAATTTTATGTGAGCTTAAGAATCTCTTTTTGAAAAAATACACTTAATATTAAAAACACCAATCCTGTGAAATTTCTGATTGCATGATTTTGCTGGGGGACCTCAGAGAAATATTAAGGTGCTGTGATTTGTTGTTGTTTAAACTGAAATAGTGAGAATGCAGAATTTTACAAAACTGGTACTCTATCCAAAACCAATATGTTGTCCTCATTTTGTTAGGATAGAGTTAATTTTCTTTTTAGTAATTAGAATAGCTGCATTTCAGTCTCAGTGTTTCAGTTCAGACTTATTGTGAGAAGAACGTTGATAACAGTGCTGGTGTTGTGAGTTGCTGCTGGAGCTCAAGGCCACCGTGTTTGGCTGGTTCTCAGCTGCATTAAGACTGGGAGGGAGAAGTGTAGTGAATAGCAAAGCCCAGAACTGACATTTGGAGGTGCCAATGAAATATTCCATATCATACCACGTCATGTTTAGTATATTAACCAGGGTTGACCAGAAATTGGGGGTATTCTCTCGGGGATCGCTCGGGCTCGCTTTTCCAGGGTTTCAGTTTCGGGACTGTCTAGGCTCCACAGGATCGTTAGCTGGCACAGGCCGGGCATTGGTCAGTGGACGGTGAGCACTGTGTATCACTCATTTGTGTAGTCTGTTATCACTGTTGTTATCATTATCATTTCATTTTAATTAGTAAATAGTTTCTATCTCAACCCGTGAGTTTTCTTGCCTTTTTTTTTTTCCAATTCTCTCCCCTACTCCCTGGGCAAGGGAGGGGGGAGGGTGATAGAGCAGGCTGTGTTTGGCTGCAAGCTGCAAGCCAAAAGGGTGAATCTACCCAAACTGCCACATATATCTAATATTATTATTAGAGAATCTAGACAATCAGCTTAGACTGTGTACCTGATTTTTTTATCTCCATTGGCAAGTAAGATTAATCTAGACTTCACCTAGCATCTGACTCTCTCTATTGAGAAGCTTTCTGCTTCTGCAGATGCCTCCCAGTGACCAGTCATGCTATGGGGAGTTCCCAGGGTGTTACATAGACCTTCTTAACAGTTCTTACTTGCCAGATACATTCCACTGCTCATTGTTGAGTCTCTGTTTCTTTTAACATTCACTTTTCCCATTGTTCTTATCACTTGAAAGGATTTTTTTTTTTTTTTCATGAAAGACACGAGCCCCCTTAGCAGAGCAAAATGTTCTGCTCCCCCTCCCCATGTGCTTGTGGGAGAGGGAAGTGCATTTTCTATGCTGTAGGACCAAGATTGCCTGGCAAAAGGAACAAATCTCATTTCTCAAGGGGACAGGGATAGCAGCTCTAGTAGAAGATTTTTCAGGGTCTTACTTTCCTTCTTGTTCTTTGGAGAAGCTCTAGTCTCCATATGTAGCTATGTATGCTGAACTTGGCTGGAAGCAGCCAAATGTTATTGAACATTTGCTCCCTGTAGATGTTACTGAAGGAGAGAAATAAGGAAAGAACTCAAAAATGTCTCACACAAGGGCGCTGGGGTGTGGGTATCACTCTTGTTCTCAGAACAGGGCACTCCCTGTCCATTTTGCCACAGGAATGAATAATAACTGCTACTGCTGGGAGAGTTTTATAGGGCAACTACACCCTTGGATGTGTGGAGACCTCAATCTCTGGTCAGCACTCCTGTAGAATGGGAGACAAGGGACCTCACTCTATAACCAGTATAGGATCGTGTAGTAGGGCAACAAATGCAGATATCAGTATGGAGCCAGCTCAGGGAAAAGTCATCAGTCCCTCACAGGGATTTTCTCTGTCCTTTCTCTGGACTCTACCTATTTGTTTGTTTTCCTCACCTGCCTTAGAGGAGCTCACAGCACAGACCAGTTGAACACACACTTTTCCAAAGGAAATGATACAAGAGAAAAGAGGGAAACTTTAAGACGTGGTCAATTGAAAAAAAAGGAAAAGCGCTGCCGATAGTTTCCATGAGGAAAATACTGTTCTTTTCTTGTACACTTTAACAAGTCCATCATTCTGAAAGGCATATCTAACAGTAAGGCCTGATGCTGTCCATCATCCAGTAGCATGGTAAAAAACCTTTTCTTAGTGTGAACACTAAATGAACATGGGATTTCTCATCCAAACTAATCTTACCATGCAGGTTCCCATCTATAACTGCTCAAGGAGGCCTTTCCCAGTTGCCCTGTGGTAACCACAGTGGCTACACTACCTACAATACAGTGGGAAGTGGATTTACCTATGTAGTCAGTCAGCAAATATAAAATCCTCTGTCCTGCAGGTGCAGGGTAGCTAAGAACCCTAGGTATTCACTTATAATGCACTACTGAATGGCACTGACTTTTGGAACAGATGAGCAGCCAGGCAGAGCACCATGTATTGCATAGGGGGATGGGTGTGAAGAGTGGAGAAAACAGAAAGGATCTGCATGTGTTCTTGCCATATATTACTGGAAACTCATGCACTAAACAAAATTGTTAGGCTCTCATACTTATGCAGAGAAGACAGAGGTTTCACTGTAAATAAAGTCTCAAAACTTAAAACAGCAAACTGCCTAGAATTAATTTTCACTCCCCTAGGGATTACAGGTGAATCTTATGAAAGCTGAACCCTCTTGTTTCAAAATAAATAAATATTTCAAAGATGATACACGGGCTACCATGCACACTTCCCAATAGGATCATCTAAATGCTGTGCACCTTTACATATTCTTCATTTATATCTTTTTTACATTCTGCAGAATGCCAACATGGTCAAACACTCCTTTTTTCCATGTCCCCATTCCATCTGTACACACCCATTACCCACAGCTAATTCAGTTTGTGCATGTCTTTAGACAAAGTGACTCATTATGCCATTTCCTCATGCCTCTCAAAGTCCACTAAAGAGTCTAACAATAAATAAAGCACAAAGTCTTCTTGAGGAAAAGAGCACAGGGTTCACACTTTGCAAGAATTACTTAATTCATACAGATGGAAGGATCAAAATAGAGACATGAAGTAAACTTCCTGGATGTAGAGCTTTTCAAAGTTTTTCTGGATGCTTTTCCTCTCAAAATCAATATGCAACTAAAATCAAAACTGTCCTTGGGAACTCACCTGTTTCAGAGAGTTTAACTTAAGGGACAAGCTAATCACAGTTTGACTAGACAGAGAGAGCAGGCAAGCCAGGAAGATTATCTTCCCTTGCTCTTAGTGCATCACGGGCCATCAAAAATCACCAAGTTAAGAATTTTCTGCCACAACAGCCTTTCAGTAAATTCAAAATCTTCTCTTGAGAAAAAACAAAGGAAGGGTCCCCACTCTTACCTTGCTCTGTTCCCCTTCATTAGAAAGGCTTAGCTAGCTTGCCCTTCCCAACACCATCTCCATGCTGTGCTCCCTCCCCACACTTTGGCCAGGAGCATGAGCTTCCCCATCACTCTCCTGGCTGAGGACAAGCAAACTGCCTCAAGCTTTCTGCCTTGCCAGCAGCCAAACTGGAAAGTTCTTGTAAGTTTTCACTTTCTGACCATTCAAAAGGGCTCCTCACAGTTTTTCTTGCTTACAGACATTGACTCCAGTTATGCCTTTCTCTGAAATAGATTACTACCTGGCTGTTAGCCCAGCAGAAGTGTCTGGATGGATACCAAATTACTTTTCAGAAGCCGAACAGATTACCCACTATAAGCTGTAGCCTCTCTCTAATACAGTCTTTAGCAAATATTCCTTCCAACACTTTTCTCTGCTGTCTCCGCTTTTTCAGTATCTGCTCCTCTTATCACGGCATCATATTGGAAACTCATGTTGAGTTTCTTTCTTGCCTAGAAACCCATGTCTTAGTCTTTGTCTAGCAGGATATTCAATGTATTAGAAACATTCAAATTTTCTTTAAATGACCTTGTTTCTCAAACTACCTAAATTATTTTATAAACTTGTTCTCTTCCATGTTTCCTGCTATGCTGGTCTTTGTGCCACCTGTAAAAGCTGTTGGCAAAGATCAATCTTTAAAATTGTCATGAAAATGGTGCCACATTTGGCCAGATCCTGTAGAACCCACCAAAACTAACTTACCATTCAGTGAGGTGAGGCCAGATGCTCTCTGAAGTTCTGTGATGAATTAGTATCAATCCATTTGACACCTCTGTACTGATAATAGTAAGGTGTCAGATGTTTGATCAAGTAAAAAAAGGTAAAAAACCATAAACTTCACAAAGTTTAGGCAGTCCTACAGCTAGGCCTTACTTTTAGCAGCCAAACCTGTAATTTCATAAAAGAATGAAATCATACCAACTGCAAGTAATAGGGAATGGGTAATTCAGTTAGGTTAACTCTTCTGAAGATTAATTTTTCATTCCAAAACAGTATTATTTCTAAATATAATTTAATAAAATTGGAAAATTGGAATAATTTAAAGCAGATTAACAACTAATGTTTTGATGTTATCAAAATCTAATATTGCTTTAAACTAATATCAATAATCAATTTCATTTTTTATACATTTTTAAAAATATTTTCATTCTGGTTTGGAATCATTGATGAAGGTTCAAAATCACTCTGAAAAGGAGTCAATTTTATATGACATTTCTTAATAGACTCTTCCTGTTGCATAAGATGCCATTCAGTTCAATGAATATAAGAATAAAAACGTATTACTAGGTATATTTTTTTCTTCAACAGTAGGCTAAGCAGAAGAATACAAGCTTTCTCTTTTCCCTTAGGAATTAATTTACATATCTGTGACACAGCCTCTTGTTAAGACTGTTTTTGAATGTAGAAAATTATTCAGTTCCCTGGAAGCTTGAAAGATAATTTTAAAAGAAACACAGAATTGGCTATTTAAGGTCCTGAGGATGGCAGCTGCTCTCAGTAAATGACTTCAGGAACAATGTGGGTAAGGCATATACATACATACATAGAAAAAGTGAATCTGGAGCAGGTAAGAGTCACGTCCCAGAGTTTTTTCTGGAGTATGTTTGTGGTTTTGATAAGGGCAAGTTCACAGTTAAAGTTGGAGCTTTAGTAAGGAGATTTTTCTTCCCCTGCAGCTCTCACACACAAAAAAGCACCATTTTCTGTAAAGTCAGAACTAAATTCTAGAGAAATAAAGTCAGGAGAGAGGAAGAAGAAAGAAAAAGACTTTTTTGTTTCCAAGAACAAGTCATTCTATTTATCAACTTCAGTCGACTACTTCACCTCCAGAAATATCTCCTAAGACGTCAGAGGTAAAGCTAATCTCAAAAGAAAATGTTTGAGGCTGAAATACCTTTTGATCATGCGAAGATACACTTAACTATATAACTTCACTCAGGAGAGGTCAAATTCATTTCATACCTTCTCTCTTCCTCCACAGGGGAAGGATTGTGCTTCCCATACAGTATCACAGAGCACATTAAAAGTAACAGCTCTCAATGTGCCTGAGGAGTGCTTACAATAACCCTGGTCTTGCTTTGTTAGAATTTTTAGTGATTGGGCTTTGGCTTTTAAACCTAAGAGTTGCTGTGTGCTTAAAGACCGTGAATACCAGTATCTCCATTTTACTCATGAGGTTTAATAGGCCATGCTCCCACTACCACACTAAAGTACCATTCCCACTCTGCCTCCAACACAAATCTCTACTTACAGGAGCTGTACCAAAACTTAGCTACTTTTCTTTCTGGAGCTTGAACATGTCATCAAAGTGCTGTTCTCCTTTCATTTTTCCCTCTGAGGGAACTCTGAGAGGGTTTTCTCTTTTAGCAGAAACACACCTCACCACACCTGAAGGAGATTTCAGACACCCAGCACTCTTCAGGCAGGCTGCTGAGATGCTGACATGCTCATGTCCATCAGAATCCCTTTACAGAGTGAGGGATTGTAGAATGCCTGTGGGCATTTAAAGCAAGGAATAGGCCAAGGCCAGCCTGCACCACAGCTTATGGCTAAATTTGAGCCTGTTTCTGACGCTATCTCAAGACTACTTGGAGTCTCCCGAAACTATCACAACATTGACACTTCAACAGTTTCACTGAAAATCTCAGAACATAAGGAATCTTTTTTGTGTCACTCAAAAGGTGACTCAATATCAGCCCTGAAGTGGTCAGGCAGCTGGACTAGATGATCATTGTAGGTCCCTTCCAACTGAATTACTCTAACAATATTAGGTGTTGTTAAAAAAAGAGCAAAGGGAGGAAGAGTTGGGCCTGCTTTGCTTGCTGGACTAAAGGGGGTTAGGAGGAGTACAGATCTGGAATTCAGAGAGATGAGAAATGGCAACAAGGAACTTCACACAAACCCTGCCCTCAGCTGGAGGGTAAAGAAGACCCACAATGTGTCCTCATCATCCTTTAGAGTTGTGGCAGCTGGTCGAGAGGCAACATGGGATGCCTGGGGACACAATTCCACTCCACCCTGCACCTTGTTTCACAAACTTCATGCAGACCTTGGCTTTCCACACAAAAGGATATCACTGCAGGCTACATTTTTCAATGAAAATCCAGCTTGAGAAGTAATCATGCAGAGAGTGAATGTAAGGGAAAGAGAGACAGAGATGAGAGGTTAGGACAAAAATTAAGAAAATACACCTCTTGTACAAACATATGGAATATTTTGAAATCATAAGAAATATTTGAAACTGTAGGTTTGTGTATACATGCACTTCAGCTAACGATTCTAGCAGTGGTTAAAACATCTGCCACAGAGAAAACCTAGAAGAGGAGGATACTGAAAAAAAAGAAGAAAAAAATCCTACAGATGTTTTATCATACTTAAT
Source organism: Caprimulgus europaeus (assembly GCA_907165065.1). Next base: position 42,401,405 of record OU015525.1, on the reverse strand, counting down.
TATTTTTTTGATCATGTAATCAAGAGATGGACCAAGAGGAAACTGAAGCAAAATTCTAACGTAGGAACTAGTAGAAGAGTGAGCCACAGCTAGCTAGACCCTCACAAAAATAATCTTAGGAGGGTAACAGAAGAAGAGAAAAAAAGAAATACATAGGAACAGTTATAATCCATGCATGCTAACTTTTAGGGCTCTGATTAAGTTTGAATTTATTTCCACCACCCAAGCCAGTTAATCAACTATCGTTAGTGTTATCATCAGTTAGTGACTGACAGCTTAGAAAATCTCTTCCTTTGCAGCTGTGTGTGTTTAAAGTATGGAGTCTCTCTTCTTGCAAGATAAATACAAAAAGAAATGAAATCTCTACTTTGAATGAAGGGCAAAAGGGCATGGAGAGGTATAAAAATCACATCATCACAAAGCTGGAGCAAACTAGTTTCTCTAAATCGACAACAGGCACCTTTATTTATTGCACTGACTATTAAAGGAGATTTTATTTCCATTAAGTACTCAAGAGTATCCACCTGGTTATAACTCATCTTTCATAAAGAACCTCATCAACAACTTCACTGCTTCTAGATAACTTCCCCCTATATCAAGTCTGACAGTTATTTCACCATCCTGCGATTGCTTGACCCTTATCATGCATGCTTTACTAACAAGATCCCTTCCATTACCTTCGTTTTTCTTTCTGTGCACAAGCTGATTTCATTTGAGCAATGAATACTCCACAATTATTTTTTTTCCAGAATTTTTTTCAAGATTTGAGGACTGTAAAACAAGAGTCTATAAAGTTGCATGATTTCAGTCCCCTTGGTTGCTCATTATCACTCTGCTGATCTGCACTGGCTTTAAAAATTGCAAATGAAAAGGACAAAAAATTAGATAAATCACAGTGCAAGCTAAAATATACACCAATACACAAGTGCAGGTATCGGTGCATTTAAATAAGTTGTTTAATCTGAAAAACTAACTGAACAACAATTGAAAAAGGTATTTCAACATCTGCTTTTCTTTCTGCAATACAACACTAACAGCTGGAGTGAAACACCACTAGAAGAGAAAAAATACCCCTTGCTTTACATTAAGCCTTTCCACCTATCTTTCTCAGTTTTTGTTTTCTGGTTTGTTTGGTTTTTTTCCCCACCTTCTTAAACGAACCACAGGGTGACAAGGCAGCAACGTATCAGTGACCACTCGGCTAGACACATAAGCTGTCCCTCAGGGACTCCTCAGAGGAGAAAAAAGCTGCTTTGCAGAAGTTTCTTTCTTCCCCCTGAGCTTTCCCTGGGATGCGAGGAGCCTCTCATCCCTAGAGGGCACCCGATGAACGCAGCTGCGGGGCACAAAGCACCTTCCCGCAAGCTGCAGGATTTATCACTTTTAACCAGCTTCTCCCTTCTGTCTCTAACTGCACTTCCAGGCAAACCACTGGGACTGAAATATTCCAGTTGCTTATTTCCAACTCCTCATATACACACACCTAGAGAGCTTTCATAAACTATTCCCATACCCTCTGCCAAATTTAGTATCTCTTCCAACAGGTACTGCAAAGCACCTTACCTTATGATGACAAACATGACCAGAGAGTTTCCCACCAAGCCAACAACGAAGACCACAGAGTAGACAGCAGTGATGATGATAGGGATGGCAGGGGAGATGCTGGTGTGGTTGTGCAGGGCATCCCCGAAGGCCTCGGTGGTGTTGCTGTCATAGTCCGCCCAGCCCAGGAGCCAGCTGCTGCTGGTGCTGGGGGGACGACAGGGCCCTGGGGAACAGGTGGAGTCCGGCTCCTCCCGGAAAATCTGTACCGGGGCATCCATAGGGGCAGGGCCCCACGGGCAGGGGGGAGACAGGGAGGAGAGTGCAGACAGCAGGAGGCAAGTACACTGGAAGGAGGGAAGAGAGGAAAAGAAAGAGAAGTGCTATCACAGCCACCAGACATTAAGACCTCCAAAATTTGTATGTGTTAAGGGGAGCTCTGCTGTGATGGGAGGTGTAATTTGCCAAGCAGAGATTTAAGCAAACCATGTTCATATTAAATAATTACGAGTTTTACATCTTATAGTCAAATGCTGCTTCTCCAGGTACACAAGGAAAGTTTTCCTCCACTTTCAGAGATTGCACAGGGAAACAAATCAGATGGGAAACAGCTGAGGTCCACCCCCACACTTTAACCCTGTCTCTCCCATCCTCCGCATTTTAAGTCTAACAGTATCCTAATGACAAGGGCTCCCTACTGCCTAGGCTCTGCTATAAAGGGAAGGGGGGAGCAAGAAACCCACCACCTCTCTGCACATCTGCTTTGACATCCTGCCCTGAGTTATTTTTTTCCCTGATCCCATACCTGCTTTCAAAAGAAAGACACATTAATGACACAGAATACCTCTTTCAGTCCGGGAAAAGGAGTGGAATCCTCAAACAGATGTTCTTTGCAGGAAAAGAAAAAAATAAAGCAGCTCCGTTTGGCTCCTGGAAGTCCCACTGACCTTCTAGGACTTTTGAACCTGAGGCACCTGCACCTTCAGAGAGGCAGGCTGGCAGCAGAGCCGATTCCCGGGCATGAGCTGCGATGTGGTAGCAGCAGTTGCTGCTGTTCCAGCTCACACCACTTCTCCTTTTCCCTCTCAGGCTCCCTCTGCCTCCCTCTCGCTCTGCCAGGGCTCCAGCAGCACTCTGCACTGATGCACACGTTCTCCTCTGTCTCTGTCCCTGCAGCTCAGAAGCTCACATGACTTCTGTCTAAACACTGAAAGGCAGATAAATTAAAAGAAAAGCAAAAAATAAGTTCTGCAATGAATGAATGCTTGTTTTTAATACACTTTTCCAAGCTGTCTTTCCTTATTCCCCCTGCACTCCCAGGCCTCAAGCAACAATCCTCTCTGCCTTGTTGAATCCCACATGCTTTAACAGAACCATAGGTGCCGAATTAAATAGGAATTTTCAGTTTAGATGCCTTGCTTAATCCATCATCTCTTTCTTGCCTCAGCTTCACAAGCATGCATCCAAAACAATTCTGGTTGGGTGGCTGTGCCCTTTACACCTGCAACTTGGAGGAAAGTCAGAAGCTGGCTATCAAAGCAGAGAAGCACCTCTATTACTGTCCTTAGTTTATTCAAGCTGTCCCACACCATGTGAGAAGCCAAGAATTCCCTGTAGCACTGCTGAAGCTCTCCTCTCCCCAGGCTTTAGCTGCAGCCAGGGATGGAGAGATGGTGAGTGCAGAAATCATGTCCCTTAGAGCTTATCCCTAATACACTCCATGAAGCAATGGTTGGGAATGCACGGATCTGTGTTCAGAATATCCCCTAATTTGCAAATAGACCTTGAAATATCCACCAAGAGTCCCTTTAAATGGCAAATTAAAGATGTAAGGCAAGACCCTGAGTTATTCCCACTTGCTTGGAAGAGGTGGGGAACAGCCAGGCTGGCTGCATCTGAAAGCTCTCAGCAGGAAAGCAGGTCTCTGCTGGCAATAGCATGTGGCTGTGCCTCTCTGGGTGTTTGGTGAAACTTAGATGGTTGGGAAAGGGGTTGTGAGTTTCATTCATCCTTTTCTAATGTTGAAACTTTACTTTGTGCTCTCTTATTGAGTGTCTGTGATCAGGCTGCGGTTTCTATTCTAAAACATTTTTTTTTCTAAACCTACAATCAAGATGAGAAATTTTGTAGAGTTAAAAGTCATGAAGGAGTTTTAAAAGGTACAGATCCCCTTTCTTAGAGGCAAAGGCTTGTGCAAACATGGCTTTGACTCCAGACAGTTCTTTCTCCAGAACACCATCTGCTCAGTAACATCTGTATAGAGTTGTCTAAAAGTTTCACCCCTAATGCAGATATAAAAAATTGCAAAACAGCAAACACATAACAAAAACCTTCCTAAGCCAAATACATTTTAAGGATGGAACACAGACCTGAGGCAATAGTAATTTATTGGATGATAAAGGGAGATTCTAACATAAAATGTACCCTCTGTCCTGTTTTTATCTTCTGCAATCCATGAGCTTTTGCAAATGTACTGAAGGGAATTGCTACTGCTACTTCCCATCTATAGTTTTCCTTGGCAATTTTCAACTTCTTGTTAACTTTTTCCTTGGGCTTCTCCACATTCTGGAACTAAAATATACAGGAGAGCTGTATGATAGCAATATTTGTAGCATTCATTGGTAATTAATCTCTTATGAGCAATCATTTTGTTTGTATAAGTAACATGTATTTGAGCATATACAGTTGCAAAATAATCAATGAAATGAATTGTAAGGGTTAGGCTGAAGTGAAGGAGAAAGAAGCAACAGTTTGTCACTCTGCAAGGAGGGTCAGAAACTTCTATATGGTTTTAGACTTTCAGAAAAGCCTATTATTGCTCTGAATAAATCTAGAAGACAGGTTATGTAAAAAAAACTCTGCAAGAATAACATCAGACTCAAAGCTTTTTCAAGCATCAGTGGCTGGACAGTAAGCTACTCTTTCTCTAGCTAATTCTGTGCTGAAACTCTCCAGTGATCTTAATGCTAGCACAAAAAAAGATGTGCTCACAGCTATGGTCACTGAACCTTAATGAAGTTTGCACTGCAACTACTTGGGACTGGAATGAGGTGGAGTTCGACCACAACACTGCAAATTACAGGGTGAGTCTGAGACAACATTTAAGTCTCCTGGTGCTTTCTCTCTGTGTGTGCTCCACATTGGAGGCTCAAGTGTAGTTCTTGGTAGCTGTAGGCCTTTCCAATTCAGTAAAGAAAGCATTAGGCTAGAGAAATGCCTTTTCTTCTGAAAGTCAAGTCAAATTAATATAAACTGTTAAAAATAATATTTTGCTGTGATTCTGTGATAAAAGCTTCAATATCTGGATTATCAGCAGTAACTGGTCTCACCACAGGTACTGGAAACCTCTGCAATGATATTAAAATAAAAACAAAGGGCAGAGAGAGAGAACCACAATCCATCTTCCCCTCCTTTAACATGTAACTGGTCAGTGCCTCTGTGCTCTTCCTGATAGCCCTGCAGAAAAGGCCAGGAGTCTCCTGAAGTCACAAGGGAAGAGTTTGCAGGTGTCCTAATCCAGTCTGTTCACATACAAATGGCATAAATCCCTATTCCCTCTGAGGGATTGCATTAGAAAAAAGGCCCTGTTCCTTCAAGGGAAAGCAAAGAAAGATTTTGGGAAGACAGGCAACACAAAAGCACAGTCTCACCACTCAGCTACAACTTTCCTCCAGCACTGTTGTTGCAAACCTGTGGCTCACATGCCCCAAGATTTTTTCACTACAGCACTATACAGTCAGTTTTGGATACACAACAGAAATCACCTAGACTTTTTTTCATTTAAATACAATACTGTATACCAAATTCTAAATTCAGAGGAAATTGTTTAAGCTGTGAATTCCAGCCCTCAAAGGTAAAGAAATGCCACAGTCAGTTGTCCAGTACCTGGGAATTAAAATACATGTGCATTTACACAACATTTTTTTTTCCCCAGGCTCTCTGCTTCATTCGTAGATCAGCTACAAAATACATTTAAGTGGAAGGACAACCATAAAGTGGGAATTTTGTACCTATAGAGTGCTTTCTTTTGCAATCTTAGTGAAATTATTTGAATTAATAAAAAACATGGTGGAAGATAAATATGTGATATTTAACAATAGCAGGTGGAAAGGGCTTCAGCATAGTCCTTTTTATTATCAAAAGATAAAGAGCTGCCCCCATCAGCACACTGCTTCAAAACCTTAATAATAAACTGGGACATTAATTCAGCCCTGACTCATAGGTAAGAATGAACCGCACTGAATCACCAGCACGACTCAGTGAAGCACTCGCTCACCATGTCACAGCAGAGACCCAGGTCTGTCCCTCCAGCCCATGCATATTTTGAGTGAAAGCTGCTTAGTTGCTGACATTATTTCCCAGAAGACTGTGACACTTTCTAGGTTTAAGTTAAATGTGCAGGATAGGGCAGATCTTGAAGTTCAGCCATTAATTGCAACACTGGATACTTTGTCATGGGATCATTTGCAGAGGTCCCTTGTTATTCTAGAGGCTGGGAGAGAGGCCAGGTGAGTTAAGTGGAGCAAGCTATCAAGATACTTTTTTTAGTTCATAGTTGGTTTTACTACCTTATTGACCAAAGGCTACAATAATAATGAACCCAAGTAAAGGGAGGAGACGGTGGAAACACTTTCTGATGGCTCTAGTTGCCAGGGAAACAAAGTTCTGTCTCTCTGCATCCAGAAATGTTAGTTCTCTGTGTGAACACAGCTCTCGGGAAATGGTGAATTTTGTCCTCTTCAAAGACCAGCAAATGAGAGAAAGGGGGAAAAAAGAGAGGTAGGAAAGTATATGTGATGGTGCTTTCTAAATAGTTTTTGTACACATATTTTGGTCATAGCAGACTAAATCTTATGCATTAGACTTGTGCTTTATTTTTTACTTGTGGATGGCAGAAATTCATGTTACATTTTAAAATAAAATGTTATTACAGATCTACACTGTCACCTTCAGAAACCAACCCAATGGAATCCTGAGCACCAGGACGGCCTCTGTGGCCTGTCCCAGGACACAGCTATCTTCCACGGGAAAGTCCTTGGGAAGGTAGGGCAAGACCACCTACCTTCAAACAGCCAGCTGCAGGGAGACCTTGGGAGGGTGTTGAAAGGTTTCTGACCCCAGGACTTAAAAAAGGAGGAGTGTCTTACAAACAGGAGCTAACTGGCAGTGAAGAGGTTGGTGGCTAGGATGAAGAAATTCAGCAGGTCCAAAGAGGAGGCCATTTGTTCTGCTCTGCTGGTGCCCTGTCACTCCCCAGCCAGCTGTGGCACATAGGCCAGCGCCTCCAAGCAGGGGCAGAGCTGTCAAAACAGGTCACCACTTTGTCATCTTCCCTGCATTTCATTTCATCAAGGTCCCCAGCTGGAAGTTTTACATTTTCCCACTATTCTGGAGCAGGCTGCGGCTGTGACTCCCAGAGGAGATGCAAGAATGCTGAGAGCAGCCGAACATGGGCTGAAGAACAATTTCTAGTGCCTCTCTTTAAAAGATAAAATTCTAGTATTCCTCAGATACCTGTAGAATAGATACAGGTACAGATATCTGGTCTACAGACCAGATCATCAGATACATATTGGGTTTTTTTAAGTAGAAAACAAAACAAACCCAAACAAAATAAAGCCTCTCTAATCATTATTTAGAATTACTTCTCCCGTTGTGCAGTTAACCATCTTTCACAGTAAGTTGGCTTCCCAGCATGTGGAAGTGCAGTTCTGCTGGTCGCTGGTACTCTGCTCCAGGCAGAGAATGGGGATGAGCTGACACAAACCGAACTTCCAACCAGCTTTGCTTCTGAGATACAAGATGCTGTTGATGCCATTGATAAGTTTTATGGGAATAAATAAAAGTGACTTTAAGATCAGCCTAGTTGTTTCTTTTGGGGAATATCCCAGTGGACTGTGTGGGATAAGAACTGACTTCTCCCCAGAGAGCTCAAGATCTTGCAGAGCCTTCTCTTTACCTTCTTTTCTTTTGACAAGAAAAGAAAGATGATTCATTTTCAGAAGGTAATAACTGTGTTGATGATATGCCAACAATACTCAAATCTTAATCTGTTTTGCTACAGACAGAATGGTTTGTTCATTTTTTCTGATGCCTGGCAGAAGTAAGAATCAGACTGAAAACAAATGGTGAAGCTGGAGCTAGGGAAAAGCAAATTTTACAAATACAAGACCTAAACCTCGCCCTTCCCACGTTCTTCCCCTTGTGATTTTGGCACTTTCATTCATACATAATTAGTTCCTTGAGCAAAATAGCATTGTGATAAAAGAGGGGTGAATTTACCTCCCTGAGCAGGGGTTGTGCCTGAACCAGCTGACTAAGCCAGTCTCTGCTGACTCCAGGATAGAGTGGAGAAGGCTAAAAGCTCCCTTAGCCTTCCCCCTTCCCTTTTCCTCACTAATTGAGTCCTACTAGTTGCTCAGTTGATAACACAGACAACCTACTTCAGCTGCAGGACTGAACAGTATATTAATAGTGATGTTGAGAGTGAGGAGTATCAAGAAAATGCAAGCACAGAGGACAAAACTTTCCTGAATGCAGGAGCAAGAGCAATCTGAAAGAGGGATTATTTGAATACATATGTACCCGTGATACTCACAAAACAAATCCTGAATTACTTGCGGTTATTTAGGTGCATTTGAGCACCACCAAACAAAGGGTTAAGAACTAGCAAGCAATTCACAGAGTCACAGAATTGCCTCGATTGGAAAAGACCTTTAAGATCATCAAGTGCAATCATTAACCTCACACTGACAAGTCCCCAACTAAGCCATGTCCCTCAGCACTACATCTACACCACTCTTAAACCCCTCCAGGGATGGGCACTCCACCACTGCCCTGGGCAACCCATTCCAATACCCGAGAACCCTTTCAGCAAATAAATTCTTCCTAATATCCTATCTAAACTTCCCTTGACGCAACTTGATGCCATTTGCTCTTGTCCTGTCACTTGTTACTTGGTTGAACAGACCAACCCCCACCTCTCTACACCCTCCTTTCGAGCAGTTGTAGAGTACCATAAGGTCTCCCCTCCTCCTCCAAGCTAAACAACCCCAGTTCCCTCAGCTGCTCCTCAATTACTCAATCACAAAGGTCATGGGGAAACCCAAAATTTGTTGAACTGCAATGAGATCCCATTTCATCAGAGCACACCCTGAAAAACAGGGAGCACCCAGAGGAGGAGGCTGTGGGTGCCTGCCCTCAGAGATGTTTACAGATGGAACAGCAGAGGCTGCAGGCACCCTGCATGGTGTCCCCTGGCCAAACAGCTCCTGCCCCACCCACCTGCCCATGAAAGTGATGAAACCCTGGAACAGGTTGCCCAGACAGGTGGTGGTAGAAGCCTCATCCCATTCAAGGTCAGGCTGGAGGTGACTCTGAGCAACCTGATCTAGTTGAAGATGTCCCTGCTCACTGCAGGGGCATTGAACATCTTGGAATAGATGACCTTAAAGGTCCCTTACAACCCAAACCATTCTATGGTTCTATGGATAACTATTCAGTAGCACGAAGACACATGCTTTAAGTCTTTTGCAGCCATTTGCTTCAGTGTATGAAACAGCAAAGAATTTTAGAAGATAATAACAAAAAGACACTTAAGCTCATGTAGAAAATGCCACAAAGAAGACAATGGGCATTTTATACTGTATTGTTTGATGCTGTTACTAAATTGCAGATTACTAAGTGCGAAAATGAATCTGAAAACTCAAGTCAGTGTTTTGCAGCATATGGGAGAGTGTCTTTTGAGACATTTGTTTAAATAAGTGATGCAAGAAGAAAATTAGTCTGGGATCAATTTATCAATTGTTTACAGACAAGCTGAGTATCGAACTGGAAAACTCATGCTTCACTTAGAAGGGTAATAAGTGGGTCACATAAAATACCAAAGCCCAATTTTATTGCCATTACTTACATGTGTAGAGCCACTAAATTCAGTAATACTGCTTATGGAGTAAAAATACCAGGCTAAAAATTTCCTTTCTAAAAGACAAGGAGGAGGGGAAGGAAAAGAAAATTCTCACTAGAATTACAACACATACAACTGCAAGAGCAACCCAAGCTGAACAAAACCTACAGAAGGAGAAAATGTTGTCTAGTTATCGTTAGTGCAAGCAAGTGGCACGAAAAAGAAACACCCAGAGTAAATTAAGACTTTGGCAAGGGAACAAAGGAAATCATCAAAGGCTTAGACATCACACTGAAGTATATACCATGTGACTGGGTTATCTTCACCTTTTTTTCTGATTTCACCTCTTTTACTGTTATTATAACTGCCTATTATCACAAATTATCAGCATATTCCTAAAGTAAATGGCACCAAGACAGTTCCTTTTTATTTGAATAAATTAGACTTCCATAGCAGATAATTTTACAAAGTACTTTTCAATTGTGGTAAAAGAAGATTACTAATTGCTTTAGGTTGTTAATTGCTCTACATACTGAAGGATTTATTTTTTTTTTTTAGTAAATGTAAAGATCCTTTGAAACCTCAAGAATAGAAAGGATTTTAGTGCCTAGTGGTTTTATTTTCATTGCTTCAGTAACATGCTTTAAGTGAAGACACTAGTGTGTCTTTACTGCCTGGGACTTCTTACTTGCTCTGTCATGCAAAGTGGCAGAAACTGCTGCTTTCCGCCAACACAGAGAGTTGGCCAGTTGGCATTTTACACAGCTGGCTGTCAAAGATGGAACAATCTGGCTATTAAAAGACAAGGTATTAAACATACATATAAGTGCTTATTTCTTATGACACAAACAAATCACTGATTACCTTGAGAAAACACAAGACATGCATGCAGCCTGTATTGTCGCTGACATGTAAACCATTGGTTCCTTTGCATCCCACAGACAGAAACTCTCCTGAGAAATATTCACCTTAGAGGGACTGAGCCCAGCAACCAGCTTCAATTGCAGATATGCAATTTCTAAGAAAATCTGCATCATAACTAAAGCTGGTGTTACTCCTAAAATTTACTTACAGGTAACCAGAATGTAAAACCCTTTTTGTAATTGTGTCATCCAATGGTTCTAAGTAATTTTACACAAAAAACAGACGAATTCCCTGAGACGATCCTGTGGTCAGCTGGCAAAGACACTGTCTTTTATAGTAGGTTTTTTCTCAAGGCAGAAAAGCTCAAGATCTGCAAATAACTCATTAGAGACTTCCAAGTTACTTGAACGTGATTTTTGTAGAAGCTATCTATTTCAGTGGCACTTTATTACTGCCGAAGCTGGAAGATGGATGCATGTATATAAATACAGAGAGTGAGAGAGGAAGCTCCAGCAGCTGAGGCTGGCAAATGGGCTGGTGGTTAGGGTTACAGAAACAACCCCTCTTTAGGCTTTAGCCTTTCCTCTTGGAGCCAGTCCATTGTAGATAAAAAAACAGTCAGAGAAAGACAGACTGCTGCCTAGTCTAGTAAGTAGAAGTCTTGCCAGACATGTAGAAAGCCAAAGCTCACTTTCTTGCTCCAAACCAGGTATGATAACCACCTTGATCACCCCATGCTGGCCAAGTGAACCTGTCTTCATTGTGTTCCAACAATAATGTGTTTGTTTGCACCCAAAACATTCTCTTTTAAATTGCCAGTTTCTTCAGTAGCCTGAAAATTCTAGCAAGAATATTTAACTGTTTCAATATAAATAATAAAATAATCTTGCTAAATTTTTAGACTTGAATCTGAGTGTCTTACTTCAGCCATTCAAATCTGAAGTTTTGAATGTAGATTTTGACTTATATTCACTTGGAATTTTATCGAGTGTTTATGACTGTTGTATAGTTTAAAGCCACATGATTCTTGTAGAATGCTTAATCCACCTTTTAAATTTTTGAAGAGTCCGGAAAATCTCAAAAACTACTGAGATTAGATTTATTCTGGTAGCAGTCAGCAATAAATTCAGGCACAGTTACAGGTCATCTAGCAGTATAGTTTTATTATTTATGATGTTAAAATTTATATGGAAGAGGCTAGAAGTTATAAAGAAAAACTTTGAGATAAACAACGTCCTACTGTTCTGGAATAGTCAGGCAAGGATTAAAATATTTATTACAGTATTTTATTATCTGTATCCTACGAATGCTGCATGGCAGTGATCCACATAGTACTGTTTCAGAAATTACAGCTTACGCATGTTATCTCAGAAGACAGCTTGAGAGAACGTTTTAGGTGATCACAGGAATGAATCCTGATTCCACAGAAATGAGGGTCTGGCTTTTACAGACAGGTCTACTGAGTGCAAAGGATGATGAGGTGTTCTTTAGGATTTTTCAGAACAATGCAGGATACTTCTTGTCATTAACTATCCCTCCATTATTAGAAATACCAAAAATATAGGACCAGCTTTTAGGAACGGAACATGATGAAAGAAGGAAGAATAACCTTTCTTCTACAGAAGAGGTGACACTAAATTTTGTATATATTCTGGACAATACGAGAATGAACCATTTGAAAGTAGACAGGATCCAACAGAATCCTCTGCTCTCGGACATTTGTTTCCTCTGGAAAAAAAGAAAAAAAAAAATGGAATGAGCCCAAGTCTGCCACAAAGAGTTACATTCCTGGGTTTGTATAAGTGTCTTGGGAGGGGAAAAAAGCAGATAAGCTGTTCTTATAATTAGATTTCCTCTTCTTTTGCGTGTCTATGGCAACAAAATAACCAGGGCTCTTCAGTTTATGGTCATCCCTGCTGTTCAGCCCAGCCCTGCAGGCAAGGTCAGTCCCACCGCCCCTGGAAGTGCTTCACTCAGGCCGGCCGGGCTTTAGGTGAAGGTCCGCTTTTGTAGACGTTGCCATGGAAGCTTCTTAGTAACTCAGCTCCGATAAGCCTTTGCTGTGCAGTTATCAGCTGACAGTCTGGCTCAAAGAGCCTACAGTCCCTTGGCACTATGATTAATCTAGACTGGTGGCATGTTATAGCTGACACTAGTATTTCACACCTGTGGTTTGCCTTGGCTTGTTATCCCTCCATTCAAACTGCTGGTTTTCCTGGTCACCCATTCTCCCTGTAGTTCCCACCCAGGAGCTGCTAGTTTATCCCCAAGGGTTAGTACGTTATACCAAACAACTGTATACTAAGGAAGAAATAATAAAGGAAAACAATAAATATTTAAGGATAAACTATGGTAACTCAACCATTTCTGTACACTTCAAATACAATAGTGATATGATAGTGATAATCAGGTGAAATAGTAATCTTATCTTAATGTGAGCTTTCTACAGAGACTATTTCTGCAGCAACTTATTTCAACAAACTGAAGGCCAGTTTTGTTTAGTATTTTTCTTTGGCAGATTTTGTCACTTGAAAATACGAAAATTGACCATTTCCAGATTAATAATTCCTGCTGGAGAGAATGTGTTTCTGGGAAAGGATCCAGGTTCAACAGTTTTGAACCTACATACTGTATATACACACAATTGTTGCTTTGCCTCTGAGATTACTCACGTTGCTTTATAGTAATGCACCAAATCGATTTTGAGGTACACTCCACTAAAACCATTTTCATCATAACTATGTGTCCAGGTAGGTAGAGAATGATTAAATCCCCCAACTCTTCTTTTGTTTCCCTGTGGGAATTGTTTCATGCATAACTGGACATGATTAAATAAATTCTGCCAGCAAAATTGTCTGAACAAGCCCTCCATGGAGGAAGAAGAAAAATGCCACTGGTGATGAGGCCTTCCTGTATTTTGTGCATTCTGAGTAGTTCTAGCAGTGTTTTACAAACTACTCAAGTACCATAATACTGCTGTGAGGCAAATACAGTAAAAAAGCTCACCAACTGTAAGATTAAGAAAACACATAAAGGCTCCACTGTGCTTCTAGACATTCAGAAGCAATCAATAAGAGGGCCAGAAGCTGACTCTAAAGTTGCTTCTTTTTTCCTCTACTTATTCTCTCCTTTACCAGATTATGTGTCTGGCCTTTGTGCAAGCTTTCTGCTATCCCTTTTCCTAAAGCTTTTTCCCTGTATTAATATCACTGCCTAACTGTGAATCAGACCTGCGAACCCTCTGTGAGTCAAATAGACCATCTCTATCAAAAGGTATCCACAAGGGTGTGGCACGATTTGGTTCAGTTAGCCCTGTTAGTAAGACACTACAGGACATGCCTTTTAAAACAGTGGATTATTTTTCTATGATTCCAGATCAGTTAGAATGACAGAAAATAAAAGCACACCTAACATCATACCCTGTGAAAACGTTTATCCTTAGTATTTCACACCTCCTCCATATTCAGAAAATCAGTGTCTTTACCATGCAAGAGAAAGAAAGGGACTATGTGAGTCATCTATTTACTATAGACTGACAGGAATTTTATTGATATAAAATCTCTATCCTATTGGTGCTGTAACTTTATGACAGAAAGAATTATTAATTAGCGTGCACAAGAATAATTTCAGAAACTGAGCAACAGCTGTACTAGCAGCTAACTAACAACTCAGCCATCAGTATTAAAAAAAATTGTTTCCACAAATAAAAATACATATAATCAATACATATATAACTGGTAATTAGCAGTTGCATTGCCACTTTATTCTGAAAGATACAAGCAATAATTAATTACAACTATAAAAAAACCTCAAATATGCCATTTGCCTTTCTAGTTTTCATTTTACTTTCCAGAAGATAAATGAATTGCACATGATCGTATCAAGCCTACATTTTGGCAAGACTTTGTACATCTTTGAGGTTTGAAAAAGATCTCTTGGGAAGCATGAATTGATACATGAGAGAGAGCAAATCTTAAAAACGCTTTAGCCTTATGACCTTTGCAGTGCAACCAAGAAATAAGAAAAACAGAAAATAAGAAAGGCTGACACATTTAAATCAGGCATTGATATATCTATAAGATGCAACCACCATAGATATGAAATACAACTTCCAAATTCTAATTTACCCCTCCTGGGTGGGATTCAAATTTGGGTGTTTTAAGATTCTATCAGATGTTAAAACAGAATTTAAAAGTGGCTCCCAAGTAATTTATTCACTCTTAAATAGTTGGCTCCATAGTTCTCCTTCTACAATAGAACATGCACATATTTTTTCCTCCTAAAATATTATAAGTCAACACATCTTTTTTCCTATGATCATCTCTCCAGACTGCTCTGGTGTTAAACCTTTCCTGTTCTTATTTTTAAGAAAGTTTTTTTCTTTTTGTGTTTCTTCATTTTCCACTCAGTAGAAAATAGATATTTCCTTTTCAATCAATTCTGCTGCAACTAAATTCTGAACATATAACTATTAATCTCTTGACTATGAGATTCACAACTTACTTTCTATTATATACCTATTTGCCTTTTGAGACTCATGGAAGATAGGAGACATGTAGTATAATAGCTTCCTTGTTTTAAATTTGGAATTTTTAGCTTCTGGAGTACCTAACTTGAGCTAACCTAATGAGCTTAGTAAGTCTTCCTCAATAAAACAAATTTTGTTCTACACCGGTCAAGTATTTCATTTATGCAGCACATACACGGTTGTAAATAGAAAAACACTGAGAAGTGTTATGAAACATCTTCAGAGAGTTTTATTCAGTTTTACCAACACTATAATTCCCCTTTTCCTGTAAAATCAAATTGTCAGTAGTCAAAAATCATCAAACTCACAAAAGACAAGTAATGCCTGGCTAGCAAGGAGAATGCTTCCAGAATTAATAATATTTTAAAAGCATATTTAATCTACCCTGGTCTAAATATGCTTCCACTGAAAACTGGGAGAACAGAATAAACATTGAAAAAACATGCATCCATTGAAAAATGTTCCAGATTACTTCACTGGCTACAATTAGTTGGCAGGATTAAGCCATTCTGCTGAAACACCAACTTGCTCTACAGCAGCCAACAGAAAGGTATCAGCAGCAATCCTTGGATAAAAGTGTGTGACCTCCCTCTACAACAAGCAAAGAAAGTCTCCTCCTGCCCCTTCCCACAGCCCCCAGTGGAGGGCTTTTCCTAGAGAGTTTAAAAACAGCCTTTAAGAAGTTACTGCTGCAGTATGTAGAGATGCTCAACCATTGCCCTCTCTGAGACATTATTTTTCAGTTTTAAGACAAACTTTGGATACTAGATCCATTTTGTTTTGTTTTGGTTTTTTTTCATGTTCACTTTCTGCCTTTAGCTTAATTATTTTGAGAGAAATTTGCAAAGAAAGGTATTCAGCACTTTGGAGAACAAGGTTAGGCAGTTTGGTTTCACCTTCTCTTTTTTGCTGAGGCCCTCTGGTACTAACACATCTTAACAGAAAGACTTCAGAATCACCTTGAGCTACAAGAGCACTGCTTATATGGAAATTTCCTCAAATGGTGCTATGTTGAAAGCTTTTGAAAAATCTCACTTAGTAAGTAAGTGCCTCGAGGAGATTTGTCAGACCATAGGAAGGTGACATCTCCGTAGACCCTGCTTGCCCTGAGCAGGTTGATTCTAACTAAACACAGAAATCAGATCATCAGATCCTGTCCCAGTGCCAACGCAGCAAAGAGGAAAAGAAAGAAATTCACAGAGGGAAAGAAAGGAAAGGACGATTATAAGACTGGGGAGACTGGACAAAAAAAGAGGCAGTCAAAAGCAGCCAGCTGTTTGCCTGCTGCCATTACTTAGAATAAGACATAATAACTATAGAAACTAGATGGAAAAGCTGATTTTTAATTATAGTCTTAGGAAAATAGCCTGTGATGATTTTTTAGCTTGTGAACAGAGACAGTAAACATTATAGTTTTGATCACTTTAATACTATTTTCTGCCCGTTCTACTTTAGTATTTCTTTCGTAGCATATCCAGTCATCACACAAATGATTAAATAACATAGAATAAACGCAGCTGAAAATGTGAAGATTTGAATTGCATCTCCCCTAGGTTTTCCAAATTCAGCCACAGGGCAGTAACTTTCAGAAACTTTGTTTCATCCGGCCTGGAGCAAATCCAAGTCTCAAGGCTTTCCAAGTTGGACTACAGGAAATTACTACTACTGCTACCATTTTACAGTCTATCTTACTGCTCATACTTTTCTTCCGCAAGCAATGTCCATCAGGAAAGCTCCCAAGCAAAAATATTCAATAATTATGTTAATGCTTTCTTCCATGTTGCCTTTTTAGTTCAGGAGTCCATAGTAAACACAATAAAATTACTGATTTTTCCACCTCATTGCAAGGTAGATTAGAAAATTAACCTCTTTTACAATCTTATTTAATAAGTTTAAAGAGATGCTCTGAAGTACATCACCCAAATAAATTGACATCAGATTTGAAAAAAAAAAAGAATCCTCTGAAGTCCTATGCTTCTCATTGATTTTGCTGCCCTGGTGTCTGCAGACACTCAGCAGTGCAACTAGTACTATCCTTGTTATCTGTGAGGGTCATTTTATTACCTCATTTGTTACCTGCTTTTCTATAGTCTGATATGGAGAACCTTCTATAGTCATGAGAGCATACTGTCTCAGGCAGGACCATCAGTTTTATAAACATTTGTTGCTCATGAATGCCTTCAACTCCACCACTGTGAAATTAACTTCTTTTTTGGCCTTACTAGCAAAACAAAGATTTGCTCAAAACAGTAGAAAATCTACCCTGGGTTTAAGGCTTATTCCCCTTCCTCTGTCTTTCCCTTCCAGTTTTCTCCTCACAAAACCCTGTAGTCTTTGGTCCAAGAATGTGTTTGGAGAAAAAAATAGACACTACTTCACAAACCAGCTAAATACTTCCAGTAGCCAATAGAACTAATAAAACTAGGGTAATAAAAGCTAAAGTAAAAATAGAGGGAAGACCCTGACCATTTTCCAGTTAATAGAAAAACACCCATTGACTGCTTCACCATCATGACCGTACCTGTAATATCCAGTGTTTATGTGTTTTAGAAAAGCTAGAAAAAAACAATTTTAGTATGTGAAAGATGGAAAATTTCTATGCCGAATTCTTCCTAACTGCTTATCCTGCCTTTATAAAAAATCTTTAGTCAGCTTTTCACCTAGCTCTGAATACAGAAAACTTTACATGTAAGTTTTTGCAGAAGAATTTGGTGACTTGCTTCTCTGCTGTTAATTAAAAAACCTGAATTTGGAAGGACAGTTACACTGTCATTTTAGTGCTTCTAATTATATCTACATAAATGTAACACCATGCATAAGTGTTTAAGGAAAATAACATTCATTTAGTATGAAAGCTTTTTTTTTTTTTTCCCCAAGCCTGCTTTGATTATAAACATGGCTAAATAAAGTATTTAATATTTGAAATGTGGATCAAGGATGTATATCAAATGGTATTTTTTAATACTAGAAAAAATGTACAGATAACAAACATTTGTTCTGCAGTGAGGCTAACGTAATCTTCATGGCTAACCTAGAATGCAAAGCTATAAACCAAAATAATAGTCTATCTAGTTTATAAATGTTCTACAGAGATGACATGCTTCCAGCCTAGAGAAAAATGTAGAACAACATGTTGTTACTGAAGTTAATCAACATGCTCTTCCCAGAGAACCACTCAATCACAGACTTAGAGACAATAATGGATTGGCAAAAATGTCCTGTTCCAAGTGGATAAATGATGCTCAAACTGACATTTGGAAAACACATATTTATTAAACACTTCATCATATGGTACATGTTTAAGTGTACTTGCTTTGGAAAAAAATAGGTCTGTTTTCACTTTCCTGAGATAAATAATGAAATAGGGCACTGTGCTCCAGACAACTAGTCTAAGACAAGTCAGGTCAGTGATCATCGTGGAGTCCTTTCAGAACTCATAAAATTATTTAAAAATAAAATAAGTTATTCTAGCTGTACTGGAACAATACCTGCCCTGTTAAAAACTCCTTCTTTAGCTCCTAATATGCACTCTCTTCTACATCCAATCATTCAATTTCACTAAACTCATTTCACGTATTAAATCCTTTGATTATTCTTTTGACAAGATGGGTTAAAATTGGCCAATGCCTTTCAAAGCCATTAGGAGAGACAGATGGAAAGATACATGTGGCATTTAGTTTTGTGCTTTTTAACTAAAAAAAAAGTTATGCAACTTGATACCTTCTGAATTGTAGGTATTTTGTATGTAGCACAATAGGACTATGATGCTGCCAGTCTGCTTTTTATTTTAGTTACATTTATTACATATCATTTGTACTAAATCTCTGAGAGGCTTGCAAAACTTTACAAAAAATAATCAACACTTACTTTGCCTGGAAAATTTAGTTTCAAGCTCAATGGGAAACAGGAAACAAGGAATTGAAACAGAGAAATAATTTTGACAAAAGTAGATTACTGTTTTTTCTTTGTCTAGCACTGGTAAAACTGTAATCAGTAACAGAATGGATTAGTTAGTTAGACAATATTTCTAGTTATGGAAATGAATATAGACAGAAGGCTTTTTTACAAAACCACATTTTAAAAATGGGCAGAAATCTCAAGACATTCTTAAATCAGAGGGGAAAAGGAATAATCCTCAAGAATTATGGCAGATTTGGACCGAAGTTTTTATTTGTAAAGGGTGGTATATTCAAAAGAAAACAGAGGAAATACACCCTATAAAATATTCTGAAAAGTAGATTATGATGAGACATCCTGGTCCTTAACATAAGCAGTGAAGTAAAGCAAATTCCTTCAAAAAGGAAACTGCTAAAATTAACTCAGGACACTTCTAATCCTTGAATGAAGCACGTCTGATTCTGAGGCAACCACTCTGCTTCTTGAGGAGATGGATTTAAGATCCTGCAAAGTTCTCACAACTCTACTTGATGTTGTCACCATGGACTCACAGAGAACCAGAGATCTTGGAGACACGTCTCTCTTGTGGCCAGCGCTGTTTGGAGTCCTACCTGCTCGCCCATGCATGGGGCAGGAGCAGAGTTCAGGTAGCCTTGGAGGGAGATTCACATGGGATGCCCATAAGCTTGACAGGGGAGGTTTAACCAGGCACAACAGCCTGCAGATAGTTCTGAGATGGACAATAGTGCTACCCTAAAGTGTGTAGAACAAACCTTATACTGACCTTATGTTTAGATGCCTTTGTGTTTGGCATCTGCTACACCGTGGCCCTAATTACTGCATCGGAAGATAACGAAGGAAAATGAATACCCATTGCTACCCACAAACTAGTTTTGCTGCCCTTAGTGGTAAGAAACACATTAGAGTCAGGTGGATAAATGACAGAAGCATTCCTCCTGCCTAACCCTGCTATCCACTATATTATTTCACAGAATCACAGAATCACAGAATATTAGGGATTGGAAGGGACCTCGAAAGATCATCTAGTCCAATCCCCCTGCCGGAGCAGGAACACCTAGATGAGTTCACACAGGAAGGCGTCCAGGCGGGTCTTGAATGTCTCCAGAGAAGGAGACTCCACAACCTCCCTGGGCAGCGTGTTCCAGTGCTCTGTCACCCTTACTGTAAAGAAATTCTTTCTCAAATTTAAGCGGAACCTCCTGTGTTCCAGCTTACACCCATTACCCCTTGTCCTATCATCGGTCGTTACTGTGAAGAGCCTGGCCCTATCCTCCTCACACTCACCCTTCAAATATTTATAAACATTAATCAGGTCCCCCCTCAGTCTCCTCTTCTCCAAGCTAAAGAGCCCCAGCTCCCTCAGCCTTTCCTCATAAGGGAGATGTTCCACTCCCTTAATCATTTTGGTGGCTCTTCACTGGACTCTCTCAAGCAGCTCCCTGTCCTTCTTGAACTGTGGGGCCCAGAACTGGACACAATATTCCAGATGTGGCCTCACCAGGGCAGAGTAAAGGGGAAGAAGAACCTCTCTTGACCTACTGACTACACCCCTTCTAATGCACCCCAGGATGCCATTGCCCTTCCTGGCCACAAGGGCACAGTGCTGGCTCATGGTCATCCTGCTGTCCACCAGGACTCCCAGATCCCTTTCCCCTACACTGCTCTCTAGGAGATCATTTCCTAACCTATACTGGAACCTGGGGTTGTTCCTGCCCAGGTGCAACACCCTACACTTGCCCTTATTATATTTCATCAAGTTTTTCCCTGCCCAGTTCTCCAGCCTGTCCAGGTCTCTCTGGATGGCAGCACAGCCTTCTGGCATGTCAGCCACTCCTCCCAGCTTTGTGTCATCAGCAAACTTGCTGACAGTGCATTCAATTCCCTCATCCAGGTCACTGATGAATATAATGAATAGTACTGGTCCTAGTACCGACCCTTGAGGGACTCCACTAGACACAGGTCTCCAACTAGACTCCGCCCCATTGACCACTACCCTCTGGCTTCTTCCCTCCAGCCAGTTAATAGTCCATCTCACTACCTGCTCATCCAATCCACACTTCCTCAATTTATCAGCGAGGATGCTGTGGGAGACCATGTCAAATGCTTTGCTGAAATCAAGATAGACCACATCCACTGCTCTACCATCATCCAGCCACCTGGTCGTGTTTTCATAAAAGTCTAGAAGGTTGGTCAAGCACGACTTCCCCTTGGTGAAGCCGTGCTGACTGCCCCTAATGACCCTCCTATCCTTGATATGCCTAGAGACGGCACCAAGGATAAGTCGTTCCATCACCTTTCCAGGGATGGAGGTGAGGCTGACCGGTCTGTAGTTACCCGGGTCCTCCTTCTTGCCCTTTTTGAAGATTGGAGTGACATTTGTTTTCCTCCAGTCCTCAGGCACCTCTCCCGTTCCCCACAACTTAGCAAAGATGATGGAGAGTGGTCTAGCAATGACTTCAGCCAGCTCCCTCAACACCCGTGGGTGCATCCCATCTGGACCCATAGATTTATGGATGTCCAGATTGCTTAATTGGTCCCTGACCCAATCCTCATCAACTGAGGCAATCTCCTCCATTGTCCTGTCTCCATCTGGGGTCTCCAGGGTACAGAGCTCCTCAAGACAGCTTCTGGCAGAGTAGACAGAGGCAAAGAAGGCATTCAATAGCTCTGCCTTCTCTGTATCCTCTGTCACCAGGGTACCACCTCACCACCTCATTCATCAGTGGGCCTACATTGCCTCTAACGTTGGCTTTATCTGCCATGTATTTGAAGAAGCTCTTCCTGTTGTCCTTGACCCCTCTGGCAAGATCTAATTCTAAGGAGGCCTTGGCTTTCCTAGTTGCCTCCCTCCATCCTCTGACAATATCCTTATATTCCTCCCAAGTAGCCAGCCCCTCCTTCCACGGTCTGTAAACTCTCCTCTTCCACTTAAGTTTGGCCAGCAGTTCCCTGTTTAACCAAGCAGGTCTCCTGGCTCCCTTCCCTGTATTTCCACCTAGTATGAATTTATTGCACGGCTTTTTTTAACCTTTTTTTAAAATCAAAGTCTCTCTAATATTTCAGAGCTCTTCTCTGACATTTATGTGCCAAGAACTTCCAAAATTACTTTGTGATAACCTGTCTTCCATATTTTCAATTTTTGATTAAAAGATGTGTTGGGTTTAGCCTGACTGGCAGCCACACACTGAACAGCTACTCGATCACCTTCCCCTAAGGTGACAAGGGAGAGAATCAGAAGGGTGAAAGTGAGAAAACTCATGGTTTGAGATAAAAACAATTTAATAATTGAAATAAAATAATAATTACAATGATAATTATAATAACAGTAATAATAGAGTATATAAATGAGTGATGCACAGTGCAATTACTCACCACCCACTGACTGATGTCCAGCGAGTGATCCCAGTGCACAGACAATCCCAAAACCAAAACCACAGTTCTGGAAGAGCAAGCCCAAAGAATTTGAGAGAGAATCCCCCAGCTTTCTGGTCAACCCTCACTAATGTGTTTAACACGATGTTTTATGCTTGGTATATTCCAGTGTCAGTTTGGGTTTTGTTAATTACTATGCTTTTTTCCCTCTCAGTCCTTTGCACCTGCAAATCATGGGGAGGTTGGAAATGTCCTTAATCTTCCAGTAACAACCGAAAACAGGAGTATGTTATCAACATTCTTCTCATAACAAATCCCATACTGAAACCAAAACACAGCACTAATTCTAGCTACTGAGAAAATTAACTCTATCCTAGAAAAACTAGGACAAAAGAGAAATTTAATGAGAAGCTTTTAATATCCATAACAATCCATACTGCTGTCATTACACGGACAGCAAAAAGACTTATCTTCTCTTAACATATCCTGCTTCTGTACAGCTGAGTCACAAAGTCACTGAGTCACCCTCTCCCCAGCATAGAGAAATAATTCCCAAATTTCAATTCCAAATGAGATATAAATGTCTACTAGGAGTGCCACAGGAGACTCACAGCAGGTAGCAACTCATAGTCATACCTGATTTCAGTATCCACACCCAAGACAACCACTGCACTGAAAAATGCTTGACTGGTCGCATTGACCAGGAAGGTGTTGAACACTGATAGATTCCTATTCCCTATCTCTCGTAGCATTGGTGCTTTTTAGAGGCATGTTTGGCACAACCTCAAATTAAGATCCTTTACAACAAGCTTCCTACACACAGTGAGCAACTATGCCTGCTGCAAACTGCTTACACATCAAAAAAAAGAGGCAGCCCACCTGCTGGGCTGGAGCTCCTCTTCAGCACACTGAGCATTTGTTGTCTGCTCAAAGCTGGTCCTCCAAGTTTCCTCTACAGTAGGTGGGAGAGACTCACCACGCCTGATATGGACACCAAGGCCAGGCTAACCGGGTGCTGAGGATGGCTACTAGATCAAGAAGTCACAGATTATTTCTTTTAAATCTAAAATAATAAATTACGAGTATATGAAAACACATAGTTCACATCTAAGGTGTGCTTTGGAGTGGAATTCAATCCAAGCATTAAATCAGTTTGAAATAAAGCCTAAATCATACTCATAGCTACAAAGAGAATAACTGACAATAATTTCTAAAAGAAAGTATTGTTGCGAAACCCAGATGTATAGTTAAGTGTTCTCCACAGAATGCTTGACTTAACCACACTTCTGTAGCTAGGAGGTCAATAAAATGCTTCATAAGTTTTGGGATTGCTATTAGATCTTGATGAATAAATTAGTCTATAGCCACTATAAGCAGGCTTTGTTCTTTGCTTCCTTTAAAATGTTAATAGTCAGTTTTAACAATTACGTAGTTCAAATGATTTGTGCCATTTGATTAGACAAGTACTTTATGCCTACAAACTCTCCAAGTGTTATTCTCTAGCCTAATATTAAAGTTGTTCTTAAATATGGAAGGAAAATTCTTGAGAACTGAAAATCTTCCCCCCTGAGAAATCCACATCGATTCTAACACCTGTTAGACTGGTGTTATGTACAAAAAGTTCAGAGCATCTTCACTGCTCTAGGGATATTACAGTCCTAGAGGGGCATGAAAAATTTATTGGAGATTCACAGACAGATATTTTTTTCCTCTTCTCTGGCTGGATTACATTCTATCTGGAGAGAATGAAGAAAGGTCTTCTGACCTTCTACATTTGACCATAAGTTTCTGTGTTAAATTCCACTCCTCTTATACTTATTTAACTGTGTGGACCTTGTCTTTCTTTGTTCTCTTTATTTTCCCTGGAAATTCATCTTTACATACAAAAATTACTTTGCAATTGCTGTAACATTTCACTGTTCTGTTGTGTCAGTATGTATCTATGCTTGAATGTAACAAATAGAGTTTTAAATTAAAAGTATTAGGAGATAAAAAATATAAAATATCTCCACAGTTACTTTTTTTCATTGTATTTGGAGATATTGAACTATCTCCAGTTCATAGGGTACTGCAAGAGTGGCATCATTGATTTTCATGGTTACTGTGTCTCAATACAGTATAAATCAATTTAGAAATTAAAAACCAGCTTTCTAACCATCTGTACCTCAGAATCTCAACACAAACTATAAGACTAGGATGATTTTATGTTCTTTTTTTTTTCCATTATAACCAGAAATAAACGTTCTATAGATCAAATCTTACTCTTGTTTATATTTCAGTAATTCCAGTGTCTTTATCACCTGCTTTTGGAGACAGCTGCAACACTATCAATCACACCTAGTACAGTGAGGTGCATCAGCTCACCATCTCCTTCAGCAGAGGGTGTGTATCCCACTGGCTAATATTTCTTTGGTGTGACACTAGCTGCAGCTTTGCTGGAATAAGAACAGCCATGCTTTCAAACATGATCAAAAGGTTATTTCATCTGTTTAAGGTTTACCCTAGGAGTCCCTGGGTTTTCTAACATGGTGAATTTCTGAAGACAATAAATGAGGTAGTTATAAACAGCTAATTTGTTTCCATACAACTCCATTATCTAGGGCAAGGGCAAGGGCAAGGCAGTTTTTAATCTGATTCAATAAAATGTGTTAATTAATAGACATTTTCTTCCTTGTAAGACAGTCTGAGGTGGAAATCTTAGCCTTATGACATCCAATCTGATTGTATCCAAAATTGTCCGTCTGTCACTTCTGCCACTGTCTCAGCCTGTTAAGAACAAAAGGGTGTAAGGAAACCAGACTGCTATTTTTCAAAGTGCTGTAAGAGCTTAAGGGGAATATTCTTTGGTGAGGCTATCTAAATGTTTTGCCTTTGATACAGCCTAGCTATGCTTTTTAACCTTGTAAACAAGATGTCTGTAGCACCAACAAAAACTTTAAACTTTGCCACCAATTATGCCAGCTATCACCTGCTGGCTTACACTAAAAACCAGAATTCTTATCAACTGCAACAGGTAAGACACTAGTTTGGAAGGACAATGTTAATAAACGTTAGTGTTATTATCACCATACAGGTGTTTCCAAAGCTAGCCAGCCTATTTTCTTCCATTTGGTTTATTCTTGAAGTCTTAAAATGTATAAAAATTTCTAGTTTGTATCTTATACAAAACAATTTCAATTTGAACAAATGCTTGAATAAACATTTGTCACAGAACCTTACCATAACATTTATTCAATTCAAACACTAAAAAACAAAGTAATAGAACATGAAGGATGTCATGTATCTTGTAATGTCCTTATGTTTTTGAATGAACACAAAATAATATGTTTCATCTCAAAGATCATTAATTCTGATCTAAGCTTTGAAAAAGTGGTTTTTTTTTTCAATAGCATTTGTAATCTTGATTTTGGTATCAAAATGTTGTTTTAAATGTTATTGTATAGACACTGTTTTTAGAAACTCTATATTAATGGAGAAAGCTTTTGATATTTTTGATCTGAGATAATCTCACATAGCTTTTGAAAATACATAATATTGTCTATGTGTGTTTATATATATATATGGGTGTGTATGTGTGTGTATGTTTATATGTAGACACAGATACAAACACAAATATACAGATGTAAAACAATAAATATTGATTTAAATTTTTAAAGCTATTTTGTGCTGTGTTTATGTCCAATTGCACTTTCCAGATTACTGAGGAAATATTTATTTTTAATTACCATGAGTGAAATTTACTTACCTAAGTGCAGCAGTTTCAGTGTGGGAAGTTCCCCAGGCTGGGCATGGAAAAGGTAGAAAAGACAGAGGTAAGGATACTGGGTTTTGACTTGGTTTCATCTATGCAACTCTTTCTCCTGTGCATATGCATTACAATGGAGATTTTAAAGGAGATTAACTGTTTTATTACCTTCAGGATTTCTGCTTCACACAGAGAACACATTCAGCAGATAGATGTGGTGAAAATATCAGTACAGCTTTATTTGGTATGATTAGAGCACTCCAGCACCATCATTGCAGCTGAGGGATCCTGCAGGAGTTCAGGTTCCAGTTTAATGTCAGCCCTGAATTTCTTTGTCATCTTGAAAAGGTCCTGCCAGCTACCACATTTGTTAAGGAAAAGGCAGCAGTATTCCTCAACCTCACAATGACAGGTAAAGCTTTAATTAAATAGCATTTTGCTACAAGCAGGCGTTTGCTTAGAACCAAAAGTTGTAAAAGAAAATAAAGTCTTAATTGAATGCTGGGTGAAAATAAGAAGTTGTATGATCTGTGTGGCAACAGCTCTCTCCACTCTGAGCTCAGGGTACATATAAATGTATAAAGCCTGTGCCTCTCATTGCAGATTCTTTAACTATCACAACTACCCATCTCCATAGTTAGGAAGGAAGTAAAATGAATGACATATACATTCATCATCCATTCAACATCCACTCACTTCTGACCTTCTTCAGATCAGAAATTTCTTGGTTCAGAACCAGGCTGAAATTAGATTTATTTTTTCTACATTTTCATTTGTTGTTCTCCCCTATCCCAAACCGGTTCTTAAACAGTGTCTATATGCCATGTGTCTCTGTAACCGGTTGACCTTGGCTGACCACCAGGTGCCCATCCAGCTGCTCTCTCACTACTCATTCTCAGCAGCACAGGGGGAGAAAATAATATAGAAAAGCTCATGGGTTGAGATAAGGATAGGGAAATTGCTTACCAAGGGCTGAAACTCCTGTCAGAAAACCTGCTCCTGTGTGGGCTTCTCTCCACAGGCTGCAGATCCTTCCAGGAGCCTGATCCTGCATGGACTCTCCCTCCCCAAGGGCTGCAGGGGACACATCCACCTGCTGCAGTGCAGGATCCTCCACAGGTTGCAGGGTGGATATACACTCTGGTGTGGTTCTCCATGGACTGCAGGGGGACAACCTGCTTCACCATGAAGGGCTGCAGGGGAATCTCTGCTCCAGTGGTGGAGCACCTCCATCCCTCCTTCTTCGTTGATCTTGTTGTCTGCAGGGCTGTTTCTTTTGCATTTTCTCACTCCTCTTTCACAGCTGCTTCACAGCATTTTTTATTATTTCTTGAATATCTTTTTCAGAGGCACCACCAGTTGATGGGCAGCTTTGGGCAACAGTGTTGGAGCCACCTGGAACTGGCTTTCTCTGACATGGAGGCAGTTCCTGATCTCTTCTCACAGAAGCCACTGCTGCAGCCTACCCCGTACCAAAATCTTACCATATAAACCTAATACAGTCTTACAGGCTATCTTGCATCATTTCAACTCTATTTGTATACTAGTTCACACTAGGCCATTGGTATGAACCCATCAAAACTTTGGGGCACGGCATACTCCAGTTCAAACATGAGAAACTATGAGAAAAGAAACTGAGGATTCATAAAAAGGTATGGAGTCCTTGGAAAAAGATGCTCAAGAATTCTATGCATACTTACAGGAAAGAGAGCAATATTTCCTAAATCTTCTTGAAAAGTATTTGCTCCAATATTTACAACATTTGCTAAAGGTGATATTTACCATTTTGCTCCTTAACACTGAATCATTCACTTTTAGTACCACTTGAATGACATGACACTTTTCAAAACCTACTATGAAGGCAGTAAATCAGTTCTTAGAACAGATAAAATTCATTATTCAAGCACTAGTGTTACTGACAGTATATCAAAAAGGTCAAATGAGCAGATTAAAAACTTGTGGTATGAATTAAACATATCCGTTGATCTTTATGACAGTAAATATATTTCACACAGGCAAGAGATTTGTACATTTTCTGTTAACAGATTCGGGCATATCTTTTGCACTTTCTGCTTGAGGAAATGCAAAATATGTTTGGAGAGAGGCAGATGACAAGTAATGAGATAATAAGCATGTGAAATTTTGCACATTGCCATTTTAAAGGGAAATGTTGACTGAGAGAGTAGTAACAGAAATAGAAAGTGGAATTTTTAGTCCTCATAAAAGGACAAAACCTTCCTAACTGAAGAGATGGGTCAAAATTTTGTGCACATCAATACAATATATGCAAATAAATAATTCTCCTTTTTTGATCTTTAAAGCATTCTGTAAAGTGCTTACAGCAGTCAGATTCACTTGGTAGGCTGTATGCAGTCATTGCTAATGCTAACCTACAAAACATGATTTTAAACAGAGCACAAAATCCAAATGCACAGAGTAATGCAGATTTCTAATCATTATGCTAAACAGCCCAGCTAGCTCTGCATAAAAAAAGAAAATTCAGGAAAAAGGTGAACCGAAACATATATATATTCCATGTTGGATTTTTCTCCTGGTCTCTGAAAGCAGCAAACTCTCAAAAAAGCAGCTGTAACTCATTTTTCTCACTGATATATTCCAGATAGGATGTTGTCCCTGTACTGAAATATGTTGGAGGCACAAGTGTTTATAGTCAACAATCCTTCAGATAGGACTAGTTTAACAAAGTTTTGTCAAGAAAAGCCCATGCACAGTCTTTATGAGTCACAGTCGCTGTTACCACAATTTTCGACATTTCCACACTTCACGTTTAGTCTAAATTTTCAAAACAGTACAACCACTGGATGCCAAAACTAGTTTCCCACCTGTTCAAGCATGCTTTATAGGTTTTTTTGTATCTCTTGTGTTCCCCTATGGTCATCTTGGTCATCTTTGGTCTCGACAGAGATTGCAAATTGCTGTATGACAGACATCATCTCTTCAGAGGGCCACAGGAATATTCAGGTTAGAAGGATCTGCAGGGGTCCAACCACTTGCTTGAATTAGGCTAAGCCATGAGGTCAGCCCAGATTGCTCAAGGCTTCATCCAGTCAGGTCTTGAAAACCCCCAAGAATGGAAACTGTACAACTGTTCCTGTGTCACTGTTTTACTGTCCTCACAGAGAAAACTTTTTCTTTGTATGCAGATTGAACTTTCTCTTTTCTTGTTATATCTTCTCCCCCCACCAGGTGCTGTTGTGAAGAGCCTTGCTCCCTCTTCTCTATGACCTCCCTATAGATACTAGGGTTCTTCTGCTAGGTGCCCCTAAAACTGTGTCCTCTCCAAGCCAAACAAGAACCCATTCCCCATCCCGCACTCAAGTGCTCCAGTACCTGACCATCTCAACAGCCACCTGTTGAACTTGCTCCATTCTATCTATGTCTTTTTTCTTTTTTTTTTTTTTCTTGTTGGGTGGCCCAAAATTGAATGCAGAGTGCTGAGTAAAGGTTGATCAAAATTTCCCTCAATCTATGAACTGTGCTGCTCTTGATACCACCCAGGATGCCATTGGCCTTCGTTCCAACAGGGCACACTGGGATCATGTGCCACTCACTGTTTGTCACAGTCCCCAGGATCTCCTCAGGAGACCTGATACCCCACCAGTCCATCCCTATCCTGCACCACTGCCAGTCATTCTTCCTTCCAAGGGGCAGGACTTTGCAATTGTCCTTACTGAATTTCATAAGTTTACTATTGGCCTGTTCCTCCAGCCTGTCCGGGTCCCTCTGGATGGCAGCCCTGCCTTTGAGCGTGTCGACTGGTCCCCCAAGTTTGGTGTCATCTGCTCATCTGATGAGTGTGCAATGTTGCTTCCTCCAGGTTATTGATAAAGATGTAAAACAAGACAAGTCCCAGGTCCCAGGGTAGATCCTTGTGGTGCTCTGCTTCTCATCAGCTTCCAGTTAAATTATGAGCCATTAACCACCATCCTCTGAGCCCAACCATGCAAACAGTTTCTAGGGCTTGGCAGTGCCAGGGAAACACCTATCTGACAAAAAACAAATCATTACACCTCTGTTGACTGTGATGAGCCTTTGGCTCTCGCAGTCTGATGGCAAGATTTTTCCTAACTGGGGTTTCTTGCCTGATTAACTGCGCTTTGTAGATGTCACAGCAAGAGAAAAATCAAATTAAATAGTCTTGTTTTTTCACTATTGAAACTATTTACATTGTGCCAGGCTATATTAGCGTTTCTTGTTCTCAAACAATAAAATACACATTCAGACAAAAAAAAGAGGGAATAGTGACCAATAATCCATGGGAGGTCAGTATAGGGAATCAACAAACATAAAACGCTTCTAAGAAACGGAATAGAAAGAAATATTAATCTGAAGCCTATGGAATAGTTGGGGTGTTTCTACTGCTGGTCTTTCAGGTTTAAATGATCAGACTGCCACAGCAAATTAAAGGAAAGAGAAAAAGAAAATAGCTATGGTTGTATCTGCAGCTATTTATGAAGTATGAGAGCCAAATCAACAACAGCACTAGAAAAATAGCAGTTATGCTTGGCCAAAAGGAATTCATCACAGGGAACACCAGATCACTAGTTAAAGAGGTCAATGATGGTTTCAGTCAATTACAGTTGAAACACATGAATGCCTCCTCATTTCACAGCGGAGCAGTAGCTAGCTTTCTGCTTACAATATGTTTTGAAAGTACTGTATGGTGACAAAATGCATAGCTTTCCTTGGTGCCCAGAGAAGTTTCCAGCCACAGAACCTATTCTTCAGCTCAAGACATCCCAAGAGTCAAATTAGTGAGCACAGTATCTCTGGCTCCATTCCTGTTTCCTGAAGCCACAATTCCAGTTAACTTCTCTTTACCCTTGTCTGGAACTTTCCAACCTCCCTTCCACCACCATTTGCATTTTTTCATTTTGAATGTGATTTTAGAGTGTTTTGTCATTAACTCTAATCTGTTTAGGTAGCACTGAGGTTTTGGGGTTTTTTAATCTGAATGGCTGTTTCATACTATTACCCCGTGGATGTGTTGTGAATATACTCTTGTTTTGTTAGTAGGATATTTCTAAAAGATCTGTATGTTCCAGCTCTAAGGAAAAAAAAAAAAAAAAAAAAAAAATTCTTGGCTGTCTGCATCTTCTTTAAGTTAGCAGACTCCAAGGTCTAGGACTATCATTCTGTCATCTTCCATAATTCTTGAATGTAAAGTTCTCCCTTAACACATCTAATGCATCACTTCAGATGTAAAAGGACTTTTAAAGCAACCAAGTATGTCTGGAGCCTATTGAACTGGATAAAAACTAAGAAGTATCACTTTAGCTGCATCACCTCAGCTTCCAGTCTTGTAAGCTGGTGCTTAGGTCTTGTATCACTGTGGATTTCTTTAGTGTGAATTTCTGCTGCATCTTTCTGCTTTCTTCTCAGAAACTAGATAAAGTCAATGCTGCCTTTCCCAGTTTTCAACTGGATTGACACTGTTAGTTGATCACAGAAAACAAGTTTTTTCCCTGTGTCCTGCATAGATGCTTGTAGCAGGGTCCCATATCCTGCAGAGGGGCTCATGGAAGGGCAGATACACTGCAGGCAATCACATTCCCAAGCCAGGTTCTCAAACCTGTAGCAAACTCACCTTCACACAGGATCAGCTTGTAGCATCTTCAGGAGCTCCAGCTTTCAACCACCATCACCCTGAACAGTCTGATCACAGGGTACCAGAGTACTTTTTTGGGCTTTGACTGTTCAAATAGTCTTGAGGAAGATGAGAGAAGATTAAGCTGATTCCTTGTTGGACAAGTATCTCCATTACTCTTAGTTATAAGCTCTGTCAACAGAAATTAAATGTTCTCATTCTGTCAGGCAGAATATACTGCTTCAAAAAGTTACATAACCAAGATATACATACACATATCTAACTATATATGTATGTGTGTGGTGTGTATATAGATACACATGTATCTGTGTGGGAAAATGTGCCTAGTGGTTCAGTCTGTTTCTTAGGCTATAGGTAGAGCCAAATTTGAGTCCTTTGGGTGATAAGGAGGTCACGTAGAAGTGATTCTTGCCAATGACATATTTCAAATTAATTCACCTCCATGCTGTGTAAAACCAGCATTTGTGGGGAAGCTCAGAGATGGCTGTTCCTAACAGGTGATGAGCCTCCCAGAAGTGCAGGAGAAAGGCTCCACAAAAGAAAGGTTTTTGCCTGAGCAGCTAAAAACTGTGTGCTGACTTAAATAGCCCTTGATAGATTCTGATATACCAAAACCGGAATAGAGTTGCAGAGATAAATCCCAAGTCTTAGTTTCCCTTATCACATAGCAGTTTCATTTGAAGCACTTTTTTAACCCAGCACTTTGGTGGATAAAGCTGAAATTATATCGTTAGATGAACTACCTTCCAGACATTGAATACATTGGTCTGTAAATTCCCAAGAGTCAGATCCTTGCAAAAGTATGTGTTTTTTCTGTTTCTCAGGGTTTCTTTCTAAAGTTTCACACCCACCCACACAGAGCAGAATTAATTCACTAGTCACTTTGCTGCTTTCATCTTTATTATTACTGAATAAGGCATTCCATTTTAGCCCCAGGTCTGTCACTTCTACAGAGCTATTTCTGCTTGCTTCTGGCCAGAAGAGTTCTGAAAGTGAGGATAAGGTAATAAAGATTGTTCTTCTCACTTAAAAGAACATGCACAACAATCAAGTAACTTTATATTCATACAACTGAGAACTGCTAACTTCCTAGGCCAGTTCTAGGTCTGATATCAATTGAGGTTGCTCATTTGAAGGCAAGTGAAACTGCAGTGTAGGTAGGCCCTTTGAAGTGACAGAGATTTATCCCAGCTGAGAATCTAAGGTGGAATCTGGAAAAATCAATGCTACTGTAAAAATGTTAGCTTATGATCATGTGTAATATGATCATATTATTTATGATCAATAAATAAAATGTATTCACCTTAGGACAAACACATTTCCAAAGGCTTGTTTACAAAAATAATCTAGTCTGCATGGAGCTGAGCATCAATTTCTGAATATCAGATGATCCACAGAGCTGAATGCAGTCTTCTCCCCATACCATGAACTTCCTGCTCAGTTTCCACTTAGCATGGGAGCAGGTGTCCTCCTGTCCTATGTCCAGCTCCAAGACAGTTTCCACTTCAGGATGTTTCCCTAAGGTGCTCCTGCTTATGAAGAGGCAGACTGAGTGGAGGAGGTTGCAGCAGATCACCAGGAGGTCCTCCTAAGCCAAACAGTTCTGTGTCTTTTGACAGCACATGCAACCCTCCAAATACCAACCACATACACTCACTTAGGCTAACCAACCTGTAGGCGCATAGCCACCACTTTTCCTGCCATCACCAGCTCCACAGGGCAGCACCTGGGAAGTCATGCTCCTTCCCACCACCCTGGTGGTGGCTGCAGAAGGTGCTTCTGCCAGTGACGGCGGGCAATTTACCTGACCAGGGTCTGTGCCTGCCACTTCTCTTCTTTGGGTATGCCATGAAGAGCATCTGAAAGAAAGTTTCCAACCTTGACCCACTACGATTTTGTGTTTTTTCTGGATAATTGGTGTTCTGGCATCCAGCTGAATATTTCCCCAGTCATCTTGCCATTAGCTGTGTCGTTGCTCTCCAGCAGACCATGTTCATCTACTGTTAGTTTGGAAAAGTTGCATTTAAGGTCTACAGTTTCCTTTTGGGTTGTATCAATTTCTTACAGCTCACCAGTTACTTTTGTAGCTGCCTGGCAGGCTCTGGATATTAAGGGAAGGCTGTGTTGATTCCTCCACACAGTACAGCTTCTCAAACTGTAATCATCTTCTGGAGGAAGCTCAAGGTTTGCAGATTTTTTCCACATTTTAGCACAAATCTGTTCCTCGCTGTCTTGAACAAGAGCATACAAAGGCCACACGCAATGGAAAGGAGCACTGAGAGAGATGTTGCTAACAATGAATTCAGTCTGGCCAGCTGTACGTGCATCTCTGTCTTTTCAGGTCAAAACCAAAAACCAGCAAGACATTCCATTATTAGACACAACAGGAAATAACAAAAGTGAAAAGAAAAAGTCAGTCTCTCCACAGAACAGTTATTACACCCTTCAAAAGGAGAGCGTCCAGTGTCTAGCCATCTTATTATCCTATCTCAGTGAGAACTGGAAACTGCTGGGAAAAAAATTAAAAGCAATAAAGGAG
This sequence comes from Caprimulgus europaeus, assembly GCA_907165065.1. Next base: position 42,367,362 of record OU015525.1, on the reverse strand, counting down.
GGAATTGTGTAACAGGACTGCATGAACAGGGACAGTCATTTTCCCAAAACAGACTTTTCTTTTTCTGATGGGATCAAATACAGAGAATCAATACTTTAGGCCAGAAGTGGTTCATGGTTTTCAGAGGAACCTGTCTGGAGGAAGGGACTAATTTCCTATGAATAAAACTGATACTTTAGGGAACAAATATAGATATATCTCTGTTTAATGTTATTTTAATACAGTTACTATGTTTTGGGAGAGAGAAGAAAAGTAAAGGAAAGGGTCAGCTTTCTGCCCTGACATGCTACAGTGCTGTCAGGGTTGAACTAGAAAATGCTGCTGTTTCCCTAGAAATATTGTAACTCTGTGTTCAATAAGCTCAGGAGGTTAGTGAACAATAAACAAAAGTATTTTCGTTATTAGCTTGTGTCCTTGCTTTTATTGAGTCTCATGTTTCTTTGTCAGAAAGAATATTAGTTTTCCTTTTTTAGCTCCCAAATGTCCTCAATCTGTACAAATTGAGGAGTATATTCCTCAATTACACTTTTATATATTTCTATTAAAATACATATGTACACACACACACACAGAGAATTTTGATATACTATATATAATCTATATTTACATAAGATATTAATAATTAACAATCAATATTTATTATATATTTGGGGGGTTACATATATGTATATAGATATATCTAAAAACTTTTCTGTAGCAAGATGCATGGTATCAGCATTCACAGTTGATGTGTATTTCAAAGAGTTTCACTGTAACCCAGAGTTCTGCAAATAATCAATTCCCTGCTGCCCCAGTTCAACCCTTTTCTTTACTTCCCTTCACTTCCAGTGCTATGAATAAGGAAAACTATAATGACCTCCCACCTAAAGCTTTTCCTAGAGGATTAGAAACATGGTACAAGTGCTAAATCTTTGGTATTATGAATGTACAAACCCCATCCAGGTTTTGTAACCTGGAATTGGTGAAGATTTCCTGGCCAGTGAAAGACTGAGTTTCTTAGAAATACATTTCAGAACCTTGTATTAGGTCAGTCCTTCGAAATAGCTAGAAAAACCATTTGGTAATTTCAATCAACTTTGATGTTGGAAGAGATGCATGAAGACACATTTCTACATACAATCCTGAAAAAGTAAGATCAAAGTATTTACACCCAAATGAGCATAAATACTGAAGGAAGGGATTACGGACTTCTCACTACAAACAGTTAATTCAGTGATCTTAGTTCACCAAGCATTTTTCTTTTAAACTGTTATTTATTATCTGTTCTTCTCCTTATACACCTGCTTTTTTGCTGATCCCCCCCATTCATCTTTGCAAACAAGGTTTTATACAGGGAATTTTAAATTTGAGCCTTCATATAAATATGTACTCAGAAATTCATTCTCAGCATGTCAGTCACATACAGTTTTAATTTTATAAAATATATATATCTGAAAAAATAGCAGTGAGCTTTTTCAATTGATTTAGCTAATTTTACTAGCTGTGGGAAGCAGTGGAGCAGTCACCTCTGGCAAAAAAATGGAGCAGATGTTGCACCGAGGAAGGGAGATTATTTTCCTTTTCATATTCAGCATCTGCTATAATCTTCTTTGACCTGTTGAATGATTAAGCTTCAGCAAGACTATTTGCACTCAGATCTTCCTGAAGCCTCCTCTCACTGGGAAGGATTCTGCATGTATTAGGAAGGATTTGATGATCTACCTATTCAATATTAACATCCTGCAGATAATTCTGTTGCTTCTTTGTTTCAAAAATAGCATGTTCCCTTTCTGTCACCGACCGGGTCACTGCTGTGTGCAGAACAAGTAGCCCACTGCACTGAGCATTAGAACATTTTCCCTTTGTACAACCTTTGCTTGTAAGCTTAGGTCAATAAGGAAAACAATCATAAATATACAGCATAAGGTGTAAAGACTAGGGTATGTGCCTGTTACCATTATGCAATAAAAAGTTTTTCATCTTGAAAGTGCTAGCATCTGAATACTAATGGCAAAAAAGTGACCTTCAGTGATCCTTTTTAGTTGTGTGCATCAGTTTTACCTAGACTGTGCTTCAAATGCAAATACAGGGGATTTAATTATTGGTGCAGATTTTCACTGACTGAAACAGAGATAAACAGAAGATCTAGCTAAAGCTTAGGCCCAGAAAACACATTAATGAGATATTAAGTATAACTAAGCAAATAATTTGGTCAATGTATCTCACTTCCTTTTCCTGTATATGTAACATTTATTTATAATAAATATATATAAAACAATTGTTCTTTACAGCTACTTATCTGAAGCTATAATTGGAGAAGCTATATCTAGTGTTACTTCAACAGTTTCACATGCTTGATCAGCTAAAAAACACAGACCCATTGGTGTTATTTAAATGGCTCTAGGTTATTGATGTAAGAGGAAGAGTTGAAGAGACTGTCCCTCTAATGTTAACTATCACCCATTTCCATGGAGCTTTTCCATCTTTACTGTAAGGACACAAACGCACAGAGATAACAGCCAGTATCTGCGTAAGCATAAATGTTCATGGAAAACTACTACAAAATCTACATTACAAAGGAAAGTTTACATTTTAATTTGAGGAAATGGAAAGCTTATTCTTCTTTCTGTTCTGTAAGAGAATTATCTAAACATAAATATTTTGTGGGGTGGGGGAGGGGGGTGGAAGACAAAACAGCAAAGGAAAACTGAAGAAACAGGGTCCATAATAAAGAACCTTGAATATTGTTAGGTGGGGACTGCTGAGGCACTTACCTCTACCAGCAGATAGGTGGGCAGAAAGCAGGGGCCAAGCTCCCAAGTAGCAGCCAGGATGGTTGGCCCTAGATTTGCAGGGACAATGAAACTAATTTCCTGCTCAGAGGAAAAGCAACTGTCACACATCGCTGCTTTCACAGTCACAAACATTTATTGCACTATGTAGCACTTTGAATTGAAGAGACAGTTTAATCCTCGGGTGTATTCCAAATATCTTTTTCAGAACCTCTCAAATGTACTAAACATCAGAAAATGCATAGTTTAAAGCACCTTTCTGTACTTCTGCACCTGCAAGTTTGATGAGTTACTAGACAGAGAAGACAATATGGTGCATTACCATGCTCTCCAGACACTGGCTGGCAGCTCACACTCACAGCTATTCAGCACTACCCTGAATACCTTTGTGCATCAGAACAGGATTCAAGGTAATCACACTTATCCGATGCAGTGATTGTTTGTATGAATCCTCATTTTAATTGCCAGCTTAGTGGCCTTGCACAATTCACTTCTCCCACACTTTACTTCAGTTTCACAGGTCTATAGATGGGTCTGTGATACAGGCATTTTTGTGAAGTGTTCAGGAACTGAACTGATGAAAACTGTTGGTTGAAACAGAAGCTTTCACACAATTATTGTGTGATGATGATGATGAAGATAATAACAATAATAATAATCATGATAACAACAACAACAACAACAACAAGAATAAGAAGAATCAAAACAAGGACTGATTTTTCTCCTACAGCTTGAACACAACTGACATCCCAAAAGTAGAGGCTTTCCCTATAGACTGTGCTGTGTTTAAAAAAGAGTATCAGTAGCATATGCTACCATAAGGTTTAAATACAGAAAAGCCATAATTAGCAGCAAGACGTTAGTGTTGTTGAGATCTGAAATTAAATCAGATCTTGCATTCCAGTTCAGTCACATGTATATGCACTACTTTTCATATTTGCATTTTTTTCAGAAGAGCAACTATAACCTTTCCCTTAAAACATCACATTATTATTTCCTTAAACTTTAATGATTCAACAATTATGTCCCTTTAAAATAACAGCTAGAGGAATAGATAGAAGTACCTTGAGTATCTTACAACATAGAAATACTAAGTTTTAAGGATTCAATAATTTCATCCCTCTGAGATAACAGGTAGAGGAATCTTTCCATTAGGTACCAAGAGAGGCTGGTCATCTAACTTTCATTACACAATTGATTTTCAAATGACAAAAAGGCGTGTTAAAACAGGTTAGTTTGACTGTGTACCTGAACCCCAAGAGCTCCACACTGTGAGGGATTTTGCTCTGCTCTGGAAATGGGGAAAAGTGCCTCGTAGTTAGTGCATGGCCAGAGTGTTCACCAGGGAAATTAGATCAAAGCAACTAGGTTATTATAAATTATTACGACCTTGCTACTGCAAAGTAACTTCCTCCAGTAAATGAGAGCTGTGAGAAAACACATCTGATTGCGGAGAGTTGCTCCCTCTAATCAGCTCTTGTCATTGCACTGTTAGAGGAGTACAATCACAGATTTTAAAAATATATTTCAATAACCTTTTCAGAGGAGGGCAGACAGAGTTGTGAGAGAAAAAAAAAGAGGATTACTCTGACATAGTTTTATCCTGAAATTTAAGGCCTCACAGAAAGGTTTTTAAATGTACAACAACAAAGATATATTGGTGGTAAAAGAATTTTTTTAATAATTCTTGATACATTTCTGATATGAGCAAACTAAAGAATCTGATGATTAAGACTTCAGCACCTAGTCAAAATTAATTATTTCTGTTTAAACATCTACTATAGTTGAACCTGGAGAGCAGGGGCTGTCTTCACAAGTGAGTTTAGTATCCAGTGTTTGTGTAAGTAGGGAAAGGAAACTTTGATAAACATTGTTCTCTCCCCAGATTGATTACTTATACTATGCCCCCTCACTTGTAAATTTAACACATGCATAGATTACCATTAAATACTTCAATTACTTGTGGAGTTCAAATAATTTCTAAGTATTTGATATTCCTGCAGTGACACAGACTTTATAAGGACTGTACTAGTATGTCATACAAAAAAACAGAAAAGAAAGATTATTGCTAATCTCAGCAACAGACATCAGAACTACAACTATAACCCCCTTGAAATATCACTCAATAAAAACTGTCTGGAGAATTTTGGATTTTAACACTTTCTAAAAGCAGTTTTAGAACCTCTACCCAGTAGTTCCCACTGTGTGTGCCGCAGCCCTTACAAATAACTTGCTTGGGATTTCAGATCACACTGAGATCTCCCAACATGTCTGTTATCTTTAGCACATACAAGAGCAGATTAATTTGGACACTGTCAATGACAAAATCCCCCAGGTTAGGACCACTGTCCATAAAGACAGCAAGCAGGGAAGCACAGTCAAAGCCCACACAATCCACAATGGCCAGTGGGAATCACTCAGCTGCAGTGCAGGTTCAGAAACTCAGGTGCTCAGTCATACCCTTTGCAGGGCACATTCATACGTGCACAGTGCTGTATTGCAGAGAAATTCGGGTCTGGCGCAAGAACAGTGCCTGAGAAGTGGAGATGCAGGGGGTGACATAGAGGAGCACAGGCGTGGAATGGTAAGAGCTAGGACTGACTCTTGGTACTGCAGAACCTTACAGTGGTGCACAGCCCCTGAATAGTCAGATAAAAAAAATGCAGACCTGGAGCCAGGCAACACTGGCATTAGGGTTGACAAAGAACAAAGAAATAGTATCTAGAATGCATAAAAGTCACCATTTATAGTAAATCCAAAAGTGACATGAAGCTGGAGACCAGTGCAGTGAGGTGTAAAAGACGGTTGTACATATACCAATGACCCTAAATGGATCCTAAGAGAGGAAACCTGAAACCTGAACATCATATTCCTCCTGGCAAAGGACTCCAGATGCTGTCAACGTTCTGTAACATCTCTCCACACACCAAACACTAGAGTGAAGACACTGACCTTTGGACACAGCAGAGCAAGGAAAGGGTGAGCATAACACCAGGAAAAGGGGTAGAAAATAAGGGGGCGTGTTACAATTTTAAAATTGCATTTTAATTTATTTTTCTGTAACAACTAGATCTGGACTAACAATTACACTCTTAAAACTCTAATTACACTAAAAAAAAAAAATAATTCTTGGCTTACATTTACATAGACGTGCTTTCTCCTTGCTCATGATCAGGATTTTGAGCCTGCCACTCCCATATAGCCTTCACAGCCCCACGCTGCAGAGCCAAGCTCCCATCACTTCCCAGGCTGAGCTCCCCCTGTTTCCTCTGAGATGAACTAAGGAGTGCTGGGCAGCAAGCGTGTGGAGATGGGCTAGCAGTGGTAACCTTTCCATTTGGAAACATAAGGCAGGATCTCTTCCATATTTAGATTATAAACAGAAATAGGATTTGAAACATCCAACTCTCACTTATGTTTCTTTTTGGTGGGTATAAATGTCCCCCCTTTTCCAAACACAACATCTTATTTACAATTTTTATGTCCCTAACGACCTCCACTGTCTCCTCTTGGAGTCAATATTGTCAGAAGTCAAATATTCATGTCTCAATTTACAGTTTCCTCTCCATTCCAAAAAATCATAGAATGGTTACGCTTAGGAGGGACCTTAAAAATCAGCTAGTTCCAACCCCCAAAGTTCAAAGCCTCATCCAGCCTGGCTTTAAACACTTCCAGGGAGGGGGCATCCACAGCTTCCCTGGGCAACTTGTTCTAGTGGCTCCCACCCCCATAGTAAAGAATTTCTTCCTAATATCTAATCTAAACCTACCCTCTTCGACTTTAAAGTCATTACCTCTTGTTCTATCACTACCTACCTTTCTAAAAAGTCCCTTCCCAGCTTTCTTGTAGGCCCCTTCAGGTACTGGAAGGCCGCTATAAGATCTCTCCTAAACCTTCTCTTCTCCAGGCTGAACAGCCCCAACTCTCAGCCTGTCCTTGTAGCAGAGGTGCTCCAGCCCTTGGATCATCCTTGTGGTCTCTTCTGGACTCGTTCTAACTGGTCCACATCTCTCTTGTGTTGAGGGCTCCAGAACTGGACACAGTACTCCATGTGAGGTCTCACAAGAGCAGAGCAGAGGGGGAGAATCACCTCCCTCGACCTGCTGGCCACGCTTCTCTTGATGCAGCCCAGGATACAGTTGGCCTTCTGGGCTGCAAGTGCACATGGTCGGCTCATGCTGAGCTTCTCGTCCACCACCACTCCCAAGTCCTTCTCTTTGGAGCTGATCTCAATCCCCTCGTCTTCCAGTTTGTATTTATGTTTGGGATTGCAAACATCTTCCTTCCTGTGTAGGAAAATCAATATTCAGTTGCTGATTAAAAACTTTGCAGTTCCTGCCAGGTCTGATTCCTTCTCATGACTGCACTCCCTGTTCAGCAATGCACAGTTCCAGGGATGTAAGAGCTGCCTTTATTAATGTGGTACTATGACATTTTCCTTCATCCACTTAACTCTCATGTAATCTTAATATTATGGTCATGTTATTTTTTCACCAAGCTAATAGTAAAGAAACTCCTTTATTCATCTGATCGTTACTAAAAGTTACAAGTGCATGATTTGTAGAGGGAAAAATGGTTTCAGTGTAAGGGAAACCTGTGTACACAAGGAGAACCCAGAAACTTTCACAGAAAGATAAAAGCAAACTTGAACAATTCTAACTTTTCATCAAGATGCAATATTCCTACAAAGAATTCTCTCCATGTCTTTCAAATAAAAAGGAAAAATTTTAACAACATCATATTTAGAGTATGACATTCAGTTCTTGGTAAATCATATCCCGCTAGCCTAAACCTTTAATTAGAGCCCTACTCTGCCTACTAGCTAAAATTACTGTGCATATCATATCCATCTTCTGACTGCTGTCAATTTCATCAATGCAAATCATCCCAAATTCCAGCAACTGATTAGCTGATAAACTTTTCAATACATAAATGAAAACCAATGCAAAGCATTAAATCCCTTGCTATAGGGTTATAGAGAGAACAGACCTCTATGGTAACATCCTAAGCCATGCCTAATGTTAGCATCCAAAAAACAAGTCTAAATAAAAATTTTATCAGATAACTTCAGGATTTTCAAAGAGAGATTAGTGCTTAAGCTCTTTTGAAACTCAGATGCTTTAAGCCTATTGAAAAATCTGTTTAAATATTTAGGGCTAATACCATGATTTGTGTTGATGCTACAGGTCTCAAGGCTACTATTAGCCCTTTTAAGATTAAGAAGAAAAAAAAAAAAAAACCTGTAAGTACTTTGCATAGACTGAACAAAAAAAGTGTAGCTGTGCCATGCCACTTGCTCTTGGGGCCGAGTCCATTCAGCACAGTGGCCCATAGCCACAGCAACCATCTTCACAGCATTGCAGTTGTGCATGACCCAGAGAGCAGGAGCACAGCTTTCAAAGGCCAGGCAAGACATATTTCGTGTGTGACAAAAAATAAATCGGGAGTACACACTTGTATTTTAGAGTAGTTACACGAGTGAGATGAATAAAATGTGTTACTGACTTCAGACTTCTACAGAGAAAATTCATAAAAATATTTTTCAAGAAGCTCACCATCAATTTTGAAATGTTTGTTATTTGGATAAGCGAGTTTCCAGACTGGAGAGAGGAAAGTGCTTCTCAGAAACCCGGAGAGGACCCAAGAAACGTGGCTAGTTTATGTTACAGTTCATTCCAAATAGATATTTTTATATTTCAACACTCTCAAAGAATACAGAAGGCTATTTTTCATATTGATACCTATAAAAATGTGTAATCCTAGTCACGATTCAAAGTGTTTATTAAATTTTCCACTCAAGCTTGCCAGTTCAAAGAGAAGCTGGGCACAGCAACCAATCAACCTTACAGATAGTTAACCTCTGTTTCCAAAGTGCTGAGATTTTACAGCCTTGAGATTTTTATAGCAGAACTTACCTGCCTTTTCACATTCAGAATTATCACAAGAACAGAAGTGTTGCAGCAGGAAAGAACTGTGGATTTTAACAAACAGCAGCTTTTCTAGACTCTTTTGCCACGTCTGGCCCAGACGTAATTCATGAAGAATCAGACATACAAGTTAGGGTAGGCACAGCAAAGAGATGAGGTGAAATTCAGAAGTCTCCTGCCATGATTCTCCATTGCCTGTTACCTGGAGTAGCTGTTTAAGCCACACTTCGTCAGATCTGATTCAGTGCTACGCTCATTTATACTGGAATACCCTGGATGGTGCACAGCTAATTTTTTACATCACTTCTGTACCAAGCCAGCAGCTTGGGGTGCACTGAGACACTTCCCTTATCCCTGTGTATTGCATAGAGACTGCAATGTTATCCTGTAGTTGTAGGTACTCTGACCCAAATTAAAATCAACTGTTGGGGAGAATTCTAGTTCATATCAGAATTAACCTGCCTGAGAAAAAAACAGGGAATCAATAAGCCATTTTTAATTTCAGATTTCTTGCTCTAAAAATCAAGCTAAGTTGTGCTGATAGATCAGATTCAATGAATGCAAGATGCTGCAATGCAGCCCTGATGGTTTTACACACACACATTTTGTTCAAACAGGGCCCCAGCCACCAGGAAATATGGCCCTGCGTCATCTTATAGCACTATAAGAGGGGAGGCGTATGCAGGAGGTGGCAGGTAAAATCCTTTGCCGTTTGTCCAAATTCAAGATTTGCTTGAAGTAAGCTCTATATCACACAAAGGACAGAGACTTCTTCCATTATAAAGCTGTGTGCCAATGAAGTTTATCTTGTATTGTATCAATCTGATAGTTCCCGTGCTCAGGTCTTCCCTGATGCAAACAGCTCCATTCTCAAGCGAGCTTTAGCTTGGAGGCTCTAGAGCTACTCAACATCAACTTACCACAGGTGTCAAGGGCAGTCTGGAGCCCTTCACAGCCTGTAGAATCTCTTTTGGACCCAAAAAGCACCCAGCTGTGGCTGGATACCTGTCTACAATAGCAGGCAGCTCATTTAAAGTAGTTTTTTAGGTTAAGGTAACAAAATAGATAGACTTGTCAGAGTGCTACCACAGATTTATTTTCTCTGCTACTCAAAATACAAGCCCCAAAACACAAAGTATCATTAAATCAATTAATAAATTCATTACCATACAGGAACACTTGGAAGCAATAAGAGTACCAAGCATGCAGACTGATCTTTCACATTACTAATAATTTACACAGTTGGTGTTTAGAGGGAAATAAAAACTCTCCTTTCTTCCTTACTTCTCAAAGATTCTGTCTCCTAAAATAGAGAAGTTCTGTCAAGTAGGTTACATTTGTTCCACAAACAAATAAATTCTGATGACTTCTCTCAAAATTTTTTTCAACATTTTGAATCAAAACGGTTAGCTTGGAAGGACCTTTAAAAAAATGTTTTGACCTAGATTAACTCGCCTTCCTTGTCTTTTTCCACCAGGAAGAAAAATGACAATTCGGTGCAAAAGCATAACTTAGCCACTCTGAGTTCCTCGGCAGAGAAGACTGTTTTCCATCAGCTGTAGAAAGAACACATTTATAAATGAAACCAACATTTTCTTTTCTTTTGTTTGGTTTGGTTTTAATTGAAGCGCCCAAGGTTTCCCAAGAATTTTGAAAGAAAGCGTTTCCTCACAAAATAAGCACTGCAAAAAGATTCTATTTGTCTCTTTTTTACTTCCATTATAATCTGAGGAACAGTAGGAGCAAGCACGCAGCTTTCTTGGGGAACTTAAAAGTCATTGACCTTAGGCAACTTGAACCATGAAGAAGATCTTCCAGTATGCCAAGCACAGGCCCAGCTATAGGTATGATATACCTAAAATAACACAGGTGTGATTTTCTGTGTGTATAATACTCATCCTGATGGAGAAGAGGGTTGGAAACCAAATCCCACACAGGTACCTGGTATTCTCAGCTGGAGATATCAAATTGAGAAGAAACTTTATCAGCCTACCCCTCCTAGAAAGCCCTGAAAATTGTAAAGTACAAGCATTACGTTTGTCACTTCTACCATATTTCAGCACTTACCTGAACAGAGGGAGAAGCCAACCTAGGGGAGTTTTTTCCTCAATGACAAATCAAAGATAATAAAAACAATAGTAATAATAACTCCACACAAAGTAATTCAGATAAAAATATTTTATTTTCCAGATCAAATAATTCAACATCAAAAATATCAACACTGAGATGATCTACATAGTGTCCAGGCAGGCCTCCTGGGTACCACATTCATGTGTTTAAGTAATATAATTGAATTCTCCTCAGGATGTCTGCTCTATTCCGTGGACAGAATAAAGAAATTGCTTTGAGGGCAGCAAGTGTGCTACAGAAGTTTGACTGGCTGGAATTAAACTGCTGATATATTTTCGCATAGATGGTATTTCCACCACAAGGTCTGCTGTGCAGAGTCTGTGTGGGACAGGTTTTATTTATCTTTAAAATAGGCAAAGTCAGACACAAGTGCTCTATAGACAGTCTAATTTAACTTCCAGACAGAGAGATTAGTTTCTTCTGAAACTACATATTCTAGACCAGACAAACAAAACACCTAACTCTGCAATTGGTTCTAAGTTCCTACAAGTGTTTCTTGAAAAAAGAATAGTAGAAAACAACCTGGAAATTAGAGCAGTGTTGTTTTTCTTGACAGAAGTTCAGCTCACTTGCTTTAAGTTAAAAATAAATAATTTCATCCTATCAATATCCCTCTATGCCTACATACAGTGATACTAGTCAAAGATCAGAACCATATCCAGGTCAGTATTGTTGTTATGAGGGGCTGGAAAACTTTCACTAAAATCTGAAGGAGAGTAAGATCTCATTAAAAGAGTAAAAATCAATTCATTTTAAGAAATACTTTGACAGAAATTTGTGTTTTGCAATCTGTAGCATTTTGTTTATAAAAGTAAGAAATTCAGGCATAGTGATACACTGAGCACATGGACAAGAAATGCTTTATCTACAGAAAACAGGAAAGCACATTACTAAAAACAATATTTCAACCAACTAAAAGCTCTATTTGCATAAACCACCCCTTTCACATTCTAAAGGCAATGGACAAAAAGTAGACATTATTTTCTGTAAACTGGCCCTACTGCACAGATTAATTGGAATTTATGACTTTGCTGTTGAAGCAATTTAACCCCAGATCCTCTTGACTACAAGAAGACAAGTCACATAGTGAATACATGAAAAGTAAAGGGAAAAGCAAGATGAATAGGAAAACAAAGATGCATAAAATGGAACTAGGGACATCCAATTATACTGTCTTCTCATAAATGAATGTTTTACAAGATGTCATAGTTTAATTTCTAGTATTTCAATCTTTTCTAAATTTTAATAAACAAAATATTTCCCTTGCTATTAATTCAAACTTGTGATTATTTGGATTTTTTAAGTTTTGTATTCCCTTTAATTATAACAGCATGAAAACCAGATTTCTTTTTCACTTTTCTCGAGTATTCAGTAATTAAGAACTACCCTCTATAATTAAAATAGAATTATCTTGTGCTTTGAGAAGCATTGTAAATTCTTATTACTGTCTCGAGTGTGTTTTTAAAAATGTGCTTATGTAAACAACAAAGTTATCCAAGGATATCAGTGATATTTGGTCTATGAGACTTTGCCTGTGTGTCATAAGAGAGGGAGTAGAAAGTCAACAGCGAATCTTACATAGGTTTGCAGCATTTCAGTATTGCAATTTCGTGTATTTAAAGCTTCTAAAAGTGGCACAGCATTCAATTTTGGCTTTATGAAAGCTTCATTCTTTCCATGGGTTTTCTGCCACCTTTCCTCAAAGAAAGAAAAACAATAAACCAATATGAAACAACTGCACATGAGAGTCTTAACTAACAGATCTTTATACCCATGCACTCAAGACAAAATGAAAATTAAAAAAAAAAAAAAAAAGCAGAAACAAGAGACTTCTTTTGTTCCAGTCCAGGAAGATGCATCAACACTTTGGCCCACACATTAACATACATCGCTGCTCTCAGTTCAGCATAGAAAATAGCACCACAGCATAGAGAGTGCCCGCTCAGCACCAGAGGGACTTCAGTGCCTCATTTCTAAGCACAGAGCAGAAGCAGGGCTGCGTTCCTGCTGCACTCCCCTCCAGCACCTCTTCCATGAGTATACACCTGCAGGCAACATCGTTGCCCTAAGGGAAGAGATTTTTCCCTGAAATGGTCCATCAGAACATGGCTGTAACCAGCACCATTCCAGCATCACCCTGTTAATTTCCTGTCACTGGGGAAAAAAGAAAATACATTAGGCAGTGAAGTGTCTAAGGAGATACTTGAACGTGAAGCCATTTACTGAGGGTGTGAAGGAAACGACCAGAGAGAAGTCTGCCAAAATGGACATGGTCTCATTCACACCAAGGAGCTGCCTGCTGAAAGACTTGGGACAGCTCTGCAGACCCCGTGGACCTTATTTGCAGGCTTGCCACTGGCTCACAAACAGCAGGAACACAGTTGTGGGAAGCTCTGGCCTCTGCAACATGCACAGGCTGCTGGCATGTCTCGCCTTGCAGCTGCGGGGATGGATGATGCTGTGTGTCTGGGTGTTTTCTCCTGCTGCAACACCACAGCTGTTTTATCAGGCTGATACATTACCAACATCAGTTTCTATGAGACTGTAAATGCTTGGTGTTGTCATGGAGCCAGCATTACCTCTTTAAATGTAATATATCTGAAGCCTAGAGAAACCCCTGACTCTACACTGTAGGGAGAGATGAAAGCTCAACATACCTTAGGAAAATATTGTCAAAAGGAGATTTAGTTTAGAGCGTGACTAAAAGAACAGGTGAGCAGGGGAATCACCACTCTGCTGTATGAGAGCAGACACACAGCAGACATTGAAGGAGGAAACCAAAAGTGACCAAGAGTCACTTATCTGTATTATGAAGTCCCGAAAGCTTTATGCTAAATCAGTGCAGGATGGGTCCATGTACTCCCTTCCAGACCAAACAGACATCATCAGTCAAAGGGGACAGCCCAATCTAAGACAGGATCTAAACAACATCACCTCCATCAGCATAGCAACTTAAAAACAAAATATTCATGTCCAATTCCTTTTTCTGCCTAAAAAGCCCAAGGCATTGGCTGCAGGTACGCCCAATGCACCAACCCACTGGCCTATTTGCTATTCTGGGGTAAGCAAATCTTCTTCTGAACCTGATCATGATTTTCAGGTTTAACTTTAAAGGCCTTTGGGGGTGAATTTAATCAGAACTATTCTACAGAGAAACAGACACAAACCCTTTGGAAGACATTTTCTGACCAAATTAAAAAAAAAAAAAAAAAACGTTTGTAATATTTTGACCAGTTCAGCTTCCTCTAAAAATGAAATTCTGAGTAATCTTTTGTTGGCTTTAAACAGCCAGTCATGTCAGGATCAAGAGTGTACTGATGAAATTTTAAGACTGACTTCCTCAATGTGTTTGAAAACTTGTTTGTATGGAGGGAGGAAGGCTTTATTTTTTATTTTTTTTATTTTTTTCCCAAGACCTTCATATAGGAGGCTGAAGAGCTGCCTTTACAGCCTGGTAAGCCAGAGACACAAGGACTTTAATGCAAGCTTTCAAAGCCCCTTCACATTTTTGAGATAAAAAGATTGTTTCCATCTTTTGTTCCAGACTAATTTTAGAGGAATGAGTGGGGGTTTTTGTTGTGAGGACAGATGGTCTCAGAGGGACAAACCAGAACTTTTTATTCATCAGTTGTCTCTTTATCCCTCCTTATTTAAAAACAAGCTATCTTCTGATTTCTGGCCCTTGTCAAAGGAGTTTGCAACTGTATCAAGAGTATGGACTATGCTCTGTTAAGAAGGGGACATTGCAATTTATGAAAGCTCAGTTCACTACAAGATTGCAATGACTCACTCTTTTTAAGTCACAAAATTGAAGACAGATACTCATCAGGAGATCTGAATGCAACTGGCTTTTCAGCCACTGTCCTGCATCTTCATTTTTCAGCAACAATAAAAGAGTTACAAAAGAAATGGACTATAATTACAGTGATGTTGGCCAAGATAGAAGAGCTTCATGCAGTACACAACACCATGATATCCATTAGGAAAAGATACAGCAGTCACAAGGTAGGGAAGGAGTACTTTTGACAATGAGCAGACAAAAAGTACAAAGTCTTGCCTACTTGAAGTTAAACACAAGCACTCTTCACCCTTCCAAAAAAATAATAAAAAAAAATTACAGTAAGATGAAAGGATGGGAGAGCTCCTGCACCAGGCCTAGGACAGGGGGTTTGTTCGGTGTTTTCAATATTGTGTCAGTCTTGATGAAGTGGGGAGGGCTGGGAAGGAGGAAAGTTTCCAGGCACAGACTGAGGTACTCAATAGAGAAAAGGCTTTTCAGAGGCAGCTATTTAACACTCACACTGAAGCAGCACCTTTCTATTTCCATTCCCAATTCTCTTCAGTGAGATGAGACCAGACCTCCTAAAGACACCCAGCTCAGCCATCTCCGAGGCAGTGAATGAGGGCTTACATATCCAGGAAAGCCATTGTTAAGGGAAAAAAGAGTCCTCAGGTGTGAAACGAAAGTGCATTAAGCAATCAGTACCAAGTCCCCTTGCCCATGCCCCCACTCTGCTTTGACACAGTAATGGCCCCTTCGTTCAGTTTCATTGAAGAAAATAAACTTATCAAAAAGTTATTGAAGAATAACTACTGCAGACCATTGCCATGCAGTCATGTCCTTCCATAGCAAGTAGACAATGTCTTATAGAAGGAAATGCTATAATGAGGCACAGGCTAGCATATCTGTGAATTTTCTGCCTTCCAACCCTTATCAATAAAGGCATGTGAAAAGAGTGCTCAACAACAGTGTTCCTCAGTTTTCTTGAAACTGAAGAATCACCTGTGTAGCTCTAAAAAATAACTCAGCTGCCCTCCTATGCTCTGATACCATAACAATTTTCATTTACAATAAGTGAAAACTAGGATGAATTTTAAACCTTCATTTGGATGAAACTTATATCACTATTTTCTTCCTGTTTACCCTACTCATGCAGACCTATGTGGGAATATCAGGGTGTTTTAGGGTTTTTTAGGGTGGGATGGGAGTTTTTGTAGTCTTTTCAGAGGACTTCCTGAAGTCTTTTAGACGGGGAAATAACCCTCAGGCTATAAGAATATAACTTCTCTAAAATTCTCTTTGGCTAAAAGGGCCCGAGCAGAAAGCTGGGCTCAAGCTACCAAACTCCTGATGTAATCCAGACTGAAACAGATTGCAAGTATTTTGGCAGAAGATTGCAGACTTTTGATCTTAAGCCTGAAAAGCTTACCAGAGTACATGCCACAGAAAAACACCCTGCACCTCTACAAAAAGGAGTGTTCTCCCAGCATGCTTTTAATGCTCACTGGTAGGTCCATAGAGATGTTTAAGAGCGTTTCTCAGATAAAAGAATGCTTTTAACAACAAACAGCGTGGCAGAAGTAGATGGAAAATGGAGCTGAACAAACCAAGGATACAGGGAATAGTTACCCACAGAAATGAAGGAATTTTATTTCTTTGCCAGTCAAAAAATCCGTATAATTTGTTACTGTTTTGGAACGTTACCAGTGCTTTAGCTTTGCAAAGGGTAATTTTGTCCTATGCTCATTTCTTTTCCAGTTTCAAATTTAAAGACAACTTAAATGTTTCTTTTCAATACCATAGTGCTTAATTATGTAGTCAAACTAATGTATGAACTTTCTGAAGAAAAAAATAAACCGAGAAGCACAAAAGGATGGCAACTTTGCTGCCTTAAAAGGACATTTTTGATCTCATAGTAATGAAAACACAGGTTTCAGGCAACCAAGCTATCAGTGCTAGAAGTGGAGTCAAACAATTTTGGTACCAGTAATATGTTCATTTTTCAGAAACAAGACTATCCTGAGATCTGGTGTTTGGCTCCCACCACCTTGATCCTGCACACTCTTGAGTTCTCCTTGGCCATGAGGCACTTGTTAGGCACAAACCCTTGAGGAAAGGGGTTAGCAGTGCAGAAAAACAGTTCAGGCACAATATTGAAAGTTTTACCAAGTTATGGACATCCCAGAAGGCAATTGTATACTCTGAGAAAATATTTTGACTTTGTGGATTGTCTGCTTGGTAGAGTTTTCAGTACCACAGAAGTGGACCTAGAAAACCAGCAAGGAGCAGGGCCTCCAAAATTAAGCACTTCATATGAACTCAAATAAAATATATTATTCTACCTAAAGTGGAAAAATTCTGGGGGAAAATGATGGGGGAGGAAAGAGTGAATGATAAGTTTTCCACACTGCCTTCCTCAGTACCACCAAAGTCTGATTGTCAGGCTGGCTACTTCTCAGGCTGGAAAAGTTAGAGGAAGTTTAAAAAAAACCCCTAATGGCGGCATGGTATAGAGTGGGAACCACAAGGGAGTTGCTCTGAGGCAGTATCCTAGCCATAAACAGGCTTGGAAGTGTGAGCAGGGCAAATCCCTGCCATTTGCACTATTAGAATTGCAGGTGAATGTGCATGTTCTTTGTGAAGAAGCCACGAAAAGTGTCTCTGCAATTTTTCCTCCCCACAGGACTAATCTACCTTGCCCCCAGCAAGCCCCTAAAAGTTGCAATATCAACTTTGTGCCTTTGCTTTAAAGCTGACATTAGAGCAGAGGGTTTTGTAGTCTTTTCAGAGGTCTTCTTGAAGTCTTTTAGACTGGAAATAACCCTCCTAGTATGTGGATGTTAGGTGACACATGAGAGGGAAAATTTCAAATAATAGGCTGTGCCACTCTTGCTCTGAGAATTTTGCAGAAGACTCCAGTTTATTGTAAATTCAATGGAAAAAACAACCTGAGAAGCTGCACATGGATCTTCTGTTTGAAACGGTTGCTCAGAAGGAAGCACTGGACAAAGAAAATAACAACCAAAAGCATTAATCCTTTATAAAACAATCCCATTTAAGATAGTGATATTCATTGTGTATTCAAAAGCACTATAAACTCATGAAGCATATAGTTCAGTATTTTACTGCAAGTACTTTTATATTAAATTCATCATTTTTAAGTATTTGGGGGTGACCAAAATGCATTGAAATTAGCTAAATTTTAGACATAGCTTTCATGAAGTTTTATGAAACTATAAAATACCAAAGAAATTTTAAATTCTATTTCTCTATAGCCTTACTGCTCTGGAACAGCACCCATTTAAAAAGTTGCAGCCTTTTCCCAAGTCAGATCTTAAAGTTTGTAACAGATTCTTGCATTCTTCCACTGGTGCCTGCGTGATTAGGAGGTCAACCAGCTGATGGCACCTTTAGAAAACTATTTAGCATGTAGAAGTCATGATCAAGAGAAAGAAAAAGATGGAAAGAAGTACTGCAAACAGTCTCTGGATTCCCAGTTACCTTTGATTTAATATTTTCGGAGAGAGAAAAAAAGATTTATCCGCTACAAGAGGAAATCACTGATTACAGCAAGATGCAAGTTTGCTGTGCCGTTTATCTTGAGTCTGCTAGAATTTGTTCCCTCATGACAATGAATTCAAAGCCATTTACTCACAGATAATAAATTAGTGAAGTTTTGCTGGTTGGGTTTTTTTGTCCTTTACAGCTTTCCTGAATGATTGTAGAACCTGTAAACTCAGAAAACTGCAAGAGCTGAAGATTTACCAAAATATTTTATGGAATTTCTTCCAGACATAAAATATTACCAACAGTTCTAGGATTTGCATGAAAAGAATTCAGCAAAAGTACCAGAGAAAATTCCCACTTCTCATGCAAGATAGATAAACACAGGGTATCTGCAATAAGCACCCCGATACAGCAACACAAAGAATTCCATATAGAAGCTTCCAATGTAGTCCAGTTCATGGAAGGAAATTAAGACATCAAGGAGAAGTCATAAACCCACTTTTCAAGTAAATTTCAAATAAAATCAGCTTTTCAGGCAAAAAAAAGAGCTTCAGTATAGTGAAACCTTCATATGGCATCATCTCCTTTATCGAGTCTCCTGTATGAAACAAGTACCGACTGCTACTGAGTCTTCCTCATCCTATCTCTTGCACCAAAAGTCCCATTTTCTCTGTCCTTTTGATTGCCAAAGGCTTATCCTTTCATACATTTAAGATGTCATTCACATCTAAATCCAGCACTGTATCAGTTCATGTGTGGTCAAAAGAAGAGTTTGGTTGTCTCAGGCCAGACTCTGCGATCCCAGCCCCAGTATTTTATTTCCTTAAGTCTCAGCATTTCCCAGAGACTCAATTCTTTCTCCCAATTCTTCTATTGCATTTTTAAAAGGGGGGAAAAAAAATGTGATTTTCCTTCTTTTCTCTTGTTTTTGTTTCCAAATCATCTCCACTTGAAAAGACTATCCTTCTACAGCTTGGTAAGTATAGTCTTGTCTCACTCAGCCTTTCCTTAGTCAGATCAAGTGGGAGACTTGGAGATTATCTTCTCCAGCAACAGTGAAGATCACAATTAATCAGCAAACAGAGCTACATCAGGATATTTTTTAATAAATGCTATTATTAATACTGCCATAAGTGTACCAGAAGCTCATAATACACTGGAAGATGCAAGGATGAGAGGCAGTGGAGCCCCTGCTTTACTCTTTTATGCATAAAAAACTTTCTCTACCTCTTATTGTTGATATAATTAAGTTTATAAGGTCCAGATCTGCACCTCTCTGAATGCCTTTATGAAATTGATTCATCCTTGAAATATTCAAATAGCATCTTCCACCCTTGAAAGTAAAACCTTGTTCTCCAAAGAAATGTTAAGCGTGTCTGTGGAAGGCTTTCCCTGCAGACACTGCTTGCCCTTGTGAGTACCTAGCTGCTCTCTGCCACGTTTGAAAGATCTCAGCACCTTTGATACGAATGAATTTATTTTACGATACGACACTTGGTGGGTAGGGCTGCAGGCACATTAGGTCAGGTAAGGGAAAGGTTTCATGAGCCCAAACGAGTAGCAAAATTGATTTTGTAGTGTAAAAATGAGAGGTAACCACCTATATTAACCCAGTCTCCATCACTGGGGCTAAAGCTCTGACATCTAAGGGGAAATGGATTAAGCAGAGTCAGATATCAGCTCAACTGGGAGATGGCAGTTTGCAGCTGGAGGAGTGGGGTGTCAGGGGTCAGCTGCCATCTCTCCAGCTTTTAGTTACCTCACCTCAGCCCAAAGCTCTGTGTCCAGCCACAGTACCCAGAAAAAGGAGTCAAAACCCACCCAGAAAGTCTAGCTTTCATATAACACCCAAACAAAGGGTGTCCCAGAGCTCAGCAATGGGGTTCAACAGTGTGGATAAGTGACAGGATGGAAGCATGCTACAAACACTTACAAAAGGCATCACCTACTTTAAAGTCTTACAGCTGTAGGACAAACTAAACTTTCTCAAAGCTACAGATTTTCTCAACTCTTGTTTTACATTTGGGCAAGCCAGGGTGAAATTTACTAACTTCCTTATACATCTCATTCCACTAATACAAACGAACCTTTTGGCAAGAGTAAGAAATAGACTCATGAGGAGAACTTAGGAGCTTTCTAGATACTGAAGAGATACAGGCAAGGTACATAAGGGAGTTTTCCAAGCTTAGGAAGCAGCAAAGACCAAATACACAACTTCTGGTTTAAAACAGCAGTAGGCTACACAAAGCAAAGCTTTCCTGAAATACAAAATTGGCTGATTCATATCCAGTCTAATGCAAAAATGCAAAACAGTTTCACTTTGTGCTAGAAAAAAAAAGGCATTTCCCCTGAAGAAAAGGTGCTCAGTATAGAAAATCCAGCAAGTTTTAGCAAGGGTAGGATTTTGCAGCTACCACTTGCAGAGTCCTGAGTGAGCAAAAGCCCATCTGATCACAGATTCACAGAATTGTAGGGGTTGGAAGGGACCTCAAGAGAACATCTAGTCCAACCCCCCTGACAAAGCAGGTTCCCTACAACAGGTTGGACTGGGAAGCATCCAGGTGGGTTTTGAACATCTCCAGAGAAGTAGACTCCACAACCTTCCTGGGCAGCCTGTTCCAGTGCTCTGTCACCCTCACAGTAAGGAAGTCTTTCCTTAAGTTGGTATGGAACTTCCAGTGTTCCAGTTTTTGCCCATTGCTCCTTGTCCTGTCACTGGGTACTACTGAAAAAAAGCCCGGCCCCATCCATCTGGCCCCCACATTTCATGTATTTATAGACATTGATAAGATCCCCTCTCAGTCTTCTCTTCTCCAAGCTGAAGAGTCCCAGCTCTCTCAGCCCCTCCTTGTAAGGCAGATGCTCCAGGCCCCTCATCATCTTTGTGGCCCTCTGCTGGACTCTCTCTTGAAGATCCCTATGTTGACCTTACATATTTGGCCTGTTAGACTTGACTCAGTCAGAGACTTTGTACTACCAGTTTTTCAAAATCACAGTAATTGAAAAGTTAAGTAGTTGCAGACAAGTAAACAACTTCTGCTAGAAAAACATCATCATGGTCTTCCCATAAAGACTGAGGCTGTACAAGATGGAAGTTGTGCATTGACTAGGAGATATAAACAGAGCCATCAGCTACCATAGTTTGAATAACGTACCAGGATGACGAGTTGCAAAACCTTGCAACAGCAAGTTTCATTCCTCGGCTAGCAGCCAACACAGCTGTTCCCCCACTTCCCCCCCCACACTCAGGGGAGAGGACTGGTGGGCAAGGATAAGGAGGCTTGTAGGCTGAGATAAGAACAATTTAATAATAGAAATTAAAAAAACCTTACAGTAATGCCAATATTAAAATAGTAGTGATAGTGATAACAGTAACAACATATACAAATGAGTGATACACAGTGCAACTGCTCACCACCTGCTGACCAAGCCCAGCCTGTTCCCAGACAACGATCCCACAGGAGCGACAATCCCCAACCAAAACCGCAATCCTGGAAGAGTGAGAGCCCGAGCAAAAGCCAGAGAGAGCAAGAGAGGAAGAGACCCTCACTAATGTACTGGACATGACATGATATGATATGGAATATCCCATTGGCATATCCAAATGCCAATTTAGCTTATTAATTTAAATATTCCTCACCCCCTTAAATCTTGTGCTTGTGGACTAACAGAACACAAAGTCCTTCACTTCCAGTGACAAAAATGCAAACACTGGTAAGTTATCAGTGTCTCATAACGAGTCCCAGGCTGAAAGCAAACGCAGCACTATTCTAACTACTGAAAAAGAAACCCAGATCTGTTCCAGCTAAAAACCAGGACAATTCCACAGAAACCTAGCTGAGAAAGAACAATGTAAGAAAAAATACTTCACCTTTTGAAGGTTTGTCAAGTGGACTCAGCTCCATCCCTGTAACAGTTTGATTTGTGAACCTGTTTGGATGGCTGTAATGTAGAAACCTCCTTGAAGTCAAACCAGCATGATAATTAGAGCCTCTCTGCAGCTGTCTTTGAACGAAGAAGCAGATTTCTTAAACTTTACACTCTATTTTTACCTTAAAGTTTGTCTGGAGTTGAGAATATCTTGGGGTTTACTAATAGGTCTCAGGCATCTCAGTCTTGGACAAGTTCCCAATATGCTAAATTCAAGGTCAGGAGTTGCTGAAATATCACCCAGAGTCTTTCAGCATGTCATACCCATGTACCTGCAATGGAGGGGACATACTAGTAAGTGTCAGTCAAAGCTTCTTTGCCAAACAACAGGTTGCAGGGGAGAGGATATGGTAATTACGCAATTCCCATTGGAAATACGACAGAGACACTTTAAATATAAATTTTGTAAACAGCACTTATTTTTTTTCTCTGTTTTTTGGAAAGGTTATGCAATTTGTGTAATGGAGGTTATAGGTGATAACAAAATACATCCGTGAAGTACATCACGCCTGGAACAGAGTGAACAGAGATCAAGAAGGGAAGGAATTTAGCTTGTGCTCATCAATTAGTAGAGAAAGATTATCATAATTAATTATTATAACACAGCTGTTTAACAAGATGAACCGTCATTTATTCATGCCCCAGAGCAGAGCTGAAAATTTCCCATCAGAAATCTTTTTGACTGAAGAAACTGAAAATCATAAGAGGAACTACTCCACTTAATGTCAGGAATTTACTAGGATGGCAATGTATATTTGAATGAGCCACGTTCATTTTAAAAATCCACATTTTTTGCTCCTTTACCTCAGGATAATCATTACCAAAGTGATCCAACTCATGCCAAAGATCATCCTGCTGATAATGGCTGAAACAAGGGTTCATTCCGCAACACCGGGATTAGCTGACCGCACTGGTATCTTTGGGCTATAGTAGTTGCCCCAGAGCATCAGTTCTACCATGGTATGTAGGCAAATGGTGATGACAGTTTTATGGTGCAAGTCTTACAATGCAAGTCCAAAACTGATGGTAAAATTTAGTTAAAAACTACACTTTAAAACTGAAACATGTCCTCAGAAAAAAACTGTACTTTACAGAGGAGTAAAAAAAAAAAAGGGAAAGACCTGAACAGACTTACTGCTACCACGTAAAATAGTGATTTGTGGAACACACCATGCACCTGCTTGCTTTCAAGCCTGCCCAGCAATACAGTACATACACAGCAGAACACAGCAAAAGCATTTTGCTGTACCCTTACAGCGATCTCCCACTCTTCTTTGGGAACACAGTAAATGTAGCAGATCTCTGAAAAAATCCTCTTGATTTATCCATCCTCTTGATTCATTCATCATGTGGAAAATGTAAGAGTTTTAAACTACCCCAGACATTCAATATCTAATTGCTTTGTTCTTCAGTATATTAGCAATGCTTTTTTCCTCCAGCAATTGCAAATGCTCACATTAACTTATTCTGTATGTATAGCTAAATTGTTCCTGTCTCTTGGCTTTCCAGGCTTAAAATGGATCCTACTGATCTACATTGCCAATTAAAAGAAACACAGCTGCATATTCATCCTTTATAAAGTGCTTGGTTTAGGTTCATCATGTCACAGTCCAGTGCTTTCTTCATCTTTACTGAAAATCAGGTCTGAATAGGTGTCATCAGTCTCTCTGTTAAAAAGCTGATATGAAGAAATCATCTCACATGACTGACGGCACTTGCTCTGTGGTGGTACCATTTTCCAGCAGGCTTTTTCCAGGCCAGTCACTACAAAATGCACATCTGGTTGTTTTTGTTCACCTCCACCCTCATGCTCTTCAATTTTTCCCCTTTTCTCTCTTTTTTGAATTCCAGCGAGGCACTATTAACATTCCTTGATTTCAGTGGGATGGTCTCACCATTTTTGGCAAGATACTTGCTGAGAATAATCTCTTCCTACTTGAGCAGGCTATTTAATCATAGTTTAAAACATATTTGTTTTCCCCTTTCTTTTTCCTTGTTTTGTTTAGGGACTGAAGTACTGTGATACTGTAACCTCAAACTCAAGAGTACTTTTCCCTCAAGGACTCTTCTCTCATAACATTGCTCAGAATCTGTATGTTTGTTTTATTTGGTTCCCTCCCATAAAGTCAAATTTATCTGCATTTTGAAAATTATTGTCTAATTGCTAGTTACACTGGAGTTTATAATCTGCAGTAAGCGCTTCTGTAAGGAAGCTGCTGTATCTGGAACTCGTGGAGTTTCTAGTTCTTGACTTCTATGGTAACAAAAGCACACACATGATTTATGACAAGATCTTTTCTCTTGCACCTGTCTCCCTTTACACATCAATAGCATAAAAATTACTCATTAATATACAAGATAGATCTCAGTTGTTGTACTATAAAGCAAGACTTGATCACTCTAGTGTTCCCAATTGCCAATCACCTTTAAAGCCATGCCTCACCCACTCTTCCTCCACATTTGAACATCTACCCAGCAGTTTAAATCCATTTTAAACTCTGTGCCAGCATTTTTTTGATAAACCTTTCTAAGGCTGGCTGACATGTTATAAAAAGAAAATGTTTGCAAGCCAGCTTTCTAGATAGGCAGCTAAAAAATGACAGACAGACATCAAGCAGAACTGTCCATTAAAACTGGGAGAAACGAGCCTTAATGAGAATGGCTGGCTGACTTCAGAGGAGTGGATAGATCTCCGATCATTTCATTCTCATTAACTAACCCTGCAGCAGAACAGAAAAATTAATTGTATTTCTAATTCCTCTCAGAATGATAACAAAAAACAGGATAAAACCTTACTGAAATATTAATTAATATCAAATTTCCTCACAAGATGGACAGTAAGACATGGTCACAAGTGTAACTCCCTGTGGTCACTGGACTTGCTGAACCCTGGGTGTTTCAGCTCTTGTGAAAAAGATAGAAATTTTTTCTGTTTGGTTCTCCAACCCCCTCCCAATGTCTCAGCCCACCCAGGTGAGAGCCTTTGTTCCTCTTTTAGGGAAATGGTTTAATGGTGGCCTAGGCAGTGTTAGGTTTACAGTTGGACTTGATGATCTTAAAGGCCTTTTCCAACCAAAACAATTCTATGATGTCAAGGAGGGAAAATATCATCAAAGCTGATCAAGGCCATGGCACATGTGTGCATACCTCTTGACATCTCTAAATTGCCTGCTAATGATTCTGCAATTGCATTATTCCCCTTTTCCCCACCAACACCACCCCATTTACTCTCCCCTCCTCTCCAAGCTAGCTCTTAATCATGAATAAAACCCTACAAGAAGCCTTCATTTATCTAAATCATCCTGTGCTTCCTGGCTAAACGAGCTGCTTGGCTTCAGCCACAGCAGCTGCAGTTTGCACTGTTCAGCCTTTCAGGACAGTTCAGCTCACTGAAACCCACTCTGAAAAAAAGGGCAAGAGATGTCTTCCTCATTTGACAAATACACATATGTGGTAAAAAAAAAAAAAAAAGCTGCCCCTCTGCCTCAGTGGAAAGTCACTTGCCCTCAGAAGCTCTCTAATAACACACACAGATCTTAATCCAGGGCTAACTGGAATTGAAATATTTTGCCTTCTACACTACACCTCACCCCATATGCTTGTACAGTGGATAGGTTTTAAATGTCTATTTGTTACCTTGGGATTGTGCTATCTGACCACTGGCATATGAAGAGTCAAGGAATCGTGCAGCACAGCACCGATGGGTCCAGTTCCTTTACGATACCCTGAGGAAAGCCACAGTCACACACCATAAGGCTTGTTTTTCTAATGACATCCCCCTTTTACTGCCAACAGACAGCAGCAGTGCAAATTGTGCAGAACCTAGGGGAGAGGGGAAAGGTATTTCCCATGACTCATTTTTCTGCCCCATCAAACACAAGAGGTGTCAGCAACAAGAGGCTCTGGATCTCCACTCATAAATTTTGGTGTAGAATTGCACATCTTGGGCTCTCGTTTTTACTTCATGTAACTTTAAATTATTGCATAATCACACTTTGAGGGGTTTGAGCTACAGTGGACATTCATAGGAGCTGGAGGGCCTCACCCAGCAAAATAAATGAATAAAAATGCAGAGCAGCAGGCAAAACAGAGGCTCTGTTGTTCCCAGGTGCTTACATCACAGAAGTGCTAATTACAATAATTTGATGTTGCACAGATTGTAGCACTCCACCAGGTTAATTAATTTTATCATGGTAACAAATGATTTTTGTTTCTAAGTAGGCTGTCCAGTATTCTCCTTTCAGTGAAATGATCATTAAAATTTCAATTAAATTTCAGAAAAAAATTTGCATGTGAAGTATATAAGTATTTTGAGAAAGCTTTCCCAATGTTTCAGCTGTCTATTTAAAAACACAGGGAGTTAATTTCTGTTAATCAGTCTTGACATACACAATCACACCTAAAACATGCAAATCATATCATTCTTTATACATCTATACATCATCCCTAGCACCAGACTGTACAAGACAATCTTAAAAGAGGCAAGGAGGTACTCAGATTTGAATGCATTACTTCTTTATTTTCGGAGCACGAAAACATGCTGATGATGAACAACCCCACAGCTGCAGAAACAACTGGTGTTTTTCCTCCTGACTGCCTCCATCAGCATCCTCACAAATGACTTACACACCATTTTTTCTGAATTACTGAAACACTCTGCATGTACAGCCACATGCATATTGATGGTCTTCTGTTATCAGATGCTTACACTACAGAACTAATTACAGAATTGGACACTGCCTAGATGATAGTCTGTTAAATTAATGAATTATAACTCAGTCATTTATAGCACCACAAAGCCCTGTTGTGGTTCCATTTTATTTTGGGGTGGGTTTTTTGTTGGTTTTGTGGTTTTGGTTTTGTTTTTAATAATTTTGATTCAGACCATTAGGGTGTTAATGACTTCCCCATAGACACAAAAAGTAATATTACTTCAGAAAAAAACTTATGGGCAGATATTTAGAACTCATTCAGGAGCTAACACAAAGAATGCAGCTTCTTTTAGGCATGGGTCGAGCATTTGCTCTTTCATATTATATCTGCTTCAAGTAGAAATATGCAAAATAAAAGAACAGAAGAAAAATGATTGGATTATTTGAGGGAGAGACCCAAGTCCTTAATTACAACCACTTTGATCAATGCCCATTAAGTGCTGAGTGTTTCTTGCAACAGGAGTGAAGGAGAGCTGGAAGACAACCAGCACCTTGCCAGGCTAAGCTCTGCTGGATAGTTTCTGCTAAACTCACAGCAGCAATTGGAGTAACCTCTGTTGACAGTGAATGATACAGCAGGCCAAGTTCATCCTTGTGAGAAATAAAATTAATGTTTTTCAAATCATAACCTACTTAAAATTCTACAATTTTTGTCTTCTTTTATTTGTAATGTAACCTTATGCAAATTATAAGAATTCTCCCCCTTTTGAGTGCAGGAAAGATTAGATTTTTAATTTCACCAGCTACATTGGAAAAATCTAATAAGGGCTTTTTATTTAATTACGCTTCAAATTAATTCCCTTGAAGGAAAAAATTGCACTATCACCTCTGTTTTATTTTAACAAATAAGGGAAATAAAGAAGAAAAAAAAAATCTATGTGATATAATGCACACAGGACGGATGGATTGATCTTAATATTAATGAGCTAGGAGCTAACAGTTATTAAACAGAAGAAGAAATAATCCCTTCATGTTTTTAACATGACAATGGTGGATCTATGAACCAAAACTCCAAGGACAATTGAACTCCTCCACTATAGAGAAGCAATGCCAGGCCTGCAGCTGTCAGTGCCCCCATGCTGAAAGGCCAAATGTCTGCCTATATGACCTGACTCTGGGCAAAGACTTTTAAATTCTCTGATCCTCTCAGGCTTTGTGTCTGTCACTTGGAGTAGTAATACTTATGGCAATTGCATCTCTGGTGATATTATTGAATTAGTTTTCTCATTTGAGTGAGCAATTCTTTTTCTTGAATGTACAGTAAAAACACAGTATATCCAAAAGCATGAGCATAAAATTCCATGCAATTTTACTGGTTTACTGTTTTATAAATAGACATGCACTTTGAACTTACATCTACATATAGTTGACAGCCAAAAGAGACAAATTAAGATGAGATTTAACACATTAGCTGTAGCTAGATGACCAGATATAACTAAAATCAGAATCATTCCATTATCAGAAAATAATGTATGTTTGCAAAGCCTGCTTATCTGACATGGTATATATAAAATACTTTATTGCTGTAGCAGCCAGAGCATTTCTTTAGAGGCTCGCAGAACTGAACTGCAGTCCCACAGCAGAAGAAATTGCTGTGTCATTCAGCCCTGGTTGCAGAACTGCATTCTCAGACACTTTCATTTAAGCCACTGATGCACTTTCCCCAAACACACTCCTGGAGCTTCAGAGTGATGGAGAAAATACTGGAAAGATGAACTACTAACAGACCTGGGGTTTTTCTAAAAAAAGGCCATTAACATCGTTCTGGTATTTTTCTTCTTAATCACCTATGAAAGGTAAATGGAAAATGCAAACGTCATGCATTTTAGTTCCTGTAAAACAAAATTAGATTTCACTCTACACACTTTGGTTGCAGCATTGTCTATATACTGAAGGATTCCATGTTTAAAAAAGAAAAAAAATAGAAAAACAGTTCAAAAAGGTGCATGCAATGTGTGTTTTACTTCAGTGACTATGACCTTTAAAAATATTCCAGCTGCTGTTTGATTTAACATTTCAACAGCAAATACATTTTAATGCACAGAGGACCATTCTCAAAGTTCACAAAACTGTTTGCATAGATGAAAAAAGGACTAAAAGACTGTAACAGGGAAAAAAAAAATAGCTGTAGGTTCCTTGCACGTGTAGAATAATCTGAAACAAGCAAATTTGTTTATGCAGAGTCTGACACCACACTCTTCTGTTCAATCCCAGCTCCACACCAGCATTTTATAAACAGCTTGGTTCAAAGTTCACATACACCACCAGGAAACCTTCCACTATTTCAATGGACTATTTCACTGGATTAAATCCTTCTCACTTCCATTAGGCATTTTCCTGCAGTTGTGTCACAGGGCAGAATCAGAGATTTTGTAGAAAGAACAGACATCTCATGAGGAGAGCACGGAAAACATCAGAGTATAGAAGAGGTTAGACCATCACCATCCCCTGTCCCCTGCCCTGATGGGGATCACACTCCAGTTCACTTGTTTTACTGACAAGTTTAGACTTGGCATGATCCCAAAGGCAGATCACTCTCACTTCAGCAGAAGTACCTACTGTTCTTCTGCATGTGTCTTGCAGGTATTTTGGCTTCCTTTATTGTTGCTTAGCAAGCATCTCCCATGCACTGATCTACAGCTTGATTCAATCATCTGAACATTACCACCTGGTGCCACCTGAGATGCCTCAGGGAATCCCACCCGCCAGCACAGGCTGGCTGGTGTGACTGAATCTCTAGAGCATCTCAAGTTGCACTAAACACCCTCACTCAGGTAACTAAAATATGTCCATTGTGTTAGAAGATTTCCTACTCACCTCCCCAGTGTGCTTGAGACCATATACCTTGACCTTGCATTGTCTCCACACAATCCAAGTCTCAGGCTTCACTCTTGGGCCAGGGGACTGGCAGGGCTCTTGGCAAAGTGGAGCCATGGAGACAACACTGTGAATGAAGGCAGCTCTTAGAAGCTCAGTCTTCTCTCTCTTTGGGTTGAGGATAGGAAACTCATCTTCTTGCTCAGGAGCTCAGTACAGGCTCTTGACCCAGCAAGAGAGCAGTCACAGTGCTGAGCTGTGATGATAGCGCATAGTCCATGCACTGAGAAACAAGAGGTGGATGCGCCAGACAAGGCAGGCACTTCTTCCTCCTCGTAGGATACTGTGAATTTACACACTCATTCTCTTTATGATGGTGTCCTGGTTTTTAGCTGGAACAGATCTGGATTTCTTTTTAGTAGCTAGAATAGTGCTGTGTTTTGCTTTTTAGCCTGGGATTTGTTATGAGAAACACTGATAACTTACCAGTGTTTGCATTTTTGTCACTGGAAGTAAAGGCTTTGTGTTCTGTTAGTCTACAAGTGCAAGATGTAAGGATGTGAGGAATATTTAAATTAATAAGCTAAATTGGCATTTGGATATGTCAATGAAATATTCCATATCATATCACGTCATGCCCAGTATATAAGTGAGTGGCTCTTCCTCTTTTGTCTCTCTCTACCTTTCACTTGGGCTCTCGCTCTTCTGGGATTGCAGTTTCGGTTGGGGATTGTCGCTCCTGTGGGATCGTTGTCTGGGAACAGGCTGGGCTTGATCAGCAGGTGGTGAGCAGTTGCACTGTGTATCACTCATTTGTATATGTTGTTACTGTTATCACTATCACTACTATTTTAATATTGGTATTACTTTAAGTTTTCTTTTATTTCTATTATTAAATTGTTCTTATCTCAGCCTACAAGCCTCCTTATCCTTGCCCGCCAGTCCTCTCCCCTATCCCCTGGGGGTGGGGGGGGAAGTGGTGGAATGGCTGTGTTGGCTGCTAGCCAAGGGCTAGCCCAGTGAAACTGTCACAGATGGTTCATTTTCCTAGCCAGAACTAGACAGAAGGGGTTTCCTTCCTTGCAGGTAGCAGTATTTTCAAGCCCATTATATCCAACTCTCGTATACATATTTATTATAAAAGGACTCTACTTTTTTTTTTCCTGTTTATATTTAATTTCCCACTCACTATTACCATTCTGTAGAACCCATAGGTGACTTTTGTAATATAGAGTGCTTTAGACATGCAGTCAGCATATGAAGTGCTTTTTCTGTTTCACTGCCCTCTCCCTTCACCAACATCCCTCACCAGTCTCAGGGGCTTTTGCTGATACAAGCAATCATTTATGTTGACTGGAATTGTACTGGAGGCAAAGCTCCCAGCTAAAGCCATCGACTTCAACTTTAGAAAAAAAAAAAAAAAAAACCAAAACCCTGTGCTGCCAGGATTGGGTATTTTTTTGTTTGGTTGGGGATTTTTAGGTACAATTTGCCTATTTGTTTGTTTGGTTTTTTCCTTTTTCTGCCAAACTGTGAACACTTGGTCCTTACCCACATCTCTTGGTCAGTTCAAGCTCAGGTAGTGCTTGAACTAAGCACGAGGTGATATGCCAGCTCTGGACACATATCGGTGGCTGCTTCTGCATCTTCAGTGCTGCCAGTGTTGTCACTAGCTTAGACAGCTCAAGGTCTCCAATGTACCCAGGCGGTACAAATTCCTTTGGGGTTTTTGCTCTGTCATTAGCAGTACCTGAAATGCAGCCTCTTCAATTAAAAAAGAAGCACGATAAACAGTCTCTATGAAATATTATCAGTTTGGGCCTTTGGGTTTTTTCCCTCTTCACCTAAAATAATGCACATACATTGCTGAAAGGCCATGAGACTCCTCGTTTACCTCAGCTTTTGACATAGAAAGCTAGGTGGGTTGTTTCTTTTTCCTAGGTCTAGAAGCATAATACTGCTCTAATCTCTCCAACTGGGCAACTGCTGTTTTTATGGATGTTGTTTATATTTTTCTGCTGTTGCATTATTTAAACATTCTGTCACAGACAGTGGCACACACGCTAAATATTTTAAAAATCAATAAAACAAAACCCCTTTGAATTACCTGTGCAGGGGAAAGTTTTTCCATGACTGTACTGGTTTTCACGTTTCTAGCAGACAACCTTACTGACACTCTGTTTATGCTTGTAGACATTTGCAGCTAAAACTGAGCTTCAGGAAAAAATACTAATGAAATATTGGCAAGTATGCTTGAAATTTTTCATCTAATTATTCATCAAATTAATCAGCTCAATTCCCTTTTGAAAATATATTTTGGAAAATTCAGAAGCAACAACACAGCATACTAGAAAAATGAGACCGAGAATGCAACTCATCCTTGGACTGATGCTCCTTTATCCTGCTTTCTAAGAGGATAGACAGCTCAAGATCAGGTTTTATTGAAGGATCTGAGAAAGCTTTTCTTGACTTCAGTATATGAAAATCTGCCTTTATTGAGGATGGATTTGAATTACTGTTATCTCTCAAGACCTAAAAAACAAAGAAAGTATTTGTTTTTAAAGAGCAAGTTCACAGTTCTTCACAAGGATTGACTCAGTGACCAGTGCAGCTACAGATGCTTTTACTTATTCGAGGAAGAAGCTTTCACAGCTTGAAAGAAAGAAAATAATAATTAAAAAAAAAAAAATGTCTGAGTCTCTCACAGAAGGGCAGCAAGAGCAATTGTGTGATTACTTTCCAACCAAATGCTAACAGGTCAAAGGTAAAATAGCAAAAATAGTTCTCTGGAGAACTGGTTTGAATGCCTATAGTGCCTTTTGCTCCTAGTAATAATTTTTTTGTTGTGCCATGCTTAATTGTGTTGTAAGGAGTTTCCTGTCAGCATCTCTTCAAGATACAGTAATACTGACATAGAGATGGCTCCAGGAGGGGAGCTAAAGGTCTGAACATAGAGGAGATTTAAAAAAAAAAAACAACACCCCCCCCCAAAAAAAAACCTCACACACCACACCAGATAATTTCTCCATCCAAAAGGTTGTTATAGTGCAGGATTCCATCATAGGATGCTGTAACTATGAAGAGTTGGGTTCAAAAGGGTGCTGGACAAATTTGTGCAAAACAAATTAAACCTGAAGATAGATTTTGGTGCATAGAGACATAAATCCCCTCCAGAAGTCCCTGAACTTTACTGGATGCTGGTAAAGCACTTCAGAGCATCATTAAGGTTATCCTTCCCCTGTTCTCTGGCTTTCTGGGGCTGCCTGCTCTCTGCTCTTTTTGTGCCAAACAGACTTTAGGCCTCGGCAAGTACAGCCTTCCTCATGGTCCCATACTCTTCCTCCTGGCACTGCTACCACTCCAATTAGCTGGCAATGAGCTGGGAAGGCTGCTCTGATACAGCAACAGCATGATGGGAATAAAATGAGTCACTAAGGGAGCCATAAAAATCACATTTTAGTTATCACATCACAACTTCTCTAAGCAGGCCAGTCTTACAACACATAATCAAACTTCAGTGGCAAAAAGCTTTGTTTCCTAGGAAGTTTCAAGCAACAACTCTTGCAGCATATTTTCCCAAGCCCTACTGCCAGGAGCCCCTAGATAAATAACGTCCCAAGTCATTCATAGCATAGTCATCTTCCCATAGCTATTTGTTCAAAGAACAGGCTTGAAATATCCAAAGAGCTATTCAGTGCTTTGACAGAATGTTACAAATATTTATTGATTTCACCTCCCACAGACTCAAGTGTTCAGCCTGTTATCCAGCATGAAGGTACATATCCCCCTCTTAAGTCCTGCCAGAAAAGTAAAGGATTTCTGCCAAACTAGTTTATTGCTATTCTCTTTCCCTGTGGCTATCAATGCCACAGAGACCTGTACGTCAGCCTTCTGCACAGGGATTGATTTTATCCTCCAGCCTGCTACAAACAGGTGGGTGGGATTGAGTGGTGCCGTCCTGACAGACCTGCTTTTCCCCCAGGGTAGCACTAAGAACAGAGCACCCTCTTCACCCTAATCCAGCTAAATATTTATAACCAATATTCTTCCTGCAAACTGCAGATGTACATGTTTTCATGTGACAGAAGCAACCATTACAGGGAGAGTTACAAACCAGCAAGGTCACCAGGTGATTTCCCATATAATTCATCCTATTAACTCCAGCTTAATTAAGTGCCAGACACCCCAATAACAGGAGACCATAAGAGCTAGCTTCATAAACACCCACTGTACTTGATAAAAACCAGACTTAAAGAAGAGATATCAATGGTGTTATCTCTTTCTTTATTTAAAAACAGGCCCAAGATGAACAGATAGCCAGAAAATTTCCTTTGAAATTATTACATATTCACTGCTTCAGTTTCACAAGCTCACTGTTCATTGTGCCCTGACAGACACTCTGCACAATGCATGCTTATAAAGCTATTATCTAAATCTGATGGTTCACATTCCCTGAGGTTTTGTCCATGTACATTTAACATAATGCTTATCAGCTGTAAGTACCATAGGGATGGGATTTTTAAATTATTCCAAACAGCCTGTAACAAAATTGGCCAAATAAATTGTTATCGTTTTAGATTCAATTAATCATACATACAATTTTGGTACTGTTATCCACAAAAAGGCCCTTAAGATGCTTTACTTGTTGTCCACTTATTAAGCAAAAGAATTATGATCCAATTGTTACTGTATTTATTCCCCCTTACAAAGGATTACCAATCACTGACAACTATTGAACAGGGAAAGAAAAAAAATCTCTTTAAATCGCAATTTCTCTGTTGTTTTTTTTTTTTTTTAAAATTTCAGTTTTATTAATAAGCCTTCTCTTTGTCTTTTAAATAACTGGTGGTTGCTTAATCACAAACATACCACAAGTCTTGTTATGCTAACTCTCTCCTCCCACATTTATGAAGAGCAGCCCAGAAGGCATTAGTTAAACCTCTCTTTCGAAGTACTGTTCTTATGTCATGGACCTTTCTTCTAACGTGATCACAGAATCACAGAATGTCAGGGATTGGAAGGGACCTCGAAAGATCATCTAGTCCAATCCCCCTGCCGGAGCAGGAACACCTAGATGAGTTCACACAGGAAGGCGTCCAGGTGAGTCTTGAATATCTCCAGAGAAAGAGACTCCACAACCTCCCTGGGCAGCCTGTTCCAGTGCTCTGTCACCCTCACCACAGAGAAGTTTCTTCTCAAGTTTAAGTGGAACCTCCCGTGCTCCAGCTTGCACCCATTGACCTTTGTCCTATCATTGGACAACACTGAGAAGAGCCTGGCTCCATTCTCCTGACATTAACCCTTTACATATTTATAAACATTAATGAGGTCACCCTTCAGCCTCCTCTTCTCCAAGCTAAAGAGGCCCAGTTCCCTCAGCCGTTCCTCATAAGGGAGATGCTCCACTCCGTTAATCATCTTGGTGGCTCTGTGCAGGACTCTCTCAAGCAGTTCCCTGTCCTTCTTGAACTATGGGGCCCAGAACTGGACACAATATTCCAGATGTGGCCTCACCAGGGCAGAGCAGACGGGGAAGGAGAACCTCTCTTGACCTACTGACTACACCCCTTCTAATGCACCCCAGGATGCCATTGGCCTTCCTGTCCACAAGGGCACAGTGCTGGCTCATGGTCATCCTGCTGTCCACCAAGACTCCCAGATCCCTTTCCCCTACACTGCTCTCTAGGAGATCATCTCCCAACCTGTACTGCAACCTGGGGTTGTTCCTGCCCAGGTGCAACACCCTACACTTGCCCTTATTATATTTCATTAAATTTTTCTCTGCCCAGCTCTCCAGCCTGTCCAGGTCTCTCTGGATGGCAGCACAGCCTGCTGGCGTGTCAGCCGCTCCTCCCAGCTTTGTGTCATCAGCAAACTTGCTGACAGTGCATGCAATTCCCTCATCCAGGTCGTTGATGAATGTACTGAATAATACTGGTCCCAGTACCGACCCTTGAGGGACTCCACTAGACACAGGTCTCCAACTAGACTCTGCCCCATTGACCACCACTCTCTGGCTTCTTCCCACCAGCCAGTTCACAGTCCATCTCACTACCTGATCATCCAATCCACACTTTCTCAATTTGGCAGCGAGGATGCTGTGGGGGATCGTGTCAAATGCTTTACTGAAATCAAGATAGACCACATCCACTGCTTTGCCATCATCTAGCCACCTGGTTATGTCTTCATAAAAGACAACGAGCTTGGTCAAGAACAACTTCCCCTTGGTGAAGCCGTGCTGACTGCCCCTAATGACCCTCCTATCCTTGATATGCCTAGAGACGGCACAAGGATAAGTCGTTCCATCACCTTTCCAGGGATGGAGGTGAGGCTGACCGGTCTGTAGTTACCCGGGTCCTCCTTCTTGCCCTTTTTGAAGATTGCAGTGACATTTGCTTTCCTCCAGTCCTCAGGCACCTCTCCTGTTCCCCATGACTTAGCAAAGATGATGGAGGGTGGTCTAGCACTGACTTCAGCCAGCTCCCTCAACATCCACGGTTGCATCCCATCTGGACCCATAGGTTTATGGATGCCCAGGTTGCTTAATTGATCCCTAACCCAGTCTTAGAAAGGAGGCAATATGCTTTTCACTCTCTTGTTTTCACATAGTTTAGAGTCCATGTAAAGCAACAAAATGAGAAATTATGCCTCTGTAAATTTTAAAAAACATGGGTTTAGAATGTCTTCCTGCCTGTGACACCATTTTCCTGCTGCTTCTGCTTGCTGACAGCAAGGGAAGTTCCACCTGAACATAAGGTATCATATCTTCTCTCAGGTATTTGGGATGTATAAACAATACTAAGGGAACATTAGAGAACTTTGTTTTGCAGAACTGTCTTTCAGAGTTTGAAGACAGAAATGAATACATAGCAAAGAAGTGATAACCTTTGGTCTTGCATTAAATAAGCTTTAAATCACATTGGCAAAGTATTGCACAAAAAGGAGAGCAAAAAGGGTTTTTGCCAAATAATGTTTACAAAGTTAACATGATCCTTCTGCACAGTTTGAAGTTCATGGTGGTCTTCATATGCTAGCCTACTTCCTTCTGAAATTCAGACCAGAAATTATCTTTCAAAATTTACATGATGGATATATATATAAATTTTCCATTAAAGAGTTGGGGGGGCGGGGGGTGGGGGGGGGGGGGGGGGGGAAGAAGAAAAAAAAAAAAAAAAGGGGGAAAAAACCCCACAGCCCAACAACTTGTTTGGATAAACCTATTTTTCCAGATTCTCAGATGGTTTATTCATCATTGATCCTGTATCTTCAGCAGGATTAAATTAAGAAAAAAAACAAAAAACTTTTTCTTCTTATTCTCGCATTCCACTAAACAGAATACTTGGGAGCTGACAGTGCAAAAAGCATGTGCCAGCATTTCTGTCTCTATTTGAAAATGAATAACAAAGTGGTAGCATTTCATCAAACCTCTGCCACCTAGTAATTATTTCCAGAGTATCCTTGAGGCTGACTTTAGGCTGACTACCAGTTACTAATTTTTACTTTAACTAATTTTATATGACAAAAAGGCTTGAGAGGAACATAAAATTTAATGCAAGAAAATTATAGTCTCTTACATTATAATGGATTGCTGTTCTTACAAATAGTGTATCTACTTTCTTCTCTTACTTCAGTTAGCCTTTAGAGAAAAAAGTTTAAACCTTAGAGTACTCACTTGTAATAACCAGTGATCTTAAAAAAAAAAAAAAAAGCATAAATTCACTTGTTTCAAATTCACTGGGAATTCTACAAATAACAAATAGCTTGAAATAAATCTTGCTCTGTAACATCAGACTCCCCATGATATAGAGCATAAGGAAAAACAATTCTGTGAAGAGCTATAGGGAATTTTGGGTGCTATTTTATTATAATCATCTAAGTTTTAATAGGCAGATGAGTAAACTGAAGAACCAGGACTTTGCTTTACAAAAAAGAAAAGCAGAGATGTGTGTTGGAGACTAAATAAAAATTATATTTCTCAGACACCATGGAAAGGCTTTCATTTCACCTTTGTTATTAGTGATTTTCTGTATCACTGAAGAGACATTCAGAGAGAATATGGTTTCAGCCTTAAAAAAAAAACAAAACAAAACCCAAAAAAACAAAACCACCACAACCCACACAGTCCCCCAGTAACAAGCAAATTATACAGCTCATTGTACAGATGCAAATGAAGCCACCACTAAAGATATATGCAGAGGATTCAGTTCTTCTTTTGACCTTAGCTCTTACATGCTGATTGTCTGTTTTATTTCAAATGGTTGTTCCTCAGCCAGTGAAAAACACCTGCTGTTTCCATAGATGTTAATCTTCCTGCAGCTGAACAGGAGCTCTGTTCCAACAGCTCTTTCAGAGAATCTAAGGATTTAGGATGCTACAGACACCCATTTTCTTTGGCATAGTTTATTCCCTTTTTGAAGCCACGTGTAGATATACCCCTAGAAGGATGGGATAAACCAGGCACAGCAAAGTCTGCAGAGCACTAGTAAAACCTTTATTCCCCTATCTGTGCAATTCAGTTCATAAATATCATAGAAATTCTGGAATTGAAAATGCAAAAGCTTCCAGGGAGACATTATTGTGGCCTTTCCATACATAAAGGGAAGCTTATAAGAAAGACTGAGAGAGACTTTTTACCAAGGCCTGTAGTGGCAGGCCTTGGTAGACAGTACAAGGGGTAATAGTTTTAAACTGAAAGAAGGTAGGCTTAGATTGGACATAAAGAAGAAAATTTTATTATGGTGAGGGTGGTGAGACACTAGAACAGTTGCCCAGAGAAGTTGTTGATGCCCCATTCCTGGAAGTGTTCAAGGCCAGGTTGGATGAAGTTTTGAGCAATCTGGTCTAGTGGAAGGTGTCCCTGCTCGTGGCAGGGGGGTTGGAACTAGATGATCTTTAAGGTCCCTTCCAAGCCAAACCATTATATGATTCTCTTTTTTGGCTTTGCTTCAGCTCATGAAGATTCAGAGAAAAAACTCATGAGCTGAGTGTCCAAGTCCATCTTGAACCACATTGAGTCAGAGACCACAGAATAAGGGGGAAGCCGCTGTTTCATATCCTAAAAGGTGAAACAGCTTGCAGATTTGCAAGAAAGCACATTAAGGATTTCTGTTTAACCAGAAGGGCTGCAGAGCTGACATCTCTTCCCAGACAGCTGACAGCTACTCATGGCGAAATGCCTGCAATAACCAAAAGTTATCAGAATAGG
Source organism: Caprimulgus europaeus (assembly GCA_907165065.1). The sequence continues at coordinate 42,328,582 of OU015525.1, read as the reverse complement.
TATTTTCCCCCCTGACACTGAGATCTGTCCCCTACCAAACTAACTCACCAAGTTAACCTTTTTCACTGTCTATAATTTCCGGTAATTCATTTTATGCTGTATTTTATATACCTAAAGAAGGAAGCTGAGCAGTAAATGACTGTCGTGAGTGTCATCATATTTCTTTTAGGCTTGCTTCCCAGAAGAAGAAATCAACCCAGTGTACATACTCAAGTTATAATAAAAATGCTTAAAATTTAGCCCACCAAGGCTCTGCAGCTAATACAGCACACATGGGATGATGGGCCTATTTCAGGCAAACAAGCAAGATGTTGTTAGCATGCACAATGCCTAGCAAAAACAGCAAGAGTCCCCACTGGGGCAGGTAGAATCACAGAATGATTGAAGTTGGAAGGGCCCTCTGAAGGTCATCTAGTCCAATCACTGTGCTCAAGCAGGGACTCCTAGAGCACATGAACCAGGATTTTGTCCAGATGTTTTTTTAATATCTCCAGGGAGGGAGATTCCACAAACTCTCTGGGCAACCTGTTCCAGTGCTCAGTTACCTTCACAGTAAAGAAGTTCTTCCTTATGTTCAGGTGGAACTTCTTATGCTGCAGTTTATGCCCATTGCCTCTTGTCCTTGTTGGGTGCCAATGAGAAGAGTCTGGCCCCATCTTCTAAACACTCTCCCTTTAGATATTTATAAACATTAATCAGTTCCCCTCTGAGTTGTCTTTTCTCCAGGCTGAACAGGCCCAGCTCCCTCAGCCTTTCCTCATATGAAAGATGCTCCAGTCCTTTAATTATCTTAGTCACCCGTTGCTGATCATGCTCCAGGAGTTCCCCGTCCTTCCTGTACTGTGGAGCCCAGAACTGGACACAATACTCCAGGAGGGGCCTCACCAGGGCTGAGTAGAGGGGGAAGAGAACCTCTCTCGACCTGTTGGCAACACTCTTCCTTACACAACCCAGGATACCATTGGCCTTCCTGGCTACAAAAGCACACTGCTGGCTTATATTTAACTTGCTGTCCACCAGGACTCCCAAGTCCTTCTCCACAATGCTGCTTTCTAGGAGGTCAGCCCCCAATCTTTACTGCTGCATGGGGTTATTTCTTTCCACATGCAGGACCCTGCACTTTCCTTTGTTAAACCTCATGAGGTTCCTCTCTGCCCATCTCTCCAGCCTATTGAGGTCCCTCTGAATGGCAGTGCAGCCACCTGTCGTATTCAAAACTCCTCCCAGTTTAGTATCATCAGAAAATTTCCTGAGGAGGCACCATGTTGCTTCATCTAAGTCATTGATGAATAGGTTGAATAATACTGGACCCAACCCCACTGGATACAGGCCTCCAGCTTGATTTCACACCACCAATGGCAACCCCCTGAGTAGAAACTACTGTAACATGAATAGTTTGCAAAAGAAGATTTCATTTCACATCTGAACTCAGAAGAGATATAAAAATAGGCTATGTATCTAGGACTGACCTTTTAGATACCCCTCAGGTTAAGAAAAGTTTCATGATCCACTTCATTTACTGTTGCTCCCCAAGAGTCAAATCCTCCTCCCCATCCCATGGCCTCCACTTTTTCTCCTGATTACAAATCTGTTTTCCTCCAGTCAAGATATATAGGTGATAGACTGCGAGTTATGTAATTATAGCAGCTCATCTAGCTCAAACTGATGGCATCAGTTAAATCACATAACTGCTGCCAACAATAACAGAGAGAAACAAAACCCAGTTCTAAACAGAAAATTAAGTTAAATTAAAGAACAAATAACCCTGATGGAATCACAAACTGCTTATAGGCATTTTATGAGAAAATTTTGTCTCAATAAATAAAATAAATTATATAGTTATCCACTCAATACTGCTTCTATCCAAGTGGATGACATTTTCCAGTGAATTTTAGAGAGAAAAAATAAACCACTACATTAAAAATCAAGACAACATTATATCAGCTCTTCTGTGTGCATGAGAGCTGTCTCCAGGTGTTAAGTGGACTAACTTATATTGTCATCTAAGGTGAAATCAAGTTTGCCTGGCTGGATTTAGTCTCCATTCTCTTCATGGAGAGTTCCCATTAACTCTGAAAAGCATTTAAGCTGTTTAGGAGCTTAAGTCTAAATGGAAAAATCTGCAAGCCTCAAAATAATGGTTTGACTACTCATTCTGGTTGAGAATACTCATGTTCAAATATATCATTTGAACATGCCTAATTTTAAATAACAATTTGAAACCAGGTATCGCTCTCCAGAAGGATGTTGTGACCGCCAGCCTAGTGTTCTGAGAAGTTTCTCCGTCTGCTTTGCTTGAGCAGCTCCATTTTGTATGGTTGATTCACTGAGATAAAAATAACCTCTGTCTTCTGTATCTGTAACAAGTGCTCAGGCTACTTTGTCCCAGTCTCTGCCCCAATATTTAACTTTCTGTGTAAGGTAGAGAGTAAAGCATCAAGAGACTATTTGTTTGCAGCATCAGCTTCAATGTCTGCTTGGAGCTGGATACAAACTAGAACCATTCAAAGATGCTGACTATTATTTCAGACTGGGAACTCTCCAGCCTCTGGTTCATTCTTTTGGAGAACCTCGCATTTGCATTATTAGTTCAACAGCTATTAATTGGCTCCTTTTAAGGTGAACATACAGGGGAGTTGGTATCATGTTCAGACTAGTTCCCAATACCGTAATACCTAAGCAATTTAGTTAAGGTAAACAAATCACTAACAGCTTATCACCTAAACAAATGTTGTAAAAATACCAAAAAACCCCTTAAAACCAAAACAAAAAACCATGCTGCGTTAACAATCAATATGTTAAACTTGGGAAATATGTCAGGGCAATTCAGCTCAGGAAGGAGACTGCAAATCCGCTTAATTAGAGCTTGTTATGTAGCCACACGCAGGCAAAATCAGTCCCATATCTCAGGAAACCATAGAAGACTTGCAAGCAGAAGCAGGAGTTAACCTCTTCTTAGCTCCAGCACTAGAAAAAGCAGAAAAGCTTCATCTTCTCTGCTAACAAAATTAACAACTTATATTAAAAATAAATAAATAAATAAATTAAAATCCTACTCTTACATTCAATAATCTTCCAAAGCCTTACAAGCTTTTACAGGACTATACCAATTATCCCCATCAGGAACACAGATGGTGCTCGTTCGCTGCAGTCAAGAATTAGGTTACATTGGCCTGTGTTTTGAGATACTGGCCAGCAAAGCCAAACAGAGCAAATGACTGAAATGGGGAAGGATGGGTAGAAACAAAATACTGTTGCAGAGCTTTCATAGTGTTGTGAAATGGGTCAGCACAGTGAAGGCAGCGACACTGCCATCAAGGACCATCTGATTAGTAAAACAGCTCAGAATTATCTCAGATTGAACACCTACTTAATGCTACACACCTTCCCTTCATATCTTCAACTTGCTACACAACAAATAAATTATGATGCCATTGCAAAGGCACTGATGAAACAAGAATACCTGTGTGATCTTAACAGAGCACTTACACCAGAACAAAACTATTCAAAGAAGGGAGACAGCTTTGGGGAAAAAGCTGGAGACAACAGAAGTGGCTTTCCCTATTATCATCAAGGGAACCTTAACATGGGAATGGAGTACTGTAATAGTTACTTGAGTGACTTAGGATGCTTAAGGGGGAAGTGAAGGTTGACGACCACATAGCTCTTCAGATGCAAGAGAAAGAACAAATTCAGGTAACAAAACACAAGTGTATTGTTGTATTGCAGGGCAGTTCATTCTGTGTGAAAAAAACAAGTCTCACCAGCAGACTCAGTCACGAGATAATTATGAAGTATCACATTTACAAAAGCTGTTTTTCTCCCCTACAAAAGCAAACAAAAAATAGTTGTGTGCACAAACAGCTTAATTAAGGCATTTTTAAAATTTAGCTATAATACTGCAACCTGTCCCGGAAAGGCATGAATCTGACCCAGCAAAGACAAGAGAAACACAGCATATCAGTTTGGTAATTAAGGCTCCAGTTATACACCAGCTCATTAGTTCTGCCTGCTCCTCACAGTTAAGATTTTTCTTCACGTGAGGAGGTATCAGCTTCACTACAGATAACATACATACAGACCATGTCTCATAAAATGGTCCCCTCTAACATAGGTGTGAGATTTGTGTGAGGTCTTTCTAAGACCTCTAATACATCGAGCTTGTGGTGCTCTTAATTTTTGCATTCTGACTCCAGGAAGAAAGTAAACTTTGCAATACTATTAGCACACCCACTAGAGACAGAAGTAACAGTGTTTCCAAGTGATTTCTCTCTAAATGACTTCAGGAGGTGTCAGGGGCAGAGTTACTGACACCGAAGATAAGTAGCTATAGGAAAATATCAGCAGAAGGATAAGTTATAATATCCTTACTAGTTTCAGTGAATCTGGAAGCAAGAAGGTTTGAAGCCATCAGAGGAGTGATTTTCTGGTCCCATCTCCCAACAGGAAGAATAGGATCAAGAAACACAACTGACGCCAAGATAAAGGTAATTAATATTGCAGCCTCTGAGAATGGGGGACCAGAACCAACAAGAAAGGCTTTTGCTGATCTTTTCTGAACCTTTTTTACAATCATGAGACAATGTTCTGCTTCTACAAATTCAAAGATTCAGAGCCCTTCAGGGATACTGGTTAAGCCCTACGAAAAATTCACGGAGAAATGAGGAGTGGCTGTACTTCAGAGCTCTCCCCTCTCCAGCGCAAACCTTCTCCATTCCCCGCTGCAACATCACCTTGTGCAGACGCTGGTGCTCGCCTGAATCCTCCAGTTCAGGAGAGCTCTCTGCAAAGATGTGCCCAGGGAAACAAGATCACTGAATTAGCCATTAAAAGGGATGAAATTGAGAATAACTTTGATGCTGGGGCAATCCACCAGTGCAGCTAAACATGGCAGGTCCCTCACCAATGCCCTGATCAAGTTGCTGCAGATGTCTGGGGAACGTGGGGTTACCAAGCAATGCCCTGCACTTGCACACAGGACCTGCTAAAAGATTTGGGCCCTTCTTATGAAAACCCTCTTCTTTAATACAAAACAGTTATCTCTTGATGTCATACCTCAGCAGGGAGGCTACACAGCAAGTTAAATGTGAAGCCTGCTCCGCCCATGTGGCATATAACCAACTATTTTCATAACAAATTGCATCAGAACACAGCTTGCTTTTGTTTAGCCTCTTTGACTTATTACAAATCCTGGTGTGCAATAGTGGTGATTAAATAGCATTCCCAAGCACTGGTTTAATTAAGCAACATCACCAAGTTATTTATGTTAGACAGGAGCTCCTGATAATACTGCAACCTTTATTTTTAAAGATCATCTAGTTCCAACCCCCCTGCCATGAGCAGGGACACCTTCCACTAGATCAGGTTGCTCAATTTGTGGCAATTACTGCATTCAAAACACTACAGCCTAAGGGTACTTTAAATAGACAGATAAGTTGCTACCTGGTCTCTCAGCAGAGTTTCTGAAAGCTCAGAAAAGTCGATGAAAACATTAAGGGCTTAACCTTTGGTCATCAGTGAGTTGCTCCTCTGAAATAAAACAGAAACGACTATACATATTGCTTCAGATATATAAGGCATCTAAGACTGATACCAGGAATTCAACCAGGACACCAGAGCTTATAAAAGGTGGACTTACCAAAATGGGAACACAGACAGAAGTTGCACATTTCCCCCAGTATCATCTCCCAGTGCATCGCGTGGACCCGGGTTATTCCCAAGGGCCCTTCAGCCGCACATCTCCCAGCGGCGACTCCCCAGCCAGGCTGCAGAAGCACAGCAGCAGCTTTCAGGTGCTCAGGTTATTTGCTGCCAGGTATTTTTACCTGTATAACCCAACCAGCTCCTCCTGCCCCCATACAGGTGAATGATGTCCTCTCAGGCATGGCACATGCTTCAGCCTAAAAGTAAAAAGCCATGAAACTATTATCAGTCCCTTCAGTTAGTCTCAGAAGCGTCATTTGATCAGGTCTGGCTCTATTTCACTTACTCCCCAGGCACTTCAGGTAGGAAATAGCTTGCCTACCAGTTCATAAAATGACACATTTTATCTGCAATTTTTAACAGCTCCACATAATAGAAAAAAATATAATCGAGATTTTTTTTAAAGTACCTTTAAAGGAAATACAAACAACTCTCACCCCTGGAAAAGCTGCATGGAACTCTTTAGCCATAACTACACCAGGAAAAAATATTACCTCTCCTGGATTGCCTGGTGTTTATGCCTTAGAGGAGCAGTTTTTCCTGCAGTCATGGTAGAAGAGAGAAAAATGAAGCCATAGCTCTGCTTACAGAAGGAAACAGTGGCAGCAATGAAATATGTTTAACACAAGCCATGCAACTCCTTCTGCCACTTTGCCAGCCTCCCAAAAAGCAAAAAGGTTGAGTGGGAACAGCAAGAAATTCTTCACTGCCCTAGGAGCCAGGATTTGTATCAAGACACAGCATGGAAGGAGGGTGAGCCGCGTTGAGGAGAACAGCAGAACAACTGCTACACGTGCACTATGCTGGAGCCTCAACATATATTCTCCAGGGGTTTTGTAAGTTGGTTTCTTCTAAGGTAGGCAAGGTGGTAGCTGTCTGTCTACAGGGAGGAGGGAGGAAAACCATCAGTACAAATTCTTTTATAACTCTGCAAGGCCATAGAAGCTGTTGACAGGTGAAGTGCAGCTTGAGAAATCATCCTCCATTTCCTGATCTCTTTTGGAATCCATTAACCTGACAAACGTCCCCAATTCAATTACTTCTGTGGAAACCAGATCGGGCACAATGGAGAAGCAAACAGCTAGAGATTTTGCACCACGGGTATTTCAAATGAAATATGCCTTGAGACACTGAGCAGAGGCAGGAATAGATGGTGCAGAGCAGGCTATTTTGAGAAAAACCAAGATTTAAATTGCTTTTGCGTAAATTACTAGCATCACCTACACAAGCTGCAATGGAGGTTATTTCAGAGTGTTTCTCCAGAAGGGGTTTACACTTCACTGTTACTGATTTATGGTAAAGGGAACTGATGAGAAAAAAGTTACCTTTGTAATTCTGTCAGGCTATGGAGTCCCAGGCACACAAATTAAATTTCAAGCATCGAGCTGCTGATACTGCAGAGCCTGGGTCTTGTGAGATATGACCAGAGTGAATATAAAATATTTCTATTACAAGCACTACATGAAAAAGGTCTTCAAGAATATGCTCTTCAGAATCATCATTTTCCAACATCTGTTTCTCAAGTCATCTTGGGGCAGGAGGTGGAGAGGAATATTAAAGAAATCTATTTATTTCAAGTATTATATTTATTGTCTTTGGTGATCTAGGATTTCTCCATAGTATGAATTGGCTTTTTTTTAACCCAAATTGTGATTTTTCATATCTGTTTACAACATTTAAGCACCAGAAGAGTCAAAATTTAAAACTACACTAACCTGAAGCTGTGGTCTCGCAGGCAGCAAGAGATGTATTTGCATCCATATTGCTGCAGAAAAAAACATCTCCATCTCTTCAAAATACAAACTTAGAAAGCTACATTTGCTTAAACAACATTAAAATTTGTAAGTGAAATGAATGGTATTTACGCTTCAAGAGAAAGAGGGGGGAGGAAAGAGAATGGGTAGTGATGGCAACTGAGGCAGCACTGAAAAAGACCCAATAAAGATGACACTATAGAGAGAAGTTCTGCTTAATAGTTTTCAACAGGCACTCAGTTGAATTTTTCCCTGCATAAAGCACTGAGTAGCGAAGACTAAAGTAAGATCTGGAACACCTGAGAAAAATGGTCTTTAATTGTGTGACTAAAGAGGCATCAGGTGAAGAAGAAAAACAAACTAACAAACAAACACAGCCTTGCAACACTTCAGGAACTTCAGGACAAGGAAGAAAGAGGCAGAAAGAAGGGATGGGGGAGGGGAAAGAACCAAACAAAGATCATATAAAAGAAAGGAAAGACAGAGAAGGCCAGAGGTTCATCCCAGTGCAAGAGATGCAGCTGTACATGTCTGAGGACTTTTTTTCTCATGCAACAAACCAGCTAATAGGAAATTCAGACTGTGTTGAGAGCAGGGACACAGGATGGATAAAAAGAGGATGAAAAAGATCTCGGTGGTTCAATGGAATAATCCACTCCTTATCCTCCACAGTGAGATGCAACATCACAAGGCTCTCATCAAAATTATCAATTACAATACTGGATTAGGAAACAAAGCCAAAGAAAGTAAAACTCCAGCAAACTTCAACAGAATTCCTTTCACGTCCAGAAAGGGCACAGAGGCATGACAGGACAAAGAGGCTGTTGTAAAGAAGTAACAATGCTTAGTTCCTGCAGGGCAGTCAAAGCTACAAAGTATAGGCTCAGCTTTGCCCCAGGCTAAAGGCTATTCAGATACACCAATAAAATTGAGGTAAGGAAATGGAAGCTTCAATAGAAACAAAATCTAGAAAAAAAAAAATAGGAAAAAGAAATCAGCACAATGCATATTAAATCAGGGATGATAAAATTTATAAAATTTGATGTCTATAAGGCAGGGGGGAAGAAAAATCTCATCCATCATCTGCTTGACGTAGTAGCACAACATATTTAAATTGGGAAATAAAACCAATTCTAGGAGGAATTATAATACAGAAAGAATTAGTGTTTCAGTTCTTAGTGCCATCTAAGAGAGGGGTGACATCTGTAAATACAACAGAAGGTACAGTTTGTGCACTTTGCACTAAGAATTGCTCCTGTAAATGGACTTCGTCAATTGAAGACATCCCAGATGGATTTCAGTGCCCCATCAGTGGTCTCACACCCATACATTTGGACAGGAAAAGACCAGCTCAGTTCAAGTGTGTTTGCTGGGGAAGTCAGATACAAAGTGATTCTTTCTAAACACTTTGGGATCACAATATCCCGTGAGTCCCCAGGGTAAAAAAAAAAAAAAAAAAAAAAAAAAAAAAAAAAAAAAAAAAGAATATTTCTAAAAATTATTTTTTTTACCAAGTATTTATCTTTTTAATTGATGACCAAAGTATCTTGTCCTGTGTTTTCATGCATCCACAACCAAACTCCTAGCTGTGATCCCCATGCTGTTAGATTCATAGTCTGTATTTTAGATTCAAGCTGTATTTTACTCACCTGAACCTGACAGAATAGGCTTGTTTTGTTTCTTTTTTATGAAAGTTATCTAGAGAAAAAAGACCTTCAGGTCTGCAATTTATCATGTTTTCTTGCTACAAAATAATCTGATACTGTAGCAGTTCTGTGATTTCCAAATCAATAGGTTTTAACTGTCATTGCCACAACTGGGTACCAAATGTATTTGTCCATTTTTGGGCAGAGCTGCATGTATGTGGCCTTTTTAAAATAGCTTATGACGACACTGAAATAGTTATTTAAATTTTCAGTTTGACAGTTTTGTCTCTACGCAGAATTCAGACAAGGCAAACTAACTGAAGAGCCTTAGAAAAAAATTGTATCATGAACATGCACATAATAGCACCAAAGATGACTCATTAAAAACTTAATTGTTCCCTTCTGCAGATTTAGTTTTCATGTAGAGGGACAAGTGGTGCACTTCTGGGAAAATCTGTGAGATTATCAGGTAAAAAAATAAAAAAATTATCGTCCCACTGCCTACTTTTATAAGAAGAAGATTTTTTTTCCATTTTCAGTTTTCCCCCCTCCCAAGAAAAACTACATTCCCATAGCACAGAAATGTTCTTACATACAACAGAGTAACAGAAACAAGACACTCTACGTAACAGCCATTATTCCATTTTGGGTTTTTATTGTCCTCCTTACTGTACAGTAACTTAGCTGACAAATAACAATAAGGCCAAGGGGCAGGTGATGAAAAATTTCTTTAAAGAATATTAAAAGTTTTTAGCACATCATTTGTGTTCAACATCTGATGCATGTCAGAACTGGCTGTATGGATGAAACATGCATACCTGAAGGTAAGAAGAGTTCCCAGTAACTCCAAAATTGCTACACCTAACATTAGCAAATAAAGCTGCTGCTTCTGGGGTATTTGAATGATGATACTCTTTGCCAATTGAAAATTTCAACAGCAGTTCAGATTTTTTGAATTATCATTTTGGAGTCTAAGAGAAAGTGAATATAATCAAGTTAATAACATACCTGGCCATCATGAGAGCACTAGCTCTATTGTCAACTCTGACACAGCACATGGTTCTAAAAAGACAACTCACAACTACTCTGCAAAAGCTGCCAAAGGAAAAAGCAAAAGCTTTTGGACAGAGATGAATCAACAGGATTTCTTCTGACCCCTTGTCACTTACTGGGCTAAAACGAGAATGTCATATTCATGAAAAAAATATATTAACCCAGCAGGTCTGAGTATTAGAAATTGTTGACAATCTTCATTTGTTCATGCAGGTGCACAAAGACACTTTTTGCAATTCTGATGAGCTACTGAAGGGAGGTTTGAGGCAGTGTGGTACATCCAGGGCCCAGACAGCCCATCTCCTGCCCAGCCCTCGTTCGTTTCTAGCATAGTAGCTCACATCAGCCAAGATCAAGATCTGGCCTTCTCTATGTCCAGCTGCAGGCCTTAAGATCTCAAATGGCTTGTGGGAATAATAAACATGCAGTAAGCATAAGATTAAAGAATTTTCCTGCCTAAGTTCCAGATGTCAGTACTGTTTTTCATCATCTTCCCCCTCCATCCCCCCCGCACTGAATTGTAACAGGTTTAAATACTTTTTACAGTTGCTGCATATCTTGCAAACTTACTCAAATTTATTTCTATTTAGACTTCAGATAGAGAACAAAGTTTAGAGAAAACCATTTCAACAGATGCAGCATGAAAAGCAAAAGAAACCTCAAACGCAAAACTTTAAAGTCAGCTTATAAAGATTTCAAAGACTCTGTTACTTTCATTATAGGAAAATTAAACTCCATTTATTCTTGGATGCAACACAAGAGTGAAAACAAGAATTAGGAAAATTGCAGAAAAACTTCATAAAGAGAACACTGATTACCCTAACTGGGAGGAAGATAACTATCTCCTCGCTTTAGAAGCAAGTTAGTTACCTGGTCCATGGCAGCTAATCTCCAGTCACCTCCAAATCTTCATGTCACCAGAGGGAAGGAAGGAAACTGCTGGCACACGCCTCTCTTCCTAACACCAAGCTCTACCCACACTGTCATCACACAGCCCTGAGGCGTTCAATCTGCCACCACGGCATCTGCCTACCTGCCCCATGGCCAGATTTTGGAAGAATGAGGCTGAGCAAGTTAAGTGAGCTAACACAAACAGATGAATAGTAAAAAGAGTGCTCAGTAGCAAGTGTTAAATCTAACCATAAGTTGTCAGACAAAAAAACAGATGCAGTAGAAAGCATTATGAATGTGTTGAAACTCAATGAAGGTTTTTGGTCAAGTTTCCTGATTTTGAAGGTTAAAAGCTCCAGGACAGCTCTGCTCCATTTTCTCTCTTGGGACCACAGATCCAAGGCCTTCCAGCACCTACAGGTATAGGCCTGCCATAGGATGGGAGACAGAGAACTTGTGGGTTCTCCTGGAAACCAGTCTGCATCTCTCTGCTATGCCAAGATTCCCCAGGATCTCCGGGACACAGTAAGCACAACTCCTGCAGAAATCTCCGCTCCGGCCGCTTCACAGTCCAACTACAAAAAGCACAGAAAGATCCTCCACAACCCCACCCCTCTGAGTTCCTAGGCTTCCTACTGTACAATTTGTTGGCATGAAGTCCCTGAGATCACAACCCTTGAGCCATCTGAATGTTACCATCAGGGGCTGGAGTTCTCATAGCTTTCAGGTTTCACAGGCACCAGAGTATCAGTACTGCACACTGATACAAGTGAAACATCTCAACTGTTTCTGTAAATATTTTCCTCTGTCTCCAACAGATTTCTAACTAAATGGAGGAGAATGCTAGGTTACACATAGCTTGGAAACAGATCACACAATGAAGAATCAAACTATGCACAGAGTAATACTAGCAAAGCAACAGAAAGGAGAACTTATCTGTATATGAACACAACATTTAGATGTTTCAGGACAACCTCTGTAAGTAACTTTTATTCATGTAATGAATAGCTTGTTCTTTACCAAGCAGTGCTTCAGTGTTCCCTAGCAAATCCAGGACACCTTGTCTGAAGGGAACACTGAAGAACTGCTTGGTAAGTGAATTGGGGTTTGAGTTGTATGAGTAAAGACAATGCTGCTACCCATGGGAACTAGAAATAACTAAGCTCATGTGATCATCAGTTACTGTGCATTTGTTATTAAAAAAGAAAAAAAAAACAACCAACAACTTCATCTCTGACCTACAGCGTTAACACTGATGTTATATAGCTTGACTAATAATCTTAAGTGTATCAGTTTTCATTAGAGAAGTGTTTGTTTTCCTCTTCTCATGTCCAGATTTTTTAATGTAAGCTTTAACAAGAGAAAACTACCCCATCCCAAAAAATCCCAACCAACAACAAAAAAACCCAAACAAACCAACCAAAAAAACCCCATACATTTATTTTTATACAGAGTTTTAATAGTTTTGAGACTTGGTACATATCTTCGTCAACATTTTTCAGACTACTGCATATCCTACAGAACACCAAGTCAAAGCTTTATTAATTTGCCTGGAGACACATAGGGACTACTTGCTTTTCTTGGAAAGTGACAATACTGATAACCCACCAAAAGAAGAGAACAATTTTTCTAGGCTAATCATAACATGGAATTAATATCCTTTAATAACATTCTTTATTATAAGAATAAATACATAAAACAAATGCAATATATTAGCCACATTTCCTCATATACATTCAGAATATAGCAGAAAGCTAATGGGCTTAATCATCAGAACTAGTTGAACAAATACATTTTTACTAAGCCAACAACACTGGAGGAAACCTGGAAACTTTATGTAGTAGCATCAAGCAAAGAACATGTGATTTCAGTGTTTTCTTGATATTAAAGACAAACATACTGCAGTTATAAGCATGAGCTGATGGAACTGTTTAGCTCCGTGCGGTGGCTGTTTGAGGTTGTTCTGACTGCAACTGCTTTCCAAGGTATTCCCTGAAATACAACAAAAAAATAGATTGAGAAACACTCTCAAGAGTGACAGGTAGGAGAGTGGTGGGAAGCATGAAGTAGAGAAAGAGGAAAAAGCTTTACATTTAGAACTATTCCTTCAAATAAAGTCTACTTATATTTCATAGTCAATTGGAGCTACTATAAGAGTACCTAAGATTTAGGTATCTATCATTGATCCATCTGAAAATAAGGTACAAACTGAACATCAGCAAAACTGTCTGGAAAAAGAAAAAGCCCAGTGGTAATATTTAACCTGTCAAGAATTATAGAACACCCATGAAGCCCACAGATTTTGCTTTGTAAATACACATAAGAGAAGCTGTGGCGAAATATTTAAAAGGATCTCTTCCCATAACCCAGCTGCATGAGCACGAGTAATACCAATGGCCACACCGGCAATTTAGCCCATAGGCTATCAAAATAGACACTGACTGAAGAACTATATGTTCAAGAAAGAAAAGATATCCAATGATGTTCAGAATGAAGCCTTTTTTAAAAAAACAAACACAACTTAACTTGAGAGTATGCACTTTTGCTTTATTTAAAAAAAAAAGAAAAAAATACCAGCTCTTACTGCACATTTCAAGAACTAGGAGTCTGTTTAGTGTTCTGTTGAACAGCTATTCCCTAAGCATTACAATTCCTACCACACAATGAAGCTTAGCTTCACAACTGTAGCACTTTTCTTAGTTTTAAAGTATGTAGAAAAGCAAAATTCCCATAAAGTATAATGTTAACTTCAAACTCCACTAGCAAAGAAAACAACATACAGCTTGTATGCTGAGCCATACACTATGGTTTAGCACCTTCCTTCACAGCTCTATCAGGTGTTGCTGCAGAATCACAGTATTTTAATGCTTGGGCTGCACTCAATAGGTACGAGTCTTGATCATAATAGGTAGGATACCACCCTCAAAGTAGGGACTCCTTATGGCAAAGAAAGAAATGAGCTGCCAGGCCTTGGGTCACTTCTTCCTCCCACTTCCCACTAAAACTCAAGGTACCTAGAGTAGCTTCACTAGGCTCCTGTTCTCCCCACATTAAAATATATACTAAAAGGACAAGAAGATTCAAGTATATTTTTTACCTACTAGTATCTCATCACAGCAGGAGGTTAAGCAGCACTATAAGCTTCAGTCTTCATGCATAAATTTCACACAAGTATTGATCACTATGCTATCACAAATCAAGCAGCTACGATTTTTTTTTTTATCCTGCACTTTTACTTAGTCAAATCTTAAGAGAAAAACTGGTATTTTAGAACTACTGTTTACCCCACAAAATTAAAACTACCTTTAAGAATGCAAGCATTCAACAGATTGCACTGTAAGAGCATGTATGATGAAAGAAGGGCAGATCTTGTCACCAAGGTAACAAATCACTTCAGAAAATATTCAAAACAGCATCTGACAGATTAGAGATGCATGCTACAACGGAAAGTAATGACGTATTAGACTGGATTTTTTAAATTACAAGCTATAAACCCATTAATTGGACCACTTCTCCCCATTTTAAATATTATGTTAGTCTTTCCTTCATAACTGCAGAAGATGACCACCTTTATCATTAAAAGGCATCATGGTTGGTCTTTTGGAAGCACATCAAATTTCTAAGATGGTTACATACAGAAGCAAAAGTATAAAACATACACGTGTGGCTGCTACTGGCAGAGATTCACGCGTGCTCATACCAGAGACTAAGGCAAAACATATCCTGCTAACATTTGATGTAGCTGAGCTTTGGGGCCTACATACTCATTGTCTTTCAATACACAATCTTACCACACCTTTTTTCCCTTCTAACCAGGCCAAGTAGATCTGCGGGGTATCACTCATCATGCATTCTACAAGATGTAGAAAATTCAAGTACAAAATTGTGGAAAAAGAGTAAAATACTGGCCTGGTCAACAACAAATTTAGTCACCAATTCCTTCCATGAGAAAGCTGCCTTTTACCTTGAGTAGGCACTGCATTATCACATATAATACTTCAAAAGCAATAAACATTTTCTCAATACAAATGCACCAGCTGTCCAGCTGTTATATAAGGCTCATTTTAATTTTAAATCATTTAAGCAGATGAAGGGAAATGGAATTCTATGCACCAGTCGTCCAGTAATATTAAGCATGTTTACATATAATGCTTTACTCCTTTTACTGCTTTACAAAAAAGGAAGAAAAGTTACCACGTACTTAATGGTGCTCCCTCAAGTCAATAAGCATCTGGAAAAGTCCGTGCTCTCCCACATAAACAAAACTTCTTTGGAACGAAATGTTCCACCTTGACCATTTTCCTCACACTGGAGCAGAAAGGCCTTTATAAAGGTCAGTTTTAGCTCCCTTCTGACTTCCTTCTACATAAAACCACCCTTATTACAAAGCAGATGAAGCTGTTCCAGACAAGCCTGCATCTACAGTTAACTGCATTCAAACGTGAAAAAATAACAAGAGCACAAAATATTACCTCTGTGCTGCAGAAAAGCATCAAAACCTGCAAGTGTAGCACATCGCTTTTAAGAGTAACTACAAAGTCCGCCATGTCCCATCTAAAGCTCAGATCAACAAAACTGGAAACACCACATTTTCTCACTTCCTTGGTCATTCAGAAGCCTGACTGTGAGGCACAAGTAATTTCCATTTGCAAATTGATCTTTTAATTCATATTAGAATAACCAAGTGAGATTCCTTCCACCCTAGCAATTTCCCCTTTTTTTGGGCCTAATCTTTAAACACGTTTTCTGCAGTATCCAAAGTGCTTTTTCCAACAAGAAAAGGAAACTCAGAGGTAAAGATGTGAATTTGTTGGATCTCAAATCCAATTTGCTGCTTCATTTAATTTAATTTAATTGGGTTTTTTGGTGTATGAAAGACACTGACACCCTCAAGCTGACATATACTTGAGCATCATGGTAATTGCAACAAATGCTTAAAGATCATTTAGGAAAAGGCACAAGGAACTGATCCAACATGTAAGCCACCAAATTCAGCCAGTATGGAATAAGAAGATAACTGCAAACTGACACAAGACCCTACCTGAAAACTTTATACTAATTTTCAGATTGAGCAAAGGACCACTGTCAACAACAGTTTATGACAGACGGGAAAGTTTCAGGTGCACGCAACAGATTTCTCCCAGCCATACGCAAAAAGGAACAAGCCTTACAGTTTAAGTAGTACTACTTTTAATGCGATACTGCAAATTCCACTGCAGTTAGATTTACCTGTCCTTTAAAGAAAGCTGAAAATTCTTTTTAGCAGGCAAGGGAAGAAAAGTGGATGAAGCATAGAAGAAAGGAAGGGTGAAATTTTCATATTCTCTCTTTTCTAACAACATTTATGTTAAATCTTGCCTTCAATTTATTAAAGAGCTAAGTTATCCAAAAAATATTTGACGGTCTTTGAACACCTGTAATTCCTGTCTTATTTTAGTAGATTGAGGTTCCTAAGAGGCAGAATGCTTTCCTTTGACAAAGAACAATATAAAATATTGATTCTAGTTTTCTCTATCTAAGCATAAACCTAGAGTTCCATGCTTTTGAAAGTTAAAATTAAAAGCTAGTTCTAAAGAAATTCTTTCCTTCATGAAAGAGTACAGAAGTGTAATAAAGCTGCAGTAAAACGTCAGCCACACAACTCAAGCAACTCAAAAGACATTGCCAACATACACTGTTACAGACAAATCGAAGATACAACAAACAGTTCAACAAGCTCACAGGACAGGCAGAAGATGGAATAGTTTGAACAGATAGAACAGATTTGCTGTCTTTATGCTGCATTTCTACGATGGGCCTAATAACCTGGATTTGTTGAGAGAGACAGAACAGCTTTAGTCATTTATTGTGGCTCCACAAATAGGCATTCAAGTTACACAATAGATTTATTCCCAGCTCTAAGCAGGCTAAACTGCCCCTGGTCTTTACAAGCATTACACTGCTGCAAAAACAACTCCACAGATGTGACAATCCCTGGAACTTTCTGGGCAACACAGTCATAAAGCAGCAATACCAGGACAAAGTTGCAACTATTTCTCAAGTCCCCATCTAATCCAGTGGAAGACAAATTTGGCACAGCCACCCTCAAACCCCTTGCAGTAATGTGTGCCAGCCTTTCTCAGTGGGCATTCATCCAGGCATTCTGCTGAGACAGTATTTTTTGTTCAACTCTCCAGTAAATTGTTTTCTCCTAATAAGCTCCCTTGAACCTGTTCACTGCAGTGTCACATTAACACTAGTGATGGCCAGGAGAAAGGCACATGGAGCTGGAGAGTGGCCACCACAGATGCATACACCTTGCAACAGAGCCACAGAAGTCAGTAGAAAAAATAAAGAAACAGAAACCAGGCTCAGAAATCAAACCTGGAGCTATGTTAATATTTGGTTCCTGAAATACAATATTAACATGTCATACTGCAAGAGCTGAAAATATATGACTGCATATTTTATATATAGTATATTTTGTACATAATATATAATTTTAATATGAACATAAAGTATTTTTTTTTTTTTCCTATACGACAGGCACTGCTCCTCAGAGAAGTAGACAGAGATAGTACAGCTATGAAAGCGGTAAACCAAGAAACAAAGAGACATCTTCCTAGAGAGCTGGGCTAGGAGGACTGCTCAAGCTGGAGTGCTACCACATAGAGTAACAGTGCAATTCTCTTTCTGTCACTTGTCTGTTGAATACAGTTTTCTTCCTTGACTCAGCATATTAATGTATTATCAGTATTTCAAGGAAAATAAATGTGTTTAAGATTTTAAAGTATTTGTCTATAGTATCAATGCAGACCATAAACAGTGCTGAAGCACAAACAACAAAAGAACAAGCAAAAGTATACAACAGAATCAAAGCTATTATAACCGAATAGTCTGGGGCTATATCACATCATCAAATTGCATTTTAATAAATTATCTTATTTTCAGTGGAAGCATAGTGATTTTCACCACATATTTCCTTGACCTATGCATGTGGCCTTGGAACTCAAGAGAAAGAAGATATTGCAAAAATCTCTGCAATCCTCAATATTTAGGGTAACAGATTCCACTCAATGCAAACAGGTAAAACAAAAGCAAACTTGGGGGGGCTGAGAGGAGGGCAAACTTCATGGCTGCCAGTTAACGATCATTACACTTGTGCTACTCACTTCCAAATGCAAGTATGGTACAGAAGCTATCTTAGGAGGTACATGGGCTTTGGAGAACAAAGTTTATACCAAAGAACAATAGTGACAAATACTGAATATTCAGTGTTAACTCTGTAGAGCAACAACTTCTAAATATAGTATACTGCAAATCCTAGGCAGTTTCAGATTTTTTTAATGTCTCTCTGCATAGCTAGTCATCTTAAAAGATGGAAAGCACCTAATTCTGATGTGCATTTCGAAAAATCATATATGATTCTGTTGCATATTCAAAGCTTCTCTGAATTTGTTGCTTCATTCAGTATGCTATTTATTAATTTTACCTCCAATACCATATTTGATCATGCATCAACAACGCACCCTAACTCACACTGTTTAGCATTCACCAACACACTCATACTCTCCATATCCACATCAATTCATTGAATAGCAGTTTGTTCTAAAAGTCTGCCTGTTTAAAGGAAGTTTATGGCTCGGAGGCTACACAGGTGAAAGGACTATGGGGAGATGAGACAACATATCTGAACCCAGAGGTGAGAGACACAATCCCTCCCTAACACCTGCTCACTACCACAGCATAAGAAGAAAGGCGGAGCAACACAGTCTAGTAGTTTAGTTAATGAGAGTAACTGCCAAAAGATGCTAGGAGTGCTGCCATTACCCTGACTCAGCCAGAGGAAAAATAAACAAGTTTGCAATCAGATACACTATGCTTTCAGTAGACTTTGTATGAATACTGAAGAACATTTGCGCTACAGAGGTTACGCCACTACATTTTACTTCACAAACAAAAAGCACACACGATCCATCTCTGTGCATGTCAGCTAGGCTGGATATCATAACAATAGTCTTATTGCTGACCTCTGGTCCTCACCTCTCAACAGCATTGCTGCTGACAGAGGAAGAAAAGAAATAATATGCTGCACTTACTACATGACTTATTAGCAAAGTTTCCTGTGCCTAACCTGGCTAGAAGACACACATGTGGTGGAAACTAATGCACTACTTTGTAGCTGACCAGTAAGATCTAAACAGATTACACACTGAATACAGAACATCTAGAATTCACCTAGCTCTTCATCTAGCGCTTATCTTAGTGAAGTAATAGAAGGTTGGAATTAACCCCTTTAGAACGAAGCCAGGAGATTATAGGTTCACAAATCTTAAAGACAGAAGATTATTCCCACTGCTCAACTTCAGGCACTGAAGTTGCTCTGCACTGCCCCGAGAAATAACCTGCTTCTCTCTGTTGTTCACAGAAGGAACCTGGGCTTCTAACTGTAGGTGCTCTGAGTCACAACATCCCATCCCTGAAGTTCAGTAAAATGTTGTGCTGTGAAGAACATGAAAGGCACATGCTTCATCTGTAGAGATTACCATATTTGGTTTCTTTAAAGTGATATATGTAAGTGCTGTTAGTTTAGAACTTAATGATTTGATTCTTTTAAAGTCTGCATCACTAAAAACATTGTTCCAACTAGCACTGTTCCCAAAATCAGTTCCTAATACTAAAATGGTCAAGTTGGGTATTGGTTCTGAACACAAGCAAAGACAAGAAATAAGGAGATGATGTTTCTCATACATAGTTAAAGCACAAATTAAACAGGACACACAAAGAAATCTGCACCATCATCACCATGCTGAACTCACTCATCTACCACCAACAGGTTTTTACCATTAGCATGAGGTGCCGTGACTAACAGTTAGTTCAAGTGATATTAAAACACAGGATAAATTACCAAAGACATTAAGTGATGCTAAAAAGATACTTCTTCTCCCTGCTTCAAGTGCATGATGATTTAACATGCAAATGTAACTGGAATATTTCACCTGAATATACCTCATCTGAAAAGCTGACAGCAGTTACTGCTTCTGCCAACCAAGCTTCACCATTTAACAGAATGTCTGACAGTCTGATTTCCCCTCATTTATCCCTGACTTAAAAATCCCTAAGGAAAAGCCAGCTGAGCAGCCTGTAATGAACTAGTAAAATTACTTAGGAGTTAATTGTCTCCAAGTTGAGTTATTAGCAATCTAATGATACAGCTGCATTTGAAGCAGAATGCCACTTCAGCTGCCCCACAACACTCCCTCAGTTCAGGTACCAGAAGTTTTCCTTACTCTGCTGCTCCAGACACATCACTGCCACCAAGCCACAGCCTGGCAGAGCAAGCTTCCATTTTCTAATCCTTCTCTCGGTCTGCCTCCAGATCTAGGAAGAGCCTGACCACCTCTGTCATGCATCTGTCACAGACAGCAATGCAGAGATGTTCCATGCCAATTAAATTCAAAGAAAAAAGCAACTGCTTTGAGTGAAATAAATGCAATTCCAAAACACATGGAAGCAAGGGAAAAAATGCTTATTGTTTCCCCAGCTCTGAAGAGCAGGCTAAGCAAACCTTGAAGTTGCTGAGTAACCCATCTTTTGACAAAGCAAAGCTAAATAAGTAAGACACTTGAGCTGCACTGTGCAACAGTCAGGGGACTCTGCTTTGTCTTCTCCCCACACAAGCTATGAAACAGAAGAGTTCCTGACACACATCAAAAGCCAGATCTATACAAAGACAGATCTAGCTTTGCACATACAAACAATGTGTCATTTCCTTAGCCCAAGCTAACTAATGTCCATTCCAGGGGGAACACCACTTTGGCAAATACAAGCCAAGGATAATGTGTCCCAGAGGCCTGTTCCAGTAACTAAACAAGAACATATTCCCTACAGAGATGACAATATGAATCTGAAAATGGCACTAGCTTGAACACATCCTTTTTAGTGACAGCTCTGAAGATCTGAAACTAGATGTAATTGCAATCTCTTTCTCGGTCTCAAGTCTAGAGGTTCACAAACTGAGAAAAGCAGGCACAGAAAGGTTCATTCCATTATGACAAATCTAAAAGACCAGATGTAATGTTTTTAAAATTATTATGCTTAAATTGAAAATGAGAAAAAGCCAAGTTAGGCATTCAGGAAAACTTTTACTACCAGTGAGGTTTACGCTGGAGAAAGAACAGAGTTTTCCATTGTTACTAGATTTCCGAGACATCAGAACACACATGAAATAAGACCTGTCCCCACTACAGAAGGTAAATTCAGTAACTAAGCCTTCCACACTGTAATCTCTGTTTAGCTACAGCCAGTATATGATACGCAGAATGCTTCAAGCATATCAGAACAGCATGTGCGAAGAGAAGCATATAACCAACTTGAGAAGTAGAGTGGAGCACAAGAGTTAAAACTCATACTTTTCAGAAGAAGAGGGGAAAACTATCTTTATTTTACAGAAGATACACTGCTGGGAGAGGGGACAGGAGCTTTTTGTCAGCTTTGCTAGCCTGTCCTCTACAGCAAGTAGGTGACTTAAAGAACCTGTAAGAATGTGCTTGATAAACCTTGTTCCCCTACCACTTTCACACTGTTAGCATCACCACGACTCAGTCTTTTTAAAAGACCACATTCTGTCAGAAGCAAAAAACCTGACCAAGTATCAAGCCTATCAAAAATAAAAGGTTGGTTTAGGTTCAAAACTAAATTAGTTGTTTGTATCTCAACATCTATGTTCCAATGTACTCAGATGTACTGTCACATTTTATCTTTCTCTAAGGCAATGCCAAAATGGAAATGTGAGCTTTGGTGAAATCATAATTAATAAACTAATTAGGAATTCTTAATCTGAATTTTTAACTCTCTATGCTTTTTGCTTATCATACCTAATTAGTTTGTGAAGTTATACAAAGTTGTTATGTGAACACTGAAGTTTTATTGAACTTCAGCGCTTCAGTATAAAGATTCTGTTCTCTGTTGGAAAGGAACACCAAGATCTGTGGCAGAACACACCAGGACTTCAGGGTTTCTGAAGCTTTATTAGAGAAACAGTTACAGGACTAGTCAACAAACAATGAAAGCAAAACCTCACTTCAAATGCTATTCTCAGCAACTGATGAAAGAGATATCAGTGAGTGATTTTCAACTGCACGTAACCAACCAGCCCATAAGCTGCTTCTACTCCAGGAACTCAAGAAAAACTGTACTTGCACCCCTTAGAATAGCAACAGAAAAATAACAGTGTAGAGTTTGAGAAGGGACTAGAGCAAGGAACAACAATGCAAGATAATGGTGAGGCATGCACTTTGCAAAGCAACTGCCAATTAAGTACTTGAAAGATCAACTTACAACTACATCAAGCTACTGATTCCTTCAGCTGAGATTAAGTAAGCTTGCTAAAATACCTACACACATCCTTAACATTTTGAAGAATGTAGTTTTGCAAGCCTAAGTTACAGCTCACTCTAAATATTAAGCAGTTCAAACAAGTTAAAATATATTGTTCAAGTGAATTACTGATGTGACATTCAGTCATGTATGGTCAAGCTACTGCAATTCAACTGCAACAAAAATACAGGAAAAATAGCTAAGATCTTACATAGCAGCATCACATTGCTCTATCATTTAAGACCTGCAGTCCTACCACAATAAAATGTTATTTCCCCCTTAAAGAAATCTACTGTCTTGAATCATCTTTCCACAGCCCAGTATTTCTTACTGTTTGTAGTATGTTAAATAATCTTCACATACCAGTTATGAACCATCAGCTTCTGCACAGCAAGCAGTGCATTATAACGAACTTGTTGGTCTTCATGATGCATGTGGTTCATTACCAGCTGTTTACCACCAAGTTGTTCAATGACTCTGAAAGACAGAAGGTAAGCAGTTTTTTTAACATTACTTCAGCTTCTGTGTGGCTACCCTATCAGACTGTTTCATATTCAAGGCATTAAAAGGTTAAGTCACAGAATATTTATTTTATTAAAAGTATTTATTTCCTAACATATATATCTTACCTGACATGTTACAAAGGCAGATCTCATACTACCAGCTGATTTTTTTTTTTTAATTTTTTTAAGATTTCACAACATCAGAAAGTGTTTGTACTGGACACCTCTGGACTACCTCTTCTCTCCTCCTTTACTGCATAAATTTTGAAACAAACAACCATCAAGGAAGGAGCCCTTTTCAGAGAGGGTTATCTGTTTTACCTAGCTTGCTAAAGAACTCAATATTAGCTTGGTATGGTGAGCAGGGTACAGCACGATCGATTGTTATTTGAGAAGAGGTAATGCCCTCCCCTCCATAAATTGATGATAACCAGGTCACTCAATTTTTTGCAAGATTAAAGCCTCGATCCAGTCCAGCACTGCCTAATCCAGAAAGAATGCTTGTGATCACACTAAAACCTATTTAATCAGCCACCTGATATCCCTCATAGTGTTTTTTACCATTCAAACTGTTCTAGAGACACAGCTATACCTGCACAAGATGCAGAAACAGCATGTCTGAGCTGCATCTTTCACTACAAACTTCACTGCAGAAGTCACCCATATCTTTTAAATAGCTATACCAAATCCCACATGAAATACTGACAAAACCTGGTACTGCATATCATGAATACATTATTTCTTTAAAAAAATCTGGAAGGCAACACACTTAAAACCTTAAAAAGTATCACTATACAGATGACTCTACATGCAGCATTTTGGTCTGTCATAACAAAGAAAGTTTAGAGAGAATTTGCAAGGAATATATAAACTGATTACTCACTGACTTGCATATGTTTTCTACATCTGTTCTCTCACAGGTCACTGAGTAGTTAAACATAATATCCTGTGAAGATGCTATCATTTGCATTACTCTTAACCTGCCGCTATCCTGCCATTCTAAGTCTGCATTAGCTGTCTGCTTTTATTACCATTCTTTTTATTGCATTGCTGCTGCATAACACATCATGCTTGTGTAAACTGCAGAACAGTATAAAGACATAGCGTGGAGATGAAAAAAAATAATTTCCCATTTCATTTTATAACTCAGTCAAAACTACCCTGGAGACCACAGGGAATATTATTTCCCAACAGTATTAAAATATTTAGAGATATTCAATACAATGCATTCAGACAAGTGTAATTGTTTCAAGCCAGAAAATCCTCACCAAGAATTCAAGAAGTTATTAGTAAAGTAACATTCAAAAAAATCTTTATGCTTGCCCTAGGCTTCCCCACATTTCTAATCATGACTTAAATATGAAACCACTGCACACAAATACAAGATTAAAACGCAAACAAGAACATTTTCCTCATTAAAGGACTGACTTAAACACTGATTTTTCAGGAACTGAAGGAAATAAGAGGCATTAAATTAAAAATCTTCCTTTCACAAGGAGCATAAAGGTATCAAAATGAAAACTTAAAATCCTATAACCAAAAATGGAAATAAGAGTATTTCGGATAACAGCACATCACTGTGAAGTTATGGCTGAGAATATGAAGAACCAAAGAAAAGTGTGACTGTTCTTGTATAACACTGCCTAGTGGTGCAAATCATTTTCCAGCTATGCATTTCAGACCTGCCTGGGAGCTGAGCAGAGCTGTGGTCCCACCAGCAGTACATTTTTCCAACTACAGATAGACCAATATCTTCTACAGGTCTTGTTTATCTACTCATCTGACTTCATAGCTGACAGCAATTCAGGTTCACAGTAAACATTACCAACATGTGTATTTGTGCAGCTCAAAAAAAAACATGCTAAAAGAGAAGAATGATAACTGAACCTGTGTTAACTTCACTGAAATTACAGTAGAAATTGCTTACGAGAAGAATCTTGTCTCAATAGACTTAATCATTGTTGAAATAGTCCATCCCTACTGTAAGCCAAATAATTATAGTCCAACAATCATAATAGAGGGTAAAAATTATATGTTGATAAAATTCTTGCTAGCTCTTCTGATTTCTTCCAGTGCATGTCTTCTGCTTTACTCTAAACAGCTGTGCTGCCATCCAGAGAGACCTGGACAGGCTGGAGAGCTGGGTGGGGAAAAACTTAATGAAATATAATAAGGGCAAGTGTAGGGTGTTGCACCTGGGCAGGAACAACCCCAGGTTCCAGTACAGGTTGGGGAGTGATCTGTTAGAAAGCAGTGTAGGGGAAAGGGATCTGGGAGTCCTGGTGGACAGCAGGATGACCATGAGCCAGCACTGTACCCTTGTGGCCAGGAAGGCCAATGGCATCCTGGGGTGCATTAGAAGGGGGGTGGTTAGTAGGTCAAGAGAGGTTCTCGTCCCCCTCTACTCTGCCCTGGTGAGGCCACATCTGGAATATCGTGTCCAGTTCTGGGCCCCACAGTTCAAGAAGGACAGGGAGCTGCTTGAGAGAGTCCAGCACAGAGCCACCAAGATGATGAAGGGAGTGGAGCATCTCCCTTATGAGGAAAGGCTGAGGGAGCTGGGTCTCTTTAGCTTGGAGAAGAGGAAACTGAGGGGGGACCTTATTAATGTTTATAAATATTTGAAGGGTGAGTGTGAGGAGGATGGGGCCAGGCTCTTCGCAGTGATGTCCAATGATAGGACAAGGGGTAATGGGTGCAAGCTGGAACACAGGAGGTTCTGCTTAAATTTGAGAAGGAACTTCTTTACTGTGAGGGCGACAGAGCACTGGAACAGGCTGTCCAGGGAGGTTGTGGAGTCTCCTTCTCTGGAGACATTCAAGACCCGCCTGGACGCCTTCCTGTGTGATCTCATGTAGGTGTTCCTGCTCCGGCAGGGGGGTTGGACTAGACGATCTCCTGAGGTCCCTTCCAATCCCTGACATTCTGTGATTCTTTAGGCATAGGTTCTCTTCACTGTTAGGAGACACTGAATAGTAAGTCAAAAATCTAGTTTATGTTTTCTCACCTTCCTAGTGAATTAAACTTAAGCATAACCTGCTATGCCTATGTAGCATATTTTCATATAAATAAGGAAAAAACCCACAGGCAAAGCACATACTCGAGCTAGTCTCTTGAGTGACAGCATATGGGCATTTTTCTTACCGTTTCCCACGGGGATAGTGTCGTACATATTCTCCCACATCATGAGCAGCTACAGCCAGCACCTGTGGGTCATCAGAAACTTCCAGAAGTTTTGTCAGGATTCTAGGAAAGGAGTTGAAACAATCAAGTCCCAGGTTTTGATTTGGGGTTTTTGTTGTGTCTTGGTTTGTGTTTTCTTAATTATTTTTTTTTAAATCACTGATAACTTAAAATAACAAAGCCTGCAACCAAAAAAATGCTTTACAAGTCACCCAAACAGCAAAGCTGCAATAGGACTTTTTCCAAATGTGCAGCTGCACTTGAAACAATAGAGATCCTGCCTTATATTAACAGAATTAAAGGCATTCACTAGAGTGAGTTTAGTGAGCTGCATCTACAAATACCTACACCAAGGATTACAAAATGTCTCCTTTTTTTTTTTTTTTATACACTGGCTTCCAGACCAACAGTTTTGAGTTCAAGATAAGCTGTACCAACCAAATATAGAAATAGTTATAGATTGGGACAGGGGTGGGACACAAACAAAGCCTACACAAGGCTAACAGATGCTGCTGCTTCTGTTATACAATAGACCCCAGTCAGGCTTGCATGTTGTTTTCAGCTCCTGCACTCAGGATCCTGGACTATGGATTCAGAAAGCAGTAAGGTCACATAGCTCATGACACAGCAAGGGGGTACAACAAGGCTGGTACCCATCAGCCTTTCCCCAACTCTATTCCTTCCCTCATACTACAACAACAGCCTCACTCAGTGCAGGACAGAAGGACAAGAAGGGCAGAATTTTATGTGGAACATTTACACAGAGTCATTTAAAAATTAAAAGGCATCTTAGCAGTTGAGAACAAAGCAGCACACTGAGTTCTTTCGCCTGTGCAATCGTGAACTTCTCTTAGTTCAAGACCATCAACTTCATCTCAAAAACATCACTCGTTCAGTCAGCTGTTGTGGTCTAAAAAGGCAGTTCTGTCCTAACCCAGGGACAGAGACAATAAAAGCTATACCTTGTAAAAAACTCCAGTTTCATAGGTTAGGTATTTTGTTAGCATGAACAGAAATACAGAGTTGTAAGAATCAGAAAACAGTTTCTCGAATCTTAATATTGCCTGCATTTTTTAATTAAGTAGTTCAATCACTTGTAGTGGAAAACAGCTACAGGTAATACTGGTCTCTAGCCATTAATGAGAAGGGGGTAAAAAATGACACAGATATGAAGGTTAGGCACTAATAAGACATTTAAAAAGTTAAACATACAGATCACTGGAAAATTAGATTAATCTACACTTAGTGAGATAGCAAATGTGTTCTAATCACAGAAAGTTAGTAACAAGTTGAAATAATTAGTTAGGTAAAAAATTCAATTGGAATTAAAAAAAAAAAAATCATTCTGGTAAAATTAAATTACCACAGCCATTGCCTCCCTAATGGCCAGAAAGTGAAGGATTAAGTACTTTTCATTTTAAAAGAACTCCTAAAAGAACTCCTTGGGCAAGAAGTAGAAACCCAAATTTGAACCATAATGCTAATCGGAAGACACTGAAGATGCATAAAATATTGTTGAAGAAAATAAAGACTTGATTGAGAAGTCAATAATGGTAAAGGCAGGAAAAAAAGTAAGTTTAGCAATAAGTTTATTAGAGTTAGAAAACAAGTAAGCTGGCAGATAAGGGAAAATAAAATGATGTGGCTTGAAGCAAAGAAAGGATTGTCTGTCAAATGCCTTGCAACACAAAAGAGAAGTTCTGAGGTATAAGAATCTCCTCATTACATTCCTGAGTGATGGGGGTTTTTTTGTATGTTTGTTTTGGGGTTTGTTTGGTTTGTGGGGGATACTTTTTGTGTGTTTTGTTTCTTGTTTTGGTTTTTTGTTTGTTTTTTCTTTTTACAGGAACTATTATAGATTACTGTCTTTGTGGCAGCACAAGCACAGTAAACTTATCTAACAGTCCCAGAACCAGGAGAGATCAATACAGCAAAACATTGCAATTGCTACAGAAGATACTAAGCCTCAGAATCAACTTCATGTTGCAGTCAGCAGCATCTAAAATTTTTAAGTCTATAATCCTACCTATTTAGAAATATGACCTCAGGGAGAAATTTATCATACTTGATAAATTGGTGATGTTTCAGGGCAGACTGAAACACACATACAACTCAGGGTCAGCTTGCTCTTGCCATGCCTTCTAATATCTCATGTGCTCCACTTGACCTTCACGATTTCTGTCAGGTCTGTCACTTACTGGCAAATATTGAACAGCAGGAACACCACGTATTATCACTTAATGACAATGCAGTTAAACAGCTAACAGCTACTACAAGCTATTTAAGACCTAGACATCTTTTGAGTACATATTGTCAAAAGCCAGTAAATAAAATCCTTGAATCCAAAGGGAAGATGAGCTTCAGCTTCACTTCACCTAACAATCTACGTACACCAAACACAGTCCACAGTCTCAAGACAATGCAGACAGACTGCAATGTAATGCAGCAAGTCAGATTTTTTTTCCATGGAGCAATAAATATCACAACTTTCAACCCTCAAGTTTTCAAGAAAAAGAGTTCATTACTCAGATCGATGACAACACAGAACTAAGATTAAAGTATGTTAACACATTTTTATTATATCAATTAGTATAACTGTTTTTCAAGCAAAAGCATTAAAAGAGTCAACAGCACAAAGCTGTATGCAACTTAAGCTAGAGATATTCCCTCTACCATCATCAATACATATTCACCAGTAAAAGCAAATAAACAACTCTGCTTTTGAACAAAACAAACAGTACATGAGCAAGGACTCATCCTAAAAATAGCAAGATGTTCTGACTTGCTTTCCTTCTAGACATTACTTTGTGTTGAAGTGTAAAGCTTGTATTAGATACAGGTTCAGTTAAACACAGAAAATATTAAATTATATGATTCGAGACTTGAAAACTTACTTGAGTAGTTCATAATTCTTCTCGTTTAGCCTTACAGCATTCTCCCGCCAAAACTTCTCAGATTTGTGTACAGGACTCCACTCCAGTCTTCCTGACTTGAGCTCAGAACTGTACTCATCGAAGGAGCTGTAACACAAAAGACCTAAGTGAAATACTGGCTAAACTTCTATGACCAGAGTTTGAACCGCACGCCCAAGCCTGTCCCTAGCAAGACAAAGCTGGAGCACAACTTACTATGACACATTTGGAAGTCAGTTCTCTGCAGAGCATGAGAACTGCTCCCTGTCTCAGAGTTCAACACTCTAAAAGTAAGAAAGGCATTAAAAGCAAGAGTAAAAATTTATTTCAAACATACTCCTCCATCCACCCCAAAACATAATTCCTGAAAGAGAAAAAAAGGAAAGAAAAAAAAAAAAAAAGGAAAAACTCAAGACACAACTACAGCATTTTGGAAATTAGTTGACTGTTTTGCCTGTTTTCTAGGTTTTAATTTCCCCAACCAAGGATCTCAGTCCCCTCCTTTCACCCAATTGAACTTCTGACATGAACTACAATAACGCAGTTCAATTTATGCACAAGAGCAAGAACTAGGTAAATACTAGCAAAAACTTGAGTTATTTGGACAGCAAAATATATTCTAGTCAGGTAGTCTTCAGCCTATAATGCAACTCCTATAAGATCCCTCTGAAGTCCTTTAACAAATTTATCAGTTCCAAAGGTCACATATCCAAAAGTGAAGATCTATTTTCTCTTCAGCCTGTAAATACTCTCTTAGAATAGAAAACTTTTATATATA
This sequence comes from Caprimulgus europaeus, assembly GCA_907165065.1. Next base: position 42,298,801 of record OU015525.1, on the reverse strand, counting down.
ACCAGCACCTCTGAATACTCTGCCTTATCAACTAGCATTTACACATCATAATTCTGTATCTTATTTAGCCTTAAAACAGAAAAAAGGTTTATCAATGTTCCTGTAACTGCATTTTTAAAAAGTTCACACTGGAAAGCATACCTAAGGTCTTGCACACTCTCACCAAGCTTGTCCAGTAGAAATTTAATATCTTCACTTATGTCTTCATCATCATATTTCTGCTGATCCAAATTCTCTAGCTGCTTTAAAACTTTACACTGAATCATAGCAAGAGCATATTCTTGGCGAGTTTCTCTCTCAGTAGATTTCTCTAACAAATTCTAGGGAGATAAAAATTTATTTGTTTGTTTTAAGAACAGACTATTTTGAAACAAAGTGGTATTCTTAAAAAATTCTGACGGGTACTACAAGCATTCATATCGGTCACTGCAGCAGATGAAGAGGAATGTAAAAAAAAAAAAAAAACAAAAAACAAAAACAACCCAAGCCAAACCACAACTCTGCCTTGCAAGGTAGAAGTAATGCAACTGTACGTATAGAAAACCATGACCACCACTGCATTCAAGTTTAGGTCACTTAGACATTTTTCCTCATAAATGGTGTGCTACTTTCAATATTAGAAAGTATTAATTCACCTGCTTTGATAATTTTCCACATAAAATCAGGCTGACTGTAAAGACTATTCAAAGGAAAAGGCCAAGCTTATACCTCAAATCTCACAGTTTCTGGCATAAATAACTACTTTGATCTGGGATTATCATTTTAGCTATCTGTGCAATAATAGCATAAAGCAGGAAAGCCTAAAAAAATAATTTAAAAAACCCCCCTGAAGTCATCTTTCCAACTCAAGAGCTACCATCTGGATTAGATCAGCTTCTTTTGAATTTGGGAATATTCCAACTAGAAATTTTTATTCAAACAGAAGCTTGTTGGTAAGATTGGCATTACAAGCACAGAATGTAACAGTCAAGTTCCAGTGGCATTTATTCATTCCATTTCTACTTAATTTAATCAGCTTCAAATTATGTTGTTCAATCAGAGCTAACCACCTGCACTTTTTGATAAAGCTGAAAACTTGAATTCCGTATAAAAGACAAAATACTTAACAAACAGAACATGTGTTCATATAAATAAGCTTAAACATCTACCAGAAATAATAAATTAAACCATACAGAAGGAATTTCACTGCATCACTCTCATTCATGGTAAAGAATCGTTACACTTAAGGTTTCTAAGATATCAGACATCACACTAATTAGTAAGGCAGAACGCTACCAATGAATGTTAAAACTTGCATATTGAAAGTAAGTCATATTACTGCTTTTAATGGCCACCAACAATTAGCTTTAATGTGCAAAAAAACCCATGTTTCTATTTAAATAAGAAAATTGAGAAGTTTGAGAAGTAAAAGATAATTTAAAGAAAGTAATGCTAAATTACTTAAAAGTGCTAATGAGAGCAAGATAACAAATAATGCAACTTAAAAGATAAAATTCAACAAGTTCAAGTAGTAGGTAGATAAAGTTTCCAAAGAACTCCTACTTAAGAGAATTATAGGCAGATGTGGAAGCTACTCCAAATATTATTACTTATTTGATACCATAGTGAGATATTAAAGCTTTTTATAGTGAAATTAAAAGGTTATGCTAGGAAAGTACAAACAGGAACACATGACTCATGACTGAATCATAGACCAGTAAACTACTTAAAGATAAAAAAAATCTTAAAGGTACAAAATGAGTTACAGGTAGGAAATAGACATAAGAGAGTTAAAGTATGAAAAATTATGTAAAAAGCATTTTAATAGGTAAAGAAAGTAATTGATTCAAAGCAGACAGAAGTACCCCATCGCTGTTGATTTACAGAAAAATATTACATTGTAATTACATACTTCATGCAATTAACTTGCCAGAGAGGTGAAAGAGGTCAAATTAGGAGAAATAGAGTAGTAGAAGACATATGCAAGACTCATGGCATAACTTCAGCAACCCACAGGCAGTAGGCATGATTTAGGGAATCAAGTCTATTCCTTTATACAATTCACCTATTCTCACCAATTGTTTCTCCTATTTTTTATGACCTCAGAATTGGAAGAAGTTGAATATAATCTGCTGAGCCTCTCAACTTTTTTTTTTTTTTTCTCAAGATGCCTTGCTGTACATACCTGCTTAATCCTAACATTAAGATCATAAAGATCACTAGAACACCTACAGAGGTCTACATAGTAAGAATAGATCCTACTAAATACCTCACGCCACTGATTTCCTTCAACTGGATAAACAGCATATTCTTATGATCTATCCAGAAATGTTTCAAATTAGTAGATATTTTTATATAGGGAGACCACTTAAGTCACAGAGCAAGCATCTTCACACAGCTTGTTATTGTTAATCAGCAAGTCAGTAAATAAAAATTCCCCTTTTTCCATTCTAATTTACTTGCAACATTTACTACTGGAACACAGTCAGTACCCAGGAAAACATATAGTTTATAAGATCTACATCTCCTACTCAGGACACAAGTCCTGTTTTGAAACAGGATTATAAATTGTTACAGCATTCCTGTATTATATACAAGACACTTGAGAAGCATGCACGTAAAACTATGTGCACATGCACAATGAGCACCTGTGAACACAAATTGGTACTCTCACAGCAAGTCTTGGTGCTTAGTTATTCCAAATTATCCTAAATAGGTCCAGTGATTTTCAGGTAACATGGACACAGTAAGTCAACTAATAACCGTCCTGGGTTTGGGTTAGGATAGAATTAATTGTTCACAGGGAACTGGGAGGGCAGACCCTGGGCAGCTGATCCAAACAGGTAAGCAGGGTGGGAGTACCGAAGTTCAGCCACTTGGTTCCATGTATCACTTGTGTTGTACATTCTTTCATTAGTATTGTTATTATTGTTTGTTGTTGTTTCCCTCTTTCCTTACCGTCCTAGTAAACTGCTCTCGTCTTGACTGATGAGCCTTGTTCATTTATATTTCCTCCTCCTCATCCCACCAAAGGGACGGGGATGGGGAGGAAAGGGTGTGAGCTAGCCTCTGTCTTAAACCACCACCACAAACTCTTACACTGATATCCTTGTTCATCTTGACAGAGCCACCAATAAAAGATTTTGTTTTACTAGCAAATAAAAATAATTTCCAAGTCAGACAGTTGGACAAACAGATGCATGTTTTAAAAAAAAAGTTTTGTAAGGCAAAATTTATCAGGTATTAGTAACTACAACATTTTACACTAGTACCAATAGAAAAAAAAGAATCTTGAACTAAAGAAGGGAAATCACTATTGCCTGTGTTAACATAGGAGGTTTTTTGTCAATCTTATTTTAAGACAACACTGCATAGCAGACATTTATTACCTGTAATAGCATGTCTATTACCTGTAGCAAAACTCATCTCACAAAAAGGAAGAGGGAAAATTAAGCTTTCAATCCAGTTTACTGATATCATCTAGCAGAAACAACTGTGCATCAGCAACACCTGAGACCTACTCATTTGAGCAAGAAGTACAGTGCAATTTTAGTCAGCAGACACTTACCCGAAATGCTGCAAGGATGATTCTAGTTACTTTCTCTTTCACAGATTCCTGAAGAATATCTGACAGCACTGGAACAATATTATACCGACGGAGATATTCACACATTTGAGGACTAAATGCCAGCAGCCACACACAGAAAATCATCTGATACTGGAGCTGGAAGCCGCACTTGTTGCTCAAGACTCCCATGATACTAAAAAATTAACATAGTACACATTTGATTTTTAAATAACAACTGCATAGAGTGCATTGCTCCACTCTGAAACATTTTAAAAAGTGGTTAACAAGATCTTATTGGAAAGAGATGCTGAGGATGAGTATACAACACACGCTTCACAGTATCCTGCAGCAGTATTTATCACTGTACAAGCAGCTTGTTCAGAAAGCCATATTTTAAAGATACAGTTATTTCCTCCTCAGCCTTACAGCCATAAAGAAGCTTTTCCCATGTGAACTGATATGGTACTGTATCCATCTTCAGGTTCACCAAAACTATTTTTCTACTGGCATGTTCAGAGCATTATTTGTCACTTTAGAAGAAACAGAGAAACACATAGCTACTCCTTCACAGTTAAGAAAAAGAAGGAGTAAATAGACAGAATAAACCTACATAAATTGAATTTGTTTCCTGAATTATATCTCTTCACAGGAGTGTCCAAAATGAGCTGAAGTAGTCGTAGTTTAACAAGCGAGTTCTCAGAAGATGGCTTACAGATATAACACATCACAGATACATAAAGCATCATAGAATGGTTTGGGTTGGAAGGGACCTTAAACACGATCTAGCTCCAACTCCCCTGCCATGAGCAGGGACACCTTCCACTAGACCAGGTTGCTCAAAGCCTCATCCAGCCTGGCCTTGAACACTTCCAGGGAGGGGGCACCCACAGCTTCCTTGGGCAACCTGTTCCAGTGTCTGACCACCCTCACAGGAAATAATTTCTTCCTAGTATCTAATCTAAACCTACCCTCTTCCAGTTTAAAGCCATTTCCCCTTGTTCTATCACTAACTGCCCTTGTAAAAAGTCCCTCCCCAGCTTTCTTGTAGGCCCCTTCAGGTACTGGAAGGCCGCTATAAGATCTCCCCTAAGCCTTCTCTTCTCCAGGCTGAACAGCCCCAACTCTCTCAGCCTGTCCTCATAGGAGAGGTGCTCCAGCCCTTGGATCATCCTTGTGGCCTCCTCCAGACTTGTTCTAACTGGTCCATGTCTCTCTTGTGTTGGGGGCTCCAGAACTGGACACAGTACTCCAGGTGGGGCCTTACATGAGCAGAGTAGAGAAGAAGTAATATCACAAGAACTCAAAGAAGAAACCATACAGAAGCTTTGTTCAGTATAAGTTTCAAAAATTTAATAAGCATTTTACAAGTCCACTCCATAAAGGTAATCCAATTTAAAAAGCAAACAAACTACTTTCAAGACCATTGCTATCAAAATCAAGACAAACTCAAACTTTGTGAAACACAGGGTTATTGCAATGCTCTAATAGTTTATTAAACAGCTTCCTTGGTGAAAAAGTTTGTTTTAATAGTGTCATCTTGACACACGTGAACACCTTTTGAACTTTCACTTCACTGGCAACTGACTGTTCTCCATTTCAGAGTACAAGGGTATTTTTTCTTCAACTGCAAATGGTATAGCCACCATCCCCAACAGGGGCATGCACAACAGAAAAGTTATGTATAGACAGACACTGTTTAAATAAGATGAGTGACAACATCCTAGCCTCATGCAGAGCTATTTATGAAGAGAATCTGGATAAAAGAATTATCTACTTGAAACCATATGTGGGGGAAAAAAAAAAAATAGCTTAGTTCTAGAACATATATCTCTTTCACTAGTATTTTCAGACTGAAAAACTCCAAACTGAAAGACAATGAAGATTAGCAGAAACTCATTTCATTAGTCCTTGTTCTATTAAATGAAAAACAGAACATCTTCAGCTAAAGACAAATGGCTGTATTCCCCTTCAGATATTTAAGCAGTTCTTCATTAAGAGTAAAGTAGCATTAAAGCCTCAACATTGGTACCTCTATCTGCAAGTTTCACTTGTCTATTTGACTGTATTAACATTTGAAAACAAATAGTTTTTGTACTCAAACAGAGCAGCTGTCCTTTGCAAGAGAGTTCTATTCTAAAAAGGTCACTGGGGAACATGCTATTGTAAGTGCAAATATATCCATAAAAATTAAAATGAATGCTCACCAATTTACTCCATCTGCTTCTACCCACGCAAAGCGATATTCATTGACCCTGAGCATCAGCTGCAGACATCCAGCAACACACTGTACATACTGGGAACTCTAGGTGAAAAGAACACATCACTTCTTACAAGAAGAATTGGGTCATAAGTGCTAAAATTCAGTTTTCCAAACTAGACTTTACTGGCACACTTCAACACACATTTCTCCGGTAGCACTTCTGAGTTAAACAGGCTCACCCTTATAATGCTTTATATCCCTCTATTTAAACAAACAAACAAACAAACAAAAAAACCAAAATCAAAATCAAAAAAACCAACTCACAAGAACAGGTGGAAAGCAAAATATAAGTAGAGAGGGGTTTTGAATAGGAAAGAAGCATTATGCAAGTGGCCCATTCCACATTTGGGCCATTTGAATATACTTTCTTTCAGCACCTATAAATGAAGGCTGTCTTCTGTTTGATTATACTGCCAGAGCCCTTTCATCCACAGAGACAATTGTTATTCCACTGAACAAACTTTGGGAAATAAATCAGCAAACTGATTACTAAGCTTGAAGAAGCTTGCTAGAGGACATTGTAAAAAAAAAAAAAAGGAATCTTGAGCTCAGGTTCTTACCTCTCCCATTCTCTAACTCCAAACAGCAGTGATGTCATTACAATTGTATATTTTCCCATGCACGTGCCACAGTAAGCATCATGCTTATCATAATGAGATGGACATTTATACCAAAAAAATACCATTAGAAAAACAAGTATACAAACATTTAGCTTTTCATTTTATTTTTTTCTTCTTTACATTAAAAGCTCAGCACAGTAATCTGTGCTAAGAAAAGAATAGCAAGACCAAAACTTTCCCATCAGGAAAATGCTGAGAGAGGCACCACTGAATTTTGTTTTCATTCAAACTCCTATATGAACAGTTACAAAGATGGAATCATTAAACAGCTTTTAATGGTTAAAAGCATGCATTTTCTGTGCACTTAACACATAAGATGGGCTGCAGTTCAAAAATTAGTTTTGGTCAACACATTGTCCTTCCCACTACAGCAACAGAAAGATCCCAAGGTACAATAGAAGTGGTTGGTTTTTTCTCTCTTCTTGCTCAACTTCTGGCATTATCTTTAGTACTACTCAAATATGCTGCTGAGAAAATGTTGGGCTTTTTTTCCTACAAGGCTTTTTCTTTGCCATCTTGAAAGTCTTATGATAGATCATGTACATAATACAAGGTCAAATCTTTTAAACATTTAATGGAGTAAAGAAGTTAAACAATATGATATGAAAAGAGAAGAGACAATAAACAGAATTTAAAATAAAAATTAATTTATTCTGTGTCTCTCATCAGAGATTCAGATCTTCATGTAAAAACTGAGTCTGAACATACAGAACAGTCATTTCCCTGAGTAGGTATTCACTCTCACACACTGTGCAAATAAAACAGCTACAAACACACAGACAGCCCTCCTACCCCAACTTAATTATCCTGGAACATATCTGCATCAGTTCTGCTTTGGGATCCATGCAGCACTCCAGTGAATACACATTTCTCAGCAAGTTAGAAGAGCTCACAGCTCGGTAGCAAACGGTGTTGCACGCTGTAATACTATTCACTCTTTTATGGCTACATATACGACTGAGGGCTGTTAGCCTAACAAAATCCAGCAGCCTGGCACACACAGCTGCACACAGAATACTGAAATACTTCCATTTCTATGCTCAGGCTGTGATTTTACCCCGTCTGTGTATCCATGCATTACATTCTTTCATCTTTTCTATTTTAGAATCACAGAATGGTTTGGGTTGGAAGTGACCTTTCAAGGTCATCTAGTCCGACCCCCTGCAGTGAGCAGGGACATCTTCAACTAGATCAGGTTGCTCAGAGCCCCCTCCAGCCTGACCTTGCAAGTTTCCAGGGATGGGGCATCTCCCACCTCTCTGGGCAACCTTTTCCAGTGTTTCACCACCCTCATGGTAAAAAGTTTTTTCCTTATATCAAATCTAGATCTACCCTCTTCTAGTTTAAAACCATTTCACCTTGTCCTATTGCTCCCCCAAGTCCCTGCCCTGTGGTCCATCTACTCAAGAGGTGTGGAAAGATAGATTACCAGAGAAGACTGAGGAAAAGAAGTCATTGCATACCTCAGCCTTCTCCTCATCTGTTGTTACCAGTTTGCCAGTCTTGCTCATAAGGTGGTAGTATACTTTCTTTGACCTTCCTTTTCTGGACAACACACCTGCAGAAGCCCTTATTGTTACTCTTTGCATCCTCTGACAAGTTCAGCTCTATCCATGCCTTGGTCTTCCTGACCCCATCCCTACACAACCGGGCAGCATCCCTATACTCTTCCCAGGATACCTGCCCCTGCTTCCACTGCCTGTGCATTTCCGTTAGTTTGACCTGCAGGTCTCAACTCAGTCATGCTTGTCTCTTGCCTTCCTTGCCTGATTTCTTACACCTGCTACAAAAGCTCTTACACACTATGGAAAGCATCCTTAAACATCTGCCAGCTCTGTTCTGCTCCCTTGTCCCTGAGGTCAGTTTCCCAGGGGGTCCTACTGACTAATGAAGAGCTCCAAGTTTGCTTTCCTAAAATTCATGGTCCCAACATTACTCTTGGCCAGACCCATATCCCTCAGGACTGTGAACTCCTGTGCATGATCACTGCAGCCCAGCCTGCCTACAATCTTGTCATCACAGATCGGCTCACTTGCATTGGTGACCATCCAGTCCAGTACTGCATCCCCTCTGGTAGGGCTGTTTATCATCTGGCTTAAGAAGCTATCCTCCTTGCACTCCAGGAGTCTCCTGGATTGCCTACAGCTCACTGTGCTACTGTTCCAGTAGATGTCAGGGTGGTTGAAGTCCCCCAGCAGGACAATAGCCTGTGAGCACAATACCACCTGTAGCTGGAGTAAGAAGGCTTCATCAATAAGCTCACCTTGACCAAGCAGCCTGTAGTAGACACCAACCACAAGGTTCCTCTTGTTATCTCGGTCTCCAACTCTTACCCATAAGCTTTCAGCTTGCTCATGATTATTCTTCAGAGACAGCTCTTCACACTTTATCCATTTCTTGATGCAGAGGGCAACACCTTCACCCCTCCTTCCTCACCTGTTCCTTCTGAACAGCCTGTAGCCATTGATGGACATACTCCAGTTATGGGATTTGCTCCACCAAGTTTCAGTAATGGCAACCAGGTCATAGCTTTCTAGCAGCAGGGTGGCTTCCAACTCTGCCTGTTTGTTGCCCATGCTTCATACACTGGTGTAGACAGTTCAGCTGGGCTGTTGGCTGCGTTACCTTAGAGGAACATCCCTTAACTCCTTTGAGGTGTTTCACCGGTGTTTCCCTTTTGACCCCAATTACCTCAGGAGCACCTGGCTCATCTCTGTAAGACTTCAAGTGTGCTCTGGCACACTTCCCAGCATATCTCAGAGCAACAGGCTGAGGGCCCTTGCTAGCACCCCGTCCCTCTAACCTTGGCATGTCATCCCACAGATTGTCATGGACAAGCCTGGTATTATCCCCCTCCCTGTTCAAGCCTACTTTAAAGCTCTGTCAATGAACCCCACAAGCTCCTGATCAAAGACCCTCTTCCTCCCTTGAGAAAAGTGAATCCCATTTGACACCAGCAAACCTAGTACCATGTAGGCCATCCCATTATCAAAAAACCCAAAATTCTGGCGGCACCCATGGAGTCATGTATTAATAGACTGTGCAAGTCTATTTCTTCCAATCTCACTGCCACAACTGGAAGGGAGGCAGGGGGGGGCAGTGGAGTTTAAATCCCAGTTTTAATTTAAGAGGCTTTTCTCTATGGGAAGCTAACACTTTAAAGCAATGACTACATTTAGAAGAAAAACTAATTCCAGGTTCATATTTAAGTCTTCTGAAAAACTGTGAACACTTTCAGGCTGCAGAAGGAACAAAAGAGCAAACTGAATTCTACTCCATATTCAAAAGCTGCAATAAACCGCCTAGTTGTGCCCCAACAAAAGAGAAAATCCAGTTATGATGATCACTTGTGTTTGCTATACTGACACAGTGCATCTCCAAGCTCAACAGCCATTATAACTACATGAAATTTGGTATAAATAAATACTGATGTGAAAAGAACAATCTGTTCTCCCCTGAATTCAAGCTATTCAAATATGAAAAGCTTACAGCTTTGAAAGTACTCTTGTAATTTCATGCTACAGAGGTTGAAGAACAATGTTAGCTTTAATATCTGATGTGCCCTTTTCTAAGTTCTGCATATCACTAGAGCCAAAAGCTTCTTAGTCTCAGCTTTCTTTTACAAGTCTGACAGTACACTGCTAAACAGATAGTACTGTTCAATTATTAAATTACTTGCATACAATTTTTCAAGTTTTAACAAAGAGAATGCTAGATACATCTATTGTTTTAAATTATCCAAACCAACTTGTAAAATACATACTTCCACTGACAGCATTTTCTGTGAAATCAGTGTTTTAAAAATACTTTTGTTTCTTGGCGCCATCACCTGGCACTCTGTTGTTGTACAGTTTTGATTCCAAGTACTTTCTATTACTGACACCAGACCAGCTCTGCATCTTAATCTGAGGAGTGGATATTACCTGCCCAAAAGAAGCAAATTGACAGATTTCAAAGAAATACTCACATCACTTGTGGAGACTGCTCCTGCTTCCACTGAACTCCCTGTACCACGTAGTTTCTAGCAAAAAACCCAAAAGATTAAAATCAGAGCACTGTCCCTCACCTTCCAGAACAGCTGTTACCAAGTTTCTTTCAATTCTCCCATCTCTCTAGTCATAAAAAGAAAAGATTAAGAATCTATTAGATACTTTTCCTGCTCAATATATTATGATAACATATTTTATTTATTTCCCAGACACCGCATCATGTCTAGAAGAATATGCTTGGAGCCAATTCTGGTATACCAAGATTTAATTATTTTTATTTATTTATTAATTCAAGTGTGGATTTACTCAAGACTTTTATCCATCTGCATCTTAGAATTTGAAAACTGTTCTCTTGAATCTTCCTGAAGGAAATTCCAACTTTAAAATTCTTTTGCCAGAGAAAAAAAATAAAATTCCTTTTTAATAAACTCAGTTGTAAAACTATGAAAATATACCATTACTATTGAACGCTTCTCTGATCTCCAGAATCCACTTCTGCTACAATACTACCTTAGAGAATGAAAAATCACTGCATTGTGATAAAGATGGAAGGGAAAATCTCAAAAAATGAATACAAAGAAGAACGATTCATCTTTGAAGGACAAGCCAGCAGTAAGCAGTTCATACTGAGCTAATGCCATTAAAAACCTGTCCAAATAAGTCATGATTTATTTAGTTTCAAGAGACAGGACTAAAAATAAAAGCTTTGTACTACATAAACTGAAAAAAAAAAAAAAAAAAAGATTTTATACTCTCTTCCTACTGCCATGTGATTTTTCTTCCCAGCAAAAAGCTCTGAGAAATAACACAGGGAGATAAAAAACCCTCATCACATGTTTTCCTCGGTGTTCAGAAGAAAGTCAGTATTAACCAACAGAAAAGGCAAAAAGCCTTATTTTTTATTTTTAATTTACTTTTCAAAGACTAGTGTAGAAAACAGAAAATAAGTTTAAAACTATGTGTTTGAATATAGGATACTTCGCTTTAAAAATTACAAAGTAAAATTTCATTTAAAAATAAGAAAACCAGAAATATACCTTGTCTGCACATCTACTTACTCATATTCTTGAAAAAGGCTTCCAAAGTAACTGTAATGTTCAAACAGAAGTAGCTTTTTACCTGTGAACTGAGCTGAGTTTTAATCCAGTTGAAATAGTAATTCAAGTCACTGCCTTCCATAAGTTCCCTCCCCCATGCAGCCAGTTTGGCAATAATTCTTGCTGCCTGAAAAAGAATGCAATAACCAGATTTTTCAAACACAGCAATTTCAGGATTCAGTGTGAAGTCCTATAAGCTCTGGAAACCACATTTAGATACAAGATGACCCCCTTACATAAATCTACCTGTTTTCTACACAGGGGACTCTCCTTGCCTAGTAATTTTGTTTCTTCAGCTTTCTGCTGCTTCTACTTCCTATTAACTGGTATCTTGTCATAATGTTATCAGATACCTGTAGCTGATGAAGTTCACAGGTTCCAATGAAGAATTCAGAAGATGGTGGAGGAGAGCTATCAATGTGCTACTGCTGTAGGACACCATTAAACTCAGAAATTCATCAATAATAAGACACTTAATGGCCTGACACATACATGACCAGACCTACTTTAAGAAACTACAGCATATACCAACACAAATGATAGCAAAATTTTCTGTACTTAAACTGAAGCAAGTCATCTTCAAGCTTCAAAGCCAGGAAAAGAAGAGCAGAAAACCAAAAGTGGAGGTAGAATTTAAGAATGAAGTTGAAGAGTAAAAACGTAGTCTGGTTAAGAATTTTCATTATGTCTGTGGCACAAGAATATGCATAACAAGAGTGTATTTCTATGCGAGCCTTTACAAATTACGTTTGAAGTCTACATTGCAGCCCCCAGCTTATTTGCAGAAACATTTGAGCCAGCTTGTATGTAAAGCAGCAGTCTAACCAAGAAACTACTGCAGCGGGGGTTCGCTTGCTTGCAGACAGCTCCATCATGCAGTGAGGAGGCTATTCCAGGCATCCTTCCACCATACTGCATTCAGATGTGCACCACCACCACTGATATCCAGAGGTATATACAAGTGAGTCTGGAACAACAGCCTCTGCACTGAAATGCATCAAATCCACTTCTGAATGTAGCCAAGTAACCCTGTAAAATCCCTTCACCTTTACAACATGACATATCAGGCTTACCGTGCTCCCGAGTTAAAACTGCTACCTGGCCCATGAATGAGAGATCATTCAAGCCTAGCAAAATTTGAGCCTGGATACAGAGGACAAGTATTTTTATCTGTCTATGCAGATGCAATGATGTGACAGAAGAAGTCTTACAGCATGCATAGTAAGGAGAGAAGCAAAAGAAAAAAAAAGAAAAAAAAACACAGACCAAACAGCACAAATCTAAAACTGTTTTGAAAACATTAATGTGCTTTAAAAGAATACATGCACAAGGAATGCTAAAAGGTATAGCACAGGAGCAAACTTGTTGTTTTAAAGTGGATCCACATAATTTGAAGTTCTCAGATTTATAAAGTTACTTGCATATTTTTGCAGTACCCAAAGAAAACAATATTTGAATAACATATCTCTGGGCAGAGAAATACTAGACATAGAAATTGCTATTTGATACATTTGAAAGCCACTATTCCAGGGAGACTAATCAGTTTGCATTGCAAGGGTCTCAAAATTACACTTTACCTGCATACCTGAGAAGTCAAGGTTGTCCAAGTTTGCTCAGACTGCTGTTTTGCAAGATGAGTGTTCGGCAACAATACCACACACAAAAAAAAAAACCCCACCCAAAAAACCAACAGTCTCCTCCTCCTGCTGCACCAAGTAGCTTGATTCCACAGCCATGCAGTGAATCAGTCAGATTTAAGAAAAAAATGAAAATAAAAAAAATCAAGCCTGACACTTTTACTGAAAACAGTCCAGCTCACTGTTCAAATCACAGCACAGCCCCAAACACAGTTGCACTGGCCATACCTAAGTGCCAGCAGGATGACTTGCCTGGAATTCCTTGCACCAGTAGTGCCACCACAGCATAACGCAGTAGATGTGTTTTTGTGGCTTGAGCCACTGATTTGATTCTACCATACCATACCAGCATAAATATATGCAGTGAAGAACAATCCATAGCCATGCAGTTTTCCCCTACTTCAAGCCATAATACAAGTTTTATTGGTGGAAACTATGGTTTCCATTAGAAATTTACAGTAATACAATCATATTTTCCCTCATAAGGAAAAAAAACCTGCTGAGATCAAATGGCCAGTTCTCACCACAGATGACAGAAGAATATTAAAAATTCCAGAAAAGTTACTCCATATACACCAGCTGCAGCCAGTGGCTCAAAGCACAGCAGATACCACACAACACACATGGTTGCACTAGGCTTGGCTGGGATGGACTTAATTTTCTTCATAGCAGCCCATAAGATGCTGTGGTTTAGCCTGGTGACCAAAACAGTGTTGATAACACACCAGTGTTTTAGCTGTTGCTGAGCAGTGCTTGAAGAACATCAAGGGCTTCTCTGTTTCTCACTCTACACTTCCAGTGAGTATGCTGGGTTGGAGGGCCAAGAGGCTGGGAGGGGACACAGCCAGGAGAGCTGACCAAATGGATATACCACCTGGGCATCAGTCTGCTGGTGTTGTGCGATTGCTTTTGCATCGCTTCTTTTTGTTGGACTTATTTTGGGTTCCACTCCCCCTGCCTTTTGTCCCCTTCACTTATTGAACTGTTTTTATCTTGACCCATGAGTTTTCTCGATTCTGCCCTCTCAATACTCTCCCCAGTCCCACTGCAGGGCACTGGGCAAGCAACTGGTGGGAGCTATCCTATCAGTCAAGATCAACCCACCACAACAACAGACATTATTTCTTCCCCAGTATGCTTACAAACCATTGTAAGCAAATTTCAAGCGGCATTATAGTAATTGGAGCATCTGAGAGATATTTCCCTTTCACAGGATGAGAACCTAAATTCTAATATTTGTACAGCATGAGGAGCATTGACTGACAGTTGTGACACCAGTTATTTTTCTAGTTATGTCTTATTGTGCTTAATTAATTCTGAAATCCTAGTTTTTCTGAGCTTTTAAAACCTGCTCTAATCTCCCAGAAAAAAAATAACATCAATAAACAATGTAACTTTTCTTTCTAAAATTTGGTCAAGTGAAGCTTGTTTTAAAAATAACTCATCTAGACTGCAAGAGGAACTTTCCAGTTTAGCTTCAAACTCCAAAAACTCCCAAAGAAAAATAAAACCAGCATTTTTCTCTACCATCTTCAGAGAGGTTCATTTAAAACTTACCATATGCACAGTGAAAAGATCTTGTCGATTCAACATTGGCAGAAAATAGGACCAGGCAGTGTTTTTACCACGTTTTGCATAATCAAAGAAGATGCAAACACGCTGATGATTTTCCTGTAAAAATCGGGAGAGGGAAAAAGATGAGAGGCTTTTAAAAGCATTGAACATAAAGCAGTTATTTGCTCCTCATTATGTTGGCACACATTATCAGAAAGTATCCTGGCTTCTAACAGCCCATGGAAATTTCAGTTTGACAGTTACTAGTGGATACAGTTCATTTCCGTACTCCAACATTAAGTTTAGAAATTTGGGACAGGGGGAAACAAACTTTGAGACCCTAGTTACATCTCAGTACTCCAACAGCTGCTTGAGTAAAAATGGGTTTATCCTTTTGATGAAGCAAGCAGAATGAGATAAATGAGAAACTAGTTAAATACTGTCATTTTCCAGTTGAACACTACTGTTAGTCCAACCAAGTTATGTATGGACTGTTTGAACACAGTCCATACAAAGTTTTCCATGTATTGCTACTTCCACACAAAAACCTCGTGTTCAACTTGGCTGCATGTGCTACAACTGAAACTTCAGCGACGTTAAGCTAGTCCTGCCTCTCCATCCCTCCCAATGGGAAGCAAGCTCTTCTCTCCCAGATGAGGATGCAACTGATTCAGTTGTTATCTCAAGCAACCTGCATACCCAGGAGAGGACTCAGCCACCAGAAGTCTGTTCTCCAGGGCTTCTAGGCTGAACCACCAAAGACCACAATTACCTGAACCTGAGCACTGTGCACAATTTCTTCAAGGATTTTACCTAATAACTACTGTGAAAAGCAGCTTTTATGGTTCTCCTTAAACCAGACTAGAGAAGAGGCCATGCAAATATGAAGGAGAAAAAGGAGATCTGCTATTTCTTATCAGCCTAGAATACAGAATCTTCCAGAAAATCAAATATGTGGATTCTTGCTTTTCCTCAGCATTTCCACACACTTTCTAGCCTGGTAGATAGCAAGCTTTTAAGCTTTCATTCTAACAAGATCTCTCCCCATTGAAGTCAAGCTACTACAACCAAGTATACAAGTCCTATGAAGGAAGGCAAAACTATTTGAAATGCTGTATTTGGGAAACTCACATGAGAACAACATCTCAGTCTCCACTACCCCACGAATTTTATTTTCAAACTCCTGTAGATGAAGGGCTTTCCTCCTATTTCAGCACCCTATTATTAAGTCTATGGACCTAGAATCAGTAAGACATGCCTGCTTGTTGGAATACAATCCATTAAGCACAAGATCACCTGAATGTATCTGTGATCCAACCACTGGCACCTTACTAAGCAACAGAGTTTTAACCAACACTTCATTGAAAGTATCAAAGTTAGGACACCAATTTGCAGCCCGTGAGGTGCAGTGAATCATTGACTGAGGAAGGTCAGGTGTCACTAGTTATCTGACAGTCATAACTCTTACAGTGATAAATGTGCTATCCAGCAGGTGTCAAAAACCCTCTTTGTTGTTCAAATTATGAAATTTAAAAAAAAAAAACCAAACAACTCATGAACACAGTGCCTTGGTGGAGAGCCTCTGCTCTCTGAGGGCTAGCTTGATGAAAAGTGGCAGTTTGATCAAATAAATCGCTGTTAGCATCTACACTTGTGCTACACAGTCTAGCTAAAAAGATCAAAAATAACTAGATCGATGAGTTCAGTTTACAACATAACTAACAAGGAGACAGACAGGTATAGAAGCAGAAAAGCTGAAATAATTTCAACAAGCTGTCAAATCAGAAGACTAGTCTGGTTTGCTGTCAAGGTGCAGGGTAAGGGAGTAGAGAACTGCATGCAGCCCTTAAATATGTAGTGCTGCACCTTTCTAGGCAGCTACTGACTACACTGATAAAAAGGAAAAGCTGAAGCTCTCACATCAACAGTTGAATAATTTAGCACCTGTCATTTCTGAAGAAGCACAATGAAGCTCCCTTGGGTGATACCGATACCTGCACCAACTAAGGTGCAGGTTCGTAAAGATTTCTTAAGTAACAGACTGTGCAGTGTGACAAGTTCACTAATCCAGATAAATTGTTCCAAGTATTTATCATATGAATAGAACAAGAAATGTTTCCTAAGAGATTCCAGTACACTAACACTCTCCACTTTCAGAAATAAGCAGAATGGTGATATTCTTCAAAGGCAATCACCACATTAATTTCACTTCTGCCAGCTACCAAAATAAATCTTTCTTGCAACACCAATCAAACCTGTAAGTAGAACTGCTAGAACAATCCTAGATACCCAGATAGGCTTCTGGTGTGCTCAAAACACAGTTGATATGATTTTTTTTACAACCTCTCAAGAGTAGAAAGATAATAGAAGAAACACAGACAGTCATTATCAACACAGAAAAAAGCTGGATACTGGTACCTATGATAATTTCAAGAAGTTTCAGCTATCAAAGGCAGCTTTCAAATACTGTTTGTTCATCTCATGAAACTGCATCGAACATTTTTGCTCAAAACAATTTTACTGAAAGTCAGTGGCACCATGACAGGCCATGTCCTTGAACAATTTCTTGCTTAAAACCTTTGCATGTACTATTTGGGCAAAGACAGGAGATTTTATATCCGCTATTGCAGATTTCTCTGTCCACACAGTATGCAGAGACACTGCACTGAACTCACAGTTACAGAGTCAAAGGTCAATACGCTGCTTTCTGACAACTTTACACCTTGAAAACGTGCAACCAGGGGTATACAAGGCATCACTGACAGCATGTGGTACCATTGGAACATGACCAAAAGAATATACAAGTCCTATTTCAGCCTTTTCTAGTGGAGATATGGATGGTTAGGAAGCCCTGGGATGATGGCATGCAGACGCTCGTGCACAAGCCCAGATACCTCTGAATAATGAAGTCACACGGAGCATCACAAAAGCCAGTCCAGCCTTTCAGACACTAAAGCAGAATTTCTAAAGTGGAAAAGGCATCCAATTTCATATAAAAGCAAATATATACTGTGCACCAACATCTCTGTTCTCCTGTATCACTATAAAACATGGACAATTTAAAGTCATTACGGTTAACCTTAAGAATTCCACACGTGCCACTTCTGTGGCAGGGTAAGGCCCTACATACAGAAGTGTCAGTGCATGACCGTAAAGTCAAGACAGCATGTTCATCTAGACATGGATGACAGAACCAATACAGCAAAGGAGAGAGTACTCAAAGCTGCTTTGTGTAGTCACCTGGAACTAATGTAGTTTTTCAAGAATAGAATGAGCCAGTGAAAGCCTTTACCTGTGGGTTATTAATTCCACAGCACAGGTGATTATATTGGCTATTGCATATTGTAGCTATAGGCTATGTGCTAATGTCAAAGCGCACGAGCAAAACAAGACTTGTTAACACTCACAAAAAGTTCCAAAGAACGGCAAGTTAAAATGATTACTTCTGGGGCCACCAACATGTCTCACATAGAAAACAAGACCCATTCCCACAAAAGTAGCCATAATAAACAGAGTTCTCACACACTAAAACAAAGTTAGTCATCAAATGCATAAACCAAAACAAGGTACTCCCAACCCAGTGTCCTAATCAAGGACTGGCACTGAGGATCCCTTTTGTCTTCTCTGCCTCTTGATGTTTGTGTCACAGTTGAGAAAAAGTAAATCTAAAGAGGAAGAGGGTCAGAGTGACAAAGCTGTAGATAGGCCTCAAAAAACTGCCACCACCACCACTAGCTATTATTCTAGCAGTCAGGGCGCTCACTCAGAGTTCTAACGTACAGACAGGCACCTGAAAGAACACCATCATACCCATGTTAGAAGTACTGTGTGGAGAGGTTCACACTTTTCAACATGCCTGTTGACAATAATGAGCTGCAGAAACAACAACTTCTTGCTGAGGGTGACCAAATTAACACCTTTGTAGGAAAAGCTTCAACAACTTCAAGTTAGAAGTCATATCCTATCTACACAACAGGAAAGGGCCAAGGTCACAAATCATCCCTTAACATCCAAGTTTTGCATCAAACATGGTTGAGAGCCGACAGACAAGCATACAGGTATGTTTTACTTCCAGAACATGAGCGTACATATACAAGACTAAGTTACTTATACAACTTTAGTTCTAACATTTAACTTCTGAAGACAAGATCTGAAAATTTAAAATACTATTTTTAATACAGTATGATAAACACCTGAAGATATCTGAATTAGACTAAGGAAACATTCAAGCATGCATTTAAAGACTTAAAAATAAGACAGGTTATTGACCTACTTGCAGCATATCATCAACCATAGTCAGAATGTACTGAACCGTCTGTTCCTTGGAGATATGAGTCATCAAGTTTATAAATGTTTTAGCACACTAGAAAAATAAAAGAGACGTTAAAATTAATATTAGCAATTGTCTTCATTCCTTTTGATAATACAAAACAGGACCTCATTAATTCACAGTTAAGTCTTACATAAGCATTGAGCATCTCAACATCTTATTCAATTGCAATAAGAGATGAATAAATTTGATGTTATATTACAAAAAGTTTTCTATCACATTGATCGTTACCCTTTACAAATTGTTTTATGGCTTTCAAAGGAAATAACAAGTACTCGCTACTCAGCAAGGTGCTTTGTTGAAAGACTGATTAGAAAAATCTCCATCAGCATCCTTTTTTTATGGCAGCAAAAAGAAGAACCAAGTAAATTGACAAAGCAGCAACAAACTTAGACATATAAGAAAGTTTCAGCATTTCACATTCAACTAAAACTGAAAAAAAAAAAAAGAAACTCTGAATTGCTACACTGTAATTATATAGTGGCATATAATGTTCACCATATATGCTTCATTCATTATGCAAACTATGGATCATTACATAGCAGTCACACAATACAATTTGGGAGGAAAGAAAAAAAAAAGAACAGTCTAAAATTAAAGTAGAAGAAAGGGCTGGAAAGTTGTGTGTCTTAAATGCATCTGCTACTCTTCACCTTCTCCCCTGCCTCTCCCAATCCTCTTGATGTCTGACATTGTCTGCTACAACCTCACGCTTCAAGGCTGATTCCACCGCTTCAAATACCATTGAAGTGTCTTTGGGCATCCGGCCTGGATTCCATAAGCTAGATGTCATAGGTCACTTATCAATCTTGTATCAGCTCTGTCCATGCAGATATGTCATTTCCTACTGTGCCTAAAAATGACACTAGACACCTGTGTTTAACTGAATCCATCTTAACAGTTAGTGAAGTTAGTACATTACAATTTTTCAGCTAGCTAAGCAGAAATCTCACTAGTAGTAGCTCTCATCAAGAAACAATAAGGAAAAAAGCCCCCCCAAAAAAGTACTAGTATGCATTATTAAGTAAACTGGGATGAGGAAAGGCTTGATGTAGTTTGTCCTACAACAGAATCAAAGTCATGAGACATTTAGTAATTATTTAATGGGTTTTTAAAAGAATGTCCGATCTATAGCTATAAAAAAAAAAATAAAATAATTGCAAGTTTTATACTTCTATAATATGATAACTGTATAAAGCCAACAATAAAATAAAGAGTTGGTATGAAAATGTCATCCTTCTTCCCAGAAGTTATATTATTAAAAGAAAGGAAACTTACTTGATTGCCTTCTGTTTGCAGCAACTCCTGTTTTTCTTCTGGATTCCTTTTCTGTTCAAATCTTTGAATAAATTCACAGTCTTCACCTGAAATCATCTGTCCCCTGAAATACAATATGAAAACATAAGGAACACGAACAGCTTATGCGGCAAAACTTGGATAGCGAGGGGGCTGCAAGGGCAGCCTCTATGAGAAGACAGAAGTGGACCACGTGTCAGACAGAGCCAGTTCCCTCCAGCTCCTGGACAGACTTGCCACTGGCCAAAGCTGAGCCACTCAACAATGGTGGTAACACTTCTGTGATAACATATCTAAGAAGGGGTAAAAACTGCCGCACAACAGCAGCCAGGAGAGAGGAGTGAGGATATGTGAGAGGAACAGCTCTGCAGACACCAAGGTCAGCAAAGAATGAGGAGGAAGAGGTGCTCCAGGCACCAGAGCAGAGATTCCCCTGCAGCCCATGGTGAGGAAGGCTGTCACCTCTGCAGTCCATGGAGATCCACAATGGAGCAGATATCTACCTGCAGCCTGTGGAGGTCCCCACATCAGAGTAGGCAGGTGTGCCCTAAAGGAAGCTGCAGCCCATGGAAAGCCCACATTAGAGCAGGCTCCTGGAAGGAGCTGTGATCCCATGAAGAAGAGTCCACGCTGGAGCAGGTTTTCTTGCAGGACCTGTGACCCCATAGGGGGACCATATACTAGAGCAGTCCATTCCTGAAGGACAGTACCCCATGGGAAAGAACCTATGCTGGTGCAGTTTGTGACAGACTGCAACCTGTGGGTGGGACCCTGTGCAGCAAGGGAAGAGCATGAAAAGGAAGGAGTAGCAGAAACTAAGGATTATGAACTGACCACAACCCCCATTCCCTGTCCCCTTGCACCACTCAGGGAGAGGAGGTAGAGAAGTTGGGAGTGAGTTCAAGCCTGTGAAGAAGGGAAGGGTGGGGAGAAAGTGTTTATTAGATTTGGTTTTATTTCTCATTATTCTACTCTGTTTAATGGCCAATAAATTAATTTCCCTAAGTAGAGTCTGTTTTGCCTGTGATGGTAATTGGCGAGTGATTTCTCTGTCCTTATCTCGACCCAAGAACTTTTTGTTATATTTCTTCCCCTGCCCTTTTGATAGAGGGGAATAACAGAGTAGCCTGGTAGACACCTGGCAGCCAGCCAAGGTCAAGTCACCAAACCAACCTTATTTTCTTGAACTTGGTATCTCAACAGTATTGCTTTACCAATCCTATATCCCACAGTAGGATGTAAAGAGCTCCTTTCTGCAAAAGGTCTCACGTACAAAGAATTTAACACTAATGACAGAATAAAGCCTTCCCTATGCATCACCTCTGCTCAGCAGCATTCTCTAAAATAATTCTTAAATTTCCAGAGGCTGAACACGATGGTCAGTGGAAACAGTTGTAAGAATTGAAATATGTACAGCTAGCACATTATGTCAAAATTATATTACATAACATGAATAATAAATAGTCTAATCCAACCTGAAATAAGTGCTGAAAAATAAAATAATTTGTTATTTTAAGTTTGCCTTAAGCGCTGAAGAGAATTTTAGGGAGTACAGAGAACTTGGTTCCTACCATATGTTTAGCTTTCACAAACTACAACATTTCAGCTTTTTCTGGTAGTTTAAAAACCAATATTCATGCAAGCTTATCCAAAGACATAGCAAGTGGGTTCAAACTAGTGAACTGCTGTGGATTTCTAGAAGCTAACAGACCTCTACTTGATCTTCTCTATAACTTAATATTCAAGGGGTTACTGCCATCGTCAGTGTTATTTCAGAAACCTGTTGAGAGCTGAATTGCAGGCAGAATACTGTTGGGTTTTTGTTACAATACAAAACTTACCACCACAACAAGTAACAAACTTGTCAAAATAGTACAGTCAGGTACTCTTCAAGTAAGAAAACTAATTTTAAATCAAGTAGTCCTGAAAATATCTAAGACCTTAACAGATTACTACCTTTACTAGTTAATACTAGTAAAGTGCTTCAGGAAAGAAGAAAATTGTGCTTATCATCATCATCAATATAAAAGCCACAGGGGATGGAAGTATTAGACTTGTTCGGCCTCAGTTATTTCCAAGACTCATCTCCTCTTACATTTCCAGTGAGTCAAATGCCTCTTCCACTTTGCAAAGTCATGTAGCACGGATTCTTTTAATCTGTCTTTTCCACATTCCAGGTCAGTTTCCAGATGTTCCATTAAAAACCTTGTAAACTTAAAGGAAATGTTCACTTTTTTCTTTTAATTGGTTCACCTGGATTCTTGAAACACAGAAACATAAGATATACAATGTGTTCTTGTCTTTCCTCTTACCTAAATGGTTATGTCTTGAGGATGGCCTTATCACAGAGCCATCTTTTACCTATTTACTTTTCAGCTAACAATATAAGTAGTCCAGTACCACACACACCATTCCTGCTTTGTGAGAAAAATTCTCATAGGCACTGAGGAAAGGCAATTATGCCTTACTAGATGGAAGATTCATAAAGCCAGTGGTAGTCCTCAACTAGCTTCTACTAAAACTTAACTAAATAAAGACAAAAAAGTAATTAGCCATGCCACTGGCACATGTCTTTTAGATTGACTTGCATTCTTTTTGCCTATTAAGGATGGATTTGAGTAGCTGCTGAAAGATGAGGACAATTCTTTGCCACAAATACTGGACTTAACGACCTGTACAGCCTCTCACATTTCAATCAATGCTGGCCAAGACATGGACTCCTGGATGATATTGATATAAAGTAATCAGACGAGGTGCTTGTTTATAAGAGCATAGCCATTTAGGAAGCACTTCAAAGATAACATAAGGCAAATCCTTAATTTTTAACTTTAATGTTTGAAAAAGCCCCAGCTCAAGAAGAGAGATGCTTCTTTATAGCCAGGCTGTTAGAAAAGGTCTGCCAACTGTCAAGAAAAAAAGCTATCAAGCTTTTGTTTTCATCCTACATTAGACCATGGAGTGGGGGGGGTGGAGGGGGAGGCAGAGAAAAAATTTTTTAAAAAAAAGGAAAAATAAAAAGGGTGGGAATTGATGTTGCCTTGAGAGGAAAAGAAGTTAGTTTATTCTTTATTGCTTTGTAAGTGCCATTCAAAGACATTTTCCAACACACACAAATTCATAGTAATTTTAGTAATTTCAAATGCATTAATTTCTATACATTTCATCTTAAAATTGAAATAACCGATTATTTAGTAAACCTTAGCAATCAGTGGGGGAAAAAAAAAAAGGGGGGGGGGGGGGAAAAACAAAAACCACACCACAGCTGGTACAGGTGACTATGGTGCTACGACCACATTTTCCTCATCCCCTCTTCAAACAGAAAGGAATTTCCCAGCACCTTTAAGCAAACAATGCAAGTATCTAAAGCTTTCCTCCACCCCTCTTCCTAACAGCCATTTAATTTCTTATTTTCCAGGCCCATCTATGGAGTCTTTTGACAGATAAAAGTCACTCTGACTGAGCTTCCACTGTCTGGGTATATCAAGTTTAGACTAGAAGTCCTGTAACCACTTTTTAAAACCCTGAGCTTGAGCTACTAAGGCCTGCCTTTGAGAGCACTAGCTATAGGAGAGTAAACTGCAGCTGTGTAAAATTTACAAAGCATGAATTTGTAGGATCACCATTTTTAAAACCTCTCCATCTCTCAAGATGACTCAGAAACTTGTGATCCATTCTTTTTATTATGCATTTCCTCCAGTAGCTCTTGTTCCTTTTTTGTTTAAAGGATTTACCAAAAGTAATCCTGGAGGTCAGGGGGTTTTTTGTTTGTTTTGGTTTTTTTTTTAATTGGGGAGTGGGAGGGTGGTGTTGCTGTGTTGGGTTTTGTTGGGGTTTTTTTTAAACAGAAAAACCTCCTTTTTGACTACATCTGCAGCAAACATGAAGCTCATATAAAGCCATCATGTCAAGGCATCATTTCTTTCAGTCAGTTATCTACAGTACTTTGCATGTACCTAAAGGACGTTCACTTGATCCAACTGCTCAACAGCTTTAACATTATAAGATTAAACCAGTAAAATAGAGTGTACTCTACAAGACTGGATCAAATTTTTTTAAAAAAAGTAATTAAAAAAACCCACCACACACACACTACAAGTTAGGAAACTTATGACAATATTTTACTTTAAAGTCCAAGATATTTAACCCCTTTAGAAGGTTCCCCCAGCCCCAGGAAACTGAAATAGATACTTTAGCATCACAATTCACAAACAGATATGTAAAGACACATGGAAAGCCAAGTATAAATTAGCCATCAAGTATCTCACCTGATTAAATATGAATTATTGTCAAATGTTATATACCTAGAAAACCTACAGTGCAGTAAGATGCAAGTTAAACTCTGACACAAGTTCACTTTTCCACAGAACTCACTTACTGCCCTTTGAAAGCAAAGCCAAACTTGCTTCGAGCAAGCTAGCACACCCTCCAAAGGCATTCTGACACCCTGAGGCAAATGCTGAAAGCAACCACACAGTACACAACAGCAACGCTCCGTATTTTCAACTAGCAGAAGGCATCAACACTTCTAAACTGCTACAAGCCTCAAGACTGAAAGGCAGGAAAGTCCGCACAGAACTAAGGGCCTCAGCTACGTTCAGTTTCCAGAAGGCAGGCGGCCCTACACATCACCTTCCACTGTTCCAAGTTTTGCTGCTTCTCCCTCCGACACAGACCCTAGCTGGAATTCAGTACAACAGAAGTGTAAATTTTAGCACTTAAAAAAAAAAAAAAAAAAGCCAAAAACTTTTTTCCATAGCCTAATTTTGAAGTGAGCAGTGAACACAGTGGCAAACCAGTAATAAGTACAGTTGTCACACCTAAATATTTCACTTCTTGGCCAACAGTATACACAGAAAAAATTAAAAGTCAGCAGTTGCATGTTAGCATAGTTTATGACATTTAGTTTACAGTTACAACCTTCAGAGGTGGAATAAACAATATGCCAGTTAATCTTTTACCTTGAACTGACTCTACAAAAGAAGTCAGGCTACTAGAGTCAGACCAACTATTAGTAAGGCATCTATTTTTCACTGAAGAACAGAGAGAACAAAAAAGAATTTCAGAACGCCTCCCTGTGTGACCCAGACTCCAATGCTGTTGTGACTGATGCAGTCTTTACAGCACCTTTATATATATATATAAACTGTCACAGCAGATTTAAAAAAAAATTAAAAATCACAACACCTTAATCAGAATTTCTTGTAAAGTTCTTTGACTCCAACTACATAAATACTATCTATAATTTAAGGAACATGAACTATGTCATGCCTGAGTTGATGTGTTAACTTACAAAAAAGAAACATTGAAAAAACCCCTTCCCTCTCAAGTAGAAACATCTGAAGTCTTGACATATGTCTCCATATATTTATATGCAAGGTCACCACACTAAATGTACAGATTGCCAGAACAGGAGCTCAAAAGAAAGCAAGAGAAGTATCCTTCAAAATCATCAACACCCCACCTTAATTCTACTCTATAGACCCGAACAAACCACTCTGACCTGCCTCTAACAGATGCATCAGAACCAAGCAGTTTCCACTCATTAACAGCATGCTTCATTCCAGAAATGAGTCAACACAGCTGCACTAACTGACTTTTCAACAAATCCCTTAAAGCACCAGCCTCAAAGGCATCATCATTTCCAAACCTGTTATAAAAGGGACATATCCAAACAGGTATAATTTTTCTTCCTCTTTAGAAGCACCAAAATTTCTGCTGGTATTTTTCAATAACTAATGATAAGTAAAATCCTCAGTCAAGGAACCACAATTATCTTCATGATGCTCCACAATCCCTCTGGCACCACTTAAGTTCATCCTTGAAGCCACCTTAGCCAGACAGCCAAGCTGTTACCAGTAAATACACGACACAAAGATTACATTCATTTCAGAGTAATAATAAACAGGACACAGCGTCATCGACATACAGAGGGCACTAAGCATTAAACAGTTCCACAAAAGGACCACCAACACTCACCAGATGCACTACAGTAGCCTCTAAAACCTGGCTAACCCATCAAAGAGAGGAAATAACTAATACACTCTTCCTTCATGGATTCCAGAACAAGCCAAAGTCAAATTCCATATCTAGAACCTGAAAAGGAACTATCAAGCCTGCCTCCTGGTCTGAAGAAGCTTATCTGGAACATCAGCACAGCTCTCCCCACACTTAGTATTTGTTGCAGCCTACTCCCTGATTTACTTGTTTCAAATGCTCTCCAGCACTATTCTCCCTTTAGTTGAGGTACAGCTTATTTTCCTGGTCTACCAGTCTCGTTTTGATAGTGCAATTTGCAGTCACACAAAATGCACTTCAACAATAGATATAACATAGTTACATATAAAATAAATCTCACTGTAAACTTTTCTTACTTCAGTACTCATCCAACAAGGCTAAAATTGAGAGTGGTGTTTGAATGACAAGAAAAAAAAATTGATAGGTTTACCACACATTTGTGCAAACATATTATTTGTTATTACAGCATTCAGTTCACAAAAGTAGAGTTCCCTTTCCGGTAATAAGTCATAAGAAAATTTTCCCCAACCACTTCCATTTAATGTAGACTTTTTCCAACTACTTCCATGACAGCAAGACAGAATGTTCCTCACTGTAAGCTAATGTTCCAGTGTAACCCAAAATCTCAGAAAGCCTAACACTTAAGAGGGTAGAGGAAAAAAAAAAAGAAAATTGTGGAAAGTTTTTACTTACTGGAGGTATGACTGCCAGTTTACTTTGTTTGCCCGAACTTCAGCAGCTTTGGCAGCAATGATGTTTGTTGGGACAGCAGCATCTACAGCACCTCGGATATCCATCTTAACTGATAATTAAAACGTACCTAGAAATGGAAGTCAGATTTGAGACCTTTTATTAAAGTATTAAAAAGCAGAGTATCTGTCCATTATTTTAAAGGCAAAAAAGGAAAATTTGTTTTCAGGTATCCCATTCCCTAAAACCACACTTGGTACTTTCTGAGAAATCAAAGTTTTATATTATATCTAAAATGTGACTTCCCTGAAACAAACAAAAAATAAGTCATGCCTATACTCTAAAGTGTAATCAACCACAAGTTTGCTACAATCAAAGATATATACCATTACTAAATAATTACCAGTCTTGTAAATTTTCATACAATCAAATTAAGTTATTTGAATAAAGACTACTTTTCTGCTAGGCCCAGCAAGCCACACAGATAACAGAAGCTGTCTTCCTTCCAAGTCAGGACTGATGATAAGGTTTAAAATTCAGTGCACGCTCCCCTCTCCCTCCCATGTATTAGGACTGATTTTGTTCAGGTATTTGTCTAGGTGTATTTAGATATCAGAAACACAAGAACTACAACTTCAGAAAGGAACAGAAATTATATAAATTAAAAAACATACTATCCAGACTAACAAGAAAATTCAAATCATTGGTGTCCAGAAAGCAAACTGAAAAATAAATCTGAAGAAGCTCTTCATCAGGATATACTACATTACCACAGACAGTGACCTTCACCATTTATCCTTTCTCCTTCCTTTATGGTTTAATCTTCACCTGACTTTGATGCCAAAACAAGAAGTGTGTTTGCAAAGGCCTGAGACCCAGCCAGAGCAGGAATTCCTTACAACTTAAAACTGCATCAAGCCTCTCCACACAGCCTGTTTCTGGACTTTCTTGGCTCCCTGTACAGAAGTAAGCAAGAGCAAGCTGGCTCATTCTGCCCCACAGACATAACTCGTGGGTATGACTGAATGAAAATGATTCGGACAAAAAAAAGGAACTACCCTGGGCAAATGGAGGAGCACGACCGTCCTCCCTTTGCAACTACCTCAGGGAACTGACACCCACAGAGACGGCACCATTTCCTATGGCCTCCAGCGACCGCTGAAGGCTTCCCAGCTCTGACGTGACCCAGACAGCGCCATTACAATGCTCCTCGAGCCGAGGAGGAGGGCAGGGACGGTGACAGCGGTTTCAGGAACGCACAAGCCGCACAGAGAAGCCGAAGAAGTCGAGAGGCGCCTGGGGCGGGGAGCAGGAAGGCACTCGGGCCCTGCCACCCCCCGCACTCCCTGCCAGACACGGCCGCCTCCTGAGGGGTCCTGGGGCGCCCAAACCCCCGGGGAAGCCGCGGCGCCAGGCGGAGACCTTCGCAGCGCCCCCGGGCCCGCTGCAGCCCCTGCGAGAGGCCGTGCGGCGGCACACCCGACCCGAGACCCCCCCACCCGCGCGTCCCCGCGGAGAGCTGGGCCCGGGGCAGCGCTCACTCACCCCACGGGCACGCCGGCGGGTGACAGCTGCGGGCGGGAGCGGGAGGGAGAGGGAAGGCTGCAGCCGCCCCTCGGCCGGCCCGGGGAGCCCGCGCACCCGAAGGCCCCCACCACCGCGCGCTGGCGCCCTCCGCAGCGGCCCCACAGACACCGCCGTCATGTGACGCCGCTCACCTGACGCGACGGCGGCCTCCGAGGGACAACGCACCCCGAGCGCGCCCCGCCCCGCCGCACAGCCCCACCCGGCGGCCGTTGGAGGGGGCGGCCGTGAGGGCGGGGCTACGGACAGCTGCCACCGGAACAGGGCTGCGCCGTGGGTCAGTGGCCGGGTGCCTGCATGGCTGTACGTATTTAGCTGTAGGTGTACTTAGAGTGCGCATTAGCATGTACACGCATGCATCCATATGTATGTGGTGTTCTAAGGGGATCTAATCCCGTACCGAGAAGGCGATGGGCGGACAGAATCACAGAACGGCAGGGGTTAGAAGGGACCTCAAGAGATCATGTAGTCCAACCCCCTTACCAAAGCAGGTTCCCTACACCAGGTTGCACAGGACTGCATCCAGGTGGGCTCTGAATATCTCCAGAGAAGGAGACTCCACAACCTCTCTGGGCAGCCTGTCCCAGTGCTCCGTCACCCTCAAAGTAAAGAAGTTTTTCCTTAAGTTTGTATGGAAATTCTGGTGTTCCAGTTTTTGCCCATTGCCCCTTGTCCTGTCATCGGGCACCACCAAAAAGAGCCCGGCCCCATCCACTTGGCCCCCATATTACAGGTATTTATAGACATTGATAAGATCCCCTCTCAGTCTTCTCCAGGCTGAACAGCCCCAGCTCTCTCAGCCCCTCCTCATAAGGCAGATGCTCCAGGCCCCTCATCATCTTTGTGGCTCTCTGCTGGACTCTCTTTAGAAGATCCCTGTCTTTCTTGAACTGCAGAGCCCAGAACTGGACGCAGTACTCCAGATGTGACACGGTGTGTAAGTGCCCACCTGTGCCATTTGGCGACAAGAAAGGGCTCAGCGTTTCCACAGAGAGGACACAAGGCTGGCTGAGAAGGGCTGAGAAGCCCCTCTCGGTGCTGCCCCTTGGGATGAGCTCCTCTGGGTGCCCCAGGAGGCCTCTGCGGTTCTCCCCAGCGCCCCATCAGCTGGAGAGGGAGCCCCAGATCGGGGACAGGGCTGCGGAGATGACGGGCAATGCCCTGGTGATGAAATGTCTCCTTGGGCTGTGCCGGTTTTCCCAGTGCCCAGCATTTTCTTGCTTTTCACCTTTCCTGCTGCAATGGCACAAGCTTGGTCTTTCTTACAGCTGGAAAGCAGCAGGTGCTCTGGGCCCCAGCTGCTGGCAGAGACACCTGACTGCCTGTGCCATGTTGTGTTGCACCGGGTCTCACAGCCTGCTGTGTCACAGCTCTCCCTCGCCTCGTGAGCTGCACCGGGTTGTGCGCCAGGGGCATGTCGCTTGGTTCTTCCCAAGTTGTCCCTTGGTGGGAGATAAGTCCTGCACAACTTTTTTTTTTTTTTTTAAAAATGGCCACTATGTGTTGGGCTTTGTCTCTACAAGCGAAAGGAGCAGGAAACTTTTCAGACCAAAAGCCCAAGTAGTTCAGAAACCACAGGCTTAAATTTCCATGTTTACAAAAAAACACTTCTGTCTTCGACTGCTGAATGAAGTTTTTCAGTTGTACTGTGGCAAAGTGCCTGGGTATACCACTCAGTAAAAAATGATCCTGAAGAGTAATTCTGCTAACAGAAAAGAAAGGCAGAGAAAATAAAAACAGGTCAGAGAGTTTTTTTGTGTGAGCAGATCAAGGCAGCTGATGTAAAGTTGGCCTAGAGATTGCTACAGTTCTCATTTTGCTAGGGTTTCTGTATTTTCCACTTAGAGGATACACTGTTCTTTAAATTATACCCGTCCAGTACCTCTGTTAATGTTTTTTTTAACTCAAGAAGAACCTTCATTACTGTGCCAGTGATTAACTGTACTTCCTCGATAATATTTTTTTCCTTTAAAATTGATTCTACATACTGCCAAAAAACTGTTGATTTCTTGATAACATGACCTCTGAGCTTAAATTCTGGGCACAGCTCAAGTAACAGCATTTGCATTTATTTATGCTTTAGTAGAAGAAAGCTCTTTAAGCTGTGTGCACACTCTACCGTCTAGGCTGTAATAAACACACTCATTAATGTGATTCTGAGGATTACCCAGCACATGGGGCTTTGGGGTTTAATCTAGCACGTTTGTGTTCTTGCAGGTTGCTTACTTATATTGCTAAGAAATGCTCGCATAACTCCTGATCTCTAGCATCAAAATCTCCACACAGTCTTTAATAGAAATGTTACTTTGAAAGTTTATTGTGATCTGATTTTTATTTCAGGGCTGAGACTCTTATTTTTAACCAATTCCTCTTTTATGAGTGTTTTGCAACTTCTGTCCCATGGCATTCTGCATTTCCTGCTTCTGCTCTGCCTTTTTATGGCAAATCTCACTCACTGCTCTTGTTTTTAGTTCTGGCAACAGGCACCTGGAATAAACATGTTCATCTTTTCCATAGTTATTTCACATCACGTTACCAATATGGATACATATGACTTCTGGCATTTGATAAAGAAATCAAAGCACAAAGGGCTTACAAGGTAATCTGAATAAGGACTGAGGCTTTTAAAATAGGACTTGCAGAAGGAAGGCACCAAAGCCTTGTACAGTGATCCTACAAGCTATGATTCAGCCCTTATCTAACCTGGAGGCACTTCAGGCTTTCCTTCTTTGAAACTTCCTCAGTTGTTCACAATAATACTTCTGCCCAAACCCCAAAACATCCCAGCCCTGAAAACACTGATAACTCAGTATCTTCTCTCACCTAAGCCAGTTATGGTATTCTTTCACCTTCACCCTTCAAAGCTCAGTCCAACAGCTGTTCTCAGAGTTTAGTAAACCCATGGAAACTGGATCAGTACCTCTGAAAGTGCAGTTCCAGCTACCAGTTTTAAGACACAAATAGTGTTGTTCCCCATCATGTGCCTATCCCTATGTCTAGCAGGATAAGGGCCCAAATACTTTTCTAGGCATGCAAAGCCATTTCTTCTGCTGGGGATCACCTATTTCCAGGAAATCGTCCAAAACACTGGATTGTAGTCTGCTTTGCACAGCGAATTTCCTCCACCCCTTTAGCGCACTTGTGGCTTAGCTCAAGCACCAGTATCCAAGTACTCTGGCTGAACCTAAGCACAAGAATGCACAGGACTGTGATCCTCTCACTTCTAGCCCCTACTCCCGGGGTTGTTCAGTACTTTATAGTACTCAGTGTTCATGTGAGAAAAATACATTTCTGGTTTCAATTTGATGCCCAAAGTGATCACAAAATCACAGAATGGCAGGGGTTGGAAGGGACCTCAGGAGATCATCTAGTCCAATCCCCCTACCAAAGCAGGTTCCCTACACCAAGTTGCACAGGAAAGCATCCAGGTGGGTTTTGAACATCTCCAGAGATAGAGACTCCACAACCCCTCTGGGCAGCCTGTCCCAGTGCTCCAACACCCTCACAGTAAAGAAGTTTTTCCTTAAGTTTGTGTGGAAATTCTGGTGTTCCAGTTTTTGCCCATTGCCCCTTGTCCTGTCACTGGGTACTACTGAAAAGAGCCCGGCCCCATCCATTTGGCCCCCACATTTCAGATATTTATAGGCACTGATAAGAGCATTGATAAGTGATCTCTTATTGGAGCATGTATTAGGTCATCAGTGGTTCTTTTTTTTTTTTCACAGCAGTCTTTTTTCGCGTAGTGCCACCTGCAAGAGTCTGGCACCATCTGTTCTGTCTGGGTAAAAGATGACAGTTTGCTATTTGCAGTTGAAATTTTGATACTATGTGTGGAATAATTACTGGAGGTAACTTAGAAATCAAACACCGTGACAACATGGTCATTTTCCTATAGAAAAGAATTTTGAAAATCTGTGATTTGAAGTGTTGTCTTTGTCATAAATGGCAGACTCTGGCTTTATTATTCATTTCACAGGTGGTTGAGTGACTACAGTAAAAATTTTCCTTTAACTTCTGTAACCTTGGAGTGAAACATAATGGCTGAAAGTATGCATCTGCTGAATTACCAGAAGAAGAAATGGAAAGAGAGGAGAAATAATTGCAATAGTAATTAATTCATTACATTGATTTTTAACAGCAGTTCCAGGGGGTGTTTAAGGAACTACCCAACAGTAAATATGACATCTATGTCATTAAAATTAATAGAGTCTCTAGCAGAGGAATCCAGTTAGTGAACACAATGTACTATATTAGAGAATGCAAACAATATATTGTTCCTGAATATACCTGTGTAATAATATACCTAATTCACTTTCTTTTTTCTACAGCATGTAAGGGAATAAATGGAAAACATTAACAAGTCACCACACCTCTGTAAGGGACAGTTGTGCTACACACCTCTACTGGATTTCTTTGTGCATGTG
Organism: Caprimulgus europaeus; assembly: GCA_907165065.1. The sequence continues at coordinate 42,265,758 of OU015525.1, read as the reverse complement.
GACAAGGTTGGTGCAGGTAGACTCCATCCAATTGGGTTTATTTCCAAGAGGCATTCAGGGAGATGCATCTCCAGGTGCTCTTAAAAAAATAAACTCTATTGTATTGAAAGGAAAGGTCTGTGCCTTGATTCATAATTCTTGAGCGATATGTATACAACAGAGGGTAGGAAGAAATGATCAACTTTCATAGTGCAGAAGGGGCTTCAACAGAGTGCAGAAAGCATCTGTCTTGAGTCTGTGGTGTTCAATGAACTCAGAAATGTTTGAGAAAGAAGGTAAATAGGGAAGCAAAAACTTTGCTGATGATAGTGCTACTCCTTTGACAAGCGTGCAGTTAAACTGTGAACCACCTTGTCAGAGGATGGTGAGTATGCTACAGATTTACACGGGCTCTTATCCCCCATCTGCCAACCGCTTGGGCACACCTGAAAATTCCCACTCAATGTAAGTCCTATGAAGCACCCTCTGTGTTGTGGAACTTCATTGCATTGCAAGGGTAGGCTTTGAGGAAGCCATTACAGGAACCTGTCTCATGTGCCTGTCATCACTATGACAACAAGAGGCGATCCTCCACAACCAGTACAAACCCAGCATATGCCATCAACTTGAGAGAGCACATCAGGGTGCCTTGTTAATGCTGGTTTATTCTCTGAACTGGATCTTGCTAAGGGTTATGATCAGAAAAGTGCTATGCTCCAATTTTTTTGTAAGTGTCTATCCTTTAGGATTCAGGTGCTGCAAAACAATTCTCATTTAGCTAATTTTGGTCATGTCAGTGCTTGTACGTTAATTTCTGGCAATGCAGCTTCACTTGAAGTTGCTGTATTTAGATTACTTTATTGATGTGTGAAACAGAGGGAAAAATTAAAAGCATATCAGCCTGCAGGAATTTAAGTCATCAATTGCCTGGATCATGAAGAATAAAAGTGTTCAGTAGTTTAATACGAGAAAAATGAATGCAGATGAGTCATCCTCACAATAAGACTACGGACAGCTGAATCATGAGAATATTTTTCTGTTCTCTTTTCTGTCCTGTAATAAGAACAATGTATCATTGTCTGTCGTATATTCTTCAAACTACAGAATTGTTTTGCACACCTGCCATTTAACCTTTCAGCATTCTGTACGTCACCTGACTGTCTCCTGCATGTCTGTACAAGTTTTTAACATGTATAGAAGCATTATCCAAGCAAAACATACTTAAAAGGTCAGGAAAAGTGAATACACTTCCCTAATTCACAAAATATTTTTGACAAATAAAAAACCAAGAATGACAAAATTTGCAAAGGAGGACATTTTCAAAGTGGTACCTACACACTGAATAAACACTAACCTCAACTTTAAGAGCTACCATTCCTAAAACAAGTACCTCATTTTACCCTAAGGTTATTCATCAGGGATTCAGATCAGATCTTCTGATTGCTCAAACTTCTACTTTTTGAAGGCTTAAAACCCATCCTCCCAGGGCAACGTGGAAAGGAGCAGCATGTACACTGCATGACAAGGGATGCATGCGAGCCATAGGCATGAGCTTCTTAGCAGGACTTCTTTCAGCATGAAGCCCCCATGGGTGCATTGCATAGGACATTAAGTAGAATATATTTCTTTGATCACAGAACTAAGCACCAGGTGCACTTGGTCAGCAGACCCTAAATTAAACCTGTTATTTTTTGCAAGGAGATTCTATAGCTGGAGAGAGGCAACAGCAAAGGAGAAATAACTGATTCAGATCTTTCAGATCTGCTTGAGGGTTGCAAGAGGGAAATGTTAGAGAGAATCTGGCTGCTTTTGTAAGGGATGAAACTTGAAGCTGTTTTCAGTATTAGTGGCTAAGTCCATCCAACACTAATGTAAAGTAGGAGGGTCTTTGTTTTCTAGATAAACTGGGGCAGAGAAACATGAAGAAACTAGATCAAGATCACACAAATGGGGAAAACCAAATAACATGTTGTTGTAACTCTGAAATATTCCTTTCCCCAAAGCACTGCTTCACAGTATGGAAGAAGACCATAGTGTGAAAAAGAAATGAATCTACAATAATCTGTGTCTCATGCAAGCTGAGAAGAAATGTATCAGAATGTGTCCATCTTTGCATCTTCCAGCACTTTATCCCCTATATTATGTCTTAAAGCCTGAAGAGGAAGACTGCTAAGTGTCTCCCAGAAGACATGATTTGCTCTTCTTTTTCACTGGTGGAAATTGTGTGTCTTATCTCTAAATTACAGAATAAATAGAGCTAATAATTTAAATACTGTAATATTTTGTATTTTATATGTTTATTTATTTATTTATGACATTAAATATATATTTCAGCTACAGATAAGAAAAAGGCGGTCACTGACTTTCTTAGTCCTTTTGACGCATCTTTGCTAAAAATACTTCACATCTGAGGTGCTCCTTGGGGCTTTTAGCCGTGTGGAAAAAAAGAGCTCAATGGCTTTTGAAAAATCTCATTAGACATCTAGATATGTCTTTAGGTGCCCAAATTATCTGAAAAAAAGATCTAGCATGATTTGATGTTGCAAGAAAGTATAAAGATACTGGAGCAAATCCCAGTGATTTCTGATGACCCATTGATAAGCAAATAGATTCTTATCCAGGAGAGAAAATGCTGTGACATTTGTAAATTTTGAATGGACTTGACTTATTTTACAGTTCTGATTTCTTCTGAATTTAATCTCATGTGTTTCCCATTTGATCCATCTCTTCCAGTAGATTTCATGTCTGCCTTGTAGGCACCAGGGAGGACCTGGACAGGGGAATGGGGGACACCAAATTCTTTTCTCTCTTGTCTAAGGGTAGAGGGTTTTCAGGGGGGAGGCTTCCTTTCATGGACACAGAAGTGACTTTTCAATATGAGGAGATACGGAGTGCTTCACTGGACATTTTTCCTGAGTAATTATAGAAATACTGGCCCACTGGAAACAGGATTTTTACTGCTTCATCTGTCTTTGTTTTCTCCTTTTACTTTATTTTCACTTTAGCTTCTGTGTCATTGTGGGACATTATTATTCTGTGAACATCTTTTTAAACAAGTAAATCCTCCTTCCTGCAACAAATGGAGAATTATCTGGCTTCTAGGTCATAGAACTTGACTTTTTTTTCTTTTAAATTAATCAGATCCTGGCCTGAAAGGATCTGGTAAAGCTAATACACATTTTATTGAAATAAACACATCTTCAATTTTTTTTCCCCCGGTAGAATGGAATAATGCTATATTGTCAGAAAATTGAAAGTGAAGTGCTGTGCAGAAACAGGAACAGAAAGGCCAGGGCAAAACTATTTATAGCTGGGGTTAAAACAGTAGAGTGCATTATTTTAGGGAGTAGGCATAAGTGTTTCTCTCTTTCTCATGAACATGCACTTCTGTATTGAAAGCTGGAGGGTCTCAGAGTCTCCAGCCCCTCTTTGCAGCCTACAGCATCTCTTCTCTCACCATCAGTCTCTGCTCTTTGTACTCTTTTCTGGACAAGGGGGTCAGCACCTGAGTGTGTAGAGGAGCACCCTTGTCTGGGAAACTGCTTCAGTACTGTGTGAAATAAAGCCCACCTCTGGGTTAAAATGAAATAAACATTTAAAAAAAAACAACCTACAATAGATCCTCTGACTTCATCCTCTCTCACAAAAATAGAGAAGGTCAGAGCAGTAGCTTCTTGGAGGAAAAAGGAAATGCTGAGCTACCCAGAGCTGCGGACAGTAAGCCTGGCCAGAGGACACAAAAGAAGATGGTTACCTGAGCCTCAGCAGTAACTCTGCCAAAGTCAGACTTATTACCAGAGCTTATGTGACAGCTCTCTTACTGTATGATGACTTCTAGTGCAATTCAGCTCGTCAAGCCAACTGCTGGGAAAAAAGTGTTCTCTCACTCTTCTTTATCTTTCGCCTCAGCATTCACTCGGTATCTCTGAAAAAAGACAGAGATGTGACCAAGGCACCTCTTCTCACAAGAGTTGCTGTGGGGGCAGATGGTGTTATCCCTACCTTATATCTATTGTGGGAAATTGTCAAAACTTTTGGCAGAAAGGATAAGATTTTTTTAAAAGGTTCTGGAATGCTTTACCACACAAGGAACACTATTATTTGCTTAGCTCTCGTTACAACAACATTGCTAATGTCCAGAACTATAAAAGATGTTTAAATAATTATTTCAATGAAAAGTTCACAATAATTTAATATTCCTCCTAATTTTAGTCTGTTTCTCCTACCTGTATTTTGAAAAGCACAAAAAAATAAATAGCAAGTGAATGTTGACAAACAGAAGGCAAAAGCCTGGCAGCCCTCTATAAATCTAAGATAAATAATCTATTAATAATCTACCTGGAGTCTTAGTCTTTATATTTAGCTCGGCTTTATCCGCAGACATAGCTGCTGCTCGTGTGGTGTTTTCATTGGGGCTGGAAGGATTACCAGTAGACCATCTGTTCAGTTGGTGAGAAAAATTGTGATTGACAGGTGCCACTGACCTGAGACAGACATATCCATTAGGTGCTGCCTGCAGAGTATAACTATGTGCTGAGTTGCTTCTTCATTCAAGTTGTAAATGAAATGCATGCACTCTGAGGTGATAAAACATGTTTCAGGGTTGTTACAGCCTGTTTCTCTGACATGTATTCAACCACCATGCACCTGTCTTCCTCCTTTTCAATTTACTAAAACCTATAAAGTCGTAAATCTAATCTCTAAGCTGGCACGATGCTGAGGGGATGAGGCACCTCAGATATCTGAGGACAGATAATCCTGTTCGCTTCCAGAACTGTGGAGGCTACAGGAAGAACTGACAAGCTGCAAGAGGCCCTGACATTTGCCCATCAGTGTAAGGACGAGCCACATCTATGTTGTTGTCATTCAGCCCAATGTCTGGGATTTGGTTTTGTTTCATCGTTAAAGTGGTGCTTTTCCAAGAAAGGTCACTGTAAAATTGGATTCAAGAACAGCCTTTTTCTTTCTCAATGTGGAGGCAACTTTTGCTCTACTTCAGGACTCACAGGTACCATGCAGACAACTGTCAAGCAAAGGAGACCCTCCAAAATGAAAATCAAGAGGATATTAAAGCAGCACAGAAGATTTTCAAGGTAAGACAAAATCCAGGGTTATCCAAATGTCCTGAAGGAAGGGGAAAATGGTGTATCTGGAAATAAGCAGAAAGTGTTCCTGTCATGTACAACAGCCATAGACTATTTGTCACCAAGACATCGGTATTCATGTAGTTTTCTTTTACTCCTGAGGATCATCCTCTGCTCTCTGTTCCTCGGTGTATTGCAACCACAGTGACAAAGGAGGTGGTGATCTGCATTTCCTGCTAAGTGTCTGCTTTCAAACAACATATTAAACATACCCATTTAACTCATAAAAATTATTCACTTTGTGAAGCTAATGGGTGGTTGAAAGGGTGAGGGAAAACACATTGCTTCATGGTGTTTAGACGCTGAAGAGGTCTGCATTTTTTACTGATGCTACCTCAAATTACTTTTATTGGTAGTTAACAAAAGAAGATATCCCAAAGAAATCAAACACAGCATAATACTAAAATCTATTAGGGTGTTACAGTAAATCTAGTGAACCTGTAGAGCTGAACCATTTTTTTTAATTAAAAGCAATAGTCATCTATCCTCTAGATTTTGTCAGAAGCCTAAAAGCTGCCAGAGGGGTGAACCAAAGTTATTTATGGTGAGCAGCACGCTCCTATGCAGCTCAACAGAGCAAGAGAGACAAGTGCAAGAAACCATATCTTATTAAAACCTTGATGCAAAAGCGGTGCACCCTGGTGCATGATAGGGAAGAGACTGTGACAGCAAAGTCACACACTCTTGGAAGCAAAAAGTTTAGGGTTTTTTCAGACTAACTTAGCACCAGAGTGAAGAGAGACTAAGGCAGCCAGTCAAGGTTGTTGACAGAGTTGGTGAAAGGCAAGATGGGGGAAGAAGCTGTTCCCCATTCCACATCTGCCCTACCAACATCGAAGTTAAAGCAAGAACTGGTTTTTCCATCCCATCTCCTTGGCCAGTGCACATCCATTTCCAGGAGACCATTTCACTGAATTACAGAAATACAGTCATCAAAAATCCTAAATTATTTTTGCTGGGAGGAAATACTCAGCCTTCTTTGCCACTATCAGGAGACTGTTTCTGATAATGAACCAAATACACTCCTTTCAGAATTTCATGTAATTCTGTCTCATTATCTGTCCATTTAGCACATGAGTGGACAATTCTTGTCCCTCTTGAAGGCAGAGGGGGTTTTGTCACAGGCACAATGGCTCCTGAATTTAACCCTTGGTTGTCATACCTTCTGAAACCCGTATACTGAGTTCTTCACAGCTCATGTCCCCAGTCATTTCTCATTTAGCCATCCTACTATTCATCCCAGATGAATCATTCCTTTCAGCTTGATGATCGTTTTTACAGCTCTCACCTGAAGTCATAGTTTGTTGACAAGTCTTTGAGAACATGGTGCACAGGACTGAGTCAGGAACTTCACAGAGGACAACATATTATTTCTCTGCTCTGTGAAAGGATCTGTCTGCTGAGGGACCTAAATAACACTGCAAGGTTCAGGGCTGCTTTCTGTCCACAGTTCCTTAAACACCAGCGCTGCCAGCTTCCCTTCTCCCACTATACCATATCTATACCATTAATTTTGTTCTGTGCTTATGTTTCTAAATGCTGCAGCTCCAACAGTGTGACTCTTATCTCTGGTAGCAAGGTGGACAGCCTGCAGGGACAGCCCAGGAGATGCTCTGTAACCACTTCTTAAGCTCAGCTGAGGTTAAATTGTTGTCACGTGGAAGCTCTTGTATGAGGCTATACTCTCTGGGGGAACACGTCTCCAGAACTTCATAAACCATATCAGCAAATGCTCCTTTCACGCATGTAATGTAAGCAATGTTATTACTAGTAGTTAATGAGTCTACAAGGACTGTGTAGTGATAGGAAGTTAGAAAACTTACCCATGTAGAAATGTCTGCAGCTGTAAAGCTCGGGAACTAAAATAAACTGTAATCTTTACTTCATGTAGGAAAGAAATACCTTTCTTTTTTAGTGAAAGGGAATCAAGGCACAGAAGGTTTACATGATTTCCTAGGACTTAGGAAATAAACTTGAAGTTTGTAAGGTTCAAAACAAGTTTGTCACTTACACTCCCAGAACAGACAAGATAATATTAGGACTTTTTTTTTTTCTTCTGGTGATATTGAAGACTGCAGAAAGTTCAGATTATTTCTGGTACAATGTCTCTATATGTGGCACTGATTGCCATAGATAAACTATGTCCTTAGACCCATCAATTTGCTTGACTGACAGGAACTTTGATCAGACTGATTCCCCAGTCCTCATTAACACCCATGTTCCCTTCTGCCTTAGGTGAGTTTTTGAATTTGATGCTTCAGAATGTGAGTGGTGGCTGCTTCTGAGACCAAGTTGCCATCTAATTCAACATGAGAAAGTTGAAATATCAAATAAATTTTGATTTAAAAAACCCCAAACAAATCTTTTAACAGAACACCTGAATTTGGTTTATTTATTCTTGAACATGCTTTCAAAGAGAAACTGAATTACAAAAGAAATGTTTTTGAAAAGTGGTAGGCAGAATTTAAAGGCCTTTTAAAATCTCCTCGTGACATTTAAATTAACTCAGTGAGTTGTTTATTTCTGATTTCCATTTATATTGCTTAAAAAAGCCTTTCCCTCTGACATGCTTGCATCTTGATTTATGAATGTGATAAAAAGCAAAAGTGAATAAACTTTTTGTGAGTCTTAACACAAAGATGCAAGGACTTAACCCAGAGCTAACAGACCCATTCTCATATGCTCCCAGTGTGCTTTTTGCCAATTAACAAAATGAACACCTCAGAAACGTTACACTGTACAGGGAGATAGTGACAGGTAGCAAACAGATCACAATATTTTCCCTAATGACAAAATCTGGCCAAAGTCCTGTTACATGGAGCCATTGTCATCATTTCCTCAGGATAAGAATGTTCTCCACAAAGATGCCACATTTTAGTTCACATCCAGGTTACATCTGAATAAGACCCATTTCACTTCTATAACATAATTATGATTTCTAAGCACACAGGCTCCAGAATTGGTTAGTTTTACATGAATAATACTCCTACAGACAATAGGTAACTGGGCAAGCACAGACATCAGTGTCAGGGCTCTGAGGGCACTAATAAGCAATGATGGCCCTGACCAGCCTCACCTGGGGCCTCCACCCTCACCATGGACTCAGCAGCTCTATTTGAGTTCAGCCCTGGCAGCCTGTTCCCTGCCTGAGCTGTGCTGAAGGAGAGCTGGTCTTCAGCCGAGGGACAGCTGTGTCCCATTTGGTGATGGAGCTATCTGGTTGAGACCACCCTGGGTTGACTTCCTGGCTTGATTTTGGTTGTTTCTTGTCAGTGTGGGCTTGTCTGGTGACTTTGGGACCTGATCTGGAGGGTTGACTTCCACCTTGCTGTGATGCTGCCTTATGGCCTGGATCTTGCTTGAGTTATCACTGTTTCTATCCTGTTTGCTTGCTCAAGTACTGTGGCTTCCAGTTCACCTTCCCTGAGGGAGCAGCCCTGTTCTTGCTGCTCCCTGGCAAGCAGAATCCTTCCCAGCTCCTGTTGAGATTTGCCCTGTAAGGGCTTTCTTTCCTCTGTCTTTTCTGTCCCAAGGTGTGGAGCAAAGAGGTGAAGAAAAGCATAGTGTGAAGTGAGAAAGTGTGTGCCAAGGAGAGGCAAAAAGCAGCTGATAAGCTTCCTTTAGCATCAACCTGAGGGTTAGTGAGACCCTGGTTATACCAGCATTGCCTCTCTGCTTGCCATAGCCTACCCATTTGAGTTCTCTGTGGGAGACCAGGCAGAAACTGAAATGGCCACAAGCACACTGTGTCTGGAGGAGCAGCTCAGGGGAAGCATGGCATCCTTTTTCCTTCATCTAGCTAATCTCAGCTCTGCAGAAATCCTTTGGGTTTGGAAATGTCAAACATTTTTCCATGAACTGCATGTAATGTGGAAGTCAACCATGACGATGCATAGCTCATCTAAATTATTTGGCAACTGCTGTGGTTCATGATTTGTTTGATAAAATAAGGATCCATTCACAAGCAACTCCAGAAAGGTCAAAAATCATAAAAGATGTTATTTACAAAGGACAGCATGCCAGTTGAATGATTGCACTGCTCTGCCAAATACTCTAGTGTCTTCAGGTGATGAGTGCTGTCAGTCATTAATTACTATTCTTGTTAACAGTCCTTCTGGAGTCAGATACTGTCTTTATCTTTTACAAGAGTAGGAAGAGTCCTGATATTAGTAAATACAGTCACCCTCTGCTGTCAATATAATCTCTCCCAAGTACATTTTCATGACAGGAGTATTTATTCAGTGAAGTCTGTTTTTCATACTTAGTCATGGTAGCATTTGTATGTCTTAAAGCTTGTGATTGTGTCATAGAGTGTTAGGAACAAACCAAGCAGTAACTTATACCAAAAACACATTCTTTCTGTTCTTTTGAACAGGTGTTGTGCTTAGTTAAATAGGCTGAAACATACTTTTAATAGTCATATTTCATCTAATTCTTATGTTTGAGATGGGCGGGGGATACAAACTGTGTGGCTGTGGGTTGAATCACTTGGCAGCCAAAACAGTTCTTCTTGCATGGCAGATGTAAAATCTGAGACACGGTTGATGCACTGTTTCATCCAGAAACAATGTTTCAAAGGGAGACAGCAATCTGGGAAACAAATAGGAGTGTTACATGGTATTTAGGACCACCAAATTATGAGCATCTGGTATTACTGACAACTTACTTGATATATCTAAAAGTATACTTTAGGTAGGAAAAAGAGTGGGTATTTTGATGAATAGTTCTAGATTAAGATAATGAGGTAAAATCATATGCAGATGGTTTTAAAGGTAGGGAAAATTATTTCTAGGACAGGCTGGAGAACATTATCTCTCAATGGTCTTCTGTGCTGGTTAGTTTTGTTTTTCTGACACATAGCCTTTATAACAAGGGTTTATCTTGTCCCTGAAGTGTTTTTACTAGTTAAAAAACAGCTAATCCTGCATATTTTTACAGATTGTATCAATTCTAAAGTATCAATCTTTTTGAGACCTGCAGTGTCCAGCAAAATACTGGGGCAAGTCTCATCAGCAGACCTAGTAGGAGGATTAAGGCCTGTCAGCTCCCAACCCTGCACGAGGGGTCAGGTGGGAACCAGAAGTAGCTTCTCTTGTTTGCAAGAGAATTTCTCCAAGGAAAAGTTTGTTTCATTAATTGCTGCTTTCAGAAGTCACAAAGCACTCCTGGGGCACGGGAGGCAGTGTTTCAGGGTTACTCCGTACCCAGGCTTATAGCACTTATTAGGGTCACATCATCCATGCTGTGAAAAAGACTGTACTGGTCATTTGAGGGAGTCAGAGTCCTCCCTTTCATCTAGTCATCAGAAGTGGGAGATCTGTTAGCTTAACTATAGTACTTGTAACGATGGTATAGACATTTAATCTTTGGACAATTTATGTTCATCAGGGCACAAATCTGCTGGTCAGGTGAAGCGCCTACAGTTTTTTGTATTGGGTGAGGGAAGTAAAACAAGCCAGTAAGTTGGAAGTAAAAAGTATAGGACTGGAATCCAAAGTAAACGTTAATAGCTGTTAAATAATTATTCTCATAGCTAAAACCAGCACGATCCACAAAAGGCCATGGCCACCCCAGTGACCAGCATCACTGTCTGCTGCATTTAGGTGCACTGGTGTCCCCTAGAGCCCACGTGCCTGAGCTGGGGACAAGGTGTTAGCATATGTATGAGCAGAACTGAGTACATAGGGATAGGATTCATAAAAGCCACCATTCTAGAAAGGTGGTCATCAGCAGAAACAACAAATGACATTAGAGATAGGCCTCTCCTTTCATTTGTGAATCACGGACCCAGATGCACACCTGAAAACCACACCTCCCTGTCCTGAGGCAGGACAGAGGAGTGCTTTCTCATTTTACAGTCCAGCACTTACTGCTGTTGTCCCAGTTATGGGATGTTTGGGTTTAAAACCTTCCCCTGAGGTGACTTGAACCCACACAATCCAGATGAATAATCTAACTGCTTACTGCAATGTCTGTGAGAAGGTTAGCAGGTGTCTCTTCCTTCCCTTGTGTTGAAAGCATTCTTTGTTGTATAAGAATCATTTATTTTTCCTTGTATAGAGGGAATGGTGATGCTTTATTGTGTTTAAGGCTCTTACCACACAAGGGTCTGAGATTCACTGAGAAATACCTCAATTTTCCTTTTTAACAGGTATTCAGTGAGGCCCAGACCAAAATCCACAGGAAGGTCCCTTGCAGCTAGATTGGAAAGTTGTCCTCCTTCCCTTCCATCCAGTTAGCCAGGTCCAAGCCAGGGAGGGCACTTCTGAAAACTGAGGCTGACAGACCACCTCCAGCAGCTAGGCCACCAGCCTGGGAGGTCAACCCCTGCAAATTTAGAGTGGAAGGAGGATCTGAGCCCATATGTCCTGTATCTCCAACAAATATGCCAACAGCAGCATTCAGGCATGTAGGTCTGTGGATGAGGGCTGGGTAGTAACTGGAGCTGTGCCTCTGTGGTGGTTTCACCCACAGGTAGGACCATGCAGTCCTGCACTCACTCCCCCCACCCAGTGGTATGGGAAGGGAATCACAACAAGAGGCACAGATTAGAATGAGGACAGGGACGGCTCACTCACCAGTTATGGTCATGGGCAAAACTAGACTCAACTTGGGGAAGAAAAATAAATTTAATTTGTTACCAATCATCCCAGTCACACAGTAAGACATAACAACCACATCTTAAGACACCTTCCCCCACCCCTTTCTTCTTCCCACACTCAAATTACTTTGCTCCCAATTTCTCTGCCTTCCCTCCCGCAGCAGCACAGGGGACAGGGAATGGGTGTTGCAGTCAGTTCACCATTGGCGCTCTTCCCAGCATGAAGTCCTTCCCATGGGCTACAAAAAAAAGAGTCCAGGAACAAAGTGTTCCAACACGAACTTCCCATGGAGGCACAGACCTCTTCAGGCACAGCTCCTGACTCCAGCATGGGGATGTCCACAGGCTGCAGACGGGTCTCTGGTCCAGCGCACCTCCTCCCCCTCACTCTGGGAGTCCACCCCTGCTCTGGCATTAAGCATCTCTAAGGTCTCAATTTCAGTCACACTTGCCCTCTGGCTCAGTTTTCTGCTGCAGCATGGAGTTCTCCATAGTCTACACATGGGTATCTTCTTCACTGTTGAACTTTCATGGGCTGCAGGAGACCTCATTTACCTTCTGGTGTTTCTCTATTGCTAATTAGCTCAGCCTGGGCTGGAGTGGGTATGCCTTGGAGCCAGGGCAGCTTCGCAAAGCTTCTCACAGGGTAGCCCCTTTCCCCACTATCAAAAATGCTCCCCTCCACATAAACCAAACACAGCCTCCCAAATGAAGGGTGAGGCACATACAGTGCCAAATCAGGCCCAAACTTCCTTTGAAAGAAGTAGCATAAATACTGTTTCCTGTGACTGGGAGTTTCCTCTGTCCCTGTGAGGCAGCCCCCCACGCAGTGTGTTGGTGTTTTTTGGATGGCGTGTTTAGCTCTGTCCACGTAGGGTGAAGGAGCAGGCACTGGTGCCCAGTTCAGCTCTGTGAGTCCTGCTGGGAGCCATAGAGGAGCACAATGTGCTGTGCATGGGGCACTCTTTAGCAGGCCTAGCACTGAAAGCCATGCAACAAGCCACTGGCTTAGCTTATATCAGTGGATAGGACCCATCTGCACTACTTGCCTGCTACCCTTGGTCAGCCTTGCAGAGACCTTTGATGTTTGGTTTGGAGTTTTCTTCTCCCCATGTCTCCTCTAAATGTTCTCAGTATACTAGTATTCTCCAGGCAGCTCAAACCATTCAATAGAACTCCTTTAAAAAATAATATGCTTTAATCTTTAGCATTGTACATTAATGTAAGAACAGATGAATGTGGCTTATGCAGGAATTTTTCTATCAGGCAGCAGAGGTTGGTATTTTTTACTGTGGGGGTGGTTGAACAGTGAGACAGGTTGCCCAGAGAGGTTGTGAAGTCTCCATCCTCAGAGGTATTCAAAACCTGCTCAGCGTGGTCCTAGGAAGCCTGAGAGCAGGTGGTTGGACTAGACTATCTGCACAGGCCCCTTCCAACCCCAACTGTTCTGTGAAACAAGAAAAAAAGTGTCTTTCTTTTTCAACTGTTCTTAAATTACGTGGCATAATAATATTTTTTTAATTCATAAAAGATTTTTCTTTTGCATCCAGAAACACTGTTCTGAGAATAACTAGCTGTAATGCTCCGCATTGTCTGTGAGCTACTAATAGCTGTGCAGACAGCAATCAGAGGGCATTCTTCTGTAAAAGTTGTCAAAATAATAATGTACTACACATTAATGGGTGGATTAGTTGCATATTAATGGTGTGCAAATTTTCTGGTCCTTAGAGATAATTTGTACTAATTTGCAATCATGTGTTTTTCCAATTTAGTGATTTACATATTTTACCTTTGAAATAGCCCTAAAACTTCCTTTTTAGCTGTGCACCTTTGAAATGGAAAGATGCAAAATCCTGGGCTGATTAGGATATTGCTGTCAGAAAGAATTAAATTAATACAAAAACCAAAAGATAAACGGTTTTTACACAAGTTCCAGAAATTAAACAATTCTAGACTGGCCTGAATTACAGAGACCATTTTTATTAGTATAAAATTACTTTCATTAAGTGGAACAAAATGTCATGCTGGTTAATAAATAACCCATTCAGCCTAAATCTAAATCAACTAATTTAAGATATGGGTAACTTCAGATCTACAAATATATTCATTTAGGATATCGTTCCACCAGCACAAATCAACAGTTTAGAGAAAAGATACTGGGGAAAACCAATCAGTCTCTCCCTAGAAGACCATGGAGATCTTCTTAAAAAGGCAGCTAGTTTGGGTGTTCCTGAGTCAGGAGGAATTGAGTTTTACTCCATGATATGTCTTGCACACCCAGACTGATGAAAATAAATCGTTTCCAGTAAAATACAAAACTAAAATGAAGCACCTTTGTGCAACACCAGCCCCGGAGTGATAAGACATAATAAAGGCAGTGTTGCTCTGATTTATGGTTTCTCTTAGAGGTCATCATGTGGTAGAGATCACCTGAGCACAGTGTTCCCATCACACCCTGTTTTATTTCCAATTCACCTTGTGTCCAATTGAAAGAGGAATTTTGGTGTGGGGTTTTTTTCATCTCAGATTTCTCAGGGATTTCTGAGTGCCAGAGGAATCCCTGAGTGCCACAGTAAGCCATGCCCGGATTGCAGGTATCAGCCAGTCCACTCCAATTAGCAAATCCTTCCACTGATGAGGAGAATGACGTGGGGTAAGGTATCATCAAAGTCAGTTCTGGGTGGGAGCTTAAAAGTATCATCTGACCTTTGCTGCTCGGATCAACCACCCCCAAGCCCTTCCTGGCACAGGTTTATGTCTCCTGCTCTTTGAAACCTCACTAACACAGACCGCAGTCTAGGCAGCCTGCTGCAGTGCTTTACCATCCTACCATTAAAAACCCATGTTTAACCCAAACATCTCTGCCTGAAGTTTAAATCCCTTACTCCTTCCTGCATATATAGTGAGCATGAAGAGTAATTTACTCCTTCCCCTGGACTGTTTGTGTACAATGCATGCTACATTATAAGCATTTTCCACGAGTGGTGCAAAGGCACAAAAGTCACGGATCACATACATGCTTTTTCACAGCAATCTCTTTCCACAAAAAAATCAAAGTCTCTAGGGAAAAATAAATGTTTCTTTCAAGCCATTTAGATTTCACTCAGTCCTACACTTTGCTGGCCCCTTCTGTGCTTCTTAATCTCTTTTATTTGCTTCTCTTTATAATCCAGTCAAAAGAAAGATGCAAAAAGAGATCAGAATATCCTACCACAAGCATCTTAATTTCAAGGCCCAGCTGCAGGTTGCTAGGTGGCAGCCAGGTGCATTGTCCTGAGAGCAGGTCAAAGTCAAAGCCCCACCAGCCGGGAAATGCAAGGGAGAGACCATCACTCATCTCTCAGAGGCCACACAGGGAATGAAAGCACCTTGTTTATGTACACTATAACTCACTGTATGTTTTGTCACAAGCATTAAAACTTCACTCTGATGCAAGCAGAATGTTATTTTTCCATCAGCCACATCCAAAAGGTGTGCAAAAGGGTAACACTTGGGCAAAATGACAAGGTTCTGTGAGCAGGCGAACTGATGAAGCCTGGCTCACAGTGGGTCTGTGCCTGCTTACTGCCTGATTTTGATGTCTGAGAATGCTTGGCCTTTCCCACAGTCTGTCCCTGTGCAGAACACTGATTCCAGTTGAACTTTGAGGCACTTAGATGTTGAGATCTTTAACTTAACAGATTTTCAGTCTACCACCAGATGCAGTTGGAAACAGCTCAGGAGGATAATATTACACTTTTACTGTTATTGTTAAAATAAAGCCAATCTAAAATACCATATCAACTGTTAAAGGTAAGAATAGACTGCAACAAACCAGGAGCTGCCCAGTGACACCATCCAAGCAGCAGCAGATGCTCTTACAAAATGTCACATCAGTTTCCCTGGTTCACTGTTGGAAGCGCTTAATTAGTCTCACAAGAAAGATTACAATTTTTCTTAGGAATCTAGAGATGTCAGGTGTAGGCTGAGGAATCCATACAGAAAAAGGGGAAGGATTCAGCTTCATTTCATTATTCATTTGGTTCCATTTGTGAACACAGCCTAATTTCAGGAAGTAGCTGTGGTTTTTCCTGTGACATCTTGTGTGATTTACTTTAGGACTCAACAAAGAAGAAAACAGTTCTTACCGTTCTGTTGACTTCATTTTTTCCTTTGAGGGTAATCGAGTTCAGAGCAAAAACAGTGGATCAGACTTAGACCAAGATAGGAAAAAGTATTTGTTCTTGAACTGCATAACAATTGGCATTTACTATGAGAAGTAGGAGGATTATAATATTTTAAAGTATTTATTTTCTTGCATTACAGTGCTTGATTTTGCGAAATTCATGGTCTTCTCTTTTTGTTACCAAACTGTTCTGTTTAAACACAAGCTTTCTTCTGGGAGGGATGTCCTTGGGGAAGGGAATCTCCTTTTAAGGATTTCTTGCCAAACCTGGAGTTTAATATCCCAAATAAGCTTTGGCACTCACAGCTTTTGTGCCTTTTGGTACTTGGAACTCATGCTCGGGTTTGCACAGGTGCTCAGACTGTGGCAGAAAAGTGGCTGAGTTGCTCCCCTCTGTCCTTTTGTCCTATTTTTTTCCATTTGCAAATTCTTGCTCCATTTACTGATCTACATTACTCAGAATTCTGCATGTCAATAAATGGGACATCTATAACATCTATTTTTAATATGGATTCTAAATAGGAGGGTTGAAGGGTGTTTCTCAGTTTACATCTAGATCTTCTGGATGGTTTGGCATGGAATAGTTTGATAGTTCTCCAATCAGAAAACTGATAAAGTGAGTCACACCTTAGTGAGTCACAGCCTTAAATGCCAGGGACATTTCTTCAAACTAGCATTTCTTTATGTTCAATGAAATTTTTGATTCTGATAGATGGTTGCTATTTTTATGACAGACTAGCCTTCCTCACTGAACTGTGTTTATTCTGTTGATACAGACTCTGTGCAGACAAATGCATGTGCTTCATTGAAGTACAAGAATAGCATCTGCTCAAATTATTTACCTGACCAACAGTGGCATGCTCAGACTATAAAGCTGTTTCAGAATCATAAAAAAGCTGTGCTCTCTCAAGTATCATACTGGGCTCTAAGCAGGCACACTTTAAACAGAAAGAGAAGCCAAACTCTACCGGATTCTTACCAACCTTTCCAAATCATCAGGAGAAATAAGTTAAAGGTGTTACAAACCAGAGAAGAAAAGATAGGATATTGCAGATAGGACACTTTCAGTCCCACTTTGTCTTTTCCTTGTTTGATCAGGAGGCAGGTTTGAAAAAAACTGCAGAAAGGAGGTTGGGAGGGACATTTTGTCAGCCCAGGAGGAGGACATGGTCTTTCAAAACAGTAGTGTTATCAGAGGGAAACCACCACAAGTGTGGTCTGTTAATGAGTTGCTTTGAACAACAGTGCATAAAGATGGGATATAAAAACAGGTTTGTCCAAATTTCTACCCATGTGGACCGCTGTTCTCCCTCTCTCAGGACACTTCTAGAGTCTGCAGCAAAGTGCAGAGTATTTCCAATTGCAGAGAAACGTGACAGACAGCCCCAGAGTGGCCAGAGGAAAAGGTCCAGCCTGCAAAAAGGAGTGTCAGCCTCTCAGCATCAGATGGGAGAAATGTGGTTTCACAGAAACACAAGTGCCTTTCCCAAAAGCTCAGTAGCTCTGAGCTTTTGAGCTTTTTCTTCTTTTTTTTTTCTTTTTTTTTTTTTTTTTCTTGAGGTCCTCTGTATCTATAACCTCTAACTTGGTATCTGTGATTTCAAGGGAGACCTGGGAGCTGATACCATTTGTAAGTCTCCTCCTAAGCCTAAAGCAAGCATGACTTTTAGCCAGTAATTTGTGCTGTCTGCAGTCACAGCCTCTCTAATCCAGGCATACACTCCTATGTGGGTAAAATCACATAAGTCATCTTTTAAAGAAAGATTAGTAAGAGATTCTGCAAGGAAGCCCCAGGCTTTTCCACTTACTTCCACAGGAGTAGCTACATAAATAGGGATAACCTGATAACAGAGCATATGGGGGTAAATATCACCTGAATTTTTCACATTTCCCAAATATGTTCACACCCTCTCCTCACCATCATTCTTATCAGATCAGCTCCTCTTTCTCCCATCATGATTCAAAGGTCCTTTTAAGATGTTGGAGAAATGCTCCTGGTCACCACCTCAAACTAGTTTGCCATGAGACAAATGCAGAATTTGCTCTTCATGCCAATCACCCTAGAACATTTTCGTTTCTGATACTATTCTTTTTAACCTCACACTCTTCAGCAATCTCTCATTGCCTGATCTTTATTCTTTAGTTCTTCTTTTTCAAATGAATTAGTGTATTTTAGTGTAGCTAATGTATTTTAGATCTGATCTCTTTTAATGTTTGCCACGGCATCCTATAAGTGAGTTATATTTTCTTCCGTCAGCATTTTAAGATTATAATTACCTCAATTCCTCCAGATTTTCTAAGGTCCAAAATACAATGAAAAGTCAGTGGCAGAAGTTACAGTGGCTTCCTCAGGAATATTGTCAAGCTCAAACATTACAGTGCAGCCAAGCTGTGCAACCGGGCTTTCAGACTCACTTTGAACTACTCTTGAAAACTCCAGCTGTTTGGGAACATTGGTTCCAAATTGCCCCATTAATCTTCCTTTCTGAATCAGCTCTGGAATCTAACTATAAATGACTTTCTACATGTAAAAATTGTAGTTGTGTCACTTTTGGATTCTTCTCTAATTTAACTATATTGATTACTTACCAAGCAGCTGTGTGGTAAGGATCCTGTGTAATAATTAGGTTATGTATGACCCAGATTACCAGGAATATTCCTTTAGGTCATGGTTGGATAGGTACCTTTTGGGTGACGTTGATACTATGAAGATCTTTTCTTTTCCTTTGCTAATCACAACAAGTGAAACATATTTCTGTCTCGTGTTGTCGTTCGTTTAAGTTCCATTACAGGCAGAAAAGAGGATCCCAATAGCACAAGGAGAAATAGTTCTCTGGCACGAAAGCCTCAACTGTTGCGGTTCCCCATTCAAATTGTAGGTGCACAGTGACACCTTCTGGAAGTTTGTAACAAGAGTCACTCAGCAGCTTCCTTCCATTATCTGGAAACTCACGAGATTTATATGTAGAAGCTAATCTTCTTCTGGCCAACATTTTGCCAGGCTCTTTGTCATCGGGACACACACTAAGAGAACCTTGTTGTGATTGGAGATTTTTTTTTTTTAATCAACCCAAATCTATAGGAGTTATAATGATTCCAAATAATTAAAAAAAAAAAAAGGTGGATAGAGAAGGATGTTAAACTCATGATTTAGAAAAAAAATAGTTGGCATTACATTTTTAACTATCTATTGACACATATAAAGTTAGAGGGTCATACAGAATACAGTGAGGCTTCAATTTGCCAAACATGGCAAATTACATAATTTCTTAATGCAGTCATACTTCAGCAAAGATTTCACTTTTTATATGTGTCATATAGCAATTTCCAATTAGACCTCCTTTGCCCAAGCCACCAGCTTCCTGGGTAGTCTTTCAATCTGCCAGACACTCTGAGTCACCAAGGATTTTAAGCACATGAGTTGTGCCACAGAATTCCGTCCGAGGGCTCATGAACCCCACGGTGCCTGCACGCATCAGCTGGACTGGGGACAGAATGTGGAGCAGAGCTGTCACTGAGCTAATTCTGATGCTCTAAAACCCGGCATTTTGTCCTATCACTGGAAAATATCTCCTTATTTCTAATATTTAATTCCATCTCAAATATTATTTCTCTTTAAACTTCCTCTTCCCTAGAAGTAACAAAGATGTGATACATAGGAATGGAAAAGAAACAGGGCTGTGAGTGGAGACAGTGGAGGCTCATTTCCAGACTTCCTGAGGCTTCAGAGTAGAAGTTGACTGACATAAATACTGAAGCTGAGAGTTCTGGCAGAACATACATCTGGGACTGGCCAACCCTGAGAAAGTACATCACCCTAGAAAATAACCTTACACTGCTGAAATAATTAGCAAAGTACTAAGCAGAGCCATCAACAGCAAACAATTCTGGCTGCACTGAGATCTAAGCCAAGTCTTGCCATTACGACAACTTTCCAAGCATTAGTCCTAACATAATGCAATTGCAGCTTTTAATATAAGACCTTGAGGAAAATGAATCCCCCAGCAAAAGGCTAAGAGAAACCCTCTGTTCTACACATGTGCTACTGAACAGTTACATTTCGACAGTATGAATGACATGGCATTGTGAGGAACTTCCCAGGGGGACTTTCACACTTGGGCTTACACAGAATAAATTCTACTGTGAATTAACGCATTGCTATTAATGTTGATGAAAAATCAAATACTAACAGGCATCCCTGCATGTGGGAGAAGTTAGCTGATGCTCTGTGGACCCATGCAGCTCTATGGTTACTTTTACATGTTTGAAGACTCTGATTTATTCAACAACACTGAACCTACATCTTCTCTTGGAAATCGATTACTAATAAATCCATTAAGAAAAACTACCTACACTTGTAAAAAACTGATGCAGAAAGAATACAAATATTTAAAAGGTCAACAAAGCTGTTTCCCATAATATCACTGCTGATATATAAAGAAAATTGAAGTTTAACTAAAGCCCCTGGAAACTCACTTTACTTTTGAAAATATCTCCTCTCCCAGAACAGCCTATCAATCTTCAAAGTGATTTGTAGCAAGTGCACTTTCATGTCAATGAAAATAGTAAAAAATGGCTTCTTACTTTCTGTTTGAATGGCTCTCTAATTCACAATGAGTCAGCTCCATTCAACAGTCTAGAAACTCTCTATTTAACAATTGAAGTGAACTAGAAACACTAAAATAGACTAGTACCTGTAAGCCACTGTACAATTGTGCATGACCTCTCCCTGGGCAAGGAGCAGCAGTTCGGGTACGAGGCCCAGCAAGCTGCCCTAACACCTTAAAGTAAAACAGGTCCCAGAAGAGCTAATATGTGCATTATGTCACCCCTTGAGGTGTGACTGCAAGAATGTTGGAATACAATGTTAGTAAAACACATACATGTTCCATATTACCTTCCTTATAACCCATTCTTAAAATTTTAAATGAGAACCAATTAAAAAAAAAAAAAGGTGCTATACAAGTTTTCAGTAATAATAAAATAATCATAATAACAACAAAAATAACAGGTTTCTCCATTTTCACAAAGGTAAAATTAGGAAAATATATTAACTGGACAAGTCTGCAGAAAGAGAGAGGATGGAGTCTAAGAAACATACAAAGGGACAATATTAAATAGCAAGGGTACCTTGAGATAAAGCTATTCCTTTCTGATGCAAAATAAAAGAAAACTACTGCCTGCTGGATAGACTTCTCTCCTAAAAGTTTATCAATAACTTCTGTAGACTTAATGCAAAATGTTCAGGAAAGTCTGAAAACAGTAAAGATATTTTTTTTTTTAATAATACCTTATATACTAGTATCTAATATCAATATCAATATTGAAATTGAGTCCTGATTCAATATTTACCCTGTATGTTACAAACAAAGGTGCCACTGTATGGGATAATTTTATTAAATACACAGTTTACATGCAAACATTCAATTTTCCACAACATATTTTTTGGAAAAGAAACAAGACCCAGGCTGAATACTCCCTTGGCCACCTAGATTATCAAAATGTACACATTTTGCTTTCTCTCTGTCCTATTGAAGTTGAATTAACCTGTGCAAAGTGAGGCAGCAGTGGGGACTAAGAGTATGGTCACAGACATGCATGTGCAGAGCAAGCTACTCTGATGACGGAGGGAATTTTCTTTCCCTTGTGAGAAATGCATCCTCAAATTTATTTTAGGCAGAAAAAGGGGTTCAACCTGTGTCATTAATCTCTTAAAGTCCCTCAACTTTGAATCCCGTTTCAAGTCCAAGCACTTGTTTATGCAGTTCTGTCTCATGCAGCTGGACATCAGCCTGTATCCATCATTAAGGGAAAAAGAAGAACGTTATGCCTATTTTCCCAATTCTGAGAGGACTTCAAGCCTCCAAGCTGCTCAGCTGTTTCAGGATTTAGGTGGTTGTGTACATATGCAATGATGCAGATGTACCTGCCTACAGAGCTAAGTAGAGTTGTCTACAAACACCAAGCACTGGAAGATGCTCAGCTTAGGTGGCTTTCTTTATCTAACACCATTCAAGCTAGGGAGCATGAGTGCCATCTTTTTATACAATACTATGCACTATCACTATGCATCATTAATGTTGAAAAAATTAGCCATCTTTAATAAGGTGTTAGTTGATCATGACACCCCTGAGACAAATACAAAGGATGGAACAAGAACAAAAGGGTTACACTATGCCAGCATTTTAAACCTGAACTCCTTCAAGCATTCCTGCTAAGATTTAGAAAGCCACCTGAGACCGTAGTCTAGATAGGACTTAGGGGAGTCACATCCACTCACTGGTCTGTGAAATGATTGCCCTTCCTGAGAGAGTGACTAGGAGCTGGATTCAAAGGACAGTGATGTTAACAGGCATTTTGATCTTGGTCTCAGGATGCGTGAAGAACCACTTTGGTACTGAGACTTTCTTACCTTTTCTCTGCCAAGCAGTATCATTTAATACTAATTTTCAAGCCTATAATACTTCCACAGGTCCTGTCTAGGCCTTCACAATTATAATTCAGCACAGAAGTGTATTTAACTTCCCGGCTGTATGCTTTGTTCCACAACCAAAAGGGCAGAGATTTGCAGAAGGGCTCCTTTCTGCTGGGCAGGAGAAATGCTAAGAGGGGTTGTAGGGTGGGAATCAAACTTTCTATTTTTTTCTGCTCTCCTGGGAACATTGCCCAGCTTCCACCCTAGTTCACTTCTCCCGACAGACCTAGGGGAACTCTCTGCTGCTAAGCAACAGCAAGCTCTCCTTATGTGCAGGAATGGCAGCTTTCCCCGCAGGTCTTAGCTCTAACGAACACCTTCCCCTGGCACCAGTGGCACTACAGCCGTGTTCTCCCATTGCAGCACCAGCGGCTTTGGCCTTCAAGGGCAGCGCCATCACCATGGGAACGACTTCATTCAGACTGTGCAGACTTCGGTTCTTCTCTGTTTCAAGAGAATGGTTGTAGGCCAGGAACGGGAAAGATGTTTTGGGAAGGGCTGGGCCTTGATGAAAGAATGGAGCACCGAACAGGAACAGGCAGAAATCACTGCTAGAGCAAAGGGAGGCAGAGCCCGAGCGGCAGCAATTTCTGCCTTTTCCAGTTCCAGGCTCATACTCCAGCAAGGCGGCTTTCCCTCTCCAGGACAATGACACTCAGGAAGGAACGTGCAGATGGTGCTGCCCGGCAGCCCACAGAGCGGAACGGTCTTGCTGGGCTGCCCGGCCCTACCCGAGCCACGGGCGGGGCGGCAGGTGGCGGGGCTCTTCAGGACCCTGGACAGGGGCAGGCGGCGGCACGAGGCGGAGCGGACGCGAGCTGCGCTGGGTCCCGCTCCCTCCGCCCCGTCCCACTCCACCCGCCCCGTTCCGCTCCGCTCCGCCCGCTGTCACTGCCGCCCCGCCCCGCGCGGGGTCCCCGCCGCCGCTGGCTGCGGTTGGCTTTTAGGGTGGAGCGTTTTGGGGCGCGGGGTGCTCTTTGCCTGTAGGTTGGAAGTAGTCCACCTCGTCCGCGTGCTCCACTGTCACGGTGCCCAGCCCGGAACCCCAAGGGGCTCTGGGTCGGTACGAGGATTCTCCTCCATTCCGCACCTAAAGGGCCGGCTTATAAAAGTTAAAAACACAGAGCGTGGCTGCGGGAGGGTGAGGGGCAGCTCCGATCGGTGGGGGTTCAAGGTCTGCTATCCCCCGCTTAGCAGTGCGGTGGAGGGGCTCCGTTCGGGGCTAGGCTGTGCGGGGCTCCCGCCTACCCTCCCCCGGTAATGCTTATTTTGTGTTGTTTTTTTTCTCTCTCCCTCCCCGCCCCGTCACCCCGCTTCCACACCTCCCCCGCACGCCGCAGCCTCCGAGGCCTGCCGGGCTCCTCGCCCCGCTGTCAGCTCTGCTCTCCAGCCCCTTCCTGCGGCCGCAGCTTCCCGCCCGCCGGCCCTGCCCGCGCTTCGTATCGGCGCCCCGTCGAGACGCCCCCGGGCTGCGCTTCGGCCCCGCGGGCTTGGCGGCTCTGCTGGCCAGCAGCGGGGCGGCAGCCCGCTGCCCGCTCGCCGCTTTGCTGCGGGGCCGCTGGGCTGAGCCGCCGTTGCCGGTGCCGGCCCCTGCCCCCGCCCCGGCCCCGCAGCCGCCGCCGCTGCCGCCCAGCCGCCTCCTCCCGGAACGCAGGAGATGCCCGGCGTGCCACGGAGCCGCGCCGCCGCAGCCCCGCGCTGCCCCCGAGCCGCCCGGCGCTGTGAGTACCGCTCGTGGGGCCGCGTCTGCCCCTTCCTCCTCCCCGCACCGGGGAAGCCGCTCTCCGCCCACGTCCCCCCCAGTCGCCACCGGTGTGGGAGTCTCGGAAGCGCTGGGTGAGCTCCCCCGGCTGCGAGCCCCGAGCTCCACAGGCAAAGCGCACCGCTTCCCCGGCTGCCATCCCCATCGTCCCCCGGGTCCGTTGGCTCCGGCAAGGCGGCTCCTGCGGCCGCCGTGCTCCGCATCCGGTGCGCGGGGGAAAGGGAGCCGTCCCGACGGCAGGGCTTGCCCGCCGGTCTCCCGGTGACCAGGAGCCCAGCTCCGGAGGCACGGACGCGCGGGGCGTTCATGCACTCGATCAGTCTCGTTTTCACGGGAAGACCGTGTCGCTCTGCCCGGGGACGGCGGTGACACAAGCCAGCCGCAGCCGTTCCGTTAACCCTTGTCCCGCCGACGGGCGCGCTGCGCCCTCCCGGCAGACGGCATTTGGGACTGCCCGGCGGGGCCGCGTTGGTGGGACGTTATCGGTGAGACAGACCCCAAAACGTGGCGGCGGTGGTAGTAGGGGCGCTGCTGAGAGGGCCGCCCCGGAGGAGCGGCGTGAGCGCCGAGCCCGGCCGAAACGGGAGAACTAGACCGAGAGAGCCCGGCGGCGGTGAGCTGTGCGCCTCTGGAAGGCGGGAGGCGGCTGGGGGGCGGGAGGGAAGATGCATCCCTGCAGTCACCTAAAATGCAATCGTGCTCCAGGCCCGGGTTCTGTAGGCACGGCTCTCATTTAAGGCATCTATTAAAGCACCGGTACCGAGCCCCGCGGCAGCATCGCCGCCTTTCCAAGCCCTTCCCACCCCCATCCCCTGAGCGCGCGCACACGCTCACGCCCGTTTCTCCGGCTTTTCTCCTCCCGGCGCCGGCCCCATGGCCCCCCCGCGCCCTCCCCAGCCCGCCGACGGGGTGCGGGCGCTGCGGCGGCTACTCCCGTTGCAAACAGCCCCTGAGCCGCAGCGACACCCCAGCTCGCCTCGCCGGGGGTGGCCCGGCCACAGCCCGTCCCGTCGAGCTGGGGCGGGGAGCGCGGGTGGCCAGCCTCGCTCCTCCCGGCTCCGGCTCCGGCCACGGCCAGCGGAGCCCACCCGCGCCCGCGTCCGGCAGTCTGAGACGCGCCCGCGAGGGTCGGGCGCATGCGCGGGGCTGGCGAGACGCCGTCCCCGGGCGCCCAGCCCGTCGATACCGGAGGGGAAGCGGGCGAGGACTCCCGGCGGGGCCCTGACACCGTAAGTACCGGTCGGTCCCGCCCGGCAGCTGCCGGGCACCGCGGCCCGGCGCCCCGGGTAGACGCGGGCTCGTCGCCGACAGCCGCGACCCCCGCCGGGGCTGCCCCGGTCGCAGCGGGTCGGGACGGGGCGGACTACGCTGCCGGCGGCGGACCCCGCGGCCGGGACGGGCGGGGAGCCGCGTCCACCCTCTCCGGGAGGGAGCGGAGGGACCTGACACAAAAGACGTTTCCTCCCGGCCCCGGGACCCGCCGGCCAGGAGTGCCCCGCGCCGAGACTCGCACTGCCCCGTCCCGTCCCCGCGGGACTCCAGGCGCCGCTCCCAGGGGTCCCCAGCGCAGGATCCGGGTAGCGCCGCGACGCCGCCCGCTCCGGAGCGAGGGCAGCGACCCCTCCCCGCGGGCTCGGCGCCGCCGCTGCCCGGGGCGGGATCTCGCCCTGCTCTGCGCCGCCTCCCTCGCCCCAGCGTGGGTAACACCTCGGTTCGGCTCCACTCCCGCCGTGCGCCCAGGGGCCCTTCCTCTTTTCACGAGTAAGGATGAAGATAAGGCAGCATCCATCACACCCCCGCCCTTTCGCCAAGGGAGTCTCGCGGCACGACCATTCTCGGGGCCCTCGGGTCCCCTGTAAAGTTAGAGAAACGAGTAGCAAGACGCAAGTGTTGCCTTATAGTCTCTTCCAGTACCAGCCTATCATTATGCATCCTGGGGTGAGAGGAGCTCTTCCTGAGCTCTGTCATGAGTTACATGTCAGTAGGTAATAAAAAGCAGGTAATGAAAATTGGACACAACTGCAGAAAGATAAATAAGATTATCCTTGTACATGCCAGTAGGAACTACAGTAATTTAATGCCAATATAATTCAGTTGATGCAACCATTCCACTATTTCATTTTTGCTGTTGAAAAATATAAGATCAAAACTTCTCATGCAGCACCATTGGTGTGACCTGATGATGAGGAGTCTCCTTGTGCTTCCATGGCCATTGCACGAGCAGGACGGCAGCATGAGCTCCAGCGCCCCATGGAGCTATGTACCATGGTGCCAGTTATGCCATTGCTACACTACAGGACCAAAACCCAGTAACTACTAGCTCAACTAAACGAGCACCAGAATCAGTATCAGGAGAGTCCTAGTTGTGGTCAGGTTAAAATTAGGAGTGTCGTGTTAAAATCAGGAGTGTCTTTCGTGTTAAAATCAGGAGTATCTTTCTAAACTAAGAGCATGCTCAAGCCAACTAAATGTAAAACTAGCACTGTTTTATAAAACGCTCTAAGATGAGAGAGCAGTTACTTTATTTCTCCTTGAATTTCTTATCTACCTCCCATCATTACTTATTCTGCTGTTTTTACTCTGGGTCACAAATAGTTAAGCATGGAAGCATCACCTCAGCTGTTACACACTTCTTTATCCCTTGGAAAGAACAGCATTTTTCAGAGTGAGTACCAAAGACGTTTGAGGGCTCAGCTTCAAGTACCAGGGAGGAGTTTTCAGGTTTGTGTGTCTCTTGGAGCCCAGGTCACAAGTTGATGTACCTGAAGCACAAGCAACTATTCAGTCACCAGTACAAAATTCATCCCATCTTTTTGTACCTAAGAAAAGTTATCCCAAGGAGGCAGCAGGTCTTGGAAATACTGTGGAGATCTAGCATTCAGAAGCAATGGAGTATTCTTAGCTAGAGGGTCATGACACTTAAATTTTGAAACATGCCTATGAACAGAAAGTTACCATAGCCAGGTGAAGCAAAGAAGTGCAGAGACACAGACATGACAGTGTGCTAAGGTCAGTTCTGACCTTACTTCAGCTTTAAGTCAACTTTGGTAATACTCATCCTGGCTGACGCTGACACTGCTCCGTTTGGCACTTGCCGAGCTCTCAAGGCAGAGGTGCAGCTCCTGCAGTGCCTGCCATGCCAGAGCAGCCAGATGCCAGTGTAGTACAGCCCGAAGTGAATCGCGACAATCAGAATCAATAGGAACCGGTGTGTGTATCACTATTTAATGCACTCCAGGGTGAGTCATCCCAATTCAAACCGGCTTTCAGACCAGTACAATGTCAGTCAGCCCCTCGCACAGTTCGATATGAGTCAGATCTCGGCACTGAGTACAATCTGAAATGAGTCACCGGCAAATACAGCACCATGTGACTCCAATACCCAGTGCGAGTTGTCAGAGCTTCTGTGTGATATGAGTCACTTCATAGTACAGTAAAATGGGCTTTTTGGAGACCATTCATAATTAAGCTCAATGCAACTAAGTACTCAGTAGGAGATGATGGGAGTGAGCAGAGCAATCTGCTGTGTGCACCGGTTTCACTGTTTGCATAGTAAAGAGGTTTTTAAAATATCAGGCTGAATGTGTTTTTAGATTTTTTTTTTTTAAATGAGCTGCATAAAAATAACTGGAAGCAAATACTTCCTCTGTCATGAAAGCCAGCCAAAGCAGGGCTGAAGAAGCGGTAGTCCTCCCAGCATTGGAGAAGCCTGGAGTTGAGGGGTTGTGTTGTTTTTGCTTCTGAGAGAGCTGATCAGCCAGCGTGAACTGACATAGATCTGCTGAGGTTGACTCCAGCTGCCTCAAAAGACAAGGCGAAGGATGACGGCAGTCTGTGCTGTGCAGGGAAGGACTTGACACTGATTTAACTTAATTGCAGTTTGCAATGACCTGTTTTTTTGAAGGGACTCAGCATGGGACACAATTCTATCCATACTCACATTTGTACTGCTCCACTGTCATAGCACCCGCATAAAGGGCTGGACTGGAGTGACAGGTTGCTTTTGTTGCTTTTTCTATGCAACTGGTAAAAAAATCTCCAATGTCTTTCCCATATTACAGGAGAAATAATGACAGGAGTGACTCTGCTAATGGCATGTTAAAGTAACATTTTCAGTGATGTCTCTTGTGATAAAATCCAAAGTAAATAAATACTTTACAGTAGTACCAGAGCAGATATAAGACATCCCTCAAAAAAACAAAAACAAACAAACAAAAAAACCCCACAAAAAAACCCCACAGAAATCCCACTGAAACCCCAAGTAACTTGTTTCTTTACAAGAAGTCAGATTTTACTCAGAAAAAAACCTTTAGTGCAGGGAGGTTTTTTTGCAGACAGTGGGCTGATCTGGTGGCCAAATGTGCAGCACTGAATGCCAAAGAAAAAGGAGCAGAAGACTCCTTTGAGCCCTTGGTAGAAAAAGACCTCAGTTGCAGGTGACATGATCAAGGCACCGTTACATGTTAGCGTGTGGGTGTGGAACACTTTCAGCCATTTCTTTTGAAAGGTACAGCAATCCTTTAATCTGAGTAGATGAACCCAGCTCCTCTGAGCTGCTGTTCCTCTGGAAAAACAAATTAAATAAAACAAGTAAAGGCACTCAATTTCTAGACATTTTACATAAAAGCATCCCAGAATTGTTAAACTCATAGAAGGATACTACTTTCTCTTGTGATGTTATCCACTTAAGCCTTTGATAAGTTGACTGCAGCAGTGACATAAGAAGCTGCTTTTATTCTGCGTGGCTGCCCGTCTCCTCTCTGCTAACCTCCGTCTTGTATTTGGAAACTCTCACCCATTTAAGTCACCCCACTACAAGATGCCAGATATCCAGTAACACAAAAAAACTCAGAAGAGCTCCTGCTCTTCACTCACTAAGTGGGCAATCTGATAACTATGCCTAAAGCATGTGCATATGTGTGGGTGAGTTCATTAGCATATACTCTAATTCTTCTCTAAAATAGTACACTGCTTGATGCCTGCGTGTCAAATTTGTCAATGAAGAGGAAGAAGCACGAGCATCAAGCTTCCTGTTCATATTTCAGTTGAAAATAAACTGCCACAGCCTTCAGTGGGAGTATGTTGCAGCCCCAAGTATTTCTAAATTAATAAAAATACAGATTCAGAAATTTCCCTTGAGCTTGACCCCCATTGCAAGCCTCTTATGACAGTAGTGGACAAGGACAGAACCTCTTTCTTCCATCTCACTGGTTATCATTACTGGGGGGATCTGAAGGGAAAGCAGCCATTGCAAGAGTGATGTAACCTCACCTGAAGCTCGTTGAAACCAATAGGTGGTTTTCATTGTTCAGTGGAGTTTGGATCAGGCCTGAAGTATTTACTGAAAAATAACTGGACTATGATGATGCACACCTGGGCACTCACTCCAGGTGGCTGTCAGCCAGATGCTTGCTTAAATCCCTGGACTTTTTTTTTTTTTTTTCTGTTATTTATTAGCATTCAGTAATTTGAGTGTATACTTTTTATATTAATTATCTATGCTATCTGGCTGGATAAGAACCAAGAATATATGCCATTATTTTTCCTCTATTTTTGGTTTATTGCTTTTCAGGGACTTTTTAATAATGGACTAAATTTGTCATTATCATTATACAGAGAAGGACCCCTCTCTCCCTCGGAGATCCAGAAACTCCACACCTAGGCATCTGCATACATGCTACATTAGATTGACTTGAAATAGTGAATCAACCAGAGACAAGCTGATCATTTCAACTCCTACTCCCCTTTCTCAATTGTTAGCCTAATTGGTGCTCTCCATGCAGGATTTGGACAGTCCTGTGGATTCCTTCAGGCAGGCCCTGTTGCACCCAGACCAGTCCCTGTATGTTTCCATGTGCTGGTTAACATCTGGAGCAGAGAATCCAGCCCTTCCAGGCTGCCAAACTGATCTACCTCTACACAGATTGCAGGTAGTCCCAGGAAATTGTAAGTAGCCAGTTGCTTCTAAGTAGTCAGAAGAAACTTCCTGCAGATGCAGGACAGTCTTTTGTACACAGTTTAGTTAGTTAGGAAATGTTTCTTATGTAGCTCAAGATAATCACTAGAGGTGGATCACACGTACGCTGGAGTGGTCCCATGGAGCACAGGCCAGATGGATACAAGAACCGTGCAGTAAAGCACGATTCAGGGGGTCTCACCTGGTCCAGCCAACACCACCACAAAGACCTTTGGAACAGAAACTCCTGTTGCCATCTGGACATTGGCTGACTGTCCCGTTCAAGGATTTGGTTTCCCATGGTGATACAACATTCACAAAATCAGATCCAACTGACTATCCACAAACCAGCAGAATAGCACCTTTTAGTCCTTCTGTATCCATATGAAACAGAAAATAATATTTTTTCTATTAAATTATGCTACCCAAGCTCTGACCAAGCAGACATAGGTGTCTGTGATAGTGCTGTCATTACTTTGGGCAAACTGGTACAATTGGATGCAGAGATACATTTCATGTTATACCCCGCAGTTGTCTAAAACTGTACCCAGACTGGGGTTAAACGATGCTGGAGAAGGTAGAGATTAAAGTCCTTTGGCTAAAGGTATCTCACCTCATTCCATCAATATTTGAAAAGTATTTTTGGATTCCTTACAAAACACGTACGAGATACTGGTCCAGCTGCAGTTTTTAAATCCTGTGTGTTTTCTTCTCAAACCAGGCATGTAGCTGCTCCAGATGGTGGGGACAGAGAAGGCAGACCCCAGTTCTCAAAGTGCAGAGAGCATCTAGTACAAAGGGTTCTCACACAGTTTATTTTCTCATAGCACCTCTGAGAGGTCTGGAAATCTGAGAAGATAAAGGAGGCACAGGGAGTTTAAAGCAGTGAAATTTCCATTCTGGTGTCAGGGAGATAACCTAGAGGAAGAAAAGCAATTTTTGATTGCCTTATTCTTTCTCAGCAAGACAAATTTTAAGGTATGGATCGTTCTTCTAGTCCAGCAAACTAGCAAGGAAGTTTAAGGTAATAGGGAATTAAACAAGAACAAGAGACCCAGGCAGCATCTGAGCTTTTTGAAATCCAGGTGTATTAGGGGATAAACCTGTCACAAACTGGGTTAATGAATCCCTCCATTGGGGCTCAGAGGTACATTCTCCTCCTGGTCCTTCCTCTCTTACCTTGAAGAAGCAATATAACCAACAAAAAACCAAAGCAATAATTTGAGCTTGAACCTGTGAGATGTTGATCTTCTGAACTTGCAAGGAACTCAAAGAGAATAGAACAGCATCTTATAATAGGTCTGAATCTTTAACTATTTGAAGAACTATATCTAAAAATCTAAACATACTTAAACTACCTTGGAAAAAATAAAAACATCCATCTCTAAATTTACTTTATAATAAATACAGTAAGAGTTCTCTCAAAGAATAAATACAAAACTATTCTATCAGAGCAGAAAGAGAGAACAATAAGTTTATGTGCATCAATACACATTTACCCTCTGCATTCTCTTAGTAAGACAGAAAAAGTCACTTTCAGTGATAAGATAAAAAACTCTCACTATTTGTAACGGTCCATGTAAATACATTCAGGAAGCAGAAGGAGGATTTTTAAACAAAACATTTACACAAAATTTGAAGAAAGGCATTTCAGACAATTTGTAACACTTCTGCTTAGCACCACCTGCTATTAAGTCCAACCCAAGATATGAAGTCACTTTTTTCTGCAACATAAATGCAAGTACCAGATCAGATCCTCAGCTGCTATAAATCCCCTTGTCTTCACTGGCCATAGTGAAGTGATGTAGTTTTTCAGAAGTTGAAAATTTGTCCATGTACAGCAGCATTAGTACTTCAAAATTGAATCTATAAAAACTAGGATGGAATTTTCTTTCATCACAACAAAATTTAGGTGTTCCAAAGAAAACATCCTCTTTGCTGACAGACACACTTATATATGATTGTCCAGGGAAATAAAACAGAAAATACTTGACACTGGCCAGTAACAAATTAATTTTAAACCACATACTAATTGCATGCCATGCCAACTGAAAAACTTAGAAAGAGCACCTCCATCTTTTTTTTATTTCAGAGTGTCTGTCGACCAAATAAGTGACTGTCCTAGGAGGCTGGTGTGACAAGCAACTTTATTTACTGATTGCCATTTTCACACCTGGTGAAAGTGCACACCTGGTAATAAGGAACAGAATATTTTGGCTGATGGAAGAACATTTGCACTGGTGTTTACAGAAAATGCACCTATTATTTTTTTCTAACTGCATTATAAAATTTCTCTATGAGGAGAAATCTGTCCAGTTCAATTGCAGGTTGTTTCCCACATCAATGCCATATTGACTAAAAACCAGTCTCCTGTCAGACTTGAGTGATCTGCCTGACAGGTGTAGGAGGATGGCTGTACACCTTGTTTTCCTCAGGAATGCACCCTTTTGTTCTACAGCCAAGTAATAGCTCCAAACTCTCCCTCACCCTTGAATACACTTAGTTTTATACACACTGCAGCTCTCAGGGCTCCTCAAGCTCCAAAGTCTTCCTACTGATTGCTACAACTGTTTTCCCTGCCCAGCTCTTTACATGCATTTCTCTGCAACATCACACTACTGGTTTAAGAAAACACAGGTCATTACTTAACTGTCACAGTCAGGTTATGGGAACAAGTTTAAGCCACCTCTTATGGTACTTATGAAACACAGCAGCTGGTGGTGGAGCAATACTCTCTTATCCTTCTTCCCCACTCCACCACCTGTGGGTCTGCCAAATGTATTCTCAACTAGGATAGGGAAAGCAAAATATTTAGTTAAATGTAAGTATCAACATATGTCATCTTTAAGGTAAGCTATTACCCCAAAATGCTGTTGATAATTCAGATTTTTCATTATTAAAACAACCTGATCACCCACAATATTAATCTAGAAAATAAGGAAAGCCCTCTTGCAAAATTAGCAGTCACACTTCCACTGGTTTTGATTACAGTTAGTTGAGGCTCTTTGGCCTAATACTGTGGGATAATAAACTTGAAGAGGTCGCCAGTCACTGGTACCATGTACTATAGCAGTAGGATCCACAGATAAATAATTCTTCAACTAATATATACTCTTAGTCTCATGGTTGATGCAAAGAACACGGGCACTGGATTTTCTAATCGGTTTCACACCTACTGCATGACCCAGTCAGACCATCTGATGTCCCAAATTAACAACCACAACATTGTGTGAACAGAAGACCTTTTTACTGGGAGGTCTAAAAAATCTCGTTCCTTTTTGCCCTGAGCACCTAGGGGCTACTGAAGGCAAAAAATGGCCACCTCCATTCCCACAGATCCGCAAGTCAGTCAAGCAGTTGTTTAAATTGTTGCTAATGGGGCTTGTACTGTAAAGAAGCAAGGAATTTTGTAAATTCCTACAAATAATATTCACTGGACTTGTTGATAAATCTATTGTCCATTCTTGCACACAGCACAACTCAAGACAATAATCCCAGCAGATGTCTGGAAAGGCTCATGACACAACTATGGTGGCTGCAGCAAGAAGCAGCAGTGTGTGATGGAGAACTTTGATGACCCTTCTGGATATACCAGAGGTAGCACAAAAACAACCATGGACATAAAATAAAGCTGTTTTGTTTGCGTCCCACTAGTGGCTCTGTCATTAGCTCACTGCACAATCTCAAGACAAATTGCTTCATCTCTGTGACTTTTTTTTTCCATACACCTTCCAAGATCATTATAATTCCCTGTGTACAGTCATACTCAGATAATCTCAATGCTTTTCAGGATACTTTTATTTGAAAATGAATCCTTAGATGACTTGCACGAACTCAGTGTCTGTGCCTTTGCCACTCTTCCAGCCAAGGAGCAGTTTATGGGAGAGCAAAAGACGCAGACAAGGAAGTTCGTGGTGAACTTCTTGCTTCCAAATTGCAGGGTTTATGTTTCCCTGGTTTACCTTTATTATTATTACATCTTAAAAAAAACCCAAAACCAACAAAGAAATGTAGAAAGCTAGTGTATATCCATGAATATAGATATGAAATTCTGACATATCCTTTAGGCAGAGCCTGTGTTTCACTTGGTACAATCACAATTGAGATATAAGTTTGCAACAAATTCTGCTGCAAACACGAACATTTTATTTTGTGATTAGAGGATTGAACCACAAAAGCCTAGATTTTAATGTAAAAAAATCCACTTCTCCTGCAGATTAATCATTCTCATATGGCCAAAGAGAGTTGGTCCAGGTAGAGAGATGTATAGAATGATGTGCTTGATGACAGTTTGGTTACGAGACAGAATTGCATTAAAAAAAAAAAAAAGTTGGAAAAACAATGCTGGGATGGATCACTTACTCATTGCTTGTTCTTGAACCTGGACCAGCCTGGTATGTTTTTGTCTTACGGGTCTTAATACAATCGGTGCCAAAGAGTTTCTGCAACTTTGTAGTAACCTGTACCACTGCTCAGCTCTCTGTCTTGCTATCCTATAAAAATGGAGATTTTATTTAGCCCAAGCTAACTCATTATTTATCTCTCAAAGAGAGAACAAAAGAACACCATAACCTTTTACTGATCAGAAGATCAATGTACTTCTCAGTTACCTTTTCTAGATTAACAAACTCCAACTCCTACAATTTTTCTGTGCAAGTCACGCTTTCTAAACATCTTGTTAAATGTTTAGATAGATGCTCTAACTTTCTTGGAATGTGATACCCATAGTACATGTACAGAGGAATGAATTACTTCCTGTATCTTACCATAGTATTCCTGCTAATACATCACAGAAAGCCACATCCTCATTACTTTTTGAGCCACTCCAAACCTCTATTGAATGTACCATATGACTGTCAATTGCCACAGGAAATACGTGCACGATAATCACTTAACAGCTTTGTAATTCAAAAGCTTAGGCTGTCTTTAAGCCAACAGATATATTCTGGTTATCTTTCTCTTATTTCCCATTAGTCTAATACAGCTCTGCTATCATGAAAGCATGCTTTATCTGCTAAAAATATCTTTCAAAACAAATCTTCATCACATAAATGACAAAAACCTACTTGCTTACTCAATGAGAAAGTTGGTATACATCTGCCAAATGAAAATGAAAATGCATCATTTAATTTGCAAAAATGTGTCTTGAATCTTAGTTTTGCTCAATCCTTAATTTTCTGTAAACTGTGTGAGAAATCATGCAATGATGAACATTCATAAAAACCTACAGTACCAGAAAACTTCTAAGTAAGGTGTATGATTCAGGAGTGAACCAAAACCACAATGCTGCTGGGCAGTTTTTGCCATACAGCTACTTACATACTCTTTCCTTTCATTAAAGATGTCAAAGAACATTTCTGAAGAAGAACCTGAAATGGTAACGATGGATCCAGAAGGATCTCTAGAATTAAGCCACGGTGAATGAGGTGGGGAGGAAGAGTGTATTCTTCCTACTTCTGCTGTCATTTACCTTTCTCCTTGGGGAAAAAAGCAAACAACAGGAACCAGCTTTCCTACTCAGACCACCATCAGTTCAGTTGTAATATGGATTAGAAATATGAATGTGTGAACTATCCTCATAAAGTTTCATCTCAAAAGAATGGATGGATTAGGCTATATAAACTGGACATATCTGAATCCAAGTTACACATTTCTAATAAATAATGGTTTACTCTCCAAAGCAGCCTGAAATATTGTCAGATATATTCTCATTCCAATAATGCTTTATATGCTATTACTTTCTAATTGAAATATGAAGTTGCTCTATTTCAAATGTAGAGGTATCTGGAAAGAAATTAATACTTAGAGGTTCATTCTATTCCTGTGAATCTGAAACTGAAGAAAAGAAATCTCAGTCTACAAATGTATTCCACATTTCTTCTTCTGCATTTTCAAACAAGAAAGGTTGTGGGGTTTGGGAAGCTATGTTCCTTCTCCGATTTTCTATTTCTGGGCATTTAGGCATTGCTTGTCAGATTAGGTCTACAGAGTTACAAAATGGGTTATCATTTCTGTCTGTACTGTTGAACTTACATTTTATTCCTCCTGCATAACAGGTGCATCTTCTGCTCAGCATGTCGTGCATTTTTCTCTTGGGAGAGTGGGTGGTTCTCACAAAAACAAAAACTATTAAGCTTTGTAAAAGAGAAACATATTCAGCATAAAAAAGTTCCACCAAAATGTAATGCTGCACTCCACTAAAATAATCTCTTTTCTTCTCCTGACACTTCTGTTGAGTCTGTGACAACCTCTGTGCATTCTCCCTCAAGTTACAACAATAGTATTTCTTAAACCTGGCTGAATGTTTTAGAAACGAAGGCAACTTTTAACCCTCTGGTATTCACCTCATCAGATTATGTTTCAAGTCTGATATTCAAGTATCAATTAAAAAAAAAAAGAACTCTAAATTGGTAGCAGCTAATTTTAATTTCCTACAATCATCATGGCCTCAAAAGAAGGTTTAGCAACCTGAAAGAACCTACACACAAAGGGATCTCATGACACAGGAGGATGACTAGTTCTGTATCCAAAAATCAAATACAATCAAGATGAAGAAAGATGTACTCATCTTTGTACAAGCTGGCATTTCATCTATAAAAGACATCTGCCACTTAGACATGGCACAAACCTCAGCATAATAGGGAGAGCATTATTAAGTGCTGTAGAGCAAGTTTGAAGCCCATAGAGAAACAGGTCAGGAAGGGACAGGGACTTCAAGGGGACTTGTCATTTCATTAACACCACTTCTCCACACAATCTGCAGAATTCAGGCTCCAAAAAGGTTTCCTGGAACAGTGCAAAAACCACAACAAGTGCTTCCACCAAAAACTGTTTCATGCTGTCTTCAGCTAGGGGAGGCGACCAAAAACCTGCATGTTAAATATTAACATCCAGTCATGTGTTTTCTCCATTAGTAATTCCTCATCTTCACAGAAGCACTTCCTTCTTGAGAGAAAAACATTTTAAAAACCTGTGTCAGTCAGACTTATAATGGACAGATAAGCATTGGCCCTTCCCCCTTGCTACAGGGCAACCAGCAGGTTGAGACATCCTCAATACTCCCCAAAGGCCAGATTTTCAGGAGAGCTCAGGTGTCTCACTCAAGCATCACTAACCCTGTGTGTGTGCTGGCTAATCAAAAGAAAGACACAGAGAAAAGAAAGAAAGAAAAAAAGAGGCTCTAACTATCTCTATTCTGTACCATTTTCTTTAGGACTGGTCTTGAAGTCAAAACCTCACAAAACCCTTTTCAACTCCTAGGCTTATATACCACTGTGCTAAGAGCTGCAGTTCCCCATGACCTCTCACTTCCACCTTTTGCTCTTTGTGTCACCACTTTCTTCTCTTTGTATTCCCACCCATGCACAGAATTCATTAGCCCTTTGCCTTCCATCACAGCACTTATAAAATGACTGAATCTTCCAGAGGATTCAACACCTAAGAGCTTGTGTGGGGAAAAAACAACCATTTAGCTTTTCCATTCCATTGGAGCTATGGCCTTCAGCAGTTCTTGGTAAGACTTTTAAAGCAAACAAAAGGAACAAAAGAAGAGAGATGTTTCTTACTTCCACCTTCTCTCGCTGTCTTGCAGCCCATGGGATCAGAGCGGATGGAGATGCGCAAGCGGCAGATGTCTACGACCCAGGAGACCCCCGGCGCTGCACAGGCTCAGCACAGCACAGGCAATCGAGGGTCCAATGCCTGCTGCTTTTGTTGGTGCTGCTGCTGCAGCTGCTCATGGTAACCCCTCTCATTCAAACCTCTGGAGAACAGATAGCAGGGGAGGGAGGCGATAGCCGGTGTATAGGACAACATAAGCCCAACAAACCACCTGGGTAATTCTGCAAATCTGGGACTGAGAGAGATGACTGTGCTGTGGTACTAGGAACAAGCTTCTACTCCAGTTTATTCTTTTTCCCCCTGCCATTGTAATAACAGATTTATTTCAAAAAAAATCTCTGTATAGTATCTCTGTTGTACTTTTGTTGTCAATACTGTGTAATGGAAGGTCTGTTTTATGCAGGACTGGTTCTCCTCAGCCTTGAGCTTCACGAGTGCTTCCACTAAAAACTGAAAGCAATACCAGAATATGTCATAGCTTTAAGGACTGGGACTTAACAAGCAGCAAAGACTGTGTCAAATGGAGTTAGGAGTAGGTGGAAGAATTTGTAGGTCAGAAAATGAATAATGAGGTGCCCAGGACTGTTCATTTGTTTTGAAGGCAACCGGATTGGTTGTCATTATTTAGTGCTGCCAACTCATGGCACCTGCAACTCATATAAAGCTAATCCTTAGGATTAGAGACTTTAAACATTGTAGGTATTTCCTGAAGATGAGGAGTTAAGCAGAACACAATTCAGAAGAACTCCCATTGCAATGTGTTAACAAGTAAAATTTATCAGAGAAGCAAAGCAAAAGAGGAAAAGGAATCATTCGATTCCTTAAACCACTGAGGTGTTCACCTTCTCTCTCTTACCAGCTCCCTCAGATCCAAGTTATTTCATTCAAAACTGAAGTAAAGCTTTGCATACTCAGAAGTCCTGTATCTGTTTGGAGGCAAGTGTTAATTAATGGACAAGACCAGAACTTGCATTAAAATAAAGAAAGAAGTCTTAACAACCATATAGGAGTTCAAGCAAAACACTTGACACCAAGCTGAGTGCTTCTTATAAATGCCCTATCTACCATCTAAACACTTCAGAGCAAGCAAACCTGGCACTGAGGTGAAGGGAAGAAGTCATCAATACCCTTACAGCCCAGGCTAAGAACCTATTCCACCATTTTTTTTTTTCTCCAACAGCAGCTGGTTGCAAATGCTTTGGAGAAAGCCATTAGCAGCCAAGGGAAGAGCAGGCTGATCATGATCATGCTTTTGCTATTGCTACTCAGCTCATCAGAAGCCAGATACCCAATTCTGCCCTCTCTTACACAAATAGTGTTTTCTAAGGACAAAAAGCTGTAGAGATTTTTTTGTGAGATGTCAAGTACTCTGGCTCGGATTCTACCAAGCTTTTCAACAGGTGCTTAGAGGTAAACTAAGGTAGAGTTTAAAGTGCCTGTAGAGGGATCAGAGTTTGGTACCTTGCAGAATGGCATAAACATTAAAGCATCACCATGCAAATTCCAGTGTCATCTGAACACTTGTCCAGGGCAATCGCAAGTGGCTGGATCTAGAGCTGCATATTATACAAACACATATCTTTCCATAAAAGGAAAAAATAAGGCACATCTACCTACTAAGCCAGAGTACGAAAAATTTGCATTTTATCTTTTAAATTGGTGATAAAACTGCTATTTTGCCATTTTACCTGATACTTTCCAGGATGCTCATTTTCTACGCACCTCAGCATTCAAACCATTCAGAGAAAGCAATATACTCGATAGGGTGTGTCAAAGTACCCAAATTTCATAATGCTTAAAATTCCTAGTTGCATTTCAGAATCATCTAAGAAACCAGTACAGGCTCCAAAACAGAGCAGCTTGTTTTAGCTTTAAAATAATTATGATTTTTTTTTTTTTATAAGAATTGTTTTCTAGTAGCAAGAAATGCAAAACAAACCGTAATTAAGCTATTTATATTCCCTATTCATAGAGCCTTTCCTCAAAATAGCTCAAGTACTTTGAACAGAAAAATTATGAATAGGAGCAAAAATAACAGTCTACATGAGTCATGCAGCTTAGCTGCTGAACATCCAATATCCAGCATACTCTTTTAACAGTAGATTTAGAATGAAGAAATGGCAAAATGAGTGTCTCAGCTGGATGCTCAAGAGCCTGTGTTCATTCCTACAGGCAAAACTCAAGCCTCCAGCCTGTTACTCTTCCTGATTCTGGGAAGATGCAGTATTGCACTAGTCTCTTTTTTTTGTTTACCTGTACATTTCTAGGGAAAGAGCCTGCCTGCAAGAAATTTTCTGAGGCATGGCATGTTCTCTTAAAGAAGCTTTTGTTACTGTTTTTTTTCTCCTTCCATGCATTATCCTATGAAGACTGTAATTCTTTCTGTTGGATCTGCTGGTTCCTCTCAATCCAAAAGTAACTCTGACAAGCATATAACTTCTTGTCTGTGAGGAATACATAATATAACACTTTTCATATTAAAAAAGGCCAGAATAACTGGTAAAAAGGGTAGTAAAGGATTGAGACTGATATACCCTAAAAGAATAGAGAACTAACATTAACTACTTGGGGTTTTTTGGGTTTTTTTTCGGAAAAGGGTGAATTGAAATAGTTCATTGGTTTGAACGCATGGTTCAAATGTTTGTGGTGGAAAAAATGGGTTTGTAGGAA
This sequence comes from Caprimulgus europaeus, assembly GCA_907165065.1. The sequence goes on along the minus strand of OU015525.1, from coordinate 42,225,386 downwards.
CTGCTCCCCAATTTAGCAATACGAAACCTTCCCTACCTCTTCAACGCATGGACTGCCTTGGCAAAGAGAAAAGCAAGTCACTGCAGATTATGGACTAACACTAGAGAAAGCAAGAGAAGAAAATAACCAGTAAATAGTAAGGTTGCAAATAAGACAATGTTTAGAGGGCAGAAAGGACATAAAAATCAACCTGTTTAACAAGAAGCCTTACCACAGATAAATGAGATTCTTAAGGATTAAGGTAACAAAACTCTTACAACATTAGCATTAAGTAAAGGTTAAGATACAAATGAAGACATTAAGTTTGATGTTTTCCTGAAGTTATAAAAACTGTATTGCTTTATTTCAGCTGGACAACCTGTTTCATATAAATTACAGGTTATAATTCATGGGGACCTTTTCTTGACAAATTTTAAGCAGCTTTACAGATTATATGAATGTATGTGTGTGCATGCACATGCATTTCTCATTAAACTATGAGAGCCTATGAAGTGGAACATAGTCTCCATTCCCTAAAAACAAATATGTGGATTCTCAAATAAAGAATAATCTGCAACTACAAAAGGAATTTTTAAAAACTAGAGTTATTTAAACTAGCATTTGATGAAAGCAGCAGGAGCTGACAGCTACCCTTCCATGGGACATGAAAAACTCTGTGATCACTAGTGATTGCAGCAAACATTTATTTTTTTTGCAGTGCTACAAACAAGCTAATACTTGTTTCCAGTCAGATATTCTCAAGACAATATTCAGCAATGATATATCTGCTCTTTGTGCTCCAGACCTCACATTTTGAAGCATATACTAGCACTTTCTTAAAGCTGCAATAAATTGCCACAAAATCTGAACTCTGAAAGATGCTTACACTTCCAGCAACACACACAGCAGTGTCTAGCTCACTTAAAACTTGTGCTCCAGCTTCTGAATTCTGCTTTCTTGTAACATGGTATCGCCATTCTAAACCAGATTCTTGGCCCTCATTGTGCCCTATGGATATAAAAAAATAGCCAAGGAGAAAAAAAACAAAACACAAAAAAAACCCAAAACAAACAAACAACCCTGCAAACAAACACCAAAACCAACCAACCTTGAAATCTAACTTATATAAAACCAGTGCATCTAGTTGAACTTAAGTATAAACATTGCATCAAGCATACACAGTATAGTAAGTGTCAATAGAGAATGGATTTAGTGTGTGATAAAGGGTACTTGTGTATACATATATATATAGGGAATTGGACTCAATGATCCTTATGGGTCCCTTCCAACTCAAGATATTCTATGAATCTCTGATCCCTGTACAGAAAGTCTATGTTATACAATATTGAACAGTGTTCAGCTACATTAAAGTTTGCCAGGTTTATACAACTGTTAATGTCATAGTATAACTATGAGTAAGACGGCTACTGTTGGCTTCTGTCCTTTTAGCTGATTTTTTTTTTATATTCTTTTTAATTGGAGGAAAAGCATTTGGTGTACATTCAGCCTTTTCCTCTATAAAGCTGGCTAAAATTTTGTTTGCTACCTTGCAGTCTTACTGTTAGAAATCAAGATGAAGAGAGAGCAAAGAAAACATCTCATGAACTCCAAGCAGAGGGTATTCCAAACTGCGAGGAAAGGTATAGTCTTTACCAAGTGTTCTGTCAAGCTAAAATGAAACAAACTCGAACTATACTAAATAATTAAAGTGAATAATCTGAAATATGCAAGTAACTATTATTATCTATTTGTCATTTTGACTGAATTTGCACTCATTTGTCTCCTCCTAAGGAATCAAAGGTCTGATCTATCATCATTTACCTTATTTATATGCAGCATGTAACCACATCCCTACTTGTGTAACATGGCAGTTCAAAACCAGCACTGTAAACACATTCTCCCTTTTTTCTGAAATAATTTTTAAACACATCCTGTTTCCACCCAGCAACTATGTAATGAAGGTAACTGGAAGTGCTCAGCCCTACAAAAATAGTGAATATAAAGAGGAGCTCAGATCCTCCCAAGAGTCAGACAACTGTCTCTTCAGAATTGTTCACAGGTAGAAGCACCTGTAAAAATGTAATGGACAGGGGGGTACTTTTTATGAGGTTTGAATCATTGCTTCTTTGTGTGTATTTTCATTCCATTTTTAACAATTAGGACTATTAGGTATAGAAAAATGCTTAGCCGTGGCAGAGAGACTTCTTTGTTGCAGTTACTTTGAGCAGTTAACTGCAATTTTTGCATCAGAGCGCTGGCAATCATCTGCATCTGAGCTTTTGATAAGCACACTTTCAAAAAGCATCTTAAAAATATGTTTGCTAGACTTTGCACTTGGGTAGTTCCGGTGAGGAATTGGAGCCCTATGAACCTTGCGATTTTGTTCATCGTGATGGCAGATGTCTCCTGCCAGCTGCAAACAGCTTGAGTAATAATCATTCATTTCTCTCTTCTTGTCCTCTCCTTCCTCCTCAAGCCCTGCTCCTACTCTTGAAGAAGTAAATGCCTGGGCTCAATCATTCGACAAGTTGATGTTTACTCCAGCTGGCAGAAATGCTTTTCGCGAATTTCTACGAACAGAATTCAGTGAAGAAAACATGCTTTTCTGGATGGCCTGTGAGGAGCTAAAAAAAGAATCCAACAAAAGTGTAATTGAAGAAAAAGCAAGACTAATTTATGAAGATTATATTTCCATCCTTTCTCCAAAAGAGGTATACTACTTTCCCCAATACATTCTTTGATGCTGCTTTGCACATGTAGTTCCAACGTGTTTAAAGCTACAATACTCAGGGAGAACTTTCCCCCCCACACATTCCACTGCCCTCAGGTGGAGATTTTGGGGAAAAGGGCAGACCCATCGCTGAGGTGAGATGGTCAAAACTGCTTTCATGGGCTGCAAGAAAGCTCTTCCTACACTACCCTGATCTGAAGTCTTTAGTTTGAGGCAGAAATATACAAATGATCACTTTATCCTTCCTCAACTTAAATTTTATTTGTTGGACAAATCAGTTTCTTTTTCCCTTGCACTAGGAAGGAAGTGCCTGCGTCTGTCCAAAAGCACAGTAACCACAAAGTGTTATCTGCAAAGCACAAATTGCTCAAAGAGCAGCTGACAAAGCACAGCGTGGAACAAACACACTGACTTCCTGAAAATTTTCAAGACTACTTTTCACTTTGCTGTTAGCAAATATGCCAAGTTTCAAAGACGCCTCAGTTCAGTTTAAATATAATCCTGCCGTGTAGGCCAGAATTTTAAACCTCCCTTGCAAAACTTAATTGTTTGTGGTGCAAGCTATACTTACATACTTATAAAAAGGCTGTTTAAATCTAGTCAGCCTTTTCCAGTAATACTAATATCTTTCTACAGACACTAGAACCTTGGAGAAAAAAAATTACATTGCTTGTATGTTGTATGGAATCATCATATAGCCATACCAGTGGTTCGCATCCATTTACCCTGCTCTTTGGCAAGAATCTGATTAAGCAACAGCTTCTCAGCTTACAGTTTCCGTCTGCGTCATGCTGCTTACTCCAAATTCAGTCTCTCTACAACAGCACTAACTCCCAAGGAAACAAACTGTCACAAAAAATTACAAATCCTCTCTACTACAGAGCAGGAAGTTGGTCTGAAAATAGCCTGCCAGTCTCTCAGGTTTCAGTAATAACGGGATTACAGGCAGCCTTGTTCAAAGTAAGGTCACCTCAGTGAGAGCATTTCTTTATCCATACTCAAGATAGTACTCGTTCCAAATTTCAGCAGAGTCATTTTTTGCCTAAGTATATTTAGCAGTTTTTACACTCCTGAAAAACACCAGCTGAAATGGTTAATAAAGAGTGTCAACAAATAAAAAAGCACAACAACTACAACAAAAAAAACCGACACATGTACTTTTCATCATTATTATTTACATGACTTTCTATTTTTACATGCAGGTCAGTCTGGACTCCAGAGTAAGAGAAGTTATTAACCGAAATATGCTGGAACCCTCACAACACACCTTTGATGACGCACAGCTTCAGATTTATACCTTAATGCACAGAGACTCCTACCCACGGTTTATGAACTCTGCTATTTATAAGAACTTACTTCGGTCCTTATCTGAAAAATCCATTGAGGCATAGAATTTTTTTGTAAGTGTATTTATTTTAAAAGAAACGGAACTCTGGGCTACACCAATCCACAGGGAATTTAGAACTAATCGAATATTTACCTGAAAAGAACTCAGGCTAAGTTTTACTACAGACTGAATGATTTACACCTGCACAAGCTCTTAACACAATCAGCTAACTACAGTTTCTGATCAAACTCAGAGTTACTTTGCAAAAGAGAATCAAGAGAAAATGTTGTTGTTCAAAAAATGCAGTGTTTTTTCAAATGCAGCACGCAACTCAGATGTAAATCTGTTAGAACATACGCCTGAAGTACAAATGCCAACTGAGCATGAAAACTGAATTTTAAGTGGAGTGTTAGAATTTTCTTGAAAACCAAACCAGTTGCCCCATCCACACTGCGACCAAAGTAAAAACAGTACTGTCAATATCTGGGTTACATGAGACAAAGTTTCACATATCATACCTGGCACAGGTACAGTTCACTTGTCTTGGTATATTTAATGTGTATATGGTGCACTAATGGAAATTAGTATATCAGTCTCAAGTTTATGAAAGCCAATCGTTGAAATAATGCTGCCTATAAAAATCTTTTGCTGAAGAATTGTTATTTTACTACTAGAGTCTGCTGAAAGCATTTTAAAATTCATATTATCAATGTTTATAAAGTTAAATTATTTACTTAAGAGGAAGAAAGAGTCTGGGCATTTGAATTCCAAAATAAAGGACAAGAATTCTCACATATTATTCTCTTCCCTTAGTAACTAGATGTAAAAACCCTTCACTACTCACTCCTGAAAGGATGGCAGTATCAACAATCTTGGGTGTGTACATATTAAATTCTCCCACTACCTGACAGATCTTGTAAGGTACAGATATGCACACATCTAATTGACAAAACAAGGAAGCTGGAACTATTCTGTTCTGATACAGCACTATTTCAGACTGTCCAAAAGAAAAGCAACAGCTCCATCCACTAATAAACCACGTTCATTTATAGTATCCCCAAAGCATTACACTTGACTTCTGGTGATAGGTCAAAATCAGTAATCATGGGTAGTACTAGGAAGAAAGTAAGTTGGATCCATATAATCTATGCTTAGATTCATTATTAGAATAACTTCTTTATTTTAAACTACAAGATTCACTACAATTCCACTATATCAAACTTTGGAGTTTATAGTGGACTTCCATTGAATTGTACTTTTTTTCCTGCACATTTATTTAAAAGACTCAAATGACACATATAGGTAGGAAAAGGACCTATGGGGAACAGAAAGAAAAAAAATGCCCACAGAAGGGAAGAACCAGACAGGCATAATTCAGTGACATTTACTGTAGCCTTTCTAAAACCTACTCTTTGCCCAATTCCAGCACTATGAAAAGCACAAAATGGGGATTTTCTCTGAAAAAAAGGAAATGGGAATAACAAGCCAGAATTTAGATCAATTTAATTGTTTCCTCATTGCACTCAGCAGGAGACGTGTTCTCCCCTTACTGCATTCACATTATTAAACAAATACTGATGAGATTTTTCATTACACAGCACCAGGGCAGAAGACCCGATACACAGTAAGTTAACATGTGCTATGAACCAGTTTGCCTCACCTCCTTCTATAAACAAACCACTGTTTAACATGTCAGCGCAAAGAAAGGAAACGAGAGACAGCAAATCAAAGTGCTTTTGCCCTCGGTAGCACAACGCTGGATGATGAAGCAAAGAGGAAGCTCTCCTATATACCACTAAAGTCAGGGTCCGGTTCGTGGTTGCCACTGCTTAACCTAGCAATGCTGGTTCTTTCAGCTGAATTTCTAGTAAACATACCCAAAACACTATCAATCAAATTTCAGTTTACATAAAGTGTAACTTCTACAAAACAGACTAAATCTATCAGTAAGGCAGGATTCATGGGGACCTTGCAGTCAGACTGATGCTGCTGTACTTGTTTTAATCAGGGCGGGTAAGAGTGCTCTAAAACTCTCGGTTGACTAAGTTTAACCAGGTCAAATTCAGCTTGCTAGAAAGATCAGATGCACACAACACAAAAGTTCAGAGTGTGTCATTTCATGAAATGGAGTATTTAATTTCTTTAAAGTTATCTCTTCCCTGCAAAGATACCTCATTCACAGCTGGAAGACAGACCAAATGCTCGTACTTTATATCAAACAATATATTCTATTATTCTGCAAGAAAAAGAAAGAAAAAGATGTAATTAGAGGGGAAAGAAAACTATATTGGTTTGGGCAGTTCTATGGTTAACATCAGATTATTAAAAGAAGAAGAAAATAATATATAAGATTATTTTCCATGTGCCACAACTTCTAAGCAATTAAAATTTTCTAGGCAATTTTCATTTTATTTCTGCATTACAATATGCTGACACTTACAATACACATCTTTCTGGAAAAATTGTAACAAATTTTAATGCTGTGTTTAAGGTTTAAGCTTACAGCCAACAGCAATAGCAAAATGCTGGTCCCTAGATACGCTGGAGAGTATATCTTAAAAAAATCAAACCAAACCAAAAAAACAACCAACCCACACACTCCCCTGAATACCTTGTTATTTTTAGACTGTTTAATGATGGATTTGTTGAAGAGGGGGAAGGGGGGGGCAAGGGGGAAGAGAGAGAGGAAAACAAAAACCCACCTGCACAAAAGACAGGTTTTTAACTACATTTCCTTACTATATACTTGCTCATTAGGCACAAACTTTTCTCACAGGGGAAAAGTGAGTTGCACTGAAAAGGAAAAGTTATTATAGACAAGCTGTTACATGAACAGCAGGAGAAAATAATCATATTGACAGAAGATATTATTTATAATTCATCAAGTAAGAAATTACCACAAAATCAATTTATCCTAGCTTGAAAATAAGCATGGTTGGTTTGTCTTGGCATTTATCTAACTGCAGGATATCATTAAGCTCTAACAACTTTCCAGTCCACTGGTATTCTTTCTTCAATATCTGCACTCCACAAACCAGTAACTCCCACAGAACATGCATACTGTGAAAGACTGCTCTTTTCACCAGCCTGCTAAGCAGTATTAAAATTGCATGGGCTCCTTCAGCCAACATATTGTGCTTTACACTGACCTTTAAATTCCAAATTCATTAGCAGAATACCAATGAAGAAAAAAAAAATATATATATACATGTATATATATGCTTAAGGGCTCTACGATGTAGATTAAAATTTATCACACAAACATCATGTACTTATGCACTTTCTGATTACACAGGATATCTGAAAAAGAGAGTGATGAGAAAGACTATCACAATGCAAAGTAATTTTTAAAGTTTGCTCTAAACAGTACTTAACAATGTCTTCGGCCATGAAAGGTATCAGTATAATTTCAATTACACTTAATGAAAGATTTTCTGTACTAACGTTGTGACTAAATTAATCCCAAACCTTTTAAAAGAATTCAAGATTAGTGATGATCTAGTGAACCAGAAGCTAATATACATCTGTATGAAATTGTACTTAAAGAGGTGAAACTCCTCAGGTTTACTTCTATGAATGACTACTAATGATCTATTTCAAAAGGCATGCGTTTTGAAAGGTAATACTTTTTGCAGAATGAAGACTTCATGTGATGAATTAAAGTTCTGCCTAATCTGGTATGGGTTGTAAGTTTCAATTCAAAATTCACATCTGTGACCACAAGTTGAATCCTGAACTCTGGATAAAAACCAGGCACTACCTTCACAATGCTTGGAAAGTGCAATAGGGCTTCAAAGTGGGTTTTACAAAAGCCAAGATCATTGAGCAGGTATTTACCTTCTGCTTAGTGCTAGTCAAAAAGAATCATTCAGTACAAAATACTTTAAAATCCACACTTTCTCCTGAGCAAGTTAACAGAATTATATTTACATATGAGGAAATGCCTTCTAACCAAGGACCCAGAAGCTGTGTTTTCTGAGCAGCAGCAATCTCTAGCCCTTCTTACAGCAGAAAGGTGGCATCCTTAAAGATGTACACACATTTCAAAAGGAACAAGGCCTCCTCTTTTTCTCTACTCGATTAGTGTAAAAACTAGCTTAAGTTGTAGGGAAACTATGTTCCAGTCTCTCTTTCACCTGAGGATTCAAATGTCCATAAAGGTAATAAACAAACCTGCTATTCTTGGATGGGAGAGATCCATCCCCAGTTCTGCTGGCATGTTTCACTCTATAAAATACCTGAATGTACTGGGTCAGTCGTAGCACAACTGCAGCTCAGTAGGAAAGCCAGACAGCTGGGGACGTGAGCTACAGTCCCCAGCCTCACCTCTACATCCTTCTCTTATATGTCCTTCAGGCTTTGCATCCTCTCCAACAGAAGAGGGCAATTCCAGACAACTGGGAAAACTGAAGCACCTGTTGAACAGAAATGCATCCAAAGCTCACTGCTGGGCAGCTTTATTTTTTGATTTGGGTAACCAAAATGAAGCATGAATAGAATTTAGGCACCGATATTTTCTCAAAAGGTAATTTTCCTAAGTGTCACACTGATGCATAAACGGACACGTGTGAGGAAGGTTATGCAAACCAACCTGTGCCTGCCCTGGATCCAGTTCTGGGACTTCATCTTTCACTGCTATAAAGAAACTGTTCCTTTTATCTCAGGGACCGCAGGACGAAAGCCTGAAGGGTGTGACCACAGCCATAAGGTAACATTAGGTGAAACAAAGTTTTATTTGAACCCTACTTGGACACATCTGCATCACAGAAAGGCTATAGTAGTTCTAGTTCTTTTAATAAAGTCCAAATACAATTTGGTAAGTACAGAAAGAAATTACTATATTTTTTCAAAAGTTATTTTTTCTAAGTGTCACACTGATGCATAAACGGACACGTCATGTGAAGAAGGTTATGCAAACCAACCTCTGCCTGCCCTGTATATATGCAGTGAACAGCAGTGGAAATTTAGGTCTACTTGGCCTCCAATTTGCAATCATTTTTAACATAATTTCTTGGACTTGTTCTTTTACAAAGATCTCCAAACAAAGCACTGCAACTGATATTAACATTTGTCATTAGTTTGCTGCTCAATTCTGCATCTTTAAGTAACTCTAAATAAGGAGTCCTGCCAAAGGACCTACATGTAGGCTAAAAATAAACCTATTCTGTTAGTAGAAAAAAAATGTTTTCTGAATTAGGGCATTAATATAAAATAAATTTAGTTTTAAATGTTTTTTATATAAAGTTATGCAAGAAACTTTAAATGATGAACAATTTTCTGCCTAAAAAAAGTCTGTAATTAAACAACTCATATTTTAACCATTTTTCCTTTCATCAGAAAAGCTGCTTTTCCTTCCTTGCACAAGCTGACTGGAAAAAGCTTGCTCTATAAAGTATTTACCAAACACTTCTTGTCTTGCAAAGCTCAGGTGTCATCACACTATTTCCAACTCATCTATTATGATTGCCACCATCACACAAAAAATATTCAGCATAGAAAATCTTGTTTTTCCTTTACCGTCAGGGAATTTATTATCCAGGAATTGCATATAGTCTTCCCACCCCACCATGAATCCTTTATACATTGCCAGGATAGACCTCCTCAGCCCCAGGCTTCAATAAATTAAATAATAAAAATTAAGTATAATGACATAATTTAATATCTTCTAAAGATGTTGACATATTTTTCCTTGAAAACATATTTGAAAATACTTCTAAACATGTGTACTGTTAAAAACCAGGCTGTAACAAAGCAGTATTTTTATCATTCCACATATGGAAAAGATCGTAACTTTAATAATTTATTCTCACCTGCAGGTCTGTGATTGACATCTGATACTCTACATCTCAAAATTCAGTACATGAACAAAATTAATGTCATTTATATGAAGTGAATTTAATATTACCTCCCCATTCAGTTCACATTGTGATGAATTGGTTAGCTGGTGTTATCAGGACAGTCTACAAAACAATGCCTTTGCTTACTTAAAAAGTCTAAACCAAACTTGGCTGTCAAGCATGTTAAGCAAAACTGATCAGTCAAATCAGATTTAATAGATGATTTTAAGACATTCCTAGAAATAATACCTACTGATAGAATGTGAAATACATGCTTTGGGCAATAAAATATATTGTATTGATCAAAGCTGGTTATATAAAAAGGCTTAACCAACCACTGCAAAAGAGGTTATCATATCCACTAATACATTTCCAAACTCCAGGACTACAAATTCAGTCCTAATTCAGAAACAGTGCATACAAACTAGAGTGGCAACTAAATTGTGATTTAGTTAACAACTGAGTTTTACATAATTAGATGAAGTTAGATACTTTTCTCTTTGCAAAACTAGTGAACACATCAGCAAGAAACAAATACCATTCTTACGACTGAACAAATGTGGAGAGGTAAAATACGTAATGGGAGGATCGTGTATGCTTCAGACTGCAAAAAATACAGCACCTTATTCACATAGTTAGAAAAAACCAAGCCAATTACGAAGATGTTTAATTGGTAAAAGTTTAATGTCCACTTACTTATAAAAATGAAAAAATATTTTAACATTCACCATACAATTGAGCAACCTGGCCCTACTGACTATTAGCTATAGGAAGGCATTTAAGGAAATGATGGTTGTGTCAAAACAAAGGCTAACTTCAGGTATGTATGCTGCTTTAAAAAAAAAAAAAAAAGAAAACAAACCCCAAAAAACCTCTGATTTGCAGGAAGCTAGATGCTTAGCCTAGTTTTTAAAGCTAATTACAAGATCCTCTTTCATACTGGTCCAGATGTCTTGACAATTTCTTCTTCTAACAGAACTGTCAAAAGAAAAGAATTTTTATGAGATCTTCATACAGCTCAATTCTAAACCTTTGTGAGAAGAAACAGAAATACGACGCCATACATAGGATACGGAAATTACTAGTTAAAGCATTTGCTTATATCATAACTGTTCCTTCACTCAAGCATCTCCATAAAGACACTTCTGCAACTGCCACCTTCCAGAAGGTGTTAAGCACAAATGAACTTTTCCAGGTACCGCAAACAATTTCTAAGCTTTATAAATTATGTAGAGATCTTGAAGTATAGATCTGAACAATATTCAGTAATAAGATATGTAAAACGAGATGCATAAAAGAATTTTTTTAATGCAGTAATCTTAATGTATGCTGTGCAACATGGTTCTACAGAGCTGCAGCATTCTTAACAGAAAAATAATAGACTGAGGGTACCATGTTTCCTATTACATGCTATGACATCTTAAGTTGTAAATTTTACAGGCCTTTATTTCAGTCTTTCTCCACTTTACGGGACTACCAGTGTACCTCAGCTGCTTTTACAATTCACATTTCCTGAACTTAAAAAAAAAAAACAAACCACCAAGTTATCGCTATCCTACACTTATCCTGACACAGTAATATGGCAGCAGTCATCTCTTTTTTTAATCCCTCCTTCTTTTCAGGGTATCAAAAAAAACCGCAGAAAAAAACCCAACAAAAACGTCTAGAAAGGCCTATTCCACTCATAGAAGCAGAGATTAAAAACAGTCAATAGTACCTTTGGGTGAAGAAAGAGAAAACACAGTAACTAACCTGCCACTACTTTGTATAGCAAAGCCGTATTGTAACTAAATGTCACAACAACCCAGTTAGGGTCCTGACTTCTCTTCCCCTTTGCCACCACCCTACTTGTGCAATCTTACACTTTCAGTCAAAAATACTTCTCTAACTTAAAGCTATTGTGCAGTATCAACATGTCATATCATTAATGGGCTAAGCAATTAAAAAGTCAACTGAAACTCATTTATCATTTACCATAAACCAAAATTAAGCACAGAGCCTTGCTGTCTGCTAGCAAACACGCAGAGCAGTCTCACAGTCTTACCTTCCATCTGTTTCCACATTCATTACAAACAACAAACGTTGTCATGGGTTCATCAGCACTGCGAGTTTGAACCTATGGCAAAAGCAAGAGCCAGAGCGGAAAAGGAAAATTACTATCTTCAACTTTTCTCAGTATGCATTCAATGTAAAGGTTAAAATAAAAGTTAACTTCCCATATCCACTGAAATTGTTTTTGTCTAGACTATAAAGCAATCATAAATTTATGTTTTGACAGATTTAGTAGCACTAAAATACCAATTTTGGTGTAGAAACTTTTCTTTGGAAAATATTCTCCATTAAAAGTACACAATCAGTACAGCTTTACATGTATTGACTGATGATGCAAAGGCTTAAAAGTCTCATGACTGAAAAATAGCTTTCTACTTGAAGTATCTGATATACAATATTAAATTATAAATGCAGCTCATTCTATGATCAAAATTACATGCCCTGAAGCACTGCTGAACAACTTAAAGCCCTTCTTGCACATATTTCCATTTCTAAAAATGGTAATGATATATATATAAAGATAAATGTGCATATATGTATATGTATATGTATTTATACATATGTTATCATTATTTTCTGCTATTTATTCCCTCTGTAAAGAAAAGTTTACACATATTAAAACCAGTAAATTAGCTCTCCTCCACATAAAACCACATTAATAAGATGTAGTAAGAAGAACTGGCAAAAACTCAGCATTACAAAGAAACTGACACTTCACACTATATTGATACTCAGCTTGAATTTACATGAAATCTTTGCTAAATTAACACAACAAACATTCTTTACGTAAGCACACTTAAGTAGACCAAGCTATCTTCATGTATTTTCTAATTTGTTAGCATTTTGTTAAAAGTTCATTTTGTAATTAAAACTTCCTCTAACAATCTTTATACAGGACTTAAACTTTGAAAAAGGAAAACAAAGAGTCTGAATAACCACGTACCTGGGTGTAGGTACAGTTCTTCTTTTTGCACTTGCCACATGTAAACAGATCAGTCTGGGTACCCCCTGTTTTAGCCATCTGGTGCTCTCTGATAGCTTCTTTGGTCAGATTTTTGCGCATTTCTTTCAGCTCATCACTCGCCATTTCCTGTTATGGGCAAAGAGCAGATAGAGTTTACTAGTTACCACTGTGTGAGCCTGTACCATTTCTTGTTTAGAATCCATAAACAACAACTCTACTGAAGGGTAAGGTAATTCTACATATTTTTAATTTTACAAGACTTAAGTTGGGATATTTCATAGCACAGAAGCTACAAAAAGTTTATTTTTTCCCCCCCTGCAGATGGGGGGGGGGGGAAAAAAAAAAAAGAAAATCAGTAAAAGTTACAACATCAAACATCTAGAAACTTTTCTATGCAAATGCATTTCTGAAGTTCCAAAAGGTAATACAGAGACAAGGTAGAGAAAGATTTGGAAGTTCTCCAGAGAGGATGAAAAAAATCTTCTCCCTAGGACAGATCCTGGTGTGATTATCTCAGTGACCTACAGAACATTACTGTAGGAAAAAATTACACTATTTTGACCATTTCTATATTTGTACTGAGAAATACAGTATAGCCATAATTTACCATATGTTACCAGAATTCATATTAATTAAAACAAAGAATGGGCACTGGATAACACAGAATGTATGTTTGTAGATATGCACATACACACAAATAGAATGAAAAAACTCAAAATACATCCAGAAGATAAAATCTACTTTTCTTTACACATTCCTTTATCAGGCTGTTTGCCCTAACCTTTACATAAAGCTATAGAAAGAAAAAAAAAAATCCTTTAGAATAAAGCTAATTATGATTTTCATTACTTGATCACAAACTTAATTTCTTTCAGTGTCCATGATACTTCTTTATACCTGATTTGGAGGGGTAAAAAACAACACATACAAGAAGAACTACAAACCTGAAACCAGATGTTAACCGTGCTTTCATTTTTCTCTCCCATAAAATGACTTCATAGATTTATTTTGATTTGTAAAGACAGCAAGCATGTGAATGGGAATTTCCATTCAAGTGTCCAAAATGTTCTTTCAATAACATAAATTAAATTTTATTTAAAGGGAAATTCTCCTAGCTTCTTTCCCCTATCATTTATGGCTTTTTCTATTTATTGTTAAGAGTTTCCTTCAAAATCACTTGAAGTATTCTTGTCAAATTTGAGATAAGCGTTAAACAGACACTGAAAATGCCAACAGGAGAGGACTGATCTTTAAAACCATAGCGCTGCACCTTGCGTAGGACTATAACAGCAGAGGTTAGCGTTTGGAAAACAAATGGCAAGACAGGGTAACACATATCCAGAAAGGAGCAGCTTGGAGTCACTAGCCACATGTATTTACATTTTCCTAAACTTAAAAAAAACTATCACTGATATATCATGTGGCCTTTTAAAAACCACACAACACACCATGTTTCAGGAAATTTACATGTGACAGCTTACTTGTTTTCTGACTTACAGGATATTTAGGAACCATTAACAGACATCACTTTCCCAGCTGTCCCAACACAACCCTGAAATTCAGACTGTGCAAGCCACAAAAAAGCCACGGTCTTTCAAAAGTGAGGCAGCTTACAGGAATTATTTTTAGAGATAATAAATACAGGCCAGGATGTAAGACCAATAGTGAAATAGTTCAAGACCTGTGCTTTACTCACCTCTGCTGTCATTTTGGCAAACTTGTCCGGAGGAATGTTCCCACATAACACATTTTTCCTTAGGTTAGGATTCTTTGCATCCTTGAGATTTGCTATTCTACTTCGTACCCTATTTTTGTATTTCATATCAGTGTTTTTTAATTCTTGAAAAATAGGTGCTTTGGATTTAAGGAACAAAACATTACCAAGTAAAACCGAACACTAAAAAAGGACTGATTTTTTCAGGCAACTTTTCTAAAGCTGTTCTCCGTTGTTAATCAAGTCTTTCCCCCGATTCAACCAACCGTTACTTTCCTGTTCAACAGAGCAGACTTCATGTCCTTCTGAAGCCTAATCATAGTTTAGCACATGGTCAGTGAAGCATTAACTTTTGGGTAGCAGGATCTCAACTGAAATTGTGAAAAGTAACCCATAAATTTCTGTCCAGTTCCTTGATCTCATCCTGAGGATCAATTGATTTCTAAACCAAATATTCTAACACTGGCAGCTCAGTAACAGAATTTTAAACCAGGTTTGCAACAGATAACAGTAGTACTGGCTGACTGCAATTACTGAATGACATTAGCAAGTTAGAATAATGAAGCTTAGACTGTTTCTATGCTTAAGAACACCCTCACAAAAAAAAAAAAAAACAACCCCACAACAAACCTAAAATAAAAAAAGCCCAGACCTCTGCCCTGTAACTATTCGAACACTGCTACCAGCACAATCCTTTTGAAAATTCCAAATTCATTTAGAAAAAAAGTTGTAGAAAATTGAAGACATTACAAAAATATTAAAACTGTTAAGAAAAGATTTTAAAATCACATAGAAGAGCCCAGCATTTTATGTCAGAATGCTTCAGAAAGATATAATATTGCTGCTGCAAGGAAAACATACTGCACTGAAAAAAACTCACACACACTCACCTACCCACACACATTCCTACATGTTTTAAGGAAAATAATTTAGGTTGTGCTGGTTTTTTAAACACTAAATTTCTGCACTGATATGCTGAACAGAGTTTGATATTTTTGTTTTAAATGAAATTTTTAAATATTAAATATCTAGATCAAGTTAATTAATTTTAACATTATCAAAGCCTTTAAAAATACTCTTGTTCTAGAGCACAGAGATGTACAACAAAGGATATCTTCTTCAATCTGAGAACCCAGCTCTTCCTCATCAGCACCAATAGCAATGTAATCATCTAAGGAGAAAAAAACATTAAAATATTAGAACCTGACAATCTCATCAGTGTCCAACATCGCTGAGAGCCCATTTGAAACTCTGAAACTCAGCAAATTATGAAACAGCTGCAGTGAATTTTCATTTTATATAAGAATGTTTAATTTACTGTATATTTAACCTTTCAAAACTTTGTTAACTTATTTCTTGGAAGAACAGAAAAAGTGAAATGAAGAGCAATGGGAGTTCAGAAAAATTAGAACAACCCTAAATCTTTCACAAAAGCAAAAATTCTGACATCTAGTTGCAAACACAAGTAGTAACAAAAAAACTCTGCCATACAGAACAATCTTAAATATTCTAATAGGCTTGGCAAATATTCATGTCCACAACATATATGCACAGAATTAACTATTATAAAAAGAAAACATTTTGTATTGTGTTTCATCAATTCATTCAGTCCACACAATACAAACATAAGCAATTAATGTTTCCCATGCATACAAGAGAAATATTTATTAGAAACATAGTAATTAAATAACAGAAACAATACTATTAGATATTTTTTTAAAAATGCAAAGTAGAGATATGTCATAAAACATGTAAATTCGAAGAAACAAACCATAGCAAACTTGAAGACAATACAACACTTGACATAAAATATCACAAGATAATTGTTTACTTTTTCTGACCAAAACTCTTACTTAAAGACAGCTGTCTTTCCAAGATAACTTAGGATAAATTAGATGTATGTTTTCCTCCTTCTCATTTAACATGAGTGTACTTCAATGAGTAATCTAAATACCACTTCTCCTTTGACCTCATGCAGGAGGTCATAAAACCAGAAAATAACCTTATTTTTTGAGACTGGCGTCCAGTCTCAAAATTCAGTTGAAATTAAGACTACACAGAATTATGAATACTAAGATGTTATATGCAACTTTCTGGTCACAAGTTATTTTAGAACTCTATGAACTGCATATCCAGAGGACCACAAATTCATGGTCTTTATCAGCTTTAATTACTGTCTGTATCTGAATATACATGAATTGAAAGAAAGAATAAGAGAGTGAAGAGGGTAAAAAGGGATGATTCAGAAGTCTGGTTACACTGGGTCAAGTTACACTAAGAACAAAGGAACAGGAGCTGGATCATAAGTTCAGGCAGAAAAGAAGGACCAACAAGGAAAAATTCCAGTGATTCTGAAGAATTCAATTTCTAGTTTGCTCCTTATCTAGCACATCATTCAACTTGTCAGTTTAAAGATACCCAAGTGTGCAGGAAGGGGAAAAAGAAAAAACCCCAAAACAGTCAAGGAATTTACAGATGTCCAAAAGGCATAAATACAGAGCAATGCAAGACTCTCTTACTGTGACTCTCTCAATGAAACTTCCAAGATTAAATCAAAACAGAAAGGCAGCCTTCAAAAACCAAAATCTAAAGGCCCACAGGATCTCTGGTCTAAGAAAGGCAAGCATGTATATAGTGGCACTCTCAGTCAGAGATAAGACCAAAAAAAATATAGTAGCTTCCAAAAAAAGATTTAAATGTGGCATTAAGGAGGCAATAACCTTCTTGAAAAGAAGGTCCACTGTAGGCAAGATATCAGATGAACAGAAGCCACAAAATGTATTGTATCATCAGTAACAAAAATGTATTTCAATACATTCCCATGATGTCAAGGTTACTCATTGCTTGCAACTTGGGTGAACTGGTCTATGGTTATATACACACAAAGAGACATCAACAGGGTTTATTGTACCTTACAGGGCAGGAGAAGAATAAAGTGGGAAGGACTGAAATAGAGAAGAGAGAAATAGTTAAACTCGAAAATATACTCTACAAAGCTCACCTCCTGTTCTCAGAGCTGCAGAAAGCATTTCTCTACATTTCACTCTTACGGAATCCGAAGTGCTTGGAGCTCGGGGAAAAGAAGGGATGAAAGAATTTGAGGGAGCACTACCCTCCTCCTTCCTGCTGCTGGAATTGCTACTTGAACTGCTAAAAAAAGGCAAAAAGAAAACTAATGTTAATGTTTTTTCTCCATCTTCAAATAACTCTGTTCCAGTGTAGAACATGGGTCTTTTGCTTTATCCATTTGATGATATCTAAAAAAAAAAAAAGAAGAACACAGGCCACCTTTTTAAAGCTACTTAAAGCTCTAGAGTCAATAAAATTTTAAAAGTTCGTTAGAAGATTCACCAGAGTATTCCACACAATAGTGACACAGCAGGTATTTCATTCCATTATGTGGCATAAGTTTTAACTCTCAATTCTCTATATTAACACGAAATCTTCCCCCCCCCCCTCCCATGGAACTTTCTTCACTTAAAAAAACAGTGAAGACACATCACACTAACATTCAGTCTGCAGAGAATGCATTGCATTACTGTACTAAAGTGGTACCATGGTCACGATCAATCAATTAATGTAGCTTTGCAAACTGTAAACCAAAAAGTTTTCAGCTTGCATCAGGACAAATGGTTAAAGGTTAAATTTCAATTTGAAAATGGATGCTGGAAACAGATTCACTAAAACCAGAAACATATAGAAGAAATGGGCTTGACGAGTATCTGACAGATGAGAGAGAGGGAATAAACAACAACTAGTCTGGCCATATCTTGACCTGTGGCTTTCATCTTTTTTTAATGGCAGCAACAGCGGGGTTTACTTCCCTAACAATACGCCATTTCTTGTACAACTCTGTGTATTTCAGAAAAGAATGTGGAAGCTGTTTCTAATACGATAAATTTGGACCAAATAGTTTCATGTTAATTTATACTGAGAGAGATTATGTGTATAGTCATGCAGAATTAAGTACCTTTCTTCTCTTGCTTCAGGGCTGTTTTGTGAGGAAGATGCGGGCTCCTTTTTCTTTTCTTCAGAATCTTTATCAGTTGAAGGTCCATCTGGAAATACAAAACATGAGAAACTCTCTTTTACCCAGAAATAGTAACCAATTTAAAGCAGTGGTAAAATATCTTTGATTATTACTCCTGAACCAGCTGGAAACGGTATCAGCTCCCACTCTCTGCTTTGACCTTCTCTTGCAGTACAGCCTTCCACTCCCCAACACCCTCCCCAACACAGCAAATGGAAAATATGACAACACTTCAGATCCTTCAAGTCCAGCATCTGCTTAAATTGGCAGTGAGGGCATGATGAAAATGTAGACTTCCAGGATTTATTTTTGCCAACTCTGCTGTATGAGGTAGACAATAACTTCTCAAAACTACTGCATCATGTCTCCAGAGTTTGTCTTCCATGTTTTAAATATAAGTTCCTACTAAATGCATGCCATTCCTTTTAATTATATTCACAGGATTTCTACCAAAGGATTGAACCAAATGAAACTGTGGTGTGAAAGCTACCATGGTTGCCAAAAAATATAATTTTAATATGCTTTTGAAGGAGTTTTCCAGACACACACACACAGTTTTTTTTCTCTGATAGCCTTAAATTATTTGCCTTAGTGTATAAAAATACTTCAACTTGCCTTTCCCCTACAGGCTATGCTTAATGATGATTTTATAAAGAATAAAGATGAAAGCCTTTATTAAAAAGGGCAATCACAACATTTAACTTTAGCCTAGCAAGAATATATACAACCTTCTATTGTAAAGAGGAAGTCAGAGAGGCTAAATTGAGCTTCTGCTTTGATTTGTTCTCTAGAAAGGCTGACTCTCTCCACTGCCTACAGAGAAAGCCTAGCAAGACTGGCATCACTTACTGACAGATTTTGTGAATTCCTCTCTCTAATCCCTCATAAAGCTGCCATTACACTTCTAAAATCATAGACTATATTATTGGGATAAGCACATAGTACAAACTTTAAAAAGAACTAAAAACAGATCAAGAAAAGGAGGGAAATCTGCTAAGGCTCAGTCTTTCCCATGAAGATGTCCTGAGCTAGGTATCTAAATCCTTGTTTAAGTATCTAAAAGTATCTTAATTTCCAGAAAAGCCCCATTCCTGCATTTCTCAGGGGAACTTGGTGGTATGGAACATACAAATTTATGTCTCCTATTCAGGCACAGAACTTTTTTTTTTTTCCCCTAGAGAGTAGAAAATTACTGTACTAGCTTATTTTTAATAGGAACAATTTACATTTAAAACTATACAGAAAAGATATTAAACTGAACAGGATTTTGATCCTTACCTTAGCTTGTGAGTTATTTATCAAATCAAATACTACTTTGTTAAAAAATCATCATCATAAAAGGAGACCAGAGACAGCCATATTGGATCAGACTAAGCACCCATCTACTATCTGTGTCCATCTGTACCCAAAAATAAATGTCTACAAAACAGCATAGTAGCCAGGCAAGCACACAAAGGTTCTTCTCCAGAATATTTCCCCAGCCTTCAAGATCTTAAAAGCTTAGTGATTTCAACTCACTCATTGTTTGTAACCGCGTATTCAATCTTGATAAATTTCCCCATTAGAGAAAAAAAGGAAAATTAAACACAGTAGATGATGCACTTGGACTGATTGTCTTTAATAAGCCAAAGGTATTATTAAAAAAATTCTAATAAAGATACCAATTTATTAACTATTATTTATAAAAAAGTAATTTCACTAAGAAAGTAAATGAGGCTATAAACTGAACGGATCACAGAAGTTCTTTGCTATGACACCTAAAGTGTACAATACTACAAAAAAGAAAATAAATCCTATTTTTAACATGCATATTCACGTGACTACTCTCTATGGCAACAAATGTTTACATGAAATAAAATTTTAAAATATTCTAAATATGCATGTAATCTCATTTATCCTCATAATTTTTTAAGCACATGATCATTTTGTCAGAGGCTTTAAGACAAACTGATGTATCAAACAAATGTATCTTGGGGTACAGCTCGGGTTCTGCAAAGCCGCATGGCTGCCTAAGAGCTGAGCTCTGCTTCAGCCCATTTACCTCTGTATTTTTTCCTGGCACACAAGCTGTCAAATTCAGAGCTGACCTAGGTATCTCCTGCTTATTTTGCATCAAATACACCACTGCGGTACAGCTGGCACCTAGTTTTAGTTTCTCAGATACTTCCATTTAGGCCAGCACCATTTCATCAGGGAAGACAGGCACCTGAGAACATCTGCCAATACCCCCATTGCTTCTTTCACTTACAGAGGGCAGGGTACATGTGAGGCATGGGTATAAAGCAAGAGGTAAAAGCACAGCTCTTCCTACACCTGCAGACCAGTCTAAGCAAGCACGTCTCAAAACAAGGTCAAACTTCAGCAGCTGAGACAACTGGACCACTTTCAGTAAATGTCTTCAACTTTAATCACTTAGAAAAGAGTTCATACTTTTTTTTAATCTCGTTTCAAAAATGTGAAAATAAAGTTAACAATATTCTCTCTTTGCTTAAAATATTCTCCTAAGTATTTAAGTCATTCACCCTTATTGATCCTAAACTGGAAAGCACTGAAGAGAGGAGATCCAGTGTCAAGCAGTATTTATTCCTAAACTCGCATATTAATAAGAATTTCTTATTTTATTAAAAGACTGTATTGACAAAAGAAGATAATGCAATTAACAAGCTGATAGCATTTTAACTATCTTCTGGGGAAGGAAAAAAAAAATAACCTTGAGAAACTAGAAGTCCCTACTAATTAACTTATTTTACATTCAATAGGCAGACTCTAACACAAAGGAAGAATGACAGCTAACAAGAACTACAAACACATACACAAATTCTAACAAAGACAGATAGAAAAAAAGGCCCTTCTGTGAAAGATATTTTAAAATTTCAATGAGCAAGTGACTCATGTCAGGAAGTCCATAGAACATCATAATATTACAACAGTATAAATTACAAGTTGCTTTGAAGAGGCACAATCACTTTATCAACTTCGTATAGCTATTAAAACTTACCAAAATTTTTTTCAGAAACAAATTGAAATCCTCATCAATTTTAGGAACAAAACCTGTAACTTCACAGTTTTAGCTACTGCAGCTTCAGAATGCCATTGAAAAAAACCCCAAGCTTTACACTATTAATTTAAATAACATAAGCTAATTTATATAATTTATAAAGAAGCTTTATATAAGCTTCTTTAAAATACAAAGAACAAGCTAGTAACATGAATTGACTATTAGCCATTGGAATAAGACTATTACATTCTGACTACTGCACTGCAGTTTCTATCTGGGACTTCCAATTAATTTGAAAGAGTTCTGTCTTTTCCAGTGACATAATCTCTCCAGCGTAAAATATGGCATGACAGTGTTCTTTGTTACCAGTACAAAATTTTTAATGTAAAAATAAATGGCCAGAGATAATATAATTAATCTGAATGTTAGAAGACAATAGCTTCATCATAAATTCTTCTAATTATAATTATATTACAAGTGAACTCAAGACATTTGACAGTAACAAGAAAAAAGAAAATAAAAAGATGTAATGTTATTAATTTATAAATTTAACTTTAAATTACAAAATTTTCTAAAGTAAGAATTTTGCAGAAATGTTAATGAAAGGTGGCTCCTTATTCCATGGATGCACATGAGAATTTAACTTAGTGAGTTATCGTACGTTGCTGATTCAGCTATCATCACCAAAACTTGGAAAGTCTTCTGAGTATTCAGTATAAATAAGTTAAAGGAAAGAGATATGAGAACAGGTAACAGATGGCATAGTCATTAATTTAACAATGACCCACATACTTAAAAATTCTTTCAGGTCCATTTTCCAGACCCTGACCAAAATAATCTTGAGAATCACAAGCAGCTACACTTGTCAGCAATTCATCTGCAAGATGTAGTTAAGACATGAAGGTAAAATCAAAAAAAGCTCCTTTCTAGTAGTGGCATAGGGAGAAATAATATCTAAAATCTATTAATAAACAATAAAATAATGAATTGTTTGCCATTTAATTTTTTTTTTTATCATAAGTGACAAAAGAGCATGACATTAACTTCTTTGCTATACATGGTTTTTTTCTCTATATGAGACATAGAAGTATGATGTAATTTGCATCATGTGTTACCATCTTTCCATTGATAATCCTAACAAATTAGAGAGCTACTAATTGTACATGGAACAGTTCTAAATATACATTTGACAGGAGGTGATTTCCAAAGCTCATATTTAATACGGATATGAAGCTACTGAAATTACTTTTGCACTTAATTCTACTTGGTATGTTACAAAGACATGTACTCTTCTTACCAATAGTAAACTTAAACGCTCTTAAACACTCTTACATACTATTAGACTGTAATTTAAGAACTTGTTTTGTCAACAACAATGTTTTTTAAAATAAAGGAACACTCCTCATAACCTAAATGGGTATGCATAGATTCATCATCTGCATAGCATACTCTATATACTCAGCTATTGGCAAAACAATCATTATTTGCAAATCCCATGCTATAACTGATTAGTATTGTATTTTACTCTGAGAGCAGAATTTGCTTCCTGATGTAAATTGTTATCAATTCAGCTGTGTGGTTTAACATCCTTACAGCAACATCTGAAAGTGCTCTTCCACTTTAGCTCACTCAGTGAGTCACTTCAGACAGCTCTTGCAAGCCCTTGGCTGAGCAGCTTCCGATGCCCCTGAAAAACTATCAGTGACCTGGATGGCTCTGGTCAAGCCATAAACAGCTAGTGGTTCACATCCTTACTTTGATTTCTTCTCATGTTGTCCATGCATTCCTAAAATGTAAGTTCCGATAGCACTGAACTTAAACAGCACATGCAGCCTGAACAGCCAACAATTCTTGCCTACATTCAAAATGTTATTTATAAAAATAACTCACAAAGACTTCAGATCTCTGAGTACAATGCTTGGTAGGATTAACAGCTGTCCGCTTCTGTGGCCATCTTTGATCCATACCATTTTACATGCACTATAAACAGCATAATCGAAACTGATTTCTCAGCAGCTCAACATACGGTATTTCGTATTCTTCTGAGAAAGTCAAAACTAATGACAAAACAGAATAAGAGCATTTTGTAAGATTCCCACCCATGCTTCACACAGTCCAGATACTCTATCTTCCACAGTTATGAGATTTTAATTTCTAATGAATTACTGAGCAGTGAAATGAGAGGTGAAACATTTGCCCTACTACGCTCTATTACAAGGTCTATGTTACAATCAAGAACAATTTAACTACATAGTATGAATACAAGCAGTGTTGAATTTTCAGGAATAATATGATTTAATATAATAAGTGCACAATCACAACTACACTAGACCTGGCATAAAAAGGTACACGCAATAATATCTGCCCTGTAACAAAAATCAGAGCATGAACAAAGGTCACATACCCACTGCCTCAAGAAAAAAAGGTATTCAGTTCTGATTAATGTCAAATATTTACTGTTTACTTTGCAGTTCCTCACATTTGACTTCACCTGATGCACACAACCTTAGGTAGAGTCTCACAACGGTCTTAAAACAATCTGAATTTAGCAAGCCATCAGAAGGGGAAGGTCCACCTTGCCCCAGCTGTACCTTACAGCTGCAATCCCTATGCAGGAAACAGTAACTGCAAACAGGCTGGACCAGAAAACTGATACAGTTTAAAATTAAGCCAGAAGAAATGAACAAAACAATTAGTGTCAAACTGGTCAGTTCCCAGCTCTACTCTCCTGGATAGCCACTTGAGCACTAGTTGTAGCACAGGAGGGAGTAAGGAGGCACCTGTGGAGAAAGGAAGCCAGGACCATTCCTTTCAGCAGCAGTGAAATTGACCTGCCATGACCACCAGGCCAGGGTCCTATTCCAGACTTCTAGGGCATGAACACCTCTGGTCCTGAGGTAGGAATAACACTCCTTGTGCTTCACAAAGTTTGAACGCTTAAAGATCAGTCAGCTACAAGTAACAAGATATCAAGACATGTTTGACTGATTTCGATTTTTTTCCCTGTCTCAACAAATAAATAGCAGTTCCTTCGCTCAAAAAAACCCAAAAAGCAGTATCCAAGGTCACTCCCAAAAGTTGAGAACTCTGGGGGAGGGTGGGAGAGTTTGTTGCCTAAGCACTATAGAGGAAAAAGGCCTTCTTTTTTAAACTTAGATTAATAACTTGAGAGCTAGCTCACTCAATCCAACCGCTGCTTAGAGAAGTCTTTAGAGTAACTCAAATTAATAGGCAAGTCCACTTACGTATCTTACCACTTCTATGCATTGCACAGAATACAGTTGGACTTCAAGATCTAAGTGGAAACTTAAATATGAAAAGTACATCATTTTCACTATTTACCAGTGAACTCTGATGATAAAGTTTATAAATTATGCATTTAATTTATAACAAAAGTCATTATCATAATTTAAAAAGTATTTTATCAGCACATCTAGTATTATCTAAATTTAATTACTAAACCTAACCTAATTAGTATTATCTAACTTTTTAAAGGTAGGTTAAAAAAAATGTCTGCTGTATAGGGTGTTGCTTCTTAACAGAATATAGAAGCTGAAAGCTGTGCCAGATCGCCCATTTCTACATACATATACCATTAGATGGATACAAAGTCATTGCTACATCATTTACAAGAAAGTAATAAAGTATCTGATAAAATACTTCATAACTGATAGAAATTAGGCTGACTTCAAATGGCAGGGGACTCTAACATCTCCTAGTATTTAGTATATTTTGCTGGACAGAACGGCAAATACTTAAATCAGTAGAAAATAATGTAAACTGTTTTCTATTCAAAATTTTAGGCTTCCTAAATCTTAGTTTACCTAAAATTAGATACAAGGATACAAAATAGAGTACAGCACAGTGTATGAACAAAAATATCTGGACACAGTTTGAGTGTTTTCAAATACATTAAGTACTATAAAATATCCCTTAATAAAACGCTGCTAACACAAAGGTTTCATTAACTGCATTAATTGCTTTAAGGAAAGTTAAACAAGGAGTATTAACTCACTACTTAGTAAGTTGTTTAAAACTATGAAGGTTTTACAAAGTGCAGATCTATTCCTCACTACCTGTAAGTTCTAACAAATTTTTAATGTCATCTTTTTACTTTTTTTTTTCTCTTTACATATCACTTTCTAACCAAACTTCAAAGCCTCCATGCTCTCATATGAGATTCTGCACAAGTTCTTCAGAGTTCCTGTTATATTTGACAAAGGAAATAGTAAAGAATAGGTTCGTTAGTGCTTACTGCTGCAGTACAGTTACTCTAGCTCAACAGCGGGAAACGAGACTCCAGAAATGAGTCACGTCGCAGAACCTGGCTTCCTACTGAGTGCCAGCCCCAATAAAAATATATTAACTTTTTCTCTGAATACATTTCCACAGTAATGCAGGAGTGATAGTCAAAGAGTAAAAAACAACTACATCAGTGCAGAAAGTTGCAATACTTACAGAGGAGTACAAATCTATCTAAAACAAGGCAGCTAAAACGTGCAAGAGCAGGAAAAAAAAAATCTTTGTCACCATACCTAACAGTTTCTTCCAAGACTTGATAAGAGATTTTGCTAAAGATGTAACTTCTTCATCTGTGCTTTGCTTGCGTATTGCATTCACTGACATTCCAATTCTGGTAGACTGCAACAGAAATAAAATATACACTATAAAAGGTGACATGACGACAATTTAACAAGTAAACTTATATAAAGTTGTACTTTGATATCAGTTTTTAAAAGTATCTTTTTTCCTTGGCTTTTGTGGGAATTTTTTTAAAGAATATTAGGATGAAATACTGCAAGCCTTTACAGAACTTATTTTAATAACATGGACATTTTAAAAAGAAATACCACAGTATTACCATTTGTCTCCATCACAGAAATTTGGGGGTGGGGAGCAGGAGGGTTAAGGGGAGTCAATCAGAAGATTTTTCTTCTCAAACTATTTCAAAAAGCTCTGCAGAACTACTTACCTAAACTAAGTACAACCTCCAAAACATCTAAGAACGTGAAAATCATACATAATGTCTTAAATGTTATATAAAATTTTTAGCAAAGATTCTAGCCTCAAAACCTTATTTTTCTGTGAAGCAATGACTGTATTTGTATTTTTGCATGATCAAAAGCTTGCCAACTGCTTCAGTGGCTTCATATTCTTAGAACTCCCATTCCGTGGCTGTGGAAGACGCTGTAATATCAGTTGGGAGCGACCATGTTTTAGGCTCCTAATAATTTTGGCAATACTGAGATTCTTTAAAATCTTAAGCACGGACGGTTCTGCTTTTAGATAGAAACAGTAAGACTAGCCTACCTCTCTGAAAAGGCCAAGATAGTGACAGGCTTTAAACCTTTGGCACTACTGCCACCTACAGAGTGAAAAGGAAATTAATTTACAATTCACTGCTTTTAAGATTTGGAAGATGAGGACATAAATTTAGCTCAACAGCATCAAAAAATTCATTTTAGAAAACTTGTGACTAATGTGTTAATCTAACAAGTAGAACATTTCCACACTTTCATTTTTGTGAGAGAAGAAAAGCATATAACAATACCAATAATTATTTTATTATCATTTCATATTTTGACTGATGACTGAATTTTTTAAATTGTTCTCAAGATACTTGGGTTTGTTGCACTAAACATAAATTATTCTACTTACTTTTGCACTTGTTCATCACATATTTCCTTCTTCTTTAAAGGAAAACTTAAATCTTTGTGGCTCACTAAAAATGGAAATGATTTGATCCTGTAAATTACTCCTTACAACCCACACAACACTTCCTGGGGCACCATGGATATGCTAAACGACTGGAAATGCACTGAAATATTCAGTAGCTATTTCAGCAAAGGAAACACATCAAATAACCTCAGCTGAGCATCAGCTCTAAACACTTATTTTGGATGAAAGAAAACAGATGGTTACTCACCTGTCACTAAAGTGTTTCAAGATGGACTCTGCTCACTCAGACTAACAGTACTGGCCAACTCTCTTGACATTTTAAACATATACTCTTGACATTATGTTCAGACAATAAAGAATAATATGTGCTTGAAACTCCATAAAATACTCAGCATACCTGAATGAGAAAAATGTATCTACAAAAAAAAAACCAATCCTCCATTGATAACTGGGCACAACCACAGCTGATTCATCAGCAAAGAAGACAAGACAAAAACTTACAGACTTATTTAGGTAAGTAAAATTCAAAAACTCAAGTTAAACTAAAAATTAATTGAATAAATTAATTTCTTCTCTGATCATACAAGAGAGAAAAACTATGGTAACTGTCTAAACTGCCAGTTTTCTTAAGGCACTATATAAACATAGTTCATTTGTTTGCTTTTATAGAGCACTTGACCTGCCTTCCCTAAAGAGAGGGGAAGGAATAATCTAATAATTTACTTGCTTGCAAACTGCCACAGGTAATTACAAAAGATCAGTGTTATAGTCTCAAAATGACTGTGCTTTAATGACAAACCAGCTGTCGGCATTTGAAATTTCCTCAGTCTTCCAGCCTACGGAGCTGTACTCGTGAAAGCGATTTTAAGTGGAAAACTCCACTATTTTTGCTCAGCCCAGTGTAACCTGTGAAACTGCTTTATCTCTGTACCAGTTCCTAAGCGTGCAGGTATATGAAAACCTTCCTCATCCTGGCCAAAATGCACTTTTAATGGCTCATTCTTCCCCACTTCAAATTCTAGAGCACTTTTCATCTGCTTTCTGAGAGTAAAGAGGCTCAGAGACAGCATAAGACAGCTTTTTTCACCCCTGAAGCATTCAAGCTGTAGGCCAAGCAGCCTTCAGTTGGTATGAGCAACAGTTAGCATAGCAAACCTATGACTGATCCCAAAACAAAACATAAGGTGGCAGCTACTCTTCTCTAAACCAGTCCAAATGAGAAAATTCAAGGAACATAGTTGGAGAAGAAAAGCAACCACCTGAAGTAAGCAGAGGTGTTATCAACTTTAAACAATAAAAGAATATGAGGACAGAGTATTGGTGAGCACTTGGACCAAAGCAGAGTCAACTCAACTCCTGAAGAATAACCACCGACAGGTTACCAGGTCTCCCCAGCTCCCCAATGAACCAGCAAAAAGTGATTAACAAAGAATGTAAATCACAGCCTAGTTCTGCATATGTGTGTGTAACTTCCAGTAAAACTAGTCTGTTAAAATAAAGACAGTCTGTCTCACTCGCTGTTTAGCTGTGCACTACCCACAATTAGCTCCAGGGACACGATGCCTTTAATGCTCTGTGGCTGCTAAACAGATTTGCAGTTCTGACCACCAGATAAATCACGTGTGAGGAAGGCTACTGGCTCCCTGCCTAGCTGAGGATCAAGCTTGCTTACATAAAACTCGTTAGCTATGATACAGTCGTGTTATTGTCTGCAAGCACTTCAGCTTTCTGTGATAAAAATCAGGTGAGAAAGACACAGAACACAAGCACAAGTCCAGACTACTGATGTGCATCTTCCTATTCCACACACCTGTGAATTCTTCAGAGGACCTTGCCAGCTCAGACTAAAGCAAGAGTCACATTATAGGAAAAACTGTCACTTCTCTTATCACACAGGAATAATGAAACTATTATATCAGCTAGCAGTGCTATTCTCAATGTAGTCAGCTTTCAAAACTTCTTAAATATGGATGTGGAAGCATGCTTTTCACTTGTGCCCTGTGTTTCATCAATTCAAACACATCATTTGATACCTCAGCCTACATAGAGGAACTTAGTGCTCCCACTTTCTCATGATCTCCACCCCTCTGGACACTAGCACATTCATGATCCACTACCAGAGCGATGCGTATGATTACTCTGCATTTCCACTGTTGCTCTGAGTCCTCCATAGCATAAGCAAATTTGGGAGACTAACACAGAAAATTTACAGCAGACTTTACATGTTTCTAAAACTCTCAGCAATCTTACACAGTGGAACTGTTTTGAATTCAGCAGTGGATACTTAAGAAAAACTCCCTCACTAAGCTACAGTCAATCTGCTATGCAAGAGCGTGCTTAAATACCTGATCCCTTTCGACCTATTGTAACAGAGAAATCCTTACACACTCATATGGTGCCCATCCCAATACAGATGAAAAACAATATTTGACTGCAAATATTATGTCACTCTAAAAACAGGTACTTGTCATACGGATGGGAATAAATAAGATGCTTTCAAGTAGGATAGAAAACCTGACAGAATTAATAGGCTAACCTATATAAATTAAATCAGGGTCACACAAGTGCCCTAAAAGGCAGACAGTTAAGTTTGTTTGTATTTAGCAAGATTAAGAATCATCCTTTGTTGAAAACATTACTAAGGTTTTCATTGCAACTAAAAAAAGAATAAGTTATCTACTTGTACATTCTTCACATCCTCACAGTTCAAGGGTAAAATTGTTCTGCTGTTCTGTGCAAAGCTTCTCCTCCGAGTCTCATTCTCCATAATAAGCAGAACAGGTTTGTCTATCAGCATCCACAGAATTTCTGGAGCACTTACAGAGAGGTTTTTCATTCCAAAGGCAAAAAACATTATTACACGAGTACTTTGCATTAAGACCCACACAAAAAACCTCAAAAGATTCAGGTTAACAGAAAGTTTTTCTGGGTTTTGTTATTGTTTTGTGTGGGGCTTGAAGGTTTTTTTGTGTGTGTGTTTCTTTTGGGGTTTTTTGTTTGTTTGTTTGTTTTAAGGAAGGAGGTTGGACATAGGGGAGAAGGTTGCAGCGACCTATCAGCCACTCTCATTCATGCATGAAGGTGACACTTTCAAATTCCTATTTTCTGTCACAAACAGTTATTGGTAATAACATACTAAGTACATTCTGCAAATATATAGAATGCACACATCAAGAATGACATTGCTACTGACACTTAAGATCTTAACTTTACAACTAATACTGTATCTGTGACCATTAATTGCCACTTAGACAAAAGTTACTTTTCAGTCTCTTCCAATTTAAGTGGCTACCACGGCAAATCAGGCCTTTCATTTACCGCTGCCATTTTAAAATTTTCACAGAGATGACAGGAAACATCTAGTCACTTTGGAATGAAAGTTGTTCACTGACAAATGACATGACAAACTCTGAAACTTGACATGCAAATAAAGTTCAACAAATTACTTTTTGAAAGAACTTATAAATATCGTATAAAATACCACATTAGAGACATAGATATAAGCAAAATTAGAAAGAGTATGCATGCAAGTGAGACAAGATTGTACCACAACACCACTCCTGCCCAGGGGAGTAAAAGAGGACCAGTAGTAGTACAATTACCTTAAGAAATACAGTACTCAGAGTTATGTGGAGAAAGAGAATTAAAAAAAAAGAAAGAAATAATCAAATATAACTTGCTTGAAGGTATGAACTATCCTTCTTCTCACTTCCAACCCAAAACCAAAACTAACTACATAAGAAGGTATCAGTTGTAATCAGGTGCATTCTCCTTCAGAAGGAAGGAAACATCATATTTGTGTTAGTAAGAACCGAAGATTATACGTAAGGCAAGCTCATAAGCAACTCCTCCCCTTTGTCCATGAAAAAAATTCACTATTTTCAACTTAAACAGAAAGATAACCTTTAAGAGCTTGCTACTGGAACAAAACACTTAAGTGCCCTAAATCAGGGTGAAATAAGACTAGTTACCCTATAGTAACACTGATTCTTCTAAGGAGTTTCTACACAGGATTCTACTTCAATAGCGCAACCTTCTTCCAAATTTGCTGGCTTCACCTTCATCATTATGGAGTTAATATTTGCAATGTAACAACAGTAAGAAAATCTTACCTGTAACAACTCAAGGGTCATGGGAATATTCTTAAG
This sequence comes from Caprimulgus europaeus, assembly GCA_907165065.1. The sequence goes on along the minus strand of OU015525.1, from coordinate 42,193,927 downwards.
CTCCTTCAATAAATCAAGAGCTCCAGCCTGTAAAAGAGAGAAAAAAAGAAAAATAAGTCAATTTAGTAGCAATCAGGTACTTCAAATATAGTATCAACAACATACTCCTATCTGCCTTCAAGGTCCCAGATTGGATTCAAACCATCAGTTCCCAATTTATCCACAGAACAACTTGAGGAGAAAGAATGTTCTGCTTCACAAACTCCAAGCATTAACAGGCCTTAACTCAGAAATCAAAGTATTCACTCAAAGACTAGAGAAGTTTTACCCCATATAATTCAAATGCCAGTTAAAGCATTCTGTCAATTACTACTTAACCAACACACATCCTCAGGAAAACAGCCTCAAGGGTACTTCACTTAACAACATCAGAAGTAAGCCGGACAACAACAGTAATTTTCAGTTCAGAACAACCTCACCTGTTTTAGCACAACAGCTTGGGAGTTGAGAAGCTCTGCACAGTCCTTCAATAATGCATGTATATGTGCACATATAACTATATATAAAAAACATATATAGTCAACATTCTTAACTGCATTTGCAGTGGTGTGGTAAAGCCAGGAAAGTTTACTGGTTTAAAAACTGTGATCAGATTACACTATTTTACTAGAAACAGCTATACTTTCCCCAATAGAAAAAAAAGACAACCTTGTGAGTGTGCCTATAAACAAATACCCAAATAAAAAAAGCTGAGCAAGATTTGCTTTCAAGTCTTATTTTCAACTATTAAGTTTAAATACTAATTCAATGAAATACATAAATTAGGCTGCCTAGCTTAGTGCAGACAGCCTATACCATCATAGCCAAGCACCATTATGTCCCAAACTAGAAGCAGAGCCCATACTAATGTGCTATAATATCTAAGCTAATGCAATTGTTAATTATTCAGCTGTCATGGGTTTTTCTTTTTTCTCTTTCCCCTGCTAAGACCATAAGGAAAGGTACAAACTAAGACTGTGTAAGCAGCAACTTTCTACATAGAGGAGTTAATCTCAGAGATTGTACTGTTAGGCATTACTAAACTATACACAGCTACTCTTGACAAACAATTCATTGCTTGGTGATGTTGGCCTTACTTAAAAAAAAAAAAAGTTTTCATAAATGTGAGCTCCATAATGTACTTTAACCTCTACATCCTTGATGATTTACCACCTTTACTAAAGTAAAGCTCTGCACTATCCACTTCTTACTGTGCACATGGGTTGTCAGACTATAGCAACCTCCTAAAGGATGAGATTATTTTGCTGTTATTCAAGTGCATATGGTTCTCAACCTGTGAGCTATGAACAGCAAGAAGGCAACCACCTTTGCATATAAGAGGCTGCTCTACCCTGGCTAAGCCCTTCCTGCCTTTTTTTTTTTTTTTAAATTCATGACATTTGGAAATAAACCCTGCAAAATCCATCTTGTAGATCTTTGGAATTTGATTCTTTCTCTTTCCTCACCTTTCTCTCAACTCATTTTATTTTGCTTATTTTAATATGCATTTTGCTTGCCTTTATTTTTAGATTATCCCTAATCAACTTCTAACATAACGCTGTTGCAAGGAAACTCTTGTAACCTCCTGCTGCATCTGCAGGTCTTACAATTAAACCACTAAAGATAGCACATAAAATAACCACCAAGAAGCTGAGGAAGACGAAAGTGGAACTTCTGTGTCACATACAAACAGGCACAGCTTAGGGTGCTTTCAATGTCTGCTATAACTTCTGTTTCTTAAACACATCCGACAGCAAGGCCTCTAAAAACTAACATTTCACTATGTCCCACCTTATACAAACCAAATTCATTCACAAAACTAAAGTTTTACTATTTTGCTGTCACAGCAAAAGGTCCTATGTAACTTCAATTCATGATATACAAAATTTTGTCAATTTTAACCACAGAATTTTAGCAGCAATGATGCAAGACTGGGAAATGTCATGCTGTTTTCAGGTGCTAAATTGAGTTAGCATACTAAACCATTTCTTTCTCTAAACAGACATAAACGTTGTCTCTAATGTGCAAACATAGATTCAAGTAAAGCAAGTTAAATCTCTTCACTGCTACCAAACAAAATCAAATTCAAGAAAATTTTCTTAGCCGAAACAAGACAAATTACGAAAGTCAATGTGGCATTTAAAAAAATATAATCCGATTAACACTTAACTCCAAACCAATTAAGTTATTAGCAAACTGTACACAGTATGTGATTTCTTGAAAATGTAATTATTATTGAAAATAAACACAGGTTCTTTTGTTATGCTGAAATTGCAGACTACAGATACAGCAATGCAAACTAGCACTCTCTTCACCTCACCTTAGAAACAGTCTAGTCAGAATTTCTTTGCCTCCTAAAAACCCGTTCCAATTGCATGTGTCAAAACAACTTTATTATTCCCAGTCTAAACATTTTACAAAACTAATAACTTGATACATAAGAGGTTAACAAAACATACAAGTAAAAAACCCCAGGTACTCTCTACACAGATGTCACCTACATTTCATGTTTTCTGTGGCAAATTACCGAAATTTCTCATGCACTAATGCTTCCTACGCCTTCACTCTTTTCCAATCAATTATATTAAATGTACCAAGAATTAGATGCTTTAAAATTAAATTTAAATTGAGTTTAAACTCACAGCATCTAAACAGTTTTTCATAACCACTTTTCTTAGCATAAAGTCAAATGCCCTCTTTTCCTCAAAACCTGAGAAGTTGCACAGTAAAACTTTTCATTCCTATTTTTCTAATGTAAGACTTCTCTGTTTAAAAAACCCCAGCTATTAAGAACATTAGTCCAAATCTTTTTTTAAAGGCATTTCTGTAATTTTATAGAAAATGAAAGCCAATGCCCCATGGCACTATGCTGGCTGGCTTCCAGTTTACCTTGTTACTTGAAATAACTGAAGTCAACTTCATACAGATTCAGTAGCTTACTCCTCTCAGCTTCTCTCAGTTGATCAGATCAAAATACCAGAATAATGTTCTATCTTCACATTTTAAAGCTATGCTTAAAGCAATAGGAAACAGAGTAAGTTTCTGAAGACAGCAGAGCTACTCTGTAATAATTCTATTCTACTTAAGGGAGCAAACATTTAATAACATGGAAAATTTCACATTTTCTTCTCTAAACTTACTCAACTGCTCTCGATTTTTTTAATCCATGGGTACAACCTTATTTTTCACACCTGTTCATTACAGCAGCTTAATGAAAGAAAAGTGTACTAACATACAAAAAAAGCTACAAGGAAGGCATTACAAGTGTTTTAAGCCAAACACAGTTAATCTGAAGGAACAGTAATATCTATTTCAAACATGCAATCAATATTTGAAGTAACACCAGAAATATATTTATCACAGTGTATTAAATGCAGTATTGCATTATTATTTTGTCCTCCAAAACAAAAAGAATTGCATATATCACTTCACTGAAATAGTTACGAAACCTGCACAGCTACAATTAGTCAAGGCAATTCACCAGGACTCTGACTCAGAAAGGAAGGGTGTCTGCACGGCCTGCCTTTTCAACTCATCAAAAGAAATGCCATCCAGCACCTTCCCACAAGTCACAGCGTCACCTTTTGTATGAGAGATGAAGCACGTCTTGCTATCTGAATCTTGACAACTTCAGAGTGAAAAGGTATCAAAGCTTTTTTTTTCCTTTTTCTTTTATTTATATGTTTCATCAAATTATTCTCATTCAAAGACACATCAAATAACCTGTTCTCATTGAGTAAAAATGGAGAAGGGAATACAAGAGGTTGTGAGGAGCACCATTATCCAGCAGGTACTTATGTAAGACTGCATTTCTCAATTCAGCTTTATCTTTGTGAGACAATGAAGTACCTCTTCATAGAAATGATCTTAATAATTCTGCTAAAGTTAGCATTTTAACTGCAGGGCAGGATTAGGTAGGAAATCATTGTGTAATTAAAGAAGAAATACCTTATAAATGACAAAGACTAGTAAGAAAAACAGAGACACATCTCCTGGGTTAAATACTTCCTCTCCTATCATACAACTAAGAGTTTTTTATCATGGTACACACATGCACATCGGATAAACTGTCAGATCTCCACTACTGGCCACGCAGGCAGCTCAAGCCCCCAGCCTTAGGAGGTTTTTGAGACAGCAGCAAACTAACAACAGAGGCACTTGTGTGCAGTAACAAACTGAAAGAGCGAGCTCTGTTCCAACAAAGTACAAAAGCACAACTGCTTGTGGTGCTGCCCACACTCTTGCTCCTGGGACAGGGGTGAAGATGAAGACACAGCCCCTGGCTCCAGCCAAGCACAGCCTGGCCCAGCTGGGCACACTGCGTCTGGCCACATCAGACCTACGCTGACCCCAGCAAAAACACTGCATCGCTCCCCAGAGCTTTGAAAGCTAATTAGGTTACACACAATAGAGCGTGAATACATGTCCCCAGCTGCTGCTAGGAGCTGCATCCAAACTCCTAAGCCTTCCAGAGAAATACACTGGTGGTCACCAGGAGCACCACTGGTATCGCTGCAGCATGGCTCCCTGGCACCAAAGCAGTTGTTCCCGTATTACCTCGGAGTTGCCATTTTATTTCAACTGTCAGAAATCTTACAAATAAAATTGAACTGGCTGCATTTTATCATTCTCACTACTACGATATTGAAATATTTCACAGTCAGTATGCTTTCACCCCTTCAACATCTCACAGGAAAGAACCACGACTTCAACTTTAGAGTCAGTAACGTAAGACAGTGAATTCTTTTGTGCTGAAAAGCATGAAGAATAGAAATAAAAAGAAAGAGGGAAGGAACAAAAGGGGAAAAAATAATCAAATGAATAGACGCTGGTTGTAAAAAAATTATTTCCACTAGACAAGGCTCCTGTCTCCACACTGTATCATTACAGGGTTCAAATGTATCAGAGCTAAACTGTACAATATTATGGAACATCAAGGATTCTGAAACACAGCAAAGCATGGCCTATGTGTACTTGCAATTAAATTGTTTGGATTCTGAAGACACAAATTTAATTGGTTTAATACAATCAGTATTTCTATAAACATGCAAATCTTATTTTTAAAGGTGTTATTTATCATTTCCATTATCTTAAATAGCAAAAATATTTTTCTAAAACCTGAAATTCCATACCAAATTCTGAACTATCACTAATATTGAGCATTTAATGCACTATTTTGATATACAGAAAAAAACCTTAACTTCATGTATCAAAACAGTGCAGGAAAAACAGAAGTCACAAATACAAGAAAATAACAATATGCCCAACTAATAAAGCAGTACCTACAGTTTACAGTTTACTTGTATGCTATTTAATGAATAACCATAATCAGGTATTTGGCTGTTGCTGCATGCTCTGCAGCAACTTATTTTACTTATTTTGATGTTTTTGTAGGGATAGCATACATGCTGTACGTTATCTAAGTTCTATAGCAAGGGTATATATGAGAATAACACTTGAACTAAGCTAACTGAATTCTGCTTAACTATATTCAACCTCCATTCTGAAGTAGAAGTTACTCTGAATTAATGAACAAAGCTAAAATTATATCCATACTTTGGTATAGATTTAAAAAAAAAAAAAAAAAAAAAAGTAGTGGCAGCTGACATGCCCCATCTGTTCCAGCAGTTTGCCCGTGCCAGTCTGGCCACCCTGCCAAGGCAGGACGAGAGTTCTTCATCCATATTTTAGGCTGCACGGCCCACATAAAACTCCGGTTTTCGTGCCTGAAAGCCAAAACCACCCACCGAAGCGAGCCCGGCGCCGCAGGCGCCCTCCTCCAGCCGGCCAGGCTCCCCACACCGCCTCACATCCCACCCTCGGGCGAGGCCAGTACTGCGACTGCAATGAATGGGGACCGTAGCGAAACGCCGTCCAGAGCGCGGGCCGGTGCCCGGGCAGGAACCTCCTTCGGGCCGAGGGCGCCGGGCCCGAGGCCACGCTGAGCCGGGGCAGGCACCGATGCCCACGCGGCGCCGGCCGGCGCTGCGGAGGGAGGCCAGGAGCAACCCGTCGGGGAGGGGAGGCGGGCCGGTTGACAGGTGCCGGGCCCCCCCGCAGCGGGCGGGCCGCGCCGGCCGGCGGCGGGGCGATGCGGGGGGAGCCGCCGCACCCCCGCCAGCCGCGCGGGGCGGCGAGAAAGCCGACAAGGCCGACAGGCAGCAGAGAGAGAAAGGGAAGCGGCCGAAGAGGCCCCGCTGAGCCCCGGGAAGGGGAAAGGCCTCGGCCCTGCTAGAAAGGAGGGAGCGCGGCGCCGGCCAGGGCTGCGCCGGGGCCCGTGGCGACTCCGCACCGCCGAGCCGCCTCCTGTCCCGCCCCTGCTCACCGCGTTCTTCTTCTGCACCATCTTGTCCATCTTTTTGGCGATGCGGATGATCTCGTCCTCCGTGGTCATGGCTGCGGCGGCCCGAGCGCAGGGAGCCGAAGCCCGGGAGCAGACAGCCCCTCACCTCCGGGAAGAGCTGGGGCCGGCGCCGAGCTCTGCGGGCAGGAGCGCAGCCAGGCCGCAGCGCAGCGCCCCGACCCAGCAGCCAGAGCGGCGGCGCCAGGCAGCGCGCGTCGAGCGCCGGGCGCAGGAGCCAGGCAGCGCTGCGGCTGGCCGAGACCGAGACGGCGGGACGGGCTGGGGCGGGGCTGCAGGGGCGGGACGGGGGGCTGGTGGCTGCCTGGGCGCCTCTCGCACCCCAGCCCGACCCCCAAAAAGCCCAAAGCCCAACAGAAGCACAGCCGGACGCTCTGCCCTCCTACAGCATGTCCTCTGCTCCAGCTCACAGTGTTCCAGCTGGTCTTCCAGCTCTTCCTACGAGGGCTAACTCCATTCCTAGTTTCAAGGTTCTCTTCAGCTGTCAGAAGGCTCAGAATTCCAGCAGACACTTGATTTTGTTAGCTTAAGTGGATGGAAAAATCCCCTCTTCCCTGTAACGGGAAAGGTTTTTCATAAAGTCTGTGCCTAAAGTTACTTTTGTATAAAATGGGAGTGAGGATTTCAAATTGCAATTTTATAGTAAATTCGGGATTTACAAGTTTAGAGTTGGGGCAACAGAGTTTGAGATAAACTTCTGCACTGGCCAAGTATCACACTGTGATGTACTACAGTGCTTCTTAGCCTTAAAGGTAGCCTACACCTTCTCTATGTTCCCATGGGACACACCACATTTAAACAGATTGACAAATTTACGACATGTACCATCAATGAAATTCTGTTCATGAACTGAGTTATAGACCTTGCGCCTGTGACTTGTTGAAAATAAGAGCATCATTAAATCATTTTTGCTGTAAAATAAAAATGTTTACTTTGAGAAAATGGTAAGCCTATCTGAAGGTTACAGCAAGACTGCATGGAGGTAATCCCCTACTCAGATGCAGGAGGGTGCTTACACATCCCTCTGGAATCTATTATTAGTAAACAGTCTAATGCTGTGGATGCCCAAGTTGTAAACTGAGGACTTGAGCAACCTGGTCTAGGAGAGTGTCCCTGCTCACGGCTGGGGGGCTGGCACTAGATAATCTTTAGGTTCCTTTCAATCCCAACCACTGTATGATTCTATGACTGTAAAAAAAAAAAAGTACATTTTGGAGAAGAGACAAGATAGGCCTTTTCCTTGAAACAACACTCAGGGAAACAATTAGAGCAGGAACTGCCATTGCACTTGTGTGTCATGCACTCTGCAGCAAGTCTTGTATTTTGAAGCCATACAGAGAGAGGTGGTTTTCAGGCATGAACTGGACAAACATACAGAAGCTTTGTCTGCAGCTTTTTTTGGGGGATTTTTTTTTTTGTTTGTTTGGGGTTTTTGTTTTGTTGGTGGTGGTTCTTTTTCCCCTGGGCAGAACAAACAACAAAAGAATTATTCCTTAAGGAAAATAATACCTTTTCTTTCAAGGACAGATTTTGAAGAGGAAAAAAAAAAAAATAGCAATGCTTGCCACAACATTTAAGGGATCGTGCCAGTTCAAATTTAACTAGGTTTTATCTAAAGGCAGTAACTTAGTACCTGTAATAATCAACTCATGTGAAATAAGATGCAAACCTCAAATCAAGTTTATCATAATTTTTCCCACAACCACATCAACGGTAAAAGCAGTGCACAGTGTGCTAGCAGCTGAGAGCTACTGCTACACTATTATGGCAGACAAGCTTGTGTTCTACAGTAGAGGCAAGTTAGGTGAGGGATAATGCTATCGGAGAACTAGAAATCTCAAATCAGTCAGTATGGTCAGTTTGAACAGATTTAAGTTCTGGAATGAAGTCTTCTGGTATTAATATCTTTTAAAAGTACAATTAACCTTCTTCATTGCAAATGCAGGGAAAGAGTTAAAAAAAGTAGATGAAATCTACTAACATCCAAAATGTACCAGGTAAGGAAATTACAATTGTAAATTAAATGCTATATGGTACTTATAAAAGGCCTGCTGCAGGACTGTAAGGGGAAAGTACATCACACTTGTTTAACGTACAAACTAATAAAAGTAGCATCAGAAAATTATTGCAGTAGGGAAATCAAACACTAACCAGATAGTAACTTTTCTTTTTTTTTTTTTTTTTGCAAATAGATGCATTTAAAGAAAACAAAATACAGCTGACATTATTTGTGCTGTATGTAACAACATTAGAATGATGTTCAGTTAACTGAACCAGTACTGACCGGCTTCTTTATATTAGGTCGGGACAGCAACTCTTTATTGCCAAGAGATACACAGCGCTTGCCATGGTTGTTCTCTTTTACCTGGTTCTAAACCAAGCAGCATTGTACAGCAACAATCTCTTCTATAACATGCCACTAGGTCCAAAGAACAGTAGGAGAGGAAAAAAGAGACTAAACAAAAGTTAAACTATGCATTTTCCTTTCTGTTTAGCTTCATTCTTCTAAATAAAGCCATGAGAAAGAAGAAATAACACACTATTTATTGCACTGCATTTACCTGTTACAGCATATTATCATTATTCTTTTGCAACACTTTCTAAAAAGTACCGTACACCCACTGCTGCAAAGAGCCTGTCTGTGTCTAACTTGCTAGAGCCTGTCACTTGCTGGACCACAGGGCCTTCCACAACTCTAAGCCTTAATAGGTGGAGACGGTTCTCCTAAGAGGATGCACATACAAAAATGTAGATTTTTATTAACTAGTCTCATTTGATATGAGACAGCATCTTGAGAAATCTGGGCAAACAGTAGCACACACAAAATTCGTAATGAAGGATCTCTGAACTCCTATCAAGGCACTTAAAATCCTCCTTTTCCAGGACTAACATTCTGTATGGAAAAAGCTCCTCTAATCAAGTGTTAACACCACTATGCACGATACAACATTTGCAGCACTCCGAAAGGTTGTATGTAGCCATGTGTTACACCCATTGTGCCTCTCCTCTTTATTTGAGCCGTTGGTGTCACAATGACTCAAGCCTACAGAAACAGAATTTCAGTTGGTCTGAATCAGCCCACTGATCCCCGACCTTTGCAGGGGAAGAGACAAGTCCAACCACAGATACATGAGGGGAGCTGTAGCAAACAGAAATTCCAATTCCTTCTAACAGCAAGATTTTCCTCAAAAATTTCTGAAACAGTAACATACATCTTGATTAGTTGTTTCTGTGATTATTCAACAGATGGGGTTTTTTTAAAAATTTATTTCCTCACACTCGCTCTAGATTATAATGGTGTGGCCTGGAGTTAGAACAGGTATAATTTCCAAATTCTGATTTGTAGTATGCTGTTAAGTTCATTTTCAAAATGTCTTCACTTTTTTTAACTTAGAAGCAATAACTGGAGGTATTTAAATATTAAAAAAAAAAGTAAGAAAGTGTTTTGGAGTTTTTTGGGGTTTTTTTGGTTTTGGTTTTTTTTGGGGTTTTTTTTTTGTTTGGGGGGTGGGTTTAAGCTCATGTTATTAGACTTCTCTGTTCTGGGGCAACCACTACTTATTTTTTGTACACAGACTGAAAATATTTAAGCCTTTTAAAGATCCTCACAAATCATTTTAAATACTAAGACATTACTAGCAAATTACTTCAAGTAGAAGCTACTTTAAGATTCTGCTCATAATCACAACCGGGGAACATTCACACTCCAACTTTTAGACTCCACCCGTTAATGCAGACAAGCAGCCTTTAAAAAAAGAACCTTGAATGACCTCTGAAGGAATTCTACCTTCTCCACACAGAGAAGCTAAGCCTCCCACTGAGAAGCCTGAACAAGGTTCACTACACCTCAGCAAACAGGTTTCACGTTTTACAAGTCTTGCAGAGAAAAAGGAGGCAACATGTTGCTCTTTTCTAGTAATTGGAACTAAGAGAAAAACTTTTATCTACTGATTCCACTTTGTGTATGCCTATTAAATTATACAGGTACTTAATTTAAATCAGCTTTAATCAGCTACATCAAAGGCACTTGTTTCACCCAAAGAGAATTAATAAAACCTGTTAACCCAAAGGCAAACAGTGGTAACATGAGAGTGTCAAGCAATGAAAGGGGAAAAAAAAAAAAAAAAAAAATCTGTTCTACAGCTATTTTTCTTCAAAGAATCCCATTTCCAAGCTAACCAGCAGACACTCTGAGTATTTCTTGAGAGTCACCTTCTTCACTTATACCAGTGGTCTCATACTGTATTTGATAAAGTTTTATACAACAGTACATTGCAATTTTTTTTTATTATGCTAATTCTAGGCAACATTTCTCCTCACCATTATCTTCTCAGGGATGCTGGGGCTGAATGTAAATAGAAACTGATCATTACTCAAAAACTTTCCCATAAAATGTAAAATGACAAACTACTTCATACAGTATTGCATCTTTATTGTTACTATCATTGTTATTATGATAATCTTAAGTTGCCACGTTATAGTCACATAGAACACTGCATCCATCTTGCATTTTTATACATTCATAAACTTCCCAACTGTACTCCACACTGACTTCTAGACATCACATTCTGTGGAGACAAGTGGCCTCTTAGTTGCTTTAAACAGCTAGATGGGGAAAAGTCTGCCTTTACTGCATGTGCACCTCTTTCCCTCTCAGCATCTCTTCCCAGATAATCTCAAGTATTCTCTAGTGCCCCACATTACGTATACCACTGATCAGCCTCAAATATTACAGTTAACTTAAAGAGTACCCCTGACCTGAAAACTGCTTCTTTAGCAAATATGTTAACCAGCAGGTATGCCAAACCTAATATAACTTCAAAGGCTCCTCGACACCACAGAACCCCCCAGAGAAAGGTGTAGCAGTACACAGTGAGAAGACTTTGGCTCTTTAGTGTCCTGGAATAAGGCTACTAGAAAATATTTTAATCTCCTCTACCTTTCAAAATTATTGCAAATTCCAAGGAAACAAGTTAAAACCCAGAATATGAAAAAAAAAAAAAAAAAATCATTCTTCACATTCTCTCAACAAGGCAGCAAAACATAAATCAGTGACTACTTTTTTTTCTTTTCAGTAACTACAAATCATAATTCTTTTGTATTAATTATAGCATCATGAATACATTCCCATGCAATACATTTGCAAGAAGCCTCTAAAGTGTTTCATAGCACATGAGAGCTTGACTTCTTTCAGGTAAGAATGGAAAACATCTTTAGTACTTGCCCAAACACTGATTGAAATTTATTTCACAATGATAAAAATTGAAAGATTTTACATTTTCCCTACTACAGCAACAGTTTACTCATTTCATTTATGATATAGTATCTTAACTTTGGAAATTAAGTACAGTACATCTTGGATGTTTATATTAAATATAAATGGCTTATACTTTGTAACACAAAGAGTAAGCATTCAGTATTTCTCTATAAAATCTCAGATACACAGGCCTTGCACATAGTTTCATTCACATCTTAACAATTTGTTCTCAGTCATATCCATCAAGACAAATAGCACCTCTACATAAAAGATGCATCCTAATTATTTCAATGAAGTGCAGTATACTCCATTAGAGAGAACATGTTTTAATTAACAGTTCTAATACCAGTTACAGTGTACAGTACTTTTACCAATCTACTGTGTTGTATTATACAAGAGAGGAGGAAGAGACCAAATCATACAATCTCTCACCACAGTACGGATCCCAGTACAAGTTTACCTCAAGAATGGCTGGAAGATTTGGCTTATAATACATAACTCAACATATTTATTAAAAAGTGAGCAACATATTCCAACAAGAAGTCAGACTTCTGACTGCATATAACTGCAGTCAAATTTAAGTACCATTTTGAAATTAAAAACCTATTAGGGAGTTAGAGACCCACTGAAACAAACTGATCTGCAAGCCAGGTACTTTTGTATCAATGCTTCTGCAGGCTTGACAGACATCATCCCCTTTTGGGGAAAGTCTAACATTACAAAACAAACAAACACTTCATTACTGGACAGTTTCAAATTGTAGTTTATGAGGATAGGACATTCGCATTTAAAACAAGGACAGTCCAACTTCTCCATTTTAATAGAATACTATGAAAACCCCCACACCAGACTAAGCTGTCATTCAGCCTAAAAACACATGCAATCATAACAACAATCCCAGAACCAAATTATTTCAGGTAGTAAAGAAGTTCAGCTATGAGATCACACACACAGCTTTCCAACTAGCTGGGAATTTGTGAAAGAAAGGAGCTCAAGATACACACTGTAACATGGCAGGAAAAGAGTATAGGCTTCAAAAACATCCTTGAAGTCTCCTCTAGCTTCTGGGCTCCTTAACAACTCCCAACAACATACTCATATAACCCTGCAAAAAAAATAACTTGAGGGGAAGAATTCTTCGTAGAATACAGAAATTAAGAGTAAGTCACAAAATTTACTTACATTTACTTTGGTAACACAGCTCTTTGTAGGTAAAGCAAACAGCAAAACAACAGTATGAAAAAAATCTTGTGTGATAACTGAGCATTTGAACAAAGTTAGGACATAACGCATTTCTAGAAAAACACCTGAAAGCACCATGGAGATGAGAGCTGAAGCTGACTTGGACTAAAATGCATAAGTACTAGAAACTGACGACAAACTGTGAACAGACTTCACTAAACTGAAGGAAGTGTTAATGAAGCTAACACAGATTCAAGCTAGGACTGATCTCATTTTAACATCTTAGAATGAGTTTAAAAACATATTTCTGACTGAAGAAAGGGTATGTGAAATGAGCACGCAGCCAATTAAAATTTGAACAAGACAGCTGCACAGCATTATCAAACAATTTACAAACAGAACAAGAAAATAAAGGAAAAATTAGAAGCTTGTGCAGAACTTTGGAAACATGACAATATTCGGGGAATTATTTAGACAACACGATAACGAGGATAAATCTAAAAACTAGGAGAAATAACATATAGTTTGCTTACCAAGTCTGCAATTCAGGACTGCAAAATTAGCTAATGCAGTCTGGGAATGACTCCAAGCTAGGACATATCATTTTTGCAATAGAACTTTGGCACAACTACAATAAGAGTATTATGGTTTCTTCTGTGAACTAAATTAACTGAAAGACAAACTGGCAGATAAATAGAACAGAGTGACTGAGTGAAAAGACTAATTAAACTTCACAGTTAATAGACACGCCCTCTCAAACACACAGACAGAATATCTAAAAGTGTTTCAATATCATTTAGAAAAAACCCCAAACCATTTCAATTTTACATGTTAAGATATGTTTAATAATCCAAACTGGATTAGAAAAGAACAACAGCTCCCTAGAAATGAAGGGCAATACATACGCAGAAACGCACTGAAAACCGAGAACTCGCACTAGGTGAACAAGTCAGACTTCTGGCAGCAGCTGTGTTACAGGAGGGATATAAAGGTGTAATTCTGCATTTATACATTTGTACTGGCAGATGCCTTGGATGTAAATCTGTATATACTTTAAGAGGACCACCTGATTAAGGTGGGAGAGGAAGCAGTACCTTAAATGCAAGTATGAAGCACAGTGCTGACAACACAGATGCATCCAAAATAGGACTATTCTTTGTTTGCAAATGTATTATGGTATAGAACGTTGTTACGCAGCATATCAAGTAGTAAAAACTGTAGTGTGTTTTCTTAAACATTCCTAAGTGTGGCAACAGCCTCTGAACTCTACAGGAGAACAGCTGTTTCCAGAAGTAAATTATGGCTTTTAACTGCAAAAAGCTGTTGAGCATGCATCGATTTCTGTAACCCAGTGCATTCTAGAATTTTAAGCTTCTGAAAGAAGAGATGTTCTGTATCTCGTAGATTTATTTTTTTTTCCCATAGTAGGTCTTCATGTTCCTAGGCTGTACTGATCTAGGGAAATGTAGAATGATACAATTGAAAATAAAATTCTTTTTTCTCATTCAGAAAAAACTCAATATACAATTAAGTATTAGACGGTATCAATTTAAAGTTTAAGTTATATCCTAATTGCACATACATATTGCATCCATTTAAAAAGAATTCAAATTAATTGGTGTCTGTGTTCCAGATGAGACTTCAACAATACACAAAACCACACAGCTGCATTGTTTTCACTTAGTTTCTCCAAAGCAGACAGAAAAATCAAAACTATATGCTGGAACTGATCATGTAAAATATATCATCAACAATTCTACACAAACGAAAGCTGCAACAACTAAAGCACAAGATGAATATTCAGTATGAAAACAGATCTTTTTAAATGAAACTCAAATTAATCCTATTCACTTCTTCATACACTTCTTCAGAATTCTGTTCCAAGTCAGCATTTGACATGAGTTTACAGTAATAAAAAAAAAGACAACAAGCTTCAAATGACAGTCTAACAAGGAATGAATTCTTTTTAGACTTTCCACAATATCTACCTATTTGAAAACAGTTAAAAATTAAGGTGTTTTAAATATAGGAAATAACTTCGCTGACTTCTAGCCATTCTAGGAGAAGAACTCTCCTTTATAGAGTAACAATTAACATTTAATATTTAAAGATTTGTCCTTGGTAACATTTATTTTACCATTATATGCCCACTATGTTACATGTTGTGTACTTTACGCATCCATTACATAAAGGAAATATTTTAGTATGTTTTCAATGAGTATTAAGAACAAATTACAACTCAGGTATAACTAAACTGGTCACTTTTATGTTGCTCACTTAAATTTAGTTTTTAATTACTTTTACAAATAAGTTTAAAATTCTGCAATCAAAAAAAAAAAATCAGATGTCTTAAACAGTATGCTTAGGTTACATTCTGCCATTGTCACCTAGCTGCCTCATTCATATAGTCCCACCAGTGGACGATTAATACTAAAAAGATTATCATTTCTTGCACATGTGTATTATTTAATCTTCATCCTAAGTATAAATTTGCAACACAGTAGTAACACTGCAGGTATAGAAGTAATGCTTCCTATCAGGCATATGAAAAGATTAACACTCTACCACAGTTGATGCTGGTGTATTTATATAGAAGGCTTCTCACATATCATTTCAGTCTACGGGAGGTAGATGTTTGTCTATGAACTGTTTTACATCCATCATCTCCTGTTTAAAGATAAAAGTATGTATTAGTTGAAGTTCCCTACATACTCAGCTACCCTAAATCATGTTCCAACATTTTGGTTATAATGAACAGCTGGGCTACAAATATTAAGTAATTAGTTACTTGATAAAATCATACCACTTTGCATACAACAAGTCAAGGCTGATAACTCTTCAAGGCACTATGCACTCAGAAGAGGCTAAAATACAAGAAAAAGAGCAAAGACTACTTTATTTCTCTCTCTATGAAGTTGAGCTGGCAAGCTACCTGTTCACCATCAAGTAACTGGAACAGCACCAGGCTGAGCATGGATAGATTTGAATGTATTTAAGTCCGTAGCTTTGTGTATACTTTAAACTTTTGCAAGTTAGCAGGAGTGTGAAAATCCAGCAGCCCCTCCTCCCAACCATTCAGTTTCACCTTCATGATGCTTCCTTCCTTAAGGAAAAGCAATGCAGCGAACTAGACTGGGAAACCAATCCATGTTAGTTTTTATTCTTTTTTAAAGAGCACATTATCAATATATTTGTGTGACAAGTCAATGCTATTACTGCCTGAACACAATACGACTGTGTAAATGTCCCAAAGATGCTGTCCAAGAGTACAGTTCCCAGAAGATGCAGCAATCCAAATTAACAAAGTTACTGCTGCTGACAAATGGCAGACTTGCTCCTTGCTTTCTCTTCTGTCTCTTGCTCCTAACATTTACTTGTGTGCATTCTAATGCTTCAACTCACTACAGCTGCTAAAACCGAAGCCAGCAGCTTTTGTCATTTTAGCAAGTTCAGATGGTTCAAAGAAGTTTCTGGTCAGCTCCAGAGCTGGTGCAAGAAGGAAGAGATGGCCACAAGGTCATGGGCAGAGGGAACTAGTCCACCCCGTTCTGGCAGCAACATGCCATTACATCAGCTCAGCTGCCTGCTGAGCCAGAACCATAAATACACGTTCTGAGGCTGCTTCTTCTGTAGCGTCAACCCTCGATCCCCATTCCTTTGATGTTTTCATCCACAGAACTAACAAGATTCTCGTCTTCAAAATACTAAGTTGGATTTATGCTGTGAGAATCTGCCTCCCAATTCAGAGGATTATTTTTTTTAGAAATCAAATAATAAAAAATAGGGGGGAGAGAGTATTTTACAGACCAACTAGCCTCGTCCCAGAAATACAATCTTGTAAGGAAGTTCCCACCAGTCACATAAAATTTTGCCTTGAGTGCTTTTTCAGCCAGGCATTCAGTTACTCACTAAAATAAGTCATTACCATCAAGCATTTGTTATTAAAAATAAAACAAAATAAAACAACAACCCCAAAACCCCAACCCAATACATATTTGTTTTGAGGGGAACAAAATTAACCATAAGCAGCTAAATCACTGTATATTAAGAAAATTACCTCAATACATGAGCTATGCATCATGCCAGAGTAAGTCCTGAAGGTTACATTGGCTGGATTTATCATACTCTTTAGCTTCTCAACAGTGAGAGAACCGAACATTAAAGGAACCAATGGGTCACAGTCCCCATGGCACTGAAGAACAGCAATCTCCTTGTTGACACCACTGATAGGGCCCTATTAGGGATGGAATTAAGAAGGGAGAAGAGAAGAAAGAGACAGTAAGAGGAGGCAAAGCTAACATCTTTGAGATAAAATAACCCCCTGTGGCATGACAAGTTGAATTCTGAAGGAAATATAGTCTTCATGTTCATTATGAAGTAAGCTCTGTGCCTGACAACACAAGTTAAAAAACCTGCAAATAATTTCCGGCCAAGTAAAAATCCTGATACTTTGTTTAAATACCTAGTCTCTAATAAGATAGTGCCTTGCAGATGGAATAAATGGCAAATAGAAAACTCACCTTCAAGGAAAACTTGCTGTACTCTTTAAGCTTCCTAGGAATGACAATTTAAGCAGAGATAGCTACTGAGTAAATCCTCATTTTCCCTGCTTGCCACACTCTCAAACTCCAGGGCTCTGTTCTAAAAACTTTTGAGTTATCAAACAACTGTCAATATTCAGTAATAATGATGGCCACCAATTCCCACACAAGATACAATCTTCAGATTTACTCATTCCCCAGGTGCAATTTAGCTTAGGAAAGAAACATAAATACCTGAGGAAAAGAAGCCCGTAGAGGAAGCCAACAGCTGAGGGCTACAACACCTGCTAATTTTTGTTGTGTTGTAAGAGCTGTATACAATGATAAAGCACCTCCCTAAGATAAAGAGATGTAAGTATTAGAGTGGTGATGGCAAAGTTCCTTTCAATGCTTGTTTCAAGATCTCTGGTTTCGCCTTTAAAAGTCTTTTTCTACTCCGATCTCTTCTTCCGTAGAACCAACACTAAAGCCAGTATTCCTGTACAACATTTATTTTGTTTTCCCCTCCTCCAAGTCCATGTGATCAATTCGGAAATAAATCAGCAAATTTACTGTAACTAACAGCTGGGGCAGGGGGGAAACTCACCATGAAATAAAGCAGTATCACTCATGACAGTATTATGACTACTTTAATATTTTAATTTACTTGCATGCAGAATGGGGAGTTGGTGTATAGAACAATTAACCTATTAACCTACCTACCATAGGTGACTTACAAGTATGAAGGGAAGAATTTCCCAAATAAATCCAGACCATTTATCTACCAGACCAGATATTTATCTACCAAATTAAAGTTAAATTAAAAATACTAGCAAGTTTTTCAAGCTAAGCTACCTAAGTTATGTACATAAATACTTTAAGTAGGCTATTAATTTTAGTAGCTTTTTTCCATATGTACGTTCATTTTCCAGTGAATAGTAATTATTTGCATAAAAATAAAAAACTCCACTTGTTAAGGCAAAGAAAAGTTGGCATCTTAAAATTTTAGAAGCACCTAACATCAGCTATTTTCAACTCAAGTGTCTGCATTTCCCACACTAGGAAAGCTAGGTTACTTCCCTAGAATCATAGAATCTCCTGGTTGGAAGAGACCTCTCAGATCATCAAGTCCAACCGTACCTGTCCACTACTAAACCCTATCTTTGAGCACCCCATCTAGCTGTCTAGACACCTCCAGGGATGGTGACGCAGTCACCTCCCTAGGCAGCCCATTCCAGTGCCTGAGAACCCTTTCAGTCAAGAAGTAACAGTTCTTTCACAGTTCACAGTTCTTTCCAACCATACCTTACCTGAGAAAAGCCTCCCAGAATAATTCTATTAGAAGGAATTCCATTTTTTACTTCTTGATCTATCAGTGCTTTAACTGCAACATAAATAAAGGCCAGTAGTTAAAAACCACTCCATTCTGTAGAAAGTCTAGAAGAGGAAAGACACCCTCTCCCTGATGCCAACAGAAAGCTAGTGAAAGGAAAATCTAGGCTGCTATACATTAAAAAGTATCAAAAGACCTGGAGTGTGGTCAGGAATTCCAGTGTCACTGTACCATTTTCAAAGAGAAAAAAACATGCAACTAAGACTTGCAAAAGCCCCACTGTCAGGAAGATAGTATCCTCTTCTAACTATCCAGCACCACAAGCTGATGCTCATACCTGCTGTGCTACCCAGAAGTTCTTGAGGGGATTAAAAAAAAAAAAAAAAAAGTACTCTGGTTCCCATGTACATTCCCTATTTGAGAGTATGAAGTGTTTGTACTGGTGAATTCCTCTACCTACTTATGAAGTTTAAAAAAAACAAAAACACAAAACAAACTATGCACTTAGCTAAACTTTGATCAACAATAATACAATATATACATATTACTTTCCTTAACAATTTTGTCTTTGGAAAATCTGTTTCAGACTAATAATTCATTTTTAATACACAGAAGTACTTTTAATCCATAAAAAGTATTCCTAAGCATACCATTCTCTGCTGCCTGCTTGATCCCAGCTTCATCTTCCTGTGAATCTGGAGAAAGCCCAATGATATCAAACCTTACAAAAACATCAACAAGAGAATTACTCATTAGAGCATCTATTCCACTTCCTTAAAACACAAATAATAAAATTGGGATATTTTTCAGATACAAATGTTAGCTGACATATTAGTTATTACCAACTAGTCATAGTTTACAAAAAAGAGTGGACAATCTGTGAATGTGGCTAAAAGGCTAGACCTAGTCAACAAAGCTTTTCTGAGTTTTTCTGTCTTCTGTAATTTATTGCAGATCAAGCAGCTCAGTTTTGATATTTGCTCCAAAAGTATCAGCAGGAATTTCAATTTATCAGTTGCATGTACAAAATTAAAATACTTTTTGAAGAAATATAAGAAAACCAAACACACGTTACTTGAGGAAAAAAAAAACAAACTGAAGAGGACTGGTTTAAGACCATTGAAATCTACTATATTTTTATAGCTTTCTATTCAGAATGGATGTTCTAAAGAATAGTTTCTAGATACTGTACTGACCACCAAATATTACGCTCTAGTAGCAATATTTCCACTGCACATCTCTACTACTACTGTCCATGAATTCACACACAATACTGACTACACTTGTAAAAGAAAGTGGGAATTTTTTCAAGACCTTCACATTAGTCTTGAGGAATAACCATTACTACAGATACACAAGGAATTAGAGTGTACTTGTGAGAGACCTTTTAGAAGAACAGAACTAAACTAAGAAGTTTTTTATACCTACATCTGATTAAAACAAACCATTCAGGTTGTTCATGACTTTTAAGAAAAATATGTTCAAACCCCTAGATAACTTTTGATTAGAATAATCTGCAATTGAACAAACACTTACCATGATGGCATAGCCATGTTCATGTTCAAAGAAACTGGCATAACTGGCCTAGAAATGAGAATGAACAACACTGACATAAGATATACACTGAAATTTAATAATGCAGATGCAGTTCTGTCATGAAATTACATAACCCTAATTCCATCCTACTTTTAAACCATAATTAACATTAGCTACCTTGTAGCATCTCTTCAAGAAATCTCTCTTGAAACCTGCCGGCCCAAAACACTTTTAATATTCAGAGACGAATTACCACCCTCTATGGAGAACAAGCAAAACTTCCATGGGCTGTTTTATATGAATAAATGTGTGTGTGTGTGTGTGCATATATAGCATATAAATGAGACATATAGATAGATAGATAATGCATACATGTACCTCATTTAGTTATTTCTAAGTAACAGTTATTTATCACAGTTCCATACACATGCTCGGTGGATGAAGGCACCTTACGCAGCAGCATCAGCAAACCTAATGGAGCAGCCAAATGCAGCAGCACAGTGGCAGATACAAGCCTGGCCACACATGCTTCTCTCAACAGCAGAATCTGCTTAAGCAGTGCCTGCCCTCGTCGCAGGACTCAACTCCCACCCTTATGCTGCTGTATGGCACCTTTTCAGACACACCAAGACAACTCCAATGGACAATACCATGGATCAAATCTGGCTATATTTTAATTTCCTGAAACTGAGGAACCTAAGTTTTGCAGGGAAAGACTGAAAGAAGACAAAGGACAAGAAAAAAGAACAGCAGACACTGCTAAGCTCTTTTTGAATGGTTCAGCAAAGCATGGCCACGTGGTAAAATAAATAAATAAATCACAGCCCAGTAAAACACCAAAACATTGCTTACTTATCTCCCTATCATCCCTGCTCCACGCCTCCCAAGACTGCTAGAGCAAAAGACAATCTGAATTTTGTGTTAAAACAAATTAAGATTATACTTAATTAGTTTTTCTGTCATTAACTAAATACTAGATAGATCTTAAATGCTTTATTTACTGACTCCTAACCCTGCTCAGAAGTATTTAACTTCTCAAATTGCATTATTTGCTGAAAGTAAGAATATCCTGTGAATCTTTGAAACTTGCTGTAGGTAACAGGGAAATTTCATCTACTATACATGCACCTGAGTTTAAGAGGTGCATGTATCTAATATAAGGTACATTTAATAGTCAGTAAAATACAAAAAATTACTCCTTGTTAAGATTGGCTTTTAACAAATTACTGCTGGGGGAAAAAAAAGCAACAAACAACTCAATCCAGTGAAAACAAAGCCAAAACAATCTAACTTTGCACAAAAAACTTTCTAAATACATTTTCAGTCTGAATTAGTAACAAAAGTAAAATATGAATAAAAATGCAGTTTTGCCATAAAGTAAATCACACAGCCATTCCTAAAAATAACAACGTATTTAATAGCCTTAACATTATTTTAGAGTTATTTTTTATAAAAAAACAAAATACAGAAACATCCAAATCCCATTTGACTTCATCATCTGTGCAAGTGTCTTAATAAGTGACTACAGAAAAACATAAACCAAGAAAAGTTACAAACTTACGCGTGCGGGCAAATGTATTTTACATGGGGGCTTTTGATACCTGCAAGCGCTTCTGACCATCCATGCCTGTTAACAAAAATATATATTAAATGACATTTACATTTTGGCTTAGCTCTTATTTCTGTGTTGGGACAACAGCACAGAGCAAGTATGAAATATGCTGAATTAAATCAATATAAATGCATTTCTAGAAAATTTTCACATCGACTGTAGTATGCGATGAGTATAGTACTAAAAAGGTTTGTTCTGCCTCTGAGTATTTGTTGCATATACACGGGCAGGGACACGGCATCTAATTTGACTATCATAGTTGCGGCACAGCTGCAGAAACACCACCGTGGATCTAGGCAAAGCCTGCTCCTTATCTGTCTGGGTTTGTTAGCTTGGGTGCTATAACACACGAACACAGGTATCCTGCTTCCAGACAGCTCTACCCCAGACGCTGCTTTGCTGCTCCTGTAGAGTTCAGGCAGCTTTTTTCACAGCCAACTCTGCTCTTTCTTGATGTGGGAGAGCAGCGAAATGACATCTAAGATAACTCCACATAGAGCCAAACTAATCAGTCAGACCTATTAGCTCTGGCTCAGCTCAAATGCTCTCACATTCAGGCAGTCCTGAACAACACCCCATATTGCAGGCAGTTTTTTAATCTCAGGCACATGCTGTATGAACACACAGAACAACATGAGATCTGCACAGCAGATGACTTGCCGAGTTTCCTACATATCAGAAAACTGGTAAACAAAATTTAAATAAACAGCTCTGAAAGACTTACTCCAGGGGTCATGAACCAAGCTGGACTAAAATCTGACCCTGTGCAGAACCAACGCCTGTGCCTACAGCTGGCTTTCCAGAACACTCAACAGTACCTGTATTTCCTGATTTTTCTCATTATTCAGTATTCCTAACTCACTCACTAAACTAGACACTGGAAAGTTGATTCTAAGCAGAAAACACCTGTAACAAATTAATCAGTGACACAGCTGAACTAACAGACCAACAGCAGACAAGCCATAAAAGCATGTTTGGTTTAGTTTTAATTTTAATATATTCCTGAAAAGTTAATGTATGCTACCTGAAGTTAAAGACATTTCAAACACATAGACAGCACAGACATTTGAAACACTGGCTGTATATCTCAGACTACTTCTGATCGACACTTTTACATATACTATTAACAAACTGTGGGTAATATTACTTGCATAATATTTGCAGTATCACAGAAGGCGAAATAAGAATCTACAGGAGAAATACAACTGAGAAAAACTAGTTAGATAAGAATTTGGAAACTTTTTTTAGCCAACTATAAAGATTAATTTGACAAATTTGGAAAGCAACATAGTACACACATTTATGCAAACTCCTTAGAACAATCCTCTACATAGTACCTTTTGTTCAGATTTTGACAAGTATGTACCAATCTTTAAGTGCCATTTATATAGGAGCTAAGAAAGAAAAAGAACATAACCTCTGTTAGACACTCCTCAGAGTAAGAAAAATACAGTTGGTAAGCTGAAATGAGCAATTTAAAAATCCATGTGAAGTTGAATAGGTCAGTTTAAACTGTGGGAGACTATAAAATCATTAACTAGTTCTCTTCAGACAATTCTTTTTTGGGTCACTACTATGGCTTTTTTGAAAAAAAATGGCAGTACGTCAAAGACAGCTTTAGCTATTCTGATCTGCAGTGGACTAGAAGAACAAATACAGCTAAATCACTGTATTTCCACAGAGGTGTTAGGACTTGTTAATGCATACATTCCAGTATGCTCAGTGCATTTGCAAGCTTGAGACTATGCATTAGCTTTGTCACCAAAAAGGAAATACCACATTTGTGTAAGGAATACAATTTATGTTAAAGAGTAAATCTCTGTGTTTTTTCCCCTTGCTAAAACCAACATCAACCCAATTTCCAAAGACTCAAATTCCAAAGACTCAAAAAATTCTGCAATCATTTGCTGAACACTTGGCACTCAGATGCAGGAAGCACGGCTGCCTCGGCTGCGTACTACCAGCAGAAAGGAAGAGGAATAATGCAAACAAGATGGTGTGTCAGCACAATGAGAGCAAACATCTCCACTTGCAGAATACTGACAAGTGCATGGACTTCACTCTTTTTAACTTATTAAGTGTCCAGATTACACAAGTTCCAATTTTGACAGCTGACTTTTTTTTTGTTTAGTTCTTCAAAAAATGTTTATGTCTTAAACACTGTAAGTTTCAACCCAGAGGCGACATTCAAGTTCCAGGTAACAAAAATTGAGTTCTTAAAAAAATATTGTGTAATTTTGCCCATAAAGGAGCACAAGAGACAAAGCATTCATGCTACTTATTTTGAATAACTAAGTGCCAATTCCTTTAAAGTCTTCTACCAAAAAAAGGTTTCAACACAGTCCTAACTTGTTAATTCAATGGCTTTAGTGAATGCAAGCTTCTACCTCAGCACACACAAGCTTCAAATGGAAATATGACTGCCTAGAACGCCTCCCAGAAATTCCCTACTCTTTCCATTTCTACTCAGATGTGGAAATAACAGGAACAAGGCAAACACGGTATTTCACCGATTGTCTGGGTTTTGGTTTGGGTTGTTGGGTCTTTTTTGGAGTCTGAAGACCATGTTTCAGACAGAAAAATCTGTAGACATTAGGTGATTACTTCGGAGTTTGGTTAGATAAATCAAGTAAGCCTGGATTTTAATGTAAGAGTGACATACTGAAGACGTAGCCGTAACGTAACTGTACCTACTAGCAAACCAGCAATCCACAAGTCTGGAAAAAAAAGAGAACTCTAAATATAGAGACACACAGGAATAACCCGGACCCCACTCTAAAGTAAGATCAGAAATTCACAGACTTCTTTTTCCACCAAGTTTGACTCAAGAACAAAACAGACATCACATTCAGATCAAATTAGTTAAGTGATTGAAAAGAGAGACAAAGCTTCTGAGAACTTATGCTGGGAAATTTTAAATAAATAGTTGTCACCATAATTCCAGCATACATGAAGTTTCATCTGTTGCTAGCCACTGCAGTCAATTAAGGGCAAAACAGGAAGCTTAAGTAACTTTTAACTGCTCACGTCTTTAAAACATGCGGCCTTATATTTGAAACTACAACAATTAAGTATGCAATAAATCAGAATACGCACCCGGTATCTCCCAATCCATGAAGAAAAATGACCTAAGGGAAGAAAAAAATAGTGGTATAAGGTCACTGAACTGTAAACGCACCTCACCCCCGTACTGCAGGCGCCCACGCGAGATCACGCTCAGTTCGGAGCACGATACGACTTTCTCAAAAGAAAACTCCGCTTCGTTCACTTCCCATCGCCGCTCTCCCCTCCCCGGCCTCCCCGCCGCCATCAGCGGGCGCACCCGTGTGCCGGCCGCGGGGCCGACACCGATGACCTTCCCCTGCCCGGCGCTGGCTCCAGCCGCGAAGAGAGCCGTGCCCCGCTCCCGAGCCCGGCCCAGCAAGAAAAGTAACGGGAGAGACCTGTCAACCTGCCCGGGCCGGGCCGCCCCGCCATACCCCCTCACACCGGGCAGGCGCCCGCCCTCAGCCGGGCCGGGCCCGCGCTGACCGCGGCGACGGCCCCAGGCCTCGGGGCCGCTGCGGCCGCCACCCGCCCGGGGCTGAGGCCGCAGAGGAGAACAAAGCGGGGTGGGTGGGGGCCACCGCCCGCCTGGGCGGCCCCCTGACCGCCGACACCTCCCCGCAGGGTCGCCCCTCGCCCGCACTCACGGCAGCCGTCGCCTTCCTGGCGGCCGGGACGATGGCGGGGAGCGGCGCCGACATGTTGTTACCGCACATACACCGGGCGGCGAGGCGGCCAGCGGGACACCGGCCAGCAGCTGGGAGGCGGGACGGGCGCCGGGCCAGGAAGGCGGGGGAAGGCGGGCGGTGGAGTGGGAGGGGCGCGGGTTGGGGGGCGCTGCAGCAGCCGGGGGCGGAGGAGCGGGACTTGCGCCCACAGCCCCTCGCGCCGCCCGCGCACCGGGCGCGCCGCCGTCCCGCTCCGGCGCAGTCCCCTCGGGGCCACCCCCGGGCCCGATTGGCTGCTGCCGGGGCGGCGGGACAGGTGGCCACCGGGGCGCGAGGTGGGGCGGAGCTGGCGGCGGGCGCGCGGCTGAGGGGAGCCCGGGTTGCTGGCTCTCCTCCTGGCCGCGCGACTGCCCCGGAGCGGCACCGCTGAGGCCTCCGCGGAGCCTTAATTCCCGCTTCGGCCTTGTAGGTGCCTTCCTGGGCCGGCCTGCTGCGTGTGGGAGCCGCCGGCGACGTGAGCTGCGGCCTGGCCCGGCGCGTAGCGCTGCAGACCTCCAGGGTGTACCGGCGGCGGCGGACCCCTGCGGGGGATACCCCTCGGGGGTAGTCCCGGCTGGAGCCTGGTGTACAGAGAGTAACGCAGTAACCAATACACTGGTTAAGAGTCAGGCTCTGCGAAGTTGCTTCGGGTTTCCAGTGGTTTGAACTCGCTTTCACCTTTAGAACGACCTTTCAAATAGCCAGATATATCTGCCAGATGATGTTGTACTGTCACAGTATAAATTGTCCATGTCTATGGTTTGAGTGTTTCCTGTGAAAATCATTTTTTATGCTGTATTATAAGGCTCAGGGAAGAAGGGAAATGACAGAATTTTAAATGGGTAAATACAAAATAGGCAGTCATGGGAAACAGGAAAACCAGCAAACAGCATTGTTCTACAGAACTCCTTTGTCCTCATCAGATAAGATGCCTTCATCACCAAATTAAATCTCTTGGCTTACAGCCAAAGAGCCAATGATTCTTATTCATCTTGAGATGTATTGGGCTATTCAGGCACCCTGTATTGAAATTACTGGATCGTTCTAGTCCATTCCAAATACTTAGACCAGCTCTGAATAAGTATGGCAAACACATTTCTATCAAAATGACATGCTTTGTTCTTTGTCTCCTATTCCATACATCTTTGTCAGATATTTCCTCCCAGAAAGTCAATCTACCCGTTGTATTTGCTGGGTGGTTTCTGGCTACCACGGGTGCTTTTTTGGCAGCTCAAACAGCAGCTGAGTGCACGCTCTACTGCTTTCACATCCTTCCCACTGGCATATTCCATACCAGGCAGGGGTGTTTTTTCACAAAGCTTTTGCTCAACAACGTTAATATCTTTTATCAGCATGGCTGCATAAAATGTATTGGAGAAGCCTTTGCACCAGCCGTGTAGCTATTAAACATGCCTCTTTTCCCATGATTGTTAGGCTACTTGGATAGATTTTTTTTTTCTGTTTTTTTGCTAGGATACAGTTAATTTTCTTCTTAGTAGCTAGAAAGCACTGTGTTTTGGTTTCAGTGGGTATTGTTGTGAGAACAAAGTTGATAACTACAAGGACACTGTGCTTGGGCAGTTTCCAAGAAGAGAGGACTGGAAGGAGGGAGTGGAGAAGAAAAGGGTAGTAGTTAGTAAAAGCCAGAATTGACGGTTGGATGTGACAGTAAGATATTCCATATGATATTACGTCATGTTTAGTGTATTAACCGGGGCTGACGGGAAAGAGGGGGGATTCTCTCAGGAATTGCTTGGGCTTGCTTTTCTGGGATTGCGATTTTGGTTTCGGGGTTCCTTTTTGCTCCTCCGGGATCGTTATCAGTGGGTGGTGAGCAATTGTACTCTGCATCACTCATATATGTATATAGTTGTTATCATTATTACTCTTATTATTCCCATTATTTTAATTTTATTTTTACTTTAATTATTAAATTGTTCTTATCTCAACCTACAAGTCTCCTCACCTTTACCCCTTCAGTTCTCTCCCCATTTCTGTGGCGGGGGGGGGAGGCTGTGAGTGGCTGTGTCTTGATTTGTCTGCCAGCTAAGTTAAACTGTCACGGTAGCATTTAAGACAGGGGATCCCTGATACCGCTAAAATTGGGTTATTTTCACAGGTAACTTTTTGTGTTTTATCTCTCCTTCAGCGCATGTTCTTGCCTCTGCGTGGTTTGGGCATTCCTGAGTCCCAGAGTAGTGGAGTGGCCTGTGTGGGCGGGGGACAGTCTGCTGGCTACAGACAAACGTTCGAGGAACTGAGCTGCTGAAATCCTGAAGGATTTGCTGACAACATCCGAATTATGAACCTCTGAAAGACTTGTACGTTGGCTGTCTCTTTATAGTGAGGTATCTGCCATGAGAGACTTCAAGGACTTCAAGGTTCTGCTTAAAGTAGTGAGAGCTTTACAAGGCAAAGCACACGCTAAACGGCTTTTCCCTATAGTGGTGTCTGAAACGGAGTGAGATGGAGATGGTTGTCCACAGCAGCATTTCGTGAGTATTGTGACGTTGTCATTTTTACACATTTTTTCGAGGGGGTAAGAACCCATACCGATTTCACACTGAACCTCACTGATTTCTGCGACATGACTTCCATTTCCCGCTTACTGATTTTGAGCGCGGGCAGCGCCGTTACGTGCCCAGTTCTCCAGGACGCGGCCCGCAACAAATGCCGGCAGCAGCTGCGGCCCTGAGCGCGGGACGCCACCCGCGCGGGAGCTGCGCGACACTGCTGGGAAGGCGCGGCCGGCGCGGTTTACGGCCCTGCCGTAAAGCAGCTCGGCCAGGCCACCGCCGCTGCCGCCCTTGGGAGGTGAGCGGACATGAGCGGGAATGGTGGCACCAAGGCCCTGGAGCTGCTGCGATCGCTGCCCAGGGTCAGTCTGGCCAACCTAAGGCCCAACCCAGGCTCCAAAAAGCGGGTGAGTGCCTGCGGTTTGTCGGGTGTGTGTTGGGCAGGCTTTCCCTGCGGCGGCAGGACTCTGCCTCGGCGGCGGGACTCTACCTCGGCGGCGGGACTCTACCTCGGCGGCAGGGCACGCCCGGCCCTGGTGGTGTTTGCCCCGAGGGCTGCGCCTTTGGGGAGATGGTGGCAGGCCCAGGAGAGCAGCCTGGCCAGAAGAGGCGTGGGAAAGCAGAGGAGTGGGTGGCAGTGTTGGGTGTGTTGGTCCTGTTCTTGCCCTTTGCATGTCTTGTAGCTGGTGTGTGCCGTTATCCCTACAGAGAACTGGCTGGTGAGTGGTCTTAGGTAAACCTTAGGGAAGGTTAAAAGGCTTAAAAAGAAAAGGAATGTGATGCTAGCAAGCACTTCTTGTTATTGATTTATCGAAAACAAAACAGAATGTTCTCTTCCCTGTCTCCTTGTAAAGTGATAGAGGAGCAAAGAAAAGAAACCAGGAGGAAGTCCACCTGGTTTGAGGGAAATATCAGTGAACAGAGGGATGAGGTTCAAGGACTGAAGTAATAGAAATTGAGAGCTGACAGGGAGTACCAAGCAGTTGAGACTCCTTAGAGATGTCTAAAGACCTGATGAGTGCTACATAGTTGTAACTCCTTAGACCTGTGACAAGATAAGAGAATGGAAATTCTTCCCCCCCTGAAGAATTCTTCCCGTGTCAAATTGCTTCACTTGGAGCTGTGAATGTCCAGCTAGGCCGAAGTGAGGCAGAGCTGGAAGAGTCAGCCCAGTATAGGGCTGGAGTGGTGCTTCTTAAGGTTTTCTCAAACTAACCCAGGCTCTCTAGCTTTTAGGCTTAGCATCCAGAAGTTGTGAGATAGTCTGAACCTAAGGTTTACTAGAACTGATACTTTCCTGCTGGTGTTTGGTCTCAGGACTTTTTGTTTTTGAAAGTAGCTGTTGGGTTTAGGAAAACATTTTTAAAAAAAAAAATCTTGAAAGTAGAGGTTTTTGTATGCTCACTGGGCCTTTAGCAACTCTGTATAGGAAATGAATGTTTCTTTTCCCCATGTTACTGATGACTGCCTTCAGTTAGAGTTTCTACAAGTGACTTCAGCTCTGTTTCTCTGATATTTTTTTTCTTTTGGTGTCCGACAACCTTATTCTGTGATCAATTAAATTCTCAGATAAGCAGATTTAAGAGCATTTGACTTCACAAACAGAAGTGGTGTGAAAAAAAACAAAACCAAAAAAACCTCAAAAAACCCAGTTTTGGTTGTCTCCTGTGACAATCTAAAATCTAGTCCATGTACTGATTACATTCTGTTAGTGACCAGGTACTGTTGGTATATTTGTATTAACTAAAGTCAGAATGTAATGTGATGTATGTATGGGCAACTGCCAGAAAGGGTGGGCCAGCTGTGTCCTCTCTTTGCCTCCAGGTGCTCACACCTGCTATATATTTCGTACTGCTGCTAGAGGTGGTGCAGTGAGCCAGAGCAGGGAACTAAACCAGCTGAAAACCAGTGAGACAAAAATAAGTTTCCTCCTAGTTTAATTCGTTGACCTGTCCAACTCGGAGCAACACAATTGCTTGTGTCAGCACAGGAGGCGCTGTGAGTAGAGTGGCAAAGCGTGTGGGCTGGGGACGAGTCATCTTCCTTTGGTGGCAGGGGATAGTCTAGTCTGGCATAAAGCTGCACTTGAACTCTATACTGTTTAGGATTAATACAGGTAAGCTGTGCATCTTAGGTCAGATGGTGTTTCAAATATATCAGTGCATTTTTTCCTGATGTATGTCCACACTGACTTTTCTACTAATATTTCGGTGCACATTAACTCCTCCATAACTTTGGAAAACTTACAGACACATCAAATTTTATGTCTTTGT
Source organism: Caprimulgus europaeus (assembly GCA_907165065.1). The sequence continues at coordinate 42,163,606 of OU015525.1, read as the reverse complement.
GGTGTTAGGCTAATAATCAAGTACCATGGTGACCAGTTTTCAGGCCTCAGTTTTACTCAGTGTTCTGTGCTGCACTCTCGCTGCATAGAGTGGTTTGTAGGATTAGGGGTGCTTGAAGTTTGGCTGTTTGAGTGTTGAATACTAGAAATGCAAAATTGAAAGGGCTTACTGTAGTCTCTTTAATAATTAATTATTTACATGATTATTGATCCAACAGTGCCTATGCTGTGACTTAACCAAAGTTAGTTTATAAGCAGTACAAATGCTGTCAAGAATGCATTGCTTTCCATGTCTCCCAGCCTGACTGATTCACACTGAGGAACACAATGTAAAATAGCAGTTGTGTGAATTGCGCTGTGCAGATAGGAGACTGGTTAACAGCGTGACATTGCTCCTTCCACACATGTTCACACTCCAGTGAATGTTAGCTTAGGAAATAGGAAAAACTTTGTAACCATTTAGGAGAGTTCTCTAACTTGCAGAGTGCAGGGTGTAAGAGGTAGGATTGAATACTAGTATTCCTTTTATTGCAATATGTGTTAATGTAAACTGGTGGTGCCTGCTTAGAGCTGTGCTCTGCAAAATTCACATTAACCGCTTTTCTGACTATTTTTCCCCTTAGAAAAGAGCTAACACTTATTTTTTTCCTTAGTAATCAGCATTTTGCTCAGTTGTTTATATCTCTGAAACCTTATGTTTTGTAGATACTTGTTTCTACAGTAGTCAACTAAATGTATTATTAATTGTTTTCAAGGAGAGAAGACGTGGCCGTGGAAGATATGGAGGTAGGAAGTGTGGTCGAGGTCACAAAGGAGAAAGACAAAGAGGAAATCGCCCCCGATTAGGCTTTGAGGGTGGTCAAACTCCATTTTACTTGGCCATACCAAAATATGGGTTTAATGAGGGCCATAGGTAAGTTTCTTCCCATTTACTCAGAAATTAATCATTATCTGCTTTTCTTGATCTTTCTCCTGAAGCCAGAATTTAATATGCCGAAGGAGGCCTGAAAATGAGACTTTCCTCGTAGATTGTTAGCTTCCTTACCAGCAGAATCTCCCATTTCTTGTGAGATTTTTTTTTTTTTAGAGAATTCATCTATTTTCTGTTGTTTTACAGCTCTGCTTATTTGCCCTTTTCTTTGCATAATCCCTCATATGTAGCAGGCTACCCTTCCTCCTACAGCCAAGTGCATTTCTCCCCCCAGACCGCTCCTCCACACACGCTTGTTCCTGCCTTTGCCCACCCGCACTGCCGGTAACCTCCTGAACTGACTGGGAACGGTCCCATTGACTCCAGCCAGGACGTTGGGCGTGGAAGCGTGATCCAAAGCCTCGCTTTGTTATTTCTCTTTGCTTTATTCACCTGGAGGTCTGATCTGCTGCTACCCAAGCAATTCTGCTTCTCTTCATGACTCTACTTTTTTAGCCCTGCAACACTGCAGTCTTTGTCTGTCTGTGCTCCGTCTATTCCACCTAGGATCTTAACAAGCTCTTTAATATCAAGTCTATTTGGTGAAGCCATTAAATCATCTTTCACAGTTGTTCTCCTCAGGCATTCTGCCTTGTTTGGCACTTCTGTCTCCTTTTCACATTGTGCTTGTTTGTGCCACATCTTTCTTTCAGCTTTAAAATGATTCTTCTAACCTGTCACTGTTTTTAGCGGTGATTTAAATGCCAGTGTTTTATTAATTTCCTTCACCATATTGACAACTACAAAATTTTGTTGTTGTTGAAAGCTGGTTTTGTTTCCTAAGATGGTGTGTAACCATTTTGTTGCTTTTAGGTACGAACACAAAAGCACTGTATGGAAACAAAAGTTGTTATAGGCAGTAGTAACAAAAGCATGCCACACCTAGCAGACAGTTGAAGAACAAAAGGGCTTACGTTAATTTATTTGTGAATTGTTAAACTTACAGTTTGATTTTATGTTTCATTTGCTGTTATAACTTCACCAAATAGCTGTACATTTTTATATTTTCGTTCTTTATGCATGCAGTATAACCTACAGACCTGTCCTGACTATCAAAGATTTTCTCTGTCAGTCTTACTAGTTTTGAAGCATGATTCAAACTGTATTTCCAAGTACTGGAATTTCCTCTTGTTTGTTTAACTTATTTTAACAGTAAATCAGAAGCACTTTTTGTAGCTGAAGACAGTGTAGCTCTGCAGTCCCACAAAGGAAATGCTGCAGAATGCAGGCACTGAGCCTCTTATGTTAACAGTGGCCACAGGTTCATGAATAGCCAACAGCAAAAATCCAAGCTTCTGCAGTGACAAGAAATTAATAGGGTCTTGCTTTTTTTAACCACATCTAACAGCATGTGAAAACAGAAAAAAAGTACTCTCTAATTTCTTTTCAGTGGTGTTGGCAAAATTTAAATGCCAGGCAATTGTAAATCTTTTTCTAGTGAACATTGTAAGTGCACTTGAGAGAGACAGTTGTGGCAGGATGGGAACATGCTGAACAATATCTCTGCCTGTTTATCTTCACCTGACTGTCTGCAGCGGTGTTCCTCTGTTTTTTGAACTTTTGCTCTTAGGCACTGTCTGACAGTGCAAATTCTGTCTCTTGTCTTGTCTTACGTAGCTTGTCAGTAACAAAGATAAGCTTCTCCATTATTTTTTTTTTCCTCTGATTTCCAACAGCAGTGGTTAAACTGATTGTATGAGAAAGTTCTGAGCATCCACATGAACGGTACGCTGTAGGCATCGGAAAAGCTATTCTGAGGATTGGTTTGTACTGTTAAGTTAGAACTTCATAAAATGCAAAAGTAGATTCTACTGAAGCTGATGGCTATTAACAAGATACTCCAATTTCCTTTGGGGATGTGGATTGATGCATGTTTTCTCAATAACCCTCTCCATTGGTGGTATTTTGAGGAAGATTCCACTCAGTACTTGTGAGATCTCGGGTACAGTGGCGATAGACTAAAAAATCCTGTTGGATAGAGGCAAGCTATGCAGGAGCACATGCACAGTTTGTCTGAGTGTCTTTGAGTAAATTTGTATGGGAGGGTATATTTGGTTTTGACTGTATTTTTTTTTACAGATTTTCTGAATGTATCAGTGTAGCTACTAAGCTGGATTCACTTTGAAGGTGGTAGTTATTTAGAATCTTGTTGGCTTACCAAGAAATACGCTTCAATTTCTTCATATTTTTTTGCTTCCTTAAACCAATCAGCAGGTAGAGAGATATTCTGGGGTAAACTGAGCTCAGCAACAGCAAAATTATTAATGTCACATTGGAGGTGGAGGTGTGCAAGCAAATCTGAATGCATAATGGGGTCTTGGGCTGTAACTAGGGCTTGTATTTGCATTAAATTAAATTTAAAATTTTGGCTTATGTATGGGTCTGGTTTGAAATTTTACTTGGTAGTTTTAAGAGTAGGGAGAGAATGGAATACAGTGTGTTGTATCTCACTTGACCAGTTCCTATTAAAGCTTCAATTTTGTAAATTTCTCATTGCTTTGTTTGTTTGATTTGTTTGTTTGTTTGTTTGTTTTCTTCTCCCCAGCCTCAGACGTCAATATCAACCGCTCAGCCTTCAGAGGCTGCAGTACCTGATTGATTTGGGTAGAGTTGACCCCACGCAACCAATTGACTTAACACAGCTCACTAATGCCAGAGGTGTAACGGTGCAGCCTCTCAAAAGGGATTATGGTGTTCAGCTGGTGGAAGAGGTATGCAGACAAGAAGCTTATTACTTCAGGCAGTATAAATCCTTGGGTTTTCAATTTTTCCATGCCAGGTTGTCAGAGTGTACTTCCCCTGTTTTGGAAGGACGCCTTTGCTTTTCTAAAGGAGTCTGCTGTGGGATTTTTGTGGTAATAAATCCACTAGAGGGCACTGTGTGTCAGCAAAAAAACCAAACGGCATCCTCTGTTAGGGCCTGAGAGACTACAAAAATAGTTGTTAAGGAGCATGTAACAAGAGGTCGAACAAGTATTTTACAACAGAAGACTAGAATGTAGTGAAAGAAATGTATGAATATTTTGGACAGGCAAACTTTTTGTGTTCAACCCAGGTGACTGAGTGAGAGCAATTTGGTTACTTGTCTTGGTGCAGGGAACAGATAAATCATAATATTTTGCAAGATTTAATGCAGGATTTCTTACATCTTTGCAAAGAAGAATAAATGTATGTCCTAGAATACTCATTTTAATGTTACTCTAATATGTGTTGAAATTTGCAGGGTGCTGATATCTTTTCAGCAAAAGTAAATATTGAAGTGCAGAGGGCATCTGAACTAGCAATTGCAACTATAGAAAAAAACGGAGGTGTTGTAACAACATCATTCTACGATCCAAGGAGTTTGGGTAAGAATTTCTCTAAATTTCTGACTTTTTTTTTTTTTTTTAAATGTACAAAGATTAAATGATGCAAATCAAAGTTTTAAACATAGTTCTTACTTGAGTATCATCCACTTCTAAAAACTTCAACAACACAGTTGTACAAATTTTGAATTGTAATGCATCCTCAGTTTTGCTTTTTTTAACCGCTCACCTGTTTAGCCCTACCAGTGTTAGTAATCATTTACCAATAACCCAGTTAAAGAAATCCAAGTAGCTTTGTAAATAGAGGAACTAATAACAGATTGTTTCTTTGAATTTTTGACTTCTAACTTTCTCACGTGTTTAATAGCCCTGAGAAAGTTTAGGGAAAAAAAATAGATTTAAAAATCACTGTGGATATTTAAATTTTTAATTTAAAATACTTCTTTAGTTAAAGTGAGGAAATAACTAAGTTACAGAAGCTCAGAATCATTTACACTCAAAATAGCTATTGTTTTCAGAACACTTTCGCTGAAGAATGAGGCTTTGCTTTGCTTGAGGCTGCATCCTGCCTAATACTCATTCATGCAGTTTTTATTGACAATAATGGCGCTTTCATGTGTGAATGAGGCTGAGAACAAGAGGAATAGACATTTTCAGTGTGCAGAATATGTTAACCTGATACAAGTTATTTTTTTCCAATCCAGGAAAATAATCAAAATACTGAGGTTGAGAGAATCTGGAATGTCATTTGCCAAACTCAGTTAAACTTGAGGAGGCGAGGGTAGTCTCACAAATTACTAAGTAGTTGCACACACCATTTATTTTTTATTTAAAATACTTACAGAAACACTAAAATTGACATTTATTGGTGCACTCTGTACACAGCCATGCAAATTCATTGCTTCTAACCTGGAAGTCAGGCTTTTAAATAAATGGTGGCACCTAGCTTAGTGATTCTGTCTTTCCAAAGTAGGCATTCTAAATGTATTGGAAGTAATGATTCATCCAGGTTGTCATGATAAACAGTTAAACAGAGTTGTTTGTTTGGTTAAGTGAAGCCTGTAAAACACTCTCATTCTGAATGAGAATGTTCTTAAGATTTGGTTTTTTGCTTGATACTTTTTAATAAAAGTTTAATAATATTTTTAGCACAAAATACTAAATAAGAAGGTGCTGTTTAATGTCCTCTAATATGTTTTGTAAAGCATTTTATGTAATTTTCTCTCATGTTTGCCCACAGAAATTTTATGTAAGCCAGTAGTATTTTTTCTGCGTGGCCAGCCTATTCCAAAGCGAATGCTTCCCCCTGAAGATCTAGTCCGTTACTACACAGATGCCGGGAATCGTGGGTACCTGGCAGATCCATCCAAGGTTGCAGAAGCCAGGCTTGAACTTGCCAAGAAATACGGTTATGTCTTACCAGACATAACTAAGGACGAACTCTTCAAAATGTTAAGCGCGCGCAAGGATCCCAGGCAGATATTTTTTGGTCTTGCTCCAGGATGGATCGTAAACATGGCAGACAAGAAAATTCTCAAACCAACTGATGAGAAGCTGTTAAAATACTACAGCTCATGAATTCAGGACTGGAGACAACTGCAGGTGTACAGGAAACATCTGGGTATGAATAATGGATACAAAGTGGTGTTTGGGTTTTTTTAAGACTCCTGTTGTATTAGACAAAACATAAATTTTTGTTTATCTCATCTTCTGGTGTAGCTCTCAGCTTTCTTATTGTCATAATACAGTGTAAGAAAAGTCTTAATATTTGGAAACAGCGTAGAGTCTGACATAAAGTGTGTGTTGGGGTGCTTTCTCTTGCAATGGTTTGCTTGTTACTTTTTCAGACAAAATGTTTTGGTGTTGCATTTATTTCAGAGGATGATTCCAAAGAGGAACTTGACCTAATAATTGGTTTATGTTTTTCCTCATCAATTTAAAATCAGAAATACGACTCTACAATACTAGTATTAGTTTTGCAATCATATTACATAGCACTATATTTTATGTTTTAGAAAGTGGTATCTTGAATACCCCTAAGACGTAGACCATCTGTTTTTTTGGATGGGGAAAATTGAAAGCAACAAAAAATAACAAAATGCAGAAGAACTACTTAAGCAGTGTTGTGGATTTTGCCACTCTTATCAATAGCACTAGAGCTTGAGAGGTCTTGATCTTTGTCTTACTCTAGATTTCATATGAAAGTTGAGGGTAGGGCATTTGGGATGATAAATCAAGCAATAAACTGGAAAATGAGAGGGGAGACTAAATTAATCTATCAGAACTTGATCTCACTCCTCAGGAGTTACTGAGATACTTCATAATTACATCAACTTTATTGGAAGCTGAATTTGGCTTTAAACTAGGTGTAATTTGGTTATTAGGCTGCAGGAAACAGTCCGGAAGACCAGAACAGAAGAGTAAGTCTTGCTTTCCAATTTTCATGAGCCTTTGGAAATGCTACTTACAGCTTCCTGTAGCTGCCAAACTATCCCATCTCCTAGGGGAAGCCCTCTCAATGCCAGAATCTCCTATTTCTCCTGTATAACATCTGTATTTCACTTGTATGCCTCAAAGTGGGGAGAGGAATTTAAAATACCTTCTTTTTCTCTCAGAGAATAACAAGAAGCGGACAAATTTTTTTTCTTTTGTGTTTGTCAACCAGCCCCAATTTTTGTTTCACTCAACAGACTGGCCTGTCATTTAATATGAGCATCTGTAATCACAAAGCAAAACAACTCTTCTAGTCTGATGCTGATTAAATAATCTGAAATCCAGAGATTAAAAATGGAAAGTCAGTAATTTTTGCAAATTTACTCTTCAGCTTCTATTGCCTGTTGTTAATGTTTGTTAGATGCTATCAGTAATGGTCATTCTCCTGACTTGTGGTTTAAATATAGGTGAAACATAGCAAACAACACCAATATAAAATTGGATTGTGAATAGCAGGAATTTGGTCTTAGTGGTATTAGCATTCATATTTTATAAGGTGCACAACACTTTTTTGGCACATTAAGAATAATACTGTGTGCCAAAAACACTATAGCTAGTGTTAACTTGAATGTGAAGTAAATAACTTTCTCACTTTTAGATGTATCCTGTTCTGCATCCTGATGATTGTTGGGTTTGGAAACTTAAATGACAAGCAATACTTTTTTTTTTTTTTTACTTTTTTTTTTCTTTTAGTTATTACAATACTGCTGCCTCCATTTGAGAAGGAGTTGTGGGGGGAAGAGTATTTATTGCCTTCCCTTATTTGTGCCATAATGTTTCTGTTTTTATGAATCGATTCACAATTGTATTTTGTGGAGGTGGTGGTACTCAACAGGAAAGCTACTTAACTGGAAGCAAAGAAGGAAGTTAGTCATATTAGTGAAGACCAGAAGACAAAAGTGTTTATGTATCATTGTGTATTTTTGGGAGGAGAAGAGGGGGGAAGGCAACGTTGTTTCCACTTGTGCTCTTTGTATTAAAATGAACAAATTGCTCTAACCATTTTTTTTTTTCTACATCAACTTCTTTGATATACACCCGCGTGCACGCGCTGGTTTCTGTAGGTTTCTAAATGGTTTTCAGGTGAAAGGGTAACTTGGATAAAATGATAACAGTGAGAGAAAGAATGAAAACAGGAAACAGATGTCTGGTGACGTCGAGGGATTGGATAGCACTTATTCAGTGAACGACGTCTTAGTCACAAGGCAGCTGTATCCTGGCTCTGATACTATAACGCTACAAATACCTTGGAGCCAAAACAGCCACGTTCCACAAAATCCGGTCATTCTACTTTATAAAGGTGATCTTTTATCATCTTATAATTGGAGAGGGCAAAAAGGGCTGTATGTTGCTTTATTTAAAATGTGCAATGCTTGTCTTTTTTTCTCTCCTCTGTTTACAGAAGCTAGTATTTTATAACAGTTGCTCTGATTTTTATTTACTCGTGAAAAAAGTGACAAGGCTATAGAGGATTTCCTGTTCATTTTATCTCGTCGGGAACACAAGTCTCCTGGCAACTGAATACAGAATTATCAAAAGCACAAGTAAGTTATTGACAAGGCTTCTAATAAATCCATAATAAACAGTCTCCCAATGGACTGTTGTTTATATGAGGGTCAGGCTCAGTAATGCAAGACTCCAAGCCAGCACTGGCATCTAAGGCATTCCCTGTACTTAGGAATATGTACAATGTTTTCATGTTCATGAGATAAATGATGGCCGTGGATATCCTGTTTTGATAGGGGTTTTTCATGTGCAGCAACGTGTTACACAACGAGAAGCACCCAGTCTGCTCTAAGCGGAAAAGCGTTATCAAGTAGCTGAGGAAAAGAAATGTTTTATGCCATAAAATACTGAAAGCTGTGTCAATTTTTATCAACAACATCATACTTTTGGATGGTTCCTTGATAAAACTGATTACATAGGTGAAACTGAAATAAAACAAAGGCCTCTGAATGAGTACCTACCTGGTTACATCACACCTTATGAAGCAGACTACTGAAAGCAGCCAGTCAGTACTATCCTTACAGGTGGCAGACTGCAGACTTGAAGTGAAGCAAGTTGAATAAATGCAGTTTTCCTTTTAGTTACATGTGTAACAAAGACACACTAGCTTTTAATTCGTTACACTTCATAGTATAGTATTCGTGTTTAAAAACCAAAAGTTGTCTGTACCATTCACTGATTTCCAGAAAGGAATAAATGAATAAATCGGTGGCCTTGATCTGAGTCTTCACTGGCAGTGTGCCAACATTGTTTTGACATGCGAGCATAATTGATGTTAGCGCTCCAGGAAGTCATATAACAGTGATCAATTCTGAAGATAGCTTCCCATTGCTATTTTATTATTTTCTATTTTCTTGCTAAAATTTAAAATGCTAATGCAAAGCTGATTTTGCACTGTTGAACACTCACAAGTTCTGTAAAAATTTGTCTCTAGTTTGACATGAGTCCTGTATTTTAAGTGTCATATTTACATATATCTAAAATAAGAAAGATGGTGTGTCTGTCCAAAATGGCCAGTTTAATATTGCATATGCAGATTTATTTCTTTAAATTTCTTCATCAGTGATCAGATGGGAATAGTTTTACATAACTCGCAGTCTGCACTTCAGTTTATTATGTTACGGTTTAGTCTATGAAAAGATGTAGTTAGAAGTCCTGTTGTGGCAAAATTCTTACCCATTAGGAAAATTATGAACTTTTTAAGCTCCTTCATCTCGTAGCCTATGTGGCTCATCTTGGTCTTTTGTAGCAGAAATATATAGCATTGTCTAAAGAATTACTGGTTTCTCAGTGGAAGCAAACGATATCCTCAGATTTATTCTGTCTCCTTTTGGTTAATATTCCCTCTGTTGCATCTGCATCTTCCCGAGGTCTCTTCTTACTTCTCCTATTGTAGTGGTGGGAACTGCAGGGCTCAATCATTCTCACAGTGTCATCCTGTCTGGCCCACTCTCGGTTTGAAAATCTGGTTGTTTTATGTGCCTCTGGAGCAGGAAAAGTGTTGATCATTCCTGCATCTGTTTATATGAGGGGTTTTTTCATGCCTTGGGTTTCCTGGACTGGTGTTGCTTTTGTTGTTAAAAATGTCAACAGTGATGTTTACTTGTTAACCTTGTAGATTCCAAGACTCACACCGACTGAGTTGGGCCTTTGAGCAGTGGATTCAGAGTTTATTGAGAGTCAGGGAACACTCCTCGAGGGGTGTCTGTGCACTTACCTCGGGAATACACACACTAGATACAGGTCTTATTGGATAGGCAGTTTTGCATTCAATGCATCAGTGTAACATCAGTCTCTCCTTGCACTTTTAGAAACCCAGCCTCTGTAAGGTTCATTCTAGTTTCATGATAGAATTGTCCTGTCTACTCCCTGATCTATAAAAAAGCGCAAGTTAGTCTGATAGTCTACCACTTCTTGATGTTTTTATTTTTATTGTTATTCCTTGGACAGGTAATGATGGCTAGAGGTTTGTGTACACAGAGCTGTCTATGAAAAATAACTTGATGTATAAATTTACTATAAGCCAGTTCTCTGTGGATTTTTTTGTGATGCTAGTGTAGTTTACCTTGCTCCGAGTGTGGAATACCTTAAATTAAGAAAATAAATTTGCTGTTAATATCTGACAAAGGAGATGCTTTCTTTACCTTGCTGAATGTAGTTGTGGTTCAGAGCTTGAAAAGCTGGAATCCAAGTTCCCTATAAATTTAGTACAGTGAGATATTGTCTTAATTTCAAAATTAATGCAAGTCTAAATTCACATTGCTGACACATGGACAATTGTTTAATCTCATTTTGTACTCAGTAGATATCTGATGGATAACAGGCAATGGAGCTTGGAGAATCACTGTGCTTAGCCTGAAACAGACATCTGAGCAACTAAATTGTGCTCTAGGCTCCACTGACTGTGACAGTAGTTTTAACATGTAGTGCACCTGTATGCACCTAAAACGTTGAGTGTCTGGAACTGAATCCCACTCTGTGTTTTCCATCACCCAAGATGCTTGAAGTGAACAGTGGGAGGATCTCCTTGTGGATCATGAGTCACCAGTGTGGATTGCCCAGCTCAGTATTGGGAACTTCTGTTTAGTAGGTTGTGCTTGTCTTTGAAAATAAGTGTGCTAATTTAATAAAAAACAGATTGGAGGACATCTTGATGCCAAAAGAGGTAAAATGCTGACACTTAAATGGTCTGTTATTTTACAGCTACTGGAGAGCACAGCTTTTCCAGGATATAGAAATTGGTGGCATCCTCACCTCTGACTCTTTCAAGTTGGATGACTACCAGTTCACGGCTCTGCGCTGGTATTGCCATTCAGAATTTGTCTACCTACCTTCTTTGGCCCTCATGTAATACATTGATGTCTGTGCTAACTAATGTATGCACCTCTTCTGTAAGCAAAGCATGGAAAATGAGTTGCCTGAACTTGCAAGTGAGAAAAAACAGAAGAGGAGGATAGTGTCCCTCTGAGGTGTCTCCTTCAGCAAGTGGTGCTTGTAATGGTCAGAGATGATGACTGAGATACTTAAACACAGATGTTGTCTGACTGCTCTCTGAGCACACACTGTCTGGTGTGTCTTGTAGGGTCCTCCATAAAACTGCTGTGATGAATTGTGGTGGGTGTATAAAAGACAGATTTGGGACTGATCTTTCTGCAGATTGTGACTTGCCATTTATCCTGGTTTTGGTGATTTCTGGGTCACTGAAACCCCATAGTCATATTTGGTTTTTAGTGCATAGGGAGTCATTTGTCCCTTCTTTTTTGTTGTTTGTCTGTTTTGTTTTGGGTTTTGTTTTTTGTTGTTGTTTTGGGGTGGTTTTGGCCAAGCAATGGCACTGATCACCCCAGCGGGCAGTCTGGGTAGGGGCCGTGTACTAGGCTTGAGACTGTTCCAGTCAAAATATTATTCTGCTGGTTTTATGTTGAGCTTGGCAGGCTTGATACTGCTGCCACCCTGACTTCTAGGACTTGTGAAATGTCTGGGTTAATTGTGACTTTGTTGTTGGGTTTTGTTGTTATTGGAAGGCTTCAGCCCTTCCAGGTTTGTCATTAAAGACAAGTGTTTACTGTGTAATGAACATGAAAAGAATTAGCATAGTGAGGATGTGAACGTACCTAGGCCAGTTTCTGTACTCGTTTGTATGTATCCGAGGGATTCAAAGGACTGGGATGCTATGATTTTGCCTTTATTTCTCATGGAAAAACTTATCTGCCCATTAAGAGAACCTAAGAAGATGGAGAGTAAAAAGCTGTCAAGTAATTTTTGCTGCATCTTGTGAAAAGTGCATGTTTTCCCAGTTCAAACTGTTGCTTTCAGCTGAGCTGGATGACTGCCTGTGGCGTGTTAGGAAACTGCAATGGCAGCAGACCACTGTGGGCAATGATATGCAGCCGTGGTCCTGTAGTTGGCCCTAGTGAAAGAAAAGATAATCTGTCCAGGCTCGGAGCACAAGAATCAAGGTATGAAAGTGCCCATCTGAAGAGATTCCAGAATCAGAAACGTACACGTATTCTGCAAACACCACTGAAACTCTGCTACATGTTTGATTACTCTTTGTAATTACTCTGTTTTGCTGACTCTACTGTTGTGAACTGTAAATATTCAAGAAATCATTTAAAGAATACATTTTAGGTTTGGTTTTCTTTGTTGTCTGTAGAGTTTTTGGCCCTGCAGGGCTCTTGTTTCCAAGCATTGTTCCTGTAAAGCAAATTTAAGAAGTAGGAGCCAGCATTTTCATGTGATGGCATTATTCCAAGGAACTGATGCTTTAGGATAAAGAGTAAATATTGTGAGGCTTGCAAAACAGTAACTGATTCATTGCTTATACCCTGCTGATTTATTCATTGTTTGAGAGCATAACTCCTCTGCTGTCTCTGCAGTTGACCTCTAGTCACATCTCCTGAGCATGAAAGAAACATGCTGTTGTTTCCAGCATCCAAACCTGAGGATAACAAATACTATATTACCAGGTACAGAAACATTCCACACAAACAACATCCTCCTCCATTCCTTTCCCCAAATTACAAGACTCCTGTGATCATTTGTAGTGCTGAGAGTTGCATCCGCTCACTGGGATAGGGAGAAGGTCCAGTGTCCTTCTGGTACAGGCAAGGCTGACACCTAGTGACCAGAGATATTTATTCCTATGGGAATTCTCTAAAGGTTTAAACTTCAAAGTTAATAGTTCATTTATTTCATCATCACTTTTGGCCTTTGTTTTCAGTGTTTCTAGTGTACTCATCCAAAGATGAAGGTAGCTTGCAGGCTTGTTCAAGCTTGATATTGGCGCCATGAAGGTTTTGCATGTAGTCTCCTGGGAGCTGTGCATTGCAGCTGGTCTGAGCAAACTGAGATGGCTGATAGCAATCAGCAGTACGTTCAGAATATGCTCCTGTTGTGTTTTTTCCGTAATAGAATCATGGCTCACTTTGCTGTTTGGATTCTCTTTGCTCATCCTGTTTTAAAGAATCCAAAATTAAACATAATGGGATATTCTCTGAGTTGCAGAATTTTCTGCTTACTGATGTCTGCTGACCAGGGGTAGCATCTTACAATGACACTGCCACCTGGAAAGCGCTACCTGCTCCATCATCATTGCAGATCCTGCTGGAAAAACTTTGTGTTCTGTGCCTTAGCAACCTGTGTTTTAAAGAGGAAGAGTAAAACCTTCTAGCTAAGACTCTGCCAGCATGCTTGTGATTTTAGTTTCATTATCTAGATTAATGTTTCAAGAGTATAACATTCTTCTCAGAATTGTGTGTGGCCTGCACCAAAAGCAGTAGCCATATAAATGTCGGGGAACAGCCCCTGCAATGTGAACCAAAGCAGTCTTTTCCTTGCAAGGATAATCATTGACTCCAAAAGTAGACTGCAGAGGTTCTCAGTGGTTCCCCATGTTAATGGGTTTCACATGAAACCCTATGCTGAAGCCCTAAAGAAGCTGCCTTGGAGTAGTCGTTGGGACTGGAGGAAATTTTTGTCTTTTAAAAGTCTTTTGTCATTTAAATTTTTCTTGAAATGTTGGAAGTTTGCTTGATTGAGCATGACTCTCTGCTGCTAGCACTGTGCTTGGCTACACAAAGAGTCAGAACTCGATGTTTTTCTGTGGCTGAGAGGAAACTTTGATTCTTCCTGAATGAAATAAGTAGGAACTTGCACAAGCCCTGTGTTGTTGAACGGAAAAGGCAGGCTTTTTTTCCTTCAGATAATCTTTTATATCTGACTCAGAACTTTACGTATGGCTCAGGTTCTGTGTCTATGGCATGTTCCTAATTAGCCCATGAAAAAATAAATGTTCTGTATTTTAAAATCTGCTGATTTTTCATCTGTTAACTGTCTCTGATAGGATTTGCCTCTGGAGAGAGGGCTAATGAATTCCAAAGGCAAAAATCTCTGTCAGAGGCAGCAGATTCCAGTCTCTGAGCAATACGAGCCTCCAAATGGCCATCATCTTTCCGTGAGTCTGGGGTTCAGGTGCCCTGACAATGTCTACACAAAACTCTTTTTTTTTTTTTTTTTTTTTTTTTTTTTTTTTTAATGCAGAATAGTCCACATCATTGTGGCCCATTTTTTTCCATCATCACAACTTTCACAGTTTTGTTCCAGGGCTGCAAGGGGCACCACCAAGCCTGACCATCCCTGCCTGACCCACTGGCCAGTGTCCTGTTCCCCTGCCTGGGGAGGTGCCAAATGCCCGGGACTGGGGCTGCCATAGTGCCCATGGCTGCCCTGCTCCTGGCTGGGGCAGAGGGACAGGACAGGCTGCCAGCTCCTGCCCTGCTGCCACCTCGCAGTGCCGACACTAGGAATGAGAATAGGAAAACTGCCCAAGCACACACACGCAGCACCTTTCTTTTTCTGTTTCTGAAAAACTCATGGTGCATTTCGGTGAGCGTCTCAATGCCGTCGCCCAGTGATGTTTGCCTGGAGGGAACGTTGTATTTTCTCACTCGTGTTTGCAGCCATCCTTGGTGTCTTTCCAGGAGCTCACAAACAAGGTTAAAGGGTAATTAATTTGCATAGTCAATTTGAATAATTCTTTTTAAAATTCACAAAAAACTGACCTCTAAACTTAAAGATAATTTCATTCACACTAAAAAGCTAATGATCAGTTATGAACAAGAGTCACAGAACAGGTAAATGTGACTTTGACCAGGTATAGGCAATAAGGAGACCTCAAATTCTTCATTTTGAAAGCTAAATATTGGGGACCCTGAGGCTTTCAATGTGATCTTTGAGTTTATAAGGAATGCAGTATAATGTGATTCCTCCTCTTTTTTTTTTTTTGAGGCAATGGGAGTTGTGTTAATTGGTCAGACTAAGCCAATTGTTTTCACTATTCCAGACCACAAGTGTAGGATTCCTGCCTTTGTTCAAAGCAGCGTTGTGGGGAAAAATAAAGTTCTCCAGTATCAAAGTAACTTCTTGTGCCTACGGGGGACAAAGCAGGGCATCTATTACAGCTCTGTCTCCATAGTTGACACTTCTGGAAAAGCTACTCAGAGCCTCAAGCAACCTGTGTAGTACACTGTCCTCAGGGACTATGTAGTCCTGTGCTGCTCTACTTACACAGGTAGCAGTAGTACCCAAGTAGCAGGTGCCCCAGGGTGGTGGCTACATTCCTCCAGCAGCATCCCACCCTGGAGATGATGGCACATGGACAGCCCCATGAAGCAGGCAGGTGCTGCCACGCCCTCCAGTGCTGTGATCTGGATGGGGAGCAGCTTGTGTGCCCTACCCTGTCCCGGATCACTGGGTCAAACTGCTTTGGAGCTGGGTTGGGAGCCGAAGGGGTGGCCTTACCCCTGGTCTAGCAAGGGGTTTGGGAGAAGTTTTTTCTCTTCTGACAGAGCTGACCTGCAAGGACCCTGCTATCAGCTGCCACTTGGTAATGCACAAAGAATTATTACAGTTCCTTTCTTTGAGTAATGGCAAGCCCAGCCAGGACAGTCCCAGGCTGAACTGCCTGCTCATGCAACCAACTATCATCACACTGAAGAAGAGACTGATCCTTCAGACTCATGTGCGTTTGTCAGAACTTCGCTTGCAGTATTGTAGGAACCAACAAGTAAGGTATGCAACTCTGGGGCTTTTCTTTTGATTTTATTGTATCCAAAACTGTAAGAGCTTTAGTGATACTTCAGACTATCCAAGGAGTGGGGCCGCTTACACATATAGTTCCTTTTTTTAATATTACAAGCTTTTCTACTAATTCACTTCGATTTTACCTGTGTTTTATTCATAATCACACACAGACACAGACTCACACAGAACGGTAGGGGTTGGAAGGGACCTCAAGAGATCATCTAGTCCAACCCCCTTACCAAAGCAGGTTCCCTTAAACAGGTTGCACAGGAAAGCATCCAGGTGGGTTTTGAACATCTCCAGAGATGGACACTCCACAACCTCTCTGGGCAGCCTGTCCCAGTGCTCTGTCACCCTCACAGTAAAGAAGTTTTTCCTTAAGTCTGTGTGGAACTGCTGGTGTTCCAGTTTTTGCCCATTGCCCCTTGTCCTGTCACTGGGCACCACCAAAAAGAGCCCGGCCCCATCCACTTGGCCCCCACATTTCAGATATTTATAGACATTGATAAGATCCCCTCTCAGTCTTCTCCAGGCTGAAGAGTCCCAGCTCTCTCAGCCTTTCCTCGTAAGACAGATGCTCCAGGCCCCTCATCATCTTTGTGGCCCTCTGCTGGACTCTCTCTAGAAGACTCCTGTCTTTCTTGAACTGAGGAGCCCAGAACTGGACACAATACTCCAGATGTGACCTCACCAGGGCAGAGCAGAGGGGGAGGAGAGCCTCCCTCGACCTGCTGGCCACGTTCTTTTTAATGCACCCCAGGATACTGTTGGCCTTCCTGGCCCCAAGGACACACTGCTGGCTCATGGCCAGGCTGCTGTCCACCAGCACACCCAGGTCCTTTTCCTCAGAGCTCCTTTCCAGCAGGTCAGCCCCTAGCCTGTACTGATGCATGCAGTTATTCCTCCCCAGGTGAAGGACTCTGCACTTGCTCTTGTTGAACCTCATCAGGTTCTTTTCCGCCCAACCCTCCAGTGTGTCCAGGTCTTGCTGAATGGCAGCACAACCTTCTGGTGTGCCAGCCACTCCTCCCAACTTCGCATCATCAGCAAACTTGCTGAGGGTGGACCCTGTCCCTACACTGAGGTCATTGATGAAGATGTTAAGACCAGACCTGGTACTGACCCCTGGGGAACACTGCTCGTTACAGGCCTCCAACTGGATTCTGCACCAGTGATCGCAACCCTCTGAGCTCTGCTGGTCAGCCAGTTCTCAATCCACTGTCCACTCATCTATCCCATACCTCCTAAGTTTTGCTACCAGGATGTTGTGGGAGACAGTATCAAAAGCTTTGCTGAAATCAAGGTGGACAACATCCACTGCTCTCCTCTCATCTACTCAGCTGGTGATGACTTCATAGAAGGCTGCCAGATTGGTCAAGCATGATTTTCCCTTAGTGAATCCATGCTGACTACTTCTGATAACCTTCTTCCAGCTGCTTAGAGATGGTATCAAGAATGAGCTGTTCCATCACCTTTCCAGGGATGGAGGTGAGGCTGACTGGCCTGTAGTTGCCTAGATCCTCCTTCTTGCCCTTTTTGAAGACTGGAGTAACATTGGCTGTCCTCCAGTCTTCAGGCACCTCTCCCATTCTCCAAGACCTGTCAAAGGTGATAGAGAGCATTTTAGTTATTGGTCCCGCCAGCTCCTTCGGCACTCATGGGTGCATCCCATCGGGGCCCATGGATTTGTGTATATTGATTTTGTTTAGACTATCCCTGGTCAGTTCCTTCTCAACCAAGGGGAAGTCTTCCTCTCTCCATACTCTCTCTCTTCCCTCTAGCATCTGGGATTCCTGAGGTACTTTTAGCTGTAAAGACTGAAGCAAAGAAGGTGTTCAGCATCTCTGCCTTCTCAGCATCTCCTGTTACCAGGGTACCCACCTCATTCAACAGCGGGCCCACACTTTCCCCAATCTTCCTTTCATTATTGATGTACCTAAAAAAGCCTTTTATGTTGTCTTTAACCTCCTTTGCCAGATTTAGTTCCAAGTGGGCCTTGGCCTCCCTAGTTGCATCCCTGCAGGCTCTGACCTCATACCTATATTCCTCCCAGGTGGCTAGACCCTTTTTCCACATTTCATAGACCTTTCCCTTCCCTTTGAGTTTTTCCATGAGCTCCTTGCTCATCCACACATGTTTCCTGCCACTCTTGCTTGATTTCTTTCTCTTAGGGATGCACCAGTCTTGAGCTTGAGGAACTGGTACTTGAATGTTAACCAAGTCTCTTGGGCCTCCTTACCTTTCAATGCTCTAGCCCATGGGATACCCCCAAGTAGGTCCCTGAAGAGGTCAAAGTTGGCTCTCCTGAAGTCCAGGGTTTTAACCCTACTTATTGGCTTGCATCTTCCACACATGATCCTGAACTCCGCCATCTCATGGTCCCTGCAACCCAGGCTGCCCCCAACCTTCACATCCGCAACCAGCCCTTCCTAGTTTGTAAGAACAAGGTCCAGAACCACACCTCTTCTTGTTGGCTCTTCCACCACCTGCATCAGACAGTTATCCTCCACGCGTTGCAGGAACCTCTCAGACTGTGTATGCCTGGCTGTGTTGCTTTTCCAACAAACATCAGGGTGATTAAAGTCCCCAGTGTAACTGGATTCATCGTACACTTGAAAATATGAAGTACAAAGACATTTCATAATTTCAGTCAGAGCCAAAATTAAAGTTAAATGAAAGTTAAAGCTAAATGTACATGTTTGATCTTAGTTCTTCTCTTGACTCAGGATGTCTCACCACTGCACATTCACTTGGGTTTTACACAACCGTGTTCTAAAAATGCCAGCTAATGAAATGTTAAGATTTTACACTGATAAAGGTTGGTTGGTTGCTGGGTTTTGCTTTTGATAGGAAACCATAAGGAAATGCACAATTCTACATTGAAATACTATAGAGGAGAGACCTTTGAGTTTATATCTCTATCCAGTAATATTCTTTATCAGAAGAAGTCAGCTGTTTGTGATCTTTTCTGCTTATGGTGTAACTGACTCCTTTTTGAAACAGGAATTCTTGAAAAAGCCTAATTCCATTTTCCTTTAAAAGCTGATATTCCTAGCATATGATGGCTTCCTATCATAACCTCGTACAGTCAGAAGCTGATTCCCTTAATCATATTCAAGGGATGCTACAGTCAAGTTTTCCTGTGGTTCAGTCTGATTTCCTAAGGAAAGAAGTTGTGTACAACAGACACATGCTTGCCTGGCTGTGTGTCTGCTTGGTTCCCTTGCCATTTCTGTTGAAACCTTTCGAACTGCTTCAGCTCAACTTGATGGGGGAGTGGAAGTGCCAAAGAGAGAAAGGTCCCACAAGCCCTGTGAGGACAAGCAGCTAGACTAGGAGAAGAGGCTCCTGGGTCCCCACTGATAGACAGGCTTAAATGTGAATTCTTGTTAGATACCAGCAAATGCTGCTCCCAGACTTCAGCTAGAGAAGCCAGGCTTCAGCGGGGGTGCTGCTCATCGGCCATGGGCGAGGACACGTGTCTCCTGCCCCTAGTGTGTTTGAAAGATGCACACAAAGGTACTGACTGGAGAGCGAAATGATGAAATTGAATCCACAAAATATCCAGTATCTTGTCAGAACTAAAATAGAAACATTTTTTCCCAAATATTTTTCAGTCACAGCAGACTTCATATTGCTTGTAACAGTAGTGGGAACAGCACTTTCAATTGCAGTGTGATTTATATGAAATTTACAGCCCTTTAAGGCTAGAAATATTATAATTAGAAACGTCTGCTTTCACATCAACAGGTCTAAAACTTTCAAAACTATTCAAAGTGTATTTAATACAAATTCAGTTCAGTTAAGTTGTATTTTTATACACTGCTTTGGTCCAGTTTTGTCTCCATTTACACTGCATTTTTTTTTTGCTTGCCTTTCCTAAATAAGATAGTCGGATTTTGTTGATTGACGTCAGAAACAGATAGCTGTAGAGCACAAATAATACAGAGAATAAGAAAGATTGGTATTATCTTAGGAGAAGATTTTTATTAATAAAATAATTTCCTAATTTTCTGTGAGAAGACCATTCACCCTTATGCCATGTGTGACTTGGCAGTGACTTATTGGTCACTCAGGAAAACATGAAGAACAATGTTTTCGTAAATTTATTTTGCAGTTGTAAATTTTCAACCTGCCTAAAAATTTTCTCTTCTTTCTTTGCTACTAGTTTTCTTTGGGAGAGGATCTAGCTCCTTTTCTGCCCTGGCTGGAGCTGGGAGAATACACCTGCCTGTGTGACTCAGCGGGAAACTGGGAGGTAACAGCTATGCATGGGGCCAGCAGAGCTGCTGTGTGTTTCACTGCTCAAGGGAGAGGTTGGCTGGTATTTCCTGGCATCTCCCAAGAGGATTTAGCCACCAAAATATGCTTATTACTTAAAAACCAGCACCAATACTAGCTGCCTCCCATGCCTGCAAAGGCCAGGGGTGAGGAGAGGGTCTCCAGTTTGCAGCTCTGTTTTTGAGCCGTGTGGGTTTTGTGCCATCAGTGAATAAGGTGGTTGATGGGTGTTTCTTTCTGACACTGATCACCAAAATGCATCTCGCTTGTTTAGGAGTGCAAGTGAAAAAAAATGAAGAGTGTAAGTGGAGACAGGTACAAAGCTGGAACAAAGCAGTTTGCAAAAATTCAATTTACATGACTGAATTTGTGTTTAATCCACTTGGAATAGTTTTGCCCATCACGGTGGTACTCTGCAGAGCTTTGTGAGTGTGGCCGTGTCCATGGCTATGGGCAGGAAGATGCACACAGAGTTATACAGCCAGAGCTACAGCCCTCACCTCCACCGCCTTACCAGTAATTCGGATTAAGGCTGAAGTGAGTGTGGGAGGGGTGCGCGCTCCCCACATTTAACGCACAAAACCCCGGCAGAAGGACAGGCAGGCAGTGGCCGCTGGAGGGAGATCTCACCCCGGCCCGGGGACGCGCCCGGCTCCCGCGGCTCAGCGGGTCCGCTCCGCTTCTGGGTCAGGTACCGAGATTAAAAATCTGTAATTTGGGAGGAGAAGTCTCGGTGGTGTTCTGAAGCCGGAATATGTCAAAACGTGCTTTGTGCCAAAAAAGTGCTGTTTAAAACGATTGGAAATAGCCCCAGACGACTTTTTTGTAATTAATTGGTCATGAAAGCTTTTAACGCTTTCAGTCATGCGTGGAGATTAATGAGGCAACAACTTCAGGGGGAAGGAAAGAAGAGTTTTGAAAGATAATGGTTATAAATGGGAAAGCCACTACTCTATTACCTTTACATTTCCTGGTGTTAAAAACTGCAATCTTTGAGGATATCTGTAAGTCAGAAATGGTAAGATGAATACTCTCATTGCACTGAACTAATGAAGTGGTGATGAAGCCTTTTTAAGATTATCAGAAAAAGAAGTACTAACAATACAATAAGCAAAGATGTCTTGTAAAGACACTTTTTCTTCTCTTAATAGATTTAAAAGGTGATGAAAACTGTTCCAAACATATCATGCTTGATGAATACTTTCCAAGGGCTTTAGAATTACATTATGCTACATCACTCTACAGACAGCCCCACTGAGCTGCTTATGAAATTACTATTCAGTGGGAGCAATTTTATTCCTCCAGTGCTCTGCTTACAAATTAAAAAACTGAAAATATGCTGAGACTTAGTCTTCCAGGTGGGAAAGCAGCACCAAGCAGTTAAATACTGGAACAAGTAGCCTGGGAAATCGGATTCAATACAAATACATAGCATTTTCTCATTAATTTCTGTAACCAAAGTGTTATGGGAAACCAATTTTGTGACATGCAGTCCATGTTTGTAACATGGCAAGAGGCACTGTAAGTGTCCTACTGAAAAGGAAAAAGGCATCTATTCTCCTTTTCACCCTAAAATCAAGCAATGTACAATTCTGTGGACTCAAGCATGAGGTGGCCTATTCCAGGTTCTTTTGTATCACAAAAAATTAGAGCAGTATATTTCTGAATTATAGCTGTGTCACCTCCTGGTTGTCAATAAGCAATGTTAAGCTAAGTCATAAAGCAAACTATCTTACTTATACTATTAGTGAGTTACTTAATTCCTCTTCACCTTGCATTCAGTAAAGATATGAATGTATAGTGAAGTAGGGTATTCAGGTTTCCTCAAGCTTTGGAAATTTTTAGCATAGTGTTGGAACACAAGTGTATTGGGAAGGACTATCTTGTTTTTAACTCTGCTGTGGACAAGATTTTCTGGTTTGAGTTTTGGCAGTCTACTGGCTCCATAAACTCTGATGCTTTCCTGAAGTATCCTATTGTCAGATACCTTGTTAGATGGGAAGTTTTGACCACTGCTGACATGGGAAGTTTTCCATTTTCTTCCAGAAAGCACAGCAAGTGCTTCAAAACTGGTTGTCCTCAACTCTGCTGATTACACCCCTGAGGAAACAAGACAAATGTGAAGGAGAAAACCAACCTATGTAAGATTAAACAACAATCACCGTTGTCTTCCCCTCATGCCCCAACATAACATCTGTGACATGTTAGAGATCACTCGCAAAAGAGATCTTCCACCCACAACACAACCAGACTGAGTTTACTAACTTCAAAAATCTTCAAAAGCAAGCACCATTTTCCTTGTCTTCAGTCTTTCTCCATATGTGCAACGTGTAGTAGATGCAGTGATCAAAAGGATTATATAGCTTATTCTGCTCCTTTTTGATATAAATACTCATTTGCCAAAGTCAATAGATTAACTTTCTCCCATCATGTACCCATGGAGTGATGAGCCCAACTCCAACCCAAGACCTCTTTCCTACACGTTCACTGGATAAAAGCTTTTCCTCAAAGTTTATCTTGGATTTTCAGTGGACGTTTTGTGATTAAATTTTGCTAGTACAAGCAGAGAATCAGTATCAGTGGGTTTCCTCTTCTGCATGGCATGAAGAACAGATTCCTTAAAATTTCTGTCATGTGTAAAGGCAAAAATCACTGAAAGGTTTGTTGACTGCTTGCACCTTATGAATTGCATTGAGCTTCAGGAGACAAGAAACCTTGGATCATTCTGGAACAAGGTGAACTAAATTGCTTAAGAAGCCCCTTTAACCTCTATGCCTCTTAATTGTGAAACTCAAGTGCACAACTAAGGTTGGATGATTTTATTTCTCATCAAAAATAGCTCTAATTTACACAACACAGTCATGAGCAATATCAGATCGAACCTGGTCCATGAACTAAGCCGAGATCTTACTGCTCAATTGCTCTGTTCAAGTGCGGACAAGAAAATAAAATCCTCTTTATTTCAGAGCTGTCCTCTGCGTTTCCATAGGTTTTGCGATGCTGCACAATGGATGGAGACTCAGAACAGAAGCACAAGGGCAGGTTCAGCTACTTCTGAATTTAAACCTTCCTCTGTGCAGAGTGTCTCGTAATATAGAGAAAATCTTTGCTGAGGCAATCTTCTACTTATTTCAGGATCACATGAACTGGCAGAAAATGTCCTAAGCTTTGTTCCTAGCCCTCAGTTTGACAAGCTGTCCAGAGTCAGAATAACCCTGGCCTCATACTTCTTCCTAGAGTCTCCTGCTGAGTATAAAATATGGCTGTCTTGCAGTTTGAATAAGGCTTTTAGTGTGCCATGGGATGTCACGGTCCACAGAGATGGAATACAGTGTTCTGCTTGCTGAGAAACAGAAAAAAAGCTAACCAAACTGGTTTCTTCCTCCTGAGTACATAGTGACGGACTGGAAATTCAGTCACTGAAACTAAAAATATCAGTCTTGATCTCAAAAAAAAAAAAAAAAAAAAAAAAAAAAGAGCGAGAAGTATTTGACAGATGGATTTAGTCTTCCCTCAGCACAAACATCTATTTACCACTGAAAGTTTGGTGAGTACACTGAGGCCAAATAATGTGGTGTCATCTCCCAGTGCATCATTAACAAACTTTGGGGTAAGGCGGATGTTATTTCTTTGAATTAAGCCCTCCAGGAGGGCATGGTCAGAGCTCTTATAGAAATCATGCTGTTTTAAAGGTTTTACATGGCTGGGGGAAAAAGAAAAGTTTATCTGAGAATATAAAGAGAAACAATTCTTAAAAGCAGGGGTTTGTTCTTCCCCACTGCTACGCTTAAAGGAGCTGAAATGCTGAACCCCCTCGTCCTCACACCTCTGCGTACAGGCACAGACTGCTCTGATCAGGCCAGTTAATCATTTCTGTGGTGGTGCAAATGTCTATGACTACAGAAGGACTTCAGGAACAGCAAACAAGGAGTGCAGCATCAAACATCTCCAGTACTTCTGAGTATTCCTACAGGTTTGGTACTGCCTTTTTCTCCTTTCTTCATCCTGACACAGTGCTGTTAGTTGCAGGGCAAGACGAGATGTGAGACAGGTTTGTTCTGTCCAGCCCTGATGAAGACTTGCCTGTGGAAATGGCCACTAGCTGACGATGGGATTTCAGAAGCAAAATAAATCAGCATTGCTTTGGGTTGAGTTTTGTACAAAGGACAGGAAACCTGCTCAGAAAGTGCACGGTGAAGGCTATGGCTGCAGGCTTTGTGCTTAAGTGCTGGAGTATGTGGAGGAGCTGGTGAGACAGCTTAAAGATGCCTTCTGGAAATCTTTGCTCTCTCTCTCTGCCTCTACCAAGGAAGACCCTGGCACAGACCTGATTCTGAAGATAATATTACTTTTCAGAATTCTTTTGCTTCCAAGACAACACTGAGCTGTATTTTCTTCCAAGCTTTGCAGCATGCTTTTTTAACATGTTGGACTCAACTGAGGCTAGTTTCCATTTTAATAGATGTATTTTCCACAGGAAATTAATGTATTGTTTCCCCAAAGCTATTTCAGTCTCTAAACTTCACTGCAGTTTGCCCAGTTGCACATTATTTCAGCCAGCCAAGCAAATCTAGTGCCCCTGACAGTCCTCGTAGTAGTTTTAGCCAGGGGAATTGTGTCAGGCTCGGATTTAATACTTTGATCCTCCAAATGAGAGTAGCCTGCAAGAGATGTAGGGGCTGAATACCCCGGTGCTTTTTCTCAAGGAAACCTCCTTACAGAGAGTGTATGATGTTTTCCTGATTCTTGTATTGGTTCTCTGACTGTATGTGTATTGGGGTAGCTATAGATACCAGGATATATGGTATATATGGACTGCATGTGTATCATGGTACCTTTCGATACTAGTACACTCTGCCTTTGACTGTGGATTTGTATATTTTTAAGAGTATTTTCTGTCAGAATGGTTGTTTTTTTTTAAATTAGCATGGGTAGTTTGAATTCTTCCTTTTCTCAGGAGGCATTAATAAAATCGCAGCGGGGGCACAGCTTCACTTTTAAGGTGGCAAACTCTTGCAAGTGACAACGATACCTTCCCTGAGCCATTCTCTGTCGAGATGACAAGTAGCTGGCGGCTGTCAGGCCCATGTAGGAAATCTCCACAGAGGCACTGAGAATGTTTATTGTAGGGAGAGAACTTTTGCCCTGTGAAGTCACCTCCTACTAGTCACCAGTAGGTTTCTGATATTCTATCACAGGAAATTCCTGGTGGACCACAAAAGCAATCCCCTGAGTCCAGCTGCTGGGGGGGAGAAGCAGTGCACCACACCGCCAGCTTGAGCCTCAGCCTCCAGTGTGGGGCAGAGCACCTGTGCCCTGCAAAATGCAAACTCTGTGCTCCTCAAACAATGTTAAAATGAACTATACAGGGGGGCAAAGGTCAAGTGAACCATTATTGTGCTGCATTTTATGCAAACAAAAAAAATGTATTAGAGGATGTGCTTTGTATTGTAACAAGGTACTGTAAGATTATATTTAGGCTTCATGTCTTTGAAGCCCTTGGTAACACAACTGTATAATCACAGCTCTTGATGTTAATGAGGAAGTTATATTATAAGGTACTCCATCTAACTGGGAACAGTGTAGGAAGAATTAATAACCTTCAGGAGAGCATAAAAACCAGCTATCAAGACCTCAAAAGCTAGCTGTACATTCAGGTGAACATACATACACACATTTCTGCAAAGGAGAAAAAGAAAGATAGCAATTGGAAATCACTTTTCTACCTTTGAATGCAAAGGCCTTGCTTGTCAGATGCCAGTTCTTTTTCTCGTACAGCTTGGAGGTAAGAGCCCTCATTAATACTCTGTTTTCCTTTGCTTTTCTGCCAGAGTTTCAGGTATTCAATCACAGTAGCTACCTCAGTAAGTGAGCAAGACTGCATGAACCTTTATTTGCATCAGTTAGTCCACAACAGGGAAACAGCCTTGGAAAGATGAGCACCACGTGTGTATTTGGATGCTATAGGGCTGTGTGTCCTTTAACTAAAAGGCATCAAACTCTTCCTTTCTTTTACAGATAGGGATGCTGTGAAAACAAAATACTGACCCTTGCTAAAAATAGATTACATGCTTCCACAGAGCTGCTGTTAGCTCCTAACCAATGGCTGATTTAATCTGCCTGCAACCTCAGGATGAGGTTGAAAATCTGGTGAAAAGGACATGCTCTGGGGCTTGCAGGATTTTGATGCCACACTCCTTGTTTGCTGCTCCTGAAATGCTCCTCTGTTCATTGGCTGTTGACCATGCCATCACTGACTGGCCTCATCAGAGCAGTCTGAGCCAGAGTGCAGAGGTGCGAGCAGCAGGGACCCAGCTCTTTAGGTGTCAGCTCCTTTAACCAGAGCAGTGCAGTGGAACAAAATCATGCTTTAAGAGGTTGTGTGTTTTGGTGGTGGTGGGTTTCTTTGAGTTAATCTCCTTTTTTTGCAAAGAATATTTTGGGGAGGCGAAAACTACCTGTGGCTGATCATAAGCACTGTGGTAGCAGCAACTGTACCAGCTCTTGCAAACCCAGAGCATGTAGTCTCTAGGCCTAGGAGGAAGGAGGACAGTGTTATAAAGATGTTCTCCAAACATACCCATGTGACTTAGAAGTGTATACACCATTTCTGCAAAGTGACTTACTGAGAAGTGATGGGCTGGGTAGGGCCTGTAGAAAAGTCAGATGGGCATTTTTGAAAACTGTACCCCTTATTTTAAAAGAAAGGAAAACGTGAGGCAATTGCAGCTGATTCAGCATCCGGCAGTCTCAGCCAAGTCATATTTTACCTCTTCCCTTCCCTCCTTGCACAAAACTTCCAGGAAAACCTGCAAAGAAAAGGCATATGTGGGTAGGAGGAGACCTGCTTTTAATTTCTGTACCTCCTATTCAACACAATGCCACACAATGCACAGGATGCGAATATCCCAAGGCACCTTATACAATACAAGTAACAAAAGCACACACACATGTACAAGAAAGGGAGGAGCAGCAAACATGACAGGGTTATAAAACAAAATGCAGGTAAAGCTGTCTGTAAAATGTTTATGTAAAGGAAACTCATGAAAAGTCATCTTTATAAAGGAGAAAGCGGGGAGCTGAAGAAATATTCAGGTGATCACAAGAATTTGCTTTCCATTTCAGAGCAGCATTTAACCAGTTTTCTCTGTTGTGTTGAACATAGTGACTAGATCTGCATTATCAACAGAGGAAAAGCCTGGTGCAATGTGTCCTCAGTGCAACGTCCACTGATGCTCCTATGATACTATCTATAAAGCGACCTGGAGCCAGCACTGAGTCATTTAATGGCTGTAATGATAGCAAGTAGCAATTGCTGTGATTGGAAGCATATCATGGCTATTCCTAGTTTCCCTTTCTTCTGGCAGCTGAGGAGAGTGTATGTAGGAGCTGCTCACTCCTACAGACCCACCACCTCATCTGGTTAAAAGAGGATGTTCAAGGGACAGGACCAAAGCCACTATTCTGATGAAGTGTTGCGAAGTATTTGGAAAAACACCCAGCATTAAGGCTACTGTCAGGATGAAATGAGTGCATCAGAACCTGGTGAAAGAAGTCTAAGTTTTATTCAACCCTCTTGCTGATGCACTGCTCTAAATTTCTACTAGAAAGACAGTATTGTGGGTGAGGCACCTGGAGCCTTGGTGACCTACCCCTGCTTGCAGGCTTAAGCACCAGTTATTGGTAAACAAGCTAAAAAAAATCTACAAAAAACCCATGTAGCCTTGAAATGTTTGCAGCAAGAATGCGTTCTGTGTTTTCAAACAGGAATAAAAGCAAAATACTTTAAATAAAAAGTGAGAGACAAGATCTTTACATATTATTAAAAGGACTAGTTTTTTAACTTAGACAGCTTCATACGTAGATAGGAAACACTAGATGATTTTTATTCACAACAATGTTAGCTGGAACATCAAAATAAAATGTGAACATACAGAGGCAGAAAGGAGAAACTGGAGGAAATTTAAGTGGGATATAGCCATGAATCACTTCTCCCTGTGGAATGTGGTCACTGGAGTAACTTATTACACCTTACTCCCATGTTTAAGAAAAAATGAAGTTAGCAATTTTTATTACATTTGCATGTTGATGGACAGCTGCTATCGCTATAGTGTAACTGTCATGAGCAAATAGGATCATTTTCAACATCTTGGCTGCCTAATTCTGAATCAAAAAAAAAAAAAAAAGAGCAATACAAAATTCTCTCTTGATAGAGATTTGGTTACCACATCAAATCCACCCTTGAGATAATGTTACTGGTAAATGCACTAGGAAGAAGGAAGAAGAACAAGAAAAAAAACAGAGAAATCTTTCTCATTATACAATGAGGCAAGGCAGAGATTTTGTGAGGCTCTTGAAATCCTGATCAGTGGAACTAGATGGCCCAGACCCATCAGCAGTCATGGCATAGCACCTGCGCCTTTCATGGGTTACAGAACTGCAACTGCTGTGCTACTTAAAGCTACATGAAAATTTTCTGTAAAGGACACGTGCTTACTGTATCACTACTCCTTTATATTGCACTCTAGTTTTTTTATTTTGTTTTTTCTTAAAAAAAATGAAGATGAACAAAGAAAGGGTTATCTTAGCTGTGTGTAGTGGTATCTTCTACAGAAAAAAGGTATTTAGGGCCTGTGGATGGTACATATGAAAATGATTTTGCACTAGTTAAGTAAACGTTACTTAAATAATTAGTTTACCTTTTGTGTGAGTTTATGCCTTGTAACCAAAGTTTTGTGTTTTAATGAGAGACTGGATAAATAAATAGCCCCTCCTTCAGAAGGGCCCAGCCCAACTCCCCAGCAAGCTCCTCGCCTACTGCTTGTGTCCGGTTCCCACACAGCTCTGCAGAACCTGGCCCTGGCTTGTACCTTGTAATCCTGGCCAGCTCAGGAAAAGGAGTCATTTCTTGCCTGGACATTGGACTGAGTGGTAAAAGTGACCAAAAGTGAATCAGTAGGTTAGTTCCAGTAAGTGATTTCATTTTTCTTGTGTTTAAAAAAATTGACTTGGCTGAATGCCAGTGATTTGCCTAGAAAGACGTTGAAACAGAAATGATGCCTGTTCTGTGAAAATTAGCTTCTACCATGCACCAATACCCTTTTAGTAGGTTCTAGTCTCTATAAGTGTGCACTTATAAATCTATGTTTTTATAGTAAAATAGCTCCCAAAACTTATCTCATGGGTACTCTGCGTATAGTTTTCTTGCAGAAGATAGAGCTATTATCTGTGTGTGAAGTGTTGATATATTTCCAGTCATCCAGAATTTGGATAAGTGGTTAAATGCAGAGTCAGTTTTTGGAGGGCCTTGGCTTTCAGATGGGGATTGGATAGACTGAAAGAAAAAATATATTTGCTTACCACTAAACTTTTCTGCAGTTTAAAATTATTCCTGTTTGCACTGGTGAAACCAAGACCTTGTGGGGGGACTAGAGCAGTTGGTTTTTGTGTATGTAAAATCAGAAAGACTGAACCACCGTGAAGTAGCCCTGAGACATGAGGCCAGGGATTTAAGGAATATTCCAAGAGTCTGACTTGATCAACAGGCCCCACCTGGAGTACTGTGTCCAGTTCTGGAGCCCCCAACACAAGAGAGACATGGACCTGTTAGAATGAGTCCAGAGAAGGGTCATGAGGATGATTCAAGGGCTGGAGCTCCTCTCCTATGAGGAAAGGCTGAAAGAGTTGGGGCTGTTCAGCCTGGAGAAGAGACGGCTCTGGGGAGACCTTATAGCGGCCTTCCAGTACCTGAAGGGGCTACAGGAAAGCTGAGGAGGGACTTTTCCTAAGGGCAGGCAGTGACAGAACAAGGGGAAATGGCTTTAAGCTGAAAGAGGGAAGGTTTTGATTAGATATTAGGAAGAAATTCTTCCCTGTGAGGGTGGTGAGACACTGGAACAGGTTGCCCAAGGAAGCTGTGGGTGCCCCCTCCCTGGAAGTGTTCAAGGCCAGGTTAGATGAGGCTTTGAGCAACCTGGTCTAGTGGAAGGTGTCCCTGCTCATGGCAGGGGGGTTGGAACTGGATGATCTTTAAGGTTCCTTCCAACCCCAAACATTCTATGATTCTGTGATTCTATGAACAGTGTTTTGGCTGCTCTGTAGAGGAGCTGAACCTCTCGTTCATGGGCTACAATACCAGTGAACTACTTTAAGCAAATCTTAGCTTGCTGAGCAATTAATCCATTTATTTTCCATATATCTACTTTTGAACAGCAAGATAGCCTTCCTCTGCACAGAGTACAAGCTAAATTTGATCTTCTGTCCTGTAATTCCATCAAATTCCAAGGGAAAAAAACCAAAAACAAAAACAAAAAAACCCTCAAACAACAACAAAACCAAGCTATAAAAAGCTGAGTAAAATATCTAAAACCCATGTAATAAAAAGCTGACACATTTCATTAATCTTGAGGAGACAAAAAGTATTCTATTGGGGTGACATGTATAGAAAGGAGGAAACGTCATGTGAGCAAAGGTACAAAGAGAAGCTTACTGAGATCTTTGGAGTGTAATAAAGCATAACCCAACCACAGGTGAGTTCTTCACAACATGAAACAGATCTGACATCCCAGTGTTTCTCTGGCACACACAGAAGTCTGATGCTCTCCCTGACTAGATACTGTCTCATAGCACAAATGAACAATAATCACCAATATTGACAGCCTCAGCCTGGCAGGGCAGGGTGAAATTGGTCCAAACCCCAAACCCTAATTTTGTGTTTAAGACTTCTCTTTCATTTCATTTCAGTTTGCTCCAGAACCACCAATGCAAACATCTCAGTTTTTGTGAGTTGTTAATACACAGAACCTCAACTCAAGATCAGAGCCACCTCTTTCCCCTCTTCTTGTCTGCATGGGGTTCCATCAGAATCTCACCTAACAGTGACAACAGTGATATTTGCTTTCAGCTATCTCTTAATAGTACCTTCAGAGTAGAAATACGACTTTGGCAGCTTGTGACCAATATTCAGTTTTGATTCGTATTTGTTTTTCCAACTAATCACCGCCCCACCCACCCCCCCAAAAAAAAACAACCAAAACCCACCAAACCCAAATCCCTTCTATTTCTACCCCACCACTGCGGCACAAACATGTCAGACAAGACGATATATTTTTCTAAAGCTGTTGGTAAAGGATCATGCACTCTTATGCTTTGGAAAAATACACAACACAACGGAGTTTTGTGCTTGTGCTGATTGCTATGAGGAGAAAGAAGCAAGTGACCTTCTTACTGAATTCTGCATCTTCCAGGAGTAAAGTTTATTTTAATAGCTATGCTGTGAATTTGAATCCCCTTCTTCGATCTTGAATAATTAATCTTGGGAAGGTGGGATAAAAACACCAAAGTATGTCTTAACTGAAGGTGGTGAGTAAGGACTACTCTGTTTTTAATACAGGTTTTGTCCAGGCAGCTTCCTATCCAATTGGCATTCTCATATTTATATCATTAGGAAACAAAACAAAAAATCACAGTGTCTGAGTGTTTGAACAAGACTTGTATGTTATTGTCTCAGTGATAAAGTGACTCAGTGCAGCAGGAATGCCAACTATGAGGAGAGGAATTCTTACATCCCACCCAAGGGAGTAAGAGGGAATCTCTGGCACATCCCTGTGCACAGTCAAATGCCAGACAGCTTCCAGCTGCTGGACACAGACTTAAAAGTGAACTACAAAGCAGAGGAGAGCATGGGTGTGTGTTTTGTTTTGACTGTGCTCTGGTGCACAAAGGAGAGCTAATTTTCCTAACAATTTTTTTTTTTTTCCTTCTCTGCTTGTGTTTCTTTTGCTTGTTTGTTTTTTAACATCATGAATTTGAGGTTTGCTTGTCCCTGGAAGACTCTGTGACTAAGCTGAAATAATAATAATATACGAGTGAAAGGTGAGAAATCAAAGGGAAAGGATTTAGTGGTGGACTTGGTAGTGTTAGGTTAATGGACTCAATGATCTTAAGGTTCTTTTCCAGCCTAAATGATATTATGATTTCTGCAACGGGGGCAGTGCCAGCATTCCTCAAAAGGTACAGCACATAACTCAGCCCTCTCTGCCATCATTAACATCATTAACACTGACATCTGAAGACTAAGTTTCCTGGCCGTGTACCTGTAGAGTGCTGGGGTGGCCAGTTCTGCATACTGACAGCCATTAAGTACTATGCTGGATCTGTAAGGCATTTTTTATTCATGCATCCTGATGCTGGACAAAAGAAATGAGCTCTTTTTGTACCTTTATAAGGATCTACTTTCACCTTCAGAATTCTTGTAGTTGAGTGTGCTTGATTTTTCCCTCTCTGCTGCTTGCCCTGCACTAGAAACACTAGATTGCATTTAGGGAAGCTGCAGAGACCACTACATGCAGAGTAGGTCTTCTGCATTGACCCTGCCACTGCAATGCTCGACTTTTCTGTGAGGCACATCACCACTTTGTGGGTGTTAGACACCATCTCACATTCTCTCTGTATTTTTCCAGCCCCAGAAAGAGGATGGCCCCAAGCACGATGTCCAGCTACAGGTCCTCACTAGACAAATAGAAGCAGAGTACTGGCATCTGTAGTGCCCCTGCTAACTCCTGGTGTGCTGAGCACAGGGTTGCGTGAGAGGACCCATTAGAAGGGCCCTGGGGGCAGATGGCTGAAAGGGACAATTCAGTCCTACACCGCAATAGCTGCCCACCAGCCCATATGGACCACAGGTGAAGCATGCAGCTCTAGGCATGCAGCCACATGCTCTTCTTGTTGGCTCTTTGTGGAGACACCACGGGTATGTCTGTTCCCTGGGACCCAGACTGCCTGCATAAGAAGGAAGTGTGGATGTGGATGATCTGGGAAGTAGCAGCCACCACCTCCAGATTGCCAAGGGGAAGAAAGCCTGGACAGGTGCCACTGGGGAGGAACCTCTCCCAGAGTTTTTCTTCCTGCAGCTGTGGGTTGGTTAAGGCCATCAGGTGAGTGGTCATAGGCTTCTCCTGCAGGTCAGTGCACTGCTGCTGCTGGGCGAGACTTAGAAAGTTAGCTTGATAGAAGTGTGTGTGCCAGAGCAGCAGGAGTGAACAGTTCTGTTGTAGGTGCTGGACACCTTCATGTAAAGAAGAAATTCCTTGGACAGACCCTGGGGCAGCTGATACTGGTGCCTTACATCCTAGGGTAGGCACCAGAGCCTGTAGCACCAAGCAGGTTAGCAGGGCATCACTATGTTGAGATAGTGACATGGATTTGGCTCATATGTGAGTTTTGGAGCCAGGCTCAGTGCACGTGCCAGTGGGGATGTCTTCTGACAGCTCTCTGTTCCTTTTTTAGGGCTATCACTATTGCTTCACCTCTTGAATTATAAACTAAGTGCCCAGGGCAGGGGTGAAGCCATTTCTCTTTGCAGTATTGCCTGGCAAGGTGATGGAAGGTAAGAAAGAACAGCAATATACAAACCTAGATTTGGAAGGGACTTCTTTGGCCTTTATTTTAGGCCCCCGATCTCCCAGGGGAGAACATCTTTCCAGCTGATGTTCAGTTTCTCTGGGGGTACATAATGAAAGCCATAATGAAAACAAAGACATTTTGGTGATCCACTTTCTATGCCAAAAGAGGATAGATGAAAAGGTGATGCAAACTCACTTTAAAGAAAAAAAACATTAAGAGGGCTAATCAGTCTCTGTAGCCTTAGGCAAAATAATTTATTATCTCTTTCTGTGTCGTTAGTGGTAGGTCAGAGCAGTACACTTAAGGATAAATCTGTCCACAAAACCCTGAAAACCATCTCACAGAAGGGATGGCAGATTTAGCAATCCATAAGTGAGCAGTGTCTGAGCTGGCTCAGCAATTTCATGAGCTAGGATTGATTAATACTTCTTTCTAATGCTACCTGTATGAAACAAACAGACCTTTTCCATTTCATGTGGTGGCCATTCATTTGCCATTAGTTTAATAGCAAATTTGAGCTTTCCTACTTCCTAAGTACTGTCTTTATTTTCTGTTGGCTGTCTGTGGGTTTTGCTGTTTTGTGTACCTCCAGATACAGTGCATCATATCCCAATTATTTTTTTAAACAGTGCTTTCAGGAAACTTGCAGATCACCTGGGGGGTGAGGCCTATTGTAGAATTCCCAAACTTTCAAAATCCTTGTATTTAACCACTGTTTGAGTTTTCAATCTATTGGCCGTGAAATTGTTCAGAGTTTTAGCCTTGCTCCTAGAGTGAATTGATTTTTGATCTTTATTGCTCTGTACATCTGCCTAATTCTGATTTTTCTCATTCTAATTTAATACCTGATATAATATGAAGTCCTGAATACCAATGATGCCTCATTAATAGATTTTTTTTTTTCCTTCCTGTACTTGATTTCAGCTTCGGTATGGTAACTGTGGGCGACTACTTCTCATCACTGATTTGGCAGTCCATAGTATTGGTTGCCACATTCAACTGACAATGTATCTATATTTTTTGAAGATGTTAATCAGTTGTATGGTCACTAGTGACATTTGTAACTAAAAACGTTAGGGCTAGAGTGATGAGGTAAAGGACACACTTCCTAGTGTCCTATTGTTTTTCAGTGCTCAAACTTACCATTAGTGGTACCAAACCCATTATTTCTTCCAGGTATACAGCATTATGTAATTGAGTAATTGTATTAAGGGAATACTAATTTAAAAAAAATAATTTATTAACATCATCCAAAAAGAAGCTATTGAACAGATAGGTGTCTGCTTTGCATGGTGGGGAAAGAATCATGTCCCCAAATGAGAATGACCTTAATTTTTTGAAATCCAAAATATATCTCTCTGTCATATCCCTTTGAATTTGATTCAGCTGTTTCTTTATTTAGTTTGCAACCATATTACCTCATCCCAAGCTGGCAAGGTTGGGCCACCTGGGAACCCATGGGTGCTCCAGGAAGTGTTGGTGATTCAGTGTAGTTAGTGGCATGTTGCCCTCTGAGTCACTGTGGAGAAGCCCTTCATCACTGCACCATGGGCACTGTCTGCTGGAGAAGGCATCTTTCAGATGAGGTATAAAATTGATCTTTGGAACACCAGTGTGTTTTCCTACTGGAGAGGAAAAAAATGTTAAACCTAAGGACTATTAGTCTCTGTGTGTTTCAGCATTTCTCTTGAACTACTGAAACACATCTCAGCATGTTGTTCAGTAGCTTCTCTGTTCTAGCTTGAGTTAAAGGCATTTGTGAAGTGTGAAATTATTCACAAATGTCTAATACTCCTGTGAGTGCATTTACTTGCAAAGCATTTGAGGGTTTAGCACTATTCCAATAAGTATCATTTAAGTTGTAAGGATATACAGGGTAAAAAGGTTTGTCTTTGAGCTAAGTTTAACTAATATACTAATGAAGCCCAAACAATATTCCTTTTAATCAAGGCAATACCCAAGGGCTCAGATTTTAAAATGTGGTTCCTAACTGGGCTGCTGTAAACAAATGTCATAAATAGGTAACAGAGCTCCTTTCTGCATATATTCAGTAATGAGCGTGTGCCAAAAATGTGAATATCCCCAGCATATCTCAGAGTGGCTGCCACAGCTTACCCTCCAGTTAGCTTTTGCAAATGGTGTCATTTTTCATAGCATCTTCTGATTGCTTTGCTCATAAAGATTTTGGTTTCTTGACACTCTCTGCCAAGGGCAGGAGGGCACATATGGCCCAGTCCCAGCCCTGCTGGGACACCTACTGCACCACTGTCCTCTGTCTGGAATGGGCTGGCTGGCATAGAGTGTGGTGGTGGCAGGGAAGAAGAAGCAGGCAGGGGGTCAGCAGCAGCTCAGAGAAAAGGCAGCCCAGAGGAGAGGCCACCTCTACAGACACCTGAATCCTTCCCTTCTCTGGGGAGTGTAACTGGGCAGGAGCTGGGGACACGAGAAGGGTATGAGAGGGCCACTGAGGGAACGGCTTAAGTTGTTTGGCCACCCTGGTTCTGCTCCCTCTCCATTGCCGACTCCATACATGAGCTTTGGAAAAGCTTCTGTGCAGTGGTAGGCACAGGAATGTGGAGGGGCCAGCTACAGGGGCAGCCTCCATAGGAGGGAGCAGTACTCTTTGCATGAATCAACAGAGAAAAAGAGGAACATCCTTTCCCCTATGTAATGTGTATGTTTTTCAGGATGTTTCTGAAGTGCACACATCCAAAAATTGATATATTAGAGCTCAAAAGCTAAAGATAAAAAATTAGACATGTAAAATAAAATCAGACTTAATGTGTGGCAAAGGGGTTTGTAGGTTTTATTTAAGTCTTTGAAGGGCCATCAGTTCTGCTGTGCAAATACAAAGAGCCAAGATATAAAATATGTAAAATGGCAGAATCTGTGTGATCATATATTTGAGGCAGATTCTTTTCTCTTTTATCTGCAGTCTGTTTATCTGAGCCTGATTACTCCAGTGGAAACAGTCCTCTGAACATCGGTCCAAAGTGAAAGAGAACTGGTCCTTGTGCCTCTGTGTCACTGACAGATACGAGCGCAGCTTCTGAACTATAGTCTGGCAATGGTATTGTGGATAATACACCTTTAACCCTACCTCCGTAGAAAGGGTTTGCATTATTCATTATTACTTGTCTCTATCCAGTTCAAGTTCATGGTGATAAATCTAACTTATAAGGCACTTACAAAGATGGGTGTGGTGTGCTGATAGCATTCATGATTAAGTGCTTTCCTGTGTCAAATATAGCCTGTAATATACTACAAACAGGCAGTCGATTTTTATACAAACTGATCTGGCTGCTATCAGACTCTGACATTTTATACTAATACTTAAAATAAATCTAGAAACAGGAAAGAAAGTACAGAATTATTGTTTTAAGCTAACTGTGAGGGCTTATCTTCAAAGTGGCAGAGTTTCTATTGTATTTAAAGAAACCAGTCAGTATACTGGTGTAAAGGTTAGAAGTACGCATGAAGCTGGAGTTAAGTTCCAGTCTCAGTTTTCACTTTTGATATAGAGCTTCTAAGATGCTTTTTGTTCTAATACGAAGACTTAAAAATACTTTTGTTTTCTTTTCTTTTTTTTTTTTTCCCCAAGCTTGCCAACTTTGCATTAAAACCTACTTCTACTGAAATAACTGGGAGTTTTTGCCATGCATTGCAAAAGGACTGGGATGTGGCAGCATGCACTTAAATCTGTGTGATTTGCTGGACACTGGAGTCTACTTAGGCAAGAGGTAGGGACGTGAGAGCTAACATTAGCAATCTTTTCTTCCCATGTCTTATCACATATAATGTTTGCATGTCTTTTTCAGTTCCCAGTTTTAAAGGCTGAGAAAATGCTAAGAGTTAGGTCCCCTTGAAAATGAAGAAGACAATTTTCTGTCTGAAAGTGCTCATCTTAATGTATTTCAGAGAGCAGGCACTTGACTATAAGAAAATAATGTAAGGTCTAGTGAGGAACTGAACCCAAAATCAAGCTGAAAACAAAACTGATTCAGAAAAAAAGATTTTAATGAAATTCATAAAATGGTCATCTGCTGAACAGAGGACAAAATTCCTAATCGTATTTGAGATTCTGACCAACTTGAGGCTACTTCCACTGAAAAGACTGTTTCCAGCAGACTACCTGAGGCTCAGCTTGTCAGCCATCCGTGCGATGCGTGCCCACCTTCATACTGGGTGTAGCCTTGGTTTGAGCTGTGGTGTGCTCAGGGGAAAGGCAGATCACACTTGCACTGTGATATGATCTGAGCTTCCTTTTCCACAGTCTGGACAGATCAGGTGTGATATTACAATCTACAGAAGATATCTTGAATCTGGCTCATCATAGGCACAATATGGGTGTTCAGAGTTTGAGCTCCACCTGGACTAAATGGCAGTGGTTCAGGCTGAATGAGGACCATGATGATGGAGTTTCCCATCACGAGCCTGTTCTCAGGCCTGCTGATAATTTTATAGAATCGATGTTTCTCTTCATTATTTTCCTACAAGCAAAAATGATTAACTGTGGCATGTCATTGTCAAATTCTGAATATAAGGAAATGCAAGACCTTAACACAAAATGACACTTCTATGATGGGGAGATAAAAATGAGGAGCTGCTTTGAAATGTGAAAATTTGAGGCCTTTAGAAAATGGAGTGACAAACTGTTCATGAAACACACATGATCCTAAAATGTCTATCGAATTTATTAGTCTCCTATGAAACATGAGCAGGGGACAACTTTAAGCCAAGAGAAGCAACATTACTAGAACTACTTGCATGTAGAAGGTTGTTCAAGGTTTACACGTCCTCATTTACAGCAAGAAAATCCAGACTCCAATATTTTTGCTAAGAAAAGAGAGCATTATTAGTCTGTTGGGCAAGTATTACCAGATGAAAATGGTTTTTGTTTCCAGCTAACAAGTCTGAAAATCAAACTCAGTATTTTATTTTATTTTTTTTTAAATCAGCGTAAACTGTTTTGGTTCAATACACATACAGGTGGTTGTGTGCATCAGGTGAGTGGCAGAGAGTGGAGTAAAACTTTTCTAAGGAATGCATCGGGACTAATTTTTTAGTAGTTTAATTAGAGTATACATTCCACCTGCTTACCCAACATAAAAAATGTTGTCACTCCAGCATATTACATTGTGAAGGAATCTGAATAATTAAATGTATGGCTCTTAATTTGCCTTAAGTAGAATAATTTTCAGCCAAAAGAAAGAGAAGATAATATTTCTAGTCCAAGTCCATTTGTTTGTTCTTGCTGAAATAGGAATTTGTGTGTAATCAGTACATTTTAGTTGAGCAACACTTGTGTCATCAAAGTTACAAATTAATTCCCAAGAAGTGAAAATTGTATTTTAAAAAAATTAAAATTATTGCAAAAATCACACTCCTGTTTTTGGAGTGTGGTTTGGAAGTTCAGGGAGTCCTTTTAACAGGCTGTGCCTAGCACACTGAGATGGCAAGGGGTGAGGCAAAACTGAAGGAAAAATGCCTGACTGACAGCACTCCACCCAGATAAGGCCACTGCTTAGGGAAACTTGGGAATGGCTCATTGCACGCGCCTTGCCAGGAACACATGCTCCACTGCATCCAGGATTGATTTTCAATCATCCAGCCCTTGAGAGGTCAGCAGCAGCAACAGCCTGCAGGCTTATTCTCTCCTCTCAACACAGGAAAGGCTCTTGCCACTCCTGAGTCTGATTTAGGTCCTTTTCCTTGCAACCTCTACCTTATTTATAGAATCACAGAATAATCTAGATTGGAAAGGACCCCTGGAGGTCATCTAGTCCAACCCGCTGCTTCAGGCAGGGCTAACTTAAAAGCTAGATGAGGTTGTTTATGGCCTTGTCTAGTCCAGTTTTGAAAGCATCTGAGGGTGGAAATTCCCCAGCCTCTCTGGCTGGGTTTAACCACTCTTACCTGAATTTTTGTTCTTCCTTTTTTTTTCTTCCTCCTTTTCGCTGAGAGAAGCCCGACTCCATCTTGTCTGTAGCAACTGAAGATCACAATCAGCTGCCTTCCACCTCCAGCCTTTTCTTCTCTAGGCTGGACAAACCCAGTTTCCTCAGTTCCTCCTCGAATGTCACGCCCCACAGTCTTGGTGGCCCTCCTTTGGATTTGGTCTAGACACGTTAGTCAGCACCTTTTACTGGGAGTCCCAAAAGTGGACATGACAGATTACTCCAGATGTGGCCTCACAAGGGCCAATTAAAGGGGAACAACCACTTCCCTCAAATTGCTGGGTGCTCCTCTCAAGTGCAAGCCTGGCATGTGCTTAGCTTTCATTACCTCAAGAGTGCACTGCTGACTCATGTTCAACAACTTCTCCACCCCCAAGTCCTCCTCTGCAGAGCTACTCCCTCCCCAGCACATCTCCAGCTTGCAATGTTGCAGGGGCTTCTTCTGAATTCTCTAAAGTTTCTGTTAGCCAGAAAGTACAGTGCATGCAACATCAGCTAATCCATTATTCCTTCCCCCAGGTGAAGGTCTTTTCTATGTAGCTGCCTCTGAGTTTAACTTCCTGACTTTTGCCAGATGCCCACAAGCAAGAAACTAGCCCATAACTTTGGCTCTCTAACAGCTCTGCACCATAGAATCTCTGTGATTTATAATCAACCTGCATATGAGTGGTTAGTCTCAGATAGGATTCATCTGGTGCTTCACAGATGAGGCTAGGTCTAAGTCCTTTGGAACAGCACACTATTCTGTGTTGGGCCAAAAAGCATCAGAGAGAACTGCAAGAAATACAAGAAAAAATACAAGGAATGTCATACAAGAAATGTAATACAAGAATTGTTACAAGAAATTGTCACCACAAGGGATTAGTTAGTTCATCCTAAGGTTTCTGGTATCACCCCATGGAAATGTCATAAACAAGACCCTGTTTCAGCTCTTGAAAGTGAGAAAGGGTGTAACAATTGCTCTTTCTCCTGCTATTGGAAAACAAGATAAATTTCTGGACATACATGCATGAGAAATTAGGAAACATTAGTTAGTTATCTGAAAGGCTTTTTAAAAGGCTAGATCATCAGCTGTTGTGTCAGTAATACACGATTACTATCCTAATGAGAAAAGGCCTGATATTCTTAATAAAATCTATGGGAGTTCTGCTGTTGAATACAGCTGGGACAGATTCAGTGTCTCAATCACAACTAAATTTCTGCCAGGTCAAATAAGAGTGGCAAGCAGAGATAAATGGTTCCCTGCATCGTAATTATATCAGTGACTATGTTTGTCCTGCAGAAGGGAATATCTTAGAGTGGGAGATGAAGAGGGGCACCAAATCCTGATGTCCTTTGTTCAAGTCACTGTGAGGAGGAAATTAGGGCAACCATCAGTGTCTGACTCACTGCAGAACACCAGTGGCATCAAGTTTTGAGTGAAGAGGAAAATGTAGCTGCTGAAGGCAGTAAAGAAAAATCATGGCCAAAGGCATTGATGGGGCTGGCTTCAAGGGTCAAACTTGGAGGTGGCAGACTGATCTAATTTCTTAGATTTGACAAAAACAACACATCTGGATTAAAAAAAAAAAAAAAAAAAAAAAAGGAGAAACTTACGTGAGGGGAAAAAAGGAAGCTCCAAGTGTCTGAAGGGCCTTTGCTAGACGTCCTCAGCAGTGCAGTTCTCACTGTTCTGGATCACTTCTTTATTGTTTATCTTGAGTAAAGCCCTTTGTAATTAAGTTAATACTGATTTAATCATGACAATCACAGCTGGTAGATATCCAAGGCAATGATAACAAAAATTAAGCAGTGTACAGATTGCATCTATGACAAGAGATTGAAGAATAAAAGAATACTGCAGAGGCAGGTCATACTGCAGTTTTCCTACTGTAACTGCTGTTAAAAACAAAACCAAACAAACCAGAAATCTAGAGCTGCTTCTTCTGCAAGTATTTAATAATGAGCTGTGTAATAAACTTGGACTCGTTTGTTAACACAATCTCATGTAGTGGTGAGGATTTGACGACCACATTATTACATTGCAGCTTGGCTTAAAGGTGGTGGGAGACACACTCATTGTGTTTTAGGTCATTTGTGTTCATTAGCAAGCGCAAAGCCATCAAAGCCCTGTTTGCCTTCCCCTGCTAAGTGAGGCTGTAGCTCTCTCACCTGGACCCAACATCATTCAGATATACAGCAAGGTTGTCCCATCTGACGCCTCATCTCGTAGAAAGAATGAGTTGGGATCATGAGGCATTAAGCACAGCTCCACTATTTCTTCAAATTTTTTAATTACCTGGCAAGCTGTCTGCCCAACAGCAGCAGTGGATTGGAGGAGTCTTGGGGGCAGGTGGTGGAGCCACTACCTGCAGTGCCAGTACAATACTTCATCAGGCTTAGGTCTCCATCCTTAGACTAGAGCTTGCTTAGATAAGGTAGCCAGTGTTAGCAGAGGAAAGCCCTTTAGCATGATTCATGTGTTACCTGAAACAATGTCACAGCACCATTTCAGATTAGAAAATGTAATTACCCTGATCAGTTGTTTACAAAGAAATTGTTTGAAGCTTTCCAAAGACATTGTTTGCAGTCAGGGGAGTATCACTTCCATTGTGTGTTTTGTGTACTGGCCTGATAGATAATGATGGGAGCTCCCAGAAAATGACCCTCCCTCAGAGCATCAAAGTTTAAAAAAAGCGTTTGTAACCCAGCTGTAGAATCTCATGCAAGATGTGAAATGTAACAGCCTTTAAATCCATGGCTATTAAGTTCATTATGTTTTAATTTGAAAATTGGACACTCAGCTTTTCAAGGATTTATGGCCTTATCTTGTACACAGTGAAGTCAATGGGAGTTTTGTCCTTGGCTTCATTTGGAACAGGATTAAGTTCTTGTGATGTAATGTTTGATCTCCAAGCAATGAATTCAAGAAATAACTAGATCTGAGTAGTTATCAAAATCACTTACAGGTAATCAGATAAAAACACTACAATTTTGAGGGAAAGAAGGAGGGTGCCAGAAATTCAGGGCTACTGAATGCCATGGGAAGACATAGTGTTTGACAAGATTTAAATCACAGTCAGAACCGTTCTAAGGTACCCCAAACTGGAAAAACCTTGCCTGACCTGCAGAGCTGAGCAGATCTGAAGGACTGCCATTTCATTTTAAATTACAGTTCAAAACTGACACTGAACTTAAATGTTATATGGCCCTGGGGTCAATTTAAGAGTCAGATCTCGCACCAGTTATAACCTAGAAATAAAATCTAATTGGAAACATTTGAGTACAGGGGATTGCTACGTTTGAGCACCGATTCAGACTTTTTTTTTTTTTTCTTCTTCATGCTAATGTAAGGCTGCTGGGAGTGGAGAAAGCTGGAATTGGAAGTAGCTCTGCTATACTGGTTCTCTGGAATGGGAAATTTTTTCTAGAAAGGAGGAGCTTTATAAATTAATTAGCTTAACGTGATGACACGAGCACTAGAATACACAGGTACAGAAAATATCCTTAACTGTAACTGTGTTTTAATAAGGCTGATTTCACAACGGATGTGACCATGTTCTACACCGACTTCTAGTGCTTTACAGATGTGCCTTTTGAACTTCATTGTATCCTTATGTAGACAGACCCTCGTTCCTCTTACTCTCTAAAGATGCTTGAAAATGACAAGTCTAGCACATGCAGGAATTTGTGATATTTAATTCACTAGTTTTCATCTGTTATAGAGGAGCTTCAGGCATGTGTAACATGTACAGATTTTTATTTAAAAGATGCCTTTATTATGGAGGAAATTCTGAATGCAGAGTACACAGCTCAGAATCCCAGTTGAGCTCAGTTAGCTCAAACTCCGCAGATTGCTGCCAGCAAGCTGGTTAGCTATCCAGTGACAAAACTAGATTGTAACTTTTCCTTTTGTTATGGTGCTGGTGGCTAATTGATGCCCTGCATTGGTGTGATACTGGCACAAAGCTGGATCAGAGATTCACATTTGCAAATCTGGGATACAAATCTGAAAATAATGAGCCTGAGAGGCAAGCTCAGGGAAATCTTTCTGTCAAACCTGTTGTATAGCACTTATTCACCGTTACTTTTCAATGGGGTGGGGGGGCGGGCGTTTATTGTAATCTTTCACCTTTCTTTGCCAGTAAAAGGAGCAGTGGTTTTAGTTGTCTCTGAAACCCACGAGATTACCTGTACCTTTGCAGAGGTTTAGAGAGCTTCCAGAGCCACAAAAACTTCTCCCTGTCATCTCT
Source organism: Caprimulgus europaeus (assembly GCA_907165065.1). Next base: position 42,119,875 of record OU015525.1, on the reverse strand, counting down.
AAGCAGCAGTTGCAGAGATCTCCTCCCCCTTCACCCATCTTTCACTCCACCTTCCTCCTCCTCCAACCTGCCCCCAAGGGATTCCTTGCTCCAGGTTGTGCCAGAAGGAAAATGCTGATCCTTATTTTAATTAACTTTAATGGCTGGGAGGGCTGTTGACCCCCTACCACCACCACCTGTGTCAGAGATCTGCCCCAGGAACGTATCTCACATTGGAATTGTCGAGAATTAAATGTTCAGTGCAATTAATTACACTGATTTTACAAATCCAGGGGTAGGTCTCACCTTCTCTGCAGTAGAGGTGTGGAGATCTCTCAGCTGGCACTTCTGCACCGTGATGCCACTCTGATGTTGATTCTGTCATCAGTCTTCCACTCATTTTTGGTTATCAGATTACAGCATTTTCACATACTTTAGTTGTCAGCAAGGAAGTGGTACTTGTCTCCTTGTGCTTGTGACAGCATTGCATAAAGCCACTTCCTACATATAGTGTAACGAACCAGAATGTCTCCTCCTATAGAGGGCCATATGCTCCCTCCAGCTGCACACACAGAGCCTGGACATGTAAACATATGTTAATCCACAGCCTTACACAGTGCTATTTCTCATGGTCTCTGAAGTAGCCAGCCAGGTGGAATAATTCATGAAATCCAGATTTCTTTTTTTCACATGTGCAGTAGCTTTCCAATATCCCAAAAAGGAGGTTTCTTTGGAGTGGGACAGAAAAAAATTCTTGAAGAGTTGAAGCCATTGATCTGAGCTATTTCTCCCATTCACGGAAGAGCGTAGACACGGCCAACAGGCTCACATACAGGTATGAGTGTAGCAAAAGCATCCAAGTGTTTGCAGCACTGGAAGACACTGAAAATGTGAAGGGGTCTGAAAAACTGGTATTTAATGCACTGATCTTTGGAGCCTTCACAATGAGGCATTGTTAGATATAGGATCTGCTAAACAATGAGTCCTTGATAGGACATAATACCTATTCAGAAGCTCAGCTTTGCACACTTGCTCTTAAAACATCCTTAGCTCAACTTAAATTTACCTTTGTTGCACACAATGCACATGTGACAGACGGTTGCATTCATTCATCGACTTTATTTAGATCTCTGACAGGCTTACCTACTGTCTGCCCTAAAGCTGGGGTTGTTATGGGTTCTTGAATAAGTGCCATTGATAGCTAGTAGCTTTTGAAATTGTCACTGTCAGATGCTTCAGGAGACACTGAAATAACGTGGAGGCAAAGTTGAAACCTGGAGCTCTGGGAGGGTAACCTGGTTTTGCCTAGTTGCATACCTTTGTTTGTGCATACCTTATATGCCCTACTTGGACAGTTTCTCCTTTTGAATAAGAAATGCAATTTACAGCACATACTGTACTTTGTCTACCAGCCACTAAAGATCCGAAAGTACTGTTTGTTGTTAGCAATCAGTTGAGCACCTCCTACTACCGCAGGCTGACAGCCAAGCTGGCAGGTCTGGAAAAGGTATGAGAACCCAGGATGCAGTATCCTGACTGTACGTAATGTACTCTGCCAGTCAAGCAGAGGCTTTCCACAGCAAGCGCCCACGGTTGGCATTCCTCTACCATGACGGCAAATGACAGTGACGAAAAATGGCAAAGGTTTTCACCAGAAGTACTTTGCTCTGCTTTGGTTTCTTAACTTGGAACTGCCTTGTAAACAAAGTTGCGGCTTTTATAAGCTTACCTGTTCTTTCAAATTTTGCCAGTGACTCCCACAAACACCTGAACAAAACCAATCATTTGAAAATATGTAACCTTTTGAAAACTCATACATTAAAAAATGGAAACTTCAGGGCTCCAAAACATAAAGAAATGTGATTATCCATTTTTTCTGCTGATTTTAGAAGGTTTGTTAACTATTTCCAAAATCTAAAGAAAACTTTGAAAATAGGAGAGGTTTTAATATAAAATGTGTACACAAATTATAGCTGTTTATGGCAGTTTCAATTGGAAAAATATTTCCTAGCTGGAGGAACTGTTGAGATGCTGCTGTTCCAAAGACCAAATTCATGGCCAGAGAGTTCCTTGCAGTAGTTAAGGCTTTAATTAGAGGTAAACACTACTTAGCTCATCTGATACAAATGCTTCTCAGGGGCTAAGGGGTTTGTGATTCAGATTTCTGTCTACCACAGTGAAGTGCAATGCTAATGGGGGGAGAGGGGAAGAGGAGAAGGGAAGGACTAAGTGAACAAGTTCATGCTTGTCCTTTGGATAAGCCTGTTCTTGCTACCCTAAGAAGACAGTTTGCACAGTACTTGAAGCAGGAATGCCAGGCTAACCTTTCAAGAAGGGGAACTTATGCAGTAGGAGAAGTAATTGCTGGTGTGATGGGCCAAGTGATCATCAGGATGATCTTAAAAACCCTTCAGTGTGACTTTTGATCAAGAACAAGGGTGAGGAGGAAGTACTGCATTTGCGTATGTACCTTACTTAACAGTTAACAGAGTAGATGGAAATTAAAAATAGAAGCTGTGGAATCTCCTGGAAGCAAATTTGCTACCTTTAAACCATAAGGAAACGAAAATGAGAATCTTAGCTCAAAATTTGAGCAGAAGAGATTTCACTCACAGTTCTTGGGAGCCCATTCATTGCTCACATTCATCACTAATTTAGGTGCTATGGTGGAAAGACAGACTGGCCCAAGTTTTACAGCTATTTCTAGTCCTTTGATAACTCCCACTTATCCCTCCCCTCCTACAGTGCTTTAAAATTACATTTGGTATTTAGGCTTTTCATAGTGAAAATATAGGCCAGCCTTTTAAATGGCCATCCCTTTCTGTTACCAGGCAGCCTGATTAGCTGTGGTTGAAGAGGCGGAAAGTCGTTGGCATGTAAATAAAGTGCTTGGTGAGGTGTCAGACGCAGGGGCTGTGGATTGGCATGCAGGGCCACCAAGGTGGGGAGCCAGTGCGGGACATCTGACTCATCGACTTTGCTTGGAAGGCTCAAAGTCCCACTAAAAAGGGCTTCTTTCTCTTTGGTCTCTGGCCACCCCTTTTTTCCAAGTCTAGGAGGTTATTCCTAAAAATTAAGGCACTTTTTCTGTTAAACACTCATGTATCTTAAACATCATTCTTACAGATCTACAGGAAGAACACAATCTCCTCTCTCTAAGGATAAGACTAAACACTTATGTCTGTTTAGTTTTAGAGAAGCAGCTAGCTGCATTACAATTTGCCTTTTGATTGCTTTGTTTACACAGTATTTTCAGACCTGGTTTCCTACAATTTAAGGGAGAGACTCACCAGGTTTTGAGCATGAATCTTACCCATCATCTATCTGCTCTGGGCTTTACCAGCTCTGTGTCACAGCTTCTAAGAAGGATGCCTTTATTATCACAACACTCATCATTGCTTTCCTGTCACCTGGTGCAAACTGGGAAAGAGGGCCCAGAAGCCACTATGCCCAGGTTTTACAATGCTTTCATCCCACACTGGATATTAAAGGCAACTGGATAAAGTCTCTGAATTATTAGAGCACAAGTCCACCTAAACAACAACTTACCCGATATCTGCTTTGTAAAAGAATCACTTCAAAGTACTGAGGAATATCACTGGAGATACATATTTCATATGCTTTGTGACTCATTGTTTTTCAGCTGCCTTATATGAGTAGAGGTAGTAGAAACAAAACCGTCAGTGTTTTGAATAATTTCTTCACCAACACTGCAAAAGCTTTGGGGAGTTCTTTGATTGAAAAGTCTGATATAGGTGTATGTTATTTGTTGGGGCTATTTAAATAATATTCTCATATACTGAAGTAAACAGTATTGACTAATTCATGGCTATAGCATCCTCTACAATTCACCTGAGCACCTCACAATCTTCTGTTATTTCCTTAAAAAAATAAAGGTGGTTATCCTGTGTAATTTAAGATAGCTGCTGTACATATGCACCATAGTGAAACCTGTACAAGATCACACAAGATGTCTGTGGTGGACCAGAAACATCAGAGTATCAGTTACTTGTGTTCTAGATTAGTCCCCTGAACCAAGCAAACACAAACTTTCCAGACTGGGATCCCACTTCTTTCCTATGGTTGGATTCCCACCCCACTTTCTGACTGTCCTCCCTGCATATCTGTGTGGCTGCTTGTGGCTCTTGTTGCTGCATTTCCAGCCTCCCTCGTACCCAGCACTCTCTTCCAACGCCAAAAAATCCTTATGTCTCCAGCTGTAGCAACTTTGTGCCCTCTTCCCAAAGCTTCAAATTGCAGCTCAGTGGAAACATGCAGATTTAACCAGTAGCTGGTTCTCTTTGTCTCTGGAGGCCAGGTCAGCTTGGTGCACCCAACCTTGCCTGCCTACCTGCCTCCCCAAGTACCTGCAGCCACTGCAGCACGAGGGCTGCCAGGGTTTGCTCCCAGCTTCCCTGGCCACTGGGCCCCTTGCTGATGCCAAAAATCTTACACAGCCTTCCCACAGCAGCATGACCTGCAAGGATGTGACTTGACCCTGCCTGGCCAGCCTGAGCAGCCCCTGGGCAAACTGCTGACCCCATGGGGCTGTGACAGCTGCTGCCCTGCAGTTTTTTGACCCCAAGGTAGGAGAGATGGGGAAAAGGAAGACAGAGGCAAAGAAAGGAGCAAGCCATATGCTGCCAAACGTGTAGTGAGCATCCTCTGTCCTAGTTCACCTGCTACTCCACCATGCATATGCTGCATCAATATCATGTGTTGGGAATGCCTTGGATCTGGTGGAGAGGAGAGAGCCAGAGGGGAGGAGAAAAGAAACAGGAAAATAAGAGTGAGAAAGAGGCAAAGTCAAGGTGGAAAAGTACAGTTTTTCTGTTGCAGTCCATGGTCTGATTCAGACCTCCTCATGAGAAACCATATCCCACTTTGAGAACTGCTTCTGCATTGGGAAATTGCTTAAAAAGCAAGACTGGCACCATGAGGATAAGGGCCAGAGCAGGCAGAGGCAGCTGCTTTATTGTTACTGCTGTGAGTCACTGCCCTGTGGGCAAGGCTAGCATTTTGTTTGGGGAAGGTGTTTTCCTTCAGGGTAGGGGGTAAAGAAGAGCTAGCTTTATTGCTGAACCTTGCAAATCCTGCAGAGCTAGGGATAGATTTAGAGACAGCAGTGTTAATTACTCCACAGGTAGACTGCTAGAAATCTCTATGTTGCAATTAAAACTAAAATATTGAAGTGAGGAGCAGAGCCCAGGACACTACAGCAAAGATAATAAGCCTAGAGCTATTTTTTTTAATTTTTTTTTTTTTTTTTTTTCTGGATCTTATAAAAGCTTCAGGGTTGCTAATGACAAGTTCAGACAGTAACTTTTGGAAATGTATTTAGGTCACTGGGCAAAACTGCTGCCTCCAGCCCTAACATTAAACATATTCTGGGTAGTTTTGTAATTGTATATAACTACTTTCCATAGTCATAAACCAGAAACTTAATCCATCTTTACCTTAGTCCCTGGTTTGAGGTTGTCATAGCCCTCAATCTGTCCCTGCAACTTCCTTAGCATTTTAATTCCTACTGTCCTAAATTCAGAGTCCATCTCTGATGCTAAGCTTAACTTAAGCTTGTGACATGATCAACAGACTCCCCATTAATGAGCTTGAAGCTCTTTGCTATTGCCTCCAGCCTTTGCTGGGCTTTGCATGCCGCCTTCTGCTCCAGCCGGTTCAAGCCCCACTTTTATAGCCCATTAAGCCCAACCCTGTCAGTGCTGGTTGTTTCAACACCAGTCTGCATCTTATCCACTTCAGGCATCTCTCTTGGTGCCTACCCTCATCATAGACCTTCAGGTATTGTAAAATTCAGTGATAAAGCGATCTTTTCATCTCCCATTGTGCCCAACCAGAACTCAAGCCCAACTCTAACTGTAGGGTAAAGTACAGCACAGCAAACTCATATTTGTGCCAGAACTCAGCAGAAGTTATTCACCCTTTTTGGCTTAGTCTTCATCCTACTACTGTAGCTTTGCATGTCCAGTAACAAAATCAGCTCTGTCCCAGACACAAACTCTAACCCCAAAATGAGACAGTAACCTGGTTATGTTTATAAGGATGATGGCAGAAGTTAGCAGAGCTAGATGCTTTAAAGTATGCTATTTGTATCATTGTTTATGCTGCAAGCTACAGAGGGTCATTCAGCTATGATTAGGCCTTAGCCCTGAGCATCACAAAGGTGGAGACAGTTCACTGTACCCTACAAGCCCTGCAGGGCTAGGATGAACGTTCAGTCTGACAGGTGAGAATATTTTAAGGCAAGTTTGAAAGCATCTTCAGTTCAAGCTGGGGCTGGGTAAAGTTTCTCACAAATAAGTATGAAAGATGTGTGTTTGTGCTAGGTCCTACTAGAGTCACAGCTCCTCTGGGTACTGACAGAGGAAGATTTCTTGCTGTAAATAGAAGTCCTTGGGCTACCATTAAACTATGAGTGGTTTAAATTGTCTGTAAAAAAAAGAATGAAGAATTGAGGTTTTTACTGTTGGATGCTATATCATTGGTCTTGTTGAGAGTACTGGGATGAACAATAAGTTGAAGAATTTTGTGATAGCCAAGAGTTAGATAGTCTTTAGGTTAGGTTTGGGCTTAGGTTTAGGATAAATCCAACAGACATCGCTATATAATTAGATAGATAAAGTTCTTAGAGATAAAGTGAAGGCTAGAACCACTACCATATTTGAAGAACAAATATGTGCTATTTTTATTTCAGTTCTAGGAAAGATTTCTGGGCTACAGTGAGGCTATTCTGGGGATTAGGGCAAGGATTCTGGACAGCCAGAGCTAGATGTATTTCTGAGTCATTCAAATCATTGCAAGGATGTGAGCTTTTGCTAGTCATGAGAAAAGTCTTCTGATTAGTGCTGGGGCAGGTACGAGTCACTGGGATAAGGTTCAAGGTTAGTGTATGCCTAAACACAGCTTTATTCTCCCTCCATCTGCCTGTGGACAGCAGCACATGCGCTTCCTGTTTGTGACTTTTCTAAAAATGAGTTTGAACGGGAACAGTTCTGGTCTGAAGGTTCTTCAGGTTTTGAGAAAGCTGGGGTCTTTGAACTATGTTGTTCTACTCACATTTATCTGGAATTTGGAAATATTAAACGTTGAGTGGGAAAATATCTAGAATGCAATGCCCTGCTCAAATGCTTGGTTTTGATTTTTCAAGAGCAAGCATTGTAGCAGAGCTGTAGCTGTCTTTCCTGATGCCTGTTTAAGCTGTTCTTATTTTGTTAGAAAACAGCTTAATTGCCCAGGGTGAAGAGTTAAAGTTTATTTTTATGCCGCTCTGTTTTTAGCTGCAGATTGACATAACTGACTAGTAGTGGAAGCCCCTTTGTATGAAACATCCCTTATCGTATTTGTCCCTCGAGCATATTGTGTGCCAAATTATGATTCCTAATAGGCTGGTTGACTTTCTGGACAGAGGAAACATCTTGATAAGTTTGCTAAATATGTGTATATCAGAGAAAGTGTATTGCGGATCTTTTATTATCCGCAGAAGGACACACTCGGTTCAGCTCTGAAGTGCCAAATTCCCTAAGCTCACCTGTTGAGCAGCATGTTATTCACAGCATCTGATTATCCAACTGTGTACACTTGGCTGCCATTTTTTTCAGAAACACTTACGCAGTGGCTTTTTGCAATGACGTCAATTCTTTTCCTGCCTGACCTAGAAGACTACAGTGACTCAATGTTGGCTAGGCAGCCTTAAAGATTAAATCGAGGACACTAGCTTAATTACTTTAACAGTCCCTTTAAAGGATTTCCCAAGAATGAGAATCATGACAAATTGTAGCTTAGGGGATTTTAGTAATTCCTGAAACTGAAGCTAATGATGCAACCCAAGATCTGCTCTGCATTCCTGTTGATACAGTGCGGATTTCTTAAAAGAATTATCAGCATTGTGAAGACTTTTGTGCTGCAAATCCTAAATGCACTTGAAGCCTAATTCCCATGCACAATTTTACAAGATGAGTCCTATTAGCCCAACTGGAATACTTTACCCAAGTAAGAGTTGCAGGATTTGGCCATAATGCAGTATTTGCAAAATATATTCAAAACTTTCTTGTATCTAGTTATAGTAACTTCTGAAAATTTAAACATAATTATCACTGTTAACTGTTTAAACCTTTAATCTGAAACCATCTTCAGATTTTATTTTCATCTGCAGAACTTTGCCATGCAGTTTGGAGAAGCTGTATTTGCAGTTGTTACTAAAGTGAGTGCCTTTGCTTATTCCTTTGTTAATAAGCACAACAAACTAGATTCTGATTTCTGCTACTGCTGCATAAATGTGAAATAAAGCCAGTGACTTTCATCCTATTGCTCAAGCAGGACTGTAGTGGGTTGTTGGGTTTTATTTAAATACATTTAACTTTGCATTTACTATATCTGACCAGAAATACCATGGATTTTTTTAGATTTTTCACACTAAAGCATTTTTTATTGGCATTATACCATCAAGAAACCGAATCAAATCTTTGCCCCAGTTACAGTGGTGTATTTCCAAAATAACTTTAGCACAGTTAGTGAATTTACTCTACATTTATGTTGAACCAAATAAGAGAGATTATTAGCAACCTATTTATCATTATGACTGGAAAAGAGAATCGAAAGAGAATCACAAACTTGATGGATTTGCTAGTTCTGCATGGGTTCTTGCTATTTACAGCTCACTCCAGCTTACATCAGATCTGCAGGAGGAAGAGAATCTACTCTTAGAGAGTTGGAGAGTTGGCCGAGTAAGTCTAAGGAAATTTTGGGGATTTCTGTGCAATGTTTAAGACTTGCTCATCACCTCAGAAAAGCTTTCTCCCTCCATCATGTAGCTCTACTAACCACACCTGAATTTTCCTTCCTTTAGATTGTAGAACTGTTGGTGGAAAAACACTAAGGTAATTTCCCTAAAAATACTTTACTGACAGTATATTAAGATTGAGAATAACTAATGGTGATTAAAACCTAGTATTACTTGTAAGTATACTGCAGGTAGTAAGTCCTAAAACCCAGGGAACTCAGGATAAGATGCACTGAGAGGAGATTCCATATGCTTGAAGCAGAGGTACCAAAATTCAGAACCACAAGGAGGAAAAAGAATCTTTGGAAGTTCTTTAGATTTCTGTGGTTAGTTTTAAACTAAAACTTTGAAGATGTTTAGCTTTTTATTTAATGGTAGATACTATCTGTGCTATTTAAAGCATAGCCTCCTAAGATGCACAGTAACAAACTGAAAGCAGGAGACTGGGTGGGAATGCCTGGCCATCAGCTGTGTGCACATCCATAAAAAGGCAAAGGAAAACCTGTAGTTTGGTATCATCACTTAAATGTGCCTTTTTCCCCTCTCTTTTGATAAATTTGCTAATTTGAAAAGATGCAATATTGAATTTATGATAACCAATCAAAGACTGAAATTATTTACAATGGTTATAAAAACTAGATATGCATGTTTTAGCTTGGTATCAGTCTACTTCTCAGAACTATCTGAAGAAGAGATACCTTTCACAATGTGCTAGCTTAAAAAGTAGCCCCCAAATCTGTAAAGAGAACAGCCACTCCTCCCTGGTTGGGGGTCCTCCAGCTTGACCAGGTCTTTTAAGAATATCCTCAAAAAACCCTAGAGTACTATGAAATACCCAACCTATTTACTGATGATAAGAGCAACAAGAAATGCAAAGAGAATTGTTTGCTCTAGGGGAGAGGCAGAGCTGGATGATCTGAAGAGTTTTATAGCCAGCTGTGTGTACGGTGCATCCTGAATTCCACAGTAACCCCATTTAGCAAGGCTGGAGATTGCTTCTTTCCCAGCTCTGAAAGCTTACTCCTGCTGCCCACATCTTATTTCATCCAGAGCAACCATATTCAGCCCCTTGGTAACATTTTTAGAAAGTATATTATTAAAACAATGCAATGATGACATTAATCCCTTTATATACAAGGATCTTGGAGTTTTTACTGTTTTTTAGTTAAATTACTTATTTTGAAAGAAGTAAGTATGTGATGGTATAAAGTAAGTGTTACACTTGAGTTTAACCTGCTTATGTTCAAAGCAATAGGGGGGAAAATTTGCAAAGATGCTGTCCTGAGACTCAAAGGAGTTGCCTTGGACTTCTGTGGGAACAGACGTAGAGGAAAAGAGCACTTTTGAATAGTTTTGTATCTCAGGAGCACACTGAAGTATAAAAACTGACTTTGAGGAAATTGCTATGTCCTGAAACATAGTCATTATTTCTAAGTAACATGAAAGAGTCACAAGGAGATGGCTGAGCACTAAGTCATGAAGGTAGCATGCACATGTCATTTTGGGAGAAAACAGATTCTGTCTGAAAAAATCTTTACCTTTATTTCTGACTTGTCATACAAATGTGAGGTATTAACAAAGAGTAATCAAAAGGGACTTAAATCAGGAATAAACTGATATATGACTCGTCATGAAATATTCCTGTCTTCACAGCTATTGTGCTCTTTATCTAATTTCCCTAGCTATCTGATCAGAGCTGTTTATTTCACTGTTGAATTATTGCTGAAGTCTGAGAGGGCCCTGCTTTAAACAATGGACCTGGTCAACAGTGTTAGCAATTCATTTCCATAGTATCTAGCCCTGTATGGGTCTGAAAAGTCTGGATTTGCCCTTGGAGCTTTCTCTCACACCAGATAGCTTCTGTAGATATGACCAGAACAGCACCAGAGTTTAATGATGGCAAGACACGTACTGTAGTAGGCTTTTTTTTTGTGATAAGTACACTTGATATGGCTTTGGGATATGTATTTGCTGCTAGGGATTGGTGACTGTTAAGTTTGAACTATAGGGCTGCTTGGGTCCCAAGAAATAACTGAGAAACTTCCAACATCAGATTGCCTCATGTGATTTTCTAGACATTTTATTGAATACTTATCTCTTGGTTTAAGCAGCAGGGAGTTGACAATAGGGAGTTCTTGTTTGAAGCATCCTTTATTATCCTGTTGGCTTCCCTAACTCCATCTCCAAAGCCTGTATTTACTAAATGTGCTAAAGCTGTATTGCCATGGTGAGTGTGGAAGAGTGGGACAGACAGAGCTGCCCCTTCTTGACTTTTTATTGATGTGAGTAAGCAATGTCACTCACACTGGGACTGTCTGAGGGTTAGGAAATTATTTGAAACATAGTTGTATTTCCACTTGCAACTTGTTACCCTTTTACACTTGAATCAGGAAACACGTTTTATAACTGGGCCTCCTAATTCATGGTAAGGAATACGTCCATACTGTAATTATATGCAAAATTGCAAGACTACTCAAGCTGTGAGAGACATTGGAAAGAAATGGTGCCACGTGTAGTGAAGCAGTGACCCAGCCTTCACTGTCAGCTGTCCACCATGAACCAGCCTCCAGCCTGAGCCAAAGCCCAGGCCAGCAGGGTGAGACTGCCCTTGGCCTGAGGGCGCAGCATGTGCTAGTGCAACGGGTCATGCCTGATGGCGAGGAACCTGTGTGCAAAGGGCACGGAGAGCTATGACAGGGCTAAGGCTGCATCTGCATTTTTTTGCCTGACTGCTTAGGCTATTTTAAAAAACTTGGCAGGTCTGGACAATATTTCTAGTAATAACTGGTTGGTGCCCCACCGTTGCCATTCTGAAAAAATACAGGTTGAGGCTTTAACCTGGTGTAGATGAAGCTCCTAGCAGATAGCACCTGGGGTATTTCAGGTTTTTCTCAGTGCTGATCGGCCAAGCCATGAGGTATCCTCTACTAGTAGTTTTCCAGTTTTGAGAGTTTGAAACTGGCTGTAACAAGAGTAGCAGACCCTTGCAAAGTGTGTGTATGTGTGTAGGGGTACATGGCGCTGCTATTTTTATACTTTATTTTATCAACGGCAAGCCCACTGAGGTTTTCACGAGAACTTTAAAATGCAGATAGGCCAAGGCAGTTGCTGAATACGAAGCTGCTGCATACAGCAAAGCAAGCGTCAGCTGCAACAGACCTCTGGAAACACTTTACAGGAAAGCTGGTGGCCTCAGGTTGCGTTCCTGGGCCCTAGAGCAGGCTCTCAGACTGCTGTCCCCAGTGAGGGGACATATAACACCAGCAGAGGGGTTGGCTTTTAGGAGCAGCAAACAAGTTCCCGGAGGGAGGCGAGCCCTGCCGGCAAGCTCAGCTCTCTGCCTGCGGTGCCTGGGGAGACCCGCTGGGATGTCATCCATTTGTGGTTTTATCTCTGTTGATCTGACACCAGAGCCAGGCCAGGAGGTACCATTTCTCAGCTATTCTTAGGGGTTTTGACACCTGCTATAATTATCCAAGTGGTCATTTGCAGGGGGCCCAAATGCTGCATCTTTGCACATTGCTCTGGCAGGCAATTTTGGCTTCTTCCCTGGACACATCCAGATCTAGTGAAAATTGAGGGAAACTTCCATGAATGCAAATGAGTCTGCATCCTTCTTAAGCTGGGACTGATTTTGACACTAATTCTTTCTTGAGGAAACTGTCAGTGATAATCAGTGTTGATCTGTAATCACCCTTGCACCCTACCCTATGCTGTGCCCACACCGTCTCTGGTTTTTGCCCAAAAATAAGACTGTACATATTATCAGTAAAGGACGTTTAGCTGGATTTACTTTGCAGATGGAGAGCTCTAATTTGGTTTATGATGGCTTGATTTGAAAGTCTGATTCCTCAAAGATGCCAAAATTCCTGAAGTTTTCTGTCAAGGAGATTTGAAAGATGCCTGAAATAAAACAAAACAGGTAGCTGCTGGCTCCCATTCCTGTGGATATGGAGTTATTCCTACTGCGAGCTGAGAGCCACCCTACCTATAAAATGACATGTTTGAGAATTACCAAGTAATATCACTTGTTTTTCATCCTGAACATTATACAGTACAAATAGGAAATAAAGTATTATTATTGGCAGTGAGAGACGACGAACCTTGTTTTTTTGCTTGTACACAAATTGTTTCCATGTTTCATTAGCTTCTGGAGTTATTCTGCTTCTTTCCTCTCCTTGGGGACAAAAAGAGGAACTTGAATACAGAGTGTAACCCCTTCCATACCATCCTCTCACTGACAGTAGAAATCCTGTCAGAAAATTTTAAAACAGCCGTGACTGATCTGACTGTTGCTTTATTTTATATTCGTGCAAGATTTAGGAAAACATCAGGCAGGATGGAGATAATTGCAAGGGAATAATTGCAAAGAATAGAAAGGGATGGATGGGTAATTACAGAGCTTCTCTTAGGGACAATATTACTTGTCATTAAATTTGATGGACTGATTTTCTTTAGGATAAACAGGCAAATGTGCCTTCCTAAACACTTAAAGTTACTTCCTAAGAAACATACATTTTGTTTAGGCATAATTAACCCTTCCTGAAAGAATAAAATGCTGGTAGGAGTAAAATCCTTGGCTGAATTGCTGACAGTTAGATGTAGATTACAGAAAATAAAACATAAATTTTCAATCTCCCTGTTCAAGAAATAGGACAAAACTGAACTTATTTATCATTTTTATTTCATAGAAGTGTGTTAATTTCCCTGTATCTCAGTAATATTACTTGTTTTGTGATGATTCTTAAATTGGGCTAACCCCAGGCTCTTGCATCTGAGCAGTCACAAGAGTTTGAGGATTCTGAACCCAGATGTAGATTAATATTTTAAATTTGGCTCCTTTTGGACTGAAACCAAACCTAAACATTTCCTTGAACTCTAAAGAAATCTACTTTCAAGACTGGATGTGAACCCAAATACTGCAGTTCCAGCAGCAGTAGGCACAACGTAACAGCAAAGGATTATCAAACTTCCAAAGTGCTTATACTTGTGATTCAGTCCATTCATTGTTCTCTGCCTCTGAAAGTGATAAAAATACTTAGTGATAAGTGATAAAAGTACTTAGGGGAGTACCTGCCCCCAGGGGAATCTTTGCTCAGATGGCTAAAAATGATGGCTTGACCTGTGCCTTAAAACCAAGCTCCTCGCTGCATTGCTGCTGGGGTTTCCCGTACAGTTGCATCGGGACACAGGATGTGAGGTGCAGACCCGCTCAACTGAGCTGGTGGGCCCTGCTGCTGCTCCTCGAGGGGCTGGGGACTGGCTGGGGCACCTCTGGCAAGGCCCACATAAAACAGACTCACTGTGGATCAGGACCATGCGTAGGTCATTTGAATAGCAACACCTTAAAGTGTGAAGTCTTTAATGTTTTCTTGATGCTACAATTATTATGGCAGATATTCACATAAATGTCCAGTGCTTGTACATCCTGGTAATAGAAAAAGACAGCACCCCAGAACTGTCATTTACAATAATAACCAAAGAATTTAAAAAAAGAAAAAGACAAGTTAAACATGAAATAAGATAAAAATACACCGTAGGGCAAATCTGTTGCCATGTTGCTGCTGGATGATGAAGTTTCCATTGACATTCCCTTGGCAGTGCTGACTTGTGAATAACGTACACATCCCCAATGCCTGGTAACACCAGTGCGAGGGTATGTGTATGTGCGTGCACCGCCCCACACCACTGCAGTCTGTGCGCAGAGATAATTTTTTCCCCCTTCAGGGTCGCAAAGAGCAACTGTACAAAAGACTTTTTTTAATAGAATATGTTCTTATCTTTCATAAAACATGGACCCACCCGACACTTGGACTGGTCTGTGGACCCCACCCTTGCCCTTTTGTTTGGAGCCTGGGATCATACGATGAACTGGGTTAGTACGTCGCTGCTTATGTTCTTCAAACCTCATCTATTTTGTTTTACAAGAATACACAGGCTGCTGTGGACTTACTTGTGCCCTAGTAGGGAGCATTAGTGGGTAGCAGGGAGTAAGGTCCGGAAAGGGGAAGGAGAATGTGACACATCTGTCATGATCTGCTGATGTTTCCTGGCTTGGGGTTGTGATAGCATGATGCTGGTGTTTTAAAAATTGAAGGGCTGGAGCCTGAGCTCACAGTTCTAAGAATCAGGAGCAATTGCACTGAAATCAGCGGCTTCTCAGAAGTGCAAAACTTCTGAAGTCGGAATCACACCTTTGAACTCACAGGTTTTTCAAAGAGTCTTAATGTGTTACAGACAGGTGGTTTATGACATTTTGTGAGCCCTCTTGGGCAAAGTGGATGTCCTTGGCCTGCTTCTGATGTTTCCTAGTTTGATCCATTCACTTCACTGATGCCCCGTTTGCAGTGATGCTACCGAAGTGTTTCTGGTGCCCGAGGTGTGTTGTTGAAGCTCTAACACAGACTCTGGAGTTTGTGCATTATTGGTCATGTTGTGGTATTTGCCACTAAGCACTTTTCCCACAGGACAATGGACTACTAAATCAATATGGTCAGACTCAGTGCCAGACACATAGAGGCTGATGGCAGGGGCTCCGTGGAGCCAGTTGTCACGGAGGAAGACCCGGGAGGAACCTTGTCTCCAGAGATATAGCCCCATCTATCACAGAGGACAAATGAGCCAACCCTACTACTCAGAAGGAGACGGGCTTTGTTCTCTGGCTCAGACAAAAGAGGAAGGTAGTGAGGTAAGTAGCAGCCTTCATCGCCCTTTGGCCACTTCTGGGCAACTTGCAGTGAAGGGGAGCTAGGAAGGAAGAGCTTTTGCCCAGCTCTGAGAGCAGGGTCCAGCATTATATCTGACATTTCTGTGTGAGGGTGCAGAAGTTACAGCAGTTTCCCAGGTGTGCAAGGGGGTCCAGGTGAGGGCCAGGTCACATGGGAAAGTAACCTTTTAAGTTAGTACAGATGTTCATTTTGGGCTGTTTTTTTCTGCGGGTTTGTGAGTTGTCTTCTCTGTTGTTTCCATCCAAATCACGTTTCACAAAGCATCACAGCAGGGTGTGTTGAAAGGGACAAGAGCCTGGCATGAAAAACCTCCTCTTACCTCTCTTGCCACCCCTCTCCTGCCACTCAGCCATGACAATGACCATCACATCAGCTTTCCTGAGGATGTGTGGGACCCTGAGGGGGTGGCTTTTAGTAAGGCAAGACACTTGGAAACTATTGGCCTGACTGCGGATCCAGAAGGAAAATAGTGGTTGATGGGGGAACCTGAAATCTGAGCCTTTTCACTCCATGTACAGGACCAGAAAGCCTTGGAAGGATGGTTTAGGAGCCAGGGTTTTTAGAGGTGCTTCTGGCACAAATGAGCTGGAGGTGCTGTACCTTCAGACCTTGGAAGCACAGTCCTCTGCTGCAGGACATTGTAACTAGAGCCAAAACCCAAGAGAGCACTGGTGTCCCTGGCTCTAAATTAGTTTGTAGAAGTGGCTGAAGAGTTCCACTGGGAGCCTGCCTTGGGTCTGGTGAAAGATTTTTAAGTCAAAACAATACATGTGAAGCATTTTATGCTCTACAAAATCCTCAGACAGTTCTAGCACTGACACACAAAGAAAACCACTTTATACTGTTTTGCCAGGTACTGGGCAGTATAGGTGGTACGAGATAGTCCTGCAAAATCCTAAATCTTAAATTTGATCAATGCCTATGTTTTGTCTAAATTATCAGATTGATTTAGAAAATAGCGAGATAAGGTACATTGAAAAGAGACATAACTAAGACTTGCTGGCAACATGTCTGGTTCTACCATAAGAGGATTTGTAAAGTAAATTGAAAATATTTACCACAGACGTATAAAACTGTAAATTAAATGTATAAGTCCTGTGGTTACCTGTTTCAGAGGGCATCTTTTCATCTTTTCAACATTTGTTCCAGTTGAGGCCACGCTTGATTTCAGTCTGGCAGGATAGCCATGGTAACAGTGTGCTTCCAGGTATTCATCTGGGTGGGGTGAAGAGTTGGACACCTTCCAAAATTCTGCTTCGTGCTTTATTAACACCCTGAAACCCGACTTGCAAGTGCTATAAAATGGGGAAAATCAAGATTGGAGGTGGAGAGGAGAAACAGAGAAAGAAAAGCTGTAGTATTTGAATTTTTACCATAATAAAATTCCATGTGAAGTTTCTGTATCTTGTGTAAATATAATCTTGTGATTTAACATCATAATCTTGTGATTTAACATATAATCTTATGATTTAACATATAATCTTATGATTTAACAGTTTGCTGCAGCTCAAGTGAATATGGCTCACAGAAGAGGATGTGATGCTCGCAGAGTAGAGATTTTGGGAGGCTTCTCAAAAGAGTAAAATAGAAGATGATGGAACAAACATAACTTGGAGAATGCAGAGCCTGCCATACATGCTTTTCAGTTTATTTATTTATTTATCCCCTTTTGATTCTTCCACGCTACCATACAGAAATCTCTTACATCTGAAGATTATATTGGAAATACAGTCCCTGCATCCCAGTAACTCTATGCTCAATGGAACTGTGCAAAAAGACGTTGCAGCTGGAGCAGAGACACTGGGACTTAATTTACTAAGGACAAATTCCTGTTTATGTCTCATATTCACCTTTTCTTTCTTTCAAGAAATGGTAATGAGAAATAAGAAGCATACCAAAAAATAAACCATTCATTTTAGAAATGCACCGATTATTTGCAGAGTTGAAGTATCAAAAACCAAACTCTGGTTATTTAGCATCATGTGGGCTAGCGGTACTCTTCCTAAACAGTCTTGGGGGAGGAGTATAAAAAAAAAAAGTATACCTAATCCAACACATTAGGGATTACACTGGATATTTCAAGTATGAGCTCTAGAACTTGAACTAAAGACGAAAGGCTTATAAATCATATACTGCAACAAGTGCATACTCCTGGTGCTGCACACATGGGCATATCTACAATTCCTGTTTCTTGTCAAGTGCCCAGGTAGCTTCTTTCCCAGTGTGAGGAACTGGGCTTGTTGGACCACCTGACAAGAAACAAACCTGGTGCACTGGATCACAGAGCAGGAGAGAGGGAAATGTAAATGGGTAAAATTCAGGAGGTTTTGTGAGTAGGTATGGAACAGATTTTGACTGGTCTGCTGTTAGTAGGTTATAAATGCACTTTCCAATTTAGGGCCTGTCCAAATATTCTGAAGAGTAATTAACTTTTTTTAAGAACTTTTTCACAATGACATCTTCTTTCACAGGCAGATTTGTGTGCATCAAAGCACTCAGAAACAAGGAAGAGAGGAAGAAGGTTCAAACTTACTCATGGGCAACACAGATATGTGTCATATAAAGGTTTACTTCTGAAATTTCCTTTCTTAAATTTCTGTATGTTTTCATAATGCTGTATGAATTTACATGTGGAATATATTTTAAAGGAAATTGAAAAAGGAAGGCAGAGTATTTTTATGGGTACAATGTCTGATTGAAGACACTGCAACACTTGTCTCACAGAGCTGACCTTATTGGCCATATTAACCCTGTTCTGCTTTAAGGCCATGTATATTTTGTGTCTATTAATGGTCACATACTGAGTTCTGGTTTATATTTTGTCACTGAACAATTTGTGAGTAAACTGTAGTGATTGAGAAACTGCTCCAGACACAGCTTAACTGTTTGGGCAGTGACGATTGTCCCTGTAGATGGGGATAGTAGTCCCATCCACCAGAAGCACAAGTCAAAGACTTGAAGTAAGAGAAAGATGGGGGTAAGATTTCAAGGGAGCAGAGCTGGGTAACTACCAGTGCTCCACAGATAACACCTTCTGGCCAGTTGCTCACAGATACAAGCATGTGATTGAAAGTGAATGAGTTAACGCATTTAAAGGAATCACCATCCCTTAGCAGGAAGTTATTATCCTTCAGCAGAGGAACAGTAGCTCTGTGTGTTTTGCTCTATTGTGGTGTTAAGGACAATGGGCTAGTTTAAATCATCTTAAAGCATGCTATTTTGATAACTTGCTTCTGTAGGAACAAGCCCAGATTTTGCATCAGTTTTCCAAGGAAATATAAACTATTACAAAGTTTTGCCAGGCCTTTGTGAAAGGAGATGTCCCACTGATTCTCATAGGCACTTTCACTAGTTGGTCTTTTTTGAAGGACTAAGCCACAAATTTCAGGCTTTCGAATGAAGGATGTTTTGAATTAACCTCATAGTCCTAGCTAGACAGATTTTTTTATTTCAATGGGACTTTTTATTCTTTCATGACTGTAATATACTTGAAGTGATTTTGTAAGAACTTAGCAAAAATGTAAATGAAGTTAACTTTTTAATAGAATGAAAAAACTACTCTGAAAATGCTAATGGTTTCTGGTGAGAAGCATATGAAAACAGGGATTTAGAATAGAAAGTTTTGCAGAATTATCATTAACTATAACAATCAGTGTAACTGTAGTATGAATGAACTACTTATTTTTTCACATTCTGAGTTTTTGCAGTTTTAAAATGAGGGGTTTTTTCTTTATAACACATTAATTAATTAATTTGCCTATGGCAAATCATATCCCAACTCCTTTGCTCATTCATTGACCGATACAATGACTTACCATTTGGATTTTCTATCACCTAATCATGAATTGAATAGTGTTCTGATAAGCATATATCCCAGGAAGCCTAACAATATAATCAAAACAGTCTTTTCCAAGACTGCCCTACTGAGTCTATCATTTGTCAGTATGAAGGGAAGAGAAACAAGGTCCTTATAGTGCAAAAAAGGACCATGAGATTCCAAATGAATCATATCCATTTATCAATCTAATGGGTATACTTTTGTTTGTGTTGTCCACACAGAGACAGGCTGTAAACATCTCGCAGACTGCAGCAGATGAAGGTTAGAAATCTCTTCTCTGTGGCTCCTGCTAAGAATTATAGAATAAAAATTTTAGGTGAGAATAAATAAAAGGCACTTTTGTGGGTAGAAACGAGCTATTGTTTGTGCACATAGATTTCTCTTCAGGTAGTGGGATCTCTGCTTCCGATTTTGTAAGATTAAAGAAGACAACATATTGAATAAGCTAGCAGATAGCATTTGCAAGACAGAGCTGTTCAAAACATTAAGTTTAGAGAACATACAGTTCTGTAATATGGGGTGGAATTCTACGATTTTATCTTTCCCTCTTAAAATGAAGAGCCTGATAGTTGAGAAAGACTTGTAGAAATCACCATTTGGGGAGACCCACTTGTGTGACAGGTCAGGCATGAGTTTATTAGTCTTTAACAGATGACAGGATGACCCATATAACTCACATAAAAAGGAGAAGAGAGAACTGGATAACACTGTTCTTTTATTTTCCAGTAAATCAACTACAAGCCGTGCTGTGTCTGTCTCAGTGCTGCCATGAATTCTATACTGAATTCTATATTGCTGCCTTGTCTCTCTTCTTGGTGTGACATTGAGCTTTGACAAAAAGAGATGTGCTGACCTTTGGAAAGAGCCTTTTCCCTATCCTGCCTTCAATCTCCCTTCCTTGCTGAGATGAGGGAGGGCGAGGGTGGTAGTAGTTCTCTCCAGTCTGCAGCTGGAGGAGCAGCACGTTTCCAGTATCAGTCCCATACAAGTATTGTTATTTTTCCTGTCGTGTTTGTTGGGGTACAGCTTTTCATTTATTTTTCTTGCAGAAAGGCAGGAAAGCCAAACTGGAAAAAGTACCGCTCACATGTCATCAGTAATTACTTGGCCGTTGTGCCAGGCATTGGCTTGCTGACAGTTTCAATGCAGAGAGTGGGTGAGACCCAGCTGCAGCCAAAAAGAAGAAAGAAGGAAAGAGATCTTAATCTGACTTGGGCTTCACTTGCCCTCCCTTCTTTTCCCCTCCGTCTTTCTCCTCCTTGGGGAGCCACAGCTATTACTTCACACAATGGGTTCTCCTCATTCTTCACAGGACTGCTGGTCCCTGGCATGTGCAGTTTTCTATCCACTTTCTTCCACTTGTTAAGTGTAACGTCTAAGAAAACAACTTACCCTTAGGAGGGAAATATCTTTACACAGCAACAACAAGGCTCGTGATTCTGCAGATGGTTTTCAACATCTGTTTTTAAATTTGAGCAGTTTCTGAAATGAAATCTATAATTTACTTAGAATCATAGAATTGCTTGGTTGGAAAAAACATTTGAGGTCATCTAGTCCAAATATGTTACTTGATATGTCAAAAATAGTTGCCTGGAAGGGATTAATTGTGTTCATACAATAGCTTAATATGCCAACCTCTATTAAGTTATTATTGGATAAAGAGGCATAAGAATGCCTCATATTGCTCAAGTGGGAGATGTTGGGGGCATGAGGGGTGATGTGATGTGTGGATAGTCAGCAGACAGGACTCTTCTCTCCCTGACAGCATTGGAGAAATGCTTGAACCAAAGTTTGTGAAAAGATTACACGATGCATGAAGAGAGTCTTACTGTGGGTAAAGGACAGGCCTGTGAACTGACCTTGTGCTACTGGCTGAGGTGGCTCTCAACATAGCCAGGCTGTGAGATTGTTGACATTTGCAATAATTTTTTATGGTCACCCTCAGAGTTAAGCCAGGATCCTAGTGTCTTTAGCTGTAGTGTTGTTTGACTGCCCCATTTTTCTTTGCTTGTTACACTGTGGTGCTGAATGCTGCTTACACAAAGTGAAAATGCAGGTGCTGGGGGAATCCTGTGTGTGGTAGAAACTAATGTCATACCCACAGTCTCAGAAATCTGACAGGGGCAGTAAAACCAACACTGTCAGTGCATATAAGCAGTGAGTATGGACTGTAAGGCTGCAAATTCATACTCTTTCCCTTCTCTTCAGCTGATCATCCAGCAAACCTGCTCCAGAAAGCTGTACAGTACACTAAGAGAAGCAGTTCCCTGCTCTCCCAGCCCCTTACAAGTACAGGCTAAGAACTCAGCCTGGGAGAAAGTTTTATTCATCTTTCCCTTCCTTGCCTTCATTGGCACAGCTGTGAGAAGACACATTGATGCACTGCTGAATAGCTATTCCCATCCTCTTCCTCCTCTTTGTTCAAATCCTTTGCTCCCACAGACTTCTACACAGCAGAAATCATCTCTCACTTGGGGGAGAAATCATGCCCCAAACTGATGACAACATCCCTATTGACTATTATAGAGCACATTCTCAGAGAAGAATGTACCAAAAAGAGTTTACCAAGAACCTGATTTTAACACACAAATTGTATCTTATTCAGTCAGCTGGATGACATCTTGCTAATTGGATTCCTCCTGCAAATTTAGAGGCTATGTTCAAACCACGTCCTCTGAAATCTGTTCTTACATCAATATTTTCCTTCTCAACACACACAGAGATTTGCCGAAGATTCATGGTTTATTGATGGGAGCTTTGTTGATGTTGTTATTGTTTTCAATCAAAAAAGAATAATTTCTGTTTTGAGGAAAAAAAAATCTAAATAATTCAGGCGAATTTACAAGGACATCTGAGAACACCTGACAGCATCAGTGCATTGGTGCTTTTTTATGTGACAGAAATGAGACCATGTTTCTTTGTGGTATGTGCTGAAAACCCAGCTCAGACTGAGAAAACTTTTTCTCCCTGGCTACATCACCATCAAACTGTCTAGCACTTGCCAACATGGATTTAGATTGGATTAATCAGCTCGAAGAACAAGAGTGTGAAAGGAAGATACTCTCTGTTCTGTGCAAGCTATGTCTGGGTTCAGCAGACGAGATCTGGGTAGCCAGCATGGTTAACCTGTGAATTAAGTCTCTGTAGACATAATCAACAAAGCTAAGCGTTAGGTACTTCACTATTGTTTGGCAGTGCTTTGATTTAAGAATCCAATATTAGCCAGTGATAAAACATATTGCACTGCTTGTCTGGGCTTTTAAAATGTACTTATTTAAAAAAACTGATCAAATATTTGCAGATCACCAGATCTTCATGTGCTCTGCATAGTGTTATGCTTCAGCCATGAAGGAAAACCACAAGCCTGGTTGAATATTATAATGGGAAAAATTTTTAGGCTCTCAGGAAGGGAGGTGTAAATTTGAAGCTGGTACTTAGCACTGAGGGGGACCCAGTAAATCTCTGTTACCTTTCAGGCAAGTGATGTAGCTGATAATGTAGTTGCTATCAAACTGCCATCAGTATCATGTCAGTACCTATCTGTCTCAGTATTTATAACCTGCTAACAACAAGGAAGTGATGTGGTCTAATGACCTGAGGACAGGACCAGGAGCCAAGAGGAAGTAGGGAAAGGAAGCTGCACAGAAGAACAACTTCTCTGAACAGGATGTCTGGTCCTGCTGCAGCCCAAACTTTGTCGTATTTTCCTTTGGATTTCAGTACATCTTGGAGGGTTACTCTCCTGATTCATTAAGCATATTTACAAACCAGAAAATTAAATTACTGACCATGGCATTAATTGGTCACAACTGCATGTTGGCTGGTCACTTGATCATGGTCACCTGGCATAATACTAAGTGTAGTTGTCTACCTTGGCAGAGCACTCAGTCAGGACACAAAGTCATTTTCGTTTCAACTTTTGAGAATTTAGCAACACAGCTTTCTAGTGTGACTATGGAAACCTTCTGGTCCACCTCAAATTATCTTGATTCACTGGGATCTCTGACAGCGAAAACTTGGAAGTTTTCCTCTTGTCTGTCATTTTCCTGAAAGTTTCTGAGAAGTATGGGTTCTGGGGAGAGCTGTGTCTGAATCAGTAAAACCAATTTCCAGTGAAACCCCCTGTTTCTCTACAGGTTTTGTTCAAATAAGTAGAAAGTGAAAGCTATCTCTTTCATATACTCTGAAAAAAGCTATATAGCTACAGCAAGATCTAGGTAAAGCTAAGGCAGAAGAATGACCATATATGCAATGTTTTCTTTGCTTGTACTGGACCTGTAGAAGACCAAAATGGAGGCAGTTGCTGCTTCTCTACACAAGAGAGAGTTTCATGTCCACAGGGCAGTGACAGCAAAGAGGTCCCCCTGGCAGAAGCAGAATGGCTAGCCAAAATCTTCAGGGATCCTCTTGCCTGTTCTAGACATGACCCTTCCCCCTTTCCTGCTTCCTATAGCAGGAATGATCATAGCTTTGCCTTCTTATTTCAGAGCAGCAAAATTCAATGATTCTGAGAAATATTGAGTTGGCTTTGTATACCTTCACCTAGTGTAAGAGAAGCTACTTCTTACTGCTGTTTGCTGATGACAACACTTACAAACATGCTACATGAGTTATGGAACGTGTGGAAGATGATGCCAACCCTGCTGAATGTATGCATCACTCATAAATTATGAACTGGACAGGCAAAACTAGAGAAAACCAAGTTCCTACTGAGGATTATTATATCCACTCACAGCAGTGGGGGTCTGTGAGATTTAATAAAGTTATTGTCAGTATATAGCAGCATAAATGGCAGGAAAAACAGCCTCAGGAGAAAGAGAATCAAGCAGTGGAGATGGGGTTGTGGTATGGAAAGAGGATTAGGTTTGGCCATCCTAGCATTTGAGTTATTTGATGAGTTTCTATCCTCAGTATACACAGAACTTTAATGAAGCAAAGTTGTAAAAAAGTTACTTTGGCCAGGGTTTGTGTCAGGTAAGGGTGAAACTGGACAAATAGATTGTGGAAGGTCATTCCTATCTGCTAGAAAGAGCAGGATGGAAGAAGGTGCGGATATGTTTGTGAGATAAGAACGAGAAAGGAATATTATGTGAAGGATGACTGATGACACAATGAAAACATTTGCAGTGATGTTGTTAACAGATGTAGGAAAATGTGAATATTTTTTATTGTTCTTTAATTTAAATTCCTGTTGTTTTCTTTACAGTGCCAATAATCTCTTAGCCTTCCTTGTCGTTGTACTACATGGGATTCTCATAGAAGAGATGCTTTGTGTTACATCTCACTTCTGTGCCACAGTACCTGTTTGTTACATGCTGGAATGTGTTTCTGGAAGCTTGCCAGGCACTGATGGAAAGAAGCAAATAAACCCTTTTTGGAGGGGTGAGGATTAGGACAAGGACTGGGGCTGGTAAGCATGGGCATGGAACATTCTTTGCTACAATTTTTTGAGAGTTTGTAAACAAAATGGGGTTCCTAATTAAAGCAACCATTAAGCCGTTTAACTTGCACAACTAGAACTGGCTCAATAGATTAGCCCAGGTCTCACTGACCCTGGCAGAGTGACAGGGCTTCTATTTTGTAGGGATGAAATGTTCAATAATTTCTTCAGAACATTATGCACAAATGGGCTTTTCTTTAACAGCAGGCATGCATGTCTTCTCCTTCCACCTTCCTGCTTATTTTATCAGTCAGCAGATCTTAGTTAGGCAGTGAGAAATCATTACTTTCTCTTCATCTTTTTGTTCCTATATGCCAAAAAAAGGATCGGACATTTATACAAAAAATATGATCATGATTCTCTCCAAGGGATACAAACCTTGCCATCTACTACCTCTAATTTAGGGGTTTAAGTGGAAACTCTTTCTGA
Organism: Caprimulgus europaeus; assembly: GCA_907165065.1. The sequence goes on along the minus strand of OU015525.1, from coordinate 42,094,664 downwards.
TATTTACACTGTGAGCAATTGGGGGTTCTTTCACTATTATTTAAAACATTTGATGCTTACTCCCTCCAGAGGCAGGATTCTGGGTGGATCCATGCCCACATCCTATGTGGCACGTTTAAAAAACATTTCAGCCGTGCGTAGACTGAATTAAATATCAACAACTTTAAAACCTAGAAAGGGCAAGCAAAAAGTGACAACAAATAACCACTATGTTGATGCTGAGCTTAGCAACGCATCTTTATCCTCTGTGTGTTCTGGACTTTAGATAGTATGTGGAGCATTTCCATGCAACAACCTCAAAAGCACCTTGCAAGCACCACAATGAGCACATTTAGAACAGTAAGAATTTCTATGTTTTTTCTTCATTGGTGGAGATCCAGAGACTCTATGGAAGTTCTCTAAAATATGGCATGTTCTATTTAAAGTTTAATGCCTTTAGCCTTGTGACTATGCTGGTATGAGTAGGGAAAGGATGAATGAAAGGCCAGAAAGAAAAGGAGAGAGAGGACAGAAACATAAGGGCAAGCATTTACTTACCTCACTAACAAGTGAAGATAAAAGATGGAAGAAAAGGAGAGACATCAATTAAGGGAAGTGGTGGACTACTTGCAATAGGAAGCAATTAATGATATTTTGGTTTGTTCATTCATTGTGTTTTTATCTGTTATCTTTCTAATGTGAATTCCTAGGTTCTCTCTGTTTCACAGAAGAATTGAATGCCAGGTACTTCAGGTACACATGTGCTAAATTTCAAGCCTGTGAGATTCGTCTCACTGAAATTAACACAATTCCTTGTGTTGTTTAAGATTAAGCATGAATGCATCCTCTTTTGAGGGCAGGGTAGAAGGGAAACCTGGCTGATGGACATCATACTTTTCCTATATGTCTAAAACTCATGGTTTAAATTGAGAGGAAGGAAGATTCACTGACTGAAGATTCTCCTCTTCAGTCCTCATGACATAACATGACAAATGCCCTACAGGGTCAGAGCAGGGTCTGCATCTACAGTCTGTCTCCAACAGGAGATGCTACTTGGAGAAAGGCCTGCAAGCTCAGCCACTTTCTGTGGTGCTTTCCCCTTACACTTCTCAACAACCATGGTTGCTGCATGAAGGATGTCTGGGGCCATGTCCCTGTCTGTTCCTTTCAGAACCTGTGTATGGGGCTGTTTCCTGTGAATTTGTCTATCCCTTTTTTGAACCTGCTGCCACTGCCTGCCTCCACTGCCTCCTATGGCAGCAAATTCCCAAAGTTTCCTACCTGCTGTGCAAAGAAATATTTTACCTCTTTTAAACCTGTTTTCTAGTATTTTTAATAGTTTTACTCTCATTCTGTTACTGCAGAACTGGTGACTAACAGTTTCACTTTTGTCACATGCACCTTTTCCACCATCTTCATGAAGAGCTCAATCTCATCTTCCTCAGCCTTCTCCTCTCCAGCCTGAAGAGATGCAATCTATTAGGCCTAGTCTCTAGATGAATTGCATGACAGTAGAGCAAGGGGATATCAATAATTATTATAGCAATGAAGACATTGCTTAAATGTCTGTGAGCCAGAGGTAAGAGGACCGGGACAATCGGTTTCTGCTCAGGTTCACAATAGCCACTGGTTCCTAAAGAGGAATTATTTTCATAGCTCTCCTCTGCTGATTTATGCAGGTAGAGCACAGTCAGTGCAAAGACAGTGCTTTTCTGTGCTTCAAGCATGGCTTCACATTAAAAAAAAAAAAACAAGCACTTTGAAAATCTAATTAAGGAAGTAGATCGTTCAAAACGAAATGATAAAGATTTCATACCAAACCCATAGTTAATATCACTGAATGCTGCTCTTGTCCTAGTTTCTCTATTTTACAACAGTTGAAGGCCTTCAATATATTTGTCAGGTAGCACTGTGCTACCTGTTATAACTCCTTATAACTGCCTTATAACTCCACAGCAGGCAATTATTACATAGCTTATGCTCTCAGCTAAGCTACACTACAGATAAACCAGAGAATAATTTACTAACATTAAGGCTAGTAGTGTCTTGTATTTTGATCATATATTACAATTCAGTTATGTCTCAGCTTAAGAAGCAGATTTCTCTACCTTCTCTTTCTTCAACTGCAGACCCCTCAAAAGGTCCTGTTTTCTGAAAACAAGACAAAACAAAGAAATGAACTATCATCCCCTTCTTTCACTGAAGCACGTCCGCTGTCCTCTTGACAGGTGAATCTTGTGAATGTGTTCACCAGGGCTGTGATGTTATTGTTTCACATTCCTCTTGTAACAGCATGTGATCACAAGTGAATCTGAGATACTTCAGAGCAGTACAATAAAGACCCTGCTTGTTTGCTGCTGTACTGCCAGAGAGAATATTTTAGCACCTGATAGCACTGCATAGATTAGGCTTCAGAGGATGTCCATTCCTAGCTAAAACAATAGTAATCTACATCTTTTCTATTGATGGCTTCTCCTTCTACTAGTTCCTGATTCACTTCTAATCAAGAAGGCATTGTAGTGGTGCTGCATGTATAACCAGGAAGGTGAGTGCGCTGTGGATTAGCTTTGCTTTCATCTCCTAAACTTTTTAGAGTACTAGCAAGCTAAATTAGGGTGAAGATGCATACTAAAGGCTTTGAAGTACTTGTTAGTAAACAGAATTTTGATGTATCAGTCTCTCACCAGAAAATGTTATGCCTTTCATTAATGCATCTCCTGAACTAAATCTATTGCTTCCTATTAACAAGGTATTTCTTGAGATAGGGCAAAAAGTAATTTATTTCAAAGAAAGAATTATCAATGTTATATACATGCAGAGACAAATGAGTTCTCTGAAATGTCACCTGCAAAATGTTTTTCAGCTGTGAAATGTATCTAGTGGTTTTTGGCTTTTTTTACTAAACTATCATTAATTTCTATGGTTTATTTCTTAAAAACATAAATATGTCCGTAACAGTGGCTGTACTAGTTCACACCAAGGTCTGCTTAGCACAGTATCACATTTCTGGCAGTGGCCAAGAGCAGATGCCTAATGGGAACTATAAGAAAAGGGCAAGCATGTATCTTATTTTCCTGAATGCTCGCCCAGTCTTCAAACATCTGAAGCTCTGGGATTTCCTGAGCTAGACATGGTTTCTATGTAGGTAGTAACCCTTTATGAATTTCTCTTCCTCTGGCTTTCTCAGACTCCCCTTGAACTTGTGTAAGTGGCTTCCACCAGAACATCTTTGTAATTTCAACATATTTGAAAAGTTAATTGGCTCAAAAATTTGTCTGCTTTTCCTCCATTTATATTAAATGCCTTAATAATATAAGGTTATTAAATTCCTGTGCAAACCCTGGCTGTCTCATAGCCTTACTTCTGTGCTGACAGCATTGCCACTACAAATTAGACTATATACTGAAATATCTTTCCTAATGATATTTAAAGCTGTTCAAACTATCTATTTAATAGCTGGAAGAACATTCACACTATCCAGTTTTAGGCATTTAATTAAGGTTTCTTACTCACTAGCTAATCTCCTTGGACTTGCTTCATATTGAGGGAGAGAGGTTCTGACAGAATTATGTAAATTGGAAACGTAATACAGTGCGCAGAATTGTCCTCTTGAGCAGACAGTCTACTCTGCAAAGTGAATTTATGGAGAGTAGCTGAAGGACTTCAGGTTGCTTGGTATGAATACTTCCACACAAGACAAGATACAATGGCTTGACTGAAAACAAACTATGTATTTGCCAACCATAAATGAAGAGACAATTTTAGATAAGTAGAAGGGTTTAAACAGGAGTACACCAAGATTAACATTATTGTGCTTATAAAACATAAAATGAAGTTTCTGCATAACTTAAGAGATCAAAAAAAAAAAATTGTCTTGATAACTATTCTATTTGGAGTTATTACATAAACAGGGAGAAGTTTTTTTAAAAAAAAGATTTATAAAGAATCATATATTTTTACTATCTTCCTTACAGTGTTCACAGATTAAGGAGGTAAGAGGAAAAGTTTACAGAGGGAATAATTTTTACTAGGGCAACTAAAGAAGTTGAAAAACCAGCCAAACTTTCAGACACACAAAACTTCCAAGAGAAATCCCTTATATGCCTGGTGTGTTGTTTATTTTTTGGCTATATAAATTGGTCTGTTTATTGGCCTATTTTTAGTAGGGACACCATTTATCCCTACAGAGTTTTATGATACTGTTTCAATTTCTCCAGCCCTTTTCTCTATCACCTGCCTGTTTTCTAATTCCAGTGCTGTCTCCCTAGTGCCTAGCCTTTGTCATGGGCTGGACCATGAGAAAGACCCTAAGACTGTGCTGGAAGGGGTAAAGGAAATCTACTTCATCAGAAACTTCTGAAGCTTAATAGTCCTTCTACATCCAGACATAATTTGTGTCTCAGGCTGAGACTAAGGTAGGTGTCTAAACTGAGGGAGTGAATCTCTTCTTCGCTACAAGGACACTTGGAGTAGATAACTATCCATAGATGACTAAATTTTGATCAATTCCAGCCTTCAAGAGCAGGCACCTGTCCTCAATGACCCGAGGGGTCTGTAGTAGTCCTGTGTTCTTTGTAAGAAAATATGAAGCTGAATGTCTATTTAGCCCAAGGAGAATTAGGTATCCTAACCTGAACTTTGAAGTTTTATGGTAAATATTGAAAATTCATCCATTAAAAAAATAAGTAATTTTTCTTTAGCTAAAATTTTTTATTAGATAAATAGAAGTTAGGGGTACTTGACGAAACTTTCTAGTCCTCTTAGAGCATATTTAAATACAGTTGTACAATTAGTAGTCATACCAAAAAGATAAATGAATTCAGTGCTGTTAAATCTGTGTCCTTTAGGGGCAGTCATATACCAACATTCTGTTTTAACAGAAATAATAAGAAACACCTTCATATGCTAGCAAGGCTTTTTGAGAAAACAGCTGCATGGAATAGATTCCAATGAATCTTGTTTAAAATAGCATGGAGATTTCTAATTGGTATTTAGATTCTCTTCTTAGTTCATCTCTGATTAACTGGTGAAATTAAACATCTATGCAGTGGGATTCAACCTTTCTTCTTAATTTATAGAGACTTTAATCTGAAATTAAAAACCTGAAAGTTTGGCAATTAGATCATCTTTTAGAAGTCGACATCTGCTCTTCAGAGGTAATGTTCATACATCTTTTGAAACAGAAGTACTGTCTGTATAGGTATTTTAAGCAGAATTTGAAACTCCAGGGGTTTGAAAAAGCAACCAAAGTCATGGATATTTTACTAAAAATTACATCCCATTTTCAGTTCATCTTGGGGGAGAGCTTTTGGTTGCACTTCTTCCTTAGTTGCTTGTCCTTTTTTTCTAAATGCACTAATGATTTGAGTTCAGGGGTGCTGAAAGATAATACTTTTGTAGAACAGACCTGCTGGTCTGGGACACGTATTTTTAATCCAAAATTTCAAAAGATAGGATCTGCTGGTGGTGATGAATAAACAGTGAATTTAATACCAAATGTCCAGTCACAACCATGTTCAAACTAATGTGTTTCTCTCAGCTTGGAATACTATTCCTCATAATTAATTAATTACTAATTAATAACTTCTGATATATTCTGATAGTCATTAATTTTTATTAAAAGTAAGCTGTATACTGATCACTATTGTTATCACTGTTAACACAGAAAGAAGGCCACATGAGGTTAAACATATAATTTTATATAAAGACAATGAACTTGACTGGGCAACTTCTGAGCCTTTTGGTTTTAAAACTGAAGTGCAGAACTCCACACTTCAGATCAGCCTTCTTGCTGAAGTATGAATGTCACAAGTTTTATATACTTTTGGAAGCATAAATTCATTTTCCTGTTTTTCTGTGGCTGAACTGCCACCTCAGTCAGGAAATAAATTATTTCTAGGATGGAAATACAGCTGAAGTTGTTGATAATCAAGATGTTCAGCTGTTTTACTGTGGCTGACAGCCAGGGACTGAAAGAGCTCTGCAGAAAAAAAAGAAAAAAAGAAAAAAAAAGCAAACTGACATAGCTGGAGATAAGAAAGTTTCCAAAGACCTTATAATATGCTAAGATTTAACTATTTTTTACAGAATATACTATCCAGAATTTCCTGCCATAGAAAGTAAGGCTTTTTGTGAGTTGGAGACCAGAACCAGTTTCTTTAGGCAATATTCACACAATCTACTTTCAAGCACCTGCTCTGAATGGCCCTTGAAAGGAATCTATTATATAGGGAGCCTAGGGATGCTGTCATCAACCATGTAAGACCTGAAGCAGGTTACATATACATACATAGGTCCCTGTGAATTAGGACTGGCCTGTAGGCCTTACTATAAAACATATAATAGCAAGCACCATATATAGCCTGGAGCAAAAATTCTAGTTTTGTACAAGAGAGAAAATTTTTACATTTCTTATTACATTTTGAACAACAAACCAAGTATTAGTCAAGTCCTTATTTTTATTTGCACTGTATAACACTGTTTAAATAAAATATAAAACTACTTGATGAAGTGTCTGAACAGAAAGGCATAAAAGTTCTCATGAGATCAAAGTACTTCACTTCTTAAAAATACAGTATTGACGTTCTTGTCAATGAATGCTTTGCTATCCAAATACCTGAAAGCAATTAGGAAGGGACTTTCCCTTGGGTATATTATTCTATAACTAGATCTTTCAGGGTTTCTTAAACTGTCTGCTCAAACGTATTACCTACCTTGTATGAATACTGCCATGCTGGGTTAGGTAGACTATTGATTTGATTCCTTTTGTCCCTACTACAAATTAACAAGTGCATCCTGTGATGCATTATCCAACTTGCTTTTGTTATACTTTGCTTATCAGGAAAATATGGAGAAGCTAGTTGTTTTACTTCCATTCATGAAAGCCTTTTACACAAGACAGAAGAGCCACTGAAATACAACCTGTTCATCTTATCAACTCTTCATGTAGCATTTTGAAATGGTATTATTAATCTTACACCTTCATATTTTTAGTGAGGTGACTTTCATTCATATGGCAAACCCCCACATATATGGGTTTTAAGACACTGTTAAATAAGATCCTTTAGAGTAAAGAAATAAAATCCTTCTCAATTTTATCTGAGAGTCATCTAAAATAAGTTATAGGAGGCAAGGTATTTATTGTCTTCATGACTTGCAGTCAAATATACTGAAGTTATTTTATCACATTCTTATGATTTTAATGTTTGATCTTGATTTTTTAAGCAAATTTCATAGTATCCTACTTAGTTTTGTCTGATAGGGAATAGTGCAACTGGACTCCTTCATTGCACTACTTTTAACAATTTCACAATTACTGTGTTAAAACAATTTAACAATTTAAGTCGAACTAAAGCCTGACTGACTAAGATGTTGACATAGCTATTCCAGTGAATCAAACTGAAGAATTCATGGCCCTACATTACCCATTCTGACTCTCTGCAGCAGGTTACCACTTTCCCAATGTTAAATGGGATATATATATGTATCATAGCTACTTCAGTGCAAAATCAGCCAACATTGTTTGAAATCACATTTGTCAACAGTTTAGGCTTCATCCTCTATTGAAATATTTGAGGCATCCACATATATTTTGTTTCACTGGTCCTATTACACTACTCTGGCACAAAAGCACAGCCAAACAGCAATGATATCTTGTATCAACAGTAACTTTTATTAAATGCCAATGTGTTAGTGCTATGACACCAGCAGAACTGGTTGCTGATGTTTGAAATGCAGCCTTCAGATACCAAGTAATAGCATCCAAATGATTACAACTGCTTCTGTAACAAAGTTTGTCTCATGAAAGTTATATAGATTACTCAACCTGGCTGCAGTTTCTGGACTGAGATTTTCTGTTATTCTTACAGTGTTTACACTGATGGTATTCAGAAAAAAGTAGGTGAAGAAATCCTATCTGGGAACACTGTTAGGAGAGAGGAAATAAACAGTCCTATGATATTTCTGCATTTTACTGGTATATTCACAAAATTCCTGATTTTGGACAGTTCAACCTATAAGTAGGACCTTAAAAATTATATATATTTTAGCAGAGAAAAAATTGAGGAAGTCCCAGGAAAGGTTTCCCAGAAGACCCATGGGGGCTTGAACCCTTACTCCCATTAGCACCGCTTACTGCAGCACGTGTCTCCAGGTGCCTGAGTTGGGAGTGACTGCAGGACAGTGCAAACCTGTCAGTGCTCTGCCTCTGTCACCCCTGAAGAACTTCACAGCTGCCTAAATATAGCTTATCTGCTCTCAGTGATGTAAAAGCACTAGCTTTCAGTTGTCTTTTTTTTTTTTTTCAGTAAGGCATATAATGCTCTATTAAAATATGCTTTTTAATGTGCTTTTTAAGAAGGAAATGTTTTTCTCCATCTATTGTAGCTCAAACTTCTGTATAACGTTTCTGTTCAATGCTTTCAAATGAATAAAAACATGTTAGTAGAAGAAACCTTTACGTTTAATGGCAGGGGGTAAGAAAAGGAGAGGGTGGAAGTCAATCTTTCCTGAAAACATAATACATCAATAAAGGATACCCACTCTTGAGCACTGTTGGCTGCTTTATGATTTTTTTCTCAGTTCAAACAAAGCTGTATTCAAAACAAGGATAAACATATAAATGCTAATTTTATATAAGACTCTTCCTTGTATAGTAATCTCACCTATTCTATTCATATAGCAAAGAGCAGGATTTCTTTGATCTCTTCCTGCCATCTATGTGTTGCCATTTAGGCTACTACTTAACGTCTTTTGTTCTACTATATATTTGCTAAAAGTGATAGATCATTCTGTTTATAATCTACATAACTGTCTATATTTCTGCCAGATGTCAGCTACTGTTCTTTCCTGTTAAAGCTCTCAGGAATATATCACAGTAAATAACTCAATACCAAACAACAAAAAAAGAGGATGATGTCTTGGGTTCCCATGTGAAAATCTTGGTATGAATGGGGAATATTTAAGCTTCATTTGAAATTATGTACTAAGAAAATAACAAAAAGAAGGGTAGGATTTTTCCCAAGATGGTCACACTGATATTGTTAGGTAGTTGGCTTTTTTATACTCAGGACCATGAGACATGGTCCACATGCTTGTCTGTTATTGATGGTTGGAATGTGGGATGATACCTCCATGACTGGCTTGCTTACTTACCTACTTGCTTAGACAACTCAGGAGGGTGTGACTGACAGCTGCATTTCTGCCAAGAGATTGCAGCTGCAGCATTCATCAATCTTCTACTCTCAGTGCTATCTTATGACACCCAAATCTCTATTTTTTTGTCTTATCAAGCACAGGAAAAGCAGTATACTGCCTTTCTTTTTCTTGGTGTGAAACTAGGGGATGAATGAGAAAAAGATCTGAACCAGCTGTTTACTGACTTTTAATTGAAAGTTTAAGGTGTTAAATTGAACAGCCTCATATGACCTATCTACCTAAAAGTCCACCAGTGTTGTATTACCACAGGTCAGTCCAGTGGGGGACCCTGAACCATCAGAAAGGGAGCAGTTACCATGACCTTTTCTGTAAGAACCTCTCAGCTCAATGTGTTTTTTATTACCTCTCATGGTTTGCAATATTTAAGTATGATGGTCCGTGGTATGTTGTGAAAACAGCATTTTTGAAGAGGTGTCAAAAGTGTGAGTTCAGGGTGGAGACAGGAGTAGTCGATAAGGTGTGTAAGAGGCTGGGAGAATTTGGTGACTCTACCAGTATGCAGTTGCTCCTCCTCTTTTTATAAAGCAAGGTAGTCCAAGCATCCTTGCAGAAAGTTAGAATGTTTTTTCATTAGGCACCTCATAGTCCACAATGCAACCTTGGTCTTCATTTGAGTGGGGAGGGTGGGTGGCATACCTGAGGCTAGAATCTAACCACTTAATTTTCACTTACTCATGGAAAGTTTGTGAATGCTGTTATTTATTTTGTTACTACAGTCAGTAGTACAGTTAGTACAGTGCAACATCCTTGCACTTTTCTCAAGTACTGAATTTCACTTCAGTTGAAAACACAAAGCAATCTGGTGACAAAAGCATTTAAGAACAGAGCAAGGAATCCTTTGGCTTAGAAGTAGCCAGCAGGCACAGGAGATGTTGTTACTGCCGCAGGTGGTGAGTGCATAGTGGGATGAAGAAATGCCTTGAGGAATTTTGTGGCTTCAGATCATTATCTGCTATGACTCCTGAAAGCTTCTTAAAATTCCAAACCAAATTCTAACCACCACTACATCTTTCACCATTCAGCTTTATACCCCTCATTCAGCCAACTCCAGTCTTCAAGCAGAAGGCAAGGGGGTTTCATCTTCTACCATATACTAGAGGAGAGTAGAAGCCACTCTGGGAGTGGCAGATCATTCAGTATTTAATACTTTCTGAAAAGGCTCTGATTTATGGGCTGTGGCAGACTTTGCTTTGCTTTGATGGATTTATGCCTACTGAGGTTAGTACCTGCAGCAGGGTAGCAGAAGGGGTGTGTGCCTGCACCTCAGCCTTTCTAGTTCATATACAACACAGTGTTGTGCATCATCCTTCTCAGCTGTTTCAGATAAGATGCTATAAACTGGAATTGCTAAAGAGAGGGTACATGCTCTGGGGATAGTTATCTCTGACACACAGACAGGAGAGGGAAACTGTTGTTGTATCTTAAATTGCTGCCACTGTATACAGTAAATAATATAATATAATATAATATAATATAATATAATATAATATAATATAATATAATATAATATAATATAATATAATATAATATAATATAATATAATATAATATAATATAATATAATATAATATAATAAACTTAATCCAGCTATTCGGATTTTTTAAAATTACATTTTTAGTTGAGATTTCTTCTGGTTCCATAAGTGAAGTAAAGCATGTTTTTCAAACCATTTCTGTAACAGCACACAAGAGGGAGCAGGTAAATAGTTGTATCTGGTCTGAAAATGTTTTTTTACAAAATAAATCCAATAACTATGATTCAAACCATGAAAATCAGCATTTGTTTGACTTTTAGAAAGACAGACAAGAATGAGAACAGCAGGGAAGAGCCTATAGTACTTAGCCATTGAATTAATAACTTTATGCAATGAAACTTATTCCATTTACATAAACTTCTTTATTAAGCTCTTTCTAAAGTATCCTCCAAACAGCATAGTAGTTGTTCCTTTTTAACAAGGTCAGCTTGTTTTCCCTCCAGCTAGGTAATTTGAATTTCATTTCACTGTGCCATTTTTGACCAGATATTATGGTGCATGCCCTAGAGCACCTGTTGCTGGGTGTAATCTTATGAAAAATGTCTTTCAGCTGTCTACTTGGAAAGCAAAAAGGATGTGTTTGTGGACCATACTACTGAGAAGAACTGTCTGCTTGGCAAATTAGACATTGACTAGATTTGTACAGAATATGTCTCTATCTCTAGGACTCTGCTACCTGCACATGGAGAAAAGTACCTGTAGAGAGCAGGTAAAGCAGTTATATTTAATTTAAAGAAAGAAAAATAAGAGCTAGACCTGATGCCTTTGAACATATCGCTTATTGTAAACAAAATGTCATTCTTTTAATGATATATTAGTATTATCTTTTATATTGCTGCTGTATGTTTGAAGAGAGTTGTATGCATCACAAATGACAGCTGGCAGAGCTTTTCAAAAGCCTTGTTAGCTGACTTGCAGGATTTGTGGGTACACTTTCAGTTTATTTTGGCTCGCTCTTGAACTGTACTTTGATGTTCAAGTAAGTGTAAAAATTCAGTGTGAGCTTTAGGTGGACCAACCCAATTTTGCATCAGTTCCAATTTAATAAAAATCTCTGGGTTGTGCCAGAAATTGTCCTAGTTTTGCTCAAAACCTGATATAAAATTGGGCCAGATTTTGTCAGGCTCCAATAACTCGCCCATTATGGTAGCGCCACATAATAATGTTGCACAAGTTTGTTGTTAATGGCAGTGGCAAAGAATTACTTTTAAACAAGTGTCATATCATGAACCAAATTATTCTCTCTGTTACTTCTGTACACACACCGTTAAGGTAATGGAATCACATAATTATAAAACATGGAGAATTTAGGTCTATACACTCTCCTCTCTAGTGTGTTTAGCAACCTAAAAAGTAGTTCATAAGTTAAAGCTACCTCCCAGTCTGGTTCTTTTGCCCCAGTGGTACTTATTCAACCCAGAAGAGGTCTCACTGACCTTGGCAACTCAAGTAGGTAATATATTTTTACAAAAGTGAACTTCTTTTCACCTTTCTCCAGCAGGAATAAGCTTTGACTCTTAAAAGTGTTGAAATTATACAGTGTTTGAGATGCATTTTCAATCTTCTTGAATTTTTCTTTATGTTCTGATTGAACTGGTCAGGACTTTCCCTGATTAAACATAGTTATGCATTCTAACTGCACAGAGAAAGCATTCAAAAGCAAAGTGTTTCAGCCTGAGAAGGGATTCAGAAAGGAATTTCTCTTCCATGTTTTGACCAAGCACGTGAACAAACATATTCCTGCACACGAAGAAATGCCCAGGCCTCTTCCTCCACTGGAAAGTTCAAGTTTTGCCAGAATTTAAGTTTTATCATAAGTTCAGTTTTTGCACAGACCAAACCCGCTATTTAGGGTGCTATCACAGTATTCATATTTCTTGATGAATGAAGGTCTATTCACTTCACATTTCTCTTTCAGATATCATCAGTTTTCCCATTTTGGGTACCTCCTTCATAATATAATTATTATTTGGAGGAAAATTTCTCCATCCAAACGCTCTTGAACTTGGAGGTTTCTGATCTGGCTTCATTTTCTGAAAGTCACATGCTGCTTCAAAAAAAGCAAATACTGGTGGTCTGGTGTATTCAAAACATGAGACAGGATCTTCCACCTCCTAGGTCAAGAAAACGAATTTGCATTAATAAAACTTCTCAAATAACAACTTGTCAAGTTTATTTTATTCAGGCTTCTGAGCTGTTCAGATTCATATTTTTGTTCTACTCAGCAGCTGTGAGTTTTGAAAACTTTTTAAATAATGATGTCTGAGAATTGTGAGCTGGGGTTTTAAAAATGCATTGAATACTGAATGCTAGCTACACTCCTGAAATAAAAAAGTCATTTAAATTGCCTCTAATCTCTTCCTCATAACTTGAAAAATGAGAGCTAAAATTGTTTTCCTTGTCCACCTCTTGGACCTTTTTGCTGTTCCAGTTTATTATTTCAATGATAGATATGAATTCTAAAAGCTTATACCTCTTTTTTTTAATATTTTCTTATTTATACTGCTGAGGGGCTGTAAGGACCTATATAAACATAATAAAAGAGAGCCTCTGTTTGAAAGAACGCAGAGTATCAAGGTATGGGAGACAAGGCAAATAAGCAATTATGTTTTATATTGTCAGTCATAGTTTTGGTACCTCACCGATAGTCATTGTTGGATGGGCAGGCACACTTGCATACTTCACAGGCATCACAGCAGGGATACCCCCTTTACCTCCACCAGTGCATTCCAGCTTCACACCTGCTATCTATTGCCTGCCTCAATGGTACCTTCTTTCTGACATTTTGCTCCAATCTTTAGAAATCTCTTTACTTCCAAGTTAAAGGGGTTTTTTAAAAATTCAAACACATTTTCAAATAATTTATCAAATTTAATGCTACCAGTGAAATCTTACTGAAAATAACAATAAGCAGCTGATGTCCAAAAAATTACCAAAACCTACCAAAAGAAGACATATGCAACAAAATCTTTCTCTCTGCATGCTGTTTGACTTGTGTTCTCTGCTTTATCTCAGTTGTAACCTCCTCAAAAAAAGCTTTTTTCCTGCCCCTGCATTGCACTGCTTTGAAAACTAGATTGACAATGAACAATCAATCCAGCAGTCCATGATAAGGCTCCTGGATTTAATGGAAGAAGCAAATTTCCCAAAGTATACAGCCTCTTCAAGAAGGTTTGGACCCTGCATGGTCTTATTGAAAAGTTCATCTGCTTCCATATTTCCTTTTAATTAATCTTTTACTCATGGAAGGGCTTCATTTGAGTTGCTCCAGAAGAGGCCCCAGAAAACAAGAAACTAATGATAGTCCTATGGTTGGGGAAATAAATAAGTAAAAAAATAAATACAATACATATAAATTAGGGAGTCAGTTTATGTTCTTTGCTTTTCTCTTTGCTGCTGACACTGCTTTTCCCATAGAAAAAGAATTGTAATAACCAATCTATAGGTCTCAGTTTTGCTGTAGATTGGATAAGCTTCTTGGCTGTTATTTTGTAATTTAAAGGACTGCAGTTGAGCAATCTCACCAGTTAACTGGAAATGAGTTCCTCTGCACCTAGTTGGGCCCAGTTCCCAAAGCATGTGCACAGGTTTACTGTTGTGAGTAATTGTATTTTTAGACAGTTTTTTGGACCTGGTAAGATTTTTTTATATCCTGCTTTCTTTAAAGGCAGTGGGCACTGGCTTACACCCTTTATGTTTTAGATGGCCTAGTACAATAGTAAATTGTTTGGCTTTCATTTAATTATATAAGCATAAAATAGTAGCAACAAAATTTAAGTCTTTCTGTGTCTGAAACTCACACCACCACTGGGATGTGGCCATATATTTTTACATTAACTGACTTTCAGGATGAATATTTAAATCTAACGGTAGTGGGGAATATTGGGACAGAACACCCTTTTTAAAAAAAAAAAAAAATTAAAATCAGAGGAACATGAGAAATCCTATAAAATTCATGGTGGAACAAAGAAAGACACTAGTCCACTCTAGGCTACCTCATATCCCCTGAACAAGACAGTAAGAAGAATAAATGAGATCTGAGACAAAATCTTAGCACTGTCTGATTCAGCATCAGGATTACTGGCTTTGATGTGGATCTGCCCTCTCCTTCATGGCTGTCCTACCAGGTATCACCTACTCCAAGATGATCTCTTTCAACATCAGAGGTTTTTTAGAGATAACATCTCAAAACTACAAAAGTCAGATTGCCAGGTTCTCTCCAACACCCTCCCCTCCCAAATATAGGTGAAAAGCAGAGCAAGAACTTCAACCTCAATAGGTAAAACAGCAAGTGAATGAACAACGTAGCAGGCAAGTGGCTCTCCTGCTGTTTGTCTCTCTCTCATTTTCAAAGGAAAAATGTAAAATGTCTTTATTTCATCATAGCGTGGAACCGGGAGAAAATTTAGATCCGCTCATTTCATGGGATGGGAAAACCACTTGTCAGCCCAGTTTAGCTGGACTCCCTAACCTACTCTGAAAACCTTTGGTGGTGTAATATAGAGCAACAACCCTGGACTTTTAACTGTATGTGGCTCTTTTACAAGACAAACTTTGTAAGAGCCTTCCCTTTCTCCTTAACTTGCTCTGACCTTTTTCCCATCAGGCAGTATATTGGGAAGCAGGTGATGTTTGGAAACATACCAGTGCAAACTAAACCACTTGGATTTAGCTCTGGTATGATGGATCAAAACCAGTATTAAAGCCATTTCCTTTGGTGTGCCCAGGGTCAAACTGAATTGCTATAAACAAACTGGTCTGCATCCCAGAAAAAATGTTTATGTGAAATAGTACTTTCCCCTGTTGCCTTCCCCTCCTTCCCTCTTCCCCTTACAAAGCTGTTAGAAGCAAAAGGCAAATACACCAAACAAGGATTTTTTTTTTTCCCTCAGTAAGTTTAACGGGACAGTAGCTGGGATTTCACACTCGTAGCTGTTTATCTTTGGAAAATAGCGCAGTTGCTACACAGCCTAAATACAAGAGGCTCTGCTGCTCCCTTTGCTGTTGGGCCCTCTCTCAGGCCTGATAGTGCTTCCTTCCTGACCCCTCATGGCTTCCTGCCTCTAGCCTTATCACGGCAAAAAACTTGACACGGTACTGGCTGTGCCACTTGGAATGCATTTAAATTCTGTAAATGGAAATATCCTATTACCTTTACATTTACAAACTATCATCTGCAGATCACTCAGTAATTTCCCACTGATATATATTTTTCTTTTAGATATGTTATTTGAAATAGATAAAATAATTTTTAAAAGAGGAGGAAAAGGGGAAAGGAAAACTCTCCTGCTTCTTTTAGGTTCCTTTTTTTGCAATCTGAGAATCCATCTCTCGGGATGTTGAAGTCAACATTGCAATAACTTTAACAGCCCTGTGTCAGTTTAGGTCAGTTTAGGAATATGTCTCTTTGATTTAAACTCTGTAAAAGGAGAATATTGCAGAAGTTTGGTAGGTAAAAGAAATGAAGGTGGTGCATCAAAATCCAGTGTAATTGCACCCCCAATGCAGCAACAGAATCCTCCACTTACTTACTACACTATTTTCCCCTGATGCTTTCATAGGAACTAAAAAGTGCAATACCATGAGCCTTTATACCTCATACGACTGTAGGGATGTAAAAAAAACAATAATTCTA
Source organism: Caprimulgus europaeus (assembly GCA_907165065.1). The sequence continues at coordinate 42,078,301 of OU015525.1, read as the reverse complement.
CTGACTTAAACTGACCAGATTCATCTGTGCAGACTTGAATAATTATTTTAAATTAAATTTATTTTTGGTCTTTGTAATTTTGAATGCTTAAGTTTGGTCATGTTGATTTTAATAAAAACTATATGTCTGTATGCACACACACCTACATACATGTAAATGGGATTCTATTGCTCTCTACGTTCTTTCTCTATGTCACATTTTTATAGTACTAGATAACAGATATACATAGAAGAACTGTATTTTCTCATGTTTGTAAAGGTGCTGTGAGACGTGTGGATAGTGTTAAAATACAACTATTATATAGTAATAAGAGACAATGAGTGGATTTATTTCACAGAACAAGCATGGGTGCAATCTACCAATGTATGTGATAAAGCAGATTGAACTGGCACCTCAACCTCCCTTCAGTTGGCAAAAGGAGAATTCCTGAGTGGGAGTTCCCTAACCAATCTTTCCTTAGCAGAAAAAGATAACTTTAGAGTCATAACCTCATCCAATTCAGGCATAGCCTCCTTCCTGATTAGTCAGTTGGGATATTGTAATCAGTGACATCATGGTAATGATGAGAGAAGAGCATCTGTATTAAAACACCTACATGAATGGTCCATCTAGAGATTGGATTCTGCAAAATCAAGCTCTTCTCTGAACAATGTTGATTCTTTTCAACCAATTTTGCAAATAAACTACTGAGATCTTTAAAAAAAAGGAATGTGCCTCACATATCGCAGAAAAATGGTACTGAGTGGCTTAAAATCTTCCATGCTCTCTGAAGTAAGCCTATCTCTAAAATGTCAAAGCTTGAAGTTTTCCAGGAACTCTTGCATCAACTTGAAGGATAAGGTTAGAAAGAACAAGCACCATTTAAATGGAATCTCATGTATTTCCACACTTGGTAAGCATAATTCCTAATTGATTCTTACTAATGCCACACATATTTGATGACCAAAGTTTCTGGATTTTGATTTTGGTAATATAAAATCAATGTGTTGCAAGGTTTGATCCAAAAAAGGAGGCAGAGAGAATATGATAATATTTTAAAACAATCTAATGTGTAATATAAAAAGAAAATGTATATACTATCTGTTCAGACAAGGTATTGAAAATATCTGTTCGATCACTGTTTCCAGTTGTGACTTTTAGCTGTGCAGTTGCATTGTGACCTCTGGATTCCAAGGTCACATACAGTATGAGAAGAGACACTGTGTGCTTGGTCCTCCTTCTGGTTTGTGCCAAATTAATGAATAGAAAGGAATGAAAAATTAGGAATTTAAGTCTTCCTATGCACTGGCCAAGGAAGATGAACTTGCATCTAGGCAAATAAATTGTTCTTCACAAAAAATATTACAACATAAGCTTAAAGTAGATTTTTATGGCCTCAGTGTTTTGCATGCTATGCACCTGAAAATGTCATTCACAGCTTTCAATGAATAGTATAGCTGAGTGTTCTTGATACAGGCAATTTGTTTAATTAGTGAAAAGTCACCATACACTGAAGAGGCTATGCTGATGAACCATGCAGTTAGATTCTCTGCTCTTATCCACCCATCTGGTTATACAGTACCCATCCCTAAAGTATCTGCTAGGTGCATAGTCCTTCCTGGATTTTATTTTCATTATATTCTCATGAGGCGGGGAACTAATCCCCACTTTAGAATAAACATACAACGATTCACTGACTTTCTATTGAAGGTTAGTACAATGAAGTGCAATTTTTGAGAAAGTGGTATTATGAGAGACTGTGAACCTAAAACACATCATGAACCATGGTAGTTGTTGGTAGTCGCTGAAATGAGACTGCTTCACATACCTTGCTGTATGGGAGTGCTTTTAAAAAATCTGGCTTCTGTTACAGGTACGGAAGAATTCTGAAATTTGATAAATTTATCCTGTAATGTATGCCCCTATGGTATCTGCTAAAGGAATAGTCTTTCTAGTAAGACATTTCTTCCAAAGAATAATTGTTATAATTAAATGACTGGTTTTGTACAAACATCTGTGTATTAATTCATTAGACACAATAGAATCCTATAAAACAAGGTAATTATCACATTTGCAAAAGCTAGATACAGCAAAAGGATTTAGAACTGCTCTAAAGAGAGCACTTTGGGTGATGGTAGCTATTTAGTATAGTTTATGTCGTAGAGAATAGGACTGAAATTAATGTAGACTTTTATCATGTCTTACTGTACTTCCCTCCAAATACTTATTAGTAGTCTTATTCTGTGCCAGAACTCCTTGAAATTATTAATATTCTCTACACATTGTGTTTGTTGCTGGTTTTTAAAGTTATTGCCAGATTATAGCCTGTCTGTGCCTGATAGTGGTTGTGTTTGTATATGAGCACAGGGTCATCTGATAACAAATTGTAGCACTGTGCGATAAGCAATGTTTAAAATGGGTACAAGCCAGAAACCTATGGCTCCCAGTATACTTTTAGAAAGTCCCATCAACAAAAGAAAGAGTTCAAGGCATTTCAGAAAAGGTCATTGATTACAACCGACTTCATGATCATTCTGGATGTGTTCCTTCCTGCAGAGACGTAATGACATTTGTTTTACAGTAGAATTTATTTTCAGCTTTGGGCAAGGACAATTGCTTTCAAACATGATTTTGACTCACATGTACCAGTTTAAGAAAGCTGTTAACTCTGAGTCAGTGGAGTAACAGTAATGGCTGTGAGATCTTGTTTGGACCTCTAAAATTTAAATTTATAGCATAGTGTTGTGAGTAGCTGAAAATAAGTTACCTTGCAGAACGCTGACCTTGGTTTCTTCCAGGAACTATTTATTATACTTAGAGTATCTTTCAAAACAGGGACTTTTCCCTGTCTTTTACTGCAGGAGTTCATGCATCTGGATAATTTCCCTTTTTTACTTTCAGCTGAACTACAGCATTTTCTGGGAGAATCACTACAATTGCAATCCAAATCAGCCCGTGATCTCTTTGGAATCCTATGAGAATTGGATAGCCTCTTTCCTCTGCCTTCTTTTGAACTGCGTTACACCTACTAGAGATAAATATTTTGAATCTAACTCACGAAGATGTATGTTGTCATATTTCCTAAGTATTTCAAGTTTGTACATAAGTAAAATGCTTTTCTTAAGCCTGTCCTTTATCTAAAATGTGCATTTATCCTTAAGGCTTTGGTCTTAACAGCAGGCAGTGAGTGCCTTAGGCTTGTAATACTTGGGGTTATAACCTTGTTTGTGGTTAATCTGTTGTTAGCATGATATTATGACTGTTGTCCTAGATAGGAGTAGAATTAAGTTCCAATGTGAACTGGAGCAATATAAACAATATTTCAGATGCTTTCAGAGACTTCATGCTCACTGTAAGTCTTCCTTACATTAGGTAAGTCTTTATCTTCTCTGTTACCGTGTCTGTGCATAACCTATGAGAATAGAGTCAAAGGATGTTGACTCAATACTTTGTCTGCCACAATTCATCTTCATTAATTGAAGATCTCAGTGGTTTGGTTTGTTTCTCATATTTTTTAAAAATCTTGTACATTAGAAATCAATCTGTTTATTAGCAACTTTACTGCTCCACTGTTTGAAAGAAGACCAATGTTTTTGATAGTCACTGGGGAAATCTTGTCATGCTACAGAAAATTAGTTCATCCAGAAAGAGGGTAAGTCATAAGAGAGTTCTTTGCTTTTCTTTTAAAATGACAACAATTTCTGTAAATAGAAGTTTTTTCATCTTCATTTTAGTTCAATTTTATTATGGCTATAGGAAAAAAAAATGTGATTTTATGAGGTTTCTGAATTCCCTGAAGCATGTATGAAACCTGTGTAGAGGCTTTAATAAGATTCTATTTATTTAAATAACTCACAGCCACCAAATCTTTTTTTTTTTTTTAGAAAATTACACTTCTTTCAAGAAGTCACAAAAACTCTGATGCTTTTTTTCCTGCTCCAGCTGAGTGATGACCAAAGGGATTACCAGTATCAGAATAAATACAGGGAGCACAATAGATATGTTCTTTCCATAATGCAACTGGAAAGAAGGGGGAAAATGCCAGTAGAGGCAATGCCCATACCTATGCCTACACGTATATTTACAGTGGTGACCATACTTGGCCTCTGGTCTGAAGGGAATATGCTATTCTCCTTACAAAGCAAAGCAAATTTCATCCTCCCAAAACAACCAGGAAGATCTACACATATGGTGTAACTCAGGGTCTATTAGAGTCAAGAGGAAGGCTCATCCCACCTTAAGGACAATAATATACACAATCTACTTTGAAAGAATTAAACCACTAGTATTGCACATTCATTTTTTTAATATATTGCTTGTGCATTTTGCTTATATGTTTCAGTGTTAAATTACTCCATATCAGGACCAGTTGCTACAGTTTCCTCTGAAAACTCCTTTTTTTCTTCATTTCTTTCAAAATAACGTGCCATCCTTCCAACATAAACACTGAGGGGAAATAGATGAGTGGGTACGTAATCACAAAACTATCTCAGGCAGCAGGCTTCTGAAATGTGTTAAAATCCCAATCACAACATGCTTTCTCTCCTGCCAGTGTCTGATGAATATCCTTGCCATTTATGCTCTCTCCTGGCCACTTCCCTTGGAATACTTGAAATATAATTAGCTTTTTTAAACATATTTTCCTATAAAACAGCTGCAGTCAATGTGCAATTGTCCAAAAATAAGATAATATATTACACATAATATCCAGAAGGATTTATGCTATGTTGTGCTTTTGTTAACTGAAAGCCAAGTGTGAAATAAAATGAACTTTATATCCTTTTTTTTTTTTTTTTTCCTAATTGTAGAGAAAATCTCAGGAAATTCTGTTGCTGGTTTTTTTCCTCCATTGAAATACTTATATAAAAAAAGGGCGCTCAGTGCCCAATTTTTAGGTACCTATCTTAATGTGATTTTTTTATAACAATATCGAAGTAGAAACTTCCCACAAGATCAATTTTGTATTCAAATAGTAAATTTGGAGGAAGGTGTGTGGAAAAAAAAAGGTCAAATCTCAGATTTAAGCACAAAACTCCGGCACATCCGACCCTTCCTGTGTATTAGCATTCACTCTGCTTCTAGGCCAGTGTAACTTTAGTCAGACTGCACACTCTGATGCGCTGGCATAGAGAAAGGAACCATTCCTGCTCTGCTCGGTGGTCCGGCAGCCACTGCGCGCAAGCGGCAGCTGGGCCTCTGGTGACGGACAGGCAGCATGCAGTTCCATCCTCTCAGATTTTGTTTTCTAGCAAAGAGGTGATGTGGTCTGGTTTTTAATGGCCAAGACACCCAAGGTGAGCTGCGCAGTTAGCCCTGCCTGCTTTCAGTTTGGGCTGCATTTTGGAGGGCGCGGCAGGCAGCAGGGCCCAGTCGATGCCTGGAAGTGCCTCAGCTGGCGTGGGTGGTTCCTCCTTCCGCCCTCCACACCTGCTGGTGGCTGGGCCACTGAGAGGCTCCGCTGAGTAAAGGCTCTCTGAAACGGTCTGTGTTGGGGGAAAAAGAGGCAAAGAAAATGAAGGACAAAGACTGTTCCCAAAAGGAAGCAGTGGTGGGACAATGGAGAGAGGGGAGCCCCGAGCCTGGCTGAGGGGTGGGAAAAGAGAGTGGCCCTCAGCACCTGCGTGCTGACAGGAAGGATTCACTTGCTCTCCTCAAGATGGAAAGTTTTGGCACATTTATATTGTTTTTCTGGATTTGAGCAGAGTTTGCTCAAGATGAATTCGACTATGAGCATGATGAAGCCAGTGAGACCAGTCGTGCAGCTGGTGCCTGTGAAGAAGAGCAAGGGCAGACTTCTGCAGAAGCTTCCAGAAGGAGGTGCGCCTGGAGGGTGAGTCTGACCCGGCCGTTCGGCTGTGATCCTTTCTGCCTTCCACAGAGAAAATGTAGTATCTAGGGAAGGGAGGATTTTGCTTATTGTCTCTCCTCTTGTAGCTGTGGAGAAGGGATAAATAAATTCACCTTTCATGTAGCCAGACATAGTCTCTACTTCCAAGGACACCATTGAATTATCTCATACCAGCACATCCAGCTGCTTTCCACAGGACCTTGGTAACAAGAAAGAAGCCAGGCCAAATCTGCTAAAGCCAGATCCTAAGCTGCTGAAAACTGGGATTTGGTGGCTTCCTTATTGCTTTAGGAATATAACTGTGGTTGTAAAAACATTATTGTATAAACAGCGTGCCATAAGTGTTTCATATAGCAAGTGGCTATTGGATATACTCTATTAAGAGACGTCTGCTGGCAGTGTTTTAAATCCTGTTGGTATGTATGAATTGGTGTCAGACTGGCCTCCTTGTGGTGCAGATAAACTTTTTATATGTCCTACTTCTGCTGTCAGGAAAAACAAATTTTATAGCAAAGATAGTTTCATACTCTAAATTTTCTCAGAGATTATAAAGCTAGAAAGTATTATAATCTAGTTTGAACACCTGTAAAACACATTGTGGGATTTTGCCGATTTGGGTTTTTTTTTAATTGTAAGGTACTTCTAGAAAAAAAAATACTCATGAAAAATTAAATCAGTGTAATTTATGTGCTAACAAGGGATAAAAAGAAACAAACCAGATGACAAAATTGTACAAAAAAAGAAGGAGCAAACTATGCAGGACAATCTGATTTTTTTCCTTCTACTCTCCTCTGTCACATTCTCTTTCCTGTTGCAAAGTCCATCCTCCTCCTGAAACTTCTGTTTACTTTTATGTTGTTTTTGCAGTTGACCCATAAAAGCATTGAGCCAAGAAAAACTTTTGGATTTCTTTCTGTCAAAAGCTGGAATTGTACTCCCTGAAACAGCTTTTACTTTGTCAAGATAGATACAGATATTCTTTAATTACTCTTAATTGTTGATAAGATTTCAAATTACCTTTTGCCATAGTGTCACAACTGGTTTGTGACACACATATATTTCTACTTTTAATGCATATCAGGAGTACTGTAAGGCTACAAACGAATACGTTACTTGAGTTTCTTCTTGGAAAGGCTTTTATCTCTGTCATTTGTAGCACGTATACTTTGTAAATAAACTGGAGTTTTCACTTCCCTGCTTTGTTATTGAAAGCTGTGATTTGGACCTGGAGCCACTCTGTCCCTCTGTAAAAGGACACTTGTTTATGTGTTGTCTAGAATATTGGGGCCTGCTTGCCAGAGGATGTACAGTAGATGTGTCATCTCAGCATAGCATATTTTGTCTGCCCTTGCCCTGTTTTAAACAGTTGGGTTGAGAAGTATTTTTTTCCCACAGCAGGTTTCTGCTAGTAAAAAAACATAATGTGACTTTATGCTGCTACTCTGACCCACCGCAATAAAATTTTTAGTTTCAGATCTGGATTTACTCCAGAAAACTGATATTTGGCATTGCGCCTTTCAAGACTAATGTTATTATCCAATTGACATTTCTGCTTATAAAGTTCATTTGATCCAAATTCTGTAATATGTGGTATACTGAAAATGCATAACATCTTACTAGTTACTGGAAGGTAATAATAGCTTGGAAGTACTTTGGTTAGGTGGGAATGCTAGTTGCTTATTGGGTGACTTATAGAAGGGTGGCATTTTAGTCCTACAGGAATATGATCACTATCTCCTTCCTGCTTGAGGCTGCTTATGATTTTGGATCTGTTAATGAAATGCTGTGATAACCCAGACCTTTCCTCTGAAGCAACATTACTAAAGGAACACAGTAAGTGAGAGAGAGCTATTTTGGATTTAACAATTGGGTTAATGAAAATGAAGGTTAGGAATCTTCCTCCATTCAGTTCAGGCCTCATTTGGGCCTCAGTCTGAACCTTTAGAGAACCAACTTCAGCAACCCAGTACACAACTCCTTAGAAGAAGGGTTCGTAGAAAAGGGCATACTACCAGCATGGTAATTGCCCTGACAAAAATCTGTATTACATATTACATGTTCTTTCTGGCATATAAGAATCTGAACTTTGAAAACAACTGTGTGTTTTCTGTAAACACTGAAAAATACATAGAAGAATTTAAAGTTAAGATATATTTCATCTACCCCAAGTATTGTTCAGTGGCATTTGCAGCACAACTGTATTGTATTTTGCAGTACAGGTCAAAATATTAATGGATCTTCATATCTTTAGAAGTTATGAGCAAAACAGCTACATCATAGTGTTCACACAAGAGTCCCAGGTGAAAACAAAAGACTAATTTAAAATGTGATTATGACCCACTAAACTCTAAACTTTTTGGAATAAAAATTCTTTATTTTGTATTTGTAGTAGTTCTCTCACTTGGCCTCTCACCAGGTCTACTAAGTGCTGATACCTTATGACAAGATATATTATTGGATAAAATTCCTGTGTGATATCACTGTTTTTCACATTTTTTCTGACTTACTCGAAAGTGATTTTCACATGAAAGTGTTGTTTGTCCTTCAGCAGGAGGAAAAGAAAACACCTCATAAGAGCTTTTTTTTCTCTTTAAAAACACATATATAAACCCAACAAGTTTTGATGATGATTACAAATAACTTTTTTTTCACTAAAATCACTCAGGTTCAGTTGACCTGTCATTTAAAAAGCACTGCTTTCATTTTGACGTAATTTTGAAACTGGGTCTTGTGCCATGAAACAGTGTTCAATCAGGAGGAGGCATATTTTAAAGTGACAGGTATAATTTCCAAACACAGCTTCATTGTTCTAAATTAAATAATCATCTGAGGACGTAACCTAGCACTCTTTAATGTGATTTTGCTTGATAAACTCTCAAGATGCAAAGTCAAAACCTTGGAGAAGTCCTTTTCTTAGCGCCTTAAAATGTGTTTCACTGGGAGTAGGTACTGAGGAACATTGGAAAACAAGACGACCAACTTTAACATTTCCTCGGAGATGAAATGTTAACATTCCACTAACATTCCAAAACAAAAAGTGGAGATTTTGCTTTTCTGTAGTTGAGAGGCAAATAGTCATGGGAGAAGTTATGGCTTGCTCTTCATGGGTCCTCTGGTCCTCACCTTAAGTTAGCTCCTCATATGAGAAGCCTCTGATATTATTTGTTCAGATAAGTGATTTTCATGATACAAAATCAGATATTTTACTCTAATGTATTAATCTTTCTATTTTTACTACTTGAAAAAGTGTTGTCGTTGTATTTATCAGTCAGTTTTCCTGTATTTCTTTTATGAAGCCCTGACTACAGTGTAAACTCCAGTCACAGCTGCTGTTGTGGTTAGGTAGGACACTGGTGGCCCTTAATCAGTTTTGTAGAGCTAGGAGAGATTTTCTTTCCAGAGCAGGTTTGCTCTCTTAAAGACTGTCATAATTTTGCTTGAAGTTAATTCCTAAGATATCAGTTTAGTTGCTGTTTATTGAGATTGAACCTGAGAATGTTTATCAGGAAAAAAAAAACATATAGAAAGAAACAAATATGTCATTATGGGATATTCTTCTAAATGGGACCAGGTCTAATTGCATTCAAAGAACCTTGGTCTATTGTCACGTTTCCTTATTTGCTGGGTAGGGTGTGTATCTTGTCCTACAGCAGGTAATTTTGCATACAGCTAGGTTAGGAGATTCTTTAATATTTTTAATTGACTGGCTTCTTTAAGTTAACTGGGAAAATATGTAAACACTGTAAAAATAAGCACCTTGTTCCAGTTTATTACTAAAAGGGACACTTGCAATGCCAACTCCCACAAAATTCAGTGTAAATTTGTTAAGTCCCCACCTTACCTACTTTGCTTTCTCAATGTTCATTATGTTTGTGACTGGTCTGAAAAGGGTGTGTTAAGAGCTGAAGTTCTAATTGAAGATGGTGTCCAGTGTTGCTAACTGAGAAAAAGAAACTTGTCTTCTAATCTTGAAGGTATGAGTCTGGAAAAGAACAGGCTCATCCTTAGCTAAATAATGTGTGCAACAGAAAATAGACATAATTAATTTCCTGGGGTGCGTTAACATCACAAACAGGAGGTGGGCTTTTATTTTCTAGCCATAAAGAACAGACTTATGTTGACAGTCTGCAAAAACCAGTATGTAGGGGAACTGTTGTATTTGTATCCTCCAAATGGGTGACAAAATTCTAGCCCAATTTCTTCTCTTCAAACCCATCTAAATCAGTCTCACTTCTGTTTCGGTGCTTAAATGACTTAATAACTTATGTATTTAGTTTTTAGCATAGATTGCTAGATGGCACATAATACTACACTTCAGCTTGTTACAGTGTTATGAAAAATGCTATTAAACATTTTCATCCATGTTGTTTTTTTAAATGTTTAAATTCCTATTTTTCTGCTGCTTAATTGAATAAGAGGGTTTCCACAGGCCTTGTATAACTCCACGTTCAACTGAGAAAAAAAATCTCTTTACAGTTCAGTTGTATGACAAGGAACTAGTTTCAGTAATCATTGATTCTGAGATACTTATGTTGAAGCAAGAAAGCTCCCACATCACCAAACACTATCCCATTTCCTTCCATCATTATACCTGCATCAGTATAGAACTTTAGGGTAGGCAGTCTGCACTATTCAGTTTTGCCTGCTTGAAATGGGAGTAAGTGATGAAAAAAGAACAAACAAAAAAACCCACTGTTTTTTGCCCTGTCAAAACCAAAAAGCCTAATGCTACTCTGCTGATGCCTGAAAGCAGCAGCATTTAAAAAAAAAAAAAAAAAATCTGAATAAGATTGGGTCTTTATCATTCCTGTGAGCAGCAGCTGATTGTCTCATTGAGAGCCCAGACTGCTGACAGAAACTTGTGATCATTAGACATAACCTGCCAAAATTGGCTTTTTAGTAAAGCAAGGTCAGAAGATTCTAGAAAGTAAATAAATTATTTTTTTTAAGTCTGACTAAACAGTACAACTTGTGGAGCTATTTAACTGGTTTTTGTTCAGGTTTCTTTTTACAGTAATGCTTGTGGTTTCACATAATATAAACTCTAAGCCCCATTGACTTTCAGTTAAATTTGAATTCTTCAATGCCTAGGGCATGGCTGAAAATGGGAAACAGGTTATGAAATAACCTAGGTGATAGTTTTGAAAGTAAGATCACACAAAGTTTCAAAAGTGAAATTCCAGTATGTTTCCTATTGTCAGTGTTGTCTGGCACTCAAGAACTAGATTCTGACACCAGAGGACCAGCCAGTCAATGTCAAAGTGTCTGTAAATCATTTCCATTATTAGTTGATCATGGAATCACCAGGAACCTTTTTTTTCACATAACAGAGGAAGATAAAACATGGTTCTATTGCTCTGTGTTTTGTGTTGCTCATGGGTTTTCTTAATGTTGGAAAGGGTTTTATGTGACTTGAGGTTAATTATAAAAAAGAAAATACTGTATCACAAATGAAAAAAGTACAGCATTCTCCATACTGTTTTATAGTAAACAGGAAACTAGAGGGATATGGACTTCTTTGTGCCTGCTGCTTCGAAGTGGAAAACCTTAAAACCGCTTATAGGAAGGGTTGCAGTTAAGATGCTTTTCCAAATCGACAGTTACTGAAAATTTGCTGCATTTTGTTTTTTAAACTGCTATTCTTTTTGCATTTGGCTCAGGACCAAAGGTATTCTAAGTCTCTAGAAAGTCTTTTAGAAGTTCTGCTTAATTTGAGAAGCTTTTTCTTGATCAAGCAAGCAGAATCAATACATGAGATGTTTCTAAGATCCTGGAATGTAACTTTAAGAAATTACAACAGCTACAAATCGTGAGCCAAATCCCTGACTTACACAAAATGTACCAGTGATAAATTAAGGTCTTACTGACCTAATAAAATGCTACAGATTGATATTCCTTTTGTTGAGCAGCCTGTAATTTCATTAATTTTATTGACAGTAATTATAACAAGTTGAATTTATGGTAGCCATAAAGAAAACTTAGTCAACCACATGAAAATGTCAGCATGCTCACTTTGGTATGAGCAGGCTGAATATTTTTTTTGGGGTGGTGGCTGCTGATCTGTTGTCTTCTTCCTGCAGTTGTATTTGATGGCAGCTTATAAAGTCTAGGCTCACAGCTCTGCTTGTAAAACTGAAAATAGGTTCTTGCAGCCTTGTGACTTTGGACTTCTGGTGTCATTTTTTTTTTCTTAAAATTGTTGAGAGAGTAGCTGATAGTACTGTATGACACATTAAGCTATCTGTCCAGCTGGATAAAAAAGCTGAGAATATAAGAACTAAACTTTGAGTGTGGACTTTTAGTTCTTTCTCTATGTATTAAAGTGAGAATGTAATGAAATAATGCATTTTTTAGCCAGGCAAATTGCTGGTTCACTGATTTGTTGGAGACTTGCCTGTGCTGAGAATACAAGACCAGACCTGCTCATATTAAACATGTGCCAAAATTTCTGTATATTCTTGTGCAAAAATTAGTACAGGTTGCTACTGTTGGAGGGTTATCCAAACAAGTAGGGGTAATTCTACTGTAAGTATCCTTGCCTAGACAGAGCAGCACCTCCTGTAAATAATACCTGTGAATATGAAAATAGCATATAGGACCACATGCTTGCTTCTTTAAAATGAGCATCTTTTCTACATAAATTTAATACAAGCTTGATTGGCATAAACTGGGAGGGGAATGTGTGTTCTATAAACTGAAATTAAGAAATAAGAGTTTTGTTCACAGAATCACAGAATTGCCCAGATTGGAAAAGACCTTTAAGATCATCCAGTGCAGTCATTAACCTCACACTGACAAGTCCCAAACTAAACCATGTCCCTGAGTGCTATGTCTGCATGACTCTTAAATACCTCCAAGGATGGGGACTCCACCACTGCCCTGGGCAACCCGTTCCAATGCCTGAGAACCTTTCAGGCTCCCCTGAGCCTCCTTTTCTCCAGGCTGAACAACCCCAGTTCCCTAAGCCACTCCTCATAACACTTGTTCTCCAGCCCTTTCACCAGCTTTGTTGCCCTTCTCTGGACATGCTCCAGCACCTCAGTGTCCTTCTTGTAATGAGGGGCCCAAAACTGAACATAATACTCAAGGTGTGGCCTCGCCAGGGCCAAGTACAGGGGTAAGATAACTTCCCTGGTCCTACTGGCCACACTGTTTTTGATTCAAGCCAGGATGCTGTTGGCCTTCTTGGCCATCCGGGCACACTGCTGACTCATGTTCAGCCAGCTGTCGACCAACATCCCCGGGTCCCTCTCTGCTGAGCAGCTCTCCAGCCACTCCTCCCCAAGCCTGTCATGCTGCCAGGGGTTGTTGTGCAGAACCCGGCACTTGGCCTTATTGAAACTCACACAACTGGTCTTGGCCCATCGATCCATCCTGTCCTGATCCCTGTGCAGAGCCTCTCTACCCTCAAGCAGATCAGCACTTCCACCCAGCTTGGTGTCATCTGCAAACTTACTGAGGATGCAGTAAATTAACTGGAGATAACAAATACTGAAATAAAAAAATAAAACTTCATAAATGTTCCAGTAGAAGATTGCCTTTGTACTAGACACGCTACTGGGTAGTAAAATATTTTCAAATTTCACCAGACCTCAGAGACAAAACTGTAATGACCATGTCCTGAAAATGATGTAGTCAGAAACATGAAAGTTTGAAATAAACTCCAGCAGGTCAATGAACTCAATAAAACATTTTTTGGTGAGAAGATTTTTTAAAAAAATTATATAAAAAAATTACTTCTAAGATTAACAAATTTACAATGCTGTATTTTAAATATAGAAAAAAAAAATGATCACCCACTACAGCTATGTCATGGAGCTGGTTGTGCTAATGCTCAGTTATAGAATAAGAGACATGAAAATAATGATAAGCGAGTATGAATAGGATCCCAAATTTTAGGAAACTTAAAATCACAAAATCTTTGTTCAATTTCCATACTTTTACCTCGGGTACGAAGTAAGACTTTCTTGAGAAATAAATTGGATAAATTCAGTAATTTCTTCTGTAATTAAAACTTCCATAGTGTAGCACAGCTTGCTATTTCAGTGTAAATATTGGAGAGGTACAAAAAGTCTTTAAGCTTACAGCTGAACATTAAGAGTTCAGCTTAACGTTTATTTGCAAGCAAATTCTCTTTCCTGAAAAGACTTTTGGAATTTGATACAATATAGCATATTCCACCAGTAAAATATTTGTGTTTCAGAAATGCTTTTTAAGAATTTACAAATATGCCATAAAGAAATATATGCCATAAATGAAAATCCAAGGGGGAAATCACTCTGTGATATGGTAAAAGTTGTTGTAAATCCCAGAGATTTGTGAGCACTTTTTGTTAATGATAAAAATTGTTGTAAATCTCAGAGTCCTGGCTTCCAAGCTGTTACTGACTTTGAAGTCACAGTTGAAATTGCCTGGCCCTGTACTCTTTTTCTGAATGGAAACTGTCCCTGAAAGTCCCTGATTAGCAGCACAGAAGGAGGAGATATTGTCCTTACATTCCCAATAGGTGGCAAAGTGAACCTGACAGTGGTTGAGCTTGTTTTCCTCTGTCCTATACTCTTAACTCAGAGGACTGTGCTCTACAGGAGAATTTGGGCAAAACTATGGAGGTTATACTTGGGTCTTTCTGAAAAGACTTTTAATTTCTATTTTAACTTCATGAACAGAAAAAATAAAAAGGGTTTAATGTTTCATTGCAGTAGCCATTCTCTTCCAGCTTCGTCTCTGGGTATGTATATATTAATGATTCAGCTGAAATACACCAGCCTGACACCTTCCTTGGCTTACAGCAGAGGAAGCAGTAATACAGGCAAGGGACAATTTAGTAACTGTTGTTTTCTAAGCTTGGTATTACCAAATCTTAACAGGAGTTTCCTAAGGCAGACTTTTTCCTGGTGGCATGTCCTCACTACTTTTGCAGTTTAAGAAAATTAAAGAAATTAATAACACTCATTTTTATTAAGTTACTGGTTATCTTTAATCAGGAAGTTTAGTGTTACAATGTAGTGCATTTGGAAACTATGAAGACATAAGCAGGAGAGAAAATTGGCTTTATACATGCATTTTAAAGCTTTCTGGAAGTCTTGAGATGGCCATATTTTTTTCAAGTATACAGCTGGTACTCCTAATCAAATACTTATTAGATGAATTTCAAAGATTTAGAAGAAGGGCATGTCACCAATAAGGTCCATCCTGCACAAACCTGTCCTTCAACCTGTAAAAAACATATTAAGACAAAAAACTTATTGCTATAATTCGTTTCACAAAATCAAACAAAACATTATCCATACCCAAATCATTAAATATCCTGTGCATGGTCTCCATGGGGCTTTTGGATCTGAAAATAGCATTTCTAGCAGTGAATTGCAGTAAGCTGTGACCTGTTCATATACTGTGTGAAATGAGTGTTAATTCATAGGCATCTGCAGTCTATTCAGTTTTTGTTGCCTAAGGAGTTACCTGCAGTGCAACTGAAGACAGGCGTAAAGGGTGGCGTGCAGTTTATATCTGGCAAGGTAACCAGTGCATATAGTTCTAAATGTGAATGTTGGGGAAACATAGTTACCCCTGGAATCTTGAACATTTAGTGTGTGAGAGAAGAGTAAATTGGCACTGCCATGTTATAGGTGCTGTTTAGAGCAATAGAAAACTTGGAGTAGTGCCTCTAAAAAGATTTTGGTTAATCCTGCATTACTTTATTTCCTTACATTGTAGTGCTGCAATGTCTATCAGCAAGTATGTGAGTCAGCCTCCCCCTCGCCTGAGTTCATTGTACAGATAAGGTATTGGAAAGCTGGTTACTGTTCGGTAGAAAGCAAGTACATGTAGTATGGCTCCTATAGCTTAGGTACACTAAGGTTATAAAAATATATATCGCACATAGAATGAAATCATCATCTGCTACAAATTCAATATTGTTTATTTCAGTTTACACTAAGCAAGGATATGGTCTGTATATAGGGTTGTCTTGAATCACAGGAATGGTGCTGAGGGGCAGAAAATATGCATCCTCCAAGTGATTATTTTTGCCATTAGACATGCAAATATTTTTTCCTCACCTAAATCATGATTCAAATTTTCATTCTTGCCATTCCGCTTAATTTTAAAAGAAAGTTTATTTCCCTTGTTTCACTTACCTTGTTATGCTTTTGTGCTATCCTTTTGACTTTTATTAAAAAGGATACTTTTCCACTAAAAGTATTGCCCTTTCCAAACATGATAGGAGTAAATTTTTTTGTTTATATACTTTTACAAATTTAGCTTGTCTTCTGTATTAGTGAATCGGCGCGACTGCTTCTTTCATTGTACTGGGGGTTCCTTTTTCCAGGTACAGACTTCCTGGGAAGCATAGTCACCCTGCAATCCCCACTCCCCATGCTCTGGCATTCAGAATTCACCTGTTATTAGAGCAGCAACATCTTCTCTGGGACTGCTCAGTTCCAGGTATCTGTCACAGGGACCCGAAGATGACCAAATACAATGCAGAACTGTATGTTTTCCCCCTTGCCATCGTACTACAAACCACCTCTTTTTCAGTTTCTTCCCCTCATCTCCTCTCTTACATGAGATCAAAAAGCAGGGGAAGGGCAGTGTCATGGTCTGAGACTCCAGGATGGCTTTTGCCTCTATTCAGTCACCTCAAGCCTGTGCCTTTTCCTAAGTATCTTTGATCTTGTGCAGCATTGTTTTTATTTCTGAGGAATAAGATGTTGAGTTTTGAACAAAAAATTTTCATAAACATCTGTATTTTCAACATAGGCTGCAGCATTAAAAGAAAAAAAATATCCTCTAGGTCATATCTTTGAATGGACAGAGAACATGTAATTCTATTTTCATAGAATTATAGAATGTGTTGAGTTGGAAGGGACCCTCAAAGATCATCTAATCTAACTCCCCTGCGGTGAGCAGGGATATCTTTACTAGATCGGGTTGCTCAGAGGCCCATCAAGGTTGACCTTGAATATCTGAAGGGACGTGCCCTCCACCACCTCTCTGAGCAACCTGTTCCAATGATCTACCACTGGAATTTTCCTCTTGGATTACATCACAGGGTTCACACTGGAATTGATCACACTTTTCACTTTCTCAGGCCCCAGTCCAAGTGCCCATCCCTCCTACTTTAAGATCTTCTTAATGTTACACTACTTTTTTAGTTTAGATGGAAATTTTCCTCTGAGTTTCTGTCTCTTGGAGGGGGTGGAAGGGTAGTGGGTTTTGTTTTTGTTTTTTAATTTAATAAGAATATAACGAGTCTTCTGAAGATGAAATTTAGAAAAACACATTCTTTAATCATGTTGTAGTGATTTGGTGTTTAATTAATACTAAATTGCAATAATCTAGCAGCTGTATTTTTTGGCACAAGGACTTGAAATTTCAGTTGTTTGGAGGGAGGTAGAGAATTACCATGACTCTATTCCTCTTATACTTTTCACAGGGGGAAAGAAAAAAAAAAAAAAAAAAAGGAATTTTAGCTGCTTATAGTTTTCACTAAATTTTAAGCTAACATGTAGTCAGAGTCTCTGCCACTACCGAGTGTGCCACAAAATAGAGTAGCAGAGGTTAAGAAACGCCTTTTCTGCAACTTGTCTTGAGCTAAGTAAGTTGGGCAGAGACTGTTCTCATGTTTTTCTTCTCCCCCTTCTGGCATCCTGCAGAAGGGAAAGCAACTTAAAATGGAAAGATTTGGAAAAAAAGGAGGTGGCGTAGGTTGAGGGACACCCTAATGCTGGTGAAAGGACAAACGAGAGGTATAGGGAGGGGAAGAGAATAAGAAATGTATGAAATTATTTAGGTGTAGAAAGGGAATTTCTAGGAATTGTATGCTATATAAATTAGAGTCTACAGAATAATCAGAAAAATCTACAGTTGTTATTGCATACCCCTTTCCAGAGCCTGGAAATAAATCCAGTGCTGGCAAGGTTCTGCTTTCTGCCCACACAGGGAAGGTCAATCATTTTTCAGTTCATCCTGCTCTCCTTGCTCCCATCATAACAGCCCACAAGAGGGCTTAATAGCTTGGGCTTTCTGCTGGTGTTGCTGAACCTATTAGCGGGCAGATGTGGAAGAGGCAGTAGTACTAGAGAAGAATATGGGGCAGAGATCACGACAGAAGTGTGTGGGCATGAGTGAGGAGGCAGCAGAAAGACGGGAGGCGGGGGTTGGAGGAGCAGAGAAGAGCGCTGACAAGAGGACGCAACCCAGGGAAACCTTGGGAACATGTAAAAGAAGATACAGGTGGGACACTAATGTCCAGCTACAAACAGTTTGAGAAATATTTAAAAAAATAATTTGATAAACTACCTCTTGTTTGCAATCACAAAACATAACAAAGCTTTGGTCCCTAGCTTTGCTCTGATCCCATTCTGTCATGTGCTCTATGAAGTTTTTTGTTCCTGATGAAGTGCCATGTGATCTTTGTTCCTTGCAGATCTGAATATTGATTTCTGGCCTGTAGTGTGTTACTTCCTGACAGTCTTGAATCCACCAACCACTGCAAGACATTGATCACAAAATTCCTTGCCGACCACTTTGGTCTAAAATTATCACTCAGGCTGTCACACCTGAACCCTGTAATGCTCTAACTGAGACTCGTGTGGGTGAAAGGGCAGAGATGAAAGAATTCCAGCTACTTATTGTTCTGATCCTTCTTTAGCTCAAGATAAACATTTAATTTTACACCTGTTCTCTTACTTGACTAGGGCTTCTTTTTATTAAAGAACCTTCCTTCTTTCACCATTCCAGTCCTCATCTTTCAGAAAACTACCTGTTTTGCTGAGGGTTTTTTTTCTTTGTGCATGTTTTGGCAAACTGCTCTTAATAAATTTTGTAGAAGACGATAGAATAGAATCTGACTCTCACATTCTTTTGAATTCTATGCATAGAGTCTGTGTTGTCATTGTAATAAAATGGCTTTTTGGAGTTGCTCCAGTAGAGATCCAAAATTTGCCAAAGACTAAAAAGGTGTCACTGAAGTTTCACAGACCTGGGCTGTCTTTGCACTTAGCCTGGCCCAGGTTGTCTTTTTTGTCAAACTATGAAAATCTTAATTTTACGTAAATTAAATAGAGTGGGCGAGGAAAAGGATATTTTTCTGACCTCCCTCTGATAGTTCAGTTTCCTTTAACTTTTATTTCAAATCGAGACTAACAGTTTTAAAATGTTAATATTAAGATATACAGCAATGTGGATCTTTGGTGGAAAGAGGTATATAAGTAGATCAATATGAAACTGCGGCCCAAAGTGCTTTCTCCAGGAGGCTGCAGAAGAACAGGCAATTAATAACGGTAGAGCATTAAGTTCTAGTTAAGGGATTTGCAAGACCTGGGTTCAATTATTTTTTATCTCAGATTAGTTAGATAGTTTCTTGACTCTGCAAAGCCCATATTTTACTTCAAGTTCATGTACAGAGCTACTTCCCTTCAGCAAAGCATTTCTTACTATTTGAGTCACTTATAATTTACTGAAACACAAGTTATTCTACATTTGTCATTTGTTTGGAATGGATGGTGGAACTGTAAGGCAGACCAGGAGCCTGAGCGCAGTTAGAAAAAATATTGCCACTATTGTTTAAATGGGATTCTTCCTGGACAGAAAAATAGGTGCACATGGTAAAATGCCGTATTCAGGCATTTCATCAACTTTGACTCCGTTTTAATCTGTTCAGTGCCTAAGCTTACAGTGCCCCTTGCTGCCTCATTCGTCAGACTCCTACCACTAATGGAAGTGTATGTGCAATCCTTGTTTGCCCTTGGATTGTAGGCTGAATTTTAGAATTAGCACATGTTTTTGAGATCAGCAATTACATAGATATATCTCATCTTCCACTATGTACTTTTTATCATGTCTGCATAAAGTGGTAAAAGTGATCAGGAAGAAACACTTCTGTTTCCCTATTGTTGGAGGACCAACAATATTTCTTTAGGATGAGAGAGCCCACAAGGCTACACTACGGGCAGCCTCCACTGTAGTCTCTGCTTTCACAATGCAGATCGAAGTGTGATAAAGTGTGTAGGTCACGGTCATGAGTACCTGAGTGCTGGCTGTTGCATGAAAGTTGATGTTCTCCACTAGCAGCCACTGTTTGTTTTTCACTATTGACACAAAGCTGAGGTGTTGTGTCTTGTTACCAGCTCTACACGGAAAGTGCCACTACCTTACTCTGTGCATGCAAATATTTACTGGATCTTTGGGCAACCTGTTGAATCAGTCCAAAGGAGACAATCAGAGAAGTGCATACAGCAGGGTTACTACAGGGTCATGTCTAGGCTGCTACCAGGTTTTCTATATTGTCACTGTATAGAAACAACAGGTGAGACAAAGAAGAGTTTAACCCTTTGGGACTTCATCTTGTAGTACTACAACTTTTAGGGGAATCAAGAGAAACCTGTATATTAGTTTCTTGTTCTCAATTGTTCAAAAATTAGCAATAGCGCTTTTTTCATTAATTGAGCAATCACGTCCAAAAATTAGACTTTTAAGACATGTCAAGTTGACATCCATTACTCATCTCTCTTTTTTTTATGTGGATTCATCACTCCTTAAGTATTTTGAATATGTTGGTACATGCAACTAAATAATTTATTTTACATTTTACCTCTTTTATAATGAGTCACTTTTTGATGCCCATATTGATTTGTCTGGGAAATAAGAGATAATTTCATTGCTATCATATTCTTCTAGAATATATGTAAACTGTTTTACTCAAACCAGGCTTTAAATAAGTTGTTATTTTGTTTTTCTTCGAAGCCTTTCCTCCTGAATGTAGTGTGTCTTAAAAAATATGATGTGATACTAAAGTATTCATCTTGCTTTCTTGATTAAAGAGCAGCTTGCAAATGCAAATCCTAGCACTTCAAAATTCAAAAGACAAGTAAAAATATTTTTTAAACATTAAGTTTAAAGTGTCATTTGTGTCATTGTTTATTTTTGAGATCTTTCTCAAAATGTTTACCATTATTAAACTCAGCCATAACAGGGAGTTTTAACTGAGGGACTTTTGCTACTTCACAATATATGGATTATACCTCTTATAGACAAGATCATACTCTACACAGCTTTTCTGTAGATCTGGCTCAAGTGTAGTGCCTTAAATATAAAACTACCTTTGCATATACTGTTTAGGAACTGAAGGCTTGCTGCTGTGGTGATTTTACTTGATAAGCATATAAAAATAACATTACAAAAATAAAGTTAATTCCAGTTATGTTGCTAGGCAGAATTATTGCTGTATCAAATATCACTGCTGTACCAATTAAACTGATATTCTTTGATAATAATGAATTCTGTAAAATATTTTTATAAAGTAAGTAGAGGGAGGTAATTCACTTGTTGAAATTCTTACCTTATAATAAAATTATGAAGTACTGCATATTGTTTGAGAATTTATTTAATGCTAACTAATATAAAAACAGGAATAGATTTATTTAATGTTGATGTAGAAATCTTTTCCTACTCTTACACTAGTTTCCATCAATTTTAATAAATATCTGGTATTTTTTCAAAGGGCAAATATTGGCATTCTCACTTATTAGCTTTACCTACCATTGTTCCATTTTCTGTCTTTTCAACAGAACACTTTAGGAGATCCTTAAATGCAGCATGATGAGCATTTATGTATATGTGTCAAAGTAGGCTTGGAAGGCATATGAGGGCTGCTCTCAGGGAAGCTGGCTGGACTGTAAAATGATGCTGGCTGTGCTGGATTATATTTTATCTGTTGGTTGGCGGGGTTTTTTTCACGTAGATTTTGTAAAGGGAAAGCTTTTATTCAGCTTCAAATATCTTTGATTTACCATTCCTGAAACACATAATTTAAAAATATATTCAGCACAATACTTGCACTGGGACTTGCATGGTTTTTTCAGAGAATCTAACACCATCAGAGCAAATGGTGGGTGGGAACACACTGATGCCACATCCTTGAACTCCTTTGTGTGTTAAGAACAATGTCTCTTTTAAACAGAACATATATCTTAAATAAACCTGGTAGAATTAAAGGGCGTGAAAATTAAAAAGATTGGAGAACTTGCCTGTTGAAATGAATCTTTTATTCTGTTTGATGGGTGGCAGTGATAGTAATTTGCCACTGTTTAAAAAGTGAGAGGAATTTAATGTGCGTTTTGGGGTAGCAAAGTATGACTTTTCCCAATAACCCTGTCATCAGCTCATTTATTGCTTGTGACTTTAAATAGTTCCCTGAGAGCCCAGCGTGAATACCACTACCAGGGCGAAGTGGAAAAAAAAGAAAGAGGGGACTCGTAAAGAAGAAGTCATAAAGTCTGGAGCTCTGGCCAGATTTCCTTTGCAAGGTGAGGTGTGGCCCGGGCTGTGTGTGGAGCTGCCGGAGGGCCGGCCGCCCTCCCCGCAGAGCCCAGGCCGGCCTGGCTGGGGGCCAGGCAGCCAGACGCCAGGCTCTGGGCTCCCAGCGCTGGGAGAGGCCGCTCAGCCCGCTTATACAATGGTATTATCTCAGGCCAACCACTGCTGCAGAAACTCTCAATGCTTCCTGTCCTTAGAGCAGCAGCACAAACTGTCCGCTTTCCAAGCGCTCGCTGACACACTCACCAGCCCTTGGTCGCCAGACTAGCTGTATAAATGTCTAAAGCTACTTCTTTCCTGAGATTTACAGACACTGCATGCAGTAATGTACTGTATTTTTAGTGTCTTCTGTCATGATCGAGAAGATCATGAGTCACGTAGGAAAAGAATAAGGTTCTATTTCAAGTTCTGTAACACCAACAGTCTTATAATAAAAATAATATAAATCCTCTAATAATCTAACACTTCTTTGCAACAAATGTCAATTTAAATTATGTCTAAATGGAGCAGGATATTTAAAATCAATTCTTCTGTTAGTTGGCTTCATTTTAATTACAGTAAGTATTTGAGAAATTTTAAAGAATCATTTGATATGAAGTCTCTAATAGGTAGGAAAGGTACCTTCATTTTTATTAAGACAATAGCTGTAGTTTCGGTAAGGTCTACAATGCCAGTGCTGGGGCTTGTGCAACAGTGAGATGTTAAAAAGATAAAAGCCACAAGTTTTAAAATGTTTGCCTTTTTTCAGAAAAAAGTCCATTGGAATAATCATTCATACCAATCACGACAGTGCAATCAACATAACGTGAAGTAGTTTTGCCTGCCTAGTTTGACTCAGGTGACATTATTTGGAGGAGGGCAGTTTTGTGTTAACACAGGGATGTTTACCAGATGACATCAAGCATCTCAATTTGACATACCAAAGAAATAGAAAGAAATTTTTCATGTAAGTGTTTCTCTATACACTACTTAATGTCCATTAGAATTTTTTTGAAAAAATTATTCTGTACTTTTATTTGTAATTTTTATCTTAAAATGAATAAGTGACTGATTTACTTATATCTCAGGGAAGTTTCAGGTGCAGAAGATTTCCTGATAATCAAGAAAACATTAAGTATTTGCCGTATAGTTGTCATTTGATCACTGTCTAAATCCATAGCTCCCTTCAGAGAAAGGAAGGTTGCAGTGCTTTTTCTGTGATCCGTGGGTATGACAGCCCCTTCCAATGCTGATGGTTGTAAATAAAAAAATAGGATGGAGATTATTAAGTAAGCTCCACAGATGTACAGTAGAACCAGTGCACAGTTAAAGCAAGACCTAGAAAATTGAGATCCTGTTAGTTCTAAATTGATAGTGAAGATCCTGTGGTGTTTTAGCAGAGTTAGTTCAATATGATGTACCATACATTCCTTGCTCATCACTTTTATTAATGGGTTTCTACTGATATCTCTACTGGTCCCTTAATAGTTTGTCAGATTACAATGAAATTTTTTAGATTTTAAAATTCAATTTGCCTTTAATTTTCTGTAGTCTCAGCTGAATTGCTTAGAATGAATAAAATACAGAAAAGTCCTTTCTTAGATGGATACATCTTAGTTTTTCAATTGCTTTCATATAGAAATGAAGACCCTAATTTAATAACAGGTGTCTTCACATGTATTGCTGCTTTACTTAAAGCTCATTCCTGCAGTTGGATCTGTAGGTGTAACCTTCCCATCTGGACAAATCTGACTGTACTTTTAGAATCATGTACATGCGAGTAAGATCGGATCATTCAGCTTGATTTCAGTCAATTTTACTTATAAAATGGAAAAAAAAAAAACTCCACACCATCATTTTCACACAAAAAGTTTATCAGGAAGTTGTTTCACACATTATTACTGGTGGAAGTGAAGTTTCTGCGCTGCTATTTCCCCATCAAACTACTTCAGTCCCCTATTCTGAAGTGCCAATTTGAATGTTAATTTGTCTGTAGGTTTTGTTACAATATGGGAAGTGTTTGTAACTACCTGTATACTGGATATAAGCAAATATTTTTAGCAAAGAATTTGTCCATACAAAAATTCCAGGTATTTCTATTTATTTTCTTGAAAGTGTCTAGAATAAAGTTTGAACGTTAACTGGAAAATCATTGATAAATTCACACCCACAGCTGCTTCCAGCTCATCAGACAACACACAACATTTGTATGATTTCTTCCTCTAGTTATAAACTTTAAAAATGTGTAATATAAAGAATCCACAGATTACAATATTAATGTCACTTTGAAGTGGAAAAGTAGTTCGTGAACGTAAGAGCTCTTATGTTTTTGTTTCTGTATTTGTACTTTAAACACATAAGTGATGGTGATTAGTTTAATGACCATGTCTGTCTGTCTGAAAATATAATCTCAGGAATGGATGGGTATTTAGTATGTTCATAGATTTATAGGTTTCATGTCATAGTAGGGACCTCACAAGTTGGTCTATTGGCCAGCTTCATGCAGACATTTCTGTAATGCTCTCATGTGCAAGACTGCTGATAGTGAAACAGCTTAGCATTCTGAAGCATGCTAGCTACCAAGTCTGCTTGGATGAGTGAGAAACTATGGCCATCACTTTCTAGCTTCCCTGCCTAAATGAAAGACAGAGCTTATCTCATGAGAAGTCATGAGCATTTCTCAGGAGACAAGTTAGACTTAGACTTTGTGACATCAGTGAAGAAGGTTGGCATCATTTTGTTCTGCTTCTTTTTGGTTTTTTGGTTGGGTTTTTTTTCAGTCTGAAGGCTTATAATGCTTCTTTTC
The DNA here is from genome assembly GCA_907165065.1 of Caprimulgus europaeus. Next base: position 42,053,372 of record OU015525.1, on the reverse strand, counting down.
TAAAATGAAGACTTAAAAAGAGCTTTTTCACTGATCTGTGAAATTCTTCTCTCTTGAATTTCTGTCACTGTACTTAGCAGAATTACGTATGCATAAGCCCAAACTGTCGTTCTCTAGATCTTTCTTGTCTTACTTCTTGATCATGCATAAGAAATTGTACATATATATGACTGGCATTCCTATTAGGAGGTATGTCAAAATCAAGACCATATTTACAAAATCTATAGAGGAATACTTGTGTAGCATAGAAGGGAAGTGATACTTATCATTTGAATAAATAATTTACATAGACCAGATTACAGAAATATGAATTAATTTAATTAGGGGGGACAAGTTTCCTTTTGTTCCTTCTGTAGATTCCTTTTTAATATAAGCATTGCATTTGTGACTGCCTCCCTTTCTTCAGCCTGTATATATGCCTTTAGTTCTTTATGAAGACAGGGTGTTTGTTCATTTCAACATCCTGAAGCTTGTTTTCATGTTGCCAGTTTGGGAACTGGTAAGGTGGGATTTAGCCACTGCTTACCTGGAAGCTTAGTCAGACCTAGCATCTGGTGTTGCACTGTTATTGGGCCGTATTGATACCTGTCTTAGGCTGTTTTAAACTGACTCTTGTCTGTCGACACAAGCTAGAGTTACATTTTGGATTATAGTGCAGGTGTATGTTATGACTGCTTTTATCCCTATATAATATTTACATACAATATTTTCTAAATATCAGTGCATTTTTAGCTATTGGTTTAAATATTTAGCCAGAAATAAAGGGTAATCAGATCCATTAGAACTGGCAGCTCCGTATGATATGGAAGAGCTGATCTGAGGCCTTTCAATGGTGTGCACAAACTAAGTTTTTGCAGCACTGGATAAACAGACTTGGGGGGAAAAAGGATGGGCAAGAAAAGGATTAGGAGGCATCAGTGAAGACTTTGAAGCTCTGAACTGGGAAAATCAGTTTCAGATGGGAAGGGTAAGGGATCAGCTGGTATTTCAGAGCATGAGGATGAAGGGAGTATGTAGGAAGGCGGATTTCAGGGGTCTGTGGAAGCTTTGGCGAGACTACAGACAGGTATTAGGACTCTCCTGGTCTCATTCTGCTGAAATACAGGCTCTTTACGTTTTCAAGAACTTCCTGACCTTTCCTTCCAGTCTTGTATTGGCCCTGACTTTCTAGGCTGCTGGGAAAGAAGGGAAGGAGTGAATTCGTCCAGTGAGGAAAAAGGAGATTTGGTAACACCAGAGGCAGAAGGATGGGAAAGATGGAAGCATGGACTGCAGCCACGTGTAAAGCCTGCTTTCTGTCTTGCTTACAGCAGCAGATAGCAAAAGAAAACAGTAGGTGTTCAATTCTGGAAACCATCTCTTTTGGAACAGGTGAAATATTGCAACCCTGCTGCATAAGTAGCCTAATTTTTTTCCTGGTTCAGTTAGTGGCCTCTGTTGTAGCTGTATTTGCAAGTACCACATTTTAACCTTCAATAAATTGAGGTCATAGCATTCTGAAATGAGGATTTTTTTTTACTCATACAATTAATTGTGGTTCCCAGCTGCTCTGCTAATATTTTAAAATTATTATTTATATCTGCATAGCAAACACTTTAATCACTATTATGAAAATGAAAATGATCAGACTATGTATCCCACCCTCACATTCTTCTTGGTACAGCAGCGTACAGCATTCTGCTGTACATTTTCACAAAGACTTCCACAGATGTGTTGAAATCATTGCTCATTAGGATCATAACTTCTAGTTTTAAAGGAAAAGCTTGTATTATGTTGCTTAAGTTAGAGATCCCCCCTTGGAACATAATATTTTTGCAAGAAGGGAATAATAATTTCTACCAAATTTGTGTGATTGTCAAAGTCTTTATAAACCTACGTTGTACTCACCGCTAAAGTCAAGTCAGGAAAGGAAGTGGTCAGACTCATTACATTACTATTTTCAGTCAGTTCAGAGTTTAAAGATTTTAAGAGGAAATTCCAGGATTATTATTCTTTTTTTTTAAGTATTGGTTTAGTTTTAGGGTTTTTTGTTTTGTTTTGGTTTGGTTTTTTAATAACAATAAACCAGAAGAATGATTATACAGTTCTTGGAAGATTTCATAATTAGAGACAATTTAGGCTGGAAATTTCTTGGCTGGTTTGATGTTCATTAGTGAAGCCTCCTGCTTTGGTGTTACACCTCATACCCAGGTCAAGGACAAGTGCAAAAGACAGACTTCATGGGGCTGATGAAGTCACTTTCAGATGGTTCCTGCTGCTTAACCAGTGTCTGTATCACTATAAATGAAGATAAGGAAGAAGGAGGGAATCAAAGGAAGAGGAAATGACTGAGACTTCATATTTCTGAAAAGGCTCCAATAAAACAGTTCTCTATGTATAATGATGGAATACTTGAAAGTACTTTAAAATCTCTAGTCTGAATTTGTCTCTAGTGAAAATTTTGAGTCAGTAGTGTCATGTTATATGTGAATTTGACCACTAGCTTTAAACAGAACTATTCTGTACCTCCACCCTTTCCTCTTAAACATCCCTCCTTAAAGTACACTTCTTGCTAAAGGCTCATGTCTGGTTGCCATGGAAAGATCAGTTTGCCAGTTTAATAGTTGATCACCTAAATACAGTACATTTTAAGTTTAAAAATAAACCAAGGTAGCACTTAGACATTGATTATAATACTTAGTCATTTTTTATCTACTTCCCAGTAAACATACGTTGATTTGCTGCCTTTCTTCTTTGCTTGTGTATGTAAATATAATGTGTATGGCAAAATTACTCATAAATGAACACCTAGATGATAAGTTTTTGGGGCCAGCAGTCTCATTTTCATACAGAACAGCCTTCTGAGGCTCTAAATTGAAATTAATAGTAATTTAAATTATTTGAAAGAGTGGTAAAAAGCTGTTTAAAAACTATAACTACAAATAGAGGTTTTTTTCTCACAAGTTCTGGAATTTTTATTTGCTTGTTAAAGCCTTGAAGCTTTTTGCCTAACATCCCCTATGGGAGTGAAGGAGCAGCTTGAAGTATTAGGCATCTTGAGAGAGTTGGCTAAATGGGATACTTTTGGGTACACCTATCCTGTGCCCATGCAACAGAGAAGGGAGGTCCTTCAGTGGAGGAATAGAGAAATATTTTGTCTGTCTAGTGTTGTCTGGATAACATCAAAGCAAGAGTAGTGGATTACATGCATGGGGTTATACTGCTGAAATGCAACATGCTGCTAATTATTCATGTTAAGGGTAGATATATATTTAGGATATTTGAAGGTCTGGGAGAAGTTCTAGATGCCCCATCCCTGGAAGTGTCAAAGGTCAGGTTGGATGGGGCTTTGAGCAACCTGATCTAGTGGAAGGTGTCCCTACCCATGACAGGCAGATTGGACTAGATGATCTTCAGAGGTTCCTTCCAACCCAATCTACTCTCTGATTCTATGATCTACATAGATGTCCTAGTATGTCCTAAATATGGCTCCAAACTGTTAGATCTATGGTCTAGATGTTTGAGAAACATGTTATTTAGCCAGATACTATATGAAAATTAATCTCTCTTATTCTGCCTGAATGTATTCTGTCATTTTAAAAATAGCCTTCCAATTGTAATTGTTAAGCATAGATTTTGAATTGTTAAAGACAGATTTTGCCTGTCTAGGTCTATAAACCTGTAGAAGCTCAAGCTACTAGCTGTTGTGATTGCCAGTTGATACAGTTGTCTGCATATTGTAGTGTCTGCCATTTTTAAAGTGATTGTTTTAGATACTCTGCTTTGTAACTAAACATGCAACAAACAATTGCAGAAAGTCAAAATATATAACTCAAAACATGACTGCATATTTGAATCACACACTATGGTGTACAAGAATTAATACCCCAGTCAGATGGAGAAGTGCTACATTATTTAGATTGCAATTCTATGTTTTCATTGGATGATGAACATAGAATTTTGGTCCAAATTAATGCAGAGGTAAATCTAGATAATGCAATTACACTGGGTATGCTCTTCGTGTTTCCTGTCTCCCAGGTATTTTCAGAATTTGAAATGGAGAGCAGGTGAGAGAGGAAAGGAAAGGAAAGGAAAGGAAAGGAAAGGAAAGGAAAGGAAAGGAAAGGAAAGGAAAGGAAAGGAAAGGAAAGGAAAGGAAAGGAAAGGAAAGGAAAGGAAAGGAAAGGAAAGGAAAGGAAAGGAAAGGAAAGGAAAGGAAAGGAAAGGAAAGGAAAGGAAAGGAAAGGAAAGGAAAGGAAAGGAAAGGAAAGGAAAGGAAAGGAAAGGAAAGGAAAGGAAAGGAAAGGAAAGGAAAGGGAGTTCAAAGATGGGCTTCTAAGCCTCTGTTTTACATATGAAACAGAACTTCTTAAATATTTTATTCAATTTCTGTGGAAAAATATCTAAAAAGAGGGATATATATCATATCAGAGAGACATTTTATTCTTTTAGATATTACCACTTTCTACCTTTGTAAAACTTGTCAGATCTTGTACACCATTAGTTGGGTTGTTTAGTCATAGTTAAAGATAGGGTTTTTTGAATCAATATTAATAAGTGTTTCACTTCTGTAGGAGTTTTAATGGAAGTAAACTACAATTGCTTACATTACAATTCAGTCTGTTAAGTACCTTAAGAGTTTTAAAAGAACAAAGCCTTATAAACATACTCAACTGCAACTTTAAATTAGTAACATCATTTGTACGTTTAACCAAACAGACACATTTTCAGATTTGTTGTGTAGGTTGTAAGTGAAACCCAAAAGCCTGTGTTTGGATAATACTTATTATGTAACTGGTATCATAGACTTTACTTTTTTAAATAAAGAAAATAATCAGAAGTTCAACAGAATGAGTGTAAAACAGAACAATGAGGTAGGATAAAATACTTTAACCTTTTTTAAAAAATCTAGATGGAAAAATATCATTTACATAGTAATGGGCAATGTCGCTTATTTCATGCACAATATTGTGAACACTTAAAATCTGGAGGGAGAACAACATTTTCATAAAGCTTTTGCTATTAATAGTAACTTTATCTCTTCTTACATTACAGCTTTAAATAAGAATGTAGTAATAGGAAGCAATGAAAAATCTAACCAGCCTCTTTGAAGAGCTTGTAGAATTGAGGTGATGATGAGGCTCAGACAGATAAGAGAATTCAGCGCAAGAACAAGACAGAGATGGACAAATGCCAAGATAAAGAAACCAGTAACATTATACAGAGATAATACATAATTTTTTTTCATAGACCTACACTTATTCACCTTGGGATACTCCCAATTATTTTTAGGGACCTTACTCATTTCCTAGATGACAGATTAGAAATCATACATTGTCAACTCCTTGTGATTAAGTGAAAGAAAGTTATGGAAAACCCCTGTGTTCTTCTGCTTGCTTTAATATCCTACAATACAACTGTAATGTCTCCAGACTTGTAGTCTGAGGCTGAGAATTGTCCAGCATTTGGAATCAAATTAAATAGGTTTGTCTATCCAAGGAGTCATAGTTAAAGCATTAAAGACCTTGCATTAAAATATAATTTGGAAAAGGTTATGCAGATACTGCTTGACACTCTTAGTAAGCAAGGTGATGGCATGTTTCAACTTGCAGCTTTAAACCAGAAATTGTAATATTTGACCTCAAGCAAAATAATGTCATCACTAAGAATATGCTACTGTTAACAGCACCATAATCTTTCATGTTGTTGTTTACACCTAGATTAGAAGATGCAATTTTACTTTGCAATCAGATTACATTGTCAGCACCTCCCTTTCTTCACTGGAGCTAAATTAAGTTTAACAAAGGAGTTGAAATCTCTTTTTTTGTATTTTGAAAGTAGATTTCTGTAAAAATATGAGTAAGAATCTAAAAGTGAAGTATCTTATTTTATTGTATAGATATTCAGTTTGATACAGTGATCCTGGAAGGAGAGTAGTGCTAATTAAGGAACATCTCTGAAAACAACACTACATTCTCAAAACAAAATCTCAGTCTGAATACAAAGTTCACAGTTTAGGATTTTATATGGAAACTCAGATTCCTGCAGCATTGAACCATCTGGCTTATTTTCAGTAGCATTCATGCAGCAACTCAACCAACTTTTCAGAAAAATTTTCCTCAGTACCTCAGAGCAGCCTTTAGCACACCTATCATGGCACAGATGCTGTTATTTTATGTGGTTTGTAAAGTGCTAGGCATTTACAGAAATTTACAAAGCTGGCAATCTCACTCACTTTAGATGTGACAGAAAGGAAATCAGTAAAGAAAAGATTTTACAGGGAAAGAAAGATGCAGGATGTGATTATAGGATCATAGAATAGAATCATAGAATGGTTTGGGTTGGAAGGGACCTTTAAAGGTTATCTAGTCCAACCCCCCTGCAGTGAGCAGGGACATCTTCATCTAGATCAGGTTGCTCAGAGCCCCCTCCAGCCTGACCTTGCAAGTTTCCAGGGATGGGCCTTCTACCACCTCTCTGGGCAACCAGTTCCAGTGTCTCACCACCCTCAGCGTAAAAAATTTCTTCCTTATATCTAGTCTAAACCTACCCTCTTTTAGTTTAAAACCATTTCACCTTGTCCTATCTCTACAGGCCCTGCTAAAGAGTCTGATCTCATCTTTTTTATAATCCCTCTTTCAGTACTGAAAGGCAGCAATAAGGTCTCCCTGGAGTCCTCTCTTCTCCAGGCTAAACAACCCCAACTCCCTCAGCCTGTCTTCATAGGAGAGGTATTCCAGCCCTCTGATCATTTTTGTGTCCCTCCTCTGGACCCACTCCTGCAGGTCTATGTCTTTCCTGTGCTGAGGGCTCCAGAACTGGACACAGTACTCCAGGTGGGGCCTCACAAGAGCAGAGTACAGGGGCAGAATCACCTCCCTCGACCTGCAGGCCGCACTTCTCTTGATGCAGCCCAGAATACAGTTGACCTTCTGGGCTGCAAGTTCACATTGCCAGCTCATGTCCAGCTTTTCATCCACCAGTATCCCCAGGTCCTTCTCCTCACGGCTGCTCTCAATTGCCTTCATCCCTCAGCCTTTATTGATACTGGGGATTGCCCCAACCCAGGTATGGGACCTTGTACTACTTCTACTTCACCTTCCCAGTAGCGTGCTGTAACTTATCACATATGAAGCAGATCTTGCAGGATCTTTCTGCTCAGAACTCACATCGACATTGTGAGGGTTATTTTCAATTACTGGTGGAATTTCTTGTAAGGGCTCTTCCCCAAGGAAGGCTTTGGTTCTCCTGTGTGAACAGATAAATGAAACAGAAGTTTGCCCACTCACTATTCAAAACAACAACAACAAATTACCTACATCAAAAGTTATGCAGATAAAAGTTATTAATATTTTGTTATTTTAGTGCTTATAAATAACCTTTCTTTCATATGAGATAGTGAAAACTGACAAATTAATTTGTATTTTTCTGTTCTACATTCCTGTCAAGATATTGCATACTTTCAGAATGCTGCAGGCACTTCAGGGAAATTAGGGTTTTTTTACTTATTCAGAAATAGTTTTTCTTGGTCTTGTGAAAACTCACTTTTACAGCATGTGTGTTTTAGACTACACTTGTGGTCTGTTAAAGGTTAAGAAAAATACAGTTCCTAAAAGTATTATTTTTCCCTTTTATGGATGAGCACCAGACTTTAGGACATCAGTGTAAATAGAGTTTCCTGTTCCAGGGAAGTTTGGCTACTGCAGGAGCCCGAAGGTCCTTTGGGAAAAGCTTGATAGGAACTATGAGTTGAGTGTGACCTGAGGCTCCAGGAACCAAAGAGCCAGAACTGAGGGAAACACATTTCACAGCCCTTTTGTGCAATCTCAAGTCCCATAAGCACTTCTGGGAAAGTAAACCCTTCATCATACACACAGTATTTATTGCTAAAGGAGAAGTCATGCTAATGGCTTTCAGAAATCATTCTGTTATCTGTAGATCTGTGACTTCTTTCCTTGAAGTTTGCTGTAACTTCAAAAAATCTGCAGATTTGCAGAAACGCTGAGCAGGAATAGGAATGCCCAACATTTCTCCGTGGCTGGTAGGCATCGTGCAAGATCCAGTCCAAAATGCAGTTTTGCATTCAATATATTTAGGAATTTTCTTAACAAAGTATGTTTGAATTATTACAGTAACCCTGTTCTATTAGCAATGTTAATTTATCAGAACTAGGTGTGTGTTTATTCAGAAATCAGTGTTGATTCTTTTCTCCTCCTTTGCTCACTCTCTCCCATTTTGCAGCTGAGCAAAATTTGTGCATGTGAAGAGGGAAGGAGGAAAGCAAGCTGGGTGGGTGAGATGACTGACCGTGATGCAGAGCAGCCATCACACATTTATGTTAATGAGGTTGCTTGTATGAATATCACTTGACTGCATTTTTTTCTTCATCTGACAAAGTTTTAATTGGACTTCTGCCACAGATTTTCCAATGTGACATAAAATGAATCATCGAACCTCTATTCTATACCATTTTAAAAGGAGTAATAATACTTAGTGATGGTTTTGGGGTTGTTTTTTACTGGATGTGTTTTAGTAAAGAAAGTCATTATGCCCTGTCTCTGAAAGTACTGCCGTGACACAAGTAATTGAAGAACAACACTCAATTGTTTATTTGCTATTTCCATTTGCTTTCATATTTCCGTTTGGTTTTCATTTAGCATTATCAAAAATAAGAGGTTTTTTTTAAAAATGTATCAACATTGTTGAAAAACTCAAAGGAAGTATATAAAGCAAAAAAATTACATTAATTTTGGGGATTGAAATGAAATAATGCATTCCTCCTTTTCTTCGTAACTGTTATTTATTTTTATTGCAAGAAGTTGTCCTTTGAAAGTCTGGAGAATAGCTTTCATAACTAAAAAATATTTATGTTAGATTACCTCAATTTAATAATGGTGAAAATAAACAGGTACCCTTTGCAATGACTTAAACTTTTAAAAGTAATATTCCCTCTCTTTCTCTAAATTTTGGATATGCTAAGCAGTTTGTCTGTAAGTGTTATTCATATGAAGTAAAACATTGGGCGTGTGCTTTCTAAAGACCTCTGTAAGTCAACAAAGCTATACATAGCACGGTCTGATGTAGTTACCAGCTGATATTTCTGCAAAGACACTCCAAATGAGAGAGGAAATTCCAAACTTCCTTATTATTCCAACATGCTGAGCTTGCTAGTCAATAAAAGTTTTCCAAATTCTATTTAGCATATTGGTGGTATTTGGCTGGTTCCAGGGGCAGGTATCCTTTGTTTTCTGCTTTTCATTAGCTATGAAATTTTCATCAGTGTTGCATTTCTGAAACACTGCATTTTTATTACATGAGGTACAACAACCAAGCAACATTTAAGCATCCCAACTACCTCTCCTTTTGACTAGCTGGTAGTAAAAAATGGTGTTACAATGAATAGTTTCACAGAGAATGTGCTGCTTTTTTGTCTGGAATTAAGAGACCTCTACTTTCAGGATATTGTTTTATGAAAGAACATTGCATGTAGCACAGCTTTGGATTTCTCTTTTCAAACTTTGGTACCATTCATGTCATCGTAAGTCAGTCAGCTTCTGCAAACCTAGGCAAGCAAGATGAAAAATAATGAAAACAAAACAAAAATTTTTAAAAAGGAAACAAACTAGTTTGATAGGAAAGAGGTGTGGTTAATAAATAAACATACTGCATATTATAGTGGGAAAACTGTGATGTTGGAATAACAGTGAATAAAACAAAAGCATAATCAGAATTGTCATGTTAGTGACCAGAATAGGCATATGTTTAAATATATGCCCATTGCTTAGAATGGGCATATATTTAAACAAAATCAGAAATGTATCATCTTATTTCTAATATACAATATACAGAATTGTGGAAAAATGCTAAATAGTCCATGTAGACCTGATTAGGATGTCATAGGAAAGCATCAGCCAAAGAGCATTAACAGTGGAACAGACACCTAAAGAAATACCTAGTGAAAGGCTATCTCTTACCTGGAACGAAGATGCTTGTTCTCGTTTTGATATTCAGCTCCCATTTCTGCTCTCTAGGGTGCAATTTCCAGCTCTGTGCTGAGGCAGGTTATCAGCCCATTGCCGGCTATGTAACTGTCAGCCAAGCAGGTGTAATTTTTTGCATCCTTATTTTTTTTTTTCTGCTTAGTAGATGTGGCTCCATTTTAAAAGGCACCTTGCTTTATTTAGTACGTAAAGGTGTTAACATCACCTTGAAGTCAAATTAAGAAGTTGAGATGCCAGGGTTAGGATATATGAGGAGATATGGAATGGTATTTACAGAATAAGTTTCCTTTCAAAAATGCAGAGACAGTTTTACTTTTCAGACATGAAAACAACCTAGAAATGTTGTGGTGGCAAAAATTAAAGACTCTGTAAGTTAACTGTTAGATTCTTTTTATTAATTTATCATGTGGATCTACATATGACAGTTCATTTTAATTTCCTTTTATTTTATTCCTTCTCAGATTTAAAAGCGAAACATTCCTTTTCAATTTTGTAAGGCAGATGAGCAGTTAGTACCTTTGAGGTATGTTTTGCTGTTATTGATATAGGTGCTCCAAAATCAACAACTAATTACTGAAGTTGAAAGTTTTTCAGGATTCTTTGTATGCATTGCAACCCTGGATAAAGGCATGTTTGGCTAAATCTGCTTATCTTTTACACAGATAGTCTGGGTGGAATTGCTATACAGTATTGTTGCCAGGTATTTTTCAAACAAGAATGGACATACATTGTTCACAAACTCTTTGGGTTAAAATTCAGTGATGTCTTTCCTGAAGAGCCTTGGAAAAAGTGTTTAATCAGAAAATCATACCAAAAAAAATAAAGCTTGTCAGAGTTCAAGAAGACAGTGTTTGAAAATGAGTGTCCAATTTAAAAGCTGTTTTTTATAACAGTGTATATGTTATAGTATAATATTTATTGAAGTTGTGCTGAAATACTTCTGTGAAGTGACTTGTCAGACTATACTTGCAGAAAATATGTACTGTTTGCATAACTATGCAATTTCTACTACTCAAAAGGAATTTTCAAGGAATTTATCTTTTATTAATACCCATAAGAAAAGAAATCCTGTGGATTTTTACTGTTTCGTTTTCACACTATTTTTTATAAATCTATTACCAAACTTTCTACATTGTCCTTGGTCATAGACACATCTTCTCCAGGGAAGAGGTGTGTGAGCATGACAGACCATAGAATAAAACTTTCTATTTGTACCCTACTCCAGGCCATCACGGTGCTCCAAGTCCTACAACCTGAGAGAAGTTAGCCTTGCCCTTTTAAGAACTATCACTGTCTATTCACCTTCTACATCTCATTGTCTGGGATACTGAGCTCTCTACACTCCTTTACAGATGCAGTATGTGTTTCCTTATTCCCATACTGCTACAAAATAAAGCAAATTCCAGAAATGTCAATTCCATGTCTATCTGTTTCAATAATAACTGTTGTGTATTTTACATATTCTTCCTAGTTAGGTTCATCACTGACTTGATTCCAAACACTTGAGGGCAGTAGGCTGAAATAGAATTATAAACATAAAGTCATAGGATTCTGCTGAAGCCACGTTTTTATGTAGGATTTGGCATTAGTCTCTTTAACAAGAGACTAAAGGAAAAAGCAGTGGTTCATGCTGTGAATGTTTATGCCTAAGTATAGCAGTGAGTTATTAAAATCATGACTGTTACCAGAACTTTTTAATAAAAATTACTGCATTCACTAGTTCTTGGGAGCATTCTTGGTATATTCTGGAAGAGAAAAAACCCCACAAGTCACTTTTTTTAAGAGAAGTAAAACTTCTCACTAGAAATTTCTATACAGTAAATGAAGTTGGTTCCTTTTCTAAATAGTTATCCTGAATGCCAATATGTTCTCCCATAGTATTTATTCTTATGCATCCATCTTCTGAAAAATGTATTACTTTTGCTAATTAACAGTTACGTCTTCACAGGCCCCTTTTTTTTGTTTGACTCTTCTAATTATGGGAAGCATGAGAAAGCTGACCTTCCCTTTCCTCCCCCTCATCATTGTACATCAGAAGCCAGTATTCTTGTCTGCTGGAGTTCAGACAATGTCAAAGTGGAGGGCAAATAAATAAATAAATAAAAGGAAAAACAATAACTGGGGCTGTCTGCCCATCCTTCCACTGTGTGAACAGGGAAGGTGTGAGACTTAACATTTTTCATGGGATAGGACTGTAACAAGACCTAACAAATTAAAAACCAGTGTTTAGATATCTCAGTAAAGGGAGTGATTTTTGGGGGGAGACTTTTAGAAACACATCTCAGTTACAGATTACTGCATGCAGAACTGGTATTATTTAAACCAATCTTCTTGTGTAAAGTACATATATGAATGCAAACCAGGCTTTAGGTACTGATACGTTGATTCAAAACCATAGTTTGAGGTTTCTACTTTATAAACCTGGGCATCATGTTTAGTGCTGAATTTCTAATGAACTGAGTTTCTGCAATTCTATTTACTTTGTTAGGTAAAGTTCTGTATTTAAATGTCTGTTGCTGTTCATCTTGGAAGGAGAGATGCACGAATTGAGTAGAAAATTGGTGTTTGTTTTCCACAATTCTTAATAAAATGAAAAATAGTTTTACTGTTATTCTGACATTTGATGATAATTGTTTTTTGGGGGGCATGTCTGTGACTCAGTATGATTGCATCTTTCCATTACTTTTCTGGGAAATTTTAAAAAATGTTTTAAAATGTCTAAAATAGTAGTTAAACACTAAGGTAAAAAGTGACTTCAAAGATAGCTTTAAGAAAGAAATACAGGTTTAAATTTTCTTTATCTTTGTCACAAAGTTTATTTGTTGATTCTGAAGGAATTAAATTGATAAATGCAGTGCTCAGGTAGCAGCCTGTGACATTTTAACCTGGGTTCAAAGCTTCTCTTGTAGTTCAGCTCCCTCAGAGAACCTTTGATGTTCTTACATTCATTCACCCCTCATTTTCTATTGTCTTAAGTATTTACCTTCTGGAGTTTATTTAGGAAAGGTCTTCTAGGATGTAGCAGAATATCTTAAAACAGAACCATAGTAGGATAGAGATGCTTACAGAGATGTTAATCACCTGTGGTCTGTCATGTACTTATATCTAAATTGCAAGGTCAATACTAAGCATTCACAATTCTGTATTATGAAATGTGAGAAAGAAACTGTATGCTTCCTTGAAAGATATTTCTGTTGGGGTTTTTTTTTGTGATGATTTTCAAACTTAAGTGCTGATTTTAATTTTTTATCTCCAACATTTAAATTAATTTAGACAAAATGATTTGAAACTTACTTGAAAAATAAACTTTTTGACATATAGTTACCTTTTGTATCCCTTATAATTTTCAACATTAGTTTTTCACAGCTTTGCGTGAGCGAATAGGATCATGTATCTTCTGAAGATTTGTTTTGTCCTGTTCACTGGAAATTTTAAATAGCTCATGAGGCATTTGGTATCTAAAATGACTAGAACAACTGCATTCTCTTCATCACCGGGCTGACCAGTGGGTCTAATGCAATTTATGCATGAAGTTGAAAGTTAAACTTTCAGAAGAAAAGAAGAAGAATTAGCATAATCTCAGTGCCTAATGTGAAATTAGAGTTGCATGGTTTTAACTTTTTCTTGTGGAGAACTCTGCTGAGACATTAATTGTTTGCATACTTCCTGGGTATAAGATTTATTTATTTAATTTTATCTTAGAAACACTTTTTAATTCCATGCAAGAAATATTAAGGTAGGCTCGGCAAATTCACTGTTTTGTTTCAGGGATGTACAGAGGGAGATTATTAAATATTGTTGAGGGCTGAGTGTAACATAGGACATGATATGTCTTCTCTACAGTTTCTGAGTAGCCATGAACAATAAATGAACAAAACCATGCTAAGAAACTGAAATGGTAAACAAGGATTTAAATGTGGAATTAATAAAAATCAACAAGTTAGTTTTAAAGTCAAAGCTAAATATTAGCACAATTCTTCATTAAAGTTTAGAAAACTAAGAATAGTGGGAACTTCAGGGTCTGACTACTCTGCCCCCTTCAGTTACCTCACTAAAACACCTTGCATTTGTCCATGTTGAATTTTATCCTATTATATTTACACTGTTTCTTTAATTTTCAAGATGATTTTAATTACAGTCTTGTTCTTGAAACTCCTTGATGTCCCTCCTCACTTGCTGAAAGTTTGCAAATTTATTAAATGTATGCCCTCTTCTATAAGTCAACTTGGAAAAAAGTTTATTTTTACTGCTGGTTGATCCATATAAAACTCCAGCCTCTCTGTCCTTCCATTTTGATAGTGAACCATTGATAAACAATCAGAAAAACCTATCCAAATTGCAATTTGACCTATACTTAGTCAGCAGCATCAATAACTTTATTTTTATAAAAAAGTAAAAAACATTTCTTATCAAATGGCCAAGGTTCTTTGTATTATCCAAATTGGAGTGTTTAGATGTATCGTTTTTTATTTTTTCTTAATTTATTTTTCCTAAGAGTTTTGTCTCTTGTGTATTTTGGCATCAAATGGAATTTGTAAAATGAATAATTATTCCTGATTAATTCACTTATTTACTAGTAGAGTAACAATAAAAAGTCAGTTCACTATACATTATTTTGCTAGTTTGCTTTTCTTGTAGACAGAGATGTTGGTACTTATTTAAAATCAAATTTCAGATTTGATTTTTAAAAAGTCAGGTACACTAGTATTGGTTATGTAGTCATGTGTACTGTACAGTAAGTGCTGATTTATATACATATGTGGCCATTTTTGTTCTATCTGTATGATTTGGCACTTTACAGTTTTCTGGGATAAATATGGAACAAGGTAATTAAGCTTAGAAGGAAGGTGGACTAAGTTGCAGTTCCAGAATAGCTCACAGAATGCCCAGTACAAGTGAAGGTTTAAATTTGGCTTGTGTTCCTCACTACTAATTTTCTTTTGGACCATTGATTTAGCCTTTTCCCAGTTGACTGTAATCAGTCTGTTATTGCTAATTCCTGCCTTGTCATCCAACCAAAGGTGAATCTACTAAAGAGTCCTGATGATGCTGTGATTCCCCCGGAGCTTTAGCAGGACTGTGGCAGAAAGGGAGTCTGAGACCAGTAGCTTTAGGTTCAGCATGGACTGCATTTAAAACTGGAGAGCGGAAGGGGAGAGGCACATGATCCATGGCCTTTTTCTGCTCTGCTGCAACTTTAGACAGGTTAGTTAGATCATCTGCTTGTCCTGATTTCCCAAAGGTCCAGACAGTGTTAGTAATATTAACATATCTTTGCAAATAATTTATTGGATGAAAAATAACATATAAATATCATTTGTAGCAAGATGGTATACAAAAGCTGGGTTTGGAAAAGTATGATTTTTATTTAGAATGTACTTAATTACGAGGTAAAAGCAGTAGGTAGAGGCCTTTTAGTTAATGATCTAGTGTTGCAGTAACATAGGAACTCTCAAGAAGTGCTCTCTACCCTCACTGTCTTGCTTTAGGTCTTGGTATGATAGCTGTTCAAAATAATGTCCAGTTTAGCTTGTGACAAAGGGGTGAGTGAAGCTGCAGCTAATTCTTTGATCTTGGTGTACTGTCTCAGCTGGATACCCTTCAGAACCTTCTGAATGGTAGTTCTCAGCTTCTTCCTTCTTAGACCACTCTTCTGTTTACACGTGCAGTTATTCCATGGAACGGGGGTCTGGTCAGAGCTCCTCCTCTTAGATTTACATGAAAAGATGGTTAAACACTTCAGATTGAGAACTTTGGGGGTTTTGATAATTTGTTGCTGTGGAATTTGTACAATTAATTTTTAGTTGTTTACTTTCTGGAAAATACTATGTCTTAATACTAGTAGCTTTGTATCTAACCCTTCTTCCAAGATTCAAGCGGGTTAGCCATTTTTAAATTATTTTTAACAGAGCACTGGATAATAATTGGTCTTGAAAGAAAACTTTCCCTAGTGAATGTATCATGCTGTAAAGTAACTAGGATAGATTTATTGATTTTGGCTAGAAATTTAAAACATAACCTTGAATGCTTTCTGATCTTCCCAGTGATATGTCCAAATTACTTCTGGTGCCATCTATTGTATTTAATTCACATTATTATTTAAATTCTCTCTATAAAAATATATTCAAGTAAGTTATTTACTGAGATATATCACTGAAATTTACAGAGCTGAAAAAGTAATTTATTCACAACATTTGCTATCAAATTCTGTCATTCATATACGTCTTCCTACTCACCTCTTATTTCAGAATTACAGGATAAATATTGACAGTTATACAAGCCATGACTGTAAGTTATGGCTGTTCAGTGGATAAAATCACATTAAATATAAACATTCTTCTGTGGGTAAATATGAATAATAATCTATGCTTTGTTAAAGCAGGCAATGATTAGCAGGCTGTATTTCTAATCTTTACAATAATGTTTTTTAATCCTAATTAAATATACATCATAAGCAACCAGATACTTCAGTATTACATGTTATTTAAACTTCTTGTAAGCAGTGCCATTGCAGCTGTCTAATCAGTCACTGCTGCAACACTAGTTTTTAATTGTAGTGATATTAGAAGAAATACGTATTGTATACCTCTCTCGTCTATGGCTTTATTCCAATAAACTCAACCTGTGCAAGTACACATGTAGTAAGCTGGAAAGTATTTTGCAAGGGCTATGCAGGTAGTCTTCTGCTTCTGTTTGGGGCGGCGTCAGAACACGTCACAATCTACTAGTCTTCAAAAAAAGAACTCTTAAATTTCAATTTTATTGGCAATCTCTAGCAAAGGAAAAAATAGCTTTCAGTAATTTTTTCCTTGGAGTAAGACAATGATAATGCATGTTCGCTAACCACTTGCAGGTAACTATGAGCAGCAGTGGTTGCTTTTGTTTAAGGAAATTCTGAAAAATGAAATTTGAAATTTCAAGCTGACCCAATGACATAAAAGGCTGTGGTTTACAGACACATGCATAAAATCAATAAGCATATTATCAAATGTTCTGTAACTGTTTAGTGGAAAAAATACTTATTCAATATTTCACCTTTTTGTGTGCTTAACAGTAAGACTCTTGAGACATAAACATAAATCCTGTACCATCTGTGAAAGGGATTCCCCAGGTTCCATACTCATGCCTATATGTAATTTAGTAACTGAATACCTTTATCTTATGTTCTTGTTTCAATTTCAGATGAATTTGGTGCTCCTGTAAAATGAAGTTCTAATAGGCCAGTGTCTGCCCCATGCTGTGTTAAGGTTCAGTATCTGTTTAGGACCAGTGAGTCCCTGTTAGTATGGAACCTTTCCAAAGACAGGTGATATATCCAGCCTTAGTTCTGTAATTACATATTTCAGTAAAAATGAGTTGACTGTATTTCAGAGTGTTTCTGAAGCTACAGGCTTCAAAGAAAATCCTAAGAATTAGTTTGAAATAATTTGTACAACTATCAATTACCAACCTAAGTACAACTTTTACTTACCCAGAATAAGTCTTTGTTGTTTGGATTTTGCTGTTGAATTAGTCTGACAAGTGGCAAAAAATTTGTGACTGCACTGTTGAAAGGCTGAAAAGGAGATATAAAAATCCACCCACCCCATCCCCCAACAAAATTTGATTGCACTGGTAGATTTGCTTTTTATAGAAAAGAGAGAATCAGTGATTCTTGATTTTCACTTATCAGTAGTTCGAGTCTGTGTTGTGGCATCTATGGACTGCTGAGGAAATTTATTAATCAGTAATTAAGAAAAAAGCATGTGAAAAACAAAGAAGGCACTAAAAGCAAAAGTAGTAACTTAAAAATATTTCATTATATTGAAGGAAAAAATGACAGATACTAGGAGGTATGCAACTGTAGGTAATCTTTTAGTGCCAGAAGCACATGCTTGCTGATGTAACTACATCTTCACTAGCAAGGTTTTCCTGTTTAGATAGGCAGCAGGGTAGTTTTACTGCTGAATATATCTTCTGTTTAGCTAGCCTAAGATTATTTGAAAAACTAAAAAAAACCCACCCACAACAAAAAACAACTTTTGCAGCTCTGTCATGTTCTGAAAGATGCCAAGAAACCACTATATTATGCCCTGTTCCAAACATTGTGCACATATAATGTGGCCTTGGAAGGAGCTGCAGGTCCCTCCTGAACAGGACATGTTCTAGTGCAAGCTGTGAGCTCAGACTTTTTTCTGTGCTTAGTTGCAATACAAGTTAGATTACTAAAGTTTTTCAGTTGGAATTTAAAAAATATATGAGAATTACTAATTCATTAAAAGGCTGGTTCTGCCCCTTGAGGAAAGATGAAGTGAGAAGTGTCTTGTTTTGAAAAGTTTTTATTTTTCTACTGAAAAAGTAATACTTTTCTTGCAAGAACATAGCTTAAAGTATTCAATGGCAATATATCACAAATATATTTTAAGAAGGAGGAACAAGAAGGCTATCTGAGACCATATAAAATTTTTACGTCTCTCAGTGATGGGCTGCAGACATGTGACTGGTTTCTCTCAGAAATGTTCCATTGGAAAGGCAAATGTAGTAGCTTCTTCATTAAAGGATCTTTTGTGCTGCAGGAAGCATTAACCAAGCAGCTACATAATTCCTCACAGCTCTGATCTTTCCTGTGCACGGTGTGTCTGTGTGGCTCCCTTAGCTGGCAGGGGCTCCTCGCAGCAGCCATAGAGTTTTTAGAGGGGTACTTCTGAGGCCCCAGCAGGCAGTAGGTTGGCTGTGCTACAGATGTTGGCTTTTGGGGAAAATGGGCTCCCTCTGGTGAGTGGCTGAGTGGTTGTCAACTGAACTACCTAGGTGCTGTGGCTTGTCTAGTTCAGATTTCATTTTTAAGTGGACTACCGCAGTACTTGAGCACCCACATGCACTGGCATATAAAGTGTCGCTGACAACTGTCAGCGCTCATTGTCTTCATTTCCTGGAGTGGCACAGGTCTTGCAATAGTCAATCTTGCAGTTTTTCTCTAACTAGGAGGTTAATTGGAGATTAACTGGAGACTGACTGCTGGAAACAGATGCCTATGGAAAGTTGGGTGATACAATTGTGTCAGATCATTTTGGTGTGCTTCAGTTCTAACTCTGGCCTTAGTAAATCACCAGTGTAGTTGGTTAGTATTTCTTAGGCATTTTTCAGTTTATCCTGTGCTGAGCAACTTACTACCTTTACTTTTTGCAGGATGCTGGTCCGAACCAAAGAAACATAAATATGCTTTCTTTTGTAGCAAGTATGTTTTTACATATGTAAACCCAGAAACTAAAGCTCTGTAGTCACCCACCTTGCTTCATTGATTCAAACACCTCCATGCTTTAATGGCAGAGGACTCTCAATGTGATACATCTAGGTACTACATAATCTGTCTCCTAAATAAGATTTGACTGAATTTTTAAAAGCTGAAAAGGCTATTAAATTTATAATTGAAACAAGGTTTCTAAATTAAATGTTCTCACAACATTTACATCTAGAGCCCAGTTAAACAGGCGTCCTATCTTAACGGAATTGGTAAATTGGAGATAGCTGGGTAGAAATTGTCTTAGATCTTGCAGTTTGTTTGCAGTAGGAGTGAGGATCTCTAGTTCTTGATCTAGCTACAGAGTAGGTTTATTGAAATTCCTGGGTCTTTTTTTTTTTAAGTTTTCAGTTCTGTGTGATAACTGCTCTCTCATCCTTTCAGTAAATACCCTTCAAAGGGTGTTGTGAAGATAAAAAGGTGATGTTAAGAGGACAAAGGAGGAGGAAAGGGGAGTTTCAGTTCTTAGGTTTTACTCAAACAGAAATAGGCCAGCAAGTAAAATAGGTGTGCTGCTGAACTGCAGCTAGATAATTCTAAACATATCTCAAGCCCAAGTAATAATGACTGAATCAAAAAGAAACCTGTATTGCTTAGCTTAGCTTTGATGTTTTCGCAGCTTAGTTGTCTTTTTTATTTAAAGTAGCTAGCTGTGTCAGGCATGATCCCATGAGAGGCTGGGTTCTCTCTCACTTCTCAGTGGAAGTCAAAGGTGTTCAGAACATTGACTATTAATAGATTCTGTGCAGAGAAGTTGTAGACTTCGTTGTGCCCTGTAAGACAAATGTCTGCCACTGAAAGTGCTACAAGCTTGGTAAATTATGTTAGAAACGTGATCAGATTGACTGCTTTGGATGTGGAAGATGTGCAGGTGTCTTTTTCCTGCCATCTACAACTTTATATGATGTTTCAGTGGAACATTATTGGAATCCTAATTAATATTAAAATAATATCAAAATAATATGAAAAATTTAAAAAATATTAGCATATTAAGCGTAATCAAGGAAAACAAATAACAAATAACTGAACACTTGTAGCTATCAAGAAGTGAAACCAAATTAATATTCCAAACCTTCTCACAGCCCAATTTTTTCCATTTTTCACTTTCTTTATCTAGATAATTGTCAGATGTTAGAAGTTGTAGTGCACTTAATCACTGAAAGTAATTGCAAACATATAGTGAAAATACAGATATTTTCCACTGGGCAGATTTTAAAATTACAGTGTTAAACTGTTTGGTATTTTGATTTGCAAAACCAGCATCAAATTATGTATTCATATGTCTTGGTTATAGAGAATGTCCTTTCGAACAGATATTTTTTAATAACATTGCCATTGCATCCAGTGTCAGGGAAGGAAAGGACAGCAGTAACTTTTTTCTGAAAAATAAATGTATCCTATTGTCCATCTTGGAAAAAGGTTTTATTCAGCTTGTTGTTGAGGGTTTAAATTCATTATTAATTTCTGTCTGATCTTACTTGTTCATCACTGCTGACGCATCAGAACTGCAGATGGCAAGCTGTTCACATTTGGATTTAGTCATTATCATTTAATAATTTTGTTAATATCACTAACTTCTGCTAAACTGCTAGCACAGAATTATTTCCATATACCAAAACCCTATATCATCTCTTCTCTGACTGTAAGTAATTGGCATGTTGGAAGAGTAGCTGCCCAGCTCCAGGCCCAGCTGCTTTCTCATTTGTGTAATGTAGCCATTTTATTCTGGCTAAAGACAAGGAATTTCACAGTTTGAAATTCCTGTGAAATATTAGTACATGCTAAAGAAAGCCATGTAGAAATATACACTACAAGACTACAGTAGTATTATATATAGTAGCATAGCCCACCTTCTAGAGAATATCTTGTGATATTCTTTCTTCTGGCCTCGTTCAGGGTACTCTGGGAGCTGAGTGATGACAATGAAGAAATTTATTTCACTCTGGTGTAACTGGGGTCAGCTTTTTAATCGTACAGTTACATGACTTGTCCTTCACTAAGCCCTTACTTTAGCATCTAGCATGTCAAAATAAATCTTACATTAGTACGAGTCTGCAGTAGCTCTGCTGACATCAAACCAGCATAAATACAAACAGAAGCTAGGCCAAATTGTTTAGTTCAGTTCAGATCCCTGATCTTTTGGAGTGGCTCCAGCATTGTATAAAGACTTTTTTTTTTTTTTTTTTTTTTTTGAACGACTTGTATGTACTGAAGTATGAAAACTGAGAGGATTTCTGTTCTTGGAAATTCAAGTGTAGGGGGGTTCTACCTGGCCTCAGCTATTGCACTGCTTCGAGGTGCTATGCAACTCATTCTCAAACCAGCGGAAGTTGGTGACTCTTGTAATCAAACTGTTGTCAATGTATTTTATGGAGAAAAATGCCACAAGTCTGTCATCTTAGTCTCATGAAGTAATCTTTATATCAAAGGAATAAATAAATTTATAAATATAATGGGTGATGAACCTTGGATCTAGATTGCAGGGGGTTTTTTTAGGAAAGTGCCGTTTCTAGACTTCCTCTCAATGACATACAAACCGAGCAGCATTTGCCATTGACTTTACTGGAATTTGTCTGGGTCCACGTATTATCTCTCCGGAACAGATATTAGAAAAGCACCCAGCGCTCGTGTCAGTTAAACATGTCATTGCCTGTCGATTCCCATACATTTGATTTACATCTTCAGTCGGGGGCAGGGAAGGCGTTACCTCCACGTTATAGCCAAGCCCGAGCAGTCCCGTCGGCAGCGGAGTTAACTCCTTCCTAGGAGGAGGATGCGGTGGAAGCTCTCCCCGCACCGCAGGTCCTTCAGAGAGGGCTGCGGGAACGCGGGTCGTCCCCGCGGGCCGGGGGAAGGGGCCGAGCGGGCAGGTGAAGGGGCGGACGCAGGGAGACGGCGGGGCGAGGGCCGCGCCCCTCCTGCCCAGCAGAGCCCCGCGCCCCGCTCAGCCCTGAGCCCGCCCGGCCGGCGCTGCCCCGCAGCAGCCTGCGGGCCGGGACGGACGGCTGGGTGGGGAGGCTACTCGTCCCTGCCGAGAGGCGAAAGTGCTCTTACCTCGGGGTGAGCGGGAGTCGCACACGTCCCTCTCCCCGCACAGGGCGCCCTTCAGTCCTAAAATGCGGGGACACCATTGCTTAACACACCTGAAAGCAGCCGTGCACGGCTGCAGGCAGCTTGTTGTGCGGGGCC
Organism: Caprimulgus europaeus; assembly: GCA_907165065.1. The sequence goes on along the minus strand of OU015525.1, from coordinate 42,030,923 downwards.
CTGCTGCTCCTCCAGCCCGATGTCCGGCCGCCGCCAAGCCCGGGGCGGTGGTGCGGCTTTCCACTGAGGCGGCTCCGCTCTGCGCGCTGCCTGCAGTTACAAGTAGCAAGCTTTTTTGGGTTTGGGTGTCTGTGTGCGTTTGCTGGGACGCAATCTGCAGATTAAACTCACGCAGGCGAACCAGTAACTTGTAAATGCTGGGGACTGTTACTTTGTTGTAAAGTAGTTAACGTTGCTTCGATAGTTACAGAACGGGACTTTTTTTTTTTTTTTTTTCCCTTTCAATAGTGGGTCAGTCCTGAACAGGGCCTCTGTGATCCACGCACTTTCCTAAACGCAAAGTCCCGAAAAGTCTTCATTTGGGGAGATTTCTTGCACTATTTCTTGCATTGTCGGGCTGGGCTGCTTTCATTTAGTGGGTTTGAACTGCTTTAAAGAGGGAAAGCGTGTTGCCTTTAAATACACTTTTAAAAAAGGCTCTTGTCTTGAGAAACCGCTCGATTTGCAGGAAACCCTCCGGATGTTTGCTGCTTTTCATGTGGCATTTGTGGTCGGCTCTGATAACGCTGGGAGCACCACTTCCAACACCGCACTCTGTAATGGACCTGAAATAGAAACACAGCTCTCGCCGGAGGATCCCCGCTCCGCGCCCCCGCGCTGTGTACCGGCGGGTTTAAAAGGTCAATAAATCAGAAGGATGAACTCTCGGCGGCATTGTTAGGTTGGGAAAGTTAACGAATGACCCCAGGAGTCGTGCGACCACGAAGGTTTCAGGAGCGTCAGAAAAAGCTCTTTTCTGAGCGCTTCAGGGAAGTGAGGTATAAGCAGAGAGCGCAACTTGAGTCAGAATCAGCGCTGTGCGGTGCGCTTTAAAGCTACAGCTGAAAAATACCTAAACGGTCAAAACAGAAAGCGAGAAAAGCGGCGGGATAATCTATTTATGACACCAGGGGCACTGAAAGGGTCACAAACTGCCAACATTTTCTGTACAAAGCAGGGAGCTTTTACTTTCTCGGCTTAGATTCAAAACACACCTTTCTTTTGATCCCAGATCAATGAGCTGTAGAAACAGTTTGCACAAATCTCCCAAACAAAGTCAGCGGCAGTTTGCTTAGTTTATTACCTCATGTTCATTATATAGAAAAACATTTTATTTTCTGCTGGAAGTGACAGCCCCAAAATTGCCGTAAAGTGTATTTGTATGCAGTCTCTCTACTCGCTGAACCTTTTCAGTGCAAGCTCTTGCAGGATTTGTTCCCTTGGCTCACGAAAATGTTTCTGCTAAATAGAATAAAGGGGATGGTTTGGCGTTTTAAGAAGATCAGCTGGTAAAAGGTAAAACTCTCTTCTGGGCGTTAAACTCCTAGGCGGTCAGTTTTGTCAAAGTCAATAATATGGAGTGAGCTGGGAACTGATCGGGCAGTCACTGAAAATGCATCGACTTCGTTAGGGAAGCGCACTGTTGCCTTCTTGGGTTTTGTTTTGCTTGGAAGTTATCTTGCTTTTTCCCCTCAGCCGAGTATTCTCTTTTCTGCAGCGGAAAATATGCACACTTTCCTCCTGCATGAGTTTGCTTCAGACATGATTCGGATTCTGTTTAATTCAAAATTTTATCTGGGTATCGGCCACGCTTCTCTGCGTGACCCGTCCTCGGGCAGCTGGCCTAGGATTAAGGGCTCTGGGTCCCGGCACGTCGGGTCGGGAAATGTCACAACCTCGGCCATAAAACTAAAGTCACTGGCACACCAGCCCAACAAAGGTGTTCCCTGAGGTAGCGTGCCAAAGGCATTGGACTGAAAATGACTGAAAAAGCACGTAATTTCTAACGAGCCTTCCTGGTTATTATCGCCCGTTCTGTGATGAGGGTCGGCTTTGCAAGTGAAGTATGTCCCGATTAATTTATTTTACAATCAATTTTAAATGCACTAAACTTTTGCAAGAATGGTGTTATTATATACTAGTTTGAGAGCAATTTACACATACATATGGATAGCAACATTGTTTTCACCTTCGCTGCTTCTTACAGCATCTGATAGAAGGACGAAAAGCAGAGCTGTCTGAATCGCTGCCTCTCGGTGTGTTGGACTAGCGCGTGTGTTTGAACGGGAAGGGGGGGAACCTAAACCCTTGTCTTTGCTCGGTTTTAGGCAATGATTTCGTCTCCTCGCAACAGGGGTATATATGATACCATTAGTCTGGAATATGTCGCTTGTTTATAATCTCTAACAAGCAGAGGGAAGCAGAAAGCACGAATGCAAAAGTACCTGGAGAATGATCCTCCCTGGTGACAGTCCTGGGCGGCCACCGTTCGCCACTGCGTTTTTATTCTTTTTAGAATATTTACTGTCTGTCAGGTGTAACCGAGCAGGTTTTACCTTACATGAAACAGGAAATTCAGTGTTAGAATAAGTTAATGGTGATGCTGGCTTCATTCATTTAATTTCAGCGAGAATTCTTACAATATTGGTTTATTTGATCGAAGTGGCTACCCAAACAAAGGTGTCCTTAACCAAATAAACCTCTTTGATCTTCACTTTAAAGCTCAGCGCTTTCTCAAATAAGCATTGATGCATTTAATAGCATCATATAACAATGCAAATATTAATCAGAGCGCCCGTGAAAACGCCGTATTTTACATTAGTTTTTATGCCAATGAAGAACACAAATGGTGGCGAGTTAGAATATGTGTTTATTCTGAAGTGAGCGACTTTTCACAAAAAGTTTTTTTGTTTGTATTTACAGTTTACTTAACGGGGCAAATCAGAGAAATCCTGGACAAGAAAATGCAACAAGCAATACATACTGCCAAGCTCCACTTAATAACTGCATCAACTTGTGCTACATACAACAAATATTTGCGCTTCTGGCAGATACTGAATAACTTTAATGTGAAGTCTGAAAATGTGGGATAGGACATATTTCCTAGTCTTTACAGTGGATTCAGTATCCTACTGTCCCATGCAGTTTACATCTTTGATGGGCTTACGAGGTGCGATGTGCTAAGGCAGCACTAGAAGGTCGGAAGCAGAAGTGTGCTGATGACAGATGACCTGGCTTACTTTTCCCAAGTAACTTTCCAAGTCTGAGTGCAAAAGCTGCCCCTTATGTCTCTCCGGGTGTTACGGGCTGCCTGGGTATGGTTGTAAACACTGTGTGCCATTCACCTCTTTCGTATCAGCTCTGGTCAGGGTTGTCCATTTCGGGCCGGGCAGGTGCCGGGTGGATATTTGCTTGATGACAGCCCGGTAGCGCCTGGCCGCAGTGTGCCAGACTCTGCTGCCGTTGCAGGGAGCAGAGCTGAAGTCCGAGGGCCGTTTACGAATCTGCTGTCGGTTCCCGCGAACGATCCCCCCAACCTGGTCCCACAGGGGCGGTGCTGACCGTGCCGGGCCCCGCGACCTGCTCAGGTGCCGGGCTGGGCCGAGCCGGACGGAGCCCCGGGGGCCGCCCCGCGCCGCAGCGGGAGCCGCCGCCACCGTCCCGTCGCTTGCCCGCCCCCGTCGCCCCATTGGCCGCGCCGCAGCTCAAATAGGGGCGGGCGCCGACAGCCGCCAGCAGCGAGTGGGGCCCGAGCACCGAGCCCCCAGCCCGTGCCGCCGCCGCGATCGGCCTTGGCAGCGGCGGCGCGAACCGAGATGAGCAGCCCCGATGCGGGCTACGCCAGCAGCGACGACCAGGCGCAGGGGCGGTGCTCGCTGCCCATCATGATGCCGGCCATGGGCCCCTGCCCGTGGGCAGAGTCGCTGAGCCCGCTGGGCGAGGCGAAGGCGAAGGGCGAGGCGGCGCCGTCGGGGACGGCGGGCGGCCGGAGCAAGAGCGAGGCGCGGATCCGGCGGCCCATGAACGCGTTCATGGTGTGGGCTAAGGACGAGCGCAAGCGGCTGGCGCAGCAGAACCCGGACCTGCACAACGCCGAGCTCAGCAAGATGCTGGGTGAGCGCGGGAGTTGCCGGTGGGCAGGGGGTCCTGGCGGGAGAGGAGGCTGGGCGGATGTCTGGGACCGAGCTGCAGGCGGGGTGTCCCGTGGGCTGGCGAGTCGGGGGTCCCGGAGAGCTGGAGTTCCCGGCGGGTGGGTCCGTGAGGGCTTGGAACTCGGGCGGGGCTCGGGGTGCGGCATTCGGGGTGCGGGCGGCGGCGGTGTCGGGGCCGGGCGGCGGTGGGCGATCTTTCTGACGGTGCTGGTGGGCGCAGGTAAATCGTGGAAGGCACTGTCGCTGGCGGAGAAGCGTCCGTTCGTGGAGGAGGCGGAGCGGCTGCGGGTGCAGCACATGCAGGACCACCCCAACTACAAGTACCGGCCGCGGCGGCGGAAGCAGGTGAAGCGCCTGAAGCGGGTGGAGAGCGGCTTCCTGCAGCACGGCCTGGCGGAGACGGCGGGGCCCGGACTGGGCAGCGAGGCCGGCGGCGGCGGCAGGATGTGCGTGGAAGGCCTGGGCCTGCCCTACGCCGAGCAGAGCTACGCGGCGGCGGCGGCGGGCGCGGGCCACTACCGGGACTGTCCGCCGCTGGGCGCCGCCTTCGACGGCTACAGCCTGCCGACGCCGGACCCGTCGCCGCTGGACGCGGCGGAGAGCGAGGCGCCCTTCTTCGCGGCGGGGCTGCAGGAGGAGTGCGCGCTGCTGCCCTATGGCTACGCCCCACACCCGGCGGCCGAGTACGCCCCGCCGGCGGCGGCGGCGGCCGAGGGCCCGGCGGGCGCCGCGCTGCGCCGGCACCTGCCTCCCGGCGAGGCGCTGGGGCCGGGCGGGTCGCTGCAGGGGCTGCTGGGCTGCCCGGCGCCGCTGCACGCCTACTATGGGCACGGGCAGGCGTGCCAGCCGCCGGGCCCGGGGCGCGGCCCTCCGCTGCCGCCGCCGCTGCCGCCGGGGACGGTCGGGCAGCCGTCGCCGCCGCCCGAGGCCGCGCCGTGCCGGGAGCAGCTGGAGCACTTGCCGCAGGAGGAGCTGCTGGGGGAGGTGGACCGCACCGAGTTCGAGCAGTACCTGCGCTTCGCCTGCAAGCCCGAGCTGGGGCTGCCCTTCGCCGGCCACGACGCCGCGGGGCTCTCGACGCCCGAGGGCGCGGGGCCTATCTCCTCGGCCGTGTCGGACGCCAGCTCCGCTGTCTACTACTGCGGCTACCCCGATGTGTGAGGGACTGGCCCGGGGGCTCGCCACGGACTGGCAGGCAGGCGCCCGGCCCCGCTCCTATTTATGTAATTTATTTGAATCTTGAGAACTGACAGGGTATCCGTGACCTGCTCGAGGTTTAAAAGACGATGTACCGTCTCATTGTCCAGGTGGTGCAGGTCTTTACCCTCGCTGTCCAGTGGGGACAAGTGAAACTGTTCCTGCTGTGGATTCGTGATACTAGTAACACACGTGGAACAGAATTTCTGAGATCTTGTTAGAGATCCATATGCTTTTTTAATATTGTACAGTGCTGGTTTTATATGATGGATTTGTACAGAATAATTTTGCACTTTTACAAATAAAGGGAAAAATAATAAAACTGGTTGCTGATATCTCCTCAAAGGGATGCTATCGTCCTTTGTAATTTCTTAATATTGATTTTTAAACTAGTTTTACGAATGTCCCTTGCACTAAGCATTAGGTGCTGACACCCTTTCTGTAGACATAGTCTTCTTCTGTCTGTCTTGCTCAAATTATAAGCAAAAGTTTAAGCGTTTAGAAACTGTCTACTCCACGCTGGGTTGTGGGTTTGTTTTTTTTATTATTTTTATTTCTTTACTGGTGGTTTCTTATACGGTTGTTTAATATGAATGAATTTTTTAAAAAGATTAAAAAGCGGGGTGTTATTTTTGAGGTGTAAAAAGACTATAAGAAAGCTCCTACCAAAATAGGTTAGGATTTGTGTCTGGTTTTAATGTAATCGTGGGCACAGTGGATGCCGTTAAGAGTAGCCCCTTGCTGAAATGGCCACTAGTTAAAGCAGCTCCCCGCAGAGAATGTCCTCAGTGTCCCAGTAACTGCCCTTTGCTGCACCGGGGACGGGGTGGCACCAGGGATACTCGATCTCGGCTGCGCAGGACGAGAGCAGTAAATCAGGGTTCAAAGTAGGTGAAAAATTTCGACACGAGGCTCTGAAGGGGAAGGCTGGCCAGAAGCAGCCCGCTCGGCACCCAACCGCCCTGCCACCTTCAACCGTACGGCAAAGGATCTTACCTCTTCTGTTCTACATTCCTTACACGGTGTCACTGCGACTAAAGATGGAAATGATTGACAAATGTGCGTTCTGCAGTTAAACTTCCGTGGAAAAAAGGTATTTTCATTTAGATGGTAGGACTGAGTCCAGCTGTGGGGTGGGACTGGTAAATTCATTATGTTTATTACTTAAATCGGGGGGAGGAGGGAACAAGTCATCTGGGTCGTTTGCTTCCTAAGATAAAATTGTAGAACTGAGCCCTGGGGAGGCGGGGACCGAGGCCGAAGTGGCAGACTTGCCCACTGATTAACCTGTCTTCCATGAGGAAGGGAAATTAAACTGGCTGCATTTTCAAATTACATTTAAAGAGGCTTATGTCTGTACCGGTGAAAGATAAAATAGCGTACACAGACCCAGATGCAGGCTGCCTCGGTCAGTCAGTTTCGAGTATAGCCTTGCTGACAGAAATTGGCTACATAATTGCAGACTATCGGTCTGCCTTGAATTAAAATGCATTTAAAGCTTTAGCATTCTGTAAAATAATCTACCCTCTAGTTTCTTAATCTTTCCATTACTTTTATTTTTCAAACAATTTTCATTTCTCTGAGGTATGCCTAAAATACCCACTCTGCCACTCTCTTTACTCTTCTGACACTCCTTTACTCCTTTCACGTGTACACGAGAAAGATTACGTGTTCCTGAATGAGGTGGTACCTCGGGATAAGGGCGTTAGATGTCTTCTTGATACTTTAAATTGGAAAAATTTATAACGCGTTCCTGACCATAAATATGTAGCCCTGGTAAAGAAATATGCATAAGAAGTTTTTATATTGTTTGAGTTTTCCTTTTATTATAAGATTTTAACCTACGGGATTAAATTAAATTTGTTTTGCCCTTTTCACACAAGTTCACGGCTTTCTGGAGGAAAGTCACTTTGATTGTTTTTGGAAATAAATCATTATTACGCTTTTGATAAGTTTGGCCACCTTTATTGTCATTTTTCAGTTAGGTGCGCCCCCTCTCCTTCACTCCACGTTGTCAGGCAGTTGAAAACTGAGGGAAACTTGAAACTGTAAGTGGGTTCATGACAAAGGTTGAAAACCTTCTACTTATTTTTTTTTATAGTAATACTGCAAGTGATTTACAATAAATTGCATTAAATAAATATATAGATTTCGGAAAAAGAGTTGGCCAGCATAGCAGTCCTGGGTGCCAAACAGTGTGTGGTGATGATAAATAGGCAGATCTTACAACAATCCTTTGCATAGAGTTTTGCAGACTCAAATCTAAGGAGCATTGTTTTCCTATACATATCGAGGTGCATAGGGTTTGTTTTGTTTTGTTTTTCCCACTTCCTGTGAGAGCTGTCTGAACCTTCTTTAATGTGCCTAAAATGCGGCAGGTTTATGCACAGCACTTGGAGCTAAATTTTCTGAAGCTCTGTCCAAGCCCTATGTTCCATAAAGCATGTCTTGACTTTCCAATTCTAAATGATATACACTCAAATCTGTCCTGTAGGCCTCTTGAAAACAGTAAACCTTCCTCACGTCCCACAAGTGCCCATGACAACCAGGTATTAAAAGAAGGACCCAAAACTGACTAATGATCTTTTGCAAGTATTTTCCATGTCACGATTCTGGTGGTCAGGTGGTGGAAGCGGTCGCTGCCTGCCTCGGGAGGCTGCCGAAAAGGCTGCAGGTATGTCCCACAGGTGGAGGTGCCTCATTCACTCTGCCGTCACCTTCAAGCAGAGTCAGGGCCTGCCACCCCGTTCCTGGTGCTGCATCCAGGGCAACACCTTTCCTGGAAACCTTGTCTGCTCCTCCCTTAGCGGTTCTGGTTTGGTCCTCGCTTCAGCAAAAAGTGACATCTTTAAACACCGCTCTACCCAAAACAGCTGCTCTCCAGTTAAACAGCGGCTCTAGCAGGGCAGCACCTTCCCACAGGGACGGTGGATGCTCTGTGGGGCTCACTTGCCCAAAAGGTATTCAGATTTTCTTTTTTCCTTTTCTTTTCTTTTTTTTTTTTTTTTTTCCCCCCCCCGCTTCTTTTACCAATTCGTGGTGTTTCAAGAGGTCCATGGTCAGATCTCTATTTTTCCTAACACAGCCTGGCTGTGTTAGGAAAAAGCTCCTATTATGGGTGTCACTCTGCAGTGGGAGGAGTTTTCTCCCCTCCTTCCCCCCCACCCCCGTACGTGGGTGCTCTCTATTGTTTAGATAAACTGGTAGAAAAGTCAGTAGGCTGAGACAGAGACACAGGTTTCAGACAAAGGTGCTGAATTAAAACTTCCTCAAGGTTCGTCCATCTAGGGCAGGTGATGTGGAAAAGTCAGGGGAAGAGAAGAAAAATACACTTGCTAGTGAAGAATAGCTGGGACTGGGAATGTCAGGAGCAGTGGTCTTGTGCTCTGAAAAAAAAAACCCAGCGAGTTTCTGTCAGTTCCTGGTAGCTGTGTGTTTTTCAAATCAGAAAGAGTAATCCTTAGAAGACATCAGCAGCAATACTGCTGCAGAATTTCTCCTTGTAGACAAGTTTTATTTATTTACATGGCGACCCTACGCTTGTTTTGGAATAAATACCTCCCCCGCGGGCGGGAAGGCGTGCTGGAAGCCATAGCCAGCCTCCCGCAGCCCGTGGTGAGAGCCGGCTGCGTGGCAGGGTCCTCATCGGTGCGAGACTCCCGCAGCCCTCCGGGCTTTGCTTTCCCTTGAGACCCGCTGCCAAATTCGGTTGCAATTGCCCGACAATTCAATCAGGACAGAAAATCGGTGCAAGTATTTCCTCGCGTCCTTTACTCAGATGTTAGTGCGCGTCAGGGCCTGGCAGTGGCTGACTGCCTCTGTGTTGCTGCACCGAGTAGCTTGTCTTACGGACAGGTCTGTAAATTCCAGTGCTTACATACCCACATATGCTTAACATTAAACAGAGAATTAATGGGTTGACTAATTAAACGCCTGCAAGATCAGAGAGCTTGATCGCTCTGCTTCAGCTTGCCTTCTACAATAGTGGACGGTTTCTTTCCCCTTCTGTGTGTTTGAACAGAGGCTCTTAAATACGGCAACTGTCTCTGCATCTAACACAGTGTGCGAAACAGCCAAGGCTTCTCGGAGACTTGCTGCTGTCTGATACTTCACAGTGACCGTATTTCAAGTGACCGTATTTCACCCTGAATGATTTACTCAGGAGCTCACAGGAGGTTCTTAACATAAAGAGATTTCAACTCAGATATGAATCCTGGCCCGTAGCAAGAGCAGCTATGTAATTCTCCCTGCTCCCGTTGCGGCAGCTGAGTGACTTCTCTCCAGTTTGGATGCTGCTGAATCTATCTTCGGTTTTATTCACAGGGCTGGAAAAAAAACCCAGAGCCCACACCTTTGGAAAAAAAAAGAAAAAAGAAAAAAGAAAAAAAAAAGGTTGTGAGGGGTAATAAACAGTTTCTACCATGTAAAACGACAGGTAATGAAGGTGTCTGCACTCGTATAGGGAAAGGGTAAGTTTCTCGTTTCCTCTGCCTGCTCAGAGAGTGGTGCAGAGCCACCCGGCCCCCGCTGCTGTCGACACCGATGATGTGTTCTCACTCCGGATCGCCGTGTCCCATAGGCGCTTGTGGCGTCCGAAGGCTGAAGGCCGGGTGGAATGACATGTTTACAACGCATTACTTCTGAAACTCCTTTCAAAGCCACGCTTATTTTGAGGAGTATGCGATTTATTTGCTGCCTCTCCTGATATCTTTTATTTATGCTGCCGAATCTCTATTTTTGGAGCTCGGAAATCATTAGTACGACAGCCCACGAACAGAAATGCGGAGCTGTAAGCCAGGTCCTGGCCCCCTCGCCCCTGTCCTTGAGGGTGTAATTTATTTCCCTAAAAATCGACTCCCATTTACAGCTGGGAGCGGCTGCTTATGTCTCTACTAAGGAAATTTAAAATAAATACCTAACGAATACAAGTCATAATTTGCGTGTGTGTGTAAAAAACTGGAGCGGAGTAGCTATTCTTTCCTGCAGTTTAAGGGCTTTTAATATAAATATACTCATCTAATTTCTGTCCGAACGGATTTCTGTCAAATTTAAGTTGACATCATTATCATTATTATCACTAAATGGCCACTTGATCGTTCCTCGAGCATTTATTCCGCCCCTCGGCTCCTTCCCACCCCGCGGGCATTTACATTCGCTTTTCCGTGTTCCCAGTTCCGCACTTCATGTGGAAGACGAAGGACTAAATAATTCAGGTCAGCGCTGTTCTCTGTTAAGAAATAATACAAAATGATTTATTTTCGACTCCAAGCGAAACACAATCACAGAGGTACCGGACAAAAAATTCAACGATGCCTTAAAAAATTCCTGTCTCGGTGGGTGGAGAGAAGTCCAGGGGTTCCCTGAGGGCAGCGAGATGTCGGGGGAGCTCCCAGTCCCACTCCCTGCCCGGGAGCCCTAGCACCGCCCCGGCGCACACCCGGCAGAGAGAGGCTGACACGGAAAAAAGGCGTTATCCTTAACGGCCAGCAAACTTGAATAACGAGGGCACGATTTACTCAGGTTGTTTCCCGCCCCCCTCGGAACTGCAGAGGCTTTTTATTTAAATAAGAAGCTGTAATTAAAGGCACGGATGTTTTCACCTTGTACGGTTACGCTGCATAACAGAACGGTGCGACAGATACACGCCAGGTCACACCAAGGCTGCAGATCGCTCGGCTGCTCGTTTATGGGCAAACTTGTAATGCGTTCACCCTGCGTGACATACGGCATTAATAAAATAACTTCCACAGTACCCAATGGCAAGTGGGATTATTTGTGCCATTGAAAATGCGATCAAACAAACTGGAAGAATTATTACAGGTGATGAGCATGTCCCTTTTAATGGGACCACGCTCACCTTGATGGCAGGCGGGCAGTAATAACGCAAAAACCCCACAAAAAGCCCTTTTCAGGGAAAACAATCAGTAGTGTCTTCGCAGCCTTTCTAAATATTTTGATGAACTTCCGACGGTCGGCTTAATTTTGAACTCGCCGTGATTTAATAAAACCAACTCGAGAAGGAGGCAAAGCAGAAAGGTGAACGGCGAGAGAGCGGCGACGGGGACAGTCGGCCAGAAGGGAAGAAAACTCTCTCTGTGCGCGGGTCTGCGCAGCATCTCCGCGCCGTCACCACGGGACAGGCGGTGGCGGGGGGAGCGGGAGCCGCGAGGGCGGGCCCCGAGACCTGCTCAGGTGCCGGGCCGGGCGGAGCCCCGGGGGCCGCCCCGCGCCGCAGCGGGAGCCGCCGCCACCGTCCCGTCGCTTGCCCGCCCCCGCCGCCCCATTGGCCGCGCCGCAGCTCAAATAGGGGCGGGCGCCGACAGCCGCCAGCAGCGAGTGGGGCCCGAGCACCGAGCCCCCAGCCCGTGCCGCCGCCGCGATCGGCCTTGGCAGCGGCGGCGCGAACCGAGATGAGCAGCCCCGATGCGGGCTACGCCAGCAGCGACGACCAGGCGCAGGGGCGGTGCTCGCTGCCCATCATGATGCCGGCCATGGGCCCCTGCCCGTGGGCAGAGTCGCTGAGCCCGCTGGGCGAGGCGAAGGCGAAGGGCGAGGCGGCGCCGTCGGGGGCGGCGGGCGGCCGGAGCAAGAGCGAGGCGCGGATCCGGCGGCCCATGAACGCGTTCATGGTGTGGGCTAAGGACGAGCGCAAGCGGCTGGCGCAGCAGAACCCGGACCTGCACAACGCCGAGCTCAGCAAGATGCTGGGTGAGCGCGGGAGTTGCCGGTGGGCAGGGGGTCCTGGCGGGAGAGGAGGCCGGGCGGATGTCTGGGACCGAGCTGCAGGCGGGGTGTCCCGTGGGCTGGCGGGTCGGGGGTCCCGGAGAGCTGGGGTTCCCGGCGGGTTGGTCCGTGAGGGCTTGGAACTCGGGCGGGGCTCGGGGTGCGGCATTCGGGGTGCGGGCGGCGGCGGTGTCGGGGCCGGGCGGCGGTGGGCGATCTTTCTGACGATGCTGGTGGGCGCAGGTAAATCGTGGAAGGCGCTGTCGCTGGCGGAGAAGCGTCCGTTCGTGGAGGAGGCGGAGCGGCTGCGGGTGCAGCACATGCAGGACCACCCCAACTACAAGTACCGGCCGCGGCGGCGGAAGCAGGTGAAGCGCCTGAAGCGGGTGGAGAGCGGCTTCCTGCAGCACGGCCTGGCGGAGACGGCGGGGCCCGGACTGGGCAGCGAGGCCGGCGGCGGCGGCGGCGGCAGGATGTGCGTGGAGGGCCTGGGCCTGCCCTACGCCGAGCAGAGCTACGCGGCGGCGGCGGCGGGCGCGGGCCACTACCGGGACTGTCCGCCGCTGGGCGCCGCCTTCGACGGCTACAGCCTGCCGACGCCGGACCCGTCGCCGCTGGACGCGGTGGAGAGCGAGGCGCCCTTCTTCGCGGCGGGGCTGCAGGAGGAGTGCGCGCTGCTGCCCTATGGCTACGCCCCACACCCGGCGGCCGAGTACGCCCCGCCGGCAGCGGCGGCGGCCGAGGGCCGGGCGGGCGCCGCGCTGCGCCGGCACCTGCCTCCCGGTGAGGCGCTGGGGCCGGGCGGGTCGCTGCAGGGGCTGCTGGGCTGCCCGGCGCCGCTGCACGCCTACTATGGGCACGGGCAGGCGTGCCAGCCGCCGGGCCCGGGGCTCGGCCCTCCGCTGCCGCCGCCGCTGCCGCCGGGGACGGTCGGGCAGCCGTCGCCGCCGCCCGAGGCCGCGCCGTGCCGGGAGCAGCTGGAGCACTTGCCGCAGGAGGAGCTGCTGGGGGAGGTGGACCGCACCGAGTTCGAGCAGTACCTGCGCTTCGCCTGCAAGCCCGAGCTGGGGCTGCCCTTCGCCGGCCACGACGCCGCGGGGCTCTCGGCGCCCGAGGGCGCGGGGCCTATCTCCTCGGCCGTGTCGGACGCCAGCTCCGCTGTCTACTACTGCGGCTACCCCGATGTGTGAGGAACTGGCCCGGGGGCTCGCCACGGACTGGCAGGCAGGCGCCCGGCCCCGCTCCTATTTATGTAATTTATTTGAATTTTATCGGGAGACTTTCGGAAACACCATCTGGGCTCAAACATGCTCCCGTCGAGCAGGGTAAAAGCACGGCTCAAAATGTTTTACGAATGGTCTGCCACTGCGTTTACATCTTTTTTACGGCCATGCCCAAAATTGTTGTTGTTCTTGCAACATCAGCACGGTTACTTGTTTGCTCAGAACACGTTTTTATTTGCTGTTTTAAACGATATTTTATTTATCCTTGTTGTTTTGTATTTCAGGAAAATAAATTTATGTACAGCTGTTTCTGTCATTGGTTTTTGGCCACATGGCCCTTTAAGGAGGCTAATCTAAGGTTAAATCAAGCATGGCCTGAGGTGGAGTAAAGCGAATCACAGAATCACAGAATATTAGGGATTGGAAGGGACCTCGAATGCAGATGGTGTGTGACACTTTCTTTCACCATGACAATGGCTCTAAAAAGTCTCCAGGACTGAAGAAGTTTGTTTCCAGGTGTGGCTGTATTCCTGTTACATAGCTGAATGTCTGGACCTGTGCTGCTGTCTGTGAACATATGACTCTACTGCTTTTTTTTTTTTTTTGGTAGACTTTTTCTGGTTTGTAAAGGCCATCTGGAGTTTGCAATTGTTATTAATACATTGGGAAAAACCTTCTCCTCGAAACCGTAGTCTCTATAACAAAAGAAGCTAGGTAAGTGTGAGATACTAATTTTAAAGTGTCCCAAATGCTCATCTCGTTGCTTTCAGTCAACTGCCAGTATCAGTTACCATTAAAACGGGAGATTTTTTAGCACACAGGAGTTTTTTTAGCACGTTCAGCTGTACTGCTCTGTGACATTGCCACCAATGCAAGAGTGCAACTACATCTCATTCTTTTCCTATCTCTGTCAGGTAAGCATAAAGCTAGCAACACTTCTGATTGATGTCTCCCATTTGGAAGATGCTGGCTGGGGTCAACCTGCAGTAATTGTAGTAGAGAATTTAAAACATTTTAATTTGCAAGTAACAGTTCAAATGTGATACCAATAGCATTCATAATATAATATTTTTAGGTATGTGTGCTTTATATTCCACTAGATTCTTAAACTACTGAGTCATGGATGAAGAAGTCCAGCAAAAATTCTATTTGTTCAATCCATGCTTGGCTTTATAAATATTATATGATAATTAACATTTTCTGAACACCTGTTATGTACACAGAGCCAGCTGTATTATTTTCAAACAAATAATCCAATGGAAACATACTTGAGCAGATGTTTTATTTAGTAATTCAGAAAGTATAGTTTTATTTAGGTGAGAAGAAACCCTGATTATGTCCTCTGACCCCAGTGGCATTTTAAAACTACATGTAAGTGTAAAATTGAAAAAGTTCACTTGAAATCATGGTTGCCTCATTGTTGTAAAACTCTTTCTCCCTCAACTTTTTAATGAGGGAAGCGTGAAGGCCAGGGTCAAGTTTCTAATACTAGGGTGTGGGGCACAAGATAGGAAGTAAGACTGCACGTATGTCAATGTTTTAAGAACAGCTACATTCTTATTTTAATATGATGTATTTGTCTGGAAAGAAACATCAAACACATTACAATTATAGGCTCATATAAGTTTAACAACAGTGAAAACTCTGGTTAGATTAATCTGTCTCTGGCTCCTAGATGACCAGCCCTCATGATGTCCATCATAGTAGCCACACTCTTTCAGTTATGGACTGCTAAAACTGTAGGAGGTGTTATTGCTCATGCCATTGCACAAATGTTGTTCTAAAAACCCCAAAAGAATATCAAAGACAAACATTAGATACTCACACTATAAATAGATGTTTAGGTATATTGAAATAGCATGAATTTTGTTTGCATTTCTTTTTCTTCTTATATAAATTTGTTACAGATATCTCAAGACTCATTTTTTCTATAATGCAGTAGTTATAGCCACAATACCTAGCTGAATTATGTTATATAATAAATAATAAAAAAAAATCCCCCAGTAAAATAAAAGTAAGGAAGGAAAGTAAGCTTAGTTTAGGAAATCCCAAGGTAAGGTTAAACAGAGAACTTCCAGAATTAAGGTTACCAGTGTGGTTGTAATCAACCTTTAGTAAGTAACATTTTGATATAGGCATAAATTGTAAATGATATACAAATTTAATATGGAACTCCAACCCAGTTAATCCATATCTTACACAGAAAGGATATGTGAAGATTGAAACCAAAATACTCCATAATTGTAGCACTAACAGCTCTTTTTCCTTCCCACATTGAAGTCCCCTTGCCTTCAGTTACAGTTACGAGAGCTCAGTGCTTCTGCACACAGTCCCAGGCTGATGGCTTGGTGAAATGAGAGAGACTGGTGCAATGCAATCAATCTCAAAGGAAATCTGTTATTATATAGAACTTTGACTGTCATGTTTACAGGATGCAGTTCTCCAAAGTCATTAAATTACCTGAACCTTGAGGTGACAGTTTTCCTGCCTCATTTGACCTCTTCTCTTGCTGCTCTCTTCTTCATTTGCTGTCTACCTTCTAATACCGATGTCTTCCTAGAACTTTGTCCATCATCTGCATAACATGAAGCAGCAACTAAGGAGTGCCTCATCACCTAACAGCGTTTATCCTCTCCTGCTATATGAGCTTGTATTTTGACCCACCACAAGGTCAAGAATGAGGAACAAACATTGCCAGTGGGTTTTTGAGATGGCAGTGCAGGACAAGAAAATGAAGCTGGGGCTGTCGAATAATTGGTTCAATCCCCATTTCTGGAATGGGAACTGCTACTTTGTCTTTTCTGTACCTTTTCTTTTGCTACAGCCTCCTCCTTTTGCCTCTTTGCCTAGGTTGTGTTCCTTTCATTGCTCACATTGTCATTTTTCTTTTTCCATAACAGCCTAAACACTTCTACCTGGTTTGTATACTTTCTGTTCTCAAAATGCGAAGTTTTTTTCCTTTGTCTGAAATCTACTCATATTCTGTTTATTTCCTTAATTGCTTTGCTTTTTTGTAAACCCCTTTCTTTCCTAGTCGTAGTTCCCCACTCTCTTTATCCTTACCCTTGCTCCTCAGTATCTCCTGACTCTGTTCGTGCCCAAACTGTGCCCTTTTTCCTACCTCATTATGTCCCCTTGTCTTTCCTCTTCTTTTCTCCCTCCTCTCACTGTTGATGCCAGCTCTTAGCCCATGAGGTAGTTCCATCTTTATAAACCGCTTCTCCTGCCTTCCTGCTTCACATTTCATGGTCCAGTGCTCCTCATCGTGCTTTTTAGAGTTTAGGTAGTTTTTATTTCAGAGTTTCAGCTTTGCAATTTGGGCAGCTTTTCACAGAGGACAACGGTAGTCACACCTCTGACACTGAGGCAATGCCTATACTAGCCTAAACATTAAAACCATACTGCAAAATGGTCCTAAGATTGATTTAATACAGTTAAAAGAACATACTTTCTCTAGCCTTATTATCTGACCAGTTTTAGCTGACACTTCTGTACTCTGCTGGAGCCAGCTGCCTGGGATGAAATATTTGTGGTCCAAACGTGTCACTAAAGCTATAGAAAACTGACTTCATTTTCTTGAAATGAAAAGTCTGAGATTACTTTAGTTGCAGAGATCACTATCCCTACCACATTCACCGTCATCTAAGTATGATACTCAGTCATTTGGGCTGTTCACCAGAGGTGGGCACTAATTTAGGAGCAGGAACATAGTTTAGTTTTGGTTCAAGCATAAGAAAAATATTTTTCAAAAAATCCTGCATGGGGATAATCTAGTTTGTCCTATATTCACAGGCTACACTGAGGATTTTCTCAGTTATGTGCAGTGTGGTTAACAGCTTCCCTTGTGTGCTCTGGCTACCAAGCTGGTTTGGGTGGCTGCCTGGCTCCTTGGTGGGTGGCTGGGTCTTGCCTGTGCACCATCTACTTCAACACTGATGTCAAAGTGTGGGTGGGGTGGACTGAAGGACAGTTCCTCACTCTGATTCATTGCTGGTTTCCTGGAGCTGCTGCATGAGGAGTTTATGGGCTGGTAAGTGTTGTACATGTCAATATCTGGTGGTTGCTGTCCTGATCAACTCAGGTTATCAGAGCACATGTCTGGAACTCTAAAAGGAACTGTATTTTCTTTTTTCATTATAAATCAAGGGTCATCATACATCCAAGCCCACCAGTTTCGTAAGCTGGAAGTCAGGATGTGGATGCTCTTAAATATCTTAGTCATGTATAAAAAATAATTTTACCAGATTTTTAAACTTTATTTTATTTTATTTTATTTTATTTTATTTTATTTTATTTTATTTTATTTTATTTTATTTTATTTTATTTTATTTTATTTTATTTTATTTTATTTTATTCCTTAGAGCTGTTCTACAGGGGCCACATTGCTTTGATTACTTTTGATCTGTCCAGGGGCAGATGAGGAGCGAGTTGAGAGTCTGTGGGTGAAAATCAAGGGGCAGGCTGGTATGGGTGATACTGTTGTGGGCGTCTATTACAGGCCACCAGATCAGGGTGAGGAAGTTGATGAGGCCTTCTACAGGCAGCTGAGAGCAGCCTGGCAATCACAGGCCCTGGTTGTCATGGGGGATTTTAACTACCCAGATATTTGCTGGAGGGACCACTCAACCAGCCACCCACAATCCAGGAGGTTCCTCCAGTGCATCGATGACAACTTCCTGATGTAAATGGTGGATGAACCAACCAGGAGGGGAGTGACGCTGGATCTCATCCTCACTAACAAGGAGGGTCTGGTTGAGGCTGTGAAGGTTGAGGATTGCCTGGGCTGCAGCGATCATGAGATGGTGAAGTTCAGGATCTCATGTGGCAGGAACAGAATTTCAAGCAGAATTGCAACCCTGGACTTCAGGAGGGCCAACTTTGGCCTCTTCAAGCAATTGTTAGGGGAAATCCCATGGGACAGAGTACTTGAAGGTAAAGGGGCCCAAGACAGCTGGTTAGCATTCAGGGACTGCTTCTTCTGGGCTCAAGATCGAAGCATTCCGATATGTAGGAAGTCAAGGAAGGGAGCCAGGAGACCTGGCTGGTTAAACAGGGAACTGCTGCGCAAACTCAAGTGGAAGAGGAGAGTTTACAGATCATGGAAGGAGGGGCTGGCCACTTGGGAAGAATATAAGGCTGTTGTCAGAGGATGTAGGGAGGCAACTAGGAAAGCGAAGGCCTCCTTAGAATTAGATCTTGCCAGAGGGGTCAAGGACAACAAGAAGAGCTTCTTCAAATACATGGCAGATAAAGCCAACACTAGAGGCAATGTAGGCCCACTGATGAGTGAGGTGGGCGCCCTGGTGACAGAGGATACAGAGAAGGCAGAGCTATTGAATGCCTTCTTTGCCTCTCTCTACTCTGCCGGAAGCTGTCCTGAGGAGCCCCGGACCCCTGAGGCCCCAGGGTGAGTCAGGACAATAGAGGAGTTTGCCTTGGTTGATGAGGACTGGGTCAGGGACCAATTAAGCAATCTGGACATCCATAAATCTATGGGTCCAGATGGGATGCACCCACAGGTGTTGAGGGAGCTGGCTGAAGTCATTGCTAGACCACTCTCCATCATCTTTGGTAAGTCGTGGGGAACGGGAGAGGTGCCTGAGGACTGGAGGAAAGCAAATGTCACTGCAATCTTCAAAAAGGGCAAGAAGGAGGACCCGGGTAACTACAGACTGGTCAGCCTCACCTCCATCCCTGGGAAGGTGATGGAACGACTTATCCTTGGTGCCATCTCAAGGCATATCAAGGATAAGAGGGTCATTAGGGGCAGTCAGCACGGCTTCTCCAAGGGGAAGTTGTTCTTGATCAAGCTCGTAGTCTCTTATGAAGGCATAACCAGGTGGCTAGATGATGGCAAAGCAGTCGATGTGGTCTAGCTTGATTTCAGCAAAGCATTTGACACGGTCTCCCACAGCATCCTCGCTGATAAATTGAAGAAGTGTGGATTAGATGAGCAGGTAGTGAGATGGATTATTAACTGGCTGGTGGGAAGAAGCCAGAGAGTGGTGGTCAATGGGGCAGAGTCTAGTTGGAGACCTGTGTCTAGTGGAGTCCCTCAAGGGTCAGTACTAGGACCAGTATTATTCAATATATTCATCAATGACCTGGATGAGGGAATTGAATGCACTGTCAGCAAGTTTGCTGATGATACAAAGCTGGGAGGAGTGGATGACACAGCAGAGGGCTGTGCTGCCATCCAGAGAGACCTGGACAGGCTGGAGAGCTGGGCAGGGAAAAACTTAATGAAATATAATAAGGGCAAGTGTAGGGTGTTGCACCTGGGCAGGAACAACCCCAGGTTCCAGTACAGGTTGGGGAGTGATCTGTTAGAAAGCAGTGTAGGGGAAAGGGATCTGGGAGTCCTGGTGGACAGCAGGATGACCATGAGCCAGCACTGTGCCCTTGTGGCCAGGAAGGCCAATGGCATCCTGGGGTGCATTAGAAGGGGTGTGGTTAGTAGGTCGAGAGAGGTTCTCCTCCCCCTCTACTCTGCCCTGGTGAGGCCACATCTGGAATATTGTGTCCAGTTCTGGGCCCCACAGTTCCAGAAGGACAGGGAACTGCTTGAGAGAGTCCAGCACAGAGCCACCAAGATGATGAAGGGAGTGGAGCATCTCCCTTATGAGGAACGGCTGAGGGAGCTGGGCCTCTTTAGCTTGGAGAAGAGGAGGCTGAGGGGGAACCTGATTAATGTTTATAAATATATGAAGGGTGAGTGTGAGGAGGATGGAGCCAGGCTCTTCACAGTGGTGTCCAATGATAGGACAAGGGGCAATGGGTGTAAGCTGGAACACAGGAGGTTCTGCTTAAATTTGAGGAGGAACTTCTTTACTGTGAGGGTGACAGAGCACTGGAACAGGCTGCCCAGGGAGGTTGTGGAGTCTCCTTCTCTGGAGACATTCAAGACCCGCCTGGACGCCTTCCTGTGTGAACTCATGTAGGTGTTCCTGCTCTGGCAGGGGGATTGGACTGGATGATCTTTTGAGGTCCCTTCCAGTCCCTGACATTCTGTGATTCTGTGTTAAAACACCAATTATCCTGAAACTTGGTAGAGTCTTCAGGAATTTCACAATGAAATTAATTTTAAGCTGGTGTTTCCATCTGTTTTCAGAATACTTCAGAACACTGGTTACAGGAATGCATTTCACCTATAGTGAAGCAGTAAAGAGCAAAATAAAAAAGTTTGAGCTGCTGAGGGAGGCTCTTTTGTTATGGATATGTCCTCTCATTAATAAATAATTCATCTATATATCATACTATATCATAGCTGTACTGTGATATGAAATAATTCCATGTACCTGACATTAAAAAATGCTGAAGTAAGGTTTTAGAAACAAAGTTCTTTGTTAAAATCAAATATTACCATGTCATCTTTTAAAGTAGAATTCTAGCATCTTCTGCATTTTTATTAAGCAACAGTTCAGAGAACATCAATTTCCATCCTTTTCCTTATCAGAGAGAAAACTCATTTCATGGAGTATTCCATGAAGTTACCAGGACAACGTAGTTATTGAGGGTGGCCGCTCCATTTACCCATAGAGAATGTATTTAGGTACCAGCGAGTCTTGGGTTCTTTCCAAGGCATTGTGGAATTGCTTTACGGTGTCTGATTTACTTTAAAGCTTCTTGTTATTACTGTTTAGAAACAAAATTTATCCTGCACACATCCTGTTTAAAACAAAAATTTGTTCCCTGTTGAATGAAGATAAAGAACATTAGAGTATGTTTTTGTGGGTAAAGGTTGTGTTCAGATTAACTGGAAAGGTAAACCAATATTTATGAGTTCATGGACTTGGATTGATTGATACAATACAAATTCTGGTTTCAAGTCCAGGGATTAGTATTACTTACTAGAGAACAGTCTAAGATATAGTGAGGTTAAATAGCCTTTACTTTGTTTTATGCTTTGATTATTTTAATGAAAATAAAAAAATTAAAACTCACTTCTGCAAGCTGGTGTGAGCTAGACGAGATGTCTTTCCTTGACTACATGCATATTATTTCAAGATGTCAATGTATGATTATTTTGCTCATTTAAAATCAACATTGAAAACAGTGAGTGGTTTTCATGAGCAAAGTGAAGCAGATGAATGCAATATATATAAATTTTTCATACTTTTGAATTGAGTATGATGTCTGAAAGTGTAATATTACAAAAATACTAATATTGATGTAAGAACCTTGATTCACAATGTCCGGAGCTTGCTTTAAAATGAATTGACTTAATTTAACATTGATTTGGAATTACAGGTTAAATCTGTAGAGAGCTATTTAATACATGGAAAACTTGTCAAGATACAAGCGCTATTGCTTCTGTTCTCAGCTGAAATTTCCTGTGTTATTTCACTGCAAATATTCTTGGAAAGCAGAATGAGAAACCTACAGGTAAAGCTGAGGCAAAAAAGAGAAGATCTGCTGTTCCTGAATAGGTCAGGGTGATGTCTTGGAGAATAACCCACTGTTCAAGGCTGTTATTTTGTTGCCATAAACTGAAGTGCTTGAAAAAGATCTTCTGCTCCTTCAGCATTTTCTTATTGTCCTGTGAGGAATCTCAGAGAGACAGGCGTGTTTCGTCCCTGTGCAAAGAATTTGATTTCCCCTTACAGCACCTAAAGAATTCCTTACTAACTTCGCAGCAAGTGTAGCATCACCTGTACTCTGTGTCATTAGTATGTATGGGGGATAGCTACATCATCCCAGATAGGTTTGTTGTACTGAGTGGGTTGGCATATTTATGTAAGTGAACTTATGTAGTCATGTATAGTCTGATCAGCGTAGTCTGTTCTGGTTGGAAGGTGTGTAGAAACAGGCTTTGTCTTTCAAAACTCACAAAAAATTCAACTGGATGAATTTAATCTCAGCATAGACAATTTTCCAAACAGCCTGTCACTCAGTGAAACACTTTCTTTAGAAATTTGAGAGCCTTGACAAGATGAGAAGTAAAAGATGTAAACAAAAATTTGCATCAAGGAGACCAAGCTCAGAGCACCACTACTAAAAGAGGAAAACACTCAGTTTGAAAATCCTGTGTCAGAGCTGTGTCACCTTAAGTGACAAACCTGAGGTTGTAGTTCCACAAACTTTTACATGGTGACAAAACCAATAACACTGATCCAAGTTAAATTGTCAAGTTTGGGATTTAGTCCTGTTTTGCTCTGAGAGTAGTGTTCATGGAACCGTAGCTGGAGCAACTTACCTGCTTTGAGTTTATATGAACACTGGGAACTTTGTGGGTCATGGTAGGCATGCAAGTGCCTAATGCTTCAGGTGGCATCTAAGTTGTAGCTTTCAGCAGGTCGTTGTTGACTAAACTGCCAGAGAAGTAGCTGAGTGCTGTTGAGGGTTTGGGTCTATGCAGAACTTCCTTCTGTTTATAATCCCTGTATAGAAAAACTGCAGCACTTAAACTTTTCCTAGGGTGACAA
Source organism: Caprimulgus europaeus (assembly GCA_907165065.1). The sequence goes on along the minus strand of OU015525.1, from coordinate 42,008,384 downwards.
TTGCTATTGCTAATTTGGCTTCCAAGTTTGCTCCTCTTAAAAATGTAAAGCAGAGTTTGCAACTCATCTGTCATATCTTTTGCATAACAAGAAAAAAATCCAGTATGTACAATGGCACATGAATAACTGTTTTCCCTCAATAAACTTCACGCTGAGGCTGTAGCAAGGCTGATGGGAACAGCCATGCTGCCTGCTTTCAAGGGAGGTCTCACCAGGGAACATGACCACTAGATGGCTGAGAGAGGACAAGTAATACTTGATAACAATTTATAGTAGCATAATCTTCATTCTATACTTTGTGAAAAAACGGCAATGTGTTGTATGCAATCTATGTTTAGAAGCAGAGAGCAAATTACTTCCTTATATTTATAGATAATTCTCTAGTTTTAGCAGAATTTGAAAAATCCAATGTGACAACAACTGAAACTTTTTGGGAGTGAATTGGACATGAATATTCTTGTGTTCCTAACAACCTTAATGCTTCTGCCAGTCAGGATGAGCTATTTGGATTGACGTGGTATATGTAAAGTAATTCAGAATGACTACTTACTGCTATCAAAACATACATCCTGTTAATAGTTCAGTCAATACGAGTTTACTGCTGTAGAGAAGTCGCGTACTGCAGTAACACAACGGAGCATGTTCAGGCTTGTTCTGTTGCCTGACAACCTTGACATAATTGTGCTATTTCCTCTATTTGTGTAACAGTCCCTGGCTACAACACACTTCCTTGGGCAATAATTTTCATTTTACTGTTCCCAAATGGCCTTCATATAATTTGCTGTGCATGCATGACCTGAGTATTGCAGAAATAGCTACACAAATTCTAAACTCTATCAGAACAGCTAGCTGCCCTTCGTAATCCAGAATGAATTTGTTTGTTTTACTTTCATTTGGATTTACATAATAGCATGGCTTTTCACTTTACACCATGCTATAATACTACTGCTAAGAATTTATTTTGCATAGAAAGGGTATTGTCTGCTTTTAGGCTCCTCTGGTTGTGAACTGCTGATGGCATGCATGGCTGGCAGTGCATCTAAGATTAGATTTTTCCCTTAAGCAAAATATTAGAAATTCCCAAGATTCCTTCTGCAATGTAACCTACACTATTCCCCAGCTCTGCAGCCTGGCAACTGAGCAGTCTCCTCTTCCTTAGGAAAAGATTTCATTCCTTCACTGCTCTGTTTCCTGCATTGTTCACTTTTCCTTTCAACACCTTCAGAACATGTTGCCAGTTGCTCTTGGTAGTGACAAGCAATCTGCCTTTCATTGTGTTTTTTGACTATCGTAACAAGATTATTGCTCGTCTCTGTAACAGTGGTGCTTCCATTAATGGCACTCCTCTTTGGGTTAGAGTCTGAAACATGATGTAGATGATCTATAACCACAATAAATATGTTTTCAGAGAGATATTAGAGAACCTTTTTAACTTACCAGATCTTTTTCTGTCAGTGTGAACATTTTTGTATTTTACTGAAGTTAGAGATCTGAAAGAAAAGCCAACAGACACCTATCACATGTAAAATTGTATTCATGTTTCACAGAGAGAAGCTTAACAAACTGACTTTATAGACAAATACATATTGTGGTATGTACTAATCTTTTCAGGTGCTTTTTCAGACTTTTGACCTGATCAAGAATGTTACAATATTCTATTTGCTTTTATTTGTGGTTTAGAGAATCTTTACCTCTGCTAAGGACAAAATAACTGAACATCTCAAACAAGGAACAGAATCTTTAAACATTTGGTAGCTAGGTGACAATAAGACTTTAACTTTGTCTTTGAGGTTATATCAGCAATAAGGCCACAGCATGTCCCTGAGTTTTGGAAAAGTTTGTCATCATTGCTACATTCTCATCTGCAGCCTGAGAAATATTCTCTCAAGGTTTCCAATGTATTGTTAATCAATGGATTTTGTGACCCAAATACCTTCCAGATAATGCTATACTTACCTAAACTTCAAGGTCTGATGCCATTTGAGACATCCTAGGGGTATTCAGAACAGTAATACAAGACTGCCAGATATGACATAGGATCTGTTGAAAACCTACATCCTTGTGGAGCAGCACCTTGGTTGGGAGCAGGGTCTTGCTTGGAATATACAATTTCTTATACACTGTAAGTAGTTCCTTTTGGAGCTGAATTTATCATAGACCTGAAGTGTTCTTAAGTTGACACCTGGGAGTGAAACTCAGTGTCTGAGCTAGATAAAAACCTATTTCTGATGCTACCTCTTCAGCTGTCTCGAGTGTTATGTGAAATTACTCCAGTTTGTAGATTGTTGGAAATAGTCCAAGCTTCCCTTTGTGCCAAGTGATGAATAACAATAACAGTGTTGTGATGTCCCATATAAACAAATCACATTAACTTGACTCTTCATACTTCCTAAATTAGAACTACAGTAATATCCAGGAATTACAGATATCTTCCAATATCTGTAATCTCCATGAGTTCTCATGGTTTACTTTAAAGCAAGAGAAACTAACTGATTTCCAAAGTTTACCTCCGTTATCCTTGATAACAGGAAGGTAAACAGCGTCAGTTTTAACTATGACTGTCACAGCTTGGAAAGCTCATTTGTCAAACAAGTTTTCCCTCCTCTTACAACATGAGCAAAGAGACCATCCTCTGAAACACTGCGCTGTATTTATAGCATCTTAAATACAAAGCACTGGGGAAGGATAACTAATGGAAAAAATAACAGTAGTCAAGAACTGAGGGGAAAATTATTTAAGTGGGAATGTAATTGGCTTTTGTCTTTCTAGGCCTTTAAATCAATAGTTTTATGCTGCTAGGTGTAGTAAAATTTTCAAAAGTGATAGTTATGCAATCTGCAATTTTCTGAAAATAATGATGTTGGAACTAATGGAAACTAATGGTGGAAAACCCCAAAATTGGAAGTAACTTGGTGAGTAATCATGACATTCTATGTTACTATCCTGATGAATATTCCCTAGAATGGAAAAGAACAAACAGTATTTTTCTTAAGGAAAGCCTGACCTGGAGGGTTGCAAATAATTTGGCCTAACTTTGATAACCAGAAAGTTATTAAACCAAACAATTAATACTACATTACAAGTAGTGAGAGGATAAAGACAAAGGAAAGCAAACAGATTTTTCAAGAACAAATTTTGTCAATTCAACATGTTTTCCTACATCAGCAGAGTAAGTGGTTGAGTGTTTTATGGAGAAGCAGTAGATATAGCTTGATAATAGTAGAACTGTTGATGTTGTTATATGTTACTTTCTCTCAAATTGAGGAGATGTGATCCAAATTAAATCACAGTTAAGAGAAGTTATCAGTACCTTCACTTATAAATTGAAAACTTATTTTAGATGGAATCCTTTTACGGGCCCATTTCTTCATTTTGTACTTCTAATGAGTTAGATGAATATAGACTATACTTAACAAAATTTCTGGATTTTATCAACCTAGGAAAGCATTATAAAGATAAAATTAGAAATTAAAATTGTCCTGGTAATTTGGAGAAATAGCCTGAGATTAACAAGAAGAAACTCAATTAAGAAAAGCACAATTAATAAATGCACAAATATAAAGAAAATAATAACTGACTTTATGGATGTTGTTAACAAAGAGAATGGGGAGAATCTGAAGGCAACAGTGGCATGTGAACCAAGTCACATATAATGGAATACTGGGAGTTATGAATGATTCAGTCAGAACAGTTTGAGCAATTGCTGTTCCTTAGTAGGTAATTACTGCATCTCAGCTGAGATGTAATAACTGACTGCAGTTATATCCCTAGTCCCCTGCAGCATGAAATAAAATATATTACTTTAATATCTTTATTTTCTCATCACATTCTGAATAATCTGGGTCAACAAAGCTGCTGTGAAAAAAAGCAGAGGTCACCTTGGCAAGCATGGAGAAGAACATGTGTGGACATGCAAGAGTTAATTATTTCACTATACGAAGTAGCTATGAGACCTCAGGTGACTACTACATCCATGTTTGCACACCACTCTTGAAGAGAGAGAGAGATAAGGTAGGAGTGGGGGCAGAGGTTTGGAAACATTTGTGAGTAGAGATTGAGGGCTCAGTGTCTACTGACAAATGAAAGGATGGTAATAAGCTGTTCTCCTCAGCCGCAAGGCAAAATGATTTGTCTCAATTTATTTCCCCTCAACATAAATAAAGCACAATTAAAAAGCACTTAATTAGTGTTTTCAGTGAAAATGGAATTATACTAGATGTAAGCAATTGCTTTGACAATATAAAATATAGTAATTGTGAGCAAACAGTATTTCAGAGATTGTCATAACATGCATTTTGATATTTTCCTTTATTAACAAAACAGCATGAGGTTCTCAAAATGTGTTATCAGGGTATGACAGTAGAGCTGCTCTCTTGTTTCTTGAGTTGGGAACGGTTGAGGGAACAGTTAGCAACAGACTGTGCAGGAAGAGAACGGTACTAGGTGCAGCACCTGAACACCACAGGGAGTTCCTATTTGTTGGCTCCTCACAGGCATTCCCCTCACCCAGCTGTATGGCAAACTACTCCTGCACCTCCCTTTTCACTTCCTCCTCTAACTTAATCTCGAGTGTTCAGCCCCCTCAGACATCTTCCACATTTCATCCATCAGTAACCTTCAGTAACGTCACTCACTCTTTCTCATCCTGAGAACACATGCACAGGAGCAGGCACCTAGCCTTGGCAGTGATAGAGAATGTAACGTACTGTGTGGTTCGTGAAGTGATGTGTAATTTTATGGAAATTAGTTTATTAAATAGTTCATATATTATTTCACAGGGAGCGTCACATGGTGCTGAATCACCATCATCTGTTCCTGCAAGATATGCTCCATATGACTCCATTTCATACTAGTACTTTCATTTTAATTAATATTTTATATTAATATTTTAATTAATGTGAAGACTCATACATTCAGGACCACACCTTGCCCTTAGAGCATACCCAGGCTCACCAATCTCTGTAGCATAAAGTCAGAAAATTAGAGTCATCTATTGCATGGTTGTTTCTGCAAATTTAAAATGAAATTTTTTCTAAAGCAAAGATGAGACTCTGAATTTATATTCTACAGCAAATGGGAAATTGTCTGAACAAAATTGGCTTGGATTTTGTATTTTACTCATATAATGTAATTGTTTTAAGATTATCATTTGCATTTTGGTAGAGGACAACCAGATGACAGCTCCACCCTAGATACTGCATAATCAAACCCAATATAAAGGTCCTCTCACCTCAGAAAGATTGCAGTTCAGAGACCAGCCATAACTGGTGACTGGAATAAGCCTGTAGATGAAAGTCAGAGATGTAATTGAAGGGAGAATAATACTCAATTCATACCTACTTAAGAGGAGTCATGGTATATGGAAACATTTAGGGAGCAAAACTAAGTATTGCAAGACTGCAGTTTTCTGTATGCATTACCGTGGAAAGGAGTGTGCATGTATATGTATAAAAACATTAAAAAATCACCTCTCATATTTTTTTTCCACTACAGCCTACCTGGAAAATTTATTGGATGATTATTTTCCATTATTTAGTGCCTATAAAAGAAGTACTTGGTACCTTTGTTAGCTGTCAGTCTCTTGTAGAGGGTTTCTGTCATACAGAGAAGAGTATGTCCTTAGAATCATAAAATTCTTTTTGTTGGAAAAGACCTTTAAGACCATCAAGTCCAACCATAAACTTAGCCCTGCTAAGTCCACAGCTAAACCATGTAGCTAAGTGCCACATCTACATGACTTTTAAAAGCCTCCAGGAATGGTGACTCCACCTTGACAACCCTTTAGGTAAAGAAATTTTCCCTAATATCCAATCTAAACTTCCTGTGGTGCAACTTGATGCTGTTTCCTCTCATACTATTGCTTGTTATTTGGGAAAAGAGATTGACACTCACCTCACTAAAATCCCCTTTCACATAGTTGTAGAGAGTGATAAGGTCTCCCCTCAGCCTCCTTTTCCCCAGACTAAACAACCCCAGTTCCCTCAGCCATTCCTCATAACACTTTTTCTCCAGCCCCTTCATCAGTCATGCTCCAGCACCTCAGTGTCTTTCCTGTAGTGAGGAGCCCAAAACTGAGCACAGTACTCGAGGTGCAGCCTCACCAGTGCCAAGTACAGGGGGACAATCATGTCCTTAGTCTTGCTGGCCACACTATTTCTTGTGGTTATAGGACCACTGCAGTAAGAGTTCTTTAGAAAGAAAAATAATTAGCGAATTGCAGGGAAAAAATATGGCAGTCCTAGAATTGTTTTCCACTGCTGATAAAGCCTGCCCATTGTGGATGTTTTTATTGACTCTACCTCCATGTGTCTGTGAATTTTTCCACAGTCATGCATGGTGAATCAGATTGAGAAATGGAGTTGACTTATGGTAAGTCATTCTGTTTAGTATATATTAGAGCCAGAGACACTGACCTGGTCTGATACGCTTTAGCCATGACTCATCATTATTGCTGTAGGTGAATGTTCAGGCAGCAGTCAGTGGAAATCAAATGGCTGTGTAGAATTTTGTGGTATGAGAAATGGAACATGGAGAAGCTGGACTTGGACTGTGCAAACTCTTCCCAGTTCCTTGAGGCAATTGTATTGCCGTGAACATGACTAATCCTAAAAGCACACACACGCCTGATAACCTACATGCACCTCAGACTAGGAAAGAGGATCTCACTTAATTGGTGAGAAAATAGAAGAAGATGTTATTGGCTTGCCTGAAGATTTACTGGTTGTTTTCACAACCAAAAGCTTTGTAATTGTTGATTTTAACTTTTCACATGGACAGGTTATCATGTTATGTTCCTAGTTGCCAGCTTTACTTAAATACATTGCAGTAGGGAGCAAATCTCTAAATCAAACATGGTAGTAGATTCATATTAGAAAAACCAACAGTATAATCAAGTATCTGACATAGCCAGTTGCAACGGAATATTTAAATTTGGAGGAAGTGTAAGTCAGGAGTACATTTTCTGAAGAGTAATCCAAACATCTTAAATTGGATTAATTTAGTTGTTTTCATCGTAAATGCATTTGCAGAAGAGGTGATTATATCATGAAAAGTTTTACTTAATGCAGATTTCTTTAGTTGGAAACTTGACTTTATAATACTTGATTCCTTCTTTTGATTACAAAACAGAGATATTTTCTGTTTTTTTTTTTCTTGATAACTTTATTTTTTAAAAAACAGCAGTAGAGTATTTTCTGGATTTTTTTTTTTTCATAATTAATGGATAGCAGACTTCTTGATTCTTCCTACTAGAAAGATTCACTGAAAACTAGCCTTCAAGTTAAAGCTTATTAATAAGAAACCTGAAAATAGAGTTCCTGTTGATTTTAAAATACTCAGCTGCATTTATGCCATGTACATGTGGAAATCGTTTTGTCTGATTCATTTTTCTCAAAAATGAACACTTGTTCTGAAAGTAAGGCATTAAATGGATACAAATAGGCTAACAATGCTAGTCAGTTTTGAAAGCTTTGGTCTATGAATAACTGTTCTCACACAGACAGACACACATCATTACAATGCCTTATCTTTAAAGAGCTTTATAATCTTATGGGAATGTAACTCTGAATTTAACAAAATTAGTTTTGTATTGTTTGAAATACAGTAAATGCAAATCTTGTCTTGTATTACACCTTCATTTATTTTCTTTTACCTGTGCAGACAATTTTTTCAATTGGAGAGTGGCCACCTATGGTGGCTGTTTATCCCGGTGTGTACACCCATGGGTAGGCAGCTTCAGCCTGTAATCCAAACAGAAATTTTCATTTAAATAAACCCAAGTCTGCTGATCCTATCTCAGCAGGTGTAAATTAAGAAACTTGTGGAGCTGATGATAGCTTAGGGGCTCACAAGCTCCAGAGCTAAAATACTTGGCAAGATTGTATTAGGGGACTATTCTAATTAACAAAGGATATGCCAATTCAAAATAAGGATGTAATTGCTGATGAATTATATTTAATTGCTTTAAAAACATGTTTCAAGATAACATATATAATATATAAAATAGGATGCTGCAAATACAGTGAATAGAAAGTCTAGAATCACTACAGGACTTTTTTAGTAGTAGAACTCGTAATACCTTAAAGAAGCAATGAAGAAGTTTGTGCAGAAAATGAGTACAGGACCACTGGGAGGAGGGACAGTCAAAAAACCTCATAGTGCAGCATTTATGGATCAAGTATCATGATTCTGATGCTCATAAACTTTGTCTTCCATCTATGCTAGACACCCTATTCTTCTATTCAGAAGCCTCCCAAGTTAAAAGCAGAAGTTAACTTAGTGTTGAAAAACTGTTGTCTAAGAAGGTGCATTTTCAGAATGCTGCAGCATTTTTTAGATAGACAAAATATTTCATTTGGCGTTATTCGCAGAAGTCCAAAATGAAAAGTTAAATAATGTAATCCTTCTAAGAAAAAAAGATTCTCCTGTGAGAAACTGCTAACAGGTGGGATAGTGTAGAAAAATTAAGTAGGGAAAATTTTTTTATTCTTGATATCTTTTCTCTGTACATGCAGATTTTGGGACTGTGAGTGATAAACCATAAAAAAGCTGAAATCGGTCTGGCTATGTTTATTTTACATGTCTGAGAAGACAGAAATTGCTAGGAGCAGAAAGCCAGGAATTTTTTCAAAATGTGCATACTATCTATTTTTTCTTTGCTTTGTTTGTATGTAGTGTGTATTGTTTTTAGTAAAATAGTTTATATATTGTAGATAATAAATGAAAACACTATAATGCAGCTGAACAGTGATTTTGTGTAGTGGCAGTTATTTTTACTGACACAGATACTACCATCCCATTTGCAGACATTCAGATAAACACAGACATCTGTATTATCTTTCTGTGCTTTGCAAGCTCCTTCCCCAAATGCTCAGTTGGTGTCTACCTTTAATATGATAATAGTAGAAAACAGTATTACTGTGTTCAAAATAGGAAATTTTTCACTAAGTTAACTGCTCTGGGTTGTATTTTAGCAGCATTTCTTCCTTTAGGTTTGAGTTCAGCACAGTTGTTAAGCAAGTTAAAGCCTGATGCTTGTCTGTGAAGCATTGCCTTCAGAAGGAATTTTTCTGTGAAGACTTGCTAACTGATGCCTTCAAAGTCAAATTGGGCCCCTAAATGAAGAACTTCAATATAATGGAAGGCTGATGTGAAAGAGAAGGAGCAAATGTGCTGTTGGAGCATATTTAGGCGTTCCATACTGTTCTGATGGGTTGTGGGAAAACCCCACACTCCTTATTGAACTGGTATTTGAGACTGTGGATGCAGTAAATTTGCAAGTGTTGAGCTGAGTAGTTCATGCCTCATTGTAAGTCTAAAGTAGGACTTGCTGCTGCTCCACATCTTTTTGTTAAACTTGGGAGCAAGAGGAGACTTTAACTTCATAATTTGATAATACATATGTTGCATGTTGTGGGGCTCAGTAGAAATCATGTTCCTCATTCCTGCCTAAACAAACTAGCTCAGGGAGTTAAATACAATCTTGGCACAGTAGCTCCATGTAGACTATTGTAACCCATTTCTCTCTGCTGCTGCTCTCGACTCAAGATTGCTCCTACAGACTTAGGTCCCATATCTCCATGCTCTCTTGTCTGCACAAGGATGAACTGTGTTTTGCTTTCAAAATCTCTCTGTCTTATCAGGATATAAAGAGTGAGGTTCTACATATGATGTGTCTCCTAGAGATGGCTGATGTCCTATGGAAAGGGAGGAGTCAAAGACCTTCCACTTATGGCTGCTTTGGTGACAATGATACCAAGCACTGCATGTACATTGAGTCAGATGGCAATGTACAAAACTAATAGTCCTTAATGATTAAAAAGTTATACTCAGTAGAATAATAATTTTATTCAATTACATTATTAATAATAATAGAATGAAGGGGTATCGGCATCACTTGCTGACTTTTTTTGTTTTTAAAAACATGTTGAAAACATAGAAGCACAAGTGGGTGTTTGCAGGGCTGGGACAAGGAGCGTGAACAAACCCAGATTCTTCATTTCCTGGTGTAACTGCTTGGGAAAAGATCTGTGGGAAGTGGGGAATTTGTTGTTCTTATTTATCTGGGGGAAAGAACTGTTTTGCAATACAATTTTTCTGATCAATGTTTTCCTCTTCTGTTACAGACCTTTTTTTTTTATAGTGTTAATTAAACAAGGTACAGTGAAAAAATAGTCAGATTCCTTGCGATTTAATTTAGCACAAAATGCCAAAAAAGTTTAGGTTTCAAGCTCCTGCTAGGCCACCTGTCTTGGTTTCCGAGCCTTCTGGCCTCTGTCTGCCCTGTAGATGACAGATTAGCTGTGAACATCCTCTATAAAAGGAAATAGTGTTCTATAAAATTCACACCAGGGTTTCCAATTTAGTATCAGAGTCAGGACATCCTAAAATAAGATTTGTTTCAAAAATAGGTTGAGGAGGTGTCAGGGTTAAAAGCAAACAATCTACTGATGTCAGTTTATTCTGTGAGAAAACATGCATGGAAAAGGAGTTTAGTGTCTTGTTCAGGTGCAGTATTTTTTTGCTGATGGGGAGTAAAGCAAAGCAAAACAATAATGGCATGTTCCGTGAATCGAGTGTGATAAAGAAGAGTTCCTATACAGCAAAACAGGAAGTTTAAAAAAGGCCAAACAATTGATCTTTGAGGACAGGAATGATATTTTAATTTTAACCTTTTTTGTTTTGACTTTAATTTAGAATTTACAAAGTGATGCAAATAATTGCTGGTAAATAGCATTTTAATGCATTCAGTGCACACGTCTTGATACATTATGAGATTTGAAAATGTTTTAGGTATTTAATTTTATTTCTGCAAATGAAAGACTGAGAGTTTTAGCTACCTGAGGTGTGTAAATCAGTATGTTTATCTGCTTACACTACTTGTTATCTTCCCAGTATGTTTTTTCTATGAGTTGTACAGCAAAACCTTCATCTAACCTTTCCCAAGCATTTTATTCTAAGGGCTTTTCCCCCTCTGTTAAAATGTATTGTTTTCCAGATCTCATCTGTGGTTGAGGATGGTTTGTTCTGGAAGTCTAAGAAAAAAACAATCAACTGTCTGAGATTGTTAGTAGTTTTTGGTCAAAAATTGAACTGTACCTTGACAGAGAACTTATCTAGACATTTGCATCTTGAATCCATTTATTTTTACAAATGCTATTACCATTTGTCTATTTTAATAAAATAAGGTGACTTCATGTAATTGACAATTAGATATAATACAATGCGATACTGTTAATCTAATAATAATTTTAAAACTGTCCTGTAGTGAAAATTATACTAACATAGAATTGAATAATACATGATACAGTGTATTAATGTTTTCTAGAAGTGCAATATTCAGAATAAGCTTACAGTCTTAGATATTCACTATTCAATATTGGGAAAAAAATTATTTCAACTAACAGGTAAGTACAGTCATTATTAACATTTGTATTCTATCTCTTCTCAATTTTTAGCTTTGACTTCCTGTCATTGGGTCTTGCTGTATCTTTGCTGCTAGCCTAAGAAATGTTGTAGTGTCAGTGTTTTCCGTATTTCATGGCACTTAAAGAATGTGATCAAATCATTGCTTCATCTTTTCTCTGTTAAGCTGAAAAGATGGTGTCTCTGGAGTCCTGCACCATCAAACCTTTGAATCATTCCTGTACTTGTCTTTGATGTCATTGTAGCTGATCAGTGCTCTTTTCAACATATTAACTTGAAAACGGGTTATACTTTTCTAAAAGAAGATGCAGCACTGCCAATCACAGAGATAATGGAACTTCTGTGCTCCTATTTTCTGCTCCTGCTTCATATTTTTCTTTTTAAACATCTCCAGTAGCTCCTCTAGGCACAGAATTGTCTAAAAATCCATGTCCATTTGATGATCCTTTTCAGTGTTTCTGATTACCAGAGCAGAATTAATTGTCTTTGTTCCTATGCATGACTACATTTGCTTATCTTAAAATGCATTGGGATTGCTTGTGGCCACGTTACCATGTGATTTTGATTGCTCTGTATCAGTGAACTCTACCCTTTCTGTTATTTGCCTTCTCTCTAGTCTTCACGTAGAATCAGAGTAGTTTGGGTTGGAAGGGACCTTTAAAGGTCATTTAGTCCAACCCCCATCTTCTGTAATGACTTTGTTTTCTTCTAGAAGTGTTAAATTGGAGAAGATAAGAACTAATTCTATGGAATCCTATTAAAAACACAGCTTATGTCCAGATACTGTGTAGCTATGTTAGTCCAGTGCCGAGCAGTAAACTGCTTATAAGCACATGCCACCGCTTGCAGAATGAGAATTACACAGCCAGCCTGGCCTTTGGTTGGCCAGCACAGAGTATGAGTGGAGCAGGTATGACAAAGCCTTCATTTGATGATCTGAATATGTTGCACTGATGGTATTTGTTATTATCAGCCAGACTTGTAATGCCATCAAAAAATCCACCAAACCAGTTGCCATGATCTAATGTAAACATACATAAATTGGCATGTAATTACCATTCTTAGCATTTTTATTGACTGAGTCCTGCTACAGGCACTGTTTTATTTTATCCAGGATTTTTAAGAGGCTGGCAGGCCCTGCAGTATTGAAGTTATCCCAATTATATTTGTTAATAGTGACACAGACTGGCTTTCTTTCAGTGTCCTGAATCTTTCATGGCTTTCTCTGACCCAAAAATCATTAAGCATTCTTCAGAATTTCTCTGCCACTTGTTTTTCTAACTCACAGTCCCAACCTGATCATAAAAAAATTTCCAACTTCAGTAAGAAGTCCAACTTTTTCTAGAAGTCTCCTTCCTTACCACTGAAATAAAATAGAATTTCATCGATCTTACGGTATGACTAGATCTTATTATCCATGTATAAAATAGGTTAGTGAACTATTAATTGTACATTTCTGCTCTGTCCACATTATCACTGAGGATTTATAGTAACACTGTTACAGTGCCTTTATTAATATTTTACTTAAAGATCATTGCCAGTCTTTTCTCATCACAGTTCTTCGATTGTTGGTTTTTATGATTGTCATTATTTGTCTTCGGTATAATTCTATTTACTTTAAAAATTACTTTTCTCTTGGACTGTGGTTTCTTGGGCAACTGGCTCATTTCCAAATTACTGTGCTTTTTAAAAAATATTTTCTTGCAACTATTTTCACTAAACTATATTTAGCTTTGTGAAACTCTTCAAAACATTTGATACATATATGCATCTCTATACGCATGTGCATGCATGTGTGTACATATATATGCCAATGACTGTTTTGTGGTACCTTTGATAACATGAAATAAGGGTTCTCCAAACAGCTTCATTTGTATCTTTTGTTTGGTCTTTAATTTCTGGACATAAATTTCATAACACTGAGCCTTGTTTATATTTGTTATTGCTAAGAGTGGTGTAATGAGTATAAATTTTCTCTGCGAACTTTTGTTATCCAGATCTAGAAACTACAAAGCCCATATTATGGCTCAGGTCTCATTAGTGGTAATGTCTGCTAATCCCATTTAAAATCTCTGAACACTCCCACAAGATTTTGTAACCCACCTTTTCCTATCTTTAGTTGCAACTTCATGACCTCCCCCCACCTTGATGATGTGTAGGTTTTAGAGGAGAGTGGATAACACCAAAGCAGCCTCTCTGTTTGCATCCTTGATTTGCTCAAGGCTAACGCAATACCTCATGGAAGAATGCTGCTGGGAGTCTGAAAGGAAGCTATGTAGTAAAAAAACTTTGAAAGAACTAAGTGAACTTTAGCAAAGATCATGTTCCTGTTTCTTTGAATCGGTAGGCAGCACCCTGTGGTTTGGTACAGAGGTATACCCTGCTGAAAGGCTTTTTCATATCTTCTTGAGATACAGGTTCAGCAACATGCCATATCGACCCCCCCCAGTCACTGAGGTGACCCTCCTGTCCCCAGAGCAGCAGGGGAACAGTCCTCCCTCCCAGCAGGTCCAGGAGTAAAAATGCCCTCCGTGCTTAGCCTGGCATCCAGTCTGAATCTGCTTGAGGACATGGGGATCTGACAATTGCTCAGCTGGTTTAGGATCACAGAATATGTGATATTCCGATTTAGCCAACCACCTGAGCTAGAGAAAGAAGACAAAGAGGGGAATCTCTCTACTTGCTTTATAAGGGTAGTTATCAATTCAGCGCAGCCCAAAAGGCAGAAGTCCTGTAGTATTTCAGTTTCAAGTAATGCAAGTCCTTTGTAAAAGCACAAATAAAGAGACCTTGTAGGGGTACTTTGTTAAAAGAGGAATATTGGAAAAGTAGAACAGGTTCTCCTTGGCAACAAATGCTTGACCTCTTTGTATCCTTTTAATCATATGGCTGCATTTGCACCTTTGTTTATTTACTTAATGTACTTAGACAAGAACAGGGGAACCTTGATGTTGCCTTTTTTTTTTTAGTCATTGTGTAGCTCACAGATATTTGTTGCATCTGTTTCCTGTTAAGGAAGCTTTGTGCTGTCTTTTGTCCAGCAGGTGGAAGACTTGCTGCAGTATGTATAGCTCAGCAGCCAGTCTATATATAAACATTTTTAAAAGAATCCAGGGTTTTTAAGCCATCATGGCAAGCAGATGTTATTAAACAGGCAGTTTTTAATTAATATGTTGCTTGCAATGACTTTGTTAGTCAAGAAAATATAATGCTGGAGTAAAAAGTAAGGCAATCTGTGCACTAAAAAATTTAAAAGCTGAATTCAATAACTGAACCTGAGAGATGCCACTAGGGTAAAACCCACCACTATAAACAAATGTATGAGGCCTGATGGGTTTTGTTCTACATTCATACCATCATCACAGCTGTAGAAAGTAACTCCCCTTGAGTTCAAGGAGTACACTTCCCCAGAGCACTGCATTTGGGAGATTTAGAAAGACTTTCTCAAAGTTCAGTGGTACAGTAGTATTAGTATTAATGTTTATGTTTTTTCATACATTTGAAAACAGTAGAGGTATCTCAGTCCAGGTCACATAGAGAAACCTGTAGGACTTAACAGTCACTTAATGCAGCTGAGCAGACAAGATACTGCTTCTGAGCCTATGACCATTACCCAACCTGTTGGGTTGGGTCATCTTAGAAGTACCCTAAAATGCATCTAGAGATGTCTGATGCAGGCAGAAAGAGATGTTGATAGTTGCTTTTAACAAATAATTGATCTGTGTGAAGAAATGTATTTATATGAAGTGGTTAAGAGTTACTTTAAATAATTTTTAGTATATATCGTACATATTAAAGTGAAGGAATTTATGAAGAGGTGAAGTAAGATCTGAAGTGATTTTTTTTGGCTATGCACCTGTTAAAGGTCTTTATATGATTTGTATGCACTAAAGGAAAGATTGTAAAGAGAAGTTTAGTGGGTACACTGATGTTAAAACTCTGTGGGCTTTTTTTTTTTTTAATCCCACAACCCTCAGTACTGGCTCACTCCATGCCTCTGCCTGTTGAAAAGCAGCTCTTCCTTACTGTCTTTCACTTGCCATTGGAGTGGTCAAGCATCAGGCTTGGTCATCGTAGGGAAGCCCTTGGTGTTGTGCAGAGTACTAGAATGAGAACCAAGTAATAATGAAGTTAACAGACTTAGTAGTGTATACTTCGGAATACCTAAAAGTTGTGTCCTTTGGTTTCAGAGCTCAGTGCTGGTGACTTAGAACTAATAATCAGACACAGCAACATCTTTTTCATTTGACAGTGGGGTACGGTTATTTGGGAGATGAGGATGGTTTGGCTTATTTCAAGTGGAGTAACAAATACTACAGGAGAATGGGATTTGGGGTAACCACACCATGGTGAGTCTTTTGAGAGGCCCTTTTTGAGAAAGGGTGAGACAAAGATGATATATTTCTGTTCGACTGATGTGCTTGGCTGAAATCATAGGGCTAGGTCTGGCAAAGGGTAGGTTGTGAAATCCTGTCATGACTCAAGCAAGTACACTTGTTTGCCAAGCCTGACTGTTGTTATCAAAGGTCTGCAGACATTACTCCTGAGGAAATTCAGAAGTAAGATTAATGACTTTCCCTACTGAATGCCATGGCTGCAAGCTTGATGGCTTTTCAGCTTACTCTATTTTGTTCAGAAGTCTGATCTAACTATTCAGTGGCTGTGTGCCTAAAACCATTATCACTGTTATGCTACTGTTTCCTCACCAAAAAAATAAGATTTTGATCCTACAGATTTTGCTGTCCTGGGGTAGCAAAAATGTTGAAACTGTATGTGTAACAGGAAAAGACGCATGTTAAGAATAGGCTGCTAAAGAGATGCTCCTAGCACTACAATTCATGATGTAAATGTTACGTCTGTGGTAAATACATAATGTTCTTAATTCAGATGAATTACTGCTTATTTTTAAACATAATCTCTGTTTGACTTGAAAAGCTTGTTCATAGAACCATAGAATGGTTGGGGTTGGAAGGGACCATCTAGTTCCAACCCCACTGCCATGAGCAGGGACACCTTCCACTAGACCAGGTTGCTCAAAGCCCCATCCAGCCTGGCCTTAAACACTTCCAGGGAGGGGGCACCCACAGCTTCCTTGGGCAACCTGTTCCAGTGTCTCACCACCCTCACAGTGAAGAATTTCTTCCTAATATCTAATCTAAACCTACCCTCTTTCAGCTTAAAGCCATTTCCCCTTGTTCTATCACTACGTGCCTTTGTAAAAAGTCCCTCCCCAGCTTTCTTGTAGGCCCCCTCCCTAAAACCTTCTCTTTTGCTGGCTGAACAGCCCCAACTCTCTCAGCCTGTCCTTGTAGGAGAGGTGCTCCAGCCCTCGGATCATCCTCGTGGCCTCCTCTGGACTCGTTCTACTAACAGGTCCATGTCCTTCTTGTGTTGGGGGCTCTGTTCTATCTTAGTAGCTGTTTACAATGTGATGATGTACTATGGCTGAGCAAGCTGTTGTGCTTGGGCAAGCCCACTGCTAGCACAGTCTCATGGCTGTGAGACTGAGTGCACAAGAAGGCTGAACGGCTCACATCGCATTGAGTAGTGCCTCTGCTTGTTTTGTTGCAAAGAGGGAGAATTTAAACAGCCTAATGGAAGGTATTCATGGAAGAAACTTTCTCTTCAGTGAGAGCGAGCTAGGATCCCAGCCCTACCCTTTCTTAGATGAATAAGCCTAGTCTTGTGCCAGGCTCATGAGAATTGCTTAGTAGGATTCTAGAGTGGGAACATATTTTTCCCTTTACTTGTCTTGACATAAAGCTCTAAAGATGACTGATACCTGTGATACAGATTTCAGCTAAAGAGGAAGAAGAGAGCATTCAGATTGGCATTTTTGTCCAACTCCATATTTTCTCTGAAGCAAAGAGTGATTTATGAAGGAGAAGCACTTATTCTGACAGCAGGGAGGTCCCTCCCCCTTAAAACAGTCGTAATAGTGTGTTGTCCTTCTAACAATGAAGATGAATACTTTATCTGTGCCTGCTCAATGATCTGGCCGCTGGTTGAGTTGAAGAGTGGCATCAACAGAGTTGCAAGGAATTTAGTGTTGTTTTAATAGCTGGGCTTCACTGTGGCACCAAATGAAGTACCCTGTTGGAGCTCAGTGTCTTCCAAACTATTTGACCTGTTTTAAAGATTGAGGTGGGAGCATAAACCCCCCCTAAATTAGGATATGGAGCAGCAGAGTGTTTGGAAGCATTTTTTCCTGAATTCTGTGTGCTGCCTTCTCTCGTTGCTGTTTTTCAACTGCTCCAGTATATTCTGCTGCTTATATCATCAACATATCATCAATAAAATGAGAGAAAAGGAACATTTGGGATTCATTTTTTCAATAAGTTTTGCTTATGCTAGTTTTCTGCTGTACATGCACCTTTAGCTGCAAGTTTCATATGGAAACTTATTGATCCCACTATTTACTCAAAAAAAGATGATATGTAGGATCTTTACTACTTAGAGCATAGAACCTCCGCTTATTATAGATGCTAATATTAATTTTAAAATCTTTCTAAATCTGCACATAACTTTGTGATGACAAGAGAGAAACATTCTAAAGCCATATAAAACATGCATGGTTTTATACATCTTGAAATCATGAATCTAAATATTCTTTATTGGGTGTAATCCTCTTTTAGAAGCAGATTTATCTCACAGTTCTGGTAGTCTGTGCTGTATGGGCTTGTCTTAATTTTTCTCTTCTTTATACTTGTGTTGTAGCAGAACCTTCAGAGCACAATTAACACATTTATTTTTGGTAGTGTACTTTTACAGGACTGGAGAAACAGTCTGTCTTGTGTAGCTGCCTACACTGCAGAGTGAGCCAGAAAACTTTTTAAATAAACAAAAAACAACTGCACAGTTTAACAGAATACATGTAAAGATTAACTATCACTGTAATCAAATAGCCTTCCTTCTCATGTTCCACTGCCTTAACCTTTCTCACGTTTGAAATACTTGTAGTGACAGAGATTTGAGATGCAGCATCTCTCAGGTGATAACATTGCTGTGCTTGCGTACATCAGTGCTGGCTCTTACGGGAACTGCACAACTGAGACTTATTGCGCCATTCATTGATTTTAAGTAGATAAATAGTGCCGTAGCTATCAGTAGATCGAGAAGGTTGTCTGCTCAATTGCTTATGAATGTCAGGGTGCAGCATGGGCTGGAGGCTCTCTGAGGCAGGGGGCGTCTGGAGCCATGGGGTGTCCCTAGGCTGTCCCTGTCCCACCAGCCCAGCCAGGAGCAGGGCAGCCAGAGGCACTGGGGCAGCCCCAGCCCTGGGCATCAGGCACCTCCTTAGGGAGGGGACGGACCAAGTTTGGGCAGGGCAGGGTTATGGGGAACTGGAGACCATCCCTGCTGCAGCATTGCTGGGGCAGGGGCTGACAGCCCTAGGGGGCTGAAATGGGTTCCTGGGGCCTGGACAGGGTGGGTGTCCTGGGTGAATGGTCAGGGCTGGTGACCCCAGTTAATGCTATCAAAGACCAAATACTGAATGGCTTGGCAAAACTTGATTCTTCATATTTTTTGTTTCATGCTGCTGTAGTTCTCAAGATAAACCTTATTAAAAACACGGGAAGAATTAGATTTGGAAATCAACTTCAAAACCACCTGGCAATTATGCAATATGGAAAAACACAGAGCAGCACACTACATTTTTGGTAAAATGGTTTCTTTTGGAGGAAAATAGCTGCTGTGTGAGACTTGCACCCTGATTGCAAGAGACAATTTGAAAGGTATTAAAAGGACCACTGACTTAAATATCTTCTGTCATTTTATAATTCACTCCTGCAAACAGGTATGACTTGCTACATCAGTTGCTAAATGGGAAGTGTTTGAGAGCTGAAGCCTAGTAGGGGGATGAGAATCTCCATTTATGTACATCCTTGAGTACTGTTATACGGGGGCAACTATGCTTGAAAATCTTTTCTTTGCTTGAAATTAATAAAAACAAAAGCAGTGAATTTGTTTCTAATATCAGTTAACTCTAATTTGAGGCAGCAAGCATTAATGCTTCAAGAATACCTTTTGCAAGGCCTAGCTAGAAGTTCACAGAAAAATATCTGAAGGAATATTTCTGTTAAAGAATTTTGGTTAATTGAAATAGAAACATTCCCTAATACAAAGGAATTTCAATGTAAGTCTGGCAAAAAGTAATTGTGTCAAGTGCTTGTCTGTATATATATTCACACTAAGCATAATCTCTTTACAGCTTTTGAGCCCCATTCCTTGTGCCACCACATTACTCAGGGTTTGCACACACTCTGCCCTTATTAAAGGGAAATGTGCACGGAACGGTTCCTCTCAATTCTTATTTGGCTGATTAGGATTTGTCTCTTGGCATAGTAAATTGACCTGATGCCTTAGTAGACTTATCCAGATAACTCATCTTTTACCTTAACATCACATTTTACTTATTTTATTCTATCATTATTTTACTTTCATTCCTTTTTTTTTCATTACATTGTGTAGATCTTTACCTCATTGCATCAATACGGAGCATAATGGGAAGGAGTCCTTTGTTTTCTGGCAACATAGAACATTTTCTTCCTTTTTTTCTTTTCAATCATTTATATTATTTCTATTTTGTTATGACACACTTTAAGATGTGTTTGCTGTGTGATAAGCCCATATAGAGAGGCCAGGGGTCCAGTTTCATGTGACTTCATTGGGGTAGCATGTTTAGGGAGGAGAGGTCTGCATGCTGAGTTTTCTATAGCACAGCACAAACGCACAGCCCTCTGACAGAGCAGGGGCTTATTTCCTGTGCCAGCTACATGAACTGTGAGATTCTGCCCTTACTGTAGTTCTGGGACTCAGGTATGTGAAACTGCACTTTAAATTTAGGCGAGGACTTGGCTCAGTGAAGATTACACTCCTCCTCTCACCCACTGCTGAGTGCTCTGAAGGACCATTTCCATTACAGGACTCTAAGACTATTAAGGGATTTTCACATATCATTATAGCTGATGTAAAAGGTAGAAATTAGATGTGCCTTGATGCCACGGAGATGAAAAGCTCTCTTTCACCTCCGGGTGGCACTGCTTAAAAACGCTTCTGTTTTATTTAATGCTCTTTGTAGAAACTGTCCATCATGTGTTTCACAGCTACAGTAGTTTGCATCACCGTGCAAGACAGATAAACTAGTAAGTAAGGGAAGTAAAGCCTTCTTGTGAAAGCTTCTGATTACAAACCACAGATACAGAGCTCCAGGATTTTGTCATTTTGTGTCCATTTTCCATATCCTACAATTTCAGCTTGCTGTTTTTCTGAATGCACTTGATTAGCATTCTGATTGTTTTTCTGTGTGCTACTTGATAAAGATTTTCCTAGAGTTCTTACATACACTATTTATATGAAGCTATGCTTCCCTGGTGATAAATGGTAGAGGGGGAATCAGAATAGAGGGGGAATCAGAATAGGAAATACCACTTGGATCATTTACCTACCCCAGAGAGATACTATGATACATGATCTTACATATATCAAGTATTATTGCTTTCCACTAGCAGGAAAAGTCCAGAATTGCCATCTCCAATTCAGCACCTGAAAATCATGATATTAAAAAGAAGGATTTCTGGTTTAAAATTTATTTGCATTTGGGGTATGAGTTGTCAGGGCACTTCCAGGTTAGTCTCTTCAGAATTGTCTTTGTTTTTAAAATGAGTGGAGATGTAGTTATTATTAGTGAAGGTGAGACTCTCATTTATTTTCAGATTTTATGGAAGATACCACTGGCTATGAAAGTCACAAGAGAGAACTGGTGGAGTTGCCTAGACACAGGCTGCACGTCCACTGTCTCCTATGACACCTTGCCTTCCATAATCCCATCTCAACAGCAAGTCCTCTCTGTAAACAGAAGAAAAGTTTGGGGCAAGTGCACAGTTATGGTGTTATTTAGATTCTGCAGGCATTTACTTAGGTTGGGTAGGGGCTACTTTATTCCTTCATTTGAAATAATCTGTAACAGATCTGTTGATGGAATGCAGAGCTAGGATGTGGAAGGAGACCTGAAGAGCATCAGATATACAGTGGGGGAAGGAATCCTTGACCTATTTAAAAATAAAATCTTATGAACAGAGCCTGCTAGCTATCATCCTACTTATTTATTTTAATGGTAGATCACTGTTAATTTTGGAACTCTTCTAAAAAAAATGTTTGTATAGTTTTGATTTATTTTCTGCTTTTCTGAATTTTTTCTTGTCTTCTGGTGCTGGGAAGAAGACCTGCAAAGAATATTGAAAATAGAAGAAAAAATACCTCAGGATTTGGCCAGGATATATACTTCTGTATTTGCTCTTCAAAACCAGTTTCTATTTCAGATGAGAAGTTGTTAATCTACACATTGAAATATGAATACATTATGTGGTGTATTTTAGGCATTATACCCTGATTCACCACAGTGCCTCTCCATTTTCAAGTAACTGCAGAAATTTAAATTAACAATATTCTAAACTTCAGTGCTTCTTGTTAAGGTGCTCAGTAATACCTTATTGCATCTGTCATCTAATTCCAAATGAGTAATATAACATCGCTTTTCATTAGATAATTTGATAATTTGCATAGATTGTTTGGGCTGGGTATAGAATTTGAAACTGTTCCTACACTCTCCTAAGTCTGGTCCTGGATTTCCACAGTTCCTGAACCTTCAACAAGTCATATATTCTTGAAACAGTGAAGTCCTTTACCTGATATCTAATCAAATAGATTGGTACCATTGAGATTAAGGGCATATGATGTTTCTCTCAGTCATTGTATCCTCAAATACTTTGCCTCTCTGATGCATTAATCTCCGCCTTTTTCTGCATTTCATATATTTAATACAATTTCTCATAAAAATGCTATAAAGCTTAATTAACATTTAATTAGGTTTGTGCAATGTTTTGTGTGCTGTCTTTGCTAGTGCAATTGATCTATCTCATTAATAAGCAATGTTAGATTCTAAGAGGTGCCAAACTCTTTATGATACCCATAAGCTGTTATGTGAGTCTTGGAGGTGTAGAACAAAACTTAAGTAAACTGTGTTTTTAAAAGCTTAAATCAAATATTTCTCTCCAGTGTTGAACTGTATTGAGAAAGAAAATGTTTGTACAAGGGGAAGTTTGCAGTACAGAAGACACGTGTTACAGAATATCGGTCGTTTACACAGCACTCAAAGATTAACAACTGACACTATGATAACGGACCAATCGGTCTGTGGCTTAAGTGTTTGATAATGTGTTTGCTGTTGCTATAGGTACTATAGAAAGTGATACTGAATGAGCATCAACATTTGCTTTCAGCTAGGGTAATAGCGCCTGGAACATACTGTAGCTGGGCTATGTGTGAGCGGAAAGAAGCAGTATCCATCACTTAAGTACTGCCTATGTTACTTTGATTCTTCTCTCACACATTATAGCACTTCAAAGACCTTGGCGGCTATTAAGTTGCTTTCCAGAGGGTCAGGTAATATCTCTTTCACTTTTTCCCTGGAGATTCTTTCTATAGAGTAATAATATATCAGCATGAATTTATATTCTGATTACACTGCAGCATATTATATTTGTGGGAGTTTTTTTGGAGAAGTTTGGGCCAAAAAATATTTGTTTGTAACATTCTGATAAATGTTAAATTTGCTAATGTATTCAGTGTTCTACTTGACATTTTTTCTGTCAGCCTCGGGAAAGATGTGTACCAGTATTTTAAAATTTGGCTAGGACAGTTAATTGCATTACCCTCATATCTGTTTTTCTTACTGATTAATTCCACCTTCACAGAATCAGAGGCCTTGCAACTTTGTCTGACTTCAGTGACAGTCTCTTTTTTTAAAAAAAAAAGACTATTTTTATTTAGTTCCTTAACGTTAAGTGCCTATATTTGAAAAATTTTGAGTGATTATGAATACAGCTTCAGAATAGATCGGATAAAGAGATGACACTTTAAAAAGTTATAGGACATGCTTGGGAATAGCACATTCTGTTAGAGCACAAAATTGAGGAAATACATAACTGAGAAAGAATAGTTTAATATTTTCCTTTGTGACTGTCAACTTCAGTCCTGCCTACTCTTCCTTTGCATTTTTAATCAAGATAAAATACTTTGCACTTATGAAAACTGTTTTTTCAAAGTTGTTACCAATTTCAGCACTTGTACAACTCAAAAGTTTAATTTGCAGAAAGTTTGATTTAAAATTTTTGAAAAATCCTATAAACCACACTGCAATATAGACAAACCAAAACCATTGACTGGCTTATGTGGCCTGTCTTGTAAATCTTCTCCCATGTTTTACTGAGTTAATGAAAAGGATAGTTTCTCAGACTTATGGTGCCAGCAGTGAGCCTGAGCATAATTGCCTATTTTGTTCCCTTTTTTCCTGACACATAGTGCTATTGGCTTTTGGCTGAATGTGGAATGTACATTACCAAGCAGTGGTATTTATCTGTCAGTGCTATTATATATTTACAGTATTGTAAATTCAGGTTCATGGATTTTTCCAGACTGGCAAAATATATTAAGGGTATTCCATCCAAAATACATGAGAATGACACTAGGGTATTGTTGAGTGGCCAGATACATCTTGAAAAAGAGACACCAAAGCCTCTTCTTTCTTTCTAGAAAAAAACCCTGGCTGAAAGATTTTCAGCAAAATGCTCTCTGTCTCTGTGTCTTAAGCTCTAATTCTAGGAGATTGCACCTGTGGCTATGAACCTCCTCTAGGAACAGGAGTGACAAAATATACAAGCTGTGACTCTTTGTGATTAGTGGAGGAAAAACCTTGAAGCTCTTGAGATGCCAGATATTTGCTTTAGAGACTTCTCAGTTCAGACATTATGATTAGTGTGCTGTATTAGCTGGCCTTTACCGCTGATTTCCAGTGGTCTGCATGAGATGTTCTGTACTGGGCAGCAGTAGGTGTATTTTTTTAATTGGAATTTATTCATAATGTTTTTTAAATTACTCAGTTATTGCTTTACCAACTGTTCACAGCTTTCGCACAGCACATGCTGATACACCATCCTTGTCTACACAGAAAAGCTGTAATGCTATAAACAGTATAAAGAGTAACACAACTGCAGTTGTATGCATTTGTGTACAGTAAAATCTACATACTACCAATGAAATCAGGGTCTTACTGTGCTAGGCACTGGATGAACAACTTGTTGAACACGATTTCTGTCTCAGCAGCCACAGTCTAAATATGGAGAGGCAAAGTGTGATGAAGGCATAGAAGCATTTTATTTGTCACACCCTCTAGATCCTATTTTTCAGTTTAAGTGACATGGTTGAGAAACATTAAAACATACAGAAACACAAGGATTAAGGTTGCAAAGGAGATTAGGAGATTATCTAATTGGGGAGGTGGAACCTCTTCAGGCAGCTTCTCTATTTTTGTTCTACAGTGCGCGAAGTCGGTTTACCTTAAATCAATAAAGTATCAACTTATGGGTAATACATACACTGGTTTTGTAAGATGAAAGGCATGTTTGATTGAAGAAATTGCTCTTGTGTAAAGAAATCAATTTTGTTGATTTTAATATGGCTAAATTATTGCAATAAATTCTTGTATAGAAGCCTACAAACTGCTGGGCTGGGAAAACTGTGCCTTTCTTTACATTCAGACTTGTGTTCGGATCAGTCTTATGTTGAGATACTTGTGTTTTATTATCCCTATTTCCAGAGAACAAAGATGAAACAACATGTTTGGATGACGTGATCACTGAACTCTCTTTTGAAACCAGTAAATTAAAATTGAAAACAATACATAAATGATCTTAACGTTTTATGTTGCTTTGGAGTGGCAGAGACCTGACTTGAGGTTTGTTTGAAAGTCAAACTCAAATCTCTTTTTTAGAAAGTATGATTATTTTGAGTGCCAAATAGGAAAAAATCCATCAAGAAAAGTCACGAATCACTCCAGAATAAATAGTAGTGAATGTATTTTTCTGGAATGTGGGTTGATTTGGACCTGCCTTATTGCAGAAGTGAATTTAGCAGTACATTCTTTTTGATTTTGCTCCAGTTATGCTATGCAGACATAGATTTGGAGCTGACATATGTCTCAAAGCTGAGTGTGTAAACACAGTAAGTTTATGTTTGCCTTTAAAGACAAACCCAACAAACAATTCTAAAGATGCTGAATTCTTCCACAAGGTTTCTGGATACCTAATTTGGGATTGCAGATGCGGTGGCTAGGTGAATTTGACTCTTACTGATATGCTTAAGAGGAAAATATGTGCTACTTCTGTTGATTGTGCGTAGGGATGGTTGCTAATACTAAGGGGAGTGATATAGCTGTATCCATGTTTATAGTGCTGAAGTTACCTTAACCAACGTAAAGGTAGCAAAACACACAATTTTATTCGCACATCAAAAAGTAAGTGGCTTATTTGTGCAGTTATACCCCTTCAAAAAATATCTTAATGAGCCCCTCCTTGTTGAAGTGAATGTTCAGTGCATTTACTGTTTGTGCCATGGCAATACATGCTTTCTGTTTCTTTGTATTTATCCTACTGCCTTGGTATCACTTGTGTCAGCAGAACATGCAAAATAAATAGTATCCTTAGAAACTGTAAACTAAACATAAGAACACAACTGGTGCCATACAGCTTGTGATTGCATTTAGTGTTCTGAATTGTGATAAAGATCAACTTGTCAAGTCATAGTAGTACAATATTCAGTGACGCAAATTGCCATCCATGAGATTTTACCTGAATGATGAAATAGCACAGAAAAAGTATTTGTTGTTGTGCAAGGAACCAATTATGTTGTAACAATAGAACTATGACTAAAAATAGATCATATAAGAACTATAAGATTGGGCTCTGTTTTTTTGTTTGCATCATTAAATACTTCAAATGAATAAATATTTGTAGAATTTCATTCTCTTTCTACCTAATATGCACATTTTGTGTGGACAGTTCAAACAGATAACTTAGACCACATCAGGCAAAACTTGAGGACATATGGAAGAAATGTCTTCTGATGATTTAAAAGCAGTTGGTAAAATAGAATATATTTCACAAGAAACTGAAGGTGTGCACTGTAGCTTTATTGTAGACACTTAAATTACAGTATAGAATTATTAAAAAAATTATCCTCATAATTCCCTTCCCTATCTGTCCTGCTCTGTGTAATTCTGCCGGCCATAATCCTCCAGATTTCATGAAAGAGATGAGTTTAGTGACATATTTCAGGAATTCTTTTCTGGTCCATTTAATGTGTACATTCTTCACTGTATTGGAGAGTAATGAGTGGTCTGTGCAATGCTTCAGTCTAACTTCAGCTGTGTTGTGCTGGTTTAGTAGAGGGAAAGGGATGACCAAAACAAATGAGAGCAAAAAGTCAAATCAAAGTGAAGTAAATCAGGAAAGAATTAATTACTGTTTTCCATAACAAGACAAAATTTTCAGGTGGTAAATTTGAAAAGAAAAGGTTGGTTTTTTCCCCAAAAACTTGAAATTATGGAAATCTTTGCCTTAAGCTGTCATGGATGCTCCAAAGTATAAACAGACAAATGAAGAAATAAAGAAAAGCTAATGGAGAATATATTAATAGAATCAGAGAATGGTTTGGGTTGGAAAGGACCTTAAAGATCATCTAGTTCCAACCCCTCATCAGCAGCTGTTGAACTTTATGGTCTGTAAGCAACCTCAGACTCAGGATGCCACTTAGTCATGGAATTTGGCAAGTTTGATGAACCAGAGAAAGTATCTGTAGATGCTGTGTTTATGGCCTTCCTCCATAAAACTCTGCCGCTGGCCAATGCCAGAGGTCCTGGCTAAGCTGATGTTTGGTCTGGTTTATCTCCAGAGTTCTTAAGTTCAAAGATTTTTTATTCACAAAGTTTAAAACCTTGCTTTTGCCATCCTGATATAGGAGGACAGTAGCACATAAAATGGGTATTTTAGCTGTGAAGATCCAACTCAGTTATGGTATTTTATCATGCTGACTTAAAGCAGCCTCTCTTTCCTCCACCCCCCACTTTTGTTGCTCACAGATGACCCAACAGGATTATTTTATTCTATCCACATACCCAACGACTCTGTTGCTGAAGGATTTCTGAAGACTATGTCAAGGTAGAGCTGTATAAGGGATACATTCTACCACAAATTGTTAGGGTGAGCTCTTTGAAACTTAACACATTAGCAGCAACCTTTCAGAGTAACGCTCCATGAGAGCAGCACTTTCCGCATGATTTCCGTTCTGTCTGTGCCTCCTCTTCCCCATCGCCAAAGCATACTCTGCTGTGTTTCATGTCATCATTGCTTGTTGTGATACATTACTTTAGTAGGTTGTGAGGTACTTCAGGGTTGGGCCTTATCTTTTTTAATGCCACAAAGATATCATGAATATCTCCTGTGCTTCAGTAAAAACATAGTTATCAGGAGTATAAAAATTACTGGGAAACAATCTAACTGAAAAGACCAAAGACAATGCAACAACACAAGGAAATATTTCCCTCCCACAATTTCTTTACCTACCACCTGCAGCTGAAAACAAGTCTGTAATACAGACTTTTTTCCCAGTGATTTACATTTGCCAAGCAGTAGAAATGTTGTGCTTTTCCTAGATGTTGGATTACGCAGGCCCACTCATCTTAAAAAGAGTTCAGCTTTGAGTTTGTCTTTTTTTTTCCTTTGACAGCTCTCTCTTGCAAAGCAGTATTCTTCTCAGTGCGAGGATGCTTTGGCCCCCTTCTAAATGAGTATCTACTGAGCACCTTTTGTTAGTCTCTTCAATCAGCAAATGTCCTATTGTTACATAGTGATCTGGGTCCCCAGATTCATAGAGTACATTTTGACAAGTTCAGAACAAAACTTGTGTTTTGTTCTAGTAGAAGAGTCAGCATAATATGTTCAACATTATATCTGCACTTTATTCTAAAATATATTTTGAACCCTGGTCTCTGCAGGAAAGTGCTGAGGGCTTAATTCAAACAGTACACTTGACTGCTCAAATCAGGTGCCTAAATTTATCATAAATATAAAAATTTAGAGGAAGAAAAGGTTGAAGCAAGAACTAAGAGCTAAAAAAGGATAATATTACAAAACTTTAGAAATGAAATGTATTTTCTCATTCTGATCAGCTTAAGTTTCAATTAGTTTCTAAAGAATAGTTTTATCAGCCTCTCAGAATCCCCTGAACTGGGGATTCTCTAGTGCACTTTAAGCTTTTAGATAAACACATTTTATAATTTTTGCATTTTTTAAGATATTGCACTTTCAGAGCACCACTCCATGTATTACTTTAGTAAACAGAACATACTCTTCACTCTGTTGTTTTCTCCCACTTAACAACTTCCTGTGTCCAATTTAAGAAACTTGCTTACTCAATTTGTTATATACAGTTAGTCAGATCAGAAATTTAGGTATTTCTCCTTAGTTTTGTGTTTCTGAATGATATTTACTCTGGTTTCTTACAATTTACAAAATTTTGATTTTGAATTTTGAAAATGTTTATTAATTTGCATTTTGGAATTTTTATGAAAATATTTAAGAAATAAATTGTGTAGACCTTCATATATTTCTTAAATCTGTTAACACTTTTTCAAAATTTTTGCTTTTGAAATTTTTCTGCAATTTGAAATTATGCAAATACTGCTGTGGACAAACAGATGGAAGGCATGTTTCACAGGAAGCCTCAACAGAGTAACAGCTAGAGAAGCTTGGGCAGGAGAGAAAGAATATTTTAAGGCTACAGTTAAGAGCTGCTATGTTAGACAACTCGTGCTAAGTTTGATGGTAGCTGAAGGTGTTCAACATTGCACATGATCTGCCTGCCTAACCTTTAGGCTTTGATCTTGTTAATCACTTAAGCATTTGCCTCCCTTTAATTTTGACTTCAGGTGGGCCAGGCTACAAACATAAATCTACCAGATATTTAACTACTTTATTCCATTGGGTCTTTCTGTCAGATGAATTTATAACATATTATAACAGAAGTTGAACTACTCAGATAGTAGGAGCTCTTATATGAACATTGGATGCAGTTCTACATGTTTAGGTCATTTACAACTCTA
This sequence comes from Caprimulgus europaeus, assembly GCA_907165065.1. The sequence continues at coordinate 41,978,962 of OU015525.1, read as the reverse complement.
CATTTATTACCATGTTGTTCTAGAAGACTGAATAGAATTAGTTTGTGAATAAAACCCCAGGTAACTGAAGCTGAAGCAGAGCAAGATAGACATGATACTGGTGAACAGAAGATATTGAGAAGCTCTTGCTCATGATGCAATCTTCTTTGGGTGAAAGATACACATTAATAACCCACCCTTTAACCTTGTAGTTGAGGATTTCTCCTGTATTCCTTACTGATTATAGATTTCTTTTGTCTTGGTGGACTGTTGGTCGTCTGAATGTTGGTCTGTCTGTAGGCATGTGATAAACCTAGACATCATTGCATAGGAAAGTGCCATGGAGTCCCTTAGAGACCTCCTTAGAAGCACCAGGTACTGGGAACATGGCAGCTTGCCTTCTGCTAGCTTCTCATAGAATTTTGAATCAGGTCATCTAAAAAGCACTTGATGGCCTGCACTTAGATCATCTTAAATACAGATTAAAGCAATAACACCTTTCAACTGGAAAAAGGAACTCTCAGGAATTGTGTTGGAAATATAATTTTTTTTAGATTTAGCTCAAATATGTGAATAGAACAACTTCCATCTTTCTCACTTTCCATCTTCTGAGGACAAGGTTTCAATAGAAAAGGCACAGTTTTTCACAAGAAAAAAGCTTGTTTTTCTAGTCCAAAATTTACTAACAATTTGTAGTGTTGCATATAAAATAAAAGCCTGTTTTAAAGATTGACATAAAGCAAGTGCATTTGACTGTATCCTCTAACCTCATTTTTCATCTATTTTGGAGGGAGTAATGAAAGACTATAACTGCCTTTAAAATGCAAGAGTTTGTGCCGCATTCATCATAGTTGAGAAAGGGGTCTGTACTGAGGCCTTGGGGGCTAGAGAACTGGAATATTTCCAGAAGCTTGTGGGCTCTGTGTTTGTGCTATGATGGTCACATGTAGAATCATAAATGTATTTGCAGCTTTACAATATGATTTTCTAAAGTCATCCTCTAAAGTTTAACTACCAACTTAATTTAAACACATGTGAAAAGCATATATTTTTTACTTTTTTACCTGACTTAAAAAACATTATGCACATTCATGTGAAATAAATAAATTGTTGCTTGCATTTATATGTAGTTAAAAATAATGCTTCCAATCACTTCTGAAAATTAAGCTGCTAGGTGTGTATCATACAAATATTAATTCTCTGGAGGCTAACGTTCCTTCACAGATTGGGTCAGAGTGAAAAACATATGAAAAATGTTGAAGGCTGCAAGTGAATACACTGGGAAGTGATTTATCTCAGCAGGGAGGGAGCTAATCTTTTTCCAGTTTTTGTCTGGAAATTGATGGGTTCGTTTCATAGATAAGGCTCTGTCATCAAAAGCAAACTGAAACAGGGCCTTGCAAAAGGCTTATGACTGGGGATGGTATTAGTACTAGCACAGGAGCAAATTTTGTCATCAGTTATAAATATATTATTTGATGAAGTGATATAAATAATTTTATATGACATTTCAAAAGTAGCCCTTTACAGCTGTTCTGTCAATCTGATATTAAAAATATGAGCAAATATAGAATCACAAGTGACTATGAAATAAGACTGATCAGATTTATGCATTTTGAGGTGTATTTTTGCCAGAGGTAGGGGGTGAGATAGAAAATATACATGAGCATCGCATAACATAGAACATTTAGCAATAGAATGTATCCCAGAAATATTACAAACTTTATGCTTTAACTAGTAAGTCTCATTCTTAAAAGTTAACAGAAAGCTCCTGAAACAAAAACAAAGAACTGAAATTTCATTTAGAAAATACCAGGGTAAGATATTTGACAGCTTTTTTTTTTTTTTGAGTATTTCATGTCCTGAAATGCAGTGAACAATGCATTTCCTCTGAACTGTTTTGCTTTAGACAACTTTGAACTCAAATTATGTGGCCTAAGGTCAGAAATCCTTGGTCACACTATTAGTTCCATTTACTTGAGTGGGATTACTCGGCCGAAGCATACAGTTTGCGTTAGTTTGCAGATCAGTTATCTGAAATCAAGGGAAATATTGCTATGACTAAAGACTTACTATTATAAGAGTGAGGATTTTAGATCTGAATCCTTTGAACATAATTAAATGAAAAAGTACTTTCAGCCTTATTTGTCTTTTATCTACATCTGCTGCTACCAGGCATTGTGTTTTAAAAAGGAATATTTCTGATGCAGTAATTCTCATGAAACACCTTGGCTGTTGGCTAGATGACTTGCACAAGCAAGGAACTGCAGTTTCTGAATTCAGGGATCTGTGTTTCTCCTGGGGGACTGCAGTGGGTTAGCCTCAGCTAAGGGCCAACTGCCCACCTAGCCACTCACTCACTCACTCACTCACTCACTCACTCACTCACTCACTCACTCACTCACTCACTCACTCCCCTCCTCAAGGGAGTAGGGGTAAAAAATAGTATGAGAAAGCTGATGGGTCAAGATAAAGTCAGAGAAGTTGCATATCAGTTTCTGTTGTGGGTAAAACAGTCCTGACTTGGAGAAAATACATTTAATTTATTGTTGATGAAAATAGATTTAAGTAGCAAGAAACAAAGATAAACAGTAAAATATCATCTTTCCTCTTCCAGGCTCAAGTTTACTCCTTCACTCCAGACTCCTCCACCTACTCCCCAAGCAGTGCAGTGAGGGATGGAGGAGGTACAGACAGTCCATAACAGGTCCTATCAACCTCTCCTTCCATCTGATACTTTTCCTCTGCTCCAGGATGGGTTCTTCTGTGACCTGCAGTCCTAAAGGAAAAAAAAATTCTGTGGCATGAGGTCTCCGCAGGCCACAGTTCAGATCTCTGCTGCAGTGTGATCTCTTCCAGGGGCTTCAATGGAGTCTGTGCTCCAGCGCCTGGAGTGCCTCCTCCCCTCCTTCTCTTGCCTTGGTGCTCATATTATTGCTTCTCACCCTCTTTTTTTTCCTTCCTCCCCTACCTGTCCAGCATTTTCTCCCTTTCTTAAATACGCTATCATTACAGATGTGCCACACACAGCTGATGGGCTCAGTTGTGTCCTGCATGGGGCAGCCTCAGCCTCCTCCCACTCCTCCCTGTATCCCCTCCTGCTACCAAAACCCTGACACCAACACCCAGTGCATGAGCTTGTCTGTCTGCAACCTTGACAATGGTGCTTTTGAAAATAAGTCAGAGAATATACCTTTGTTGTATGCCATAAAAGACAGCATAGTTTAAGACTAGTAGGAAGTAAGAAATCTTTGAACTTGGCAGCATATAAAAGCTCTTCCATTATCTAGTAACAGGGAGATCTCCCTTTTTCTCTTCCAAAGAGATTTCCAAAATTTCTCACTTGGTCTTCAAAGTTTATAGATACTTATTCAAAAATAGGATGACCTTGCAGACCCTCAGTTTTCAGAAAGCATACTCTAAGTAAGCAGAATAAACTCTGGGATGTGGCTGGCATACAAACATACCATCACTACAGGTATTTCTGACTACTGCATGGAGCAGGCAGATCTATATTTGTGCAGACATTTAGGCTCAACCCACATGTGACTGTTCTTCTGAATAAGGAAGGACTTATGCACATATTTAATTAATTTGCTAAACTGATAGTAAGTATACTTAATGGCATCTTCATTTCCTTAATGTAAGTTTCATGGTGTTGCAATATGATCTAAATTTAGTTATTGCTAGGAAATTCAGCACAAATTAATATATGTCTGTGTCTCGGTGAACATGCTTCCCTCTTTCAATGGCTACTTTCAATACTACTTCTCTCTCTCACAATACGTATGTGTATATATTTATTAAAAACATTTAATATATAAAATAAAATAAATGGTTTATGATACAGCAGATTGTGAGAATGTAAGTTTTTTTAAAACCAGTATGCAGGTAAGGTCTGGAAAAGCAACAAAGCCAAACTTCAGATGACTGTGAGAAGGATTTTGTAACTAAGCTGCATTCACAACAGCTTGGTCTCCCAGAGAAAGCGAGGAATCCATTGTGAGGTTCACCTGGAAACAGTCTAAACAAAATTATCTAGATTGTCCTGTAAGGAATAATTGTGATGTGCATCAGTCTCAGGAATAATGCTTTTCACTTCTAACTTGCAGGAATATGCTTCCTGATGTACATTTTCATGCCACGATATGTGTGTGTGTGCATGCACATATGTGGAGGGTCCTTGGGTACAGTTCTTGTTTAGCACATTAGTTTGCCAAGCTGGTAGAAATGGTTCTCACAAATAAAAACCAGCCTATTTTGAATCAGATCCTTTTGTAGAGTACAGACATGTTGCTAATAATTAATACTCCCTCATTTTATCTTCCTGCCTCTGGAGCTATTTTAATTTACATCTTTTTAGGGAGCTTCTTTTCCAGTTGCAAACAATTTTTTTGTTATTTATTGCAGTATAAACAAATTCAAATATGTTAGAAATTATCTCTTAATTTAAATTTTTACTTTGAGAAAAGTCTATGGAAACTTGTAATTTGAGTATCAATGGCATTAAAAGGAAGGAAATATCTAAATGAAACTTTTCTTTTTAGCCCTGAAATGGGGCCACACAAAAATTACTTTTCACCCTCGTTTCCTACAGTGTTTCTGAAGGGAGAGAAAAGTTAAGGATTAGTATCCAGAAAACATTCTGAAAAAAGTCTACTACATTTGCTTTTTCTCTGTAGTTCAAAAAGGCAAAAGAGTAATTCAGTTTAGTTTGAGGTTATACATCTTACAAAAATGATGCAATGACTACAGTATCCTCTGATAGCATCACAAGTGGATGTACAACATGGCATAGCACCTGCTGTGTTTTTCAAGGAGCAAGTCTAATTCCCAAAAGCAAAAATAGACCAAAAATAGCAGTAAACCAATAAGAGAGTTTAATTGCTTAAAGACAGTTTGTATGACTAGATCATAGTATGTCACTTCTTTTTACATCAGTCTCTTCTAAGTAAAGAGACATCCTTCAGTATCTGAGTATTTCCCTGTGGCAGTCTGCTAAGAAAAACATGAGAGTAGATCTATCTGACCTCACTCTTTCCGCTAGCTGTTCCCTGTGATTTATTTGAAGTCACAAGGATTGCTTATCTGCTGAGATAGAGCAGCAGAGCCCGCGCCTTCCCGCTTGCTCTGTGCGGTGGCTCTATTGTTCTGTCATGGCTCCTGAGAGATTGCTGCAGATTGACCTTGGCTGGTGACCTTATCAGGGGTGATTTTGCAAATAGGGGTTTATTTCAGTAACATTCAAATGATTTTTTGCAAGTTGTCTTTTTTTTTTTTTTTTAAAACACATTCAAAGTGAAAGCCACGAGGTTTATGATTCCAAGTAGAGGTTTCTCTGCAGGGGGGGTTGTATTTTTGTGTTATTTTTTCATTCTCTAAGGCCTTATGCCGTCTTCTGCATCCCTGAAGACAGAGATGGCTATACCTGAAAAAAGAAGGAGTCTACTGCTGCCTTTCATATAAAAGTGTAACTACATAAATGTGCATTTGGAGTCTTATGGAAGCATAGACAATGTTGATTATAAAGCATAACTTTTTTGCCAGCATAATACAAACCTGTATGTTATCATCGTCACAAGGTTCCAAGGTGTTCATCTGAATATATCTCCAATTTAACATCCTTTAGACAATGTTAGATCTATATAAGAATACTACTTTCCTTCATTATGATCTGAAAATCTGAGCATTTTTTCTTAATTAGTGTTTGAAGTTGTCAAGAAGTTAAGGGGCAATAACATAAAATATTAACTCATTCAAAGTTGCCAATTTTTAATTAGAAATCAGTTGAAAATAGATATTGTTCAATATTCAGTATGATGAAGATAAGAGCATGAATGCGTTTCACAGAATAGCACAATATGATGCAGTGGTATCCTGAAGGGGAGTGGAGCATCTGAACATTCCTCTTTTCCAGATGCAGTTGCATTCCCCAGGCACTTTACAGCGAGTATGAGCTAAATGCTTGGTACAGGCATCGCTGATGCAGTGTGGCAGTCCTCCTCACCTGGGAAATAAAACAGAATGAGTAGAAACACATTTGGTTAAAATTTCTAGGTCTGCTCATGCTGTATTAGGCAAGAGGAAAGAGGAGCATGGGTGGTTGGCTGCAGAGCTGAAGTGAGATGAATAGAATGTGGAAAAGCAGAAAGACAGTGTATATTTTCAAACTGTAAAATAAGTAAAAGTACAAATTTAAATGCTTCAATATTATGGAAAACAATAACTTTTCATTTGGTTCAAGATTAATTATAAATTTTTTACCCTATGTTTATGAATTTTCTGAGATTTTGACACCCTGGCAAAATTTATAGAGGGAAAGTGTCAAAAACTAACAGCTGATGGGACAGAAAAGGAGTTTTTTGTTTGTCTCAGGGGAAGGATAGTAGTAGTAACAGAGAGGAAGCTTGAAAATGCATCACCTTTCAGCTGTAATAGAGCAACAGAAACAGAAACATTATAAAACTGTATTGACGACCAGGCCTTTACACCACTGACCTCTCCTTAGTTTTTAATGGTAGGTGATATGTTGTCTTCTAAGTCAACTCATCTGCTCTCTTTTGGCTTTGTGATGTTATTTCACTGGACAATGATCACAGGGAACACTCTGGTCATCAGTCTGACCAAGAAGGGAAATTAACAGATCATTTCCATTACAAATTATATGTACTGGATTGTATATGTGCCAAGCACAAAGTAAATGATTTGACTAAAGGAACTTAAGAGGTAGAAAATAATATTAATTGGTCACTTATTCTATTGCTTTGCCAACACATGCTTTCTTTTTTCTTAAAAAATATAAAATTTTAATATTTTATCTGGTTTAATTGCAGTGCCTCGCATAATGAAACTTTAAAGTACTCTATTGATAGAACTGCTTGAAGGTAGCAGTGATACTTTTTATTGTTCTGTCTGTGGTCATGTATTTAACTCATGGACTTCCTACTTACAGATATTTTTATGGCTTTTGGTAATTTAATTATAACTTGGTTAAAAATTAATAACATCAATACAAAAAATATTTGTATTAAAAAGAAATACATCATCTTGCTATTGAAAGTTTAATTTAAATGAAGTAGTACAATTTTGTTCATGTATAATTTTTAATCAGTATTACTATCTGTAGAAAACTTTATATTGACAACGTCTGTGGCTTCATTTAGACAGAGGAAAAGACTGATAGATGGAAATTTGGTGATGATAACATCTAGTATGGTTTGATAATTTTTGAAGGAGGTGGACATTGTCTTTCTATTTTTTATTGAACATATGTCCAAAAACCTTTATCCATCTAAAGTAACTTCTTAGTACTATGTGATATTAGAAGCTGGCACTATGCCAAAAACACAATGCAGAAGTACAGGCTGGATGTCTTCATAGAAAAAAAAAAAAAAGTTATCTAATTGGCTCAAAATTCAATATATGTATAAAATCAGTCTTTTGGTAAAATACTGGCACTGCATGTGAGAGAGTTTAGAGAAGTGTACTTTCTAAATCAAAATAAAATGAAAGGTGAACAGGTCTGGGAATATACAATCAGGACACTGGAAAATGACTATACAAAGGATATTAAAGCAACTGAAGATATCTGAGTAGAGTTTGTGTGTGTGTGTCTATGTGTATCTATATATACTTAATTAGATATAAACATGCATGTGCAGAAATGTCTACTTATATTTGTATATAAATATAAGGGAGAATAAATGCAGAAAGGGAAACTCAAGTATCTTGGAGAGCTACAGCGATAGAAGTTGTGACTGTCTTCAGGTTTAAAACTCAGTGTGGGAATCCTGGGTTGATTTTAGCAACGTACATTCAATTCCATTTTTTACATTTAGTACTTGATGTATGATGGTCAAATACCTGTATTTTCTCAGATCTTCTTGCTTGCACCTACAGCTAACACAAGTGAGTAAGCTGGACTCATACTGGGGATTCAGGCACACTGATATCATACTGGAGGTGGTCGGCTTGTTTTCTCTGGGTATCCTCAGGTGTGAGTTAGATAACTTGGCTCCTGAATCCTGAGCAGATGCAGAGCCTTTCGATCAGGGTCCATATTTGATACTATTTCCATGTCTGTCAAAGGAATGCATACCTAAACCTGGGCTTAACGTTAGATGTGTCTTGCTACTGGGCATTTGTAGCTATGAAGTCTATTGTGGAATTAGATGTTGTATGCAGGTCAGTCTTACACAAAACTTCGATAGGAGGAGGAGCATCGAGCTAGTTCACTGTCTAAAGAAAGCTAAGACACATGGACTGAAGTCTTTGCTCTAAATCAGGCAGTGAACTGAATGGTAAGAAAGTTCTTTAATGAATGGAGGACAGCAACAGCTTTCCTCCAGGGCTGTAAGACGGAACTGTCAGGTTTCTTCGAGCAAGATGAGCAAAGTAGTGACGAGCTGTGCATTGCACCAAAGCTAAGACCTTAAGTAGCTTAGTGTTGTCAGAGCTGGAATGGTTGTACACGTGCCTAGCAGCAAAGCTGTACTGTTAACAGTTTTTAAGAGTCTCAGGAGCCTGGACATCTACAAGAGTAGGCAGCAGATCAGGGCAAGTGTTTGAGGATGTAAATTTTGATCAAAGACTTTAAAGTGTTTGTAGGAGGCAAAGCTGCATAATACGTCTAAGCCCTGCCTTTTTCCTTTCTTGGCCTCAATTTGTGAACTCTCTCTAAAAACACCCTCTGAACTCCATCAAAGAAATAACACCAGATCCCAGCAAAGGATTGGATTTTATTATGTCCTCCAGGAGGAACCAAAAGATCTGTCTGTCATAGTCACTTATGCTCCTAGAGCTTCATGAGATTCCTTTAGCTGATGCTTTGCAATGTTTCTATGAAATAGGGAAGTTGGCAAGATCATCAAACAGAATTTCAGACAGACAAACTGAGGTACATGGGGTTAAATTTCAAGATAAACTGATAACAGCTTGGCCAGGGAACTCATGTGCTGCCTGCTTAGTCTTTTTCTTTGATCATGCTCTTTGGGAGATGCAAAGAATTGTCGTTATAAATTAACAGATTGGTAAGAAGTACAAGGAAGTTAAAAGAGTATAAAAGAAGAACGTGTGACAACCCTAGCTGTCTTAATGAGTGAAATTTTCAGTAAAACATTAAGGTCCACATAGGAGTTTTCTAACCAACACAGGAAAAAGTCAATCTTTAATAAGCTGACAGCACCAATTAGATCTGCAGTTAGCTGTAACATAGCTGGTTTTTACAAATCATTATGTGTTAAGGTCAGTATAGGTGGCTGCATTATTAATTTAGGAAAAGGACTGGGAGAGTCAGGAAGGCAAATATTCAAAGGAGAAAATAAATTTTTGAAATGTTGTAGGAGAAGAGAACTAGGGATAGGTGAAAATTTCTGTAAGCATTCACATATCACTGCAGTGAATTATGTAGATGTAATACAAAAAAGCAAAAGATAGTCTAGAGTGGCTCTTTTTTAAGATGCCTTTACTCAGAAAAAACAAAAGTACTGCTGGCTCTTCCCTTCAGCTAGTAAACTATCTTACAGAACAGAGGGTAAGCGTAGATGGTTAAATAAACCTGGGGCGAGAAAATAAGGAAAACTAAGCTGAGAATGATTATGCATTTAACTCTGAGACAAGCCATACACTCCAGAATTAAATTTTAACCCACTTAAAGATGATGGATCAATTTGTACTTCTGCCAGGCCAGAAATGTCCTATAGGAAGCTTTCTTCTGAACATGAATGGGTGAATAGGTGTTCATATTTGAGTTAAATTTAGTGGTGGTCAAAAACCAGAACAGCTCAAACAGGAGTGTTTCAGTCCATCTAACAATCCAGGTAGAGCTCTCTTAAAAGTAGGGCTCTGGTATTGTTTTGTTTTCCTCCTCCGAGGCATACTTTTTCTATTTTCTCATTCTCCATCCCCAGCTGTTGGTTATCAAATCTATGTCAGAGAATTTAATGAATAAAAGTCTGTGGGGACTAACTTGATAAGAAGTTCATGTATATCAAACACTAAAATGCTGTTGTAATGCAACAGCTCAAAATCTTATCAGTAGTAACATATTAATAGTGGCACATTTTTTGGAAGGCTTTACTGGAAAGGATGTAAACAGGCTGGGCACACTGAAGGGAACTTGACCCAGGCCCCTGCTTCTAATGTGATAATTTCCTTTTTAGCTTGATAGCAGCTTCCTAGTTCAATACCTCACTGAGCAGTCCAATTAAAAAAAAAGCAGAGCTATAAGAGGTTGAAGGGACTTGGAAATATAAAGCAAGTATCAGCATTTTTGGGGGGCATGAGGTCAACAGTAATAGTTTAACTGCTGTAGCAACTGCCCATTTTAAAGAAGTGACTCAGACTTCAATGATAAAAATACTCAAGTGTTACTTGCTGTTTCATATGGCTCCCACCTAAACAAAGGGTGTCATTCAAGGGCCAAAGGTTTGCCAGGCAGGGAGGGCCGCATCACACGTGGTTCTGACCCTGCTCTGACTCAGGATAATGCTGTAGAAAAGGCTGCTTATGTTTCTCAACCTGGGATGCTGGTTATCTGCTAAGGAAAAAAGAATATATCAGCAAACACGATAATGTAATTGCTAATATATATTTTTTTTCCTGGGCATCAGTTTCCTGGATACGATGCTGATCTTGAGAAACACTGAAGACTTGTAGAATGAGGTGGAAAATGTTGGGTTATATTTAGGTACCTGTAGCATTTAATCAGTTCAGTTACTAAAGCAAGTCCATGGAAAAGGAGGAGTAATTAATCAAAATCAGAAAGAGTAATGACAAAAATACTTTTTACAATTATTTTTGTGCTGTATTTTTCTGGGGTGATATAAAGAATTTGAGAGTTGATTAGAAACTTTCTCTTGACTTTGAAAACTTCCACTTGAGCTTTGGTTCAGCCCAGGGACTGCAGGCCAAGTATTTGTTTAGGGTGCTCTACCTCGGCCTTTTGCTATATAGAATGGTGTTGCAAGAGAAGTGCAGGCACTGGACCTTAAACTGGTCATCTCTATGCCGCTGTCTTCCTAGAGGACACCCTTTGGAATCGAAAGGAGAACTGCCACTGATGCTAAAGTAGATTCTTTGTACTTACATGTCACTGTATCACAGAGTCTGTCTTTTCTCTTTTTTCAATGATAGACAAGAAATGGTTAGTGACTACTTCACAATTATATGGTCATAACTTCAGTTACGGATCAGTCAATAACCCTTACAGAAAAATAGGATCAAGAGGGATACTGAGTACAGGTTAAATGTAATGTTCAAAATCAGAACTGAAGGTGTTCTGGAGGTATGTAATTTAAAAGTGAGAATGACAGCAAGCCAGAAAACTGTAATCCTGCTTGCAATTACAGTTTTAATCACTGCTATGTTTTCTTATGTGGCCTGATTTTGCCTTCTTAAATTTTCTGGACTAGTTTTATATTCTCCAATTTTTATTTGCAAATGGATTATACAAAAAGAACTGTTCTCCAAATATTAAGTACAAACTCTTATCACATAATTTTAGTAGTTCAGTGGATGTCAGCCAAGCTGCCCACATGAATGGATGAAAAGTGTTTTTGTGTCGATATTGACTGCTATAGGACTGTGCTAATTTTTTATGGCTTGTTAGAGTTAAGTTTGAATTAAACATAATTTTTATTGATGTTCTTTTTACTATAAAATTGAAAATTTCTTCTATCTTTTCGGCATATTTGGAGTGTTTGTAGTAAAAAAAAGGAATGCAGTGCAGTTTTTAAGTTACATATGTCTGGACAGAAGCTTTGTAAGCCTTTTGAAGTCTTAGAGAATTAAGGAGCATTCACACCTCCAAATGGTGACACTTGTTTATCATCTTCACCAGGTCCCAGAAGTATTATCTCCTGGGTCTCAAATTCTAGTGGTACGTGAAAGCTACTGGTGGATTAGCTGGTTATTGAAAGTGGTTTTGCATGCACTGGAAAGCTAATGAGGGTAGCAGTGATAATTTAAATCCTGCACTTAAAAGAAAACCAACTCTATAAAAATTCTTCTATAAGTGGTTAAGTTGTAAAATATCAGAATAACACAGAATTTGCACTTGTTCATTGTCTGAACAAGTGCAAACAACAGAATACTGACTGGAATATAAGCAGTCCATTAGCTAAAATATATTAAGGACCTAAATAATCATATTAATATGATATTTAAGAAAGCAATGTTTATAGCAAAATATCTGTGCAAGATTATCTTTTAATGTTTGTGCCTATGCATCTTGTGACAGCGAAACTGAAGTCGTATTTTAAAACTTCTATGAACGTTTAATTCTCTGCTGAGGAATATAGTTAAAAAGTCATTATGGCATGCAGTGGTAGTGTCTGCTGAGTTGTGTTTTTATTACTGTTCTACACAGCTAGTTTTGAGAGCTTGCTCTAATCCTGATTAAGCAAAGAATATCCAAATCAGATTATGCATCTGGTAGCAATTAGATGGAAGAGTTTCCATCTGGGGACATAGCATTTCCACTGGAAAAAGAAAAAAAAACCAACCAAACCACATTCTGTGGTACAATTAAGCTACAGTTAGACATAATCCTCCCATCTCTTCATAAACTGTGTTCATATGCATTTATAATAATTGGATTTCCCTTTTCCCAACATGTTGAACGCTTCATGGATGATGAAACTCCTTCAGACTGTCATATTTTATTGAGTGTTGTGAAATAAATGGAGCAATTATTTTCATTGTTATATCTGAATAGGGGAAATATGGGAGAATCTTTAGCACAAAGAGGATCATGTTGACCAAATGATTGAACAATAGCAAGAATTAATACCAGGAGACAGTTAATAAATAGTCTCAGAGTGGTAGAAGCTCCATTTTAACATATTTAAGATTTATATCACTAAAGAATTCAGTTTGGAGGATAACCCTACACTGATAAGAAGATAGATTGGATCAACTACTTTACCCACCCACATTTTTATTTTATGTGGTTCTATGAGTCTCGAGAGAACTAAGCAAACAGAAAATTATATAAATGAAATATTTAAAAGGCAAATAAAGTTTTAGAATAATGTAAGAGGACTTGCTGAATGAGATGTTAGACACTCTGCTCTGACAATGGCTACCTGAGGTGAACCTGGTCTGGTGATTAACATTAGCTGAGATTAAACAAATGGATTATGATGTTTTTTCTAGCTGAGCACACTTGGAATAAGATTAAGGAAGTTCATTTCATACGACATAGGCAATCAAACATACAATTTCTAAACCTCTGAAAACATGCTAACTATTCTTTTATTTACATAGGATGTGACTGTGGGTGAGTACAATTAAATTATATGCAATGCTTGCCAGCTATATAGCATTAGACATATCCTTATATGTTTAAAACAAAGCATTCCACTTAATGTCTTTATAAAATTTGGCAGCTTTGTGCATAAACTTTGAATGAGTGGTTTTGTTTATGAGAAAGCAGGCAAAGGTCTTAAATTCTGAATTCTGTTTGATTTTCTTGAAGAATAAAATTCTTAACATTGTAATTGCCAAAATAGACATTCTGCATCATTTAATATCAGCTATTTCTTTATTTTAGAATAAAATCATTTAAGTTTGAAAATCAGTACTATTTTTAAGATGAAATGAAGCTATTACAGTGTGATCACCTGTAGTATGAAATAATATCTTCTACAATATGTTGATTATTAATTTGCTGAAGTGTTTGCTATGTGTAACATGCAATTATAAAGTATCTGAGAGATGCATAAGCAATTTCCACTATTAAAATTAACACTAGAAAGTGTTCATACACGGTGTGCTATGCAACTATCGGTTCTCTGCCAAAACTATGTGTTTTATCATTCATTTTGTTTTGCTAAGGAAAATTTATTTTTCTTAATTACTTTTGTGAATTTAAATTATTTAATGTTTAGAATGAAAATTGTCTTTTTTCTTTATACATGTTTTCTCTCTTTGTTTGTGTCAAAAGAGATGAGCAACTCCAGCTCTCAGTGATTTCAGTTGAAGTGGAGCTCCTCTCTACCACAGAAATTAAGCAATTTCACTAGCCATGGTGGACTGGGTTGTATAAGTTGTTGCAGCCAAGCTTGAACATTTTTTCCTGCTTATTTATTAATTAAATACTTACAGGGTTTGTTTGTTTGCTTGTTTTATTTTTTTTAAATTAAATTTTAAAGGGAATTGTTGTTACCTAAATCAATTTTTGTGAACATCATTCTAGTGCAGACCTGTTTGGTTATTTTTCAGTTTTAGCACTTAGAATGAGTACAAATTACTGCATAAATAATGTATTAAAAGTAGACATTTCTTCCATGCTGGAGCTGGCTCCTGGCAGGACCTGTGGTCCTGTGGAGAGAGAGGAGCCCACACTGAAGCAGGTTTGCTGGCAGGACTTGTGACCCCATGGGGGACCCGTGCTGGAGCAGTCTGACCCTGAAGGACTGCACCCCATGGAAAGGACCCAGGCTGGAGCAGTTTGTGAAGAACTGTAGTCTGTGGGAAGGACTCATATTGGAGGAGTTTGTGGAGGACTGTCTCCAGTGAGAGGGACCATGGAAGGAGCATCAGGGACAATGTATGATGAACTGACCACAACCCCAATTCCTCATCCTCCTGTGCTGCTGGCAGGGAGTAGGTAGAGAAAATTTGGAACAAAGTTAAGCCCAGGAAGAAGAGAGGGGTGGGAAGAAGGTGTTTTAGGATTTAGTTTTTATTTCTGATTACCCTACTCTGATTTTATTGGCAATAACCTAAACTGATTTCCCCAAATCAAGTCTGTTTTGCCCGTGACGGTAACTGGTGAGTGATCTCTCCCTGTCCTTGTCTTTATCTATGAACCTGTTGTTGTATTTTCTCTCCCTTGTCCAGCTGAGGAGGAGAATGATAGGGTGGCTGTGGTGGGTACCTGCCCTCCAGCCAGGGTCAGTCCACCACAATTTAGTAGTGAAATAGTGAAAACATCTTTTTCCATAGCTTTGTTAAGTAGCCAGAGAGATTGTTCCATTAGTCAGTATGGCAGCTACATCAAGGTGACATTGTCAAAGAATTAAATTGATATTGTTTTGGTGACAAACATATTCCCTGAGACTGCTATACAACTTTTCAGTAAAACTCTACTAAAACTACTTCCTTGAGGTCAATTAGTTGACTAGCCATTTCTATCCTGTGTTCCAGTCAAAGCAAAACAATCATTAAGATTAAGCAATTTTATTCATTTAAAGGGTTGTCATTACAATATCTGTATGTAGATTGGATTAAAATAGAAAAATTGTAGCAAGAGTGCTCTATTTTCAAGCATGAAGACTATCAATACAGTCGTCAGAAATAATCTGTTGTTTAAAAGATTGATATTTAAATGTTTCTGTTTAAAGGCTACTTCTACTGAAGAATTCTGCTGATTTTTTTGTATCTTTATAAAGGATTTACAGACATTTCTCTTACTAAAAAAAGTCTTATTTGATCATTAGCTTTTTCTTCAGTATAAATGCAAATATTATAGTGGTTTATGTATAGTGAAATGTGAAACTTTCAAAAAAAAAGCACGTGATCGGTTAATTTATGATGCAACTTAAGTCTAAGACATGCTTTGGCCCTCATTCTGGTATAGTTTACAGTGTAATAAATCAGGAGCTTTTTCTCTGACTCCAATGGATTTCCTCTGGTATAAAATTAGTATATGAGATCAGAATGAATTGTATTGTCTTTCAGTTTTGTTATTTTGGACTGAATATGACTCATGCCTAGGCACAAATTGCTCCTGCCTAGTAAGGATTTTTCTAGTATCTTAAATATGAGATATTGTTATTAATTTCATCCTCAAGAAGGAAAAAATCTGATTATTCTGTACTGATAAAGTACTTTCCTCTAAGGAAAGATTTCTTGTACCAAAATGGTAAGAGATTCAAAATTGCATTGGAGCTATGCTAACCTAATCCAAAAGTACTGGAGTCTCTGTGGAATTTAGAGATAACAGCTTGGATCCATTTAGATCCAATGGGTTTTGGCACAACTTAACTGTTGCTGGTTTCTTATAAATTCTCTTTCTGGACCTTTTGAAATGAAGACTGTATTATTACTAGTCATAAGAAAAGTTTTATATTCATCTCCTCTTTCTTCTAGATTGATGTCAAAATGAGTGAAACACCTTCAACTAGTTACTCAGTGAATCAGCCAAACTCCTCCGAGAGCGAACAGAGTTTATCCACACGCCATTTAAATGTTACTGAACCTGTTGTGGCAAAAAGGATCTGTTTCTATAAAAGTGGAGATCCTCAGTTCAATGGGATCAAAATGGTCATTAATAACCGGTCTTACAAAACGTTTGATGCCTTGCTGGACAGTTTATCCAAACGGGTCCCATTACCTTTTGGAGTAAGGAATATTAGTACACCAAAAGGGAGACACAGCATCACCAATTTGGAGGATCTTGAAGATGGAAAATCTTATATTTGCTCCCATCAGAGGAAGATGAAGCCCATCAACCTGGAACAGGCTAGCAAAAGGCCACTGCCCTGGCAGATCAGTAGGCCTATCAGCACTCGTCATCGAGCTGTGCAATCAGTAAGGGAGAATGAAGACGGACTTGGCCATCAAGAGAGCAAAACAACAACTCCCAAAAAGATGCTTGTTTTCAGAAATGGGGATGTAAGACTCAGGCGCACCATGGTTCTGGGGAAGAAAAACACTCAAACCTTTGAGGCCTTTCTGGATTATATCAGTGAGTTAATGCAATTTCCAGTTGTGAAGCTATATACCACTGATGGCAGAAAGGTGAGAATAAAGATGAGCACTGGCAATTTTTCTGTGATTGCTTCTAGATTATTTTTAATTAAAAAGGTTACTTTATCAATTATGAGCTTGGGACACTAGCTTGGTGTAAGATCTGATGTGCTGCATTTCAACTGTTTCCTTTCTGTGCCTTTTCCCCTTCAGAAAGGCTACTAGCTTGGAGGAAATATACTGGAATCTTGCAGTCAGAGAGAAGCAAGTGAGGACATTTTATTTTAAGTCATAATGAAAAAACAATTTTCTTTCAGGCTTCTTTCAGGCATGCTGTCAATTATGTATTTTTACTCATTTACACGGAAACTTCTTTTAGTCTTAATGCTATTTATCTTTGATTTTTAATGTTTTAAAAATACGTTAAGTAGCGTCTAATAGTCACATGTATTTTATCATTACACAAATATAGAGTAATTTGCCATTAATGACTTAGAACTATGACACCCGAATGTCATAGTTTTCAAAACATGGACTGAGTTCTGTACATCTAAACCCAGATGATACAGCACTAATAATCCTGATTTTCTTCTCACTTACTGTTTTTTATAATTTTATCTCAGTGTTTTATTTGCCTGTTGTTCAACCACAGAAAAGCACTAGTGATTGTATCTAACAGGTATCTAGAAAAAGAATTCCATGCAGAGCTCCAAGAGTTCAAAGGAAAACTTTTGTTTACCCTCCATTTGGTGAAATGCTGCATTAGATTGTGAAACTGTCCATGTCACCTATAAGGCAGTGAAATGCAATTTGTAAGCCTTATGTTGCAATATGTTTTGGAACATAAACTCAAAACCGTTAGACAAGGCTCTGAGCACCTTGATCCAGTCAGGCCTGCTTTGAGCAGAGAGTTAGACTGCACGGCCTCCAGAGGTCTTTTCCAATGTATTTTGTTCTGTGATTCTGTCCTATTCCTCCGTGGCCATACAAGTTGAGTACTTTTGGTATATTCTGATTTCCCTTTTCTTCCTACAAATACGTGTTCATACGCATACCTACCTCAGAATGCATCTTTTTATTTCATGGCTATGAACAGTCACTGTGCAACGCTGAAACAAAATTACATATGCAAACACTTAAATGATAAGAAAATTTCGAGCTAGATCCAAGTTGCTTCTTGAAGTCTTTTTCTAATGTATTAATATAGCAAGACATATCCTCACAGAGATAGGAATTGCCTTATAGGAACTGAAAAATTAATTCCATGCTGTGATACATATTTAATAGCCTCCTGCAAACTAATGTAGAGGCTAAGAAGTGAAGATATTAAAGCATGAAAGGGATAAATCTCTTACATTATTTTTTTGTGGTTACTAAGGCAGAGAATTTAATGTTACTTTTTCTTCCAGGTTCCTAATCTTCAAGCCCTGATATTGTGCTCTGGAGCTGTAGTTGCAGCAGGGAGAGAGCCTTTTAAACCGAGGAATTATGATTCTCTTGGGTATTCACGGCCTGCTAAATTGCTTGGAATTGCAAATCGTGTGTACCCAAAAGCAAATGCCAAGTCAGAAAGCGAAAATAGTAAGTTCTTTGAATTAATTTGTATTTTATTAATTGGTTTATCACCCTCAGCATAAGACATAAACCATGACAATCTTACTAGGATCAAGGATATTTTAAAAGGTCAGTTGAAACTGTTTATACCTGCTCTGATTCCTCTATAAGCATAAGATCAAAGTGTTAATGTTCTTTTTAAAATGTAAGTTTCTGCTACATACTCAGCAAGTACTCATACTTTCTTTCAAACAGACTTATTTAGAACATGCATGCAAATCTATAAGCGTATTTTATTTTAATGCACTTGATTGCCATTGTTATTATTTTTTTGATGTCACAGTTAATAACAGCAGTGGTAAAAGAGAAACTACAGGCTATTTCAGGCTCTTAACTGACTGAATTTCTTGAACAAAATTTTGTGCAGTTTTCAGAATTTACCTTAACAAGTGGAGGTTTGACTTGTCTTTGTAACAATTTTCACTTTTTCCCATGTCCCATGCTCCACATAAACAGGAAAAACGTTATAGCGCTCATCCACTCATAAATTCATCATGTTTTTGAAGCTGCTTTTGTCTAAACAGAGTGCCATCCTTTCCTATATTTTCATGGCATTGATATATGTTTTTTGAGACATTTGGGAGAAGATACACAAATATATACTTTCCCTTTGATTACTCATGGAGTTGTGCAACTGACAAGGTCAGTAAGAGTGTGAAGTGGCCAGTGTATGATCAAGAATATGAGGAACTGTTGGAGAGAAGCCAGCCTAGCTGAATAGCCTGAGGTTGAGGGGAACAAAATGATGTGGTACCAGAGATTTAGGTCATGCAGGAATTCTCTGCATTAGAGCAGACATTCTGTCTAGGGAGAAACTTGTTTAATCCAGAAGTACCTTGTACTCCTGATACAGCTGCATGTAGTACTGGAGAGTCCAGGGAAACCGTAATTGTCTCTGTACTGAAACTTTCCATGGTAATCTTGACTGTGTCATGGAGCACACTGATACAGAAGACACTTGGCTTCCATGTACTTGAAGGAGTTTCTTTCACATTCCTCACCATTTATTATGTCTCTGCCAAACTATTCATTTTAGTTTCTCTTAACCTTCATGTTTGACTTGCAAACCTAGAGAGCTGTTTGCAGAGCATAACCTAATAAGAGAAAATGAATAGGAACATCTTGAGAATCAAAGTTTGGCAGAAATTAAAAATCCTACCAAAATTTGGCTTTGAGGGAGAGATTGAGCCTTGTAATGGTAGAAAATATGAGTAGCTGGGAATCCGACAAACTCCCTCTTCTAATCCTTAGTTAACAGCAATTACAGAAGGAGGGAGAAAAAAATAACGGTCTTTCTGTCTTTAACCTGAGAAATTCAAAAGTATCCTGTGTAGGAGACATCAGTGATGATGTGAGAGCTTGAAAAATCAAATTTCAGGCACTTTGTTCCAATTCTATTTCCTGAGACAGAGAAGGTGAGATTTTTACTTTGGGAAGCATAAGGTCTGGTAGGTGCTAGAAGATTTAGTATGAACTTTTATTTCTGATTCAATTAATGGAAAAGCATATGCCTGCGAAACTTGCAAACTTGCAAGGCACTCTGCCTGAAATTATAGACGACTATCTATGAAAGTCTTGATATGAGACCATCTGTGACCCAACTGAGAGGAAAAAAAAAAAAAAAAGCAGCTTAAATTCAAGCAATGTAGATAAGTTAATATTACATGTTTTAAAATACATTTCTGCCAGTGAAAGCTTTCTATTAAATGGTGACTTCTACATATTTAGGTATCAGCAGCAGTCATGGATATCTTTGTGTGAGTGTCCATGCACTGTGTCCCTTGCACATGCAGAACTCCTTGGAAGACAGTAAAGATTTATTTTTATTTCATGTTCTTTTATCTCTCATCTCTTCAGTGACAACAGTTAGAGAGAGATGAGCAATAATTTTTTTTTGAAAGCCAAGTTACTACAGAGTAATCAAAACATATTTTGGGAATATTTAATGTGTATGCAAATACATATTGGTCCATACTCAAAATTCATTGAAGTCTGGAAGTATTCTCATTCTCTTTACTGAGTTTTGTGCCATTGTCTACAGTACTGTAGCATAAAATGTATCTCAGAATATCATGATTTAAATTCAGATTTTATAAAAAGTTCAAATGTTTCAATGTTTACTTCTCTATTGCAGTTTAGTCCAGGGAGTTCGATCTGAACCCTTTATCCCTGTGCTAGTGGCATTACCCACAGTAATTACACATACGCTGTAGGTAGTTGGATTAAGCCCAGGGAGATATATGTTCACATTGACTGACACATTTTAGCAGTAACTGTAAGAACTAATAGGAAATGATAGATTAATGATCACTAAGGCATTCGCTAAGAAATGAAGATGTTAGTAGCTTGAAGGCCAAACAAGCGAGGGCCTGTGAATCCCTTGAAAGTTTCAAGGCAACCTTATCTCCCAAGTAAGTGTAAAATAAGAGCATCTAGTACTTTTTTAGGCTTTGGAGCTTCAAGTAAGACTATAGCTCTGGCATTAGAAAGAACCTATTGCAAAATAAAATTAAGTGGAAAAGTATTTAAATGCTGGATTCTCGGTTTTATGTCTCTCACTAACAACTTAAAAAGAACAGCAAGATTGGCCATGTTTTTACTTTCTGATACTCTAGTAAAATAAACACACTTAATTAGCTTCTTTTGTACTAAATTTTCTCCTTTATTCTTTTCTCTTCCTTTGCTGCCTGTCTGCTGTCTCATCATCTGGATCCATATGCATGATATTTTTCTGCTCAACTTTCCACTTACTGAATGAATTTGGATTCTTTCAATGTAATTATTCATAGTGAGAGCTGAAATGGGCTCTAGCTCAAGATCTCAGATATTCTCATTTTCTTCTGACAAAGGGTCCAGCAATAATAACAACTCAAATGATAACAACTCAGATTCTTCCTATGTTCCTGATGGTCATAATGGAGGAAATCAGTCAGTTATTGGGGAAGACTTATCTGTGGCACAGTATGAAGATGACATTGAGAAATCTGTTCACGTTAATCAAGATGGCAGTATCACAGTGGAAATGAAAGTTAGATTCAAAATTAAAGAGGAAGAAACTATTAAATGGACAACCACTGTAAGTCGTGCTGGCCTTTCTGATGACAAAAATAACACCATTCGCAATTCTGCAATGTGTGCAGAAGACTGCTTATCCAATGTATCAGAATGTATAAAACCAAATGATGCTCCATTTTTTAAGAGTTACAATAAAGGAGAGGGAGACTCATTACAGCAATTCAATGCAGAAGTGTCAGACAAAGAATCAGAGTTTGATTTAAAATCTACTGGTCGTAATATCTGTAAGAAGAACAATTCTGCAGATCTAGACATAAGCAATGTACTTGAGGATAATATCAAACCTCGCTTTTACAGGCCTCCCACCCCTGGGCCAAGGCATGTTAGGCAAAAGAAA
This sequence comes from Caprimulgus europaeus, assembly GCA_907165065.1. Next base: position 41,957,262 of record OU015525.1, on the reverse strand, counting down.
GCAGTAGTTGAAAGTGTCACCTTGGTGTCTGAGAAAGCGGTTCAGGAAAAGACAATAGGACAGTTTTCCTACAGTGAGGAAATACAGAATGGAGAAAATAAATCTGAGTATCGCATGGTAGCTCATTCAAGCAGAAAAAAATCAAGTGTCAGTAATCCAAAGTTTAGTGAGATGAGTGACAATGATTTATTAAAGCTTTCTTCAGAGAACATAAAAAAGGAAATGCTTTTAAAAGTAAGCCACAAAAGTAAAGATTTAATAGAAACCACAGATAGGAAGACATTAGAAGTGCCTGACAAGGATGAAATGGTACAGAATATGTTAGAGAAAGCAGCTGTGGAACAAGGTACATATAATAGTTTAGTATCAACCTGCAAAGCTAACATCAGTGGTTTCATACCAACATCGAAAATTTATGAGGCAACTAGACCAGGTTCAGCAGACCACATCCATAAGTCGTGTGGTATTAAACAAATAAAAAGATCACTGAGTTCTTTCATTAGCTATTCAGAATTATATCAGTCAAAAGAAGAAATAAAATGCAAAGCTGATGATTTATTACCTGTTTCTCAAGATTCAGTTCATTCAGCCTCTCCTGGACATAGCGAGATTGAGATGATGGTACCTCCATGTAGTAAAGATCCTACTGAGAAAATAAATCAAACAACTGGATTCTTTCCTACTGTTACTGAAAGTGAGAATCAAATCAGTGTCACAACTGAATCTGTGACAGCAACACATCTCACTGATGACAGCCAATCTGCATCTTGCCTCACCAAAAAGAAGAAGAGAAAATCATCTGACTTTCTAGAGCAAGGTACATATGAAATTCAAAAAGATAAAGACATTTCAGGGATAATTAAAAGTGAGGGAATGCATATCAGAAGCAAAACCACACAGGATTCCACAACAGACACCATGGACAAATATTCTGAAACACCTCAGAAAAAAGAAATGGAAATTTTTGTAAAAACCAATGATGGTTCTGTCGGTTCAGACAAAAGCACATATCTTGAAGATGAGTTCTGTCACGGGGATTTGGTGGAACAAAATGGATTATTACCTAGTAAAAACCCAAGAAGTTATAAAAAGAAGTTGTCCAAGGTAAAATTGAAGTCAGGCAAAAAAAGTAGTATCATTACATCTGCAAAGAGTGAAGATGATCTATTGACAGTTAATTCAAACAATGAATCTGAACACAGTCAGGATACACTGAGTACTGAGAAAGAAGACACACCTCTCACAAACAATTCTTTTGAACAGACATCTAACTCATCAGTGATTTCAAAGTCATTGCCAGAGGTGCCAAAGAATCTTAATTTTGAAAAAGAAAAGGAAAATAATGTTATGGAAAATCTGTCGTCAAAGAAAGAAAAAAAACGAAAAGGGACGAAGAAGAATCTAAGTAAAGGTGCAAATAAGTCAAATATACCAGAGAGTGCCATTACACTAGAGGCTCTAAAACAGGAGGATTTTCAAAAGGAGGCTGTTGAGCATTCACTTGAAAACTATGTCCAAACTTGGTTGAAAAACTTACCAAATTCTGTCTTACCCCCTATAAATAAAAAAGAAGGGAATGTAGAGAATAGCGATGTCTGTCATTTCCCTAAAGAAAATACTGATACTTCTATAAATAAAGAAACAAGATTTATCACAAATGAAGTGCATGTGACTGGAAAAAATCATATGGTTGAACGTAATATAACTAAAAAAACTTTAAAACCTATTTGTGAATTGGGAACTTTAGAAGAATTGTCCAAGGATTTGGGTGAAAAACGAACTGATTCTTTGATCCATGCCAATACAACTCTAGTAGAAGAAGCCAAATATTCACTAAACTCAGAACTTCACCATGAGGGTAAGCTTCACCTGTTTAATGAAACATATGACAATGATAAAAAGATGTCAGGAGTTGTTATTCAAGATACCAACCTATGTCAAAGATCTGAAGTTGCTGTTCAAGTTGATTGTGCAATTGTCAATGAGAAAATGGGAACTGGTGTTCAGAATAATTGCATGTCTAACATGTTGCTGCATGAACTACAATCAACTTTGCTTGGTCTCCAGAACGAACATAGTGGATGTATAGGAAAAGCTTGCAACTTTTCAGATCTTTCTCCTTCAGCTTTTGGTACTTCCTCTGATGTCCTCCTAGCTTGGTTACTTGTACTGAATCTGAGAGAGAGTTTGATTGGGACAATCAAAGATGATATGCAAAAAAATACCTGTAGCTGTTCTGAAATATTTACACAGTTACAATTTCTGAAACAAACTGCAGTCTTAGAAAAAGTTGACGAACTGAAGGCTGCTTTCTCAGATTTGCAACAATCAGCGGAAAATAATGTATTACACTTCGGGGGGGAACTCAAAAAACAAGACTCCACACACTGCCATGAGAATATGCCTATATCTGAAATTCACAATGGTATACATTTGCATGAAAATGAAAAATCAGCTGAGTCTTGTATTCCAAAGGACAGTGTTAATTCTGAAGAAGCTCTAAGGTTGACTGGTGAATTAGAAAGGTGTTTTGATATGCAGAAGGATCTTTCTAGAGAAACAGAGACTTTAGACTTCAGTGGTCCCAAAACACAGCTAGATGGTCAATATGCCAATACTAATTCAAACACCTGTAGCCTTACATCAGCTATAAAGCCACCTGAAATAAATGAGGAAATGCCTGATAGCTTATGTAAAAAATCTCAAGATAATAACACTGACACATCATTCACTAATGAAGAGTCAGAAACTTCAGTAGAACCTAACTCAACAGTTCATAGTGTAACTTCTAATGATAAAAATAATATTTTAGATCAGGATACTTCTGAGTTAGAAGGTGAAAAAAATATTATACATGTTACGACTGATAAAAATGAAGATGAGAAAGTTGATTCAAAGGTAGCAGGTAATGACAAAAAAACAAATAACCAACTTAAACTAGCTGCTGAAACCTCTGTAGAATATAATAATGAGGATTATTCTGTACAGGCCAACAAGGAAAATAAAGAAACTTGTGAGGAAACCTCTGACAGCTTATCTACAGTCTCTCCATTATCATTTTGTTATGAATCAAAGCAAATTACAGAATGTGATATGAGCGAAGGAGAACAGAAATTGCAAGTAGAAGAACTAGAAAATAAAGTCTATTCAGACACTTCTCAATTAAAAAAATGCTTAAGAAGTCCTGCTACTTCAGACTGGTCAGATTACAGACCAGATACTGAAGAGAGTGATTACAACTTTAAAACATCCAGTGATTTGACCAATGAAAGTGGGGAGGAAGCAATACTTGAAAAACATTATAATACTGGCTATGTAAAAAGAACTATTGAACGACTTTATGGCAAGGCAGAAGCTTCATTTAAGCCTGACTTTCACAAAGGATTTCCTTACATGTCAAAAGTATCTCAAAAGGATACTAAAGAATTCCACTCTGCAGTGGTAGAAAAAACCACTTATTTTTCTCAAGAACCTAGGTCTTGTTCTGCAGAGAAATTGTCACATTCTTCACTACCATTACAAGAATATCCAGTAAACATAAACAAAGATGACACTACATTGAGAAGAGAAAATACTTCTTTACCACAACCTACTCTTAACAGAGAAGAGACAAGTTACACTAATGACCGTTCAGGGGAATCTCCAAAGCAGCATTATCAACCTAGTGTACAAACTAATGCAGATGAAGGAATATTGATAGATAAAGGTAAGTGGCTTCTCAAAGAAAATCATTTGATAAGAAGATCACCACCTGAACGGACTGGAATGTATGGTAATTTGGATACAACATCAACAGACACAGTCTTTGATACTAACAGTGATGATGTTCCATACTCGCACTTTGGCAATCTGCATCAGTACCCAGCCCTCAAAGAAATCTCTTCTTCAGAACTTGAAGACATGGCTAAACCCCCTGAAAATTTTTGCAACTATTTCAATATTCCTCATAACAGTGATTCAGACCCCTTTCAGGATGACTTAAGTACAAAAAGCAAACCTAGTAGCAGTGGTAAGATCACTTCCCTTCCTGCAACAAAGAAAGAAAAGATCAAATCATCAGTCATGGTAGGTTCTACTTCCACACATCCTTCCTCACAGGCTGATACCAATTTTCCAGCCTTTACATCTGTAGAATTTAGATTGCCTGATAACAAGGTGCATCCACTGGAAAAGCCTCTAAATAATGAACCCATACAGTCTCAGCCAACTGATGTTAGTAATGCTAACAGAAGTGCTCCTCAGGAAGAAGATTCTCTGGATAAACTCCATGCTATATGTGGCCAACATTGTCCAATATTGATGGCGATAGTAACACCAGTTAATGAGGAACAGAGAGGATATGCCTACCAAAAGGCATCTGATATTGAGAACCAGCTGGGTCCCTATTTGTTGGCCAGAAAGAGTGAACATTTACAATTGTCAGGTGAAGATTTAATAAGAGACAAAACTAATCATGTGACTCTGAAGAATAACTGTATCAACAAGATTGCCAATAATATTTTTAATAGGTTTTATGCTAATAACACCTTAGATTTTATTAGCAACTTTGGAATACTTGGATCTTCAACTCAGAAAGACACAAGAAGTTTAGGGGAGTTACATGTTATACAGGACTTGAATGTAAAACCCATGGAAGTCAGCAATTGTCAAAATAATATATCCAAACAAACACTCGGTGATCTTGTGATAGGTACAAATAGTGAGCTACCCAATAGAAAGCCAAAAATATGCCAAACTCTAAAAATAAGCCTAATTCATATTGTTGGAGAAAAAATTTCTTCCATGTTGTCAGATCCAGCAGAAACCTGTAATTCTGAAACTTTTCTGAAATGCGACACTTCTTTAAATAACATTGAACATGATGCCTCTGAAAATCTGAAAAATGAAAATGCCTTTCCTACAGAAGAAGAAGAAGATGAAGTTTGCTTTTGTACAATGGACAATGGAAACTGTAAAGATGAGAAGGAGTTGTAATAGAGATCTTGGAATTTCTATATTAGATTAGTGAAAACATCTTCAGAAAAAAAAATAAATCATAAAATATCTGCTGAATAAAACCCAGTAAAACTCCAATGTGAATCCAAGCCAGACCTAGATAAATATAAATCACAATTGTTTATCATTGCTGAAATACAGATAATTACTTAGATTTTTATGGGAATCAGCATAGGAAAAAAACTGCTTTTCTAAGACACTGATTTCTTGGTTAAACAGTTTTCCCTTGAAATGTTGTATGTTCAGAGATATTCAGTTATACACCAACCATCTCATTTGTAGAGAAACAACTACTGCTTATTAGAAAAGAGAACTGAAATTTCAAATACCTGACTGAATTCTATGATAAGATTCCTATATTTCATGACATTTGAGAAAGGGTTTGAGAATTGTCTTTCAGTAGAAATGCTTTTTCCAGAGCAAAATCAAATAATATATTTAATTTGAAATGAAAAGTAGGAATTACTATTCAAATGCTGGAATACAACAAAAAGTAGGAAACAGAAATCATGTTAATTTTATATATTTATCAAATTGCTATTTCAGTTTTTAAAGACCAAATTCAGAGATCTTTCAGACTGTATATAGGATCATCCAGAACCCAAATGAAGTTTGGCTCTTTTGCCCAGAGGATATTAGAAAATGAGTGTATTTATTGTATTTATTGCCACTGGGATTCCACAGGCACTGAGAAGGGAGATTGTGTGTCAGTGGACTTCCTGACTGTCCCTGCCATGTTCACTTCTAAGGCAGCACCACTTACTCTTAAAATTGTGTGTTCTTCTGTAACCTCTGTATTTTAAAGTGTCCATGTCTTTTTTTTTTTAAAATATGTTGTATTATGAAAATCCAAGAGACATGTAATATGTTTCAGGATCTTTTAATCTGTTAGAATTATTTTGGATACCTGTTTACAGCAGTTTTTAATATTATATGTGAGTAGGAAACATTTATGTATGGTTTACAATTTTCAGAAAATTATTTTAATATGAAATAGGAAAATATTTAATGTATATTGCAATTAGGCAGAGTATTTCAGTTTTTTGTTAGATTTTAATCTCTTAACACTGCATAGTACCTTGCTTCAATGTCAGAGATATACCTGAGGAAGGAAGGTGCTATTTTTCAGCTAGAGATTGAAAATTTGGCCATTCTGTACTCTTGGAGGCTGTGTCTAGACCAACTGGCATGTACATGGTGCAATAAGCCCAGGATCATGATCCTTTGGTTATCCAGACTGGAGACCTAATTAAAGCCTGACACAAATCCCTTTTGGCCCAGAGGATGGGGTTGTCTCCCTCTGGGACAGAAGGCACATGGAAGCAAAAGGGGTTTGCAGTGTAGGTAGGAAACCTAGAAGCACTCTTAAATTCCTTTTAGGAGTCCAGTGACAGGTATACTTCCCCATAAGTAACTGAAATGTTTCTGTTGTTTGAAGCAATGTGTTCTATGTAATAAACTAACATTACAACCATAAAGCAAAATATGTCTTCTAATATATTTCACACCAAGCAGCTGTATGTTATCTCCTATTCTGGCCTCGCTGGCCTTGTTTCTGATGTTTTTCCTCTATCTCTACATTTTTGGCATTGTCCTTTGCATGTTTTAGAACTCCTCCAAGTAAAGAGTCTTTATGGTATTTTTTCATTTTTTTACATGTCAATACAAAAATAAAGCCTGTGTTTGGAAAATGAAGCTTCAAATTACTAGAATCCAACTAAATGCAATATAGCATTCTTAATGCCAGGATTCTAAGCTATAAATAATGTCTAAATGTTAGATAGGTAAATTAACAACTATCTACGTGTATCGATCAGTTGTGGTCTTTCTGCTACATTCACAAAACCCTGTGAATTTATTTTTAAATCAAAGCTATTCTGGACTGATGTTACCGTGAACCAATAGAAATACTGAGGGACTGAAAAAAATATTGTTAATAAAAAAAACATTATTCAATAACAGTAGACTAGCATATAATCTAAACACAATATTTTCTGGGGTTTTTTTGTTGTGTTTTTTTTTTTCTTTCAGCAATATTTCACAATTAATTTTTCAAACAGATGTCATTGCCAGAATATGACAGGCTTCTACACAAAACAGTTACATAATAGGGAATTTATTGGGGTTGGTCACTATAGTTGAAGACTGGAAACTATTAACTGGAAAGGCTCCAAAGGCCTAAAAACAGTGTATTAGAGAAGAAGCCATTGCACACAGTGATCCGTAGTATTCACTGCTATTTCTAGTGTGATATATAGAAAGCTGGATGACATGGTTTGGCATGCCGAAAGGTGTGTATAACATAAAAACTAATGTTTGAAATGACTGATTTCTCAGAAGTGTTAGGCTCATCAACTTGAGTGTATAGAAGCAATATTGGTATAATTTATTGGGTTTTTTATTTCTGAAATGCATAAGGCATATTTTGCTTCTAAAGATGTCAGAAGAAAGAAAGACCATTTAATTGCTTAATTTATCACTATTGAAAAAGTTACTTGACTTTTAGAACACTGATGTTATCAAATATCATTAGTCTAATTACCATGTTAATCCACTGTTAGACTTAGGGCGACTATTTAACACAATTTTCTTACCTTAATAAAATAAATTAAGACAAGAGTTTAGGTACATCTACATAGAGTGATTTAGATGTTGTATACATATGCTAGTTTCTCTATTATAAACAGGATTAACATGGAATATTATACGGTCATCTGTCATCAATCACAGCTCTCAGAAAGTTGGAGCAGGTGCTGCTTTGGATAGTGCAAAGAACCCCCTTTGTAATAGTAAAAGCAAGCTAACTGCAGATGGGGAAAAAGCAGATTACAGCAACTTTTGAGAAGGGTCACACTACTCTGTTGATGAAAAATGTGATTCTGCCAGTTACTTCACCTCCTCAAGTCTCACAGTTATTATTTTTTCCCCTATTACAGAATCACAGAATGGTAGGGGTTGGAAGAGATCTCAGGAGATCATTTAGTCCAACTCCTCTGCCAAAGCAGGTTCCCTACAACAGGTTGCACAGGGAAGCATCCAGGCGGGTTTTGAACACCTCCAGAGAAGGAGACTCCACAACCTCTCTGGGCAGCCTGTCCCAGTGCTCTGTCACCCTCACAGTAAATAAGTTTTTCCTTAGGTTTGTGTGGAACTTCCAGTGTTTCAGTTTTTGCCCATTGCCCCTTGTCCTGTCACAGGGCACCACCAAGAAGAGCCCAGCCCATCCATTTGGCCCCCACATTTCAGGTATTTATAGACATTGATCAGATCCCCTGTCAGTCTTTTCTCCAGGCTGATGAGTCCCAGCTCTCTCAGCCTCTCCTTGTAAGGCAGATGCTCCAGGCCCCTCATAATCTTTGTGGCCCTCTGCTGGACTCTCCCTGGAAGATCCCTGTCTTTCTTGAACTGAGGAGCCCAGAACTGGACACAGTATTCCAGATGTGGCCTCACCAGGGTAGAGTAGAGGGGAGGAGAGCCTCCCTCGACCTGCTGGCCACTCTCTTTTTAATGCACCCCAGGAGACTGTTAGCCTTCCTGGCCACAAGGACACACTGCTGGCTCATGGCCCTCTGAGATGGGTATCAGCTGACTAGAAACATTGGGAGTGAAGGTGTTTTCTTAATATTCCTCCTGTTACCAGCCATTATTTACCATTAAGGAAATACCATTAAAGAGTGATACCATTGCCCTTAATTCCATGCCATTATGTCTCAGCTTCCACTAAACCAAAGCCTAAATCCTTCTGCTTGGTCTTGATAATTATGAAATTTAACCATGGGAAGCATATTTGTATCTCAGGCTAAAATGCCAACACTGCAATGCAAGAAAATGTTGGAAATCCTTCAGTGAATTCCAAACAAAGCGTTACACCTGTGTAACCCATCACACCTTTGCAGAGATACAAATCCTTTCTTAAGGAGGTCTCTTTCAGCAGAGCTAATTTGCTTTGAGATATCCTAATGCTTGAAGTGATGAGTTTGTAATTTCACAGCTAGCTTGCTGAGAGCCTGCATGGCTGTCATTATGCAGCACTGCATCAGGCAGAGCTGTTATATGCTAAACAAACAGAAAGCCATATTTAATACAATTTAATACAATATTTCAAAGCTGTGTTTTAAAAGTGATTTACATTCATGCAAATTTGACTTTGTCATGTGGCATATGCAGAGTAAAAGAAGTGACTGCAACTTGACATTTCTTGATTTTTGCATGCCCAACATAGCAAACTCAGTATTTTCCTGCTTTAATGTTGTGAAATATGTATTTCTGTATTCATTGATATAATATTATTTAGAATTTTTATTACTGAAATGCATTTTGCTTAAGAATCTTGAGTTTAAATATTTCAGTGAGTCTTTTTATCTTTTGATAGCTAGGAAATGGAAGGTGTCAATCCTTACCAGCGATATGCCATCTGCTGGAACAAGCTCAAAGGTTTATATTACATTGTATGGGGATCACGGCAATTCAGGTCCTATTTTTCTTGATGGAGAGGAGGGAAAATTATTTCAGAGAGGCAATGAAGACATCTTCACAGTAAGTAATATATATTTATTGTGTTGCCTCTTGTATTCTGCCAGATTGCATGACATTTCAAAATTGATGTGTTTTATGTGTGGTACACGTACCCAAAAACAAGAAACAGGACTTAAATGTAGAACTAAATTTAGTATCCTTTCCAATTCACCTGTCCAAAGCTGATTTGATCCAACATATTTTTTTGTCTGTTTAAGAGCTACTGGTTAATTTATATAGTACCCAAGAAAACACAAAGAAATACAGGACAACAGATACTTGTTTAATTTTAAAATTTGAAATGGTGCTACAATATTAAAAATTAAATGAGGAAGTGAAGAACTGGGGTATGGAGTCAATTTTTAACTTTGTTAAACACTTACTGCTTTATTTAAATAATGGCAATTTTTATACCTGGAATAAAGTCTGTCTATCTGAAGCTGCTTCTGCTCCAAGTTACACAAGCAAATTTCCCCCCTGTAAGTCTGGTAGCATGGTGATTTAAGTGAGCCAGAATAAGTCTCATCAAAAGCTGCATAGCTTGAGTGTGTATATGGGATTGTCAGTGGCTGTTTCTAGGAGGTACCAGATCACATAACAAACAAGTGCTTTCACTGGTAGGATCCAGCATAGCAAATCCCCTTCTGAAAAAAGATATTTAATGGTAGAATTGATGAAGGGCTCTTTAATTTTTCACAATAGCCTCATAGATGCTTGGGATGTGGGAAATGCAGTTCCTAGTCCTCTTCAGCCTTATGGAGTTTGTCAGAAGAGTCCAGCACCTGTGATAGTCTCCCATTCTCCATCTGTGATATCAAAAAAATTCCCAGATATAAGATTGAAAGGAGTAGATAAAATGAGTAACCAGGTGCCCAAAAGATAAAATTACCCTCTTCACAACAGATGTTGTTGGCTCCGTTTCCTGCTCCCATTATTGCAATTAATTTCACCTCCAATTACTTTTAAATCCAAATCTGTCTATGGAGGCAGTCCCTGGTTTGGGACCTAGGATTCCCTTCTTAGGTGAGTATCTGTTTCACTGTGAACACATTTAAGGAGTGCCTACTCTGAGACATACAGAAAGAGAAAACCATGCTAGATACCAGTTAACTCTGGTCTGTCCTTGCTGCTCTGTCTCTCTGTTGTTTATAACACTCACTTCGGGGAAGTTCATGATACAGGGAACTTAGTTCACACCCACCTCTACACTGTGACTGAAAACATGAAAATGAATTCTGCAGAAAACAACAGAAGGACAGAAAATCCAGTCTACATAAGAAAAAAATGCTACAGCAAGGAGGGAAGACACTCATGGTGTGTTTCCAGTTCCTTGAAGATAAGCTTTCTACTTGTACACTTAAGCTCAGAACTAGTTGTTTGAATAACCTTCACACAAAGTTATTCTCTCAGCACCTTGTTATCTGTACTGGACACACTCACCCAGCCTGTCCAAGAGCTAATCTTTCAAATACAGATTTTAAAGTTGGTTTAGTTGAAATGATTTGTAAAAAGAAACATCAAAGCTGAACATAATTGTTTCCAAAATTGTAATGCGTACCCTCCTGGAGGGGTAGGGAGAAACTCAGGGGTATGTGGGAGGTGCTTGGAAGACAGAAATTGTTTTGTTGCAGGTCCGTGGCATAGATGCTAAACTGAGCCAGGTTTTAGGGTCAGACACTTCTGCTATTTAGTCATACCTACAGTCTGTATTCATCTCCCACTGAGGCTAATATTCACTGGGGAATAAAATAATTACAGCAGCATCCTGAAGCCATTTAAATGGGGTTGGCATGCCAACAGATCTTTTGAGGGTTGTCTTTTAAAAGAGCCAATCTTCTAACCATTATCCTGAGCAAAATATTTTGGAAACACTTATTTAAATGTCAGAATATTTAATTCCTCTAAGCAAAAGCTGTCACATGACAGTTACTAAATTCATTTCTTTGTATGTCTTTTCCTTTTAACAAATGTTCTGTGTTTCATCAGTTGTGTTCCTTTTACAGGTTATTACTGGAAACTTAGGACATCTCTACAAAATACGCATAGGACATACAAATGCAGGAAACTCCCCTGCCTGGCACTGTGAAGAGGTAAAAGCAGTGACAAAGCATTTTATCTTTCCAAGAGCAGTCACTATGACAGTGGAGGCAAAATACAAGTCAGAAAAAATCCCTAGGATAAGTATATTGGCTTCATCAAAGGCTTGCAGTTTCATTTAGGATATTATAAGGAGTGTTTTTGTATTAATTAAAGGCAGCTTATGACAGCTGGATATTATGTTTCTTTAAAAATGTGTGACTGGACAGCAAGAAAGACTTCTCATGTTGGCTGCTGTAGTCTGAGTCTTCTACAGTCTTCGTATGCTACAGAGTGTCTAGAGTTTACTGAAACCCAGAAAATCATTGAACTCGGTCTAGCCAAGTCCTCCTCAAATTTGTGGCTGATGCTGGACCCTTATGCACAGCAACAGAGCTACAACGCAGATGTTTCTAGTTCTGTGTCTGTGAGGAGAAAAAGACAGTAGCAGGTTCTTTTACCCCCTTATTTAAAAAAGATCTTGACGCAGGTAGAGCAAAGATAATAAAGCAAAGAACATCAGCTAGTTATGTTTCAAGCTTTGGTCATGAAGCATAGCATATAGGTTTCTGGAGTGGAAATGAAAGAATCTGGCTTTTATCCTTAACTTATAAGACACTAATTTGAATTGAGAGATTGGAGAAGTCTGACAAAAAAAGGAAAGGAAAAATGGTAGGTTATTATTCCCCTTCTCACTTCCCAGCTAGGATATATTAATTGAAATAAATAAAAAAAAAATAAAAGAAGGATTCAACACTTCAGTGTGTTCCATTGATTATTTGCTTATGAATTTTAATTATCTCCTTACCAAATCTCAGTCAGTCAAGCATAGTTTTTAGGGAGTGATTCATCAGTGGGGGTTAGGTCATTCCTTCTTAGTAACTTTGGGTAGGAAGTCAAAGAAATGAAACATATTTAACTAAACACACTCTACGAGTAACCTATCTTTTGTATGGTAGAGAGTGAAAGGAGTATAGCCACTGATTTCTAGGTGTCATAGAAGAGAAACAACCTACAGCTGTCTCATCAGACGAACATCATTGTTCCTCAGAAAACCTACATGATTCTGGAAGATATAAAATTAATAGGGAGTGCTCTATAACTGCAAAGCTTTTCTGGTAGTTAGGCATGTTAGTCCTCCTCAGTATCCCACGGTTTCTGTGTCTATATCTGTACTGAGATGGTATCAGGCCTGAAAATGTCCACAAAGGTACTGCTTCACTAATCCAGGCCCCCTTTTCAAGATCCATCAGCAGATGTTGACAGGACAAGATGTGCCAGGTTTTTCAGACAAGATGAATCACCTCTTTTAAGTTTAGTATGCAAGCAGTAGAAGAGACAAAAATATTTCCAGTAAATCTAAATTTGTTCAATATTTGAATTAAGGAGATTAGATTCTGCAAAGTACTGAGCAGGAGTGAAACTACAGGTAGAAGCGTCCTTGCTTCTCTCTGCTGGTCCCAAATCTAGTGTAGCTACTACTATAAATTAGCATGATCAGGAACTATTCTAATAAGTATCAGCCTGAGGTGCTTACTAAGGAGTATTCTGAAGTACAAAATAACTATACCTTTCTGTCTTCTTCAGCTGCTGTGCATATGGTCCTTTTGCTGCTATATCTGAGCTGATAAACTCTGTTTCTTGGCTGCACTTGAATTACTTGGCCCTGAACTTTTGAATCTGTTTGACTGAAAAGTCAGACTGGGGGCAGTTGTATCCAGGGAGTAGATATGCCCCAACCCATTGTTTTGTAGTCATTAAACAGAGCTCTACCTGCACAGATTTCAACAGCATCCCACACATTTCAGGTTCTGTTCTGTCTGGACTGAGATCAGCAACTTAAGTTGCAATTCTTCATGCTGTTTAGGTGCAGTTGCTGAACCTTTTCTCAGGGGAGCAGTTTTCCTTCCCTGCACATCGATGGCTGGCCTGGGGTGGCGCTGATGGGGAAATATCTATGGAGCTTCCTGTTTTACAGCAGGGTCAGCCTATTTTTCCAGGTAAGCACAATACCACATCAGCTAAGTCAGGCCACAGATTGATGCTGACAGAGGTTGAGTTCGTTGTTTTTCATCAGGCCCTCTATTAATTTTTGGCTGCTACAACACGTTTTCTGTGTTGTTTTCCTGTGATTATTGGGCATACACAGGTAAAAGGTTAAGAATCACTGGAAAGGAGGTAAGAGAGTCTTTAATGCTTTGAATTTCACAGGTCCTTCAAAAAGATTCCTTCTTTGGTAAGACTTTCAGCATTGGTGTTTGCTTTAAAGTAAATACACCTCACATATGCGTAACTGCCATAAAACCATTATACATGAGTCAGATCACAAACTCTATTTTCAATAATTGAGGATTATAGATACAGTATGACTATTGTATCTGTTGTTTTAGTTTCTTTCTTGTAAGAGGCTGAGACAGGCTTCCAAAATACTTGTAATTTCTTGGTGTGGAACAAAACTTTAGCAATATTTCAGAAGGCTGTAAGTGTTAAAATCTCCATTCCTTGCAAAAAGATTGTATTGTAATTCTAAAAAAGGAATTATACCAAACAATACAAAAATTACTGGGTGTTGCTGCTGTCATACAGTTTTAATGTCCTGCTCTAGCCATACAGTTTTAATGTTCTGCTCTACCACACCAATCCCTGTCACCCGTGATGGATGTTACTGCTATATGGTCTCTCCACTTCAGCAATGGGAAGGGGGTAGAAAGTCTATGCTTGCTCTTCCCTTCTCTCCAAATGGCATTGTCCTTTTCCAGTATGAGGAAAGAACAAGGGCACAGCAAGATCAGTGTGTCCTAGGAGAAAATCCTAGGGAGCAAGAATGCTGAGGCAGATACCCATCCCGTAGGGTGTGATGGTAGAGTGGGAAAAGTCATAACACCACCAGCAATATTTGTGCTAGAGCTTTCATTAGAGTAAGATCCACCTGGGACAGACTCCACACCCTTCTGTCTTCCCTTTCCCCAAAATCCTATCAACTGCAGAAGATAAGATTAATGGGATGGGAGAAACTTCTATTCAAAGTTCTCTAAAAACTACACAACCCCTTTTTCAGAATGTTTAATACTATAGCAATTCTTGGTGGTGTGCTTATAGTACTTTGTGTTGATCATGCAAAATTGAAATACTAACAGGCATTTCAGTGGTAGGAGCTTTTGTGGGTACAGGCTAGAGGAAGAGGATATAAATTAAACTGAGGGTCAGAAGTCCCAAAAATGGCCCACGGATGTGGGGAAACACATCATAGGTCTGTCACTCTCATAAAAAAGAGCTGGGTGGCCTGGAGCTGTGTTTATACCTATCTATGATGACCTGAGATTAAGAGCCTGAAAAGAAGAGCAGAAAAACAGGTTCGTGCCTCATTAATATGTCTTTAAGAGAAAAAGAATAGCAGGAGAGATTTCTTCCAGTGATGTAGTTAGCAGCTGTAAATGGCTCATAAAATTCTGTAGAGAGAGGCTGGCCAGCCCTAACCACAACGATTTTTGATCTTGAGTGTTTATGATCTTCATACCCTTGAGGACATGAAAAGCCTGACAGGCAGTCAGCCTCCTTCCTTATAGGTCTGGTCTCTTTGGTAAGGAGACTTTAATATTATTTGTGTAGAGGAACACACAAGCACTTTGGTATAAAACCCAAACACCTCCCACACTTTAAATAGATGTTAATTAATAATAATTAACATGTTATATTGAATATGCTTCAGTCCCCTACTTGCAGTATCTGTTCTTCCCCAAATGTTCTCTTCCTTAATATTCTAGGACAGTGGCCTTAATCACTTTTCAGTCTCTTATTCCTGACTAGGTTGTTTCCTTGTGTCTGAGATAAAAATAGAAAGAAAGATTTTTATTATCAAGTAATCTTGGTGCATTGTAAAGTACAACAGCACACTTAAACTATCTTCTCAAACTGCATTTTGTAGTTAACAATTTCTGCCTCACACAAAAGAGGAAGAACTGTGCATTTCTGCCAGCATCAGTATAGGAGGTGTCATGCTGAAGGCTTTGGAGAAGGCAGTTTCATCTCTAACTTAGTAATTGAAAGACAGCTTCTGTGTCTTTTTGCCAATATTATATTTCTGCATGAGACAGTGAAAAAAGAACATAGTTTTAACTTCAGAGAAGATAGTTTCATAACATAACAGTGAAGAGGTCTGGATTCAGTCTCAAAGAGAGATGATGAGAGGTACTTTGAAACCAGTTTCTGAATAAAAAGAGATTGAAATACTTTCTGATTTATGAGCCTTTTTTATTAAAATTAAAACCATCTGAATTAAACTGTTAAAAAGTCTTACATAGACAGTCTGTGGCTCTAATACTGGGGGACTGAGCACCATTCGTTTGACTTTTTTATCCTCAACCATCCTATTTTTGTCCCCTTCTGCTCATGTTTTATGACAATCTTTAATTATATGATCACAGAATCACAGAATAGTAGGGGTTGGAAGGGACCTCTGGAGATCATCTAGTCCAACCTCCCTGCGAAAGCAGGTTCACCTAGAAGAAGTTGCACAGGACTGCAACCAGGCAGGTTTTGAATATGTCCAGAGAAAACTCCACAACCTTTCTGGGCGGCCTGTTCCAGTGCTCTGTCACCCTCACAGTAGAGAAATTTGTCCTTATGTTTAAGCAGAACCTCCTGTGCTCCAGCTTGTGCTACAATGATCCCTAGGCTTATGAGAGGTAGAGAGAAGTGTGAAAAATTATGAAAATTACTTGAATTTTTAAGTTAGCTATTTTACACCTCTATGCTGGATTTACAGCATCTGTGTACAGTACAATACTTCAGTAGAGTTTAGAGGTGCCCAGTCAGCATCTCAAAATGAGTTATCTTTGATTCTAGAAGCAAACTAGCACTAGTGTTCTGTGTAACCTGTGCACAGTGCTTACTGTTTTACCTAGATTGTTACCATTATCCCAACTGAATTCTTTAAAGACAACTTGTATAGTAACTTGCACACGAATGCCATGTAAATAAATGTAAGATAATAAAAATAAAAAAAGCATCAAGGGAAAAATGGTAAACACTGAACAGCTACTTAGTGCAATTGTAGGTATGAACTGATTGTGAATAAATTTTTACTGCTTATTAAAAGAAGGTGTTTGTCCATCAGAAGAGTGAGATTTGGGAGCAGCCTCCTTCAGAAGATTACAGTCAAGCTTCATAACATATTTCAAGTGGAAACTGATAATTGAATGATGGTAATGTTGCTGTTGTTCTGGACACAGTGGTTCAGAAACTCCTTTCTACTTGCAAGACAGAGAAGCACAAGGGCGCCTACATCTGGAAGTAGAGCTTGTATGCCAGACAATGTGTGGCATACAAGCTCTTTCATTCTCTCTGTACTTCACTTGGTCTACCAAAATGTTGTTACTATATGTTGGTGTAAACATTGCCTTTCCCATGTTTCTACTGAAGATTATATTTGCATATTTTTATCTCAATTCTGAATTTTATGAGGTTCCTACCTCTGCATTTTAATGACCACAGCTTTCTAGTGATACGTATTTTTATATATCATACTCTTTATTCCAGTTTTAATGGATTTTGACTCAAATTTAATTTTATTGGAATGATCCATTTCTATTAAATAACCAATTTACTGAATTTAAGTCCTAGGTTTTTCCTCCCAAGTTTCCAGCCTTTAAAGAATTTCTATATGGGAATGTAATAGAGGAGGTCTATCCTATTGCATGAATGAGTAAAATAATAAAACAATGCAGCATTCTGGGTTATGAGGTCCTTGAAAACTAAAACTATGGTGCTAGATTTTTGCTTGTTTGGTTAACCACTGCATTCAAAATGTTAATGGCTCCCATTGCTTGTTATAGTTTTGATCTCACCACTTATGGTGAGGCTAATCTTGGATTTATGTTATTTACTTTTCAGCTTTATGATGATTTCAAATGATGCTGCAGGACAAAGACATACTACTGTGCATTTAAGGTTAAATTCTGTTTGCATTCTCCATAGTGGCAGTCTGGAATAAAGAGCATAAAAGTGACACCAAAGCAAGTTTGTACCTTATTTTACTTAATATTGGATAGGATTTTTAAGATTTTATACTCTAACTATAGTTGACACAGATATATTTGGACTCTACAGGCACATTCACAGCTAGATGTTATTGTAACTATAACAGTGTTTGCGGTATGAAAAGTCATAATCTTCTATTGCCAGTGACTGTCTATGAAGTTCATGTGAGAACAGGAGAACTGTGGAATGCTGGAACTGAGGCTGATGTCTACATTTCTGTCTATGGAGAAAGAGGTGATACAGGATCAAGACAGCTGCTCAGGCCTCAGAAACCCAAGAAATTTTTAAAAGGACAGGTAAGTGAAAAACAAGGCATTTTCTGATATGTTTGGATGGCTCTTCTCTCTCAGGTGTGTGGTTATCTCAGGCAAGCTGCAATTAGAAAAGACATAATTACTGCATTCCAGTGTTTCTTCCAAATTCAATAATTAAGCCAAAAACAATTTCTAAAGGTAAAACCAGTGCTTTTGGAAGACAGAATTTTCATTTAGAAAATACATAGGCTGTGTACCTTTGTTTTTAATTCTTCTAAAAATTTGATTTACTAAGTGAAAAAAAAATGAAACTTTACATTTTATATGCATTTCTGATGTTGAAATCTGCTGTAATTTGTAATTGTTTAGCCAATTAAGCTTTCACCTGGCTTCTCTTTCTGATTCTGATCCCATTTATTTGAATGGAACTACTCCCATTAGCAAAGTGATCAGGCTTACTTCTTTTATTTCAGGAAACCTGTCCTTCTTGGTTTGTTCTCCTCTTTATCATTAGCTGGTATTTCAAAGGGTGATCTTGACAAAAGAGTTCTATGGGTTTATGGGTCTTTGGGATTCCACGGCTGAAGAATCCTCTGCTTTTTAGATTTTACTGAGATTTTGTTGATTGATTACAGACTGACATCTTTGCTGTTGAAGCTGTGCACCTTGGACATTTGTACAAGATTGTTATAGGACACAATGGTCTTGGATCAGGTCAGAAATCTCTCTATATAGTCACTCAATACTGCCTGCAAAGTTATTAACCTTTTCTTTGAAATGCAATATGTATTTCTAAAACTGAATATATGAAAATATTTTAGAAGTGAAAGATAAAGGCTTCTAAGGAAACTGTTCAAGTGAGACAGTTACGTTATTATTTCATCACAAATTTCAAATGTTTTGTGTTCACTTTCACTATACTCTGAACCATTATGTTAAGGACATCATCTGCTACTGTTCTGTCATTTTTGACTAATCCCTAGGAAAAAAACTGTGAAGGAGGGGAGTATCTGCAAGATAAGACATTGAATATGTCTTGTGCAGTCTGTGTTATAGATAAAAAGGGCTATTAAAATTTTAGGTTGATTATCATTATCAATTACCCTGTAAAGATGCAGTTGGAGATTTTTAATACACTATCTTGTCATTAGAACTCAAATTGCTTGCAGTTACAAGACGTGGTTTTCAAACTTGAGCCTAAATATTGTAAAACATAGTAACTTCTTTTGAGCCGTGATGAACTGCTGTCTAATCATGTTGATATTTTGACTGGCAAAACAAATAAGTCTCATACAATGACTGTGTTAAATGAGGCGAGGATGTAGAGCACTCAGGGCCATGGGAAGGACTTAGCAGATTGCAGGGCCATAAGCAAGCTCTATAGTACCTAGAGCAGGTACTTCTTCTCTCCAGCCATCAGGGCAACCATGACTCTAGCAACCTGCCAGTGGTGCTGCAGATTTTGCAGTTCCAGTAGAAGAAAGCCATAGGAAGTCAGACTTCATTAAATCTGCCTCTCAAGATCTAACTTTTTTTTTATTTTTTAAATTTATTCTAAGGAAACGGCTGGTTTCTGGACAAAGTTGTAATCAAGGATCCTACAACAGATTTGGATTATACTTTTCTTTGTCAGAGGTTAGTGGTGTTTCATTTGGGTTAGATTTTTAGTACATTTGTAATTACTCATAGTTTTTCTTCTGTAATGTCCTGTCAAGGAAAATACGTGTTTCCTAAAAAGTGCTCTGAAATGGTCTGATTATTCTTACAGCTCTCTGAGTTGTCCTTGCCCCAAATCTCTGGTGCATTTGAGCTACTGGGAAAAAAAAAAAAAAAAAAAAAAAAAAAGAGTTCTGCCTGAGAACTTTTCATTCTTGCACCTTGTGAATTCTTCAAGACGTGCTTTGTTGACACATTCCCCACATCCAACACCTCGGATCTGACAACAGCATGTTCATCTGTTCTTCCATGTCATGTGATGCAAAGATTTTCAGAAGAGTGGGTTACTCTCTTTCTAGAAGACTGTTCCTACTTTACTGAAGTTAGTATGTAGATTAATTTGGGGTTCAGTGAGCTCAGAATCAAACTTTAAGATCTTGTGAAATAGCTCTCACAAATGCAGCTACCTGACCACATCTCTTTTTCTCATTTGCGTTGCAGCCTGTCACTGGGCTGCAACATAATTTGAAGCAATCCTAAATTCCCTACCTTTTCCCCTGCAGATGCTGCTGCTCTGATTCTTCTGTTTTATAGCTCATTTCTAATTTTATCTATGCCTGATTAATTCTCAACACCTTAGGGAAAAATTATAATTGATAAAGATCAGTGCAAATATTAGGAATGGTAGAGTCCAGTCACGTATGAATCTAGCTGCAGCTTGCCAGTGGCACCTCAAATCTATTTCCTTCTCTCACTTTTCTGAGTGAATAAATAACTGACTGAGACAGCTCAGAGTGAGCAATGTGCACACTGAAACTGATTTATGTGTGAGTAAGGGTTTTCTGCCTCTCAGATACGGCACCTCATCTTTGCCTGACCTAATTTTGATTCTGTATTCTAGATGAGATGAACTGCTATGAAGAGATCTATAATGCTAGCTTCATACATAATTTAGGGAGAGTTCAAATCCATTTCAAGCAGAAAAATACAGAGTATGTGCTAGTTATTGTTAGAGCCCGATGCTATGCTTGCTGATCTTGTTCCCACAGTGTGTGAATCCTTTTGACTCAAGTGGAGTCAGACTTAACTTATGTAAGGAGATGTGAAACAGACACAATGGCACTGTAAAAGTATAGTTCAGACATGGTAAAATTGTTGCCTGTGTTGGATTTGCCTCCCTGTGTAGGGATTTTCAGGGCATGGAACAATTTGCATCTTGCTGTAGCTTTCTTGCAGATAGGAAGAGCAAACATCATGACCACTGCACCTTTTGTTATTGATCTGGGATCAATGAGTTCTCTGTTTTGTAATAATTGGCTTAGGCACTTGTACCTTATTCCAGAAAAGCATTTATTTATAAGTTTCATCAAGAACAAACAAAACCATTTTTGCCAAAGTCAATCTCTTTCCACTAAATCTGGATTTCTTTATTGCTATTTGTCAGCCTTGAGTCTTTAATAAATAGAACAGGAAATATCAGTATGCAAGTGCCATGTATATACTATTGTGGGAATTGCCAGTCAGGGTTATATTACTGAAATTGCTTCTGGTTTTTAGGTGGCTGGACCAGGGGCAGGATGATGGCAATATTGTTAGAGAACTGACTGTGACAGATGCCAGCACGTTTCCAGGAAGTAAGTGAAAATTGGTGGGGAGGAGAACTCAGCCTCACTGCAACTGTGTCAAATGGAATGAGGATGCATGAGGATGCTCTGTAAATTAATTACATGTTTTTTATCGTACAGGACGAGAGCTGGAACTCAAGAGAAAGGAAACTGTAAGAACATACCTTTTTATTTTTACTTAAACCATTCAAATTACGGTTTAAGTGAAATCAAATCAGTTGTTCTCATTTATGGTAAATTTCTTTGTAACACCTTCTCATAAGTCTTTTTTTCTTGTTATTTACAAAACTAGTTGGCTGCTGAAAAGTGGAAATTTCAGGAAGGCAATACACTTCAGTTTTACAACAAGCTCACCCGTGGCTTCATTTGCCTCAGCCCAGATAGCAGAGTTGATGCTCTTGGTGACAAGAAAAACAAATATGGTAAAGTATTTTTCATGTGGATGTATGCATAAAAGAGATGAGAAAGGAGGACTTCATAGTTCATTGTGATCTCATATAGTGATTCCTGTAGTGAATAGGAGTAGATAATTATAATAAACATTTTCCTTACTTAAAATATTTACAGGTATTAATGGTTATAAGAATTCAGAAATTATATTCTTGGTTTACATATAAAGCACAAAAAAAGAATATAATCTCATATAGTATCTTGTCACTGGCTTTTGGTTACCAAATAGAAACCTCTTGTCATCTGCAGCTTAATGCTCCCATGGAACTGCCACGGCAAGGGCAGCTAGAGGTTTTTTGTAACTAGATCCACCTAAGATAACAAGTTCAAATTTCCAGGTATAGTTCATTAATAGGGAGTATATATACATAAAAAACCTTAATTTTTTTCCATACCTGTAATTGTTTTTAATGGGACTCTTCCATTTCCTCCTCTTTATCAGCTTCTATCCTACTGTGTTACTAACAATTAACTAGAATACCTATCGTATTAGGCACACATATTTTTGTTATCTTTGTAGTGATGGAGCTGCTCAGCCTTTCTGACATCTTCCCAGGGATGTTACACACATCTTTTCTGAAGTGATGAAGGGAATCTTTCAGGACACATCAAAGAGTGCATGGAGAGCAGTGCAATCAATACTCCCTAGTAGAGCCTATAAAGACAGCTTAGAAAAGCTGCACAAGAAAACTCAAATGTATAATATAGGAGATTAGTAATACTACAAACATCAAATGTGGGTGTTACACTGTTTTACTAATGCTGTTCTTACTAGTTAGCAGTCTTCATGCTTAAGTTGAAGGTACTTTGTGACCCGAACACTGATTAACTCAAATTTCCTATCTACAGCTTTAGGATTTGCAAGTGTCTTAAATGCCTGAAAGCAGTTGCACAGCATGTTAGTGTCCCTCCTCCAAGGAGATCACAAACATTGAATTGATCACATTCAGGATCACAAACTTAGAATTACTTGGTGACAGATCAAACTATCTGCTTGTAGGAATTTTGTCTCTAATTTGCAGTGATGCAGTAAGCATATCTTTGCTGTTTTCTAATGCTGTATCTTCAATTGATGGATTGTATTTGATTTGATTTAGACAAATCGGATCATTTAGACAAATCGGATCATTTAGACACCATAGAGTTCATAATCTTCTAACATCCAGAATCCAAGTTTAAACTGCAGACTCTTTCACAATTTTCATTTAGATGCATTTTCCTTCCTATAAATTAGTGCATTTCTAATGGTGCCGTAATTTACAAAGTGTCTAGAACAGCCATGTGCAACAGAAGCCTACATATGCTGATTTGGGAACTGCTGTTCAAAAATTCATTTAGGGGCCCTGCTTCCTTGTGTGTGCTTTGGAAAGTCCTCTGACATAAATTATCTACCTATCTTTCCAAACAGAAAACTACATTTCAGATACTGGTAGAACTGTATATTTGTCTTCAGCAGATCTAAAGCAATGTAATTCAAAGATCTTCAAAGTGAAAATGGCAAATTATGTCAGATGATGATTTAGTCTAGGGTTTTTTAATTTTGCAGGAAGCTTTATCTCAATCTGAAAGCAGAAGCCCATTGTGAAAGTTGTGTGTCCTCCCTATCTTGCCCCAGGGACTAGAAACTCCATCTGTATTTTATGATTTGTGGCATCATCCCCATGGCACAATGATCCTTGGCTGTTTAATTCTCATGGTCCCAATGGCATCCTGAAAGTCATTATGGACACTACAGGAGTCCTCCAGAGACAGCTACACCTTACAAACAGGCAACATAATATACTGGTAGAGCAGTTTGAAAAATCAGCTGTTGCTGCTAGGAACAATAAGAATGCCCCTACTTTAGCTTTTATCTGTATTTTGTAGCTATAAAAGTTAATTGTTTGGAAAATTGGCCAGATTTTAAATTTTAGAAGCCATGATCTGTGTGGCAAGATTTGCTTTACGAATTCTAATATGGATACAGAGAAAATTTTTTCTCTTTTCCTACCTAGGAGCTTTATGTTCCCTATATGATCTGTTAGTTATAATGTAAATTCACTGCTATAGCCCAGTTCATTATGCTGCAGTCCTCAACTCCTTTTTATGATTTTTTTTTAAACATATAGGCTGACCAAAATAAATTTGTTCCTTATCATTAGCTCTGAGGGTTATTTTTTCTCAAGGCAGTGAAGTAGATGGTAGTCTCTAGATGCCCTTTCCTGAAAGAATGAGGGGATTCATTGATCAGAGAGGCCAAAAGTTGTGTTAAACACTTGATTCATTCTTTTCCCTTTAAAATGAAATGCAAATATGGATTAATATACTCTTATACTTCTAACATTTTTTTATTTAACTCTTAGGTCTCTTTGATGTAAATGTCAAAGGGAGAAACATATGTATATTCAGCAGTCATCAGATGCCACGTCTTGCTCTTGCTCTTGTTGATGGCCATGTAATTGGAAAGGTAGGAAATGCTGTTACTGATTTCTCCTTCATAATTACCTTTGATTGTGTGATTAAAAAAATAATACTGTTTTTAATCTATCTAATAATAGTGCTTCCAGTCAGATAAAGAGCTAAGAATTTCAGAACCAAATACAGGAAATTGCCAATGAATAAGCAAATTTAGATGTAGGGTTTTGTTTGTTTTCTCACAGTTTATTTTTTACTCTTTGATAGGATGTTTTAATAGACTAAATGATTTGATACAGGAATACCAGGCCATTCCAAGCTGTGATTTATATTGGCTTGCTAAATGTTGACAACGTACCTGGAATGCCCTCATATCTTGTTGACACACCTGAGGGAAGGTACGCCATCCAGAGGGACCCAGACAAGCTTGAGAAGTGGGCCCATGTGAAACTCATGAGACTCAACAAGGCCAAGTGCAAGGTCCTGCACCTGGGTCAGGGTAATCCCCAGTATAAATAAAGGCTGAGGGATAAAGGAGCTCTGAGGAGAAGTGTTTGTAGGGATGGTAGATGAAAAGATGGATGTGAGCTGGCCATGTGCTCTTGGAGCACAGAGGGCCAGCTATATCCTGGACTGCATCAGGAGAAGTGTGGTCAGTAGGTTGAGGGAGGTGATTCTGCCCCTGCACTCTGCTGTGGTGAGGCCCCACCTGGAGTACTGTGTCCAGCTGTGAAGTCCTTGGTGCAAAACAGACATGGACAACAAAATTACAATACAAAAATTGAAATTGATCTTGCGATACATGTTTAATTATACTTTGAGAACGTGCTGTCTCACTTGTTTCATAAACACTTCTAAAATCCATACAATTTTTCCTTTATTTTTAGAACTATATTGAATCTGATAGACAGGTTTTTTGAGTATGAAGCTTTTTCTTCTGAAAGTAGTGCCTTGGAAATGAAATTTTTTCTGAGAAATATTGATTCTTTGAAGTCCTAAAAATGTTGAAAAAATATTAGATTATGTAATCTGGTAGTTTTAAATTATTGAGTTGATTATTAGCATTTTACATTTATTAAAATCTTAGTTTTATTTAAACATGAGAATGATGATGGAGTGGATAAAATATTGAAATATGTATTTTGTATATTGAGTCTTTTATACAATGGGATCACACAGTCAGCAAACCTGAACAGACAAGCATGGATAGTGTGTTGCTGTACTCTTTCATGTAAAAACTCTGACTCCTTAATTCAGTATCAGTAAATGAGGAGAAACATTGAGGCAAGCAAAGGAGGGCTGGTGGCAGAGGGTTGCTGTAGTTTGTTTCCTGTCTACATCGGTTTTATATTCCAATCTTCTTTGCTGCATCTGTAGCCTGAGACTCTTCTCTCTCTCTGATTGAGGCACCCACGTATCTTTCATGTGATCCTCAGATCTGTAGCATCTTAAGATGAACTGTTTCTGTGCTTTGAAATTCCACTATTTTAGGACTTCAGTATCAGGATTGGAAATCTGAAAAATATAAATATATTTGCATAATAGACTTGTAATATTGTGGATACTTGAACAATACAGAAACTGTTTTCTGATACTCTGTTCTGGATTTTGTCATATCTAGTAGTTCATATAATTTATTATTTTTATTTTGACTTTATTAGAGCAAAGAGGAGACTTGCTGTGAGCTCCGTGTTCACCTTCAGCCAAATGGTTGTGCCATTCTTGAGTCTGCCAGGAGCCCAGGTGACACTGTTACGTTCAATCTTCAAGGCAAAGTCCCGGATGAAACAACAGGATACGCTGAACTTTCCAAAGAATTTGTTGTGCATGTCAAGGTAAAGGTGGTGTCCTGGTTTTGCTAGGATAGAGTTAATTTTCTTCTTAGTAGCTAGGATAGCTGTGGTTTGATTTCAGTATGGGATTTGTTATGAGAACAATGTTGGTAAAGTACTAATGTTATTAGTTGCTGCTGGATGCCCAAGGTCATTGTGTTTAGCTGGTTTGCAGGTAGATAGGACTGGGAGCGAGGGATCGTAGTAATTAGCAAAACCCAAAATTGGCATTTGGATGTGCCAATGAGATATTCCGTATCATATCACGTCATGTCAGTATATTAACCAGGGCTGACCAGAAAGCAGGGGTATTGTCTCAGGGATTGCTTAAGCTCGTTCTTCCAGTATTGTGGTTTTGTTTTCAGGACTGTCTCTGCTCCAGGAACAGCCTGGGCATCAGTTGGCAGGTGGTGAACGACTGCACTGTGCATCACTCATTTGCATATTATATTATTATTATATTTAAATTAGTAACTTGTTTTTATCTCAACCCAAGAGTTTTCTTACTTTTACCCTTCCAATTCTCTCCTTTACTCCCTGGGGAGGGGGGAGAGTGAGTGAACAACTGTGTTTGGCTGCAAGCTGAAGGAGTGAAACCACCACAGGTGAGCAGAGGGAAATTAAGAAGAGTCTTCTAAAATTTACTGTTATAAAGCAGATTGTATCTAATCACACTTCAGAGGATTGCAAACTAAAAGAGTGATCCTCTTCCACCAGGTGGAGCTAAATTACAGCGTAACAGGTAGGCGGCACTTGAGAAGTTTCCTTTACTGCTCCCCTAGGGTGGGCGGTGCTGGTACTGCAGCTGCTGTAGGCAAACAGGGTGGGCTGCTGCACAGAAAAGATGCATCTCTCAACTTTTTAGTAAAAGTAGGAAGGTAGGTACATACAGGAGAACTGCATGGGACATTACTTAATTTGAAAAGGGAACAAGTTCCTTAGCTTGCCGTGCTCCTTGTGCTCTGGATGTGCTGCGCTGCTGAGCAATAAAAAGCAGAGAAGCTGTAGAGTAGGGAAGGATTTCCACTATCCAGGTTAGTGTCTGCACAGAAAGCAGCAAATATTCAAAGGTTGGATGTATACTTACATTACTTGGGACTTGTTCATTCACATTTTATGCATGGAAATACATTAATAAGGGCTTAAAATAAACCAGTATGCACATTATAAAGCCAAAGTTTAATATGGAGAAAAGCTGTGCTATTCACAAA
This sequence comes from Caprimulgus europaeus, assembly GCA_907165065.1. The sequence continues at coordinate 41,930,215 of OU015525.1, read as the reverse complement.
GAACTTCTTGTCTCTGATCTGAAGGGTGTGTTTCACCATGATGCCATCATTCTGCTCAACACAAGCTTCTGCCAGGCTCTGTCCCTCAGACCTGATGGGAGCTGCAGTGGAGCAGGTCAGCAGCAGCAGGAATCCTACTGGAAAGTGCATAAAGTCTGCTCTGGAGTATGCATGTTTGAAAGTGTGAGAAACCCAAGAATGTATCTGAAGATCAAAGATGACCAGTGTGATGGAACAGTAAGCAGTTTTTGTTTGTATTTCCCTCTGCAGATAGTTTGAGTAAATTGTCAGTGATAGCAGAGAATATTTTTTACTTGCTTGGATAAAAATGGGATAAAACATTGTTAAGATTTAATTTTTTTCAGATCTTTTTCTTCATTTGCCCGAGGAAAGATAGCAAATATAGCAAGAGAAGCTATTTGGCACTTGATTGTAAAGCTCTGATTATATTTTTAAACTATTGAGAATGTGAACTTAGCTTAAATTTATTTGCTATTAGATAGCTGATGACTCTCTATCAAGATTTGGTTGTGCTAATTTGATTTTTATTAAACAATCACAGTTATACTGGTGTGTGTTTGGAAGATGTTGAAATTATATTGGCATCCTTGCTTTTACAAATTACTCTGTTTTGTCTGAAATGAAGAGCTTGATTTTTTTTTTTTGCTTCATCAGACAACCACATAGTGTTTATCCTTGAAATGCCTCACCAGTAGCCTGTGTATTTAGTAATAAAACTAGGCTTGGGGGACGGTTGAATATTCTGGTTGTTGGACCTGTAACATTCTCCACCTGCTAGGAGATGCTATTGCAGTTTTACATTTGAGAGTAAAAAAGAATGAGACATTAGTATTTGCTCATTTGACTCAATGTTTACTAATGCAGTGTTTGGTTTTTGATATGAAATGATATAATTGTTTTGAATGTGGCAGAGTACAAACATGTTCAGTGGTATTGAGTCTAAAATAAATTGATGATAAAACCCACTAATGAATAATTAAGATGTAAGTTAATTGAGTGGGAAAATCCTTTGGTTATATCCTAGACTTTGCCTAAATCCTAACAGAAGTCAGAATGCTTTCATATACAGTCTTTTGCTTGCTCAAATTATGTGATCAGTCTTTCTGTTCACAAAGGAGTAAGCAAGGTCAAGACACATCTATATACGTGTGTGGGTAATAATGGAGGACATTGTGAAGCACCTAAAGTTAACCTGAAATGTTATTAGAAGTTAGTAACATTTAACTCTTAAGAAACACCCAATTTGCCTAGCTACTATCAGTTGTTGAATTTGCATTTCTGTTTTCTATTTTCTAGGGCACAGGTGATGAATACTGCCACTTTAAAATTCAGAAGAATTTGGAAACTGGATCTATAAGTCTAGAATCAGTGCAAAATAAAGGGATATATGTTGGTCTCCTGCCAGATGGCCAGACTAAACCAGTCATTAACACTGGAGAGAGAAACATCTTTTTCTACCCACAGGTCATCAAATGTATGTAATTTCTTAATATTCTGCAGTTTACTTTAGTGATTTGTGTTTCCGAATGACAAATTCTAAGCAAATCTGTTGTGTTTCAGTAATTTTACAGGTGAAAATTTGTTATGCCCACACTTAATTTCTCCTACACAGCTAGTCAATTTTTCCTAATTTCTTTCTTTTTATAATAATAAATGATGCAGAAGAAATCTGTTTTTGAACTGAACAAATAAACTTTTGAGCATAAGAATCGAAATAGGTGACAAGTTAGAGATGCAATTGACTTTCTGGGTCTATTCCCCATTCTGACCACAGATTATGGAAAACTGGAAGATGGTGTCTTGCTGTTAGCTATACCACAGTCTTTCCTGATTTTATAGGGAAAGTAGTAGTCTTTAGAGTGTGCCTGCTTGGCAGTGTTCAGTTTCTTTTTAATGGTGCAAAATACATTGTACTTTCCCCACTAGTATATTGATTATGTGATTCTTCTGTCCCATAGTCAGATTCGAGAGATATTGCAGTCAAAAAGCTCCCTCACTAGGGAGCTGACCTGTTCTAGTCAACTATCCAGGACTCAGAAAATAGCTCTCAGCATACCCTGGATCACCATCACTGGATTGTCTGCTTGTCTGTTCTCCTTCAGGAAAATGAAGTTTTTAATTTGGTGAACAATTGGTTACCAAACATAGCCAGCTGATTTGGATTGTAACTGCAGAAAACAGTGGAGTTACAGTATTGTATTCTTATCTGGTGAACAGAGTCACAGAGATCAAGAAATGAAAATGCCAAACTGGCAGTCAGTTCAGAATTGAGAATTTGGTCAGATAATTGCCAGACACAAGCAGTACAGGGTCATCTTGAGTGCTTTGACCAGCAAAGGGGAAGTATCAAAATGTACAACCAGTCTTCTTATTAGCTGTTTTACATATACTGTGACCGAGACATACAGAAGCATTATGAAAGTTGCTGTAATGTCATCCCTACCATTCAGTCCCTACTTACCACAAGGTGGCAAGAATATGTCACTCACTATGTCCTTGTAGAAATGAGGAAAGTATTTTCCTTTATTATTTTGTGGAAGAGCAGGGCTGTCAATGGAAATTGTCAATGAAGCAGTGCTTACTGATGCCATTAAAATAGAGCTAAATGTTACTTCATTACAGGCTTGAGTTTTCCTTAATCCTTGTTACTCAGTAAAAGGAAGACAGAAGGAGCTAATATTTGCTATGAAAACAACCAAGATTTTCTATTTGTCACTTGATCTTATCAGAAATGGCCTCTAGCAGTTTTTATTTCAGCTTTCCCACTCTTAAGAAAGGAAACATCAGGAGGATGGAGAAGGTTATCTTGTGGAAAATTAAATTTTATTTCATTTTATTCATACATCATTGTTAAATTGTTACTTAGATTTTCAAAGCAGTAGATGGACTTTTATTGTTATACCACTTTTTTCCACTTTTTGTGGCATGCTGCTAACAATAAAAGTTAAAAATAGCTGGTGGCTGTGCAATGCATAGAGAAAAGATTTGGTGTCCACTGTGTTGAACAGCTTTGAGATTTGTTATCAGTGTCCATCACTGAACAGATGGGAAGCTTCCAAGCAAGAAAAAGCAAATGGTTTGTAGCTAGTGATAGAATTGACATTTTGTTGTTTTAGTTGGCTGGGAAGAGCCTATGGGAACATCTGCAGCACCCAATCAAAAGAAGAAAGACTTTAGAGAATCTCAGCTCCAAGCAGTAAAAGCCAAGAAGCCAGTACCTCAAAACCTTTCACCTCTTCCACTCTCAAGTAAGCAATAGTTTACAAACCAGTTGTGTTGTAGCATTGTGTTATGCCCATCCTCCATGCACATTTGCAGTGACTTACATATTACTGGTTATTGTTTTTTGAAAGGACATTGGAATGTGGTGGTTTATTAATAAGGCAACAATCATCATGTAACTGTTGAATAATTTCACTTTACCTTTTTTTTTTCCTAAAAGTAAGCAGCCATCCATCATAAGGGCTATTTCTGTGGAAATTAAGAGATTTATATGATGCAGAGCCCAATCCAAAGCTCACTGAAAGTAATGGAATATTTCTTGTTTATGCTCTCTCTCACACTTATGTTTTCTGCTTTATGATTCGCTAGGGGAAGGATTGTGATTCACTGGTGCACTACATGCTACCTTTATACCTATGTTTAGGCAGGTAGGAATAGATAAACAATGTTCGGGTCATGCTTCTGGAGTTATAGTCTACCAGATGTGTTTTACTAGAACAACCAACCACTTTCTTCTTTAGTTACAGAAGTTGCATAAATAATCTAAGACAATTTCCTCAACTCAAAAATCTTACAGGAGTATTCAACATCCTAGGAACCAAAGAAGGTGTGACTAAGGAACTAAACAAAACAGGGAATGATACATCTCTTAAGGAGTGGGGATGATCATGTTTGCTTCCTGCCTCTCTGCCAAGGACCCTGTCTGCACAGCCTGGATTGTGCTGCATCACCATAAAAAGCAAATGGGATAAATGTAAACTATTTAGCTCCACATGGCATACTGAAGCACATTCACATGGTGGAAAAATATCTGTTACCTGTTACAAGATTATATTAGAGCTTCTGCCATGGGAAACACACTTAATCGGCTAGAGGTAGTCCTGAAGCCATTCATGTAGCAACTAATTCAGGTGGGTTGCTGATTTGGTTTTGAGCTTGGTCCTCAAACTGCTACCTCAAGTGTACATGAAAAGTCTGGAAATGTGAACAAGGTATCACATATGGCATACATGTTCATAGGGTATAATGTGAAGTATTATACTGCATGCTACATATCAGGAAAGATTTTTAATAAATTCAGTTGAACTGAAGTATCCTTAATTCAAAATTCAAAACATAGGCATGGATTATTATTAATGACTGTTAATTGTTTCTGGCTAAGTTGTTTCAATTCTTAGCTCAAAACATCCACTTTCTGCTTCTAATCTGTCAGGCTTCATGTTGTATCATTGTGTCACAAAGCCTTCCCAAAGTGTTGTGGGTTGTCAGCATCTGGTGAGATATGCCGTGTTTGAAAGCCATGGCAACAATATAGAAGCCATCAAACCTGTTTTCAAAGAGACTGGATGTTTTTAGGGTTGGATAGAAAGGATTCTCTTATAGAAGTAATATCTGCTGTGAAATTGGTTGCATAGAGTCTACAGCACTTTGTAAGAAGTATTTCTGACATTTGTAAGCTTATGCAAAATGAATAGAAATATCAAAGTTACTCTGCCCTTCAAAGAAAATGCTCATTTTTAGTAGATATTTTCACTTAGAATACTGTAAAGGTAATGGACTTTTGACATGTAGAGGTGAGCCTTATTTTTTAAACTAATATTCATTGAGCACTCATTTACTTTTTTCACTCCCAGTTAACATTCGAAAAAGGATGATGTTGCTATTGAATATACAGTCCAGCAGCATGCTTAGTATCCAAACTCGGAGCAGATTAACCCTTAGGCTGATCAGGCCATCTTTTTTATGTCTGTGTCTGCTAACTGGTAGCTCCATTTTGGTTGTTTTCAAAAATAAGTATTTAATTACAATTAATTAAACTGAAAGCTGTGAAAATTGTGCTACAGTGGTTAGGGCTTCTCCTGCTGCTGTGCGAGCTCTCTGTTCCTCAAGAAACTTGTTTCACTGTTGAAAGGATGATAGCAGGTCCCAGCTTCTACTTAACTGCTCCCAGGATGAAGATATTGGAGTGTCAGAGACAAGTCTCAAAACACATTTTAGCTGACCCACATTATAGACTCAAGACTGATCAAATGTACTGCCCAAACCAGAAGGGAAATAATATATATATGATTAGAGGACTGCAAAATCTAGGGATAAAGGAGATGAAGCAGAAGACACTAAAAAGATAAAACAAAAATTGTGAGGTTTTTTGAACCCCTTTTTACTCTTCTAAGTTGCAAAAGCAAGCCATAATCAACAGCCCTGCTGAAAACATAGGCTTGTGTCCTATTATGTGTCAACTAGTAAGCATGCAAGACTCTTAAGGGAATTACCAAATTACTTGGTACTGGGGATTTCCTCTTTGCTTGTTCCTTGTGTTTCTCAAATCATGGTAAAATTTCAATGATGAAAATATGTCTGTGTGTTCTGGTGAAAGCAAAGGGAGAGATGTCATTAGCTTCCAAGACACAAATGCAGTCTGTGATGTTGAGAACATCTTTGTGGTTTGGTATTAACAAATTATGTCTCTGAGAAATTATTTCTATACCCTTTACACTCCTTTCCTATATGTCTGGAATACTGTCAGTTACTATTAATTTTTAATATATTTTACTTAGAAAATAAGTTACAAATAAAATCTGTTCTCATTTCCATTTGGTTTACATTGGAAATGATACAAAAAGATGTAATAAAAATGCATCAACTTTATTGTCCAAGTTTCTGCTCTAGAGATTAGTTTTTCTGATGATTCATTTAAAAAAGTGTCACTCCATCATATGATCTTACAGGACAAGATAATTTTCTTTTTGTTTTAGATTTAGGATAAGTAAATAAAAAATAGGGTAACTTTTATTAAACTGTGTGAAGGATTGTGATCAGAATGAATTTTTGTTTCAATAGATTTACAGCATGGTGTCATGAAGCATGTAAACTCCCATGACTAATGCAGGGTAACCGTCAAATCCTCTTTTCAAACCAGAATATTTTTAGCCTGTAGTAAATCAATGCTACTGATTTCCATTAGTAAGAAGAGCCAATAAATTATGAGACAAAAACAATTCAAAGCCTGTGAATTGTTTGTGCATTAAAATTGTTTTCAAAAGGTAGTAGTCTGAGGTTGCAGTAGCTGCTTTGGGTAGCAGTAGCCAGAGTATGGAATTCTTGTGCTAAGCATATGGATCAGCCTGGGATTCCTTTTGCTTCTTGAATAATTGTGCATTTTGTGAAAATCTTCATACCTTTACTATAAGAAAGATGTGGTTTTAGATAGCTGGAAGGAACTCTAGCTGTCAGAGTTACAGGTGAGGAGCCCAGTAACTACAGTTACAGAAAGTCATATAGTCAAGTTCTCAAAAGTATTAAACTAAAGCAACTACTTTGCTATAGTTCTGTTGTTTCAGTCACTGAAAGACAAGTGTAATTAAGTTTTTATTCAGGTAAGCACAAGATGTTTGCCTTTTGCTTTATTTTTGGAATCTGGATTTTCTTTTTTCTTTCAGTATAACTTAGTTGCAATGAAGAATATAATAAGAACTTTGATTACTATGACACTATTGCCTGTTTCTAAATCACTCTAACCATTTCAAAGTCATACTACTACTGTTAGAAGCACTACTGTAAAGGTCAGCTCTATATTTAAAAAAATTATTAACCAAATTTTAGAGTCTTTACCAAGGCTGAAATTTACCCTGATTCTGGAAGTTAGTCCTTATTTAATATAGAAATTTGTACTAGATCCTAATTCCTTTGCAGTTCCTTAAGCAGTTATTTCACATTGGTTAAGAGTTCAATGCTAGTGGATCATAATTCAGGTTCAGTGCTTTAGTCACCATGTTGATTTAACAGTAGGACCACCTGATGGTTCAAGCAACTATATAATTCCTTTTGAGTACAACTTTTAAGAAACCCCCCCCCCCCCATGTATTTAATATGATAAAAGTGGCATTTGAGAAAATTTAAAGGGACAATCAGGACCATGTCTCAGTATTGAACTGATCCTTCTTCACTTACCCAATTTTCTTCAGCAATGTTTCAGCAGGATGTGGAGTTTTTTGCTCATAAGAGTTTATTTTTAAGTCTCAAGGATTCAAAACCGTTTTTCACTTTGTCCTCAAACTTATATTTTAGTGCTAGCAACCATACATAGTCAGATAAATTTTGCAAATTTCTATCATAGGTGTTGCTTTATTTTGTTTAGTATTTGTACTGGGCTTGGCTGGGATAGACTTAATTTTCTTCATAGCAGTCTGTCTGGTGCTGTGGTTTAGCCTGGTGACCAAAGCAGTGTTGATAACACACCGGTGTTTTAGCTGTTGCTGAACAGTGCTTGCACAGCTCTGTTTCTCACTCAGCACCCCCAGCAAGTAGGGAGGGTAGACAATGGCAAAGGGTAGGAAGGGACACAGGCGGTACAGGTGACCCCAACTGACCAAAGGGATACTCCATACCATGTATTGTCATGCACAACAATAACACTGGAGAGGAGTTTTTCCAAAATAGTAATTCCTCAGGGACTAGCTGGGCATTATTCTGCTGATGGTGAGTGATTGCTTTTACATCACTTTTTTTTCTGTGGTTTTTGTTTTTTGTTTTTTTTTTCCCCTTTGTGGTAAAGGCAGTTTAACAAGTGAAGCGAAAAATTCCATCCCAGAGAAACCCAGTACAGTATTTTAATCAAGCAAATAAAAAACCAAAGGGCTCTGATAATAACGTATATAGTGCAACAGGAACATAGAGAGTGATGCACTGGGAATTCTTCAACAAATCCATATCAGTGGCTATTTTGAATTCTGAAAAACTGTAAGTGAATTCCGTTACGTGTTTGGAGCCTCTGGCTTCCAAAAGTTTGCTTTGTAACAAGCTACTTAAGGGATGAAGAATGAGCTGGGGAATACAAAAGAAAATTAATCTGCAGCACTGATTATATTCATTATGGTTAGCATATTAAAATATCTCTTTGCAATTGCATGAAAAGGCTTCATGAATAGCAGTTTGGGAACCCCTGGAGAGCACAGTATAGAGGCAATGTGTTGGTTCATTTTTTTTCAAATTTAGGATTTATGTCTGCCTCTTGTGTCAGAACAGATTAAAAGTACATGGGGCAAGGACTCCCTCTTTGGGAGAGGACTTCATGGTCAGTGCTTCCATTATTGAAAAGTATTCTTCCAGACATCTGATGTTTGTAAATTCCACTTTGATTAGAATGCTGAAAACTAAATTCAAGGTCAGGCTGGACGGGGCTCTGAGCAACCTGATCTATTTGAAGATGTCCCTGCTCACTGCAAAGGCCTGGGACTAGATGACCTTTAAAGGTCCCTTCCAACCTAAATCATTCTATGATTCTGTGATCTCAAAAGAGCCTATTTTGTCATATCTCATGTGCAGAGGTGCCATTTGACATCTTTGCATATATATATTTATTTTTTCTCTTAAGGGTATATGAAAAAATCACTAGGTGCTATTCTGAAGTGAAAGATATGTTTTCCAGAATTGTATTTCATTAGCCATTTAAGCTGTGAATATTATTCATAAAGTAGTACTGTGCTGCTATTGTTTCACTTGTGCAGAACCTGCCTTAGCCCTAATACTGGCACTGTATGAACAAGTATGGTTGGGCAAAGATATATTACAGGGTTTTTTGAGTATTTTACAGTATTCAATTAGTATTTAACTCGAAGAAAGTTAATTTCCTGAATGATTTTTTTTCATTTGAAATGAAAATTATCTCTATTCTCAGGTATGTGATTCTGCTAATAATGTCACAACACAAGGAATGAGCGGAGTATTTACAAGTAATTCTACTAATTTCTAAATGTCAGACTAAGGAACAGAAATATTGATTTAATGGCCGTAGTTCTGCATCATAGCATCCTTACGCTGTACCAGAACATGTATAAAGAATAAGATGATGATAGTGCATGTAAGACATACTTATTCTTTTCCAGTTGATTCCTGTAGCTCAACTAATCAGAACATTTTGGTCTAGACAAGAAACATAAATCAATCTTTTCAGACTATCTCACTTGCTATGAAGAAATACAGTCCCCTCTCTGTTATAGTCTTCTTATGTGTTGAAGTTACAACGGCGACTGGCAGTTTCATGTCGATTTTCATCTCCCACTAATGTTTTGTATTTCACAGAGGAAATGAGAAATCCCCAAGGTGGTGAGTGTCTCCTTCCTTCAGATGATGAATGGAAAGTGTCAACGCTGACAGGAAACACAGGAACTGAAGCAATTGTTGTTCTCTGGATATATGGAGACAGAGGAGTAGCTGAACCAATAACTCTTGGCAAGGACAACAGAAAGCAACTGTTTCTTCCCAGGCAGGAAGATGAATTTCAGGTAGCTAATGAAGGCTAAGAACATTATTTTAATGTGTACCTTTCCAAAGATTATTCTTTCATGTGAAAAGAAAAAATGTTTTTCTCATGTGTTTACTGCATACAATAAATCTCTATCTCTATGAATTCTGCATTACATCAGCTTGGTGCATATAGTTAGCAACAGAGGAAATGCTCTTTCTTTTAACCCCCTCTCCCTCATATAGTAGCCCAAATGGGACAACTGCAGAAGTAAATTGATTTCTTTAAGATCATTGATTTGAAACTAGCTTTAGAAACTGTCCACTCCTAAACAAACTGTGTCTGATGTAAGACTTGTATATAATTTAAGGGTCTTTAGTAATGAAATCTTCATGCATACATTTTTCAAAGTGTACTATAAAATGTATGCTGTGGAGCTGAAAGAAAGAGAAGGAAGGTATTCTGTGTTAAGGAAGAAAACCTTTTTTTTAACTGCCATATTGTAAATGGCTGAAATGCCAGAAGCTCTGCCAATGGAATTATGAAGAGCCCAATAAAACCTATATGTTATGATAGTTCTGCTAATACTTAAGAATAAACCCCGCCTCTATTGTAATAAGAAAAGTATGTCTAGGTAGGCTGAGAGGAAACTACCAATGGGGCTAAAGCTTCTGTTTTGCTTAAATCTTTGTCTGAGATGCATCCAACATATTTCTGTCTTCAGTGAACTGTTTTTCTCATTTTGTGCAAATTTTTTTTCTGCTGTCATCAGCTCTTCTAATACAATCTTGGCAAAAACCAAGATTGTTATTGTCAATAATATTAATAATAATACTCTCTATGAGTAGGGCATAGGCAGGAAGATAACCAACTGTAATGTTCATTTTCTAAGCATGTAGGCTATATATTAGGATCCACGGGGAATCTTGTTCTCCTAATTAGTGAATAATTTATAAGCAACACTGGGTAATGGCATGTTTGCAATGTTAATCAATACATTCTTAAGAGATGGACCAGTTTTTCTTCTCTAAAATAGATGTTGCCCCTTATGACTGTGTGCTGCAGGTATTGATCTTCTGAAAGAGCAGAATCTTTCTCTCAGCACCTGGGGCTACTACTATGATTCTTCACATCATGCTGACACTATTGCATTCAGGCATGAAACCGCAAATGTCACCAAAGTGCTTTTCACTCTTTAGTCTGCAGTAGATAAATTCACAAAGAAAAGGCCTATGAGTAAGAGCTCTTTCTTCTTTTATTTCTCTTTAAACTTTATCCTGCACTTGTTTAGCAGGAGAAGTCTTGAAATGAGGCTAGGGATGCAAGGTTTAAAACACCTTACATCTTCTTTTTATTATTTACATCTTTGAGCTTGATATGGTCTCATTGATATTTTCTATAACAGAAGATACATTTTATTTTTTAAAGTAATCAACTTAATCATAGCTCTGGCCAGGAGTTCTAGGAAGAAAATAGCTTCTGAAAGCCTGTAATAACCAGGCAATTTGGAGTCAGTTTTCTTTAACCTTTCACTTTATCAGCAGTATATGCAACTATGAGAAGTTTGAATAAAACTATCTTGAGAAATTAAAACCATTCATATGTAGCCTTCCCTCTCTTACCTTACCCGTGTGAGTGGTCATTGTCTGTTTAACCATTTCTGTGACTGTGCATGAGGAAAATCAAGAAGGATACCAGGAGGTTTCTTTTAGGAGACCTCTGCTTGTTTCAGGCAGAATTAACTCTTTGCATTCTGATGAAGTTCCATGCATTTGTTTTGTATTGATACATGAAATGATCATGTAAATTTTTTTAACCAAAGGCCTAAAGAGGGATTCACTAGAATGAACATATAATGTGACAGCACTGTATATTCAGTGAACACTGGCTCTGTGAACAAGAAGACGGTGTCTCATATTACTTGAGAACTGGGTTGATTTGTTTGTGAAATGTGGTAGATGAGACCATTTTTTTCATACTCTTACTTTGTTGCTGCTTTTATCCCAAAGTCTCAGGTTTACCTCTAGCAAGTCTCCTTAAAGAGAGAAATACTGTGCAGCATAAGCAACAATAACAGAATCTGACTCCACAGAACAAAACTATTTTCTTAAGCTCATGGAAAAGACAAGAACCATATTATCACATCAGTGTTGCAAGCCTGGAGTTAGCATTTACTTTGTTAATGAAATTCAGGTCGATGTAACAACCATACCAATGTAAATACAGGTGTGAATTCCTCAGATTCTTTCCCAGCCAACCACAGTGATTCACTGAGTGAATTTCAATGTTAAGGAAATCGAGGGTAAAAATTGTTTGCTTCTAGAAATCTTTGACTAAAACATGATAACAATATGACTGTAATATAAAAGTTTGTTATACAAAAGCACAGAGACAGCTAAAAGCTGGTACAGGAACTGAGGTAATTCTTACCTCTGAAAAGAGTGCTCTTTATTAATGAAAGTAAAGAATGAGTGGATAATATACTACTAGGTGTTTCTAAGAGAATGAAAAGAAAGTAATTTTTGTACAGTGCAAATAGCTTCTTTGGATGTACGTGATGGACTGGAATAGGCTGTAACCAACCTTTTATTAATGGAATTATTATTTAGCATTTACTTTTCCTTTCCTAACAGTATATTACAAATAATCTAAAATGATTTATGCTCACTTTAAATAATGGTTAAATAAACCCCAGGTAAGTGGAATAGGATAGGGTTGCATAGAGTAGATTTCATAAGTAAGAACATATATAATGCTTGAAAATGCAAAGAAAGTACAAATTAATGCAAATCATAGGCAGAAAATGAAGACACTATCAGTGATTTTCAGAGTTTTGCTGATGTTCTGCCAGCTTTTGAGAGCTTATTCTTCAACGTCTCCAAAAGTTTTATATCCTTCACTTTGATATACTAGGTTTTATGGTCACGTTACATTATGAAAGATTTGTGACCTGTGGTTTAAATGATTTAATTTTGTGTTCCACATTTCTCTCGTGAATGGCCCTCACCAATTTTTTTTACTTTTCAAACTCTGAACAGTTCAAACATCTGCCAAATCATTTCTCTGGCAAGCACTGTGATTTCAATAGGTTATAAAGTGTGAAACTGGGGCTCAGACAGAAATCTGCTTAGACAAAACAGAAGTAGTCTCTTTTCTGGATCCTGTAATCCAAAGTCTGCCAATCAAATGTTGCATGCTGTGCTTGTATACTCAGATACTACAGTGGTTCAGAGGAATCTGGAACCAACAGCAAAGATAAAGATGCAATTTTATGTATCCCCCCCACCCTGACTCCACCGTGTGATGCAGCTATATTTTTTTTCAAGAAATATAGCCCAAATTAAATGAATGGCAAAATGTAGAAAAACAGGGCAAAATGTACAAAAATGGGATTTGTGCATAAATGAGGACTGGATTTTTGAGTTATTTCACATATGATGATTGAAAATACAGGGAGGGAAATATTTAGGGTTTTTTGTTTGGTTTTGTTTGTTTGTTTTGGGTTTTTTTAGGGTGTCCTGAAGGCTGTACACAGTTTTAAGTATAGAATTCATAGACCTTGTGCTTGCCATTAGGATGCTGCTTCTTCTGTATGTGTGGGAGTCTGAGACTGAAATGTCTTTTAATCATGAATTGGATACAGTGTTAGTTTGCAAGGCATGGCCTTTACCATACACATTTAAAGCCTAAATTGTATATATTTTTGTCTGTAGTTACATGTTTTACTGTTCTGGCTTTATTCAGGTTAAAATAAAAAACATTGGGAATATCTACAAGATAAGAATTGAACTTCATGAATTATTGAATGAACAGTCAGAGTGGAACTTACAAAAGGTGAGATTTTTTTAATGGTTGAATTTTTTATGATTTATTAATTTTTATATGAACTAAAGGCCCATCTATTCATTAAGCCACAGCTTCACACATCAAAAAATGCTGATTTATAATAAATTCTTATTGCTTTGTCTTCTTAGGTTGCTTTAAAGTTGACAACATCACCAACAGAGTCCACCTCCTGAGAGCTGGAAATATGTAGCATTATTTTTCAATTTTTACTAATTCATGTAGTTCATAGGTACCAGTTTCAGGGTATTGATGCATTCTATGAAGTCTTGCTTTCTGAAAGCTCACCTGTACTCTTCAGTGTGTGTTAGGGAGTTTCTAGCAATAAATTCCAACTATGAAAGACTGAAAAAAGACGGAGCAACAATTATCCCATGACAAGTACCTGTGAAGAATAAACAAAGTTTGCTTAAGATTCAGCTAGTCATAATTGGCCCAAACATAGTTCACAATAACAACCATTTTCAGGGAAAAAGAAACTGCTGGATTTTTTTTTTTCTGTTCAATGAATGAATTATTCTTTTCTCCTTCTCTTTTGACTCTGTTTTTCTCGTGATATTTAAGGATGTTTACAGATTAATATCATACTAAATTCTTGCTATTGCTGACCCCTATGTAAGATTTATTTCAGAACTACACATAAATATTTGTCTTCTTTTTCGTATTTTGAATCTGCAAAAGACACAAGCTTGTCCTTTGGCTTTTAATTCATCTTAAAAAGCCTGATTTAGACAACCAGGATTACAGAGTAATAACAGATTTTTACATTAACCCAAAGACCTTAACTATAACTATCAAAACTTAATGTAAGTAAAAATATTTCAGTTGCTCAAATGGTTGCAGTTAATTTTTTTTAACATTTTGTTCCAAATTTCATAGGGTAACCCTGGGATTTAAAATATTTCTTTTCACAGAAAGAAATAAATAAGGTTGAAAGCTGTGTTTTTCTGACAAAGCAGTTAATATTTGTGATTGTTATAAATCAGCAGGGGGAGCTCTGCCAATAAATATTAGAGATTAAGAATCACTGCTGCAAAAGTATTTCATATTAGAATAAATACATGCTTTGGTGTTAAAAGAAGTGTTTATTTTACTCAAAATAATATTTTATTGGAAAAGTGAGATAAAGGCATATATTGTCCTGATTTCCTCAGCATTAGAATTTGAATGTGAATACTTGTTTTCATAATTTTGTTTGCAAGGCTTATGTATGCACATTCAAAACCCAACTGCAGAGAGACAACTTTTGGCACCGATTTCCTTTTGCTAGTGAAGGCCTATGAAAAAAAAATATAGTAAGCATTGTTATAATTCAAGACCAAGGAAAACTGCTCCTATAAAAAAGAGGAAAGACTGCTTTAGTTATAGGAGACAAGTAAAACAGATATCAGGAGGTACAGTGGCAAATAACTTGAGAATTTGAATTCAGAGGAATCTTCGGAGAAATAAATAGAGGGTGCTGCTACCCAGGTTGTCTTTTGTTTTGCTGTAGAAGAGACAAATATAATACAAATTGATTTAATATTTCAACAAATCCTCTCCTTAACAAAATTCAGAAGGATATAGATTATGAGTTTCATCCTGTTTTCATTTTAATATAAAAACATACCGGTCTTTCCACATCTTCCAAAAGCTCAGTCTCACCTAACCTCACTTACCAGAAAGTTTTCAGTATTCCGTACTCCAGAGAGTGTTACATAGAGGTGGTTCACTGACAGAAATCAGAATTGCTGACATTCCTTACAGCAAAAAAAGGAAATTTCAATTACAGATTTGTTTGTTCCAAGAGTAAGATGATTTTAAAGTTCAAGGCATATTCAAAGAGTAAAGGCTGGCAGTTTCAGCTGCAATACCATGGGTGTGAAAAAAGATCCTCTCTAGTAAGTAGTCCAGGTGCAAAGTAGTGGCTCAAATAAAAATATTTTCATAATGCAATTTTGTATGTCATATTGGTTGATTGTGTTATTGTTTTCTGAGATAGAAGAAAAAATACAGAAAAATATGTTCTGCTGTTGAGATGCAAAGCACTGGAAAGAGTGAACTGAGTCATAGTTGGAATTGCTTTTTCTCTAGGTGACACTGCAACATCTAAAGAGCAAGAAAACACTGAATTTTCCAACAAATACATTGTTGTCAAAGAATCATGATGATGGAGATATTCTCTGTGAACTTCCTGTACTGGAAGCTGGAAAACCTATCTATCCAAGTATGTGTATACTTCAGTTGCACTGTTACATATATATCTGTTGCCTGGTTTTCAGTATTCATGTCATCTCAGTTATATTCCATCTGCTCTGTATTCATAAATGTGGTCTAAGCAATCTTAAAAACAGATAGATAGGATGATTTCTGGAGAATATATTCCAGCAAATTAATTGCAAATCAAATTTACTGGCATTGTTTCCATTAAGTTAGAGTGCTGAGTAAAATGAATTGTGATTACATATGTATTTTCTTCCTTTGGTTATTTTTGGAAGTTGTTTTATACCATGTTTATGTCTACACCGGTGTCATGGAGCAAGCTGAAACAGATTCTGCAGTTTATCTGTGTATCTATGGAAAAAGAGGAGATTCTGGTCTAAGACTTCTACATAAATCTGGTGTACCAGTGACATTTCAGAGAGGAATGGTAAGTCTGAAAAACGATTTGCTTAGCCATATAAATATAACTAAAAAACTTTTACTGGTCTTGATGGGTTCCTAATAAAAATGAACACAGAGATTTAGAAAAATATTTTTTAGGAACTAAGGAAAATAATTTTTCACTAATCCAGGAGTAACCAGAATGAGTGGAAACACAGGTAGGAAAAGGGGAAGAAAAATGATGTGACAAAGCTCCCTAGGATGATGAGAAGAGCTGTCTGTGAATATAAAACATATTCTGTCAAGGTTTCATGAGTACAGCTGATTCTAAAGGACTGCACAGAAATTGTTCCATGATTTCAGATCTTGGTGGGACTGTTCACGGTGTATTTTTTTAAACATGTGATAGTATAATATTGTGATTAATGCAGCACAGATTTAATTTTTTTTTTGATTACCTGTTTTCTCCTCCAAAAGTAAAGTATGCGTCTTCCTGATTTTCTGCAGTTGAATTTCAGGGACTACTGAATCTAATCTTAGCCCTGCCACTAGCCTTCTTATGACTTTCTATTGAGCCTATTTCTTCCTTTGTGAGCTATTCAGAATTAACACTTGTATGTCTAACAAATGGTATCAAGATGCCGTTAATTAGAAAACAAAAAAGCAGTATCTAAAAAGCTAAACGTAAAAATCATCCACTGGAAAACTTCAGAGGTGTCTATACTATTTTAAAATATATATTTTATGCCATTATGAATGTATTAGGTATAAAGTTCTATTCCAATTGAAATTCAGAATTTAAGTGGAGTTTTCTGGGGGAGTTATTCTAGCCAGACTGAGTAAATTCAGCATATTATTTATACAGGGGCTAAGAGGGATGGCTCAAAGCTTACTTTGTTATGGAAGTGGGTGAGTGAGGCAGTGGCTTGTACAAAGCAGCAGAGCAGAGCCTGGGATATATCATTTTATGACAAAGGCAGTTGAGTGCTGACTTTAACAAGTTCGTTTAATCCCTGCCACAAACACGCTACATGGTATTGGGCAAACCACTTAAAGTAAGGCTTCCCTGAGTGACCACTTTTTGTGTGCTTCTGTTTTGCTGCCTAACCAGTTTAACTTTTCTGAGCAACCATTGCTGAAACTGAAGTTTGTTCACAGAGAATTCTATTCTGGACATAGCAAGCTCTTTGTAATGCTAAATGTGCTGATAAATTAGCCCCAATCTTTCTCAGTTGAGCACCCAAACTGCTTTGCATGTTGACAGCTTTTGGCAATCTCTGTACTTTAACTATATAGGTAAAATGAAATATTACACAGGTGACCTTTTGAAAAATAGATTTCAGTATTTGCAGAAAGCTGGAGTACTATGGAAAATGTGCAAAATAGAAGTCACTGGGGAAATCAGTTCTGCTTCACTGAAATGTTTGGGTGGTTGTGGTAAATAATGCATAGAGTCATCAAGGTAATGAAGATAAAAAGAAGTATTAAAAAGCTGCAGTCCTGCCTGTGCATAATTTGAGGCAGGGATCCTTCATAGAGAATAGCTTGTGATCATATATTACATATACACCAGGGAGAACTAAAGTTGCACAGGCAGTTTCAATTCTGCCGTTTGCTAAGGACTGAGAACTTTATGGATATGAATTTTCCAGTGTAGTTCTTTCCTTCATTTTTCTTTTACTCAGAAGTGTGTCCCAGACCGTTACATTTAGAGAGAGAACGCTATATGCTTTTTACTGTGACAGAAAATTACCAACCTGAACCTTTCGCCTGATCAGCTTCATGCTCCTATGGAAACAAACTTTGCCAACTGTAAACTCAAGCCTAAATGAATACCAAGGGGAAAGTGGCATGTCAGATTTCAGTCTCTTCCAGCAGAATAACATATAAATAGAGGAGGTGAGACCAAAAAGAGAAAAGGATGAGAAAGTCTGTATTTGAAATAAATATCTACAAAGGAAATAGTAGCTTTAACTTGTTCTTGCCTGGAGAAGAAAAATTGTAGATGGTGAGGTATTCAAACAATAGTGAAGAGTTGTGTGCAGCATTCTGGGTGTTGGCTGAAAAAACAATTTATTTGGGATTATTACTGCAGTTGCATTTTAGTTGTGTTTTCTCATTTCCTCTGATACATGATCAAAAATACATTTAACTTTTCAGATCCAGACACTTTGCATTCAGTCCAGCTGTCATTAAAAACAGCGAGAATCTTTGTACCTGTGAGGGTTAATCAGACTTTTAAAATACTTCCAACTTTCAGACAGATTTAGTAACGGCAAATTGCGGTGTGCTGTCTCCTCCTCTGTCTTCTAGATCAATGCGTTTGCAGTGAAAGCTGTATCTCTTGGAAAACTGCAGAAGGTGCTGTTGCGCTGCGAGCCTCATGCCGAGTCCCAGCACTGGTACTGTGATAAAGTCATTGTCAGAGAAGCTGAGAACAACTTGGAATATGTTTTCTGTTGTGAAAGGTAATTTTTACGACAATATTCTTAAATATGCATCACTAAGTATTATGCCAATCAATGTACTAAATATGAATTTTCCAGAGAAAGACAAATTTTAATTATTTTGCAGTTTCATAAAATCCACAAAATGTGTTGTTCCAGAATAGATTGCTTGGGATAATATGCTGTATGGTCCACAGCAAAATTTAGATGCTTACATTGTGGCTTTGTTACTAGATTGTACCGTCCAGCCTTATCATACAGGCATCAGTGTTGTGAGTGTGATTTACCTATTCAGGAAGAAAAGATAAAGCACATAATAAGGTTCTAAATTACATGTATTTCTAAATGGGAAAGAAAACAGATTTGCCATCCACAAGTAGCAGTCACTCTCTTTATGAACAGCAACACTGGTAGAGAGAAAAATGTGATGTTCAAAAATCAGAATTATTTTGTGATTGTTCCCTTTAAGTTATTAAAATAAATAAATCTTAAAAGTCAGTTGGTAAGTATTGTGTTTTGCATGTCTGGAAAAATATTATGGTATTATCCCACATTCGAAGTTTCCAGTTTTGCCATCTGTTTTGTGAGCATGTGTGTCATTTGAGTGAAACAAGGTGTAGAGAAACAAGGTGACAAGGCACTAGAATTAATAATATTTAATTAACAATATTTAAATAGTAATATGTAATACATGCAGGATACCTGGCTATTTTGTCTGGATTCTTATGAATTTGTTACATAAACTTGAACAGCTTCTTGCAACTCTTGATGTCACATCCTCAAAAAACAGGAATAAAGATGTGTTCTCACCTTGATAAAACTCTCTAAAACTAGGATCTTTCTTCAATCAGTAACTTGTTTTTAAATAGTAGTAAAAGACTGAGGGTTTCTCTAGAGTAGATGTGGATGCAGACCAGCTGTGGTTACTACCTTTCTAAAAAAAAAAGAGGTAAAATTTCCTAATGGAAGTTCTACAGAGAAATGGGGTCAGCTACCTGCCTCGATCTGTGTCAGAGCTGTCCTCCTGCAGGCAACACGGCTTAGGGATGATGCATGTCAGGGCACCGCAGCTTAGGAACAATGCGTGTCGGGGCACTTTGCTGGATTAATTATGTGATAATTAACACCAGATGTTGATGAGCAACAATTATTCAGTGGCAGACACTGTCAAGAAGAGAGAGAGAGGTTTTTTTTTTCATTCCTAACTTTTCTACAAGGAACACTGCCACTGAAAAAGGGTTAAAATAGGTTGGTGGTGGGGGTCTGGGGTAGCTTCGGTGTTGGCCAAAATGTAAAGCTGAAACACTGTGCTCTATTCAAGGAGGTGGGAAATGTTTGTACTTCAGAAATCTCTCTAATTTATTAATCTTCAGCCTCACAGCTTTATTTTACATTGATGTTTTATGATCTAGGGTATAAACAAAATTCTGTATTTTTCCTCATTTAGTCAAGGAAACGTCAGCATTTTATCTGACTTAAAATTCTAGTATTAGTTTCTGAACACCCAGTAGCTCTCACTGGATTTCAGTTGTAAAGTATGTTAGTTACAGATTGATACTTTTTAGCACATTGGATTGTAGAAGATACTTGGGTGGTCAGATTTTAGCAGAAGTGATATAAATAAGTAATTGTGTAGTAAGACAAAATTCATTTCTTAGACACTAGTTTTTATATGAAGTGGCCTGCTGATATTTTCAAGACAAAAAATAGGGAACCTTCAAAAGCCAGTCTGGATGCATCCTGCCCAGTTTATACTGGATTCCCAACAGGCTTCCTAGAAAAGTGAATGATTTAGGTCATTTAGGTCATTCCTGGATGGTCCATCTAAGTGGACCAAGTAAGTAAAAAACAGTAGTTCAGAAGCTTGTAGATTTTTTTTTTCCCCTGTAGAAAACCAGCTGACTTTTTGCCAAGCAGGAGGAAGCTTAAAAGAGTTGGTAATCCGTGTTCTGAATGAAAAGCTTTCAAAGCTATCTGTAGCCTGGAGTAACATGACTAAGAAACTTAATCAATATTTGCCTTAATTTGTACTTTTTCAGACTCATCTATCTGTCCTCAAGGAGGAATAAGGAAGAGCAGCATTTGATTCCATCTTTGTTTTTAACACTGACCTTTGATTTTAAGAAATAGTGCAATTGATACATACAAATTATACTTAACACTCAATCCATAGTACTGAAAAAATCCATATTCTTCTGTTTAGCTATAAAAATTAGTAAAGTCATGCCACATAAGTCTCTGAATCTGACACAGGTATATTTTACACTTACACAGCTCATATGTTTGCACAAATAAAATTCTTTTTTTGCGTCAAATAATTTCTACTTTAACATCTGTCAAATCAAATACTGAAATTTCAGAGGCAGAGATCCATTACTGTTATATGTATTCAGTATGAAAATAAGATGTGGATCATTCACTTATATGGTAATATGGTGTAGAAAAAAATAATTTCTCCCTGCTTTCTTATTTTTTTTTCTTATTCTTAGGTGGCTTCCGTTTATGTCCCAAGGTGTAATTAATTCAGAAATTGAGCTATACCCTCAAGGTAAGGTTTATTGTAGCTATATGGAAGTAAGATCAGTAATTTGTAATTTTTTCCTCTGATGAAACCTGGGCTGAACTTACACTTTAAATATCAGAGTTAACCATTCTGCAACTTCCTTTGTTATATTTCTGAGAGAATACACTTTGTGTTTGCATAGTATAATGGGTATAGGTGATATTAAGTAATGAGGGAGTGAATGAGAAGAAAAGTTTTCTTATTTTGGCTATAATGTCTTTCATCTCTTTTTTCAACTCTTTTCTTTGGTGTTAAAGGGTAGAACCTTTATTAACTGTTTTGTTTTGTTGTGGTTTGTTGGGGTTTTTTGGGCAGAATTTCAAATAACTCAACAGTTGCAAATCCAAGAAGAAGCAAATGGTAAATGCTGCTTTAGTTTCCTGTCTTTAATGAAGACATTCTGTTTCTGTTTCAGAACTAATTGCTTTACACCTTTGTAGTCATTTGTATTTTTTTTAAAAACATTAATTACAAAACACTGTTTGAATATTTTAGTAAACTCTTCACATTTTAATTTAAAAAATAAATCACTTTGTTTATGCTTTCTCTCTGTTCTGTCATTTTTCTTTCCATAATGTTAGTTTTCTCTCTGTTTGAAAATTCATATTTTTCTAGTACTTATTGTGTAGAAAGTCATCTGTGGTAAGGTAACAGTTTATGATGTCCCCAGGGTTGTACTTGGTGTCAGGTTGCACATCTCCTCCATGTATGCTAAATGAAAATCACCTCTTTATATGTTTTTCTGTTTTTTGTTTGTTTGTTTTTTCTTTCCTCTCAATGTGTATTCCTCTTCAGTCATTGTGGAACTGCTGGTATTCTAACTCATCAGAACAAACCCCAGGTTTTGTGCCAAAGAGAATGAGAATTATATGCTTATAATACTTACTGTTTCCAGTTTTTATTTGGAAGCGTGCAGGAATACAATGAGGATTTCTGGCATCAAAGAGAATTTTAGGATTCTTCTCCTATACCCACATTGTCCTTCAAGCTTGAAGTCGTGTCTGTTTCCAGAATAGTAAAAAATCTCAAAGTGAATATAGAGGAGTATAAACCAAAAAATTTTTATCATGATTTTGGGGAAGTTTGATTCTCTTTTTTACCTTGAGAATTGTACTATTGTGCGAAATGGTTTACTGATACTACACTTATCCTTTGGAGGCAGGAGTTGAGCTAACTAGAATGTACAGTCTCAAGGGTACCAGCTGCGTTGTTTCAAAACTGCATTGCTTAACGAAAGAGAGAACTTGGAAAGGATAATAGAATAGAAAAGGTCATCAAAAACACTTGAGGTACAATAAATCAGACAATGGACAAGTTCAAAAGAAAAGACATTTTACTGGGTTTAAAATGAATAGTTGTTTCTGAATGACTTTTGAATTTTTAGTAGTGCATCATATTTTACCCTTTGTCTGCACCATCCTTCATAAGCACCTGTAAATTGAATTGTCCTTATTTTCCAGCCAAATGGTCCAAAGGAACTTTGTCTTTAAGGAATTAATATTATATAATTTGAAAACAGAAGAGGCTGACTTTTTTTGTAAATGAGCTCTTCTATGGGGCAGGGAGCCCCTGCTTATGCTCAGTTTCCAGCTTCAATGTATAGAGGCTTTTACCTCTTCTAATTAATGTTGATCCTTTTGTAGCCTAGTGCTATGGTTCTTTTGTCAAGAAAGTGGGTATATAGAGAAAGCTGTGAGGATGCAAATTTTCAAAGGCACAAAAGAGTTTGTTACAGGCTGGAGTCTGAGAATTTTTAGTGGAAATTGAATGGTTCACTTCATTTATGGCATCATAGAATGGTTTGGGTTGGAAGAGATCTTTAAAGATCATCTAGTCCACCCCCCCTGCCATGGACAGGGACATCTTTCACTAGATAAGGTTGCTCAAAGTCCCATCCAGCCTGACCTTGAACGCTTCCAGTGGTAGAGCATCCACAACCTCTCTGGGCAACATATTCCAGTGTCTTAACACCCTTATAAAAATTTTTCTCCTTATGCCCTATCTAAACCTACCCTCTTTCAGTTTAAAAACATTTTCTCTTGTCCTGTCACTACAAGCCTTGGTAAAATCTTATAAGCCCCTTCGATATATTGAAAGGCTGCAATAAGGTCTTCCTGGAACCTTATCTTCTCCAGGCTGAACTAAAACCTTTCCTGGAATCATAGTGATTGTAAAAGACTTTTAAGATCGAGTCCAACCATAAACCTAATACTACCAATTCCATCTCTAAACCATGTCCCTAAGCACCTCATCTACTCACCTTTTAAATACCACCAGGGAAGGTGACTTCTTCACCTCCCTGGGCAGCCTGTTGCAATACTTGACTACCCTTTCAGTAAAGAATTTTTTCCTAATATCCAATCTAAACATCCCCTCACAAAACTCTAGGCTATTTCCTCTCATTCTATCACTTGTTACCTGGGAGACTGACTCCCACCTCTCTACAACCTCCTTTCAGGTAGCTGTAGAGAGTGACAAGGTCTCCCCTCAGCCTCCTCTTCTCCAGGCTAAATAACCCCAGTTCCCTCAGCTGCTCCTCCTAAGACTTGTTCTCCAGCCCCTTCACCAGCTTGGTTGCCCTTCTTTGGACTCACTCCAGCACCTCGTCTTTCCTGCAGTGAAGAGCCCAAAACTGAACACAGTACTCGAGGTGTGGCCTCACCAATGCTGAGTACAGGGGGAGGATCACTTTCCCTAGTTCTGCCAGCCATGCCATTCTTGATACAAGCCAGGATGCCGTTGGCCTTCTTGGCTGCCTGAGCACACTGCTGGCTCATGTTCAGCTGGCTATTGACCCATACCTACAGGTCCTTTTCTGCCATGCAGTTTTCCAGCCACTCATCTCCAAGCTTGTAGTTTTACATGGGATTGTTGTGACCCAGGTGCAGGACACAGCACTTGGACTTATTGAACTTCATGCCATTGGCCTCAGCCCATTGATCCAGCCTGTCCTGATCCCTCTGCAGAGCTTTCCCACCCTCAAGCAGATCAACACTCCCACCCAACTTGGTGTTGTCTGCAAACTTAGTGAGGGCTCACCCAATACCCTCATCCAGATCATTGATAAAGATATTAAACAGAACTGAGCCCTGGGGAACACCACTAGTGACTGGCTGCCAACTGGATTCAACTCTATTCGCCACAACTCTCTGGGCCAGGCCTTCCAGTCAGTTCTTTACCCAGCAAAGAGTACATTCATCCAAGACATGAGTGGCCAGTTTCTCCAGGAGAATGCTGTGGGAAATGGTGTCAAAGGCTTTACTAAAGTCTAACAGCCTTTCCCTCATCCACTAAATGGGTCACCTTGTCATAGAAGGAGATCAGGTTAGTCAGGCAAGATCTGGCTTTCATTAACCTGTATTGACTGGGCCTGATCCTCTAGTTGTCCTGCATGTGATGTGTGATGGCACTCAGGATAATCTGCTCCATCACCTTCCCTGGCACCGAGGTCAGACTGACAGGTGTGTAGTTGCTTGTATCATCCTTCTGGCCTTTCTTGTAGATGGGCGTCACATGAGCCAGCTTCCTGTCAGCCAGAACCTCCCCAGTGTGCCAGGATGGCTGATAAACAATGGAAAGTGGCTTGGTGAGCACTTCCGCCAGCTCTCAGTACCCTGGGGTGGATACCATCCGGAGTGGTAAAATAGCTCATTAACCATTTCCCCTTGGATTGTGGGGGTGGTGTTCTGCTCCTCATTCCTGTCCTCCGGCGCAGGGGTCCATGTATTCAGAGAGCAACCTGTCTTGTCATTAAAGGCCAAGGCAAAGAAGGCATTAAGTACCTTAGCCTTTTCCTCATCCTTTGTCACAATGTTTTCCTGTGTATCCGATAGGGATAAAGATTGTCCTTCACTCTCCTTTTGTTACTAATGTATTTATAGAAGCATTTTTTTATTGCCTTTTACTGATGCAAGATTGAGTTCTAGCTGGGCTTTGGCTGTTCTAATTTTCTTCCTGCATAGCCTCATGAGGTCTTTATAGTCCTCATGCATTTCCTGTCCCTTCTTCCACACGTCTTAAACTCTCCTTTTTTTCCTGAGCTCCAGCCTAAGCTTCCTGTTCAGCCAGGCCAGTCTTCTTCCCCACCAGCTCATCTTCTGGCACATGGGGATGGCCTACTCCTGTGCCTTTAAAATTTCCCTCTTAAAGAGGGTCCAGCCTTCCTGGACTCCTTTGCCTTTCAGGATTGCCTTCCAAGGGACTCTGACAACCAGACTTCTGAACAGCCAAAGTTTGCCCTCCAAAAGTTGAAGGTGGCAGTCCTGCAGACCCCTCTCCTGACTTCTCCAAGAACAGAAAACTCTATCATTCCTTCAAAGGAGAAGTGTTCCATCCCTCTGATAGTTTTTGTGTCCCTCCTCTGGACCGACTCTAACAGGTCGATGTCTGTTTTGTGCTGGCATCTCCAGAGCTGGACACAGTACTCCAGGTGGGATCTTGCCAGAGCGGAGTACAGGGGGAGAATCACCTCCCTTGACCTGCTGGCCAGGTCTGATTGATCAGAAAAAATTAGCTGTTGCTGTTTTCTGAATTCCCAGCTGTGTATTTATTTGTATTTAAAAATCTATCACCTTCCAAAAGCGAGCATCAACCAGACCTCAAAAATTTGGAAAACAAGAGATCAAACTTCCTGCTCCAGTTCAGTCTTTGGGGCAAATCCTTGAAGGATATCTTTGGCCATGCTGGCCCAAGATAAATACATCTGTCAGACAACAGATTTAATTCGTGCAGGCATTACCAGACAGCTTTCTATTAATAAAGCTGCACTGTGGCATTTATTTATAAGATGACTGTGGGCTGCTATTTAATTTGTTCTTCATTTGCCTTGCACAGAGTGAATTTAAGTCACTAAGTGGAACTTGTTTTGTATAGGAAAAAGCTGCAATCAAAAGAGAGGAGGAGAGCATGCGATCACAGCTTTTCAGATGTAGAGATGCATTTTCCAATTATCAATTGTTCTTTTTTGAAATAAGAGTTATATTAAGTTGCTTTCAAATATTCAAATAACTTGTATGCATTGTATGGGAGCAGAGAAGACATTTTAGTATTAGGGAGGTTTTGTATAAAATTATTTTCTAAAGAGTCCTTGTCTAGTGTCAGAATTTTCTGCAAATTCTTTCTTTTTTCATGCTAATCTCAATGTCATGCCCGCATCCACGCAAACAGAGTTCTTGTTGATGTGTCATGTCAACAAAAAATAAGAGGAAGTTGTACTTAATTGGGATACCTTGATAGTTTTTCCTGTTGCATTTCTTGGTTATACATGCTGTCATAATCCAAATTCCTCAGGCTGGGCTTTTTCTGGGATGACCCACAGTGTTATCACTAGAAATCTCACTGGGCTCTATGTTCATATTTACAGCTTTAGGACACTGCAAACTTCCTAAATCTTTAAAGTTACACAACTTGCCTAAAATGAGTTTGAACAGTGAAATATTTCACCAATCTTCTGTTGCCTCTCCCAGCATCATTACCTTTTAGGTACGCAGTAGTTATGGTCCCTGAGCTAAACTATGCTTTTATTTATATGTTTCAGGTAACTTGCTACATATTAGTAACAGTTATAAAAGGATTATGATTTCATTTTTTACTTTACAGAAGGAGACTGGAAGATTACTGTAGTCACCGGGGATTTTGAAACAGCTGGCACAACAGCAACAGTATCCCTTTATGTGTATGGAGAAAACAAAGCTTCTGGTCCTATTATTTTGGGATCTGGGAAGCACCAGCTGTTTAATCCCAACAGTGAACATACATTTAAGGTAAGTATGGCTGTTATAAACACTGGAGAATTAATAACATATGCAAAATAGCTTTTCTCAAAACTGGATGATAGCAGTAATAGAAAGGACTCAAAGCAATATGTAAAGATCATCAAGTATTTCTGAGGGAGTGGCTGATTTTTATGATGGTAAGATTTGAATCAGAAGATGTATTCAGAACTGCATCAAATACACATGCCTCCCAGAATCAGCTTCATATCTGCTTGATGAACAACTAGTTTTAACTAGATATTCTTCATTTGCAGAGGCAGAAAAAACTTTCTTTGCCTGTTCTTTGCATTAATGTAATAAGATAGTCCTGGCTATGGCTTGTGTTGCATATCCATCTTTGGAAGCGTGCACTGTCAATTCTTCCATGGGCTTCCTCAGATTTCTGCAGAAGCACAATGTCATGCGAATCTTTTCTTGGAAAGTAACTTGGCTAAAGTTTGCAGATAATGCTGGTTTAAGATCATCTCATATCAAAATAGGAAGGTGCAATCAGTGTTTATCTGAAGACTAAATTTTAAGTGTTGCTTTTCAAATAATTCTGGCTAGATGGTAATCTTGGATATTTATTCACCTGGTTAATGCTGTCTGACAGCAAGTTCTTACTTGTTTATTCAGTTCATTGAGGGAAGTACAAAGAACATTTGTTAGTTTTCTCTCTCTTTGGAAGGAAGAGTATGTTTCTCAAAGCGTCATTTTTATCCTTCCAGCGTCAAAGCAAGACCTGACACCTGGTCCAGGAACTCTGATGATCTCTTGCTATCCATGCTAGCACCCAGATTTAGGTTTTCCACACCATACCTAGGTCTTTGCGCCTGATGTTTTTCTTTGGTGATACACCACTGAGAGCCTGGAAGAGGCTTGGAGGCTAGGCAGGGCACTTTGGTGCAGTTTAAGTATGATGAATCTGGACTGAGGAGTACAACTTACGCCTTTTACAAAATCTAATTGTGTAATCAAACTTTTAAATTTGTGTGTAACGAGACCTTTAAACTTCAGATGTTCTTGAGGAGGCTTCTTCCTGAATCATGCCATCAAAGCTTCAGTGTTGACTAGTTTACTGTCCATCCATTCTTTCTCCAACCAACTTACTTAATTTTCAGTCAGTGCTGATCAATGCGGAAAGAAAGAAAAGAACAGATAAAGTAAATTTGTTTTCCCATGTTTTCTCCCTTTAAATGTATCAATTTAATAAGGTAGCAGAGTTCTTTGTTAATCCAAAAGAAACCCAAGTTCTCTAAATAATTTAGCACTTTGTTAATTCTGCAGTTTTCCAACATGAAGAACATCTTGTGATAACATAAATATTGCTAAAAACTATGGATTTGCAGAAAAGTTGAACAGCCCCTATTGCTTTCTATAGCACTAGTGTAATCTGTTAAGTATATTGGGGAAAATCTTGACTAAGCAGTACTTGACGTGCAGCCTTTGTGTAGAAATGTGCTGCATATTTGAAGGTTATTTAAACTCCAGGTTATCCCCTAGTTTTAAATAAAGTGTTAAGCACAATATAATTGAAAAAAAAATAAAGCACAATCATGTCCCACAAAAACAGTCAAAGCACCATCTCATTTCAAAATCCCTTTGGTCACAGATATCATCATAAGAAATAACAGACAAATGGCCCACAAAATGACAATGAGACAAAATTGTACTGGATTATCTTCAAAAAAACCCCAAGAATAGTAGTCTGATAGAAAGTACAGTGAACTGCATAGTAACTTGGATAACTAAAAGTAAAAAATGAATATTCAGTAATGATAAAATAATGAAAAAATAATATTATTAAAACTTAAGTAAATCAAGGTGTTCCTCTGTATATTCCTGAGATTTTGTTGATCATCTAGAACTTGATTTTTATGTTGCTTGCATTGCTGTATACAGCTGGTGTAACATCATTAACTTTGTCTATCTGTGATTAAGGTTTGTGTTTAATTAAATGAGATTAAAGCCTGGTTGACCTCTAGTCTAACTCAGGTAGAGTGCAACAAGGCTATTGCCCTTGGAGATTTCCATATGATGGTAACACATGAAATTCACTGGAGGTAACCTACAGTTGTGCGATGGGGAGAGTTCTTGTTTCTGACTGGAGTCTTGGGTTCTAGGTTCTCACAAGATAATTGTGTGTAAACTGCACTATATGTGCCCTTGTGCCCCTTCCTACTAGATGGGAAAGTCAGGGATGAACAAAACGAGAAAGGGAAAGAAAAGGAATTTAAATTTGATGGATTTCCCTTTCTGCTCTGTCATTTTTCCTGTGTGTTCAAAGAAACTGCTTCTAGACTATGTTTTTCTGCTTCTGTTACTATTCAGGGATAGCATTTAAGACATAATTTTTCTGTTGAGATACATTCCTTCTCCAATAAAGGAATATCGGTCTAACATAAGTTACAGCTTTCATCACAGCTATGATCTTTCCTGCATTTTCCTCTGGTGTCACCACAGTCCCTGTGTATTTCTCGGTATTTAAAAAATGCTGATTTTGGCAGTATGTTAAGTTGCTTAAGACACTAAAGCTTTAATTATATTGTAAATTATATTCTCCAGAGCCTGGTATTCTGCATCATCATTTGAAATGTGGCGAATTATCTCTTATGAGTGTACACACTGTTTGATAAAGAAATTCTTTTTATAAGTATTCTTTTAATGTTTGGTCATGCCAAATATTCCCTTTGGTGTCAAAGAGAACTAAGCAGAAGACTGTAAGCCTATTATGTTTCATAAAACCAGCTACAGTCTCTCATTTTTTTTTTTTTTTACTTCAATATAAAATAATTCCACACCTTCGGGTATAAATTCTGCTCTTCTAGTAATAATGAAGTCAGTAAAAACGCTGACTGGTTCAGAAGATCTACTTTCAAAATATTGCATGCTAGCCTTAGTGAGAGTGGCAGGACCTAGCACCTACTTATCAATTATTCTTACGTACTTTGCTTTGTGAGTTTGGCTTATTATCAACTCTGCAGTCTCTTTAGGGCAGTGTTGGTCTTACTGATCTCAAAACATTGTCAGCTTTATCTTAAATAACACTACATTAGGCTTAAGAATGCTGGATATTTTTCCTAAGAAAAAATCTTCAAAATCTTCAATTTAACCTTATGTTGTATTTTGTAGTTGGTGACTGTCTTTGTAAGGAAGATAGTTGTTTCATGCTTGCAAGTATGGGACATGGAGTTTGCATGATATTTTATGTGAATTGGAAACTGCAATCCATCTCTGGTGTGAATTTTGCTGCATGAGCCCATTTCTCTGGCTTGTAAAGTTGATGCCGTGTCCAGTTACACTATTGAGTTTCTTCATCGGTATGGACAGTCCTTTGAACGTTGCTGTACTCTATCAGGGCAAAATGCCAGAAATATAGGTAGATTAAAAGCTGCACTCCTACTAATACTCACAGAGATACTTGATCATAAAACTTAATAAGTAGAGATCTTGTGATAAGATTGTTATGGAGACAAAACCAGTCTTTTTCCTTCCAGTGACATCTATTCTTGTCTGTAAAGAACTGTGCTCATCAGGTGTGCCTTATTGCATCACAGGGAGGCGTTATACTTAGGAGTTTATCTGTTCTTTTTTATTTTCTTTTCCTCCTGTTTAAATAAAACTATAAATAATTTTAAATAATCTACGCATTGATAATTGACACTCCTTCCTTTAGAATCAGCCCTATGGACTGTAAAAATCTGTCGTGTTTCACTGTGTGTCTTTCATTCCTGTTTCCTGGATCCATATTCATTCTTTCATCAGTCAAAACTGAGATCTCAAAAGTAAAATGAGAAGCAGTGGGGAGAAAACGAAATGTTGTAAAAATAGGTTGAAACAAATCCATTTTCATGCTTTCCCTCCCATTGTTAGAATAAAAGAGCCTGTAATGAGCTCAGTGAGAATTCTTCCCAAGTGGGAAGATAGCAAAAGTGACCGCGAGCACTAATGTAGCTATCCACTCTCTTAACCATGGGACTGCCAGTGCCTAAAAGCTGAGCATAGCTTGTGTTCTGCTATTTTCCAGATGTCCCTGATTGCCATGACCATTAAGGTCCAGAAACAGTTGAATAAAACTTAGAGAAACTGAGGCTTTAGTTAGATATGCTTAAGGCAGCACAAAATAGTCATGCTGCTGGCTTTAATTCCACTTGAAACTATCCATCTCTCTACAAGATGTATAGGATAACACCATGAATGTCATTTCTTACTGAGACAGAAGGGAGAAGTGTGTAAAATGATCTCCATCAGCTACAGCCTGCTCATGAAGCAAAATTCAGCTTATTCTATCAACATAGAGTGATTGTAAAGAGCTCAAACAATCTTGGAGAAAAACACAATCCATCTCATCTTCAGGAAATGAGAGTGAGTGAATGTGGTGATACTTGTTTAGTAATTCCGTAGTGTGGAGTACTGCGGTACGGGATGTATATACATTTTTCCCTGTTAAGGTAGTTACCTGAGAGAACTTTATGTACTCAATTTCAGGTTTAATCTTTCAGCCATATATCTATATAACTTTTTTTTTTCTATCCGATGGCAACAACAGTCCAAGATTAATATGTATTAAAATCCCCTGTCTGTCTCTCTTGAGTAACTCCTCTCCCTGTTTACGATGTCCATTTAACCCCCTGGTAGGCTTCAGGTGGTTGTTACTGAAATTTTGTGGCACTAGTTTCCTTTTCAAGGTCTCCCTATTAAGGACTTCCCCACCTTCCCATGTGAAGTCCCCAAATCCAGTCTTAGCTTTTACTCATCCATACTCTTGCTTTGCCTTCCCCTCAGCCATTTTCTAGTCTATTCACATTCTTATGCCTCCCATCACCTCAGTATCTGAGCACTTTTCAGAAGTGAGTGGTATGACTAATGTGTGGCTTATTCTCTCACTCTTGCTCTTATTGTTGTTCTTTGGGCTCGGTACATCTATAAAGAGAATAGACACTTTATACAGTACAAGCCTTATGCTAAACAGGATGAGATCAATTTATCTTCCATTGAAACAGAAGATGATAAAGTGATTTGATAAAGTTTTTGATGGCCCTCACTTTATATGTGTGGTGGGTTGACCCCAATATGACCAGTTTTTTGGCAGCTCTTTAGCAGTTTTATCTCCTGCAAAAGTTATTTCCACTGTACATTATTTCTTAGTGCTAGCTATGTTGAATCTGGTGCTCACCCTAGAGATAATTATGTCAATAAGGCAATGCCATTACACTAAGTGCTACAGAATTACAGACTAGTTGAGGTTAGAAGGGATCACTGAAGATTTCTTAGTCCAGCCCCTTGCTCAAAGCAGGGCCAGCTACAGGAGGTTTCTTAGGACATTGTCCAGTCAGGTTTTTAATATCTCACAATCTACACCCTCTCTGGGAAATCTATTCCAACATTTGACCCTATTTTTTCCTTGTATATTTAAGTGGAATTCATAGTATTTCAACTTGTTTCCATTGTCTCTTGACTTTTCACTGAGTACCACTGAGATGAGTCTGGCTCTATCTTCTTTAGTCCCTCCCATCAGAGATCTATGTACATTGATAAGATTCTCCCCTGAGCCTTCTCCCCTCCAGGCTGAACAGTCCCAGCTCTCTCAACCTTTCTTCATGTGAGAGATTCTCCAGTCCCTTAATCATATTCATGGCCTTCCACTGGATTTTTTCCAGTAGGTCCATGTCTCTTGTACTAGGGAGCTCAGAACTGTAAACAGAATTTTACACACTTCTGGTATGTCTCATCAGGACCAAGTAGAGGGACATAATCACATCCCTTTATCTGCTGGCAACACTCCTCCTACTGCAGACCAGAAGGCTGTTGACCTTCTTTATCTCAGGAAGATATAAAAAGAATCCTTTAGTCCCTAGGAAGGCACTGCAGAAAGTTGAAGTCTGATGTGGTCGCAGTAACTACATTGTTGAGACATCCTCTGGTAGACAGCATTTTAACTTCCCACTTGAGCATCATGGAAAGTTTCAAATCAGGTAAAATATTCCTAGTCTGATTTGGAAAAGTGCAGATCACTGAGAACTCCGATATCTGAGCATCTACATGCTCCTAACATGAGAGTTTTGTCTTTACCTTCAAGAACTGGCGCCCTGATACCATAAATACTTGGTATTGGCATAATTTAATTAACCACACAGTAAAAGAAAAGTTCTTCCAGAGCTTTAATGTTATTCTTAAAATATTTTGTCATTTGTTCTACTTGAGAGTTGGGAAAAAAGCTCTGTCTGTTAGTACCAT
Organism: Caprimulgus europaeus; assembly: GCA_907165065.1. The sequence continues at coordinate 41,897,302 of OU015525.1, read as the reverse complement.
TATTTTAGCAGGTAACAAAAATGTGACATTTCTTTTTTCTAATTAACATGGTAACAGATAATTGGCGTCCATTTTAGTGAACAATAGCACATTGTTAGCCTGTATAGGAAGGTCAAGTGAGTGAGTATTGATATTGGACTATGATGAAAAAAGCTCAGGTGGACTGGAAAAGAAAGTGTTTAATTGTCACTGTGCAATGAGCAGTACTTGTTTACCCAGCTTATTTTTGTGACAGAATCAAGTACAAAGTGGAAAAAAAAATATGCAAATTTTTGTGTAGCCTTTAATGCTACTCCTTACATGGATATATCCACCTTTATCATGAGACTGTTATAGTTCTGCATGAGCACCTGTGACATATTCTGAGTTAGTGTGCAAGTGTGCCAAGTTTGTTGGCCACAATTAACAAATTGTCTGAATTCAGACATCTGGAAAATGTAAGCACCACGAGTGGACCCTCGGTACTTTACTGGTACATTAGTTATGATATTTTTGGCAACATTTACCAGCTGCATGCTCAAAATTTAAAAGTATCTTCTACTTCCAAAGATTTCTTCATTATATGCAGATGCCACAGAAGTTAAACTAATGCAGTCAATGATTTATCCTTCTTTTGGGAATCCAGCTGCTGCACATGACCTCTGAAATTCTGTTAATGAGGTGGTCTTACATGAAATTAATAACTGTCTGTAAAGCATAGCTTCTACTGGTTGTGTTAGACTTTAGGATTTTGGTGTAGCTGCTTCTGAAGTGTTTACTTATCCAAATTATTTTCATGATAGTTTATTTCAAAGAGATTGCAGGAAACTTTCTGTACAACAAGAATACAGTGACATTATTTTGCTTATTCCAGTATATAGAAGAGAAATTGAGTCATTACATATATTCTTTCCATCCTTTTACTGAAGTATCTTTCCACTGAACAGTATCTTGTTAAGCTGAGGAACTCTTACTTAACTTTTTACTTAGTTAAACACCTTAAGTATATGAAAACAGATGATACTGACTCCACTCAAAATATTATAGGTATTCTAGGGACTGAAAAGAGTATTTGCATAGCTCATTTAGAAATGGAATTAAAATTTAGTCCTTGCGTCCTCTTTAGGAAGAACTTGCTGATAAACCTGGCTTTCAGTTTGTGCTTAGAGACAAATTGTAAAACACGACCTTTGTAAGGTTCAATTTCAAAAAAGTAAGGCCAAGTTTTCTAATGCGTGATTTAATGAAAATGTTCCCATTGCCTTTAATAAGAGAATTTAGTCCTCTGCTTGTAAAAAAAATAGAGTAGCAATGAGCAAAACATATAGTTGTATTAATTAGCAGGCTAATATGGTTTAACTACTTGCAAATGTTTAGAATATGGGTGTTGCTGAGGCAAAGCTAACTCTGAAAATGTGGCCCTTTTGAAAGTGGTGGACAGTTTTTTCAATAATAGGTATTGATATTCATACTGTAAAATCTAATGAGTGTTGCCTGTAAGAATGCAGAAAAATACTACAAAGATAATAGAATTACTGCTATTGTTGTACTTACAATGATCTTATTAAGGTTAACAAGTGCTACCAATCTCTCACATGAGCAGAGTCCATATGAAGTCCATCCCCTTGATATGCCAAAGCCTGGGGAACAGGCCCAAGCCAATAGTTGACCTCTAGATGGAACCTCTAAAGATTATATTTACTATAATATTTATAGTGCAACAGCAACCAGCAAATTTTTAGCAGCAATCAGCAAATGTAATAGTATTTGTAACCAGCCAGATACCAGTTGAGAAACATTGTAGTTCAGATCAGAACTGAAATAGATGGTAAAACCAGACAGGTATCAGTTGAGAAACATGTGATTAAGAACACGAGAACAGAAATACTCCCTTGGGTTACTCCCCAAGCCCTGGCCAGGCTTTGGGTGAAATCCAGTTTGGAGGATGATGTACCAGATGTTTCCTCACAAAGAAAAATGTAGGCCATCCTGACTTGCTGAGTTTGGTAACTGAGTGTTATAAAGCTGGATTCTTTGGTAGCGTCATCTGCAGGTGGACGTACTATGCAGGACTTCCCAGTTTCTGGGAGAGGTTCTCCAAACCCTCACTGCTCTGGGGCACCCCAGCAACCTGGATCTGGATGATGATAATGTATTGATAGGGCAATTGGTGATGTATCTTTCTTAAACACTATCGTTAACTTTGTGTAGTAATGATGCATTGCCTAACTTTGTGTTGTTGCTTAGCAATATAATCAGCTTATTCTGTTAATTACTGTATTATCCCCTTTTTGTATTACCTAGAAATAGGCAGTAAAATAAGCTTACTCTTTTGGCTGGTGCTGGTGTCCTTTTTCTTGACCCCCATCAACTGGCAAAACATTGGACAAAACACCCCTTCAGAGCTTATCACAGAATTTGACACAAATCAGTTGATGCGTCAGAAGGAGTTTCACAGTCAACCAATAACTGAACTGTAAATGATGATTCAAGTGTTTTGTAAAACTTTTTGCTGGGAAGAGCATGAGGTCAGAAGACCACTCTAATAGGCAATCCCAAAGATCAGTGTATCTGATGTTGGTGATATCTAGATTCCTTTATCTCAATGAGATATCTGTGTTTCCATGCCCTTGTTTTTTACCTCTGCAGGAGTTTAGGTCTTATATATGTCTTTATATACATTGCTAATGTAAAGCACATCAGAATAGCAGCTTCATACCCCTAAAGTGTTATCTCTTAAATTTTATTACTTTGAATTTCCATCCATGTCCTAACTCTATCATATCAAGCTGATGAATTTACAGGGAAAAAGGAACTTTGCAAACCAATTTTTAATATATCTGTAGTAAACAGGCTTTTGAACCTCCGTAATGCTTTGACCATATGCTTTGGCTGAAGATTAGATATCTGATGATTTTGTCAATGCTTTGTTGCAGATGCCAGCGAAGATTAGCCTCAAGCTGCTAGTTTTGCTGTAGCATTGCTATTCAGTGCTCACCAGAAGCTGTGTGCCTTGAGAAGCAGGACTGGCCAGTCTGAGGGACTATCGTGCTAACTCAGGTGTATGGTTGCAAGCCTGTGCAGGGCAATGTAGACCTATCACAAAATATACTGGTCTTGTCTCTGTGTGTCCTTGTCATTTAGGAAGTTTGAGTACCTGCAACATCCAATGACAGTGTAATGGGGGAATATCTTTATTATATTGATGATCTTCTTCAGTAGATTTACAAGGTATTAGCTGAGCAGCTTGTTGCTATTCCTTATTTTGTCTGCACAATACCCGCTAGTGGCAACAGAAATTGCATGACTATGTGAGAGACTAGGTAACTGTGAGTGAGATCACATTATCCTTGAGCAAAAACAGTCGCTTTACAAAGTTAGCTAGGAGAATTACAATTGATAATTTTTGATCTGTCAATTGAGTTATGGAAAAATAACAACTAACCCAAAATGAACAGAAAATTTTAGAAAAAAATACAGAATTTTGGACTTCTGTCTTCTCCTGAGGATCTCAAAATTTATGAAGAGAGCTTTACAGTGTCCCTATGAGAGGCATATAAGTGTTGTCCTTGTACAGTAGAGAAAGTGAAGCAGAGAGGGCTTGTGAATTATGTAATGTTTTTCAGGAGGCCTAAAGCAGATCCAGGAATAGAATCTAGTTGTCTGATTTCCAGAGTGATGCTTTAGTCCTGGGACCCCCTTTCTTCTTTGCATTGCTATTTATTGCAGTTCCGTCAGAAAGGCTGTTTCTATGTAAAATGGAATGTTACTTTCAAAACTCTGGTGCCAGAGTATAGAACAACTAGACTAAGGTTTTTTTTTTAAGCATGTTGTTTATGAGGGCAACAAAGTTGACTTTGCTCTAAAAATGTTCACAGAATGTTCTGGCTGCAAAAGTAGATTTATAAATGCCAGGTTGTGTTCAAGTCATGCAGAAGTTCAAGGGAATTTAGTAAATACTGGAAATGGAAGAGCAACCTCAAGATGCAGTGTTTCGGTTGGCAAAAGAATATTAATTTTGTTATATTGCATCCTCTTTTAGAGTGTGAATGTTAGAGAGGGATAGGAAATATAGAAAGACAGAAATGCAGGAATGTTTAGAGATGCTAAACAGGACTTTAGTGAATCTACTTTAACTGCTTGCAACCAGGAGCATCTCCTGGAGACACAATGTGGACACAGCTTTCTGTTCTGTATTGATTTTTCTTGGAACACCATTTGATTAGGTTGGATGGATTGCTGTGTTGCTTATCCAGTAATAGGAAGTCCCTGCATGATGATATGGTGATGAATGGGTTTCATCATTTCCCTCTCCTTCTTTTACAAATTGCTGCTTTTTCTTTTTTTTTTTTTTTTCCCTTTCTTGGTCAGCTATCCTACCTCTGCTTATTTTTGTGAGCTCTTCTCTCCCATTGTACCAGTGTCAAAGGCTACAATGCGACTAGCAGGTTGAGGGAGGTGATTCTGTCTTCCTACTCTGCATTGGTGAGACCCCACCTGGAGAAAGGCTGAGAGAGCTGGGATTGTTCAGCCTGGAGAAGAGAAAGCTCCGGAGACACCTTATTGTAACTTTTTGGTACTTTAAAGGGGCTTATAAGAAAGATGAGGACAGACATTTTAGTAGGCTCCATTGTGATAGGACAAGGAGTAATGGTTTTAAACTAAAAGAAGGTAGATTTAGATTAGATATAAGGAAGAATTTTTTACACTGAGGATTGTGAAACACTGGAACAGGTTGCCCAGAATGGTGGGAGATGCCCCATCCCTGGAAGCCTTCAAGGTCAGGCTGGAGGGGGCTCTGGGCAATCTGATCTAGTTGAAAATGTCCCTGCTTGCTGCAGGAGTTGGACTAGATGACCTTGAAAGGTCCCTTCCAACCCAAACCATTCTATGATACAGTGTTGAAACCCTTTGCAGATTCACCTGGAAACATATCTCCTATCTTAGATTTCCTTCTGAAAAAAATGCACTTTAACATAATAAGATAAATAAAATTAATATAATTAAGAAAGTTATGGCTTCGCTTTTAAGCCAACTCATATTATATCCACTATAGATATGCAAGATTTTTTTAGTCAGTAATGTTTCAGTTTGCTTCATGGCCAAATGACTGATTAGATGCTTCATGGCCAAATGACTGATTAGATGTTTCAGGAGACTAGAAGCTTTTTAACAGTTTCCTGGTTGTGACCGAGAGTCATGGTAATGAATACTGTATGCAAAGGTGGCTGTTACACTCCTCGTTCAACAGGGGTTATGCCAGAATTTAATAATGGGCATGAGGTCACAAAGTTTCAGTGTTTCATGTACTAAATTGCTTTTTAACACTTCTGCACCACAACTAGCAGCCAGTGCCTGGATCTCAGGAGAACACCACCTTTGTTGTTCACCACTACTGTAGTATTTTCAGTTCACAATGAAGGGTGAGAATTCTAATATGTTGTTATATTTACTTTCAAGGCAACCTTAGGAGTCACTTGCCCACTGCAGAGGTTTCTGCTTTGTAGCTGGGTGACAGGGTTATTATGGCAACTTAGCCTGTGTCCTGGCTACATTTGTGGTTAGTTTCAGAAAACTTTTTATCTGCTGCTGTAGTTCTTCTATGAGTATTAGCAGCATATGTTTGATGTACATGATCTTATTGCAATTATGTTATAATTATACCTTCAGTTAGCAACTCTTCCTTTAACATACTGTTTTAATATAGGAAAACCTATTACTCTGGCCATAAGTGTGACTCTACTCAGACTTTAGAGCACTAGCATATGTGTCATAATATCATCTTATGAGACTGAGTTGTGCCAGGCTTGCTTCAGGAATGAAGGGAAATTGTGATCAGTTAGGGCTGCAAGACTCTCTTCTGTGATGATCCTCATGACCAAGAAATGTCAGTGTTACATTAGCCTGTGCCATTGCCTAGGAAAACATTTCAACAGAAAAGTGAAAAGGATATGTCTCTAGTGTCTCTAACAGTGTTGGTGGATAAAGGCAGAGCAACAGATGTCATCTACCTGGGTTTGTGCAAGGCATTTGACACTGTCCTGCATGATCCTTGCCTCTAAGTTGGAGAGACGAGTACTGGATGGATGGACCACTTGGTAGATAAAGAATGGGCTGCATGATCACACTCAAAGAGTTACAGTCAACAGCTCAATGTCAAAGTAGAGACTGATGATGAGTGGTGTCCCTCAGGGGTTTGTATTGGGACCAGTGCTGTTTAACATCTGTGTTGGTGGCATGGACAGTGGGATTGAGTGCACCCTCAGCAACTTTGCTGATGACACCAAGCTGTGTGGTTCGGTTGACATGCTGGAGGGAAGGCATGCCATCCAGAGGGACCTTGACAGGTTTGAGAGGTGGGTCCATCCTGCACCTGAGTAGGGGCAACCCCAAGCACAAATGCAGGCTAGGCAGAGAATGGATCGTGAGCAGCCCTGAGGAGAAGGACTCAGGGATGCTGGTGGACAAGAAGCTCAACATGAGCTGGCAATGTGGACTCGCAGCCCAGAAGGCCAACCGTATCCTGGGCTGCATCAAGAAGCGTGGCCAGCAGATCGAGGGAGACGTTTCTGTTCCTGTACTCTGCTCTGGTGAGACTCCACCTGGAGTACTGTGCCCAGTTCTGGGTCCTCTAACATAAGAAGGACATGGACCTACTGGAGCGAGTCCAAAGGAGGGCCATGAGGACAATCAGAGGGCTGGAGCACCTCTCCTATGAGGGCAGGCTGAGACAGTTGGGGCTGTTCAGCCTGGAGAAGAGAAGGCTTAGGGGAGACCTTCTAGCAGTCTTCCAATACCTGAAGGGGGCCTACAGGAAGACTGAGGAGGGACTTTTTACAAGGGGCAGGTAGTGACAGAATAAGGGGTAATGGTTTTAAACTGGAAGAGGGAAGGTTTAGGTGAGATATTAGGAAGAAATTATTTACTATGAGGGTGGTCAGACACTGGAACAGGTTGCCCCCGGGAGGTTGTAGATGCCCCCTCCCTGGAAGTGTTCAAGGCCAGGTTGGATGAGGCTTTGAGCAGCCTGGTCCAGTGGAAGGTGTCCCTGCTCATGGCAGGGGAGTTGGAACTAGATGATCTTTAAGGTCCCTTCCAACCCCAACCATTCTATGTATCTACAATTCAATGATAACATTTCCCAGCTCCACAGAGTAAAGGAACATTACCTTGTAGCCTTCCTTAGCAAAGAGCACTGAGGGGGAAACTCTCACTCTGGGGCAGACATTAATATTACCTTCCAGACCAGATGCAATGGATCTTCAATTACAAATCTTAGTTCATCCTTTTTGGTGATTTGGACTACTGAGGCAATGTTGGTGTTAATTGTCAATCTGGTTTTTTGTTTGTTTGATTTTTGTTTTCATGCTAAACAGTACAGAATTAGTATAATGGTAAAATAAACAACTATTTTCTTTTTTCTTTGTGATTTTTTTTTGTATACTACGAGCTTTCAAAAACATAATTGAAAATGAAAGTGGTTAACCTTGCTTTTGTGCCTAGGTTCCTGCCATCAGCATTGCTCAGAAAACTTCCACAGCCCAAAGCAAAGTGGTTCTTATTTCAGGGCTGCAGTATTCAATGTGACATAGTCATGTTTTATTGTTTAAATTTGCTGCAGTGTGGCGTCAGCACTTACAGAAACAGTTAACCCTGACACCAATGCACATAAAAATAGAAGACAAAGAGAAAACTGGGCTGTAGGAGACTGGTAAGTAGTAGGAATAGTTAATAGGGCTCTGCTGATGCTAACTGTGTGGACTACAAAATCCATTATTTCATGCAGCAATGACTGAAGGTACTTCTTCTTGTTAAGGTATTTATCTAGAAATCAAGATTATAACACTACAAACTGGATTCAGTCAAGAGATCTAAAAACAGACTGAATTGTTTGAGCACTTCAGTCACTTTAAATAATACAATACTGAAGTCAATAAAATTGCGCTTGCAGACTACTCCGTATGCTTTTGGTCAATTGCTCTGACATTCATTGTATATTAAGGCTTCATTTTCTAAAAAGACCCATTACTCTAGGTTATGTTAGCTGCACATTTAGCTTACGTGCCCAGTATGAGAACAATTGCTAAAAGGCAACATTATGATTTGTTATTAAAATCCACAATTTTTTTTTTTTTTGTCATTACAGATTAATCTCGGAGATCTTGGGCAGCTGTATAAAATCCGCATTGGTCATGACAACACTGGAAATGATCCTAGTTGGTACTTGAAGGAAGTCAGACTTGAAAGAGTAGTCTCTCTTTCTGATGAACAGATTTGTCTACCCATTGACTGCTGGCTTGCAGAAGACAAAGGTGAAGGTGATACATGGAGAGAAGTGGCAATAAGAAACTCTGCAAAGGAGCTTTTGCCATGTATGTGCTGAGTATTGTAGATCATGTGTTCACTGGCCATATCCTCTGAGTATATGCGAGCTTTTAACGTTTCTTTAGGGGCAGACTGCCCCAAAGCCAGCATAACCATGAAACAATCCCTTCCAGATACTTTGTAGTTCCATAGAAGCGAGAAGTCTTCATTTTACCCCACTCCTTTCCTCCCCAAAATCAAAATAAAACCTGTGACCAGGGCATCCTCCCCCTATAATATTCTTGATCTCTCAGGGTGCCCCTAAATCACTGGCAAATACTGCTCTTCAGAGCAAGATGTTGGGCAGGAAATCAAGGCATATCAAAGTATGTAATGTCGTGTGACATCCAGTTCCTTTTAGCAAGTTTGATATCATCCTTTCTTGTGATGCATAAAGTATTCTTTACCAGAAATCCATGATCTGAATCATCACACACGTTTTCCAAATCATATTCAAGTCACAGCTCTTCACGTGGAAATTGTTAGCCGCAGGGTAGCACTTTGATACTTTAAAGTTTACCACAGATTTAATGCACTTTGTTCTCTTCAAGTGAAGCAGGAAATAGCCCATCATATAAAGTTATTATTTAAAAAGTCCTGGGCCTCTATGAAGGGCTAAGGAGCCAGTATAGTAATTTAGTATGATTGGGTTTTTTAATAAAATTCTCTTTACATTAATAGAATGACAACAAAGCAGATGATAGACAATACTGCCTGACAATGTAAGTCTTAATATAGATAGGAGCTATCATTCAGGCAAACTGTATGCAAAATGAAGCAGTGAATGTTGCAAGGAATTAGTGATTCAACATTAAAAAGGTACATCATACACTTAGTGGCAATCAAATATCAGACAAGTGAAAACTGATCTCTGTTACAGAGGCCAGAAGATGCTGAGAACACGTATGTGCCAGTTCACACTTCCCCTCTGTTCTTTTTTATTTTTATTTTTTTAAATTATTATTCTGCATAGTATTTACTGCAATAGAAGATTTCAAAAACTGGAACTGATAAGCATGAACCAGGCCCTGTGATCATTAGCATATACCACAGTACCATATGCCACTGCTTGCAGTGACATAAATATTGTATACTGGTGCAACAGAAAAATAGTGCAGAAGCCAGTTAAGTTGTATGAACAATTAATTCAACATCAGTGACTCAAATCTACATTATGCAGTTTGAAATACCCATTCGTACAAAAACATGAATATCCTGGTAAGTGCACTCTATTTATGTACTTGTATGTGAAAAACCAAGTCGGTTCTATTAAAGAATGGCTATATGTTTAAAATAACACATTTATTTACTTTTTAATCATTATATCACTGCATCTTTCATGATTTTGCAGGAACATTATCTTTATTAAAATATATGTCTCAAGTTTATAAGAAAAGACATTAGAAAGAATTTGGAAATTTCCTGAAATTGTAAATTTTACAAATTAATTATTGATTTTAGGCACATTTAAATTGAACATCAATATAAACTCAGCAAAGCTTCCTAAGTATTTCCTATTTAGTTTCTTAAGAACAACCAAATGAAACACTACCATTTGCATTTCCCATTTAAAAGTTAATTGCTTACAAGTACCAGACAAACCACATCATCACTTTCTCCGGCGGAACAAATTAGGTACTACTTTTTACTTAATGATAATCTGATATGATTTAGTAATTTTTATCCTGTACTTTCAATTCAATCTGGTATCTTCTAGTGGTATTAAATTTGCTTAACTGTAAGTGATGTGCTGGAAACTTTAAACAAAATGAACAAATATCAACTAAGCTCAGAAGGCACCGTTTTTTTCATTGCTGTTCTTTAACACTTTATTGCTCATCTTCTCCCTTAGAAGAAAGGATAATTTTTTCTCTTATCCTTTTTCTCCCTTTCTCCAACCAAACTCTACTATGCACCCAAGAGAGACCTAAAACCTTGGAGCTCATTTTTCATTCCTCACCTTTCTTTTTCTAGCTTCTGTTCTTCAAATCCTTAGTTATTTCCTGATTCTGTCAGTTTTTCTTCACCTTTCTCTCTGAAATCCCTTCTTTTTTAATCCAAATTTCTTACTTTGGAAACCCCCCTTAGTTTTTCTGACTGTCCTTCAGCTACTTCAAAAAGCTGACACTAATCTGATCTCCTACTCCAGGTTATGCTTTCAGTCTCTCCATCACATCAGTTTCAAATTCCATATGTAACTCAGGTTTCTTATGCCTTCAATGTATGTCTGCCTTTGTCTTCCCTTTTCTTATTTTTTCCCCGTTAAGAAGGCTTCTAGGTCTGTGGCTCCTTTTTCTCTTCCTATTCCATCTTGTCTTTTGCTTTTCCAGCCCTGAAGATTTAAAAAACTTAATCTCATCTGTCTTTGAAGTTGTCCCTGATTTGAGGATGCTGTTGACCCAGATGATACCTGGAGATCTGCTGTAACCTGGCTTTTTTAATGATTCTTCTACCTTCTCTCACTTTTTTCTAGTAGTTCCAGATATTTGTAGTTTACCAAACTTTACAAGAGTTGGATTGTTTATTTATTGCTGTTTTGATTTGGTTTCATCACCTAGTTATGTTGTGATGCACAAAATCAAAGAAAAATTGTTCAACTATTTTCAAAGTGATAGGTATTGGAAATTAGTGATCATGTCCTGAACAGACCACCTCTCTCACATACACACTCCCCCTCACACACACATGCAGTTGTCTCTCCTTAGAGACACACATATACCTCAGCAGGTTTCATCCCTAGAGACATCCATACCCCATGGTGTCACTGACAGCTGCCCAGGACTCCCTTGCTCTCTCCAACAGTCAGTTGCTTATGTGGTCTCACCATGTTAGAGACATGGGCATTTCACCCTGGTCCTACTCTAGTCACTGACAATTTTACTCCCTCCAGTCTTTCCAGTTGCTGTCATGCAGGACGCCAACTGGGTCCCAGTCCAGTTGCTGACACTCAGACCCCATACCCACAGATGCACACACACATAGAGAACAGAGAGTCCTTCACGCAGGGAAAGAGTTAGAAGGCAAATGAATGAGAAGACAGGACAGACGGCACTGGTCAAGTGCAGGACACAGCCAGACAACCATACTAACCATCAGACTGTTAATTGTGTCCAGCCCTTTTGATCCCCTGATTTCTCTTTTTTTCCCCACACTTGTTCCTCCCCAAATCACCTAGATACATCTCTTTCCCTGTCTTTGGTTCCTCCCCTAAATGTCCCATAATAAGTCCTGTGCAATTCCAAAATGCTCTTCCACTGTGTCCCATATTGTGTTCCACACCTCTAGGCAGAAAACCCCAGCAGTCCAATAGATACTCCAGGTCTGACTCATCATGATGAGTTTCAAGCCTGGACACTGAGACTTTGTTCCTTCCTCCGAATCCCTGATGTGGGTTTCCACTTGCTGTTGTGCCCCTGTGCTTTTGCAGATGGGCTGATGGCTCCTGACATGAGCCTGGATGAAGCCAGAGAAGTGTGTTATTTGGGCTCCCCCCAGCCATGTCTGTCTCTGCTCTTTTGTGAGTGTGCAGAAGACATTTATCACACAACCAAAAATAGATTGTCTTCAGATATGAGTTTTTATCTACAGGGGTGCATGATCCAAAAAGTGTTGAGTTTTCTTACTGTTCTGTTTCGATGAATGTAAATTTCAAATGAGAATCTAAGTAGTGAATTCTGCCCTGTTCTTGTCCATATAATTGAAGAAATAACTGTACTGATTTGAGATAAAAGACAAATATTGAGGCTAAGGAAGGCAAAATTCCAGCTCAAAAGATTTAGATTTCTTTTCCACTTGGAGAAATATGCAGGCAAATACAGAAAGGTTAGAATGAGCCCACTGTCTGAAATAGTGCAAAAGATGACCAAAGCATTAACTCTACAAAATTTGCATTCCTGTTTAACCGCTCAGGATGCACCAACTACTTAAGTATATACTCAAGCTTCTCTTTCTTATGATAAAATTGATTAGTGAGTGTGTTTTTTTCAAAGATTATAATGTTCTTACATGTTAGGGAGAATATTCCCATATATTTTTTTTAGAATATTGCTGCAAATAGCAGGAGTAAATGCAAGTGGAGATTAGAAAGCCTGAGAACTGTAAATCTAATTGAAATGTCTTCACCTGATAGTGTTTTTATATTTATGTCTTCTCAAATAATCTATGCACCACTTCTGAGGAAGATAGTACCTCTTAACCACTATCAGCCATTAAGAAATCGTTCCCTTTTAGCCTTAACACTGCACCAGTCTGTATCTTTACCCTTCTATTGTGGCAAAATGCCAAACACTATTTCCACAAACCAGGTGGTAAATATCAAATGATAAAATCATGTGATAGAGATTCAATCTTGCTGTTTAACAAATCGAGCCAAAATTACCATTTCATTGAAGCAGGCACATCATATGGAAAAAAGGCAGAAACTGGAGCAGTGCTGTGTAATATTGTTCTAATATCTTGGATTGCTATCATTAAAGGAGGGCTGAATAGAAACAGTTTAACAATTCTAGTGTTGCATATCATTTACCATCTTTTGGTTTTGTGTTCTTTGGCTAATTTGTCTGTTTACACTAGTGGCCTGATGGGAGTGGATTTTCACAGTGAAGTGGCCGGTGCTAAAAATCCAGTGAGCAAAGGGTCCAATGTCCTCAATACGTGTGTTTAGGAGGAAGTTATTCTGGGCTTTTTCTAGTCTGTTCCCATAGAATGACTGCCAGTTTGTGGCAAGATCATTGTCATTGTATTCCTGGAACATATTCTCTGGTTTGGTTTCATTCAAAAAGAATCTATTTTTTTTTTCTCTAAAATCACTCCGTGCTGCAAACCAGAAAGAAGTAAGGAGGGCCAACCAGGGGTTTCAGTTTCTTGATTCAAATTAATGTGCTGTTGTAGGCACACCAGTGTCATTAGGCTCAGACAGCTATAATGCAGAGGAAGCTTATCTAATGTACTTAAAGTAATAAGTGATAAGTATATTTATCTTTCATTCATCTGCTCTTAACTAGAATTCTAAACCAATGACTTTACTTTTTTTTAGTAGAAGTACTTTGAAAAGAACTGAAAATGGGACAGTAGTTTATACTAAGTCAGCAGAAAGAGACCAATGTTTCTTCAGTTAAAACTTTCATTTTTTTATTTCAACCAGTAAATTATTATTTAATTATATTAGGATTATTTTCTTCTTCTCCCAAAACATATCACAATATTATCTTTGTCTTTAATGCAAAGCAACCTGCAATACTTGCTTACAGTTTATATTTTCCAAAGGAAAACATCATAAGTCACTGAATTCTTTACTTTACATGTCTGTCTTTATTGGAGCCTTTCAGAAGGTCCCTTCCTCTGACTGAAAGCATTTTACCTCTTTTTTTTTTTTTCAACTTTTTTATCCATGCATCCATGTCCTGGAGTTTTCTGTGTGTTTATAGAGCTTATCTAAAGTTACTGTGTTAGCAATTTGAAGATTTCAATCAGTTATTTTCTGAAAGGTTATTTTCTTTTTTAGTGAGTGCTAGCTGAGATTTTTTTTTCTTGCTATTTTGTATTAATTAATCCTCTTATAGCCTTTATCAAAGTTATTGTCTTTTTCAAGATGTTTCTTCTATTACTTTGACATGCCCCACATTAGACGGATGGCTAGGTGTGAGTCTATCAGGTCCCTCATAGTGCTGAAACAATATTCCCTGACTTCTGTTCAGTGATTGGTTTTATGACATTTTCAGCTTTTTTTCTTTTTTTGCCATGGGCCTACCTCTCTGCTTTGTCACCACAGTTTTCAGCTGATGTAGTTTCACTAAATCAGCATATAGTGAAATGAAATTGCTTCTGCAGATTAGAGGATTGGGCCGTAGAGTTCCCATCCTGCGTTTTGGGATGGCTTTTTCTTGCAGTGAAGCGGGTCGCCATTTCACATGTGGCAGCAGTGCGGGCCTTTGAGTAGGTCAGTTTCTCAAAGGAAATTAAACCAGAGTCACAGAGGCTGAACATATTTTCTAGGGTCTTTTTATTTTACTCTATACACAAAACTCCGTGTTTTGTGAACAATATACAGAAAGCTACAAACAGGCAAATTTCACACATGGCGAGACTTGCTGTCTCAGCAGCACATTCTACTAATAGGTTTGTTTTCCAGATTTGGTTGTATCTGTCCCCTGTGCTCATCAAACTACTGGTGCACCTTGTCTTATCTGTTACAGAGCGGTATCATCCTTCTTGGTTTTATGTTTCAGCGATCTGTAGCTCAGGAGCCATTAAGACTAACGCCTTGTGTAGCTGCTTTGCAATCTAGAGGAACTGCTTGACAAAGTTGGAAAAAATTGCATCCGCTCAAGCTGATCTGTGCCTAGATTTCCATTTATACAGAAAAGGCTTAACCTCCACAACCTGTTTAGTGAATGTTTATATGAATGTCCAAGTATTTCTCCATAGTGGCATGTTCTAAGTAGGCATGTACAGCATGTTTTGGAGACTATTTTCTTTGCTTAATTCTTTGTGTGTTTTCTATAAATTCCATTGTAAAAATATACCCAAGCTAAGGGACATGGATGTTCCATTATTATCCTAATATAGTAGCCCATATTGTTAATTTGCACAAAAATTTAAAGCACTAACTGGTCTTTTTGTTAAGAAGGTTCCTTTATGAATAATGCAGATTGTATAGCCTAAATAAATGCTGGTCCTGATGTTTTCCAGATGGTGAAAGATGCATAGACACAAAGAGCTATGGAAAATATTTTCCAGTTCTTTACATTTCAACATGTGCATGTTTTCTACTTCAGTCTGATTTATTTAGGCTTGTAGCAACAGAAAGTTGTATTTGATTAGATCATTATCATCTCTCTGGTTACCACAGAGATGCACAGTGCTACAAAAGGAACTGTCATTTATTTATCTGTTAATTTCTTTGTGTTGTGTTATAATTATCTCTTATTTTGTTCTGGTGGGTCCTGTACTTAATCTATTTGGTTTGGTCTTCCTCCAAAAATGAAAGAACTTGTTGGTATTTTCTTCTTGTAATAATTTATTGTTAAAGGGCTTCTTAAAAAAACCCCTTGGATATGCTTTAAAATTGAGCTTGTAGTTACTTGAATTTCGTAGTTTTGATCGTGGAAGGTACTCATAGGTGCAAGTAATACAGATACTAATCTCTGTATACAAACAGTCATAACATCAACAGTCTGTACTCTTTCCTTAGCTCCCACAGATGTTTTGCTTTTTCAAAACTTGAAATGTAAATAAGAATGTAAAAGTGTGGAGAAGGCTTCATGTTGATATGTCCCTGTTTTTACTAGTGCATAGTGTCATGTTTCCTTTTGGAAATCTGACCTCTCTTCTGCCCCACTCTGAAGGAATTTGCCCCTTCATGATCAATGTGGCTCTTTGCTTTGTTGCGCATTTCCTTTCACAGTTTGCTGTCAGCTCTTATCCTCTGTCTTTTGAACAGTTTCTGTTTGTCTTACATTCTCCTGTTGCTCATCTGCACATAGTTATGATTATATTGAGTTATGACACAAAATGTCATTTGGATATATAGCATAATTATGCGAATTATCAGATCCATTTATCTTCGTCACTTGCCATCCATATCTACCAGACGTTTTAACACGATGTTTTTATGTTAAAAATCTTGAAACTAGTTTTTATAAGGATCTGCCAAGTTTTTGGAGATGTGTGTGTATTATTGAGATAATTTTCATGTCACAGGCTAAGTGTTGGTACACTAATGCATGGGTGTGAGATCTAAAGTGAATGCTTGGAGTTACAGAAAATAATAAAACTGATGGAGGGACACAACTCCTGGTTTGAGTCACAGCTGTAACAGTAATAAAGAGTTGTAGACTCTGCCTTTGCCAGGATAATTTTATACAGGTTAAAAGAAATATTTTAATTTGGTTAAGCATACAGTCTATCCATCATAATTTTCTTCCTATCTTTCAATATATGTGGGACTATATTTTCCCTTAAGTATTTGCAGTATTATTTTACTACTTGTTTAGCTTCTCCACTGGGAACCAGAGGTTGCTGTTCTTCAGTGATGCTGGATGACATGATGTTTGAGTTTTACAAGCTGCCCTGGGATCAAGTGAATTAAAAATTTAAGAAAATGTCAGGTTCTACTAGCTATTTGGTGGCATAAGAATAATAGTATTTTAATTAGTTTTGTGGAATATTGTCCAGTTTAAAGCATTTTGTCATAGTTTTCTGTTTTCATCCTAGTTACTTCTTAAAAGTAGTGTTTAATTGTGTTTGTTAGGATTTCTGCTACCTTTCTTCACTCCCAACAACTATTAAAATTACTCATTAGTGAAACAATAATCTCTGTGATATACTACATAGCATCAGAAATGGCCAGCTGTGATTAGAACAGAAACACTGCAAGGAAAAATTGCTATTAAGATGTAAACAGGAAAACTTTTAAAAAAAGTTGTAATAACAAAGCCTGAAATTAAATATAATAGTATGTCTTTACTGCAAATATTTTTTTTCAAAAGAAGTTTGCATGTCTGGGTAATTATAAAGGTAATATTAGTGTGGTGCAAATTATGTTAATACAGTAATTCTGAATTATATTCCAGAATTCTTTGAAAATAAGTGTATATTTTTTGTGTGTAAGACTTTGGTCTAGATTAGAAGGAGAGGAACTGGAATATTATAAATATATTTTAACTGGCAGCTGTTTTTAAAAGTGTTAGCATCCACTAGTGATAAATGTTGAAACTTTCAAAAACAAGCTGAGCATACACTTTTTTTAGATGAGGGAGCCCATTCATCTGCTTGCCCACTGTTCTGTGTGAGGTGAAAATCTAAAAACCCTAGGATTCATGATTGCTATTCTTCTTTTAAGTTGAAATGAAGGTTAGCCACCCAGAGCATGTTTTGCACAAATCTGGAGGTTGAAAATGCCTTCCTTGGTAACAGTGAAATACAGCTATTGTTTGAGACCATGACTAGGCACTGTTAGGTAGTCTCCAAATAACTTGCCAAGAAAGACTTTTCAAATTAGATCCTGAAATCATGAATACTCAACAGGGAGTGAGAGAACAAAATGGAGCACTAGGGAACACTTGCTTGATGGGTTGCTTTGCTGAGCAATACACAGCAATACACAGCATAGTATTTTTTTAAACTTAGTATTTTGATATTTTTGTGCAGAGAGTTACAAGATTTGAACCTGGGAGTGACAAATGCATGGATAGCTATCTCTGTTCCCAAACTTGAAAGTCTTCTGGCAAAATTTTGTTGGGAAAGCTTTTGAATTATGTGCAAACTACAAGGATAATCTCAAGCTTTTTCTTGTTCTAGTGTTGGTGTATGAGGTCCATGTATACACGGGTGCTAAACTTGGTGCTGAAACAGATTTGAATGTTTATATCAACCTCATTGGGACAAGAGGAGATGCTGGCAAAAGGAAGCTCCATAGATCTAAGAATAATAATGTAAAATTTCGACATGGACAGGTGAAGTAAAAACAATGCTACTTCTGAACAATGAGTAAATTATGGCTAGCAAACTTTCTTCAACAAATGTAAATATTTTTTTATTTACAAGTTTTATTCAAGCAGTTTGCCATTTTCTCACGTTTTCTTTACTCAAAATTACGTAGAGTTACATCATATGAATAATTTTTATCTGCTGGATCAATCATTTACTGAGAGAATTGCGTAGTATAATTTGAGTACTCTTGGTTATTTATATTGCACACATGGTAACAGTAACATTTTTGTTCTCCTGAACAGATCACTGTGAGTTTTAGAATAAAGTTTTAAATTCTGATTCCCAGGTTTGTTTTCTCATCTTGATGAGGCAGATAGAGCTAGAAAATGTAATACAGAGATGACCAGATAATTCTTTGAAGCTGATCCTTGTGTCATACCAAAGGAATCAAGTACTGTCTCTATGGAGTAATTTTAAGGTGTTATTCACCTTAGAAAGTTTTAAAAGATCCTCACTGGCTGGCCAGGACCAATATAAGACACCTATATTAATTTTGCGGGAAAAAGAGGGGAAAAAATCAACTATTCTATACCGTTATAGTCAAAGCAACAGCTGTGTTCAAGCCCTTTATAATTTTCCTTGTATGGTTCCACAGATGGATATTTTCTGCATAAAGGCTGTCTCATTGGGAGACTTGGACAAAGTTCTGATTAGCCATGATGGAGCTGGTCCAGGTAGGATTTAGCTTCCTAGAGACCAATCTGTTTTCAAGTCCTTTTTAAACACAATGCACTTTATTTATATTGCATGCTTCATACAAAATGTGACAGAAGGTCTTGCAGTGATAAAAATCTCCCCACAGACTGGTCACTGTGATGAGACAAAAACAGTGGTAATGGACAGCAAAAAGGACACAAGTTTAATGTCAAATATTGTCATTCCACTCTTTGTTTCCAAGTTTATTTATAAGAACACGTTTTTTATTTTCATATAGAAAACTCGTGAAATTGTTGCTCAGACAGGTAAAACAATCCTTTATTAGACAGAGTGAAGATTGGCCAGAACAGAATTAAAGACATTCAACACCTATTTTACTACTACACAAATTTTGAGTACCTATAACATAATGTCCTTACTGCTTTGAGCAACAGTAGAAGATTTCTTTACTTATTTAATCTGTGCAAGTCAATGTGGAGCTGCTCCAGTGAGCAACATTACAATCAGCTTGTAGGTTTTTCAGAAAAAAAAAGATAATTTTGTGATGAGACAAATTTTTGATACAGGCCTTTGAGGTGTACATCTCTGAAATGATGTAAATGAAGAGAAAGCTAGCATTAAAAAGCACTGAAGGTGTAAATATGTTTTCAGATTAGTGGCTATGAAGAAGTCAAGTGAAGAGAAGGATTTTTAAAGTAGTTCAGAACCACACTGATACTAGATGAGAAAGCACTTTTACCCTACTTTGTTCTGAAATGGCCTTAAGCGACACCCGTCTTGTTGACTGTCTGTGCTATCTAAGGCTCTGAGCAGACTTGTGACTGTTACAGAAATAGGTTTATTAGTGCAGGCTTGGTGAGGGATATAAACTTGATTCTTGTATCTTTGTAGCTCTGTAGAGGTTGCTGCCTTTGGCAATATGGATGATTGTATATCTGAAAGTTTCACATCCTGGTAGGCCAAGGCGTAACACAGAAGGCCGTGTGGTGGAGCCTACCTTCACTCTGTCTCCCAGGACACCATACCATGCCCTTTTCCCTCATATCTCTCCTTTAATAGGCAGCATGGCCATATCACACAATAAGCATTACAAATCTGCAACCAGACTCAACTATCTTAAACTGTTCTTTGACAAGGGAGTTCAAAATCTATGTTTTGGAGGATTGTTTCAACAGGAAAATGGATTGAATTCTATGTATAACAAAATTTATGCCTTGGTAATTAAGATTATTTTTTTATTGTACTCAGTGCATACAGATCTCACAGACCTCTTGAACTGTATCCAAAACTAGGTCCAGTTAAGCCTGACCTGAAGTGACCAGGGGCCTTGGGAGTGGAAAAGGATGATGAGTCAGGAGAGAAGCCATCTAGGGAACCAGTCTTTGGGGATTGAGAGGGAGGAAAGAGGGTTCCTTTAAACAGAGGGTTGCCTATTTTCTAATCATATCAGTTGCCTGAGTGATAGGGCAGAAGGTCTTTAGTCTTGATTTGGATTCTGTCTTGAAAGGATCATGGAACATATGTTTTCTCTGGGGATTCTTGACTGCAAGGAATAAATCTTCAATAGCCACTGAGAATGGGGAAAGAAAAGGAATTTTGTCCTAGACAGCAGGGGTTTGGCATTGATCTCCTCCACAGAAACTTTCCATACATATCTGTACATCTACACAAGCAGCACCTTTTATCTTTTTTGGCCTGTTTCAAAGTGACCTGCCTGATTGCTGGTGAATCTTGGCCAGGCTAGTAGGCTCCTTCCAATAAAAGAGCATTTGAGGTATAGAATGGTGACAGAAGAAGCTT
Organism: Caprimulgus europaeus; assembly: GCA_907165065.1. Next base: position 41,877,010 of record OU015525.1, on the reverse strand, counting down.
GCAGATTGTCCTAATGTGCCCTCAGCCTGAAGTCTTGAAGGGGAAATGTCATTCTGCTCCATGCTCTGCCCAGGCAAGCTCACCTAATGGGAGAGAGACCTCTGCCTTCTAGGGACTTTGAGCCTCAGATGCAGCCAGGGAAGCAGAGCATGAGAATAAATAGGACAGTTGTCTGCTTCTGACCAAAACATCCCTCATGCTGTTTTGCTACAATGTGTTGATAAATTTTGGTATGAATCAGACAAAACCTCGTAAGTGATATGACAAGTTGTGAGTGGTGCAGACACAGTGAGATCATGATATTCGAAAAGGGCATCACAGGAGAACTGTGCCAGTTCCTAGGATCGTTATGGGAAGTGATCCAAGAGATCACTATCAGTAGCCCAATAGAAGTGAGGCTGAACAGCTCCATGCCCTCCAGTCCCACTAGTAGCAAGGCTGAGCATGTGTTCCAAGTAGGCACACATACAAACACATTATAAAAATCATATATGTATGCACATGGCCAGCCACGCTGATTAACACAGACAGGAACTCAGCACTCACACAGAGATAAAGAGCACCAATGGCCTTATCCTTTTGCCCTCTCCAGCTGATCAGAACAACAGTCCATCAATGACAAATATATACATGCATATATTGGGTATGGATTTACAAGGCCTCCAGTAGCTGGCATTAGACACTCAGTCTATCCAGTTGTTGGCCCTGGATCCTTGGATCCTCAGTTTTCCCAGTTACTGGCACTTAGACATATAAAGTCCCTCCAAGGCTCCAGCCCCTATCCATTTGCAAATGACAATAGTAGTCATAATGATTTGTTGATTAATATAATTATATATACAATAACAACTTCAGCTTTCACACAGATCTGTTAATTGCCTAAACAAGTTTGTCCCAACAGCCTTGTACTTGATCACAAGGAATCAAAAGATGCAAGCTGGGTTGTGAATGGTGTTGGCAGTTCACAAATGTATGTGTATACTTGTCTCCAAGTTAAAAAAGCCCACTCCTCTTAAAATTAAAACAGAGCAAGGAAGAGAAGAATTAACATAGTACCTCTTGCAAGAGACACAGAATAATAAAGCTTTCAATCCGTTAATATATCTTATCTGTTTAGTGGAGCTCTATGTTAATATTACCTGTGTTTCTGCTGGAAAAATATAATCTGGGCTTTTTCTTTAAATTTATTTTTAAACCCCTGCATTATTTCACATGATAAACTTTTGTCATTTCAACACAGGCAATGGATGGTTCCTGGATAAGATTGTCATCAAACATAAAGAAGGAAATGAAGCTCAGGAGATTGTATTTCCTTGTAATAGGTATGCCATTCATTTAGAAAAATAGTTTGTTACACTGCCAGCAACCTAAGGAAAAAATTGCAGAACAGGCATGTGCACACAGCCTAGATATATGAGCAATGCTCGAGTTTTTCAGCATACAAGAGATGCAAAATTTTGCCATTGAAGACAATGAACAAAGTTACTGTATTGGTATGGGAGGGAGTCATAGCCTAATGTCCAAAATCACATGTTGCATAGGAGAAAGGTACATTGATCTTACTTTTATCTAAATTATATGGAGAGCACATGAAAATAAATAAGATTTCATTTCTCAGTCTTTTAAAAAGTACAATGTGTAAAGATCTAGTGGTACTGATTTTGGCCAGGTTCTCTTTCTCAGCCACTGAAAACCTTATATACATCCAAAGATAGATGTATATAAGGACATATATGTACATATCTTCAGAAAGACCTTTAACTTTTCTCATAAAGGAGAGCTACAATAGTTCCTTTCATTTAGTAAAACTCTACTTGTATGTCTTACTAGGTCTAGAGTTTTACTGCCATGGGCAAAACTGGAAAATGCTTGACTGTCTCAGTTCTAGCAATCATGAAACAGATTATTTTTCCTTTTTTTTTTTTTGTTATCTGAGGAAACAGCAACCTGAATTTTTACCAGTCATTGAGTTAAATCATATGGATATAACAGAAAAAAATTATAAGATAAGGATTTATGTGTGTTATTTCTATTTTAGTATATTTAATACAATAAAAATAATTTGAAGTACTGTAATTTAGATCCAGCTAATTATATTCTGTAATATGTTTATGAGTTTGGTTATTTATGGTTATTTTGGTTATTATTTAACTCATTATTTATGAGTTTGAGTTAGGTGGCTGAAATAATTTCCATGTTTTTTTGTGAACTGTGTCTTAAGCTCTTGAAAATCTTTGTGGGTTCAGTAAAGAAAACTCTTCTTCTGCAGGAAGCCTACTTGTTTACAAAAAATCCCCCAGGATTTCAGTTTACAAGGTCCCTAGAAATGACTAGCTAAGAATGATTTACTCTTCTCAGAACTATTATTCCGATGATCAGTTTTTTTGTTTATTTTTCCTTTTTGGCTAGTAGGATTTGATGTGCATTAAAGATAGTTATTTGAAGAGCAGATGAATGAGACAATTGTTTCTTTAATTACAAAGAGACTTTATGAAACTTCTCTAAAGGGAGGGATACTTAATGAAGACACTTGGGCTATCTATAAAACTGCCTTGTCAAAAAAAATTATTAAGCTCTTAGAAAAAGATTAGAAGCATTATATACAGAACTGGAGGAGACCTGTCATTGTTTGCCTGCAGTGGAAGTGTGCTGCCAGTGTCAAATTTTACATTCTGTTTTTGGAAACTGCTAGTCATCTTTTGTTTCCTTGGAGGGAATGAGGAGATGTTAGCTCACAAAAGTTAATCAAGCTATTTATTGCAACAGTAGTTGAAATACAGTGGAGTTTAGACTTCATGCATATGAGATTTATTCATAGAGTTTTGTTATATACAAGAAGTGAAATACATTATGGACCCTTGGGTTTAAACAAATGCAATATCAACATGGAGCCAATAGAATAGAAGTTGATAGTGAGCATATATTTACTTATTTTTAAATAAGCGAGGTTGTTAAAGGCTGTAAAGTGTTATTATACCAGCAAGGGGGATCAACTGGAGTATGGATGTGTGTGTGTAGTGAAATGATATTGCAGGAAAGATCCTTAAATTCATCAGTATAAAAGAGAAGAAAGTAAAGAGAGAAGTTGAGATCATTGCTGCAGAGCTACAGAAGCTTTAGAAACTTCTAGACCTACAAGGGTTATATAACCCCCTCAAATGTACAGTTGAGTCTCTGATCCTGTAAATACTTAGTGTTTCATACAATGTACTTTATAGAGTACTATAGTACTTCATATAGCTACCATGAAAATACCTATTTGCCTGCAGCAGAGTGAGCCAAATTCTCCCAATATAAATAAGGCCAATTATGATGAATGTATAAAAGAAAATTTAATCTAAGAAGCAGTTTCAAGACATAACTTGATTTTAAAAGTACAAAAAAATGCTGTTGGAGAAAGAAGGGAATTGTCAAATTACTTGTAATATACTGATAATAGTTATTAATCTTATTATTTTTATTTTTGCATTGAAAGATGGTTAGATGAATATCAAGATGATGGGAAAACTGAGAGGGAACTAACTGCTAATAGTAAGTACTTTGTTGAAGAAAATTAATGTTATAACAATATACTGCATACTTAATGCCTACTTATTACTGAAGAACCCTTCTGAATAAGACTGTAACTTAAGAAGAAAATTAATAATAAAGCTTGTTCACATATTTTTTTTTTTCTTCTGTTAATGTTTTAGAAGATGGCAATTCAAAGAAAACATTCCTTAAAGGTAAGAGTTGTTTTCTACAGCATTGTTTTTGCTTTCTGAATTTAATCTGCAAATTAGTGTTAAGTGACAAATATGTGAGGAAGTGACCTCATCATATATGTAAACTATCAACTGTGAGAGAAAATGAAGACAAATTGGCTGGCAGTGGTATACAGAAAGGGATAAGCCTTTATTAGTAATTGAGAAAAACATACTGCTCATAAATCATTTCTGATTTTCTTTGTATTTCTACTATTCTGTCCTGAAATCAGCCAGGAATTCCTCTGAGAAGAGTTTCAAGTGTTTTTTTGTTTATCCCAATGTCACTGTCATCTAATACATGGGGACAGGTCCCCTAGCAAACATCATCAAGTTGAAAAATGTGTTGTGAAGTGTTAGTGGAAACATTTTCAGGTCAAAATCCATTAGGGTATTCCCAAAGTAGCCAGAAATAATGTAGACTTAAACTCCAAATCCGTTAGTCAAGTTAAATTTAGTATGTGTATTCAGTTGGCTAAATCTGCTTGAATTAGTGAAAAGATTTTTAAAAAAACTACCTACCCAGCTGTCTATTTTTATATGTACAAAGACAGCTCCATTGCTGTAATATGCTATTAACTGCCATGTGTTTAAAATTTGAGATACCATCTCTGTGTTTCTCCCTAACCAGAAAAGAGAAACAGACTGACACATGTATGTCTATGAACATTTAACTGTAAACATGTGTTCTCTGTAACTATGTCTGGAAACTCTATGGGAGAAACTAAAATAAAAAAGTAACATTTACATCTGACTCTGGATACAGTGACATGCCTTCTCTAGGATGAGTCCTGATATTTTGATCTAATTCCAGTTTCAGCAAAAACTAAATCATTTGCATTCAATCAAACAGTTTAGTTAACAGCTTTATTGTTCTGTGGCAACATAACTTTGACAAGAGGAGACTGATTAACTCAGGTAAGTAAAGGCTTTCCCACAGAGAAGTTTGATTTTCACAAGAGTGACTTGGAATTGGATTCTGCATTTTGCTTAGAGCACAGTTCAGAGATGCAGCCATAATATCTATTGCACCTTATGTTCAGAAAATAGATTATCTTTTACTACTAATCTAAATTTTTTTCCAGTGCAGTCTCATTCTTTATTGTGCTATAATATGCAGGCACAGATGCACAAACTGCTGAGAGCTTGTGCGTGTCAACCGTATATGGACTATGAGGACAAAGGAGTGGCTTATTATTAATCAGTTTGTGAAACATCACACTGCCAAGATGTCCAGGAGGACCCAAAGGGTGTGTGCTAATTTCTTAGGTTGAGATCAGATGTTTTGAATAATGAAGATATACAGGAGAAGAATGTTTTTAGGAACTATTCTGCCAGTTAGCTATGCATCAGCTTAGCTTGAATTGCTCTTTAGGCGTCTTTTCTTTAGCCAGGGGCTCATTCCAGTGGGGAACTGAGATAGGTGAGATCGGTGAGAGATTGCACTTTTTTTGCCTTATGTAAAAAAGATGATGAGTGGAACTGATCTCAGGATTATTCACAGTTTATTTTGTGGTGTCATACTGGTTAACTCATAGACCTTGCATGTGAACAGATTGAGCTCTATAAGAGGTTAACAATCAAAAGAGGTTTGGAAAGGTGTCTTGTACTCAATTTTATGTCAATCCATCATGACACGGTACCAGGGTTAGAGCTGATAAGAGAAAATTCCAGGATTACCTTAAATTCTCCCAACAGCTGTAGCAGTAAAGATTTCACATGGTAGAGTATATATTAGAAATAAGCAGTTCTACTCACAGTGGAAGCAAAAACTTTCCATATAATATACATTTACTGAATAAGAGGCAAACAGCAGTGTTGGTGTTAGGGAGCAAATGTTTTATGCATTCATCTTGTCATATTCTGTATGAAGTACACTCTACAAGTGAGCTTCAGGGAAAGTCATAAAAAGTTGATTGGCATAATTCAGTGATTTTTGGTGATTTTCAGAATAAAACAATGTGCTTAGGTAAGGTCCATAACAAAGGTTGCAAACCAAAACAGAATGTCACCCTGAAGGTCAGAAATCTCATTCTCTTTGGATAAAACTGATAAGATGTTCAATCACCTAGCCAAAGAAGAGAGCCTGAAAGTCATCATTGCTAAGCAGGTTAATTGAAGGTTCTCAATCCTTTTTCAGCCAGACTGGCATTATGCCGGCTTTAATGAAGCATAAATCCCAGATCCCTGTGAAGGCTGCTGCTGGTTATTGAGTCTTCCAAAATGCAGTATGCCATATAAAATTTTCCCAGCAACCTTTGTACATCTGTAGATTATGGAGATGTTATGGCAAATCAAGTGTAGGAACAGTTTTATTTGTATTCTCTTGATCCAACGTCGTATGTTTGATGCAAGAGAAAAAGACAAAAAGGATTGCCTTGGTAGGGAAGGTGGATAGCTGCTCTCAGCCCTCAAATGATCTTGTTGTTTTGAGGGAGAACGGGACTTTACATCACTTTCTAAAGGTTTCCTGCATTACAGGGAAATTTTACTACTTTCACCTTCTGTTTTCTCTTTTGTTTTTCTACCTCAGAGTAGGTAGAGTATCATGATAGCACATAGATTTTTCTATCTAAATATGGAGACAAGACATAGTGTGTTCCAATGTTTGCCACAATGCAGTCAGTTAAAAAGAGCTGGGTTCTTGTAGGGTGCTCTGTGGTACTGTGGGCTTCTGTGGGTGGTGCGTAAAATACAGTTCAACATTGAAGAATGGAGTTCAGTCAATAGATATTTCTAGGTTCGATCTTCTTGTGTTGTGCAAGGTTGTTGGTTTTAAGGCATACAGAATATTTGTAAGAAAAGAGAAAATATGTAGTAAACTCTCCTATTATTTCCTTTTTTAAAAAAGATATTCCCTACCTTGACAGTATTTGCTAATGTGGTAAGAATAATCACAGAATTCCCAAACTGTAATTGAATTGGTCCTGCTTCTAAAAAGCAATGACGGTATTTATGATTGAACCTGTTGATCTTACAGGTCTTTTCCAACCAAAATGATTCTGATTTTATGATTCTATATATTGACTGAAGTTCCTAATAAAATAAAATAAGCAGATTGACCTCTGCCTCAAAGCAACACAAATTACTAAAATCTCTGGGAAGTAAGCAACTTACTCCTACATCTAGCGAAGTGTGAATGCCATTGTAGGTCTTAAGACCAAAAATCACCACAATAAAAAACCTGGAATAATGTATTGTAAAAACAATGGTGGTAATCCTGTAAAAACATATAAATTGTTCATATTTTAAAAACGGAAAAAAAGCCTTTCCTTTTTTTCAGTTTTCTGAATTATATTACTAAATGTTTACTTTATGTTTTACCTTGCCTAGTTTGCTGTGTACGGAATTCATTGAAGATTTGATTTTCACAGTTTTGCTGCAAGCATCTTTCAGGTTCCAAAGTAATGGTTACAAGACTTTCTGGAAGGAAAGGGACCCTGCTTCTAACATATCTCTGGATACATCTTTGTAATGTGAAACCAGATCCTTGGTTATATTATTTTGGAAAAGAAAGAATTCTGAGATTTTTTTCACAGAAGTCTGTTTCCCCACACCATTCATTTTAGCAGTCATCATACTGATGTCTCAAAGAAAATTACTGTAGATTTGTACATGAGCTAAAAGTACAATAGTACACTAACACACTTCGCTCCTAAAGAAGGCTAACACAGTTCAGTAGTATCAGGGAAAAGTCTCTTTTTTAATGTGACCATGCATATGAAACACAGAAGATGACCTACTCAAGCCCAGCTATCTTATTTTCAGAACTTACTGAGAAAATATCTTGAAAAGAGGTATAGAAATTACTGAACACAATAGGTATCGAGCATCAGTCTCCTCTCTGGTGTAGCCATCCTTACCAAGTAGCTGTCTAAGTGAATATAATATTTTAAAAATTTTTTTTTTCTTATTCTGGAATGAGCAGATGAAATGAATTTGCTGAACTGACAAAATACAGTCAGTCTGGGTTAGCTCAGCTACCAAATTGTAAAAGCATTAAAACTACATGTAGGAGAACAAACAGTCACAGATGGTAAAAGACTTTAAATCGGCTAACCACTGATTTATTTCCTGGAAAGCTCCCAACCAATGTCTTAGCCTTTCTTCTGAAACAATAATTAAAAACACAGTCATGGATATTAATTAAAATACATCACCTTGCCTGAAATACCTTCTCTAAACACGCTGCCTCTTTGAGCAAGGAGCAGACAGTTATGTGTCCATGCTTTCTCTTTACTTGGGGCTTGCTCGGTCCTGAAGCAGAGGGATATTACAGAGAAGAAAAAAAACTCACTTGGGAAACACAGTAATGCAAAATTATCTTAATGTCCCCTGAAGGCTGGAACAGCCTTCAAAATGGGGCATGGTTGGAGAGGATAAGAGGTTCAAGGCTATGTTCGGAATCTTTGTAAAAATTTGAATCTGCTCATAAACCCTCAGAGTGTTCAGGAACAGCAGAAGCTCAAACGATGCTTGACTTCACCAAGTGTGACACCCTGAAGGGTACCACATGCTAACCTGGCACAAGGAGATAAAATTCAAGGCTGGCACATATATCAAACAACAAAAGTTCCTCATTAGGCAAAGTGTGGATCTTCCACATACTACATCTGACTCATTCCTGGAAATGGCCTCAAAAAAAGAGTTCAGATGGAAGGATCCTTTCAGCTAGTGTGTTACTCAGCAGACTGACTGTGAGATGTGTGTTTGCTTGCTGTTTCACAGCTGAGCTCAGAAGAGTCAGGGAACAGTCAAATGTAAAGCAGGAAAAGCTTCTATAACAAGGAGGAAACCAGAATTAGCTAAAGAAAACAATGTGAAAAACGGGAAAAATCATAAAGCACAAAAACCAGATCAGGTTTTCACCCAATCTCCATCTCCAAGTAGGTGGACAAAAATAAAAACTATGAAAAAAATACACAGTACTGTAAGAAAAAGAATCACATCCAATTTATTTCTGAATTAAACTATTCTAAAATCTATTTTGTCACTACATTCCATTGTAGGCTTACACACAATCATGAAATAGTTCTCTTTTATATGAATCCCATTAGCAAATTATCATATTATCACAGTACTCATCACAGTCTAAACACAGGCTTTTGATTTTCTTCCACTGTTAAGTTCCCTTTGCCATGCAAGATTAAGTGTCTTTTCTACAAATAATTAATTTGAAGATTGACATTCAAGCAGTTAAATAACTTTCTAATCTATACTGTCCATCTAAGACACAGTATTTTTTCCACACCTGCAATGATTTTCTGTAGCTTCTTGGTTGCATTCTGAACTTCAAATGTTGCAAGTACAGGTCACCTACCAAAAAGAATTTTTGAAAGGCCCAAGCCATGACATGGGTTAATGGAAAGACTTCTTTGAAATTCCCTAAATTTTGGATTCAATCCTAATGAATGATCTGGTCTGACAAAGGAGCAACTAAAAACAACAAATTAGGTTAGAAAAATCTGAGAAAGTAGGTTTACGTTTCATTGTTTAACTACTTGTATATTAGCCAGCAGTTCTTACAAATGGATCTCATAGAAGTCCTGCAAAATGTTAGTTTTCTTTTTCATGTTACATATAGAAACTTTAAGAACAAATATTTAATAAATTAATTACTGCAATTAAAGCAATGGTTTTATTATAAAGAATGCACAAATCTAGCCAAATATTCCTTTTCCTGCTTCCTTGGTTTTAATTTCTGTTTGCATATCCACTTCAACAGTTGTCTTATATTTGTCAATCTTACTGAAGTTATAATTGTCTTCAAGAGAAGGAATGTCTGTTTGTCTATTTTTATAAAATGTGGTATAAGTTCATAATATCCTTTAAATTCTTTGCTGTAATAATAAGAACATCTATTACTCTCTGTCACTGATACTAAAAATGGGATGTTTTTATTTTGTTTAGCACAACAGTGGAAAGTGCAGGTTAAAACAGATGGAGATTCCCCAGAGCCACAAGAGTGTAAAAGGACCCTTGTGATTTATGGCTCAAAGGGCAAAAGTGATGAGCTTCTGCTTTCTCCACAAACCCCAGGATATGTGTGCTTCATACCCAGAGCAACAGATGAATTCATTGTAAGTCATAAACATACAGTACTACACAGAGCTTATAATGATATTTCTCTTGAGCCAAGATATATGTATATAAAAGATAGATAGATAGATAGATAGATAGATAGATAGATAGATAGATAGATAGATAGATAGGTAGATAGGTAGATATGCGGCATGTTAGTTTGGCTGGTACAAATGATGTATTTATTTACAAAGATGGGATGATATAACTTTAGATCTTGGGTCATCTTCTGCTGATAGTCCTGTTCTATTACAGCTAGCTGCAGTGATCTCTTTGAATTTTCAGTGTCTTCAAGTGTATGTATAATGGAGAAAAATGACCATTTGGTGTAATTTATTGCATTCATCAGCTTGTCTTGTATTTTTTCCTAATTCTCTAAAGATTCCTGAGTTGCAATTTATACAAAAGGCAATATACAATTATTTGAGAATGCAGAAGATGAAGGATTGGACAGCATTCCCAGAGGACATAAGTGGGCTTTTCTTTCCTTTATTTCAGCCCCTGCAAAGTAGTCTCCACTCTTCCCAAAATAGCCCTGTCTCTCAGGCCAGCAGGCAGGAGATTTTTCTAGATAATCATAAATCACAGGAGAATACATTCACGCATACCAATGTGTGATGAACCCTGAAGCAATAGCACAGACATGGCCAATATTAAATTCAACCCTAACGCAGTCCTGACTACCTGTACAGCTGACACACACCTTGCTGCTTTGGGAGGATTCATCTGAGGCATCTTTTTAATGTTCAGATTCTGTCCTGGCTTTCTAGGCTAAGTCACTGCATATTCTGTTGATTGGCATGAAGTGCAGCTTCTAGCGAGTGAGATGAGAGAAATAGCTTACAATTCACGGCAGTTTTATAAGCTCAGAAATTCTTTTCAATGGCTGCAATAAACATTCTAAAAACAATGGCAAAACTGCATTTAGAAAATGTTGTTGTCATAATGACATGATCCAGGCTGAATTTTTAATTTAAATAACAAGCTAAAGCAATTTAGGAACTTTGCAAGGGTTAAATAAAAAGATAAATGGCACTTGTTAAGGACAAGAAAGCTGCTGCTTATCAGAAAACAGACAGGAAACACTGAGCAACAAAAGGAGCTTCCTAAACCATCGACATAAACTAAAGAGGAGGTCAATATAGGCAGAATCTATATAGGAAGTAATGACACCAGCTGGCTGAATTTTGACAAGCATCATTCCATAAAGCAGACCTCTGCTACTTCCAGCTTGTCCTTAATTTCCCAAATGGCATGTATCCTTGTTAAGATTGCCTAATTTCAATGACTGAGGATCACGCTAGGAGAAATTAGAATTGTTGCATGTCAGTTTTGGTTGCCCCTCATAGTTTACTATCCTAGATACCATAGCATCACATCCATTGCACTGGGCTTCCACTCCAACATCTTTCTAAATGCTTGTTCATACTTAGCATTGGCTTTGGATTAGTGCCTATATTTTCCCCTTAGCTATGAGTGTCCTTGTTTTTGTTGACATGTATGAAGAAGTTAACACTATTTGAGCATTGTTTACTGTGCATGAAATTTTGTCTTTTTGCCACATTGCTTAAAGTGTTTTACAGTTTTCATGGAATTCTAAGGAAATCAGAATAGCAGGTCTGATATAAAGGAGCATTGGGGATTCACAGATGCCTCCATAAATGCCTTCATACCTTATCTAGGTGGTTCAGCTAATAAACCCAGTTTCTTTTTGCTCTCACTTTCTCTGTTCTTACTAAAGCTGTTCAGAAGAATGCAGACGCTTTGCTCATGTTCCTCCACTGTAGCAGCAGGCTGGAGGCATAAGCATGATATCAAGGAGGACAAGCTGTGATTTCAGCAGGAGTAAATGAACTTTTAAATGCCACCAAGATCTTGGTCCTAGACAAATGTCCTTAGTAATATAGTGCAGTAAATGAACAACAGGTTATGTGCTATAAGCAACTCACATTGTTTTGAAATAGAAAGCTTAATTTTGATCTCAGAGACACATTTATTGCACACTGAGGACAAGAAGGCATGCAAATTCTTGATTTTCCAGGTGCTCTCACGCAATTATATGCACAGATGTGTATAGTATTCAGAATGGTTATTTGATCCAAAATATTTCTAACCAACTCTTATGAAAGAGCAGATGTAGTTTAATTGCATGTAGCAAGCGTAAAGAATAAATTGTTAAAAGAGATAAAATAGCAGCATGCTATCAGGTACAGTTGGGTTTCAGTGGTCTCAGGCATCTGTACAGTGAGTGAGCTGCTTAAAGAAGAATAAATTTAATTAGAATACCTTATTTCTAATAAATAAATAGGTGAATGTGTCAATGTTATTGAATCTGCTGGGAGTTCTAGCATTGAAGATAGCATGGCAAGAAACAATGCCATCTCCAGTGAACAAACACATTGAAAAATAACTGGGAAAATGGAAGTAAACTGATAGTGCAGTAGTAGAATGTTTTCCCCTTGATATTCTGGTGATGATAGGAATCAGTTGCTGATCTCACATGGAACAGGTAAATTTGTAAAGTATATATAGCTTTCTCCAAGCTGTCAGTGTTTCTTGGTTACTTCCACAGTAAGCTTGTCAGAACATGCCTTTGGAAAGTCCTAGTGTATCATGCACATTCTATTATCCGTAGAAATCAGAAAATGCAAAGATGCATCGACTGAGATCATGAGATTGGGATCTCTAAAACTACTCTCCAAAGCACTAGCAGAGGTAGTATGAAATGAGCAACAGAGCTCTGCAAGTAGGACTGGTCATAAATACACAATAAATATGGAATGTATTTGTGTTAAGGACTATAAGAATGACAGAAAATTTCAAATCACATAGTACAAAACTCCATGTGTTTTCCACAGTATGAGATGATGCTTCAAACAGGATTTCTGGAATTCCTGGCAGAAAGCTGTTCAGCTGAATTTTATAATGCTTTGACCACACTCTTTTAACTAGAATAATTCTTGCATTTTTTTTTTTAACAGGGAAGTGATAAAGAATTAAATTAAAATGTGCACCCAAACAGTAAATTTTACAAAGCTTTAATTACATTAGGCATGATGTCTTTGGAAAAGCCCTATGTGAGTCAAAAAGGAAAAGATTTAAAATATTATGAAATTCTCTAATCATCTTCATCAGTCACCTGTCTCTGGGAGGTTCAAAACCCCAGTGACTTTGCCAGAGCATCCTCTTAATTATAAGAGCTATACTTCTTCAGTCATGCAATGGAAAAAATATTGTGCTGTTTAGTATATGACAAATCACATCCAACTCAGCTCAGATTTCAAGTACTGAATATTACATAAGGCTGTTCAGAAGAAATAAATGTGGAAAAATTAATTAGGAAATTATAATAATGAATGAAAAACAAAGTACAGTCTCCTCTTGCAAACATTCTGCAAACTTAAACCCAGGATATCCACTGGATATATACTTCATGATGGATTATTTGTCTATCTCTGCTTTGAAGGTCATGTTACATCAATTAATAGGCATCAATGAAGGGAAAAAACAATTATGTGATCAAAGATAGGATGTCATATTCCAAAGGGAAACTGATCATATTCATTGCTCAGAAAATGATTACAAGAATGATGTAATGGCAATGCTCTGTTACGATGGTGCAGCTGAACAGAAAGGCTAACAATGGCCAGAACTCTGGGGAAAAAAAAAATAAACCCATGAAAAAGGAAGAAATATCTAATACACTGAACTGAAAATAGTTGTTTAATTCCATGGATCATAGCCAATATGATTACTAGTGCATTCTGGTTCAAAGAAAGTCCTAGAATTAATTGAAGTTGTGATTCTAGAAAAAAAAGCAGAAACGGTGGCTTTTAAATAGTTTGTCCTGTATTCTGAAATTATTTTCCTATATATCTCATCTGTTCATTTCCTACAGGAACTGTAGCACGCCTTAATGACAATTTAGAAGCCCGGAGAATTGCAAATTTGGGTAGCAGAAGACAAAGTAAAATATGAGGTATAGCTTGCCCTGTCATATAAAAATAACCAAGTTCGTAATGTTGCAACTCCAAGCCAGAGAACTTTATGGAAGAAGTTATGGGCAGCTTAGAGTAGCTGTGTCATACAGTCATGGGGACCACCTACAAGAAAGAAAATCTGCAGGCAGCAATTTTACAAGTCAGTGGTCTGGTTCTAAAAGAGAACAGCAATGATTTTGTTGCCTGTGAAGGTACTGTAGTTTAGTAGGGTGAAGAACCTACGCACTCTCCTCTCAGTGAACCCAAATAATTCCCATTAAGTTTAATAAGAGAAGACTGCATATTTTAGGAGAATCAGACTACAGTCCACCATAGCTAATGAGGTTCTTTGCAGTATCTGCAGCATGAGTGAAAAACTCTTGACATGAAATTCTGGCCACATATTTCCCTTTTCACAGCACAATGGTGGAGAACAAGTCAGGAATCTATGAAGATGTGGTAGATCCAAGAGGCATAATTCCCCTCACATGTGCATCGTATTCTGGGACAGCCTTAAGTTCTGTATGCACGCTAGTGTACAGACAGGCAGGGCAGGCTAGGCTTAGAAAGAGTACAATGATGCTCTCTTCTTCAGTGTAAAACTACAGCTGTGTGGCTGTTGTGGGTCTGTGGAGTTACAGTTCAGAAGCAGAGCGATTCTTTGCAGCCTCGGGGCTGTTATACAGACAGTGGAAAGGATTTCTTCCCTGGTCTTTAAAGAACAATGCCTTGAATCTTGACATTTTTTAGGAGTGACACCTGTAAGATAACCACTTGTAACACTTCCTTTAAAAAATTCAGCCTAGAAGTGATCTTTTAAGTCATCAAGTGCAATTCCTTCCTACCATAGGCCTCTTTTCATAAGTTCTACATTATACACTGTTTAAGCTACTGTAAAATTACTTTTGCAGATTGCTTTATTTTCAATTAACTGTTCCTCTTCTTGCTCTGATGTTTTACTATTTGTTTTCTGCATAACAGTTATTAATGAGGGTGGCCAACTCTCTGCCAGAATGACAAAACCACAATTTTTATATGGCTCCTCCCTAACAAGAATAAGATAGCTGATACTTCCCTACCTGTGTATGTCCACTGTGCAAGGCACATGAACTAGCTTTAAGCAAGCTAGGTCAGCTCTGAAGGGCTGTCAAGTGCAGAGCTCTGTTGAGAAACAGAATAAATTAATCTATTAGAAGCTCTGTATTGTGTCTTAGGAGCCGGTCTGCTGGTGATGCTGCTGGTCCCAGAGCTTGCTTGTGTAAGACTAACTTCTATTTCTTACTGTGGTGCTCCTGGGTGCACAAAGGATTTATTTCCTGGCAACATTCGCCAAAGCTTATGTTGTAACTGGACTGGAAAAAAAAAGAGAAAACTGGCAACATTTTCAGTTTTGACACTTCTTAAAAATAATTGTTACCTTTTGAAAATAATAGTTCTGTCTTGTTTCACTAGAAAATCACTTTCCACCCTGTCTTTCTTGCCGTTGCCCAGCGAAAGGCTGCAGCACTCCACTTTTTGGTATTCAGAAGTCTTATCATGCAGATCGTTAATGTCATGCAGATCGTTAGTGCTTGATGCAGTTTGATCATCCCAGTTCCCTCAGCCCTAGGTTGTATGTTTAACCAGATCTCACAGAAGCCCACAATGAGCAACCAGATACTGAATTTCCCATAAGTAGTATGGGAATAGGGCTGTGTTATTCTATAGAGTTATTTCTGTAATATTCATTATTTACTTTGATGCAGAACTATCCCTTCTCTTTTCCAAATAATTGTTTATAAAGTAATTTCACATTCTAAATCCAATCATTTTGCAAATAAAAAATTACTTAAAATTTTCTAGGCTCATGGTAATTACAATTAATTTTAATACCTCACTTGACTGCTTGTATCAGAACCTTTGATTGTAAGTTAATACTCCCATTATCCAGTACGGTCAAAGCTTTACATGTTACCTTATGTCTAAAGAGCTTAAATGTACACATTTCTAATTTTGACCTTGACTTACCCTAATAGTAGAGTATAATGCTTACAGTACTAATAAAGGAACAGAAGAAAATAAGGGAGACAATCTCACCCGTGATCATAGTGTGAAAAAGAGGGACTGATGACCTCATCATACTTAACCCAGCCTCTGTAAGTGAAAGTCTTCATAAGTGAACCAGCCCTGACAGTATGCTCTTCCTCATGCTATTTGTTGCAGGTTGAGACTGGAGATCTGGGAGATGTATACAAGATTCGGGTCAGCTGTGATGATGTGCCAGGCTTTGAGGGTTGGCATTTGAAGTCTTTTCACTTAGAAGAACTACATACAAAACAAGAGCTGAACTTTGACTGTAAATGCTGGCTCCCTCTTAACAGAGAAGACAAGGAGCTAGTAAAGGAATTCCCTGCAGTCAGTAAGGACCAGAAAACTTTACCAGGTAAAAACAATGAAAATATATAAACAGTGTAAACTAACCTCTTGAAAATAAATCCATGCCACAGATATGATACAGGACATTGTCTGAATTTGATATCTTCAGTGGCTCTATTGCAACTGTCCTCATGTATGCACTTAGAAAATGCTGATCACTTAAGAAATTTTAATTTTCCAGTTAAGTCACATATCGGGTTTCACGGTTGCTAAATCTTCTGTATCATTCTAAGCAGGCAAAACTGCACAAAATAATTATACTTCTTACAGATAAAGCAAATGTTCAAAGCCATGGAAATGATTTGTAGTAGACTTACTATTTAATTACTTATAATAGCTTTAGTTACTAACACAAGTATCAGAAGTAATCTTTATTGGACAAAAAAGTTTATTGTTTCTATTAGGACTATTTTTTGATATGCTGAGAGTTTCAGAGTATATTCAGAGATGCACTTTGAATGTGAAGACCTTTAAAAGTACCACATTTGTTCAGAAAAGTTGGCAGTTACACATGAGGTAAAAGTAATTAGAGACATGACTACTTTTCTAAAGTAAAGTTCTGTAAGTTCTGGTCCCTGACTACCTCAAGCCTACTCTCAACCTTAAAAGAAACTATAGCATTACATTGGTTAAATGTTAACTCAGCAGGACTGTGCATTAACAATTATATTTGAAAAATTTTGGTTATTCTTTTTGTATGAATATGCAATATAATGATCTTATGCATTCTTTGTCAGAAGAAAATTCAATCTGACTGTGTAGGAGTGCATTTATATAGGAGCACTGTAAAGGCAAAAAGTTTATAGTTCTTGTCATGCACCCTAAATTAATAAGTGCATTTTGTATATTTTTGTACTTATATATCATGCCATGCATCCAGATGCTATACTACATATCTGCTATTCTAATTTACATGAACTTTACATATTGTCTTATTCTTTGACCTGTGTTAGTTACCTACTGCAAAAATAATTCAGTTCCTTGAACAAACTCAAATGAGTTCTTATTTTCCAGATCTTGCACGGTGAAATAGAATTGGGCAGATTTTTTCTAGATGTTAGTAGCTCTAAGCTGCATAAGTCTAAATTGTCCAAGTTCAATTTTGTTTGAATTTCTAAGGAAATTAATGGAAAGTCTTCATTAAGCACATTCAGAAAGAGTGACCTGACTATTTTAGTCACTGTGTGGCAGATTTTTTGGCAGGTGCAGAAATGAAAACAAGCAGTGGTCTTACTAAATACTCCGTGTTGCTCTTTTCTTTTAGGTACATCTTGTACTTAATCTAAAGGTTTTTTTTCTTTTTGTACAGTATATAAGTATGTTGTCTCTGTACATATTGGTGACCGCTGGGAAGCTGAAACTTTTGCAAATGTTTATATCACCCTCTATGGTAAAAGAGGGGATACAGGTGTGAGGAAACTTCATACATCTTTAGCAAAGAGAAGAAAATTTCAAAGGAATAAGGTAATGGCACAAAAAATACTCTTACATGTGCAGAGGTTAGTACTGCATTAAGTGTCACATCTTGCTACAGATGGGCAAGAATTTGGAAACAGAATTTATCTTCCAGTTATTCACAGCAGACCAATGCCAGTGTTAATTCCTTCCTGTAGAAAAACATCCCTACGTGATGATAAAGGCTCAACATGAGCACACAGAAAACAGATTACTGGGGAGGACCTCTGTGATCATGCTTCTTATTTCTTCCATTCCACATAGAGGGCAGCACAGGCAGCAAAGAATTAAAAGTTAGTGGTTTGAAATGAGTTACAGAAATTGCTGTGAGACTTTTGCAATCAATGATGTTTCTCTAATCATAATCCCACATAAAAAAAACCAAACAAAACAAAAACCAGAAAAACATGTAACAGGGACAATACATAGGAATTTGGCAAGTACTACATTTTTTAGAGATCACTTTGCTAATATCTTTTTTTTTTTTTCTTAAATTGTCCTGATATCTGGTTTGGTACGTTCCTACTATTGAATTAATGTTTTATTGGGATGACGGTGTTAATTACAATCCTAGAGATTGTTGTTTAAAGTCCAGTTGTTTATAAACTTGTTGACCTTTATAAGCTATCATCAGGTCCATCTCATCCTAGTCTGGGCAGTACATAGAACACCTAGCTTTCTGCAAAACAAAGAAGAATTTAATGAGGTATATAATGTTTCTTTGCATTTCACATTTTTCCTTATCTTGTTGGTTTTGTTGTCCCTGTTCTCATCCACTAATGCCTGTGTTTACTTCTCCTTTTTTTTACTCTGCCTTTTCCTTTCTGCTTCCCTTCCCATCTCTCATCTTTTTCTCAATTTTTTCTCCACCTTCATCTTATCATAACTTCCTCTCTTCTATTACTTATTCTTTTCCTCATTTGCAATTTCCAAAATTATTTTCATTTTGCAAGAAAAACAAAAATGCAGGCTTGTCTGACTATTGGAGAAGAATTTAGAAACTCTCTTGGAGTGAACATTTCTTTAGGATTATTACTATATATCCAGGCTTGTATGACAAATTTTAGAAACTGTAAGTACCCTGAAAGACAGAAATTTGATTACAACCAAAATCTGGTCATAACTGTTTGACTCTCAGAAGGCTGAGGTATATGCATTTATTGTAATATGATCCATATTGTCCAAAGATCAAATGAAGTTACAATGCATCTTTAATGATGAATATGGGATTCAATATTAGGTATAATCAGTGCGTGCTCCCTTCGATTCAGAGGGGAGATGTTATACTAAATATTGCAAAAAAAACCAGACACAAATTTTAAATCCTCAGCTGAATCCAGGACTACATTTTCCCTGAAGTTCAAGCATATTTGGTTACAAGCTCTGTCTTATTAAGTATTTATCTTTTTTTGCAGGTGGATTCATTTTTGGTGGAAGCTGTTTCTCTCAGTCATTTGCAAAAAGTGGTCATAGGACATGATGGAGAAGGCTACGGGGCTGGGATGTACCTCAAGATGGTAACAGTCAAGGAATCACAAGACTCAGACAAAGAATGGGTCTTCCCATGTTGGAACTGGCTTGATACTCATCTGGGGTTATGTGAGACTGTTTGTGAGATTGTGACAGTTGGTAAGCTTTTCTGCAAAACTAATCTGCCTGTTTATGTGTGTGTGTGTATATATATATATTTATATGTACATATATATATATATAAAATTTGGCTATAGCTCTTTCAGATCTCTATAGTATCTTTCTTTTATTCAAAATATGAATTTTTGGTTTGATCTTACTATTATAGCAAAACCACATCTAGAAAGGCCAAAGTTAATAAAATTTCAGCCTATGTGCTGTGTATGGAACACTGACCTTCCGAATTAAATTCAGCACATTGCCATGAAAGCTTTAAAGCAGTTTTGGATGTGTGCCTCATGAGGATAAAAAGCTTAAGTTTTATGCACTACTTTCAGGTAGCTTAGGAGCTCATTTGAAATCCAGAGAAAAGTTACTTTAGTGAAATGACGCTAGTCTTTACCTGTGGTATTATTCCACAGCACAAAACAACTGTGATATGCTCAATTTCTGCTCATTTCAAGCCTACTACACCACAAGTTTAGAGCTTCATAACTTGGATGTACTTGGCAAAAGAACACTTACAGTGGTACCTTTGGTCATTTAGAACTAGTAGCAAAGATTCCTTCCTTCAGTTCTGTGAAAACAATTCCATGTAAAGTAAATGAGCTACAAAAGTTTGCCCAGAGCGAGTAAGACAAATTAAAAGCACAAGGTGTCCATGACAGATATGCAGGTATTCAGTTGCATGTTTTTTCTGAGCTGTAGCAAATACATTTTACTGAGCTGTTCCTTTCCATTACACCATTTGCATTTCCTATAGACTGGTTAAAACAAAATGAAAAGTAAGGATAACAGTAAGTAATGAAGAAAAAGAGAGGGAGATATTAATATTGATCTTCTGAGGATCTGGTAAATATTTTTGTTTATTATAGGTTTACCTGTCAATCTCACATTATTATAACACATGTTATATTGCTAGGTTAGATCTAGTTACAAGTGCAGTTCATTGGTATTTCTCATTTTGCATTAGGTGCCTCCCTGCTACATGTGGCTGGTGCTTCAAAATGATAAAGTGGTTTCAGTAACATTGATTTTTTTTAAGAATAATTAATTAGACCTCTAAAAGGTGACTGAATGTTCTCTTAGTAATTGCTTCTAAACATGACAAGGAAAATACCTTGGCATAGAGCAAATACCTCTGAAACTAAATTTTAAACGCAGAAAGAACACTAAGCTGTTAAATTCTTGGCAAAAAAATATAATGAAGGTATTGATGTGTTATTCTTAGTGAACTGTTGCTATAGATACAACATAACCTACAAATTGAGCTTTGTTTGTGTACCATAAAGGCTACTATCTTGTTATATTATGCTATTCTATCATGCTGTCATCTTTCCTCTTTCTCTTTGATAATTTTTAAAGGTAGGAGATTGATTTCTAGTCCTAAAGTGCCTGAAATCACCATGAAGTCATCAGGTCTCTGGATAATGGACATCACGGGATCTGAATTGAGCAACGAAGAGGATCCAGTATGCCTTTCTTTTGTCTTCTATGGCAACCTGAGTCACAAAAAGTTGCCACTTCAAGTTACAGGAAAAGCAATTCAGATCAAGGTACTTCAAACTTTTTCTGTTGAAAGAAAAGCCTAAGAATTATGTAGCTGATAACCCATTTAATTCTGGGATAAATTGTTTCCTTAAACTAAACTAACAAATTGATTTTTAAGTCCTGTAGTACTTTAACTGTGAAACCAGGGCAGTCCTCTGTGTAGTTTGGTACAGGTCATCAGTTTTGTTTGTAAGTAGCAACACTGTCACCTGAACAATGTTTTTTTTTGAATGAGCAGATTCTCCCAGTGGCTCATACTGAGAATGCTTAAGTGAGTGAATTGGTCCCTCGGTACCTATCACAGTATATACCACACTGCAGGTACTGATTTACAGGTTTTGTTGATCTCACAAAAGTAAGTCATTTGTAAACATGCAATATACCATGGGATACTATAGAGCTTTTGGGGCCAATGATGGAGAAGGAAGAATCATAAATGAAATGAAACTTAGAGAAAGTTACTTTTTCTCTTTAATGCAACTTAATCCCTGGCACCACATTTCTCCAGGCTAACTGCCTTTTCTTGCAAGGTTTCTCTCTTTTTTTGCCTGTTGTTATCACTTTCTTTTGCCTCTTGACAGCTCTTTTTTACCCACAAATTTTCTCCTTTATTCAGTTCTTCTGCCCTTCCGTCATCTGTCTTCACTTCCTCCTAATACATATTAACTGAAATATTAACAGTCATCTGAGGTCTGCTTTCGTTGAATTGTGTTCTGCTTCTTTCCCAGTGTTCTTACTTCCCTCTTGTAGCTATTATTCCTTCCCAGTGCCAAGACTGTATTATGCTTTTGTGGTTTTGCTTTCCATGAAAGATCAGTTCAGTAGAATTTGGAACTTACCTGAAGATAAACACTGCAGACACCTCATCTGGCTCAGGAAATCCCTGAGCCACAAAATGCTGGAAGCTGGGACGATATTAAAAGGAAGTGTGACTGCTACTTGTCCTGTTCTTGTCCTGCTTGTTCCATCCTTTTGTTGTCCTTTGTGGGTTTTGAGGAAATGGTTGATCCCGGTGAGAAAACTGGAAGTTTTCACCTTGATCAGTTCCTCAACCTTTGTTTTAACCTTGATTGGTTCATCCTGCAGCTGCAGAAACAAATATAAGGCAGGACTAAGGGAATAGGAGCAAGTGGGCAGACAGGGTAGTGGGAATTTCACGTGCCAGTTTTGCATCAGAGAAATATGTTCATGAAAGTACATCCTGAAAGATGTTTCTTCAGGATTGACTGCTGGAACCATGGAAGCAAGTCGAATCATAGAACAGTTAGGGTTGGAAGGGACCTTAAAGACATCTAGTTCCAACCCCTCTGCCATGAGCAGGGACACCTTCCATTAGAACAGGTTGCTCAAAGCCTCATCCAACCTGGCCTTGAACACTTCCAGGGAGGGGGCAGCCACAACTTCTTTGGACAACCTTTTCCGAGTAGCAAGAGAAAATCACGGGAAAAAAGGGGTGAGGAGAACCCCCAGAAAAAGCCCAAAGAGTATGTGAAAATATGTTACTTTTCATTCTGGGATTCATCAGAAAGCAGCCTTCGAGTTGTAAAAACTGTTTCCTGGTTCATTTTCCTACTAGTCAGGTAAATTGAACTTAATGATTGAGCTAAAGGAATAATTGCCTGTTTTTTGATGTTCCTCTTTAATGAAAGAGAAACTAAGCAGACTAGCGTAGACCATAAAGATGATCCAAAATGCAAAGGATGCAGAAGGTTTTCCTAAGTTATTTCCAAGAACATCTGGTAAACATAAAGGAATAGTATGAATCTGGAAGTGCCCTGTCAGGGGAAAGGCTGAAGTCAGGTCACATGCACTTCTTCTAGCTGGTCAGTATTTGGAATGAAAGAGCAGGGGAAAGACTATGAGAAGTAGAGAGTAGGAAGAGAAAAAGACAACTTCTGTTTTCTCCCTTCTTTTTCCCTTATAGGGAAAAAACTATTGGTTTAAAAATAATAATTATAGATATCTAAGGCCTCCTCTGCTTTAACTTAAGCAATGGAGATGCTGTACTATCTCCAGTAGAACTAGATTTTTTCTCAAGCATGAATGCAAGAAAAGGAAGATTTTAATGGACAGTTTCTATATGAAAAATTATGTAGGGTGAAGGTGTAGGATCTCTTGGATGTTTCCTCAAAATCAGATTAATTCTCCTTCAAATTTATAGTTAATTGCACCATTTTTATATTACAAGTTGCAAGAAATATTTCTAATAGTGTTCATAATTTTTTAGAAATGACTAAAGCTTCTGTGCATGCAAATGGTCTACTGAATCAGTGTAATAAGAACACTGTGCCTTGTTCTGTGTACAAATTTCAGCAGTGACTGCCATCATTTGTTCCCTGATATCAAACCTCAAGTATTCCATCTCCTCATTCACGTTAGTAAATCAATTTTGTATTGATTAGAAAGAGTAAAAGTAGTAGCAGCTGCAAATCTGCCCCAATTCTTTAACTACCAAGGTTTGTTCAACTGTTGC
Organism: Caprimulgus europaeus; assembly: GCA_907165065.1. Next base: position 41,853,683 of record OU015525.1, on the reverse strand, counting down.
ATACAGCTGTCAGCTATGTTTGATCTGGCACAATTAGAATGAGATCCATTCATCTTCTCTCTTTCCTCACATAGGATGAACTGGCAGATATTGGCTCATTATACAAAGTTCAGGTAACAGGCCCACATAGCAAGCTAAAACAGCCATGGCACCTAGATTTACTGCATATGAAGCACACAGGCACAGAGGAAGAGATGTATTTAGCTTTTAACTGCTGGTTCAACCCTAGTGAAGACAAATGTGTGGAACTGCCAGCTCTCTATGCAGATCAGGAGCCTTTACCTGGTAAGCTAAATCCTTTTTTGTTACTGGGGTCAGGATCTGTCACTGGAATACCTGTATATCTCTTTTGGGCCTAAAATGCTCTGTGAGAATTTCCACAGAAATTTTATATTAAGGAATATGATGTTTTTGCATATGCATTTATCACAAAAGAAAGCTGAGAAAACAAAAATTTTTGGTATCAGGATTATGACGGTGCTATAACTGCTGACACCAAACATAGAATTTGGCTTCTGCAGTGCTAGATGGTGTTCCAGTATTAGCTCCTGATTATTTATTATCTCTTCAAATAAACCCTACATCAGCTGAAGATGTGTACAAAATATCATCTGCTGTGTGATATTACCCCAGCCTTCTTACTCACAAAGAAATGTATGTGACCTAGAAAGGGTAGGTTTTTTAAGAATGAAAGCATTGCAAAGACTCCCTAAAAAACAGATAGAATTTTTAAAATGTTACAATTAGCCAGCAAAGAGATATCCAAGAATTTCAATTGCACTAGTGTTTTACGGAAGTTGATGAGAAATTTATGGCACAGCAAGTAATATTGCACAGAAACATATACAAAGTTGCATGTTTCTCTGCTGTTAGTAACACATGTGATTTGTATGATGCCAGAGCAATAATAAAGTGATTTCTGTCAACCCCCCAGGGAGACAACCAATTGCATACAGACAACTTGATCACTAGCTATTTAAGAACAGGTTTCCCATTTATCCAGCTCATTAGAATAAAGAGGATTGATGGGGTTAGTAAAGATCATATATTGAAGCTTTTAGTGAAAGTTAAGAGGTTTATTGCTAGAGGCTATAGTACAAAGAGTGTTCCGCTTAAGCAGAAACTAATAGAAAAAGACGGAAGCGGCCCAGAAAAAGGAATAAAATATTCCATGTGAACTTTCACACACTGTTCTCTAAGGAGATTTTCCTAAAGATTTTCTCCCATTTAAAGTTGCAACTTGAACAAATAAAACAAATAAATGAGATTGGGAAGAGATGAAGAATGGCAAGATTGAATAGAACTTCATATTTTAGCAGATTTTTGTTGTTGGGGTATGTTGTTTATCTGACAGTGAGAATGATCCCAAACTCACCCTAAGAACTTTTATCCCATTTCCCAGCATCTCTTTTGTGTTATGCCTTCCTTCATAGTGGTTACTTCATTTTTTTTGTTTCACTGACACGGTGGAAGTCCTTTCTCTGATCCAAAAAAATTTGAAAATTAATGGGAAATAATTGCTGTGACTACACTAAGCTTTAAATTATGCATAAATAGATTCAGCAGATTCAGCTGAAAATACTGACTCAGTAAAAACGTTAGATGTATTTCTAATTTTCAGTGTGTATCTTATTTGAACACTACTTGTATGATTAAAGTTAAGGTCATGGTTAAGTATATTAATGATTCTGGACAAAATCGGTAAATATAATTGTGAGCACTGTGATTTCTAATACGTCCTACATGAGTGTTCAGATCTGTGGATTAAGCTCTTCTGATGCTATTCTCACAAGTAGCCTTTTGACTTCAATGAATCTGCTTATATGACTGAGGTATACAGGCAAGGCAACTCTCTAGGTGAATGACACAGAGTCTTACCTTCATATCCTAACACCTCTAAAAGTAAAACTGACATTGGCTAAATGCCAAAGAGTCACCTGGACGGCTCATCTACTTTCAACTATCTGGAATCTCCAGCAAGAGCAAGTCTGTGTTGCTTCACTGACTTTAATGCAGCTATGTTGTCTTTCACCTGGCAGTGCATATTTAACTGCTTTGAAGAAAAGGATGAGATACATCAGGGCCCTAGCCTAGGAAAACTCTTGGTTTATTGCTTATCACTAAACATGAGCAATGCTGTCAATTACAAGTCCTTTCAGAGCTCTTGGTTTAAATAATTAAAAAAGAAATCTGAAGGGGAGTCCCTGAAGTAAATAGTGCTGTAGTGAAATAAAGTTACTTTTCAGAAAATGAGCTTTCTTAGATGTCATCTGCATTTAGTAAAAGATTAAAAGAGAAAAAGATGTTTCAGAAGTTTGTTGCAATGAGCACACCTTTATTAGCAGCTTGATACAGCCCTTAATATTTATTGAATCCTTTTGGATGTGACTTTTTCAATCAGTGTGCAAACCCACCCTTTATGACCCTTGTTCTAGTGATGTGACCTTTTTATTTTAGACATATAAAGAAATAGCTATATAAGATGTCACAATATTTGAGTTCAGGCCTTTTGTTATAACACTCAATATGAATAGCAACAACATGTGAAAAGAGATGTGAGAAAAGCTTAAAAATAAATATCCTCAGAAAACTTTTTTTTTTTTCACTTTCTGTTTTCCTATCACCTACTCATGAAAACAAATAACAGCCTTAGCTTCTGGGTTCTAACAATCATTCTCAAACCTACCAGAATTTTGCATAATGATATCTTTTTAAAGGATGTACAATTTAGCTAAATTGAGCCACTTCTATCTTGCAATAAATTTGCTTCAAGAAGCAAACTATACTGAAAATATCAGATGTTTCCAAGATCTATACTCAGATATTTGTGCATCCTGTGATGTATTTTAGACTGAAATCTGTATTTCAGATTTGAATAATATGTATTTCGGTGCTCTCTGGCTTGTATTGTTAATTATGAGACCAAAAGTGCTTCTTATTTGCTCCTTGATTTCATGTCTAAAGCACCATTTCCCTTTGCACGCACACATTTCCTGGGCAAGCAGATGTTGTACAGTCAGCCAGGTCCCAGGTAGGAACAAGCAGCAGAGTGAGACTGGAAGACTTTCTCCAGCACATAATTATGAAGCTTGTGACAAAAAAGTTCAAGTGATAATATATGCATTCTTGAATACATTCTTGGTATGTGTTACTTATTAGGCATTGCTTATTACTCGCATCCCAAATGTGACTTTGCATTTTATGGTGGGATAAAAGTGGTTTCCTCCTTCTGAAAAATATCAGAAAGTTGTGTTTTACAAACCTGTGTTGCTGCAATACAATAGCTTTTTTTCTTAAACTGAAGTAATGCTGTTTGTGATTGGAAGCAGAGGAACATTGAGATTATCTAAGTTTAGACTCCTAACTTTTAGTGTCTATCTCTAGAATATATGGGGACCCACCATAGGTGTTTTCTACATCACTTGCCTTCCTCTGCTGACTACAAAAAGATCATATTCCTAATTTAGCTTACTCCTAAGTTAGATTCCTGAAGTGACAGCACCAGCATTATACAAATAAGCAGAGTTTTATTACTGTGATCCGAGTGACAGCAGATTTACAACACTAGGGGGAAAAAAACCAAACAAACCTTCTTATTTTTCCTGAGCTCCTTGTTAAAATGATGCAAATATTGAGACTGTGACTTGTTTCTATTTAGGTGTTTCCTTGTTCCGTGATAAACTCAAGGGCTAATATAGGGCATTAAAAAAATGAACAAAGGAGTTTTCCATGATGTTTCTTTGCAGTTAATGCAGTCTGGTCTCACCTGCATCACTCTCCTGTATATTATGTCGTAAAGAGGCAGGGAAGCTGATGCACCACATAGTGACCACAGGTTATCTCTTCTAATTGCTATACTATGACCGCAGTTGAGAAAATCAGGGATACTTTCCCTTAAACTCAAATTTCACTTAGCTGATCTGTATTTGTGGGTTATACAGTATATGGGAGGCTTTTTGGAGATTGATACAAAATATGAAGAAGTTTTTCTGTTTATGTATTAAAGCTGGTGAAATATTTTTTAATTAATTATTTCTGTTTCGCATTAACGTGTTTTAACTTCAAGAATATTGTAATAGTATTATGGTTTGACTAGTGAGAAAGCTTGATAATACCGATATGTTCATTAATTGGGAGATAATTAGATGAGTTTAAAGCTTAAGACAATCAGGTCCTAGCTTTCTTCTAAGCCACTTTATAAGAATTAGTTCCCATTTCATTTTGAGGAGAAAATGGTACACACAGAGGGAAGGAAGGAACAAAGAAATATGAGTAAATAGTCTTAGACAGCAGAATTTAGACTTTCCAAAAAGCATGTAAAGATGACATATTTCTTAGAGAGGGATTTTCTACTTTAGGGGAAGGGGACAGTACACAGGAGATCCTGTGCCCCAAGTAGCGGCCAGTAGTGCTGATTTTCTGGGAGTGGTGTAAGAGCAGAACAAATCTGTATTCTGTGGATTGCCAAACAGGGAGTTATGCAGCAGGAATGTGTTTTGGTTACATATGTCACCAGAACTGAAGAGACCTGTGCTCCTGTGGCACAGTATGGGATTCATATGAAATTTGCAGGTGTTGGGCAAGAAGACAAGGAATATTTTCTCGTACTGATTTTTTGTGTTTGTATGTTTATTTTTTCTGAAGTTGCAGAGTATGCAATCCATTTGCACACAGGAGACTTGAAGAAAGCAGATGCCACTGGTGAGGCCTATCTTTGTATACAAGGAGAAAAAAGTGACTCGGGGAAACGGTGGCTTAACTCGAGAAACAGCCTGATCACTTTTGCTAGAGGGCAGGTAAAACAATGAGAAAAAATGTAACTGAATCTGTGAGTGTGTTTTTGTTAAAACTTATGTTTACATAAAACCTTTCATGGACAGAGTATCAAAAATACAAATGTTTTATATTCCATAGGGACATAAGTTTTCTCTTGTAACTAAGAGGTGATTGTCTCCATAGGTAACATATTGCTTTTAAGCATCATCAGCATTGCCCAACAGTGAAACAATTAAGTTGAAGTAATTTTGAGTTGGACTAAATATATTCTATGAGTTCTATATTAATATTGCAGACTTTTAAGGTCATGGAGGTAACAATGCTTTGTTAAAATATGCCTGATTGATAGAACTGATAACATTTCTGTGGGATAACTTACCTTTGTACTTACTTTAGACCATGACCTTTTCTTGTTAACTTTCCTGAACGCTAACGTCAGTGTTCCAAACAGAGTTTTGTTATTTCATGTTTCCAATTCTTCCACCCACTTATTGCTTTTAAACATGGTAAACATATTCTTGCTTTTTGAGGCTTAAAGAGCTTTTCCTAGAAGAGTAATTCCTGGAGTAGTTATTGGCATAAGAACAAAGTAACTAAAACAAATTTCAGATCAAAAGGAAATATCTATTTCAGATCAAAAGGAAATGTCTAGCTGACACTTTACTAGACCCTACTGTTTGCTCTGAGTTTAGGTTTGGAAGATTTTTTTTTTTTTTTTTTTTAAGGGAATCATAAAATCATTGCCAAGTGCATAGCAATCTTCTTTTGGGGAGGGCAGGAGGGAGTATTACAGTGTTGCCAGTCAGCCCAGACTAGTTTGTTCTCTGATGCCGGAATCTAGAGAAATCTGCTTGCGATACCCTTCCTTTCTTCTTTATACTTGCCTCCGTTTATTTTATCTGCTTTTCTTTTTATTTATAAAGAATCTAGAAGCCACAATGGTTTTTATATGAAAACTCAGCTAAATCTTTGTTAGTCATTATGTCATCTATATTCCTGTATTTTCTTTCTCCATTGTGGAATATGCATGCCTAATATCATGTTTGTCAAGAACTGATTGAACTGCTACCTCAGACTTCACAAAATAAATCTGAACATAGTAATGAAAGAGTAGTAGTGCTCATGTGGCTTTAAGAAGTAATATAGGAAATTTTATAGATTAATCGTTTTAGTGATATAGGTAAGAGTTTTATATAATACATCTTAAAACCTTAGAGAAATCTGAATAGCAAGACTGCTACAATGGGTAAGGTGTCAGTACAGATTGAAAAGGGACTCATCCATGTTCATGAACTGTCCTGAGCTTCTTTTGTATTCTTTATTTTGTAAGAACATATGTTGAATTTTCTTTAAGAATATAACTTGTAGAGAAAAATATGTGAACAACACAATTGTCTTCTGTGAATGCTCACTCCAGTGGAAACAACTAATCTGCAAATTCACAGGATTTTTTTCTGTATAATCCAGATTCTGTGTCAGTTTTTGAATGTGCTTGTTAAGTAGGCTAAATCCTTTGTCTGTAACTCTAAAGGGCTTTTCCATATACTGGGCTATAGCATCCTAACAGTCTTCTTACAGAAAACACTTTGCATATTCATTCTCTTAGTTTTATTTTCTCCAACTTTCCCTCAAATGCCTAATTCTCTGTTCTTAAGTCTTTGCTCTTTTTTTCTAGATGACTCTTGTGATCAATGTGTTTCTCACAGGTAGCACAATTTATTGTAAGTCATTATACTTGGCAGAAACTATGAGAATAATACAAGGTTTTTATTGGTTTTTTTCAAACCACCAAATTAGTCCCCAACTTTTGTCTTCAAATTACATTTTCAATCCAACTTTTTTAAGACAACTGCTTCTGTCTACAGCAGGATAGCTCCTGAAGTCACAAGAAGTAAAATAGGTTTACTTGTGGGGATTTTATTGCACAACTGGTTTCCCAACATAGTAGACAAATCTATTCATTAATAGTATGTTTCCAAACCCCAGTGTCAGTGTGCATACTCATGTGAGCTTTCCATTGATAATGAAGGAAGATGACAGCACAAAGAAGAAGGCAAACATGTATATGCTAAGAAGGTGAATATGATACAAAGATTTACAGTATGGAAAAAACCAACCCATGAAGTCTATTTACTATGCAAGCCTGTTGTATGTGCAAAATGTGACCTATCATAGAGATGACTTCAATGAAAAATCCTTACCCCAGTAGCATGGTGGTTGAAACCTTCCCAGATACTAATCACTTGATTCCCATTTACCTGCCTAATTCCCACTAAATTACCTGTGAATTTTAGTGAAAATGAAATTTGCTTCGACTGAGATACAAAGCAATGACACACAAGGCTAAACTGATAAACATTCAAAAGAAGATCCATATTAACTAAAATGTCATTTAAATATTCTCATATTGCAGGTGGATGTTTTCAAAATCAAAGCAGTATACCTTGGCAAGTTGAACCAAGTTCTTGTGGGATTTAAAAGTCAAAAAAAAGGTCAGCAATTTTTTCAGTTAATATATATTAGTAATAATATATATTATCACATTTAGGAATTCATAGAACTTCAGAAATATCTTAAATTTAAGATTAAAGATCACAACTTTTTTTTAAGTTCTAGAAAATTTGACATTTTTCTCAATTTTCTACTGTTCGTTATTTCTGTTGGACTATATGTGTTGAGTATCCAGCTTGATTTTCCTAAAACGTGCAAAGCATTCAAGCAAATGTAGAGACACTGTTAAATGGCAAAATGATGTGTGAAACCTTTCTCCATAAAAGGTACTATGACTGATCAAGTACAGTCAACAAAGCTTTCGGTTTTCAGGAAGCAGTATGTCATCATTTTTGCCTTTCTTAGTTCCTCTCCATTGTTGGATGATCAACATTTTCATTTTAAGACAAATTATTTCAAGACTAAATTCTTCAAGGTAAAGATAAGTACAGAAAATCAGTTAATCAGATTAGGAACATGGAGGAAAGGCTGTTCTGGCTTTTTTCCTCCTAACACATTAGAAATATGTTCTTTTTTTAACGGGATTCTGGATATGTGAGGTTGAGTGGTAGATAAAAGGCTGCACTTCCTGCAGTATTTTTTCTTGTCCTCTTTCCAACCAACAACTGTTTGGGTTAATGAAAATTGCTTACTTCTTAAAAATAGCAACAGCAAAGATCATAATGATTTGATATTTTCTTCTAATTTGGCTACAGTTTTGGCCTGGCAGTTTTTAGAGGCAACAGAGCAAAGAGTCTACAGATATCCTACTTCTGCAGAATATCTTGATAATGGAGAAACAGTTGTTCTAGAGCATGATAAACTGCGTGTTTTGTTCTTTTATCTTTATAAAAACCTGAGACTATAAAATGACGGTATAGGTTAAACTCAGACTCAGAAAGAAAATCTGATTTGGGGGTTATTTCCCATTTATTCCCTAGATGGTAACATTGAAAAGAATTATAAAACTTTCATTGACTTCACCAAGACTTGGAGTATAGCCAAGTTTGCCAAGACTAAGAGGTCTTCAAATAGTTTATTTCCAGAGAATCAGAACAATTGCCCCAATCAAGACAAAACCTTCAGCTAAAGTTTGTGCCTTATTAGATAGCACAGAACCTCACTGGGAATGAAGTTTTATGCTGAATAGATTTTCTAATGGTTAATGTGGTAGAAATCCTGAGCCTTCTTCCTTTAGGACATTTATAATATCATTTCTGTGAGGAACTTCTTGAGTCTATACATCTCCTACAGAACTCTTTCCATCCTTTGTAGGACTAATAGATCATTAAATCAAATTTATCCCTATGTTTAATTTCACAAGATCTGTAAAAAATTAAGATTTTTTCACTCTATCGAAATTTTCAAGTGTAGGGTAACAGACAGCAACACGTGCACACACAGCCAATGTATTTTCAGAAGTCTCATTTCCTGAAGAAATCCTGCAAAAGAAAACATTTTTTGATTTTCTAAAGATAGAAACATGACTGCATACACAGAACATTTTGTTGCTTAAAAGGTATAAATTAATAATATCCTATTTATTTTCAATCAGATGAGTGGTTCTTGGAAAAAATTGTTATAAAAGAAGTCCTCTACCCTTTTTCTGCACATGTTTTTGTTCACAATGACTGGATCAATAAACACTCCAAGAAAGATTTTGTAGAAGTGGCAATTCCACTCAAAGGTAATACCAGCAGAAATGTCTTTCATTTGCATTTATCACTCCTGCATGGCAGAGCAGAGACGAGCCAGCACAAGGCTACTTCACAATGTTAGCTGAACTGAATATTGGTACCTCAATGGTGAGGGGCAGGACCATGGTGAATCATGTCTGCTGTAAACAAGGAGAAGGAAGAAGTTGTGCCTGGGATGGAGAAGATGGAAATGGCAGTGTTGAGAGTCTGCTCTCAGCCCCTCCCCAAGTGGAAGCAGACACTGGCAGCACGTATCCTGTCCTCAGAACAATACAGAGAAGATAGGCCTGGCCCTACATGAGTGGGACATGGATTCATGAAGCTGCTGGTCTGGTTTTCTACACCTCCACAGGGCTAAAATGAGTCATGGTAGTTTTGTGCTTTGCTGCCTGACGTGCCTGTGCTAGATCCGGCACTACCAAGCAATGTAATTTTGTATCTTTTGGCTTATACTGCCTTAATGACTTAGACATGGGCTCTGAATATATGTTTGCTTTCAATGCAGAAACATCTGTGACATCTTTTCTCACAAAAAATGTTGATATTAAAAGCAGAGGACAATGGCAAATGTGGGTGCACTGTATGCAAGTACCAGAAGATGTTCCTGATATTCGAGTTGTTGTATTTGGAAGAAAAGGGAAATCTGCTGCACAGAAAGTTCAGAACTTGAATGATAATCCATTTTTGGTCAGTTTTCTTTTTATTTCACACAAATCTTACCAAATAATTTCAGTAAAGTAAGAGTTGTAGCCAACATATGTAAAGTTGTGTGGAATAATTTTTTATCGAAGTCAATGTTTGTACCTCCATGTCTTAAATAAACAGCACTTGGAGAACTTCTCACATGTGGGCTAATACAGATCACTTATGAAAACTCTCTTGAGCAAATGCGAACTTTGACATGAAAAGCCTCATTAACTTTGAGTTAAGACTAGTAGGCCTTAACACTAAGGCAATAAATAATGAAGCTATTCCATACTTCCTTTACATTCTACTTCTCAAACCTCGACTAATCTGTTTTCACTGCTTAGAAACTGTGTCTCTCTACAGTGACCTTGGGCTGGGGCAAACATAAATTCTGTAGTTTGCACATGAAGTTAATGGCAACTTCTGGACAGGTGTGTGAACCTGGATCACCTCTTTCAAAGGTTTTTGTTCTTAAAAAAAAAGTCATTATCGATCTTTTCCAAAAAGGCAATATAAACATCACTTGATTAACTGCTGTGAGATGGAAAACCAGAAGCAGCAGTGTGTGATATGACTCACAGACACCAGCCATCCTTTCTTTTGAGCACTAGAATAACTGAAAACAGAACCAATAGCCTGGGCTAAAAATCATCTTGAGTTCAAAATTTCAGTTCAAGTTTGAGAATAAAGATGTGATGGACAGAACCTAAGTAAGAAAGTGAAGATAAAATAATACTAGTATGAATGCAACTTGGAAAGATAGAATCAGTTACGCATTTCCTTGCTTTTCATGTTGGCGTAGGCTCTGCAGCCAGTTCTCCCAGTTAAAAATAGACGTATATTGTGGTACAAATGTGAGTCCAAATTAACTTGCAATCTTGATGGGACTTCCTTACCCGAACATTAATGTCCTTATTAGTATTCTTACCTATCTTATTTATCTTTTTACCTAATTTTAGAGTATGTCATTCAAATTGTTACGTACAATGTATAGTTAATTTTTTATTTCTTTATTTTTCTAACAGTTGACTGTTGGTGATATTGGAGATATAACAAAAGTTTCCTTTGTGTTATCTGGTCCATGCTTCGGAAGAGGAATTAAACTTCACAAGGTATTCCAAATACAGTACATATAAACTTGTTCTTTATAATACCAGTAAATACCTTTCATTGAGAGAAAGATTGTTAGCTTTTCTTTGCACCACACTAGCAAGACCACACATCTTTTGGTTCAGTTACCTGGTATCTACCGGTGATTGCCTACAGCTTCCAAATCTCTTTGCGGGCAGATCTACCTTGTTTGTGCCTGCTGAAGTGCATGTAGTTATACTTATTCACTGATGTGCAGATTCATTCGGCATAGCTCTTCATTACATGGAAGGCAGTGTTTTCTGTTGATGTTTGGAAATGTTAATCCCTGCATGAAAATATCAAGAGTCTCCTGACACAGATCAACCTATGTGTGGAAACCAATTAAGCTGTTACTTTAGTATTTATTCATTACAACACAGTCATCAGTGGGCCTTAAACATCTGATTGTAGTTTAATATCTATTTAAGATCTCTCATAAAAAGGGATGGAAAAATGATGCTGTCAGTCTTATAATTCAGGCAGATTTTAAATTTATACTTTTTCCCAGGGTGAGTAGAAAGATTTATTAGAAAGGTGTTGGGCCTGATAATACTTGGATCTTAGGGAAATACTTAAACTTGAAGGTTAATACAAAGAAAAATTGTGTCAATAAGCTCTGCCTGTAGCCAAGGGGCCAAAAAGTATTCTAGGCATAGCACTGAATTATTCTAAAGTTAGTAAAAGAATGTTTTTTTTCTGAACTGGGCCACAGTTCAGAAAAAAACTTTAACCCTACTATGGGTTTAAAAGATCAAAGGGTGATTCCCTTTATGGGCTCTGCTCCTCTGAGGATAGAGGAGGAGTTTATTTTTTTTCACATTTTCTCCCCAAATGCCTTCTTTGCCTCTGTCTACTCTGCCGGAAGCTGTCCTGAGGAGCCCTCTACCCCTGAGGCCCCAGAGGGAGTCAGGACAATAGAGGAGTTTGCCTTGGTTGATAGGGACTGGGTTAGGGACCAATTAAGCAATCTGGACATCCATAAATCTATGGGTCCAGATGGGATGCACCCATGGGTGTTGAGGGAGCTGGCTGAAGTCATTGCTAGACCCCCTGACCGAACACGGGTTTCTAACTCCTCCTGTTTATTCCCCACGCTGCATGCATTGGTGTACAGGCATTGCAGGGAGCGAGCCGAGTGCACCAATTTCAGCCTAGGGGGGTGGGAGCCTCCCGGCCTTCATCAATTCTAGAGTGCTGCCCCTCTGGCACGAGCCCAGCTGTGATCCCTTCCCCCTTCCAATCTAGTTTAAAGCTCTCCAAATGAGCCCTGCCAATTCCTGCCCCAGCCTCCTTTTGCCCCTGCAGGATAGGCCTTCCCCACAAATCACTGTCTGGACTGGTGTCTTATAAAACCAGCCATTATCAAAGAACCCAAAGCCCTGCCTGTAGCAGCCTGTTTATAAATATATGAAGGGTGAGTGTCAGGTGGATGGAGCCAGGCTCTTCTCAGTGATGTCCAATGGTAGGACAAGGGGCAATGGGTGTAAGCTGGAACTCAGGAGGTTCTGCTTAAACCTGGGAAGAAACTTCTTTACTGTGAGGGTGACAGAGCACTGGAACAGGCTGCCCAGAGAGGTTGTGGAGTCTCCTTCTCTGGAGACATTCAAGACCCGCCTGGACGCCTTCCTGTGTGATCTCATTTAGGTGTTCCTGCTCTGGCAGGGGGATTGGACCAGATGATCTTTCGAGGTCCCTTCCAATCCCTGACATTCTGTGATTCTTTGATTCTGTGATTCTTTGTCAGCTAATTTTGTAGTCCCAGTTCAGGCTACAAGAATGGAAAGAACAGATGAGCTAAACTAATTTCTCATTTTAAATATTCATCTCCAGGCCATTTGATAAAGTATTCAAAAAATATGTTGACAGTACCCTCACTATATCCATTGTGTGATTCTGTAATATAAGATTTCAATCTCTGGAACTGGTGACTCAAAACATGGCAGAAAATTCATAAATATAATAGTTTGCTTTCTGCTTCCTTTTCAAAGGCAAGTCTGCAAATGGCTAAGTGATATTTGTTAATATTTTTAAATACTTCAAAAGTTATTCAATAGCTGGTTTATTAGTAGCTATAAATTGTTACAATCTAAAAGAAGTCAATAGGTTGCTGTTGTAAGTGCTATCTTCTTCTGGTGCACTTACAAGCCACAGCATAAGCCACAATAATATATGTTGCTTATGCCAGTAATATGCTTATAACAGATATTACTCATTTATTAGTCTGTTTATAAATTATTTATACATGAAAGCTAAAATGTAACAAGTTGGTTTCACTTAAATAGGACTCTTACAGTGCAGTCAAAAATAGAGATGCTGTATAGAAGTAGAAAGACTACAGGAGGCAGTATGTGTAAACTCACTGTGAATCAGTGGTCAAGCTCAGTGCCAATTTAAAAGAATTCTCTTCCTTGCTTTCTTCTCAGGTGAAAAAAGTAATAGCCAAAGTTTCTGCATTGTCACAAAAACATAGATTACAAATGAAACTGCAAAGGCTGAAAAGGAGATTAAAATCCCTACATTTGTTTTGCTACTCTCTGTTTTCTCTGTTCTGGTGTTTACTGGAGCTTCAGAGTAACAGAGTTCCTATTGATCTCCTATGGTTTTCTGCACACTTCTGTAGAAAATTATATAACCTTAGCTAAAATTTATGTTTTTCTGTAACTTTCAAAGATTTATGTACTATAGAATGAATAGCTTTTTTTTTTTGCTCAAAAATAGAGTTTCTGGCCCTTTCCAAAATAAAATACAAAGTCATTTTTACTTTCATATAACATATAGAAACCCTACACGATTTGGAGATAGGGTTCACACTTAGATGTAATCTTACAAGTAACAAGAATTTGTCAGGTACATTTTATTTTAAGGCCAATGTCTGCATAAATTTACACATCTAATTTTTATGAGTCCAATTTCTGTAGGTCATCTGCCCGCATATGCAGGTAACCCTTAGTCTAATTTTAATACAGATAGGAGTTTGTGATACTTATTGATATTTTTAGGTGTGGATGTTTATATTGACAGAAGTTAGGGAGGATATTTTTGTATGAGAATAAAAACATTTAGTTTGAGAAAGTGTAGTTACTGCAAGTGCAAAAAGTGAGTAAACAACTGGCTGCAATTTTAGTGGAACTTAATACTATCTAAAGAAAAACACTATTTATTCAAGTAATTAATGGTTTAATTCTGGAAATGGTCATGGGGAAGTCTTGTGTCTGATCTTGTGAAGCACTGGGCACAAAGCATAAACACTAATGAAAAATGTTCATCAATTACATTTTTAGGAAGTCAAGAGCAAGACAGTCTGACAAAATTTTTAAGAGTGGAACTGTCGAATTCCTAATAATTTCAATTATATAATTAAATTAAATAAATATTTATCCATTTCAAAGCTTGCACTTGAAGTCTATGTAAGGAAATCCGTACTCAGGATTTCCAAACAGTGGTATGTGTATCTTGTACAATGAGCCGCAAACTTTTGCTGGTGCTTCTAGTCTCAGGAGTGGTAAAAAGTCACCACAGTAATTTTGGGAAGCCCTGCCCAAGAATTTAAATTACTTAATGTCCTGATGAAATTAATTTTTTGTTTGATTTTGGTTTGTTTTTAATGTCTTGGAGATAATATTTCTATACATATAGATTCTGAAGACTGAAGAAACCATTTCTGCAAACTTGCAGTCTTTAGCTATGTGTCAAGTTCACTTCTGCATGTAATAGTTATCAGAAATGTTTCGGCATATGCTTGATAGTTTGTCATTCTGTATTTTATAAAGTGACCTAGGATAAAGTTCACAGTCTGAGTTGCTGTCCTGTTAATCTGATCTCCACACTGATTGTCTCAGCAGCTAGGATAGGTAGTCTCCAAAGACTGTGCTTCCTCAGTTGGTTTGGAGGTTCTAAGCTCACAAATTTGGAGCCTGATTTTTTCAGTCTCCACTGAGTATTTGAAGTCAGGTGGAATGAAGCTGGACCTGAGCTCACACTTGCTATTGGATTTCATTCTCCAAATAACTAATTTCCACAGGGAGCCCCAAAGGACATTGGACACCTCATTTCTGCCAACTTTGAAAATGCTAGCTGAGGTATAGCAAGTCACATGTTAACAAATAAAAGGTAGCAAAACAAATGTTCTTGCAAAATGAGTATATGCTATTAAGGTTGATGTAACTGTGTTCATTCATTTGACATTATGAAATTGCAAGTATGTACAGGTGAATTTAATTTGTATCCTTCATTGGTTCCCTACAAATGGGTCCTATGCTTGTGTCAATATGCAATGAACAATACACCTAATAAACATCAGGCTGCAGAACCAGCAGCTTGCAGCAACTACTTTAGCTCTTGTTATGCAGAATCAGGTAGCTTTTATAAAATGTGAGCAGGTGTTAACAATAAGAAGAAATGTCAGTTTCTGTTGGGGTGGAAATAAAAACAAAACAATTCTCATAAATTAATTTCTTCTCTGATTCTACCTGCAGCTTCGACTAAAAGACCTGGACACTAAGCAAGAATTGGGCTTTCACACTGAAGCCCAGTATCTGTTTGGAGAAGATGGATCTGAGACTGTGACAGAGGTAGCAGCAGTCAGGCCAGACAAGCCACCTCTCAGGGGTATGCTGCTGAACTGAAAAATAAATACATGAGCAAACGCACAAACACAAAATAGTGAACTGCTTAATGGGATGAATAGAGTGGGAAAGATTGCAAAGCATTTTATATATATTTAAGAAACCACTCCAAATAATTAAAAAAAAAATCATTCACTATACTTGCGGAAACTGCGTAGAGTCTTTAATATTGTGTATTGTTCAAGCAGTTCTGTTTTAAAACAACTGCCACGTATTGTTTTAACTAGGTTAAGCACTAATTAGAAACTCTTAAAAATGCACAAAGCCCAATTAATATATTTTTTTGAAATTTTCAAAACCCGACTGATTTACACTCAGTCAGGGGCAAAATTTCAGATTTAAAAAAGGCATGTGCAAAGGCATAATGGCATGAAACACAAAAGAAAAAAACAATCTTTTTTGAGGTTTTCTTCAAGCCCCATTTCTGCCCCAGAAGCTCTGTTTCATTTCATCATTGTATTTAAAATATGATAACATCTTCCTTTGTTCTGATTACATTTAATAAAATATCTAGAAAAGAATTCTCATTCATCATTTTCACTCTTCTCTGAACAGAAGTCTTAGTTAAAATATTTAAAACTTTTTGCATTTAATATCAAACTGAAGGCTAGACTGCAAACAGAAATATATCTTAACAGTCTGTTACAACATTTAATTCTTCTTAGAGCTTACAGAACCCATTAAAAAAATCCTCTGTCATGCTGCCTCAAGGAATATGTATTATATAATTCATCAGCCAAAAGTCATGGAAAGCCATCCTTTGTGGTGAAGAATAATAATAACAATGCATATCTGTATAAATAGCTGAGCCATTTCTCCTGCATATTAATTTATATTAGCTGTAATTATCAAAATACCAGACTAAAAGATAATATGGCTGATCCAGACCAAAGAGTGGATTTGATCTGTTATATCTGGGGTTTTAGTTTGGTGAAATGTTGTTAGAGTTGAAAAATCCTAATTCAGTTTAAGACCTTTAATCTCTACAAGAATTCAGTGCTTTTTACAAAGCCTGATAAAATCAGTGTGATTCTTTCAGTTTATTTCAGTGACCATTGGATAAGACTCCAGAACTCTGACGTTTTCTTTTTCTGTGATGTAAGCATGGATTGTTGCATTGATTCATAAAGGACATTTCATCTCTAATGCTGTACTATGCTCTTGTGAGGTAGCTAGTTAGCAATCTGTATGAAACTCAGAACATTAATGTCAATTACTGTAACTTCATTCCTTGGTCTTGACATTAATATTTTACCTGAAATAATTTGGTTTATAATGTTTGCTAATTACATTGCTAAATAGTCTGATTTGGTAATGTCTTGTGTCACTGATTTTTCATGACAGGAGTTCTTTACTTGATCAGTGTGCATACGGGAACACTGCCTGCATCAGGGACTGATGCAGATGTATTTATCACAGTATTTGGAGAGCAAGGAGATTCTTGCAAAAGGAGACTAAGCCACTCAAATTTTGAAAGAGGACAGGTTAGTACTGAGTTATTTCCTTGCAGATTTGCTTAGTGTGTTTTATTTTATTATTTTCTTCCAATACCATATTTCTTTTATATTATTAAATATAAGCATTGATGTTACACCATGGTAATGTGTGAAAAAGATGTGTTGTTTACTAAATATAGACATTTTACCTGAATGGGGATTACAGTTTAAGAATAATTCAAGTACTAATAAATTTAAAACCCACAAACCATCGGTAATTGTTGTTAGAAACTGGAATTGAACCAAACAATATATAAATTTCCATGGCTTAGTTTTCAGTCATTTTTGAAGCTGATATAGAAATATTAGGTCTATTTCCTGTGACTACTCCTTTAAAATCTGGGTTTTTTTAAAAAAGATCTGTCCAGATATAGTTGCAAAAGATGTTTTAAATATGTTAGCTACTATATGTTAGTTAATTCATTTATATATAGAATTGCAAACAAGTAAAGCTGCTTGTAAAAATACTGTGACTGCTGAAGATAAACCCTAGATCAACCTCTGCTGATTGCTGTATTAATGGTTACATCTACACAACATGTTCACACATACAGAATTATAGTGGTTGGAAAAGACCTTTAAGATCATCGAGTCCAACCATAGAACTAACAGTACCAGTTCCACCTCTAAACTGTGTCCCTAAGCATCTCGTCTAACTGTCTTTTAAATACCACCAGGGATGATGACTTCACCACTTCCCTGGGCAGCCTGTTCCAATGCTTGACTAGCCTTTCAGTGAAGAAGTTTTTCCTAATATCCAATCTAAACCTCCCCAGGAGCAACTTGAGCCCATTACCATACCCTGGATTCAGCCTGGATATGACTAGATAGGATTTCAAGAGACTTTTCAATTGATCACTGTATAATAAAACAGGATCCTCTATACTTATTTCATACCATTTCTTAAGACCTCTCATGGCTAGGATGCCATAACTTTCCTAGGCAACCTATTCCACTGCTTTGCTAGCCTTGCCCTTAAACAATTTTTCCTTCATTTGCTTAATAATTTCAAAATATTTCCTTGAGCATAGAAGCGTAGAAACCAGCCATGTCATCCTTGTGTTCCAAGGGGAAGTAGATAAGTAAAATAAAATGGCATAGATAAAATTAATAATTCTACTTTCTCATGAAATACAAGGACTCAAAAGCATTAAATGAAACCTGCAGGTGGCAGATTCAAAACAAAAGGAGGTGGCTTTTTACACAGTGCATAATTAATGCATTTTACTTTCTGGCACAAGATGTTGCAGATGGTAAAATGCATGTGGGTGCAAAAAGCCAATGCACATTGTCATTCAAGACAACTTTCCACTGAGGGCTGTGGACACAAAGACACAATATCTGGCTCAGGAAATCTCTGAACCACAAATTGCTAAAGCCTGAGAGACTTTATATTCAAGAAGCATCTCTATATATTTGTCCTGGTTTTCAGCTCTTCTCTAGAAATCTGTTACTGGTAGCTGTTGGCAACAGTATACTGGACGAGATGGACCTGCTTTCTGATATAGTGCTACCAATCTTACATTCTTTTTACATAGAAGTAGATTGATAAAAATGTTGGAATGAGGTTTTAGTGAGAGTATCTGAGAACAGAAGGTGAAAGGAAGGGATGTAAAGAGCAAGCTGTCTTGAGGGACAAGATTATGTCAGCAATATCCCTGGAAAGTATGTAATGGACAGGCAAAGAAAACAAAGTTAAAACCTGAGATATAAATGAAAGGTTCTTTCTTGACTGATAAAGGACTGGAATATAAGGAAAAGCTAGAAAGACAGGAAAGTACAACAAAGTGCAAGAAAAGAGAATAAAGTTGATTTGATTACTGCAGAAAGAAAGGCTGGTTTATATTTATTTAAGTAAATGTACATTTAACTTTTTTCAACAGTTTAATGGAATAAATAAATAAATGAGGATTGTAAATTTACATCACTAACAGTTTATCTAAAGCAAGAAAATTTAAATAAAATACTTCTGGCTTTCATTAATTGCACTTCCAGTAGTGTGTTCAATGCAGTTCCAAAGGTCTTTGTACAGAGGAGGGAAAAAAAAAAAACCAAAACAAACCAGAAATGCAGTGACATCAACCAAAAGTACATTCTTGCTAATGCTGAGGGAGTAGGCAATTTAAGGTATTATTATGAGAATTCATTTATAACAATGGGTGATTATGACCACTGTTGTCTAATGACTGTTAATTATGATCACAAAGAATGAGACTAATGATAGGTCCCTTTTTCAGATAGAGTTAGCTGTGAAGGAACATGAATATTAGCAACACAGGCTATTTCCTCTAAGTCAAGGGTCATGTAGACTGAAGAGAAAATTATATTTGGCTCAGAACTACAAAGAATAAAATTAAAAAGCAATAAGCACTCACAAAATTTATTTACAAGATATTCCTCATAGCTACATCATTTTTGGGATACATATGCATTACATGAAGGGGTACAACTTGCTATGGTAACTGTTTGGGGAGATTGTGATATGACAAGGTAAGAATACTGGAGGTCCTAAGGCTGTGACAGGAATAATAACTCTGATGTTTTCTTTTTCTGAGCACATTGTAGAGAATTGTCCGACACAGACAGGAAAATGAACCAGATGACATAATTCTTTCTAAAATTCATCTCTTCCTTTGTTGGTTTCTGGTCCTCATGCTTTTTCCTGCCTGGTGGCAAATTGGTTGGCAACAAATAAAAATTATAGCGTCTGTTTCTACTATCCATCTGGGGTTTTTTTAATGTCACCCACACACATGCCCATGTATCTACTACCCGTCCGCTCATATTCTCTCTTGCACGGAACACATTCGTTCTCTCACTCACATAATTTATTCATCCCAACATGCACTAGTGCAGTTGCCATTTAGCTTTTGTTTACTGGTAGCCATAGCAATATTTAAACAGATGTCTGTTTACATCCAAAGAGCACATCAGTTCTTGCCTGTATGCGCGAACAGCCTTAGTTATAGTTTCTAATGTCAGTATCTTCCTTTGTTTGCACAGTCATCAACAGTGTCAGTATTTCTGTTCAGAGCCAAATAATACAACATTTCCCATTTGAAAAATAGGATGTCTTAGAATATAAAATACTTTGAAATGTTTAAAAATAAAATGCCTTATCTAAATCAACATTCAGTTTACTAGGCCTATCCTGAGATTTGAAGCATTCTCTTTGATTCAGTTATGAGGGATTGGTTGAACTTCAACTTTCATTAGATTTATATAAGTAAATTAACAATCAGAGGTTTCTTTCTACCCAAAATAGTGAGATGTTTTTCATAATAAAGCCTGGGATGCAATGATCATGAACAAGGAAAAGTGTGCATATTCAAGGACCCACATATTTCCTGAACAGGGTCTCCAAATATGAATGTCAGCCTATAATATCCTTCTTTACTATCAGAAAGGAAAAGATACTTCAGTATTGAAAGGAATTTGTCTTTCCAAATATAATTTTCTTAAAGACAGATGATAAAATTATATACTTTAATTGGTTTGCCATTCATTTTTACCTTTACCTTCTCAGGTTTGTATTTCTGAAATGAAAGCAGTAGACCTTGGACAGTTAATCAAAGTGCTTGTTGAGCACCAGAACGTGGGTTATGGAGCTGGATGGTACCTGGACCAAATTGTCATCCATGAATCAGACAAGACTGATGGCCAATATGCATTTCTTTGCCAGCAATGGCTAGACAGTGGAGTTGGTGATGGACAGACAAAACGAATGTTGAAACTTCTTGGAAAAGTCAGGAATGGGATGTTGACAGGAAAGATTTATGGTAAGATCCAAAGTCATCAAAGATCCTTACAGCTTTTGGTTTAATTGTAATTCATATTATTTTTCAGTTTATTTTTAAGACTAAAACCAAAATCCAGAAATAATATAGCTTAAATGTGAGCTGCATTTCTCACAGAAATTGTGTCTCCGAACATTTTCCAGAGCTGGTAAATACAATTATAATGTTCAGGGAGGAAAGACTAGAACAGAAGGGAGATATTAAGTGATGGAGACGATGAAGGAGCTATGTTTTCAGTTGAGGCTAGAAAAAAGCTGAAGCAGAAAGACGTAGGTTGTTCCATATGGCAGTCAATGCCGAGCAGAAGGCTCATGCAACAGTGATGGAATCACAAAAACTTTTAGCAGAATGAGATTTACCCGTATGTTCACATATTTGCAAAAAGTATTTGCTTTTATTTGCAATTTTCTTTTTTTACTTACATCAGTGGCGCAAGTTCTTGCAAACAGTTGACCTGAACCCAATATCCTATTAAAACTATTTAATGAAAAAAAAGACCAAAATTCAGAAACAACTTAGACACTGAAACATGACAAGTCGCTTATGCTTTTCCAGGCTACTGGATTTCTTTGCTTTCTCACAGGTCTTTTTTGAAGAGGTGTAAAATGTTGGTTTGGGTTCATTTATGAAATCTGAATCTGAACTGGTAGACTAAACTATGTAAAGTTTAGCTAATCTGAAGCATGAATTTGCATTCTAAATCAGCAGTTTCATAAACTGTTCTTTATTAATTTCTACACTCATGGATATTTCATTTTATGCTCAGAGTTTTTTATATTATACATAGTTGCAGACACAGTTAGTAGGGTGTATCCTCATATGTAGCCTCTACTTAGTCCAGTAGAAATATCTTGTATCATCTAAGGAAATAGAAAAAGAGTGTTGCTGAGACGACAGAATACCATGGAAATAGAAGGATGGAATAGGATAAGCAGTTAGAGTAGTGACAATTTCAGAATAAGAAGTAGTTGTATTGCACCACTGCAAGTATTCCAGGTCTCTAAGAAAGTAGATTCCATAGGTGCCCTATATAATCCACAGAGCGAGACAGTCTTGTCCTGAGGGCAATTCAGAGGAGAAGCCCAAGGTTGGTCAGAATCTGTCACATCTTTCTTTACTGATAATATGAAAAATGAGAGAAATCTTGCATGCTTGTTTATGTACCTTAATTAGTGTCTGAACATAGCTATTTTCCTTCCTTTTTTCCCTACATACATCTAGTCCTCAAAAATCTGAGTGCAGACTTGCTAATATTTTCCAGTCTATGATTAGTAATACTCAGCTCTGAATCTACTGAAAATCAGTTCAGGTCTGGGTGTATTATAACTTTAGAAAGAATATAACAAATAAGCAGAGAGCCTATAAGGAATGGAGAATTAAAAGACTGATCAGCAAAGAGCACTATACCTTAGAGTCAGAAAGTATATGGATACAATGGGACTTATTAAATGTCAAGCTGAGTCAGATTTTATAAAAGAATTAAAACAAATAGTAAAGACTTTTCAACCATTTACTTATAAAATAAACCTGGAAAGATGTGTAACTATGCAGGAACAGTAGAGAGCAGATTGAAGGTGATGTGGGTAAAATCCCTAAAAATAATACTTTATCTCTGTATCATTAAGGAACCATGATGTTGGCAAGGGAAGCAAAACCAAAATTACTAATGGGAATGAGGTTATTGAAAATCACCAAATATGAAATGCAAATTCAACTTCAAATTTCATATAGTCAAACAGTGACAAACAAAGGAGTCATTAGCCCAAAATATTGAAGGACTTAGGAAATGAAGCAGCAGATCTAGCAGTAGCAAGGATTTAAAATAATTTTATGAAGACAAAAGATATAACTTGAAAATAGCAAAGGTAATAACCTCCATCTAAAAAATGGAAAGCATAATGTAGGTGACTATAGGCCTAGTAATTGATCACATGCAAACCTTTATAACACACTTGGAAGTGAAGAATAGTTAAGATAGCAGAGGCAAATAGGAAATGAGAAGGAATGCATCATGACTTTACTAAGGATAGATTGTAAACCACAGCTGATACCCTTTAGAAATATTTTTCAGTAAAAGAAGTGTAATGAATCTATTCTGTCTAAATTTCAGTACTAAATTTTATGTGCTTTATGGGAAATAATTAGGTGATAATAAGAAAGTAGAAAGTAGTAGTAAAAGGAAAAATTGTAAAGAGCTGGAGAAGGGAAAATTAATACACTGATGAAATCTTGGTGCTACAAAGCTTAAAGTACTGTCAGGAGATTAAGAGGTTGTGAGATAAACTATATGAACTGGAGGAAAGCAATGAAAATGGATTATGTAGCACAAAGCTTGAATACAATTAGGCATAAAATGAACTAAGTATTTGTACTCTTAATTCTGGTATAGGTTCCTAATTTCCATTTATTTTTCTGCAGAAATTAAGAACTAAGTAGTAGCAAAGAATCTAAAAACTGTATTGGGTCTGTATCCCTATGTCTTGTAATGATTTCTGCTACAAGAGTGCATCAGCTGGATATGACTAAGAAAAATACCTGAGTTTGTTATATGATTACAGGATAATTTTTGAGACAATAATGTGACAAGGCTGTGAGTAAAGTAATTGTGACCCCACAGTCTGTGTATGCATTATCAGTGAAGACAGAAAAGAACTAATGCCACTATGGAGAAACAGTGATATTTCACTGGGAATGCTGTGCTGAATTGTGATCATCTCTGTCCAGAAGAACTAGTTCAAGCTGGAATAGCTGTAAAGAAGTTATGATGACTGGGAATATGGCAAGTCTTTGTTGTGAAAAGATATTTACAAAACTTGATGTATCTAAACTAGCAAATTAAATGCTCAAAATGGACACAGTTATGATCTAAATTAAAGGAAGTTTGGTCATCAAGGAGGGAAAAGTTATTTAAGCTAATAGACAGAGTCATAAAAATAAATGGTTTTCAGCAGTCCATTGATGTCATTCTGTGAAAATTAAAAGATTTTTGAGAAAGAAAGACTGCATTTTTAGCATAGTTCTCTTTTAGACTTAACTAAAAAGAAGGAAAGAAGCTTAATGTAGCTGCTTTTAAACTAGATCTTGAAAAATTTGTCAGAGATTATACAGTATAGTTAACATGTAATAGTAGTGTATGGTGCTGTATGATCCAGCAGAGATAGTCCTTCCATTCTTCCTAGCCAGCTATGCATTGATAGTTCAAAGGCTTAGCATTTTGAGTACTTAAGAGCTAAAAAGCTCCTGGATTATGTCACAGGGAATATGATAAATTTTCATTTGAGTTCCATTTTTTCATGGAGATCATTGGTTCCATTTATGTTTCATGTTATAGACATGAAAATGGTAGCTATTTATTATCAGCCAGAAATTAATAGTATCTAAAGTTATTTTAACATTATCTTAAGGATGATGAGTGATAATTTTTTACCTTCATGATAGCACAGATCCTTACCTGTTCTAAAGTAATAAAGCTTTATTTGCATTAGTTTATAGCAGTTTTAATGATTTGCCTGTTGTAGTTAGAAAGCTGGACTTTACAGGACTATAGACATAAACATAGAAAAATCACTATTTCCATTACTCAAAGGAAAATAACCTGTTTTACAAAATAGTTATTTGAAATTATTAAACCCATACTTTGCCTCATTTTGCATAAACAGAGATAAGTTATCTTAATAAAAAAATGGTCATGCTCAATTCTGCAACAGCCTGGGTCACCAAAGCCTCTCTGTAGGAGTAATGATTTTTTAAAATTAAAAACATGGTTTTGATAGCCCTGTATTTTCAATATATTCTATTAACATGAATGAACATGTTACAGCTAACTAGATCAGTGGGATTTTTTTGATGGGTACAATTCTCTGATCCTGAAAACTGCCTTGTTGATTGGAGGTTTAACTAAATATCCATTCAGTATAACATTACAGAAGTTACTAAGGAGCCTGCTTGATTTCAATCTGCAGTCCTTATGAGCTTTCAGATGACTGCCAATTAATCTAGAATATTTAAAAAACGTAAGTGCTTCAAACCTGACCTTTACATTGAACATGAGCTACTATTATTTTCAATGTAATTTTTCCTTCTTCCTGCCCCATCACTCCTCCTCCCCCCATAAAGTAAAACTGCTGGGTTTGAGAGTTTTCCATGTCTCTGAAGCAGGCAAATCTATGTGCTGTTATATAGGACTATTTTTTAATCTCTCACCAAACTTCACTTCTTTACAGATGAAGTGGATAAAGTTCTGTATTTTGCTGACATGATAATTTTGGTGATCTGTGATAAAAATATCACATTTTGAGCTCTGAACCAGTTTATTCTATCAGCCTCTTGTTATAGAATATATGTAGCAAATTTTAACTTTCCAGTTTAAGTAGCTCCTCAAAAAGTTAAACTGAAAAAAATACCCTCCCTCAACCAAAGGCAAACCTGATCAGTAGTACTATCTAGTAGAAAATAGAGTGCTGCTTTTGAGTGGTGAATAGTGAGAAAAAAAAACAATTAAAATGAACAGAGGAGACATCTATGAGGGGAAAAAAATCAACAGATTGGCATGGCTCATCATACCTCTCTAATATGGAACTGGCAGTCTTATCTGCATAGTGCTACTGGACTGGCCCCTCTCTAAAGGGTTAGCTATCACTGCAGAACGGCTGGTGTCCAAATCTGCTTCTCACTAAATCAATGATAACGAGTGAACCTATTATTTTAGCTCAGTGCAAAGGTGGGAATGGATTGCTAGTCACTCACTAATTCAGCCTATTACAAATTGCTGTATTATTTTGGGTATTCAACAAACCCATTAATTTTTGTCTACTGTTTTGTTTCAATAGGGACTTGGGATGTCCTTGTCACAACTAGTGATATTTCTTCTGGTTCCATGAACCCTAAAATGTTTCTAACTGTTTGTGATGAAAAAGGTACCTGTACTTCAGTCACACTGCCCAAAGGATCCTTTCAAAAAAAGCAGATCTATGAGACTTCAATTGAACTAAGTAAGAAATTCAATACTATATTCAAAGTCCGCCTAGAAATTGAAGAAGCTGGAGAAGGCGAAACTTGGTATTGCCGTGAGGTAAAAAATAAAAGCTAAAGCAATTACAGATTGTGTATTTATGGTAAAATTCTCCCATTTTTCGTACTGTATGGTTACTGCTTCCAGTTTCCAGTTCTGTCTGAAATTATGTAATTTTTAATTTACAAAAGCAAGTGCATCTGGTAACAACACTCGTAGAGTGATAACTTCAGAGAGTGCTCAAAATGTTTGTCAGGATAGCTATGGTTAGCAAAAATGTTGTAAACTCAGGTGGGTGTCTGGAGGGCATATATATAGATGTGCCATCATCTATAGCATATCCAGTGGTCTCTTCAGAACGGTAGCCACTGGCACACATTGCAGGATTTATGTAACTACAAATTGGCTGTTACATGTTGTAGACCCAATGATCTAGGGCAAATAATTAAGCCAGACACTAGGAATGCCTTTTGACGAAAATATCTACCTTTTAAGTTATCATGTGAAAAAAAAGTGAATAAATGACAATTTTTCTTCTGAGGTCCAAGATGCTGAAGCTGAAATCTGACATTGCACTGAAATTGCTGTGGCACTTCACTATACAAAAAAGATTTTTATCCTCTTATGCTGGCAAAATAAAAAGAAATCTAAGGGAAAGAATAATCTTTTTTGAAAATGCAGACACACTTTTGCCTATTAATATTTGTATTTTGTTCTCATTAAACACTGGAGAATGTGTTTATTGGAGGAAAAAAATAATTTTCCTGCCCAGTACAAGATGTTAGTGAGCTGAGCACCCTGACATTTAACTGTTAGGCAGATGAAATAGTCATCTAATAAATCTCTTGATAAAATTTAGACTGCTTCTTGGATATTGTAGGATACAGTGGATCACACTAAAAATTTCAGTACGGGAACTTGGCAATTGAAAACAGTGACTCCTATTAACCTGCTTTGCATCATTAGCTCAGAACAATGACTCAAAGCTGAGTTAGGAGAAAATTGTTATCATTTATATAGGTAAGGAAAGGATGCACATTTACATTAGGTAGGATTAGAAAGAGAAAGGAAATACAATTTTCATTGCTTTGGGGTATATGCAAATTATTGGGGTTTTACGAAGACATTTTCTCTGTTATGCCAAGGATTTTGTAGCATGACTGATTGAATCTTTGTGTGAAATAACCAGGTTAGTATAAGAGGTTGCAGATAATATCTGTTATTAAAAGCAGGTTAGCAGTCAATTTACACTGCTGGGTAGAACCAAGATGGTCATTTCTGTGGTATTTTATTTTGACTTTACAAGATTGCACTTCACAGAGTCCAAGATTTCCCCTTGCTATCACAAGTAAGTGCAGGTGTAGTTGGCTGAATTCCATATTTAGATTCAGAATTCACTTTTATAACTGTAACTGCAAAATAATTCTCTTGATGTTTTTGAGGAAAATGGAAATAATTATAAAATAATGTCCAGAACAAAATTAATTAAGATTTGCTTCATTTCTGGAGTATATAATAGCTAATATCTTTATTCTTGTTTCTTTCACTTCTTGAAGAAATAAAGCACAGTAAATGAAATCTGATTTTCAAGAAACTGTTCAGGAATGTAAATGTTAGTATAAAAGGGAAAGCATATAAATATTATACTTTACACTTAATTAAAAAAAATCTTTTCAATGTGTCTGTCATAATGAAAAATAAGGATCTTTTGAAGACAAAAATAATGCTATCATGTCACTGTGACAACTGCTAACCAAAGGTGGTTGAGCTTACTGAGTTAAGGGTTTGGTCATTTTGGTGAGTTAGGTCATGAAGAAATAAATGAGTGAATTTTCTGTGCCCTGTTCAAATCATGGTTACTTCCTGCAACATATTTTCAAATATGTTTTCAAGTGTAGCTTTAAAAAGTTTAGAAAATGGGACTTAATATCTCAGTGTAGCTGGTAGTACCGTACTGTAAGACATGCCATTATTAAAATATGTTTCCTTATAGTAAGGCTAAGCTACTTAGCTCAGGATCACCCTTTTATTACTTTACATACAGAATTTCATAGAGATTAAAAATGTTTAGTAACACACTGTATATATTAATATGATATGTATGTACACCATATGCGCACCATAAAACATTCTTAATTTCTGGTTTTCAGTTTTTCCCAGAAACACTTATTTTTCTTTCTCTTGTTACTTAGAATGAGAAAACATTCTGAACTGAAAAATGTTGTGGCATATTGACATTTCTCACAAGCTGAAATGGGCACATCAACACTTCTTTTTCTTCCATATGCTGGATGAATAGGTTACATTTGAACTATTGCAAATATATTTTTCCCTTACTACAGTCTCTACAGTAATAATGCTGACAACATTTTAATTGTAAAGAGGTGGGGCTTGGTCTGTTCAACCAAGTAACAAGTGACAGGACAAGAGGAAATGGCCTCAAGTTGCGCCAAGGGAAGTTGAGATTGGGTATTAGGAAGAATTTCTTTACTGAAAGGGTTCTCAGGCACTGGAATGGGTTGCCCAGGGCAGAGGTGGAGTCCCCATCCTTGGAGGTATTTAAGAGTCATGCAGACAAAGTGCTGAGGGACATGGTTTAGCTGGGGATTTGTCAGTGTGAGGTTAATGATTGGACTTGATGATCTGAAAGGTCTTTTCCAATTGAGGCAGTCCTGCGTGAAAGTCATTCTGTGTTGATTATTTTTAATTGGGAAAAATATTTCTTCCTTCTCTTTTAAAAGTCTGCTTTAAAAAAAATTAGAAAAATTTAATTGTTTTTCTTTTTTAATGTTGAGATTATGTGTCATAGCTGCTTAATAGTATGTCTTTTGCTATAACTTCCATTAGAGCACAACAGATACTGAAGGTATTTCTTTTTGCTCTTTGCTAAGGTAAAGCTTCAACACAGAGAAAGTAAAAATGTTCTAGAATTTCCATTTTGTCGCAACTTTGCAAATGAAGAAGGAGGAAGAGTGGCTGAGCTTCCAGTTCTCACAGCTGGCTCTCCTTTTCCAGCAGGTTTGTCACAAATCAGAAACACTGGAAGAGATGTGGTCAGTGATGATGGCTAAGATTTGCAGAGGAATGCAAGGGATTTAGTAGATACTTTCTATTCATTTTAGCTAGTGATGCATGGCTAGGTCCAATCCACTTCAGTGTTTAAAAAAAATCTCAGTCCCTGTAACTGAGCATTGTGTATTCAAGTCTGATTGATATCAGTTTATGACACATAAAAGAGCAAGCATACAGCACTGAAAATATTGCAAAAGTTTTGAACAGTACTCAGAGTTCAGATTTTTCTCAATAATATGATTATATTCCTCTCCCAGAGGAAACAAAGGAAATCCAGAGGAAATAACTCTTGTAGTGTAATTTCAGATAAGATCTGTGGTACCTCACAACAGAAGCTCATCTGTTTGTGTTCCTAGAATTTCAGGCGTTCTTCTGTGACCTAGCAGTTATAGGTCATGAAAATCCTTCATGCGAGTTGTGCCTTGGTGACCTGAAGACTGGATTTTTTTTTAGTTTACCCTGTGTTTCTTAAGAGGTTTTATAACCAAAGTCAGTGAAGAATGCAAGAATTCTTGTCCTAAATGGATATTCCACCTCAAGAATATTCCAGTCTTCAAGCTTATTATTTCTTATAATAGTGGTTCTTAAATGTTAATTACACTGCTTCTATGTACTTTTCTAAGCATTATAATATTATTTAGCCTTTTGATTACCCTGGGCAGGACCAAAAATGAAAATATAATAGTAGCAATTTATTGAATAACGTATTTTTTTAACTGATTAAGCTTTGGTAAACCTTTGATCTCTTCTTGTCAACAGTGAAAAGCTATGTTCTCTATGTCACCACTGGAGCATCCCCTGGGTCAGGAACAGATGCAGATGTTTACGTCATGCTACAAGGCCTTTTAGGAGATACTGGCAGAAGAAAGTTAATCAGAAAAGGAGATGATGATTTCACTAAAGGAAAGGTATACTTACTATTTCAGCATATTTTACACTTTTAGAACCCAGTCCAATGGAAGAACCCAGACTAAATTGAAGTAGTATAGAGTCTACGAAGTCCAGTTTGCGATGCTCTGTGATTGTAAATGCACGTGTCTGTGGATATCTCTATCTATCTTACGTGGAAGATACTGATGCTTATGCAGCTGATGTTAACAATATGGATAAATATAAATATAATTAAAAAAATATAATAAAGTGACTATATTAAGTGCTTTTAGCTTCCATTTGCCAATATTGAATGTCTTCAGTGACATGCGAGTGGTTTTCCTGCATATTTGCTTCGCGATAGACACCATGTCCTTTAATGTCTCCTTTCTTCCCATGCCACTCTTCAGGCTAAGGCTCCTTTCCCTGGCTTTTGCCTTTCCACTGCCAGTTTGCCCTTCAGTCTGGCTCTTGATCTCTTTCCAGACAGTCAGTCACTACCATCCATAGTTTTCTTAGGTCTTCCAGGAGAGTCATTCACTCACTGTACAGGAGTGAGTCGCAAAGCTCATAGACATAGACCAAAGACCAACACAGCTGACAGAGATGCATTTGCCTGTGGTCTTGCCAGTACAAACAGAAATTAGAGAGAATTTAGTTACTGAATGTGCTACAGAAACGTGGGCAGATTTACAGCAAAATGAATGTCTTTGACATAAATCCTAGTGCCTGTTGGTAGGTCTGAATAGAGGGAGTGAAATTTTCAGATAAAATGCAGTCCTTTTATCCTCATGGAGTAAAGTTAGTTTATCATAAGTTTTACTGTGTTTCTCCTTAAATCATATTCCACAAATAAGCACTCTGATTTCTAAACTGGTAGTTTTTAATGAAGAAGGGATGCACATCCAGAAAAGTTGCCTAAGAGAACAGAAATGAACTCCAAAGATTCCTAACATGAAGAGTGTTTTTGTAGTATTTGCGTTTACTTCAGCGTGGCACAGAATGTTTCTGCTTTACAGAGTAAGAGTCAGAGCTGGCGTGTACCTGTCTCTTCATTAATTATTTGACATTTTATAGGAGCAGGGTGTGAATGTAGCACAGTATCTGTATATTTCTAAAAGTAGATAGCAGCATAGGAATATTTCAGGGCCCTAAATAGAAAATGTTTGGAGATAAGCAATAGAGAAACACAGAAAACTCTTGATTCGCTCCTTGTTCAGTGAAAATAAAGTAAAGGTATTTGGTTAATTGACAAGTGTAAATTGATTCTGCAAGAAAGACTCCTGCCTTTGCAGCAACGTTTTGTTCATGACATGTTTTGGAAATCTCACAATGTTTTCTTCCCTTTATAAGTAATCTTCAAAAAGACTCTCAAGTGTAGAACATCTCTTTCTATACCAGTCCAGCCACATACTGTGCCAAGCACCCCTGTGGTCAGAGAATCTGGACTTGGTGGTTTAGGGGATTTTGGAGTATAACAGACACAGAATTTGCATTCTGAATCTGAACAGTTGTTCTGACATTTTAAAATGTGCTTTTCCTTGCAATAATTTTTCCCCTGACTATACAGTAACAGCTAGTGAACTGGAACAGTGTTTCTGTTAGAAATCACATCAAAATATGGTGTTAGTCTCACAGAATGTCAGGGATGCTACAAACAACAGTTTAGCAATGCAGAAATACATAGAAATATTTAAATATTCAGGGGGCTTTGCAGTAGATTGGAGATATGCTTTCATTTAACAGGTCTTTTATTTACATAAGCTGAGATACATGATAGTAAAAGACAGAATTATCTTCCTGTATCTGAAAAGTTCCTTTGTGTCTTTCCAAAGTCCTTACACCTGTGAGACCGTCAGAGAACTGGTAGATGAAGTAATGTGTATGAAATTATTCATTTACCAGTAAGCTCCCTTTAGCTCTCCCCATGTCTGAGAGAGTAGCACCATAACTAAGAGAGCTGAGCTTCCGACGATCTCTCTACTCAGACAAATGAGTGTGAGGACTAGTGCTGCAAGAACCATATTCTTTCTAATTACTGTGGCATTGATGCCTCATTTGATGTTCTTCTAAAAACAGTAAGGATAGACAGAACAATCTCATTGCGCTTCTTCATGCATTTCAGATTTCACAAAATCATAACACTATTTACTCATATTACATGAGTCAGTTTAAGTCTGATAAAAGTTACTCGCTGCAAACACTTTTTTGAACCAAGTATACTAAGTGCAGACACTGTAAAACGCAGGGCCCTGTTGTGTAATATTCTTACAGTATCTCCATATTGCTTCTGTCACCCAACATTTTTCAGTGAATTAAATTCTTTGTGCTTCTTTATATGGCCTTTGATAGACTTGCTGTATGTTCTGTTACATGGCTGTGAGTTACCCACAAACTTCTCCTTTGAGAATGTGGCTTTTTTCAGATCATTTCCATCAAAGCCAGTGAACTACACTTAATATGTTATGATTGATAATTAAGTATTTTGATCTCAAATATTTTAAGTATTCTAAGCTACTGAAGCAGTAAAATCTCTGTGAAATTTTACCACATTCTATTATATCCTTTATCCTGCCCTATATTTAGACATCAACTGCTCAGGTTGGTGCCATGGTAACTGCAGCACATACAAAAATTGTCAGTGAGAGGTGACTGTTGGTGTTCAGTTTCAGTACTCACAGATTAGGCACTGGCAATTTAAAAAAAAAAAAAACTTCAGGAAAAAAATCCACATGTGACAGAATACACTAAAAAGGGCCCGAATGTGGGACAGTGTACTCGGGCCACTATTTGGAAGTCAGTATTTGTCTGCAGCATCTAGAATGCTGCTACTTTGTAACTGCAGATAAACCTTCTCTTACGGAAAGCATATCTGACATAATGATTAAATTATTACAAAATGCTATTGATCCAAAATGTATTAATTATAGTGGTAGGCTGCTGGCCAAGTTATTGTAGTACAGAAGTGAACAGTAGAATGGTGTGGTCATTGAGTGGAAACATTATTCAGATGGAAACTGGGAAAATATGGAATACCATCATAATGAAGGAAGGACTGGTGGAGGTTGTCAGAAACTGTGAGGAGAAAAGCGGAAAGAACGTAGCTAAAGTTTTATATAACCTCAGGAGACAGTGGCAAATTTCTGAGCCATGTGTAGTTCCCACTGATACCTCCAGGATGGTATTTTCTAGTCAGTAGTTACAGTCAGTAAGAGATTTACAGGGGGCAGAGCTAGAACGTACCACTGCAATCACCCAGTTTGCCGCTGGCCGATGGATTAGAGCTGGGTGAACAATTAATTTTGGTTTCCTGACATATTCTTGCATGGAAAGAAAAAAATTTAAAACTTTGTTGCCAAAAATTAAAAATTGGACAAAAGTAATTAACACTAAAATTAATTACTTGGAGGGGAGCAGCGTTCTGTCTACACAGAGCTCAAAAATACGTAACATAAATTACATTTCTAAAGCTGGAATACATCTCACTAAGCCCTAGTTGCCTGTAATATAGATGTTTGTTCTAACATGATGGTTTTAGCTTCTTCTGCAGAATGAGTGTGAAGTAGATGCTTCCAGGAGGTGGTTACCTTCTCTCTTTGTTTGGACATTTATCTTAAAATGAAATTAATTATCCTCAAAGTGTGCCTGATGGTTTCTCAAGATTTTACAGGGAAATTAACCAATTGTCTGACTATAGACTTATTTTAGACAGACAAAGTTGGGTGAATGAATTCTCTGCTACATTTATTTGAATTTTTAAATAAAGATAATTTTAAAATAACATACGGGTGACTATTAGCTTGATTTATTAAAAAAAATAGTTACAGTCAAAACAAGTCTGCATTTTTCAGCAAATAAAATATTAAACCATTTTCTTCAATGCAGCAAGAACTGAATTAACTTCAAGTTAAATAATTTAGAAAATATATCAAATTCAGAATGAATGGTTTCCAGTGATGAAGTGCTCATCTAGTTGGAAAGTTGTATCAAAGCTAAACTATCCTTTTTTAAAATTTTTAAAAAGAGGGTTACACTATTTTCTGTCTAAATTTGTCAAGCTTTAACTTCTAGGAACTGTATTTTGTCACAGTTTTGACTGTTGACCTGGGTAGCTCTCTCACACCAAATTTCTGCTGCCTTTGACAGTATTTATGACAATAAACGAATCAGTATGCCTTTGACAAGTTAAATACATTAGGCTTCTTGATTTACTGGAAGGCAGGCTTTCCAGTGATTTATTAACTCTCACAAATCTTTTCAGAGCACTCTTCAGATTAGCACCCTATTTCTTCAAGTGTCATAACTAACAATTGTTTTTGCATCATCTTTAAAATCTGGTTTTCTTCCAGTTATTAAAGATCATTAGCCTGTTAACTGGCCTTATTACAATGAAATGTGCTTGAAAATATTCTCTGTTTACAGCTGAACTTGGAGACTTACCAGTTAGACATTTTATTGTCCCGTTAATAGCCAGGTTGGGGCAACCTAAGAATCATTTGAATATTGGATTATGGTGTCTTAATCAAAATATTATACAATCATATGCATTACTAAAGTTGAAGAAAATTACATCCATCCTATTTTATTTTTCTGTTAAACCAAGATCTCAAACTTGCACTATTATTAAATCAGTCCAACAATGAGGCTGCATGAGGTTGGTTTGAGTTTGTTCAGAGTGATTTCTGTCTTTGTTGCTGGGTTGTGGGTTTTTTTGTTTGGTTTAGTAGTTTGTTTTTGTTTGTTTGGGTTTTTTTATTATTACTGTTATATAATATAATGTATGTTTACAGCTTTGGATGTGGCTAATGATACTGGTCTCTTTAGCAGTCCTGCGTTTTATTAAATGCATTTTACTTGAAGTCTGATTGAAATGTCTTTTACAAGTTAATTAAATGGTCATAGCTGCTGATTATAATAATGTACCACTATTCTTTCTCACTCCTATTGCTGTTCTATGCATACAAATCCTGTTTCAAAAAGATTCTGTTCCAGTTATACTAAGCAAATTAACATAAGGTCAGTTCAGGGCAAGTATTATTCAGGTTTTTTACTGCCCCTGTTCTTTAATTTATTCTTCACTAATTTTGTTGAAGATGGATGAACCATGATAATCGTAGGTAACCATAAACTTCTAATTATGCATTCACTGTATTTTTTTTTTTTCATGTAAAGATAAAGTTTTTCAATTAATTTCTGGATGAGAATTTAACATTAAAAAAAACATGCTTGCAAAAATATGTGAGTTTAGGAGGAAATTTAGGTTTGGCTTTTTCAGATGCATGGAAAACCCTATTTTTAAAGAAGCATTTGTACAGATCACAGATTACAAGATGCTGAAGTCACAGGCAGATGCACTTTTTCAGTTCATCTGAGATGAAAAGGATGTTCATCCTTTCACTGAGCTGGTCCAAGACACTACTGCTACCAGTGGTTGTCATCGCTGCTGCTTTACCACCCATTGTTTCCACCCCTTAAGTCTGCTGGCACAGTGACATACATTCACTCTGTTCAAATGTTTATTTAGTTTGAGTAATTAATATTGTTAATAATGTGGGCTTTTTCACTTGGTCTGTCTTGATAAAATTTGTCTGGAGAGAAGCTGATTGTGTGGCTGTGCTGGTACAGCTAAAAAGGTGATAATCTTCATCTAGGAGAAGGTAATGACGTGGTGAGCATTTGGGATAAGGTGGAGGAGTTCAGTTCAGCACAACTGGAAGAGCCCATGGGACCACTCTGAAGGGTGTTATCTCAGCAGAAGTTATTCCTACAGGAATGTTCACACTGTTTCTCCTTTGGGTTCAGCATTACAGGGGCCTTTATTTTGCCTCCCAGTACTAAAAGTCTATTGTTTTCAATGGAGTTTCTCCAGATTAACAAGCGAGATCAAAATAATCAGGCAGCAAATCAATAGGTTTGCTAAGCTTAATAGAAAAGGTCCTTTATCTAGACACTCTAACTCCTTTTCCAATAAAATCCCATTAAATTGATAGTAACTTTAGCAGTATGGGAAATCACTTGTGCATGCAGGTTGACGAAATTAAGTATTAAGCCTACAAGAAAGCTGGGGAGGGACTTTTCGTAAGGGCAGGCAGTGATAGAACAAGGGGAAATGGCTTTAAGATGAAAGAGGGTGGGTTTAGATTAGATATTAGGAAGAAATTCATTACTGTGAGGGTGGTGAGACACTGGAGCAGGTTGCCCAGAGAAGTTGTGGATGCCCCCTCCCTGGAAGTGTTCAAGGCCAGGTTGGATAAGGCTTTGAGCAACCTGGTCTAGTGGAAGGTGTCCCTGCTTCTGGCAGAAGGGTTGGAACCAGACGATCTTTAAAGTCCCTTCCAGCCCAAACCATTCTATGGTTCTATATGGTGTGTCTTGACATGCCATTTTCAGTTCTGCTGGGAATATTGCCATTAACCAACCATCAAGTTTCAATACTGAGCCTGTAAAATAATTGGAATTTATAAAGGTACATATTGCAAAGTGACTATTCAAATCCTTTTTTTGTTACAAGAACTATTGCAACTGCTAGTGATGTGTTGCTGGCACTGACAGTGAGAATACTGAGTACAAGAGTACTGAATAAAGTCAAACCGAGTCATAGATTCAAAGAAAATGCTAAGAACACAGGTCCCAGGATAAAAAGAAACATTTGAATAAAATACAAAAAGGAGTTAACAAAAATTAAACTTTAAATAGTCTGAAAGGGTTGCTGAAATTATTGTTTTTAAGGAACTTTTCAGTGCTTATTTTCTTATCCAAGAAATATGAAATGTGTCAATTCTGGTTTTGCTAGGGGAGCTCTTCTGGGTCACAGAGGATGTATGGCTCTCACATTGTCTATCTCAGATGCTCAGTCTTAGAGAATACGCTTCTTTCTCCAGACAGTGATAGTTAAGAAAATTTAGTGGGCTGTACATACACACAAATTGTTTTAATACTATTCTGAGAAAATTCAATATAAGCTCTGCTGAATTAGACAATATGTATTATTATCAACATTTAAGATGACTTTTATCCATTCAAACCTAAATTGCTAGTAGTAACTAAAAAACAATTAACATTTTTCCCTAAGAGAAAATGAAAGTTTTATATTATGTAAGTTTACCTATCTTTTGTGTGCTTTCTTCCTCTCTTTCTCTTTTTGCAGAAGAATTAAGCCTCTGACCTTCTCATTCCCTGCATTTCATCCCTCAAAAGGAAGCTCTGGGGGTCTCTTTTCTTGAGAGGAAGAGATGTGTAAAATGGTATCCCTGTAAATCATTAAATGGGAAATTTGGGAAGGAAAAGCTCCCAGGAAGTTAGGATGAGCAACTGAGTGATCTGTGTGGGGAAGCTGAGGTGTTCTAGCAGTAAATTGCAGAACCACAAAGGGAATACTGTTTAATGCAGGACTTTAGCATCTTTAAACTTGTCATCTTTGCTTCTGTTGATATTTATTGAATTAGTGAAAAAAAAAAATTATTTTTATCTCACTTTAATATTTCAAAATACACTATTAATTTAGTTTGTCTTTTTGATTCTGAATTTTTCAGGTGGATATTTTTCAAGTGGAAGCAGTGGACATTGGGACTCTGCAAGGGATGCTGGTTGAAAAAGGGAAAGGCTCTGACTGGCTTCTGGAGAAAATTATTGTGAAAGAGTCAGTATCTGCAGGGACAGAAACATTGTTTATGGCTCAAACATGGCTAAAAGACAGACACGATGGAAAAAGATCTGCCTCAGTAACCCTGAATGCCACAGGTCAATATTATCTTCAAACTACCATTTGCTAAGAAATTCATTCCAAACTGCAGAATGCAGCTATGTGATTTGCTTCTATAAACAACTTATGGTTTAAAATCTTCCTGTAGACCATTGCCATTACATAGGGAATTAGTGTGTCTGAACACTGTTGTTTTTTAGTACTATTTAATAACCACTATTTGCCAGAGGATGATTTCTCCTTTGTTAGTCCAGATTTACAGCGGCATAAATGGCAACAAATTTGGCCTATTCTCTTTGCAAATTGCTGCCTCTCCAAGTCTGGCTTCTGCGTTGCAAACTATTTTTTAAGCTCCTGCTGGCTACTTGCCAGGCAGAGTAAAGCGAGGTAAATAGTAGGGCAAACTATGTTTAAGCAGTAGAGAAAATGGCTCCATTGTGTTCAAGAAGACTGTTTCATATTATTTCTGCCACACTGGATAGCTTTTTCCAGAAACTGGACATGCTTTTCGCTGGCATTACTGTGTGGGTAATCAGCCCACAGAGGAGCAGTTTTGACCCCACTGCCTGCGACTGCACTCTTTGTCAAGACAAGAAGGCAAAGTGCATCATCCCTCCCTGTGCTGTGCTTTCACTATAAGCACAATCTGGTGTGCAAGCCGAGAGGGAACCACAGCACACCCCAACCAGATGAGTAGTCAACCAAAGCCCAATATGTGCCTTTAAGACTGATGTATTTCTATTCATCCTGCCCCTAAGAAAGTAAATAGACAGTATAGACAAGTCCTTAGATTACAGAAAATATTCTAGTTCTTTTCCTTCTAACACCCAGGGCATCTCTGCTTGCCACAGCAACATTGGCATGATGGTGCTTGGCCACCAATAGCCTGTTGAGACTTCGTAGAATTCCAGTGCAATCCATTTCCTCTGCTTTATCATCCCTAACTTTAGATCATTTGAAACCAAGAAAAAAAAAAAAAGAGAAAGCTGTTATTGTGCAAAAGCAAATATTTTCAACTTTGTTTTAGATTGTATGTTGGGATATTAATGAAAAAATATGGGAATATTTACTGTATTTAAGGTTATATAACATGGTTTTATTCATATATATATATATATATATATATATATATATATAAAAGTTTCTGTTTCTACCAGAATGCATTGATTTGATAGAAGAAGGAAGTGTCCCTGTGAGTTTCTTTATGCAATAATTGGCATCTCCAAACCCACCTTTGGTTCAGGCCTGTATCTAATGTTTACAAGTAGTTTTTGTCTCTATCAAATCCCACTGAAGTCAAGAGGAGCTGATAGAGAATTGTGGAATAGTTTCGTTGGAAAAGACCATTACAATCTTCTAGTCCAGCCGTAAACCTGGCATTGCCAAGTTCAACACTAAAGCATGTCCCCAAGTACCACATCTACACATCCTTTAAATACCTCCAAGGATGGTGACTTCACCACTTCCCTGGGCAGCCTGTTCCAATGCTTGACAACCCTTTCAGTGAAGGAATACCAGTCCCTAAAACAGACATGAAAAACATGCAATTAGTTCTGATTCATCCAGAGCATAAATGGTATCAATGAACCAGAAATGCTTTAAAATGAAATACACTTTAATCTTCATGTTACAACCATTCCATAGTAAAAAGCTAGCTCTGGAGTCAATTCATTAAGTAGGATGATATGTAGGAGATGATGCTTAAGTCAAAAATCACATTGTACACTTCCTAGTTAAAACTTTAATCTCAATGATATAATACTCAGTCAATTGCCTCACTAAAGATGAATGCAGGCATTTAGTATCATTTAGACCCTGTTCTGCAAAACTATTAATTTGATCTTCAATCTTCTTTTAATTAGAAATTCAGGAGAGGAGGAGCACTTCTGTGTGGCCTTTAGGAAAAGAGCACATGAATTCAGGTATATCTTCTGTCTTTACACTGACAGTTTTATTAATCAATTCTGACATAATAATGTGGGAATATTTTCATCATAATATGTCATTACACTTACTAGTACTGACAATATTTTCCCCTTTCTAATAGTAAGAAATAGCAATATACTTAGGGAGCTGACCAGCACCCAGATGAAGTGTTTATATATATTAATGTTCTCCATGTAGACTAACACATGTCTTAGGAATTTTATCTCAGATACCTGGCTTAACATATGAAAACAGAAACACCTTTAATTTTTTTTTTACTTTTTATTTTCCTTATTTTATTTGTTCAGAAGGCAGATGGAGGATTTATTTCACAAAACGTCAAGAAGAAATGAAAACAGACTTTGAAAAGTTGTCAGAAAATATATCCAAGTTGGTTATGGTTTTTTATGGAAGCAACGGCAAGTCAAATCCAGTTTCCATGGAAAACAAAGTGGAACATCAGGCTAAGAACCAAATAACATATGATGTAAAATAATATATAATTTGTCTATATTTAAATTTTCTTTGAGTTTCCTTTTAAAGAGAAATAATCATGTAGTGCTGTAGATATTGCAGATATAATTTATATATTTAAATATTCAAGAAAAGCAGAACTGAAATTTTCAGTTGCACACCAGATTTCATTTTTAATTTTTGGCTTTCTTAATTTCATGGTGATCAAGCATATTCTTTTTTTTTTGTCATAGTTAATAATTCATATCAATTTAAATGATATTAACGTTAAGTATTCACATTTAGAAATCAGTGCAGTATGTAATTTAAATTTGATAGAATAATTACAATAAATGCCCCTAGAGTATAAAGCTAATATTTCTGCAAGTGCTTACAGTCAGCCTGGTTCTGCTGCCTTTGAACTCAATGGGACTTTTAGCACCAAGACTGATGTAAATGGGGTTAGGTCTGTGCTGACCTCTTCAGAGAAAACTTCCTCTCTTCCTGTAAATTAGCTATGCATATATCTGTATATCTCTATATCTCTGGCTGGATTCTATCTCATTGTTTTGTTGCTTCCTAGATACATTTGCCATCTGATTTGGGAACGCTTTATAAAGTGAGACTTGGTCTCCAGTGTTTGGAAAACAGCATATCCCAGTTGTCTCTTTGTCACTTTAAAATGCAGAACACATCAACCTTGGATACCTTTAGTCTCACCATAAATAAAACACTTCCTGTTTCTCTTAATGGAGACAGATGGATTGAATTCCCTGTAGAGTGGCCATTAAAAGAAGCACTTTCTGGTAGGTATAAATCTACTTTAAAGCAGTAGAGTGGTCCAGGAGGTTAACACATCCTAATATTACAATTGAAACCTTTATCAAAACAGAAATTTTTATTATCTTTCTCTAATGATTCATAAAGTCTGGATAAGAATTTAAAATGTATGAAGGAAAATACTATCCACCCAGCTAAATTTCTGTACCATGAAGTGGGAAATGCAATGTTCATTTGATTGCACAGGACCATTATTATGTGCTCCAAAGAACAGTTTATAAGGAATATCACTTTCTTGCAATATTGTAATATTTCTTCTCTCCTTTGTTTAGTCCTCAGCTGCTCAGCTGACATTAACAACATGAATTTTATACCTCATTTATTATTAAGCAATTTTTTGTTTGCACACTCCAAAGCTTGTCAGTAAATAACAGCTCAAAACTACATATAAGCATCAGGTTTATTACCTTTATACAATCCCAGTATTTATGCCTGTCCAAATTAGCTCTTACATGACACTTTTGTTTGTTAAGCAAAATAAAAAAAACCCTTTCACCTAAAATCCACCATATCTTCCATATTCTTCTAATGTGATGCTTACTGAATGCCACACCATGACAGAACAATTCTCAATTTAATAAAGACCAAATAACAAAACTTAATATTAAAATAATCTGTGCCAAAGTTTTATGCATTAAACAATTGAGTTACCTGGGTAAAGAATAAGTCAGTTCATCCAAAGTGAGCTGAAGTAGGTATTAAATGAACTACCTCAATACGCTTTGGACTGGAATTTATGGACCAATTTCAGTGAAGTGTTTGCATGTGTCTAAATATAAGATGTAAGTATACATATAATCTCAGTGGAATTAATAGAGGTTAAGGGGTTTTTTGCATATTTTGTCTGCAACTGAAAGTTTAATTTTTGTATTTAGGCTTTAGATTTTATATTGCTTAGAGCTGTTATTTTCACTTGAAGACTTGCAGTCTGGGTACAGAACAGGGCTTAATAGCTTTCATCTCCTATACACAAGATTGAAACAAAGAGATTAACATAAAGCACAAGTGTGCCCCTTGCAAAAGACTGTTCTCTGTAACATGCAGAAGTATTTAGGGTACAGGTACAAGCACACAGAAATGGTGAAAGATGCAGCGTGGATGATAAATGGGCAGTGAGACTGGGACCCTTGAGACCTTGGTTCTGACACTGGCTCTGTCACTGCCCTCTTGGTTGAAGAAATCACTTCCCTACTCTTTGCTTTTTTGTTGTTGTTTTTCTTTTGGTAATATTTTCCTTCTTTCCAAAATACATTGAGATCAAGAGATAAAAAAAAA
The DNA here is from genome assembly GCA_907165065.1 of Caprimulgus europaeus. The sequence goes on along the minus strand of OU015525.1, from coordinate 41,811,835 downwards.
ACACACACACAAAAAAAGAATAGGTATTTTACTACCTCTGTGTTTAGGTAAAAGAACAAACAAACAAAATAGCTCATCTCTGTTGCATTTCTTTCATTCCACATGTGCTTTAAAAGTCTTCAAGGAGGGATTTGTAACCACAGTGAAGAAAAAAACTAGGACAGCGAAAAAACATATTCCCCCAAATCTTTGCCATTTTATGTCCAAGCGAGCTTTAAGCAGCTCCACAGCAGGTGGCACACGTGGAGTTCACACACTTGGAATTTATTGTGTAAAACAGATATGCTTTTCTGTTAGCTTTTTAAATCTAATTTATTTTCTCCTTGGTTTTCTTTTTCTCAGCTAAAAGTAAAAAACAATATTGTGTTAATTGGGATGGAAAGCAGCTGATCATAATCACCTTAATCAGAATCCGTGTGCTATTAAATTTCAGATACAGCTCTGTTGTTCAGAGAGTGCCTTAATATTTCAGTTCTTAGTTATCCTTTCCTTTTTTTTATTTTCTACTTGGGACTGTGATGAATCATATGCTAATGGCTAGTTGAAACCATCAAAACACAGTTGATAAAATTCAGTCAGACCCTTGAGATCTGGCTGTGCACACATGTGCCTTTGGGTGTATTAATGGGAAGAGGCCTCCAGCTGTGTATATACATAAATAGTTTCTCTTCACTGTGCCTTCCTTTGAGATGCTTACAACTCAGGAATACCCAGGGATTAAATGGTGTGCTCTCTCTCTCTCCCCCACACATACAGGGCTGTACAGATGATTTTTGCACTACTGTAGTTTTTAAGGCAAAACAATTGAACAGTGAAAAGGTGAAATTCAAATGTATTATGCTCCTTTCAAATAGCTGATTGTTTCCACAAAGTTAACACAGAACCATGATTCACACTGATATTATTAAATCCTTAGAATTTTATAAAATTAATGTGGTTGTAACATTCACATATATTATCCTTATTGTATGTAACTTCTTTTCAGATATTTCTTTCATCTTTACCACCTCCAATCTATGCAGTACACTACAGAGATAAAAGCTTACTTGTCCATGTTTGCCCTGTGATGGCCTGATCCCACTACCTGAACAAAGGCCACCATTTAAGCATTGTAGCCCTCTGCCCTTGCCAACATTAGTCTCCTTCAATTGCCCTTCTTTGCAGGAGGTACTCTGCCAGTTCTATCCACTGTATAATCTGATCCAAAGTTTATTCAGCTCAGTCTCTAGTAGCCTACAGTGCGTCAGGGTCATGATAAGAAAATAGATCTCACTTGCCTTGGCCAGACTTATCAAGCCATGGTGGGCATAGGGTGACCATTTAAGATCATGCCCGAGCTACATCAGATGAGTGTCTGTCTCTAGTCCTCTCTCTGGCCCTGTCTTCTGGATAGACCTTGGACGTATGCTTTAGCCTTATTTTCAGTGCTGTCTCTGGCCCTTTCTCCTGCTGCTCCTGTCTTGAACCAGGATGGATCCCAGGTATTTTTCATTGTTTGCTGCATCTGGGACTGTTGACAGCTCTGCCTGCCACATGCAGATGCTGCAGGACTGTTACCTCATTCTTATCACTCTCTGACATAGTCATCCAAGAAACAAGCCTTCCAAATGTAATCCTTTCACTCTTGTTTTGGGCCGGTAAGGCCTCATTTCTCAAGTTTCTCATCTGGGTGACTGTGGCAAAACAGATGTCAAGTAAAATAAAGTAACACTTAGAAAATCAGAGTTATAGCCAAAAGTAACACTGCACAGATTTCTTTGTTCTGTGTAGTGACGCACATACTGCATTGCATCCCTGACCAAATATATTGTTCCCTCTCCTGATTCTTCTTTGTAACAATAGCAGAATGTGCTACTGTTATAAACAGCATAAAGCATAGGCATGCTTTCTTTAATTTAATATAAAGTTGTCAGCATTATGAGCGTTTATATTTACAGGACAAAGTTAAGGGAAAATAAAAAAAAAAAAACAAACAATTTTTGCTATCATTTTCAAGTATTTGAATTTTTAATTACTTCTGACTGCACATTTCTATCTTGTCAAATAGCTATGCAAGGCTGTGGCACAGTCTTAACAACATCTTTTTCTGCTTGATATTGCAGTGGTTACATATCATCTAACAGTATTTTCTAGAAATATTTTGAGTGACAGAAATTTAGTACATATGTCTGCGTGCATATATGGTACTTACGGTGACACAGGGGACAGATCCCTTCTCTGGGCTTTGCAGAATGTCCAGCAGGGAGAGGACAATGAGGTACTCTGTCTTAAATTACTTTTAAATTTATCCTTTAATCCATCTTGTACTTCTTATCTACTATTTTCAAATCTTCCTATATAGCTAAGTAATGTAGTTTAAGATTGTAATATTGAATAATTTTATTTTAGTCATTTCTAGTTACCGTGGATGCTGTTGAATTGGGAGAACTGGACAAAGTTGTTCTTTTGATCAGCAGTAAAACAGGTGAAGTACTTTTGCTGCTCTCTAAAGTCAGTGATGTGAATCACACAGCTTGCCTCCTGTTAAAGGCAATGAAATCAGTGCCAGAGTTAAATCCTGATTAAATTCTTTGGCTGGTTTTGCTAAAAGATAGTATTTTATAAAGCAAAATCCTACATTTTGGCACATTAAAATCCTTGGATCTAAAGGCTGTATCATTATTGCATCAAGTAAGTAAATTATTCATTTCCATGCAAGAAAGAAAGACAGAAAATTAAGATGAATAATTATATTCTGCAATTAATACGTGATCTATTAATAAGTGATCTAGAAGAATAATTATAACTCACATAAGAAACTGGCATTGTTTAATTGTTCTTTTGCGATTCAGTTATATTCACTGTTTTCCCCGCCTGTTCTGTTTTCTTCCTGTGACATTTGGAGGGGGATTTTACCCCTATTAGGCAATCAGCAGTTTTGTCACTGAATTTCATTAAAATTGTAATCACTTTAACATCTCTTTGCCTCATTTGTAGGATGGCTATCATACTATTAAGGAATATTCAAAGAATTAATTATAAAGTTTTTTTAAAGTCCTTTAATGAAATTTGCCATATAATTGCAAATAGTTACTATGTGTTACAGTTGACCATATTCAGACAGTTTTCTAGGAAAACAAGGGTTCTATGTTTGCACCATATCTCTCTTTTTTGTTTGCCCATTTGTTGGCTCCTTTTAACAACCTTTTAGACTCACCACCCAATATCAACCCAATCTATAAAATGTGTATAGATGTAAAAGACATTTGGGCAGTAAGTGTGTGCGTACTGGTTGGGCTGGTCAGCACATCCTGCGCCACAGCATGGTCTGCCTCTGCTGCTGGGAGCTTCACGGTAGCGTGGTGTGGAGCTGCAGTTACTATAGAGGGGAAGGGAAGGAGAGGGACAGCCCTGCCATGCTGCTATTGAAGAGCAAAGTGTGTAGCTCACTACTTTTGTTTCCCACCGCTTCCGTTGTGAGAATTAACTATGGCCATCTGTCTGACTGACAATCATTGAATATGGCAATTGCACGTTGGCAAAGGGTGCTGCAGAGGGCATGACAGGCAAGATTTTTCCAGTCAGGTTTGAAAATATGATTCACAAAGGAGGGACTTTGGAGCTCATCAGCTCTGTGTGTGTTATGAAGAGAGGACTGAGCAGATGTACAATACATTGCTTCCAAAGGAGCTACTTAGATGATAAAGCACTTTAGATGAGTAAGAGTGTCCATATTGTATCTAGACTTGTTTGGACTGAGACTAGTTTGGACCAAGACTTTGAACCAAAAATCCCCAAACACAAAAGCTCTTTAGTGTATAAAGTCAGATGTACCCTGCAGGACTGGTCAGACCAGGGAGAGTTTTGCTTTAATGCATTTATGCTGCTTTCAGTATTTGAACAGCTTTTTAACATCAGGTGGTTTAAAAACCCTTTGTGAAGCTTCTAACTCTCTCCATGCAATGTCTGGGCAGGCCATGAGTGCAACACAATGTCCGGGATTCCTCCCCAGGAGCCTGAGCTTTTTAACTTAGACTCCTATTGATATAATTAAAGGGACTTGGATAGTAGTAGAAGACATTGGGATGCGGTTTGCTGAACAGGGCTGAAGAGACAAATAGAAGAGAAGGGAAAATTAATAGTCTTCATGACTAACTAGTGGCAAGAGATTCAAGACAGTGTTATAGACAGCAGGTAGCTGAAGCCCCCAGCAGAAAATTCAAAAGGAACTGTAAGTTAGAGAGCAATCTTTCTCAAACAGCAGAGGTATAGAGCAAGTTGCTGAACTTCCTTCATACCTGCCATCTCACAAGATCCTTTTTATGCTGCATGTGTAACGGAGCTCCGACCCTCTTGTCAACCGGTCACTGAGGAAGAAGCACCAGATATGTATTTCTGCTCTTCCTCCTCAAATGTGCGTGCCTTAGTCATGCTGAATCTTTTCTGCATGCTGGTCCAAGGATGGTGAGGACATCACTCCTTTGCTTCACTAAGACAAAGGAAATTCTTATTCCTAAATTTCTAAGTTGAAGCTTCAAACAGGAACAAAATAAGGAATATTATGAGGATTCCAGGATTTTTAAGTCAATTGTTGGTATTCATAAATTAATTAGTAAATGATATTTTAATATTACAGTAGGAATGACACCATTATATCAAGAACAGACTTTATCTTATTCCTTTGCATGCAGTACAACATTTTCACTATATATTATTTCCTTCCTTGTAGACTGCAAACTGGACATCAAAAAATTGCATTTGAAAGAAGCTATAAAGGAACATCCTATCTATGTATTTGAAGTGAATGAGTAAGTATATTATGTAAAGGTAGTCATTTTTTAATCATTTTATAGTACAATAGCTGAAAACACTGAGCGGGCATTGAATTAAAATGACTGTCACAGAGCAGTTAAGTCAATGGATGTTTTTAAAATAAGTCCATCTTTAACTGTCCCACAAAAAAATCATTGGAATTTTTTTATTTAACATAGGATTTACTTACCACAAAAACATGTGGTTTTGTTTTTCAGAGCATTTTCTGTGGATGCAACTAAGCCAGAAATACAGAGAGAAATCCTAGTATCTTTTGTTATTAGAGGAGACAAACAAAAGAATGACATAGATAAAGACTTACATAAAGAAGAAAGTCAAGCAAGAAATCTGACGGAGTATACTATTAAAGTATACACAGGTGACAAAAGGGGAGCAGGGACTGATGCCAATGTGCATATTATTTTATTTGGGAATGAGGACAAATCTGAGGTATTTCAACTCTCTCAGTCAATGGACCATCAAGACCCCTTTGAAAGAGGAAACGTGAGTACATAGATTTTATAGGGTGTGTCCATTTCTGGACTGGGAAAGCAAACTTAAAATCTATGCAAGATCTTTATGGAACTTCAGGCATTTAATCTGTTTTCCACGTCACTAGATGAGGTATAGTCTCATCTATCTCTGTTTCACCTTTTCACCAGAGTAATCAAGGAACATTTTAGTTCTATCATATCTGTCTGACTCTGCTGCTCTTCCGTCTCTTTGTCCCATACACATCATCGTAGTGCATCCACTCATCTGCCCAGTTATGCATTTCCTTGATGTGCAATGCACATGCATTGCCTGTGCATACACGTGCAATATCCCTTGCTTTTGCACAAACTCTGAATATTGTGCTTGAGAATACATCAGTCTCTTACATCCCATCATTTTACTTTACCATAGAAGCTGATGCTGTGAGTCTCACTGAATGTATAAGCCTATAATCAGATAAAATTGAACCATGCACATCAACCTGATTTTGATATCCATCGTGCTTTAGGCTATTCAGAGACCCCTAGTTCAGATACAGATGTTTGCATAAGAACACTGATTCTCTGCATGATGTCCTACTACCTTAGCAGAATGTTCTATTTTAATAAACATATTACTCTGTCAAAGGAATTGCTCCATTTGCTCACCACCTGTGCAATGGAGTATAATGATACTTACCCTTGACTAGCAAGAAATATATATATTTTCCATATCTTTCTCCTGTGGGTTTTTTGAAAGGTAATGACTGAATAATTAAAACTCCAGTTAAAATATCTTCCTTATGAGATCTACCTCATTATCTCCAGCAGTACTAAACATTTTTTACTTGCAGTTGGTCCGAGTTTCTTCAGCCAGGATGTCTGTGAATATCTTCTAAAAGATCTTTACCCATGTATTGTCTTCCATACTGAGATTAATAAATCTAGTTACCTGTAAACACAAGGAGCAAGTATAAAGTGTCTTTGAATAGTACTTCCTTTTGCCTAGTACTACACAGGAGGTGCCATTGCAGAATGTATAAGATTTCTATATAACTACTATAAGAGTAGTTATATAGAAATCCTGTTAGCAATCCAGCTAAGTCAGTGATGTCGAATGTCTTATGAAAAAAGGATGTCATTTTTAAAAAATCTGTAATATGAAACAAGGTAATATTTTTAACTAAAATATATAATATTTGAGAGATAATGGTACATATAGTAAAATCTTTCACCTTTTATGTTCTTGAACTTATATTTATGTATCATATACTGAAAACATTTTAGAAGTCTATATCAGCTGAGAATTCATAAGAGAGCAAAAATATTTTTCTGGTATGTGAGTCAGGAAAGAGGTAGGGATCATCTTACTATAAACTGAAAAGTTAATCTTTCATGTTTAAATTGAGACCTATTAGGAAAGTATCTATACCACAGATCTTCAGCAAGGAAAACAAATCACATCAGTTGTCAGCCACTCATTTTGAATTGGTATAATTACATTTGAATTAGTCTCAGAATTGACCTAAACAAATATATGAGTTTCCAGACATTGGTATATTATTTTTAGTAACTGTATTTTAATATTAAAGGTTGATACATTCAAGATTAAGACAAAAAAATTAGGAAGACTACATTCAATTGAAATTGGTCACAATGGGAAAGGATTTGGTGAGTATATTGCATGCATTGAACAGCCTTATAAAAATCTTCTGCTTAAAGATCTGCCTGACATTTGGAAAGGTTTTTGAAGTCATGCTACTGCTACAGCTAGCTCATACAAACCTGTGTACAAATGAGGTCAGTTTGTCTGCTCTTGCTTACACCCACTCTGTCTCTATCACATTTCCCTTGACTTTACCTTGAATTATTTTTTTTTTTCCAGCAAAGAACTAGTTAGCATAGATCTCAGAAGGTTTTATCCTTCAAACATTGCTCAGCCATAATTCCTATTAGGTATCTTAAATAATAGATAAATAAATAATAATCTGAAATATCTTTCAAACTGCAGGCTAAACTTTCTATGCTTTGAACATTATCTAAGAAATGTCTGGGCAAGTTTGGGACTCTGTCTAAGCATGCTGTAGCTCTCTCTGACACTCATACGGCTTTTCTTCTTGAAAGCAAGCTATACTAGTGTGCGCTAGGTCTTGCCCTGATGTTACATTAGGATGTGGCTACAGTACAGACCCACACATGACAATGGAAACTGTTTCTGTGTACAGTGTATTACATGTAACCTCTACAACCTGAATTTTACAAAAAATTAAGATGGAAGACTAGGGCATATAATATTTTGAGCATACATTTAGTGGTTCAAAAAAAACCCCCTAGAGATATACAAATATATAAATGGAATTTGCAGGCAATGTACAGCTTGAGTCAAAAAGGTCTGATTGTATTGAGATATTCTAGTCAGGTGAATTTTACTTAAACTGTCTGAAAGAGCTAGCTTTAGGTTTAATAAAACCTGATTTATCTATGAGCATGAGCCACTATAAGGTGGCAAGGGTTTATCATATCTAGGTGAATGAAGCAAAATTCTGCAAATAGCAGTTCCTAATTATGCAAAAGTTGAACAGGTTTTTTTCTAACTACCAGGTCAAGTTGTACATGTGATGGTACTGGAAACTCAAAAAGAAAAACCACCAAACTTGTTGAAATACCTATAACAAATAAAATCCTCCTGTTGACTTTCAAGCTCATTTGTGTTAGCTGCTGCAGATGCACACAATTCAACTTAGAACTGATCTGGGAAGGGAACTCTACACCAGCAGACTTTTAGCGCTCCGAGTGTTGGACAGAGTCAGCAGGGGAAATACAGTGTGAACTTGCATCTCCTGGGTCCCAAACTATCAACAACATTATTATCTTTCCTCTCTGTGTTCTGATCAACATCACATAATTGTTAACACTGCATTCGTAGCACAGCTGGTGTGTGTAGATTCATCTTACATCCATGACAACCTTCCTCTATATTTTTCTCTGAAATTATCTCGAAGTATCTTTTGTCACATCAGCTAAAATCCTCACAAGCATCCTCAAATGGAACACCTCTTTGAAATGTTTCATCTGCTTGCTAATCTTTCCTAGCTGTATCTAGATTTCTGCATACCTGGAGATTTCAGTGAGGTCTGTTGAAGTTTTGTCAATAAAGGATAAAGCATTAGATTTTAAACTTTCCAAGAGAGCACACATGCAACCATTTGTAAAGTGCCGTGTAAATTTGAGAGACTGTAAATCTTTATTACTGATAATCTCTACTCTGAATTACAGAGATTTCATGAAAGGTCATATATTCCAAGTAGAGTCTATGATATATTAAACCACTCACAAGATTTTATTAGAGGAGTTCCAGAAGTACTTCACAATATCACTAAATGACACTTGTGATTGAAGATGAAAAATGCAGTCACCTTTACAGCCTAGTTATACTAGCTAATTGTTTGAAAATGTCCAGGAAAAGTGAGAAACATCACTATGCCTTCATGTTTTATCTAAACTGCTACAATTTGCAAATATTTTTATATTACATTTTTAGCCTATTTACAAATATTTTTATTGGTTTTAGCCTACTTAGTGCTTTGTCCAAATATTTGAAAAACAAAATAATTTGTTAGAATATAGTATTTTATCTCTAGGACATGCAAAGAATACCAAAAGGTTTTCAGCTACTAGCAGTGTGATCCTAATTGGTTTCTAAATGTTGTCATTAAGTATTTGCATTGGCAAACACAGCTAAAGATGCCAACATAAACATTGCATTTCTACAACAAAGTTTTATTTAAAAAATCTTAGTATTTTAATATTCTGTGAAATGAAATTCTATAGCACAAAAACTGAAACACTGGAAGTTCCACACAAACTTAAGGAAAAGTTCCACACAAACTTAAGGAAAAGTTTGTTTACTGTGAGGGTGTTGGAGCACTGGAACAGGCTGCCCAGAGAGGTTGTGGAGTCTTCTCTGGAGATGTTCAAAACCCGCCTGGACGCTTTCCTGTGCAACCTGTTTAAGGGAACCTGCTTTGGCAGGGGGGTTGGACTGGATAATGTCCTGAGGTCCCTTCCAATCCCTACCATTCTGTGATTCTGTGAATATATTTTTCATACAGCAAAACAGGAGATTATAGCAGATATTAAATACATTTTTAAAGCTAAAACAGATATGAGTGTTAGCCTAAATGGAAATGCTGTTCTGAGTCACTACTGCTGAAGAAATAAGAATATGAGCAGCATTCAGATTCACCACTTGGTTTATAAAAAGATAAATATATTAATTAGAAAAGAGTAATATAATTTCTCTTTTCCTATTTATGGGCTTGGGTTATCATTAAAGAAATTACATGTATTGATAAAGTCTATATGTTTTTATTATTTGGTGGACACTGCAAATCAAAGCCCACTGTAGTGTACTTCAGAGTACCAAAAAGGGAAAAATAGGATGTCAAGAATGTATTCAATATTGCCGTGCACTCTGTTTCATTTGTCCTACTGCCTGTTCTGTTCAATGTGGAAAAATGAGTTAAGTTGTAATAAAAATCTTCCTTTACATTTTCTGTCAAAACTATCAAAGACTTTCTCTGTAAAATAGAGAGAAGTTGGTAGTAATTTGAATTATCTACATTTTAGTTTTATTATTGATATTGAATACATTTGCAAGTACTGAACCACAAAGGGTTTATAAATGAAATCAGAAACCTTCCTTATGCTTTATTTGTGTTTTGTTTATATTTAATTTGCTCTTTTTTTCCTTCTACAGCAAGTGGTTGGTTTCTGGAAAAAGTAGAAATCACAGATACATCTAAGAATTCAGTGTATTGCTTCAACTGTAACAGGTCAGTAGATCAGTTCATCATCACTCTGTAGGTGCTGGTTTCTTTTTAACAAGAATTAGTAGTTGCCTTTTTAGTCTCTCAGTTGTTACTCTTCTGGCTTTCTAAAACATTAAGAATTTTTTAACCATGCCGAGTTCCTATCAGTCCATCCCCAGTAACTTTTGAACCCTTTGGCCAGTTTCATATTGATGTCGGGGAGCGACTGGCACAAAATGATTCTATACACCGCCAACTAGAACATTTAACTGGGCCCTTCGTGGTTGAGAGTCATGTCCTTAAGTTAATGTATACTCAGTGGAAGATGTCAGGAGGTCCAGCCCAGTGTACTCAGTGACCCAGAGGCTATGGGGCACTCCTCAGATAGAGGATAATGTTTGTGTCCTTATTCCAGCTCAGACGTGGGGCTTCTCGTCTCATAGCCTACTGTGTGAATGGGGAACAGGTTCATTCTCTCAGAAGGAAAAGACTCCTCTAATACAAATGCTGTCTCTAAAATATGTTAATCACTGAGAACCCTGAAATGAGGAGAGCATCCTTTACTAACTAATTTAAATGCGTGTTGTCTAGTTTACACATCACACCTTTCCTTGGCTCTGGGACTTCCATGAACAATTTTATCTGCCAAAATTAGTTGTGTTTCAGCCTGGAACTGTTTGGCTTCAGCCATATCTCCCTGCTTTTCAATGGTATAACTTCAGATGTGAGCTATATTAACACTGTACCAGCTGGGAATCCCTCCTGTACCAGTTCCTTAGTAGACATCATATCAGATAGTCTGACGTAAGCGTTGCAAAAATGTTAGAAGCTTTTTAACTCTCTTTGGAAATTAATATCATTGCCTCCATGATTCGAGTTAACATCATTCTACCTGAGCTTTAGACCCAGGCTTATTTACTATATAGTCAAGAGTAAAACCTCCAGAGGCTCTTACAAAGCAGGGATCAGACCCAGCATCTAACTCAGTATTTTGGGATCCAACAAGGAGACAGGAGAAATAAACAGACCCTGCAGTGGAATACATCGGCAATAACTTGCTGTCACAGAGCAGGTTTCCTTACTCTAAATTATCCTTATTTCATGCCACTGAATGAAAAAATCTACTTGTCACCTATGTGACCAACAAATAAAATGAATGTATATTTTATAAATGCATAATATATTTATAAAGTTAATTACACTTTTAAATTGCGCATATGTGGATACTAAAAAAAAAAAAAAGAAAATCACTATTTTCTTCAGATTGGTTACTGCTTCTGTATAAACCAATGTAAAAACTCTCCTAGAAATCCAAAGGTGCAGAAGCAGGCTTTCATGATTTGTCTGTTTGTTAAGTTTTATGTGTGCTGTATTTCTGACAGTTTTTTATGTTTTTCCCTTAAGGTGGCTTGCTGAAGATGAAAGTGATGGCCACACCGTAGTGCAACTTTATCCATAGCTGCTTGATTTCTGATTCTGAGTGTGTTGCTTCCCCAGATTCATGCTGATTTGACTTACTTGTATTTTATAATTCTGAAGGTATTGTAATTACTGTGACGAAATGTCAAAACAATGCATCAAAAAATCACAGTAAATGAAACATGTCTAATTTGAACACTGCATTCCAATCCTATTAGAGATGCTCACAAACTTTGCATGACTGAAATTTAAAAATCATAAATTTAAACCTGTAACATGGCTCTGTGGACTTGATCTGAGCATTCATAACGGTAGACATATGTAGTAACATACTCAAACATTTATTTTTCAGTAATGATTTGTGGGTAAGTGAAATTTAGCTCTTTGTTAAAATCTGTCAATATTTATTAATTTGATAAATCTGTTTCAATTTCAACATTTATTAAAACTTAGATTTTCTCAAAATCATTTTCCAAACAAACTGCACAACTCTTCAGCCTTACCATATATTGTTTCCTTTTTTAATAGGACCATAACAGAGAGTAATAAAAAATTTGTTATTAAGGAGCTCACCCTGTGTCAGTAAGCCTCCCACTGACATTGGATTGTAAAATCTTGTAGCTGAGCCAGAACCTCAACTGAGAACCTTTAGATTCAAAGGGTCTCTTAAGAAAGGCTGTTATCAGCAACACAGCAATAGCTTACTGGCAGGCGTAAGCAGCTCCCTGCTCAGCTTGATGACTTTTGCAGTGCCCGTTCTTAGCCACCTAACTGGCTTTCCAATGCTACGTGTGTGAATGCCTTTACCAAAAAAAAAAAAAAAAAAAAAAAAAAAAAGCCCAATTAATGTTTGGTTTGGTAAGACTTGACATTGCCAGAATTGACTCAGAAAAGTTTTAAGATATAGATGAATGTGAAGTGAAATAATGAGTTGCATATCCCCTGAAGTTTCATGTGTGTGATCATAATACAAATTTTGGCATATGAGCTACACAGGGCACCCCTCTGTTTAATCAAAGGCTCCACCTTTAGTATGTCCAAAATTTAAAATCTGTACGAAGATGTGAATTTTAGACCTGTGTCACCCTCAAGACACTACTATGTTCTGTAGCAGCAATGTGCTTTCTGTAATTATGAGAATTAAATCAGTTTCTAATCTGTGCTGACAAACATTGTCTGGCTGTCTTTTTAATACATTTAATGCTTATCTACTCACATTATTCTGTGAAATGAGGAATGTTGGCCAGTATCTGGATGGGTCATGAGATTTCAGTTGTTACTTTGACACAAAAAATAATAAGCTCATATAATGGGTCTTGGCAAGGTAACTTCATTTTTATCTCCCTTATACGTCATCCAAGGAAGAGCTAATATAAGGTATGGATGTGACCAGAGTGAGCAATGGCACAGAGTCAATTTCTTCTAAAAGTGTCCTTTTTGCTCACACTGCTACCACCACACTGGAATGGATTTCAAATTGTATCCCCAGAGCGCACAGTTCACTTACTTAGTATCAGTATTCATTACACTGAATCACTTCGTTGTGATCTATTATGTGATTTGTTTCATTATGATGTCTTTCATTAATAGTTTGTAATACTAGCTCTCTTTGATGCCATTTCTGATTTATCAAGTGTAAATAATGCCTTCCTAATCTGTTTTTCATTACTAACAATGAATACCCTCCTTCAGCAGCTGCCTTCTGTATTTGAAAATTATTTTCTCTACCTATACAGTGTACAAATCAGGTTTTGGATTCGCTTCCCTGGATCCAGAGCCATGTAAACACCTTAGCCCTTTCACTAACAGGACCACCACAGCAGAGAGCTTCATTTCAAGTGCACCATGAGTGCTTGCAGCACACATTACCAGGGGATTACACTTTGAAAAGAAAACCTGAAATACTGTAAGAACCCCCTTCTCAGGTCCTGTTTCGAAGACATGCCAGTTAGCATATTTAGCTTGCCAAAGTCCAAACTTGCCTCTTCCACATGGAATACAGTGATGTCTGCTGTGCTTGGCACAGAAGTCACTTAATCTCTGTCCCTTGCAAGTGGGACAGTTTTTGGACAAAATTGCTGGCCAAAGACAGAGACCTTACAGAGGTGCTACCTCGTGTGTGCTCTGCTGCTGCTGCACAGCAAGGCTGCTGCCTTGCTTTTTTGCTCCAGCACCTTGCCCTGCCTATGGAGAATCTGGGCAGATATTGACACCACTGGTGCCTCCACAGGGAACAGAGATGTAGCATGGAAAAGAGACTGCCTGGGTCAACAGGAAACCCAGGCATTTGGCACTCATGGGAGCCTTGGAAGGAGCAGTGAGATAACTCAATCAGCTGGAAGAGGCAAGTCTATAGTGGAGAGAAGGATTCAGCTGCTGCTCTCTCTCCCTGCTGTATCCTATCCTTGAAGATCTGTGTGAGAGGGCAGTGGCTAGAGGATTTTGCTGTTATTATTATTGCTATTGTAATTGTTATTGCAATTGTTATTGTTATCATAGACAGAAGCGAGAACATTTAATTTTGCAGAGAAATCCTTGAGCTGGAGCTGGGTGCTAAAATATAGATCCTGAAGACTGTAACATAGACTCCTAGATATAACAGAGTCTGAAAGTGTCCATTAAGGGTCCAATATTAGTGGACTCTCTTTTTTCCTTACACACTTCTGGTGTGCTTTTATATATATTATTAGGTTGCTCTGGGTGACATATTTCTGCCCGTTTAAGCCCTTAAGTGTCTCAGTTTCTTTTGCTGATAATGTTAAGGATTTGCAAAAAATATAATCATGTTCTGACTGGCTCATTGAACCATATAATATTCTCCCAGCAACTCCAAGTACTGCCTTGATGAAACTCATAATACAAAAGAAAGGATTCCCTTCTCTTAAGAACATATGAGCAGTAATATTGCATCTATTCATCCTGTAGTTTGTCAGTTGTGGAAACAGAATTAGAATAAGAAAAAAGGAAGTACCAAGTGCTCCTTTGAGTTCCTTTAGGATGAATACCATCTAGTCCTGTGGGTTGTTAGTATTTATATATGTGTTTGAAAATATACACATCCTCTGTTCACACACCAATTTAAAATGGTCCCTTGGACTCGATGAAGAAAAACAGTAGTCTGGAAAAGTCCATAAACTCCTCCATACTGAGCAGTGCAAAGCAGTGTCATAATTTTCTGTGCTGTGGCTGAATCTTTGTTTTACAATTCTTTTGCTTAGCTTGAAATAATTTTAAATAGGTGAAGCAAAAAAGGGAAAGAAAATGGGACTTCTCGTTTTCTTCTTCAAATTTTTGAAAATTGTTAATTACATCTTAGATATGGTGTCATAGGACATGTTAGTATCTCCTTAGGTATTCCATAAAAACTTCTCCCATTTATCATAAAATGTGATGTGCTTGATTGTTGGTTGGTTTCTGCATGCACAATGGCAGTGAAAGAGTTGTCAGCATTGTACAAAGTCTGGTTGCAAGCTCGCTTCCTGTGATGTCTTCCCATATGTCTATGTCTTCTGCTATCATTTGTTACATATTTATATCTATCTTTGATTATATTTTTAAATACATACTGTGAAGCAACATAAAAGATAACTGACACATCTTTCTAAATAACACATGTAAATTTAAGAAATACTGAGTTAAATATTTCAAAAATTCAAATGAATCATTTATCCTTTCATCCATAATATTAAAGTCAGTATGCTGTCATCAAGGTGGGGCTGTTCTCACTCACCCTAGCTGCATAAACGTGGGATTTATTTATGTATTTATCTATTTCTTTATTTAGAGTGTACAATTGAATATATTTACATGTTTCCAATGTTTAGACATCTGGAAATATAAAACAAGAAGCTACTGCCCCAGTTCAGCATGGAGTATAAGTATGTGCCTAAAAGGTAAGTATAAGCCTAAAACATAAGTATATAAACAGTTCCACTAAGTTTGATTTATAGGCTACTTAAAGTTAGGTGTGCACTTAAGAACCCTACTACGTTCCTTCTCTTCCTTCCCAGGTCTCATGTGGTGGGTGCGTGTGTGTTGGCATTTTCACATGAACCTTCACATGCATCAGAAAAGAGATTTAGGCATACGAAATACACATATCAGTATCAGGATGTTATGAAGAAGCAAAGTAATTCCCGAAACCAGGGAACATTCCAGACTATTCTTTGGAAATGTAAAAGTAGGCTAACATATGGAGATACTTGATTCATGCTTCTTTTCTCAATTTTAAAGGCAAGTTTATAGTTCAAAAATGTTTCTGTGTGAATCTACATATAGGCTTATAAATAAAATAATCTCAGCCTAAAGCAAGCAAGCAATAGCTGTTTATACTTAGTATGATTTTTAAATATGTAGTATTTTAATATTAATTTTCTAAATAGTTTAGCAATTTACCAATGTATTTCTGATTTGTGCTTATGGTAATTTGCTGAAATTTTGGCTTCATTGAAAGGACATGCCTTCCAGAGCACACAGTGGCATGCATCTTTTGTGAAGGCAACTATTTGGGCCAAAAGGCGACTAAGTACCTTAGTGTGTAACAGTAAACATTCTATATTACAACTTCCACTGACACTTGTGTGTGTAACTTAAACATGAATCTGTTGAAAACATTTAAAACTTGAGAACATTTTGTAGAATAATTCTGACTCGCTGCTTCTAAAGAAAGTGTCTGCATGTGCATGTGTGCCTGAGGGCACTGTTTTAACATGGAACCCTAGTTAAAGGCAGATGTATGGAAGATGTAGTAGTGAGACTATGTGAATGAGAAATAGGTGTTCATCACATTCTCCACCAGCTCACCCCAGCTTTACACCATGCACAGCGAGACAGAAGCACGGAGCAGGAAAAGGCAAGAGCCTTCGAGACAGAAATAAAACCTCTACCAGAAGGTAGTTGGAAAAGAAAGGGGAAGGAAGGAAGAAGGGAAGGAAGCAAATTTGCTATCAGATTCACCAGATCTGGAAGAAGTCACCAGAGAACTTCTTATGGCTTAGGACTTAACTTATTTCTAAGGGGGCTGCTCAGGAACTCAGCTTGGCATGAGGGACTGGCCCATTGCAAGCCCTGACAAGACAGCAGGGTTCTGCACATCACCTTTGTGATGCAGAACTGCTCCCCAAAGGACTGAGCACGGTCAGAAAGGTGGGCTTTTGTGCCAAAATACTGCCATAAGGTGTCAGATCCAGGTACAGTGAACTCATTCTATGCTTCGGTTACTCTGAGCTAGAAGAAATTGCAGAAACATTAAGCACCAAACTACGAATTGTCCAAAAAAAAAAGAAAATTGTCCAAACAAAAGAAAATAGATTTGGGAATATTTCAGAATGAACACATGCAAAAATTGATTAGACTTATAGAGTATAATGATATTCCAGTGGCAAAATGACAGAACTACAAGCAAGAGCTTGAGTGTGTTTTGATAGGGCTGTCCATAACATTCATCTAAAGAGGATCAGGAAAAACAGCATAGTTAGGAACCTGAAGCAATAAAACATACTTCAAAGACAAGAGGATTGGAACCCACAAGACTATTTCCTGGCCATTTACGTTCAAGTTGATAACTGTCTAAAATGAAAAAAACAGAAAGACCAAAAATAAACAAACAAAAAGTATCCCTAAAGTAGACAAAGGTGATTTGATATTGTAAGGGAAGGGGGAAGGAAACAGCAGTTGCAATTCAGAAGAAAGCAAAAGCAGTACTTGTCATACCCATAAAAATGGTTTCTTTAAAGCAAGGTAGAGAAAAAGGAAGCCAAGAATAAAATCTCCTTTAGAGAAAAAGTAGCTTTACATGAGAAATGAATGTGTCTGTACTTGGTTTATGAAATATATATTCATGTCTGTGATCACATTTTTGCCCTTCAGTGATATTTTATAATTAATAATTTCTGAAGTTTAGTAACAATGCTGACTTGTTCAACGCATGCTGCTTTGTACACCATGTGTATACAAACTCCTCTGGCCCTGATACAGCTCCATAGAAGCTATGCCAGTGCAGCAAAGAGGAAATTCGGTTCTGTCTCTTGGAAGCAATTTCTTCAGCACTTATATATTATTTGGGATCCTTTCCATTTGTTAACTTTTAAGTAAGAGAACAAAACAGAAGACATTCCTCTGGAAGTATAAAACAGCTTTAAATTTATTTAAAGTTTAAATGTTCATGTACGGCACTGCCTTAATTTGACAGCTATTGTTGACAAGAAAATCAGTGGGAAAGAGTATTATTTCCCTCACAAATGCTACCATAGCTGAATGCAAGAAGAGAAAACCAAATCAACCAAATGAAGAGAGGAGAGGAGAGGAGAGGAGAGGAGAGGAGAGGAGAGGAGAGGAGAGGAGAGGAGAGGAGAGGAGAGGAGAGGAGAGGAGAGGAGAGGAGAGGAGAGGAGAGGAGAGGAGAGGAGAGGAGAGGAGAGGAGAGGAGAGGAGAGGAGAGGAACGAGACAAAACAGAAAAATACAGAGAAGAAAGTGTAAAACTCTTCCCATCACCACAAAATGTCTGGCAAACTGAACACCTTTCAGATTTACAGGTCTGACCTAAAGCCCGTTGTGGGGAACTGGAGTCTTCCTGGGTGATGGATCAGTCCCTTTGGTCAAATCCTGCCCCTGAGCGAAGTGTCTGAGGGTGATACACCAGAAAATTTGTCCCACATCCAGGGCAGGGAGGGGAGGATGCAGGAACACTTGGCCTCAGCAGTTACCTCCTCCAAGCTGGCTAGCAGTGGGGTAGCCTTAAGCAGGCTACCACAACCTCTGAAGATGATGTACAGCTAGACTGACACCATATATGTTCTTAAATATCTACTGCACTGCTCAGAGGCACCTTCTACCCTTTTAGTATGTTGGACCTTTATCTTCTCCATTTTATTCCCTCCATCCTGAATGTGACACCTTCAAGTTACTCTCTTACCCGACTCCCAGCCTGAGCAGTTTAGGTTAGGATTTTGTTCCCCCTCCTCGTGTATCACACTATAACCTCTATTATAAATTTGCAGCATCTTTTAGACCTGTATGTCAAACAGACTCAATTAAAGTAACTTAAAGTGCACATTAAACCATTTTATTAAAGATGTAACTATATATAGAATAACACTGGAAATTTGTTGGTATATACAAACCACAAACTTGCAGCTAAATTAGCTTCATTATTAAGCACCTTCTCTGCTGACAAGGTAATCTTAAGTGAATATATTGTATTATATATAGGTGTTGACTGAATTATTAAAATATGCATTGAGAAAGAAGCAATTTGCATTCAAAGTCTAAGGCAATAAAGATCATATGGATTGTAATGAGAACAAAATTAATATAGGGCTACAAAAGGAATAGAAATAAAAGTATAGCTGAACCACTGTAACAGAGATTGTAGAGCAAATGTGTCTTACTTAAGAACCATTATGTAATGATGTAATTAAAAACTCTTGTAATGTGTGATAACATGCAAAATAACAAGCCAAATTAGTTTTATGTGTGCTCTTCACCTTCAAAGTTTGTTTTTTATGTGCTCAGCACTCTTTGAATAATACAGTAATGCATGCTGTTGTCTTTTCTTCAAATAGGGTATGTATCAGTAAAAGCTAATTTCCAAAAGGCAACTTTATACTTCCCATGCACATTTAAGTGTTAGAAGGCAGATTTTTCAGCTGTCCACATGACTTCTCTTTAATTAATGAAGTTGAAGGGGCTATATTTAGTCCCATATCTTAATGTGACAGTGTCCTATCACAGTCTCATTGGCATTCCTATTAAGATATTCCAGCAACGTGTTTGAACTGTCTCATTGCTCTATTTTAAGGAGAGGGAGGGCATGTTTAGAAAATACTCTACAGGATCAGAAGTGGGGAGGGGGGGGAAGGAAAAAAAGGTCTAAAAAATCAATCAGTTGCTCATCCCGTACGTTTTGAAGATGGAGGAGGACAGATAGGGGCAGAAAGGCCAAGGCTGGGTGGCAAACGGACCTCCTCGCCCGCACCCCGAGCCTTGCGACCAGCAGCTGGGCGTCCCGGCCGGGTCACTCCCGAGGCCAGAGGCTGGTGGCTTTCAGGACCCGGGGAGCCACCCCACACCTGTGTCCCTAGCCGGGCTTCGAGGGCGGCGGCGGCTGCGGGGTCTGGGCTTCTCGCCAGGGAGCGGCCGCCGGCTCCCCCCGGGCCAGCTCCCCTCGGACGCCCCCCCGGGCCGGCTCCCCCACAGCCTCGGCCGCGCGCCGCTTAAGTTGAAAGCTGCAGGCGGGGCCACCTCCGCCGCCTAAACACCCGAAGCACGAGCTTTGGGGAGCGGCCGCGCTCCGGGGGCAGCGGGAGGTGCGGGGAAAGGAGCCGGGGGCGGTGAGAGAGGCATCGTGAGTTCGCCCGGACAATTTCATACACGAAATGCGGTTTCGCTGATGGCGGAGTCACGCAGGGTGTCCTCACCTTCCCCCAAACGCCTGTAAGGGAGCGTGAGTCACGGCGTGCTGCCAGAGCGGCACCTCGCAGCCGCACCTCACAAAGTTCGGGGAACTACGGCAGCGGTTCCAGCGGTTCCTACGAGGCGGGCGGGGCAGCGTCCGCCCCTCCCACGGCACTTGCCAGTCCGGGGAGACCAGCGCAGCTATGTGGGTGCCGGTCGGTGGTTCCTACTCTGCGCGCCGGGCGCTCCAGCTCGGCATCGCCGCCGGTCCCGGTCTCCCCGGCACTTCGCTGGGGCGGCGGCGGCTCCCTCCGCTCCAAGGATTCCCGCTCGCAGACAGGGGCCCGCGCGTTCCGCCCCGCGCATCCATCCGCGTCCCGCCACTCCACCCCCGCCGGCGGGGCAGGCTCATCCCAAGCGGCGCGGAGGATAAGGGGGGGGGGTCGGCAGAGGAGCCGGCAGCAGCTCCGTGCCCCTCCCGCAGCCCCGGGGCGCGCCAGCCACACCCGCCGCTCCCCGCCATCGCCCCGCGGAGCTGCCGCCGCCGCGCCCACCTCCCCGAGCCGGGCAGCCGAGCCACCGCCTCCCCCAGCCGCCACCACACGGCCGTGCTCCCGCATCCCCGGGGCCGCGCCGGGCCCTTCCCTCCCAGCGGCCGAGCGCCCCCTTCCCCGCCCCTGCGCCAGTGCCGGTGCCGGGCGGGGGGCGGCGGCAGCGAGGGAAGAGGGATGAGGTCATCCTCTTTCCCGGCGTCAGTCAGCTGGGTGGTGGCGGCGGTGGGTGCGGGCGGAGGCGGGCGGGGAGGCGGGATGCGCTGCTCCGGGCAGCGCTGCCCTGCCTGCTCCCGGTTCGGGCAGAGCGCGGCGGCCCCGGAATCGCCGGCCCCCGCGGAGGCGTTGGCGGGGCGGGCGGGCTGAGCGCGGCTCCCCGCAGGCAGGCGGCGCTGCGGACGCGGCCGCCGCGGAGGACCCGCCCGCGGGCGCGGAGCGGGGACAGGGGACGAGGAGAGCGGCGGGTCCGCGGCGGCGGAGGGCGGGAGGCAGGAGGCAGGAGGCGGAGGAGGAGGAGCAGGGGGAGGCGCGGGATAAAGGAGCGCTCGCCGCTCCTGCTCGCTCTCCGGCGGGGCTGACGGAGGCATCATGGCCGCGAAGTCGGACGGGCGGCGGAAGATGAAGAAGGGCGGCGAGGTGGCGTTCACGCCGCTGCAGAACTCCGAGCACTCGGGCTCCGTGCAGGCGCTGGCCCCGGGGCTGCCCGCCGGCACCGGGCCGGGCGGCGGCAGCGACGACGACGAGGCGCCCGGGGGCGGGTGCTGCAGCGGTGGTGGCGGTGGGGACGGCTCGGGCGGCGGCTCCCGCTGCTGCTGCTGCGGCGGCGGCAGAGGAGGAGACGGCGGCGGGGGCGGTGGCGGGGGCTCCCGGGGCTCGGGCGGGGGCTCTTCCTCCCTGTGCCTGCGGCTGGGCAGGGAGCAGCGGCGCTACTCGGTGTGGGACTGCCTCTGGATCCTGGCCGCCCTGGCCGTGTACTTCGCGGACGTGGGCACCGACATCTGGCTGGCGGTCGACTACTACCTGCGGGGCCAGCGCTGGTGGTTCGGTCTCACCCTGTTCTTCGTGCTGCTGGGATCCCTCTCCGTGCAGGTCTTCAGCTTCCGCTGGTTCGCGCACGACTTCAGCAACGAGGACGGTGCGGCCGCCGCCGCCGGGCACTGCCCCACCGCCGAGAGCAAGCTGCTGGTCAGCAGCGGCTCGGCGGCCGCGGACATCGACGCCGCTCGCCCCTGCACGCCGCAGCGGCAGGCGTCCACCGCCAGCAAGAGCAACGCCACCAACAGCAGCAGCAACGGCAGCAGCAACGCCGGCGGCAGCGGAGCCCCCGGTCCCCGCGCCGGCGGCGGCAGGTCGGCGTCCTGCGCTTTCTGTATCTGGCTCCTGCAGACGCTGATCCACATCCTGCAGCTGGGGCAGGTCTGGAGGTGAGGCGCCGGGCGGGGCGGAGCGAGGGACGGGGCTGGCGACCCTCACCGCGGCGGAGGGAGCCCGGTCGCGGTGGGACTGCGGACAGCCGCCTATCCCCCTCGGGGTCCGTCCTCGGGGTCCGTCCTCGGGACGGCGCACCCCGGCCTCGGGGGGCGGCCGGGTTCCCGCGGTGCCGCGAGTGACGGCGGGCGCCGGGTGTCCCGCCCTATCGCGGGGAGCCCCGCCGGGTCCCGGTGCCGCAGGGGCGGCCGCCGCCCCGGGATGGGCCCCGCTGGCGCGGGGGGCTGTAAACCCCCTGGGAAGCCTGTGTCAGGGGCTGCGTTCAAACAGGGACCGGGCTGGGAATGTCCCGGTATCGCGCGTCTCCCGGTCTCCTCACAAGCGGCCGGGACAGCGTTGCCACCCGGAGGGAACTTCCCTGCCAGCGGAGAGTTTCTTCCCAAAAACTGTTGGTGAACACCCCGTTGCTGTTTTGGTGTTTGTATGTACACGCGCGGCGTGCAATCTGGTCCTTGCTGTGCCAATACGTTTTCTGTAAATGTGATTAGTAAAGGGATGTCTTCTGAATCAAACTTTTGAGTAACTGCTCTTAAAAACATTCACAAGCGACCTGATGTGCATTACGGAAAGGATGCGCTGAAGCAGGTTGTGGAAGGCACTTACTGAAAAGGGAGATGACATCATAGTTTGCAAAAGTAATGTTTCCCTTTATTTCAAGCATATTTCCAGGAAAGATTTATGTGACAGCCAGATGTCCTGAAAATACATTTAGTGTTGCCAGAAAAGTGCAGAGTTCAAAATCCATAGTATATGAGAAGTTAGAATTTCCACATCGGCTTGTGGCAGATGGATGCTGTGCTGCAGAAGGTCATGCAGTGGGGCAGTGCACTAAAGCAACAGCTGAAGATACTTTTGGGGTTTCTTGTCTGATGGGTGGAAAGGAATTATCTCATGTTTCTGCTAGATAACAGACCAAAGATCTAGGGATACCCTAAGTATCTTCCAGATTCTTTGGCTTATTACAACAAATGCAGTTTTCTAAACTTGAAGCAGAAAAAAAATGAATCTTAAACTCATTTTCTAAAATCTAACTATATTTTATATGTTTGCTTATCAGCTCCACATTATGGGTGTGCTTGATACTGACTACGACACAACTTGAGAGGGAAGCAGAATTTTGAACAAAAAGCAATGCTTTCCTCTGGATCTTCTATGCTTGTATATTTCTGTGTGCTCTACCTCCATGGCTGAACATAAGAAATTTACAACTTTCTGAATGAAGTTGTTTTATGTAATACCTAGTCCTGATGCTGTAGACAGAAGAGTGGGTACAATGGCTCAAATTGTACATAGAAATTAATGTTCCTACTCATCCATATAGTAGATAAACAGCATGTATCATACTGAGTGACACAAAAGAGAATTTTGCAGAGTCTGTTGTCATGACTGTATTGGAAAACACGAAGAGCAGAGCTTTGGGAGGAGCAGGGTGCGATCCAGTACAGTACAGTACTTCTGTCCGATGAGGTAGCTGGGATTTAGAACTCTCCAGCTCCTTGCTTTTTTATGAAGCACAATCTCTTTTTAACGTAAGATTTGCAAGAGCACCTAGTCCTCTATATTTAAAGCTAGCTGCGCTGCTTTTGATCATATGTAGCTTTTCTTCATATTTTATGTGCAGTAGTGTAAGACTTACCAGAATATTAAATTGATGAGGAGTGTTAGAACATTATTTATGTTTCAGCCTTATGTTATGCTTTTAATTTTTTTCAGTGAAACAGAGTTGTAGGATTGCTTGTCATTAACTTAGTAGTATTTATTTGCAGTTTTCCACAAATGTACAAATTATATGGAGTCTTGCATATCAGCATATCAGCACTTCATAAGTGATTAAAGTGACTTCATTTTAATTTCCTAGGTATATTCCTAGAGGGAGAGTCTTTCGAGTCATCTAAAACTAATAATCAGCACCAAAAAGGAGAGGTCATATCAATCCCTGAGAAACTGTGCACATAATCATGGAGTCAGAGCTAACATGATCTCTGGAAAATAATTAGGATTTTCTGGAAGATGAAGCAGTGACACTTCGTAGTCCAAAACTGCTGCTCTGCAGTGTAACATCTGCACTGGCCAGACCAAACAGCTCCTGAGCCTTTAGGCTGGAGGATGGTCTGAAGTGTTTTCCTGTTGCACGTGTTTGAGACTAACTACTTATCTGACACAGCTAAACAGACCATGCTGTCTGTGTCACCACTGGGGACACCATCCCCACAGTTGTCAAAACTGGTGCTACCCTTTACTCTTTGTCTCTGTTTCTCTGTCTCTGTGTTTTCTCTCAGCTTTCAGTTTTTCCTTCTCTTTTTCTTTTGGCTCTGGTTAAAGCTCTTCTATACTTATATTTACATTTTCTGTTACTTATTGTATTGTAACAAGCAAAAATTGCAGTAACGTTTCTGTCATTTCTCTGTCAACCAGGAGCCCTAGGTAAAACTGAGGTTTTGGTGTTTGGTAGTTTTGCATATGGGCAAGGATTCAAGAAAGGAGATTTGCTTGTGTCTTGTTCTCAGTGTACTGAGATTGGTGCTCATTCTGCTTTCCTTTGGCATTTATTGTCCTGTCTCCTCTTGAAGTGTTGAATTGATTCCTGAGGTCTTCAGTTTCCTTTTGTCAATTGCCAAAGGTTTTGGGGAGAATTGTTATCAATTTTTTTATTTAAGGAAGCCATCCTGAGCAACTGGGGGTACAACTGGCAATCCTAGTGTTCTTGCATTAAAAAAAAATAAAGTTGAGAAATGTGGTTTTAGTGATTAGTTCTGTCAGGATGATTTTTAACAAATACAAAGCTTTTTCTTGCCCTACATTTGAGATTAATTTCTGTTTACAAATATATTGAAAGCCAGATCATTGAAAATGATTATGTGTTAATTTTAACTAAAAAGTGCTAATGGGAAATAAATGAGATTTTTAATGTGGCATGGAACTGTGCTGGAAATAGGCAATCTAAAATTACTAAAATGATTTTTTCCTAGAGTATAAAGAAGAGGAGCTGCAGGAGCAGCTAAGCTGCCAATCAGTTCTGAATGAAAACGTATCTATTTTATTTTGAAATTGGTGTAACTGTTTGGGTTTTTTTTCCTCACAAATTTTAGAAGACTGAATTGTTCCATTTTGAAGAATAAGCATATAAATATGTTTTTTTTTAGGGGGTTCACAGACTTCTGATGACACTGTCCCTCAGTTAAAATCCCAGTGAGGTCTCTAAGGAGTTGCTGAGTGCAACTGAGTGCAAACACTAGGCCTTTGCTGGCAGCTTATTAAAATATGATCACTGATGAGATTGTGCCTTCAGAGATGGATACTGATACGTTTCCTTATCCATACTGCCAGTGTGTTCTGCTTTTTACCAGTATGTGGGCATGGAAGCCACACTATGGAGCCCTGTTCTCCCAAGTGGGTGTTGCAAGAGACACGGCTTTTTGTTATCAGGCTGTGGGGTGTATGAGGAGGATGTAATGGCACAGGGTCTTTGTATTCCATTGAAAGGGAAAAATGGCAAGTGGATGCTTTAATTTATAGTCTCTATGAGCTATGTAGAGGTACATGGGCCAGTAGGATTCAGATAAACTATTGCCTTTTGAGCCTGGCATGAAAGTATGTAACCACTGCCCTTGAGTATCCCTTTGATTCACTAAGCTTCCCAGACTTAGCCCTGGCTTTCAGATTTCTCAGTGGGTAGCAGGACTTGGTGACTG
This sequence comes from Caprimulgus europaeus, assembly GCA_907165065.1. Next base: position 41,786,214 of record OU015525.1, on the reverse strand, counting down.
CATGTAGGAGGTAGTAGCATTCACTTGACATCTGTGGAGCTGCTTCATTTCTTTGAAAACTTTTTATCTGGATGAGATTCCTTTGGGCTGACAGGACCAGAGAGCCATGTTCCTGAAGTTGGGTAAGGGGGTCCTGAGAGCCAGCCCTGCAGGGAGCATCACAGAATCACAGAATCACGGAATGCTAGGGATTGGAAGGGACCTCAAAAGATCATCTAGTCCAATCCCCCTGCCAGAGCAGGAACACCTACATGAGATCACACAGGAAGGCGTCCAGGCGGGTCTTGAAAGTCTCCAGAGAAGGAGACTCCACAACCTCCCTGGGCAGCCTGTTCCAGTGCTCTGTTACCCTCACAGTAAAGAAGTTTCTTCTCAAGTTTAAGTGGAATCTCCTGTGTTCCAGCTTACACCCATTACCCCTTGTCCTATCATTGGTCACCACTGAGAAGAGCCTGGCTCCATCCTCCTGACATTCGCCATTTACATATTTATAAACATTAATAAGGTCACCCCTTAATCTTCTCCAAGCTAAAGAGACCCAGCTCCCTCAGCCTTTCCTCATAAGGGAGATGCTCCACTCCCTTAATCATCTTGGTGGCTCTGTGCTGGACTCTCTCAAGCAGCTCCCTGTCCTTCTTGAACTGTGGGGCCCAGAACTGGACACAATATTCCAGATGTGGCCTCACCAGGGCAGAGTAGAGGGGGAGGAGAACCTCTCTCGACCTACTAACCACACCCCTTCTAATGCACCCCAGGATGCCATTGGCCTTCCTGGCCACAAGGGCACAGTGCTGGCTCATGGTCATCCTGCTGTCCACCAGGACTCCCAGATCCCTTTCCCCTTCACTGCTCTCTAGGAGATCATTTCCTAACCTATACTGGAACCTGGGGATGTTCCTGCCCAGGTGCAACACCCTACACTTGCCCTTATTGTATTTCATCAAGTTTTTCCCTGCCTAGCTCTCCAGCCTGTCCAGGTCTCTCTGGATGGCAGCACAGCCTGCTGGTGTGTCAGCCACTCCTCCCAGCTTTGTGTCATCAGCAAACTTGCTGACAGTGCATTCAATTCCCTCATCCAGGTCACTGATGAATGTATTGAATAATACTGGTCCTAGTACTGACCCTTGAGGGACTCCACTAGACACAGGTCTCCAACTAGACTGCCCCACTGACCACCACTCTCTGGCTTCTTCCCACCAGCCAGTTAACAGTCCATCTCACTACCTGATCATCCAATCCACACTTCCTCAATTTATCAGCGAGGATGCTGTGGGGGATCGTGTCAAATGCTTTACTGAAATCAAGATAGACCACATCCACTGCTTTGCCATCATCTATCCACCTGGTTGTGTCTTCATAAAAGTCTAGTAGGTTGGTCAAGCATGACTACCCCTTTGTGAAGCCATGTTGACTGCCCCTAATGACCCTCTTATCCTTGATATGCCTTGAGATGGCACCAAGGATAAGTCATTCCAGCGTGCGCTGTGGGAAACTGTGTGGGCAAGAGGAGGAGACTGCAGGACTTAATAGTTCCCATTTTGTGATGTCTGGAAAGTGAGGAGTAGCTCCTTGGACAACTGTTGTGCCTCATAGGGGAATGGTGTGACTAGGCTGTCTTGGTGCTCAGAGTGTGTGGAAGTTCCCAAGGTGGCTGTCATTTTGTCTGAAAGGCTGCAGTCAAAGTGCATGAAAGGGAACTGTCAAGTTTCTGTAGCCAATGAGGCCAGAAGAAGGATGAATCATTGGAAAGAAAAGGACTGGAAATTACCCTTTAAAATTATTTCTGGGTAGCTGATAGTGAGCTGATTAAGTAAACCCCTCTCATCAGAGTGAGGGATTTTGGCTGAGATTTGCTAGCTGTGCTGAAACTCACCTAGAGAAGGAGGAGGAGATGCCAGGTTGATCGCTGGCCCTTCCAGGTTTCACTTGTGTGGGGCAAGTGTCTGTTCCAAAGTGGGTCTGGTTCCCTGAGAAGTGATGCTATGGTTTAGCACTATCTGTTTATGCGTAATACTAATAAATCATTATCTTTCTTCTCCTTCCTGGTTCTTATTTGTTTAAAAAAAAAGTTGGAGGGGTATTGTAGAGGTGGTGCTGGATTCTGGAAGCAGTGTGAGTTGCAGTCTCTGTGGTGCCCTGTGGAAGCATTTTTCACAGGACTGGATCATCCACCAAAGAAATTTCATTGCCTGCTTTCATAGCTTCATTTCTGCAATCAGTTGATGCTCTTGCAATTTCAAAAAAAAAAAAAAAGAGAGAAATGCATGCTGTCTGCACTGTGTATGAGAAGTCTTCACGACTTCCTTGGGTGCTCACTATTAAGCATGGCTGGGCCCCTAAGCTGGAACTGTGAGCAAGGTAGTTGAAATTAAGAAAAAGATCACCAGTCTTTAAACCAGCTCAATGCCATCCTTAAATAGCTTCATTTGCTTTCGCAATTTTATTCTGCACGGTAGTTTTAACACTTTTGTTCAGTGGTAGTGTAGGAGTTGAGTGTAGTTAGATGGTCAATAATTCCAGCTGCCATTGGACTTCACACTGAGATGTGATAATATCTCAATCTGATACCAGTTTTTCTCACTGTTTTGAAATCTGTCAGATAATTTGTCACATTGAGTCCAAATTTATGAGTCACAGCCGTTTCCTAGACAAGATTATTGCATATCCTCCCCATCTGTCTCAGCGTAGCAAAATGCTACCACTCAGCAATACCATATTTGTTTTATTGAGTTACTGCAGTGCTTCAGTTAAAGTCCTACTGGCTAACTATTTTGCTTGCTGTGTCTTTAGGACTCGGGAAAGGTTTTAGATTGCCAGAAATAGGAATTAAAGTTTTAACTTTTTTTTCCCCTCAGAAAGCAGGATTAGAAGGGGCAGCCTGTTCTGTAGGTGGCTTAACTGCATTTAAACTTTTTTTAATACCTTCAGCAGAATAAGTATTCAATTTTTTTTTCTTCTTTTTTTCTGAACACAGTGATATGCAGATGAAGGCTGTGCCTTTCATGATTTTTTTTGAAACACAAAAGTGAATCTTTACTATGTTCTTAAAAATCTCTTACAAGTCGGCATACAAATCAGATTTGGTATTCAGTTTATTCTAATAACCTAAGTGACATGTTAAAGATGCTGATGTACTTTAGAAGAAAGATACTGTACTTTAATAATTAATAAGGGTTCTATCTGTAGAGAATAGTTATCAGTTATGTAAGTTTTCAGATTTTCAAAGTACTGCTTAAGCACTAAAATTTTTGATTGCTCCATTGGCTTAATAGGAGAGCTAATATTTTATACACAGAATGCTTTCTAGAAACATATATGGGAAGAATTTATATTTGGCTTTTTCCAAAACAGTGGAAAATCTGTAAGAATTTAAAAATTTGTGTTTCAGAGAATTTAGTGTCACCTTGTATAGCTGTTGTTCCCAAGTTCTCTGACGCCATGCTGGAATGACTATACGTACATACCATGAATTCAAAGAAATGTTTCACGCTATGTTCTTTTTTTTTTTTTTTTTTTTTTTTAAGATGTTTTCATCTTGCAGAATGTTCTTGCAACCAGATGAGTTTTTCTGGCTAAAATCTCTGTGTTACTTGCATCGGGGAAAGTATTTAGTGCTGAAAGGTCAGTTTGCGTGTCCAGATCTCCTGTGGGAAAACAAGAAGTGTAACATCATTGCATGATCTATAACTTCAGTTATCCTGCTCCGTATTTTCAGGTTACTTATATCAGAGTTTACTTTGTCTGGAAGAGTACGCTCCCTGTCAGCTGTCTTCATCCTTAATATTTGTTCATAAGGACTGACTTGGCTACACAGATACAAAAGTTCTAGTAAAATTAAAATGAAATCAATTCCTGTGTCACTTACAGCAGTATTAGCTCATCCTGCCACCTCTCTGTTCCAATTAAGTAGTTTTTAATATACAGCAGAGTAATCGCAACAGTGACTTACAGTTTCAGTAAACAGATTGTTTGGGAGCATTTATCAGGCACAGACAAAATCAATAACTCTTTTGCTTGCATATCAAGGTACAGTAGAAATTTGTGGTTGCTAAAGTACGTTTACAAAATGGTGCCATTTTTGTCCATTTTAGCACAGCTGTCAGTTGTGTGCATTGTGTCAAGTAGACATATAAAAGTGGAAGTGGCAAACAGGCTATAAAAAGAATTGGTTTGATTTGTTTGATTTTTTAAAATGAAAGGAGGCTGATGTAAAAGAGAACATGAGGGAGAATTGAGGGAACATATAAAAGGAAGCAGGTTATGAAAAGGCACAGGAATACCAGTTAATCTTTCTATGCTGTGTACCTAAAACTCCAGTTTATTTCCTTTCAGTCACTGACAAAAGAGAGATTATTTGAATAATTTTCTAAGTGACTACTTGAGGGACCAGAAAAGGAAGCAGGAAAAAAGAAGAGTTGTGTGTCTGGGCAAACTCACAGTGAAAATGTTAGACGTACAGAGAAAATGTTAAGTAAATTCTGATTGCAGCAAGTAGTCATCTGAACATTGATAAATACAAATGTGTGGTGTTCACTTGACATCTGTTTATAAGAAGGGGAGTACTCTTAAGTACCTTTACATAAATTTTAGAATTTAAAAATAATACATTTCAGATATACATTTTTCCAAGAGATTTTAGCTGTTTTTCCTGAGAACCATAACCTGAATTATCATCTCCCTGTGGTCTCTGATTGCTGAAGTGGTTTCTTATCACTCTCCCTCTCATTCTCTTTCCCTCCCTGAATGTCTGAAATGGGTAATAACATATTCCTTTCCCCCAAGATAAAATAATTGCTATACTATGTTGTTATTATTTCCATTACTTTTCCTTTGACAACATGCTTGTGCTGTTCAGTATATTCATGGTGGCAAGCCATATACATCTTTTTGATTTGCAGGGATAATCAGTGGGGGTAGTTAAGGCTATCAGTTACAAATTATTTAATACCACAAGTTGGAGCAAAAAGGGTGAGACTGTTTTGTGGGGTGTTTTCAAAGGAAGTTTGGCAGCCAGTGATGCGACAAAAAAAGTAACTTCTTGTTCTTCTAAAATTGGAACGTGTGACTTAAGCAAGACTATTATACCAAAGATCAGTACCAGCTGCTTCAGAAACAGATGTAGATGTTTTGGCATGAATAAAAAGTGAATTAACCTACACACAGAAGAACAGTTTTCCTTATCTCTATTCAGCTGCTATTTATCAGATTGACTTCTGCCCTTACGAATGAAGGTTAGCGGTGCCACAGTTTTCAGTGTTACTCACTTTAATGGGATGTTTTCATGTAAACATCTAATCTGTTCTAGGATCCTGCCAACTTCTTTGCGTAGTGTTTTTCCTTGTGTGGTGCCTGGGATCAATAGATTAGTTCCATCAGGTCCAAGGAAAGTGCCTTGTAATATCAACCACTAGACTTCAGTTCTCTATACAGGGTCTATACATGCGTAGAAAACAACAAAAAGCCACTATGTTGATACATGGTTTAGTAGAGGCTAGTGTGGAATGACAAGCTTTAATATTATATATATGTAGTCTTTTGTATCTTAAAGAGGGGTATGGATGGAGTTGTGTCTCTTATTTTTCTTCAACCCTAATCTTTATATGCTCACTTTAAATGGAAGTCTTTCTGTAAGCCGGATCTAAAATAGGACTTAGCTCCGCAAAACAGAATTTAGATGTTCTTCAGGCACATAGACCTGAAAAAATGATCCAGAAAATTTGGCTCAATAGCCTTGTTGGGAAGTTTCTTAAGGGACTTAACAAACCATGATGTTCAACTTGGAAATGTCCCAGGGGCTTGTATTTCTGCATTTTACCTGTGTGTAGAACTTCCCCAGCACACACACAGCCTGAGTTCCTATTTCTCATTTGAGCCCATTACAAAGCAGAAGCTGGGCTGGAGTAGCCCTAAAGTTCCTTAGTGGATCCCATTGGCAAGCATTGTTTAAACCTGCTTTATGAGATGCCTGACAAGTATTACTGAATCTGCCTTGTTTTACAGTGCTGGAGAAATGCCCCTTGTGATTAGAGTATTCTCTTTAATCTATTTTCTCTAGTTTTAGGAGATCTAAGCCCACTGCCTTTTCCAGCTGTGGGGGCTCAGATCCTGTCTCTCAGAGTGCTCTCTGCACTGAGTCTTTGGAGAGACTGTATGGGGACATTTACTGTCTTTCCTGTTGGCACTGTGTCATCATGCTGACTGAAATGTCATGTTCGTGAGGCCAAAGAGGAAGACCTAATGCCTAGGGCTCTCAAATGAGACCAAATATAGATTTCCCTGTCTTTTTTACTGCTTAATTAAATTTCGTTGCCCACCTTCTAACCTTCTCTCTCTTGTCCTAAAAGTACATCACCAGTATTTCTCTTCACACTCACCCTTCATGTATAGTATAACCACAAACAAGACCATAATACATATCTATGTGGAAGTGCCTGCTTAGCATATGAAGGTGGCTCTAGACAATCTGAATTGGCTAAAGGTTTGGTTTATTAATTTTTTCATCAACATTTCTCTGTCATATGTGGGCAACCTTGGAAAAAGAGAAAGAGGAAGGGTGTTTTTTGATTTGTCACTCAGTAGCTGTTTTACCCTTTTCCTCTGCTGCCTCTTGCAAAAGTGAATGAGAAAGAAATTTTTAAAAAGCCTGAGTTTCTGGTTCTTGCTCCGAGTAGATTTCCTGATAACACTTCTATCGTTGATTTTGATCAGTGTAAGCATCACAATTTTGTGGTTGAAATAAAATCCTGGGAATTCTTTATCTTGTCTCAACTTCTTGTCTCTCAGCTCACCTGAAGCACTAAAGCAAGTGGAGCCCAAGTATTCGGTATGCATAATTTTGATTACCTTGTTTTACCTGCCTTTTTTCAGAAATGAAGAGTTACTTCTCCCTTTTACTTTCAGGGGAGTGGGGCTTGTTACTGTTTTAGGTTTTTTTCTTAAAAGGAGAAGGAGATTTAAAGTGGCTCAGCTTGGACAGTCAAAAGCAGTGTGTACTTCTAAAAATGTTATCCTGTAGTTATTTAGTACATATTTGCAGTCTAGCTGCTATATGGATATGATGAAGCTTAATTGTTGTAAAATACTTTGAGATACTCAGATGGAAAATTATCTAGGTGGAAACAACTCAAAACAAATTATAATTTCAATGTGCTTGTCAAAACATGTTTTAAGTCAAACAAGTTAAAAACATGAACATCTCTCCATAATGGACATGACTGGGACATGAAAACAATTTTTTTTGTATTTTTTAAGGATTTATCTTCTCAAGGCTTTATGCTTATTATGCCCATAATACGCTACATGGCTTAAAAAGTTCTGTCCTTAACCCTGTTTCTTTCACCTACTCACTTTTGCTACTTTAAGTTGGCTCATCACCCCCCATCTTGTGCTGTTTTCCTTATCTATTAGTTTGCTTTGTAAACTGGATCCAAGATGCTACGGAAAAAAAATGACCTGGGTAACAAGGGTTAGGAATTTTTTTACACGTAGTGGAAGTGCTAGAATCAGCTTCAACTCAAGAGCACTTTGGAAAACACTGGGTATCAAACACAGTGACATGTATGGGTGACAGCAGACAGATGAGCTGAGTGTAGAACATCCAGTGGTAATGGTGGAAACTACGTTCAACACAGAATTAGTGGAAAAAGCATAAATGTAAACAAAGTTTATAGTATATTAAACAAAGATGTTCTGTAAGTAAAGATTGGGCAATTAAAGAAGATTTACCCAAGTGAAGCCAAATGCAGTGCAGAGGATAATTAATGTGGCTGAGACAGCTCAATCTTCTTGATGGCTTTGAACTTTTACAATAGTGCATTAATGCATGTGTCGGAAGGAGGGATTGCATTTATAGTCAACAACCATTTGTTAGGAATTTTTACCACACAGGTTAATTAAGAACTTATGATAACAGAGTATGAAAATTACCTTACTGAACTAAGGGCTGTGTTTGGTCCTTAAGCTTGCCTTCATTATTTTTCCTGTACCTAAAAATGTTTTTCTATCACCTGTCTTCATTCTGTTAATGTCACTTTTGTGACACAGCCACTCCATTAATGATCCAATTGACTTAGAGAATTAATTAACGGTGGGTGTGTTGCCTGCATGGCTGGATTAAATCAAGAGGGCTGCTGAGAAAAATAGCAGGAGGTTCAAAACAAGCCACACCACCATCTGTCCTGAAGTTTGTCACTGAAAAGGATGGCTCAGCCCATTGTAGAGCCTACTGCTGGGTTTGGATTAGCACAAAAGCCCAGGAGCTGAGAAGGCTGTAGTTGAAATGGACCTATTCCCTTTACAGGTTGGACCCATTACTCAGATGCTGTCAGGCAGACTGAGAACTTGGGAATTTGGGCTTGTTTTGTGACTTTGTGGGAGTTTTACATTCATCAGTGTAAAAGCATAGTCTCTCCAGAGAGACAACGGTGATCTCACGATCAACCTGTGATTTGGGCCATGTGAAGAACAATGTGTCCTTCACGTGGGACTTGCCTCAGCCCACAGCAGGTCTTTCATCTTTATGTCTTCTTTGCTTTTCCAGTGAAATGTATTAACAGTTTCCAGCCCCACCTGTGTTGGTAATGTAGTAAGCTGTTTGGGAGAAGGATTTTTCTGTTCTTTTGAAAGCTTCCTAGCACAGCAGGAGGTTGATATTATGTGAAGATTTTGGGATACTTCAAGTAACGAGGAGTTGCTACTACTTGGTGTTTAAGACTGTGTTCAAAATAGAGTGGTGTTTCTGAGGAGGTGGCTTTCCTAACTCACCTCAAAGGCAATTGCAAACCTGGTCTCAGTCTTTCTCCTTGAGTCTAGCTATTCCTACACTACCCATCTTTTTTTGTGGATTCTCACAAGGGAGTCAACCCCTTCTGTTATAAGAGCCAGAGCTTTTCAACAGGGCTAACATCTTTTGATAGGACAGGTACCAAACTGCTGCAGAATTCCTATTAATAAGTTTTTATCTATGTTATTTGTGGTGTTTTACAGATGAGAGATTTCTGTAACAAAGAATGGAATTATACATCCACACCTTTCTGTTTGTTAAATGGCAGGTACTCTGATTGGCTTTCCTTAAGTGCAGAAAGTATTGGATGGGAAGAACATTTTGAAAAATGTTGACTGTCAGCTGAATTAAGTGTATTTCAGTAATGACATAAAAATGTTCCTAATGGATACTTTAAGTGAGAAATAGAAGTGTATTACTAGAAAAAGTATAGTATTTAATTTTTTTTTAAATATAATGCTGTGTCTTAAAGGACTTTAAATTTCCATAAAATGATTCATTGAGCTTTGAAACAATTGGGGTTTAAATTATCAACTTGTACTAACACAGGATGTTTTCAGTACTTCAGCAAAACCTATATCTCTAATTTTTAATTTTATACCAGCACCTAAGGAGGAAAGATGGCCAGTAGCTTTATCTGGCAGCTGGCACTATTATAAGAGTCTAACTTAAAAGGACACTGTTCATAACCATCATCATAAAAACCTTACAAACACTCCTTTGAAGTTCACTTATGAATTCAGTTTGACTGTGTTAATGACTTGTACTGATTTTTTGAGCTTGAGCTTTATTAGTGCAAATACTTATGGAAGGTGTATTTTAAGCCTGAGTGCCAGAATATTAATCAAAACCTTAATTACATATTCAGTAGTAATAGTCACAATTCATATGGGTCTTTCTTAATTTCATTACTCATCCAATCAAGGATCAGAAGCGATGACATATGATTTAAATAGCAAATTGTTTTGGATATTTCTAATTAGTGTACACAAAGGAATGGTTATTAAAGAAATTAACTTCAGCACCTTGAAAACTGAGGAATAACCTTGAAATAAGAATAAACTCAACATTCAAATCTGTTAACAGGAAGATGTGATCCATGCCTGGTGTGTTTAAACTATTTGCAAATAAACAATAGAAGTATGTCTTCTAATGGCATGCCATAAATCATTCTTTGGAGAATTCTTCCTGAATAACAACCTTAATAGTTGTGGGGAAGGAGAAAGGAAGACAGAAGGATTATTTACATTCATTTCAAGTAATTGTTTTGGGTTCAAATATTGCAGCTGTCACTCAAGAGTGCACTTTATTTTGAGAATACCCCTTTGACCAAGTAAATTCTAATTTGGTCATAATGCAGAATGTGTCACACTGGATTTATCTTATTAAGCAGGATTCTGCTGCTGCTTCATCTGTGTTTTTACTTCCTCATCCTCAGAAACCTGTGAATACTCCTTTTGAGGGGGCAAGGGTTTGAAAAATGTGTCTGAGAACTTGAAGTATCAGTGGAAGAATTGGGTTCTCCTCCCTGTTCTTACTGCCACTCCATGCTCAGTTAAGTGTCCTGCATCCTCACAACAACCCAAAGCTCTTTGATTCTGTGACGTACCACTCTTGATACCAGAGGAAAGCTGCTCTGCGGCTCCCTGGAAGCTCCATTTCTATGAGCAGTATTGGATTCTAGAGGCAAGGAAGCACAAAGCTGTGGGAATAGTCAAGGACTCCTGTTGATTGCCATCACTGAATGTGTATGTAGCTGTGATTTGTTGCAAGCAATTTCCTGACACAGGCTGCCCCATGTCTTATTATTTTTTTAGGTGAACATCATTTTAGCATATAGACTTCAAAAAGAGAAGAAATGCGTTAAGGAGTCAGATAAAATCTTGGAGCCGTCAGTCATGGAAGTATCTTTTTTAATTTCCTTTTTCTCTTGGCAACTATTTTTATCATATTCAAGCATTAGCTCTGAGAGAGAAATAATGTTCACTTCAAAAGCCACTTCCTCCTCAATAAATAATTCAGAGCTATAGATTGTTCATGAGGAAATATCAACACACTAGTAGTAATTTAATACACCAAGCAATCACACTCACTTTAGCCTACATATGATTTAAATAGAGTATGACAGTTTAGGGTCTCCATTTGCCCCATGGCATGTTGGGATGAAACTTGGCAAGTGATTGGAGTGTTCTTGCATCTTCTGAAGAAGTGAATGAAAGTTGCATAATTCAGAGAGGATTTCTTAATTACATGCTAAATCAGAGGTTGCCTGCTTGTGTTCTGAATCCAAATTCTTGCCCAGGACCAGCTTTAGAGCATGTGAATATTACCTCTGTCCTTTGTTAACTAGCATATCACAATTGTGTCTCTTTTTTTAACTTGCTGAACTATTATTTTGAAGCACAGTTTCAGTATATTAGTTACCTTTGCTTTATCCTGTGGGTGAGAGGCTGTGCCTACGTTTTCTGAGCTATCTGACCCATGGGATCCATCTGCTGAGGACAACCTGCTTTCTACAAGTTTTACCTCCTTTGCTTTTTAAAACAGTCTCTTCAAAGGGAATTAATAATTTCCATTCCAGAATACTGAAAGAACTGGTGAATTACATCCGTATTTTAAATCTTTTAAGATAGAGGTAGTACCGTAGAACTGGAGAACAGCTGCATATTTAGGAAGCTGAGAAATAAAATTATTTAGCAACTATAGATCTATGAGTAAGTAAAGCTTTAAGTGTCCTTTAAAAACTTTTCTGAAGACATAGAGTTAGAGGGGAGAATGGAATAAAGTGCAACAGGTTTTACTAAAGAGTGGTACTGCCAGACTGACCCGGGAACTTTCTGAGTACTGTACTGAATTGTAGGGGTGAAGGCAGTGTGGTGAATGTACTCTGGTCTGGCAGGGAAGAACTTCTGATGCATGCTGCAAGTTTTCAGCAGAGCTGGACAAGAAGAGGATTAGCAAGGGGCTGTAGAGCAGGAAAGGAACTAACTTGCTAGCAGGGGGGTTTAAATACAACCCATGCAGCTGGATTATGAGAGGGACACTGTGTGGCCGCAGCAATGGCTTTACTGAGTGACCCAAAACTTGTGGCGCACTGAGAGCTTACATTCCTCTCAGCCTCTTCCTTCTTGTCCTTCCATCTAGGAGATGGAAGTGTCACTGCAGTGACATTTTGCTAGAATTTCCAATGTATAGCTCCTTTTGTTTTCAAAATTCTGAATTTTTTATCAGATAGAAGTTTGCATTTCACAGCCTGGTCTGAGCACATTGGGATTTTGTTTATTCTCCAGGCATGATCTGAAGAGATAAAAAAAAAAAAATGCTGGTAGAAATACAGTCAAAACAAATTGAGGCTTTCTACATTTTGATTTTGCTCTATAGAGATGTATTGTCACATGCTATGAAATCAGAGGGTTTAAAAACTTCAGAGTCAGTGATTTAAGCTTCCGCTAAATATCTTCTCAAATAGGATTCAAGCTTGTGTATCTGTGGCATACCCTGAGACCACAGTTAAATTAGAGCTGTCCGTATGTTGCGGCATGCCAGAAAATTGTGCTTAAACTTTGCTCTGGTAATATATATATGTGGGACAAAAATTTTTCAAAAAAGTACAATCCTCAGTTTAGATAACATAATGTCGGTGAGAGTTTCCTGGCTGTTCAGCAGCCGCGAGCGTGCAGGGGTCTAGTTCGGTGTCTGCAAAGTGAAAGGGAAGCACCTGCTAGAGCTGAAGATTGTGGCTCACTTTATACTGTTTAGATCCAAAGTGTGGAGATAAACTACTCCAAACAAAAGCTAGCCTGAGTATTTTACCTGACTATATGCTTTGTATTTTGTAAAACTACCTGCTTGGAGTTTTTAGGATAACAGTAAAAGGACTTTTGTCAGTTCCGGCAAATTGAGGTGGTGGTGGGCGGCTTTGTGTGTGTGCTAGTTTGTAGTATCCTTAAGCCAAAATGTAAAAATAACATCATGTTACTGTGGAAATGGCTTTATTTTAATTTTTATATTTTGAAACATTTTAACCTGCTGCCACAGAGTGAGCACAGCAGCCAGAGAATGAGACTAACTGAGAAACAGAACAGTGTTGCTTCACTGAGCCAGATTATATGTTCCTTATCCAAAATTGTAACAACACAGGTATATGCCCAGTAGTGTTGAAGAGCTCTCTTTAGGCTGTTTTCAGTAGTGTTCGTTGGTTGGTTCACAGTAGAGTTTTTTTCACCTCAGGCATGGAGGTGTCCCTTTTTCCTGGTTTTATGTAAATCTAGGTGCTTCAGAAATTGAGTTAGGCTGAAGAAAAAATGTTTGGTGTTTTGGACTGAGTCTGGAATGTGTTCCCTCTCATGCAGAGTACCACAGTCCTAACTGGTTAAGTAGTACTTTGTTAAACCAGTTTAAAGTACAAGGGGTAACTGGGCACTTTACCTTGTGTGCCGGTTCGCAGATAGAGACAGCTGTGCCATAGGATCCACATGAAGTCCCCACAGGCTTAATGATGTGTCTGACTCCTTTAATCAGCCTACTCACTGCAGTTCAGCAACTCACAAAGTAGTATCTTACTCATCCTGGGGGGGAAAAAAAATAATTAAAAAAAAAAAATCAGGCCATTAGGTTGTATTGTAAGATTGCTAATAATAGTTGCAAAAGGGATTACTCAATTACTGTGAGCAGCAGCACTGGTTTTGGTTTGTTTTGGGTTTTTTTTCCAAAGAGTTGGGATTTTTGTTTGGTGAGTAGTGCTTCAGCAGCCCTCATAGTGAGGAAAGGTATACAGAGCTCTGGTCCTGCAGACAGCACACCACCTGTGTTAAGCACCTATACAAGCAGCTGAAGAACCAGTGCCAGAGCTTACTAAGCTCAAACAAATGGAGTCACACAGTGAGCCAGAGAAATAAATTATAAAATAAATAAAATATTAAGTGTGCATAATATGGAAAAATAATCTTGGGTTTACATTGCTTCTTTCTTTTTTTTTTTTTTTTAAATTCCTTTTTAAAAGAGTAACTACCATTCATTCAGTTTCAACAAAATATTGTTAGGCCAAAAAAAAAGATTGTTCAGTTTCAGCTTCAGATTTGGACTCATGAGTAGACACATGAGGCACCTTGGATGGCAGATTAGTTTACACTGCTAAAGCATCCAGAGTTCTATATTCTGCTGATATTCGGTATTTGCATACTTCTTGATCTTAAAACTAAAAAATTTTTAGAAGTCAGCAAAGAATATTCTGCTTGTGCTTTATGCTAGTGAAAGTTTTACTGAAAAACAGGGCACATTTCAGTAGTGAGATTAGCTAGACTGTGAAATATTACCCCTCAGGGAAGTTGTAGGAGACCAGTTGCATGGATCATTTAAATGCAATTAGAAAAAGCAGCAGAGGATGGAGACAGGCAATTTTCCCCTCCTGCCTTTGCTTCTTCCCCAAATAAATTTAGAAAATGTCATTTGGGGAAATAATAACAGATTCAGCTTGCATTTAGCAAGTAGTTTTGGCTGAAAAGGGGCAAATTTGAAGATAGTTTATTCCAGTAATTTTATGAAAATGCCTGCATGTTTGGGAGACAAGTTTCATGCTAAAAATGTGATTTGTCATGTGATTCGAAATTTGGTGCTTTCATTTATGAATTGGCTCATACTTGTTCCAGGTTGATACAAAAATATGCAATTATGTATTTTTTTTCCTGCTTCTGTCTTTCTCCAAGATCAGATTGTAATTGAGCTAAACTTTTTTTTCTTCTCATTGAACAAAAGAATCTATTATTTACATAATTCTAGAAAATATACTGCGAAGTCAATTGCAGGCTGACAGAAGGACAGACTTCATGTCTTTTCCTGTGAGATCTCTTTCTTTCAGAGTCTGTGATTTACAGGTTGAGTTGGCTGCCTCAGTTTGTGATGCCTTTAGTAGCTTTAGTAGAGTTTTCTGAAAATCTGGTGATATGTGTCAATGACTTCAGTTTCAGTATGAGTTACACATTCTCAGCTCCTCTCAAAATTAGGGTGTAAGTAGCTCAAATTTGGTGCTTAAAGCAGAAGCAGTTCCAAATAGAAGTAGGGAAAAGATGAAAAGGATCTTCAGTGATTCATAAATCTTAGAATGCTTTTCTGAACAAGGGTGAATGTTACCCTCTGAACCCTTGAAAGTTGCCTCCTGTGTAACTTTCACTGTATACATGTCAGGTTCTCTGACAGATGGGGAAAAGTGGAAACCAGTGAGGCTTCATAAAAATAAGAGTTTTGGGGCTACTGAGGTAACATTGGCAATATTTAGCAATCTATAGTAAAGCAACAGATTTAGAATTCAGTATAAGTGACTTCATTAATCATGTTTCTTTCTTAAATGATGATCAAAACCCAATTATGTGCTTAGAAATGAAAGTTGTCTACAAAAGCTTGGTTTTGCGTAGTTACTTCAGAAAAATGATGTTTTTCCCCCTCTGCTGTCTGTCATGAATTAGGGAAGCAGAGATGGATGTGTAGAATTAGGTTGCACATCTGAATATTTAATCATAAATGATTAAGATGAAGATTTCTAACACAGATTTTGTCATTCTGGCTGATATAGCAAGGTTAATAGAGCTATATTCTCCTCAGTTACAGATTGTCTGGGAAAGCAGGAAAGACAATAGTTTCTAGAGACATTAGAGGGCAACAAGATCTCCAAGAATGTTCTGTCAGTTCTTTAGTTTTAGAAAAACTTGTACTTATAGTCTGATGTGACATTAAAAGTTCCATGAGAGAAAAATTTAACAGAAAAAAAAAAACCAAAATTGAAAGGAAAGTTATTTTCCAATAAAACATACAGCAATGGATTCTGATAGAAAAACAAAAGCAGATCTACTTTATCTGAAAAATCTAAGATGGCTTTTAATGGAATAAACAGCTAATGTGATATGGTATGAACAAGGTCAGAAATTGTCCTGTACTGTCTAGTTGTACCTTTTTGGATTAGAGACTACTGAGGTTCATGTTACACCCACTCTGTAGATACAAGACCATTGATATCACCAGGACCACATGAGCTGGTTAAAGTTACATGTGTTAGCTATTCAAATGGCTAGAAAATTATTAGGAGGGACTGTAGTACTACAATTATTAGTAGATTATTTGTACAATATATTATCTCATAATCTCCCAAAGAGGAAAGAATGATTGATTAGTTACAATGCTGCTCTGAAGGACCTGAACTATAATTAGATAATTCTTGATTTGCTGGAGGAAGAACTGAGATACTGGAAAACATGCCAAAAACAAAACAAAAAAAGAAAATAGGAAAGCATGTATCATGGAATTTGAGCATCTACACCCAAAATTCAATCTGAAATTTAATTCAGACACTACTTCAGTCTCTAAATGTTCAAACTCTATGGGCATCATATTTTAGACTATGCATTTATGTAGGTGAAAAAAGGACTGCTTCTGATGTGTAGAAACATCCCAGCATTAATATAGCTGGTCAAGTTGTTTGTGTCAAACCTAGCTCTGCCAAGGATGTAACAATTAATAAGTGTTCTGCACATCTGTTGTGAGGATGCACTGAGACAGACTCCAAGGTTGCCAGTGAATATTTCTGGGATAAAAATCTCTGAAATTATTAGCTTGGGTGTTGTGCTATTTTCAGGTCCTGTGCTAGTATACCGACGTGGTCCCGCTTGGCTTTGGGCAGGTCTAGTGCTTGATACTGATCCCCCTGTGATTGTCTTTTCTCTCTGTTCACAGAAGCGCTTAGCATGGGGTACTCACTAGTGTTCAGCGTTGGCCAAAGTATATTGCTACTAAAGGCAATGAACATTTTTTTATCAGAGCCTTTAAATAGAGTTAGGAAATTGACATTTTAAAAAATCTATGGTACGGGAATTCACAAAGACTCAATTTGTCCTAAGAAGACTAATCTTGCGTTCAGCTTAAAAGAGGGAGTCTCCCCCAGGAGGGGAGTTGGCAGCAGAAGGTTGGTTATAACTGTGTGGTGCCATGAATTATTATTGCCCTGAAAGAGCCTCTCTCCTCTGCTGCCCGTAGGACGAACCGGAGCCTGGGAAGAAGTCAGCCGCTGTAAATATCTTCCCAAGTGGCTTTTCTTCCTCTCCTCCTTGTTTTTGTCTTTCTAGCCCTGGGCTGTTGCTGCTGCCCCTTCCTTGCATCCCGTGATACTCCCATTGCTACCCCTGTCGTTACCAGATTCCAGGTGGGAGCACTACCTTTCCTCTGCACAAATGCCTGCCCTGTAACACTGACCCAGCTCTGGTGCTCCTATCTGTTTATCTAATTTGTGTCGAGGATAGAAGGGTAACTTCTGCACCATAGGTAGCTGCCCTTTTGGGTTTTGTAGGGGATGGAGAGGAATGTTTTTTTTTTTCTTTTCAGACTTCACAACTCCATCGTTAAATGAGCTATTTAAGCCTTTTTGCAAAAGCCATTGTTCTCTTTCTGTAAAGTCAAAAGGATTGACATATCTCATTAGTCTGTTAAACAGTACAAAGATAAATGCTTTATATGAAAGAATGAATACAGATGATGATAGCAATTAATTGGTAGGCTTCATAAATATAAACTACAGTCTCTATGAAGGGCTCTTCCTTCTAGAATTTATCTTTTTCTAAATTTCATAGATAATCATAGTGTTTTAAATAGATGAATATTAATATGAGGTGGTCCTAGATGAAAACTGTCAGCAAGACATGGATATTGTCTGTGCTTTGTTAATCAAAAATGTATTTAACTCCTGTTTGTGTTTCTTTCTTAAACAGTTGGAGATTTTGATAAAATAAGGTTTTTAATGGCTTTGTAAACAAGATAGGAGGTGACCTAATTCTCATAGGCAAGTGGTGAGTTGTGATCACTGTTTCTTACTGGCTGCAAGTTAATGAGGAAGATAATCCATGCTAAAATGTTTATTGAGTTTTGATTATTGAATCTTTCTGCATCATTGTTCAGCTGAATAGTTATTTACTAGTGCAAAATTAAGCTTGATACACAAACATAATCCTGCTATTTTTTTACCCAAGTATATATAAGTGTATGTAAGGCGGAAAAATGCGTTGTCAGCTCCCACTTTATTTGAAATTCATCCCTTCTCAGCAAATTTTGTTCCCTTATGTATTTGTTTCAGTTACCTTCTGAGTCTTGTCTTGGAATATGTTTCTGCAGGTAATTACATTAAGTACCCCCATTTGAAAGCCTGCTGAGCAGGGCTCGATCTTTGGCCTGTAAACTTTCTCAGGCAAAGACCATAACTGAAGTGCTCATAAAATTTATATCTTGGCAATGATGGCTGATATGCCCGGAACTGGAAAATAATAGCAGTAGCTAATGAGGGGATTTTCAGGAAATTAACACAATCAAGTAGGCCATCTCAGCCCTGATGGGAGAGGTGGCCGCTTTTGTAGTCAAAGCATCCTTCTGCATGGGAATTATGTGAGGTCTCATGAAGGGACAGCATTTCCTAATGACTGGCTGCTTTTCCCAGCTGTATCTAAGAAAATATATTTCCCCTTCCTACAAGCCTACTTCCCTTTTATCCTGAAGCCGTCATGCCTACAACAGCTTACCAAATTACAGTCTGAGAGAGATTTGTGATGGATTCTTGGAACTAAGTTAACGGCAATGAACTGACAGTGACCTGCAACATAACCTGGGGCTGAAGGTACTGAAGAAAGGCAGAGGTGAATGGTAAATGTCTTAAGATACAATCCACATAACGGTCTTGCCTGTGCAGTTCCTGAAGGGGAGGTATAGTAAATCTAGATGACAGATACGACTTTTTGTATGCACACTACTTCATTCATAAGAGAAAAGTAAACATCTTCCCCCCCCCCTCCCCTCGGTGAGCTTACAAAACTGTAGGGAAGTGACAGTGTTGGTAAAAAATAAATAATTTTTTCATCTGTGTTGCCAATGTTAGAAGAGCAGATGTGATAGATTTTCCTAAAATAACTTTTTCTTCATACAGTGAAGTCCAGAAGAACATAATTATAAGTTAACTAAAAATAAGAACCAGTTTTCTTATTGACAGCTGTCAGTAAATATGAGTACAGCAAAAAATATTTGACTATAGTGTGTGCTTCTAAAATTGCTAACTGCTAAATTTGCTGAGACTGGTCATGGTATTGTTGGGTTTTGTGCTGCTAAGAAGTGACACTGATGATCACATTTCCATTTTGAAGCAATTTTTATTGCAGGGTTTAAAAAATGTGAAAAAGTCTTTACTGAAACTATTTGTAGGAAAATTAGCTTTTTTCAAAGCCATTCTACTAAATGGAGTAGAATTTCCTAATAGCTTTTGATTGAAATAGTCTCTTTTTTATTTTTACATCCTTTGAATATCTTCTGCCAGTGCTTTATTGCATTACTTCAACTTTACTGCTGCCAGTGCTCTTTGAATACCTCCATCATGAAAACTTTTCAGAGTGTTTACTTCCAGTCAATGAGATCACTTGTTTCAGAATGTAATGGCTACACAGTGTTGTCACTGTTGAACTCTGCTTTGCAGGAGCTTTTGTGGAAGCAGACGGGGAGCCTGAACCTCCAACAGGAGAGGGAAAAATGACTAGAAAAAAAGCACATCAAATGAAGTAAACAGTCAAGAACGAGGGCGAGGAAGAATCAGTTATATCTTATCTAGCTCCATGAATGGTACGGGCTACTGTTGATGCCAATACTAAATAATTTATTTTAACTTGAATTGAATTCCAATTTTCAAATATAGTATTTCAATGAAAATGTTTATCAAATGACTACTTTTGTTTTAACTCATCAAGCTTAACATTTGAGAAATGATGGAAAGAAACCAAATGAGGATAGCTGTCTATCAGGAAGTTTTAATTAAATCACTGCCCCATGATTTATTTTTTAAATGAGAAATTCTCATCTTCTGAAAATTCTGGCCCAAGTCCAGCATCAGAGCTGTTGTGTACTGGAACCTTCCAAAAAGGTAATACAAATTAAATAGAAGTGTGAATCCACAGTGGATTAATTAAATGACATTAAATTCTCATGTGGATACTCTGAATCAGAATTAAAAGTGTCTTGATTCAATTTAACTTAATTTCCAGAGCAAATTAGTTAATTAAGCGTGCTGTAATTTTGAATGAAAGTGTCTACACGGTGGTTTAATAAGTTTTGACTAATCCACTTTAAAAATTAATTCAGATTAACTTTTTTGAGTGACCCTTGTACTGGCAAACCCTCAGTAGCTTGATAAAAAGTTGAAATGAGAAATGCTGCAAGACTAGTGCTCAAAAAAGACTAATCATGACTAGCGCCTGAGACTTGATTTTTGTCTTGGAATTTTGTATAGTCAAGATGCAGCCTTATTTCTTGGGCCAGAAATTTTGCTTAATGAATAAAATTTGTTCTGTCAAACAAATTAATCATGCAGCCTCAAAAAAGTGCATATGATGGTGCATTTGGTATTGCCACAGGAGGTTGCTGTATACGATACATTTTTGAAGATCAGAGAAGGAGGTCCCGAGTATTTCTGATATTAGAACAGACTAACAGCATTTCTCAAATGGTGAGGAGGAGAGAGAAGTCCAGTTAACATTTTTTTTTTTAATTTGGAAAAATAGTAATGGACCACCATGGACCTATTCCATTATTGATAATAAGGTGGAAGGGAATAATTGGAATAAGAATGTGAAGGAGAGAGTACTACCCTGGTTTAAGGAAAAAACAAATTAATGAGATGCTTTACATAATCAAATAATGTGAGTTAAGAATGGTGACAGTACTTGCAGTTGGGATGGAGAAAGAAAGGTGACTGTGACTTGAAATCTGCGCAGCAATGGAGAAGGGAATGGAAAGGAAGAGGGGAAATGGAGAAGCACAAGTATTTAATTTGATGGTGAGGATTCCTGTGGAAAAAAAAACTGTGGGCACTGTCCCACCTTAGCCTGGGCCACAGGTCCCCTAAGCACTACCTGGACCTGGCATGGCCAAAGTTGGGATGAAAGAGATGAAGAGTGACAAACCTAACCTGTACCTATAAGGGGTTCCCTGAGCCACCATGTTAATCTGTCCCATGCTTCCTGGCATTGCTGTGATGTTTTGGACCTGTGGACTCTGTCTCAGCTAAAGGCTGATTGATTATAGGCTCAGTTGATTATAAAAAACAACATATAAGGAGGAACCAGTTTGGTGCCATACAAGACCAAAGTACTACCAGGCAAAGAGCAGAAGGACATGTGCCCCATTGGGCTGAGATAGGAAAAATACCAGGAAAGAGGGGTAGGGACTCAGCTGCTGTCTTACAGAAGTAGTGTTTCCTCCATTGATCCAGAGACCAACATATGTATCTTGGACAATTTTTTTTCTTGATTAATACTTTATTTTAGTTTTTGTAGTAAGTAATTTGTGGATTCTTTCAGACTTCAGGACTCAGTGCTTTGTAATGGTAATGGGATATAAAGAAGCTATAGAGCTGAGACAATATGAAATGAATGCTTTAATTGTACTTTGACTATTTGTCCTTATATTTATCCACTTCTGTTATACTGTGTCCGCTTCAAGAGCCTTGAAGACCAAATATCAGCCTTCAAGTACTTACAGAAATTACAGCAACTACTGCTAGTGAAATAAACAGGTGCATAAGAAAATGAGATTTTAAATGCCTACTTTAATTTTACTACAAGAATAAGCTCTAGAAACAAAGCCCTGATTGGAGAAGTGCAGAGAATCAAAAACAAGTTGCATGAGTGTCTTCACTACATCTTTTAATTATGAGGAAATTTTGCCACATTTTCATTCTGTATTATTATCGGAGCACAATTTTCATGCCTTTCATATTCTAAAAACTCCAGAATGACACACACATTTATTTCTAGTATTAAATTGTGCTGCTAAAGCACATTCTGTTTGGCATGACGTCCTTTCAGTTTAATTTTCTCCAAAAATCCGTTTCATCTTTTCAGAATATAAATGGCATACCATTGACCCTTCAACTTCCTGCTATTCCCTCCTGTCTTCAGTACTCAGATGACTAAGTTGGGAATGTGTTCAAGTGGTGGCATCTGGCTCTTTGGGGAGCTCTGTGAGCAATTATGTTGGCAGCTTTACAGATGGCTCCTCATGCATTGTGGGGTGAATCTGAGCTTTTATCTTTTAGATAACTGTGATTTGGAAGAACTCGTATGCTAGTAAATAACTGCACTCTTCCCTTCTTGAGCACCCATTCAAGGCTAAACTAAATGCTACTGTATTAAAAGCTCATTGCTTTATGAACCAGACACAAATAAATACCATTCAAGTGATCATCTACAAAGTTGTTTTTAGAGACTTGGATATATGAATAGAATCCTCCTCAAAGACTCTCGTCTTTGTCTTCCAGATAACAGACCTTGTCTTGTTAGCCATATATTTTCCAACTGGAAATTTAAGTGCTAATCCTTGAAAGAGAAACTGTTAACTCTTTAAAGAGAGTATTTCCTCATTTTATAGTCCCCTTTAAAGACTAGTTGTTTCAAGTGTGTCTGGTGAATCTTAAAACATCGATGCTTTGGGGTATTTTCTTTTTTAATATGTGTATCTCTTGGATATATTTAGAATAATCAGAAGAAGGCCTTATCAAAAGGTTGTATTTTCTCAGAAAACAATTAATACTGAAGTAGAATGTGGGGACAGGCTGGAGATCAGAGAGCACTGATGGGTGCAAAAGGACAAGAGCTTCTAGACTCTACAGCCTTTGTTTTTACAACCCAAGATAAATGAAAAGATGTAGACCAATTTGTTTTTATTTTCAGAGCACATCTGACTTGATCTTAAGGAATTTACTTAATTTCTTTTGGGGACATGGAGACACGTGAAGGTAGGTATGAATAAGGCTTGAAAATTTGTCAGTATGAGTGAGAGAATTAACTTGAGCATCTAAAAGACATCAGCATCCAAAACGAGATGTCTTTAAGTGAAGATGTCTTTAAGTGAAGATGTCTTTAAGTGAAGATGTCTCATTTCATCCCCTTCCTTACCTGAGTCCAGAGGACAGCAGATTCACATGTGAAAATGGCATGAGTACACATCAATATGCTCAGGGATTTGTATGTGAAATCTCTGTACGGAGGAAAGGAGACAGTCCAGTCCAGAGCTTTTCACTAGGAGCCTGTGAAGGGAATTGCTGGTAGGGTTAAGGGTTAATCTGCCAATCTGCCTACCTTCTGTCTGTCTAGAATTGATGCTTTTAAGCAAGCAAGAGTATGCAAGAGAAGTCTGGACACTGATTCTTTACATTAATGATTCCTAGAGATAATGGATTAATGCATAATGTCTTGTTCCCAAAAAAACTGAC
Organism: Caprimulgus europaeus; assembly: GCA_907165065.1. The sequence continues at coordinate 41,763,151 of OU015525.1, read as the reverse complement.
CTGAGTCACAGAACAAAGTTACACATTGCCTGTCCGGGTCTGAGCTTGGTGAAACCAAGAGAGTTTTTTTGCAGGGAGCAATTTTTATAGTTGCACAGGTGGTCCTGGAGCAAAATGAGGTCCTGGGCCCTGGCAGTGTGGAAGAGAGACTCCCAGAAGTGCTGAGGAAATGTTTGAGGTATATGATGTAATCTGTAAAATCTTGGAATCAGGATACTGTATCATTTGAGAAAGTTCTCTAGACTTTTCACTTTGATTAAAATGGCTTGATTATAATCTTTGATTATAAAACATTTTATAATGTGTTCTTCATGAAGCATTCCAGGAATGAGGAGTTTTACATAGCATTTCTAATGAGGTGGATTTTGAGCAAATACAGCATATCTGAGTTGTTATGAGTTCATAATCTTTTTTAATACTTAGAAATATCAACTTCTGACTAATCTTTTTCCAGTTGTAAGACTGTAATATACTCATTTGAAAGATTAGCTGATACTTTGTAAGGATACCTAAAGTAAAATGTGAATCAGCTTTAAAGGACTTAGCAGAAAGCCAGAATTTTTATATATCCTGTAGAAGACTGAACTGCAGCTTTTGAGGATCCTGTGTTCACACTCCTAGTCACAGCCAAGAGACAGTAAAAATTGTTAATGAACTGTGAAGATCCTATGACTTTCATATTTGATTATTGAACTGTGCCTGGTTTCAAAGAGTTAATTTCTGCCTGAAATCATCCAGGCATGTCTCCAGAGACATGTCCCTTGCAGATGTCAGACTCATTAGGACATACTGAAAAATGAGGCTGGTATACAATGAAGACATCTAACTGATGAACCCAGGAGGTTTTGTGCTGTTTAGGTGCCCACCCTTGGAACTCATCCTGGTATTATTTTGTGATGAAACCTGGGTATATAGCCCTGGTGTCTCTGAAAAGAAACCTGGGTATATGAGTAAAAAGAGAGCTAGGGTACACACCAGCAAATCACTTGATCTTGATATGAAAGGCTAGAACTTCAGCGAGTGTTGTGGTGTGCTTTTACCCTGTGCACTGCAAGCAGTTTGGTGCTCTAGCTCAATGGTCTCCTAAGTAGGATGCACACATGAGATGATCCATTGGGGTGTGGGAAGAAAATATATTTTGTACCATTAATAAATAAAATAATACTTTAAAAATAGTGTTTATTTCATCATTATCTCATCCTTTTCAATTTCTATTTTTGTGTGTGCTTTACATTATAGTAATATAATATAGAATATAATGTACAGTAGTACATTAATATTATTAATAAATAAAATATATTTTGCTGAAAATGTTTTTACTGATAGGTGCTCACAATCAAAAAACTTACTTTGGAGACCACTGCACTAGCTGATTTTTTAGGTGAAAGAATGTTGGGCCTGTCTGCAAGGCAGTAGAAGTCAAACTCTGTCTGAGAGAGTTGCCTTAGGAAGATACTCTCTGTAAAGATAAATGTACAACCTCTCTGCTGTAGATCTGCCAAGAACATGTAAGTCATATCTAAGGGTAGCAAGTGACCACGGAAAGATTTAGAAGAGGGACAATTTCCACCAGGATGGAATAATCTTTGTTTGCATAATGTTTAACTACTTAGTTAAACTCACTACAAAAATTTTAAAATTACTACATTTACTCAGAAACAATTAATTACTGACTAAAGGTACCTAAATGCAATAATTAATGCTCTTAGGCAGATAAGTTTCCTGATGGAAACTCAGTTCCAAATTTATAATAATGAAACCAACAAACACTGATTTTGAGATATTTTGTTGCTGATGCCAGGTACTATTCAAAGAATAGTAAGTGTACAGGTTTTTTTGTTGTTTTTTTTTTTGTTTGTTTGTTTTTAAGAATTTCCTAGGCAGATGAAGTTCTCTCTGATGTATTCAGTAGGGCAGAAGCATTACCAGCTTCATGCAGTTGTATCAGTAGAAAAAAATAGTGTGAATGACGAATGGGAAATGAAGTAAATGTCTAGTGTTACTCAGTAGGGTCCATTTTGAAAATCATTTCTCTGAACTTATGTTAAGAAACAGTATGAATGACATGAAAATTCTTAAAACTACAAATAATTTATCATTAGTTTAAGTACTTCAGGTTCTGAATATCTGCTGCTGTGCTGCTCCTTGGCTAGCACAGGAAAATGTCCAGTAAAAACTCTCTGTGCCCCCAGGTAATATGATCTACCTATAAAAAAGGCAAAACCAGGGGAATATTCACTTTTCATTGTCCTCTTGGGTTTTAATCTATGTTGTCGACAAATTGAAATACTTATAGCTTGTATATTAAACATACACCAAAGTCTACTACAATGTATGTATATAGAGACAACCAGGATCAAAGCCTATAAACGATCATTTCTGAACTCTTGCCCCAGTCATCTCAGAGAAGAGAAGAGATGCTATAGCCTGCAGTGTGCCCTGGGTTTGTCAAAACTGGGTCTGTTGACCTGACAGAGTAAAAGCCAGGACCACACAGGAAGAAAGTCCTGAGGGCACAGCTTCTAGAAATGGGTGCTTTCAGCTGATGCCTTTCAGCTGCTCCCAACTGAATCATTTGGAGAAGTCAATTCTCTGGTTATGTACGGCCAAAACAGTTTTATATCAATTTCTCTATCTTACTATTTGTATATGCTGTAGTACAAAACTCTCATTCTACATTGTACTGACCTCTTATAATGTTTCTGGATATACATATTAGGGTATCTGCATTAATACACGTGATATAGGTAAGCCCATGCTTCACTGGCCTTTGTTTCCAAAATACTTTGAGGCATAATGCATTAGTTGTTTAATCTTCAGAGTCATAGCATGAATAGTTAGAATAAGTACATGCTGCTGCTGCTGCTTTGTTTTGAAATTAAGTGAGCAGTCATGTTAAAAGAGTTTGAGGAAATTAACAGCATCTCTTACTCTGCTTGTTGCAAGAACAATGTGGTTGTATAGAGGATGAGCGCAGTGATATACACATAGTTATGCATTCCACTGTGTAACTTAAAGAATTTTGGAAGAAGCAAAGGAGCCTGTGTGGTAAATGCACAGCACAGTAACAAAAATGCCACTACCAATATTTGCAGCACACTTTGAGTAATCATTATCTGCTGTCAGCACTGCTGCACCCAAGCTCATACCACGTAATTCTCCTTTGGAGATTTGAGTCAGTGATTCTTCTTCCAGATCACTTCCGTGGTGAATCCCTTCCTGCCCCTTCTCACACTGTCAGTCCTTTGCTGACATGGCCCTTTCGCTGGCTTTCCATGCTGTTCCACCACAGAGGTAGCCAAACCACCACATGTACCTAAACTGTAATCCAGAACTAATCCACATAATGCCTGATGGGGAGGTAAGTAGAAAATGTGCACAGCAGTTGTGGCTTGGAAATGGGATCCTTAACTGTGCTAACATTCCTGCAGTATCACCTACTTGATCTTCAGGTGTTCTCCGTTGCCTTAAAAATTCTGAAGTTTTAACTGCAATGAATTTCAGAATTTGTTTCCTTCTATTTGTTGACTTTTTAAGATTAAGGAGAACAATTACTTTGAGATTTTTCCTAAGCATATGGCTTAGAATTGTATTAGTTTTTAAAGATGTATTATTTTTATGTAATCTCATTATACTAGCCTTAGGGAAAATAACAATTATTGTGTGATTTGCATGAGTTGGCAACACTGAAGCAGTAGAGTGGTATGGTGTGGTGTATCACATGTTAATATCGCAGCACTGGGGTAACTAATCTGCTGCGTTAATTCTCTGTTCTGTAGAGGGTAGCTTGAGAAGCCCCTTCCTTGACAATGATAATCTCACTGCTGACCCTTTAAGTATCTTAAATTTTCTTAAAAGCTCACAGAGAATAATGTGACACTATTTTCTGCTTTCTATTGTGGATCTAATGAGAAGTGATGAAAAGAACAGATATACAGCAGATAAAAGAAAAACCACAGGTTAATGCTTCTTTTGGATTACTTCATGTTTTACACATTACCACTCTTCACAGAAGTCTTGCTAGCAGTCTTTTAAAGATTACATTCATACCTCTCAAAATAGGCACCACAATGTATAGTTCTCTACCAGTTCTGTTAAAACTCATGAATAACATTTTGCATGTTCATTTAGTGTTTCAGTTGGCAAGTTGAAGTTTTTTATGGATTTAGATCATGCTGGGATTTATTGTCTTTATGGATTTATTGTCCAAGTTTTAGACTGAATAAAACAATGACATGCAAGAGACCAAATTGTGATGGCATTTACCCTTTCATAAATTTGAGGTAACTTAGCTGTTTTTCATTAATAATACTGAGGTTTACACTGAGATCATGTGCACGGTCAGAAAGCATTCCTGATTAAAGCTAAAATGAGAGGGCAAATTATGATTTGTTTAATTAGTAGTCTGTAGTTCAGATTATTATAATTCAGCATGAGATCTCCAAGAACACTCATCTTTGAGCTCAGTTCCCAGTCCACTCAGTGAAAATATTAATGTCAGCTACTGTGAGACTAGAGTTCAGGGCCTTTGGAAACCCCCGTTGGGTTTGTGTTGGTATTAAAGTTTCTGAAGTAAAAGCTTCCAATGCCTGGGTATTTTCAAGGCAGTGTAAGGGCACATGAGACATTCTGAAGGTGGGTATAGTGTGAAATTGTACCTTGTAATCATGAGGTTATGGATCCTGAAACAGTAAAATTTGCCTATATAGTCATTTGTTAGACACACTATTATTGGCTTGTTTACGATTTTATTTCAATATTTAGTTCAAAAAAGTATTCAGGGGCCCTGTCAAAATAAAGGAAAGAAAAGACCAATAACTGCCTTAAAAATGGCTATTTTAAGACAAAAAGGAATCAGTTCTCAGTATCTGAGAAGGCCAAGAAACCTTTAAATTGGGATGAATATTAGGAAAGACTTCCAGTGCAAAAGGAAGAAGGAGCACCTGCATTGATAAGATTGCCTTGTCCAAGAAACAGTGCATCTCCTTCATGGTGGTGTTATTTTGTGGTAGGGAAAGGAAATAGGAGCTAGAACAAGCTAGATGAACATTCTTTGAGGTGTTTGATCTTCTGGGAACATCCGCACAGTTCCACTGTGAAATAATCATGGTACTCTGGTAAGAAGGACTAGGAAACCATCTTATTTCAGGCAGCTACTACAGCAAAATATTTATGATAAAATAATTTATGTATTCCTGCAGTCTCTTTTCAGCTGAAGAAACAGTGATGCTGAATGCATTTAATTTGGAATTAGAATACTAATTATTAAAAAAGCATGCCTTCTTAATATTGGGATAATGACAGTTCTAGGGGTGTGAAGGAACACAGGGCTAGAAAATGGCTAATCAAAGCACAAGCTATTTTAAAGCAATTCCAATTTTATCTCGTGACCTTCACGAAAAATATGCAATATCTGTATCAGTAAATACTCTGCTTTTTTTTTTTTTTGGCTGGCTTAGCACTTCTAAAAATATGTTCTTCTTTAACTCAGGAAATAGAGAATACATAACAGTTTGGACTAAATAGGGGTCAAAATATATTTCTTATCATTACTTGTATTTGCAGCTCTCTGTCAGTGGTCAAAACCAGACAATTATTTTCAAAAAAGGTAGATTTGGGGTAACTGTAAAAATAATGAAATCATTTGGGTTGTAAGGGACCTTTAAAGATCATCTAGTTCTAACCTTTCTGCTGCGGTCAGGGACACCTTCACTAGATCAGATTGCTCAAAGCCCCATCCAACCTGTTCATGTACTGTTCAGAGGTGATAAAAATTAAGAGGGGAAAAAAGCCCTACTTAATGTCTGTTAGCATAATTTCTGAACATCCCAAATAAACATTTAAATATATTAGAAATTTAGTATTATTTTATGAGTTTATGAAGCCCAGAATCATCATAATCTCCTAATTTGTGGGATTCTGTATAATGCCCCTGCTTGTTCTCAGTGTTGTCTGGGGATGGAATAGCAGTATGTTTAAGAGATAAGCTGTCATTTTTTCCTCCAGTATACGATGTAATGGTAGCACAATAAAACTAGTAATGGTTTGTCAGCTTTTTGTATTCTTCTATTGCATTCTCATTTGTTTCTGTTAGTCACGCAAATGCTCTGATTGATGATCCTAATTACGGGACTTCATGAATCCAAAGAGAAGTAATTATCTTCTAGAGCCACAGAGACCTTTTACCTGTACTGAAACCATAGCTGGAGACCGTGAGGTTGGGATTATGCTCATAGTTACAGGTTTTGATGTCTTTATGGGGTGCAAGACAGGAACTTAAAATAAGAAGACTTCACCATCACAGATAGAAGTTGGCAGTGTTAAGGTTTGCATTGCCACATCCTCACAGATTTACAAAAGCTGGACCCCATGCCAAGTTTTGTATGCTGCTTAATGTGACACTTCATGCCACATGAAATGATAGAGCTCTCTGTGCAGAACTTTGTAGCTCATGGACATTTGTTCTGTGCATCACTGAATTCTATCAGCTCTTGGTCAATGCAGTAGAAAGTTAAAGAACTCAGCACGTTACAGAAATTCTAAGTTCCTGCTGGACTGTTTGGTCTTGTGGGGTTTAGTTTGGTTATTTGTTTTTGTTTTAATATGGGAATCGGGTTTTTGCAGTTCTGCTTTGATTTTTCAAAGCAGTCTTGCTCTTGCTTTGACCATGTGGGTTCAACTCCATCAAATTTCTGATACTTTTGGCATTCCGTGGACAGCCCCAGGGTCAATCACTCATTACAAGTAACATTCAGGAGGTCCTTGGCTCCTATAGAGTGAGGAAGGAGGGAAGACAACAACAGGGAGATCAAAGAATCCCAATTTGCTTTTTTCTGTCATGGAAAGTCACCTAAGAGCTACAAAAGGAAAGAAAAGATCTTTTGCATTAGGTTGCCTTGTATAAATTATTTTCCATCCTGTTATGAGGGTTATTTTTTAATAAACCTTGTTAGGAAACACTTCTCAAAAGAATTTTGATCTGAAATGCTGTTTTGGTAAAAGCTGGAACATTTTCTCAACCTGTTTGTTTAAAAAAAAAAAAATTCTTAAGGATTTTTTGTGAAGTCCAGAATGAAATTCTTGTTCAAGACCACAGTGATTCAGGTTCACTTTGTAGATCTGTGTTCAACAGTCTGTCTTGAGTTACAACACAGAAAGGGTTTGTATACGTTTCTTCAATCACAGAGAGAACTGAGCAGAGTAGAGGCATGAATCTGAGTCTCCTTTATAGTCATACTGTAGAATAAGTCTGTCTCAATTTTTTTTTTTCCCCATTGGAGCTCCCTAGCTTCACACAGATAAATGCTCATAATGCTGGGAAAAGAAAGGCTGATTCTATAAGTGGTAGGAAGATCCTACATGGTTATTTTTGGCCCACTGAAGTGTTCATTCAGTAGTAAGAAACCAAATAGTTCCAACAAGAGTGACTGAGAGAGATTTATTTGGTGTCAAGTCAAGCTCCAGGAAGATCCCTAGCCACTTAATTGTCCTGTGTACCTTAGCCCTTTTCCTACCTCCTCTTGCCCAGCTTTTATTTAGCAAGTTTTGATTGTGTATATGCATGGAACAAATTTAATGTCTGAAACCTTGCATTTTTATGAACTTCTGTTTACCACCTAGTTTTACATTTTAAGATGACAATGAAATTATGCATATGTTCTTGCTTATTTTTATGGAACCACAATAAAAATAGTACTAAGTTTATTTCAGAGTTCATCCCTTTAATGTGTAGGCTGGTTATGATAAGTCTCACTTCTAAAACACTTACATTTTATAATTAATTCTTATATAGTACTTTATACTTTTTAACACCTACTGTCTCTAAGATGTTTTCTCTAATTCACAGAAAGTAACAATTTTAGCCTTATCCCTTTGAGGTAAGTAATAACAAATATTTTGTTATATAGCTTCCTTTTTTTTTTCTCTGGAAGACTGAGAAAAAAGTGTCTCTCCTTCTCAAAGTCTTCACTCTCTTTGATTTCAAAGTGATTTGGTTCAAATGATTTGTTTCTCCCAGGCACTACACAGCAGGGTCTTTGACTTTAGGGTCATAAACTGGAATAAAATTCAAGATCTCTTTTACCAGAAACCACAGGCACTTAGTACTTGAAATCAAATAGTATTTCCATTAACATATAATAAAAGTTTTCTTTTAGACAGAATACTAGAGGGCAGTATAGCTGAAGCAAACTCAGAAATTTTATTAACATGGGAAACAAAATGTCCAGTAGCCTATTCTCAGGGACAAGGCAGAATTAACAGCAACCCATACCGAATCTGCACACTGGGGGGTCTCTTCTCCCAGGTAACAAGCAATAGGACAAGAGGAAATGGCCTCAAGTTGCAGCAGGGGAGGTTTAGATTGGATATTTTGAAAAAATTCTTCACTGAAAGGGTTGTCAAGGATTGGAACCTGCTTCCCAGGGAACTGTTGGAGTCGCCATCCCTGGAGGTATTTAAAAGACGTGTGGATGTGGTCCTTAGAGACATGGTTTAGATGTGGACTTGGCGGTGTTAGGTTTACAGCTGGACTTTGAGATCCTAAAAGTCTTTTCCAACAAAAATTATTCTATGATTTCTGTTACTCTATAAGAGCAATGAGAGCAGTGCCTTTACCCTACCTGATTAGTTCACCCACCTGCTGGTTGCTCTCCCCGCAGTGTTACACTCCCTTGGTCTTGCTTTTACCACAGAAGGGTCACTGCTGCCCTGGGAAGGCTGGGCAGAAAGTCATATTGGTTCATATTGTGTTGCTGCTTGCAGGTGCCCATCTCAAGTGTCACCAGCCAGGGTCCCTGAGAATCCCCCAGCATCCATCTCCTTGCAGGTGATCTCATCTCCAGGATCTTCCCTGACTTGCAGGATCTCTCCGAGACCCAAGATCTTCACTTTCTTTCTAGGCATTCTTCTTCTTTCTGAGACAATCTCCTCCATTCAGCCATCCTTCTTTCTGGTAGCAGCAGTTTTCTCTAGAACCCAAACCTTGGTTTCCCAGTCTAATAGTGTCTGTGCAGAAGCACAACACGTGATCAGCCTCCTAATTGGTGCCTCTGTCTCATGTCTCCTTATTAATAGGAAGATTCAGGACATGCCACTTGTGTTTAGCCCAGGTGTGAAATTTTCTTCTATCTTATACCAGTTGCAGCTAGTAAATAGCAGATTTCTGCTTGAGGACTCAGAAGTTCAGTTTTGGACATTCATCCCGCACACACATATACATCCAATTATCAGCAGCCTGTTAGCATTCATAGTTCAAGCTATTTTTTTCACCTATGACACCCATTTACACTGAGTAAGTCAGGGAAAGTCTAGCATTACAGATTTCAGGATTCCACTTGTTATTTTCACCTTAACTATTCTCCTGGCTATTATATTCTTAAACCAAATTGAATTTATATCTACAGAGACTGCACCAGAATTTTTTATCTGTAAACAATCTGTTGTCTCTTCTCTTTCTTTTTTGTCCTCATCACAGCCCTTTAGAGATTATGACAGAATTTGAGTTTTTCGTAATCTCCTGGGTGTGTTCCCAAAGCAGCTTTCACATCCAATGCTTCTCTCTGCTCTGCACACCTTTTTATATTCTCAGCATTTAGCTGTGTTAAACTACCTTTTCTGGTCTGAGGAATGATTGATACTCTTGGGTGAATTTTAATTGCAGAGTAGAAGGATGGGATCATGTGATTCCTATTAACATTTATGGTAGTCATAATTAAATCCCCATGCACCACAATGAAAATTTACTCTTCTATCTCTTTCCCTTTGTTGGGCAGTTGTATGCCATGTAGTTGGAGTATTCAGAACATATTAAAACAAATGCAGAAATACTACTCCCTTCTTTCTTGCTTTCTTCCCCTTTCCCCCGCCAGAAATTGCTCCTTTTTAAAGAGGGGAAGTCTCCCTTGTCAGCACTGGATATGCCAGAGTCAGGATGCAAGTTATAAGTGTAGAAGGCTGTTTCTTGCAGTTATCTAGTGCTGTCATACTTCCAAGACTTGTAAAACTTGGATATTCTCCCAGCAGCTGCCATGTAGCACCACAGATGATAGATTAAGTTTAATTTAGCGACTCTACGTAATGTAAGGAGGTCAAGGTTTTCACTTTATTTTATTTGTTGGTTTGAAACCACCCAGGTTGACAGTAGCCAGAATCATTATTATGTGATGGATCTGCAATTGCTTATGAAGTGAACCCAATACTCTTAATAGAGTTCCAAGTGGACAGGTGTACTCATGTCAATTAGGAGTGAAGGAATTAGTGAAGGAGTGCTGTTGCAAAGAGGCCAGAGATTAAAAAAAGCACTGGGGCAAGACAGACCTCTGACCCAAAGTTGTGATTGCTTGTGGTCAGTGCTGAAAGCAAAATTCTGGTATTGTAAATAAAGTTTTAGCGTCATTGCGTATGCTACCTGGATGTTATGGCCAAATAAGGTTATTTTGCTGGTGCAGTTAGAGGCTTTCAGAGGCAGTCACCTTTTTATTTATATATTTCAAAGAGGGTGCGTAAATAGCATTTATTTCCTTCTCATTATAAAAATCAAACTGGTGTCACTGTGTTTTCTCCACTTCTTATTAGCTAATTGCACTCCGTACTGTGTGGCAAAAGGGACAGTTTCCTCCATTGCAAGAGGAATGTTCCTATTTCTCATCTACATAAACTGTAACTCGTCTTCTGATTCAGATAAGCGATGTCTTAGCAGTCATCTGCTATTAAATGCTGGGTCATTTGATTGCTATTTCTGCAGCCTTTTGCTAACTCCAGCAGTATTTCAGCTCTTTGCTTCCTAGTCAAAGACCTGAATCAGAAGTGGCAGCAGCAAGTTAAATACTGTTTAGTTTTAGTTTTAGGTTTTTTTTACTTTTTAATTTAGAAGAGCCCTCGCTAAGAAGTTTTTATTTGTTCCTAAGTCAAAACAAGCTTCAGGGAATTCAGGTGCATCTTTTATTTCCACCGGGTTGCTCAAATCTTTTCATATCTTTTCATATATATTTATGTGTGTGTATATGTATGTTTGTGCTTATACATATACTTCATGCATATGGATGTGTAGATATTTAGTTTAATATTTTTAATCTTAGTGTTGACTAAAGTGATTATTGTATAAGTTAGGTTCCACCTTAAAAAAAAAATCTGTGCATGTTATAAAAAAATGAATCTTTAGGATTTAATTCCAAAAGTGCACTTAGGATTGATTTGCTTAGGCAGAACCGACACAAGGCAAGCTGGATCTTGGTCTCTTGAAAATGCAGTTCATAATTTTTAAAGGTTATAGAGATTTGCCTGTGCCAATTAAGACTGGAAGTTTGATTTATGTAAATGGCATACAGATTGCATATCTTGGTATGACAGTGGAAAAATCTATATGGACAAGTTTTTCTAAACTTACTACTTCTTTAATGAATCTAACTTAATATTTTGAAGCAATACAGTGTAAAAACTAGGCTAATGCTGAAGAAAACTTTCCTAGGGTGTGATTAAAACAAAATGCAAATTCCTGAGTGAATACTTAAAAGAAACCTGAAAAGGCTATTAGCAAGCAGTTCTACTTGCTGATTCCACATAGAATAATGTAAAAGTTCACATAAATAATTTTATTATTTCAGTTATTTCATGCGATCTCTTTCAAATCCCAGCAAAATGTTTATTATCCTTATAACATGTCTTGTTTTCCCTGTGTGTTACTGTAGTCATCATTAGTTCTTGTAATGAACAGGTGTGTATTAAAAGTCCTCCTTCAAGTACATAACTTCATTATCTGTCTTTAATTTCTGTTGATTTTCTGTGTTAAATCATCATTCATTTTTAAGACTAAGATTTTTATATTTTAAACCATGGCAATAAACATTCTTTGCTCAGGATTTTGACCAACTAGTAGGAATCATACTTCAAACACGGTTATTTAAATACTCTGGTTCTTCAGTAGAGGGCTAGTATATATTATGGTAATTAGTGTTATTTCATACAAAAAGCAAGTCTTTTCCTACAGTCCTCTAATGACAGTTTTATAATGATCTGGTCACTTTTTGGTCTGTAATTCAGCAAGCTCTACAAACATTTGCCCATCTGAATTCAACTCTAAATAAATGAGCCTTTACCAACTCAACAGTGGTGACTTTCACTCAGTGCTGTGTTTAGCCAGTTGATTCACACATACAAATCTTAAATTTTGGTCTTAAGTGATAGTAAGTAAATAATATTTCCAATCTTTTCAATCAATCTCCCATTATATCAAGTGCATATATTTTGTAAACTTTCTTAATGTATATTATTGTCTTATCTGATTTTTCAACATGACCTTTTACTGGAAGTAGGAACACCTGTCAAAGTCTGCTTTCAAAAACCTCAGAACTAAATTTTTGAGTCAATGATTTCAGTGTGCTTAATCCAGTTGGTCACAAAAGGATGAATGTACTAATCATCAGTCATTTGATTTGAAACTTCCTCTTTAGCTGGTCTTCATCTTCTACTTTTAATAAACCATAGTTTATTACACTAGGATGTAGTGAGTTAAAGGTCATTAAAATGAAAACTAATACTTGCTTTTTATTTTGCAAGTATCGCTGCTGTAAAATATTTTTATTAAGTTGCTGGCTGGAGAAGGCTTTTTCTGTGAAAAGCGTTGAATTTTCACCATTCAGGATTTCCTTTGTGGTGTGCTGGGAACTAATACTCTTATTTTCTCCTAATGGACCAAAATGTGTGTGCTATTAATGTAGTAAGCTCAAAAAAATACTTGTAGTTTTGTCTTCCATTAACTCCTTCACTGAACACAGGTCAGCCATGATGATATTCCTGCTAACAGAAGGAAATGCTTTTTTTGATAATATCTTCACACTTAAGTAGTTATCTTTTTTCTAAGGCATTGCATAGTGTGACTTTGGCTCCCAGAATCTGACTGCTGACGGGAATCTGTTCCTATTTGTGGTGTGGGGAGATGGATGAGATGAAAAATGCCCAGTGGCTCTGAGGATGTGTTCTGTAAACATGGACTTGTTAGAGCACACAGACAAGGTAGATGATAGATTTTGCTGATTCACTTCTGTGTAGGGATGTATTCTACAGTAATGCTGCCTTTGTTTTTTGCCTTGAAAAAAAGATGTAAGAACGTGATAAAGATGAATAAAGACTTGCTACTTGCAGTGCTGCCAGGACTCATCTGCTTACATTACTGAAATAAATTTATGTTACTACAGTTTATGCTAGCATGGAAGGACTGATTAAAGTACAGGGGAGTGTACTGAATTCTGTTCTAGCTGAGGTAGCATGGACAGCTTTGTTAACTACAGATACACGTAGCTACTCCGCATTGCAGCGTTGAGGTGCTTGAGCTAAATTAACTAACTAAGATTAAAAAAAAATAAATCCAACAACAAAATAATGCACAAAAATGCCCACACCTGTGAAAGACAATTTACTGTTCTTCAGGGCAGGATGCATTTGTCTATGCTGAGCTCTGTGCTGTGACCCCTAGTTAGCTTGGTACCCAAGCCACCTCATTCACAGCCAGCCTGGGCATCCTAAGACTATGCTGCAGATTGCAGTGTGATCTTGAGATAAAACAGGGATGACGTGGGAACCAGAAACCACCAAATTCAACTTTCCAAACCTAGGCTAACTTATGAGGGCCAGCACTTTTCCCATGTCGGCTTCCACAGAAGTAATTTGGAGACACTTAGGATATAACTCAATGCAGTTGTCTTTCCTGATTAAAAAATTATGATAATGTGTGTCTTTAACAAAACAAGTGACTATTACAAGGACTGAGATGTTCAATATATTGTATGGCAATACTTTGGTTATTTAGTTCAAAAATGAAGGGAAAAATGAATATTGTGTGCACCAGAAGAGAAGATGCTTCATCTAATGCTCTGATAACACATGGTAGAGTCATCTTCTGAGACCCCAAACTACCAGTTATCTCGTTTTCAATTTGGCCACAGGAAAAAGAGAAACATCCAAATGAGTCTGGCAAATGCACTTCACATCGATTCTGTGCTAGATATTTAGTAATGCTCTAGAAATGCTCAAAATTAGTGTTTTTAAAAGAGAGAGAGATTCATCACTGGCTTTGCCTGACAGAGATTTAGGGCTGCACCAGATCTTACTTTCTTCACTGGGCATTGTGCCTGACTTCTTAAAGCAAAACACTCTTCCAGTCCCCAGAAAGCAAAAATAGTCCTGCAATAGCCCCTTCCTTTAATCCCAGACCCCGAGTTTCCTCTTTTCTTTCACATGGCAGATCATAGTTGGATTCCTGATATTAGAAATTAATTCAGTTGGTGCAAAACCTGTCAAGGTGGCTTCCTTATGATTTGTTCTGAACTCCTTTCAGAAGAAGAGATCTGCATCATGTGTGTGGGAAAGCTGAAAACATGTTTTGTTGGAGCATGGCCGGGAGGAGAAGACAGGCTGCTATGTTGAGAGCTTACAGAAATTTGTTAGAGCAAACAGTAGAATGCTTCAAATGAACCTGTTTTAGGAGTTCGTCCATGATATATTCTAGAACAGAATGAAGTAAAACTTACCATAGAAGAGAAGGAGATAAAAGCACCTATGCCCTCTTAATGGTTTTATTTGTCTTTTACTGCTAAATAACCACTTAAGCTCTCTGAATTGATGATAGATAAGAAGCAGTTGGGGAAAGCATAGCTTCAAGGAAACCTCAAGACAAGCACTCTCTTTGTATTCACATACACTAAATTTAATAGTCACATAATGTTGTCATATACAACATTGACTTACCTTAAACTGTTTAAGGAGTTCAAGAAACATGGATTGGTTTCCTCACATAGGATGTGTCTCTCTTAAATATGACAGATACCTGTGTAGAAACTATTTCACTCCTGCACTGAAAAAAAATAAAGGTGATGTGGGGCTTTGTGTAACTGCCTCCTAACTCTGACATTGCCTTGCCAGTGGAGGAGGCCAGCCATATCTTTTTTGACTTTTATTAGCACAAATGAAGTTAACGGGGAGGTTTGATTTCTGTAAAGCAGTGTGTGCATATTTAATAACACAAATTATTTAGAGCTATTGTTAAATCCCCTGAAGCATGCGAATTTTTGTTAAGCTTGATTAGTATTTGTTAGTTCCATATGTTCAAAATCTTTCCATTTTAGGCTGTCTGCTGTTCGGTAAGGAATTAATTTCCAATTTAATTTTTCTGTCTACAGTGTGTCCTTTACAGGTACAATCCTACAACTTGAAATTATCAGTGATTGTTAGAGACAGTAAATTGTACTATGCATATTAAAATACAGAGTCATTTTCAAGATTATCTGCCACAAAGCAAATGGCCTTTACTTCAACAAAAAGTAGCTCTTGCACCATCTATACCTATAGTTTAAGTAATATTCCTATGCTTTCATAAATTGCATCTGGAGGACTTAATTGCCATTTAGGAACTCTCAGTGTCTATGGTCAGCAATTTCTCTCTCTTAGCAAAAAGTTTTTCTTAAAGCTCCATTCATGTGAGATGTAAAGTTTAGAAGACTGTTGCTTTGAATGCTAGCCCTTGCCAAAAACAAACTTTAAAGGAGTATAGAAGAAAATAGAAAATTAAAACCATATATTTAAATTTCATCTGTGTGCATACAGACCTAGGTTTGCTATTGCTGAGCATCTGCAGTTAGCCATGTCTGTTAGCAAAATTAGTGGTAATTTTAAGAACTCAAGTCCTGATGAACAAGGGGCTTTGCATCTCTGCTTCTCGCTGTGTAGAATCCAGGTCTGTACATTGCTGGAGAATGCAGCTAATCCAGTATCCAGTCCTGTAGCCATTTAAAATAAATACGTAGTTCAGGAATTTGGGCATTACTGTCTGCTAACTAGCTAACCGTGATTAGCAGCTTTGGAGAGAAGCTTCTTACCATAAGCTTTGAAGAGTTAAAGTTAAGCCCTTTTTTGTTATTAGCCTGTCCATTGATAGCAAAGGTTTGTATCAGTTCATTCTGTGCAATAGGATTATTGTTCCACTGGCCAACATTTAGAGCAGACCTAGTTTTTTTGGCTATAGGCTTAATAAAAACAATGGAGAATTGATTGTGGGATACAATTCTGTTATTTGAATTTTTGTTGTAATTAATAACATTGGATAAACTTTTATGTGTGTTGGACCAATATTTTTTTTTTAACAGGAATTTTCTTATTCAGTCCACAGTTGCAAAATGATTTAACTAAAAGGTCAGAACAGCAATTGCCAGATTTGCATGAGTTTATAAATGTCAGAGGTCAGTCCAGTCAGGGTTGCTATTTGAAGTTATTTTGTATGGGATTTTTGGTGTTAAATATCTGCATTTTTCACATACAAGGGGTCTTGGGTTGATTGGTTTCCTTGGTAACAGCTCTTTGCTCTGATTGCATAAGCACATGAGTGGTGCAGAACAGATTACTACAGAAACACACTGGAATTAGTCTGATGTAATGGGATGTTGTTTGAGCTGTTACCGAGTTCTTAATTCCATTATCCTTCATATTATTCCCATTAATTGTACTGAACTAACAAGTAGCTTACTTAAGGCTAGGGAGATTTCCTTTAACAAGGTAGTTGTTGGCTTCTGAAAGACAATTCTTAAATGAAGGAAAGTAACCTAACAAAGCTCTGAATAAAATGTACTGTTGTGATTGGTGCAGAAGAACACTTAATTCTTGGCGACCTAGCTTGCAAGATAAAAATATTTATACGTCTTAAATTTGTGTTGATGGATTGTCTCTGTCATCTGTTCTTCTTGGTCCATGGAAGAGTTCCCTTGGGTTTTTTTTAACCAAATTCTCTGTGTCAGTCTCTGGGAATCTTCAGAATATGTGTGTTTTAATAGGAGTTACATTATTCTGGAGATTATTATTAAACTAGCAGAGAGTTATTTCAGTCAACAGAGCAGTGGCATTTTTGAAGTGGGTAAAATTGAAACTAAAGGACACTAACTCAAAAATTAGAAGAAACTGCATGCGTGTGTTGTCAGCTGCCACGTGCCAGGTTGGTACCTGGCTGCACCGGAGGTGTCTAAGTTTTGTGGAGTCTTGGGAAGCTCCTCAGGCACAGTTCTCAGCATCACTCCTGTGCTGAAATGAAAGCATCTGTGATCAGTCCTAGAATCTGTGACTGTGGAAATCTGTAAGGCTGTGCCTTCATTAGCTAGCACAGCAGTGCAGAAGGAGCCAGTCTCTGGAGTGAAACATTGCTGAAGTCCTCATGTCCACGCTGCCAGCATTTCCCTAGCTCACTGACAGTTGAAGTGGATTAGAAGCACTCTGCAGCATAGCTTTGGGGTTTTTTATGTCAAAAAGAAATCTAGTTGCATGCCCTGAGACCTCTTTAGTATCAACATATAAATGTGCCTCCTTAAAGTAAATTGGAACAGCTGGGAGCTTCTCTTTAGAAACGCTCCTGATGAAAGCCAAAACCTCTAAGGAAGGACACCCTAAACATCCCCCAGAGCCCCAGCAATGTGGTCATTTTTATGTTCATAGATCAGCTGGTCAAAGGACACCTGATAGCTGAACTGACCAGAAAGAAAAGATTTGGATGGGGAGAAAGGGAATCCACTCTAACTGATAAAAAGAGTATATACATTTGAACAGGAAGCAGCAGATTCTTTTGTATTTTCTTTAACTTTTCATCTTTTTGAGTGTGATGAATATTAGTGAGAGTCATGCCTGGGATCCATGACTGTCCCCTTGCTATTCCTTTTGAGTCACAGGACACTTTCTTTCTCCTCTGTGTAGCCAATTTACCTCAGCCATGGTCTGATAATTACAGTAGATACTTCTGTAAAGGCACCAGAGCTCTTGTCTTTTCTTTTTCCTGTGACATTGAGAATCTCAGTTCCTCTCAAGTCATTTGTGCTTTGGGGCCTCTGAAACCCAGCAATACATCTGGTCTTTGTTTTGTTTTTGAGGAAATTCTACTCCCTCTGGCCCTTTTCCTTCAGAGAAGCTCCCCAAGGGGGATTTTCTGAGGTATCTCATTATTCTGAGGTGTTTCTAGTTAAATAGGTCTTCCTAGCAAGGGACTTTCCCTTATTCTTGGCTAGAGAGAGACATCAGACAACCTTGGTCAATTCTATCTACCTAGAAGTATTCAGTGAAAGAGCAATTTCATTAACACAGACAGGACCTGTAAGCAATGCACAGGCAGCCACGCCACACCTGTCATCTACATGATCCTGAAAATCTCTAGCTTAAATACTGGAAATGTTACTTTGAGTCAACTTCAGAGATACAGAGAATTATCAAAATATAGGATAATGACAGCATATGCTAGAAACTTTCTCATCACTTGGGTTTATTTAGAAACCTTGTTTGCAACTTTAAACATTTCTCCTGAACTGTGTCCTTGTTGCAGATGTTGGAACAAGGCTGTTTTTACTCTGGCTGAGTTTTGTGGGCCAGTTTATGGAATAGCCCATAAACAGCCATAATGGCACAACTTGGCAGATGACAAACTGTAGCATAAAGGCAAGAAATGAGCTGCAGCTAGAGAGAACCCCTTAAGCTGCTTTAATGCTGAAAAAAGAAATGTGGAAAAGCCTATGTTGAAAAGAAATACTGATTTCCATATAAGAACAATATGTAAAAGCAAGGCAAGGGACTAAGACTGGCCATCTACTTACACATACACACACATATATATGTAAAAGACACTGCTCCAAAATTTTTCAAGTGTTATCAATAACTGTTATCACTACTTTAAAAAACTTCTGTTGTGCAATGGCACTTTACTGTATATTGTGAATATTTTGAAGACATATAATACATTATTTAAAATTTAAAAAAGGAGTCAACATTAAAGACTAATTAATATTCAATTCCTTTTCCACTTTTTATACAGGATTTTTAATGCCCTATAAACTAATTAGAGAGTATCACAAAAGTAAACACTATTACAAATAGTTTTATTAAAATGGCTAAAAAATTATAGGGCTCCTGCTTTAACTGCTCAAGACAATTTGATTTACATAGGATTTTGTTAGGAAAACTTTTCCATTGTCCCATAGACTTTTTGGAACAGTCCTTTTACATCTAGTGCCATTTTTTGTGATTCTGACTCAGGCTGTGTGGTATTCAGGAGTAACTTATTTTTCCAGAGGTGCTTTCTTTTTGGGATACTCTAGACTTCAAACTGCTACGGCTTTACTCAAAGCTGAGTGTTGGTTGTCCCTGCCTCTACCTCAGTGCACAGTTCATTTTGTTTGTTTAGCCTGAACTTCCTTGATCAGAGACTCTTCCACTGCGTATTCATAAAGGGACTGTCTCGAGAGAGCCTCAGTTTTGACTGGTATTTCTTGGTGATGATGTGATACAAATAAGTAATGAAATTGAACCAGACATGAGCAAAGGTGGGAAAAGTTGACCTTGAAAAGTACTGATAAATGCTAACCTGTATTGAGAGTTCACAAATGTCCAGCTTACAAACATTATTAGTGTTTATTATTATTTTAAGGTGATGCAGCATCTGATGGAAAAGTTAATTTGTGGGTAGGTTATAGCTCAGTCAGAAAATTTATCTTAACTTTTGATGAATATCAACTTTGTTGGAAAAATCAAATGACAGTTACAGCATTTTACGGGCAATCCTTTCCACGCCACCCATTCTCACATCAGGCTGATCCTCCGACTTAGACCAATACAAATCCAAAGCAGCAACAAGTCAGTGGAGTTACATCTACTTGAAACTTGTGACTCAGAGGTTTTAGTGTATCTATGCCAGCAGAGGACTGGGAGTCTTAAGCTGCCTGCAGGCCATCCATGATGCAGTTGTTGAAGGGCAGATGGCTGATACAGTATCCCATAACTCTGCCTTTTCTTGCCCATGTCAAGTGCAGGGCAGACACAGGCTTTGAAGCTGTAAGGCTGCAGCTAAGTAATTTTCTACCCTATCCAGGCAGAAAAGGCAGGTGAAATGTGTTCTTCTTCTGTATTTCTCCTCGTTCTTGGTTATCAAATTCTACATCGTAGTTCCCCAGCATGTAGAGTAGGACTTTATCTCTTTCTATCCTTAAGGGAGTTTAAGTAGGTTGAAAGACATTATATATAATTTTCCTGTTTACTTTTCATTTTTCTTTGTAACAGTTTTGTAAAAATAAACATTAACAACAGGGAGTGAGATGGAAGTTGGTGGCATGTGGAAAGTTACAGGTACTCAGAGTTAGGAAGGGGAAAAATGGGTAACCCACAGGAGGAATGGGGTTAGTTGCTGCAGTGGTGAACACTGCAAGTTCGCTGTGCCTTTCCTTCTGCATGAGGAAACTGTATTGCACAGCCTCTTCAGAGGCAACACCAGAGTTTCTCTGAAGGATCTTGAAGGGATTAAGCAGCCCATCCAGATATCTTCACGTTAGAAAAAATATAAAGGCATAAAGAATATGCACATTATAGCTGTTAGATATACTTAAAGATGGGATAATATTATGTCTAGAGCAGTGAAAGGGACCTGAAGAATTATTTGCCAAGTTGCTTCTAAAGCCAGCAAGGTCAGCTATAAGGACTGTATTACTTGGCACAAACTGCTGAAAAAAATCTGTTATTTATGGATCAGAAATCTGACTTTGTGCAATGTTCATAAATGAAAAATTTCATCAATAGTATCACATTAGTTAATACAGCATGTGAATAGGAGCAAAGATATTTGGCCAAGTACCATTGTAGCTTGATGAAAAAATTTAATACTGTCTTTAGTATGCGTCCATTGACAGTTCAACAGGAACAGGTTTTAACTGTTCAAAGTAATACTTTTGCCCTTAAAATGTCCGTTGATACTAAAAGCTGATGGTTGAAATAAAATAAAACTCCATTATAGCTGCTGTCACTCAGTGATTTCCAAATCAGCTTTGATCATTTAATAATTAAAAGTTCTACCCTATGGAGTATGTGCGGGCTACTAAATGCAGCTGTATTGTCTAACCATCTTTAGAGAAATTTCTCATTGTAGGACTCTTTAAAATAAAGATTCTTCAGCAAACCTTTGCCATTCTTTTTTATCTATATGACCATAAACAAGCACTGATGATAAAGCAAGGAAAGTTTTGTGGTTCTGTTAACGTATATATTGCACATTATCAGTATTTCTATGTTATTGTGGTGGGTTGACCTTGGCTGGTTGCCAGGTGCCCACCAACCTGCTCTCTCACTCCCCTTCCTTAGTGTATCAGGGGGAGAAAATAAGATTAAAAACTTGTGGGTTGAGATAAAGGCAATTTGATGAAGAAGAGGCATGCATGGAAGGAAAGCAAAACAAAGCAAAAAGATCTGTTCTTGTCTTCCTATCAGAAGGTAATGTCCAGCCACTTCCTGGGAAGTAGGGCCTCAGTACATGTAGCAGTTGCTTCAGAAGAAAAACACCTTAATAACAGATGCCTCCCCCCTTTCATTTCTCTTAGCTCTAATTGCTGAGCACAGCATTTATATGGTATGAACCCCTTGATCAGCTTGAGTCTGCTGTCCTGACTATGTCCCCTCCTAAACTCTTGCCCACCCCCAGCCTCCAGGCATTTGTGGGGCTGGGTGGTGGTTGGAGAGACAGCCTTGATGCTGTGTGAGCACTGCTCAGCAGTACCCAAAGCACTCGTGTGTTATCAACACCGTTCTAGCTTCAAATACAAAGCACAGTGCTATGAGGGCTGCTGTGGGGAAGCTTAACTCCATCCTAGGCAGAGCCAGTACAGTTATGCTATGCTGGGCTCCAGTTCGCCTGCTGTAGCCAGGCTGGCTCTGCAGTGTAAACAAGACTAAAAGTGATTTTGTGGTTAAAGAACTAAGTGGTATGAAAAAAATATAGATTGGGTTAAATTCCCGTATCTACTTCTATAAAATCTCCAGATGTCTCCTCTGCTCTTGTTACTAAAGTAAGGGGACAATATCCCCTTTCCTGTGCTTCACTTACCAGATCAGATGATAAACTTGGTGGCACAGGAGCTGACTTTCGGTATATGTGTACACACAGTGAGGTACTACAGGTTGCTTCCCCTCATTTAGGGCACCTCTGTGCTACTATGGTGCCATGAAGTTTCACTCATGCAATTAAATATATCAAAATAATAATTTACAATTCTGAATAAAGTGGTTGAATAGAGCATTGATTAAGAATGTGGCATATTTACAGGTTTAATCTACGCGTTGACTTTTTCTTACCCTTACGCCTTGTCCCATCCTCTGTCCCTCAGCTTCCTTGGCTGAACCATATTGGTTTATGGGGATTTAACTTAAATGCAGTCCACTGGCAGATACAGCTTTGCAGCTACAAGAAGTTTTAGGCTATTTGTTCGGTAATTTTTACATTCAGGCTTGCATGCAGTATCAAGCCAACTCTTGTAACTACAAAAGGATAGAATTTGGTTTCTAGATAGCGTAT
Organism: Caprimulgus europaeus; assembly: GCA_907165065.1. Next base: position 41,740,803 of record OU015525.1, on the reverse strand, counting down.
ATTTTGTTATTCAAAGTCTGCTACATTTGTTGATCTTTACAGCTGTTTTTTAAAGTCCTTTTTATAATCTTTTATATCAAAGGCCTAGATACCTCGAAGTTAAGAGACAACAAACTTTGATATACCTGCCTCGTGTCAGTAGGTTTTTTTTTTTAAAGGCTTCCATCCATTAAAAGGAAAGAAACATCCCTTTTGATAGTAAATATGGAATAAAAGCTATAGCAGTCTCATGTTAATTTCATGATTTTGTGGGACTTTTGGCCTAAGAAAATTAGGGGATTCTAAAATATAAGGATGAAAATAAAACCAATTCTGCATTATTTTTCCCCTTGCCCTTAAAGGAATCTGTAATGCTTTTAAAGACAATGATTTGAAGGGAGTAGGAGGAATTAAAAAAAAAAATCAAGATTCAAAGCTAGTGTAGTTATAGAACCACATGAGACATTTCAGTGTTGACAGTAATCAAAAAGAAACGTCTTTAATGCAGTTTTCAAAGATATCAGAAAAAGTGCTTTTCTGTGAGGGAAGAATATAATTTGATAAAACATGCTGGTAATATGAATTCTTTCCACAAATATCGTTAAAAACAGATTACAATATGCAACTGAAAGTTAGCATCATGTCTTCTCTTTGAATTGGCAGAGAGGGATAAGGACAGCTGAGTCTGTTAACCAAACAGGAACGCAATTGTGGCTCCCAAACTTTTGCATCTTTGAGTGGAAGCTTAGGCTGTAGGGTGCATCAGGGAAGCAATCCTTCCCAAAGAGGCATTTGTCTCCCATTGGACCAATAAATCAGGTATATTTCCATAGGGAAAAATGTCTTTTTTAGACATACGAGGCTTTTTAAAAAATAAAAGCCATGTATGGTTTGGGGATTGTTCACAGAGTGAACTCTTATTACTTGTATCTCTTACTCATGACCATGGGTTCAAATCAATAGTTTTGGTTTGGAGAGGAGATACTGGAAAGAAAAACTTGGCCCTGTATTCACATTGTTTTACTTCTTGCTATGCCTTTTCTCCTTTTCTCATTCATCACACATATTTCCCTCCTTCAGGAGGTATGCAGAGGTCACAAGGGAACTATCTGTCATGTAACAAAAATTTTAAAATTACTAAAATTCTGAGAAGATTGATGACTATAGGATGTCTCAGGCTCTCCTGTGAAACTCAGAAGAAATTAATTTTTATTCTATCAAAAACCAAACACTTTTCCTGTATAATTATTGCATGTCCTCAACATCTTTCAGACTTTTCTTGAGATTACAGTTCTTTGAGATTCAGCATTGATGCCACTTGCTAGAAGTCCTGAAATTAGTTTAAATCCTAAACTTTATTAGAATTTTTAAATACCCCACTGCAGCACATTTTTATTGATGTCATTGATCAAGGCTGTTGTGTTTTATTGTTACTTATCTTTAATATCTAGATTATAAATTTTTGTTCAGAAATACACCTTACCCGGTGTGATGTGCGGTGGTGAACAAACTGTCAGCTCAATATAATTGATATCAATAAAGGTGAATTTTACAAGGTATTTCTGTCTTATCATGAAAGCTGACAAGCATAAGACCAAAGATCTGTATCCCGAACTGTGTGTGCCATAGTTCATTGCCATGCAGCAAAGGTGATTGCATCCTCCTTGTGGATGTTGAACAGTGACTGTCTTGACCCAAAGATAAGTTAATTAAACATGTCTGGTTTCTCTCACTACTTCTTTTGCAATGCAGAGGTGTCACAGCCATGACCAGTCTCCTGCTGTTACTCAATAACGACATGAAGTGTTGAGAGATAAGAGCTCCTGTGATTGGTTTGTGTTATTTCAGGATTCGTATAATTCAAAGGAACTTTCTAGTTGGAGTGGTTTTGGGGCCGATTTATTCTGCTGGTCCACCCAATGCAAGGAAAACTTGAGGGAAAGAGATACTGTCTGCAGGCCTCTAGGGTCATCCCCAGAATATTCTACTGTACAGTTATGGAATAGCTAGATTATGAAAGGTACAAAAAACTTTCTGCTTCTGGTCATAAAGGTTGCAATATAACCTTCTGTAGTTAATCTGCTGTCAGTTTTCATATCTGGGACAACAGAAAGAGGTAGAGAAAAACCCCATATGTCTGTGGCTTTACATTAAAAAAAAAAAAAATAATGTACTATATTGTCAGCAATGCTTACTTTTCTAATGAATGACAGTGAACCTCCACGAGGATGCTCCTTGGGTTTTCAGGACACTACTGTGGTTTCACAGTACTGCAAAAGCATGACAGGCACCCCATGTTCGGAGGAACATGTGAGGTTCTGCTCTTAATTATGCAGTGATTAGTTATACAGTGCTCTAGTGGCAATTAACTGCTGAGACAGAATTTTCTTGGTTATTAGGGGACATCTTAGTAGAAAATTACTGTTTGAAGATACATCTACAGGTTTGAGTTGTGTTGGTCCTTAGCAGGATAACTGTGCCCCTTTCTTCTGCTTGCTCCTGGTTCTGTGGTTTGCCCATACAAAGACAAATTTGACTCCATCTTGACTTTATGATTTTTTAATATCTTTTCTATGACTCCAGAAGTTATGGCTTTCTGGTTCCTAATTATTAATTCACTGGCGATCAGAAAGAGTACTTGTAATGCAAGAAGTGGAAATGAGCTTGTAAAACCTCTCATAGGATGGCAGTGCAGGAGAGACACACATCAGGTTTCCTCATCTGCTCTTCATATTCTGCTCACAATGCCTCTTGCATTTAACAGGTTTAGGAGTTTTCTGCTGAAATAGTAATAACATTGGGAATCTTAAGTGGATTTTAAATAATTAACTGGTCAGTTTAAGTAATTTATTTTTAACCGATCTTAATAAAGAAGCTGATAAGAGAGTAAATAGGGCTTTACTGTGTTGATTCCATGTCATACACAAACTTTTTATGTACTGATTAAAAGATATAAGGATAAATTTATCACTAGTATAGTAGATGCAACTCTACAGTGTACCCACTTAAACTGTGGTTAAATATTGTTTCTAGTTCCTTCTCTGAGATTAATTATATTTTTTTGTTTTCTTTTGTCTGATATATAGGATTGGCAGGTAGAGGATAAAAACTTTTTTTAATAAAATCTAGTACTTTTTTAAAACAGAGTGGACTTTGGAAAAATATCAACAGCTAATAAAGATGATAAACTTGCAGTTTATTCTTAGTTATGAAATGCCTTTAATAATTTTTGGGGAAAATAAAATTCTTGAGTTTTTTACTACAGGAGCTAGATTTGTGTAGGGAATGGATTTCAGGAAGAAAGGTGCAGAGAGAATATGAGTACAAATAAATAAGAAGCATTTCTACACTGTCTGCAGATACATTTCTTTTTTCTGTATATTGTTTCCAGGAGCTTTGCCCAGTTAAACTTTATTTTATTCTTAAATAGCTGTTGTCTGTCCCTTAAATGAAGTGGACATGAAAATTTTGCCTATTAGGTCTAGCATCATTTATTCTAAAATTTGCATGTTAAATAATGACACGGAAAGCATGTCAACATTTCCTAGTTAGCAGCAAAGGATGATCAATGGTTCTATGATAATTAGTATAGTTGACAGTCAATCAAAGTGATGAAAATAAAAAGCTCTGATCAAAAGACCTTTTCTTCCGTGCATTGTAAATTAGCATAAACATTGCCATCCTTCATAATGCCAGTAAAACAGCAAATGCAGTTTTGGCATAAAACAAATTCTGTTATGGTTAAAGGGCAATGGAATTTAATCTGCTGCAACTTCCATCTTTTTATTCTGATTCCTTTCATTTAGAAAAAACTTTTTTTTTTTTTTTTTTTTTTAAATAAAGAAATACTTGTTCCCAGGAGGCAGAGGCTTGCATTTCTTGTTTTTAATGGCTAAGATTGGCAGAAGAAGGTGTGTAAATTGGTTGAACAATCATGTATAAACCAAGCAAAATTAGCAAACCAGGTTAACTTTAAAAATCTGCAATGGCATCAGGAAGAAAAAAACAAACACCCCACAGTCCAGTGTGGTAACTTCAGCTACTGCAACACTTGCTCCTCCCTTCCATCCCCTGATCTCTGGGAAGCTGTGGGAGTGGAGCTTTGACAGATCCCATGGGCAATGCATTTTTACTTTGTCACCATCTCTGTTTCTAGTGCAGTACCTGTGACTTTCATTTATTTAACTTCACTGCTATTAGTGGGATGACTCATATTTGTAAGTACTCACATGACTGAGCCTTACTATCTAACAATAGTTTTATTATGCATAACAATAATCAAGAAAAATACTGAAGATGAAACCTTGTTATAAGATACACATTGGTGTGGATCTTTCCTTTGAGAGGCAGGAGATGGACCTTTTATGAACAGTCCTCATTTCTAACATTTATCTCTCTGAGGATTAGAGTTAGGCACTCAAGAGCTTTAAGGCTGTGGATGTTGTCTACCTGGACTTTAGTAGGGCCTTTGACACTGTCTCCCTCTCCTAGAGAAGCTTGTGACCCATGGCTTGGACAAGTGTACTCTTCACTGGGTACAAAAATTGTGTGCATGGCTGAGCCCCGAGAGTTGTAGTGAATGGAGTTAAATCCAGTTGGTGGCTGGTCACCTGCGGTGTTCCCCGGGGCTCAGTTTTCGAGCCAGTCTTGCTTAATATCTTTGTCAATGATCTGAATGAGGGGATTGAGTGCAGCCTCTGTAAGTCTGCAGATGACACCAAACTGGGTGGGATTGTTGATCTGCTTGAAGGTAAGAAAGCTCTTCAGAGGGATCTGAACAGGCTGGATTGATAGGCTGAGGTCAACTGGATGAGGTTTAACAAGGCCAAGTGCTGGGTCCTGCACTTCAGTCAAAACAATGCCATGCAATGCTACAGGATTAGAGAAGAGTGTCTGGAAAGCTGTGTGGTGGAAAAGGACCTGGGAGTGCTGGTTGGCAGGTGACTGGACATGAGCCAGCAGTGTACCCAGGTGACCAAGAAGGCCAACAGCATCCTGGCTTGTATCAGAAATAATGTGGCCAGCAGGACTAGGGAAGGGATCATATCCCTGTATTCAGCACTGGTACAGTTTTGAGTCTCTTTAGCTTGGAGAAGAGGAGACTGAGGGGTGACCTCATTAATGTTTATAAATATGTAAAGGGTGAATGTTAGGAGGATGGAGCCAGGCTCTTCACAGTGATGTCCAGTGATAGGACAAAGGTCAATGGGTGTAAGCTGGAACACAGGAGGTTCTGCTTAAACTTGAGAAGAAACTTCTTTACTGTGAGAGTGACAGAGCACTGGAACAGGCTGCCCAGGGAGGTTGTGGAATCTCCTTCTTTGGAGACATTCAAGACCCTCCTGGACACCTTCCTATGTGATCTCATTTAGGTGTTCCTGCTCTGGCAGGGGGGTTGGACTAGATGATCTTTCAAGGTCCCTTCCAAACCCTGACATTCTGTGATTCTGTGAAGAAGGACAGGGAGGTGCTGGAACATATACAAAGAAGAGCAATAAAGCTGGTGAAGGTTCTGGAGCTCAAGTCTTATGAGGAGTGGCTGAGAGAACTGGGGTTGCTTAGCCTGGAGAAAAGGTGGCCAAGGGGAGACCTTGTCACTCTCTACAACTATGTGAAAGGAGGTTGTAGCAAGGTGGGTGTCTGTCTCTTTTCCCAAGTAACAAGTGATAGGACAAGAGGAAATGGCCTCAAGTTGTCCCAGGGAAAGTTTAGGTTGGATATTAGGAAAAATTTCTTTACTGAAGGGGTTATCAAGCATTGGAACAGGCTGTCCAGGGAAGTGTTGGAGTCACCATCCCTGCGGGTGATTAAAAGACATGTAGATGTGGTGCTTAGGGACGTGGTTTGGTGGATGTGGTGGTGTTGGGTTGGTGGTTGGACTTGATGATCTTAGAGGTCTTTTCCAGCTTTAATGATTCTATGATCCTGTGAAGAGCTAAGAATATTAAGCATGGTGAAAGATTTGTTTTTCTTGACGTCTGTTAACATTCAGTGCATCCCAGCCTATAATTAAAGTACTACAATACACAGATTTTTCAAGAATAATCTTCTCTTTTGTGTAATAAAATATTTGTTTCCCTTTCACCACTATTATTATTATTATTGATTGATTATCACAGGACTTACCAAACATTGAAATTCTTCACCTTTCTCTTTTCCAACTCTTGTAGCCATTACATGTTGTTGGTTTGTTTGTTTTTCAGTAAAAGAATCTATGCTTCACTGTAGGTATTTAGTACTTGAAAGTTGACCTTAAGAGCAGTGAAGTTCTGTCCTAAAATGTAAGACATCACTTATGAGTGAGTTTAAGAGAGAAAGCAGGGACATGCCCTGGAAGATTGCCATTCACTAACTACATACTTTGCAGTGTTTTCACTTGAGGGGGGTGGGTGGAGCTACAGAAGCAATCATAATTTTTGAAAACCAAATTTTTTTCTTTCTTTTTTTTTAAATCAGAAGTAACGTGGTCAAGTATGGTCAGGTTTTGACTTAATTTCTTGCTTCTTTTTGCTTAAGATCAATTTGCCCTTTTTTTCTCTTGGAAATTGATGTGTAACTGAGTAGGTTATGAACAAGGTGCATTCAGGTAAGCTAGAAAAACACTGGAAGCAAGATTTTTTATTTTAATGAATATACTGCATGCTTTGTACCCTTCTTTTATGCCAGTTAATGTATGGTCAGTGCAGATCCTATGAGTTCTACAGTTCTATATGTCATTGTTGGCTTCATGCCTGAAAAATGTGAAAATAGTTTACAAAGCAGAGCAGAAACCATTTCATCCTCTGAGCATGATTTCAGAAGTGTAATTTACCAGCAATTAAAAGCCCCCAAAATGTAAACTGAATACGCCTCTCTTGGGATATCTACCACCATTTAATTTGTGTTTGTTTTATCCTTTCGCATTTTATCTTCTAATAAGCCTTGAAGGGAGAATGGAGTATTAGCTTTCTATTTAAAGGAAAGGACAAATAGATGCAGAGTAAGTACACTCTAATGGCCAAAATTATTCAAGATTTTTGGCTTCAGCAACATACAAATAAACGTCTGCATTTACTGGGTTGGAAAGGTTTATTTGTTTTACAAAAGCATTTGCAAGAGATTTATTTACAGGTATTAATATTTATTTACTATCTCTTCTCCATTTGAGTAGCTACAAATTTCCTTAGGTTATTTATTTGTGGAACACCAGCTGTGTCACTGTATTTCTGATTCAACCTTCAGTATTTCTGTGTTTCCATAGTTTGAATATTTCTCTAATGGAGAAGTTGACATTAAATTTAAATCCTTCTAGTTACTAATTTATCAGCTCTTTCATGTGTGACCAACACCGTCTATTGACTTGGCCAGCTGCTGGTAAAAAGTGAACAACCAAAATACTACCGAAGAACACCACTAAAAACCAGATAAAATCAGAATGGTCTTTCTAAGACTCTTTTGCCATTTTCTGAATGAAAACATCTCTGAATTTGCTTTCCATTCTTTTAGCCCAATTTCTGATTATAAAATTAGAGAAAAATGCTTTTTTAAAGGTTATTTTTGGTTTGTGTGCATTTTTTTTGCACCAAGACATTTCATTGTATGTAGAAATACACTAGAGGAGTGCAACCTCAGCTTGAAAGTGTTTGCAGAGTGGTTAGTTTAGAAGGGCTTGCATTTCTTGTACGTTCTTTATGCTTTTGTTGTCTCCAGGTTTGCTTTTTATACCTTAAATTCCCAGATAATATTCTGTGATCTTGTGTGTTAAACTCTCATCTCTTTAGAGACGTTGTCTGAAGAGAAGACTTGGAAGATTGCAAACAACTCATTAAAGCCCTCAACCTGCAAATATTTACTTGGTACCCACCTATGAGTTGCAATATTTGTCTCCCAATAGTAGAGTGAAACAATTCCATGAATGTGTGCTCAGCTGGGGTTTCCAGCCTGAACTCCCTTCAACACACTCCATGCTGATGGAGTCTGACTTAGGGCCCTGTTCACTAAGTCTAGCTGGTGGTCTAGGGTATGCAGTATTTCTTGGCCCCAGGTATGTGTTGAAGTAAGGTGGTTGCTGTTAGGCTGATGCTCTGCAAAGATATGTACTTTTAAAAGAGTGTATAAAGCTCACGTACTATAAATTCCTTCTGCTTTTGTGGTATATCATGTAAGAGCCCTTCCAGCATGCTTCCTGCACATCCAGAGGTGTATGGGCCAGGCCCAGTGAGCACCTCCTGTCCAGATGGAGGGAGCAAAACTTTTACCCCACCAACATCCAGGAGTTTGCCCTGGGCGTGTGAATGGGAGTAGACTTGCACCAATTGTGTTGGGTTTGTGTGGGGGGCTGATTTTTGGTAGCAGGGGAAGAGACTGCAGTGATGTCTCTTGTGAGAAGCTTCGAGGAACTTCCCTGGCTCCAGGGTGGGCTTGATTCCAGCCCAGGCTGAGCCAGTCAGTGATGGGGAAATGCTTCTGAAATTACATATTTATGAGGAGGAGAACCAGTTTGGCAACAGATCAGGAACAACAAAGAACAACAACAAGAAAGAAGACAACAACCTGAGGAGAAAGGAGGGGAGGATGTGAGATAAACAGCTACAGATGTTCAGGTCAGGAAGGAAGTAGAGGCAGGAGAAGAATGGAGGTTCCCCTGCAGCTCGCAGAGGCTAGCGGTGAAGCAGATCCGTGTGTAGCCCATGGAGGACTCCATGCCGAAGCACGAGGATGTGCCCAAAGTCAGCTGTGACTATGTGGAGAGCTCATGATAGAGCAGAAGACCCCAGAGACACTCACGCCAGAGTCAGGGGAGGAGGTGCACTGGAGCAGAGACCTACCTCCAGCCATGGCGGGCCCCATGCCGGAGCCAGGGGCTGCTCCTGAAGAAGCCCACGTTAGAACACTTTGTTCCTGAACTCTTTTAGTTCATGGGAGGGACCCCATGCCAGAGGAGGGGAGAGTGTGAGGAGATGTTCCCCTGAGGAGAAAGAAGCGGCAAAGACAATGTGTGACTGAAACCCCCATTCCCCATCCCCCTGTGCCTCTGGGGATGGGGAAGTAGAGCAATTGGCTGAAAAGTAATCTGAGCTGGGGAAGGAGGGAGGGGTGGGGGGAAGGTGTTTTAAGATGTGGTTACTATGTTTCATTATCCTACTCTGATTGATTGGTAACAAATTAAATTGATTTTCCTTCCTGGAGCCTGTTTTGCTCACGACCATAATTGGTGAGTGAACCCTCCCTGTCCTCATTTCGACTCACAGGCCCCTTTGTTATATTTGCTCCCCCCCATCCTACTGGGCAGCTGGGGAGGTGAGTGAGTGTCTGTGGTTAAAACCACCATGCTGAGGTACTGGCTAAGTTGGAGCTTGAGCTTTGCTTGGGTTGTGGTCAAAATACAACCACAAATAATTTTCTGTGCCTGTGAGGAAATTTTCACAAAACAGTGCCTATTTATTTGGTCATTCATTATGCTTACGCTGTAAGGGTTTAATATGGCTGTTTAGGGCATAGAGTGAGAAAAAAATCTGCCCGTACAGAACAGCAGTTGGATTTGGGTGCATTTGCCCCAAGTGACTACAGGATTTTCCCTGTTTTCCCTGCTTAATGCGTTTTTCTCAAAAGAGGAACAAAACTAATTGCTGAGTCCTTTGTGTCCTAGGGGATGTGTCATGGCTAGAGAAGAATATTCTTCACAGCCATTACCTTCTCATAGTTATTTTTTGCCAGACCCTCAAGGATAAGCTGTCAGTGCCCGTATACAACAGATTATATAAGATCATCATTTTCCACTCCATATAAGATGTTACTCTGAAAGCTATATGGTGATATTAGATAAAAATATTTTGTACTGTATTGTCTTTCATCCAAAGACATAAAAGTGCTCTCCAGTGTTGTTATTCATGTGTAACAGAAGACAAAAATGAGCCATGCAAGGGTGAGGCAATTTGCCCAAGGTTACAGGGAGTCAGCAGCGGTTATCCCAGTCTGAGACTCCCTCCTGAAGTACAGGCAGAACTGTTCGCTGTTTTGGTCGTGCAATTGAATGTAGAGAAAAGCCTCTGTACTCCTGTGTAGCGCTAACGCAGCAGGAGGATTCAGAGAGAGCCTACATGTCATTAGCCTGGATCAGATGACAAGATAGGGCTTTAATAAGCAACTGTGATGTAAATCCAGTAGACAAGCTCAAATCTTCTTGTTGGACATAAGTATAGCTAGGTTTTACAGAATACAAAGTACTACTAGGTGTAGAGCCAGGCAAGGTCTTTCAGTGGATCCATTTGCCAAAACTGGCAGATTTGGGCTAGGTGGAATTCTGCTAATTCAGGCTAAAATGTTTTGTACAATTCACAGTAAATTATTTCATTTTGAGTGATACGGGCCTCCCCTCAAACTCTCATCTGAGGTTTATACTGAGTTTTCTGTACTCACCCAATGTTTTAGATCACCAAAACCAAGAACGAGACCTGTTATTCTTAGTATAACAGCTCAGGAAAAAAGACAATAAAAATTTTACTTGGAAGTGACTAAAACTAAATTGTAGTACACTTTTGACAGATAACTACTATTACTATGTACATGGACCATACCTGATGTAAATGGCTTGATAATGTTTAGAAGTATACTTTGTGCCCTTCATCTTTGCAGTATTGCTAACATGGTGTGATAACATCTGTGTAAGCAAAGATTAAAAATTCTTGTGGGCACTGGATATTAATTTGGAAGATTATAAGTGCCAAAAGCTTTCCACATGCTTTTTTTTTTTAATTCTCAGTGTATCCCCCCCTCCCATGTCCACTTACTGCATGGAACTGAGCAGAGCTGACCTCAAACCTCGTTCCCTGCTCTTCTCTTGCTGGCGAGGAGCCTACCTGCTCCCTTCCCAAGCCCAGGAAATTGCCATTATAATTATTTTTTTATTTTAATTATTAAATAGTTTTTATCTCAACCCGTGAGTTTCCTTGCCCTTTCCCTTCCAATTGTCTCCCCAACTCCCTAGGCAGGGGGGGGGGGGGGGGGGGGGGGGTGGCGGGGAAGAAGGTGAGACAGCAGGCTGTGTTTGGCTGCAAGCTGCAAGCCAAAGGGGTGGATCCACCCAAACCACCACACCGACTTACCTGAATAGCTGTCTTTACAATTACAGTGACTTTCTGGGTTTGAGAAGTGTGTGCCACATAGCATGCTAATCTGTCGTATTAATGTTTCAGATAAATTAGGGTTTCAGTCTCATTCTAGTGGCTGGAAAAAAACCTTTCTTGTGCACTAGGTGCATTCGTCCACACCTAGCCTTTCAGAGAAACTCCATTTATGATTTTCTTAATTTGGAGGTTTTTTAGGGAGGTAAAAGTCTAAGCAAAACCTGCACATAGCTTTTTCATCAGCTACCGCAAATGTCCTCAATTTCAGCATAACCCATCAATTTTATTATGAGGGAGTAATCTTAGTACCAGCATAGCTACAAAGCACATAGAGGTTCTTCTGCAGAAGCAAGCAAAACACATAAACAAAACCAAGCTTATTTTTAATGTTAAAGAGTGGCTCCTGGCATCCCCACAGATATTTTCTACAACATAGTACTATTCATGGTGAATATCACGGCTAGGTGAACAGAGGGACTTGAGTGTTTGTTATTGCTTTAGAAACTTTAATTGCAACATTTAGACACTGTTGACATTAGTTAAAACTTACTGAAATACCGCTTGACTTTATATAAGGTAACTAATACATTTGCATTCCTGCTACTGAGTCTAACTGTCCTCCTCCCTATGATGCCAGCCTTGACTTGCCTGACCTTTTGGAAGATTGTCTGTGCCCCCATCTGCAACTTGTGCTTTTCATTGTATAAAAGAGGTGTTAAAAAGTAATATTTTAAGAACCTGACTGGTAAGGAAATAAATATCTGCAGTATGTTTGCAGAATAGTTATACTTAGGACAGAGAGAGACAAGTTTGTTAAACCACATAATGATAGTGCTTAGTAGTAGCTATCTTAAGTTACTTTTTAATACTCTCACTACCATTGCAGTCTTCATTAGTGTCCTTGGCCTAGCAAGCAATATGGAAAGTGATCACAAATCTCGACAAAAGCACAACTGCATGAGCCTAGCAAAACCTGTGTGTGCTATTACCCTGGTAATTTTATTCCTGTTAACTGTGATGGACTAGCACATGCTGATGTGCTCACGGCAGGCTTTGTGAACTTGAGGAACACTAGTATTTTGCTTTTCTTCTCTTCCCATTTTCCATTTACAGCTTTGTTTTTTCAGACCACGAACTCTTCAGGTCAAGAATTACCACTTAGTGTATGTAGAGGATAGCCCAGGTAGCAGAAGAAGCACAGCTGTGCAAGCTGTAAGTTTCTTAGGGTATCATACTGTCAAGCTAATGCAATTGGAGTGCATAGACTTGGATCAGGTTTCGACCATTTAGCTTTAGTTTGGCATCTCTGTATAGTGCTGCATTGTTTTGCTCTGCCTTTCCAGTGTTTATCTGAATAGCGTAGAATAGCATGTCTGTCTGGTGTGATCATAATGCATAGCAAGAAGTTGACCTAGCATACATTGAGCAGCTATGATTTATAGGTTTTTTTTAAAAATGTGCAAGGCAAGATGGAAGCAAAATTACTTTTTAAATGAATAGAACTTCAAGCAAGCAATAATGGCTATATTACTCTATGTAACACTGTACCTGTGACAAAGAGCTTGCCATATAGAAGCCCAGTCCTGAAAACTGTTCTAGGGAAGATGCTTAATGGTGGTTATACATATTAGGGATGGGCTGTACCTAGATAGCACTGTGGATGATGGTATATCAGATATCATGCATTTCATTTCTACATTTTCTCACTAGTAAGAAAGGACAGTGTGTATGGATATAATGAAGTTTTACAAGGCAATAGTTAATACTATATGCTGCAGTGTATTAGCAGTGACAGGTATTTGTCAGAATATTCCTTACATCACATATTCGAGTGCCTTTATCGTTAGTCTATTAGAAGCTACCTAAGTGTTCTCCAAAATCTCATCCCAGAAAGTGAGGTGAAAAGAGCTTTTTGTTAGATGTCATTCAGCTAGAGCTGCAGAATGAAGGGTGACAGCATCATGTGAGAGCCATTCACCCGAACTGTCATTTTACATTTCCAGGAGGGAAAAGATTTAAACATTCAGTTTATATATACAATTGTTTCCTTATCTTTTTTTTTTTTTTTCTCTTCTCTCTTGACCCTTCTGGAATGTATTTGCTCCACTTTTTCTCTGGGGCAAAGCCTTAGCACCCTGTAGGTTTTCTGTCAGACACTCTGGCTTACGCTTGTGACCCGGCTGAGTGGACCGTGGAACGTGTAACAAGATCAAAGTCTGAAATAATAATAAATAACAGCTGTTCTCCACAAGTGCAATACCAGTTACTGAAACAAAATTACTGCAGGTCTGTACCAAAATTTGTGTTGGGAAGAAAATTGATCTGAAAATTACCCATGCCAGCTTACCTAGTAGAAGAAAACAAATGATATTAAATCTGTTGGTGTGTGTCATACATCCTGCTCCTCTCTCTCTAGCCTGCAGAGACAGCTGCAATTCAGATTGCAGAGAGAATGCAAATTCACAATCTGCTGGACTTATATTTTCGCTTATTTCTTCCCACAAATCGCATTCACCTGGCTGGTGGTGGTGCTGATGTCCCTCCTTTGGTATTTAATAGTTCATTATTTGGAGCAGCAGCCCATGCTTCTTTTGGGAGTGTGAGCTGGAAAGTGGGTCCATAAAAAGTAGCTCTTATCTCTTTCCTACCCATGCCACTCTCTCCATTATGTACAGCTCTCTACATCTGTTCTATTAGTGAAGCACCCATTCTATACCAAGGTTATACACCTAGGACATTATATGTACCCTCTCTGGTAGAATTAAGTTGTGACGTACATTGGAATACAGCTGCTGTGAACTCGTCACCATGCAGATATACTGACTGTGCATGATGTGACATGGGGCTGATTTAGTGGCTTTTATCAAGAATGTTTAAAAAATGTCTTTTATCATCCCAGTTCTCAAGTTCTGCACAATTAAAAAAGAAATATGTTTGCCAGCAGCCTATATTACAAAGAAAAATGATAATAGTATTCAATCTGTGTAGTAGCTTGTAAAATGAAAGCTGCAGATTACATTTTAGTCACTGGGGAGTTCTAAATTAACTGCTTTGACCAAAGTAGGAAATTCTGGGTTAAGTCTGAAAATCTATCCTGAGTCAGATCTTATCCCTGACCATTTACAGAGAACAAAACTGAAAAGCAAGATTAATCTGCACAGTCTTCCAGTTTATTCTTAGAGCCTTTCTTTTCCTTTGTGTATGTGTTTGCTTTCCTGAAAAATAAAGTCTGGGACTATTAATGTGCAAGTTATGTCCATACATAAAAACTCTAAGCTGAATGCCATGTGTCTTTTTTCCTAGTTTGAGTTAATAAGCACATCAGGAAGTATAAGGTAGGACAGTTTGTTGCTTGTTAGTGTAACTGTCCTGTCCAGCTGATACTAGCTAATTCCACTCCATTACTGGTAGTTTTCTGTTGTCTTCCTGCAACTCCGTGGATTGGATGGAGAGGCAAGTTGTTCTGCAGGTCAGCTGAAAATAATTCAGAGAGCCTACCAAAAATCTCAACATCTCCAGGAATGAATGTAGTGCAAATATGAGCACAAGAGCTCATAGTGCGGTGTAGGTGTACTGTGAGAAAAGCACAATGACCCTGATTAACTTTGTACTGGTGAAACACTTTTGCTTATGTTGTACTGCATATTCAGTCATATCATAAAGAACAACAGAATCAGTATTAGAAATAGAACCATCAGTTGTAACCATATGTGTGATGTATATTTGAGTTCTGAAGCATATGATGTATGAAAAACAAGAGAAGAAGAAAAGAAATCTAATTTCTGACTTCAGCTACCTCATGGTAGAGGACAGACTCAGAGGTGTGCACTGAAAGAATGAGAAGCAATGGACACAAGTCGCAACCAGGCATAAGGAACAAGTTCTTTGCCTTAAGGGCAGTCAAACATGAGGGCAGGTTCCACAGAGGGCTTGTGGGGTCTCCATTCTTGCAGACATTCAAAATGTGACTGGACAAGGCTCCTGAGCAACCTGATATAACTTCAGAGTTGACCTCTGTAGAACCAGATGACCTCCATTCGTCCTTTCCTACTGATGTTATTATATTATTATTATTTTGATTTTTCTTCTTAAATGGATTTCTGGATTTCAGCAGATACCTCCATTTGTCTCTCATTCAACATGCAAGACCTTTATGTGGAAATGTGCACCTGGTTGTACTTGTGCAGGTGGCTCAATGTGGGGGCCATATTAGGCTGTAGAAGAAGAAAATTTGGATTCTCCTGGGGTTTCTTTGAGCACAGAGCCCTGCCACTGTGCACTCTGCTGCATTTCAGCACGTTGTCACACCTCTTCCCTGAAACATGGCAGGACCTACCTGCCAGGCACATGTGATTCTGGAAAACATGGGTTATGAAGCATGAAATTCACTGGAGAGTTGTGTCCAGCATATAGAGTCCTTTGATGAGCCAGGGGAGAACTGGGTACTAGTATGAGGTAGTAGGCTCAAGTCATGGAGTCGTACTCAGCAAGCCAGACCGAGGCAGACGCTGTCCTTGATAGCAGGTACCATAGTGGGAAACAGGAGACTGGAGAAGAAGCAGAAGTGAGCCTCGTGCTGAATGCAGATTGCATAAGACTTGGCAGGTTTGCTCTGGCCATGTTTTACATGAAAATGTGTTACTCTCAGTTGATTACAAATATTTAGTTCAGTCACTGAGTTCACTCTGGAGCAGCTCCACAGTCTCTTTCAATGAAGAGTGACATGCTGCAGATGAAGTGCTTACCTCCAGTTGCTCTGGTTAAGATATTTAGAAGAACTCTGTGGGCACAGAAAAGGGAAAGTTTGCAGAGAAGTACATCTTCCACTGGTCACAGAAGCGGCCATTTTTTTCAGGAGAATTTATATTGAGGTTTGCTGTCCATCATGGATTTCTTTTTTTCTAAAGTCTCCTTTCACTGTAGCTTCACCTAGTCCTCTCTGAAAAGTTAGCTCCAAATGTTCTTACGTTTCACCAGCAATATGGGAGGTGGATACATTCCACGTAGGTACACTTTAATTCTTTACTCACGTAGCTCCCACTGATTCACTTTTTAATGCCTTTCATTGGGAGTGGCAATTGCAGATGCAAAACAGTGTCCTCTGGTTTGTTTTTTTTTTTAAGTTGAAAAAAGTGGCAGTCTGATCTCAGAATATATTTATACTAAATTCAGATATTAGCCATGTCACTGCATTGTATTCTCTGTGTTGTGTTTGGAAACAAATTCAATGATCCAATATGATATCTGAACCTGAAAAAAAAAAAAAGTATAATAGCCTTCAGATTAGACAAGTACTTTAAAAAAGGATTTAACATCTATTTGACAGAGAGAATGCTATAGTTTTACGAATCCATCTGCAATTCTCTTTTGTGAAGGCAATCCACTGTGTTACCAACCTTTTAAAAATTTTAAGTATGTTTTCTAATGATCATACTGTATTTTTAGCAGTCTCATATATGTCTGAGTACAGTTAACCTGAAAACATGCACAAGTTTTTGTTGGATAGTTGATTATATGCTTTTTCAGGTTTTTGGTCACCTGTTCTAGTCTCAGGTCACCTGGGAATCAGTCAGTATCAAAGAATAAATGTAAATGTTTTGCTATAATGTACTGTAGATCCTTGCACTAAAAAAGAATCTTTTCTCTTTATTCATCTTCAAATATTCTGAAAAAGGTTTTGGTTAATTTGCCTGTCAGACTGTTACTCATTATTTTCTTCATCATTTTGCTCGGGGTGTGTGTGTATTCAGAATTAAATTGCAGATCCTTCCTTTTAATAAAAAGAGTCATTCTTTTGGAAGCCTTTTACTCTTTCAGTGATACTGATAGTGATGATGCCTTGCAGGATAACAAGAACATTGGTCTGTCTTGTGTCACTGGCAAAGTTATTTAATGAAGTTGTGAATGTCAAAATCTTGCTGATAAATGATCATGAGGAACACAGCTTGCTTTTCAAACTCCAGACTTTATTTGCAGGACTAACAATAAAAGCTGTCTTTCTGGCTGTGATATTCTTCATTCTGTGTTCACTGAGAAACAATAAACATGGGCAAGAGGTGTCTTTTGAAATATTATAGGATTCTAAGTATGAGAAATATGCTTGAGTTCATTCTGTCACTCCTTCAGGTGATGGAATATTGTAAGTTTCAAATGTGGTTCTGCACAGCTTACTGAAAAAAAAACCCAACAAACTGTGGTAAAAAGTTCTTAGATTGTTATTGCTCAATTTTGAATTTAATATCTTTATGCTAAAAGATTAGACATTGTCATTCCCACTGTTGTCCTTGTAAATCAAACCTCTTCTAAAAGACACTGCATGTTTTTAGGTAGAAATTTGACAGGTCATTTCTTAGACCTTCGGGAGATCTAAGAAAATTTCTGCTAGGGATGAGCAAAAAGAGTAAGGCTTGGACACTAAACTCAAAGACCTTCCTGTTTGGATAGTATCTTTAATACTGCACTCCTTGTCATTTTTGAAGAGCGTTCTTAATCACTCCTCTATCTTCCTTTCCCCCTTGTGTATCTTGCCAGAGAAACCAAAGAAATCACTCTCTCCTGTGATTCACTGTCTCCAAGGATAAAGAGTTAACAATAACAATACCAATACTGAATAGTGCTTTGGGATTTACCAATAAAAGGCTCCAGAGCAAGGTTATATTTATTAATAAATAAAACCAGTCAGCAATAGGGAGATAGGTGTAATTGGTGGGGAAGCAAAATAATCCCTAATTTTATGTCTAGTAATTCTAAAAGGCAACCTATCTCAAAGTACCTGTGATCGCCTGTAACTACTTGGATTTTTGGTCTTATTCACAGATGGACAAAGATCCCGGCGCTGGTGGGAGACTCTGTATCCTCTTTCTATTATGGACAAACACATAATTCCCTTTTTCTTCTCCATATTAGCTGATGTGTTCTGCATATTTCCACCTTTGAAGAAGGCTAAAATAGCCACTGGCTAATTTTTCTACCTTTATTTACAGTGACATACTTTGATATCTTCACTTACAGTGTTAAACTCTTAAAATATATATTTCTTCTGAAATGACCACTCCTGCTTAAGGAATATGTTCCATCTGTTTACAAAAAATGAACTGCAGTCTATACAATCATGTAAAGACAGAGTCTGTGTCTCGAAAGCAGTCATCTCTGCAGTAACCTTTTAGAAAAGGGCCTGTATTAGACACTCAGAATAGCTCTCCTCTTAGGTATTATAACCAATGTAGTATCCCATGTTAATGTTGTTACGCTGCTTCTAGTTAATCCACTAAGTTCATTCAGGATGAGCTTATATATTCATCTACAGCACTACATTTTCATTTTACCTTGTGAAGTTTGGGTTTAGCTGGTGTTTCTTTTAACAGTGTGTTGTTCCCTATGCATCTCCTGGAGAGCTGGGCAGGGAAAAACTTAATGAAATATAATAAGGGCAAGTGTAGGGTGTTGCAGCTGGGCAAGAACAACCCCAGGTTCCAGTACAGGTTGGAAGATGATCTACTAGAGAGCAGGGGAAAGGGATCTGGGAGTCCTGGTGGACAGCACGATGACCATGAGCCAGCACTGTGCCCTTGTGGCCAAGAAGGCCAATGGCATCCTGGGGTGCATTAGAAGGGGTGTGATTAGTAGGTCAAGAGAGGTTCTCCTCCCCCTCTACTCTGCCCTGGTAAGGCCACATCTGGAATATTGTGTCCAGTCTGGGCCCCCCAGTTCAAGAAGGACAGGGAACTGCTTGAGAGAGTCCAGCACAGAGCCACCAAGATGATTAAGGGAGTGGAGCATCTCCCTTGTGAGGAAAGGCTGAGGGAGCTGGGCCTCTTTAGCTTGGAGAAGAGGAGATTGAGTGGTGACCTTACTAATGTTTATAAATATTTGAAGGGCGAGTGTCAGGAGGATGGAGCCAGGCTCTTCTCAGTGATGTCCAATGATAGGACAAGGGGTAATGGGTGTAAGCTGGAACACAGGAGGTTCCGCTTAAACATGAGAAGGAACTTCTTTACTGTGAGGGTGTCAGAGCACTGGAACAGGCTGCCCAGGGAGGTTGTGGAGTCTCCTTCTCTGGAGACATTCAAGACCCGCCTGGACGCCTTCCTGTGTGATCTCATGTAGGTGTTCCTGCTCTGGCAGGGGGATTGGACTAGATGATCTTTTGAGGTCCCTTCCAAACTCTGACATTCTGTGATTCTGTGTGATTCTGTGTGATTGGCTAATTGCTAATTTATGATTGAAACTCAGGAACTGTGTTGACTGGATTGTCAGATAGTGTTGGTATTCTTCAGATGTGAGTTTAGAGCACTGGGTTACTAGCAGTGGCCTTTAAGTTTAGAATGCTTTTGTTTCTCAGTTAATAGATCTGCAAGGTGTTGGTGATCTTCAAGGTACGCAGCCTCTCTGCTCTATCACCTTGTTTCTGAGGAAGGCTCCAGGACAGTTTGTAGAAAATAGAAAAACAGAAAATCATTATTGTGAGTAGGGTTTCTTTTTAGTCATCTCCTTTATCATGTTTATAATCATACATTGTTCATAGTGCTAACATTATGCTTCTCACATGTTAAAATATGAATACTTTGCTACTTGTAATCTAGGTGCCATGCTTTATGGTTCTTTTTCGTGCTTCTCTCACATTCTGGAACCATAAGATCCCCCCCAAGAATGACAGCAATCTAGCCATTGATGTCTGTCTCTGACAATAAACAATAACAGCAGCTAATGTATTTCATTCTGACAATAGACTTTTTATCTCAGTATTTCATTCTTAAAGATAAAACTTTTAATAATATACTGGGCAACAATTTTGACTTAGCAATATGGCTGAAGGATTAGATCACAGAATTAAAGTTACTTATAAACAATAATAAGGCCATGCTTGATACTCCAGTTAAGTTAGTAGGTTACCCCTCCTTTAGTTTTATTAGCAGGGTTATGTGCCCCTGATATTCATGAAAATATGTTGGTTTACAGTTTGTTCATAGTTTCATGCTAGAGGATTTGACTAGCGAAGTTTTCCAAAACCAGCATGTCTTTTTCACAGAGGGAAAATTAGGCTTTGAACATTTCAGTAGCCAACTAAAGAAACTTCTATATACTGTTCCAAAAAGGCTGCTCTTTTTAAAAAACCCAAACACTAGTTAATTAAACTGCACAGTATGATGTGTGTTCATCTGAGGATTTATTTTGGGAGCTGTAGAATGCATTTCCATATTTAAAAGGAACATTTATTTGTGATATAACTTAGCTTCCTCATTTGCCCTTGCCATCTTGAGTAGCACCTAAGAGAACGGAACAAAAGGAGTATTATCTGGCAATGCAACACCACGAGAATTTTCTGGCATTCAGTATTGTCTGACCCTGTAAAATGTTTTTTGTATATATTCAAAGAAGGGTGATAACAGAGTTTTGGAAACCCCTTCTCAGCATGTGGTACAAAATATAGATAAGCCCAAATACACATTTCTTAGTTTATTGGAATATTAATTTGAATTTTTCTGTTTCATCTGTAGACTGTGAATGTATGAACTGAATCTGAGCTGCTTTTGATAGTGAACTGCTCAAATCTTAAGTGTCTGTTCATATTTTCTTCATCTCTCCTGGGTTCCTGTGAGACTTTTTTTCCTGAAATCCCATGTTTTGCCTTCAGTTTGATGCATATTTCTTTTACATTGCACTTCAGAAATGAGTATTCTATTTCATCTGTTCATCCACAAGAGATCAGTAACTCTTTCTAGCTCTTCTTCTCTAAAAATTTGACCTAAATAATCCAGATATCTAAAATCCTTCCACTGAGGAATTAATCTCATGAAAGCATGATTCATTTAAAGCAGACACCTATCCAATACACTTGTATTTTAAAAAGCTACATATTTAAGAACAGTGATCGAAGTAAATACTTTTAATGTGTATGATACTTTTATTGGAAGACTACAGTGTGCAAGAGAGAAAGGAAAAACTGAAATTTCAGGAAACTGAAATTCTTTCCTCAATGCCAGTGGAAGAATGCAACTTTGTCATGAGCCTTGCTGCTCGCTCTACTTTTGATGGCATCAGAAAGCATTGCCTGATTTTAGGAGAACAGTTGGTTTTGGGAGGAAAACATACTAAAGTCAGACTGAGTTGTCTATTGGTCCTTCTCAAATTAATCTCAGAGGGAAACTGTTTCCTGTGAGTTCCTGTGAGACATTCCTGTGAATGTTTTATCTAATTTAGTATTAAACAAAATGGTAAGCTTCTGAATATTTCTCTTGGAAGATTAATTTAAGTCCTAGCAGAATTTATTATAATAAAGGAAATCTGTGATTCTGAACTTCTTTAAAGATAAATCAATTTTTGCCATTCATATTGACTGTCTGTGTTTACTCGAGGAGCCAACTCTGACTTGCTCTCCTTTCAGACAGTATTTCAGAGAGCATTTTTTGATTTTGAGTCAAGAGGCAGTGATGTTTCCCAAACTATATTTAACCAATACTGAGGCACAATAGAAGGATGTGCAGATTCCCTAAAATTGTTGTCCTTTAGGTGAGGTGACAAACCCACTGAGATTTCAGTTGGAAACATTCCTGCAACATGGATCACATTGAATATATGTCATCTGTTGTTTTTCAGTCAATATTGGTTAGTTTTTGCTTGTCTAAACTGTTTTGTAAAGTACTAGCTGGAGGAAATGACTCTTTTTCTAAATAGTTAATGGGTGCTAGTGAATCATCTTACTATACTAAGTGACCTGTTTCTGTATAAGTTTGCAAAATACCCTGTGATAGCATCATCTAATTCTTGTGGTCCAATAGATCATTTTACTCACTATATTCTACAAGCGGTGTTTCTTTGTAAAGCACATGTTGCCTGGTTAAAGGAGGACTCTCCTTGTATTCTGCTTAGATTTCACAAAAGAGAAAAGTGTTTAGGGAGGATGATTTTGAATTTGGTAGCTGTATTCCACTGCATGTCCTTTTACTTGAGGTATTTTAATAGGTAGCTTATTAATGAATCATACTTTTAGAAAGATAATTTTTAGAAGCTGTACGTATAAATTAGATTTTCTGTATTACACATAGGGACAGGAAGGACCAGTTGTCCCTTATGTGGTTGATGCTGTTCAAGTTGCTGGAGTTACAGCAGTGCAAAACTGACCCACCTCTCTCATTCCAGTGGCAAAGGAAGATGCGAGTCAGAGCAGCCAGTAGATGTCAGTCACCACAAATCTGAATGAGAGAGGTCTGGAAATATTCTGCCTTTTGGGGGGTTTGGACTTGATTACTGCATTTTTTGTGTGTCAGAAGTATATGTAATAGGCCTTTTATTCCTCCCCCCCCCCCCCCCATATTTTTTTTTTTTAAGTCTTTCTCCATGGGTAAAGGGAGGAATATTCATTCTGTGCCTACAAGTTCATTTTAGCAGCTGGGCAAGATTACTTGATTCTAGTGCTTGACTTCAGTGGCAACCCATAGAGCATGACTGGGAATGGGGAGGAGGAACTGCAGCAGTAATTCCCAGGAGCTTGCCCCTGCCTAAGCCTGTACTGCTTTGCTCAGTCCTTGACTTCCCTCTATGGACAGAAGACAACTGGGGAAACCATTATAGTCTATGTCACTCTGAGGTTTTGATGGGAGTCATAGGAAGATTTGGCTCTGAAACTCTTTTCACATTGAGCATTGACAAAGTTTAAGATGAATTTTAACACTGGTGCTGCTCAGAATTGTTGTTTTCAGAGTACAGCCTCTGATGTGTTTCCAGTTGCAGAGAATTAACATCAGCAGCAGGTCTTCAGCTAATAAGAGCATTTTAATGACTCTGGTTATGACAAAAGTACTTTTCAAAAGGTTTTAAAGAACAGCTGGAAGTTGCAGTGTAGTAATGCATCTGTAGCACTTCTACTGCACACTATTAATACACTAGGATAACTATTAAATTAATTAATAATGGATTCAGGCCCTTCACATGAGGAGACAGGGTAGGCATTCTTTTAAATGGACCCGTCAGAGAAAGTAGTGGTGGTACCTGTCTTTTACTTAACATTCACTTGTTTTGAGCAGGAACCATGCTGGGAGGAGGCAGACCTGGGGTCTTTACTGTTGTTTCTGTGAAATCCCTGTGGATTCATTCAGTAGACTCAGCCTCAATAAGAAAATGGTGATTTTCAACCCCTTTTAACTTGGTGGTTGCAACAACACTCTTCGCTTTGAAATGCTTCCTACTGGAAGAAGAAAATCGTATGCCTCCCATGTCTGGGTGTGATTCTAATCACAAAGATGTTACCTTGCAGACTGGTCTCAGCTGAATATAAAACACAGCTGTGTTTTAAAATACAATTTAAAATACTGTCTTATTTGAAAAAGGAAGGGTTCCTTAGTTGGTTGATTGATTGGGGGTGGGGCAGGGTGGGGGCAGTTCTTCTGAGGCAGAGAATGAGGCTTTCTGGTTTTGGTGGCCTGAGATGCTTGTCTGTAGTACTGAGTTAGCTTCTTCAGCTTAGGAGAGAAATGGGATGTCAGATACATCTCTGTGCTAAGCATTTCTGGTGAGCAAGCTCTGGGTACTTCATTGTTTAAATGTGTTGGGTTTTTGAGTTGCTGTGTTTTGCCTTGAATTAGACTGCATGGGAAACCTATGTGCTTAATACAGGCTTCTGAATACTACAGTTCTATATTGGCTATTGAGTGGAGGGATACTGAACAATTATGTGTGATTGAGGCCTTTGCACAGTGGACTAGGTGCTATCAACTGTAGATGGATTTCTCCTATGATGCTTATAGAAGGTATCCATCCTTGTGTGTGTGTTAAATGGCAAAGGGAAATGCAGGGACAACACTATTTTTTGTTGTTACTGTTGCTGCTTACAGCCTTTAAGAAGGCTATTTCAACTGCTCTTGAGAAGTGTTTCAGGTGGAGTAAAAGAATTACATAATTTTTTAATGTAACTTTTGAAGGATTTTACTTCTGGTGTATGTCTCACCTCAGTGCTTCACCTCAACTACCTTGGTCCTGTTTTTCATACTTGCAATTAAATTAAAGCAAGTTAGAAGTAATTTATTCAAAACAGAGTATTATTTACCTGCTTGCTTAAGGGTCAGCAAAGCAAATGGTAATAAGCAAGAAAGCTTCAAAGCATGTCTTTGTTCTCACATAAATCTTAATCTTTTCTCCCAAGCTTTGGGAAGTGCTGTTCATCTCAGCTGCTTTCACTAACAACCCACAAACTGCAGATGCTGTGATTTTTCCTTTTCAGAACTTTCTCAGGCTTCTGGCGATAGCCCCATTCATCTTCATGATCAGCCTTTCTTTTTTCCTACCTACTTCCAAAAGCAAGGGATGAGAAAGAAAACTATTTGCTAGGGTAGATGTAGTCAAGTAGCAATATTGTCCAATTAATAGTTCCAGGCGCTATTCAATGAAAAGATTTTATCTCTGGTTTGGTTCAGTTTCCTGATACCATCATCCATGTCAGCCTCCTGTGCTTTAAGACTGTTGGACCACATAAACTGAGGTGCATATGATGCATGTATATATTTGAAAATACATATTTGAAAAATATATGATGCATATATTTTTCATGTATAATGTAAGTATTCAAGTGATGCAAGTATTGTTTTCTTTTTTTCCATACTGCATTTGCCTTCTCCTTGTGTCTCTTGTTGCTTTGTTGTGATAGTACTCCTGTGCACTTTCCTTGTATTTGAGTTAATATATGGTTCCAAAGATTTAAGTTATATAAGAAAAAAGTCTATTTTTGGTCTGTCAGGATTTATTGGGAGAGAAAATCCGGGCCTTAGGTTTTCCCATAAGGCTCAACAGACATACTAGAACTGAAATATGTAGATGTTATCTTACTGTTCTGTGGATATGAAGACAGTTCTTTTTCCTCTGCCAAAATTAAGAAATTAACCGAAATTAGGAAATTTTGGTTCATCTTAAAAGGAAGCAAAATTGGTAAAAAAAAAAACAAACCCTTTTGTATATGCATATGGATTTTATATTTACATTGTCTTTTACCTGTAATTTTCAAACAATCTGGTAAAAAAGAAAGTGCCAACAAGCTTCACAATAAATTTTGTAAGGAGAACTCAAACACAGACTGCAAATTGAACTTGTGTAAATGAACACCATGTCAGGTAGAGTTGTGTCAGATCAACTACACTGCTGTGAGTGAGCTAAATGCAATGCAAATGTCTGTATTGCTTCTGTATTACTTACTGCTAGTCAGACGGAAACATGTAATACCGGGTGCAGTACATCGTGAAGTTGGAATGGATGAACTTGGGACAAGGTTTGTCCATTAGAGTTGCTGAAAAGAGTGAGAAGTATATAGCAGTCTAAAATGACTGAATGGTATGTGATTGCATGGCAGTGAAAAAGCATCCAAGAAGATTACATTTCAGTCCAGAGAGGTCTGAAGTAACGTTGCAACATGAAAAGCAACTACAGTATACTAAACACAGTGAACATAGAGACTAAATTCATAATGTTCTATAATTATATACATAATTAAACTAGCATACTAGTTAGTTGTGTTTTAAAAAACAAGAGTAGCTGAA
Source organism: Caprimulgus europaeus (assembly GCA_907165065.1). The sequence continues at coordinate 41,715,197 of OU015525.1, read as the reverse complement.
GATTTGAAAGTGGCAAGTTAAAGGTATACCTATCAGTTTCTGAGTTTCTCTATACATTACAGGCTTTTTATTTCTATTCTTTTTTTTTTCCTAAAATGTATATTCTAATAACTGCACTGCAAATGGAAAAAAAAAAAATTCTCTGCCTTTTGTTCAGGCATGAGGAAGCTGAAGTTACTTCAGTATTTCAGCAAAATGCAACCTTTCTTCAAACACGTGACTATATCGTACACGTTTTGCAACTGTTCCAAAAATGTCAACTTAAAAACGTGTTTCTCGCAAATCCATTGTTTTGGCCATTATCCAGTGCAAAGAAGTACCTTGTTTTAGATTTAAACTGCTTCCATTTTTAGCACTTGTTGCACAAGCTGTTCTCCCTTTGAGACAAGGAGGTACACAAAAAAGCAAGACATCTTTGCTGCTAACAGAGAGTTACAGTGAAAATAAATTTTGTTTTCATGGCATACTTGTCCTGAGGGAGATAGGACAGCACTCCAGAAGTAATCAGGATTTTTTAATGAAGCAAGTTAAAATGTGAATAAAAGCTCCGGCTTCTTATTTGAGCACAGGAGATCCTATTATCCTTTTATTCTCTGTGGGGTGCCCTGTTTATGTGAGTGAGTCTTCACTGCAAGAAGTCAGCAGTGGGACGTGACCCAGACAGCCTCCCTCATGAGAGGGACTGCAGCCACGGGTTGTGCTCTGAAGACACGGCTGGAGGACATGCCTCAAGATCTTCACTGGAAGCTGCAAAATGATCTTACCCTCTGCTGTGAGGCAGAAGTTAGCTCAGACAGCATAAAATGAGTGACTGAAGCCTCCTGTCCAGACTTGGTTACAGAAACATGCTTAAGCCAATTTTCCCTGAATTGTACTACCTTTGCTGCAGGGTTTGAGTTGTGGAGCTGGCAGGAATATGCATAATGACTTAAGGGAGACCTGCCCCAGAAAGAAGGCCCAGCCTGACAGAGATGTTGATGCTCCACTATATGCTGAACCCTCTATATGAGACATCAAAAGAAATGTGTTGTTCTCCTTCGCAGCCCAAGCTGTGTCTGAATATAGTGCTCGTTCATAGGCCTCTCTACTCACTCAGCACCTACATGTTTCAGGCACACACACATCTTTTTCCTGTGAATGCTGAGGGTTAGTCCTAATGTCAGAACACCTTCTAAAAACCTGTTATGTCATTTCATGTTTCTATCCATGTGCTGCATAATAATATTTCAGAATCAAAAATTTCTGTGGCTGGGTCTTTAACTAGTCAGTGGAAAAAAAATAATATGCTAGACATCCTGATCACCATAGTGGGCAAATAACTACAGTGCAATTATACTTTATATGGTTAATATGGTAATACTGCAGCAAACAGAGAATTTAGTAAAATGCTCTCTGTGTCTTCTTCATAACAACTGTATTCATATGTACATTACTATTTACATATCCCCCTTGTCAATAGTCCATGTTGAATCAGTGTAAGTCTTCTATTTTTTCCTTGTAATTCTGTGTTTCCAAATACCTGATCTGACCATTTCTGCTGCTGTCTCTGGACTCTCCCTAATTTACCTATAACTATCTTCTTACTATGATTTGGACAACAACAGGCATGGTATTCCAGCTGTGTCATCACTAAGCAAGAACACCAGAAGGTTTACTTCTGGGTGTGTGTGTGCAACCTCATTATGCTGTTGGTCCCTATTCATTCATCATCTACTTGTTCCTGGTTTTACTGCTCTCTAGCATGCCGTGACTCATTTATTGGTATACTTGGTATTTTTTGCCCAAGCATGCTTGTAATTCAAGCATGCATGAATTTCATAGGATTGAGTTAGAGATATTACTTAAAATTCCCAATATTAATGAGTTCTCTTTCTTCCTCTGGAATATCAACAGTTTTTGTGCTTTCTATTCCATTATCCACTGGAAAAGATTGAATTGGGTCGCAGGTGAAAATATACAGAGCTCTTCTTGAATGACCATTTTATTTTGACCAAAAGCTGTTTTCCAGAAGTCTTTTGGTGAGCTTTTTTAAGTAGAATGATATCCCTTTATGGGGTTTTCATCTAGACTGTGTTTTCTAGGTCTATGGGAATAACATACAGCTTTTCTTATGCTATGGGTTGCTTTATATAAAGCTAACCTTAATGACCTACTTAAGGGTGAAATTTCTGTTCAGGAGGTGGAGAATTCAGTTGTATTTTGGGGAGTTAGCAGAAAATGCCTAGAGCTGCAGTACTAAGCTACAAATTGAATGTTCCATTTAAATCTTTCTGCAACAAATCTCCTGTAACCCAGACTCACATCATTCATATTCCAAACCTTGTCAGAGTCCGATTCACTCAAAAATTTTTGCTTTTTAAAAATTTTGGAAGTCAAGAGAGGCTTCAGTAATTTTAAATTTATTTTCTTCTATAAGTATTTTAGGCAGTCAGTGAAGCAAGCGCCAGATTATTATTGTGATGCAGGCTGTAATGAAATAGAAAAAATACTGAATGCTGAAATCTCCACAAATATACTTTCTTGAACATATACAAAACAGTGAAACTTCTGGGAAGTCATTGTTTTGTATAAAAAATGAACTAAAAAAAGAATGAAGTATAACTAAAAACATATGTGAATTTTCTAGTCTTGGTTTGTTTTTTTACAAGGTGAGTTTCATTGATTCCAGCACAGCATTTTCAGTAAACCCTTCTGTCAGTGAGGTCTGTGTGGCACAACAGAAGAGTTTAGATGTAATTTATAAATAAATCCAGCATTCATCTGACAAAGCCACCAGGTTGACTAGCAAATTGGCTGGAATTCCTGGATTCCAATCTCCTGATGAGGTAATGCTTTTTGATTTGACAGTCTATGCTGCAGAAGTTCCATTTTTGCTTTCAGTGTATGTGGAACTTTAGCTTTAATGTTAGCAGAATATTCTTACCTTTGTCTTTTAAAACTTTAATTTTTTTTTTTTTGGCCACGTCCTGCTTCAGCTGGTTTTACTGAAACTCGAATGTTGTGAGACTTTTGAGAAATATTTTCTATCAAAGGGCACAATGATACATTCAGAAAGTTCATTCATGGTTACATGCATCATTCATGATTTTTATTCATGTGTAATTTCCTATTTGTTTTGAAAGCTCACTCCCAAAATATTCCATTGTGTAGAAAATTCCCCAGAGCACATTCCTTTTACAAGTAATAGAGTCTTTTATAGGTCGCTTCTAATTTGGACACTTCACTGAACACAGCTGCCACAATTAGAGTCAAATTCATGATTTTCTCCATTGTATGGTACCAGTGTGAATGATACATAAACACAGCTGGCCTGAATGCAGATTTCTGCACGTGATGATGCCTGTCAGCAGCAGCAATTCTCTGAGACACTGACCCACAGAGGCCAAATTAAAAATCAAATTAGGTATCATAAATGCAACTTCATTACTATTCATACTTTGAAAAATCACAAACAGATATGATTTATATAATAAAATTGAATGTTCCTGACTTGAGGAAGTGCACAGGTCAATATAAGGTGTCATCACACCACAAGACATTTAGGCATAAATCTGTCCCCAGCTTCTGCAGATGTAAGTATTCTTCCAAAGAAGCATTGTACCTATAGGAATGATGCTGAAAGGCAGTCACCTTGCCCATATGTGTGCTATTAGGTAAAAATACTGGTGTTCACTAAAATGACATGAAAGTTATCTTAAAATTGTATTAAAGTTATTTATTTGTGCAGGTACAAGACTGCAGTGACCAACAGGAGTTGGATATTCCTAACACTTAGTATCAACACATACCACATCTTTTCTAAATTTTGAGTGTGTTTGGAATAAAATTATTCTCCCGTCAAAACTGATGATAGGGGAAGAGATGACAAGGAGAAGGCAATGAAAGATGAAAAGGATTTAAGAAGAGCTGGACTGTGAAAAACAGATTCAAATAGAGGTGGATTTGGCAAATGAAGGGAAGGACTAACTGAATGAAGATGCAGAGGATGACCTGACAGTGAGAGTGCAAGAACCTGGGTAGACAAAGGGATTGAGGTAAAAGAAGGAAAAATATATGAGAAGGGTTAGAAAAAAAAAAAAGCTAAATGCGGGATCAGTTGTTTGAGGAGGAGAGAGTGGGAAAGCTTGAAGCCTGGGCCTGTGGTGTGGTTTGAAGGGACAGTGAAGAATCAAGAGTAAGAAAGATAGCAGTGGAGCAAAAGGAGTCAGACAGTGATGCTGGAGGAGCACATTACCAGCACGATCCAAATTTCTGAGAGTGAGCGAGGGAGAGAGCATGAATCCAGACTTTGCAGTAATGCTCAGTTTTCTGTAAAATGTCTTTTAATTTGCTGTGACATTTGAAAGTTTCTGAAAGAGAGTTTCAGGCTCAAGGCAGTTAAATTTTCCTTTGTGAACCTGGATTCCACACCTGCCATCAATTTTATATAAGAACACTGGATAAATCTTTTAAACCAAACCTCCACAAATGGTCACTGATTACATGTGTTCTTCTTCTGGGTGCTCAGCTGAATTTGTTAACTCTTGGTTTATGCCCACTCAAAGTGAGTGGAAACCATATACCTGAATTTCCAAATGATGCAGCTCCTCACATGCAAAACAGAGCAGTTATAATGCTCTCTCAGTCAGAGTGTTCAGAAAATAAATCAGTTAATATATGTGAACCGTTTGAGTATCATGGTGATGAGCACTTGCTGAAAAACCCAGGAGGATGCTAATTCTGTCACTGGAGCAAGGTTGGGCAGAAGGCAGTAAATATGGTAATATGGTAGCACAGGACCATGTATGGTAATATGGTAACACAGGACCTGGAAGAGAAAACGAGAGAAACAGAAGCTTGTCCAGCTGATTTTTAGCAAAGCACTCTTCCGTGCTGTGAACTGAATACAGCAGTCATCCTGAGGGGAAACCAGTGTGTGAATGTGTAATTACAAGGCTGTATCATAATGTCTATACCCAAAGGAACTGGATTAATTTTGCACAGGCAACCTTTCTTCTGACATTGCCTAACTCTGAAATGCATGATTAGTGACTGTAAGCAGGAGTAGAGGGATTTCTCTTTTGGTAGTTCTCCCGTGTTTAAAAAAAAACACCAAATAACAGCTCTGAAGCATTGATTGTATTTTATATGCAGTATCATCCCTGATCACTTTCAGTTCTGGAGTTTTAGGTTAGTTTGTTTTACTAAGACTGTAATATTTGAGTTTAACATAGGGTCGTATTAATTCTTCCAGCAGCCTGAACTTCAGGTTAAATAGGTATTTAGCACGTCAATAGCAATGTGTGTAGGACAACTGAGTAATGCAACGATTTTCTTGATAGTCTGCAGGGGCAGGCAGAATGAAATTGCTTGTTTAATATTCAAATCTGCTATGAGATACGCTTTGCAGTCCTTTCTCAAATAACTCGTAGAGCTTGCTCAGAGACTCAGGCTGCTCAGAGTGGGAGGAGGCCTTTATATTTCCTTTTGTTCTGAGGCTGTGGCACTCTGTGAGGTGACTGTGTCGAGCGATGGGTATCCTTGTTAAGGGAGGCTGAGTGTGAGGTTCCCACAGCAGAGCCTTTTTCTCTTTTGGCCCACTTTTGTCCATCACTCTCTGCACTGAGATGCTCCAAGGCTCTTTCCAAGTCAGTATTGCAGATTGAGGAAGACCTGCAAGAAGGTCACTTGACAACTGTAAATACCCAGGTGACTAAAAGTGGGGTTTAATTTTTATGACTGTTGTAGTGTTCTAGCCCTTGCTTACAATTTCTGCATGCTTACCACAGAAATTGCTGTAGGGTTTGTTTTTGGTTTTGTTTTTTTTTTCCACCCCCCTGTATGTATCCTATACAGCAGCAGTGTTATCCTTGCCCAGTGTTCTCCCTCCATCATACTATAATGATCCACTGAATTCAATTAATATGTCATTCGTTTATAGCTACACTTGAATTTTTGGGCCAAATATTTAGCAAGAAAAGTGAAGATTCAAGAACACCAGAGCATTTAATGAAACCACCTTGGTTTTGCAGAGTTGTTCCTCTAGGAGACAAAGCTCTTTTTTTTTCCCCTTTCAATCTAGAATTAATTATAAAGATTTTTCCTTTTTCTCAATGCAGTGTTTTGGAAAAGCTATTTAAGTCCAAGTTGAGGTATTTGTTTTAAAGTCAAGCTCATGATTAAGTGGGATTTTTTTAACTTCCAGTTTCAGTTGTCATAATTTTTTTTTTCAAGATGCACACTGAGCAGCTCCAGCAAGCAAAGTTACAGAGTAACTGTATAGCAACTGTTCCTCACAATACTATTTACTTTTACTTACCAGAAGAAAAAGTGGTGTGCTAGGGCTATCTTCCCATTATCTCATATTTATAGCTTAGATTCTTCCATTATGAGAAAAACTTGCCTCAGATTACCAGAATGACTGTTTCACAGTCTTACCATAATGTCCCTTGATGTGGTCTAGCTGCTAAAAGATTGTGTTAAAATCAGATTCAGCCAGAAAAGGAGAGTGCCAGCTGGGGTTTGTGATGTACATGAATAAACATTACTGCTGCTATATCCAACGGAGGCACCAACAGTATGTTGGTCTCTTTCCATTTTGAAGGGCTATAAGATCATGCAGTATAGTGTATATTTAATGGACTACCTTTGAAATGCCTTGCAAAGAAGATGCTAAAATTTGTAGAATTTAAAGATAATGATGGATAGTAGCTCTATAGTATCGAATGTGTTTCTGTGATTTTCACTGTATCCAGCCTTTGTTTAGACTTGCCGCAATCTGGTTTCTCTTGCATGCATTTATATTTGGTTCAGTAGATTTTTATCATCATAGAACCATAGAATGGTTTGGGTTGGGAGGGACCTTAAAGACCATCTAGTTCGAACACCCTTGCTATGAGCAGGGACACCTTCCACTAGACCAGGTTGCTCAAAGCCTCATCCAGCCTGGCCTTGAACACTTCCAGGGAGGGGGCACCCACAACTTCCTTGGGCAACCTGTTCCAGTGTCTGACCACCCTCACAGGAAAGAATTTCTTCCTAATATCTAAAGTAAATCTACCCTCTTCCAGTTTAAAACCATTACCTCTTGTTCTATCACTACCTGCCCCTTGTAAAAAGTCCCTCACCAGCCTTCCTGTAGCCCCTTCAGGTCCTGGAAGGTTGCAATAAGGTATCCCCAGAGCTTTCTATTCTCCAGGCTGAAGAGCCCCAACTGTCTCAGCCTGTCCTCATAGGAGAGGTGCTTCAGCCCTTGCATCATCCTCATGGCCCTCCTCTGGGCTCGCTCCAACAGTTTCAAGTCCTTCTTTGTTGGAGGCCCCAGAACTGGACACAGTACTCCAGGTGGGGCTTTGCAAGAGCAGAGGGAGAGAATCACCTCCCTTGACCAGCTGCTGGGCATGCTTCTCTTGATGCAGCCCAGGATATGATTGGCCTTCTGGGCTGCAAGTGCACAATGCCAGCTCATGTTGAACTTCTTGTCCACCAACATCCTCAAATCCTTCTCCTCAGGGCTGCTTGTGATCCATTCATTGCCCAGCCTGCGTTTATGCTCATGGTTGCCCTGACCCAGGTGCAGGACCTTGCACTTGGCCTTGTTGAACTTCATGAGGTTTGCACATGCCCATCTGTCAAGCCTGTCAAGGTCCCTCTGGATGGTATCCTGTCCTTCCAGTGTGTTGACTGAACCACACAGCTTGGTGTCACTGGCAAACTTGCTGAGGGTGCACTCAATCCCACTGTACATGTCACTAACAAAGATATTAAATGGTGCCAGACTCAATACTGACCCCTGAGGGATGCCACTCATCGCTGGTCTCCACTTGGACATTGATCCATTGACTGCAACAATTTGAGTGTGACCATCCAGCCAATTCCTTATCCCCTGAGTGGTCCATCCATCTAGTCCATGTCTCTCCAACTTAGAGACAAGGATGTCATGTAGGACAGTGTCAAATGCTTTGCACAAGTCCAGGTAGAAGACATCAGTTGTCCTTCCCTTATCCACCAAAGCTCCATCATAGAAGGCCACCAAATTGGTGGCGCACAATTTGCCCTTGTTGAAGCCATGTTGGCTGTCACCAATCACCCCCTCATTTCCCATGTGCCTTAGCATAGTTTCCAGGAGGATCTGCTCTATGATCCTGCCAGGCACAGAGGTGAGACTGACTGGCCTGTAGTTCCTCAGATCTCCCTTTTTTCTCTTTATGGAAAGAAATGTTTAATCCTCTGTTTAAAAACTAGTGCTGTCTGAATCTCTTATTTTAGAAAAATATTTTGCATTCTTATGAGCAGTGGCATTTCAGCATTTAAATTTATTGATGCTAACTCTTTGTAAGATAGAAGAGCTTTATTGTCTCCTCTTAGGGATAGCAATGAAAAGCAAAATGGCATGATGGCAGTCAGGCTTGAGGACTGAAGTAGAATAGGCTAACTGAGATATGTAGCAAGCCAAAGTTGTGACTTAAATCTGAATTCTCTTTAGTGGTATAACTTTGCCAAACAGGATCATATACTTAAATGATAAAAGCAAATTTGACTACAGTCTCATCTGTTTTGTGGTGCTGACTACAAATCTGTTTCAGGTGTTTGATGGAATAAAAGGGCTCCTTGTATCATGAATAAAGATTTCAATCTTCTCAGGATAATCTTTCCAGCATCCTTCTGAAAAACCACTTTCCCATGACATTCTCCTGGAAGCTACACACTCTGCTCTTCCTAATGGTCATACCTTTTTTTTTCTTTTTCAGCTTATCTGAGTCTCTCTTCTTGGAAATTGTTACCTAACTCAACCTGATATACACTGAGAGGGAAGGGAAAGTGTAAGATGTGAATTCTTCCATTTGTCTCAGCAGAAATTGGGGAATGAACTGAGATTATAGGTCCTACCTCTTTCTCAGGTCTTGTGAATGTAGCCCTTTGTTCTGCAGGCAAAGCAAAATATCAATTACTCACATATTCTGTACTAGTGTCATTCCCATTTCCTTTACTAAGCTGACAGCACCAGTATTTTCCAATTATACTCCTGGACAGAAGTTTTCCTTTTTGCTGAAAAGCATTCTTATTTCTTTTCCTTGAGCATCTCCATGAGTTCAGCAACATTCTATTTGAAAGGAGTAACAAGTTCTGTTAACAAGGAGTGTACAGTATTGCAGGTAAGAATGACAGAGTTATAGGGCAAACTGCATTTCTGATATCTGAAAAGTACATACCACTTATGTATGAAGGTTGTTGTCTTAATTTCCTTGGAGTGAATACATAGAAAGAAATTCAAGCTCAGAACCTCAGTGGCTTTTGTAGCAAAGATGTTTAAATTAGCAGGTTTATAATTCGATCACTTGATTTTGTGTTTGTGAGTCTTCTGTCTTGAGAGGTGGCATCAACAATAAATACAATATGCCTTTGTAAAGGAAAGCATCATTTGGTTTAATGAGTATGAGCAAGATATAATATCACAGATTTTTGCAAGAACAATAGACCTTCATGATCTGGTATATTCCCTTGTCCTTCTACATTGCAAAAGCTGAACTGCTTCAGAGTTCTGTCTCAGGCAGTAGGATAACCACTATGTGGCCTTTACAGAGAGTATTTTTCCTTCCTTTTTATCTTTTTCATATACAAGTTTCTAACCATGGCAAACATGCTCTGTGGCAAAACTAGAAGAATGGAAGTTATTCATGTTTGATAGCTCTAGAGTCTCTTAACCCTTAAAAGCCTGTCAGCTTATTTTATATAGAGCTTACATCAGATCACAGCTGACTACTGTTAATTTAAGAAAACATATATATGCGTATGGAATCAAAAACTTGTCTCCTGGTGAAGCTTGTTGCTGTGAACTGTTATAATTCCTTTATGAACTGCACTTTGAAATATTTATTGCTAATTCTTGTTTTAAGGACATGAAGAAGTAACCTTATATTCTAGTCTTCCTAAATCCTGCCTACAATGGAATTAAAATGCTTTAAACCCTGGTGAATCCTAGACACTGATCCAGCTTGCTTACTTAGTAAGGCTATGAAATCCATCAGGCACTGAAATGCATTAAATGCCTCCCATGGGGTCTGGATGTTCCCTAGGTATTAACATTTTGCCAGCCTGTACGCACAGAAGAGCCTTTCTTTCTGGGGAATTGAGTGCCAAAAGGTATATCACAACCTAAGATGAGGCATAAAGGTGCCTGAACAAAGAAGCCCCAAATACTAGACTGTATGATGTCTGTGTCTGGCTTCATCTCATCTGAGGACAGTACTGGGGTGGAAAGGGAGGGCGTCTAAGTTTCTGTCCCTGGTGATAGGCAATATGACAGGGACATAGTTTAGTGTAAAATCTGTAAATAAGTCCTCTCACAACATCATGTTTTCATTGGTAAACTGGACTTGAGCTCTTGCAGCACTTGCTCTCCTATGATGTGCTGGACACAGTCACATAGTGTCTAAAGAGCTCTCTGTAGAGTATTCACTAGGCCACTTTCCTGAGATGACCTCAGCTCTGATCAGACTGAAGATAGCCTGGCATTCCACGTCTTTCACACATTTGTATTGCCAATGCAGTTCTGTGAAGTGCCACCGCTCTGTGGATTAAGTGAATGGAGCCATCCAGAATTTTCCTTTAGCTTCCTGTGGTCTCAATGAGCCCCTCATTTAAACAGACTGGATTGATGTTGTCTGGAAATGCCTGTATTACATATATTGTCAGGAAAAAAAGGAGAAATGCATAAGCTAGGAAGACTGGATATACTTTTTCAAGTCTTCAAAGGAACCTGAATCTCTCCATTGACTTGTGGAGAAGCTGGGCACACTAAACTGCCTTCTCTCGCCAAACACGTAAAACTGAGGTGATGCAATATCTAAATTTGAGCAGACTGGATAATACCCTGAAAAACAATGTTCTGTGGCCAGATGGTTGAATGAAAATGGCATGAGTCTCCTGCGGTATGAATATTGCAAATGGCAAAATTTCATATTACCCTTGCCAAAGGAGAAATTTTGTATAATGAACCTTATTGCTGGAGGGAGGAGTCACATGTATAACCTTTTCTCAGACTCTACATGAACTCCTTCATCCAGAGGTGCAACAGCCTACTTATCCCTTCTGCCCTGTTGTTAATGTATTGTTCTGTCTGAGCAATACAGCTTGAGTGCTAATTGTTTTGATGATCCAGATTCCTTTCTATATTTTACCATTGCTAGTTTATCGTGATGTTCAGGGACAAAGAGCAGCAGATCTGTATCTGACACGTTTTGATATATCACACCACCTCCACAATCCAATGGTTTTGTTTTGAATATTTTTCCTAAATAATTGCTAACCTAAGGTATGGTGAAGTACTTGCTTAAAAGCATGAACGACTCACAAATAAGAGGGGCCTTGAATTTTTAGGAAGGGTTGAGGAAAGAGGAATAGTTGTGTGTATTTGGAAGGTGGGAGAATTTTTTGTTTTTCTCCACTAAGCATCAAATTTGTGTTTCCTGTTTTAAGGAACTGGACAAGTCAATGAGATTGAATTGTATAAACCATATTCCATTTGATCTATTAGAAAAATCCAATGTAGACTTGGCAAAATGCTTTTTTCACAGGGCAAGGTTTGTTGAAAGTGTATCATAACCCACTGAATGGAGCCTGTTCAGATTCCTTTGGAGTCCTTGGATACTTGCCACAGTCATCAAATGTACTATCGTGAGTCAAGCTCTCAGATGCTGCTTTACTTTTTTCCAAATAATATTTAAGTTATTAAATATGATGATCCTCCATATGCTGAGGACAAGCTTGATCCTTCCTGTTCTCAGGTTCCTTGGAGGTGAATGATAGATGTTTCTTTTATCTGTGAATTGTTATGTGCCCCTTAAAAAATATTTAACTTCTTTGCCCAGACTTATCTGAATAGTAGTCGCCCTTCTGCAAAAGCACATGTATATTTTGACTTTATCCTGTTTCTTTGAACAGTGAGATTCCAACCTGTGAGCACATTTCTGTAATCTCTTTGCATCCTAGCTCCATATAACAATATCTTTCATTTCTAAGAAGGGAGATGCAAATTAATTATAATTTACAATACATAATAACCTTTAACACTTGAAAAATCATTATACTGAGGATCTTTTTTAGTCAGAAAAAAGATAGGACTACTACTAATCTGTGTATGCCTTTCATTTTGGGGGCTGATTACTCTAACCTTTAACAGAATGTTCCAGTATCTTCTTTGAAGTTTGGCCTTGCAATGGCATTATGGAGAAGCCATACATAAAATTCAACTTTTAGGACGTATCGTTCCTCTTTTTAACCTTTTTCCTTTTAGTGGTGGTTATTAACGCAAACGTTTGGCTACTTATTTTTGAGTCACTAATGGTTCTAGTATAAAATATTTGACATCCCTGTTTGCTCCTGACTGTTCATTAGTGTAAGATTTGGCAGGTTATGTCACCCAAGACTGAACTTTATGCCTCTTAAAGATTTTAATGTCTTTTTATGGCAGTGGAATTCACTTCTGATTACTGGTTAAAATAATAATTTGTCTCGGTACTTAAAATTGAAAGAATGTTTTGCTGCTTTTTTGACTTTTTGCATAAAGTACTGATGATGTTGCTATGAGCCTCAAAGTAATTCTCTGCATGATTTCATTTGATCCTTAACTTGTTTATTATTACATAAAACAAACTGACAGTCAGAGAAGGATTACGTAGAAGTTCATGGAATAGCCAAGTCACCTATTGTCTGCAGACTTCTTCGATCTGGTCAAGAGCTTTTGCAACAAAACGCTGCTATTGAGGATAAGGAGGAGGGACAAGGAAGGCAGTTTGCTGACACCCAGTGTTTTGAAGAAATGCATGACTTGGTTTTGATGATCATCTAGCCCTGAAAACCACAAACAGGCTTCTGCATCTGGGCCTGGTTTCTTCCTCATGCTTTGCCTGGCAGAAACCATTCCCATCACTTCTCAGGTGGTCTGCTCAGAGGTGGCCTGGGAGCAAGGACTACTCTAAGCCCGAGAGCTGCTTGGGAGTTTTGCCAGCCCTGCCAGTACCTCGATGTGTCTGTGAATTAGGGTGGTGCTGAAGCCCCTAGGAGTGGGTCCTGTGTGGTGCTAGAGTTGGAGGCAGCATAAATGTGTTAAATCAGCCAGAACTATGTAATCTGTAATTTAGGCCAGCTCCATAGCCTTAGGTGAGTTTAATGCTGGCTACAGAAGGATAGGGATTATCAGGAGCTGTAATGTCAAATTTGTAGGATTTATTGATTACAGCATTTCATAACTAAGGTCTCTATTTTAAGTTAATTTGGAGAAATCTGATTAACATGTAATTCTTTCTCCCTCCCCTGATATGCATTCTGGGAAAGCATCCCTACCTAGAAGTATCTATCTTTGCAATTTGGAATGAAACTCTTCTTAAATATTGACTTTACCAATAGTATGGGAATTGTGAGTTCTGAGCATCTCTATTGATGATGTTGATCAAATTAATTTATTTTAGGGATGCCTTATCACTGGTTTTAAATGACTAAATGCCTTTTAAGAAGAAGCAGTTACTGTTCTATGGTAGTTTGAGAAATTTGGGGTGGATTTTTTTTTTCTTTATTTAATATAATATAGCCATCCTGTGGTGGAATTAGAGACATGGCTCCAGCTGTGCTGCTCAGCTTCTGTAAGCAGAATTAAAATTGCATATAAATGGTTTAATTGCCCTTCAGTTTGTAATATTGCAAACTCAAGCTGTGACTATTTTTTTTTTTCTTATCTATAAATACAGGACCAGCATTTGTTAATGTTTTATGCATAACCATTCTTATTTATGTTGTGGGTTGTGGGCAGTAAGATAAGGTGTGTACCTCAAAAGACCTACTTATGGTAGCTGTAGCTCTGCAAGGCTGGTACTTGACATTATTTTCATACCTAGGGTGACTCACTAGATTTTGATTAATGTTTTAAAAGAAGCCAACACTCATTAAATACAGAGTAGCTGTTATGAAGAGCCACTATAAAGGAACCCTAATAGGAGTTATTGAATTTCATTTTACGTATTAGCAACAGCTGGTCTGTTCAGAGGGTTCCCATTCAACTTCTTATAGTCCCAGGAACCTGATTTTTTTTTTTTTTTTTCTTTTTTAAATGACTGAGAGGCCCAATCTCAAATTGTTGATGGGAGCAGAGGCCTCCTGGTGCCACTGGGGAAACTATTGGAGGTGTGCAAAATCAGGTATAATAAAATATGGCAACACCTTGTATCATACCATTGAATGGGCTGTTTTATTTCATATTCAAAAAAGCTTGTCCAGTCAGATGAAAAGGTGCAATCAAGCTGATCCTTTATAGAAGAAGGAGTTTGGCCCTTCTGTGAAGCAACACACCCTAGATCAAACGCTATTTTTCTAGTCTTAGGTGGAAGACATTTTAGTTATTGTTATGAAGAAATAGTGTGCACGTGGCCATACTTTCATGTTTATTCTGACAGGGGATTATTTTGACTGCTTTTTAAATTCAATTTTCTCCTGAAGAAAAAGAAGGAGAAGACAAGAATCTACTTTTTTTTTCTGTTTTAGGGTTCACTTAAAGATGGATGTGTATTCAACCGTGGAACTTCATATTGCTGTATCAGCAAAAACCTGTTCAAAGTCTATGAAACCATGAATTTCTGTCATTTCATAGCCCAGAAGATATTATTGTTCATTTAGGGTAATGGATAGATTGTGATTACTTATGCTAAATAACCTGGGCATCAGCCAGATACTATCAGAGAGTTAACAAAATGGTGTTGTGAACATAATATACTGCCTCTATAATGCAAAAGCATATGTTTTTCAGTTTTATAGATGGATGAGGAAAACACATTTTGTTCATCCTACCCTGTTTTGGGGGCTGAGATAAAAGTGTATGCATTTTTAGTGGAAGAGGCAAACAGCTGAGCAAATTATGGCAATATACCAGTTTGGTGTCCCTATCTATAGTTCAGTAGTGACCCCAAGGACTCAATTAACTCCTCTCAGGGAATCATACCTTTTGCATACAGTACTGTTATATTTTTCACCTCTATACTGTAACTGTTACATTTTTTACCTCCATGTCTGCAGTAACATACTCCTGTCAAGGTCCTGCTGAAATGAGTCAAATAGCTGTTAGAGGATTCTTCAACAAGAATATAGCTGCTGTTATTAATAGTGGGATATGAAGTTGCAGACTGGTTCATGCATATCATGACCATGTATGCCTAAAGAATGATAGCAGAATGTGAATTTGGTTTAGTCAGACCTTTTCCTGCTGTATTATTTCAATGAGTCTAAGATGACTTTCTCTCTTCCTTTTTTTCCCCTTTCTTTTTCTGTCTTTTTTCTTCCTCTCTTTGTTGTGCTTTTAGAAACAAAACATTCCAGCTAAGGGGTTTTTTTAATGATAAAGCTCCTAGCAACATCTCCCTGCTAGCCCTGTGTATAATTCAGTAGCCTAGAAAAGACTCTAGAGTGCATGCAGCATTAACCTTACTTCTTATTGGGGATCACCACTCAGAATGGACAGGCTTCTTATCCTTAAAACTGTACCATAAAAGGTAACCATAGAAGGAATAGAACCATGACAAATTTATTATGCTGAAGAGGGGACCATCATTCTATGTTCCTGTAGTTTTAAAACCTCCAGCACACCACAAGATGCAAACTTGGGCTGTGTTTTTCTCAATCACTATATTATGCAAAAACTGTGCAATGAAAATAATCTCCAGTGCTTCCAGTGAGGAGACTGTTAACTCCCAGTAAGTGATTCCCTGCACAAAGCCCTGCTAAAGTGGACTAGACAAAAGTTTTTTATTCCAAATATTATATGGGCTCTTTGGATATAGTCCAGTTTGAGTGTACACAATACTATCCTCATTTTGCATTCTAGATACGGTTCATCTCATTTGTCTTTATGATGGAAGATTAACAGATAAAATCAAAGGTTTGTTGCATGTTTATTTCACACATGCAAGCACAGAGAATATTTTATATTGAAAACTGCCCAGGAGCAGGTGTTTTCTGATCTTGACACAAAATCAAATTTGATGGCACTAGATCAGCAAAGGAGACAAAAAAGAAATAAAATGAGTGACAAGTATTGTTATTGTTTTACTTTTTTCTGAAGACGTTTTCTAGGCTAATATACTGCTGGCTTAAATAGAAGTGCCATATAGTGTTACACAGAATCACAGAATTGCAGGGGTTGGAAGGGACCTCAGTAGATCATCCAGTCCAACTTCCCTGCCAAAGCAGGTTCCCTACACCAGGTTGCACAGGAAAGCGTCCAGGCGGGTTTTGAACATCTCCAGAGAAGGAGACTCCACAGCCTCTCTGGGCAGCCTGTCCCAGTGCTCTGTCACCCTCACAGTAAAGTTTTTCCTTAAGTTTGTATGGTACTTCTGGTGTTCCAGTTTTTGCCCATTGCCCCTTGTTCTGTCACTGGGTACTACTGAAAAGAGCCCGGCCCCATCCATTTGGTCCCCACACTTCAGGTATTTATAGACATTGATAAGATCCCCTGTCAGTCTTCTCCAACCTGAAGAGTCCGAGCTCTCTCAGCTCCTCCTCATACAGGAGTTGTTCCAGGCTCCTCATCATCTTTGTGGCCCTCTGCTGGACTCTCTCTAGAAGACCCCTGTCTTTCTTGAACTGAGGAGCCCAGAACTGGAGACAGTATTCCAGATGTGGCCTCACCAGGGCAGAGTAGAGGGGGGGGAGAACCTCCCTCGACCTGCTGGCCACGCTTTTTTTAACGCACCCCAGGATACTGTTGTCCTTCCTGGCCACAAGGCCACACTGCTGGCTCAGGGCCAGCCTGCTGTCCACCAGCACACCCAGGTCCTTTTCCTCAGAGCTCCTTTCCAGCAGGTCAGCCCCTAACCTGTACTGGTGCATGTGGTTATTCCTCCCCAGGTGAAGGACTCTGCACTTGCTCATGTTGAACCTCATCAGGTTCCTTTCTGCCCAACTCTCCAGCATTTCCAGGTCCCACTGAATGGCAGCACAACCTTCTGGTGTGCCAGCGACTCCTCCCAACTTCGCATCATCAGCAAACTTGCTGAGGGTGGACCCTGTCCCTACACTGAGGTCATTGAGGATGTTAAGACCAGACCCGGTACTGACCCCTGGGGAACACTGCTCGTTACAGGCCTCCAACTGGATTCTGCACCAGTGATCGCAACCCTCTGAGCTCTGCTTGTCAGCCAGTTCTCAATCCACTGTCCACTCATCTATCCCGTACCTCCTAAGTTTTGCTACAAGGATGTTGTGGGAGACGGTATCAAAAGCCTTGCTGAAATCAAGGTAGACAACATCCACTGCTCTCCTCTCATCTACTCAGCTGGTGATGACATCATAGAAGGCTACCAGATTGGTCAAGCATGATTTCCCCTTAGTGAATTCATGCTGACTACTTCTGATAACCTTCTTTTCTTCCAATTGCTTATAGATGGTATCAAGAATAACCTATTCCATCCCAGTTCCTTTTTATTGCCCTTTTTGAAGACTGGAGTGACATTGGCTGTCCTCCAGTCTTCAGGCACCTCTCCCGTTCTCCAAGACCTGTCAAAGGTGATAGAGAGCATTTTAGTGATCAGTCCTACCAGCTCCTTCAGCGCTCGTGGGTGCATCCCATCAGGGCCCATGGATTTGTGTGAATTGATTTTGTTTAGACTATCCCTGATCAGTTCCTCCTCGACCAAGGGGAAGTCTTCCTCTCTCCATACTCTCTCTCTTCCCTCTAGCATCTGGTATTCCTGAGAGGCACTTTTAGCTGTAAAGACTGAAGCAAAGAAGGTGTTCAGCATCTCTGCCTTCTCAGCATCTCCTGTTACCATGGTACCCACCTCATTCAACAGCGGGCCCACACTTTCCCCAGTCTTCCTTTCGTTATTGATGTACCTGAAAAAGCCTTTTTTTGTTGTCTTGAAGTGGCCCTTATCCTTACTAGTTGCATCCCTGCAGGCCCTGACCTCATACCTATACTCCTTCCAGGTGGCTAGACCCTTTTTCCACATTTCATAGACCTTTCCATTCCCTTTGAGTTTTCCCATGAGCTCCTTGCTCATCCACACATGTTTCCTGCCACTCTTGCTTGATTTCTTTCTCTTAGGGATGCACCAATCTTGAGCTTGGAGGAAGTAGTACTTGAATATTAACCAAGTCTCTTGGACCCCCTTACCTTCCAACACTCTAGCCCAAGGGATACCCCCAAGTAGGTCCTTGAAGAGGTCAAAGTTGGCTCTCCTAAAGTCCAGGGTTACAACCCTACTTATTGGTTTGCATCTTCCACACAAGATCCTTCACCATCTCATGGTCACTACAACCCAGGCTGCCCCCAACCTTCACATCCCCAACCAGCCCTTCCTTTTTAGGGGGTTAGGACAGTTCAGTTATCCGACTCTTTTGACAAGCCTAATTTTGCCTTCCAAAATAGGAAACATACAAAGGGCAACATTTCTCTTTATTTGTTTACTGTCCCTCTCTTGTGTTTGCTTGTATTCATAGGACTTTCCTAAAACTCTTTATTTAACAAACTTCATCTAAACAAGGTACCAGCTCTCAGTCTTCAGTTAATTAAATGCTTCCTGGCATGACATTGGCCTTTGTTATATATAAGGGCACTGTGGAGGTGCAGTCCTTTGCTGGGCAGGCCCAGGCAGTGCAATCACCCTGCAGAGCCAAGTTCTTCATGCGGTACCAGTGTATTGCTTCCTGATCATATGCACTTCCACATTACTACATTAGCTCCAGAGGAGCATATAATATTTATAAATTGAGGACCCCTGATTATGCATGAGTTAAATTTGAGGTTTGGATTAGGTGACAGTCAATGAGAGCTAGCTGGGTTTGGGAGGCTCTGTGGTATTTTTAAGGATCCCATGCCAATGTAAGCATTTCTGCTAAGTGATTGTACCTTACTGCACAGGAGATTTCTACTTAAAATGACCATAAGCAAAAGGATATTTGTGAAAACATCCTTTGTAACAGCACTGTCATGCGTACTTAACTTGTCAAAGTGCCTGTTCCTAGGGACACAATTCTCAGATTCTGAATGTGCTGTGTTTGATGAAATCTTCCACAAAACCAAAGCAGAGTTCAAAAGAGAAGCATCTATTTCTCTGACAGCATCAGTAGTGAGTCTGAAGGAAAAGTCACTTTTACCAAGCAGCTGCAAGGCTCAGGGCCATTTGGGTTCTCTGGAATTCTTGAAACATTTAGATTTAGTCCCATTTTGACCAAAAGGAGACTCAATAACAACAGAAAAAAAAGATCCCTTTTCTGCCATCAGGGAGTCCTTGTCAACCAGCTCTGTCTGCACCTCGTGCTGGAGATGAGTCTTCTGATGTACAGAGATTTGGTTGCAGTGAGTTCCCAAAGAGGAGCTGGGCTCAGCATTAGGCTTGCCTTTGAGGTCCACCTGTGTTGTCTTCTGTACCTGTGAAAGTCCTGCTTATTTCTGTAAGTCTTTTTTGTAGAATCATAGAATGGTTAGTGTTGGAAGGGAACTTAAAGATCATCTAGTTCCAGCCCTGCTGCCATGAGCAGGGACACCTTCCACTAGATCAGGTTGCTCAAAGTCTCATCCATCCTCAAGCCTGTCAAGGTCCCTCTGGATGGCATCCCGTCCTTCTAGCATGTCAACCACACCGTTCAGCTTGGTATCATCAACAAACTTGCTGAGGGTGCACTCAATTCCACTGTCCATGTCTCCAACAAGGATGTTGAAGAGCACCGGTCCCAATACCGAACCTTGTGGGACACCACTTGTCACCAGTTTCCATTCAGACTTTGAGCTGTTGACCACAGCTCTTTGAGTGCGATCATCCAGCCAATTCCTTATCCACTGAGTGGTCCATCCGCTTTTTCTTGTGGAGTGAGCAGCGCCTAGAAAATGGAAGGTTTTGACTGATGCAGTCATAGAAAAAACAGAATTGGTAGGAATCAGCTATTTCAAATCTGTGTGTAATTCCAACATTTGGAGCGTAGGCTGATGGCAGATTTGTGCTAATGTAAAGTGGAAAGAAAACCCAATTTTCAGTTTCTCATGAAACAGACTTTTCTTTCTCTTCTCATTGCTTGTCTCCAACAGAAGTGCTGATGGTTTTGTTTTTTCATTAATGAAACATCCTATATACAATTTCAAAATCATGTCAGCTGCAAGCACCTAATTAGTATTAAAGCTTAATAGCTTAAAACACATGAAACAAGTACTATAAAAATTTGACTTTTGATTTTCTTCCATGGAAAAGCAACTTGTCAATCAACATAATTCCCTAAAATAGATAAACTTTTTATTGTTACATTTTTAAAGGAAAACTGTATTGCCTCATCATAGCAAATACTTTGTCAGTTAAGAGCCAACTTTCCAAGTGCTCTATTCCTAAAAGTTATATTGCTTGTTTAGTTTTGCATTTTGACAAGACTTCTGTTTAATATGCCTGGTGTTTGATTTAGTTAAGATTTAAAAAATCTAAATAAATATATTTATGGGTAACATTGTCAAAGAATTGAATGTTGGTAGGAGTATTAACAAGCCCTTTCATTGCTAACAGGTGGCAAAATAAGTAGTATCTCCTTCATGTGAAGGACACTTATGAAAATGTATCAGTTTGCATTGCCACCTTGAATCTTCCTGCTACTGCTTTAAAAAGTATTTGTGTACCAGAGCCATCTATGTAAAGGTGTGGTTTATGGGTGCAGTAAACATATGCAGAAAAAAAAAAAAAAAATGCAATATAATCACTAACAGGGAGAAAGCTAAACTATCTGGACTACCAGTAGTAGTGCACAGCCTCAGGAGTAAACGGTTCCTACTCTCTTTTTAAAATATGACAGAATTGAGAGAAGGAAGGATGCAGAGGGCCACATGGAATTGCAAATAAAAAGTAACTGTAGGGAATAAACAAGAAATTCTTGATGAGATGGCAGTAGAGTGGGGACAACACTTCCTTCCTCAGAAGGACCAAAAGGACGGCAGTTGGAGAGGGCGTATCAGAAACCATGGAAGATGGTATGCACCCTGAAATGAGAAAACACCCTGAAATGAGAAAACAGTCTACTACAGTGTTGGATGCTTATCCTAATAGTATGGTGTTAAGTAACTCTTTAAAATCACTTCCTCTGACAAAGCAAATAACCCATTTCTATTTGTCAGAGGATGAAAAATAAAATCCATAGTGATAGAATTGTGTCCTAGGACTGCTTTGGTTCTTAAGCATATATGGTGCCTTGCCCTTCAATGTTTTAAGTTATGTGCCTGGTGCCAGTTTTTATCTTATTCAGCGTGAGCTCTCTTTCTGCAGCTCCAGGGGCAGAAGCACCCAAATGGAACAATGCTGAATAGTGCTCAACTTTTCTAAGTGCTAAATACACATTTATACTAAGGACACTGTCACAGCCTGACAGAGGAAAGTTCCTTAGTATGTAGGGGAATGTACTTACCCCAGTCTTTGCATTTTTTTTTTCTGCTGTCTAAAGGAACTTAGCTTTATGTTGTCTCATCACTGCAGTAGTATTCTCTCATTTAATTAGATGATTGCAGACTATTTTAAAGCATCAATGACTTTCTAATAGGTAGTCTCACAAAATTTCTTCCAAGTTACAAACATCTGTGACTTGTCCAGGGTTGAACTTCAATGAAGACCAAAACACAGTGGTACTTTAGGCTTGTGTAGCAATGTTCTCTGGCTGGGGTCCTCTGCTGCTGTGATTTGTTGTGACCTTTCTGTTGTTCCCACCCACCGTGTAGAAGTTTTCAGTAGCTGTTGCATAATCATCATCAAATTTATTTCTGTGAGATCTCTGATCACCTGGTACACCAGGCAGATGCCTGCTCAGGTTCTGCAGGCAACGTGGTCACAGTATGGACACACCAGCTAATAAGCCCTTGTTCTCAGCCAGATTCATTACCCTGGGAACAGTACCACTGAGACGCAGCAGCAGAGGAAGATCTCTTGGTACTGATCCTCCCTTGTGCCTGTCTCCCTAGGAAAGCAGTTCGGAGAGAGGGTGGTGTTAGAGATAAATTCATCCTGCTGGGAGCAAACACACTTAGGCCTGCCAAACTTAAAAAAAAAAAAAGAAAAAAAAAAAAAAAAAACAAAGTGCAGGGTAGATTTGCTTGAGATAGTTTGAATGCTGTAGGTGACTGTACTGAGTCACGTAGCCAGACCCAGAGGCATTTGGGATGTAAATGTGTGCTCAGGTGCAGATCTCTTGTCCCCAGGGGAGGTCTGTGACCTGAAAGTGCCCAGGGAGCCTTGGGGTTGCCATGTTAGAAGACACCTGTGCTGGAATCTTCACAAACATTTGGACTAAGGTTTCTAAATGCAACCTTTTAAGTCTTCTCTTTCAAGTCCACTTTGTAAGTATTTCACTGAATATTTGTTCCAGCTTTTCAGAAGGCATGTCGGCCTTCCCTTCTTCCCTTGCCCCTTCCTCAATTTCCAAGCAACAAAGTTTTACCCATGTAACTCTTCAGAAGCATTGTTTCAAAGTCATATGTCTGAGTAGAAGCAGGACTTTTGTTCAATGCTGCCACAAGTGAAGATCTTGCACCACAATACAGACTAAAATAAAAATGATTGTCTTGTGTCACTGACCAATGCAGTGATAGTGTATAGTTCAGATATCAAATACAGCAAATAATTTTGTGATTTATCCACAGAGAAAAAAAATGCATCAAATATATTTGGATTCTAAATTGAAAGGAATTACAATCTGCTTGCCGATATTTTGCAATGTAAACATGGGGCTAAATTGTTCCCTAAAACTATTCACTCTCTCATAATCACAATCAAGAAAAAGACCTTCCTTGAGAGCATTAATCTTAAGGAATTACTAAATCTTTGAACTTGTAAACCAGAGCCATAGACTTGGGTGATGGAAGGCAGCCACTGTTCTTTGGCACTGAAGTGCTTCCAGATTGCATCAAATTATCAAAATGCTGCAGAGGACTGGGAGGGTGGCAGTGACCCTCAAGCCTTCCTACATGCAAAATTCCAAAGCTTCTGGTATTTCTTGTGATCTTTTACTGATTTCTCTTATCCACCACACAGGAGGAAAAAAAAAAAGAAAAAAAAAGTCAAAATAGGTTACTTGCATTTCCTTCATGATGAATTTAATTGTGTATTCCTCCTTCCCTTCCAGTTTCTTTTACCCAATATTTACTGCTCATCACTCATTTTTCATTAAATATCATTTATGCTAAAACTGGGTTAGTGATAGGAATGTCTATGCATGAATATTTTGTCAAATTGGAAATTGCTGACTGCAGCTCTCAGAGTAAATCAGAGTTCATTACTAAATTCAGCTGCCCTGATTTTACTTTGTGATGTTTTTTGCATCTGTACTAGGTGTGAGGATAGCCTGAGTGCAACCTATTTATATTTTCAAAGTGTGCATAGGGCCTCAGCTTGTGTTACATTCAGTTGCACGTATCCATCTGGGCACCTATGTGCAATTCATTGCGTATCTCCTTGCAGGTTCCCAAAGTCCATATTTAGTGGTGTTTAACCATTATTCCACTCCTTGTTTCAGCAAATTATTCTTGTTGGCTTGTATACCCTGGGATTTTCAATCCCGTGCATGGTCCTGTGCACAGCCCCCAATACCATGCACAGGAGGAATTTCAAGGGAAAGTTTGCAGAAAGTGGCCAGTTGAGTGGGAAGCCTTGTAAATTAATCAGAAGTTAATGAGAGAGGTGTGTACAAGAGACGGAGGAATCTCAGTACCTGAGTTTGTGAGGATGGCTGGCAAGCCAAGGTAAATGTCCCACCTCTGTCTTCATATCTTGTAATCAAGCATCAATAACTGCTGGAACTGCGAATCTAAGTCAGATCAAATATTTAAGTAGCCCGTGCTGTGTTGTCAAAACTAGTTCAGTTTCACATTCCCTCTTAGCTCTTTGTGTTTATTTACCTGCACTCCCTGCTCTGCTTTATCTGACAACCCCTCATCCCAGCTGTGTCATACCTAATGCAGGATGTTCAGTGTATTTGGTACCCTTAGGGCATGTCCACAGGACGAGGGACTGCTGTGGAAACACGTTTCCTCACCTGAACCAGGATCCCCTTGCAAGTCTGCCTGGTTCTGCGTGTCTCAGGACAGAAGGGAGAACTATGGGAGCTGCAATTTAACTGACTTTTCAGCTAGTCAGTGGTAGAAACTTAGGTGTCCAGGAGCCCAAACATAGGAGCATTGGAAGCTGGACAACAGGTAGGTGACACCTGAAGATGTCAGTGGCACGTCCTTGGCAGACATCAGGACCTGGATACCAGCTTGCACTGGCTGTGTGCATACTCATAATGAAGCAAGGCCAAAGCACCAGCATGTGATTGCCCTTACCTTTAGCCTCTTCCTGGCAAAGTTTTGGCATGGGCCAGCTGTCACTCCTACAACAGGTCAGGGATAGGCATGGGCCTGACTGGTCACTAGCACATTCCCAGTGGAAAGCTGACTTACAGATAGGGTCTTAAACCACATTATTTGCTATTATAGTTATAGCCACAGGTTCTCTGAAATAAAAAAGGAAATGTTTCTAGACCTTGCAGTCCTTCAGCCTGACTGCTCAGCCATGCTCTCACACTGTGCAGTGATGATACAGAGCTGACTGTAATGAGATGACATGACCATGCAGTGTCTTTGGTGAACACCTCTTTCTGGATTATTGGCCTGACCGAAGCTTCTAACAAAGTGGAAACACATCAGTCACTATGTTGTTTAGCTGGGTCAACAGATAATGGGTTCCCCTGTTTAGCAATCGTATTATTGTATCTGTTGGGTACAGGTTTTTCTCAGACCAATGATTTCCATTCAGATATAGTCGTGGAGAACAGCTTCTTCAAAAGAACGTATTTTTTCCCTGCTAGACTATAACAACCAGGAAGGAACAGGTCAAAAAGACAAAGTTTAAATATCTATTTTTTTTGCCTAAATCTATCATTTTTCTCATAGAGTTAAGTAGCTTTGACTTAGCCTTGATCCTCTGTGGCCTTTCAAGGTCTCCTCAGCCTGACCTTTTAACACCTTTTTGGACTTGAGGAGTAGTTACCAAAAAATTGTCAGGGTTTCAATTACCACAATACTCATGCCACCAGTCTAGCTGCATGATACTGAAAATAAGTTCTGAGAAGTCATCATCTTGGTTTTCAGAGAATTAGCTGTTAATGCCAGCTGAAGACATTGATTTTTGGATTGTACAGATGAAAGCTGCATTTAGCTCTCATTTGATCTTTAAATGTTGACACAATATTCCCAACCATATAGCAATATGATTTGTTGGTATCATATATGCTAAAATACTCACAAACTCAAAAGGTATAGGTTTACTCCATCATCACTTTTGTCTCTCAGCAGGGTTCACTTTATTTTACTTTCATTTGACTGGTTCTTGACTTTCCATGTAACCTTTTCTAATTCTCACCCCTCTCTTCATGAACTGAACAGTTCCACTGATGAAGTTAGTCTGTTCATACTGAGTGTAATTTTCAGCAGAAGTTTTCCTGGCTCTTCTGAGGTCTGTGGGCCATCTGAGCCAACTGCTGGGCCAGAATGCAGATGCAGGGATGCTGAGAAGCAGTCAACACTGTGTCCCATAAGAGTGTCCCAGGAGTGTCATCCTAGTCTCCAAAGGCTGCCTGTAGAGCATGACTAGGCTGCATTCTTGTGCTGGAGCGATAAAACGTTACCCAGCAGCCATCCTACCAGGTGTACCATTTAGTAATCACAAGATATATCTCCCAAACTGGAGTCACACCGGAGCTATTTTCAAGCCACATATGGCTCAGCAGTTTCAGATTGGTGATTCTGAAGTAGGTGAGAGGTTGCATAAGCCATGTGCCCTAACGTGTGTGGGAGGAATTGTGAAATGATGCATGCATTAAACTTGGTTGTATTAAGGTGGTGCCTGTGATGAAACCTTGACTAAGAATTTCTAATACTACAGGATCTCCCAAATCTAGGTTTTGAATGCTAGATACTGCTTTGGAGTGGCAGTTCACATGGAAGTTTTATCTGTTTTTTAAACTTGTATTTCAATTTTCTCGCCTATAGGTTGGCTTTCCAGTTAGACAAACTGTTTTTTTTCTTTCAAACTGATGAAGATTTCAGTGACTAATATTATGACAAAGCTTCACAGAAATTGATACATCTGTTTAAGATTCAGATTTTTGCCTATAAATAGAATAAAGCATGACATTGAAGAGTGCACATATCATCACCTATTTAATATGATAATGGTGCTGCAAATGGATAATTGAGGATCAACAATATGAATAATTTAGAAATATGTTGTCGATTCTATGAATGCTCTTATGGCCTCTTACAAAGTCAGTGCCAATTAGCAGAAGCAGCTGGACTCGCAAGATGAATGTGTTCATACATACCTAGGACAAGAGCATTCTTAAAGTGAAATCTTCCTCCTTTAATGACTACCTGAATAAGTCCCAGATTTGGGGAAAAATTGTTCCATGTGGATAGCTACACTGGGAAAGTATCTGCTATGATTTCTAGTAGTAAATCTGGCTGACTAGCCATGGGAGTCTGATTTACTTGCTTATTTATTTACAAGTGCTGAACTCTTTGACTCTAGATGAAGTTGAGGGAACTCAGCCACTGTGAACATCAAGGTTAAATTAATAGAGGAGGTATGAGCCTCACATGAGAAAATTTGAGTTTCTGTGTTCAGTTTCAGACTGAAAATACCAGACTCCATTCAGATTTATCTACTTTACACTGTGTGTAAAGAGGTATGGGGAAACAAACTCTGTATAGAAATTTCAGGTTTTCTTTCTTCTCAGAAAATATTTATATGTCTGCCTGGGAGGCTAAGCCCCAAATTCCTCTATGATTAAATAGTAAGAGCTCTTGTCAGCAAAGTTGTCAGATGTGTGCTAATATATGGTGCTCTGGTGGAGTTATTTAGGCTTTGCCACTTACTAAACTGTAAAGGATTTGTTTCTCAGTGGTCAGATGTCATCTTTGATCCAGTAAGATTTAGCTTAAAGACCTTTTCCTCTGTTCTTTGGCAAGCGATCAAATCCAGCTTTCTTTCATAGTCTTCTGAAAAACATATCAAGATTATCAGGATTTATAGTACCTCACATTTTGTCACTGTATTTATTGAACCCCATAGATTCCAACTTGTTCTGCAAAAATACATGTGCTGGAAACTCCAACTGCAAGTAAGAAAAAGTTAAATAAATTTAAACTAAAGTATATATATTTTGGCAATTGGGCAGTGTTCCCTGCTAATATGTCTGTGGAAATTTTCCAAGATTCTGCTTCTTGATCAAAAGAGCTGAATGTATTAAGTGGGATGGGATTCAGTTTACAGTGCTACTTTGCTCAGAGGTTTGGAAGAGGACCTCAAAATGCCATTCCGTTTCCTATCCTATCTTGATGTTTGTTGCACTCTTGCACTACCACAAAGCATGTTTTGTTTTTCTAATGCCAAAATAGAAAGTGGTGCAGTGGCCAATGTATTTGACCTCATTAGTTCTACAGTACCTCAGTCTCTTCCTGTCCAGGATTACCCCAATGAGATTGTCTAATTCCTCTTCTGCTCGCTGCCCTTCTTAAAGGGTTCAAATTCAAGGGCACAAGGGTTCAAATCCCTCTGATGGGATGGGGAGGAGAAAATATAAATGAACAGGGCTCACGGGTTCAGACATGAGCAGTTTACTGGAATAGTAAGGAAGAGAGAAAAACACCACCAAATGACAGCAATACTAATTAAAGAATATACAACACAAGTGATACATGGAACCAAACCACTCACCACCCGACCTGCTCCCAAACTCCACTACCCGGTACCCCCAATACTGAGCGTGATGTCACATGGTATGGAATACCCACTTTGGCCCATTTAGGTCAGCTGCCCCCACTGCTCCCCTCCCTGTTCCCTATGAAAAATTAACTCTAACCAAATCCAGGAAAATAGCATATTCTGTTCTTCCCAGAGCCCTTTGGAAAACCTGGCTTGGAGTTTGGAAAAGGAATTTAATCCAGAATGCAGAATGTAAAAGAAATGCAGAAGTTTCTGCAGCTGTATGGAAAAACACTGATTATATTTATCCCTCTGTCTATTCAGCAAAATCATTACATTATGTTTAATAGGGTTGGCAACACATTCATTGCCTTTACAGAGTCCACAGGATCCTTTCTTCTGACTTGTACGTACAAGGTGATGGGTACAACTACGAGAAAAGCACAGAAACTAGTGTGGAAAGCCAGTGAATTTCCTTGGCTGGCATTATATGTTTCTAGCTAATGAATAATTTTTAAAATTGTTAGGGGGTGTAGCAAAGCTTATTTACAGCTCTATTGATTTTTATTATCATGAGTGCCATTATTGCCTTCCCAAGCCTAGGATAAATGATCAGTAGCTTAATAAAGGAAAGCAGTGTAGATTCATGTTCAGAAAAGACAGCAAGCTAGTGCAAGATGTGTGACCACTGACAATTAAAATAAAGAATTTAAACATTTCTTATTAAAATATATATAACCACTTTGTGAGCCCCAGCTGTTGATGTGGATTCTGTAATTCACTTAATCAACAGACAATAAAAACTGGTGTAAATAAATAAGGCAGGAGAAATTAGATTATAGGAACCTGGAATAGGGTGTCAGAGACCTGGGGTCTATTTTCAGCTCTGCCATCCATTTAATCTGATGCCAGGCTGTTTAAATCTTTTTATCTTTGCGCTTTTTTTCTGCATATACAAGCCCTTTTGGAGCATAGGTTTTTATTACGATTTTGAAGAAGTGATGAAAAGGAACCCAGTTACTGTCAGCATCAGTGGATGTTAAAACAATACAAAATTAAAAAAACCCACACCTATTGCTCAAATTTATCTTACAAGACTAGATTAAGACTGAAAGATATAGTTCTACTACAGTGGATTGATATATATTATATATGGCAACCCCTCTAAATGATGTGGTGTAATATTCTTTAAATGTTTTCATTGAATCACTTATAAAAGGACTTGTCAGGAAGCAGATTCTCCCATCTGCAAAATGTTTCAGGACTGCAGTAGCTCTTTCATTTAGTGTTTAGCATTGCACTGTTTTTCCAAAGGCATCTCTCCCCACAATATTATTCAAATGGCATGTATCTGCCTCTCATCTGAGATGAGCCAATAGTGTTCTGGTTAGAGACAGGGCTCCTTCTGGAATAGCTAACTTATTAAAATCAGGTTTTCCTAGTCTTAACTTCTATTCAAATGAAAATTTTATTTGTAAAGCACAAGTTAAAAAAAACCAAAACTGTTTCTGAGAAGGGAAAAGATGTAGGGAAAAAAACCAAAATTGTTCTTAACCATAGAAAGAACATGATCAGAAAATACTTACTGTAGAGTAGAAATGAGTTGTTTAATTTTGGTATAAAATATATTTATGTGATTGTTTATGTTTGATTCATTACTAAGTTTGCAGATTAAGAAAATGATACCCCATAAAATGTAGATAATGATGATAATTTATGTTGTGCCAGTGGACCCGAAAAATCACATACGATCAACTCAGAACATTTTTTGTTCTGAATTGGCACGTTTTCCCCATGAAGTGGCAAGCAAATAATAGTCTTTAAGATGGACACATAGGAAACACTTTTATCCCTCTTTTTTTCTCATTTCTGCTGTGGAATACTTTTATTTCAAAGTCTTACAATGGACCTCGCACATTTTGGGGCTAACTTTGGCTACGGAGCATAGAACCTGTTACACTTCATGCAGTCATTTGAACCTGTGGGGAGCGCAGTCACAGATTCTTCTTTGCAGGCAACACAGCTTACTTCATTCTAGATGCCTCCACCTGGTCATGAAATCTTAAAAGGAGATGGAAACTTTTAATGCTATGCTTTCCAAAATTATTTTTAAGTTTGTGCGTCCACATACAACAGGAAGTAAGCACCCAAAAATACTTAACACATCTTTCAGGTGTCCCTGCTGATGGCAAGGGGGTTGGAACTAGATGATCTTTAAGGTCCCTTCCAGCACAAACCATTCTATGATTCTACGATGCTATGATTTCTCGGATTCACAGTAGGATTTGGCAAATTTTCAATTTTTAATTTATCTCAATTAGTGAAGCCCTTTTTCTCCTCCAGCTTTCACAGAAGTGTACTATTTAACCTTACCTATTTCTGTATGAGAAGCCAGAGCCACAAGAGCAGTCTTGCCCATGATGACACAGCAAATGCAAATGTGAGACTCAACCCTAAGCCTGCCCCATTCCATAGATGGTTGTAACTATTAAAATATGGATTAACTAACATTGGTGAAAGAGCAGTGTTATCCATGACTGAGTAGCAGAGTAGGAGTGTGGAAAATTAAGGTCCAGCATAGCCATGCAATGAAAGGCATCAAGTCCCCATGCAGATGATGTGTTTTTTAAAATCTGAGTCCTGTTAGATTCAGTTCGGTCACACTCAAAAAAAGTTACGTGTTCTGAATAATCCCAGCACACCAAGTCCCACTGAGATTTAACACTAAATTGGGTCAGTGTAGGGCACAATTACACAACATCAAAAATGCCCTGTAAATAGGCAACACTTGCATCACAAAATGGTGTCAGCAATTAAGACAGACTTTTGTCCTCTTTTCTTCCTTTCAAGCTGATTGAAAGGGAAAAGATGAAAAACAGTTTGAAAGGCATGGGAATCCAGCATTAAGCTCTCAGACTGCCTGGTGAGGACAGTTTTACTCAGGTAAAACTTTTGAATGCAAGTTGACAAAAGAGCTCTGGGGGGGAAAAAACCCAACAAAACCAACAAAAAACCTAAGGCAGGAAAAAACATGGCAAGATCAATGCTTTAATTCTCCAAAAGGCTTTATTTAGATTTTGCTAAAGAGGAGAAGGTTTTTTTTTTTTTGGTGTCTTCCTTGTATGTTGTAATTTAAGTATTGCTTGTAAGTGTTCTTTACCACCAATTTGGAGCTCTAGAAAATATGTCCAATACTAGATTATTGCTGTCCAGGCTATTTTGCTAAAAGATTATACACAAAAATTTACACTGGGTGCTAGGATGTGATAAAACCAATTCCCAGTTATAGATAACAGATAGTACAGGAGGGTGCTGATAGCACTTTTTTATAAAAACTATGAAATCAAATATTTACTCACTTTATCATTGGAGGCTATTCAGAATTGTACTGTCTCACAAGTGCAGTAAAGTATGGGATAGTACAAAAACAACAGAACAGTAGATTGAACTAAGACAAAGCCACCTTTGTTCTTTTGGGAGCAATAGGGGTTTGGGGTTTTGAGGTTTTTTGTGTCCATTCCTTCTTGGAATTTCAAAAGATTTAGTGTGAGTCTGGGAAAATTGTTAAGTTGTTACAGGCAACTTAGAAAAACAAACAAACAAACAACAAACCAAATTTGGTACATATGTCAAGGAATGCCTTGAATGGTCTCTGCAATTAGCTATTGCTTGCTGATGGCAATCACTCTCCATGTTACTGATTCTGAGCTCTCTGGAGAGAGGCTGTGCCCAAAGTATTGTTGTTGCAGTAAGAGACTGTGTGAACCTGCAGACTGCCTAGGAATCTGCTCTGACCTGCTGCTTCTGAAGATCACTGACTGCCTTTTCCTTCCTTCTCTTGACTCCTTATCTTGCCTTCTGCAGGCCTTAAGACTGCCGTTGCTGCCTACCCTTGCTTATCCTGGCTCTGCTCCTTTTTTGAGATCTTCTTTCCCATTTGAACTTCTGTGAAGAGCAGGTTTT
The DNA here is from genome assembly GCA_907165065.1 of Caprimulgus europaeus. Next base: position 41,683,506 of record OU015525.1, on the reverse strand, counting down.
GTCCTATTTCCTGACCACGTTCCTCAACTCGTATATTGTGCTTATGAACCCAGCAGCCTCTCTTTCTCATTGAGACAGTCATTCTTTTTCCCCTGATCCACTGTAAGCTTATTTATCTTTCTGCATTTTCCCCCCACTTGTTCATCTGCAGCTGGGACAGAATCCCCAGCCTAATACTTCAGCAGGCATCAAGCCAGGCAGACTGCAGATTTCTCCATCTCCTACTGCACAGAAAGTGCATCAGGCTGACATGAGAGTGCATAGTCTGATTATAGCACATTTAATTCAAATCAGTAATATAGTTAATATTTCTTTTCCCATCTATGATACTATAACCTCCACTCAGTAGCAGAAATCGGATGGCAGTGGTTGTGTGGTGGAAGATTGTTTCACTTTGCTACACGACCTCATGTTGCATTAGTACAAAATCTTGACTGATAATTCTGCCTCGTTTCCAGAGATGCCTGTAAACACGGACCTGGCATGCAGTTTTATGTTTGAAGATGTTCCCATGAACATTGCTTGCAGGAAGATGCCTTCAGCACATTCATGGTGGAAAGGAGGTTATGTATGTTCTGTGTCTGTATTAGCTTTCTGAATGATCCTGCACTTTTGGTTAGATCTATTTTGGCTGTTTACACGTGGTTTGCTCACATCATGCTTCATACCAGAAGTAGGCAAAGTCCCAAGGAAATGCATATGCTTTTGTTTCAGTAAAGTAACCTGGATACATTTTAGGGCTTACAGAATGCAAATATGAAATCTAAAAGGCTGCCAAAGACGCTGGGGAAGGTCAGTCTGTTAATATAAGGTAATTCTACTTTTTAAAAAGAGTAATTAACAGAAGCAAAACTGGAAATCACAAAAGTGATGTGAGGAAAAATTACATTTTTCCCCTGTGTGTTAGAGGGAGCCATACAGACACTTGGGAGAATCTCCCTAATGATACTTTCCTTTCTCTCTAAGTAGAAGAATTTGCAGGGTGATATTTAAAAAAAAATCAATGTTATTCTAACCTCATTTACCAGCAATATAGTCTGTTCTGCATTTTCTGCCTGGATTCTAGTCCCACTGAATATTATAAAAACATACCTGAGGGAAGTGACTGGACTCCACTTGTGTTATATTTTTTTTTCCTATTTGATTTAGAAGCACCAGAAACAGGTTGATGATGATAAGAGTTAACTGGCTGAACATCTGTAATGGAGACTTGTTGCCAGGTGAGCACTTAGCCTCACTTAGTGCTTTGTGCCCTGATGTTACACAAAGTAGTAACTATCCTAAGGTAATTGCTCTTGGCTGTATTCTCCTTCCCTGGCTCATGATGCAGGGACACCCCTTTCCCCAGTGGGCAGCAGGAGCCCCTGTTTTGGTGGGTGCTGCAGCACCAGCTCCTGCCTGGGCCCCCCAGTTTCTGCTGTGGCTCTTGGCCATGAGGTGACCTGGACCATGGATTTCATTTTTGTTACCTGTGCCTTGGTGCCCTTTGTGGGGCGGCTGACACAGCAGCAGCAGGGAGGCTGTGGGGATTCGCAAATCCTGCCCTAGGGAGGTGCTAAAGAGGAAAAACTGCTTTTACCAGCAAAAACAATGCTGCTGCCAAGTAGCTGGCTGCAGTTTATGACTACTAGAGTAAAAGTCTTGCTTTGTGTGGAAAGATAAGAGTAGGCTCTAATTAAGTAACTGCAGGGGGATCCCTGCTGTATTCAATGTGCAACACCCATGAGAGAAAAAATCAAGTTAGGGTGGAAAGGTTTTATTGAGGTAACTGAGACCACATCTGACATGCTCCTTAGAATGATCCTGCTTTGCAGGAGCCAGAGAAATTAGAAGTATTGTGGGATAGGGTGCAGGACTGTCTGAAACTTGTGCTTTTTTGATAGCTTCACCCTGTTTAAAAATGCTATAGTAATTGAAAGTACAACCAAATGAGTCCTTATCATGAACAAATATTCAGGAACATGCAGATTGTGATTCAGTAGGTTGGTGCGTTGGGCATTCAGCTGGGAGGAGGACACTTGTGTTTCAGTTTTCTGCTACTGAAAACATTTATATCCTTGACTTGATATATAACTAAATCTTTGGATCTTAAGTTTTGCAAAATAAAAAACTTTCAAGTTGGTTCAAGTTGCTAGTTTCTTTTAATTTTTTTTTCAATGCATAACATAAAAGCCATTAATATGTACTGCTCTAACTCCGTATCTCAGCCTTTGACTTTAGATCGCAGCAGATCTTGTTTACGTTGTCAGTCCATGTCATGTCCTGAAGCAAGGTTCAGAAAATGAAAATAAAAACTTCCAATAAAATAAATTTTGAAAAATTAGAAATTTCAAAGCAAATTTTGATTTCCTGAAAGTTTTTGGGAAAAATTAGAACTATTTTACAATGTTTTTTTTGTCAAGATATATTTAAGAAAATCTGTAGGCAAAAGCAGCATTTTTAAACTTAAAATTCAGTTTTAAGTAGGCAGTGGTCACTTACAGTTTATTTACTGCTCTAGAAGGCAGTAAAAAAAATCAAGAATTTCAATTTTTAAATTAATATTATTAAAAAGGAAAGTAACATTAATGAGCTTGTTATACTTGTCTAATTGGTCTTGGCTGAGTGTGTGTGAGACAAGCCACTCAGAGCAGCCTCAGCAATGACCAGACCTCACCCCACACTGCCCATGGCAGTTCCCTTAGCTGGGTCATTGCAGGGAAGAAGCCTTCTGTTTTGTTGGTACACATGATCATGGTCCATGCCATGCAGCCCTTCTGATAGGGGAGCTGCTTGAATTGCGGTGAATCTCTAATAAATCAGTGAATGAAAAAAATATTTACACCATTATCTATTTAACTGGTCTCACTTAGTTTTCTCCTAGACTTCTAAATTAAATGTTATTAGAATTAATGCAATTAATTTGTCTTCCAGCCTTTTGAAATTAGCTGCTTACCTAAAGAGTATAGGAATATAAGTGCTCTTTAATGAGAGCATGGCTCAGGGTTTCATTTGGACTTAAATCAAATTAAGAGTGTAATTAGAGCACTGATAACAGTGTTCTTCAGAAACTAAGAGAAGGCTTTTGTTGTCCATCTTCTGTTCATATTAACAACCTGGACCCTCTTAAAGCTCCCTGCATATGGGGGGCTATATCTTCTCAGGTCTTATCTGTAGAGATCTGGGTACGCTACCATTGATCCCATTGCTGTGCTAAACTAGGTCTTGAAGCTATTACTCAGGACATGTAGTTTCAGGATGTAGTTTCATGGATGATACAGACGTGTCACGTCCTTGCACCACTTGCTCTCCTGCCATGTTGCCTCACGCTGAAGGAGCTGTGTTCCTCATGTCAATCGCATGTTAATAAGGAGACACTGTGACTGCTGCTGCTTGTAAAAATCATGTGAGACCTGAGTTCAATGTGAGTTCAATCTCTGTGCTCGCATATTAAGGGAAAACAGTTCCTGGAGGAAAACATGGATGCTTCTCAGCCAGTTGCTGGGTGATACTTTTTTTAAGCTTCTGTTTTTCAGGAGATCAAACTGGGTGAGAAGGGTGGTGTGCTTAGGTCATAAAATATACATCTGTAGCAAGGCTAACGAGTAATCAGTGGCTTTTATGATATCACTAAGTTTAAAGTATGATGGAAGTAGGGTCCATTAAATATATGAATTAAGGTGCTGATAGAAATGGTACAAGTTGTATCATAATAAGCAGAAATCCTCCTGCCACCAGTTGGTGTGTACGAGCACTAGCAGACTGCTGCATATTTCACCTTGTTCGCAGGCATGCAGTGTAGTATCAGAAGAAAAGAGATGCTGGTTCTGGTGACTCTCCACAAAGGCAAGGATGCCCCTATCACATGTGGAGGTAGAGAGAAAGCAAGGGCTCACTCTGAATGTTCCTGAGGCAAAAACTGAAGAGAAACAAGCCCAGAGGGATGGTGAGAATAGGTGAGCTTGCCAGTGCTCCCCTATAGTTACAGGCATCTCTTTGTGCTCAGTATGTTCGCACACCACATGATATGTGGAGAGAAGTCATCCGACTAAGATGTGCATGTACCCAAAATGCCATTGCCTTCCTGGGAGCAGTGCAAAGAGGTTTTATTTTCTTCAGACACTATGATTTGTTCTTTGAAATGCATGAGTGACTTCAGTTATTTTAAAGATGGGCATTACTATGCATGGCTCCGTTTTGCAGTGCTTCAGAAGTTTTGCTTTGTCTTCAAGATACTATCAATGCCTATTATGTTGCCAGTGAGGTGCTGTAAAGTAAGTCAGAAATAGAATATGATTAAGCTATGGTGAGGCTAGGCAGAGGAGAGAGACATTAGCCTTCATCTACAGCAATTCCCAAATTGCCATGAGACTCTTGGTTATGTAACGATTGAATTGTCTGAGATTTCATCTATAAGTGCAGCCTCATCATTATGATTTTTAAGAAATCTCTTGCATCTACTTTTTTTATTCTTTGATATTTATTTCTGAATCACTGAAACAGTCAGCAGTAGAGAACAGACAATTAAAGGGAGAATTGCACTACTAAACACTATGTAGTGATTACTCATCCCAGTAAAAAGATTTTTTTTCCCCTTGATTTATTTGTATTAGACAGTGCAAATACATTTAACTTTTAGGAGAGTATCACAGCTGAACAGTACATTTCCAAGATGTTCTGTGAAATTAATCTTTCTCTCAAAACTGTTTACAGTTTTATAGGTGCACTGTGAAACCATCATCTCTGAATCTTTTCATAAACTGCCATAGGCACATACTCCAATACCTCTCCAATGCCTCATATTTTGAGGGTTATTGCTCATTTTATCTCCAAACTTGCCCATGTTCCACCAAATCTAGTATCCATCTAGTATCCCCCCAGCATCCCTCTAATATCCCGAGTATCTTTTCTGTTATTGAAAATTTTGCACTATAATTAGATGCCAAAGTTCATGTAGATAAAGCTATTTATATGGAAGATATAAATTCTCCAGCTTTCATTGTTTTCTGCACTCTCTTATGTTACACAGTGCCTAAACTGCAGGAGGGATGTGTTCAGCGCTGTGCCCTGCAGCCTTAACCTCGGTCATACAGACCTGCAGTACAGGGTGACTGTCCCCATCCCACCCACATCCTCAGCCTTGGGCTGACATGAAGCCAAGGTGCATAGCCACAGCCGGGAGCTGGAAAGCACTCCTTGGCTCGGAGTTCAGCTGGGCCTATGATGTCCTAGATTAAATTTTTTGACATGAGATTTTAATACTTGTCACTACAGATTTCTGTCTGAAGTTAAACGCTTTTCCCAGTGTCTACTGCCGTCATTTTATTTTTAGCATGTGGACAACTGGCCAAAGCAAACCATGACAATCTTGGCAATGTTCAGTGTGTTTAGAGCCTCCCTGGCCAGCAGATTGTGCCCTGTGCAGTTAGTTAATCATAACATGCACCTGGCCATGTGGCCAACACAGATTGTGCTGAAAGCCCAGCTGTGAGTGTGCACTGGCCATGGCCAGCAGCGGTTTAGGAGGGACCAGAGGTAACGCAGTCTATCAAAATCTGTTATCTGAATTATAGGCTTTCAGCACAGAAGCAGATTGGGACCTATTCTTTCTGCTGGCAAGATGCTACTGTGCCACTAAGAAATTATGATGTAACTAAACTGATCGTCAGGGATCCTGGGATTTGAGACGACCTCGAAGGAGAGAGGAGGGGAAGAAAGCTACAGTAAGAAGTTGGGGGTATGTTGGCCCTTGAGCTGAAAAACTTCCATGGTGAATGTGCAGCAAAGTGATGTTGCTCAGTGATGACAGCACGGAGTAAGGATTTGGGTCACACAATCTCTGAGCAGCATGGTTGCACACAACTGCACCTTGAGCATAACACAAGTGGACCTTGACTGGTGTTGTGGTGGCAAATAGCGGACAAGGCAAATATCAGAAGGATGTGAGTGTTAGATCCCTCAGCAGATTAGTAAACTTGACATTTGAAGTATTTCTTGTCTTGTTTTTTGGCAGCCAGTTTTATCAGGTGGTCATAGAAAGTCAGCTGTGTCAAGGTGAATGCTGAGATGTACTGTCTGTGGATTGTGAACCAGCAGTTGGCCTGACAGGGAAGCAGTTGTATACACCAAGTGCTAGTGAGGAGATGATGTGAAAGTGAAAAGCACACACTACTGATTTAAAAGCATTCAGCAGAGCAAGCACGGTTTAGGGTTGCATGGGATATAGCTATTAAGTCAGCATCAAAGAGGCAGTAAGTTCTCAAAGACTGAGAACAGGGACCTAAAAATGAGTGCCTGAGTAGAGATCATCAACTTAAAAAAAAAAATCTATGGAGGAGTTTCAGATGAATCAGGGAGGTAAAACTTACAAACAGCAGATGCTGAAGATTACCAAGATGAAATTTCTAAGAATGAGCTTTGTGAACTAGTGCACTTGAAAACAGCAGTGTGTAAAACTTTCCACAGTGTAGAAATGTGACATGGGAATACTCTAGAGTTACCCAAGCAGATTGCTGCACCTCAGCAACTTACTTGACATGAGTGTTTACTGTCCAAAGTTGCATTCATAGCTCAGGTTTCCACCCTCACGAGGGAAATTACAGGAATGCAGCTTAGTGCTTACGCATCCGACATTGACAGTGAAGGTGGAATGGAGAGCAACTAGCAAGCTTGCTATCCAGCCTTTCTTAGCAATCATTAAAGTGTCAGTTCTCACTATTTTTTTGTAGCTGCAGGCAGGAACGTTACTGCTAATTTTCAGCTCCCCGCTAACATTTAAATTAAGACTCTGAAGAGACTTGGTTGGGTATTTTAGCGCCTGAGTAGTCATTTGACAACTTGCGAAGCAGCAGATGAATACTGGTGAGGTTGAGAACTAGGTGTTGTCCAAGGGTAAATATGTGTGGCAGGGAGGCAGGGAAAATTCGCAACAAAAATAGGCTGTACTGACCTGGGGATGAGGATACTTGAAATAGAATTGCCGCAGGCAAGCCTGTTCTCAGGCCAAAACAAGTTCCCTTGCTTTGCTGATATGCTTGGAAGACCTTAATATGACCTTGGAAGAGTAGTATGCTTAAAAAACAAGGGTCAAGAGGTTGTCGACTTAAACAGAAGCCAGGAGAGGGTTCTAACCCTGGATTTTAACCTGGCATAACATGTAACATGAATGCCACAAATAGTATGTATGAGTCAGGTAGAGAGAAGCAGGTCTTTACTTGTTCTAAATAGCTGTTTTGAGCATGAATGACCAGTGTGAGGAGATCACATGTGTTTGTGCTTATGCTGAAAGTTGTCCTGTTGCACTGTTAAAATGTGCTCTATTATGAGAAAGAAAGATTTGCCAAATCTGATGTTCCAGAAGCTGTGGTAAGCAACAAGCAGTAACACAGGCTGATGGTACCAGGAAGCTAGCTAATTTCTGCATGGTTTTAATATTAAGATCTTCCACTGATATTGCAGCTTTGTACACACAAATTTCAGTGAACTTTGGATAAAGTCATAAATGAGGTGATGGGTGATCAGAACTTTCCAAGTTGGGCTAAATAATGTGATAAATTTGTATATGCTTGATAAATTTGCATATGTTTATTCACTGTTATATGGTAGTTTTATATTATTATTGAAGATCTACTCTGACAGACGCATATTCTGATCTTGTTGAAAACCACAATCAAAATCCACAGTGTAAATTTGTGTAAACAGTTTAAAATATTGAGAAACTCATTACATAAACACTAATCCAAATCAGTGATCCTAACAGCTCTGGTATATAACTGCATAAATGTTATTGAGAGTTTCTAAACCAGAAGCCAAGAAAGTGATCTTTGTGTAAATCCAGAGATTTCCACTGCTTTTGTAAAAAATTGAGATTGAAAAAAATTAAATAAATAAGGAATCTTCAGAAAAGTGGCACTTGGGTTTCTGCAGTCTGGAATTTTACAGTTTATCCAATAGATACCTGGAGAACTTGAGTCAGGTATTGCCTTGTCTTCGGCAGAGGGAAACATCATGTTAGTACTCTCTTATGAGATTTGCATAATGCAAAATGTGAAACATTGAACTAAAAGGCAAGGCTTATTTTATTTAAGTGAAGACCTAGATCATTTAATCATTACTGCCTGCCAAAATAATTTATAAAGTACTAAGCAGTCTCTGACAGGGAATGATACTTTTTAAAAAAGCACTTATTTTGAATTATTGTATGCTGTTTCCATTTTATTCCTTTTCTAAATGAAGCTGCACTTACTTACCCCAAAACTGAACATAGGCTCTAAGCTCAAATATTTAAGAGCACTAGAGAGAAACTTAGAGTAATATCATATCTTTCTGTAATCCATAATGCATGATTTCAGTGTTTCTTGGCTCATCCCTGTATGTTAAAAATAGAAGCACTGTTCTAAAGCAAGTTGGGTTATAAATTTGACTCAAATACCCACTTGGCACCCTGTTTTCCTGGTGATGATTGTGTGGAATATAGTCCCCTTTGGCCTCTTTTGCAGCTCCAAATGCTCCCTTGCAGGGCTTATGTGACAGCTGCAAAAACAGATGCTAAACTCTGTATGAAACTGTATTTTTTTGTGTATAATCTTTAAGTAGTCTGTGTTAAACAAAGCGACTCTGGCACTGCACAGCCAGGCCATTCCCTCTGTGACTCAGCAGTAAAAGCAAGTTATTTACGTGTATGGGTGATATGATGGGAAGTTTACCTCTTTGCTCTTAATACCTCTGTTTCTAATATTGCAGCAGGTGCTTTCTCTTCCCCAGTAAGCTACTATCTCTGCTCCTCATTTTGTGGATTGTAAAGATATGTCCCAATACTTCACTGGTACTCAGCTGGTTTATAACTGGTTTATTGGAAGTACAGATGATGTACACAAAACATTAATTGTATTATGATCTTCAGTTGGCTCCCTGAAGGTGTGTGTCTCTGTAAGCAGCATTTCCAAATGCATAGGCACTTCAAAGCTGAAGTGGGGTCAACTGGGTGTACATACCATGTGAGAATAATTTCTGCTTACTTTGTTTAATACCATTTTTTTTTTCTCACTGTACTCAGTAAAGTATTTAGGAGGTAGCCATTAGCATAAATAGGAGTTACATAGTGGTATATCACAGTTAAGCTGTACTTACTGAGGCTTTTATAGCTACAGTACTTAAAGCATCACTATTTTTATGCTACTTTCTTCCAAAGTATAAAAGTTGTTATTATTTCTATGTATTGTTATTTAAGCCCGTTTTTTGAAAGAAAATAAGTCTTTCCTAGTAACTCACCATTTGCAGCAGCTGTTTGCAGATTAAATATATTTCAAGCCTTTTTTCTTCTTAAAACATAAATTAGCACAGTGTTCCTCAGCTTTTCAACTTGGCAAAGTCTAAATCAATTTTTTATAATTTCTTTCCACTTACTGTAAATTTAAGAACAAAGAATATATCCATAGTAACAAGAAGGATTTGTAAGCTTATGTTCATGTGTCTATTTGGAGAGGTTAACAAATTATTTGACCTTGAATGGCTAGGGTATATATATAGAACTGGGAAACAGCATTCTCTCTGCTTTATAATATAATATAATTTACAGTACTTCATGTCACCCGATTTCTTTTCACTGTCGTTCTGCATTTGTGACCCTTTGGCTCAGAAACAGTCACCTAAATCCTTATTAAAGTATCCTTTATATCAAATTGTACTTGAATGCCAAGGGACAAATCATGTTGAACATAGAGAAGCTAAAGTGAAGAACAGTTTGGATTTAGACATTTTGTGGTGTTCTTGGCAAGATGTCTTACCAAGTAACGCTTTAAAGGCATAGGTATGCATGCTTTCAAAATTATATCCACTACCAAATGAGAAGGGTGAAACTCTAAAGTCTACTGAGAGTTGAACGTAGAAGAGACTGAAGATATGCTTACTCTTTGTGTTTTAGGGCAGTTGTCAACGCATAACTAGAGAGGGAGAAAATCATACATCCATGCTGATCCCTTGATTAGACCTGCATGGTGAGGTTTATGGAAAGATGAGTTTGTTAGCTTAATTCCAAGCCCAAGGTTCTATGGTCATGGTCTCTTTTTTCTGCCTTGGAGTATGGGCAAAATAAGCCAATGTCTGCTTGCAGCGTGGGCAGAACCAAGCTTATATCTGTCCGTAGACTGTGCAAGCTGAACATGTTTACAAAAATCTGCCGACCTGTTGAGGCTCACTGAGTGAAGCACATCTCACGGTTTCTGCATCAGTGCTGAACTCCACTGTGCTGCTTGGCTGTAGCTCTCGACTGAATTACAGCATCCTTTATCATAAGCCATGGAGCAAACTCTAATACCCAGAAGCAGCTGTACAGGTCTCTAGGTCTAGAGTCAAGAATCTCCTTTAGCTGAGGTTTATAGAGTGGCTGCTGAGGCATATTGTGCTTTCTTTGAACATCACAGTTTACTCCAAGGATCTCCATTAATGTAGTATAGCCTTTTCTGCATAACCTGTGTGTAAAAATTCTTGGCATTGCTCACATATGTGTTTAGTGATGTTATGGCCACTGAATGTACTTTTTCAATCCTCAGCTTCCTCATTTGTAAAACAGTATTAATGATATGTATCCACTTCAGAGGCCAAAGTACAAATTCCTAATGCTACATTTATGCAAAGTATTATTAAGATGACCATCTGGCAAAGGACAGATTCTGGCTTGCAACCCTTTGTTCTTTCATCTAGCCATTCTGTTACTATTTTTTAATATCTCTGAGTCTGAGACAGGTCTGCAAGCCCAGCAAACCTTTTAACACCTCTGAAGCTTGGGATAAGCTAAAGAATTCACAGCAACTCTTGCAGCACACAGGGGAAAGAGGGAACAAGAATCTCAAATTCTCTAAAATAGCAGAGATTTTGTTCATGCTATCCCAAATTATTCCCCACAGGAGTGGATGATGGTTCATGGATCATTGAGCCTGATTCCTGCAAACACAGCCAACCATGTAATAGATGTAATAGTCCAGCAGAGACCAGAGTAAAAGCCAGCCTGTGTCTGCTACGCCAGCCACCACAAAATGTTTTCCTTCCCAGCATTCCTGTATGTAAGGTAAAAATCTCCCAGAATAGGAGTGTCACTCAAAGAGAGTGTAACACAGATGTCCTGCACCCCCACAACATTATGGGCTTTGCAAAAGTGCCATACTGTTGCTGGGAAGTAGCTGTGACAGTGGTAGAGAAGGAGGCAGGTTCTTCCACCCTCACTGCCTCTCAGGGAATAATGCTCCCCAGGCTGACCTTTACTTCTTTCTCCCCTCAAGTCCGGTCACAAGTGTTTTACCTCTAAACACAATAAAAAACAGGAAAGTGAGAGTTTTCTCAACTCTAGCAGGGAACCTACACTTCCTGCCCCAAAACCCCAGCATCCTGCCTTGGCTGTGTCCATGTCTTCAAAGGATGATTGCCTACATCCAGCGGAAGGAGGAAGGGAGTGTAGTCCTTAGTCCCTTAGTTCCTACAGTCAAAGCCCTGAGTCAGAGGAAGGCAGGTCTGAAGTGTAATTTCAAAGCAGCTTGATTATGACTTTGCTATAGAGCTTGTCATAGAAGATGATGCATGTACTCCTACTCTAACACTTGTTTTTGCAAGTGAGAACTAGGCATAATGGGAGATGAGATGTTAAAAAATGGAGCAGTAGTATAAACTGAAATTAGGTAGTGGGCCTAGCCACTCTTCATGCAGGAATTATAGGGATGTTTGAGAAAGAAGCGGCTGAGCTGCTGATAAAAATGTAGATTCATCCTAGACTCATTTACTTACCTACAGCCCTGGAGTGTAAGAAAATACTACACTTCTCTTACCAAAAAAAAAAAAAATATTAGGGATGACCTGAGGAACATAAAGCACTGACCTTAAATTAGAATCAGGAACATTAGTTGCAAAAAGCAAGATAGAGCCTATAGAACATTAAACTAAGCACGATACATGCAAATCAGTCCAGCTTCTGTGAAGAAAAAAATCTAGTTTTACTAATCTCATAGATTTTAAATCTGTCATTAAAATAGCAGAAAGCATTTTGTTAGCCAGTTCTTTATCTAGACTTCTGAAAAGACTGCCAAAAGTCTCTAACAGGATGCCATGTCTGGCATTTGTCATAGTAGGAAGCTGTCTAGGGCAGGAGGCCACTTGGAGCAGCAGATGATTTTGCCTATGATAAAAAGACCGCCCAGATCAACTGTTCCAGTAATAGGCACCTCCTTTTGCAGTTCTGCTCCTGCTTCTCTTCCCAGCTCCTGTGTGAGGCACAAGACAATGGCTGGGACATGCTGCACAGGAGAACGGTGCAGGACTCCTTTGGTGTCAGGCTGGATTCAGAAGAGAGTTGTCAGTTTCTCTGAGTAGGATGAGAGGAAGTATTACTACAGGGATAAGCAACAAGGATCACTCAGAGAGGGCATGCTGAGGAGAAGCCAAAGGAAGCCTTTCACATACCTGCCTGAAACTTCATTGGTCTTTCCCAGCATTCATGTATCCCATAACCCGAATTAGTTTTTTCTTGATTCCCTTCCTCCTCACAGAGCTTCCAAACTCTGTTTTCAGAGAAGACAACTGTTTTCAGGCTTCTTAGAAACCAGCTCTGCCATCGCAATGCTGCTGCACCAAGAAAGAGGACAAATTCAGCTATGCCTCTGTGATCTGGATATGGCTTTGTCAGAGGTATTCAAGGAAATTATTAAGCATTCAAGGTAGGCAAGCCCAAAATAAAGCAGGGTTATAGACTATAAACTGACTGAGGGAAACGAAGAGGAGCTATCGGTGGCCTATGGTCAGTGTGGAAGTAGGTTAATTACTAGCTTTCTCCAGGGCATTGTACAAGGAATGATGATCCCCATGTTCATTAATGACTTAAGAGTGAAATGAGATGTGATAACATCTGAGAATAATTAAGTGTTAGATTAATTCCAAACAAAAAGACACTTTCTTCTTTTTTAACTTAAGGTCAACACCAAATGTAAGAAAAAAATGAACTAATATGGAGTCTAGTGTTTCCTGCATGAATGTATTAGTCTGTCTTAAATCCGTACCAAGCATCATAATGCCTTCTCAGATGACATCATCTTGGTATACGTTGCAAAGACTGTGGAAGCAGCTGCCAGCTTAAAAGACCCTGTTCTTCATTTTCAACATGCTGAAACTTTTATTTTACCAATGGAGAGTTAAAGTTGAAAGGAAATGTGAAAAGCTGTAAGAGGTCGGCATGTGTGAGCAGCTGTCTATAGAGACAAGCTGGCATAGAAAGCCCAGCAGAACTGGGCCATTTTGTTCCAGAAATGTGAGAAATTAAATATGCACACAATATGGTTTTGATATTCTTCCTCCTGAAAAACTTGTTTCTAAAGGTTTTCTAAATACTTAATTGAAGGGATGATCTTCAGTTTCCCACTCTCACTGTCCAAGAGCAAGCACAGACAAAAAAATCCTGAGCCTATTGCACTCAAGTATGTGTCAAGATGTTCACAAATGCTCTACAGAAGGCTATCACCTGGATCTGAATGTTTTCACTTTGGGTAAAGGCACAGCGACATGGAGAATAAAACCCTGCCAAGGTGCACTCTGAGACAGGGGACAGTAATGAGGTTGGGTAAATACAGCACTTATTTGGGAGATTTGTGGTGGCTGAAATTCATCACAGACTTGTAGAAAACAATGTGTTTTGGAAGAGAAGATTGTACCAGTTCACTAAAGTGTGCTAGTTCTTCACTTTCTTAGCAGATGATATCCTCATTAACCCCCACAGAAGCTTCTGAAGTTTATTTGCAAAGTACTTCAACCTGTAATATTCAGAACAAGTCAAGAAAACTGAGTTGTCCACATGCATGGATTTTACTTTGAAGTAGGAAGGGTTTATCATTGGGTTCTGGTCAAGGCAGACAGATTAGACAGTCTAAGCAGTATGACAGTCCTTGGTGTTCGCTCTGTGTGCAGCAGCTGGGCACTCTAGCAGTTTAAATATTTGTATCATACAAAGAAATGAAACAAGAAACCAAAATGTGCATCAGTGAAATGAAATATCCATGCTCATAATTCCAGAACAAACAATATTTAATAAAATTTTGTTCAGTTATCATTATTCTCACACAAGTTTTCTATCTATCTGGAACATGCAGGGCAAATTAAATTTCTGACAAAAAAATAAAACACCAGTAAGCTAATAAAACTATCTGAGCATCTTTAAAAATACTTTTTCTGAGGAAAATCACCTATAAGTATAGTCTAGAAAGAACTGAAGAACTTGGTGAATAAATTGGTGAATCTGAATTGTAAAGCCAACTGCTGGTGCCACTAAGAACACACAGAAAAGCATACATGACATGGACAAGTGCAGAAACCATCAGGATTTCTCATGCTCTTCCTTTAAATCAAAGATGGAAAATTGACCTTGATAAGTTTTTTCCACCACACAAGCTAGAATAGTTTAACTACTGCCTTAGAATTGATGGCAATAGTTGAAAATTTGAACCTGACATTTTAAGAAAAGGCAGCCGCCAAACACATCCTTTTAGTGTATTTTCTTGCTTGCAGGTGAAGTGTGTAAGCTCCAGGGTTATAACAGAACAAAATAGAGGTACACTAGTTCAAACAATATTTTTATTACTGCTACTTGAATTTTCAGTCTGACTGTGTATTACTTGAAGGAGGTTGAGGAGTGCAAGGGAGCACTATTCTAGTAATGCCCTTAATGGACTACCTTTATAGCTGAAATATTTCAGTTATAAACTGAAAAATGTAAAATTGAAGTTGGGCCTTTGAATGATCTGTTTAGATTCTTTATCTCTAGATAACCTATTGACTGCAATTTATGTGAATTGGGAGACTAATCCAATGCATTATGAGGGTCACATCATTGTAATCCTATTTGAATGAAAATTCAGGATATTAATAGCAGTTGCAACCTAGGACTACATATATCAAAAGGTCACAGATTGATCCCCCATTGAGATATAACGACCCTGGATATATGCTAATGATCACCAAAATAGAACTTTTGTTTTGTTTGGGCTTAGTAATGTTGTTTTAGGACCTGGCAATACAGAAAGTATGAAGCAGAGAGAAGGCAAGCTTGTGCTCATGAGAAATAATTCAGGAGTATAAAAATAAGTGTAAAATGGGAGAGAAGTTTTGGATCTGGGATGTAATTCTACTCTCACCCTGTTTTATGCAAGTGTGGGTCAAATAGTGGTGTAATTGCATTGATGGGGTGGGACTGCTACTGATAAATCTTTGTGCAGTGAAGTAGGATGGTGAGATTTTTGGCCTATTACTTTGCATAGAGATACCTGTATCCAAATTTTTCAAATAAAAGCATGTGAGATAAAATTATTTAAAGGAGACACTGAGCTTCTATTGCTCCTGATGATCTCAGTTTAAGACTACTTCTGAAAGGCAGCAGCCATACAGTGCATTCATATATCTTAATTTTAGGGTACAGGCCCAGTTTGAATCTGGTTTATATGGCCTGGAGAAGACCATGCTAAGGAGGAAAAAGAAAGGACTATGGGGGTTTAACTCCTTCAAACCCCTGGCAAGTCTACTCGTTATTACCTATATGTAGTTGAATTAATTTACTTTTCATTAGTGATTGTATTTTAGAAAAGCCTTGATCTCCTTGGTTCTGTACCTTCCTTGTGTGTGATATTGAGAAAAGTGTTAATAATAAACTATAGTAATTAAAAAACAAGTACTGCATTCAGAGAAAAGTGTGGGGATTTGCCTATCCAAATTAATGAATCCATTTTAAATAAGCTTTTTTAATATACATAGGAAACTATATCTTTTCTGAGTCTGTTCACTCCAAAATGCACAATATCAAGTGTTGAAGCATCCTATCCCCATCTGTGTCAGATGTTGTAATTTAACTATCAAGAGACCTTGATTACCATGATAATTGCTTTCAGTGGTTCTGTTAATGCACAGTCATTCTTGAAAGGTATAGAGCTACAGGATTTTTTGTACCATTTAAAATATACTGCATGTAGCTACATTCCTTGTGGGAAAAAAACAGTAAAAAGAAAAGTCATTTTTCAAGATTTCATTATGTGTAAGACATGCAGTGACAAATTATTTAGCTCATGAATGCTACAGTGCTCAAGTCAGTCTACCCTTGTCTGTTTCTCAGTTTAAGCTTTGCAAGACTAATTTTTCAGGCTCTCTCCTATTTGTTGGGATTGCGAATAAGGTATAATTGATTACAATTTTACAAAACTTCTAAAGGGCGTGATATTAGTTTTGCTACCTGTTTTGGATGACCATATAATAACATCGGGTATTAACCCAAAATTGAAAAAAAACCACAGAGAATATCTGTTTGTGTTTGTATGTGTGTGTGTATGTGTATGCATGTGTATATATAGAAAGAGTGTTATTTGCTATTTTATATATATATATATATATATATATATATATATATATATATATATATATATATATATAAAAGCAACAAGTTTGCTCCCACTATTTCAGTATTCATATTACTGTTGGAGGAAGGAATATTTAAATATTTGAAATCTGTCCAATATCTGTGTAGCTCTGATTTTAGAATTGCAGCTATAATCCTGTCTAAAACTATTATGTCAGTTCTGTGTCATATTCCCAGATTTTGCTAAGAATATAAGTGGAATGAATATTGTTATATGTATGTAACAAACAGGTTTTTTAAACCTATAAGCCATTGCCAAAGCCTAAAAAGATATTCAGCAGGATACAATCTCTGGGTCCAAGCTGTAACTAATCCTTTTTGAATATGTAGGACTTTTTTCAGCATGTGCATTAACAATTGATTTCACTGGGAAGAGGCCAAATTTGTTTGCTGCAGCCAAGGACTATGGTGGTTTTGGATGAATGAAATGAAAGCATGCATAAAGGAAGTCTTACACTGTTCATAGCTAATGAATTTCTCTGGTGCAAATTCAGTATTAAGTGCAGATTACAGCTGCAATAGTTCTTGGGGGAATTCAGGAGGATATCACATCTTATGGGGGATGCTAATGTAAAAGAGTGGCTGACCAGGATGCATTTAATAACCATTGGAATCTGTGATGTAAAAGAGGAGACCAGGGTGAATATAGTGCCTGATATGATTCAGATGGAGCATGGCAGTCTTCACTAGAAGCTACCTGGGATTGACATTACTTTTTTGGAATGGGCACAGTGCTATTATTTCCTGAAATGTGAGAGGAATCATGCAATTTTGATTTATAACCAGTATCTACTGAGAAGCAATTATTTTCCTGGTCAAAATTGAGTTGGTAGGGTCCTTACTTGCATCAAGCCATTTTAGAAGAAAACTGGAATCAGTGATCTGCTTCACTCATTAATTTAGCAGAGTAGAAAATGAGTCTTAAAAAGAGTTTAAAATGGAGTAACAAGGTGGTAAAAGTCACAAGTCATTTCTTTTTTGCTACTAAACCAATATATTGTTTCATTTAACATGTTATTCTATCTGTATGCATAAATTTAGCTATCAAACGTACATATGCATTCTGAAAGTGTGGTCATGTGTATGTTTGTGTATAAGGTAACCTTGTATGTGTGAGACAGGGAAGCATTTTAAGCACTAAAAAGAAATAAACTTTTCCTATTGCTCAATTTGAATATTTCTTCTTTTAAAAATGCCAGCTTTTCCTTTGCCTTTCTAGATGCTTCAAGGTGGCTGGTGTTTTGGGGAAAGAGTGGGAGGGATAAGAGAGGGTTTGGGGAGGAGGGACTGGTGTTGACAACTTGTTAATGAAATTTCAACTTTAAAACACAGTGAGGATTTCTGTGAGATAGTCTTCTGAAGAAAAAAATTTCCCTGAACATGGCATTTTAAATATAATCTCTTCCATTTATATAGCACCTGCCATCCCAGGGAGCTAGTATTTTTCAGATCTTAATTTAATTAGCCTTCAAATATACCTACAATGTTACTGAACTGTACCATTCCCATATAGAGATCATGGGAGATGTACAAGGAGATACAGCTACTATAGTGCATTAGAATTAATGGCCTGTCCCATGTTAACTTCAACACAGGAGAATACTTAGGAGGACATACTGAGGAGGTATCTGAAATCTCATCTGCTTTTGGTTATTTACTGGATGCTGAAAATTAGCTGCTGGTTCTCAATAATTGTCTTAAGACTGCAGTCTGGTGGGCAGAGCAGTGCGCAGGGAGTGCATGGGCTTCTTGCGGGTCCTCCCCAGCCTGTGGAGAGTCCAAGGGACCAAGGTGCACTTTGTGTGCTGGAGTGACTGAGGTTATAGCCATGACTGGGTCCATATCAGAGTGATAGGCATGTAAATTTTGGTACATCCCATATGGACAAGAGCAGGGAAGTGTTACCAAGACATTCAGTGGGACCCATGTGGTGATAGTTCTGGGCATTACCATAATTCTGGCATTCCTCATAGAATAAACTGGAGATACCACTAGTTGTTTGTTCCTCAGAAGAGCAGTCAAGATTTTCATCATGCTCTTGGCTGTGGGCTCCTCAATTGAGTTGCATTCAACTCAATGGGCACACTTGGGTTTGTGGGTCTGTGTCTTATGTTTTGTGTTGAGTGTTAGCCTATCTCCACTTACGTGATTCTTCAAGTTTATATGAGATATATTGAATGAGAATTAGGAACGAATTTTCCTCACTCTAGGTGCTAATCATTTAGAGCATTTCCTCCCTCCTGCTTGACGTGTTTCCCCTCATCACCAGGATACAGTTCAAATCAAGCCAAGAAGATAGAAATGGATGAAGCCCCACAGGTTTCCCTTGAAACAGCAGTTTCAAATGTGAAAAGCTTAACAGGAGCTTATCCTCAGTTCATTAAAATTAATTTGGAGGTCTCAAGAAGATCAGTCTTCTTTATGACTTCTGGCACTCCCTGTGCCTAGTTAAGGTCCACCCTTTGCAAACATGGGCAAGATTCCCAGAGTGCTGAAATTTGTTTCATCGGCTTCTAGGCCTGCTTGATATACTGAAGTCCAAGAGTGTGAAAAAAACAATGTTGAAAGCCAGCTAAATGAGGGATTTGGCTGGCTCATTCAGGGGATTTTTTTTTTCTTATTCATTTGGTTTTCATTTTGAATTGCAAAGACCAGGTTCACTTCTTTCTAATCCGCTCTTCTTTCAAACAAAGTGGTCTAAGCCTTGCTATGGCAGTTTAATGCTAAGTGCCATATTCACCCCTATGGGGGAGTGATGTGTAGCAGACACATGTACAGCTGCACAGGTGATTGTAGCATGGGGAACATACCATGGATGCCATTCAGCCCAGGGAAGTAGTACACAAACCTAGGGACTGTAGGAGGAACTGCATCCTGCAGCATGGGCTTGGCACAAGAAGAAACCTGTGGCTTGTTTTTAGGTTTTGACTGAACTTCCTGGATTTACCATTTCAGTGGATTTATCTGGGAGAGCTCCTATCGACATTACCTCAGTTCTTTGCCTTCATTTCTCTATAAGGGTTTTGTTGAATCTTAGTCTACATCTGGCAAAAAAAGGTCACAATCATGCAGACTCCTCTAGAGTGTCCAACAGATGTCTAATAGTATGGTATAGCATGTAAGTGCATATATATGGGATGTGTGTGCATGCATATATGTGTGTGTATGTATATAAAATCCTTAGTCTGTCTCATTTTATCAATTTGACCCAATATTTAAAGAAAGCTAGAGGTCTGGGTCCAGTGATTTCAGTAAGAGTTGGGCTTCTGCCAATGCTTTCTGGGAAGTGGGATGTTTCAGCGTTCTGTGAAGATGTAGCTATAATGTGCTTCTAATTTAAGGTAATCTGGAGCCAAGTTTAATCAGATACACATTAGTGAATGGATTGCACTTTCTAAATAATGAAATTCTGGGTGGACCACTCAGTGCAAGATAAGAAAATCAGAGCAGATGCTACTAAAGCAAAGGTGGGAGTGGAGGGCAGAGACTGCCAAGAAACAGTAAATGTGTTTTGCAGAAAACCCACTGATTTTTTTGTTAGTGTCTCTTTCTTTGCATGCCATCTCTCTGCAACTAATTTTCCCCTGGGAAGTTGTAAGGTCACATTGACCTGTATGTTCAAACCATGCGGTCAGGAGGGAGAAAAAAGAAGATAAAAATGCATTTGTGAAAATACTTAAATAGTACAAAAGGAAACCCTTGGCACAGGAACAGGTTTTCTGCAAACTTTTTAGAACTTAATTTCAAAAGCAAATTAAAAGAGTGAATGATGGTCTTTATCTTGACCTAGGTTTTCAGTGCTTCACAAGTATATCGTGCCAGTCTACAGTTTGGTTTAGAACATGCACAACAATAAGGAAGAAAGAATCACAGGTCCTTAGAGACAGCGTTGATCATTAACGTATTTTACAAGGAAAATAATTATTCTTCTGTAGAGATTTTTTTTTGGTCTTTTTGCTTTCATGTCCATCTTGGCAAGGACAAGATGGAAAAGCAGAATGTATGAAGAAAACCATTCAGAAATATACCTTAATACCAGAATGTTTTTTTCTTCCCTTTAAGTGATTTATAACACAAAATAAGAGCTTTAACTCTTCAGTTTAAAAAAAAAATGCAGTGCATTGAATTAAATAATGAACAGAGATATTTTTATTGCCATTATGTGCTTGATATAAGTTAGTTAATATGCAGACAGGATTCTCCGGAGTACAGTTTGCCATATTTGACCATCATGCCAGTTGAAATGCATTTGGATACCTGCATTTCAAATGTCAGTAAAAGGCAGAGGGTTTCTAATTACAAAAAGAATCAAAGTATTCCCTGGGGAAACATGGCAAGGCAAAGCTGCATTCTTGGAGCCACCAAGGTCCTTCCAATAAATGAGGCTGCCTTGCCATGGCAGTGGGACTCCCTCCAAGTACTGGGTGATGTGGTCCCACCTTCCTCCTGCCTTTGTCTGCCCATGGTTCCCTATACTCTTGCCTCTCCCTGTGGTTCTGGTGCTCTCTGATCCTGAGGGAGCCATTTTGAGCATGCTAAGATGATAGAAAAGTAGCCAAAAATAAACGAGAAAAACAGGAGTAGTTCTTGACCGATGTGACATGTTGAAACAGCTCAATACAGATTCATCTGTGTGCTGGAGCTGGCACAAAGGAGGGAGTGGGTTTGCAAAACTGGGATTCCTGGAGGGTGGGTGTCAACAGATAGATCAACGTAGGCTTCTGCATAGCCTTGGCTTTAATTGCTTCTTTGAAATGGCCTTCAAAGCACAGAGTCAAATTTGTCATGTACCTCTGTAAGTGCAAATTGCAGACGTACGTAAATGTGAGCACAGAAATGGAGGTCAGTAGCAGGAAACCTTTCAGATCATTGTAATTGTCTTCTTGCATGAAGAGGTGCATTGAGAGAGCAAAGAAATACTGCCAGATGCAAACATGTCAAAGCCCTTAGAAAAACAATATAATCGAACACCCTTGGAACTGAGACAATCATCTTAAAAAGGTGCTTCACTTCCTTCGAGTGTTTTTTTCAAAGACCAGCTCTCAAACTTAATTAGCATTCCTAAGACATAAAAGACCTTCTCTGACATGGAAAATGGTAGAAGATATGTAGAAAGCAAATGCGTTACCTTAGATACCTGTTTGGGGTGACATTTTAAATATGGAAAATAAAACTGGCAGAATTATAGTGACCTTTCAGCCTGAACAAGTGAAATAACATCTGCCAAATCTAGATGGCTGCCTTTAGCTGTAGGAAATGATATGCATCTTTGAACACTAATACATAGGTCTTTGGTAGAGCTAGCTTTAGTAATCCCTCCTAGACCTAAACAGTTGATTTCCCAGAAGACTGTAGAAGTCTGAAAATTCCAGGAATATGGTGCAAGTGCCAAGGGACGCGTAGGGAACAACCATGGCTGTGAGTGTGGGGAAGCCATCTGCATAGCTTTCCCCCCTCTTAACCTATCACGAGTCCTTTGTTTTCTTTTGAGCACCCAGAAGGAGCTGTTCAGTTTATCCCTGTACATTTGCTTTACCCTTCCTATACGTGCACATTTCTGTGTACAGAAGCAGTCTTCCCAGTTATTTTCCTTCTTTCTGAATTTCCTCTGGAAACTGAGGGCATATGTGTGGCCTGGGAGCCAGTAGGAACCAGACAGACTGCTGTTAGAAAGGATACTGGTAAGTCTAAAAAGGGAAAGCTTCTCTTTATAATATTCTCCACAGAAAAAAAATAACTGCAAAAATTACTTTTTCCTGCTTCCCCAAGCTCTTTTAGCTTCTGGTTTCAGCTATACCAGCAGAGAGAGCAAGTTCCTAATTGTGCTCTCAAAAAGCTGAGAAGAGCAGTTCATAGATTTTATTACCTTAACATCCCTTTCCACCTTCACCTCAAATACTCCTGAAATTCAGAGCTGCATGGAAAACTTAGTTCTGCACTTGAGTGGTAGAGATCCCCAGAGGAAGGAAATGTCTTGGGGACACTGATATTTTACCTAACTAACATAGAAGGCATGCAGGCCTCCAGAATTGCAACCATAATGAGCCAAAAATACTAAATTTCTTAGTAGTTTCCAAAGGTTAAAGGAAGTTCATGCAATTTGCTGTCTGGTTTAGTATAAATGGTTTTCAATTTAAGCAAATAATGCCAAACAGCCTTATAATTATTATTATTAACAGTAGTATTATTAGCACTATGTAGAACTTCAGTTGCACTTAGGATTTTGAGAGCATTTTTATTCATTGTGTAAAGAGCTAGGAAGACATGCATCATATATTCCTTGAAAAAGTCATAATCTGTAAAGTCTAGACCAAGAATCAGACTTGAAGCAGGTGGCATTTTGGAGATGGGGTGCCAGTCTGAACAAAGAATTCCAGCTCTGGCATCTGCCATATATCTGAGGGATTTTTCAGTGGCAGGAACAGGTAGTTAAAGAGCTAACTGCTTGCTATACAGATGCTAGAATTGCATTTTTTTTTAAATATTTTATTTACTTCTAAGCTTTTTTTTTTTTTTTTTTTTTTATCAATGCTGTATCTATAAACCTGACCATAAGTTCTGCTATACTGATCTCTTCTTAGTTTTAGTATTAACCTTCCAGGATGAAATAGCTGGTCTGGTAGGTGAGGGACAGCAATGGATATTGTCTACCTAGACTTCAGCAGGGCTTTTGACACTATCTACCATAAGATGCTCATAGAGAAGCTGATGAAGTATGGCCTGGAGAAGCACTCAGTGAGGTGGACTGAAAACTGGCTGAACAGCTGAGCTCAAAGGATTGTGACAGTGGCATGAAATCTGGCTGAGCACCAGTAACTAGCAGTGTAGCCCAGGGGCCAGTGCTGGCTCTGCTCCTTTTTAACATCTCGAGAGCTGTTACATCCATGATCTGGATGATGGGGCAGAGTGTGCCCTCAGCAAGTTTGCTAATGTCACAAACCTGGGAGGAATGGCTGATATGCCAGACTGTTGTGCTGCCATTCACAGAGACCTTGAGAGGCTGGAGAAATGGGCCAACGGGAACCTCATGAAGTTCAACAAGGAGAGTGCAAAGTCATGCACTTGGGGAGGAACAACCCCACACACCAGTATACACTGGAGACTGCCCAGCTGGAAAGCAGCTTGTCAGAAAAGGACCTGGGTTTCCCAGTGGCCACCAAGTTGAACATCAGCCAGCAATGTGCCCTTGCAGCAGAGAAGACTAATAGTGTCGTGGGCTGCTTTGGAGGAGTGTTGCCAACAGGCTGAGGGAGGTCATCCTGCCCCTCTACTCAGCACTGGTGAGGCCACACCTGAATTGCTGTGTCCTGTTCTGGCTCTGCAGTATAAGAGAGGTGTAGAGCTACTGGAAAGAGTCCAGTGAATGGCCACAGTGATGATTAAGGGACTGGAACATTCTTCTTTTGAGGAATGGCTGAGAGAGCTGGGACTGCTTAAACTGGAGAAGAGATGGCTCAGGGTTGATCTTATACATCTGAAAGGAAAGTGCAAAGAGGACGGAGACAGACTATTTGCAGTGGTATCCAGTGCCAGGACCAGAGGCAATGGGCACAAACTGAAACACAGGACATTCCCTCTGAACATCAGGAAACACTCTGACTACAAGGGTGACCAAGCACTGTCACAGGTTGCTCAGGGAAGTTGTGGAGTCTACATCCTTGGAGGCACTCAGAAGCTGTCAGGACATGGTCCTAGGCAATTTGCTCTAGGTGATGGCCTTGCTTGAGCAGGGGAATTGGACCAGATGACCTTTAGAGGCCCCTTCTGACCTCAGCCATTCTGTGATTATGATTGTAATGGAAAGGTGAAGCAGATCACTCTAAGTTTGCCAGTCTCAATGGACATACCATGGCCAAAGTAGGGTTTGGAGATACCCTTCAGAGCTCTTTTAACATGCAGTGTGTTTAGGAGAGCCAGTGCTGGGGAATGTTTCCTGCCCACATGCAAAGGGATAGTGCCGGATGCTTTGTGGGGAGCAAGTGTTCCCTCCACAATTCTCAAATGAGTGCTCCAACTCTGGCATTTCCCCCCTCACCCTGTTGAGGAGCAGTAGGCTGTATGGTTCCTGGCAACCCAATGTCGAGTTTTACCCTCTTGAAAGCACTCCTATGCTACTTCAGGCTCTTAGTTATACTGATTTTTAGGGGGGCAATGAATTCAGACTTAATACTGAAAGCGTTGCTCTTTGTTTATATATGTAACATTTTGGGAGTTACCTGCACATAGATTTGTTTGTTTGTTTGTTATATTTGTTAACATTTCAACAGTATTGTCTGCCAAGTTTTAAAAGCCTTCTATCAGCTGTTATATCCTTCTCTGCTGGAATAAGATGCCTATACTGCAGGCAAATGATAAGCTTATTCATATGCATCTGTATGCAAATATGATTGTGTTTTGTGTTGCAAAACTTAGCAATCTTACACCCAACTAAAAATAGCATTAAAAAGGTATTCATAGGACAAACCTTAGCTAATTTTTTTTCAAATCTTCAGGTGGAGACTAGTTCAGTGCTACTGGTTTATTTCAGTTTACCATAAACCAGCTCTTAATCAATCCTAAACCAAAACAAGCCACCTGTAAGTCAAGAGTTTAAGTGTTTAAATCAACCATTTTAAATTCATATTTTCAATTAAATGGAAGTAACTGCCCAGGTAGACTAACTCATACGAGTCATACTATTTTTCTAAAGTAATTTTTTTCTTAAATAGACTTTTCATTCAGATTGCTCCTGCTGCACAGGAATGAATCTTTTCTGAGCTAATAGGTAGCATGTAGTGTGTGTGTATAAGGGTCTGACATCCCTGACTATTTTGTGCTGTCTCTTTCAATGGCCATTCTGTTCATATGCCACTTAGGCTGTCCTTCTCAAAATACAGTATAAAAGAGATTGATGTGGTCAGGTCTCTTTTCTCCTGTTTATCCGGGGAATTCCTGCCACAGCAAAAAATCCTTCTTCATTCTTGTTGCATGCCTGTGTTATCTCTGCCTTCTTTTCTGAATGACTGTACAAACAAAATGGCTGTTGAACTCACAGTCAGTCTCAGCATTTGTTATAAATTCATGCCCTTTGATACAAGCTATTCCTTGAAGCATTTGTTCTCATAGGCATTTTACAATCCTTCAGTGCTTCTTGGGTTTTGAGCTATTTTTTTAAGATGGAACTAATATTGGAATTGAGAATTTCAGTTAGACTAAAAACTGTAGATCTCTGATACCCACACTTTGCTTTCAAATCCTAGCTGTAATTGCTGTCTTGCCAGCTCATGTTATTTTCTCCTTTGGTTTGTGTTTTGCTGCCAGCGTGTCACCTCTTATATTCCTTCATCTTCTCCTATAATATATTGATAAGGGGGCACCCTGGGAGGTCTGTAAGTTGGCAAAATTCCCACTAGATTCCTCAGGGTCTTTTCACACTGATGCCTTTTGGATTTAGCTTATGGGAATTGATGAAAGTCTGAAATGAAAATGCTGCCATTCACCCTAGAGCTTCTCCCGTAGGCAAAACCCAAGCCAGAAACTTTATTCCAAAGATTTCTGAATGCTACATTTGCAAAGCACGCAGATACAGTGCATGGTGCAGTGTTCAGCTTGGTATTCGGGACCATTTCTTTGTGAGATGCTGTTCAGCACTACTAATACTATTAGCTGGCAAATTAGTTTTTGAATTGAATCTTATATAAAATTCTTCAAGCGGGCAACATTTGAAGCACATTCTCCATTAGTTGGGACCACTCATAGGCATCAACAGGAAGTTAGCCTGAATTCCTGTTAAATAACACTGACAGGCATTTGAATATCACATAAAGATCACACGAGCACTGTCTGTCCATATCTTAATGAGTGACTAATCCCACATTGCTTCCTGAATACTTATAGATTGCTCCATCCAAACAATGAGCATTCAACTTATTAGGAGTTTTATATCAGAGGATTAGCTAATAGCTTTTCCTGAGTACTTCAAAAGAAAAAGCTGAAGCATAGACTGCTATTTAAATAGGATGAATAAAAAGTTATTTACAGCATAGATATTTCCTAACAGAATTCTCAACTGTGTGTTTTCTCTGAGCCAGAAAGAGCAGGCAGGTCCTATAAAAGCTCTTATAAGCAATTTGGAAGGTTTTTTTGAGGAAGGAAGGGGAAGGTTGGCAAGAGTTCATTTTTACTGGTTAGTGGAGACAGTTAGATCCTGCTGTTTCACAGTGTGAGATTGTGTGCTAGGCCCCCAGAGTGACACAACCCAGATTCATCCTGGCACACTCCGGTGGTCATGAAAGAAAAATGTGTATATTGCAGGAAGCACATTCTGTTTTGTCTGTGGGGATAAAGCATAGCCTCTACCCAAGCCATTCTGATTCTCTAGCATTTATACTATTGTCACTTCTCTTGACTTTTGCCAGAGATACTGCAGGCATCTCTTCTGCTTTAAAAATGTATTTTTTTTCCTTTCCTGGGTCAAGGATATCACAACTGCCTGCTTATTTATGGTCTGTGGAAGTTGACACTGGAAAGCTGCTTATTCTGCAGGCAGATTAATCTACTTAATTTATCAAAGACATCAGAGAAAGCAACAAACAACATGGGTTCTTGTGAATAATGGCGTGAAGGTATTCCCTCTTCCAGATGGTGCATTTGACCATGAGTTTGAGAACTCGCCACTGAAAGGTTCCCTAACAAAGCTAGCCATGAACTGTCACAGAATGCTTGAGGCTATTTACCCCTCTAGCTGCTCTGGTACTCCACCCCCACATTGAACCTTCCCTTGTGCGCTGTTCAGATTGATAAATAGCCCATGTCCCTCTAGAAATGGTCTGAGAGATGGAAGCTGGGAGAGACTCATCTTCCCTGGAGGGGCCTGAGCATCTCCCTCTTTTCAGTGTGAATAATAAACACTGATATCCAGGAGAAGAGCCTGTCTCCAGCGTGGAACCGCAGGACACTGGTTTTCAGAGTGTGCTGTTGCACACTTTGCTCCTGTGGAGACTAATACATGGTAAGGTAGGAAAAGGGCTCTTGATGCCTTATCCTGGTCTTATCTTTATGTGGTGATGGGATGCTGCCTAACTGCTTCTCCAGAGAGCTGGAAAATATACCTGGTACCCCAAACTAAAAGGAAGCCAGAGGCACAGTTGTCCAGCTGTGCCCATTTCTTTTTTTCTACAAGTGATCCTTTCTTCAAGTGCAGTCAAATAGGTGGTTGGGAGAAAGGTGCATCTTTCTCAGCAGTCTCACAAGGTGGGTCTCAAGACCATTTCCAAGGACTATCATCATAATTCTGTAATACCTGGGAAGGAACAGGGAAACAATTCAGCTCCTATTGCAGCCCCAGGGGCTAGTGAAGTGAGGATGCCTATGATAATTATTATATTCCTGTGGCAGCTGCATGGTACAGATCCTTGACCATGATTAATTGCCTTTCCAGGGAATGCTTGAAGCTCCCTGGGGGATTCTGTGCTTTTCTGCTCCCCAATTCTTCTTGATATCTCTAGACCGAGACACAGAAGCAAAACAGCATTCAGTTCCCAGGGTGCTTTGGGATGACTAACAGGCAGACAGGCTTAGAAGCAAACAAAAATATAACATGGGGAGGAAGGGAAGAGAAGAAGAGAAGGAAAATCAGTGTAAACCATTATTGGTTTGGGGATCTCAGCTCTTGTTCAGAGAACAGAGACAGCCTTCTACTTGGGCACCCCTGAAGGAGTGTGAGGCTACAGGAAGAAAACCAAAATGAGACAGTCTCACAGCAGACTGTGAACCAGGATTTTAAGTTGCCTCTTTGAAGTGCCCTGGCATTTGTCAATAAAGCCATATTTTCCTAACAGTTTCAGCTGAGTGTTGTTGCTTCAGGAAGCCCATATGGACCCTTCCAAAATGGCAGGAAAGCCTGCAGCTTCTCTGAGGACACAGAGCAAGGCAGATCTCTGCTCTCTTGGGAAGCTGCTGGCCCTCAGGGGTCTGGTCTCACACAGGCATCACTTCCAGGGCTGCAGCCTCAGCGATATGTAAGAAATTGCAGTGTTTCCCACAGGTGGAAAACAAGAGGCCTCTGAGGCCCAAAGTGATTTGATGAAGCAGTGGCTGTGGTTAAAGAGCACACAGGTGTGCAGTGCCATACAGGAAATGAGAGCACAGTAATTTTTTTTTTATTATTATTATTATTTTTTGTGCTATTGAACGTGTCTAAATGGCCTTGTCCTCTGACTGAAACAGGAAAGGCAGCTGTTATGCAGCACCAGTGGCAATGCCTGGTGAAGAAACCCTAAGATACAAAGCTATAGACAGCTGCAGCACATTATGAACATTTTTTTTTCATTTAACTTTTTAATTCTAGCCCATAGTGCAAAAAATGCACTAATATTTACTCATGCAAAGTATCAGGGCAGCATTTTGAGGAGCTGCAGCCAATGGCTGTATCAAAGCCCATCCCTGTCACCAGTGGTGACACCATCAGCTGCCTGCCCGATGGGTCTGCAGCCACCGAGCTCCATCTGCCCCTGGGCCCAGCGCTACAGAGAGGAAAGCTGACATGAGGACCACAGACAGGGCAGGGACAGCCTGGCAGCACAGGGAGTCACCGGCTGGTCAGGATGCCGCAGAGCAGCTGGGCTGACAAGGAGCCCTGTGAAGCGAGAGCATACTGGGAATACCCCAGTTTGGAAAACAGAAACACAGAAATGATGAAACTAAATGGCAAACTTGCAGGGGTGCTTCTGTCCAATGTGGCAGCACAGGGTAGACATGGTGTGGGGGCATCACTTCACTATGTACAATAGGCAGGAAATCTGCAGAGTGCAGAGAAAGGAAGGGGCAGTAAAATGCTGTAATGCCAGAGGGGTGCTAGCACAGGACAGCTTGGCATCCGTGCCAGTCTGTGAAAGCATGCCAGCTGCACCTCTCATCTGATACAAGGTGATTTGTCTCCTGGCAGAGGCCTTTGCCTCATGTGGGGTTGAATCCCACTGTAGCCTGAGCACTGGGGCCAAGCAGCCACAGTCTGAGGGTGAGGGGATTAGCAGGGGTCACCAGGGACTTCTTCAAACCACCCTGCCTTCTCCTCTTTAAACCTGAACCTAGTTCTACCTCATCCTACTGTCTCCCTACACCAGTGGTTCATATACTGGTGCTCCACAGTTTGGCCATGTCAGGAAAAAGTGCTGGGGATGGCTAGTTATGTTTGGGGAATTCAGATAGTAGCTAAATTGAGTTGGCCATAAAAATTTAGAGGACCATAAAATGCTGCTGTAATAGGACTAGTGGCCATTTCAGGAAAGATCACCCAGTCGTGCAAGATGCTGGGGAATGCTTTATAGGTCATAATGAAACAGATGTAATAATTTTGTTTATGCTCATAAAGTGCCTTGCTTTGCATTAAAGGAGATATTTCTCTCGTATCTTAAATATTGCAATGGAAAATTAAATACAGTAAGTTGGGTTTTGCTTTTTATCTTTGTAATGGAGGTATATTCTGGAAATAAGTCTTTTAACATCTCTTATGATGAAATATTCCCCAGTGGGATCTGTCCTCACATGGATCTCATCTCAGTGACACAGATGAGGATAGTGCACTCATAATTTAAAGTAAATTAAGCCCAGACTTTTGACTGCTGGTAGATTGCCAGAATCATGCTTGGTTGGACAAGCTTTGGTCACTGCTGTGCTGCAGAATGCATTTCAGCTTCCTTTTGCACATTAAGCCTTAATGCTCCCATCAAAAAATAATTTGATTGGAAAATTAAAAATTGCCTGCTTGTTCCTTCCTAGAGAAAGGAATTAAAACTGAAGGGATTTGTCTTTTTCTTCAGAACAAAAAAGACTAAGCATTAGCACGTACTGATAAGGAGTAAGTGTTCCTGCTAAAAAAACTTTTTTTTAAGCATTCAGGCACACCTAATAAAAAGGCACATAAGAAGCAAAATAGAACAATCTGTTGTTGTTTAACACGGCAAATACTGTTGAGATACAAATACAGTTAAGTTTTCTCTGGTAACTAGGCAACAGAAGAAAATACCACTTATCTGAATTGCTGTTTATTCTTCTGTTTTTTAGCTCCGCAGTAGTGATTTTTATTCTCCACACCTCAAACACAGAAGAACAACTGTTTATGGTATGGCTAAATTGTTTAATGTACTGTTTGATACAGGCGCAAATTAGACATCAAGAATAAATGTCTAGGACTGCTACAACTAGCCATTAATGATTTCTGATCTTCTCACAGATGTTTCAGTAGATTATGTAACATAAGCGAATGTCCTCTACTGACTTAGGCAATTGTCATATATATGGGCTACGTGAGGCATGAAATCAGAACATTTTCATTTTTCCAAAGAATGCAAATGGTCTCTCATTCATGTGTATCATCCTAAGGACTTTTTAGGTTAAGCAAATGTTAGCAATGTAGTCTTTGACGCTTCTAAACTGAAGACTTTTTTCTAGAGCTGTCTATGTTATGATCAGATGGATGGTTTCTTTAAAGTGAAAATCTGTAAAATCTGCAGCAACAAGTGCTCAGAGCCATAGTCAGACTGGACTTGCATACGGCTTTGTGCTGCTGTATGCACACACTTGTGCACGCTGTTTAAATGAAAAGCAACTAATGTAACTCTTCCTGATTTCCAAAATCTCATTTTGTAGCTAAAGATTTGCAATAAATTGTGGAGCTGGAAGAAAGCAGGTAAGGGCAAATGGCAGACTTTGGGATGGGAAACTCAGAGGAGCTTAGCAGATTGAATAGATGTCGACTGAGGCAAACGACATACAGCAAGAACAGTTCAGTCCCACATGCAACAGGGAACAACACGTCCACCAGCAATCAGAGTTCAATTTCTCTGTTCCACTCACGATAAGCCTCAGCTCTCTGTACTAAAGAGAACAGTGTTTGTGAAGCACAATGGAGTAACTTCCAAAATAATTTTGTAGAGAGAAGTAACGGGCATAAATGACACCCAGCTACTATGAAGTGAACTGGGTAAAAACCCAAGCTCTGTTCAATCACTGCCAAAAGCTCCTTCAGTTTCAGTGATACCAGGATATTCACCAACGGCCTTTTGTGAAAGAGTAGATGAACTGTAGTCAGCTTGGAAACAATTAGCCAAAATGCCAGTGGCATCTCAACTCTCTTTTCCAGAATATTTGACTCTGAGGAGTTGCCTCTTGTTTGGAAGTATTTTGGGGGCTGAGTTGCCTACCTTGTACTAGAGCGAGAGCTGAGGAGAAGGTTTTTTTATCCAGAAATTTACAACTGAATATCACATTCCTAAGAATAAGGGAGAAAGGAGTGAGGTTATTCTACACAAAAGAAAAGGGTAATTCATCCCCATCATGGGTTTATGAAATCTCACCTGGATTTGAGATTGCTGAGTAAAAGGTAAACCTGCTCCTGCGGGAAGGTATTAAGTTGGTCATCTGCCAGTTCCTAGGGAACAAAACCTCTAAGTTTATTTACATTCATCCCAGTTAATCAATTAGTGTTTGTAAAGCACTTTAAACCTGGAAAGCAATCCTATAAATATTTGGCATTATCATATAATGACACTACCACATCTCAATTAAATGCACAACTGGGCATGCTTAAATCATGTAATTGAAGTGTCACCAGAAATATTTCAAATGTAGGTATCTCAGTCTATGCTGAGCATCCTCAAGGTTGGTATGTAACCCTGGAGGAAAAAGAGAACTCTTGGTTTTGGAAACACTAGAGAGCCACAATCTGATCAGTGAGTGCTTCTTTCCCTAGAAGAGAAATAATTTTTTTCCACAGCTACAAGTATAGGTAATTTTTTGCTTCTATTTTTTCTTGCATCTTGGACACTTCTCATGGACAGGGCAAGGGCTAACCTGGTTTTCTCTTTGTTTTTTACTTTACTGCCTTCTCTCATTATTATAATGGAAGAAGAATGTCACTTATGATCTTGTCTCAGATTTATATCCTTCAGGGTTATGCTTTATAAATGGTCTATATACTGTGTTGTGTGATGTACTGAATCAAATTAAAACAATCAAGTGCTGAAGCATTCTCCGTTTCCTCCAGAGGGTAAAAAAGACGTTAAGCCTTAAATAACGATATACATGTTGCCATCTGATTATCAGCAATTGAGGAAGTATTGCTTCCTACTCCATTGTCTGCATTTTGAATAATCTTGTTTATATCAGCATTGACAACCCAAACAGTGGTCTGACTCAAAAAAAAAAAAAAAAGAAAAAGAAGAAAAAGAAAAAGACAAGATCTGATGCTGCTTTTTCGTAGTACCTCTTATAATCTTCTAACTGGAATATCTTTAGGAAACTCAGTTACTTCCAAGCTTTTCTCCACAAACATGAGAGGTATGATATTGTGAATTTCGAGGGAAGAGTGGAGTGGAGTTTTTAATTTGTTTTTTTTTACTTTTCTAATGAAATCAGAAACTTTAATGAACTATCTTGATTTATTAGATGAAGTAGTTACTTTACTATATGGCAGTATTGTTACCATACTTCCTGTTCCTCCTTTTTTACCTTCTTCCTCTGGTGCTCTGACTCTCACTTCTTCACTCCGTGTCATTTCTTTTCATGTCAGTTAGATGCTTTTTGGGGAAATGGATAGGCAATTTTTTATATTTTTACAAACCTACACAGGACTGTAGTTGAGTCCTCTAGATGCAATCACAACCAAAATAATAACATTTACATCTGCTCTTTGAGGTTCATTGGCATCATTTTACCCTACAATGAACCTAAGATATTTTCTGATGCAGAGCTGTTGTTACTTCTTCCTATATCTTTCTGGAATAACTGTATGTAAGAGCCACAACCTGGACTCACAGAAAAATGAGAATTTCCACCAAAATGATACCAGAAGACCGAAATAGAAAAACTCTTCAGGGCAGAAACTACTTCCAAGTGTATCTGTGTAGCATTTACTGACAATAGAACTCCAGTGAGGGTGTCTAAGAGGCAATTACATAATGCAGATATATATAAAATGGAATGTGTCATTACTGCAGTGTTAAGCTATATTTGGAAACTACAACAAGAAAAGCACTTTCTCCCCCTCTTTTTTTTTATTTCACTATAGGAAAAAAAGTGTCTTTGATATATGAAGCATTTTATGAGACCATCTTTTTATTTTAATAACTGCTAATTTGCACACCTAATATCAGTTGCTGGTGCAATTAATTGTAGATGCAAATGAGAATGTTTAGCTGTCTAATCACCTGATTGTGCCTATAAATCAGTGAAAGTAATTATGTGTGTAAATGCTCATTTCAGCCTGCAATTAATTTGGCCAAAATTGATAGGACAGAAAAATACCACCCTAGGCTGAAATTTGGTCCCCAGTGTGTAAAATAAGTATCTTCCTCCTCTACCTCTTGTGTCTAAATTGCAGAGAGCTAAGCAGACAAAGAACAATGATTCCCCAGTCGCAAATAACTCACTGCCAGTGTTTCACAATAAAGTGCAATGAAAGAGGAAATATTTCCACAAGGGTTCATTAATCACAGCATATTTGCCATGCACAACCACTCTGCAGAGCAGGTAAAGAACCCTAGAGGACGTTGCCTGGCACAGCATGTCATTTTCATAATAGGAAAAGTATTTTTTGCACAAATGCTGTAGAACTGAAGTTGCAGATGGCTCCACTGGCAGAGATAGAGCCTTCTGGCACAACCCTTGGCAGCCAAAACTACTTAAGGTATTTATAGCAAGGGTTAGTGATATCTCAAAAGAAGGATGCTGAAGGTGCTGTCTGCCCCGCTATGTGCGATACTCCCTGGTGTGCCCCTTGGGAGAACATGTGAGCCAGTCCAAACAAACCCCACCCAAAAAACAAAGTGCAGGAGGAAATCTGAGTCTTACCTGTCCCTCTTGTGCTGCAGGACACTAATGAGAGGTCTAGGAACAATTAAACTGATTGCGACTTAGAACCTGGAGGTCCAGCAGACCCCATTAGTAGATCCACACAGCAAAAGATGCCTTTCCAGCTCAGTGGCTTCTTTCAGATCTGGGCAGCAGGCCATTTCACTTTACCTGGCGCTGAGGACACTGGAGCCCCTGTTATCCTATCATGCTTTAACCCATCTAGACCTACTCACTGTTTTACACAAGCGGCAGGGTTGGTATCTTGTTTACTGTACCTCTGTGGTCTCAGTCTCTGAGTGGTTCATTGCTGCTTCACTCCCACGTGAGACTTTGATAAAATTCAAAGCCACCCAGTGTGATTTTAATTTAAATATGAATTTATTGTGTTTTTCTTTTATATTGCTATGAAGTGGATTGTGAAAAGAAGTGCTGCAGGCTCAGATCTGGCTCTCAGCTGTTTCTCTGTGCTATTCCCTGGTTTGGTTTGGTGCATATTTCTGAGTAAAGCTATTGCTCCGCAGTGACATGTGCATTGGGTACAAGGGTGTATTGGATACAAGCACAGTGGTCATTCTTCAGGGGTGCAACTGGGTTTTGGACTGTTTGCCAGTCAAAAGCCAAAAATCTTCTCATCAGCAGAAGATGCCACCTGAGTTACAACTGAACAGAGGAGGGTGAAAGGTTGCATGCAGCCTGTATGTAAAGAAGTCTCACAATTCACCATGCTCCACCAGCTAGGAAAAGGGTTTTAAGACAAGGACTTGTGAAAAGGAGGAGAAATACTGAAATGTTTTATGTTCATATTGGAAGTGGTTAAGATTTACTAAATTTTTTCTTATAAATATAATCTCACTAAAAAAAAAATGCTGTGTAAACATATGAAAAAGGAAATACTTTTAGGACCAGGATGTGAAAGATACAGTGAGAAAAAATTAAATAGAGATCTACATCAGTGCCTCAACAGGGCACTCAGGTGGGATGCAAGACACCTTAATATCTGATATCTTAATCTTCAGAGTTTTTCATTAAGTGAGACTGTTTTTTCAGCCTTATTTGTTTTAAACTAAAATTGTAAG
Organism: Caprimulgus europaeus; assembly: GCA_907165065.1. The sequence continues at coordinate 41,648,187 of OU015525.1, read as the reverse complement.
AGCAAGATGAGAGCCTAGACTTCTGACACAGAATAACAGAGAGCAGATCAGAATAACAGAGCAGGTCAAAGGCAACGCAGAGTGGTGGTTGTGCTGTGACACAGGTGTGTCATGGGAGACCGCCGCAAGCTCTGCAAGGGTCACAAAAAGCATCACAGCAACTGGGTGGCTTGGCCATCAGAAGACGTCCCTTGCTTGCTAAAAGCACTTATTGCTCCTCCTGCACCTGTTGAAATCTCTTTAATTGACTGGTCACCAGGTGGTTTTCCCCCTGCTTGCACAGGCCACGGAGCTGACACGTGCTTTCTGACCATTGCTTCTCTCATCTGCTGGTCACTACTGCCAGCAGCAGCAGCCTGTTAGGCTTCTGGTTCCTACTTCTTCTTACTGCTGCTGCTCCTGCTGCACGGGAGCTATTGTAGTGAGTCACTTCTAATCACCAAGGGAACCCACAGCCAGATCTCCACTCCTCCTAAAATAGGAACTCAAAGCTACATCTGCTCTCCTCCTAAAATAATCAAATTGTGAGAAGAAGAACTATATATTGGGCAGTATCTGAAATAGGGTATTCAATGCATTAGACAGGTGGAAAAGCAGGACGATGAGCTCAGCCATAACAGGGCCCCAGGCTAAGACCACCTCAGGCTTGCAGTGCAGGTGGTCTTCTAAATCCACATAAAACCACACAGAAAGGAGATCAGTTCTTTGCAGGTTCTGAGTAGAGATCATTGCAGAATCAGCTTTATTACCCGTATTGTTTGAAAAAAACTCTGAGGAAAGCCATATAATCAGCTCATCCCCCTTGTATTTCAATTCAGAAAACTGAGTCCTTGAAAGGAGTACTATTTAACAAATAAGACAATGCTAAGCTTTTTAAATGGTTTTACAAAGGCAAGTCTTGTCTTCAGTTTAGTTTACTCTTATCACATCAACTATTATAAATTGCAGTACAATAATCCTTTTAAATAAATGTTCATTATTTTGAAGTACATTGGAAAAATATTGGTTCTTTTCAAGCAGATGTGTTACCTGTAAAATACCAATCTGTATTTCTATAATCTCTCTCTTTTATTTCTAGGTATTTCCACACAATATACTTGGGTATCCGGAGTCGGCGGAGTGGAGAGAATGACAGATGGCGGTTTTATTGGAAAATGGTGTACGAGTATGCAGATGTGAGTATGCTGCATTTGCTAGCCACGTTTCTGGAAAGTGCACCACAGCTGGTCCTACAGCTCTGTATTGTTGTACAGACTCGTACACTCCAGGCTCTCCAAGGTAAGGGTTCATTTAATCTATTTGTTTTTTATCATTTTAGGAAGATGTAATTTCTCCACATACATATTTATCCTTCATTCAAAGTGCTGTGTGCCTTGTACTCCTGGCATAAGCGCATATCTTGCCTGCTAGCTGCTATTAAGCTGTTAACAATGACTCTGTCAAGAAAGCCTGTGTTGGTGGAGTTTTTTTAGCCTTTTTTATTGGCCCTGGGTTGTGGGTAGGATTTATAATGTTTTGCTTTCTTCATGTCCTTGTAATAGAAGGGCTCTTCTGATTATCCACTGGGCCAATGTGAAAATTGCATCAATCAAACTACTGCTCTTCTCCCTGTGCTTCTTTCTGTGAATGTTCAAAACCCTCCAAACTGCAGTAATGAGGTTCATATGGTATTATGCAAAACAGAAAATGACACAGCAGAAAACAGCTATTCTGTGAAGAAAATGACAGTGTCTATGGAATACATGTCCATCAGTTCTCAGCTGTGGTTATCTGAAATAATATAAGTCAGCTCCTGAGCATTACAGCATTATTCATTCCTTCAAGCTCTGTTTTTCCTCCTAAGGTTGATGCTTTCAGCAGGTGTGGTTTCTTCTTGAAAATGGTAAATGTATGCATATGTCCTGCCATAGAGGTTGTCAGTCAGTGATAGAAATATAAGAATATACCCTTCTCCATTGCTTTTTTGATGCTACTTTTGGTTACCTGACAGCTTTCCTTTTGTATTGCACCATTGTTTTGCCTTATGGCTGCACCTGGGCAGAAATTATTAGCAAGGGAGTGAAGAACTTGGGATTCAGAAGGTGACACAAATGTCATGAGGCAATGAGGAGTGAAGGCAGGAGAGGAGGAGGAGCAAAGGGACAGAGGGAGGAAGGCAATGTAGCATTTTTGCCACTTGTTTTTAAAAATAAACTCGTGCAGTTGCCACTGTACAAGGTAAAACTGTGACAGCACCTTGCTCCTGGAAGCTCTGTGTCTACTTAGCTTATTATGAGTAGCATCCAGTGAGATTGAGCAGGTGAAAAAGGACTGAGGACAAAGTGGGTAACTGTGTGAAGACCTTGATCCTGGGCAGTCTCCCGTGAATAAATCAGAGGCTTTTCATTTACCTCCCCTTTGAACTGATGTCTAATAACAGCTGTCCTGCTTCCTGTGTTTTTTGGTTTTGTTTCTTTAGATCTAAAACTCTACCACCTTAAGGTGAAAAGAAAGCCAAAGTTTCTGTTTTAATTAGTTTGTGCTCTATACAAGGAAGGTTATCTAAGCACTTCCTACAGCTGTTTGTCAAAATGATGCTGCCTGACACCAACCAGTCCAAACTACTATTATTTAAAAGGTATTATCACTTCAAGAAGTTTTGTTCCCCCAGAAACAGAAACTCCAGAGCAAGGCTTAGGAGAAGGACATAGCCAGAATACTGTATGGTCAGCTGTAATTTAGCTGTCTTCATAAACTATTAATACAGAAGGCCTCTGGCCCTCGTTTCAGTACAATAACAGATCTGTCTATGAGAAATCTGGCTGGTGAGTAGGCACGAAGCCTGTGATGTACTCTGCAAGTGGTTGTTAATTGGAGAAAACCTGAAATGCTTCAATTTAAAAGGCAAAGATCCCGAAGCCTGCAATCAACTCTGTGAAATCTATGTATCAGAAACCAGAAAGGAATAAAATTATAGATTTCAGCTGAAAAGGCTGAAGATATTTGCTTATCTTCTCTTGCCCCATTTTCTTCTGTCTTCCAAGGAGAAAAGGCTCCATTTAAAAATACTAAGAAAATTAAACAAGGTTGTAGCAATTTCTTAAACAGTAGTACCATTATATTCTCCTGATGAAAGCTAATATGTTTTAGTAGGTTGCCAGCTGTGAAAATGTGTTGCCCTATAGGATGGTAGATTTGCTGTGAGGCTGCATAAGGAGACCATAATTTCTGTCAGTGGTATCATGCTGCAACTGGGTATTTTAAAAGGCCTAGCCATAAAGTATATGTTTCAGCTAGCTGTTCACTCACTGAGCCTGTTACAGAGATTTCTAACATGGATCAATAAACAGAGTGTTTGATTTATTTTCTTTGTTTGGAGATTGCTATTTGGTTTTTATTATTCTTCTTTTAGTTCTCTGTCCCGCAGGACAAAGTTATGATGAGAATTTGTAAGTGCCATCACTGGTCCAAGTTCTTAAAAGTATATGTCCATCACAAACCACAAATGTGGCATGGGAAATTAATGATACTGGAAATGTTTTGATCTATAAGCAGAGTATTTCTAATATCAAGCCATTAATGACCGCAAGAAAAACTGTTAAATGTTTTATTTATGAAATTGTATATTTGCCATTCCAAATGCACCAAAATAGCATCATTCCCAACAGGAGAATGCTGTCAGTGTGACTGAAGATTCCCCGTTTTATAATGGGTGTTGGCTAGGTCTGGATTATTTCTTATTTCAGTCCTTAAATCCTGCTAATCAAGGTAAGAAATACATATCAGCATGTACATATGTCCTTATGAAAATCAAGAAAAATATTGCACAAAGTGTGTGAAACCTTCCCTTTCAGTCTTCCATACGCAGTATTGAGGGCCACTTCAAAAGCCCAGAGGATGCACCACAAGGTTCCTTCAGCATTTGCCTGGGCTCTCCAAACATGAATTAATAAACTGCGATGTAAACTTCTAGCAAGGGTTGTGTACCACTGTGGCATGACTGCTGCAGCAAAACACTGCTTATGCAGGAGGCCATAGACAGGCATGGAGTGACATCTCTTGTCCGCATTGGCACCCAGAGGAATCTGGGTATTGATAAAATTGTACCTAAATTATTATCTAAAAATTTGGTTCTCCTTCAAGATTTCATCAAAACTGGCACAGCAGCCCGGTCCCACCCAGAGGGGAAGGAGTGAAACAATTTATGGGGAAAGCTGATGATTTCTTAGTGCTAATTCCTCAAGAAGACAAAACACCTTCAGTATGATGCTGGATTAAAGCTGGAGCTGTGCTAACCCCCACCCTATTGCCTCCACCTTTTCCACCTTTTTGGTTCCTTTGAGTTTGAAGAAATACCTACTCTCCAGAAGAGAGATGTGCCTTGAAAATAAGTAATTCTTCAGTCTTTTCCTCATGGTATTCTGTTTCCCTTCCTTTCTCTTCACATGCTCTGAGCACAGCACTCCTACAGCAACTTCTCTGCTAAGCCTCTGCTGAGCCTCTGCTGAGCTACACCTCCAAACTGCATTGCTTTTGTTGGTTTGTTTTTTCTCCTCTCTCAGTTACTCTGTAGAAAAGTCATGTCCTAAGCAGCTTCATGGTGGAATCACTAGCTTCACCAGTCCTATTCTAGGTGGGAACTGTATGAGAAATGGGGCAGATCAGCATGTGAGGGAAGCAATGGCAGAAAGTCCACTGAAACAGTTGATGCTCATCTTGCATACACCTGTTTGCATAAGGCCAGAACATGAAGTGTCTGAACCACCTGCAGGTGAGATAGTTCAGCTACCAGAAATAGTGTAACAGCAATAGCCTGGAGGCCAGGATGGGCTAACTGATCTCAGTGCCAGCCTACATGCACCAACTGCCTGAAACTCCTTGTGTACCTGGGCCCTTTGCTCCATGCTTTCAGTTCTATTCCCAGGGCTGGGCAATCAGGTCCTGCACTGGATCTACCTCTGAATCACAGGGAACCAAAATACCAGAGTTGAAAGTGTTTTGATTATTGGATTACTCCAATAAATTCAGAAGGCTGCAAGTAATTCCCTTAAAAATGCCTCCACCCTTCAAGCCATTTAGTAAATAAGCAGTAGTTTCACAGTCTTTGCTATAAAAACAAACACTTCCACAACAAACTACCATAGACTAAGTATTAGGCAGACTTGCTGACACAGTAAGATCAGTCTAAAGGCTGTAAGATTCTTCCTTGATTTGGTCTATGGACATCCAGCATAATGGCCACATCTTACTACGTTTGCTCTGCTGGCTCGACAGGTCTTAGGACTGACAAAGTGATAGACAGACCTGGACTGGAATATTGGCTCAAAGGGGTTTATTCTGCAGTCACTTGAAGCCAGCCTATCTTCAGGATGTCCCTGAAAATCTTCGATTTAATCATTAAAAGTTCTGCTGGCACCTCACTTAAGCTGCGTGTTCCTGTCGCATCACTGGCATTCCTGTGGCTGCATGCTGGGTCCCTTGGACACTTTTATTTTCTCCATTGCTAACTTGGTTGAGTCTTAGCAGGATCCAGCTGGACTTCCTGGGGTATGGGGGTGGCACAACTGGCAGTGTGAGCTCTGGGGAGGCAGAGGGGACATGGCATCAGGCTGGGTAGGAGTGGTCAGGGTAGTCCCTTTCTGTGGCACCTCCTTTTGGCATCATGCCTGCAGACTGGCAGTCATCCCTCGGCACTCTCCTTTTACTTTCCCACTATGCCATTTGATTTTAGGAAGACTTCCCATTTTAAAATTAGTAAAAAAACAGTAAGCAAAAATCCTGCTGATCATTTGTTTGGAAAGAGACTCCTACCATTAACATACAGTTACTGTCATCTTACTCAATGGCATGGTGTTCTAGCTGCTCCTAGATGAGCAGATAGACGAGATTACTCCCTGGATTTACCACAGATTTCATTATTTATGCTGTATTAATTAACACATTGTTTAAATTATAGATTAGCTTCTCATTCCTGTTTACTAAATATTATGCTGGCTAGTCAGTACTTGACTTTTTTTTTCTTCATCAGCTCCTGGCAGGGGGTTTGTTCTGGCTTCTGCATACAGTACTATTAATCCAAGTCTCTATCAAATTTTAATCGAAGTATAATCAAAGTTTATATTATATAAAACTGTAGTTTTTAAAATAGACTGACAGTAGTGCTGAAGCAAAATGAGAAGTTCAGAACAATGTATAAATTCATCAAGTGTCATTGAAGTCACCACACTCCCATAGAGCTGCTGGATTCTGCTGAAACAGCATTTCCATGAAATTTCCTTGGCCAACTATTTTCCCATTTTCTGCCCACTCTGTTGGAAACTCCTACACTGCTCATATGCTGACACCACAACCAGCATACAGAAGTTCACAGTGCCACCAAGCATCACTCTCCAGTCCTTCTACTCCAAACAAATTGCTGTTCCTGCCTGAGCTGAGCAGGAAGTTCAGAGACTTGCTAGCAGTTTATGACAAGGCTGATAGGTCCTAACTTTATCTGGCAGAAGGAAATTATGTGTTAGCTAGTTCATTAAAAAATCCTCTGGCAAAGCTCATCCTTTTGCATCAGGAATTCAAACTCTTTTTGTATCAGTGCAATAAACTGAAATTCATTTCAGTCTTTACAATTTTTTGTGAGGCTAATGCTATGCTTTTACATGGCTTTTCTTTTTTTTTGTGACCTTCAGAGCAATTTTGGATTGCTCTGTAAAGTGCTGCCTACATTTGCATTGCTCTTTAAATAAAAAATAAATACATAAATAGATAAAGAATTCTGATGTAAAATCTTACACAATTCAATGCATATTTGTATGGAAATAAGGTGCAGCACTTGAGTTCTGGGCAAGCTGCCACTACCTTTCTCTGTGCTGTCAAGGTCCTGCACCACTGCAGCCCAGTGCCCAGCCTTTCCAGAGAGAAAGAAAAGCAGAGCAAGCAATTGTCAGATTTTGCCTGCAACTTGGCAAAATGGATTTTCAGTGGCAAGGATGAACAAATATGATACAATATGCAGTAAATGTGTCTTCTGCAAATGACTTTTAAACTGATCTATGGGCCCTTTGCAAATTTAAAATGTTATCTTGCGCTCATTAGGATAGAGCCATCATATTAGCACACCTTTGTTTCTGATAGGACAGGAGAGGACTTCCTGAAGGCAATCATGTCATATAATCCATTTCATAACCTGATTACAATATTAAAACTAGTTATACCCTTTGTATCTAATATACCAGTTGGAAGTTTAATTCTCTGATTGATAGAGACCTGCTGCTGCTGTCTTGCCTTTTTAATTTCATCAGCAATCTGTCCCTATTTATTTTTGTGCCATGCCAGTTTTTATAGTTGATCCCTAAGGAAAGGAGGTACATGTGATTATATAGTCCATTTCTGTCCTTCAGTCCTGACTTTTAAGAACTTCTGATCCATTGCACTGTTTCAGTCAAATGTAAAAGAATAGGCAACATCTCAAAGATAATTATGTTTCTTTAAATTTTGTGAAAAAGCAGCCAAGACAGAGGAAAAAAAAAAAAAAAAAGACAAATGCGAGTCTCCACTAAAGGGAAAAGCAGGCAGACTTCAACCGTTATTCTTTTTGTCAGGCACCAGCCACCAGCCAGTCCATCTGCATCCTCCCAGACAAGGCACTGCACTGCTTTCCCTTGCCCAGTGGGACTGTTGTGGTAGACAGATGGGATTAGGGAATAAGAGACACTGATGGGAAAGTAAGAATCATTCCTTCTGCTGCTCATTCTCTCATCTCATGAGAGTTTCTGCATTCTCTTGATTATCTTTGTAGACTTTCCTTTCATCAGTTCCAATCTGAATTTATCTTTGGTGAATATGGATAACCAAGACTGTATAGAGTACTCCAGATTACATTTCTCCAGAGCTCTCATATTTCTCATGGCAATATCTCACTAGGTATGATCTAGGATTGTAATTCCCTGTTGACTCAGGCATTGTACTGGTTAATCCTAGTTATTTCATGAACCTTTAAAATACACAGGCTCCTCTAGCATCATGTCACTCTGATGAGGCTTCAATTACAGAAAAAAACAAAAAAAAAAATTAGCAACTAAATGCATGTAATGAAATTTCATCTCATTTCTACTTTTCCAGCCTGCAAGATATTCCTGATTTTTCCACATATCGCTCTCCTTTTCTACACTGACAATGTCTCCCAAAAACTTATTAGTATATTACTTTTTAAAACCAAGGTCATTAAGAGAAATACTCAGACAAGATTGGTTGCAAGGGTAATCAGTACTGAAAAAAGTAATACTAATCCTTCTCCAGCCCAAGAGTTTTTCAATAGCATTTCAACATAAATCTGCAGTGTCTTTCTTTAACTAGTTCCTTTACCTGCCTTAGTCATCTTCTGTGAATCCCCGTCTTCTCAAGGTTCACCAGTACTTCCCCATTAGCATGGTAATCACCTTTCTACCAAAGTTTTGATAGATTAGATCTGCCACATTTTATTTGTTGAGAAAATGAGATGCCCCATCCCTGGAAACATTCAAGGTCTGGCTGGATGGGGCTCTGAGCAACCTGATCCAGTTTAAGATGTCCCTTCTTACCTTTAAAGGTCCCTTCCAACCCAAACTATCCTATGATTCCATATACCAGCCTTTTTTGAATCCTCAGAGGTTTTCTGGTTGCACTGGGGGAAAACAAGGAGTTTCTGTTTTTGCTTCAATCTACAGTAATGCCAATTTCCTTTCTGTTCTCATTTCCTATCACCTGGCTTTGTCTTTAAGCCCTAGTTTCAAGAGCACTTTGAAAATTGACCTATAAGGCACAGCCTTTATTGCTGTTCATAATTATTTCATATCCATCTAGGCACCATTTTGAGGTGGATTTACATACAACTAGGTTTTGAGGCTTTTTCCCTGATTTTTTTACTTTGTATAAAAGTTCCAGAAATTCCTGTGTTTTGCCTTAAAGAAAATCCAAGTCTCCTCCACGGAGAAGTCCCCGAGCAATTAACTTCTGCTGCCTTCACTCATTTCTTTAAAATGCTGATAGACAGACTTACTAACAGATCTATTTTTGTTTATCCTTCCATTTTATTTAAATTAAAATAACATTCATGTGATCTGATGCTATTTTTTACAGTTAGCTGTCCTACAACAACCTCAATACTTTCTGTAACTAAGTTTAGAAAGAAGCCTCTCTGCTTTCTGTCAGAAAATCTGTCAGTTGTCACACTCCAGAATATCTGGGCTGCCTTCAGAAGCATTTGTTCTCCAGTCCATATCTGAAAAATTTGAATCTGCCATAATGAGACAATTATCTGCAGAGTTTCTCCCTGTAATAATGGTTTGAACATCTCTATCCATATCCAAATTTAACTCTGGAATTCTACAGCAGACTCTTAACAAATACCCACTATCTTTTCCCAAAGTAATTTTGTATGCAAACAGAATCTGTTTTGTCAGGGATCCCTTTCTGAAACATGTCTGTCATTCCATTCACATACACAATGTTTTTACCATTATTTCCATATTTTCTAAATACCAGCTCCCTTTTAGTACCTATGTCCAAGGAATGATTATGAGTCCATGATGTTTCCGTAACCTTTTAGTTCTGTTTGTAACCTTATAGTGCTTTATGTCATAAAGTCAATCACAGAATCATTTTGGTTGGAAAAACCCTTTAAGATCATTGAATCTAACTGTAAACCTAACACTGTCAAGTCCACCTCTAAACCATGTCCCTAAGCACCACATCTACACATCTTTTAAATACCTCCTGCACCTATGACTTTATTTCCTGCATTTCCAGATAATCCTGTCCCTCTCTATTGATCTAGCTACAGGTATGATACATCAATACAGCTTGTCAATGTAAAACAGGGTACATTCACAATGTGGCAGGTATAATTGGGAAGGTAAGGAGTTGGCAGAGTGATGTTGTTTCTTAGCACATCCATAACAAACTGAGTGTATAGGACCTCAACCTCTGAAAGTCAACCAGAGAAGATATTAGTGAGCATTTTATTTCTTTCTATTTAAGTGCAGTAAAAGACCCCAATTCCTCTAGCAACACCAGGAACAAGAGTGGAAGTGCCTCCAACATTTTTTCCACAAATAATACGTTCTGATGACTCTTTTTTTTTTTACTGAATTTGTGGTGATATCTTTATTCTCATTTAGTTGCTATTAACTGTTCATAAAAAGACCATAGGATCAGATATCCTATATAGACATATCAATATGGGTTTGTGATATGATGCAAAAAATAACATTTGTGGAGCTTGATGACTTATTGCCCATTATGGGTATTCATTAAATCAATGGAAAAATGAATGTACTATGTAGGCCATTCTGAATGAATGGTAGTAAGGCTTCATAACATACCAGCATGAAATCTGCATATGTAATTTTAATAGAAAAAAAGTCATTAAAAACAGTATAAGGAAGATTTAGTGTACATTTTACTGCTACACTCTTTGCCTTTTTTCTTCTGGCCATGTTAGATATCCTAGCTACATTTGCAGATACAGATTAAGGTTCAAGATCCTATTGAAAGGCCTCAATAGATCAGCTGATTACTAGAAATATTAGGTGATTATTAATTTAAAATAATTGATAGTAAAATTCACTAAATTTTTAAAAATCTTGTCATATATTTACATATATAAGCCCAACTTTAGGAACATACTTTGTAATACCTTAAAAATATTATGCCAGTCTGAAAGGAAAAAATTGTGAACTTCTGATTGCATAGGAATATGATTTCAACATTGGTTTCTCAAGGCTTTTTTATGCAGCTTGTTCCAGTAGCAAACTGATAATCTCACCTGTGGGTGACATTTCCAACTCATACAGATTGAGAGATTATAATTTCTTAACTTGTCACAGAATCAAAGAATAAATTAGGTTGGAGAGTCTTCAGGATATCATCTAGTCTGAACCCTTCTCAAAGCTGGACCTTGTTCAAAGATAGATCAGGTTCCTAGGGGCCATGTGTCTTTGAGGTCTCTTTGAGTTTTGTGTACTTCTGTGATGGAGATCCCACAGACTCTCTGTCTGAACTGTACCAGTGCTCACCACCCTGGTGAAAATTTCTTCTTACAGCAAATCAGAACTTCTCTTGCTGCAATTTGTCACTGTTGCTTCTTGTCCTTCCACTGTGCACCTCTAAGAGAAGTTTATCCGAGTTTTTCTATAATTCCCCTTTAGGTAGGAGAAAATGGCAACTAGATCTCTCCCTTCGCTTCCCACCCCTCTCTATCAGCTCTCTTTTCCAGGCCACACAAATCCAGCTCGTATGCCGTGTGCTCCAGCCCCAAACCATCTCAATACTTGAAAGGGCCCTATAAGAAAGATGGGAACAAACTTTTCAGCAGTGTCTGTAGGGATAGCACAAGGGGTAATGGTTTTAAACTAGAAGAGGATAGATTTAGACTAGATGTAAGGAAGAAATTTTTTACAGTGAGGGTGGTGAGACACTGGAACAGATTGCCCAGAGAGGTGATAGAAGCCCCATCCCTGGAAACATACAAGGTTGGGTTGGACAGGGCTCTGAGCAACCTGGTCTAGTGGAAGATGTCCTTGCTCACTGCAGGGGGATTGCAACTAGATGATCTTTAAAGGTCCCTTCCAACCCAAACCATTCTATGATTCTATGATCTCTCTTGGTGGCCCTTCTCTGGCCTCGCTCCAGTTTGTCAAAGTCTTTCCAGTACCAGGGGCTCAAAATGATACGGACATGCAAGAGTTTTCCTTTGCCTTTCTAAGTCTTTTTGCAGCTCCTCTCAGCCTGCTGAGATCCCTCTGCAGGGCAGCCCTGCCTTCCAGCACATCAGCTGCTCCCCTCTGATGGGTCCAGGCTGTAAGATTATTATGAGCCTGGAGGTATTGTGAAGAGAAATTCCTCACTGTTGGGGAGAATGAAAAAAAAAAAAGAAAAAAGAAATAAGAAATCCTTTCAGGTTATCTATAGGTTTTTAAATTTAATTGTGGCTCCACAAAGCTGCTAATATATACATAGTGGTAAAGACAGCCCGAGACACAAAGTTGTGCGTTGAGTTTCTGCAAGCGTGATATATTGCCTACACACTGAATTTTATCTGTTGGGGAATGTCAGAAAGTTAGTGGCATATCCTTCTGCTCCCTTTTTGTTGTGCTAAAAGCACAAATGTTGTGCCAAAGAACAAATTCCTAGTTTCATTTTAGGTTACTGTGTTTTCTATGACTGGTACTTCTGTTCAGGGGTGGGAAAAAATTGATGCATGCTTGGCATATAAAAAGCTTTCTTATGTCTATTATAGCAGTGAAAAATTTCAGTCGTGATTGTGTCTTACTTAAAGACTGCACAATACTGGAAAGGTATGAATTAATGTGAATTCTTCATCATGCAGTGGCCTTTAAAGCTTTAGTCAGGAAGTCAATGTACACATCCAGCTTTACTCCAAATACATAGAACTGAAATTTTCTCAGCCATTTTCTTTGTTACTGCGTGATATATCTCTTCCCATATTCATCTTGCACCTTTTGACCTCTCTGCAAAATTACTTTTTTTGACAAAATTTACCATAAAAGTAATCTTTTCTGTTGAGAATGGTTTTAGCTGAAAGTTGCAGGTCAAAGTGGGACTGCATGTTTTAAAATGTATCTTGCATGAAGTATGAGTTCTATACAAGGTATAGTAGAGAGGATGAAATCACTTATGGAAATTAGTATCTATAAATTTTTTTATAAGTATTAGTATTTTTCTATTGTGTGTACACTAGGTGAGTATCGAACTGCAAATGTAAAGAAAACCTGTTGCATTCTTGCTTTGTGCTCAGAGTTTTCCAAATATCCATGAATAGCCAGTGCCACAGTGAGATTCTAATAAAAGGCCCACTCTGGCACGGAATGGTCACTCCTGTGGGCACCTTCTCACTGAAGTCAGTGGAACTGCTTTAATGAATAAAGACTATTCACTGGGCTGGGGTTTATAGCACCATTGTTTTACGAAATGGTATTAAGTAGGTCTCTCTTGTGCTAGGCTTGACATTTTACCTAACCTAATGGGGATATAAACCTATTAAATGCATTTTATTATTTTTTGGTTTCCCCTAACTAAAATATAATGAAAACAAATTTCTTTTTTTTTTTTTTTTCCTGTGGGTGTTATTCCTGGTAGTGTGTCAGTTACTAAAGTGGTAAACTATGTTCTCTTCTCTGTATATAATGAATACAATTTAAAAACAAATCTTTAATGGCTTTTGTGTTACAGCTGAAGAGAGAATTTCTGGTTTCAGTTTTGATTGGGGCATTTAGTGTTATCGTTTGTGCATGGGTGGCCAGTGTGCCCTCGTGAGTTAAATAGCCTGGGCAGGAAGAAGCTCATGATAGGAGGCTACTGAATCACTATTGATCCCAGTCCATTACCTCTAATAGACAGTGTCTGCATGTTCTTTCTCACCCTGTGGGCATTTCAAGATGCAGAGGAATTCTTCCATTCTCACATAACTGAGTCAAAAGCGTGAACTGGATCCTCTTCTGCTGTGGCCCTCCTGGCACAGCCACAAACAGTCCTCCCTGTCACCCTCCAGCAGCCACCCAGGACTGTCACAGGGTTTTGCAGGAGCTCTGGCAGTGGCACCCTCCTGGAGCACCCACCCAGTGTCACCAGCAGGACCCAGCAACCCTGTGGCAGGGTGAGAGAGTGGCCAAAGGACTGATCAGGAGCATCCTGCAGGTACTGGGCACTGGGGCCGTGGGGCTTTCGGGACTCATGTGTAGCAGCAATCAGCAGCAGCAAGCCCCTTCTGCCAGCTGCCGTATCGCTCTGAGCAAGGCTGCTGCCATGTCCCTGGCCGTGGGGACAACCCAGTGACTCACAAAAAACCTCCTGATTTGCTGCAGTTTTCAGTGTGTTAAATTAAATATACCTTGCTGTTTTATGCTGTGCTAAAAATCTGCAGTAGCTCAGGGGCTGCTCTGTGAGCTGTGCTGCCGTCCCCATCACAGGGGCAAATGAACGACACGGTGTACCCCTCCTTCAGCCATCTGCTGCCAGCCCTGCGTCAAAGCCCTCGGAAAGCTTACGCAACTTCAGGCTGGTTCCAGGTTGGAACGAGTGCCTTCAGTGTTCTCGTATTCTCTTTCCTGCTCTGTAGAAAAATTTATTGAGTGGTTCATTATCACTGGAAAGGTGAATAGATAGGAAAGAGCTGTTCGTGCACCATGTAGTTAAACTGGATCTTTCCCAGGTCTCTCACGCCACAGAAAGGCATTCAGAACTCCTAGGTTAGTCACTCTTGGTAATGAAGCTTAATAATTAAGATGCCCAAAAGCCATAAAAAATTGAGCCCTAGTGATCTTCTTGATCCTGACCCTAAGTGGCATGGTAGCATTTACTCTCTGGGTGCTCATAGCAGCTTCTTATCCTTATTACCTTTATATAGCAAGGAACTTAACTACTTTCCTAGGTAACTGGGCTCTTTGCTGGTTTTGCTCAGCAGAAGGCAGAAAACATGCATCATGAGTCCAAGGCAGCAGTAAATTGAAAATGGCTTCCTGTGTCTTTTCTTCAGACCCAGTGTAGTCCCAGCAGATCTCATAGGCACACCATGAGACCAGGATGCTCATCTAGAGGCTTTTAATCAGGTATTTTTACCTGCAAGCACAGTAGACACTAAAATCGTTTGCAGTAAAAAGTGATTCTTCTAGGTGATGAATATTTTATATATTTTTCTTGGCATTTCCTTTAAAAAGCATGATTTTACTTTGCACTTCTATGGAGTCAGTTTTGTTTTAAAGAACTGTCTCAGAAATGCCTGAAAGTGTCTTGAATGGTGATTCAGCAGGAAAGAAATGGGGGTACAATCATCTCCTAGAGAAAAAATTGAAAAGTGTTTTCTGTTTTTGATGGGGTTTTTTTCAGACTTTGAATTTCACCTCCTTGATAATGAGGGTAGCAGCAAAACTGGAAAACAAGTTGGAAAGAGCGCATGATGTAGCTGTACACCTGGCTGACTCATTCCCCACACCTGCTTTGGGGTGGTTTACTTTCAGCTACTTCAATGCCATTCCTTGAGATGTATAGCAGCACAAGGAAGAGCAGGATCAGGCCTTTGGCTTCGCAGCAGCAGTACATCGCGTGGCAGCAGCCTTTGGAGCCAGATGGGTTTTCTGAGCAGAGCATAATGGATTGCAATTGAATTGATATTTTAAGCTAACAAATGTTTAGATCAGAGAGGCTCACAACACAGACGCTTACAATACAGAGCTGATTGCAGCGTGACAGAAGCAGCTAAATGCTGTAATGGGGAAGGTGGTGTCAGCATTTCGCTTCTAAATTTCGATTCTCAATGACTTCCAGCAGCTGTAAAAATTCACTTTTAGCTGAGGCTTGAACAAGGACACGGGCCAAGACCCAGAGCAATCTAAAAAGGGATCCCAGTTCATCTCTGTATGAAAAGCTTCCCATTATGAAAAACCTTAAATGTAAGAGGGTAGCAAGATCTGCTGCCCCACAGATAGGGTCCTGTGTTTGTTTCTGAAGCTGAGATGCAAGTCAGGCAAAGAGAATGAACAGGGCTTTGAAAAAAGCTCTTCTGAAAAGATCAGCTGGATAAAATGTACAGAGCTGCAAGTGGTCTCCAGGAAAGCACATCAGCTATATTTCACCTAACATGAAAGCTGGAGAACTAATAAATTGAACAGTGCAAAGTCAAAATTGTGTGTTGAGAAAGTTCTCTCTTTAAACCATTAGCCAGTATAAGGTATCCCTTTGTTGTAAAGTATCACTGAGGCCAAGCAACCTACAGCAAGGGTGGACAAGGATTGAAAAACCTTATTAATAATACAAATATTCACAATTATAACAGCAAATGCTTACAATCCAGCCATTCTAGAGGTATTTACATGCTTAAGTCTTTCAGAGTTCTAAGTTTTCTGAGGTAGAAAAAGCCCTTTTCTTCATGGCAGAATATTCCTGAACTGTTTATTGTAGAATTTCTTACACCTTTCAGTGGAGTGTCTTGCACTGGTTGTTATCAGTAACACAAATGAAATAGCTGACCTGCAAGACCAGTGCAGCTGACATGTTCCTCTGTCGCTGCACTTGGGGAAATCTTCTGCATTATGGGCTTTTTTCTTCCTTCTCAAGGTTTCATCTATAGGGAACAGTCACTGAGATAAAGTTTTTCAAATTATATATTCAGGAGTATTTAAACTGTCTTTGCAGAACAAATTAGGAAGATCAGACTTTTAAAAATATCTCCTGTTTTGACAGCCTTGATATCTGTACACACTGTGAACCAAATTCCAGATTTGATGCTAACAAGAGAGTTCTTTATGCAGTCTTAGAACTGAAGAGACAGGTCACTGCATATACAGAAATTACAAGAAGAGTTGGAAGGTATTGTAGAAGGTGGTTAGACATGAGTAATTTGTAGACCAAAGTCCTTAATTAAGAATTCCAGTTAGAGACTTTCACACATTTTTTTGCATATGAGCCATACCTGTCAAGAAATAAAATAGCCCTGCTGGCAAGACTATGGAAAGATGATTCTCACATACCAAGTTCCTGGTCCCAAGAACTGTATAGAAAACTTTGCCAAATGTTTCCACTGCTAAGTCTGGAAGGAGAGAACATAAAGATTTTTAAGTCTGAGGAAAGCTGGTATATAATGCAAAGAACACCAAGCTCTATAGCTTCTAGGGATGCTATTTTTGTTTCTTCCTGTAACACACCAATAACCTGTTACTTTGACAAACACTTTAAAAACTGGGTATCTCAAGTTAGGAAAAAGGATCCATAGTTAAGCACATAAATAGGTCATCTGCTTTTCAAGTGGATAAGCATCTGTAACTTAAAAAAAAAGTTTGCAGTTGTGTTTGTAAATATATTATGGCTGCAGAAGAATTGTCTAAATACCTGTTGACCTAAATGACACTTTGCCCCTTTAAAAACCTGAAATCATACAACACAAGGTCATTAATGTATTTGTGAGGTGGTTAATATCCTATTAATTCATTAATATTCTGTGGTTTTGTGACTGATAATAATTCAGTCACAAGGTATTTTGCATCTTATAATGCTGTCTTGACTCCATTAATAAGCTCCATAAAATCATTATTGGATATAGAATATATATATTTTTCATTAAAAAAATAAGGTTGTCTGGAACACAATTAGATTTTATTTCATTTTTGCTCTTTTATTGAGATATCTCATGCCCGTCAGACTGTGAATTTACATGTAAGTAGGTCTATATTTTTGCTGCCTGATAAGACAGCCAAGGGAAACAAAATTTTTCCTTAAGGATAGTATTAATTAACTAACTAATACTTAGTTTTTGATTGCTTACCCCATATGGGTACAAAAACATACATACAAATTCATTAGCACTTCACCAATGAGTGCTACGATGTTTATCAGTTTTTCTCAGCAACTATTTGATGCTGGTTCCAGTTAAGCACTACTGCCCAAAGATTCCTTCTTTGGTTTATTAATCCACAGCGACAAGTCCTACTTCTTCCTCCTTCCTGTCCTCCCCTCCATTCCCTCTCCCAAACACACTTTCCCTCCCTGTCATTTGCACAAGATGCTGGTTTTAAAGACAGTGTCATAAATTTTGAAGAGGGAGGTGATGCTTTCAGCTAGTATTTCTGTTGTCAAAAACTGATGCTTTAGCTGCCAAGTGTCTTTGTATACAATCATTAAAATACTACAGGCCCTCTAAAGCCATTACAACAGCTGTAATGCTACAACTCACAGTGTGTTTTTATCATGGGCTGTCCCAATAGTTAAAGTAATGTCAGATGACAAGGGATGTATTTGGGTCACCAAACTCACTCTCCTGCAATGAAACACAAAGAAACAATATTAAGCTACAAAGCACAAAACAATAATCAACAAAAATTAGCAATACGTCATCTAACTGTGTGCAAGGTGAGGCAACAATAGGCAAACTGCCCAGATTGCTTCATGTATTTATGTGTGGAGAGACTCAGGACTGAGATAAGAGATTTTTTGGCAAACAGGAACTAAATCTGTATTGTTCTCCAGCTGGGGCACAAGATACATGCCCACCTCTCCTCACTCAGGACTGAGAATTGGCCCTGTATGTGGATGTCCTAATTGCTATATAGGTTTGGCAAGAAGTCTGCATCTCTGCTAACATTTCCTTCAAACAATTGGAAGGAAAAAGAAGTTAAAAAAAAAAGAAAAGAAGCAAAGAAGCAGTAGATATGTGCATGATCATAAATTGCTGTAGCCTGTGTGTTTCCATGTCCCAGTAAGCTTCAGGCTTTCACCAGGGAATGCAAATTAAAACTGACTGCAACAGTTGGCTCCAGATTTTGTTGTCAGGGAGCAGTAATCATTTTCTTCAGTGCCTGATTTCTGTTGCCTTTCTGCTTAAGAGAAAAAGAACAAAAGGAGGTAAGGAGGCAGATCGAGAGAGCATGGCACAAAAACTAAACTATGCTAAAATTACACCTTCTTGCTGCCTTGAAGTGCCGTAACCTAAGGATACTGAAAAGCTAGATCTAAAATAGCAGAAACGTGCTTTTCTGAGAGGGGAAGAAAGAGCCAAACAGATAAAGGTACTGGCCAGCAGAGTGCAGGCACGTAACTGACCCACCAAACTTTAACTTACATTTTAGTTCTCATCCCTATGCAAGCTTCACTCAAAGCCATTGTTAGACATTGCGGGACGGAGTCCTTCTGCAACATCACACTGGAGAAAAGCACATCCCATATCTTTTCTTCCAGACAAGATAGCTTTCTAGAACAGTTGTAACACTGGTACCATGAGCGCTACCCAGCCCTCACAGCAGCCTGCAGAAGCATGCCCTTCACCCCTGCTTAGCATTGCCCGTGGGGCTCCCACCCACGCAAGTCACCCCCAGCTGACCCCCCTGGTGTAGCTCGTGTGGCGAGACCTGCAGGTATTGGGGGCAGTCTCTCCTACCACGTATGTCAGTGGCAATGCTCCTGTGAGCCTCAGGGGCACGGCAAGCGCATCCGTGTCCTGCAGGGCAGCCAGCCTGCCATCGCTCAGGGGCGGGCTGGTCCCCACCATGCTGGGCGTGGGCATCTGACACTGGGAAGGACACAGGGGAATTCTGCAAGGGTTTCACCCTGATGGTTTGGGTTCAGCTTTGGTTTTTGATAAGCAATATTTTACTCTGGTTTTGGCTCAGATTTGGGTTTAGTTTGGCTCAGTGATTTTGGGTTATGCTTCTCAGACATCATCTACTCTCACAGGGTTACTGTGAGCGATTATTTTAGCTTGATTATGGTGGAATATGCCAATGCTCACAAACATCGTTGATCATCTGGCTCAGGTTCTTCTTCTGACTCATATATTAAATGAGATGACATTTGTTTTGGCTTGTTTTGTTTTCTGCCAGAATTCAAGCTATCTCCAATTAGCTTGTTTTAGCAATGTTCTCCTTTCTGCTGTCTGCTTGGATGGGGGCTTGCTTTTCCAGTGGTTTCTGTGGGCTTTTGGTCCATACCTTCTTATAGATAGTGCTTTAAATATGCAATTCTTGTCATCAGTGGGAGTTTCATGCAAGAACATGTATAGTTAGGGCAACAAGAGAGAAAAACTGTCTTAAACTAGATGTTCCTCAGCCAGCTGTAGAGGAAAAGTTTGCCTGAAATCAGCATTACACCAGAGAGATGTCAACTGTCTGCATATGCTCCCTAGATTCCTATGTGAAGAAATCATTGGAAGCTACTAAAAAAACTAACAAGTTTTTTGGTTTTGGGGGGTTTTTTGTTGGGTTTTTTTTTGTTGTTTTTTTTTTTTTTAATTTGGGAACATCAAGTGTCAACAATATCCTGTTTATACAATACTGATACAATTTATGGCCTGGTACTCTAATCTGTACCATCAACTGCCATGGGAGCTGCTTGAACAATGAGTCTTTATTATGTGTGGAGCATTTCGTACCATCTGTGTCCCAGAACACTTAACAGAGTTAGATAAAACAGCCTCAGTAAATAACTGCAGAGAATAAATAAATCTAAAAGGTTAGGCAAAGGAAAGCAGAAATAATTCAGACTCTTAGTCAGACATGCAGCACAGAACGTGGCAGTAAAAGATGCCATGTATTTCTTCTGAAAATACCAAGAAATTAGAACAATTGTGGTTTTTTTCCATTTGCCCTCCTAAATACCGACACTACTGCTCAAGAAAGCTAAAGAGAATTAGTGTCATAAACAAGCAGCCTGGAGTCTAACAGAGGCAGCCATGCAGAGTGTTAAGCGTTCAGTTCAAGAAACCATCAAGTCTTGGTATAACAAGATACTTAAGCCAGTTCATGTGATTAGAGTTATTCAGCTGTGAAAATCTTGGCATGTATTTAAATACCTTGCTGAATTGTCAGGATGGTACTAAGGAAACTGCATGTTAAGGGTGGAATTAACCTCACTGAACAGTAGTTCTGTTTAAAAATTAGATGTCCTGTTTAAGCTACTTTTATAGCCAATTAAGAAAGATGCACCTGAAAGACATTCTTTTTTTCTTGAGGGGCATCTGGTATAAGTGAGATAACTTCCCCTATAGGTGTTCTCACTTCTCTCCATGGACTAGAAATGGAGCCAGGTTAATTAATTTAGTTTCCATATCTGACTTTTAAGATGGCTAAAATCAAGGGAGATGAACACCCATTCACTTTTTCCACATCTTTCATTGCAAAATAGCTGCTTGAAAAAATTACAGAGAGAGCTTTCACATGGCTCCATGTACATGCCAGAAGTTTGCATTACTTTAGAATCTGAGGAATTATTAATTCACCCACCATGAAAAGTTCTCCTGCATTATTACCTGTGACTAAGTTAAAGTTAGTTTAGAGTGAAAATAGGATACTGTGCTTAAAGAACTCATGGTTGAACTTGTGGCAGTTGTGTATCAAACTTGCAGCATTGAGAGACACTGCAAATATTTGTGCTTCAATACTGCTGCAAGTCATGCGGTGAGTTATAATGTCTAGGCTGCCCTCAAAAATGGCAGAGTGCTGCTCTCCGAGGAAGGAAAAGCTTGTTCCACCTACCACAAGATCAGCCTTGCAGCCTTGTACAGAAAATGCTCCAATATGATACCTTGGGAGTATCCTTGTACAACTGGTTTGTCTAATTCATACTGGCAGACACAATCTGAATTCAGTGATTCAGAAGATAATATGAGATTTCATCAGTGAGATCATCTGGGTAGACCAAAACAGGCACCACCAGCATCCATCAGCAGCTTCAGAGAAATGTTGGGGCAAAGGAGATAAGTACAGATGCTGGCTAAAACTCCTCGATTACAAGTGTCTGTATTGCAAACACTTTAACCGAGGGGAATAAGGAAAGGCATAAGGAAGGCATAACAAAACTGGTTTTCTAGGGTTGGAATATGAAATATCTGGCTGATTCGTAGAGCCTGGATTAACTGGTTCTCACAGGCAGACATGACATGTGCAGATCTTGCACTACATTTTACCATTCTTGTTCTAATAATTAAAAATGCCTCTTGTATACTGAAGACATATCTTCACTGTCTCAAAGATCTTAGTAATGATTGAATAACAAAATACAAACATTATACTTTGTCAGCATAAACAAAACAATAATTATATCAAAGGCCCTACAGGCACTGCTTATTTGTACTAATAATTTATGCTTTGCAATCAGGCTGTACAAGACACCAAGTTAATTATTTTAAACACTTTTCACCACTTGGCACTTATTTTGGACTGGGAAGTGAGAAGAGGAACAAAGAGCAGGGAAATGGAAATTCCTTCACCATCAAATAATTGAGGTATATGACAGAAGAGGATTTAGGAGGAAAAAGCCTTATGGAGATTTTTGGAGGTTTCACTAGTTTGTTTAATGGTGAGCCATCCAAAATTGAAATGCCTGAAAAGCTGGAAGCTGAACAGAGTAAGATAGGCTGTGCACACAGAAATATTGCAATGTTAACTGCTGGCAGAAGCATAAATTATGTATTTCTGATGTGTCTCTGTAGGCCTTGTAACCTTTTTTGACCCTTAGGGTGCTCGTTATCTGCAGGAGCAATTAACAGATAGTATCTAGCAGCTAGCAAGACTTCTTACCTTTAGAGTGATTTCAAATCAAATAAAAAGGAGGCTAATAGAGCCAAGGAGGCCTGAGCTGTGAAGTTGTTTCTGAAGTATGTTGCACAGAAATAATCAGTAAGTTGAAGGTACATGGTGCTAGGGAGCTTGCATTATGTCTAGCTAGTTTTGCTTGCTGAATCTTTTATGTTTTGGATAGACATTGTTGTTACTGTGAAAGATTATGCAAGTGACACAAATAATGGAAAAACTCTTCATTAAGTAATTCTAAAAGGAGAGGCCCAACTTCCCTTACTTCAGCAGCTTCAAGCTAATTCATCAAAAGATCTGATTTTTCAAATACTAAGGATAAATTAAAGACAAAGGAGGAAAAAAACACAATCCAGACAGGTCTTGAAAAAAGAAGTTCTCATGACTAGCAATCTGCTTAATTCCCCAAGATGAGTGGAAAATGTTTAATGTTTAAGACTTATGAATAGGTTAGAAAAAATAGCTGATCAAGTGCAAACTACAGAATTCTAAGATAAAATTTGTACAAAACTAATTATTTTAAGTCTTCAAAAAATCTAAATGAAATGTTTTGTATCTGAAAGAGCAGATTGTTGAATACAAGTCAGTCCTGTGTTATACCTCTAGAACTATCCTATTGCAAAATGGAAATCCACTAAAATGTTTAACATACAGAGCCCGTCACAGTCCTATATGCTGCTTTAGTACTAGATATGATGCACCATCATTTTTTTAAAGAGTAACATGCTTTATTTTTGGTTCTTTCCTAATGCATGAAAATAATTCCCAAGGCTACCACCTTATATGCACTGAAATACATTGAAAAATCTGCATAAGATTTTTTTTTTTAAAAAAAAGCAATTACTAAATTTCTGGTTTAAAAAAGAAAAAACAAACAAACAAACAGACAAAAAACCCCAACCAAACAAACCACAAGCAGAACTTTAAAATATATGCCAAAATGTTTATTACTACTATATCCCTTTAGCCCATCCAAGCTGCCAGTGTTTAATACCACCTTTTTACTGTTTCATCGTGAGTGTATACAGAGTTTGGAAACAGGATTTGTGTAGATTCCTGCACCATACAGGCCTACTCTTTTCACTGAGGACCTGTGTGGAGTCAGGGATCTGGCTTCTGTTAAAAAATTGAAGTTTTTAGTCTCAAGATTTTGGGACTGAGAATATTTTTCTCCTGTAAACTACAAAGTCTTAAACATTTGAAAAAAAATAGGCTTGCAGAAAACCTTGATTTTATAATAGTTTCCTGATGGTTTGTTAATGATATATTTAATTTATAATGACATCATTCAAAACTTTCCATTATATTACACTAGAAATAAAAAATAATTGCTGTAATTATTTGTATCAGGTTTTTAAAATAATCTAATTGCATCTAAATACATTGGGAATAGTATAAAAAAAGTTACAGGGAAAATCTTGAAGTCAGTCATTTCACCTGAAGTTTATCATTGTTCACATTGTGTGGCCAGGATTTCACTCCCAGGAGAAGCAAAACCAGATAAGAAATGAGACTGGATGGGTAGCAACATGATTTTATTTTTCTCAAAATTATTAAAATATCTATTGAGCCTAAAAAGTATGTTCAAATTATGATTAAAAAATGCAATTGCTTGTAGAAACACCCATAGATTTGTTATTTTTAATGTGTAAAATGATACCTAGATTTCAGAAGCAGAAAATGAAAGTATGTTATTAAGCTTGTAAGGAGGGGATGTATTTTGGCTGACACAGCAGAGAAACTGGTTAGCATTTAGGACAACAAAGCCAGTCATCTGACTCTGGATGTTGCTATCCTCCTCTACAGGAGTTAGAGAAAGTAGATCAGGAAAGAGGGCAGTCAGAAGGTTACAACTTTGATCTTGGAGGATTTCCATTACTCAGGTATTGATTAGGATGACAATTATACAAAAGCTGTAAAGAGGAGCACATTTGTAAAGGTTGCCCAGGATTGCCTTCTTTTAGCCATTTGTTGAGATGACTACATAATGAGAGCTTATTCAAAAACTGGATTTAATGGATGTGACAGCTCTGATAAATAAGCAGAGTTCAGGAGGGAGCAAGACCTTTCTGGGACCTGCTAAAATCTGTCTTATGGTGAAGAAACACAATGCTGTTTCCCTATCACAACTGCTACCACTCCTTCCAGACACTCCCTGTTAGCTCTTGTGTGAGAAATGACCATATGCCTTCCAAAGATCTTTTCTCTCTCTTATGTTAGCCCAGAATATGTCTCTACCCTGACTAAACTCCTTAAAAAGTCAGATTTAAATTATGGACATACTAGGGTCACAAAGACACTTGTATCCGTACATGTCTGTGTGTAAATGCTAAGTCATCATCCTACTATTAGATGTTTTCTTAGGAGCAATGCTATATATTCCTTCAAAAAAAGAGCCATAATTAGGTGGAACATCCTAAAAAAATACTATAATGGCAGTTACATTTCCTATGCAGTAAGAACATCTTTTCATAGTCTTTGCCAAATAGGTCAATAGAAATGAAATCTTAGTCAGAATATGATCCACCTCTACTATTGAACTGTTTACTCATTGTACACAGAGAGTGCTTCTTAGTTATCACAACAAAGGCTTTTCCAGGAGTTTCATGAAGCTGAGGACTGCTTCTAGGGCAAGGATCCCAGGTCACATTTGCAATCAATCCCATATAATTTTCTAATGCTTGAACACTGAATTAATTTATAATTCATCTGAGGGTTTAATGCTACCTTCAGATATCCAGGCTCAAAGCCTCGCTAATATCTCATGCTTATTTCTTTACTTTTGAGGAGTGGAATGTGAAAAACTGGTATTGCCTCTAGCATCATTGTTTACTTAGCATTCCCATGCCCCATTTTAGCCAAAGGTGATTCCTCTGCAGTCAAAATGGAATTTCCTCTATTTCCAATCTGTCTTTCATGCAGATTCTCTGATATGATCTGTAATGAGCAGTTTGTGTCCATCTGGCTTAGTCGTGTGTGGAATCAAGAGATTCCAGCCCCTCTCCATTACCTCAGGGATGCTGCTGTTTGTCAGCTGCCGCATTGCATGTTCAGTCTGGAAAGGAAATTTCTACAGAGGCTAGAACAACATCTCCATGATGGTTCAGTTCTATTTTGAGGAATTTTGAAAGGTGCAAAGTATTTGTGAGCACAAGGATCTCCTAAAATACTTTGGTGTAACTCTGCTGTACAATTCAAAGTCAAGGCAAGTGCTCTGTGAAGCATGATTTGCCACTCCTACAGGCCACAAAGACTTTTATGTGAGAGAAACCAGCAGTCTCCAAGCTCCTGCTAGAAGAAACAGATCAGAAAAATCCTTCTTTATTCACTGTAGAGAGAGGAAACAGGACTATTCAGCTGGCAGATCCCATTTTTCTTTCACTGTCAAAATGCATGGAAAAGCCTTCATAGCTTGCTTAGGCTTCATTCAGACAAAGTTCAAGAGAGAGCAGGCATGGAGACATTGCAGTGCTGGGCTGCTGGGTGGCAGCTCCCCCTGAGCAGCCTGGCAGTGCCACCGAGTGCAAGCCCAAACCTGTGGCACTGGCCATAACACCACTGCGGCCACCACAGTGTGTCACAGAACCGTAGAATCATTTTGGTTAGAAAAGACCTTTACGGATCGTTCTTGACCAGGGCTGGCCCTACCTCACTTGAGCACTCCCAGCTCCAGGTTACGCATCTGTAAGCATCCTGCAAATGTGTTTTTAGGGAGTGGCCCTTAGAGGGAACAGTGCTGTGATGGAACCTCCTGTGGGATGGTGGCCCAGTTCCTCGCTGATGTCCACAGCACTGAGAAATTGTACGCTGGAGCTGGGCAGCTGTTGAGTTCAGCTGTAGCTGTTTGCTCTGAGGAACATGAAGGAGAGAGAGAAGGAGGGGACAGCTCTGGTAGTTCAAAGCATAGACTTTGGCATTTTAAGCACCAACTTGAGAGAGCCGCTGGGGAACGTTAGGCTTGTTCTTGCAGGAGGAGACTTGGAAGTACTCTTGTGGCTTTTGTCAGAACAGATAGGAGTTAAATAAGTGTTGCTGGGTATATAATCTAGAGTTTATGAAGCTGAAAAAAGCAAATTGGAATTCAAGTCAAACTTTTTCCTTCACATCTCTGATAGTAAATATGCAACCAGAAACCCACATTGAGTAATATACTGCCAGACACCCAGATGGGTGAAAGGGAAGCTGAAAGCAACTGGATACAGAGAAGAATGAGCAGGAGGCTATTGCAAAGGAATAATCATGTAGGCGTACAGTGGCTGCTTCACTCATCACCACTGGCTTCTTTAGCTTTCTTGCTGAGGCTGGTAATACATGGTGTACATATGATACAGCTCCAAAATGCTAACAGAAAGCATAGCAAGGCAGATTTGTTATATTTGCTTGGGAAAACAAAACAAAAACAAACAAAAAAAACACACCCACAGCTCTACACATAATAAATAGTCAGTGCATCAAAATTCATACCTGTTTTTTAGGAAAAGATATGCATATGTTTATTACCAGTTTTAAATTCTTTATAATATCAAATATAGCTACATCCAATCCCAGAGGGACTCCCCTGCAGAAAAAAGGGAAATATATTGCATCAGTATTTCGTTACACAGTCCACTGATCACAAAACACATCAACTTTAGGTTTACCTCAGATTCCCTACCCAACGCACTGCTCACTCGGAACAAATGCAAGCTCTAGAGTCTCAGAAAAGGGAGTTTAAATCACAAGTCTTTCATTGTAGCATCTTGTCCTCCGTAGATAATTAACACACTTCCCAAAGCTCTGATTAAAGTCATCTTTTTTTATTTTTCCTTTTAGTCTTACCCTGTCATCTAATGGTCCAGATACAGCAAAAATGAAAATGTATTCATTGAGTTAATGATTTTGTGGACTGAGATTCAGTATCTTCTGCATTTTCTGTCTTCCCTAATAACTACCTTAGGAACCAGCTGTTGTCTAGCATGTTTACACGTTTTGGAATAAAGGAACCTCCAGCTTCTGTGTAGCAAGCTGATAGAGTAAGCAATCTCGAAGCACACTGGTGGGGTATCCTCTCAGGCCCAGAGGTGCCATCTGTTCTATTTAAACTTCTTTATATTCCCTTTATGATGTTAATATGGGGAAAAGGAGATGAGGGGTGCAAGAGTCAAGCAAGTTAACTGCTTTAAAAATGCCCGTTTTTAAAAAAATGCCATCAAGACACTGGTTCTTGAAATGGGTATGGGGAAAAAAAGATGGTTTTATGCTTTCAAATATGACAGATTTAGTAAGTTAAGAGATCGTGATGTCTACAATAATGGACAGCTGGAGTGACATGTAAAGTCTGTTCTCTGCATCTTGCGCAGAACAGGTATAAAATATGATTAAACCAAAATGGTATTATTTAAATACCCACTTTACACAGCCATAAACCACTTCAAGAGGTGCAATGCAATGAGAAATCAAGCTCCCAGTGATGAAGAGAGCAGTGGTATGCAGGAACACTACACTATTCAGCACCAAAGTGGTTACAGTACAATGCAAATTGTTCACTTTAAAATTCAAGTTGCCTGCTCCTGCTCCTGGTTGCATAACAAACTCAACCTCAAATACTGATTGCTTTCCAGACTCAAGCACTGTTCAGCTAAAAGATCACTATTGTTCAGACTTTTCCCGGAAATTTGGAGTAGTTTATGCTGTTAAATCAAAATTCTAGTTTCCTGGTTTGATTCAAATTGTATGAATTCAGAACAGAACAGAGCATTTGTGTCAAAGAAGTTAATACATGAAAGCATCCTGTTTTCTTCTCACAAATGGTCTACTGCAGCTACAATTTCAACAGTGTCTCTTTCATACCTTGTCTTTTGAAGCTGAAATTCAAAGTGTGACTTTGAGAACGTAAAGGTGAGAAATTGGTATCAGAGGATGTACCATAACAGTCTTTGTAGGAAAATACCAGAAAGCTGAAGAGCATTTAAGCAAGCAGGATTCTGGCAAGATTCATTATATATATTATATATAATTCTATATAGGAATATATAGAAATTTTTTCCTTCTTTTTAATTAGTATTTTTCATGGAGGTAGTATTTGTAATTACTTGTCAAGCTTGAGATATTGTGCTGTATGTGCCATTCCTACATATACTGAAAGAAATAACTCATAGTGAGTTAAAACATATCGAGGACAAATTAGAAACATTAAAAAATAGAAAGGGCAGATAAACAGTCTGTTTGCTGCCACTGAATATAATAAACAGTTTCATAGTTTGTCAGCTGGCTTACCTATTGCATAAAGTTGAGATTTGAGGAAGAATGGAAAGGAGGATAGTTTTGTTCTAACTCAGGTGTTTTATTAAAATTCTTGCTGTGAGTGAAAGAGACCAGAGAGACTACAAAAGAGTGCCAAGATGTGGGCTGATGTACAATGATGAGCTGTATTTTTGGGAAAGCAGAGGCAGAGAGAGGAATGGAAGACAGTAGATGAGATAATCATGATGACACTTATGAGAAGGAAGGTGGCAAGTCTTGTCCTCAACAAGATGCTAAGTTCATTGGGGTAGGGAGCAAGGTATTTTGGGTTTGCAGCTATTAAAAGTAGTAACAACACTAGCTTTCCTGAAAAAGGCTCCAAGCCATGTTACTGTCTGTTCTCTTATCTGGTGACTAGAACTAGCTAGCACTGCAGACCCTTTGACCACAGCTTAATAGGATCTGGATAAAGGAACAAAAGTGAAGAACCACTTAGAGACTCAATACTGTGAAAGCTGAAGAGCTCAGTGCAAGATCAAGTGCCCTGGAGTGCCTCCCCCTGTGGTATGAGTACTGGCATGAGGGCAGCTCTCTCATATTTACATTTATTTATTCAACCTCCACAGCCTTAGATGTCCCTTCGTCTTACCTTTGTAACACAACCACTTTTGCTTTTGTAAGACATCATCCCCATCCAGACACCTGTGAACCAGAAGCTGTTTGTTGCTATGTTACAGCTGGATCACAAATGTGAAGCTAGGTCTGCAATATTGACCCAGCTGGCAGTGTGCCTTTGTAGCAAGCATCCATCCTTCTCTTCATTTTCCCTTTGTGCTACTTGGTGAGTATCATGGCTTAAGGCAGCTGTAAGCCTGTAAGGAGGCACTCCTCTGCACCTCCTTTGTGTGAAGCCCTGCTGCCCTTCATATAGGAGGGGAGAAGGACCTGGAAATGCCCCATGACATTATCTACGTAAGACAGTGGATGAGGATGCACCCTGGTCGTTTCACAACACAGCCTGGTGCCCTCTGTCCCCTTTCACTGGGCTGCATTTTAAAATTGTACAGAATGGTGCTGGTGGTATGAGGAAGACAAGCTGAGAGCTCTTTCTGTGTATTAAACATGAGCAGAACAGGGGTGCATCACTGATGGTGTGTGGGCTGAAATGCCAGATGACTGGGGCAAGCTTAGAAAAGACAAAAGCAACAGGTTGACCACATTTTAATGTGATATGCAAAGCACTGAGAAGCTGCAGGTCAAGCTCAGGGATGGGAAAAAACAAGAGTCTGAAACAGGAACATGTATCGGCTGGAATCATCCATGTGGAGGGTCAGAAATTCATCCACATGGAGAAAGGCAGAAAAATGTGATTGCTAAATCAAGAAATGGCTAAAGCATCATCAAATTATCTAGTTTTGAGAGACAGGATCTGTCAGGTATCTATCAACAGAAAGCAACAGCAAGACTTATTCATGGCTAGAAAGTAGGAGATGAATGGGACAGAAACATTAAAGATTAGCTTTAAGCTGTCATGGTGATGGTGAAGCAGATGACAGAAAAGGATTTAGGAGGAAGAAAACCCTAAAGGAGATTTTTGGAGGCTTCACACAATGTAGTGGTGAGCCAAGCTGAAAGGTCTGAAAAGCTGGAGGCTGATCAGAGGAAGTCAGACTGCACACAGAAAGATCTGTTTAGTACAGCATCAAGTGGTACAGCTGTTCAGCGGCAGCTGACCCAGCTCTGTTGGGACCAGACACCATCTTACAAAGACAACAGAAAATACATCTGGACAATGAGAGGAGGCTGGAGCACTGCTGGGCAAACAGCTTAAATTCATACCTTGTATCTAGGCTCAAGCTAGCTACACTAAACCACTGGATCTACCATCCACAAGGTGGTAGAAGATCCCTACTGATACCAGTCATGCAGATGGAGTTAAAACACCTGAGGAGTGGAAAGAAGTGACTGAACACAAGTCAGGCCAAGAGAAGGATTTTGCCGTTTCCAGTGGTTGTTGCTATAATGTATAATATACCATGTATATTATGTTACAGTGCATCATCCAGGAGAAGATAAAACAGTCCAGAACTGTTTCCAGCTCCAGAAACTGATCCGGCTACACAGAAGCATGCATGAATCTCTTACAGGTTTTGTAAATCTGTGTTGGTAGGTTTGTATGCCTTGGATAGCTGTCTGCAAAACTAAGCGAAAACCAAGGGTCCAAAATTCCTTTGCAAAATGGTTAGGAGAAGAAACAAACAGCAAATTACAAAACCACAGACTGGATGAGGGTGGAAGAGACCTCTGGGGACCACCTAATCAAATCCCCTTACTCAGAGCAGGGCCATCACTGAGAGCCTGTTGCCCTGGACCACATCCAAACAGGTTTTGAATATCTCCAAGTAATGAGACTCCACAGCCCTGTGGGCAACTTGCTCTGATGCTCAACGGCCCTCACAGTAAAAAAAAGGGAGGGTTTGGGTTCAGAGGGAACTTCCTGTGTTTCAGTTTATGTCCATTGACTTGTCCTGTCACTGGGCATCACTGAGAAGAGTCTGGCTGCCTTTCTTTACACCCTCCCTTCAGGTATTTATATGCATTAATAAGATCCCCCAATCCTTCTATTTATCAATACCCTTTATGCAGAAAGGCTTTATGAGGTATAAAATCTATGAGATTGCCTCACAGTTGCATAAATTCACCATGAAAGAGCCAGAGAGTGGAGACAGGGAAGAGTGTTGGGTTAGAAGAGGGGAGAAGAAGAGATTTTTGCTAAGACAGCCCTTGCTCCTGCACCGCACCTCTGAGCAGCAAGTGGATAAAGCAGGATAGGAGGAAGTAGGAATCTCCCTCTGCAAGAGAGGAAACTCTGCTTACTTCTCTAGCTGTGGGATCTGCCTTTGCAAACCCTGCTTCAGTAATACTTCCCATTCTGTTCACCAACAGTGTATTCGTGCTTCAGCCCAGTGGCACCTGAGAGACAGAGGCTGGTTTTACTAATGCTGTGGGTAGGGAGCAGCAGAACTGCTGGGCCAGTGCTGGATGAGCAGGTACCCAGGCAGCTCATCTCCCCTGACCCAGTGTCACCACCAGGACTTTGCATGTTAGGGAGAGCAGGTTCTCCATGGAAGGGCACTTCCAAAGTGTTGCATTAAAAAAAATTCTGTGCAGGTGACCATCATGAATTAATTTAATAGTCAATTGTTGCATTAAATAAGGAAGCTTCAGAAGAATATTTACTGTTACATTGGCTATCATACGATGTATGAAAATCATTTTGGTACATTTTTTCCATCCAACTTTTCCTGAATTTAAAAATGGGTGATGGGTTCCTCTGCCACTACAGCTTTTTTAGGAAAAAAATCACAGGTCACAACTTATACTGCAGTAATAGAGAAAATTAATTTCCTTTTGTAAAGGTCTTTTAGCTTTCCTAATCCACTGTCCGGGACATGGTTTGCAGATGATGCCTGTTTGTTCTACCACATCAAGGACAACCACAGTGTCGTGGATTGAGGCAGCACTCCAGTCTGATTCCAGAAATCGTTACCAGAACAAGACTTTAGAAGCAGAAAATAATATTAATAGAATCACTGTAGATTAAAGGCATAATTGAGTAGAAGGTGTAGCATGAACAAACTTAATTTCACAAAGATTATTAAAAGATAAAGACACTATGTCCAGTCCAATAAATGTGCTCATTCTGAGAAGTAAAGTTTTCAGATAAGGAAGGACATTCATTTTCTCAGTTTTCTGCCTGAGTCTTTATAGCAAGTGGCAACTGGAGTGAAAATTTATCTCTGCCTTTAGATATCCAAGGTTTTTAATTTCTTTTGAAAAAAAATATTTCAGATGGGTCACTGCAAGAGTTTTTTTGTGCAGCTGTCGAACTAAGCTGTCGGCTATGTTGATTAGCGTCAGTATCATAAAGGTAAAAGGTTGGTTAGGAAATGTAGCTTTTCTGCAGTGTATGTTAATTTTAAATTTTGGGATATAATTGAAGATAACGTAGGTTAAAAGTATATTACAATATTAAAATTTGTAATCAAGCTGGCCATTAAATCATCTCTACATTTTTCCTTTCTATTAACAAAATAATACTTTAAATAGATACTTTTATGTGTTTCTATGCAT
Source organism: Caprimulgus europaeus (assembly GCA_907165065.1). The sequence goes on along the minus strand of OU015525.1, from coordinate 41,615,788 downwards.
GACAGAAGAAATATGCATAACAAATTCCTTCCACATTGGTAAAAGTTTTACAAGGCTAGGATAAAGTCCTAGCATAGTGGGTTGACCCTGGCCAGCAGCCAAGCACCCACCCACACAACCGCTTGCTCACTCCTCCTCCCTCCTCCAGGAGGACAGAGGAGAGAATAGGAAGAGCAAAAGCAAGAAAACTCCTGACAGTTGAGATAAAGGCAGCTTAATAAGTGAAGGAAAGAGAAAAAATATATATATTAGTGCTGCAAAGGAAATCACTCACCAGCTTCCACAAGCAGATCGATGTCCAGCCAATCTTTGAGCAATGGCCACCTTGGAAGCCAAAATCCCCAACTTCCATCTTCCTCCACTGCAGTTTTTGTTGCTGAGCATCATGTTATATGGTATGGACTATCCCTTCGGCCAGTTCAGGTCAGCTTTCCTGCCTATGTCACCTTCCAGCTTCTTGCTTACCCTGAGCCTGCTTGCTGGGGGAGGGGAGAAGGGGAACAGAATAGGAAAAAGAGAGAGCCTTGGTGCTGTGCAAGCACTGTTCAGCAATAGCAAAAGTATCAGTGTGCTATCAACACTGTTTCAGCCGCCAATCCAAACCACAGCACCATATGGACTGATAAGAAGAAACTCCATCCCAGCCAGACTCAGTACTCCCCTTGTTACTGATCTGAGAATGGAAAGGATTGTTACTGCCTCTTCCACAGTCACCCACACCTCTAGCTGACACTGTCACTCTGGACTTAAAATCTAGGATGGAAAAGTTAGTTAGCCTTCACTGCTGATCTCGTCCATAACCTCAGTGAAAACAGGGAGACCAGTAGAGGTAGGCAGGAGCACAGATGTGCATAGAAGGCACAAAGAAATTTTTCATTAACTTTAAATGATTTGTGGAATGTAAATTCTGTTTTAGTGATCTGATTACTATGTCACTCATTGATGAATGTTGTTTTTGGACAATGCTACAGTCACACATGCTGCTCACTGATAGCAGCGGGCTACTGAGAAGAGCAATTTGATCCTTTTTGCTGCTTTCACCAGCAACAAAGTGACGAGTTAAGTTACTTAAAAAAAAAAAAAAAAAGAGATTTGCTTACAAATCATGAGGGGTTTTAATGGCATTGATTTTGCTTGTCTTGTTATAATTTCACTTTTAGAGTGAAGCTGACAACTTCAAATTTGTCTGTGGTCTTCTCAGGTTCAAACTTCAATAAGTCAACCCCTACACATGTAAGTGGTTTTAAGGCTGCTTTGTTCTTCTTTGCTTAAGCGGGGATCTGCCTCGCTACCTTGCTGCATCCCTCATCAATTAGCCTGTACAGAAAGCTGTCCAAATGATGCTTTTTCCTGCTTCTTTACGGCCTGTATTTCCCTCTTCTTTTGTGTATCTATATCTATGTGTACCCAAGTACATGAAACAGGACCAGGTGTGGCAGACGTTGGTATACAGTGCCCCTCCAAGCTGGCAGTACTCTGCCAGGCAACAGCTAGGCTACTTGAGGAATTAGCACAGACCCAGGCTCTGCTTCCAGTGGGCAGTTTGTACGAGACTGCCCTACTTGTCTGGGCTTGGGGTTTTGGGCAGGTGCAGTAAAAAGAAGATTATAACTATAGGATACAAGTGAAGTTGCTCTCAGGTCCAGACAACAGCTCCTGGCCCATTTTGTTCACCAGTCTAGACATTTTCCTGCATGGCATTAGGCTTTTTTCTTCTACTCCTTATTGCCTTATATCCACCACTATTCTCACTGTCCATTCTCTTGCTCCTTTACATCATCCGGTCCCATCTTCTCTACAGTTATTTGTGTAACCCCCAAATAAATCTTTTCTAAGGCCCTTCTGTCTCACTGGAAGTGCTGAGAACTGATGCTCGTTTTACTAGGTGTCCTGGACAACAGCAGCATGCACAGTCAGCAGTGCCCACATCTTACCTCCTCTGAGCAGTGACTATTCTGAAAATGGTAAAATTTGCAAGACTGAAATAGAAATATTGTTTGACACTGAGAGTGGGTAGATTAAAATACATATAATGATGAAACTAAAGGAGCTAGCCACACCTCTAATTAGGGACATTTTCCAGCAAGTGCCTATAGGTAAGGTGGCAGCTCATCTCATCACCCTGATACCCAGAGAAGCAGCTCACAAGAGGGAAGTCTGGGATGTGACATCCCTTCAGATCCCCATGTTGTGAACTGTCACCTTGCTCTAGTGACACCTATGTTTGATAGCTGTGTGCTAGAGGGAAAATATTGGAAAACAGCAACAGGCAGGTCCGTATTGACACAAGCAGGTTGCTGTGATGGAGCCCCGGGAAGCTCATCCCAAGTTTCTGTGGGGAACAGCGACACTGATGCGACATTTAATCCCTGGGACAGGATTAAATAGGGGGAGGGGAAAAAGGTTGCAGTGGTGCCTTAGGCCAGGAGAGGGAGTCTGAGCCCAGGAGAAGGAAAGGGAGCCGGGAAAAATCCTCCTGACCTGCTTCCTTTTTGGTGTAATTAAAGGAGCACATGGTGAGGGACAGCAGAGCCAGAGACAAGTCATTCTCGCGGGGAAGGAACCTGCCTGTGTGTAACCTTGCAGCCTTGCCTACCAGCCAGGCCAGCAGGCTTTTGCCTCTCACCTAAAACCAAAAAACATTTGATAAGGGGGTTTTCATTGGTATCATCAGCCACGCAGCAGTACATGAGCTTTACACTCAGACTATTAATCACTGTGACCATTTTGTTCTGTGAACACAAGGTATGTTGTGTTTGAGTGCATGCGTGCAAAACTGTGTGTATATAGCTATTGAAAGTTTTCAATCAATACTTATACACACACATGATTAATTGTACTAATGACTAAATAGAACTATTTTTATCCCATCTTGTGATTCGTCAGACATGCACCCTCAGTTTCCTGCTGACATACACAGCTGTAATCAAAATGCCATCCACTCTTTTTCCCACTTTTATAATGTGAAAACGGTGCAGGCTGTGGACGTTTGTGATTTTTGAAGTGCATTTCTTTACTTCTGTGTACTCTAGCTATGAAATAATGCTGAAACACTTCATGAATTCAAAATAATGTACATAATGTGGTAACTTCTGAAAAGTCAGACCACGACTAACCAAATCTGGCCCCAAGGAACAGTGGTTTGTTCATTTGTTTTGCATTTGTCTTAAGCTGAACTGGCCTCCACGGGTATATTTCTAAGTATTTAAAGTAAGTTGAGGCCATAGACTGCTTTTGAAAATTCTAATTTGGTTTTCAAAATAGGTAGCATACTTTTGTCAAATTTATTTCAAGCCTTGAGATGTTCATGCGTTGATCTCTGAAACATGTTTCTCTTCTTTACTCATCCTACCATTCTCCTTCTTGAACCCTCAGAGGTAATTTCTAGAAAGCATCCTTCCTCTTTTTCCTGATATCAGCATATGGTCCCTTTAAATTATGAGCAGATTAAAAATCAATTCTACTGGTGCCTGGGTCAGGGTAGAAGAGAGTTAATCAAAGAGAAAACAGTCCTAAGACCAATCTAAGAAATAACTGCAAGTGGTTTTTAATCATCTTCATCTTGTCTTGCCACAGAACCCTCACAAGACAGCCAGCGCCTGAGTGCCACAAGCATTTCCTAACAACTGTGGTAACACCGCCATCACCGACTACGAGTTTGACCTTGCTTCAGTTGCCCTTGTGATGGTGCTGTGTGTTTGTTGGCAGCAGCTCTGACCTGGCTGCAAGTGGGTGCTGGGAGGGAGTTTGGCCAGAGCCCCCATTGCCTCTCGGACAGGCCCCCAGTGCTGAGCAGGCTGGGAGGAGCTGGTCTAAACCTGGCTGGGATGTTCTAGTAGTGTGATTAAAACATAAAATTATACTACTTCATTTTGAGGGACTAGGAATCATGATACCTAATACCATGTTTCACATTTATTCTTACTGAATGGCCCCAATGAAAATCAGATCTGTTCCCTGCAGACCGGATGAATCAGGTGACAAGATGTGAAGTAAAGGAATAATTCACCTCTCAGACATGCCTACCCTTTCTAAACACAATGGATAACTCTCAGCTGGAGGCTGGGTGCACAGAAACAAGTTGGGTTGCTCTTGGCCTTTGTAGTAGCCAGGTGAGGTCAGCGTGAGGCACAGAAGCATTTTGTGCCCAGGCACCTATGGTAGTTTCTCTCATTTTTCCTCTATATACCTTAAGCTGAGGAGGAACGTATTGCATAAAACTGGACATCAGCCTCAGAGCAATGCCTCACTACTGGATTTACCAGGGTTTCTGTGACTTTGGTTAATGTTTTTTGCTCACCAGCAATGACAAATTTTCCCCATCCCACACCTTCTCCTGACACAGCAGGCTCAAGGATCAACTGGATGAAATTCCTGTCTCTGGTAGTATCTGACCCCCATTTCAGGCTTATGTTGGGTCACCTTTGAAAAGTAGTGACAGCAAAGTTTCTAGGAAACAGAGGTACTTGGGATTTTTACTTAACTTCATCTTTGTTTAATCTCTGTTTCCTCGTCTACTGTATCCTATAGGACAAACCTCAAAAAAACCTGAAACTTGTCATTTGCCCAGAAGGGGCCCTCTAAGTTGAAAACACATATTAAACATTCTGTGATTATGTGGACCTGAGAGCAGATAAGTGTGCACATAATGTTTCTGTTATATCATCCTCTTTAAATTAAGGGTTGATGAGAATCAATGTCAATGTCCTTGCCCTTGCAAGAAGAAAGGCAATACTTCACACAGAAGTATGAAAGTAGTCAATACTTTTAAATGGGAAAAGTTAGAGATGGAGTATGCATGTAAGAAATACTCAACCTAGGGCAAAGGCACAGAGAGCCCACCCACTGTCTGAACATGGATAAAGATGTGATTTTTCACCCCTGTTACTTTATCAACAGGAGGTAAGAGACTTTCATGGGAAAGCTGGCTGAACTAGCTTTATTCTCCAAAAATGTCAGAGAGAGAATGAGCAAAGTATCTCTGCAGCAGAAAGAAAAACCAAGGAAGAGATAATTACATGAAGTTATCTTTCTCCATTAAATGAAACTTTCACAGTTTTTTCCTGATTGACTAGTCTCAGCAATTTGCAAGATTTTGAGCTAGTATTTTTAATACCAAAATGTAATGGTATCTATTCCTCTCAATATGTCTATTTAAAAAATTTCTGCCATGTAGATTTGAATCTTCTTTTAATACAAATACTTTACTTCCAGCTGTATACAGAAGTATCTATACGTGTGTCCTGGTTTTGAGCTGAAACAGCTGGGTTTCTTTTTCAGTAGTTAGAATAGAGCTGCATTTTGTTTTTCAGCCTGGGACTTGTTATGAGAGAGACACTGATAACATACCAGTGTTTGCATTTTTGTTGGTGGAAGTGAAGGACTTTGTGTTCTGTTAGTCCACAAGCACAAGATTTAAGGGGGTGAGGAATATTTAAATTAATAAGCTAAATTGGCATTTGGATATGCCAATGGGATATTCAATATCATATCCCATCATGCCCAGAATATCAGTGAGGGTCTCTTCCTCTCTTGCTCTCTCTGGCTTTCGCTCGGGCTCTCGCTCTTCCAGGACTGCGGTTTCAGTTTGGGATTGTCGCTCCTCCGGGATCGTTGTCTGGGAACAGGCTGGGCTCGATCAGTGGGTGGTGAGCAGTTGCACTGAGTGTCATTCTTTATATATTTTGTTACTGTTATCATTATAACTATTATTTTAATATTAGTATTTTAAGTTTTCTCTCTATTATTAAACTGTTCTTATCTCAACCTACAAGCCTCCTTGTCCTTGCCTCTGATCCTCTCTCCTATCCCCTAGGGATGGAGGGGAGTGAGTGAACAGCTGTGTTGGCTGCTGGCCAAGGGCTAGCCCAGTGAAGCTATCACAACATGATGTTATGTTTCACTTGAAAACACATTGTCTAAATTTGCTTAGTCTTGGAGAGAATATAGAATAATAAATCTTATTTTTCTCTTTTTATTGTTATTAATGCTACAGTTGCACTGTTAAGTTGAAAAAAAAAATCAAGTTGTAAATGTTTTAAACTACCAGTGAGTTATGGCATCTTAAAAAGAAGTTATGACAGTTCAAATTAATTAAATAAAAACAGCAATAGCTGTTCCTCTGGCAGCGCACATGATAAAAGTTGCCATATCTGTTCTAGAAGGAAGTTCAAACGCATTTTGCAAGAGCCTTGCAAAAAAAGTATCATAAAGCTGCTCCATGAGGCAATTTTCATCCTATTCTGCAATACAGTATTTTGAGTGCATTTTTTAATGGATTTGCTTTAGGAGTTGCAGTGAACCGTGCAATAAACTTTCCACATTTCGTTATATGAAACACAAGGTTGTCTCCAGAAAGTATACTATACAGATCAGGCTGGACTTTGTCGGGCCTGGCATGACTGTTAATAATAATCTTTGCTTTTCGTATTTTAATTTTTCTAACACAACTTGGAAATTATGGCTATAACTTTAAAACCATTTTGCATTTTTATTCCATTATAATCCTTGGAATTAGACATTGAAGCAAAGGTAGTTTAGGTAGTTGTGTTAAATTTATTTAGTTAATACACATAATCAGATATCAGGTTCTAGTACTCCTGTGTGATCTCTCCCTGTCCTCACATCTCTCCTCTTGCTATGCTTTCCTTTTTTATTTAATTTTTCTGCTTTTCTTCTTGTCTTCTTTCTTTGCCATCCTTTACTTTTGCTTTCTATGTCTCTCTTCTTTCTTCTTTCCTATACTCCTTCCTCTTTCTGCCTTCATATTTTTTCTCTTTACATTTTCCTTTCCATTTCCATTGTTCTTCGTTGTCCTTCTGCATTCTCCATGGTTTTCCTTTTGTTTCCCTGCTTTCTTTCTTGCTCTCCCTTTCCCAAGTTCTCTTTGTCTTTTTCTTCTCATACAAGGCTAAATTATGAGAGGAGAGTTGAATGGACATCTGTGTCTTTCACAATGGCTCCGTTCCAATGGGAAACGCTGCCTGCAAGGGTGAACGCTGATACACATATTTGTACGCAGGTAACATGTTAAAGAATAACACAGGTGCTAAGGTAGATTGTAACTGGTGGTTCATAGGCAGATAAGAAAACAGCTTCTATGACCCAGTAACCTTCTAATTAATCAGTAAAAGATGATGAAAGATAAGTTTAGAAAGGCACAGGACATGCTGCCCTTAATATGTGGGGCTTTTTTGTGATTCCGTCACAGATATAACATGTGATGCTGAGCAAGCCATTCAATCTCAGTGCATCTGTTTCTTCATCTGAAAAGGTGAGGATCATGCATGCCTGCCTTACAAAATAATGTGAGAGGAACATCAGTCATCCATGTCTTAAGCCTTATGGGAGGGTCCATTAGAATTGTGAAGTATTGATATTTATTTTTCTTTCAAATCCAGCATTTTATCCATCTTTTGAAGTACAATGCACACCAGCACAAGAGGCCAATTATTTCCTAATATATCTGAGGTAGTCTTATGCATGTGTAGTGCTGCAATCACTAGGCTCTAGTGTGTCTGTAGAGATCAACTTCATTGACTGTCTGATTTCTGATAATCAGTCCTGCATAATCTGAACCTCTCCACACCCTTATAAACAGTTCTGTCCCTCAAAGAGCTTAAAGATTTAACTCTCTGCACTGTTGAGACAGTGAAGAAATGTATGCACTACAGTAACAAACACCCTGTACAGAGTAATTTTTGCTTAAGGTAAACCTCTCAAGCAGTGATGTCTTTGCATAGTCACGGACAGAAATGCACAAAAATATAGACTATGTAAAAACAGAGGGATAAACACCAACTCTGGTAGTGAAGTTGTTTGCACTGCTTATCCAGTAGTTGTTAATGTATCAGGTGTGATACCACAGTATTCCTTTTTCATGTGTTTTTAAGGGCTGAAAGCATTGTTGTTCATTTACTGACACAGTATGTTCCAACTGCTTGATCCTGGGGATAAATAGCGCCAGTTCAAGCATTGACTCACAGAGTCACTGGGTTGGAAGGGACCTCTGCTCAAGGCAGGAGCAGTGGTGTGGTCATGCCAGGCTGCTCAAGGTCTTGAAAAGTTGAGTCTTGAAAATTTCTAAAGATGGGGACTGTACAACTGCTCTGGGCAGCCTGTGCCACTGCCTCACTGTCCTCATGGGGAAAAATAATTTTTGTTGTGTTCAGTTTGAACCACCCTTGTTTCGGCTTAAGCTGATTACCTTCATCCTCCCACCTTGCACCTCTGTGAAGACCCTGGTTCCATATTATTGATGACTTCTCCGTAGATTCTCCAAGCTGAGCAAGCCCTGGTCCTGTAGCATCTGCTCACAGGGCAGGTGCTCCAGCCCCTGACCATCTCAGTGACCTTCTGCTGAACTCACTCCAGCTGATTGATGCATTTCTTGCGTTGGAGGCCTATAACTGGATGCAGTATGTACATGTGGCCTAGTGAGTGCTGCATAAAACAGGTTGATCTGTTCCATCAATCTACAGGCTGTGCTGCTAATAATACCACTCAGCATGCCATTCCACCAGGGTACATGGGGCTCATGGGGCAGACTTTCTGTCTGTCATGGCCCACAAGGTCTCTTCATTTGAGCTACTCTCCCACCAGCCTATCCCCCACCTGCATCACTGCCAACCATTCTTCCTTTCCAGGGGTAGGACTATACTGTTCATACTCAATTTTATAAGTTTCCTTTTGGCCCATTCTTCCAGCCTGTCCAGGTCGCTCTGGATGGCAGCCCTGCCTTTGAGCGTATTGACTGAACCCCCCACCGCCCAGTTGGTGTCATCTGCACATCTGATGAGTGTGTAATGTCACATCCTCCAGGTTGTTGAAAAACATGTAAGGGTCCCAGGACAGACCCCTATGGTGCTCTGCTTCTCACTAGCCTCCAGGTAGAGTACAACCCATTAATCACCACTCTCTGAGCCCAACCATCCAACAAATTTCTTTGTCCACCCAGTTTTCCACCCCTCCAGACTGTAACATCCCAACTTGTATACAAGAGTACTGTTGCAGACAGAGCTGAAAGTCTTGCTAGAGTCAAAGTAAATTACATCCATTGGTCTCCTTTGCCCAGTGTCCTTATCATTTTAGGGTAGGAGGCAATCAAGTTGGTCAGGTATGACTTACCCTTGGTCAGTCTGTGCTGGCTGTTCCAAATCACTTCCCGGCATGCCCACGAATGTGCTCCAAGAGCAGTCACTCCACAATTTTGTGTAAAAAAACCCTTACTCTGTGTTTGTGCAGAACTGATTCTGCTGAACAATAACCTAAACAGAAATAGTTTGGGTTTTGGCTGGTTGATATCTATGATCTAGTTGGCTGCAGAGCCGTGCTTTCACATGTGCCATCACAACAGTGGAAGAGGTGTGGACGTGGGAGCCAGTTCAAGGCAGGGAGGGTGGTGACTGCTTAAACCATTTTAAGTGTCACCACTAAATGCATTCAGTAGTGCCATACACCAGATGTTTAAACTTGAAATCCCTTAAACCACACACAAATACATATGAAGTGTGCTTGTCTATGACCTTGTAAAAGTTTTCTGCAGCTTCATAGGCAAAATAGTTGCATATTTGGCGGGAAATTATGTATTTGCAGCAAATAATTTATCCCTTGCCTGTTTAGTGCATGCATTTACAGTAAACAGAGGACGATTCGCATTTTCTTACTCTCTTGATCCATGTTGTACTCTGCCTTCATTTGGTAGGCTATAGTCTCTTCTCAAGCGAAAATGGTATGTAAACAGACAAATTTTGGAGGAAAAGGGTATTAGGGCTTTTAAATATTTGTCCAGATTAAAAAAGGAAGCCCACAGCACAACTGTGAAATCTGTGAAAATTTCCCATATCCTAGTTCCAGTGCCCTAATGATTACAGTTTTTTATAACTGCAAAAATATACGTTCTTCCATGCATTACCTTAATAAAAGCCAAAGCAAACAAAAAATCCCACCACTATTTGTTTTATAAACCAATTTAAAATTTAAAAGTTAAGGAATTAAAATAAAAAAGAGCAAAAGATCTGCCACGCTTACTTTATGCTTCTAAAGTGTATTTACAACTTACCTTGTATTTATAATGACTTAGGAGTGCATTTGAACATTCTTTTAATTTGAGTAAATGTTCTAGCAACTTTTTTGCATAACATTTACTTCAAATCTCTTTCCAAAGTTCCAGGTGAAGACTGCTAGTGTATAGGTTGACAGAATTGATGTTGATCCCGGTTCCAAGAACAGCATGCAATCCACTTTTCACTTTTATAATTAAATTGCAAATAATAATGTAACCATGATGATCTAAGGATGTAAGTGAAGTTGTGACAATAATAGGCATTGTTTCTCCCTACAAACATACCTAAAGTAAATTGTGTTCTTTAAAGAAGTATCAAGTTTTACAGCACAGGCTAAAAATCCTAAGTATAAAGGCGATGAAGGCAGAGGTTACAAAAGAGCAGTGGACAAAAGGCAGCACAGCACTTTCTCTGTAAGCCTTAGTAGAGAAATCCCAGTGCCCCATGTGCCTCTATATGCAACGTAAACTCCAAAATGAATTTGACATATTTAAATGGTACATTTGAGTTCACTCTGCTAGGCTATGTGAACTCTGTGTGAAGAAATCAAGAGTGTGCTCAGATCATAAACGCAGTACCAGCCCACTTTAATCCCTCGTAACAATTCTGTTTGAGTAAGTCCTATTGAACCAGTCTTCCTGTTAGCGATAGTGCTCCACTGCATTACCCAAATCCTTTATGGTACACATGCTTCCAGCTCATCTGTCAACAAACCAGTCAAGTGACTAGTTTCAACAGCTTTGACACCACCTCCAAGCTGTACTCCTACAGGTCTGAACCTGTTGTTTCTTTCAGCAATGCCTGGGTGCCTCCCAAAGTGGGGGTGGTTGTAATCACGCATCCCCACCTCCATCATACCGCTTGCAGTTTCTTCTTCTTGCACGTTTATGTAAAAACAGAGGTGCAAAAGTGCTAGAGCAGTGGGAGACAATACTTTCCAGTTCAGAGTCACAGTGACACATTTGCTAACAAATGCACAATTGGCACCTGTACTTTTTTTGCAAACTCCTTCTCAATGCTGTTCTCTATTCCTGATCCCCACTCCATAATTCAACAGGTTCTGTTGTTAAATGATTTCCCATGTGCTGTTTTATTAAGAAAATTAAATTCAGCTTTCTAAATTACAACATGTAAGCATGTAATGCCTTAAACAACTTTTGTAATCTGTCTTTGTAGATCAGACCCTTTTTTGCTGCATGTTTCTACACATCAGTCATTTTAAACACAGAAGTGTTTAAAAAAATAAACTAGTAAATACTATTCAGTGTTCTATATAGAAAAATAGTGGAGGTTCTGTCACAGGAACATGAGGCACTGTACTTGATGAGACTAAAGGTTCTACTAGAACAATAATTTATTTCAGACAGTGGCCAGTAGGAGAGATACTTAAGGAAAATGTATAGGAAATATTGCTCCCTCCTCTTGGCAGGTTCTTCTCTATGTTGCACAATAGGAGTATGAGAGCCAGTGATCATAAATCAAAACAGGAGAGGATCTGAGTGTATCTAAGAGGGGGAAAAAAATCAGCAAGAAGATAATTAATCATGGAACAAGTTGTCCAGAGAGATTGTGAGATCTCCCTTCTTGGAGATTTTCAAAAGACCTGAACAGCCTGGCTTGTATTCAGTGTTGCTCCTGCTATGAGCAGGAGTTTGACTAGGTGACCCGGGTCCCTCCAACCTCAGTGATTCATTGATTCTAGAAACCCTGTAGGAGTAATTGTCCCTTCTGCAATCAGAGAGCTATCACATCTCTGAGCAGTTCTCACCCTGATTGCATGTGTCTAAATCTGTTCTTCGTGAAATGAACAGCTGCAGTTTTGTCTGTTCTAAAGGCAACAGACTTTAGACTATAATTTCATGGAATTTTATTCTGTCTGAGGCCATGATTATTTTTATTCAAACATTGGCTCAAATGCCCGCCTTAGATACATGGACTGGCGGGTATAGCTATCAAGAAGAAATCAGTGACATTTACATAACCTTCTTCTCTGGAAATAAGTGTTCTTGATCAAAAAAGTTTTAATTATGTCCCCATGGGGCAATTCTTTTGAGTATATCTGAGTTACGTTTTATGAGATGCATCTGCTACAGGTATCTGCCCTGCTTTCTACAATAATAATGCAACATCCCTTTGCTGATGATAAGAACATCCAGTAATTGCATCCTGTTTATTTCTTTATCCATTTGGGGACTTCAGTAACAATAGGAAGTACTTAAGTATTATTAAGTTCATTGCACATTCAAAATAATCTACAAACAGTTTGAGCTTTTCTTGTTGGTGTCATGCTTCAAATTTCTAGAGCAAACTAGAAATTAACCCTCCAGAGTGGTGTCTTGGCAGTCACAGCAAGAACCAAAAGTCCTACTCAGTCTGAAAACACATTTGCCCCATCCTATAGTTCTGGCAAGGCTAAAGCAGAGCACAATTAATTAGCATGTAAGCACAGGATCTTGTGAATCTACATTCCAGTGGAGACCACTTGAAAACATTTTTGTATTGTGAAGGGACTAATTTAACAAAAGGGTTCCGTAAATATATTGATTTCAGACTCTCTGAGTGAAGATGTGCGTTTTTGCCTTTTGTTTCTGAAAATAATCCATGAAGCTAAGGGCATACAGTGCTTGTCAGATCTCAAGGGATATGGTCCCATTGCCAATCCAGGTATACATACAGTTTTTGGTAGAACTTGACTTGATATAACTAAACTAAAAGATTTCCTGTCATGTTTGATGAACGGGATGCAAAAATCATTTGTCCTTTATGATGTCCTGGGAGGCAAAGAAGAAATTTCAGAGACTGTCCAACATGGCTTTGATGAGAAAGTAATTAAAGTTACTGACTGAGCTGTCCACATGTTTAAGTCAGATAACAATGTAATTGACTGTAATGGTCCCTGTGCTGAAGGACAGTAATCAGAAGATAGATGTGACTGAAATCAAATTTGCTAAGGGAAACTTTATTGACATTTCTAGCTAGTAATAATAAGTGAAAACATTCATTTTACTATACGTAAGAGTTAAGCAGGCTATGCTATGCTCATTTTTGAAGAGAAAAAGAGAACATAATTCAGCATCTAGATGATTTTTTTTTTCACTATAATAACCTGCTATTCATAGTTTGCACTTACTATTATCATCTCCTTTGTCTTGCAGTAGTTATCACATGGCCACTACATATGCACCTCAGCAGCTCTACCAACAGCAAATGACTTTGCAACTACTGCTGGTGGGCCCAGCCTACATCCCAGCAGACAGTAGTTTTAGGAGCTCATCTCCTGCATCCCCAAGATAGTTAGAAACTAATTTTAACTACAGATAATTTTGTAATTTGCAGGCAAAGAAGTCAGTTTGACATACTCCTCTTAGCCTGATTGAATTAATTTTAAATGCTTTGGCAGCTTTTCTCTATGCTGCTATGAAAAGAATTGTAGATAATGACACGACTCACAGCTGATCTCAGTCCTTCCTCTAAAGGAAGAAAATAGCAACCCCTACAAAAACCACAGCCAACCTAATACTTTTTGGTTATCGTGCAGCTTGAATTGCTTCTTTCCTCGCCTGAGTTTTTTGTCAGTTAAAGCTCACATGGTTATTTTGGAATGTAAAGTAACCAAGCAGATGTATTCTGATTTCTTAACGGTATTGGGTTTTCTGGGTATGCTTAGAGACAGCTAACATTTTCCACTTCTCATGTCAATTTTTACAAGATTTGGTGCTCTAAATTACATTGAGAAGTTCCTTCACTGGACTCCATAGATAATCTATCTTCTTCTGCAAAATTCTTCCAGAGGAACCAGGGTCACACAGTTTAACTATAAACCATGAGTCTTGTTTTCCTTTTTTGCAGTGTCACACAGCTATCATTCATGACCAACCAGTTTAAGCTGGTTTAAGGCATTCACAACTTTTTATGTCTGTTAAATGATGCTGTCAACTTCTGGGCTCATAGACTGGGCATTCAAATTCAGCCTGTAACCACAAGACAAGTTTCAAAGCAACCTATTTATTCCTGTCCCATCCAGAAGCTGACCACTCACATTTTTACTGGTGCAGGCATTAAGGCATTGTGCAGCTGCTTAAGATATTACTTTCTAAACTGGATAATTTAAGTGACCAAATAGTTTAAACTCCTGTTTTTTTACAAATCTTCCTTAATAATCTAGATGTTTTTGAAGATGAGTTGAAGTTTAAGGTGTATGAGGGAGAGGGGAGAGAAGGAAGATAAGAACTTCTTAAGCCAGTGTTGCTACTGAGGAAAAAGTATGTAGGACCAGCCCTCCAGCCATGAAAAACACAGGTTTAATAAAATATAAACCAATTAAATAAAAAATAAAAAATTCATCCTCAGCACTCCACAAGTTATTGGTCAGTTCTTTGTAGATGACTGTATTGATCCTTCAAATCTATATTTCTCCTTTAGATTCTAGTTCAGCAAAATTCTTGAACAGGTACTTGGTTTTAAGCATTTGAATGCTGTTATCAAAGCTCGTTATAAATCAAATTCACCTTAACCTCAAGTACTTTCCTAAATTTGGGAGTATTTGATTGTTTGAAGTTAAGCATTCATCTAGGCATTCAGCTGCATTTGGGTCCTCTTAATTGTTAAAAAGTCCCTGCTAAGGAATATATAGCTGAGAAATGTATTTTAAAACATCTTATGGAAGAATTTTTTTTTTTTTTTTTTCTTGTACAAATGGCATTTTTCAAGAGAGCTGTTGAGAAACTTTAGCCCTGCCAAAGCAGACTGGGTACAACTTTCAGGTAACAATGGACTCTGATCTGAAATGAAATAGCTGAAGCCCTGGAAGATGCTTCACACTGAGATCCAGAGACAAACACATTAATTATTTTCAAAGCATTTTGCTATTTAGTATTTGCTCAAAGTAGGAAAACAAAAGCAATTGTTATCCAAAATTCACTTTTAGGGCCAGTATCACAAGGCACTTATGCCAATTTAAAGTCACTTTACTGATGAAATGGTCAGTCTTCCCACCCTCTTCTTGGAAGACTTTTCTTATCTTTCCGTTGTCTAGTGGTAGGACTTTTGGGGACACACAGGTCCTGCTGAAACTGACCCTATAAACAAACAAAATGTATTAGCTTTCAACCAGATCATCTTGCCAAACCACCAACTGCAAAGCTACACAAGTGCTGCTGTTGGTACAAAGGATGTGTGGGGATGAGCAGGATAGAGCAGAAGCCTGGGAGCCCTGTAGAGAAGAGGAGACATGAGCTGGAAGACCTCACCCCTGTTTTCCTGGAGAAAAAAACTCCCACTCTCTACCCAAAAAGCCCTGTCTAGTTGGAAAGCTGTTAGTTAAATTGGAGGTTCACTTAGAAAAGATCAAATGTAAAAATAGAGTGAGAATATTTGAATGTGCCTGAATGAATGAAACCAAATTATTATGTCTTAGAAATGGTTTGACCAACTTTATGAAAACCAAAAAGAAGGTATTCAGTCTTCAGCAACAGCTCTTTACAAGGTCAGGACAGGAACTTGTTTTATGCTTCTGATACATAGAGAGGGTAGAGGAGATGCTGAGATCAAATCAAATAATTGCTTGTATTACATTTTTTCCTCAAGTCTTTTCACACAAGAAAAAAAATGGTTTTCGATGGAAAACTCATATATGTAATTTACAGTGTGAGCTATTCATTAACAAAAAGCAAGCTTTGTCTGGTAAAACTAGTCAGCAATTGAGATAAAGGACATATTTTTATGCTGTTTGAAGACTAACCCTAGGTCTGGTCTGAAGAGGAGTCTGCCTTTATTTTAGTCTTAATAGGTAATGATTTAATTTCACTGAGCTTAGACGTTTAAAATCTGGATCCAAACTTTTACTGTGTCCCCTTTTTACTTTGCTCCAATTTTGAGTGATCTAAACCAGCTAGGGTATAGGATAATGCAAAGAGTTAAGCATAATAGCTCCAAAATGTATAATCTTCAGCGTCATCTCAGCCTCTTAAGTCACCGCAAGACCTCATGCTTATTTCTTAACATCCTCCCTACTTTGTTTGCACCTCAGGTAAAATTAAGACAGTAAATTGCTTTACCAAAACCTGCACGGTGCACTCATCTCAGTAGTGACTGAACAACTGAACATACTTCACAAAGGTTCAACAAAGGTTACTTATTTTGTACAGCACTTTGAAGATTAAAATGATTTGTTACGTTGTAAAGGCATAGTGTGGGCGTCTTGCTCCAAATGGTCAGTTCATCAAAACAAGAAGAAAAAAGATCCAAATCAGCCATGTTGCCCTTGGTGCTTTGCAGACTCCTCGTTCTTGCTGTCCTGACTGCATGGGCCCACCTCAGCCTCATCTGGTTGCAAACACCATTTTCTTCAAAGTTCTGAAGCCTAGGAAGTTTTGTAATTAATCTCTTTCCTCAGCATTTCCAACTGGTTCAACCAGCATGCAGGCTATTAGGGCTTGCTCCTTAAGCATCCACTGCCCTCATTTCGTACCTCACCTAAGCCAAGAGCAAGGCATCCATCTCAGCACTGGGGATTGTACTGCAACCTACAGCTTCACAGGGGCTGAGTCTTTGGTGATGTGGGTGAAGTTATCAACACAGTGAGAGCTATGTTTTCTAACCAGTTTCTAACAGACCTGATTTCCTTCTTTGAAAGGATGGTGCCCTCCCAAGCCTAATCACTTTTTATCTTAAATCTACACAGCAGCCCCCAGTGTTTTAGGCAATAGCATGAGCTTTGCAGTCTTTTTTTGTCTGTCAGCTGAGGTAGTGGCTAATTAAAATTATTGTCCATTAGCTTCTTCAAATTTAAATATTATTTACTGTTTCAGGTACAGAGCAAAGAGAGGGAGAATAGACCCTACTTTTATCATGGTCCTTATGAGCTTCTGCATGCAAGCAATTCACCTGTTTCACTGTGCTTGGAGAAGTAAATGTTGTCACATTCTGTCTATCTCTCTCAGAGAAGACAATGTTGCTGCTATTGGAGCACCTGCCCTCCCCAGCTTTAAAGGAGTTTCTCTGGCTATTTAAGACTTTAAAGCTGTGGCATGGGTCCTGGGTCCCCCAGACACCTGTAGTCATAATCCATGACAGTATATTCACCTGCTTCATTTTAGGAATGAACTCTCTGTGTTTGCTTTTCATCCACAGTAACTATGCATAGCTTCTTCTTCTTACTGCCATTTTACAGTCAGGGAAGATTATTTTGGCTAAATAAAGTGAATATCCCATTTTCATCCAGCCCAGGGTCCCTAATTCCTGTGTCAGCAACGTCTACATTACCTAGAATCTCTCTAAGGTCTTAAATTTTATATTTTCTTTCACTCAATACCATTAGCTGGAATCCTAATGAGATGAAAGAAAAATCAAAAGTGGTCCAGAGCTGGACTATTCTGTTACTTAAATAGTCAAGATACTAAAGAAATGTGAGAGGAACCTTGGAAGAATGAGAGATGTGTATTGAGAGTTATTTAAGGACTTTGAGCCATATAGTCCAGTACGAAGCACCTCAGACCCAGATTTACTGAGTCACTGAAGCATGATTTTCTACCAAAATCCCTAGAGCTATGGATTTGGAGCTGCTCTGTTTAAAAGGTGTCTTTAGAGAAACGATGCTAGCCTGTGTAAGCAAATTTTAGTTATAAGGCTAAAATGATCACCAGTCTCCCTCTGTTTCTTCATGGCTGCTTAATGTACTTCTAAATTGGGAGAATAATAGAACAGGTAGTTATATGGGCTCTGCTGTGATTTTTTTTCTTAGATAGCTTTCTCACTCTGTCTTAGTTTTACCAACAATGAAAATCCATATTTTCTGACTTTAAAATTCAGATCTGAAGTGTCTCTTTCTGTCCACTCTTCTTTTTCATCCTATGTTAAATGTGAGCATGGTACTGTCTTTTGGAGATTCTTATCTTTTGCTTGAAAGGCTTTTGTACCCTTGAATGCTTGGGAGTATTAATAAGCTCCTTGTTCGTCCTTAAAGATGGCATTTTTAAGAAGAGTGCAAGACAGGAAAGGAAAGAAGACCTTTTTGACATCAGCAGGCCACCAGTAATCTTCTATGCTGTAGCCTGATAAAAGTAATCATAAAATAAGAATTTCTCAGGCTATGGAAAGTATCAGGAAGTCACCATTGGGAATGTATTTAGATGTGCAGATGACTGTTACCCTAAAACAAATGTAAATTGCAAAGCCTTAGATGAGTAACTTGTTGGCATAAATGAATTCCTCACTTAAGCTTTTATCAGAAACTCCTAATATCTGTGGTGACCCTTATGCGACTGTGAACTGAGTCTGTCTGTAAAGAGCCTGGTTAATCATAGTATTATCAGCACTATCAAAGGAGCTCTTAGAAATGAGTCTGACATTCCTTTTAAAAATGCAGTAGAGGTATTGAACACTACCTTTGAATGATGTAACTTTTGTTTAGCAATTCCAAGCATTCCACCTGGTTGTATAAGTTCTCTTAACAGCTGCAATGACAGCAATTAATCAATTCATGACATGCTTATCTGACCTGCTCTCAACAGACACGTTTAAACTGTTTTACATCCATACAGCTCATAGGTAGTATTCTACTTAACTGTGTTTACATCACCAGGGTCTGAGAAAATCAAGGCAGCTTCTCTTCTTACCTTTCCAGAGCCAAGAAAAGGCTTTCCTGTGCAATGGCATCGCTAACCCACAGCAGGCAAAGTACAGAGGAATGGGAGGAAGGAGAACTAGTCAACGCACACACATAAGCGTGGTAAACTAGCTGATCTTTATGGCCTTATTGACTGAACTCAAGTGCAATATCCATTTGTACCAATTTAACACCTGACATGACCTTAATATAAAGCCTTGCTATTAAAGGGGTTTTCTAGTGCTGGATGCAGGCAACTCAGCATGTTGCCCCAATATTGCAGTGCCTGCAGAAAACTGGAAAAGGGTGCGAGCAAGACGAGAGAAGACAACGTTGTGCTGTCTTCTGTTTCTAGCAAGCAGAAAATGGCCAGTTGCCACAGTCGCTAATCAAGGATTCAAGTTCATGAGCCTAAATTGTGCTGTGTGTCCACTGTATCCCTAACTACTTCCATAAATCAATTATAGTTGTAGCTGGGCTCTCTAGAGGAGCCTGGAGTAATTTGTTTGAAGCTACACTGAAAAATATTATAACTACATAATGTTAGCAGAACCTTTTAAAGTATATGGAGAAATGCCATGCTTACATTTCAAAACTTTTTCTACTAAACTTTTCATAAGCTAGGAAAAGCCTTTTTGAATTCTCTCTTTAGACTCTTATTTCTGCTTAATTGAAATACTTGGATAAAAGTCAGACCAAAACTTTAGCATTGAGTCATTCAAGTAGAATATCCTGCTTTTCACAGCACCTTTAAACTGCTTCTAGATCTGACCTGGTTTGGCCCTCCTTAGCTTATAAAGTCCTCAGAGGCAAGTAAGAGAAAGGTTTATCTCTAAGTAGGCTGCGAATGAATCATTTCCAATAAAATTTCTTTATCATTATGATGTCAGCGTACACTGGCAAACAAATAATATTATTAATATTTATTTTTCTTATTTAATTGGAATATTGAAGCATTCTTACATAAGGACCAAAGGTCCTGAAAGCCTTTGCAATAGAAATATATCAGTGTAAGGTATTAAGTGGTTTTGGTTAAGATTTGGATCAATAATGTATATATATATATATGTGTATCCCATTAGGGAGTATGTAGTAGGTCTTCTTGCACCTGTACCTAGTTTCTTTACAGTGCTACCTAGCAAATCTGCATTTTTTAGCTCAGGCTGCAGTATGTTCAATTTTTTTTAGCTATAGTGGTCTCCAGTTTAATCTTTCAAGTTTTGTCCAGCACAAGTATCCTTGTGGTGGTATCAAAAAACTTCAGCTACGTAGCACTTCAGTGATAGATATTACATAAAACTTTACCATTATAAAATGCACAGCTTGCACTTCAGAAACAATAATCAACATAAAAATGTAAACAGGACCCATGCACAAATCCAGCAGAAAACCCTCAGGTGAATTCTTTTTTTAGTTCTGCTCACTAAAAAGCAAAATGAGTTTTCAGACTCTAGGGTCTCTCACTGAATGTACCTTACCACAGATATGCCTGTCAATTAATAAAAAGGAGCTGTTAGTTTAAGCATACCTTTTCCAGACCCTGATGCCTGTCTGATAGCCAGGATCTAAATCAAACACAGCTTTGTGCCTTTGGCTGTGCCTGCGTAAACCTTACTGTTTAATTAAGCAACTGTACCAGAGATCATCCACATCGTATAAACGTTGTATTACTTCTTTTAAATGCTTACTGGTAGCCAAAGAACACTTGGAGCCTTATGAATAAAAGAAATAAAAATTGGAAATTAACATCTGTTCATGAGGAATCTTGAATTTATTGCATGCTTAATTACTCTTTACATTTAACTCTTCTTATCTAAGGAGCCTGTTAAAATTTGCCAGGACCACAAGTCTATATTAATCCAGAACAGAGAACAATAACACAAGCTGCCACTATAGGTTGTTTTTTTTCTTTCACTAATATATCCTTGATGCTTTTAGATGGGACAACCCTGGGATGAATTTAGTATTTCCATTTAGTATTCCCAATTAATAATGTTTACTATCAAGATATACTATAATGCTTCTGCTCCCATGCCATATGTTGTGTTTTAGACAACCAGAGGCAGAGTTTTCTCTGAGAAGATGCTTTTTTTCTGTAATCTAGTTAATTCTGAAAACCTCAAGTTCACTGGCCATGAAGCAGCATTACAAGGTTTATCATCTGTTTATCAAAGTCATATTCTTGGCAAATTATTACAATGGCAAAAGAAAGCAGTTTTTCTATCACTATTGCTTCAGTAGTAGGCAGTACGATGTTATCTTTAACATTTCTACAACTCATTACTCTCTTTTATTCTTCCTCATAGACTTGCAGATGAATAGTCAGAGGAAATATGTGCATCAACAGTTCACAACATCAAGAATGATTTATTTTGCTGCTCATAGACAAACTGACTTTGAGGACTGCTCTGAGTGGTCATTATCTCATGGTTTTCCTCATTTGGTTGTTTTACAGATTAGATAGATCTATACTATCCTAAAAACAGTACTGGCAAGACACCAGTCACTGAGTCAGCTTTTGAGTATACCAGTGCGTTTTCTAGATCATCTTGCACCTACCAGACTGCAAAGGTCACATGCCCATGGTTATTGGAGTCTCAGTGCTTCTCCTGAAAGGGAATGGATTAGACTGTTCAGCTTTGCACAAAAACTCTTGACGCTTCATGGTGAAAGTCTTGACTATTGTCTGAAATGCTCTTCCTCCATTTTTTCTAATGGGCTTTTTTTGAGAGAAATTGCCAGGGTGATTTTTGGCTTTTGTTTTCATCGGCTTCTCTGATTGGAATCTGAATGTGGAATAGAAGTTGCATGACCTGTTCACCTGTTCCTGGCAGCAGAAGGAACAAGTTACAAACTCTGATTCTTCTAGATCTGTAAGAAGCTGTGAGCTATTATTATGAAAGAGACATTGCAGGTCCTAACAGAGCAGGTAATAAGGTCCTTACATTGTTCTGGTTTTGTCCTCTGGCAGGACCTAATGAGTAACTGTGGGTAATTGCTCTCCTGTCATGAGGTCTATTTAATATGGATTACAAGTAGATGTGATGTACTCCCAGCTGTGTGGTGTTCTGTAGGAGGGATGTATGAATCAATCCAGACTGAAAGGTGATAAATGAAGAAAAGCTGGCAGAGATAGCATGGAATCATGCTGATATTAGCAAACAAGGATGACATGATTTGTATCACAGGTGTACATACTGGCCTCCTTCTGCTCTGGCCACCTATAACCAAATGCAATTTCTTTCACTTTTAGGTGGCCACTAAAGTACAATCTCTTGCTATTGTTGCAGAGTTCAATCTCTCACCTTCTTGCACACCACGCAGCAGGCACGAATACTAAAATAACTCAGGAAACAAGACTTTTCCATGTTCTCTTATTCAAGTAACATGCTAGAACAACAGCTGTTATCACTTCTGAGCTGAGTAATTTGGTGCAACCCATTTCTTACTGTTGCAGCTGCTGTTGCTGAAGCACAGCAACTCCATTGATATGAGTAGGTGCATTCAGCTAGATACTCTTCATTATGAACTTCTGAGCTCTAGACATAATCCATTAAGGCTTGTATTAGTTATCTTACAAACTCTCTGGGAAGCTTAACTTTAGCATAAGGTATTTATAGAGGGAGCTAGGTGTAGTGCCTAGGATTTTATTTAAATTCTTATTCATCAGAGCTTTTATTGTTGGGAGGGGGACTAGATTGATTGCTAAATTAAATTAAGTTAAAATACCCAGACCATGGGGCAGAAACTTATTTGTGTTATGATTCTAAGTAATGCAATAATTAATAATTCTTCACAGGAAAGCAATGAATCCTACATATGTTTTTGATATAATCATGTCCTATGAACTGACTGAAAGATACATTTATGACACATGAATCAGAGTTGGCCTGGCCATCAACTACTGGCAAACAAGGGTGTAGAACAAAGCTAACCTTTCTATAAGATACATTCAGTGACATTGTACTGAAATGTGCCAGGACTTGTCTGATAAAGAATCTAAACCTGCCTTAGTACAGAGGCTTGGATTGCCATGCTCAGGCACCATAAAAACTTCCACTATGTCATCTAGTATGTCATTAAGGCAGTGCAAGTAGATCAGGAACTTTTCCTCTCCTGAAGAACTGTATTTCTTTATATGAATAAAATTGATGCGTTGAGCAAGTGGTTGCCCTAACTAAGGTGAGCATTGTTCTGTTCAAATAGCAAGCCATTCAGACTCCATACAATGAAAAGTAATAATATAGATTCTTTCAGGTTGAGGGTTCTTCTTTCTCCTTGAGTTACAGACAAGACTTAGAGAGATATAGGGTTTTTTTAGTGTTCATTACTATATGCTGTAACAGTACAATATACTGAATATATATATATTCTCTGTACATATTTTCAGCTGGTAGTGTATACTACAGTGTAGTGGCTCTTATTGCAGAATGTCACTTGTGATGAAGTTCTGCAGAACAATGCAAGGAAGGCACAGGCTGGCAATCATTGCCAAGAAAACAGTGACAGTTTCAATCCCTATGACATATACATACATAACCCTGCTAGGAACCAGTGGGGAAATTTCCAATACAACCCATAGAAATTCATGCATGAATGCTACAGGAAAAGAAGAACTGGTTGCTGGGACCCTAATGCTAAAGTGCATGTCACCATTACTTTTCAAAGCCAATTGGAGATAGTGGTTCAGAATATAATACCATAACAGCTCTAGGGCAAACCCTTTAAAAAAATTGCCTAATTGCCAAAATTGATTCTAGGACAATTGTCCAAGTAAGCAGCATTTAGGCACCTTTGAGGGCGGCAGGTTCTGAAGCTGTTGACTTCCTGGTGTTCTTCAGCCAATTCAACATGATTACCCCTCTTACTAGTATACTTCTGTTCTTTGTTTTTCTATTTTCTGGAGGGAGCAGGAAAAGATAATCTAGTAATAAAAGAACTTCAAGTAAGTAGGCTTAATAGCTTCTTTTTGCCTTCCATGCAAGCTTGTTGCAAAAGTACATGTTCAAATTATGTGTTTCTTTTTAACTGTTTTCTTAACTTTGATTCTTCCTATTAATGACATCAGTAGGGTTGATGCCTCAAGCTTCATTGGCTCCTGAACAGAGATACTGAGGAATACTGAGCAACTGGTATGTTGCAAGCTTCCATTTTATCGTTTTATTTCTTGTGTCTATAAGAAATACATGAAGGTCTACCAACTTAAATAGGCTTGATTCTCTTCCAGTATCTTTCCTCATGAACAGGATGTGTCTGATGTATTAGTGTATGCTGTGAGAATTTTATGAACTCAGAAACTGAGGATAAAGTAAGAAAATCTAACATTAAAACTTCTGCTACTCCTGCCAGAAGCTCAGTTTAGATGAGTTGAAAGGTAACTTGCTCTTCTTTGGGGCTGACATTTTGTTCTCCAGAATCTTAGTTTAGTGATTTCTAAACTTCCTGATCCCTGTAGTTATGAAGTAAATTAAAGTGATATGTGCCTGTGTTTGCTGAAAGTCTGAATAAATGATGTTGAGCACTGTGAAATGTCTCCTTTGTGTCAATGTGTTGTCAGGTGTTTAGTGGCAGTTACTGAACTGAGACCACTCTGTTAACTATTTCACTGCTAATCACAGTGTCTGAAAATGAAGATTAGTAAATACATAGCAAAAGGTATTATACATGCAGACATCTTGTTTTGGTCTCATCCTTAGGGAGTTTATTGAAAAGCTGTATCATTTTCTCCCTTATCTTTCTCACTGGAACAACCCACTATGCAGCAGGAAAAACCGAGCATTGGTTTTTGTTCACCCTCCACCAGGGATGAGTCAATCCTACAGTGCCTGATTCAGCTCTGCAGTTCTTCTTTGTCCTAGCTACAGCTCCTCTTCCCTGGGCAACCAAAGTAGATGTGTTAGTACATTGAAGACATTGAACACATCTGGGCCATGTTTTCAGCCTTTTCTGAAAACTGAAAGCTAAAATTATGTATATCAAATAAGAACTTCTGAGAGTAATGAGGAGTGACCAGTAGTTTGCAGTTTCTTTTGGTACAAAGTCTGATGACTAAGGAGGAAAGTTAGCAGAAGGTAGATTCAGAATGAATAAACAGATGTGGCTTTTCGTAGAGGGTGGTTTTTTTTAAAATGTAGAGCTCCTTGCTAGAGGATGTTTTGGGTGATAAATGTTACACAAGTCCAAAGAGAAGCTGAGAGCAGTGATGGAAGAGAAAGAAAATTGAAGGTAGCTAAAACATAAATCTGCATTTGAGGAAAGAGGATGGCTGTCCTGTTTGTGTGCTTTTCCCTAGGTGACTGATCTGGGCTATTGCCAGAGATAAGAGGCTCCATGCACCTTAGCCTGAGACAATGTGGCAAGTTCTATGTTCTTAATCTCTTCTTCACTGATATTTATCTGAGAGAGGTTTTTTGTTTGCTTTGCTATTAATAAAAAATGAGTCATCACCACTGGTCTTTTCAGGTAATCAGGTACTTTAAAAAGACTCTAACAAAATGGGAAGTTATCACAAGATGTTGTCTGTGTCTGTCGAATCAACCACCTAAATATATGGTTTCTAATACTTCTATCAACTAAATAAGCAAATATCCACTCCTACAGGACTCATTGATGCTTATCACCCCTTGACAGCAAGGCTTAGGTTTCCATCCCTCCAATTCCCCTGCCTAAAGGATGGTATCGACTCCTGCAGGAATTACATCAGCTATCTGAAGCTTACCCTAACCTTAACAATGATCCTGTCAGGACCTTTATCTTTGAGGATGCTCCCTCAACACCATCATGGAGTCAGTCGCACTCATGTAAAGCCAGGTGAGCCAGCATAGCCTGCCAGAAGGATTAGGCAAAGGGTTGGGGGATGTGGATACACAGGGAAATGGTGCTGCGGAGCTACACAGCCTCAGTCATATCCTGCAGCATAGGACCACATACCATACTGGCTGCTCTGAAAAGAAGATACTAGAGATCACTTAGCTTCACTGGTAAGCCTGCATCTGCCTGTATACAATTAGCTGGTTCTTCTGTTTTGGCCTGTGCAAGGCAGAACATCTTTCTTTTGAATTTACTTTCTCTGTTCATAACCCTTAAGGGCAACATTTTATTTTAAGGCTTCTTTTTGACAAGACCTTTTTAGACTGTTTGCAAAAACACCCTACAAGGGAAAAAAGTGTGTAGATTTGAACATGAATGAATGGCTTTTCTTTAGTGGTTTTTTAAAATCAATATATTTAATGATCAGATGCTATTGCTATTACATTTCTATATAACAAGCAAGTTGAACAACCTAGTTCTGCACAAAGTTAACATGGCATGGACAGGTTGTTTGCCTCTCTGAATTGCACATTTGTGACCATCACAACACATTTCTGTGAAAAAGAATGTTGTATATTCTCAATCATATTAAGTTAAATTAAGGACAGCTTCTAGTATCCTTTCAATGATCCTGAGTAGTGCTGCTACTGTGGGAACAGGACAAGGCTATCTAGCATGAAGAAGGATATATAAACACTGCCCTACAGCTTTTTCTGTTTCATTCACTGGAGATTAGCAAAGCCATATATTTTTACCTTGAACTACATGTGACTTATATTATCAGTTATACCATATCTGCTGGGTGAGGTTTTTAAAATTCATTTTATTCTTGTCTTTTTGTCTCCATGGAATGCACTTTCTGAAATATCAGGGCAGTGCATACACTTGAAGATTTATTAATGAGCATAAGGGAGTAAGTATGGTGCTTTCTGTAAAATATTCTTGACCCTGGAATTATCTGTTCTTCTTAGCAAGAGAAAAATTGAGCCTTGTAGAAAAGGAAGGACCTGAGATATGGGAAAATGGATTAATCTTGCAACTTCTCCCAGCAGTCATTCTGTTGGTTTGGACAGTTGCAGTTTCATAGAAATTAAGGTCAAACTGTCTATCTATCCCCATTCACTAAGTTTTACCTAGGTACCTTATACGAAGTGCAAAGGCCTGAACCAGATTGCATTTCATTTCTGAAAATACCCAACATGGCTACATGGAGAGAATGAGATGAACTGATGGTTCATCAATGGCTGAAGTGGCAAAGAAACTGCTTAAATAAGCTATGTTTCTTAAAGGAGTCTATGTATGTCTCAGTTTTTCATTTAGAAAATGAGAACGAGAGATAATAATACTTTACAAGGATGTTTGAGGTTCAACCATAAATACTGAGGAGACTTTAACTGAGAGGGTTGTTTGATAGTGTAGACTCTATTAGCTGGAAGGAGAGTGCATCACAAACTGGATTTACTGACACCCAGCTCATATTTGCTTAGGAGATTGTCTCAGGGCAGATGAGTGTGAGATGTTTATTTGAAGTCTGCACCAAATTAGACCTTGAAAATCTTTTGGAGAGTTTTTGCATGCTTGTCTAGGGTGACTAAGCTAGATGACATATTTTTTAACTAATACTGTTTTTAAAATATATTTATAAAAAATGCATTTAGATACTATCTAATAGAAATAATTAACTACTTAGAATAAATATTCATTATCTCAGGCATACAACTCACTCAAGATTAAGTCAGTTGTGAGCCTGTTCCTCATCTTAACATCCATATCATCACTGACCTTCCTACAACACCCTGCAGATTTTTCATCCTAGCATTTTAAGTAAAAATTTTTATCCAAATAAACAGCTGTCTCCTCTCCTGACATACCCACAGCTCTCCCTCTCTGGTGTTGTCTGCAGCCAGTTGGCACCCATAGGATGTCAGAGCACATCACAGCTGAGGAGGGTTAACCTTTCAAAACTGTTTACCTCCAAATGTGACCAGTTTTCGCAGCACTGCAGTATTGTGGCACAATCTCTAAGCATAGCCTTTAGATGTGTTTCTAGGAACACTGACTTAAAAATAAATATAGTTGACAGTCTGCTGATCAAAAGCCTGTATTTACCACAGGGGATTTGACATGGTGTCATATAGGACTTGACAATTAACCTTAAAAATTCCTTAAGTATGTTCAACCTCTTTTGAAAATTTTCTGAGTAAAACCAAAATTAAAAAAAAAAAAAAAAAAAAGAGGCACCGTGTTCCTTTGGATTGCAGAAGGTAATAACAAAGAGTAAGTGGGCAATAATAATTTCATCTTTGTCAGAATCATTGGTAGGATTTTTAAATGTTTTCTGGGTTTGCCATTCAATGTTTCAGCTGGCTGTACATTACTGAAGCAATTTGATATATTGCTGCTTCTTCTGTTCCTCTTTATTCAGTTAACTCAGAAGAAAAGTTGGACACATCTACTTGGTTTTTTTCTATACCCTATGTCTTTGCCAGTAATGGTCAGAAGGGGGATTGTGCTGTGTTTTGGGCAAAATTACCCTGGAAGGATATGCCAGTGCGTTACCTACGCTGTAGTTTGAATACAAGGTGAATGAGTTCCTCTTTGCATTGGCCTGGATTTCGTTGGTAGGTAGTTCTGGCTATGCCCTTGGTTAGTTAGTGTGCACTTGATGGCAAACAGAGCAAATTCTTGTGTGGCTGTGCTCAGGTCTTCAATAGTTGGAAATTGTCCTTACATCCCTTCACACTCACTTTACAGGATTTAGTGAAAACCATGGACAGCTGCAAGAAATTAACAGTTTGTCAAAGGACTCTTGCTGTAGAAATATACCACCCTCTGAACAGCAATGTATTCTGCCTCCTGGAAGGTTGTTGTAATGGTGCTTTTGACTTATCTTTTTCATTTATTTCTATTGTTGTTTAAGGAAGAGCTTCAGCAAAGGAAAAGCAAGTCCATGGGTGCATGACTGACCAAAGGCAGAAAAGGATATTCAAGTACCTTAGCAAGATAGAGCCTCTTCATCTGCCCCTAGAAACAGCAGAGCAAGACTTAACATTTAAAAGTTAGCAGAAGAAAACTACCATTGAAAACATAGTTCAAGTCTTGGGTAAAGTGTAATTTTCCCAGACAGGCAGTGAATATGTCCTCAGCAAGGGACCAGGTCAATGTGCCCTCAGGTTACAATTTCCAAAACTTTTTAGTCTTCACAGTTCAAAAAATGTAGTCAGTCTTCTTTTTTTGGCAGGAAATGCTTGAGATATTGAATTTGTTTTTGTTTCTGCACAAGCCACCACAGTATCTGCTTCCAAAGAAGTACCAATTGCTAATTGTGAATCATATAAAGCAGGGATGAAAGTTAGTGTTACATTAGGACTTTGTTGCTAGATGCTAGCCTTGGAACAATGACTATATTTTAAGGCCCAGCTATGAGATTTATGGTAAAAACAATTAAAAAATAGAAGCTTCTAAATCCTATGTAAATAAGGCATTTAGGATATGCCAGTTAGACTTTTCTAGAAAATATCAACCCTGATATTAATGCAAATCATCAGTCCACCCTTAATCCGACCAAGCAACGTGAAATAGCCTTTTCTACTCATTTCATATAGTGGGCTGCACAAGTGCTTCATATTTGCAGTGCAGAGCTCTTCCACAAAGTATCAAGTCTTGAATATCAAGAAGAAAGAGCTGTGAGGTTGGTGGTTCTGGTCATCTTAAACCTAAGCCTGAGATCTGCATAATTGTGTAATCCCTAACCACACTGCAAGAAGAGGAAGAGTGACTGGTGATGGTCAGTGTTATACTCTGAAGTTCGAAAGAGCTTTACAACTTGAATTGGAACTGGCACTGAAGATTCAACATACGGATTTATTTTGACTTGAAGTAGGAGTCTTATAACAAACAATGTTATTTTTAAATGTGGAGATCTTGACCCATAGGATTTAATCTGAAGTGCTTTAATGTCTGATTCCCACTGACATCACGGGGATTAAGTATCTAAATACTGACAAAGATACAAATTTTAAGTTACTTTTGAAACTGGAAACAAGACTTCTCACAAATTCCAACTAAAATATTTCTTATGATGGATTTAACATGACTCAGTCGTAATGTGTTACATGTTGCCTTTGCACCTTGTTGTACCATGGCTCACCATTCAGTGAACAAAAGTAAAACGTTTTACCCCTAAAGTGGAATGTTGGCAAGTACAGTCAGCACAAGATAATTGTATTCAGAAACAGCTCCTTATGTTCCATTACAGTACCCTTTTCCTCCTGTGTGACTACATGCCTGTACTGAAAGCAGTTTTGGAGAGCCCTGTTTTTCCTCATGGAAAGAATCAGACGTGTTTTCTAGTTGCTTACAACCCACTAAACCTTTGCTCCACTTTCCTTCCTCCCTCACCCTCTTCTCTCTCAAATATTTAGCTTAAATGGTTTTCTGGGACGTTGATGCTTTGTAACTGAGGGAACAACCTTGCATTTCTTGGCAAGCTGACCTATTTCACAAACACAGGCAATCACTCCCACCACAGAGCAGCCCTTAATTCACAGCCAGTGACTGCAACCATCCAGTTGTGCAACAATCCCCTGGTGGGGATGGAAGACAAGTATCTGTTCCCTCCCATACAAAGAGCATGGCCCCAGGAAAGGCGACTTGGCTACGCTTCTCCAAAGCTCATCAGCTGAATCAATAGTCGTTTAAAACTGTCAGCAGCAAAGGCAAATGATGGCCACCTTCAAGATGCTTTAATTTATTCCAGGTTAACATATTGGCAAACTCCCTCATTCGGCTCTCCAGCAACTTTGAGGGCCAAGGACCTGCATTTCGTATGACAAATATGTGTGATTATTTAAGAATTTGTCTTCAAAGGTGCAAAGGGTACTTTGATTAATTTCACCCCAGGAAACAAAAAATGAGGAAAGTAATTATATTAATTTATATAATTAATTGGCATTTTAGCTAAGGTATGCAGTGTTTGCCTTTCGGGATGTAAAGGCATCTTGTGCTGTGCTGTGGATGCTTGATGCATGCAGCCCACCTGGATTGGCATCCCATTTTTCCTCAGTTCTGTTATCATGCATGCCTTATAAAATAATTTATTATACAAACTGGCTACTTCAATTCCTTTTTCTGGATAGTATTTGCATTTTTGAAATGAAGTCTGGGGTGTTTGCTTATTAATCAGTTTTCTTTAGCTGTCACTCAAAATGACTGCACAACTTGATTCCCTGATGGTTAAAGAAAAAAAAAAATAACAGAGAAGCTGCCAGTCAAGTTTACTGAACAGTCCCACAATAGAGAAACTGCAAACCCAGAATATTCTCCAGTTTCTGTAATTATACACTGTGCAGAGTACTAATGGTATGATAGCCTGGCATTCATTATGTGAGCTTAAGTGCTCACATTATAGACTTCTATTTTGAGGACATTATTACCATGCAGTAATGATTCTGTTCAAGTTGGTGTAACCTAGTGTACATTAGCTTTTATAGAGTTAGGGAAATTTGTTAATATCCTACTTACAAATATGCCAATAAAATTACTGCTTTATTTCTGTTTCAAATATACAAAAGAATTTTTTAAAGACAAGTAGCTAAACTTTGCCTTCATTCATCTTGAATATTTCAGAAAATATGGATTTAAGCCAATATCCTTATTTAGCCAGTGCTGCTATTCAACTACTATTTAAAGAGCAGAGTATATACCCTATGGCAACAAGTACAGAAGTACCAGATGTGACTGTGCTGGAATGTGCCATTGGTCAGAAGTAATAGATTTAAGTCACAGTGTTTGATTGAATAATTGTACTAAGTATGTCAGAGAAGACATGTTCAAAAGACCCTTAAGGATTTAGCGAACCAAATTCTGCTAATGATCCATAGAATTTATGCTCATAAATAGCCAGTCCTCAAGTCTCCTTCAGATGAGGAAAACTATTGAAATTTTACACTTCTGTAAAACTAATTTAAGAAGAATCAGTTCATCTAACCGTTATTACCAGTGAATTAGCATGAAACCCATTAGAAGTTTGTTTGTACAGATGTGAAGTCTTGAACAAATCTATCACAGCTGTGATAATCTTGTGAATGGCATCTAGGGTTGGAAAAGCTCTGAGAAAATTTATCTCATACTGACCCAAAAGCGTGCTGGTGTTTGTGGCAGTCATTCTCAGCATGCTCCAAAGATAGTGGTTAAACACTGTCTTGGGTGAGCACAGGCACAGAACTTCACCTGCCATTTTAATAAGATCAATTAAGCACTTTTTGATCTAGGATGTAGAAAGCTGGTAAATTGATCAGATGGTTTTATTTACATAGCTCTTGAGGAAAGCTAATTGTGATTGTTCTGAATGATACTTGTTCTAGCCATATGCTCGTAAGAATGAAATCCCTGTCACTTCCCAGTACTGTTGAAGGGTAATTTGAAAACATTTTCTCCTTGTTGTTTTGACTTATTTATAAAGCCTAGTTGCTCTGATTAGATTGAATGAACTCAGCTGGCTTCCCAAATATACAAGTTTTTTATGTTTTTGGTAACCTGATCACTCAGGAAACAACTTTCCAAAGATCCAGCTCTATGCTGATAGGCTGGCTTTTGCAGTGCAGGCACAGACTGCAATGCTGGTTCATGGACAGTGGTGCTGATAAGCACAGAACCAATGCAGACAGCTAATTTGTTGTTTGAAAGGCCAAGGAGTCTGCTGCAAAGTGGTACTGAGGTGCCACTGAAGGCATGTTCCCTGAGGCTAGGGCAATGAACTCTGATTTAAAACTCCTGAGTTCCTCCTCTTGAAAAGGCTTTGATATTTCAGGCAAATCAGCCAGTTCCTCTTTCCCTGGTTCATCCATCAGGGAAATGGATGTCAAACTGACATTCTTCATGAGCTATTTTAAGAATAATGTAATGACCGTAGAGAATATTAAAATATTTTAAGAAAAGGTGTTAGATTTGCAAAGCATTGTTAAAGTATCGCATTCGTAGGAGCATGCGCATTCTGGGAGCTAATATGTTGCTCAGCTTGAATAGCTTAGAGGAATACAATGGAGCTATAAGAGGAAATTTTGTCACCTTTTCAGCCCAGATAAAGGAGAGGGAATCTTATACTGAGGACAGAAATAATGCATTTTACTAACTGAATATTGGCAGACAAGTCTTTTGCACAAACATCACTCACATTTCCTATAAGCCTCTGAGATAAGCAGTTTATGAACTCTTGCAATTGCACTGAGAATAGGGTGTATTGAGATCATGGCTATAACTTTATATCTTTTAATGTTAAATTATGAATTTATGGATCTAGATAGTCTGTGAATAGCATAAATTATTTTAATGCAGACAGAAATATAATGTGACAGCAAATAATTACAAATATATTCCTGCATTCTATGGAATTTTACCTTGATTACTTGACTATTGTATTCAGGGTTTTCTCACCTCATTATGAGAAAGAGAGATAATAAAAATGAAAAGAGGCACAAGGCAGGGGTTATTCTGATTGCATAATTCAGCAAGTAGGACTGTTAGTCAGAACATAAAAAAGTGAATTCAAATGCCCTAGATAATGAGGGCTGCTTTGGAAAAAGTAAGAAGCAGTGAATATCCTTGCTCACTTGGTAGTTACTCAGGCAAGCAGACCTTTGTCCTCAGTATGACATCTCATATTCAAATAGGAATCAGTTAATAAAACTAACTCTTTATAATTAACAAGAATATTAGTTTCCTATGGAATTCATTGAGGTAGGAGGATCTTTAAAAAAAACCTCGAATCACCACAGTTCTTTAACAGCATTTTGAAAGAACTGTCTGTTTAAAGAAAGCAGAAAAACTGACTTGGTGGGAAGGCCTGCATAACAACAAGTAGGTGCAACCTGCCTGTGACTACCTAGGGGCTGAACACCAGAGCAGTAAGCTGCTAGGCCAGCCTGCTGCTGGAAGAGGCTTGCATGAGATGGTAGCTGTCTAGGTTTTATGGTGGACCATGATGCATTCCTGAACCACAACTGTGGTCTCAATGCCTCAGCCATCAAGGTATTGTATCTCAGTGCTGGGACAGCCACAAGACTGTGGAGACATCAAATGAGGTGGGTGTTAGAAGGGAGTAGACAGGGCTGGGGTTCAAAGCAGCTCTAGAGAAAACAAATATAGGGGCTGGGGAATCTGTTAGAAAGCAAGAAATAAAAGGAGCATTGAGAAAAGAATTGTATGAAAGCCTTGCAGATGACATGTCAAAGAGGAAAGGAAGGTGGGCTGGGGAACACTTGGGAAGCAGGTGATGCTGAAGACTTTTAGCAGCAGAAACACTGGAAGGAAAACATACAGAATCAAAATGAATAAGATGTTTAAGCTATCGCTTATGACAGTTACTTTGTGAGAGGAAAAGGAAGCATCTGAGAAAGCATAAATTGACTCACACTCTTGCACCTTGATAGACCTTATTTTTCAGAAACATAGTAAGGAAAAAGCTCTAAATAAGTTTGTACTCATATATTGTTTGAATCCTAAACAAAAACAAAACAAAGTCTCTCTGTCTCCTGCCTCCCAAATCAGGCTAAGATTGAAAGTGAATAATCTTAATAATTTAAGTATGCTAGGTTATTGCAAGTTTTGCATTTATTCCTAAGCCAGTATCAATGTCCATAATATATTGTTCCAAAATAGTCAGTAATAGTAACAGAAGAATAACTTCTTTAGCATGTAATGGGACCATAAAGTGCTTAGAGTTCAAATTAAATGCTAATATCTCAAAATAGATCTTATTTTGTTATCCTAACATTAAAACCTGTAGAGACAATCTGCATGCATATTGACTGAATTTCTGATTAATGTGAATTTTGTTTTTTCTACCAGTGCCTGAGTGTTTGAGGAAAGTTGTTTTGCATTTGCTCTAATAAGAGCTTCCAATTATAAAAAAAAACTTTTGCCTATTTACTTCATCTCTTTGTGGGAGATCACTTACTCAAATAGATCATGACACTTTTTTTTTTTTTGCTGTAACTGGGAATGTGAACTCTTTGAAGCATATTTCCATATTACCTTTAAAATCTTGGAATATGATTTTTTTTCATGGTATTGGTTTTGATTCTTTGTTTGTTAGTGTATTTGTGGCATGGCTCAGAGAGCTTTCTATGAATGCTGGTTTTGGAGGATTACTTATATTTTTAATTGACTGAGAGAAACAAATTATCTAAAGGTAGTAGTAGCAAGTGTAAGCTTTTTTCTGCAGGCTGAATGAAGAGTTGTTCACTGTTGCACATTTGAACAACTACCACAGTTGAAGGGAAATATCATATCCCCACTTGCCCCTGCCCCAATCATGGGCAGATGCTCTATCCTGTTTCCCTTCCAAATCAGGACATTTAAGGTGGACCGAAGTGGAGGTATTTTGTGGGTGCGGTGTATTCACCAATAGGTTTAGAGCTACTGCTTGTGAGCTTTTATCAGTTGTTGCTACCTCTGCTGTTGTTGAGAAAAGACTGGATTTTTGTATCAAAATGTTTAGTGGTGTTAGGTTGCTAGTGTAGATTGAATGCTTTGTTATTATTATTCTGTTTGTAAAAATGTACCAGTGATGGGATCTGGTAACTTCTTGATCATCCTCAGTGCCTTGCTAATCTGCTGTCACACCATATCAACAAACCAATAAATCAAATAAATATTAGGTATGCAGCTGACTGCCACTTCCCTATTTGTATCTGCAGAGAACTTGATTTAAAGTTACACTGCTGTAAAACTAATACCTTTTTCATTGCTCTGAGGTAAATGCTAAGTGATCTCTAAAACCTAGTCTGAGTTTTTGAGTTTCATTTACAGGGCCCTGTATGTATTCTATTTCCAGCCTGAACTATATTGTTTCCAGCTTGGAGGACCCTGCTGCAGATGTCTATAGGCACTGAAGCATTCAGTTTTAACAGAATTTTGGAGAAACAGGTGAATTCCAAAAAAGCAGAATGACTAATAATATAATTTCATAGGTTCTTCAAGCAGCAAAATTAATGAAGCCTTATTTCCTACTGGCTTCTTTCTATCCTTACTGTAGGAACAAACACATAATGTCCTTATAGGCTTCTCACAGTGTTTCCTATTGCTACCTTGCCCTTAACCATTACCCTCAAAATATCTCCACTTTTTTCCTCAGATCACCTGGATTGCCACACTCTACTGTTTACTCCCTGCCTTGTTCCCAGTTCTCTCTTATGACTCTGAGTTTGGATAGGTAAGCGGCAATATCTGCTGAGGTTAGCTCAAAGTTATAGCTATGTAGATTTGCCAGCTGCCAGGAACATATTTATTCACTTACTAATTGGTCCCTGGCTCTTGGAATAAAAATGTCTGAAGGCATAAAAATGCCTGAAATTCAGGCATAAAAATTTCTGAAGTCTGCTTTCCTTTCACTGGGAGCACTTCTTTGGACCTTTCTCTAGCTGTCATTTTCCCTGAACTTTGCAGAACTCAATCTCTTTGAGACATCTATTTCTGTATCAAATGCTGTTGAAATCACTTGATCATTCTTGAAAATTACCATGGAGCAGATTGATGTGCAGATCCATAAAGAAGCAAGTCTTAAAATGGCAAAAGAAAAGGTGCACAGAGATAAAAAATAAGTAAAGATTAGCCTGACATTAATTCAGTGTAATAGAAAGTTTAACTGTGTATTCAGCTAACAAAGAATTAGAAGCTAGATAGTAGAATTCTGCAAACAATTGTTTCATGAATGTTAGGTCTTGTTACCCTGACCTGTTGTCTTTCACTGAAAAGCTTACAAGTTAGAATGATGACAGCAACTATAATGAATAATGTTTTTAAATCTCTTTAAGTTAATGGGACTTAAAATCATATGAGATCTTGAAGTAGGAGAGAGTAGGGCTCACATTAAGTGAACTGAAAGCTGTCTTCTAGATGGATGTGAAAATTAGGGAAGAATGAATGAGGAAATGCTTAGCAGCACCTACCAAATACTTGTCCTTGCTTTCATCTTGTTTAATAGAGTTATGAATGATGATATGTAATATTTACTGGCTGGGCTTCCAGTGACTGGTTAAATTTTCCCAGGCTTTGCACAGAGATGTGAGGGTAGTTAATAGAGCGTAGGACAGGTTACTGTCACAGGTTGATCTGAATCATTTGCTCAAAATTATCACATCCAACTAATTATGTTTTAATACAGAAAAGTGTATTTGTGAATCAGAAACACAGACTACACCTATAGGATGGGGAAATCTCTGTCTTAAAAGACAGTTATTCTGAAAATGACACAGCAGTCAGCAGAGAGAAGAGCTTTTTTGTGAGATCTCAGTGTCAAGTTGTGGCTTCGGGCCTTATTTTGATTCGTGGGTGTAGAAGGAAGGTAGGCCATAGATACATACCACTGCAAACACCACCAGTAAGATCCCTGTTAAAAGCCTGTGTCCTGTTCTGTGACTCATATCTCCTGGAGGATGGAGCTACTGAAGGAAGTTCAAAGGAGGGGAACAAAATTGTCCCAGAGGCCATTGATCAACCTCTTGGATGTAAGACTTCAAGGGACTGATCAACCCAGAATACTGGGAAAAGGTTGAAGAAGTAATTTGATCATTCTCTATAGGTACTTGTACATGAAAAAAGTGTTTGATAGCAGGAGCCAGGAAAGCTTCTTCAATCTTCTAGAGAAGCACCAGGAACTGAAATTAGATTAATTTAATTTTGCAACGAGGTGCAATTTTTTGGCACAGACTACCTATAAATATTGAAAAAGCTTTTCAGAGGAAATGTTGAGTCATTATTTTTCTTGGAGTCTTAAAATTGTGCCAGTTTATCTGTCTGTGTGTAGTATATAAATCTAAATATACTGTACTTATACAGTGTAGACAGATACATAATATTTACCTATGTACGTCATGTGGACATATTCTAGATATATCCGAGATAGGTAGAGATATAGTTGTAGAGCTTCCTTCCTGGTAACAATATGTATCCTTTTTATAGATATCCTTCCTTTATAACTAATATTGAACACAAAGACATAAACGTGAGTTCTAAAATAATCCAAAACTGGGCATGAGGTAGAACTGGAGTTAATCCCCAGACTTCCCAGAATATTATTCAAATCAGTTAGTTAGACCTTGCTTTAATTTATGTTATCTGCACAGCAGATGAAAATACGGATTTTCTCTTGGGAGGGGGGAGAGGAGGTTAGTGATTGCTTTTCCACTAACAGAAAAACAAGTCTATTTAATGAATCACTGTGAAAAAGTATCTGAAGTTTTTCAAAGTGAAAGAAACATAACAAAGAGTGAGAACTGTAATATTTCAGTTTGATCCAGAGGAAACTTAAATAGCATCATGTACCAGACAAAGCTAACAGCTCCAGTTTTCCCTCTGCTAAAAGGGATTGCACAAATGCTAAATTGATTTCCTTTTCAGAGTGATACTAATTGCCTTTTGTCCCTGAGCACTGTATGAGGCATTATCCTCAGCATCTCTTCAGAGCTGGAAAGCTTAGAGAAGCTTAAAAGGGAAACACAGAAAAATGCTACACATGTAAAATATTTCTTAGGCAAATGTGTGTCAAATAAGATACTAATTTAAGAATGACTTTAACATGCAAGTTGGAGAAATGCCAGTTGCTTAAGGAGGCTGAAATTTATCCCCTTTCAGAAAGCCGACATGAGCCTATGAACCACTGAAAGCCAATCCTAAACTTATGGTTTAAGGAGATTTAAGGGGAGTAATGGCCCCATGCTATCTTTCTGCATGGAGTCAGTGTTTCATTGCCAGTGACCTGGCTCCATGCTATTGATTTGTAATAAATCTTAGTATAAGGCATTTGGGATATTTTCCATGCCAAAACATGCCTTGGCTTCTACTCTTATCTGTGTTGGATGCTGGCCACTGCTAGTGCAATATCTAAAAAAAATTAAATCTCTGGTGTATTTGTAATATTGATTTAGCCCTTCCTCTTCCAAATCCTTAACAGACATTTCTAGAGCTGGTGTGAATCTGCTATGTGTATTTTGTGATATTCAGTATCTCTTGGAAAAAAGAAGGGATAGTTTGGATCCACCAGATACTATTTCTTATCTGTTCCGCTATATTGCAGCCACTATGGTCATTTCAAGCTCTTTTGCTTGTGATATTCTGGTGCAAAACACATCAGAAAGCTTGGTTAATAGTAAGAATATATACCTTTCACCAGCTCATTTCAGGCTTAGAAAAATTGTCTTCAGATATTTAAAATTTGTTTTAAAGTTGCTATGTCCATTTCTGTGGA
Organism: Caprimulgus europaeus; assembly: GCA_907165065.1. The sequence continues at coordinate 41,577,063 of OU015525.1, read as the reverse complement.
TATTCATTTAGCCACATAAATTATTAAGAACCTTAGAGCTATCAGGAGGGTTATATATGATGGGACTTTAAAAGTCCACATCATATGAAAGAAAAAAGTATCTCTAAGGATGTCCTGACATTATGCTATTTCAAAGGTACTGAGGGCTTCTAAGTGGGAAACTGATATCCTGTAAACCTTTGCTTTTAAAATCCTGAAAGTTTGTGAAATGTTACACTGAAGTTGTTTGAACTCTACAGAACTTCAGTCAAATCAGTGGCTGAAAACCAAAGGTAGATAAAGTCAGACTCAAAAAAAAATGTGCATTTTAAAGTGAAGGTAAATGTCCCTTGGAGGGATATTATCTCCCTTGCTTTGAAACTTTTGAATTCTTACACACCTGTTGTAACACAGGTATGAGATTCACTGAGTGTTCATGAGGCAAAGCTCTGTGCTTTGTATTGTACACTGACTGATTATCATTCTAACTCACTTTAAATATATCGCTATGTCCATGGAATGCATCACTGAAGTACTGAATTTTGTGCATGTTTCACTAATATATATATATATATATATATATCTAAAATATGGTAAATTTGTTTTGACTGTTAAATTAAAACAAATGTTGATATGTGCTTCCTTTTTCCAGAATTTATACTTTACTCTACAGACACAGAAAAACTGTTATTGTAGTAACTCTCCAGTCCTCTCGGGTATTAGGTGCATTCTGCTCCCACATCATCTAATCAAATCTCAGGAAATTATGTGGCAGCTTTGATATTCTCAGACATCCATTCTCTGAGATGGCTGCTGCCTTGTAGGGTCTTGGCAGGTAGCAGGACTCATTTCAGAGGAAGGAGACAGGACACTGTAATAGGCTGACCAGGGAGGTTGTGGAGTCTCCTTCTCTGGAGACATTCAAAACCCGCCTGGACGCCTTCCTGTGCGACCTACTATAGGTGATCCTGCTCTGGCAGGGGGGTTGGACTAGGTGATTTTTCGAGATCCCTTCCAATCCCTGACATTCTGTGATTCTGTGAGGGTTTAGGGAGGTTTGAGGTATGTTTCCATGTATCCCTTTGCAAGGAAATCTTTTTCTTTAATAGTCTTGGGAAAGCAGATACAGCCTGGCCCCTGAAGCCTGAACGTTGCTTTTTAATGACCACATGTATGGTTTGTGCATGCAAAAATATATTGTGGTAAGAACACTGGATATGGTGGGTTGACCTTGGGTTGAAATCAGTTGCCCTTACTCCCCCTCCTCAACAGCATGGGGGGAGAAAATAGGATGAAAAACTATGTGGGCTGGGGCAAAGACAGGAAGATCCCTTACCAATTATCATCACAGGCAAAACAGACTTGACTTGTTGAAAATTAATTTAATTTAGTACCAGTTAAAATAGATGTGGATAGTGAGAAACCAAGACAAATTAAAACAACACCTTTCACCCTGCATCTTCTTTTTACCAGTCTCAGCTTCACTCCTTCATTCCTGACCCTTCTACCTCCTCCCGGAGTGGTGTGAGGTGATGGGGAATGGGGGGTTGCGTCAGTCCATAACACTTTGTCTCTCCTACTCCTTCCTCCTCACACTTTTCCTCTGCTCCAGCATGGGGTCCCTGCCACAGGGTACAGTTCCTTCAGGATAAACCTGCTCCAGTGTGGGCTTTCCTTAGGCTGCTGTTTCCTTCAAGAAATATCCATAAGTTGCAAGGTGGATACCTGCTCCACCATGGTCCTTTGCAGGCTGCAGGGAAATACCTGCTCCACCATGGTGGTCCTCTCATACGGGCACCTGGAGCAGCTACTCCTTCTCCCACCCTGGTGCTTACACTGCTGTTCTCTCTTTCTTCTTTTCCACTCTCCTCTGCCTGTGACTTAAATATGATTTGCCAGAGGCGCCACCATCTTGGCTGAGGAGCTCAGCCATGCCCTGCAGTGGATCCATTGGAGCCGACTGGAGCCTGCTGGAACTGGCTGTGCCCAGCACAGGGCAGCCCTGGTCCTGGCCTCTCCTCATGGAGGCCACCCCACGTGCCCACTTGCCCGCTGTCAGCACCTGGGCACTGACACCCAGTACGCTGGGAAACAGTTTCATGGAGAATTGATTAGGAAACCAATGCTGCTTCTAGCACCACCATGTTTTCACTTTGACGGATTAGTTTCCAAATCATGTACTGTTTTGGTTCTGGCTTTTGTATTGTTGCTTTGAGAGCTGTTATTCTGAAGTTTTACTTTCCTGACATCTTTTGATGTAGGGGCTCAGTGCATACCCACAGCGACCCCGAGCCAGCTGCCAGGGTCTGGCAGGCCACTGCCCTGTGAACTGGGAAGGACAGCACACAGGCCTTGGGACAGGTGACCACAGTGACCGTGTGAAAGAAACAAGTACTAATTTTATCCCTATTCATCCTCATACACTGCTGTAGACTAAGTACATTGTCTTTTAAAAAAAAAAAAAAAATGCATATTTCTAAAGAAAAAATATATTTTGTCTTTCTAAAAGACTGAAATAATCTAAATAGTGTTTACTGTGTACATTTTTTTTTTTTTTCTCTCAATGAATATTTTTGCAAAGTGTTTCCAGTAAAAGAATTATGGTTGATTTTGTTACCAACCATGGAATGAAAATCTGGGTGGCCAGTTCCTCCAAATCAGTAGAATATACCAAGAGAAACTTTGTCCAGAACTTGCATAAACAAAAGCATTTAAAAGCTCAATAGAAAAATAAAGGCAAAATCACAGAAATGTGGATTGACAGAAAGTCATTTCCTCAAAACTTATGTTTTAACAGGATTTTTAATGTGTCTAGTAGATTGCATCTTTTTCTCTTTCTGCTGTTGGGCAGCAGGGAGAAATGCTACTGCTTCTGCTGTTGACTTTATGTAAGGTGTCCCTGTGTGCAGTGCATTGTACCAAGCAGTGCAGATGGAGCCTTCTCCCATAGATGGTGCCCTATCTTTAGCTTAGCATTATGTTGTCATGATGTTGTTTCTCCTCGAGAGGTAATGGCAGGGGTTTTGTTCTGCTTAGGGTTGCTGCAGTCTCCTTATAAAACCTTGATTGCTAGAAGCTACTTGCAGCAACCTCAAGACATCAAAAGCACTTTTTGCCAAAAAGAAATGTACAAATTGTGGAAATGAGCCTGGAGTCAGTGAGTATGTTTATGCTGCACATACTTCACTGGAATATAAAGATACCAAATTACCTAACAGGCAAGGAGTCTAGCTGTGAAAGTACAGAAGTCTAAGTTTAGCTTCTTAACAGGCAAAATGATCTCATGCTGTCTTGCCAAACCTGGCAGTGTACAGACTGCATGACATACATGAGTACCTGATGGTTGTCACTGCCTGTGAAGGACTGGACTTGATTAGCGGCTAATAAAAACTCCTGAATTGTAGCTTATAAATATAATATGTCTTTAGAGAACAAGAAAGTAAAAAATATTAGGAAAATGTACTTGTGGAGGAGGAGAAGAGATTGCCAAAGATGCTCACTCAGCTAGTAACTGGCCTTAGCTAGCATATTCTGGCAGCATGACTTCAGTTCAAATATCTTAGTCAATTACTTTTATACATTTATGAGAAGGTATCAGAGCTTTTGGTTGTTGTGCCCCAAAACCCTTTCATCATTAGCTGTCTGTGAAGAAAGAGGCATGAATTAATGACTGTGGTCTCCTGAAAGACAGAAGTCCAGTTTCCATGGTTCTTGTGGTCTCTGCATGATAAATTGACTTTCTTTGTCTGTAGCAGATTTTATCCATAGTTTCCAAAAGAACTCCTGAGATACTAACATCAAAATTTAGGTAAAAGACTTGGTTTGGATTTGGGGGAGAAGCAAAGGGAAACTGTCTTTGATGTTAGCTTGAAATAAAATTGTGACCGTCATTCAGCTGTAGGCCTTTTTTAAAGCTAAGACCAGGACTGGTGCTCAGCAGAAGCATCTCAACAGTATGTCTAACAGTTAGGTTTGCTAAAGTGGATATTACCTTGAGTGCAGCAAGAGGCAAATCATTAGGCAGGTGTCTGTCTGGTACAGAGCCTAAGAATCTGCTAAAGGTATGTACAATAAGCCAAACTTCTGTCAGTTGACTTTGGTCCTCTACACAGTGTCCAAACCACCACCAGAAAAAAAATAGGAATAGGTAAAATTAGTAAGGTTGAAAGTTGTATTTAATATATATATAATGTTTCTAGACTTCCAGGGCAAAGGTAAGTTGTCATGGAGGGACCAGCTGTCTCACCAGAAGTATCTATAAGAAGAAGCTGAAAGGAATCATGGGATAAATTATTCCTATGTATGCTAGCATGTTCTCTAAGCATTGCGTAGCACTTACGAGAAGAGATATCAGACATAAATCTGACTTATATTTCAACAAGGAAGAGCTCCTGTCATCCCTTATGCTGCATTACCCCACCCACAGTACACAGGGAGAAAGCTGAATCAAGTGTTGGCAGATGAACTGATGAAACCACCTATATGGCCTTGAATATCCCCATTTCTGAGTGCAGCCTGTGGCAAACACTGTAAATATGAACTACTAGAACTACTGCTACCCGTGGTTGCGGATAAAGAGCAGTCTAAGCAAAACTACAGAAGTGGAATATTTCAGTAAGGTGCTTTTTCTGTCTGGGCACAATCAGATCTAGTGTCCCCAAAGAGAGAAGCAAAAAGTCCCTTTCTGACCTCAAGCAGCTTGTTTCAATTGTGCAGAAAGCTTTTGGCTATGCTTTAGGACAGCTAATATAACAAGACAAACTTGCTGATGTGGGAAAGTAATACAATTACCTTGGCAACATGCTTATGGAGAAAGACCCTGGGCAACAAGGCCACAAACCTTGGAGTACAGAATGATATGTTAATATCAGCGTACAGCATATTTTAGAGGGTCGGATCTGGCTGCAGACATTAAGTTAGCAGTGCTTCTCTCTTCTGAACAAAGGAATGTGCCCGCAAAGGCTGTCAGCAAGGATCCTTGTACCTGAAATGTCCCTGACTATGAAACCTGATGATAGACACTTAAGGCTGTAAGGATGGCTTCCAGTATGGATACTTAAGTACAGTGCTACAGCTTACCCCAGCAGGCTATGTCTGCATTCATCAAGGAAGGAAAGAGGGCAAGAGTTTATACTGTTACCCCTTTAGATAATAGGAAAGCATTAAAAAGTAAGCTTCATCTTTAGGTTTCATCTCACAGTATTGGTCGGGGAATGAGACCCATGAGCATGAAACACATACTGAGAACACAGTCTCTGATATGATCAAAAGCTGCCCACAAAGCATGGAAAGCATCCTGTGAACTAAACCACATGTGGAAGCATGGTACGTATCCCATGTCGTGCATTGCCATATGACTATGGGAATAAAAGAACTAGTGCAGAAACCCACAGACTATTGTCAAGCTGCCTGCAAGGCCTCCACATTTTACTGTTTTTGCTAGGATAGACACATGAACATCAAGCTTGTGGCTATTCTTGCAGAGCAGCATGGCAGAAACTGTAAAGAGAGCAAGCCATTTTCTGAAACTGGAGGGATACAGTCATGATATGCTGTTTCCTACAGGATTAATGCCTTAAGGGGGCATTAGAGATCATTGGCTGTGGTTCAGAAAAACACCTGGAAGCTTGGATACATATAATGTCGCTTTTCCAGCTGGGTAGGAAGCTCATAAAAATAGACTTTCTTAAAAAATCTGTCATAGTCCCAGATCCTAGGCAATGTTGTCATGACCACATATCCTGCTGCATTTGGTATTCCTGCTTTTACATTAATTTACTGCTGGAAATGATGAGATGAGTACAAGCTTTAAAAGGAGGTTGAAGCAGAGACAGAAGCCTTGGCAGAATTTGATTTCTGAAATCAGGTTTAACGTCAAGGAACACTTTCTTTGGTCAGTTCATTCATTTCTAGGGTTTTCAGCTGACCTGAGGTGTCCTGTACTTATTCTAGATAGGGTTTATGGACTGATGTGATTAGAAAAAAAATAGTTTATGGACCTGAATATGCCTTTACTCTCTCAAGTAAAAATCTCGAGTAAGACAAAATTAGTGTGAGAATGAGACCCATATTTCTTTCAGTTACATTCCAGTCGAAAGGTTATATTGTGGGAGTGGGAAAAAAATACAATCTAATAAATCATATATGCTGCTTAGACATTTACTTGCTTTCCTCAAAGTTAAATACGTTGTGCATGTTCGGGTGAACCCTAATGCCAAGGCAGAGGTGTCAGCAGGATACAATTAAGTTGTGACTTGCCAAGCAGAGGTGCAATATGGAAAACCCTTGCCTGTTGTGACCAATTCTGTTTGGATTACTCATTAACATTTCAGTCAGATTTCTCACAAATACAGTTGAGGAGAACTTCACTGGCTCTCCTGTAGCTATTTGAGCTTGCTTCCCTGAAATAATATTACATTTGTGAATATATCGATCTCTGTATACATTCTCTTTTCCCTCGTATGTTTGCTTTCGTTTGTGAAAGTCATGTTTGTGGTTTTTTATCTTGTCTTTAATGAGCTGTAGCTCATTGCAGTGTATTACGTATTATGTATGAAATACCAGTACAGATATGCCATGCTCTATAAAATGCAAGAACATTTCTTATATACAGAGAAATGAATTGTTTCCAGGGAAGGAAGTTAAAATTATAATTCAATCAAGGCAATTCTGTTCTTAGTTTTCAGACAGGAAGTACACTGTCTTAAGGACATCTGAATCTCATCTGTAATTACAAAGTTGTCATTCCTTTATACAAACAATATAATTAAGTAATGCAAACCGTTAGCAGAATAAAAGAGGTTAAATTGTCTTTTTCATTCAAAACAGATTCTAATTAGTTCCTGGCAGAAAGTTGTTCTAATACAATGCATTATTAGTTAGTCTCACTATTGAGACTGGTGTCGATGGGCTAAGCTACGTAGGTGGTGGGTAGGTACACTTCCAACTAACTGCTGTTCAGAGTTTTTCAGGTGCCCAAATTTGATACCAAATCACATACTGCAGAAGAACTTGAAGGTTCAGATTTAGAAAAGGAAGAAACAGGCACATGTTTTCATGTTTTTTCAAAGAATTCCTGCTTTCTTGTACTTTTAACAGTTTGCAACAGTTGAGCATATGGTTTCTTGATTATATATTCACTGAGAATGGCTAGTTTATTTTAATTTCCAAGATCAAGACCCTAAATACAAGACTCAAGACTGTCAAATACACCAGAAAGCTGCTGCAGTGCATGAAGAAGCAGTGTAAAGGCTGCAGCTGAGCAAGCAGGAAAGCTGGTGCTTGTTTTTCATGAACGGTGGCTCCACAGATCACGGTCCAATCTTCTCTGTTCATTTCTGAATGGCAAATAAGCCTTCCTGACTGTTGAAGTTAAACCACCTGCACTGTAAGAAATTTTTTGTTTTCCATCAGGTCTATAGGACGTTCTATTCTTTTTTTCTTGGTGACATGTTAATGCCAGTTTTGTTTTGCTGGTAACAGAAATACATTTTAGTTCTTCTTTTGCAATATGGACAAAGAGGTTTCTACAAATACATACTCAGCAAATGTATCACTGTGTTCCAATTAATGAATTAGCTATTCAGTGCTACAGTAATTCACTTTATCTCTAACCATTCCCAGTGAATTATTTATATAGTGACATTTCTTTATTAGCAAACTGCCATTTGCATCACTTCTACATTATTGCTCTCATTATTAATTGTGCTTTTAATAATTTTTTAGTGCTTGTTATTTAAAGAAAAGTGGATGGTGCCCATGAAGCATTTAGCCTTGTCTTAGCTCTATATCCCCAACATCACTGCCAATAGCACAAGAGTAGATACATAATAATTTAACTGGCAGTTCTTCCCTTTTGTACATTCCCTTGTCTCCTTTTCTCTCACGTATGCCAGGATCCATGAGTTTGTTCTGTAAAAGCAAAGGATGTTTCCATATTAATGACTATTTAAATAACAGAATTATGTTGCTATTGTACTTGCTTCTTTCTGTCCCAGACAATGACTATGAATTAATTAGCGTTAGAACCTTGGAAATTCCTATGAATCTTGACATTTTATTTGGAATAGTCTGTGTGCTTTATTGAATGATTTTACACCTCCTAATGCAAAACTGATGATATCTCTACAACCCTCTGGGGGAGCGTGTGAAGTCATTAAAGTTAGATTTGCAAAGAAAATACATGGATTTCTCTCTCACATTATTCTTTCCTGCGCTGATAATGCTGTTTTTGAGCTCTTGCTTGGAGTGGCTCATTTGTATTGAAAGACTCTCTTATCTTTTATCCTATTCATCTACCTTTCCAAACTTTTCATTTCGTAAGGGAAATGAACTGAGGTTTTTCAATACTTAAAACATACTTACAGGAAAACGAGAACTTACGTTTTCAACTGTTACTGTTATCTCCAGAGATAATGGTCACTGAAAGGCAGCCCAGCGTGAAAAGCAAATGTGCATATCAGAAATGAAAATAACAATTTATACCATGTCTCCTTCCTGTCTTTATCTCTGGTAGTTTATTCCCTCTGTGAAGGAGGATTCCAGAAGCAATATTGGTGTTTTGACATCCAGGCATCTGCATGGGAAGAAAAATTATGAAGTTTTATTGAAAATGTTCCCTGGAATCCTAAGTTTGTTCTATGTTTGTGTTGATTATTTGTTAGCATTTTTATTTTTAAAACAAAGTTTTTTTTAATTCATGCATTCCTGGGAGCTCACAGCATAATTAGCACCCTGCCAGTGACTGAGGGAGAAATGCTGGCAAACACAGTCCCTCCTGAAAGCAATTAATCCCTCTGTACTACCTACTGAGCAAAATCTTTGTCTGTTAAGCCAGGTGGATTGCTTAAATAGATTTTTTTTTTCCTTCAGAATCAGATATTATATCCATAACCAACATTTTTCTGTTTTTAAAAAACCTTTTTTTTCAAAAGCGAGTAAAACCATGTGTTTAAGCTTAAACTTACCACTCTGTATTAACAAAATTTGCATAAAATTTATAATATTTAAGAAACATATTCTTGATGGTTTGCTTCTGAAGAAAGCTATTGAACAGGGAAAGAAAACATTGTTCATGCATCCAGAGCCAAAGGTTGTTGAAGTAATTAGTTAGCTTTTAACAGCAGACAAAAGACATGTTTTCTTCATTTGAGTTTGATTTACTTCAATAACTAGTTCAAAGTTAAGGAACTGCTTAGAAATAGAGTAAGCTGAAGCATCATTATTTTTAAATGGTCTATGAATAAATTCTCAGTCTGGGATGCTGAGACTTATGAATTCATTCATTAACTATATATAAAATTTGCTTCGGTAATAAACCTGTTTTAAGTATAAAATGTTTGATACATTTTTCCACTGCATACAGCATATTTATTGCAATTTTATTTAAATAATAAATACACTTAAAAGACTGGGTTTTTGCATTTCAATTGAATTTCCATTTCCATTCCAAAGCAGCTTGATACAAGTTGTAAGTAAATAAAAATTAATCTTCTAGTAAAGAAGAATTATCATTCATTTCTAACAGAATACTATGTAAATGTTAAGCATTTGAATAATTATGATGGACTATATCACTTCTTAAATGGGAATGTAAGGTATTTTTCTGGTAGTATATGGAAGTAACAGATTAGTTTAAAAATTAGATTCAGTTGCAAAGCAACTTTTTTTTTTTTTAATTTACTTACCAACAACAATCAAACTCCCTTGAGGAAAAAAGAAAAATACACATTCAAAATAAATGTAGAAAGTTTTTTTTAAAAAAAATATTTTATATTTGTTGTATTTTCAAGTGAATGGGAATTATTTTCACAAAAATAATGTTTGTAAATCTTATGAGAAATCTTTTTATATTCAGTTCTTTTTGTGAAACATATTTGACAGTTTTTCCAGAAATATTATAGTTCAGGGTCTTATAAATAGACAATTCTGTGATATACGGGAGACAGAATGGCTATATCAACAGTAAGTCATAACTCTCTGCTTTAAAAGGCTCTATACTCTGAATTTTAATTCATTGAGGATTCCAACGTTTCTAAAATGAATTCCCAACTGGAAGAGAATAAAAGTTTTGACATTTTCTACTTATTAAAATTCTGTTTAAAAGTGGTGGAAATATCAAAATGGGCAATATTTTTCCCTCAGCAAGAGTAAGGCAGCTAGTTTAAACTTTGATATAACAAGAGTTACTTTAATTTATTTTTAAAATGTAGATTTATGCTTACATTGCTATTGATTTAGTTTATATTTATACAAGGTTGATATTTTAATTAGAAAGACTTGGTTGCTTTATATTAGGCTTCTATCAAGGTCAGAAAATTCATATTCTTTCTTCAAAACAATAACCGCAATGGGTCCTGCTAAAACTGCTAGAGAAGCGTTTCAGAGTGTAGCTTGCTAACAGCAAGCTGCTGTTTTTTGTGTGTATCCAGCACACCAGTGTGCTTGTAAGGGGATGAAATCTCGGAAGTAGAGGTCCATTTCTCAGTGCTGGCTGAGCTAAAGAAGTAAGAAATTTTACTATGTGAGTGGTGAGGAGTGCATTTAAAGCAGCAAGGATCTCACCGGTTTCAGTTAAGTGCTGATATACTGATAATGCCTTAACTGCATCTCCTGTTTCCTCCTAGGTCTTACTGCTGCAGCATCTCTTGTATCCCTGGCTTGGGCTTTGGCTTCCTACCAAAAGGCCCTCCGTGACTCCCGTGATGACAAGAAACCCATCAGTTACATGGCTGTTATAATCCAGTTTTGCTGGCATTTCTTCACAATTGCAGCAAGGGTTATTACTTTTGCTCTGTTTGCCTCGGTTTTCCAGCTGTACTTTGGGATCTTCATCGTGCTGCACTGGTGCATCATGACCTTCTGGATCGTCCACTGCGAGACAGAGTTTTGCATCACTAAATGGGAGGAGATCGTTTTCGACATGGTTGTTGGGATAATCTATATCTTCAGCTGGTTCAATGTCAAGGAAGGAAGGACACGCTGTAGGCTTTTCATTTACTATTTTGTGATCCTTTTAGAAAACACCGCCTTGAGCGCTCTCTGGTATCTGTACAAGGCCCCACCCATCTCTGATGCATTTGCCATACCAGCACTGTGTGTAGTGTTCAGCAGCTTTTTAACAGGCATTGTTTTTATGCTCATGTACTATGCCTTCTTTCACCCCAATGGACCAAGGTTTGGGCAGTCACCAAGCTGTGCTTGTGAGGACCCTGCCGCTGCCTTCACCCTACCCCCAGAAGTGGCAACAAACACTCTACGGTCCATCTCCAACAACCGGAGTGTCACAAGCGAGCGGGATCAAAAATTCGCAGAGAGGGATGGGTGTGTGCCCGTCTTTCAGGTGAGACCCACCGCACCGTCCACGCCTTCATCCCGACCACCAAGGATTGAGGAGTCTGTCATTAAAATCGATCTGTTCAGGAACAGATACCCAGCGTGGGAGAGACACGTGTTGGACAGGAGCCTGAGGAAGGCCATCTTAGCATTTGAATGTTCCCCTGCTCCTCCACGGCTACAGTATAAAGATGATGCTCTTATCCAGGAGCGCTTGGAATATGAAACCACATTGTAAAAAAACACAAAAACACAGCTTGAAGAAGCTCCAACGTTTCAGTCCAAATTAAGGGTTGACAGTAGGGCTGTAGGAATAACTAAACTGCATACTACAAGTAGAGCAGCAAGCTGTAGTGTTCTTAGTCTGGATATCATCATGATTATCATTTGATCTACTGTGTATAGTCTGTCTGCAGGACACTGATACAGCAGCATCACCTGAAAGCCTCAAAAAAACCCAGACCCTGACCCACTCATACAGATCAGTTACTTCAGCTGGGGAAACTCACCCACAACTCCTTGCTGCTATGAAACTCTGGCTGCACAGTACTTAGAATCAAACCAATAGGAAGGCTCTAACCAGAGCTTTCCACTTTAGCCAGTAGTGCATCTTATTTTAGAAATGAATGATTGATATTTGTATAATCAATGGCAAAAAACAAACAAACAAAACCTTTCCAGAATTAACAGAACTGTAGCACTCAATGTTGCTGTTATGAAAACTGTTTTCTGGGAAAAAAATAGGAGCATAGTAGTCTTCAACACTCCCATAAATCAACCATTCAGGTTAGAATAGGTTTGCAAAATAGTTCTTAATTAAAAAGATACATCACCATGTTTGTAAGGCTGTCAATGGAAAATAAACTAAATTCTTATTAATTAGGTCATAAACATCAGCACTACCAGAACTGTTTGTTTTCTGTGGAATTTCAAAATCTTTTCAAATGTGATTTAATTTCTTTATGTTACTTTCAACAGAAATCCTATGCAGCTCACTTCTGGTTTTCAGGAGAAATAAGGAGCTCTAGCACGTAGTGATGTAAATTAAATGATAATCATGATTCAGTGTTCAATTTGCAAAAAAAAAAAAAAATTAAAAAAGAAAAAAAAAGTAAAAGAACAGGGAAGTATAGTTTTCATATTCAAAACTTTTTGGAGCTCCCCATTCAGATATTTCGGAAGAAATTACAAGGAGATGAACACATTGAAACTTCTCTGTATCAGGACTGAGAATGCATGATTCAGTGTGTGAATGTATGCAGGGGTGACAAGAGACTGTGACATGCCGTACCCTTCTAGTGCCAAACATTGTATAACTGCAAGGTTAATATTGCCTGAGGGACAGATAATGAGTGGCATGAGCCCTACCAGAACAAGAAGCAGGAAACACCAATCAAGTTCTCAATGTGTAGAGACAGCTCTGATTTTTCCCACCTAAGGTGAAAGTGATATCTTTTAAAGGCTTTCAGCCACCTCTTAGTAAGTATATTCACCGAAGTATAATATGAGCAAGTTACGTGGAAGACCCTCTTCTGCCTGTTCAAGACCTGTGTCCAGATACGTCTAAAAATTACGTTGAATCTCTTGTAATAGAGTGCTTTTGCTGCAAGCTTTTGGGTTTTAAATACCTCCCTAAATCTAGTCAATAGTATTCTCCTTTATGTTAAAAGTATCCCCTGATGGTGCTTTCAGATGCATTAAAGGTGCAAGACAAAATTTGATAGTATTTTTTTTAAAGCTGGTGCAGAGTGAAAAACTCATGAATTATTTCAATATTTTTGTAAAGTAAAAATATGGTATTAAAAGGTTACTTTTTATAAACCTTAAATCTTTTAATACATTTCATTCTCTTTATAGCTTAGATTTTAAGAATTGGTCCATGAATTTTATCAACTGGCTTCTGCAGGTTGATATAAACCTGGTTTTCACACATTCTGGATTTGTTTTGCAGTGTAATGCCATATGAAAGCCTACATGGGTACTTTTAGAATACGCTACAAACCATGGATCCTGCTTCAAATGTGAGTGGCTTGTAAAGACACCAAGCAGTTCCATAAGAAACAATTTGCTATAACTGTTTCCATCCATTTTTAGGAGTGCGAAGCAGAGCTGAAGAGTTACTGTTGTAAATGGCATTGTCAGGATGGAGAAGACCTGATGATTGGTATTGTAACCTTCACTGTCAGGTATATCCAGTGTAGTCACTGCTGTATATGCTGCTGGGTAAATTTCAGTCTTTCCTGTTATTAATTTTTGTACTGTGACATGGCCAAGGTTACACAGCCTGTGTTTATTTGTATGCGTTCAATTAGCCATTTTTAATGTTGACTTTTTTTATTAGTGAAATGTTCGATACCTGTTCTTTGCTGGAGCAAGTTCCTCAAAGCAAAACGACTGTGGAAGTGCAGGAATCTGCAAGTCAGAGGGAACTCTACACAGTTCAGAAAACACCTGTGCTTCAAGGGTTTCTTAGGTATTTTCAAATTAAGCAGTGGCCAACTGCCTCTTTAGAAATTTTTTGAATAAAATAATTATTTGATAGTCCAAACTTGAATCTTTGTACAAACTGATTGTCCTTCTCTCCATGGAGGTACAGCTGATTACTCACAGAAAGCACCCATATTTCGTCAGAAAATATACCCTTGCAAGAACTACTGAAAAAATATTTTGGAAGCAAGTCCTTTGTCCTGTCAAATTCAGTAGAGCCTTCACTCCAGAATCAAACACCAGCTCACACAAGGCAATTGCTGTTTTTCTTTACAAACAAGGCAAATTATAAACTTTGTAATCCAAGATGGGAGGGTTTCTTTTGGAAACAGTTCGATGTGTTTGCTGCTGCTGTACCAACTCAGAGATCTTAGCACGAGTGAGGCACAGTGGGCAGCGCTTTCAAACCCTTTGATCAGGGCTTGCAGGACTGGGGTAATGTTGCTTCATACAGAATTGAAAGGGTTACAGTCTGGTCCAGTGCTTGCATTGCAAGGTTTCTGAAGAAGGTTTGGGGTGAGTTTGTTTGATTTGCTCTTGTTTGGTTTTGGAAGGAAGGACACAGGGCATTATTTATCCATGTGGTGTTTAATATCTAGTATTTATTTTCTTTACTCTCCCAGTATTTTTAATTCTTTTTTGATAGTGTTTGTAAATTTACCTTCAACAAATTACTGCAGGTTCTCAATGCATAGCACCATACATGGCACTGCATCTACACAGCTCGTCTTCAGAATTCAACCTGGCTGTTTGAGAAAGGGAGAGAACTCCTTTTATACCAAGTCAAAATTTTCTCTCCAAATCTTGCTCTGTTATGTTTGTAACGTTAGTGATACTTGCACTGAGAACAGTGTGGCCATTGAAATCTTAATGCTCAGATGACTACATGGATAGTTTCTTAATTTGCTTTGCTGTGAACAGTTGTATTAAAAGCTGTAAGAATTTTTTATAGGATTTGTCAAGATTAAACATAGTCCATGTTGAAATCCCATTATGGCCTTATAGACAGTTAATAATCAATATGCACTATTCTTTTTACCACAGACAGTTTTAAGATCAAATACTAAAGTTCAATTAAGACAGCAATAGCAAAAAAAAAAAAAAAATTGTAAAAAATTTTAACTTCTGTCTGCCTTTGAAATAATGAAAAAATCAGGTCTTTCAAATTTAATTTCAGAATAACATGAAAATGAAAAATTTCCTAATTATATTCTGGTAAAGAAAAGCAATCACATCTCTTTGTTAGAAGTCAGAGTCATATAAGCATTGTTCTAATGAATCAAACAAACTTTCCATCATATTTAACAGTAACTTATCTAGTTAAAGATTTAGTCCTAAAGTTTTGAGAGTTGTGGATTTGTATGTTACAGAAAAGACAATTAAAGTAGTAATCACTACTCCAATTAGATAGAGGTAATGCAGACCCATGGTCCTTCAGAAAACAAATAAGAAAATGTAAGATAAACCTTTTGTCTTTTTTTTAAATAAATTTGTTCTATAAGATGCTAATCTTTTTTTTTGAAAAAAAAATTAAAATATGTGCAATACTTTTTTAATGCAGATTTAATAATGAAAAAAATCATTTCCACTTTTGTTTATGTCAGTTTAAATATGCTTCTTGTGCTAGAACAGTGTGTGTGTACTTGGGTCATATGGGTTTGATGGCATATAAACACTGTTTTCATTGGCAAATCAACAGATTTTCTATAACATTGAGAAAATTTTCCTTCCAAAATTAAATGCTAGGCCTCAGCTGCCTGGTTTTGTAAACTTTTAAGCAGAGGAGGTAAATTCAAATTTTATTGGAGCTGCCGTTTTTAATATGTGGTGAATAGCTATGAAACCCACATTTGTTTCAAATATATTATATTCTAGCCAATATATCATTATCTCCCCATGAATGGTACTAGAAGTATGACTGCTGCTTTTTATTTGGAAAGGGACTCCCAATCACACAATATATTTATTTATTTTTTTATTGGTCAGCAAATATTTGCAACTAGCCTGTTGGGTTTTTTTAGAACCCAAATTAAACAATTTTGAAGTGTTTGTGATTTGATTATACAACTCCTTAAGAGTGCTAAAAGTAGCACTGTATGAGTTTTAGTTGGCTCTCCCAGTAATTCAGCTCCCAAAGCCACTGCCCTTTCTCCACTCCATCCCTGAAGTCGTGCAGTCCGGAGTGACTGAGAAGCTGTGATTTACTCTGTACCCCCCGCACTGCCTGCATAATGCCAAGGAAAAGACGTCAGCAGGTTGCTGGGGTCCTACTGCTGCCTCTCTTGCTCCTGTGCATGGTGGGAAGCAGAGTAAATTGCATTTGTGCATCCATCTAAACAAGCTTATTTAGGTTGGGTTCCTTCAAGAGGTGCATGATGAAAATAATCTCAACACGTGTCCCTGAATTTACAAGCCCAACACTGTAATTACTAATTCTGTAGTATAACAATGCAGAATGTGGGAAGAATTGTCTAACTATACAATAAGCCATTTAATTTTGCTAATTGTAGCAATTAGACTAGCTCGCATGAAGCCCATGCTCTCAGCAGAAAGCCAAATGGAGTAAGTGGCAAAGAGCCATTTGTGTACCAGAGACATTACATTATTAAGCTCTCCCTTGATTGTTTATAGAACTATGTCTTTTCATTAAGGCATTTAATCCATTCCTCTTTATTCTGATAAAACAGAAAATGCAAAATGAGAACAGATTCTTTTAAATCTGGGAATTAAAAAAAAAAAAAATCACAACAGATTACTGCAATTCACATATAGTGATTTTTTTGAAACAAATTCTGTCATAATTTTTACTTGGCTGCCAATTGCTGAGTGATCTGCTTCTGAGATGATTTCTCACATCTGGTATGAGCAGATTTCATTACAGGAGAGATGGAGATGACCTTGCAAAGCCTTGCTCATGCACGGTTAGGGGAATAGTGTCACTGATCTACGTATCATTTGCAAAGCTTTTTTAAGATGTGAGGGGTCCCCTGGGACCATTTGTTTTACCTCAGAGACCTCACTGCGGGTGTTTGGTGGGATTTCTAAATGGATACACTGGTATGAATATGAGAAAATCAGGCTGCTGACCTTGAGTGAAAAACTACATTAATTCAGACCATAGTAGTGAAAGTCTTCACTTCCTAGCGCCTAACTGAGGTCAGCTGGAGGTCTACTTCATACCAAAGAGCCCAAATGTCACTTGGCTCAAACTGAAATACATATTCTGAACTTAGTGCTAACTCAGCATGAATCAAAGCATTTCTTCTTCTTTCCTTTTTAGTTCAAACATTTAAGAATACACTCATTTTGATCAAGTTGCCATTTTGTGATCCTTTTAAGGGGACTTTGAAAAATGTCTCTGAAACCAGTCAACTCCAGAGATCCTTAAAAAAGCCAATTGCTGATCAGTGCATGCATTAAAAGGCACCTTCTCTAAGCACGTATCTTGGCTCCTGTACTTACATTTTCTTCTGAATGCTTAGGATCTAATTCTTATGTAGAAGATCTTGCATACCCATTAGTAATCCATGGGCCTGCTCTGAATACTGGAACAAAGAGGACAGATATGCAAGATGCAGAGGAAAAAGTCCTCTTCAGCACATTTGTGGGGTGATTTGCATGAGCTGGAGAAGTAAGAGAGAAGCTTGTGTATAATTACAACAGAGTTATAGATGCTGTATTCATTGGTAGAAATCTACAAGAAATTGTGAGATAAGCGTACAGTTAGTAGAAAGATCAAATCTAAACTTCTGCATGCAAGGCACTGTAATATAAAAACAGCTAAGAACCTTTGACGTGTAATCAAAAATCTGTTTACCAGGAATGCTTGGGATAAACTTAAAATGCAATGGATTTGTCAATGCAACTAGATGCTGCATTCATAGAAAAGACATGACTGCTATGGATACAAACATTTTCTCTCTCTGTAGATTTAGCCACTTATTTCAGATATCTTTGGAAGCAATTGCTTCTGGATCTTACATCTGGGCATGCTGTAGCCCTAGGCATGCTAGTAGTTTTTCTATACAAGATCTGTTCTGCTGTAGGAAAGTCCACATCCTTTTAACAAAGTGTTGGGTTTGGGGGTTTTTGTGCTGAGCTAAACAACCTAGAAGCATTTCTAGTGTGAAACACGTGTCCACTCAGCCATCTAGGGTGTAAAAGGTACTGCAAAACAGAAGTTCACCAATAAATGATCTCCTCAAGGTAAAAAAAAGCTGCTAGTTGAATGTCTAGAAGAGTCTTCAGAGATGTGACATAGTGCAAGGGCAAGATGTAGGCTGTGTTTGGGTGCTATGAGCCCACTTGGGGCAAAGCCTGGGCACAGTCCAGCACTCTCTCCACCACCTCATGCACCAAAGAGACCACAGAGAGGAAAACCACGTGCATGAGCTGGATGAAAGCCACAACAAATGGGGACCAGATACCTGACACACTGTGGCACATATGCAGAGGTCAGCATGGGCACATCAGGGGCCTCAGGCTAATACTGTGATCCTTCAAACTGCACTATCCAGGAGCTCCTGAACTTTTTATGCTAGACATTCAAGCACTTAAAATTTGGCTCCTGGAATTCATCAGAAACACCTCAGTCTTCACAGCACAGAGTAGCTCAGCTCCTGTGTCCCACCTAAGCCTGCTGGATCCCCTGAGCAGGTTTTCTTCTGCCCATCATACCTGAAAGACTTAGGTCATCTGGGGTGCTATCAGATGGAGCTTTGCACAGAAATACTCATGACTGCTTTTCCAGCAGTAGATTTCTGGTAAGCAGAGACCAAGGGGAGAGCCAGACTCAGTTATCTCTTCAGCTAGCAGTGATTCTTATCTCTCGCTACTATCTCTCAGGGGAAGGCTATAGGGCTGCACGCTACTGAGGAGAAGGGCATGCTCCCTCCCTCATATTTTGAGGCTGTTCTTCCTCTTTGTGCAAAATTGAAAGGTTATTCTGTGCAATGTAGACATACTTGTAGTATTTTCATGTATTTGGTCCCCTTAGTGCCAAGGACTGTGAAGTTGTTGTGCGTGTCCAGTGTCATTGCCTGCGTCCAGCCAGAGTAATGTCTACAATAAAAAGTTGGGGCAGATGCAAAATCACTCTGCTCACCTTCCAACCTGACCAAAAGCTGTATGAACATGGTTAGCACTGTGACAAAGCCTGAATCTCTACACACTGCCTTGAATCAGGTCTGTTAATGCACTGTGTGCTCCTCTGGCCACGCTCACCTGGTTTCTTCTTGGAGCTCAGGCAGACTTTGTGTGTGCACCAGAGCTACACCATGTAGCTTATCCATAGTTCCCTGAGCCCGTGGTGCACTCCTTTTGCAATCCCAGTACTTTTGCCAAATAAGATCAGTCTGGGCTGAGCAAAGGGCAAATAGGCTTTATGCTGTCTAGTGAGACATGTGGAGCAGGTGTGGTTTCTCTGGGTAGTATGTTTGAACCACAGTTGTGTGCAAATTGCCCAGGTCAGGCAACTGCAAGAAGTTAGTTCAGTGCCCACAGTTTGGAGCATGCTATAAAGAGTACTCTTAGTGAAAGTGCTTGTTTTGCTCTTAATAAAAATAATAGGATTATGTCTTATACTTGGGATCAAATTTACAATATCGAATGATTTTATATATATATATATATACACACATATATATATGCGTGTGTGTGTGTGTGTGCGCGCGCGTGTATACACGTGACAATGAGTCCTGAGATTCTATTAGGATTCAATCTTATAGTCCATTTAAATTTTAAGCCTAAAAAAAAAGCATCAGGAATATTGTCATCAAGGGTAATCAAGTGACAACTGCAAAAAGAAAAGTATGTTATTGGAAAAAACATTCCGGTCATTATTGGACACAGTTTTGCAATGCATTATGCCAGTAATTTAATGAAAAGTTGTGGAGTAAATATGTCTAGTGCTATATTTCATCATCTTAAATATTTTGGGAAAATAATAGAGTATGGGAGGGGAAGATTTGTATAAAATAAATACAGATTTATCACATTTTCTTAATCAAGAAAAAAAACATATAGGCAAATGGGACCAATTAAACCTTTTGTTTCATTTAATGTTAGTTGTATTTATGTCACTGAATATCAGTTATCAATGTCAGTAGTTTATGAAGGAAATAGCCTTCAATAATTACAATGGTTTACTTGAATTTTGTCTGAAGAACACTAAAGAGTGTTTGTTGTCCAACAAATATGCAGTTGCCTGATACATGCTGTCAGAAGGAAAGATTTGCTAGCTCAAGGATTATGTACTGAAGATAAATTTCAAATACATGTATCTGAAAACGATACACCTGTCAGTTTAAATGTACCATGAATATGCATTAGCTAATTCTGAAATTTTACTCAATGCATGCTTTTTTCAGTATGCGTTCTGCATTATTATTTGTGCATCCCAGATTGTTTCTTAGACAATGTTCAATAAGACTTAATTTAAAATTTAATGAAGCTGATAAAAGATTACTAGCCAGTGAAGGCATGTGCTGCATTGAAGCTCAAGTATATATCTTAAGCTCCTGACCTGAGTCACCATTCAGCATTAGGGACAGCATTTGAAAAATAAAGTAACTTCCCAGCAGGATCAGATTTATGGACAGCTAGATCTAACATTGTCGCAGTGACTGGGTCAGACAATGGCAGTAGCTACAGAGTGGAAGTTCAAAAGTAGTCACAAATTACTCCCAGCGTCGTACCCTGCATTCCCATTTTGGGGCACACGTAGCCTTCCTGGCCGCCAGCCTCTGCACACGCTGTGGTCGCTCCCGGCGCCAGCACTGCTGGTGTTGGGTCTTGCTGAAAGGGGAGACAGGTAGACAGCTTGGTTCCAGCTCCAGCTCCCCCCAGGTTATTGGGCTGGCCCACAGGAAATATTTCTCTGAGAACACTTTAGCCATTGGCAATATTGCCACACTGATCTGGGCAGGATTTAGCCTCTAGACAGCACTGCATGGACAATGAAAAATCTTCCTTTGTCAGCAGAGAGGGCAGCTGCCACTATTTATAGTCACAAAGTGCCAGCATATTGTCATGTATTTGTGGCTGCTATCGATTCCTCCTTTTTTATTTTATTGGAACAGCTTGGAACTTGTCAATCTTTGCTTAGGTTGATTTGCAGCTAATTAATTCAACAGACATTTTTAATCTTGCAAATTTGTGACTTGTAATACAGTAATCAAGCTCCCATGAGCAAACATTAATCAGTTGGGGGAAAAAAAAGAAAGCCGTTGTTAGCTATGTTCAGCGTGCTGCCCACACTGGAAAGAGAGATATAGAAGAAATGCAACATTCATAAATTCATCTTAGCTAAGCTTTCATCATTCGTCTTATGAATCATTCATCCATTTGATTTGTTTTGTACATGCAAGGAGTTGTATTTAAAAGAGGATTGCTGGGATTCAGGCAGCTCTAGTTAGCATCAATGGGTAACTGGCCAAATTTCCTTCTGGTTGTTGATTTCCTTATCAACCTAACAGTCATTCTACCCAGCAGCAGTACAATTTCATTTCTGAGATGACTGTACTGGTTGTGGAACAGTTTATCCTGGAGAAATGACTGTAACAAAACATATACCACATTTAACAGCAGCACTAAGAACTGGGGGAATGAGTGGAGAAAATATTTTATTGATTGCTTTTAACACACAGGTAGATTTTAGCTACTTTGACAGGAAGCAAGAGGGAGAAAAAGTCTAACATTGCCTATACCAAACCTGATCTCTGAATAAAGACAGGCTTGTGATCAGCAAAGCATTTAAGTCCTTTCTTAAGCAGGAAGGATATAGGTTAGTACACTTGCAGTTTATAAAAATCAGTCAGAATGAGTGGGTGGTTTAGTATTTAACCTAACTCTGGTACTTGGAGGAACACCGTTGCAGCAACATGGGACTTGGTAAGGGCTCATGGTTTGGCTGTATCCCCTTCTGGTAGAGTTTTCAAGCAGGGTGCAGCCAGAGCCCCCTCCGGTCCATCTGCACAGGATACACATGTATGTACATCAATGAGTAATCCGTACATACCTTCTATTGTGGAAGCATCTCCACTGATAACCTTAGCAGGGAGGCCAGAGATCAAAAAGACATGAAAGCAAAGAAATTATTCCTCTGGTCAGGATTAAGAGATATTTGTGAAAAAAAAAAACTGTGGAAAAGCTGCCCCTGCTGTTTCAGTGAATAAAGGGAGGAGCAGAGTCTTTCAGCAAACAGCAAAAAAAACCAAACAAACAAAAAAACAACAAACCTAAATGCCAAAATACTATTTATGGTGCAGTTACTCTCTCCTCTAGGAAAGATGTTGACTGAGAAAGTTCTAGATATGTTACAAACTAACTGGAACAGACAGGGAGACAGTGAAAGATGGTTTTTAGATACAACTTCATGGATATTGACAGGAGTTGTTTATTAGCAATAAGTTACAAAGATGTCTCAAACTAAGGCCTGGGAGACAGGATTTTGTATGGCTGTTATGCCAATGATTGTAAAATTTAGAAATCATAGATCTTTATAATAGATTATTGGTCAAAGAACTTCTTTTTTATTATTTTCTTTAGAGGATAAATGACAGATGGCTTCCACAAAAAACATAGAGTTTAAAATAGGCTCAGAAGATGGGGTTTTCTGTATATGGAATATTAGAGGCTTGTTGTTATTCAAGTGTTTGTGCATTTTCTCATGCAGTGCATCCATAAGCAAGTAGTAGATTTGCAGGCCCATGTTCCTTTAGTGCTGACAGTCCTCACATCAGCTTGTTCCTGCACAGCTAAGGAGCACATCCATGGGGGGATGGGCGGGGAATATGGGTTGGGTACGCTTGTAAAGGTGTAGAGCAGGATAAAAAATAGATACTATCAGTAGATGACGTGGTAAAATCCTTATAATAAGGGAAGAGCTGTGAATCTTTAGAGTAGGTGAGCCCTCAGTATTTGTTCATGCTCAGGTATCTGTCACTCAGCTCATCATGGAAATCACTGCTGAAGGATTTTCAACCATACTATCAGTTATCAATTTTTTCTTGTTTAGAAGCAGGAACAGTATCACCCTGACTTCAGCAGAAATCACCTTGAGGGCATCCATAGCCTCATTCATAATCTGTCAGTGTAGCATGTCATGACAGGTCTGTTTTCTTCAAAGCTTCTCTCAAACAAGTCTGCAAAATTTCCTATGAACTATTTTGATTTTTTTTCCTGGCTTCTGTTTTCCTCCTATGCTTATGAGTCTCATATGCAAACCACAACTGATGAGAGAAAACAATTTTCAGGTTATCTAGCAGATATTTTTTTTCTCATGTAGTAGTACAAAACTCAAAAATTCCTTTGCATAACACCTGACTATTGAGATAACTTCTATAGTCAGAGAAGGAAAATCAAGTTAAAGATGCAAATTCTGAAGTAATTTTATTGAGTGCAAAGCAGAAACATTTTTTAAAGACAGCTGTCATATTTTCTGCTCAATAGATCTTACTTCATCATTCCAAAGTCTTGGTGTAACTGAAATATAAATATACTTTGTTTCTGAGATCATTGCTGACTCACAAAACAACCACTAAATAGGGATCACGTTGGATTAGCCAGTACAGATCCTCTACCCCACTGCGGCTCTTCTTTAACAGGACTGCAGTTCCTTTAAATCAATTCCCATTGATTCTCAAGGGCAGAAACTGTCCCCTGTGTAATTTGTTCTGCTTGAGGGGACAGATATTTTGCTGTCTATTCTTTGTGTTGTATATTATTAACAAGCTATTATTCTAATATTTATGCTAACAAATGAGCATCATTGTATTTTCCTGCAGGTGCCATTCCGTGTGTAAGGCTGTCTCAACAGCCTGAACTGGCTCTGTTCTTCTTCACATGCTTACTTATTTGCATATTTGATCAAATGCTGACCTCACAATTGTTATTCCTCGTGCTGCAGAGCCATACAAAGCCCATTTTTGACTTCTGGATTTGACCTATGGCACTAGCAAACTGGAGAGTCATCTTCTCCCTGTAAGCCAAGTGCGTTAGAAGTGGTACCCACTGGGACGCAATAAACACGTTTCCTTACCGTGTTGATTTTATAGTAATTTTCCACAGTACAGCTGTGCTTTAAAACTTTGTGCAGCTCTCTGTAAGCTTCTTGTAACAAAAAAAAAGGAAAGGAAAAAAGAAAATAAAACCAACTTTAATTGTTCTTCTTCAGTATACCTTGTTCTCTTGAAATTTGTGATGTGCAAGGAGCGTGTCAGTTAATTCACAGTGGATCTTCCAAATGGATTCCTACGAAAACTGTTAATAAACCCAGTAGTAATTAAAAAGACCATATTCTCCAGTCATTACAGCAAAATGTGTGTTCAGATAAGGCTAATTTGTGCGTGTTTCCACCCTTCATCTCTTAAGACACAGAACCCAAATTTTGTTTTCAGATTGACTGGTGAATTTGATTTGGTTTGGGGAAATGTGTGCAAAAAATGTTTCTAGGCTATTAGTAAAACAGGTGAGCCTTCCAAAGCAATTTCATGTGAGGCAAATGATCTTAAAAGACAGACTTGATAACAGTTGTGCTTATAAAACCTTCTTGAATGATCTACAGCTAAGCAAAAATAAAAACAAACCAAAAGACACTCTTAAAGGACTGATAGAGAAATTCTGCCTGGTGAACACGTCAATAAGTCATACTTACACCAGCACTTCAGACAGGAGTGTTTATTATACTGGGATTTGCTTTGATTACAGGCAGTTTATAATCATAAAGGGCTTCCCTGAAGGTCCACTGTAGCAAATGGATTACTTTCTTTTGACTTTAATGGAGTCCACTAAGTCCCAAGAGTAAGCACATGGGCATTTTGCTTAGAAATTTCACAATGCCTCTCTAAGTGAAATTTATTTTTAAGGAATCTCTTTAATAACTATTTTACAGTTCACTTGAACTTTACTATCAAGTGAAACTGTCAGTCATTGTGCACCCAATACTGATTAGGCTAAGTCTATGAAAATGTCTGAGGAAGGAAAGTCAGACTTTGTATTAAAAAAACCCAAAACATTCCACTGGAAATAATACTAAAGCATTTCTAGGTCTTCCAATTCTGCTAGTCGCTAGATGAGACCAAGATACCTGGCTGGACTCCAGGATAAATTAAAATAGCTGTTTAAATTTTCAGATGGCTTATTACTATATTAATAGTATTTTGATATTTTCTATGAAAAAGTATCCTTTAAGCTATACTTTTCAATTTCAAGAACATTCTCTCTATAAAGCCTAAGTCACTGGACATCAGGGCATCAGGGTAAAAAGTGGACAAGTTGGGGCAGTGAAATTTTACCCTATGCTCAGGCAAGAGTCCCCCCTGCTTTCCGTGCCAGCCTGCAACCCCAGCCCTCCACAGTACTTGCCTGTCATGCTTTCACCACTGAAACCCCTGAAAACGGATCTGGGATTTGGATCCTGACAAACCTCATTGCAGTCTTTAGTGCTGGGTCACACAGAGAAGGGACAGAGGCACCTCGATGACATGAGGGCAGGATCAGGCGGGTGCAGGTAGATCCTCTTTTTGTTCCAGTTTCTCCAGTGGCTACAACTGGTCACGAACTGGTGGTTGGGAAGGGGACTGCTTCTTCTTGGGGCAAATGTTGCCTGTGAGCACTGAGACTTGGAGGTATTACTTGTAGCGTGCCCCTGTGAAAAGGAAAGGCAGCAAATCAAAATTGCGACATGGTGAAGAGGATGCCTATGCATGTCAAATGCCCACAGTGCCA
Source organism: Caprimulgus europaeus (assembly GCA_907165065.1). Next base: position 41,551,536 of record OU015525.1, on the reverse strand, counting down.
AAACACTGAAACATCAAGCTGGATGCCTACTCTGTAGAGGTTAGTGCTGAAAACACAAGTTTATTAGCCAGTGGAATGCAGTCCTCAAAAATGCAGTTTGTGGGTTTCTGTCCTTTGCAAACTATACGCATAGGAAAAACAAAGGATTGCCTTTACTGCTGTTACATGTGAAGGAAAAGATTTTTACATCTATTTCAAAGATGTGCCTTTTAGCATCTTTGTGTTTTATTAAATAAGGCCTGAAAAATCCTTCTCTCCCCTTCAAAATCAAATTATCATCTTTTTATGCTTAGGTTTACATAGAACTATATAAAGCCTTGACTTCTCTGAGAACCTGAGATTCTCACAGCCCCACTCCCTCTTCCAAAAAAACCCAAACAAATGAGCAACTGAGCAGGAACTCTTGACAAACATTCTGGGGAAAGCTGCAATACCATACCACTCCAAGAAATCTCACCCTCCAGTTTTCTAGTTTTCCACTCAGTTCTGTGGCAAGAAATAGACAAATTAAAGGCCAGGATGAGCAAGTGTAATGGGCAATTACTAGTGGCTCTGCCATCGTAGTACGTAGGTTCAGCACACTATGAACATCAGTGACTCCTCATTTTGGGCTGTCAGAGATGAAGTTGGTCAAAACCATACATCACTTTTGAAAATCATAATCAAAATACACAGAGCTTAGAGAGGTGAAATTAAACAAACAAAAAAATGAGTTTCGGGATTTCCTCATTTAGTAGAAAACAAAACCAGAAGAAGGCACAAATACACTTTTCTCTTTCAGAAGTTACATGGAAACTATATGCACACATTTCAGAAGTAAAAACTCTATGTTTTCACAGGTCAATCTAAAAAAAAAACCACACCAAGACTATTTCAGTTTGTGATGCTCCCTGCTGTGATTTCTTCAAGCCAGGTGCCTAATGCAGAATTCACAATACCAGATTGCATGTACCCATGTATGACCATCAGCAGTGGGATCTAGCAGTAGGACTCGGAACAGCCAGCGGGTTGCACGTTCAGTAATGGTACATATTAGGTTGTTACTACTGAAGACAGGAACACATCTGCAATTTGTCTGTCTCCTAGAAGTAGGCCTTTTTTTGTGAAATTCATTCCCAGAGCCTGAAGTCTTTTCTTGCACCTGCACATTCAAGTTGTGCGTTTTGGTAGAGAAAACTGCCTGCTCCTCTTCAGAAGCAGGAACAGAAGGGAGAGCTGGGGCTGCCTCTCTGCCAGGGACTGTTAGCTGGAGCTCTGGGACCATGGTGTAAACCCAAATCCCTGCTCATCCTGAGTGGACTCAAGCCAACACTTTCTTGAAGACTGGCCTGTCTGAAGGAGGGGGAACACTGTTCCTCTCTCCAGATGAGAAAAGGTCACTGTGAGGGTGGAAATGAAATGGTGCTGGGCATGGGCAGAAAGGCCCAAAAGGAGCTGTGACTCTGTGGTCCAAGTGGAGGCTGATCCTGGCTTTGGGGACTGCTTGGTGTGTGGGGCCTCTGCCTGGACTGGGTATGTACAGACAGGCTCTGCAGGAACATCATGTGGGGGTTCTCCAGCATGTGGGCACATCCTGCACGGATCCAGACATGTGGGTATATCCCAGGCATGCTCCCAGGACATGTAGTTGATCAGTCCCTGGGAGATGTAGGCACAGGATCCCTGGCCCTGTGACTCTCAGGTGGCCTTGGTGGAGGAGGGGTGCATAGAAGTTCACCCAAGCTGAGATGGTGGTGCCTCTGGGCACACATGGTGGCACATCTTCAGGCACTCACAGTGTATTTCTGCTTTCCAGGAGCTGCAGTCCCAGAAGTAGACCAGATCTCATGTGATACCTGATAAAAAGTAAATTACTTCCTAATACTATAAAAAGCCTGTAAAAAATGCACATACAAATAGACTCAAGTACTTGAAATTCAAATTCCAATAGTATATTCTGTGTTCATTACTACATTACTACTATTTCTTTTTTTTTTTTTCAGAAATCATAAAGTTTCCTTCTTTAAATTATTGCATGATAAAAAATTAATCCAAATGAGTGGATTTTTACTGTATATGTCCTAGGTTTAGTTTTTCAGGTTTTGTTTCATAAATACATTTTACATCTAACTACCTCAGCTGCCTTTTGTTTTGTTTTGGTGTATATGAAGTCATGCACTTTCTATATTTGGGGATTGGCGGGGGGAGGATTTCTTTCCATTTTGAATAACCAGGTTCAAAGCCATGTTGATCAATTTATAGAGGAGAATAATTTAACAAGACATAATTATTGACAGTTGCAGAACATACATTTTATTTTTAGGTTCCGTTGGGGTATAGTTTAACAAAAACCACCATAAGCTGCTTATTAATTTGCCTTAAAAAATGTGTGCTCTTTCCTATTCAAGTTGTGTTATTTAACTCTTCTCTTGTACACAATTTATGTGACAGACTAACGTAACAGTTGGCAGATAAACAGCAAATTGAACAGAATGGACCAATAGTTTCTCAGTTCTCTGTTGTAAACTGTTGCATTATACACTGATTGTGCTGAAATAATTGTTACTGTGCTTATACTCCTTAGTCACCGTGGTGGAAATAAAGTGATGGAAGATCACGTTTGCATTTATGGAACAGTGTAGATATCCCCCCAGTACAAGCACAGTGACTTGAGGTGAATGATAATCATTGCAGAACTTGTGCTTTGACTTGTAAACATTGTAAAAATGTATTTGGTATTTTATTTGAAATGAAGAATCAAAATAGTTATTAAAAAAAAATAAAAATCTTCCTGTAAATATATATATTCTGAATCCATGTATACAAACATTCCTTTAGAGTTCAGATTGTGAAGAGTGTCTTTATTGGCTAGAGACCGCTGCCTCCCGTGGCAGAGGTTACATGTGCTATAGTAAAGAACACAGTGTGTGAAGTATTTGATGTACTGCAGTACCATAGTTCTTTTGGTCTGTTAAGTAAGTTGCAATTTGTGATGAAATGAAGTTGAAAGTAGTGCTTCATACTAACAAATTTCCTTGGTTACAACTTGATTTTTCTTGTAAAACTTAAAAAGAAAACTTGAAAATTTTATATATTTGGATTTTGTAGATTTTTTTTATTTTATTGCAACACAAGGTACCAAAATCATTAAATAAAGTACACTGTGGTCATTTTACCATGGGTCTAGCATCTTTTTTAAAACTTTTATCCTTGTGAATTGGCAAAAGGATGCTAACTTTTGAGCTGAAATTACTACCAAACAAGATAAAAGTTGACCCAGCTTGGAAAATGGTTTGGGACAGATGATCTCCAGAGACCCTTTCCACCATTAATTATTCTATTTTTCTAGGCAGTGCTATCACAGGAGCTGCTATCCCTAAGTGCAGGAGTGATGCAAGTGGCTCCCCGACTACCTCTTGGACTGGAAGAAGACTTGACCTGGGACTTGGACAATCTTAATGGTGCTGTCCCAGCAGAAACTCCCAGGAAACCACCAGATACCCCAACAAGCACCTTGCCCAGAGCAGCAGAACAGGGTGGTCTGGCCACCATGGTTGGGGCACTGTGCGCTGTCTGGAAGGAAGATCTCCAAAATGGTTGTGCTTGCCCAGGGAGCAGGCCAGCAGGTCCTTCCCACTCCTTGGCCCCTCAGAGCCAAAGTCCTCTTCCAACATGCGGCCACACTCCCCAGCCGCTGCCCGGCCGGACCACAGCACCGAGTAGAGGAGAAGCGAGAGGAGCCTGACCCTGCTGCCAGGAAAGGAGATGTCCTGGCTCTGCTCTTGGAGCTGTCAGGGGAGCACAGAAACCCAGGACTCCTCCATCACCTGAGAAAGGCAGGTGACAGAAGAAGGTGCTTTATTGTTTTTATTCCCCCTTCAGGCTCCTGAAAGCATCGTCATTCAATGAGCCCCACTGAGTACTGGGGAAGGGAGAGCTGAGCCTCACCCCAGTCTTGTCGTGAGCCCAACAGTTATGAAAAACTCTAGGGAAGATGCAGCTACTTCCTTGATCTTGCTGTATTCAAACCCCTTTGTGTCAAGGAAGGTTTAGTTTCTCCTACTTCCACCTCCTGGGCAAGTGCTTTAATCATTAAACTGTTACACAAGTTGTTGCTATCTTTGGCAGCATCTCCAATGGCCTTAATAGCCCTCTTGGATTTCATTGCCACATTTGTATGTGCAATGTCACCCCAAGCAGCACCCCAAGTTTGTGCAACAAAAGACAGTGCCCTGATCTCTCTGCCTGCCTGTCCCATAGCCATGCTCCCACTCCTTCTTAAATATTGCTTCTTGGCCTCCCTTAGGTAACCAAGGAATGGGACAAGGGGAAAACAACCTACCAAACAACTAAATAATTAGCATGAGTTAAAAAAGAGAACAGAATATATATGTATATATCTTGGGTAAGTGAATCTGACTGCAAGTAGGGATGATATGTGACAGATGGATTCTTCAATGTATTATTTTTCACATGTACCTTGTTGTTTGCTAAGGGTCTGAAGGGAGTGGTTTGTTACTGTAGCTTGGCAAAGCATAATGGAGGGATCAGCAGCCCAGAAACACTGCTGGTAGCTGTCTTATTTCAAATGGGTCCTAAATCCTCAGTCCCTATAATCCTGTGACTCCCCAGCAAAGGCTCAGAAAGGCAGGTAATAGAAACACACTCTTAAGTAATTTTCTTAACCATTCATGTGAATCAGGGGGCAGAAGACATCAAAGACATGATCTTGAGCACCAGAAAGTCATTTGATGACACCCCATGAGTAGATAATTGGTGAGGTGAAACAGCATCCCCTAGAAAGGCAGCACAAGGAGCATTTTTGGTCTTCTCCACTGAGCTGGACTGTCCCACATCCCCAGAGGAACATTTGCCTTGAGCAAGTGGGGCAGCTGGGCTGACCAGCCTTTCTGAAGCCAGGGCTCTCCACCTAAAGGTCTTGTCTTTGCATTTAGATGTCTCTGAAAGGAGCTGGAGACCTCTAACATGGCTTCATACTCCTCTCCCTAAATGCAGGGCTTCATGGGACACATTAACTGGGTGGGTAGCTTCCACAGTGTGGGACTAGTTAGCCTCGGGTAAAGGATTTACTCCCTATTATTTTAGGTAAATCATTAACCTCTGGGGCAGAAGCTTTCTTCAGGGGACTTTTAATATAAACCTTCTGCATGAAAGAAATAAAGCAATTTCTTTTTAGGCTGAACAAAGGTAGCAGAGAGTTTAATCAGATTCTTAACAAATAAATGAGAGAAATTCTTGCACGTGGCTTGAAAAGTGTTTGTTCAGAGCCCTTCTTGTCTCTCCTGCCTTAAAAGAAGAAAGAAATATCTATAGTTCCAGTAAAAAACATGCTTAAAAACTAAATACAAGAACTTGGTAATAAAAGCCCCAAGTGGCTTTTATTCAAGCAGGGTTTTTCTCCTACTTTACTTAGCTTGGGAGCTAGTAAGAGGCTTGAGTTAATACTGCTAATAATGCACCTACAGACCTGTGAGCATGGGAAGGAGCTGTGACTTCCTATCACAGCAATGGGAAACTTGGAAAGGGAGATTAAAGATGAGAAGTTATTCCTCTCTTGAATATTGCACAGGTAAAAATTGCATTTGTTCAGTGACATCAGAAATGAAGCTGGAAAGTAGGAAAACACTAATATTGTACAGTATTTTTGCTGTGGGAGCATTTCAGACCCATGGTCAAGCACAGAACTGCAGGTGAGTCTGATGTGAAGATGGGTTGGAAACCTGCTCTCTGGCATGTTTTTGGACTGAGTGAATTCTAAATTAAACCACACTGTAAAGTATGTTGTCCACAGATAATGCATATTTTAACCAGTTTACATCAAGGTTATTCTCATGTGCTGATCTGCGCTTCTTTTCACTGGGCAAGGGGAAGAGAGTTCGATTTGCTGAGAAAACCGTAGCTCAGGAGGGTCTAGAGCCAGAGTGAATGGAGGGGTGGCTTTGGCTGCCTTTGCTGCCACCTAGCACATCGGGCCATGCATGTCATGGATTTCACTTCTGTTCTTAAGCAGTAGGTTTTTCCAAGATGGAAATATTCCTCATTCACAGGAGGCTACACAAAAACACAGAGGACAAAGGGATGCTCATACTTATGTGTCTTCCAGTAACCAAGTTGTTTGTTTTTGATCTGGCACTTGTTATCCACCGTGAGCATAGACTATACTGCCATCATCACCCCCAAGAAATTTGTGGTGTTTCCCACTGCTGCGTGACTGCTATGTATACTCACAGGACTTACATTACTAACCAAACAGACCAGTTTATGGAAGGCAAGATCACTGATAATGTCCCAAAATGTGGAAGGATAAGCTTAAGTGCACTGCCATTATAAATATTGGCACTGACCTAAAGGATTATTACTGATGTTGTGGGCTACTGCAGTTCGTTTCCAAACTCTCTCACAGTTTTAACAAGTTATATTATCAATTTTAAATTTCCTGTGTCTGTAAAGACTGTAGCAGTCCAAATTTGGAATTTGATCAATTCATTAAACTCCAAAGGTTATTTAGATACTGACCTAACTTCATTATTAACATCCATGACTAGTGGGGCTCTGGCAGTAGCCACTCTTAGTAGCTCCTCTATGTCTTCTCTAGCATTGGCCCTACTTTATTCCCTCTGATAGCTTTATGGAAGACCTCATTGCTCTCTACCTGAAAGGAAGTTGTAGTGAGTTGGGGATTGGTTTCTTCTCCCAAGTAACAAGTGATAGGACAAGAGGAAACAGCCTCAAGTTGTGCCAGGAGATGTTTAGATTGGTTATTAGGAAAAATTTGTTCACTGAAAGGGTTGTCAAGCATTGGAACAGGCTGCCCAGAGAAGTGGTTGAGTCACTATCCCTGGATTTAATAGATGTGTAGATGTGGTGCTTAGGGACATGGTTTAGAGATGGACTTGTCAGTGTTACGTTTGCAGTTGGGCTTGATGATCTTAAAGGTCTTTTCCAACAAAAACAATTCTATGATTCTATGTGCTCTTCTGCCATGCCAGTGGATCCACCATTAGGGTGAAATGTAGTTTCACTTCCCTGGGCCAATGTGAGACAAGAGGCACCATGACCAGCCTCAGCTTAGCCACCCTCTGCAAACCAGCTGTTTCACAACTTGGAGTTACATGAGAGTAAGAGGGAACATCTGGAGGCTCCTTCAGACAGAGCAAGTAGCATTATGCAACTCAGCCCTTCCTTATTGCACCTTTGTCCCTACTGATCTTTTTTTCTCTTCTTCAGTGACTTTGTAACTCTTCCAAGATTCTCCCTTTAAGGCATTTTTTTGGTGTTTGTTCATTCATTTATTTTAAATGCCCGTTTGTCTCTGATATTTGTTTTTGTGTTTTACTTTGGGGATTTGTTTTTGCTTTGGGCTGTGCTTGCCATCTGTTATGTTTGAGTCTACATTTCAAATGCTGTCACCTTTTTCCTGCCGATTTTGATTCCAGCCGGCTGTGTTGGTACAGCAGTGGGAGAAGAGCCATGTGGTTACATTACAGGCATGTGGCATTTTGTCAGAGATCTGATGTCCTGTGAAATGTCCTATCCAATGTCCTGATAAAAGCAGGAAAATTAACCCATCTCTCAACTTCTCTGACTGGTCAGTGTTCTCTAAGGTACCCTTTGCCATATTCCACCACTGGGTTCACGCCAGGGTCTGTTGTGCTGACTTGGAATTTCTTTGACTTTTGTATGTTACTCTATCTAGCCCATATTTTAAAATAAAAAACAAAACAAAACAAAGCAAAAACCAACAACAAAAGAGATCCTACCTTAGCTGTGCAATGATGTCCTAGAGCACTCACCATTTCCACTGAATGCAAATAATTGCCATATACTTAAACCCTGCTATAGCATAAAGCATATAGCATGCCTTAATGATATCCCTTAATGAGCACCTCCAAATATCATAGGCATGTGAGCAGCATACACAATGCAGTGTATTCTGTGTTTGTAAAGGAAAAATGAGGTTGAAGCTTAAGTTCTGTGCTACAGTATAAAGGCAGAAATGGGCTGGTTTGCCAGCTATGAGAAGCACTGGTGCTCACAGCAGTTACAGCTCTTCCCTTTCTGCCCCAACTGGTAGCAGGTGGGACAATATTGGCAATTAAAAATAAAAGTGCCTCATGGTTATATCTTTCTTTAAAGTGACATGAACTTCTACGTGTGACTTGTAACTAATAATGAATCAAGTTTAGCCCTTAGATGGGCTTTTGCTTCTATACCTGATCCATCTGATCTTTAAAGTTATAAAATTATCCAACTCTATTCTATTTATGTGGTTATCAGGTTTTTACGTTTGGGCACATCACCTTATCCCAAACTGTTATTCCATGCTGGTAAGACATGAGATTTCAGTGATAATGACTTCTTCAACAACCTAATGGGACAGGATTTCATTAAAGTGGTGTGTTATCTAGCATATGAAATTAATTCACCTTGCCTGTAGTGCACGTCTGTGAGGCTTTGCTGCAGAAAGAATTAGAGCAAAGGTTCTGTCTTTGGTTTCCAGGTATGGATCGCTAGAAACAGACATCTTCAGAAAATATGCAATTGAATGAGAAAAGTTCTTGGAAATTTGGGGATCCAAAAAGTGCGGTTCTTGGGATTCCTTCTCAGTGCTCAGCTGGACCTCTGACACACTATTTGCTTTTCCTCGTCATGGTGAGACTTTAAAACGTGGGCTGGGCAGCAGGGAACCAAAAGGACCATTTCTGCTCCTGCCTGATCCCATTACCCAGCCACCTACATGATGTCACCTGTGGCTTCTGCCCATTTAAGGTTCTTGTGCCTCCTGGTTGGCACAGGGACATGACTGCTTGGTCTGGATTCATCTCACCCATCACACAGCCCTATGGAATTGCACAAGGGCATGCTGTCTGGCAGGAATTTGCCTGCTTCATCAGTGCATGCCTTGGTTTAGATGGCAATATAGGCTAATGATCTGATCCAGGATGGCACATCCTCTCTCTGAGCAGTGGCAGACAAGTCACGCCACTGTATTTCCAATTAGGTATGCCATTCTCTGGCAGTCCATGTGAGTAGGACATGAGAAACCTCCATGCTAAATTTAACTTCTTTCAACATTCTTTTGAATACAGATCTCGTAAAACCTTTTCTTTAATTATTTTTTCTTGCACAGATAATTCATTTTTGCCAGCAGCCCATGCCACAGGATGCTTCTGACTGTGCATAAAAAGAACATACTCTCTATTTCTGCCTGAAGCAGATTTCAAATAGGAAGGGAAGAGTTTGGTTGAAATTTTACACTTTGGAGTGCTTTTTCTTGTGTGCACATGTGCAACATCTTTTGAGATCTGTTGTGTGAAAAGGGCAGTAAAGCAATTTGGCAGGAAATAAACCCCCTTGCATTCCAGCTTACCCTCAGATATTAGAGGAGCTGGGGGTGGCTGGGTTTAGGTCCAGAGTGATGCCCAATTCAGCACTATGAGTCTGACAGCAGCAGATTCACTCAGTAGTGCACTGCACTTCTGTCTTCCCACGATTTATGGACTCTCACAGCTCAACCTGCAGAATTTAGCGGTGTCCAGTGGGGAATGGTGTGGCTGGTTACGGACAGGCACAGTGTACTCAATGTGGCACTACAAGTCTGGGTGTGTTAATTCCTGATTCACTTGATAGTGCCCTGCATCTGCCGTCCAGTCATGATCTATGGACCCTCACAGCCTATCAGGCGGTGCCCAGTGAGAAATTGTGCAGCAATTTAATAAGTGAATAAGGCACTTTAATAAAGCAACAGGAATAATACAGATTTATGTGGATTGCTGGTGATAATCTACTGTCTGCAGAAATATATACAAGCATTAAGGTTGCAAATTACTAAAAGCATTAAGTTACAAAACAATTCTATAGAGATTTCTAAGTTTCCAAGAAAGTCCTCAGGAAAGTGTAAATCTTACCCAAAGGCATCCTATGGTGGGAAAGAGAGGCTCAGCCCATCAGCTGGTCCCAGGGGTCAGGGATCTGCTATGTTATCTTCCCTGACTTGCCCGTGATGGTATCTTCTCTAAAATCCCCCTTTCTTTGGGCTACTTTTATATTATTTTTACCTTCAAGGTGGAGCTTGAGTAACTCTAGTCATACTTTTATCATGATTGGTAAAAACTCTTCCATTTCCCTTTTAAGGTATAGGTTACCAAAAATTTAGAGCATATGCTCAGGAAGGGGAGGGCGGGTGGTCTTTGAGCCAGAGATGTGTTTTGGTGTTAACGTGATGAAGTTTATTCAAAGATCACACAAGGATGGCATTTGTCTAAACGGTGACAGACTGTCAACCCAGGGATGCAAACAGATTGGTACCAGCTTCTTGGTGCCATGCATCTCTTCTGCAGTGATTAACAGGGGTTAGCTAAAGAATTTTCACTCCTTTCTACCCTCCCTTCCCCCCCATATTAATATCCAGACCACACTCTCCAGGAGACAACCTTGGAGAGGATTCTTCATGTACCAGTTGCATTCTTCCCTGGAATCTTCTTCGACATTATACCTTTCCTTAATGTGTGAACAATGCTGGGTTTTTCGATTTCTAAGTTACCTCCAGTAATTATTCCACAAGATCATAGCTCTCATATTTCCTAAAGGAAGAGGAAGAAAAAACAGGGCAGCCTTAGAGAAAAAGAAAAAAAATCTTGGAAGAACATAAATGTCTTGTGTTCATTACAGACTTGAAGACTGTACCTGACATTTCTCTGAAACCTGAGTAATCAGGAGCAGCAATGTGCTCTGCATTATCTACTACCTCGATTCAAAAGAAGTTCTAAAGAGGTGCCGTTCGAATTCATCCAGGAAGCCAGGTCTCAAGGGAGATGCTCTGCCTATTATGAAGACAGTGGGGTTAGGAAGAAGAAAGCAGAGAAGCTCCTGGGCTCAGGATCTTTCTGTTATTTATCTTGCAGCTGCCTGGGACAAAGATACAAAGACTCTGTGTCTGGGTGTCAAGGTGGCTCTTCCTGTGGGCAGACAGGACACAGATGCAGGATTTGGAGTGAGTGCTCACAGATGCTCAGCTGAAGTGTTCAAAGGAAAAACCTCTGCTTCAGCATTGTGGATTTCCACTTGTGTCAAGGCAGCAATGCTTTTAAATTCCCCGTGCCTTTATTGTTCCCGACATCGGAAACACTGGCTGAAAACTTCCAGCCAATGTGCCCAGGGGAAAAAAAAAAAGAAAAAATGTGGGCCTTAATGTTAGTAAACCATCCCTTTTCATGCTGTAAACTTCCCCATGCAAAGATTCCCTCACTTGCCCTCAGATGCCTGCAGAGGCAATGCAGCCTTTGGGTGTTTCCATGCTGTGTGTTATGGCATCTGTACGTGTGACAGAAGCAGACCTAACTCCAAGGGATGCACAGGCAGGGCTGCCTTCAGGCTGGGAGGGGCAAACATCTTTTGGGATCAGGCACATAAAAAAAGCTTTTCATCTTAGAAAGGGATATAACTGTACTGTGTGAGCCACACTAAGTCAGCTTGCATTTTGACAGCTTATCTAACTTAAGATAACCTGCCTTGCTAAATATTAACCCATCTCTGTGCTGGTAGCAGCTGAAATTTGTATTTTTTTATTAGGCTAGTTGTAAAGGACAGCACTGCTCACTAAACAAAGGGGCAAAATGTATGCAATAGAAAGGAAAAAAAAAAAAACAAACAACCAAAAAACAAACAACACCACAACAGCCCAGCACTTTGTGCAGGATCACAAGTTTCCATTCCAGGTGGGCTGTTGTAAAACAAGTAGATTCTTGGGAGAAATAAACTTTCAGCTTTGTCTGATGAAATATGAGGTAATCCTAGCACACACACAGAACAGTATGGGATCCCAGGAAGGGAAACGTGGGGCATGTGCATATGAATTACTTGGAGCCAGTCATGTTTTCTTCATTTGATTTATTCATTTATTTCACACAGCTGCCAACACTTGCTGCGCCTCTTTAAATTGCCTTTGCCCCACCCCAACAGTAGCAGTTTATATTGGGATGAATCACCACCACCTTCTCCCTAAACAGCCTGCCTGTGCTCAGCCAAATGTCTTGTCCTCTCCCCACTTGCAAAATAGTAGCTGTTCCCAGCAGCTGAGTATTAAATTTGATGGAAGCAGGCCCTCATTCTGTCCCCAAAGAGCCAATACTACAGGCTCAGGTGTTTTCCTTCGACTGCTTGTCTCCGCTGCTGTCTTGCCTGGCATGCTGCCTGCAAAGGTGAAGGGACTGGCAAAATAGGACAGCTTGCCAAAAAAATAAAGCTCCTTCTGAAGGACAGCCCTGATATAAAAATTTCAGTCTTTTTCAGGAGATCCTTCTCTCCAGGTTAAATTGCACCTTTGTATTTGTAGTTTCCAAACCTGCGAGTCCTCTGTGTTTTACTCTTGAACTCAGGGAGGTCGATATTGCAAATGTTTATTGCGGTGGCAACACTGTCCTGGAATCTGAATGTTTCTGGCTTTATTTGCCCCAGTGGGAGCATGCTGCTAACACAGATGCTATGTTGTATTTTAGACATTGGAAATGGGGCCCAAATCCTCAGAGGTGGGCAAGTTCCTCATTGATTAAAATGTTCATATAGACTTAGTTCCTACACTTACAGAAATCTGCATTAAAATCAGGAGCTTGAGCTCCAGAAATCATTATTTGCATATTATCCATGTTTTGCTGCATGTTGTGAAGAGACAATGTTTGAAATGAGCACATCTACAGAAACTACTTAGTTACCAGCTAATAAAAAATTATTAAGCATAATATAATGACAAAGCAAGCATGAAAGATATCATCTTGACATTTGCAAAGCTACAGCTGGATTGAATAATAATGGTCTGTTATTTGCCTTGCAACAGCAGCTAAAGTAGGTTCCCTGCTCCTGTTTATACTGAAGAAACAGCATCATGCATACACACGCGTATGTATGCTTATCTATGCTGCTATGTAAATAATAATGTCAGACAGTATCTGGTCCTGTAGGCATTAATGGTCAGAAGATGTTAAGAGTTAAGAAATTAAAGACAGATGAATGCATTCCAACGGCTGAGATTCTCTGGCTGGCTTTTTAGGTCAGCTCTCTACTCCCATTGCTCCTTGAAGCATGTTTTTGGGCACTTGTGGGTGCTTAGCTGCCCACATGCCGAGTTCTCCTGACTCACCTTGCTGCAGACAGCAACAAAAGCCATCCTCCAATTTTAAATGCCTGACAAACTGTACATCCGCTGGCTCATGAGAGAGCTTTGCAAATGAGGCACTGAGCACGGAGTAAGCAAAGCAACTTGAAAGTGGTGTGTTCAGCACAACCTCAGATCTACGTACAGCCCGGTTGCTGCACCAGAAGGATGAAATAAATTGCAGAGGATAAGAGTGTCTGTCAGTTCATTTATTACAGCTGTTATGCAGAAAGCTTATTGCCTCCTAGAGATGGTATTTGTGGATACTGTATGTATGACAGATAAATACCAGCGGCTCTTTATAAAAAGCTTTCTCACCTGTTAGAACAGCAACCTTCCCTTATAAGGCTTGCTCTCGATGAGGATCTTAAAGGTGGTGGTGGCATGTGCACAAAGACCAGACCTTAACCATGTTACCTCCTCAGCTGTAACTTCTTGTGTCTGTTTGGCCACACCCGAGCCAGCCCAGGGCTGAGCAAGATGTTTCAGGGCACTTGAAAGTTCTCACAAAGCAAGATCAAGATACCAAAAAGTCTGTCTGTGGAAATCTATGGCCATAATAATAATAATAATAATAATAATAATAATAACAACAACAACAACAACAACAACAATAATTCTACCAAGCAAGCCTGCAACTGCTGTGCCATCTAGTTAAGAAAACTAATTTACTGCATGATGGGCAAAAGAAAATTAATCAAGTCATTTTCTGAATGGACAAGACACTCAAAGCTTTGGTGGAGTGTCTTGTCCATCTTGGTCTCCATCAGGAGACTACTTTTTATACAGTAAGGACAAATCTGATCATTCAAGAAGTGTCTGGAGAGCTGGCAGCTCCATCACAGCAGTTGAAATAGTTCAGAAATGTTTCTAGGTACCTTTGGTAGACTTTAAATAGATCAAAGAACAAATGTTCATTGGAATCTCCATTTCTTTACCCACTTAAGAAGTAACTGAAGGAAGGCTGGGGCTGCACTGAGCACAGTGTAGAAGAAAACCAAACCTAGTTTGGTTTTCTTCTACACTGAAATATATGAGGCTAGTCTGAAATATATGAGGATCAGCCACATCTGCAACAGAACTCATCCCTACTCATCCGCCACAAATTAGCTGTAAAGATGACACAAAATTGTAAATTCTTACCCTCCCTGATGTTTGGCACATTCTGTTTCCCGTGAAAAGAAATTAGGTAAAAGTGGTTCCATTTCTCGCTTCCCTTTTTTTTTTTTTTTTTTTTTTTTTTTTTTTAAGATCTTCTCTGAATAATACAATACTCCCTTTTGTATTTTCTTAGACCTTTGGCATCTCATGTTTCCAGAGCATGCAAGTGGTTTTAACTAGAAAACAGCACTAGAAAACAGCAGCCAAAAGTGATGTGAAGCCTCACGCTGTGCTCTGGTTACAGTAACTAGTACGGACAGCAGCAGCGGTGGGCTTGCTCCCATGCAATGGCTGCAACACAAGGCTCAGTGGAGTAGGATCTGCTCTACAACAGCTGACTCAGATTCATGGTAGGGAAAAAAATATTCGGTCTGCCTTATATATGCACCCTGATGTTAATTCTAGACAGCATCTTACCTTCTTGTAACATGTTGGACACACACACACACAAAAGCAAGAAGTGTAAGCAAGCCTTTTTGTTTTTTAAAAAAATTCTCCCTACAGTTTAAAAGTTTATTACACTTTTGTGACCAATTTTCTGACATGAAGAGATCATTATAGCAATTTTTAAATCTTTCAGGAAGCAATGTATGGTATGCACTCCATGTATGCTGCAACAAAATTCAAGGTAAGCAGTAAATTTGCAACCGTCTATGCAAAAAAAAATTACTCAAAAAAAGAACACAAGCAAATACTGCAAATAGCCCACAATGAGAAAAGTGATTTGTGTTGAGACTACTATTCATTTTGGCTATTCTGAAATTAGAAGAAAAAGATAGAAAAAGGCATTAGCATCATTGGTCTGTATTGTAGAAACACACTATCTTTGTTGCTTGCAAAGACCTTCATAGACATGAAGTGAATAGAACTAAAAAAGTGTGTGACATCAGATTGTCTCAGAAGTTTCAGCAGACATGTTTTGGAGGATTATCTTACTTGAAATGTATTTTCTATGCTACTACACTCATGTAGCAATTCCATGCACTTCCACGTTTACTTTTGGTACTGAAAATTTTTGGTGCAAAAATAACACCAAAAAAAAGCAGTCTAGCATCAATGATGGGCTTAACAGGGATTAAGCACTTAGAGCTAACACGTTAAGTGTCACCATCACTGTATCTTTCTCTATAGAGTAATCGGATGAAGCAACATAATGGTATACTTGTACAGCAAACCCAATACCGGATGAGCCACACAATTGTGTTGACAATGCTGATTAACTGCTCTACCTTGCATTTGCAGTGATTAATTTCATATGAAAGCATTCTAATAATAGATGTTCAGACTGAGCCCTGCAATTACACAACAGGACAGTAAATTGGCCAGTGGGAGATTTGGGTCTTGCTGAGAGATAATGACAAATACCCATCAGTACAGCAGTCAGCCTATTTCTACTTCCCAATAACCTAAAAATGCACATCCTGGTTATGCTGTTTGCCTGGAAACCTGGAATATCTTCAGCATATCCAAAGGCTACCTGGGCAATCAGTGGTCTAGTCTAATGCTGCTACACTCTTCTTTAAATACTTCTGCCTAGCACATAGTAAACTCAATCAGCTAAAAGGAAGCTTGGTCTGTAGGCTTCCTTGTAAGAGTCTCTCTCCAGATCTGCCCCCTTTTTCAATGAAACAAAGTAGGTAATCATTCACACACCAAATACATACTAATAAACCTTACTAGTCGGAATTTATCATGCATTTTCTGTTGTGGAATCTAAAATGTAGCTATAGTGATATTGCAGTGCCCATTAAGGCCTCCTGCAGCACTGATTACAAATATTCAGACTTGGACCTCACTGCTTATGTGACTTTATTCCACTGTTGTCTGAATTATTTTTCCTTTAACTCATTCCTTCTGGAGCCCTGATCTTTCCACCCCTTATACAGACACTGGGCAAGAAGAGCTTCTCAAGGGTATCACGTGCTGCTCAGAACCACTGAAGGTTCAGCAGGCCATGCCATGTCTAATTTCATTTAGTTCAAACACACACAAAACTTCAGAAGCCTGTTCCAGTTGTCAATTTTATTTGAAAGGTGTCTTCTATACATTATTTTATATATAGAAATAAATATGAAAGGCCTATACAAATATGAACACTTAAAAGAGTACCAATACTGCCCTTCACTTTTTATACTCATCTTTCAATACTTAAAGGGACAAAACTGCATCAAACAGTCCACATATTTAGAGGAATAAATTTTACAAAATCTCAGATCACAAAGGTCTGTTCATGTCTAACAGAACCTTTTAGACTGAGTTTTCTTTTACATATAAGCAACCTCAACACAAAAAATGTCCATCTGCCTTTGAGAATTTCACAAGATGGACAGTAAAAACAAAGTCATACTTAAGTTATACTCTGATGTAGGAATTCAGCATTATCACTTTCAATGACACACTGTGTTAACATAATATTTTAAAAAAATATTCCAAAAAATTAAAAAGAACATCACCTTGCCTTCAAATAAAACCCAAGTCATTTTACATAACATTAATTTTTTAAAACCTGGGAAGAATCAACATCACATATAATGATTTTGATATAAAAATTACATCATAAAATAAGCTTTTTGGGTTTTGTAAACCATAGTTTATAGACTCTTTCCTATAAAGTGATATTTTTCTGACATAGGGCATCATCCATACGCACTTCTGTAATTTCACTAACTTACACATTTAAAAGAGTATAAAGCAAAGCATGTGCTTAAGGTGGAATGGTGGAAGGAATGGCTACTAAAGGGAATACAAGTGCTTTTTCAAAAGTTCAGGGCGGGGGGTTGATGTTGTTTTGTTTTCTTAAGAAAAGGTTAAACCCTAAGAATATTGAAAGGTGACTTTTTAACACAGCATAAAACTCTTGTCTTTCCTTAAGGAATTTGTCCTCATCCCAAAACTAAAAGAGTTCCCAGATGTTCACTTAAGAACTGTAGATTAAACTTGCTGGCAAAGAGAATAAATATTTCAGATATTTCCTATTTGGACAATAAAAGCATAGGCTTTAGTTCAGAAAAAAAATATAATACTACAATTTACTGTTAAGCGCACAAAAGCCCAATCCTGCAACTCTTTCCTATTCATTAAATTGTTTTAACTTAAGGAAAGTATACGATTTCCCTCTCAACCCTGATTTAATAACTTACATTTGAAGAATATGGATGTTTACACGTATACCAGATTAAAGGGGTATTTGGGAATGTCTATTCTGTTTTTCAAAATAACTACTATTTTTAAAAGGAGTGTTGTACTAATTTTTTCCTTCCTTCCAAACAAAGCTTTATGAATTTGTGTTACTGAACAGTACTCTCATTTCCACTTCTTAAAGTGTAAATGCTTGGCTCATTCTTTCAAAGGAGAATTTGCAGATCCACTGGGAAGTAGACAGGACAACTCTACTCAAGGGCAGATATTCCATATGGGTCAGCTTGGAAGAGCAGCTGTGCTGTAGGGTTCTCATGCACCCCATTGCAGTGGTTTCTGTAACAAACCTCCTTGGTTTGCTGTAGTTCTCTCAGCAATTTTCACTCCTGTAAACTCTTTCTGAGCTTAACACAGTAAAACTAAACACTTCCCACTACAGGTTTTGCAGGTAGAGCTAGAGGTCCTGCAGGCCACAGCAGGCTGACTGTTCTCCAGCAGCACAAGAGTAACAACCTAAAGAAAGTTTTCATAAAGGCTGTACAGCATTAATCTGGCCTGCAAAACTTAGTCACAGTGATGATGACCAAGACAATAAGACTCTAGCTCTACAGAAGATCTAACACTCAGAAACCACACGTGGAGGAGGAGGGGGATGTGAGGGGGAAGACGAGACCATGTACATTAAGACTTGCAGCAGTGTAATTTTTGTGCAGAAAAACAAAAACAAAAACCAAACCAACACTTTCAAGATAGGAATGCATTTACCAAAAACTAAGCTTTGCCCCGTTACGAATGATTTGAAGTGTGGGTTCCTGAGCTTGATACTGGACAGGGGGAAGGGCAATGGAAAGTGTCTTATATCTTAAATTATACAGCAGTATCATTAGGACAGTATTTCAAACCTATTATTAGAAGAATGAATAAGTTACAAATATGACTTTAAGAATATTACAACTAAATAGTAGTTTATTCAGAAGACCTTAATCTTCTTTCTTTTGTGTTTGAAATCGTTCCATTAAAGCCCTAAATATATTTCCTGGTATTTTCTGACGTTTTTCTATCAGAGCTTGGAGTGCTGCTTTTGTCTGTAGGGAAAGAGAAAAGTCAGATTAAGTCACCTTTAAATTGTTCATACATTAACACAATTTCTAGGTTCTTTTTCATCCTTTCAAATGTCACAGAACTATTGCAACCTCGAAATACTATTTTTCCATATTTAAGCCCACAGGATGTGTTTGTGGGATCACTGCCAAGAAACAGCTCAACAAACTAGTATCTTTTCTCTCTGGTAGCTGTGTTCACAAGCTCTATTAGGGATATGCAATAGTAAAATGATGATGGAGTACATTAATGAAGACACCTAGATCTAAAAAGTATGTCAGTGCCTGCATGCTGTACTGTGACTCAGAAAACTTCTGCCTGTGCCCAGGTTTGCACCGCTAACACTGTTTCAGTATGCAAGAACTTTGCTTCTACACATCCTCAGAAGCAGCGCTGGAAACACAGCTGTGGCTCAGCACATTTGGCTTGTACAAAGTAATTATCCCTGTGCCAAAGCCCCCTAAAGGAGCTGGTCCTGTAAAGCACACTTAAACCACACCTAAAATACTGCCTATGACAGCAGCATTCACTTTTCACTCAAAAACCTATCAGGCCAAGAAGTTAAATAGCAGTCATTCTCATTATATAAAAGCTCTATGGGGAACACTCAAAACCAGGGTAATACGCAAAAGCTATGGTGAGAACATGTCGTAACCTTCCTATTCTGCCTAGAGAAGCAAAAACTACTGAATCCTTAAGGCCAGAGACAGAACAGAGAACTATTTGCCTTTGTAAACCAGTGGTCAGCAAGGGGAAAAATGTTTCTTGGTACAAACTCGCTCTGCTTATATCAAGTATGTGATCAACTGTTAAGTCTTGGGAGAAGGTTCCTGCCCACACCTCTTTATAGAACTGGTCCTAAAGTGTCTCTACAGATCTAAAATTTCTATTAGGTAAAAAAATTTGAGCTTCTTTTTTTTTATATATTCCCATGTATAAAATGGGAAAATGCATAATGTGCCATAGCCTGAAACATGAGATACAACTTTAAAATCACTGACTAGGGTTATAGGGGATTCACATTCTAAGGGTCTTATCTAGCAGAATTTGCACTTAAGTTGGAAGCAAGTGAGGGTTGGCACAAACATAAAATGCCAAAGAATGTTTAAAAGTCCTTTAAACACATATTCTCTCCTGAAAGTCAACAGTTCGCAAGCTCTGTCAGACAGAACCCCTAAAAGAAACAGTCTTCCATATCCAGGGCATAAGATAATGCAGATAGACATTTTATAAGATGTCATTTTGCAGCTTAGATTGCTGCAAAATGACATCTTAAAATGTCTACCTACAGAGGGTAAACAGAGGAGGAGACAACTGAACTGACATCTGCATGGTTCAAAAAGAAAAATCTCTTTTTCTCAAGTGAAGTTTTCAGAATTCTAAAAGTGACCATCTGCGTAGCCTTCAAAAATGGCTATTTCAGTCCTTTCCACCCAACTGCTCCATCACTCGCATGTTGTATATCTTTGCATTGTGAAATCTATTAATAAACTAAGTGATCATGAGGACCCGACAATCCTTTCTATAAACCACCTAAATCTGAACTAGGGGAACATTCAAAAGTTAATTTGTTGGGTGAGAAGTTGGAAGAAATAGAAATGGAAACACACCACACAAAGCAGTGAAATTATTTACATTGATTTCTTTATTGTATAGAATTTTAACAGTTTGTGAGCATGGATTTGCTGTGTTTGAAAGGCTTCATTAGAAGAACAACCAGAACACTTTCTCTGGGTGAAGTGCTTATGCCTTTATCAACCAGAGCAGTCTCACCTGGCTGAACTTCAGTCCCTAAAGCAAATTGGTTCTCGAAGCAAATATAGGGTGTAGTATTGAATTTAAAAGGCCTAGAACATCTGCAAGATGTAGTAATAAAAAGAAAGGACTTAAGAAGAGCATTCAGAATTAAGCAAGTCCAAAGCTTACCATGATTCCACCAACTTCTATAACTAGCTCTAAGGCAGAAATCACTTTATAAGAATATTCCAGTGTTTTCTATCAGAACAGTCAACCTTTTCAATATATAAATGCATATCTATCTTACCTTCGCAGTTAGTTCCTCGGCAGTTATATTTGGTTCATATGGAATGGGTTCTCCAATAAATGTACGAAGCTTGACTGGAAACCAACCGTACATAGGAACTACTGGCAATCTAATACGTTCATATAGTGACCTAAGTATTTCTAATATGAAAAAATTTATGGGGAAAGCAGGAGAAGGAAAAGGGAGGGAGGTGGAGGGGTGGGAGGGAGGTGGAGGGGTGGGAGGGAGGTGGAGGGGTGGGAGGGAGGTGGAGGGGTGGGAGGGAGGTGGAGGGGTGGGAGGGAGGTGGAGGGGTGGGAGGGAGGTGGAGAGAGAGAGAGAGAGAGAGATTATTCTGTGAAATTTTTTTTCCCCAGTATGTGTTAAAACTGAAACTGGCTTGTCAGGTAATCCAGTCCCTGACCCAGATTCTCAAACAACACGTCATCTCAAGTGCTATTCTACCCTTGACTTCCACTTCCTAAAAGTTGCATTAATGGTAACACCAGACTTATTTCCACCCTAACTTGGTGTGAAAGCTCTCCTCCAAAGAGTAGCTGCAAAGAGAAGGAAGAACAGGAGAAATATCAAATAGCTGTCTCTCTGGAGAGGAAGGAAATGCCAGGCAATACAGCTTATAGTTCAGCTAATTTTGCAGGTTAGTATAAGAAACTAGTATTGAAAGATTGTTCTGTTCAGTCCCACTGAGGTCTAGCGGATCAGAAACAGCCTTATCTGCCTAAAGGCCAGTAATGCTACTACACTGAATTGCTCTTTCAGATCGCACACTGGCTGCAGTGAAACAATTATAAAAAGAGAGAAAAATCAGGTATTTCCATTAGCTCTAAGAGGACACCTTCTAAGCCTCTAGCCCAAAGGCACCCAGAACAGATTCCTTGCAGAATGGGTGCTAATATTCTCTCTCTCAATTTTAGATGAGAAATTCCTTTAACTGAGATGTTGGCATAAGAAAATCATTACTGACCAAGATTTGGAATTTACTGTACCTATAACAAAGAATATTCCAAAACCACTGAAACTGGAATAATACCTCCAGTGATCAATAGAATTCAATTCCTCTAGCACCTCTGCTGTAGAATACAAGTAGCATGATTGATTTTGGCTTCAACCTCTGCTTGTTTGGAAGATTCTCCTGAACACAGAAACAATTAATTGCTGTTTATTTTTGTACAACCTGACGAATGTGTGAATTACTCTGTGTCTACATCTGATGCCTTAGATTTCTCCATGTAATATAAAGCTTTTAATTAGAGGAGGAGAGAAACAGAACTGTTTTGCCCTGCAGTCCTCTGATGAAGAGCATGACATCATACATGAGGCAGAACATGTGATGTGGGGGACACTGTTCAGGCCCTTTCTGCAAGATAGTAAGTTGAAGAATATAAAAAGGGGGCTTAACACTATCAGATCAGCAGAGATGTGGGCATCTAATCATCCCAGAGATGGATCCTTCAGATATACACCCATCGATTTGTGTGCTGGCTGGAAGTCCCATAGAGATGAGGAAAGAGTGCAGGCAAATGCAAGATTTTGTGTGGAATTACAGGTCCAGTGCTGAACAGTAAACCAATAACAGATTAAATATATTTCAAATCATTCAAAGTTTAAGTACAAGTAGAGGTGTAAGCTTTAGGAGGACATTTAAAGAAATTATTTGTCAGCTGCAAACTCCTGTTTGCTTTGCTTCTTAACAGAGAGCAGGAAACCTAGACTTGGTGTAGCAGATATAAGCAGAGAAGAAGTGATCTAACTCTATTTGCCTTTTTCTGGCTCCTTTTTCCTTTCTTCTGCTGCCGCTGCCTCTGTGGAGGCACACTGTTATATGGATAGTAACTTAGATGAGCCAATACCACATCTAATGCTGATATTAAATCCTAATAGCATCTCTGAACTCTACCAGAGAGCAAACCTCCAGAAACAAGGCTGTGTCAAATCTCAAATTTATACAGGGATTATTTCTACAGTGACAGGCTAAACACATATGGAAAAATAAACTACAAAAAAATAGAAAATATCTTACTTATTCCTCCTAATGTTCTAACGCCTTCTCGAACATTTTGTGTAAACATAGGAATGATGGGCTAGGAGGAAAAAAAAAATAAATTAAGAATTTAATGAAAATAGCACTGTCTAAAAAACTTCCACCTCACTTAAATCCAACAAGCAAATTAAATTCAGGAGTGTTTCTCAGACAAGGACATACAGAGAGCAAAGCGAGTATTCTTAACTTCTTCTGCGACCTTCTGCCATGAGGTTTCAAGCTGGAGAACACCATGAGATTTCAGTGAGTCACTGTTTCAGCAAGTCCATTTTCTCAAAGCAGTCCAGAATTTCAGAACCTATGGAGCATTTAGACTTCCCCTCATCTAGCACTGTTTGCACAGTTGTGACTCAAGCAGTTAGACCTCTTACCTAATGAGTTATGCTCAAAGGGAAGAATTCACAGGATTGGGGCCCTAAACTTGTCTGATTCATCTCTGCTATGCTGATGTATTGCTTCACACATGATGTGTCATATTCAATACATGTCCATGATTTATTTCTGCTGATGAATATTTGGAATGGCACTGAATATTTCAAGGTCTTATTGCTGTTTTTGAACTTGCAGACAGCTGTCAAGATTTACAAGAACCAGGAGGGAGTCAACTACTACATGAAATATCATTTTAGGGTATGTACTCACCGTACATAGCATCATCAGAAATACAGAACTCTATGGGATTTTCAAACATTTAGATTCTTTCAAACTTTTTCAAACAATATGTAGAAATTTTTCAGACAAGTATCGAGTTGGGATTTTTTTTTTGCAGGGGGGCGGGAGGGGAGAAGTCTGTAAATAATGCAATGCAAGTATAAATAATAAAAAGAAGTGCAGTTGCCTGAACTGAATGGTAACAAACTTACAGACTTCTTTATTCTAGAACCATCTTATTTGGAACACTGTACTTTTGATACCCAGGTAGAGATTTTTGCACGTACCAAGTTACTTTATATGACAAAAATTCTGGCAAACAAACTACTGAAATGAGGCAACTTCAACAAGGTGAAGGTCTCAGTTTTAGATACATTTTTCTGATGTTTTAGTCACATTTTTCTATGAGGAATTATGCTCATGATTAAATGTGACTTAAAGTTCATCTTTAAATATATTTTCCCCACTTTCAGTCTGCCTCCGACACTATTCCTATTCTACTGCATCTCTCAGGTTTTTTTAAGGGAGGGATGAAGCTGCAAGACCTTTGTGAGTGCATAAAGGGAACTGAACACACATTCAATAAAATAAATATAACGAGTGCAACCACAGCTGAATCCCCAGTATGGCCTTTAATATGCTATTACAATACGTTAGTAAAATCTAAAACTGTTGAAAATATCCTGTTTGAACAGTGTTATTTTCCTCCTGAGAAAAGTGACACACACTTATAATTGGGTCTTAAAAGTGTGCTATTTCTGTATAAAATCCAGAGATTTAACTAGTCTCTCTTTGACAGTACCTAAATATAAAACTCTTGGTGTGAGACTTACTTTTAAATTAGGTATATGTAGGCCTACAGACATATGCACACATCTTTCAACAACAAATCAAGAATGAGAGAGACTCTGAAATTATTACTAAAATAGTTACCATTTAAATATATCATACACTTTATGTGCCTTTCACAGTTGGTCCCATATGAATCATTATCTGCCTGCTGACCAAGCAGAATGATATATATCAGACTTGAAGAGACAGTTCACACTAGTGAACAGCATCTCCTCCTGCTGCTGCATGCTCTAGATATCCCTTACTACCAAAAAATGCCAATACAGTACCTAGTGCCAATGCGTCTACACTGTACTGGGTCACAGTATACTTCAGCGGCAGGGGAAGGTCGATGATGTATGGTTGCTTCTCAATCATTCTGGTCAGGGGTTGAGCCATTACAATCCTGACCAAGTATGTGTAAAACAGCAGAAACTTGTAACGTAGAAACCATCCTGGATTTCATCTCTCATTCTTTTAAACTCTGGATTTCCTGACCACAGTACTCTTAGCTGACTCCAAAGTCTTCTCATCGAAAGCAACAAAAACAGTCATGAAGTGTCGTTATGAGAGCAAGTAGACCACAGTCATAACACTCAGCAATATAACCCCAGATATATGATAATCAAAACAGCTTTCCCTGGAAGAAGTTAGCATTCTTTGCTCCCTTTCTGCAATCTGTCATACTTACCACTTTTGCATCAATGGCCACCTGAGCAAAGCCCTTCCGGTTACCCCAGATAATAGTATACATTTCATCACTAAAGAGTGCTTCCCGAACTCCACCTGGGGCAATGGCTAGCAGACAGCCCTTCTTCAGAGCACTGACACATTCTTCTTTTGGTCCATGCATAACTCCATGTACATCAAGTAATAGTTTAAAACCTGTAGGGTAATATAATTTTAATTCAGAAAATGTTAATTCATACTACCATCAAGTACAGATTCCAAACATATAACACAATGGCTAAAACTTGTCTAATAACCTGTAACCCCAAATCAAAGATTTTTCTAGAGGAACTGAAGCATAAGTCCTGCTTATAAATTTTGGTCTAAAACATTGAAGATCTAGGGTTTTCAGTGGCTTTTGTCATAGTGAAGTCAGGTGCTATCTCACAAGCAGAACTAAACTGGAAAAAGACTGGCAAGCACTCTGTGACATCTTCCATGCATCCCTTCAAAGGAGTTGTTAAGTTAGCTCCAGGGCACTGGCTCCTAGCCCAAGCTCAACTTTTCAACGCAGCACAGTCCTAATAGAGTGTAACCAGAGAAAATATCTGCAAATTGTTGTGTTGGGGTTTTTTTAACTTTGGCAAATAAAGAGCAGTCTGTGCACAAGAAGGAGAATAATAAAGAAAATGCAGCATTCTGTGTTACAGATCAATGCAGGAATTTACTCCCTGGTTCAGTCTGTGAGTACCCAGTACCCGGATGGCCTTTCACACAAAGAGGCATCTGGCAAGCCTGGGCTGGGTATATTCATCTTAGGTTATGATTTTTCATTTACTGACAATTTTAACTGTCAAGTTACAAAAGCTCCTCATATCATCTTGAATTTGAATGTCATACTGACCCTACTCTTCAAGAAACAGCAGAACATCAAAAATTTGCTTACAAGCATCAAGTGGGTGCATACCTGATCAATTTAGACAGCTAGCCTAATGTGAAAGAAAATAACTAGCATAAACCTCTGTTTGCAGGAAATCGACTATGATAACTTGGTTTAATAAATTTTAAATTTATATAGTATTTATAAGTACTGCACATCAAAATGAGAACCTTAGATGACTGAGCAGTGTGGGAAAGATTACTTCTCTTTCTTGAAGTTTCCCACCGAGGCAAACAACCTTATTACTCATAGACAAGGGCACAGAGCTGATCTAGTCAAGTTTGCCTCTCAACAGAGATCTGTCTTCCCTTACAGCCTACATAAACTAAGGGCTTGGGAAGGACAGCATGAGGCAGCGTATCATTAGTTTATTCATGACTAAACTCTGGACTAAACGCTGATCTCCAACTAGCCTTTGTAGTTGGTGTGAGTATAATTAGTCCTGATTTATATCTATATACAACCAGGATCTGTCTGTAAACATGGCAATAGAACACAAGCTGCATTACGCCTCTCTCATTCTGCTGTGCGTGCCTCACACAGCGCTGGTGACACTAGCGGTCTTCATCTAGTAGCATTTGCACAGAGGATACCTGAAATAGTTTTCCTGAAGTATTTTATTTTCTCTCATTTGCTTTGTTTGTGAGATCTTTTTTTTTTTTTTTTTACAATGTTTTACATTCCCAAATTAATTAAAACTCTCTGGAATGTAACTGGTGGTAGGAAGCTTCCTGTCTCTAAGCCCTTTCTATCAAGAGAGAGACAGAACAGTAATGAGCAGTGTTGAGAGTGGGAAGAGATACTCCAAGGAAGCAGAAGCTGTGAAGATAGTTCTCCCTTCTGCATTGGACATGCTGGGGAAGGGGATGGGGCAGGCAGGGGGGGAGGTGTGTGTGATAGATCAACACCATGAGTCTGTCCAGTTCAAGTCAGAAAAAAGAACAGAATATAGACAGAATATAGGCAAAAATTTGTAATACATAATAGTAGTGGGGTGGGTTTTCAAGTCTTTACAAAATTTCTTATCCATATTTCCCCCCTTGACTTTTAGTATAAACCTTATATTCTGAGCTGTACCTCACAGCCTAGCCAGCAGATCATACATTACTATCAATATCTCTGCTCCAGTAGTAAAGAGGAAAAACCTGGCTCTGTTAGAGCAGCAGAGAGACAGGAACTAGTGCAGTGGCCCTGAAGGAATAGCCAGGGTACCCTGTGCCCAAGGCGAAGGTCATCATGGAGTCAGAAGATACACTGGGGTAGTACTGGCTGTTGTATGAACATGATCAAGAATTATTTTTTCCACTTTAATCAATAAAACAACACTCAAAATTATCTAAACATAATTTTTCAGCCTTCCAGAGCATGAAGGGATGCCATTTTTTCCAAATACCAAGAAGTCCAAAATTAATTTTATTCTACAGATCAATATGAACTCTGCCCCTTGCCCCAGCACACTTTTATTTTCCACAACATTGTGTCTACCCCAGTGTATTAAAACCCTTTGGAGAGTACCCAGTAACACATGTAACACTTAGCTCAATAAGTGTCCTATATACATTTCTCTTAACTTAGCCCCAGTGACTGTAACACAGGGTCTGTCAGTTACCCGGTAGCAAGATGGCAAGGATGTTATCGTTGAATCTAACCTTTCACAATTGTAGGTAACCACACGTATGTATCTGCAGAACACCCCGTCCACAAGACATTTTGCAACACCTTGTGTCTGTAACAGTCAAGAAGACACAGCTCCTTTCCTCTGGGACATTACAGGAGTGGGACTTAGATCCCTAAAATAGCATGCAACCTTTAAAGAAGGGTCCCAGATGATTCTAGGAAGCAAACATGGCCCATGCTATAGGAGAGGGTAATAGAGAATAACCCAAGTGAAATCTCAGTCTTCACAGCACACCTTGGGAAAAAGCTTTCTCTTAATTCAATCTTAGAGAAATCAATGTATTTCTGAGTATTACACAGCTAAGAACCTAAAAGAACCAGAAACCATTGTAATGTTTTTCTTCTGTGATTAACCTCCAGTATTTAAAAGGTAAAAACAAGAAGCCACAGGACCGTATTTCATATCCTTCTGCCAAAACACAAGCAACAGAAGCATACATAGCATTGGCACAGTATAAATTGAAACAATGAAATATTTTCCTTTAGCATCGATGTGAAAGAAAGATACATTAGGCAATGTTCAACAGGAATCTCCAGATATCTATAGGAGGTCTCCTATTAGATTAGATTCTCTTCCATAAGTTATCAATCTGTATCTTTCAAGACTAAGCAGTAGGAAGAGGCATGTTTGATCCCTTGCAGGCTCATGCATCCCTTAGGAGGCACAGCAACATTTTATAAACACACTCCAGTCAATTGCAGTTAATGGACCTGAAATTCAGATTCATGGAACAAGCCATGCCTCAGAGCTATTCATAGTAGATTCAATAATCATAAAAACAGACGTATCATTAAATCATCTAATCCAAGTGTGTCTAACAGCCTACAGACTCCCCAAACCCATCCCCCACCCCCTTACACCCCCATTTCTCCTGCATTAAGTATAATAACTTTTGGTTAACTCTAACATCTTCTGAAAAAGCAACCAATTTAATCTGAAGACTTAATCAAGATCAGGCAGTCTTATCACTAGGAAAAAATTACAGCAGTCTTTCTGGTTTGATTCACAAGAGAGGTGGCAACTACCTGGGTTGCCAGTCATAGATTATTGTGCAGAACTTGAAACACAATCCAGAGCATTATCTGGGCTCTTTGGGCTTGTCTTCCCTGAACAGCCTTAATTCATTCACAGAACCAGAGAATTATATGGGTTGGAAGGGACCTTTGAAGGTCATCTAGTCCAACCTCCCACTCAAAGCAGGTCCAACTAGATCAGGCTGCTCAGGGCCTCACTCAGCAGAGTTTTGAAAGTCTCCAGGGATGGGGATTCCCCACCTTGTCTGAGCAATCTGTTTAGATGTCTGGTCACCTTCATGGTAAAACACCTTTCCACATGTCTAATCAAAATTTCCTGTGTTGCAACTTATCTCTGTTGCTTCTCATTCTATCACCGTGCACCTGCAAGAAGAGTGACTCCCTCTTCTCTGCACCCTGCCGTTAAGTCACTAAAGACCAAAGTCGCTTCCCCACCTTTATCTGCTACGGACCAAACAAAACCATTTTTCTCAGACTCTCCTCACACATTGTGTGCTCCAGCCTCACATCATCCACTGAACGTGCTCTAGTATGTCAATCCTCATCTTGTACTGGGGAGTCCAAAACTGGACACCATATTCTGAGATGTACTTGCACTGGTGCCAAGCCAAGGGAAAAAACCTCTTCACTCAACCTGCTGGCTACACTCATGCTAAAAAAAGTTCAGTGTGCAGTTCATCTTCTTTGCTGCACGGGCACACTGCTGAATCATGTTCAACTTGTTGTCAACTAGAATGCCAAAGTCCTTTCCTGCAAAGCCACCTTCTACCCAGGGTACTGTCACATGGGATTGCTCCATCCCAGATGTGCAACCTCACATTTGCTTTTACTGAACTTCATGATGTTTCTGACAATTCCGTTTCTGTGAAGTCACTCTGAATACCAGCTCCAGCCCCCAGTGTATTGACTGCTACCCCAGTCTGGTATCATCACTGAACTTCCTGCGAGCACACTCCAACCCCTCAACCAGGTGTGCCACAAAAACACTAAGCAGCGCTGACCCCAGTATCAATCCCTGAGGAATGCCTGTAGAAACCAGCTGCTAGCAAGATGTTGCACTGCTGAACCCAATGCTTCTAAGACCAGCCATGCAGCCAGATGTCTCTGCGATGCTATTAATCGGTATTTAGGGGACTCATAAGTATACTCACACTTAGAAGGTTACTTTAAAGCAGGAATGGAGAAAAAGAACATAATCTCCCATTTAATAAACAAGTGTGCATAAGTATTAATAGATACAATACAGAACCAAATCTAAATTGCAAAACAGGTTACATTATTCAGTTGTATGCAAAAGATTTTATAATTAACTGACAAATCCTAATCTGTTGGCAAAAGCAGTTGTAGAGGCAAAGCCAAGCTGTTATCAGTATGAAAAAGTTTGGTTTTTCAGGATTAAGGCTGAAATAAAACTATACCAGTTGTTTATACTAAAAGCATCAGTACACTAAAGAACACTTCTGTAAATTCACAAAATTAATTACAAAGTTTTTAGTCACAAACTGAACCTGGGAAAAGAACTGGGTATTACTGTATTTCACACACACAAAAACCAAACCCCTCATGAAATTAATTTTACCAATCAGCAGTGTTTTTCACTAGGTTGTCTAGCCAAAATCTTGCCCTAAACATATTTTTCATTTTATTCATGCTTAAACTCATGTTTCACACAAACTTTTTGGACACTTGAACAGGTTTCCTTCCAAAAAGATTCTACATGGAACATTCTTCCAGGGGACAGGTTCCACTGCCCACCATACTCGTCTTGGTGGGATTCAAAAATAGATCGTCTCCTCAGAGTAATATTGTCAACTTTACGGGCATTGCTTACAAACAGTTTATTTCTTAATTGGGTTACACCACTCATTTTTCCTACATTAATAAAAAAAATATATCTTATTGAAGTCTCTACTACCAATTAATACGGAGACAACTGTTTCTCCTATGATCTCCTCCTCTTTGTTTCTAAACACCCTAGAGCCACTGGAAGGTGTTGCCCAGCCAGGAGTATGACACATCCTTGCAGGGGCTAGTCTCATAAATTCATTCTTGTTTGTAAAGAACATGTTAGAGACAGCTGTACTTCAACACTTGCACTAAATTTGCCCAAAGTCTGTTCCGAGCTGTGTTCCTATGGCACAATTTTTATTAATTACACTGTAAAAAAAAAAAAAAGAAAAAGACTTTTCAACTGATTATTTATAATGAAGTATGTTACCTGGCAATCTAAAGACGAAATGATCAGCTACTGCATGGCAGTATCTCTTCCTTTCTATAAGAAGTCTAGCCATGAAATACACATAGTCAGTAGGAGTAGCTCCATGATAAAACACAATGAGCCCTGGTCCTTCAGGAATGTTTTCAATACCATGAAGTTCATAACCTGTTAGAAGTTAAAGATATAACAGATGTCAAAGTTTGATATAATTCTATCACAAATAAATTGATTTGTGGCAAGTTGGCAAAACGAAACCAATAGGTATTGAGAAGTGGTAAGAGTAAAGTGACTACTAGAAAGTTAAAATGTGACTCGCAGCATTTACTAAGTTGCTTTCAGAGGAAATACAAGTTTCATTAAAAACAGAAGAAACACATTTAAAGAAAGAACAAAAAATACTGAAAACAAAACAGGAAGTCTCACTGTCTTGAACTATATAATTTTTCCTTATTTTTTCAGTTCACTGTCTTCAAGGCTGCAGAGTCCTCTGAATCAATCATTCAAGAGAAATCAAAATAAGGACTGGATAGAAGTGGTGAAACACAACTGTTTCAAGCTATTATTTACCTTTCAGAGTCAATTGCCACTAGTAACTGTTTAAGAAGATTTGACATGACATCATGTCTCCTTTTACTCCAGGGTATGAAGCTTATCTTTCTTACTTCCCTCAGATTTAGACTTGCTCCCTTTTTCCATCACTAAGTACTAAACGCTATTTGGGCTTTATATGCTTGATTGAAACATACATAAACACACAAGTTTCTTACTGAACTTACATTTCTAATTAGGTTAACAGTGCAGAATATATTCAGTTAACACAAAATATCAAAACACATCAGTACAGAACATATTCAGTTAATACTGAGCACTATTGTTACAGTATCTTGTTTGTAGTTTGTTTTTTAAAATCAACAAAAAAACCCCTAAACAAACAAAAAACCTCAACCCAAACCCTGTCACTTCCAAAGTTAGTCAGGTCTGCAATTCCCATTCTTTTTTTTGGTTTTTGAATTGTTTTTTTTTTAATTCTGAAGGTAGTCTTGGCTTTTCTCCCTCTATTTTACCTTCTATACCTGTGGAGCTGCAAGATATTTCAAGCATATCAACTGTACCATCCCAAGTGACCACTAACTGTGCTCCATGCCAGCCAACCGTAACCAGAATGATACCTACATCTAGCATTTGCATAATATATGTAAAGTCACAGGTATCACACACAGTTTTGGGGCTTTTTTTCTTATGGGGTTGTTTTTTGGGTTTTGAGGTTTTTCTAATGCTGTCAGATTTCAGAATGAAAAGTTCTTCCTATGATATACTGATTAACGAGTAGGAGAAAAATAATTGTAAGATTTCATCCTTTGGCAAGAGAAGTGCATAGAGAATATGGAAGCAACTGGTAGGGCAGAAAAAAGTCACAACCGTCTATGAGGGACTGGAAAAGAATTTTTCCTGTGCAAATAAAGTTAGACCTTATAAAAAAAAAAAGTTACTAAGGATGAAAAGAGCCAAGGCCTTAAAAAATCATTTTCTTATGAAAAAAATAAATAGCTTTTTATTGTGAAGTGAGCATTTTAAGCTCTTTGATGTAGCTGTTGATTTTGATCTAATGTACTTTCTTAGATATGAAAGTTACATCTTAGTCTTACAAAGCCTATCTGATACAGCCACTGCACCATCTGGCTATCAATGCCTTGAAAACCCGCTTCCTTTTGACTAGAGAACAAATGGAGATGATTTTCAAGAAGGATTTGTTCTTTATCTAAATTGCTCTTAAACATCTCTTTCTCCTTTAGCTGCATCTAGACTGAATGGTTCTGAAAGAGGCTTATGATTTCCTTAGAAAGAAAAGCCAAATCATTTATTAAGCCCATCTTTATAAAAGAAATAATAGTAAAAGGACAAGGAACAGAGTCCTTAGTTTTGACATTCTAGTAGAGAAAGTAGTTGTCAAAAATACATAGACAGAAAGAAAATAAAAAACTAGGGTTCTGTAATACTTTTGGGCTCTAGAGTCAATCTGAAGTAGCAACTAGTGAGTGAACTGACACTAAGTGCTCCTTTTAACCATCATTTGGCATTATAGGTAAAAGACTGGTTAAGTGGAATTAAATCATGCTAACATATGCTGACATACTAGCTATCAGGGAACTGGCATTCCATGTCCAGTGTTCATATACTGACTCTGAAATAATATAATTAATTGCACTAATTTTTAACATAGCAATCATTTCAGGTCCTCCTGGAATAAAGAAATCCAGAAGTAGTTATCAAAAGTAAAAAAGTACAAAAAAAAAAATTAAACAATTTTTTTTGATATTGCATATTCAACTGGATGGAAGATCTCATTTTGTAGCAGCAAAGGAATAAATACACATGACAAAAAAATTTACATTCAACAAAGTCTCAATAGCTTTTTTTCTCTCAAGCACCACTGGCAGTCATTGATAAAATGGAAAAAAAAATTGGCCTGAATTTTAGATTTTGTGCAACAGCAGCAACAATCAGATATATATTGATAATCTTGAAAGGTAAACCAGGAATAAGAGCTTCAGCAGTATTTAATGAAAAGTCAGATGTTGCTTACCATGCCATATTCTTCCATGTCCATCCCATAGGGTAGCCAACATTTGTTTTGCACCATCCCAAAAATCAATTGAATAAGCTTCCTTTAGTTCATTCTTCCTTTTATAAATATGAAGAAAGAGAATGGAAGTGTAGAAGAGGATGACAAGAAGTCCCGGAAGCAGAAAAACTACTGCGAGTGGAAAAAGCACCCATAAAAGGTAAACTGCGTAACTCAGATAATCTTCAATATGCTCCACGCCAGTCCATTCTCCCAGAATGTAACTCAGGCAGGTTAAGTAGGACATAGGTATTGGTCCTGCAGCACAGGATTCATTTCCACCTATCATCTCCTGTTTAATTAAAAAAAAAAAAAAAAGCAGATTAATAAATCTTCAAAAAATACAGACCTGACTACACTGTTTAATTATACCAAAAACCTCTCTAACGTGCTAAGGCTCAGATGATATCTCATTTAAAAACTGTTCAACTTATGCAGATCCAAAACATTGATACTGTTACCAATACCAATTTATACTGTATTTTTGATTTTCAGAAAGCTGTATCAATTAGTCCAATTTATTGTTCTAGGCTATACACTCAAAACCTTCCCCTAAGTACTTACTACAACAGGAAACAGCACAATCTCAAATCTTGTGCTATAAAAAAACCTACTGGACACTTCCACTAACCACAAGCATGT
Source organism: Caprimulgus europaeus (assembly GCA_907165065.1). Next base: position 41,517,615 of record OU015525.1, on the reverse strand, counting down.
GATGATTCAGGGAGAAGATGGTCTCAAATAAGCAAGTCTCACTCCTGTAGAGACCTACAACTGTACCTGGAAATTTACAGATAGTGAAACACCAAGTACCAGAGCACAAGGCAGGGAGAACATGGAAAGGACATGGAAAAAAGATCACAAAGAGGCCTCTAAAATGTTTTATCTGCTCTGGCTTTACTGTGTCTTCTTACTGTAAGAATCTCTCTCCTCCAATGCTGGCTCCCAAGGAGTTTCAGGGCTCGACCCCTCTCGGATGATGTGTCAGGCTTTCTATAACTCTGGAGCAACACTTTTTTCTTAGTCTTGCATGATTTAGGGGAAAACTTGCTGTTCGCTTCATCCTACAAATATGAGAAAACCTGTATGTTGGCTATCTTAGCTACAGTTCTAGAACAACATAAATAATACTTTGGGGGGAAAAATTATCCTAGTCTAGAAAAGTTTTGGTCAAGACTTGAAGTAACTGTTAGTTAGGACCAAGAAGAAAAACATTTTGCAACTATGATGTAGACTTGTAGAGGGAAACAGATTAAGAACAATAATTTCTGAAAGAATCTAAACTTGGGGTTATTGTGGATTGTTTTTTAATTAAAATATGACTTACAGCACGTATGACTGCAGAGTTCCTATGCCTAGACAGACACGTCTATCACTCCTTTACTCTTGCTCTGTTTTTTTTTTTTCAGGCAACAAGTGACTGAAATTCAGAAGATAATTTTGTTAATACTATCAGAACCCCGATGACAACAAAAACTACATAGCAGATCAGTTTTAGCCCACATTTGCTATGAGATGTTGAAACATATACTAGAACAGAACTCATCTCACTCACTTCCCGATCTCAACTTTTCTTCCCATTTTGATAGAGCAAGGATGTTCCTTTTCCTTCTGTTTTGAAATCAGCCTCTACCCACACTGCTCCTGATAACTCCTATTAACAAGAAGAAAGCTGATCTCATGACAAGGACTTTCCTCCCACAATCCATGCCTGTTGCACTAGTTCAGGCTAACAACCTTTGCTCCTCAGCATATTCTTGAGGACAATGCAGAGAGCAGCTGATTTTTCTTCAGGGATGTATAAGCACGTAGCATTAGTGACATGCACTTTCCTGATCTCATGCATGTGTGTTTAGGGGTGTCAATCAGAGGGAAAGACCAGGAGAGAGCAAGCGAAAGTATGCAGAGCCAAACTCCAGAAGCTGTCAGGCAGCAAACACCCACAGCAAGTACAAGAAGCACAACTTGTGAGACCAAGCAGGATTTAGAAGCAGCACTCAACAGTTAAAACATTTATCAGATTGTTATGCCTAGACTTCTCCAGTGGTTCCACCTACTAGCTAGAGAACAATATGGAGCACAGGTTATGGCACAGAAACATTTTCCAAAACTCAGAGGTGATTATATAGCTTTAAAGATTACTTAAAGTTATACTCTACTGCCTATTATATTTTAATTGTTTATGGCTTTCTCCAAACACGAAATTCTCATCAAGTTAAAGTCCTGTCCACACATGCCAGCCTTGCAAAATATTACTTGTCCTTTTGCCTGTAACATGAGATGCAATACCTCAAATGCAATCATCGCAATTTTATAAGTTTACTTGTCTATCTATGCACTAAGTTAAAACAGAAATTAAAATCCAACACCACCTTTGCTGCCAGCCACAGAGGTAACTAAAGTACTGCCTTCTCTTAGCAACAGTCAACTCTACTCTGAACAATGTTGTTTCCTCATTTTGGAGAGAATCATAAGGTAACTTATACTGTAAAGACTCATTGTTCAGCAGCTGTCCAGCCTCTTGCTAACTGAGGAGTTGGATCACATTGCTCAGCACCATGTGCAGTCCAGTTTTAATATCTCAATGGATAGAATCACAGAATCACAGAATGGCAGGGGTTGGAAGGGACCTCTGGAGATCATCTAGTCCAACTTCCCTGCCAAAGCAGGTTCACCTAGAGCAAGTTGCACAGGACTCCATCCAGGCAGGTTTTGAATATCTCCAGAGAAGACTCCACAACCTCCCTGGGCAGCCTGTTCCAGTGCTCTGGCACCCTCACAGTGAAGAAGTTTTTCTTCATGTTTAAGCAGAACCTCCTGTGTTCCAGCTTGTGCCCATTGCCCCATGTCCTATCGCTGGCCACCACTGAAAAGAGTCTGGCCCCATCCTCTTGACACCTGCTCTTTAGATATTTATAAGCATTGATAAGGTCCCCTCTCAGTCTTCTCTTCTCTAGGCTAAACAGACCCAGCTCTTTCAGTCTTTCCTCATAAGATGCTCCAGCCCCTTAATTATCTTTGCAGCTCTCCACTGGACTCTCTCCAGAAGTTCCCTATCTCTCTTGGACTGAGGAGCCCAGAACTGGACACAATACTCCAGATGTGGCCTCACCAGGGCAGAATAGAGGAGGAGGAGAACCTTCCTCAACCTGCTGGTCACATTCTTCTTAATGCACCCCAGGATACCATTGGCCTTCTTGGCCACAAAGGGCACACTGCTGGCTCATGGTTCAGTGATCATCCACCAGTACTCCCAGGTCCTTCTCTGCAGGGCTGCTTTCCAGCAGGTCAACCCTCAATCTGTACTGGTGCCTGGAGTTATTCCTCCCCAAGTGCAGGACCCTACACTTGCCCTTATTGAACTTCACCATGTTCCTCTCCACCCAACTCTCCAGCCTGTCCAGATCTCACTGAATAGCAGCACAGCCTTCCCGTGTATCAGCCATTCCTCCCAGTTTAGTGTCATCAGCAAACTTGCTGAGGGTACACTCAGACCCTTCACCCAAGTCACTAATGAATACATGGAATAAGACTAGGAGATCCCACTGCTTCTCTGGGCCCCTAATACAGTACTGGACCACCCTCACAGCAAAAGCATTTTTCCTTATTCTAGTTAGAACTCCCCTTACTACAAGTTGTGCCTGTTGCCTCCTGTCCCTTTGCTGAGAAGAGTTTAACTCCCTTCTCTCTATAACCACTCGTTAAGAGCAGCAATAAGATCCCCTTTAAGACCTCGCTTCTTCAGGCTAAACACACAAAGCTCCCCCAGCCTCCCCACAGACACCATGTGCTCCACACACCTCACAATGTCATGGCCCTTGTCTGCACCCCTTCTGTTTGTCAGTATCTTTCTTGTATTGTGGGCCTCTAAACTGGACTTACAGTCTCAAAAGTGCTGAGAAGAGGGTAATAAATACTTCCTTGATCTAATGGATATGGCCTTGCTAACACAGCCCAAAATACAGGCAGGCATCTTCACTCGTACTTGACTTATCATCCACTAGATAAAGGTCTCCCCCAGCCCTTTATCTCCTGAAATTTTGCTCCTCCCTTAACAAGTCCAGGATTTGTTCTGATCACCCATGGTATGTCCACAAAAATATTCCATCTCCAAGCCCAAGTGTTACTTATGTTACTGCCACACTGAGCACCTTACCAAAGGCAATGACAGGGAAGAAGGAAGACAGATTCTGTCTCCACAATCCAAAAAAGCCCAGGGTGCTCCATATTGAATAAAAGTCCAACACAGTTCATATATGCTACTAACAGATAACATCGATTTGGTCTGTTCCAACTTCACAGCTATCTACTCTGTGACTCTCCAGACTAGTTAAAATTACAAGATAAAGCACACTGCTTGGACAAGGCCCTAATCAGAGTGACATTGTTGGTGTTTCTAGAAGACAGACTATCCTGTCCCCCTTGTTAGAGGTTTTCTGACATCTGTCATCACCATCGAAATCTAAAAACTACAACAGAGTGCAGTACTACTAAGTCTCACCCTTGTCCAGCTTACAGGGAGAATCCCCCTGTAAGCATACCCTTAAAAAGCATACCCTTAAAAAGCATACCCTTAAAAAGCATACCCTTAAAAAGAAGTTCTTATTTCAACTGATATCACTAACACATGTCCGGTTGTGCAGTTCAAACTAAGTATTTTTAAGTTCTAACTTCCTGCTGGAGCAGCTCACATACATTTTCACTAGATGAAAAGGATGCAGTTTCTCATTTGACTGACAGTGCATAATGACTTATGCTCATGCTTAAGGCTTTATGCTGACAGTGGAGTGGAAACAAGGTTGTCCTGGTTTTGCTGGGATAGAATCATCAAATTAATTTTCTATCAGAAAACCTGCACTTTTAAGACTGTAGCACCCCATTTGGTGAGAACAAAGTCGGGAAGACACTTGTTTCAGTTTGTGGCCAGCCACGGTATGTGGGTTTCTGTAGTGATCAAGGTCCTTAGCAGTTCTGAGTCAGCCACCTGCTAAGGCTAGGAGGAGCAAAAGTCAGGGCAGCTGACCTGAGCTGGCCAACAGAAGTGTTCCATACCATAAACATCACACTCACTATAAACTGGAAAGTTTGCTGGGGATGACCTCTCTTCCTCAATGGTCACCATCTCCGGAGGTGTCACCTGTCATTCTGCTCCCAAGGGCTACTGTCCCACTTGTGACCACTGTTGCTTTCGTTGGCTGAGTATAACTTTGTGTCTTTAATATTAGTGTTAATATTAGTTCTTCTTTTATTATTTCATTAAATCTGTTTTCATTTCAACCCATAGGTCTCCTTTTCTTTCCCCAATTTCCCCTTCCCAGGTGAGGAGGGGTGACTGGGTGACAGAACAGCTGCCTAAATCAAGACAAAGGCTAACATACAATTCCTTCCACTGACTTCCAGTATATGACCCAGAAAACTAAACTACAACAGTGGTCTTCAGCTGTAGTCAGCAGACACTGGGTTAACTGAGAACCTGTTGATTGTGCTAGAAGCAGCAATAATGGAGAGCAGCATATACTGCTGTAAACCACACAGTGTGATTTGAGCATGTATACAAAATGTGTAAGTGGAACCTCTGGAGAACATTCCAGCATCTGCAAACTAGAAAGATACTGAAAAGCAACAGCTAGGCATGCCCCTGCCAACAGAAATACACCACTTTCCACCATATCCACCAATTACAAAGAGCATTACTACCAGAATTAGCAATGCTACCACAAACACAAAAAAACCCAGAAGACACTGATAATCCTGCTAGTGATATCAGCAACTGGAGGGATCCTGGCAGTCACAGAATCATAGAATTATTTTCATTGGAAAAGACCTTTAAGGTCATTGAGTCCAGCTGTAAACCTAACACTGCCAAGTCCACCACTAAACCATGTCCCTAAGTGCCACATCCACACATCTTTTAAATACCTCCAGGGATGGGGTCTCCACCACTGCCCTGGGCAGCCTGTTCCAATGCTTGATAACCCTCTTGGTGAAGGAATTTTTCCAATCTAAACCTCACCTGATGTAACTTGAGGCTGTTTCTTCTCATCCTATCACTTGTTACCTGGGACAAGAGACCAATACCCAACTCTACACCCTCCTTTCAGGTAGTTGTAGAGAGTGATAAGGTCTCCCCTCAGCCTCCTTTTCTCCAGGCTAAACAACCCCTGTTCCCTCAGCCGCTCCTCATAACACTTGTTCACCAGCCCCTTCACCAGCTTTGTTGCCCTTCTCTGGACACACTCCAGCACCTCAGTGTCTTTCCTGTAATGAGGGGCCCAAAACTGAACACAGCACTCGAGGTGCGGCCTCAACGGCGCCGAGGGAGGTTCAGTCCTTGTTTTGGAACAGGAGCTGCCCTGCTGCTCGCTTCTGTGATAGCAGCACCGGGGTTGCTTCCGCGGGCGGCTGGCGGGGGACGAGGCTCTTTGCCCCGCGAGGCAGGACACGGCCCCGGCCCGGCTGTCCCACCCAGCGGCCCCGGCCGCCCGTCGCAGCGCTCTGGCCGCAGCCCCGCTGCCCGCAGCAGCTGATGCGAGGGCCCAAGCACGGCGGTGACCACGGCAAGCCACCTCCCGCCCGCGGGGCCGAAGGGGGCCAGCACCGGGACGGGCACCCCCCGCCCGCCCGGCAGCGCCCGCTCACCTTCCCCTGGCGGCGGCGGCGGCTCCGGCTCCAGCCCCGCGTCCCTGCCGGGGCCTGGTTATACTTCTCCGCCCGCCGCCCCCGCGGAGGCCGGATGCCCGTGGGGCGGCCAGGCTAGGGCGGCTCCCTGCGGCGGGGCGGAGGCGTGAGGGCACCGTGCCGCCGACGGGCGGGAGCGGAGGAGGAGGCAGAGGGGCGCGCGGAAGGAACGGGAGAGCGGCGGAAGGGAAGGGGGTACCGCGGGAACTCCGCGCCGCCGGGGGCGCGGGAGCCGCCCGGACTGCGTCCGGCTCGGACCGCGCGGCGCTTCCGGCGGGGGAGCAGCGGGCGCCGCCAGGGGGCGCGCGTTCCCCGCTGGCGAGGCGGGGCGGGGCGGAGCGGTGGCTGCCGGGGCGGGGCGGTGGCTGCCGGGGCGGGGCGGTGGCTGCCGGGGCGGGGCGGTGGCTGCTGGCCCGAAGTAGGGGAGGGGGCTGGTGGTCTATGCTGTCCGCTCCGTCCTCCCTCCCCTGAGCTTCTGCTGCGGCACTGCTTTAGACGGGCATTGACCCGACGTGCAGCCGTTCAGTTCAGAAACGCGGGTTCCCGCAGGTTCACCTGGCTGGGTTGGCTGCCAGGTCACCCCGGAGCCGCCCCCTGGCCAGCGTTGCCGCCTGGCTGGGTGCAGCTCGCCTCTTCCAGCTGCCCGGATGCTTGTGAGTGCAGCGGTAGCCGCGCTGCTCTGGTTCCGGTACCGGCAGCTGGAGCCGTCGCCGGGCGCCCGGCGTTGCGCGGTCTTGGCGTGGGGTGCTGAGCGCGTTAGGGCATTTCTGACGGGGCTGCGGCCTTGCGTCTGATTCCTGGGTCTATCTTTTAGGTGTAAAAAAAAAAAAATACAAATTAATCTAAGAAACTGGCCAGCGGGAGTAGGGAAGTGATCGTTTCCCTGTACTCGGCACTGGTGAGGCCGCACCTCGAGTACTGTGTCCAGTTTTGGGCCCCTCATTACAAGAAGGACATTGAGCTGCTGGAGGGTGTCCAGAGAAGGGCAACAAAGCTGGTGAAGGGGCTGGAGAACAGTTCTTATGAGGAGCGGCTGAGGGAACTGGGGTTGTTTAGCCTGGAGAAAAGGAGGCTGAGTGGAGACCTTGTCACAGTACAACTACCTGAAAGGGGAGTGTAGAGTTGGGTGTTGGTCTCTTGTCCCAGGTAACAAGTAATAGGACGAGATGAAATGGCCTCAAGTTGCACTAGGGGAGGTTTAGGTTGGATATTAGGAAGAATTTACTCACCAAAAAGGTTGTCAAATATTGGAACAGGCTGCCCAGGGCAATGGTGGGGTCACCATCCCCGGAGGTATTTAAAAGATGTGTGGATGTGGCACTTAGGTACATGGTTTAGTGGTGGACTTGGCAGTGTTAGGTTTACAGCTGGACTCAATGACCTTAAAGGTCTTTTCCAATGAAAATAATTCTATGATTGTGTGACATGGGGGTGTATTCCAGTTACAGCAGGCACAGCTCCAGAGACAAAGGGTGATGCAGCTACCCTACGAGCTGTACTGGAAGGTAACGCTGCCATGAACTGTGTCATCAGCTTCAGGTGACATCAGTTTAGCCACAGCTGCTCTTTCAGATCTTTGCCTGACATGCTTTTCTGACTAGCTGTCTGCTACATTTCCATAATCTGCCTGTTCGACTGCTCTCTCAGTTGTGCATTTGTATAACTATATTTGTACTGTTGCCCAATTAACTTATTTTTCCACTGTTACCAGTAGGATATTTTTCCTCAATGCAAAATCTTTTAGTTTGAGCTGGACTAACCTTATATACAAAAAGTTGAAGAAGCGGGATTTCCTTTGTTAGGCAAACTATACCCAAAAGGAGTCATAAATGCTGCTTAGGTTTTGAGGCCAGCACAGGTTATTTGCATTTGCTGTTTATCATTTATTTTTTGCTGTATGACAGAGAGGCTAGAAAATATGTATAGCAGGGGAGTGATTTGATCTGCAATTGCAATTCTATTTGTATGAAAAGCAACTCTAGTTTCTGCTAGTTTCTATAATATTGCTCTAAAAAAAAGTAAAAATTTAGAGGTGGCTTCTAAAATAATATTATAACTGCTCTTTATTAGAGCAATATTATAATATTTCTGGGGGAAAAGGCTTCATTTTTTTTCTATTAGAAAAATCACTTTCATATACATCATTCAAACCCACTCACATCTCTCAATAATAGTTTTGTCTATCACCTTGAGACCCCAGAAAATACTCTTAGGGCAACTGTGACAGAAGACAACTAATAGAAATGATTTTTTACTCCAGCTCACTTCAGCTAGGCTGCATATAATACAGGGATGCTGCTGTAAAACGAAATAGCCCAGGAAAAAAATGAAATTTGTTAGCAAATTGTGAACAGCGGTCTGAGATACAGGAGATGTAGGCTCAAATCCCCGCTCCAAAAGATGATCAGTGCTCTGATTACATATCCACTGTCCAAGGCTAATGCTCTGTTCCGAGTTGCAGCACAGCCCCTAGCATCAGGTATCAGACAGCATGGAGTCTGAAAGGTTGTGCAAATTCAGATTACTGAAGTGTGTTAATTGGTGATGCTAATGCACTTGAAAAATAGGAGAGATGGTGAGAGAAGGTTGCTGTCTGGTCCTTCTGCATAGTTTCTGCACTATAAGGAATGCTTTCAGATTCCAGTTACACTTAATTCCTCTTGCTTCTTCATCCATGTCCATTTTAGTATTTGATAGCCCTTTTAGTTTCTTTTCTCACCGTGCTTAACACAGGCTTTGAATTTTATTTTATATTGTTGGAGTGTACTATGTAAGACTGTATGGTTTGAATTCCTGTTCAGTCCAGGCATAAGCACCTTGATTTGCTTTAGTTTATCATCTCCTATGCATGTTCAGCCTCTGCCAGGAGAAAAATCTTTCTGCCTGTATACAGCAATTGCAGCTAAGGTGTTCAATGAAACACTCCTGTGTCTTAGGACAGACTTGAGATTTTTTTTCAGGACAGAATTCTTATCTTTTTGCTCCAGGGAAATAACTCACCTGTCTATCCTGCTCCCTTCTCCAGATGTGCAAGAAATATTTGTAGAAAAGCAGCATGGAAAGATAATGGATTTATTTTAATCCAAAGATTAGATTTAGTTTTCCGGTGAAAATGGGCAGTCATATACATTTCCTTAGATGCTACATAAATTTTTATGATATTTAGGGGAAAGATTATACAGGTATTAAAAGTACAAGAGGGAAAAATGAAATGCAAAAATTCCTTTTCTTGGTGTTTGAAGTTAACAGACTTGGTTGCATTTAATGGCATATTGGATAGATTACACAAAGTTTTCCCACACCCACCAGTAACAACATCCCACGGCTTGTAAAACCACGTTCTGCTTCGTAGCAAGTTTCAGTATTCTTCAATTTGTATTAGGAAGACAACGCTGCCTATGACCACCTTTCCAAACAGGCATTTAGGTTCAATCCATATGGGGACGGCAGTGTTTTGGGCTTTTTTAAGCAAACCACCAGTGATGACAAGTCTCGGGGTAAGCTCCCCCCTAGCCTGCTCCCTGCTGAGTGCAGCACGTCGCTATGGCAGAGTGTGATGCAGGGATTCTCAGGCTGAGGGCAGCCTCATCCACTAAACCTGCAACAGTGCAGGGAAGTACCAGCTCAGACTTGAAACTACTTTCAATATTTGCATAGTGCTACACTTAACTAAATCTTTTTTGTCTCTTCGAGAGACTTTTCTTCTTTCTGTTAGGACAAGGTCTGGGATGTAACATTCCTACTTTCCAGGGTACTGAACCACTAAGCCAGTGTGTTTGCAGAAGTCTAATATCTGATTTAATGGGATTATTTCTCTTTGTATAGTCTCTCTAGAAAAATCGTTAAGCAGCAGATCATTAAAGCGAGACAGTTTCTATTCTGATACTGCCTTGCATCGAGTCCAACAGGGTCAGTGCCAACCAAGGGGTGGACTCTGGTGGGACAACACCAACTGAGGTTCTGCTCTGCGACTGGACTGTGAACTGCTCAAAACATAAAACCACAGATCTTGATGAAACTTCTGAGGCTCCCAGATGTAGGTACATGCTTGCTTTAGGAACTAGGCAAATCCTGGCTACATTATTTCCTCTTGGGGAATTTAGGTGTTGCATTGCTATTATACATATGTTTTCTTCTTCACTCTGACTTCAGAATATCCTCAAAGACACAGGGATACCTTCAAGAAGTTAATTGTTTCCTTCTGTCAAATCTGCAGAAACTTGTAAATTAAACTGGTTGAACACCAATTATTAGTCATCATTGCCATAGGACATTGTGTTTTACTGTATGCTGTAAAAACAATGAAATAAACATAAACATTCTAATCACTTTTACGACGTTTATCAAATCGCTCCAGTAAAGCCTTCCATATGCTGCCTGGGATTGTTTGGTGCTTGCTTATAAGAGCCTGGACAGCAGTCTTTGTCTGAAAAGAGAAGAGAAAGTTGCCTTAGAGACCTGCTTATGCAAGGAACAACAATGTAATCACTCAGAGGTTCAAGAGGTTGGGAATTTTACACCTAAGATCTACTTTAAGAAAAAAGCTGCCTTTTCTATTAGCTAGTTGTCCTAACATCACTTTCCTTGGAAAGGAAAGGCAGAAGACCATTCACTGCAGTCTGGATAGGCTCCAGTTATTGAGATTTATCAAACCTGGGCATCACTGAATCAAAGTAGCATTTAACACATGCAAACCTGTGAAGGTTTTAATCAGAAGTACTGGGTAAAGCCTGACTTGCCTCATCTGATCTCATAACTGACCTTGCTGGGACCACAAATTTGGAGTACAGACCTCCACCTGTTTTTCCTGAAGTGAATTCTTTCCTAAGTGTATCATATCCAGCGTGCACATAATAAGAAAATTCATATTGAGGTCTATGTCTAGTGGAGTCCCTCAGGGGTCGGTACTGGGACCAGTACTATTCAATATATTCATCAGTGACCTGAATGAGGCAATAGAGGGCACTGTCAGCAAGTTTGCTGATGACACAAAGCTGGGAGGAGTGGCTGACACAGCAGAGGGCTGTGCTGCCATCCAGGGAGACCTGGACAGGCTGGAGAGCTGGGCGGGGAAAAACTGAATGAAATATAATAAGGGCAAGTGTAGGGTGTTGCACCTGGGAAAGAAAAACCCCATGTACCAGTACAGGTTGGGGACAGACCTGTTGGAAACAGGGTAGGGGAAATGGACCTGGGGGTCCTGGTGGACAGAAGGAGCTGTGAGCCAGCACTGTGCCCTTGTGACCAAGAAGGGAAACGGCATCCTGGGGTGCATTAGAAGGGGTGTGGTTAGTAGTTCAAGAGAGGTTCTCCTCCCCCTCTACTCTGCCCTGGTGAGGCCACATCTGGAATATTGTGTCCAGTTCTGGGCCCCACAGTTCAAGAAGCACAGGGAACTGCTTGAGAGAGTCCAGCACAGAGGCACCAAGATGATTAAGGGAGTGGAGCATCTCCCTTATGAGGGAGCTGGGTCTCTTTAGTTTGGAGGAGACTGAGGGGTGACCTCATTAATGTTTATAAATATGTAAAGGGCAAATATCAGGAGGATGGAGCCCGGCTCTTCTCAGTGGTGTCCGACAGTAGGACAAGGGGCAACAGGTACAAGCTGGAGCATAGGAGGTTCCATGTAAACATAAGGAAAAACTTTTTCTCTGTAAGAGTGACAGAGCACTGGAACAGGTTGCCCAGAGAGGTTGTGGAGTCTCCTTCTCTGGAGACATTCAAAACCTGCCTGGACGCCTTCCTGTGTGATCTCATGTAGGTGTTCCTGCTCTGGCAGGGGGTTTGGACTAGATGATCTTTCGAGGTCCCTTCCAATCCCTAACATTCTGGGATTCTGCGATCTAAATTCTGTTCATTTTTCTCTCTATTTCTATCAGGGACAAGAAATAATCTCCCTGAGTTTTTCCTCATGTATTTAAACTTGAAATTAGGTTAGCTACATACTCCAGTGATCTACCCTGGAGTGATGGTAGAATATCACTGGGAATATAAGAAAAGAGTTGCCAAACCTTTCCTGACAGATTCATGTCCTGACTCCTTTTCAGGGCAGGATCAGATAGAAGTCAGCCAGGCCACTGCTCATCTCAGACCCCATTGAAGTTGTTGGGGTTTTTTGACTAATATGAGCCACAGAAGACCTAACCACACTCCCACCTCTTGACTTAGTAAAGCAAATCAATGTCATGGGAAATTTCAGTTCCAGTTTTGCAGGTGCACAAAATACTGTTGCCCCAAAATACAAGAGCATGGATAACCATAAGGGCAGTCTTAGCACTAACATTGCTTCCAGCCTCCTAAACAAGCTAAGACCAAACTACACTCCTGCTTGCTGGGGCAGTTCCCTTGTAACAGAGCAAACCTGTCTTTCTGGTTTCACTGCTGGAAATCCCAGAACAATCTGCAGCAGATCCTTAAAAAAAAAAAAAAAAGCTGGAAGCTGGCCTCTTTGCATCTTTTTGGGAGCAGCAAGGTGTTTTTTACATCACTGATTCCTAACAAGTGTTTTGATCTGTGTATTCCTAGGCCGTAGCAAATTTTTTTTTTTTCATTTTTTTTGCCCTCCTTTCATTTTCTATGAAAAATTTTTAATGGTGCATTTTCTGTATAGATTAGTATTTTGAAAAATGCCTAAACCCTGGATCTATAAATGTTTTTATGCACCTGGGCACCACTGATTTTACCAAACTGTAGGTACTAAAAATATTTTTGTATTTTGGATGCAAATTATTTTTTTAACATTTTTCTTTTGACAATGAGAATGAAGCTTTTGTGGAGCTTTGTTTCTAGAGCCCAATGTTATTTAGAGAAGATTCTCAAAGGTATTTGTTATATATCATTTTTTTTTCCTAGTTACTGAAAACTGATAACATAGTTTACATCATTTCATCAAAGGCATGGGAAAAAACAAGTTAGCATCCCAAGAAGACAGAGCTCACATTCTGAAAGGATAAGGACATCCCAATCAACTATTACTATGTCAATACTTACTTGTAGGTATCTGTACATTAAATAATCCTAGAGCTCAACTGCCCAATGCTTTAACAAGCTAGTAAAAGTGTATTTTGTCTTTATTCAAGCATACCAAAAAACTAGTTTCAAGTTCATATAGAATAGAGGGCAAAATGTGTAATTCAAAATTACAAGGAGAGCTAACTTACCTTTTCAACTAATTCCTCTGCAGTTATATTCGGATCGTACGGGATTGGCTCCCCGATGTACGTGCGAAATTTAACTGGCAGCCCTCCGTACGGAGGAGTGAACGGCAATCGAGTACTTTCATAGAGCTGCCTAAAAAATCCTGAAATAGTTTAAGGGAGGAAAAAGTGAGATTATAGACACAGAAAACACAATCCAAACTATGAAATCTGATTCATATGGAAGACTTCTTAAAAATGCATGCTTTATCTGATAGTCAAGAAGAAATCACAGGATTTAGGTAACTGTCCACCAAAACAAAGCTCGATAGACTTAATAGATTGCTGAAATAAGACTGCATTAAAGAACCAAATCACCCAGCACAAACCAGTTACACACAAGCTATTTCCACATTTGAGCTACCTCTGACCCACAGCAAGTGTATCAGAGAATCCAAAGTAAGCAGAAGTCTGAAAAGCAAAATATAAGAGAAAAGTGAGAGAAATCTGAGAGAAAAGTGGAGAAAACATTCCAAATACTTAAAATATATTTTAAAGTTCTTACTTCTTTCTTTAAACATCCTGTATCCTTCCCGGACATTTTGAGTATACATTGGAATGATGGGCTAAGGAATCACAAAAAACCAAAAATATGGAAGAGTTATACCGTATTTGAATTTATGTTTTAGTGCCTGTTAATACAGCTATGAAAATTGCTTGGATACAGAGGATAATTATCAGTCAGTTAAGTACAAAACAAGGAATCTTGTTATAAAAAATTAACTCCAGAATAGAAATAAAATTCTGTTTCTCAGCTCCCACAAGCATTGCTGTTTTAAATTCAACATCTGTAAGGAAGCTGACTGACATTGTATTAGAGGTTCATACATTTTATTTTGAATGTACATTATAAAAGTTAACTGAGATTCGAAAAAAATAACTTGTTATTTATTTATTTATTTATTGCAGTATCTCTGACTGAAACATAAAATGAAGTTTTGCAGTTTCTCTGTCTATAGCTTATATCATGTGATGAATAGGAAAGTATTCAGTTCAAGAAGTCTTGCAGAAAGCAAGCAGAAATTCACGTTTGGCTCATCGCATCTGCTTCTCAAAGTAAGATCTCACTGAAGCAGCAACATTTGAATAATACTCCACTGGAAAAAACTTCTGCAGATCCCTTGGACAAATAAGGCAATTGTATGTCCTCATTGACCTGGTCTACACACCTTCTGGAGGGCAGATCCTTAGGCAGTTGCAGAACAAGTTCATTTCATTATTGTGACTAAAAAGAAAGACACTTGAGATACCTGAAATTAAACAATCATGTCTTGCAGCCTGAGGTAAGATTTCATAGTTTGTAGACAAACTTACAGTGATTGTATCCATACATACAATTACTTTTTTCCCCTCTATTGTTGCTTTTCATTTTTTTGAAACCATATTTTGAGCATATTTTTGGAATTACTTGTACAGAAGTGAATGAAAGAAAATCTTCATGCTGTTAAGAATCACTACCACAGAAGAGAAACCACAGGACGAGAGAAAAACAAGCAAGGAAGAAACCTAACTAGAGCCTAACAAAGAACTCAAAGTGATGGAAAACATTTAAAGGAAAAAAACCCTGACAGATAACAAAAATATCAAATATACATGAAATTGTATTAGTAAACCCTTCAAAATGAGAAATTATAGAAAATTATTAGAAATAAGCCCTTCAAAAATAATCAGTAACGTCTTTTTAAAGCATATAACTACCAGACACTGAAAATACCACAGTTAGCGTCAGCTATTGATTGAATACTGTATCTCTAACATTTAAAATCTTTGAAACCCAGCTATCATAGTGCAAGAGAAATATATCTTAGGCTATAAAGAAATCTGGCGACAACGAAAGTTACTCATATACAATGATCAGCCAATGAAGTACAGTGGGTGGCAGCATTCAGTCCCTGAGCTGATAAAAATGAGTATGCACATAAAAGCTTGCACCTAAAGCAGCACAATCAGATCTGCAGTAACCCACAGATTTAGATTTGTTGTGCTGGAACTGAGCTGGATCACACCCAGCCAGCTTGAAAATCACAGAATCACAGGATAGTTGAGGTTGGAAGGGACCTCTGGAGATCATCTAGTCCAAACCCCTTGCACATACATAAGCATTTTATAAACTGTAGTCCCTGTTTATCTTTTACCTAACTAGACTTGAACCCTTGTTTTTTGGCACAGATAAAATGCAAGGATTTTCAGAAACTACAATTCCTCCCCATTAGCCTGTTAAACTCCAGCCGTAGACAGGGTATTTCTGAAGCTCAAGCCCCTGGCATAGATGAGTTTGACTGAGACAAACGTAAGTCCCAGAAGTTCTCAAGTCATAACATTAAATAGTAACAGTCTCCTTCTCTGACCCCAAGTAAGCAGAGTACTTATACAAGATAAAGTGGAAACTGAATGTAGAAACCTGTAAGCAAGGACTGAGGCTGAAACTACCTTCCTTGTTTGCTTTTCTTCAACTTTTTCACTGGAAAAGGTTCTTCACCCAGAGCTTGGTAGGACACTGGAATAGGCTCCCCAGGGAGGTGGTCATGGCACCAGGCCTGACAATATTCAAGAAGCATTTGGCCAAGGCCCTCAGACACTTGGTCTGAATCTTGGGATTGTCCTATGCTAGGGCAAGAGTTGGACTCGATGATCCTTGTGGGTCCCTTCCAACTCACAACATTCTATGATTCTATATATAAAAGTTGGTTTGTCTTGAAATCCCCATCCAAGTCATCCATGGCAGTTTATGAACCACCATGGAGTCATTTTGAATACTGTCAAGTGTGTGTGGTTCTTTGGTTGATCACTAAACTGTATGTAGAATAAATTAAAAAAAGGCACTTATCTTGCCTTCATCCAGGATCCAAATAAGTATTAGCAAAACATATATGAATTGCTGCATTATAAAGCACATTCTGATAATTTAGATGAGTCTAACCCCAGCCTTCAGTCAAACCTACAAGAGCGGTTTGGCCAGTATTGAAAAGGATGCAACAAGAACAAACAGAAACAATCAAACTCCAAATTTGTCAAAAGTTGGAATACAGTTACTACTATGGGCCTAACTTTATATAAGAAATGGTATATAAGGTTACTATTGCCTCCTCTACTGTTAAATGCACAGCACTTCTAAGTGTTGCGTTATATCTAAGGTGTGTCTGATCACAGATTTCCAGAGAAATATCAAAGATGCCCCAAATTCAGTGGAGCCTTGCAAGCTAATTGCAGTGGTGCTCACCATACTGGGATCCAGTCAGGCTTCCTGATTATAAAAAAACCCAAAAGTGAATGAGTACAATAATAGGTGATACGAGAGCCAGCAGCACTGTAAAGGTGAGCTCAAGCTAGTAGGTGTCCAAGGAGAAAATACTCTCTCTGCCCTCCAGGTAACAGACAATCCTATAGTGTCCATTTTACCAAACCTGTTATAGAAATTACCCCAAGAACCTTTCACTGCAAGTACCTTATCCCCAATGAATACCCAGTTCATTAAATAAAAATCCCCACAAACTCTGTCAATAAAAGGTGCTAGCAATTTTAGGTTCTACTGTTCATCTATTTCCATGTGCTTCTAAAACATGACTTTTAAAAGGCCACATAACAAGCCAAACAAAGAGGTAGAAATAGGACTTCCAGCCTAAAATTACTTTATCTATTGGGTAAATGTCCCTAAATTTATTCTAGTGTTCAGTTATTTCCCCACAAGATTTCAGACATAGATAAAGTTATGAAGAAATATTAACATGAAGCATGCATTTTGCAACCCTAGGTACTTTGCAGTAGGAGCTATAGCGCAAGAGACTAAAGTGAAGTTTGAGAAGCAACAAAGAGATGTGGCAAGAAAGAGTTTTTTGCCCAAAAAACGTGAAAGGGATGGTAAGAAATTCAAGTTCCATGGGAAGAACTCAGGTCCTTGTACAAATCCTCCTATACAGACTGAAAATAATTGTTTATGTAGAAGGGCAAAGAAGAGCACTACGATTCATGAGATATTAATAACAATGTAAAGAAAAATAGTGGTTGTACAATTCATGAGAAAGCAGCAAGCTCATGGCAGAACAGATGAAGCCTGGATGTGTACCAGTATTGTCAGACACAGAGAGCACTAGGTATGCTAGGTCTAAATTAAGACAGAAAACTTGTCTGTAGTGGTGATGATGATGAGAAGTAGCAGTTAGGAAAAAGACAGGGTTGCTGTTCTTTCAGCTCTATGCCATCCCAAATAAAATTATTTCCCAAAGACTTTATCAGAGAAACAGTCTCACACGTGCAATTAGATTGAAGAAGTCAGAGCCAGTGGTAGAACTTTGTATTTGTAGATCATCATCCATATGGAAAATATAACTGAAACTTTGGCCATGTATACATTAGTAGAGTGCAAACAAACGGAAGCACGTCTCTAGAGGATGCCGAGGATCTGATATCAACACTGAACACATTTCAGTGCTCTGTTTTTATGTACAACTAATTCTTGTCTGGTATCATTGAATGAATACCCATTTGCAACTGGAGAGTATTACGTCCCACTTCTGGTTTAGTTTCAGCCAAAGGGAGGGCAGCTCAGGTATTGTAACACATTCCATGATGTGAATGAAAGCACGGTAAGTCAGGGAGATGGAAAAACTGCTTCAAACATGCACATACGATTCAAATTCAGACACTGATGTAGACACACCTTGTGCTAGTTCATGCAATCTTTCACAAACATGAAGGAAAGTAAGGGTAAGGACAAAATTCTGGACCCTCCCAGAATAAATGAGAAGAAAGAAAGATAAGGATAACACATTAAAAAGCTGTAAGAAAATGACTGGGAATATAGAAGTAAGATAAAGATATAAGTCTAGTAGGATGAGAAAAAAGAATGAAACATTACAGCAGTATGGAGAAGGACCACAGTGAAGATTCCTCAAGGCAAGAAATTAGATGCCTGTAGAACAGAACTGTAGATGTGGAACTGCAGAGATGGATGCCTTGCAACAGTCAAGAAAAAGCTATCCAGTTCTATAAAACCCTTGCTCCCTACAGATTTATGTGCTTTAGGGAAGTGGTGGAGAAAGAAATCTTTACTCTCAAAACTTTTCTTCTGTTTGGAAGATTTTCTAACAAGCACTCCTAAGCCACATTTTATAATGAAGCATGTATGCAGTAAGCATAAACTGGGATTGGTAACATATAATACTCACCACTTTTGCATCTAGAGCGACCTGAGCAAAGCCTTTTCGATTTCCCCACATGAGCTGATAACTTTCATCACTGAATAGTGCTTCTCTAACTCCACCTGGTGAGACAGACACCAAGTGTCCATTCTTCAGTGCAATGAGACACTCCTCCCTTGTACCTGGCATAACACCCGTCACTTCCAATAATAATTTAAGTCCTGCAATAAATAAGTAGCAAATACATATTATTCTAACAATATATCACGAATACTGCTTACATGTAGGAACAAGGTTACAGCTAAATTAAGATCTAATAGGTATATATTTAGACTACAGCAAATTTGTGTGAAGGAAAGAAAACATCTACAGAGTAAATATTGGCAAAATGACAGATATGTGATAGTGGTTTTGCCCAGATGTTATGAAGATGAACCAGCTTATCGAAGCATATCAATAAACTAATGCCTCCACATGCTATTTTCCATTATTATCAAAACACCAGCCATGCAACTGAAACTTGTGCATCATAGCTAGAAATCTGAAAATAAAAATCTATTCCTCACTCCTTTTAAAATATTTTCATACAGAAAAAAATATAAATTTTCAGTACAATAAAGATTACTACAAAAATAAATACCCGTCAAACAACTATTTTTAGTGTTCTTTTAAAATGTGATGTTTAACATTTTAAATGTTGAGATTTTGTCATTAAATTGAGTATTTTTCAGTTAAATTGCAAACTACGTGGATCAAACTGGACTGCTGTACGACTCTTAAGATGCATGAATGGCAGAAGTTAGCAGGGCAGTTCCAGCACTGCATGAACAGTTCAGTGAATCTCCTGCCTTTGTTTCCATAATTGGGATTTCTCCAAAAGACAGCCTGAGAACCATAGAAACCCTCTATGTTTTCTTATATTGTCTTCACATTTTAAATCTATCCATTTGGAACTTCCATAGAGAGCTTCAGCAAATGAGAGTTTCCCCAATAGCTTGCAAATAAATTGTTTATATTAATAAACATAAACAACAACTATGGATTATCAGAACTGGTGTCTAGCACTGCAACTTTGACAAAGGTCTGCAAGAGAAATCTGGGAAGACATAAGAAAACACAGTACTGCATCTTGTAATTTAACTGCATTTAATCTTATTCAAGGCATCATACTTATAGATCTTTCTTTCAAAGACATATGTTGACTTTGTTTAATCCTTTTGTGAACTCATATCTTGTTTTATCCAGGAATGCCATATCTTTATAAGGTGAATAGGTACTTCCTTTGCTTGGCTTTAAAGCTTTTGCCTGTTAAGAATTATAATGTATCACGTGTATTATCACTTCTTGCCCTTTTCCAGGTCACATGGTATTTTATATCCCTCAGTCATGCAAGACTTTTGTCCTATGTACTAGCGCTTCAAAGGAAGCCACGCCAGGCCTTTGATTGCCCTTGTCCTTTTTTGTATCTTTATGACTTTGCAGCTTTTCTGAGATGGGGAGACCAGAATTCCATGCATTACTCAAGATGTGGGCATCATATGTTTTGAATACATAATGGTATTTTCTGTTCCTTCTTTTTCATGATATGCCTAAAATTCTGTTTGCCTTTTGGTGACTGCCGAGACTTAAGCTGACATATTCCTAAAGTCACCTAGAAAATCTAAAGTCTAATTACATGTTTATGTTTTTAGACTTGTTTTTCTTTCCTTCTGCACTGCATTATAAATCATACTGAGTTTCATCTGCTGTTTAATCAGCCAGTGATTAAGTATTGGTAGATAACTGTGCTCACTGTGTGAGCTTTTACTGCCTTGAAGAAAAAAAGGCCAGTATAAAGCTTTGTCACCTCACTACTGATCTAGATTATGATTATTTTGAACAATATAGGTGCCAGCACTGATATTCCTTGGTATACCTGGTGAATTCTTCTTCTTTGTGAAAATGAGCTATTTATTTCCAGCCTTGATTTTGTACCTTTTAACCATTTATTAATTCACAAGAAGACTTCTCCCATAACTGTAATTAATCCAACCGACTGAGGTTCAGCATATGCTCATGAGCATTCTTTAAAGAATCAATCTGTGAAGTGCAACATTTCTCTGCAGAAAGCAGGTAAGTATGGTAGAGCAAGAGAAGGTCAGGGAGAAGGTTCACTCAAGTCTATTACTCTTAGCCACATTTTCTATTAATGCAGCAAATGGGGAGGCCTAATCTCCATTATTCGTGGTTGCTTTTACCAGATGCCCTTTTGGTAGCCTTCTTATAAGTTGACACCATATTTGCCACCTTCTGTTCCTTCAGCATGAACATAATTCAAGCAATATGATATGCACATATCAGTAGTCAGGAAATTGTACAGCTAAGAGTGTTGCTTCATCCTGACAATAGTTTACTATACATTTGTAATAAAAATCTGTGGATTGGAAACAGTACCCTCTCATTTATCCCTTAAAAAAGAAGTCTTCTTTGCTACACCCTGCTAACTTTATCTTCCTTTAGGGGTCCTCTTAAAAGCCAATCATCTCTTGATGACTTCATGCTTCTGACGTGTGTAGTACTACACAGTGTTTACTAAATATGCCTTTAGCAAATTCTTCCTCATCACTTTTCTAGGGATGCCTTAATATGTTCTTGAATCAAACTTGCTAGAGTTTATGCTCTTTGTTCTCAGTGTTTGGACAAAACTTCCTTTTCTGAAGAATGTTCTTCTACTTTTAAATAGCTTCCTTTACTCTTTATTATTATAACAATTTTTAATGTAAGTGGTATAAAGGTGCCTTTAAGTAATCTCCCTGCTATTCCTTCTGGATGCTTCTTTACACTGTGTTTTTCTAAAAATGAATGAGGTTTACTTTTCTGCATCTTCTACTTTTCTCAATGGAATTATTTATTTCTTTCTCAGTCTACAATGTGTTGAATGTATTGTGGTGGTCTGTATTACAGAGCTCTCTTCAACAACAAAATCTTCAAATAAGTTTTGTGTCCTACTCCAGCCTTTGATCAAAAGACAGATCTGATGTCATACTCCACTGCAATGGCCACCTAGTGTAGCAGGCAAGTAGGTAATTGATATCCTACCATTTACTGGGCTCTTCTGCACTCATAGACTATTGCTGACCCACCTGGACTAGGTCAATAAGTAGTCCTATCTATTTTAGTCCTTCTACTGAGGCATGACATTTCATCCCAAAGGTATTATATAATGTCTGTTTGTCAGCTTTGAAGGGTCTACCAGTGTTTTTATGACCTTTCACTTAAAAGACAGGATATTCTACCCTGTTTGTCCTTCTGCATCTTCCAGCTTTTAGTTTAAAAGTCTAAAACCAGTCTTTTAGTTTAAAAGCTCTCTTGAAAGTGTAATAAACATAAATGTCACCAAAACTGGCACTGGTTGAGTGAATCCAGGATGCTTAAATACAAGAGAGTATGTTCTTACCTGGTAAACGAAAGACAAAATTATCAGCTACTGAAAGACAAAGTCTTTTCTTCCAGAGAAACAACCTAGACAAAAAGTAAAGGTAGTCTATAGGAATAGCTCCATGGTAATACACAAGAATGCCTGGTCCTTCTGGAAGGTTTTCCACACCATGAAGCTCATAACCTGTTTGGGATGGAAAGCAACACAATGACAATGATAGCTGTAAATCATCTGGCAATTTAAAGAAAAGTGTTTACTGTCCTTTGTTAAATGACTTTCAGAGAGTTGTGAAAACCTCAGCAGTAGCTTTTACAAGGATTAAGTTCTGGATGCAACTTTTAATCAATAGCAAAGAGAGAGCCCCTCAAACACCACAGGTTATCAGTGCAATAATTTGTTGATCAATTTAATCACTAGATCAGACCTGAACCTGACATTTTCCCCAGTGAGGGTACTAAATTAATTATTTTCCATTAGGAACTTTTCTTAGTTGAAAGTAAAATAATTAAAAAATAATAACAATAATACTGTACTGGTGTGAAACTACTTCATTGGCAGAATGAGAGACAAACAAGCAGACAGGATGCTTTCCTGAAATATGGAAGTATGAACCTCCACTGTGTAAAGCAGAATGACAAGTCTGGGATTTTACATAATAAAAAGTTTCTCTGGTTGAGGTGTTTAAGTCCTAACCAGAATCGGTAAGAATCCCAAAGACAGGTTCTGTCCACGAGAGTTAAATGTATTCACTTCACAGTAGAAAGGAATTTCCTCACAGACGTGAACTTCCGTAAATCCCTCTCCTGGTTGTTCCTACATTTCATTTAGGTTTTAGGCAGAGCCAGACTAATGAATACAAAGGCTTGGGAAAGCCACAGCTTCTGCCAAATAAGATCTCTGTTGCTCTGCCTTCATCTCCATCCCTGCCACAGCTCCTGTCATCAGCCATTCAGGGAGAAGGATGGGGATGGAGCAGGCAAAATCCTAGAAGATGGGGAAAGTTTTATACTGCCACATTTTCAAAGATTAGGCAAAAAAGCTGTGAGGAAGGATAGTAACATAGATAACAATCTGTTATTCTTCATCCTTAGGGCAGCAAAGTTAAGTCTTGCCAATAGCCTTAAACTATATCTGTGGAAAGAACAAGAGCCTAACATGTGCCTGAGGATCTTCCTAGGGAGCAAGGTGTGTTGGAAGTAGCTGAAGGTTGAGAGTAGTGTAACTGAAAAATCAGATTACTTTTAAATTGTACCACAAAACAAATTTAAATGTGGTATCTAATTATTTCTTTGTCCATACAGCTCTTAAAATTATTTTCAATTGTCACAACACTAAGTAATTTTTGCCAACTAAAAATAAACTAATTACATTTCCAAGTAGTCATTGTGGTTTGATCATTTATTAAGTGGGTTTTAAGCAGCTACTAAGATAAAAAATGAATCACACACGTCTCTTGCAGTTACGTTACTAGAACTAAAATTAACACTGCACTTCACCCTGATACCATATGCAGAGAAGTACACCTGCCTATCCACTTAAGAGAAATATACCCTATATAAACTAATTTCTCCTTTCCATTCTGCTTATTCTATACTGCAATCAGTGTCTGAGGCAGAAACTTTTGGGTTACCTGCCGTACAAATTATAATAAATGTAATTTCTTTGCATCCATTTGGAAGAAATAAAAAAAATTTAAAACTTATGTGTATTTACTATTTATTGTAATTCAAAGCTTCAGACAAATCATGTCATACTTACCATGCCATATTCTTGCATATATATCCCAAAAGCTTGCTATAGTTTTCCTTGCACCATCCCAAACATCACTCAAGGGATCTGCTTTTACCTCACCATTCCTCTGATATATTAAAAGCAAAATATTACTAAGGTAAATGAAAAAGAGGATCGTTAAAGGAACTATAAAAAAAACTAATAGTGCACTTATTGTCAGTGAGACGATGACCACATGAATAAGGTATTTCTTCAGGTACTCCACAACAGTCCATTCTTCCAGTACATAGGCAAGGCAGCTTAGGTCAGTCATCGGTATCTGTCCTGAAGTGCAGGATTCTTTTCTACCTATCATGTTCTGCATGGGGGAGAAGAAAAAAAAAATTTTAAAAAAACCCAAAAAACACAAAACAACCACAAAAACTAGCTTTAATTTCTCTAATCATGGAAGTTTCTCAATTTAGGGAAAAAACCTTTCTGTAGATATACCTGATGCCTATTTTGGTATAGCACAGAGTAAAACATTTTGTCTCTCCCTGTCATGCTAAGATAGCTGCTGGCAATTGCCACCCACTACTGCCTATAAAGGGGGATGAGATTATCCTATGTATTTATGGATCTTTTTTATACAGTCCCTTTTTCATAGGGGCTGAAAGGACAAGGGCTGGAGTCCAAGGAAACCTCAGGATCCAGGCTCACTTTTTAGAAGCTGAAAAGAGGGTAAGTGATAAGTATTTTCAGCAGTGTTAGTCAAGAGGACTGTTACCAGAGGTCTGGGCTCTCCAGATCCTCTGCAGAGTCCAGCCTGGGCTTCTGGTCCCTCTCAGTTTGGCAGCCGCTGGCAGCGAGGGGAACAGACAGCGGAGTGAGCAGCTGAAGAGCTGGCAAGCAAAGCCTGGGCAGCCATGGCTCTTGCCCAAGGCCTGGAGGTGCCTGGGACAGCATTTGGTCCTGTTAGTAGTACTGTGAAAAGAAGCTCTTCACCCCTCATCCGCACAACCATGCCAACACAGCGTTCTTCCATGGCCCTAGGGATATGTTTGCCACATGTAGCTCCCTAGTTAGGCTGTTCCTACTGCTGACCCTGCCTGCCTGACTGCAGGTATTGGTTTCTCTGGAATGCAAGAGCGCTCCCACATTGCTGGCTGATTTTAAGATTCTTAAGTATTAGCCAGAGATTTAAACATTGCAATCAGGTTCAGTAATCCATAACTGAATACAGCTTTTATTTGCCTCAATCAGGTTACTACTTGTTCAATGAGTAAATTGTACCTACAGAACAAGTACCTACAAGAAACAAATCATAATCGCCAGTCAGTGCCAAGATCATAAAGTACAGCAAGTCTAGACTTTTCTGACTTTATGTCTTCAGCTGCATACGTGTGTGAGCAAACCTGTTATACACAACCCACTCCACTTCTGTTTTTCTTCTTTGAAGCCCTGGGTAGAATATAGGGGTGGACAGGTACAAAGCACAGCTCTGTTCAGAATTATGGATGACAAGGAGTACAGCAAACAGGCAAAGCAAAAAGCAGCCATGAACAAGCACTAGACTCTAACATGCCATAAGGCAAGCAAGGCCCACGGCAAGCCCTGCTGATGAGTAGCTGTAACAGCTAGAAATTTGGTCTCTCGCACTCCAATCACCTATGCCCTTATCTCAAACCCTTCAGACTCCACATTGGGCACCAGAAAGGACTGTTGTGGTTTAACCCCAGTAGGCAGCTGAGCACCACACAGCTGCTCGCTCACTCTCCCCTGCAGCGACTCAGAAGGGTAAAAGTGCAAAAATGCATGGGTCGGGATAAAGACTTTTTCATAGGTAGAGCACAAGCTGGAAGGATATTAATCTAGGAGCTCAAAGGAAGCAAGCACTGTATTAAATGATGCTCAGCACAGCAAAACAAATTAAACCAATGTGACAAAGAGCATCACAAGAATTAATATCTAATTGTTTATATCCTGATGACTGGTGCCTGACTTAAAATATAGGAAGATCTGGAAATTGTCACTGGAAAGAGATTTTATTGATACCATGAAAGAAATAAAGCAAATAGTCTGCATGATTCAGATATTAAAATCTCTGCATAGAAGGTATTTAAGTAGGATAAAGCTGATGCTGTGGTGCTACTCTAGAGTAAATAAGTAATTAATTGCTTAAAGTTACAGATAAGACCAAGAGCTACAAATCCTCAATGCCTGCAAAGCATGCTGTGCTGACAGAGCCCAGGAGAAGGCCAGGTTAAGGTCTTGCCTCAGGCTACCGAATCAGAAATACTGAGCAGTACATGGAATAACTTGTTCAGCCAGACACAGCATGAAGGAAACAAGTGGATTTTACATCGTTTCGAGGGCTTCAGACTGGGAAAACAAACTACTATAAAATGTCCATATCTGTAGTAAATGTACCAATAATAACCCCTACATGCTATAGGGATTAATTTGGATATATATATCACTGACAGGAACCTGGTGATTAAGAGATTATATACTCTATGAATATTTTAAGATTAACAAATCCAGGTATCTTCTTAGAATCAGAATGGTAGGGGTTGGAAGGGACCTAAAGATCATCTAGATCCAACCCCCCTGCCATGAGCAGGGACACCCCCCACTAGACCAGGTTGCTCAAAGCCTCATCCAACCTGGCCTTGAACACTTCCAGGGATGGGGCACCCACAGCTTCCTTAGGCAACCTGTTCCAGTGTCTCACCACCCTCACAGTGAAGAATTTCTTCCTAATATCTCATCTAAACCTTCCCTCTTTCAGCTTAAAGCCATTTCCCCTTGTTCTGTCACTACCTGCCCTTATAAAAAGTCCCTCCCCAGCTTTCTTGTAGGTCCCTTCAGGTACTGGAAGGCCGCTATAAGATCTCCCCGAAGCCTTCTCTTTTCCAGGCTGACCAGCCCCAACTCTCTCAGCCTGTCCTCACAGGAGAGGTGCTCCAGCCCGTGGATCATCCTCGTGGCCTCCTCTGGACTTTCTAACTGGTCCATGTCTCTCTTGTGTTGGGGACTCCAGAACTGGACACAGTACTCCAGGTGGGTCCTTACGAGAGTGGACTACAGGGAGAGAATCACCTCCCTCGACCTGTTGGCCACGCTTCTCTTGATGCAGCCCAGGATACAGTTGGTGTTCTTGTATATAACACTTTTAAAAACCACCTGAAATTCCCTCTGGCCTCCTGATACTAATTTTTAGTAACTCTTGAAAGACTAGGGAAAATCCAGACAACTGGAAGAGATTTAAGATTATTCCAAAGTCCCCAAACAGAAGTAACTGCAGACTCAGCAGCCAAATAAAATGCCGGCAAGATTACTGAAAAGTTGATATGTGACAAAGGTAACTGATGCCACTCATTATAATTTTATAGGAAATGGGCTTTGTAAAAAAATTCACCTTCATTCTTTGAGGAAATTAGAGCTTGTCATACACATACAGTTTTACTAGGGGCTTTTCAAAGAGCCACTTTATGCCATGCATGAGCTGCTACTCGGAACTCGCCCTTTCACTAGCCCCTCACCACACGTTCTCACCACCAGCCTGGTCTCTACGAGGATCAGCCAACTCCCTGCTAACAGGATGACTGTGAAAATGCTGGCACAAGCAAAACCACTCTTGGGAATAGCCCAAATAAATTGGCCTACGGGGATTATGAAAGTATGTGTATTACTAATGCCACTTCACGTTTCGATTAAAAAATAAAGCTCTTTAAAATGGAGCACATATGAAATTAATGATGTCATCCAATGACATGACAAAAAAGTATCCATCAGTGGTAGAATCCCCATCAAATGAGAACTGAGTTTATATGTTCTCTATTATTCAGCATTTTCAGAATTTCTTCTGATACTAACAGGATGTTTACATTGATCAAGGTAAACAATGTAACATCTCACTGATTCCTCTTCCTCCATCCCAATTTTTATGTGATAGAAAACTATTTGCTGGTCGGAAGAGCACTACATTTAACCTTGCTTGCTCGCAGAGTACAGTATAAATGAAAATAGTAACTTACTAGTTTCAAAGTTCAATGTAGACACACAAAAAAGGCTTTAGAAAGAAATTAAAATACTTAAGTGTGCAAATATTTTTAAAAGACCTACAAAACACGTATTAACAGTACAGATTTGACTGAGAACATATGAAAGTAGTTGGGTACACATGGAGTGAGTTCACTATATGCCAGCTAGCCAGGTGGGTGGGCTACCTCAACATCATTCCGGCTGAATCCAAACCAGAGTAGAGAAAATGATTGACTGATTGAGGAAAAACTCCAAGTGGCATGGCTTTTTCTGGAAGTTGGGTGCTCAACCAGGCTTCAGTTCCTGCTCCCACAGTTCAATTGTACACTACCTCCAACAGATCATAAGGAAAGAATGAACCCTGATCACTGAACCCTGACCCTGTTTTTTGGACCATATGATGCAAGTCCCACATGGTAAATGCATCCCTCTGTACTGCCAGTATAACATCAAAGGACTACAACAGGACAGAACTATTTTTGACAAGTTCTACTGGCTACCTCCCACTGGGCTCTTGCTGAGACCACAGACACAATTTTGAAGCATCCTTTCTATCAAACACCATATAGGAAAATAATACCTAACTATCTGAGTGCCTATTGCAAGGCTATTACTAAAGACCTGCTTGATTATGCACTGGAAGACAATGCAAGAGTGCTACTGTAACATGAATACTGGTAACTGCTCTGGTTTGCCTCAAGTCTCAAAATTTATGAGAGCAGTTTCTCTTCTGCTTTTATCACATCTGAGCCAAGAGCAGCTCCCATGTTCTTTAGTACTGAATATCCCCTAAAAGGTTAACAAGTGAGTACAGGTTTTTGTGAACAAACATTTTTTAAATTGTCTATATTTTTCTCATATGTTCTAGTGGGGGACTTGAAAAATTACTGTTCTGAGTGACTTCATTTTTCTTCTAGACGACAACATCTGTGTTGACATGTGAGATGTTTGTTTGGGCTCCACCTATAAAGCATATCAAATTCCAGAGTAATAGCTATATCTATAGTATAAAATTACAGGTGATGTCAGAGGCAGACAGAACTAATGTCTCCCTACTTAAAGGGGAGCTTCCCTTCCAACAAAAGCCTCTTGTACTACAAGTTATTCAGATCCTGAGCTCT
This sequence comes from Caprimulgus europaeus, assembly GCA_907165065.1. The sequence continues at coordinate 41,489,021 of OU015525.1, read as the reverse complement.
TCCTGAAGCATCATTTGTGTGTAAGGTTAATCTTGTCAACACTATAATCCCAGGGAACAGAAGCACAACAACAGAGCTGTCACAAGAGTCGTATCGCATCAACATTACAACTTTGTTGCTGGCTTTCAACCATGACTAAAGAGTGAATAATCTTGGTCTTGCTGCTCAGTAGTTTGTTCTTGGCAGTAGGTTTAGAAGAGCATAGTGGGAAGATGAGTGTAAAGTAGCTAGAGACTCTTCTATAGGAAATTTTTTTCATTTGGTTTCTTGTGGCAGGCTCCTACATTCTCTTCTGTCAAACTCAACTGCTCTGTTTCACAAGGGGAGCAATCTGACAGTTACAACTCTGCACCCTGCCTTTCAGCATAAATGAAATTCCAGTTTTATGTTTCCCAGATTTTTCATGACAGTTCCACAGAAAATAACTTTTTTGCTGGCCTCACACCATCACCACCCACTTTATCTGCCTCCATAAACCCACCCATCTTCTACACTGCTGTGTTTCTACAGCTTTCCCTCCGTTTGTGGATTAGCAGCACATCCACCCCAAAACTGAAGGGTCTATCCCTGCAAAATAGAGACTGTGAGCAACTACAGTGACCATTCCCTTGCTTTCCTTGGCTATTCCCCCTTTTGCACGCTTCAAGGGTACCTAACCCAGAGTGCTGTTTCCCATTTATAAGAAGTGTGGCCAGCAGGTCGAGAGACGTGATTCTCCCCCTGTACTCCACTCTCGTAAGGCCCCACCTGGAGTACTGCGTCCAGTTCTGGAGCCCCCAACACAAGAAAGACAGGGACCAGTTAGAACGAGTCCAGAGGAAGCCACAAGGATGATCCACGGGCTGGAGCACCTCTCCTGTGAGGACAGGCTGAGAGAGTTGGGGCTGCTCAGCCTGGAGAAGAGACGGCTCTGGGGAGACCTTATAGCAGCCTTCCAGTACCTGAAGGGGCCTACAGGAAAGCTGGGGAGTGACTTTTCATAAGGGCAGGTAGTGACAGGACAAGGGGAAATGGCTTTAAACTGGAAGAGGGTAGGTTTAGATTAGATACTAGAAAGAAATTATTTCCTGTGAAGGTGGTGAGACACTGGAACAGGTTGCCCAAGGAAGCTGTGGGTGCCCCCTCCCTGGAAGTGTTCAAGGCCAGGCTGGATGAGGCTTTGAGCAACCTGGTCTAGTGGAAGGTGTCCCTGCTCATGGCAGGGGAGTTGGAACTAGATGATCTTTGGGTCCTTTCCAACCCCAACCACTCTATGATTCTATTCTCTCATTGCCTCAGCAAACGCAATGAACTAAATTCCCACTCGTGTTTGATTCACCCCGTGGCAATGAGGAACTATCCCTGGGCGGGCACCAGCGCTCCGCGCCCTTCCCGCCGCGGCGGCGGGCAGGGGCTGGGCGGGGCTGTGGGAGAGCGGGGTCTGCGGGAAGCGCTGGTCCCCTCACGCTCGGGCACAGCTGAAATACAGTAACTGCCCGGTGCCCACACTCGCCCCTCTTCGTCACCGGGAAGCGTCATTAACCTAAAAAACTTGTTTTTTTTCTGGTGTGAAAGGGCCCTGAGACAGGATCGCTGCTCAAGCACGCGGGGACCCCGTCGTCGCCGCCGTCCCTTTCCCCCCTCAACGGCTCCTGCACCCGCCGCCCGCGCGCCGCCACGAGCGCCCTCGCGCCCCGGGGCTGCCCGCGCCCCCGGCCCCGCTCACCTGTCCGCGGCGCCGGCGGCCGTCACCAGGACCCCGCGGACCCGGCCCCGGCTCGGGATAAACGCGCTGCCGCCCCCGCGCCCGGCCCGAGGAGGCGGGGCCGGGCCTGGCAGCCCCAGTGGGTCCCTCGCCCACATCTCCGGTTTTAACTCTTCAACGGTAAAAACTCCCGGGACGGGTGCCGGTGGCCCCGCCTGGGCGCCGCGGGACGGAGGCGCCGCTTGCCATCGCAAGGGGACGGGGCCGTGGAGGCGCGGAGCGTCCGGCGGCTTCGCACCCTCGGCATCCTCAGCCCCGCTCTGCCCGCTCCGCCGCTCCCGCCCCATCCCCCGTCAGGTCTCCCGGGACCCCGTTCCCACTCTCGCCGGTCGGTATCGGGGGAGAGTCGCCACGAACAACCCTGCGAGGAGGGCGGCTCTGGGGCGGGAACCCGGGGCTGCTTCAGCTGCGGCTGCAGCCGGGGGCGAAAGTCTGCGGCTCAGCCCGGGGCAGTGAAGTGGGGTTTTCTATCCAGCCACCTCGAAATAAGGGTCAGTTCAGTCACCGTGTCCTACAGGGAGATGGGATTTAAAACAGCTGCGGGGAGTGGATTTCAGTACTTGAGTATTTGCATGACTTCCCACACGGACTCCGCCACCGGTCATAAAGCAGGAAGGAGGACCTGCTCTCGCCTTGGAAGAAAAAAGCTTTCCCAGGACGCGCCTCCAAGTTGTGTGCACGTTGATTAAGGAAACGTTCAGACCTCGGCGTTGACTACTGAGCTGAAAATCTGCAATGGTTTTGCAAAGGAAAGAATCTCTTTTAAAAGCCTTAGGAGAACAGGGTGTCACACAGGCTTGGGGTATAACTAAATAGAAGGCAGCTAGGACATGTTATCATGGCTAAATTAAGTGGGGGAAACCTGAAATGTAATAGCCTCACATTCTACTGTTGTTCACCCTATGGCTAATATGACAGAGGTCATGCTTAGACTGATGAGACCAATGGGTACCAATTTTTAAGTTCAGAAATGTATTAATCTGACCTGTAGAAGACAGGTGATAGAATTTCATTGATTTGATTTGATTTGATATGGAACAAGAAATTGAGGAATAACAGTGATTTGCAAATGAAGAGGCAGGGAACCTAGAATCTATTTTCTCAGGTGAACACCAGAAAAAAAATACATGATTAGAGTCAACAGAATTAAAAGACTTCTGAGAGAGAACTTGGAGTTTATCTCTTCCAGGATACAGCATACTGGTTCAGGACTGAAATGGGTCCTGAAGTTGTCCACCAACGGCTGTTCAGTGTGACAATGCTTTAAGAAAGATTCACCCAGACTTGAAAATGCACTAAGTGAGCATATTCAATAGCACTGTAAAGGGGATTTGCAATTGTTGTCCGGTAGGATTTATTCCCAAAGAGGATTCTTCAACAGCTAGACTCCCTGTGAACTTTTGAGAGTCTTGATACAGTTGATAGAAGTAGATTGGCTTCCCACCTGCTCTTGAGAAGATGCAGAGGACAGAAAACAGTGCTGCAATCTGAGCATTTCCTCTTGTATCCACACTCATCCCAGTGGCAGCCTTTGCATGGCTCCCATGAAGCAAAATGCATGGCTGCAGTACATTTCTTCCCACGCATACGTTGTGCTCTAGCTGTGGTTCAGGGGAAGTAATCACAAACCTGAAAAAAAGCATCCACTGGTGATGGCTTTCTGCTGGCTTCTGGCTTTTATGGCTGAAGGCAGACTTGTTCAATAACAGCTTTTCTCCTGAGGAAAGGTGCTTAGGAAAAACTTTGTATTCCTTGTTTAGCATGAAACAGCAAAACCATTGGAAAAGTGTTTTTGCTAGTGGAGAGGTCAATAGAATGCAGATACCAAGTCTTAAAGTGGCAAAAGTAGATTTAGATGATCAGTGCAGATAGAAAAAGGGTTGTACATGGTGCTTTACTGGCCAGCACCAAATGTAGCTGAATAAAGTATATTGTTTTGTTTGCATGTGTTTTGTTTCCTTGTATTTGCATGATGGTGGATTATCATGCAAAGAATCTGGCTAGAAATGAAAGAACTAAAGCTCCTATAGAAAAGCAGAACTATAATGAAATAACTGTCATGATAACATGGATATTGAAAGATGCATTGGAATCAAGAGTATTGAATAGCATCATTTGATAAAAAAAGAATTGCATTACTACCTTTTATTTTCCTTCTAATTATTTTTTTTTTTAGAGTCACCTTGAAGAAGAGTGGTATGAGGCTTTTTCAGAGTACTTTTAGGAATCTGGTAGGGCCTCCAGCAGCACATTTGATATGGAGGGAGATTTCTAATGATGGATTAAACCACCCTGAGGAATTAATATCATTACGTGAAATCAGAATTTAGGCATTTAAATCTCAAGGAGTGGGAAAACGTATTAAAAAGATTCAAAATTTCAATAGTCTGGAATTTTTAGATTAAATAATGGGCAAAAATTTTAGAAAAGGTTCCAAAATAATCATGCAAATACTTAGTGTACAATGTGTATTATCATTAATATAAAGATTCTATGAGAAATGGAGGAAAAATAACTGATTGGTATAATAAACTATGCCTTGTGAGTCAGGACCATATGTTAAACAGGGGAAAAAATAACAGTCAAGATTTTCTGCCTTCAGATAAAAACAAAAGTAGCAACCAATGAAGATGAGACGGAAATAAAAAATAATAGGTCTGAAAAAGAACTATGCTCTAATTTTGTATAAAGACAATGAGATGCAGCATTGGCAGATTGATAATAAAGGTGAAGGAGCAGAAACTACGAAGTTGGAATGAAAAGTCAAGGTTCAGAAATTGTAAGGATCAAACCTGTTAGTTTTCTCAGTCTGTACAAGAACAATGTCTAGCAGATGCAATTGCAGGCCCAATAGTAAGGATTTTTTAGTCGCTTCATGGAGTTAAGAATACCAGATAACTGAAGAATGGCAAATTTAGCACCTATATTTGAGAAAGTAAGAACTAGTAGGAGTCTCCTGTGTTCTGCACTGCTCAATGTATTCTAGACCAATACACATTAAGAAAATAAGTAGTTCAAGGTGTAGAGAAGTGTTAAACTCATGTTTCATTTTCTAATTGGAAACCCTGCCAGGAAATCCTATGGGATTCAAGGCGATGAAGCTGTGGAAGGGGTAAGTATAACCTTAGGGTTTATCTGAAAAGAGTTCCTGGTAGGATTAGTGAAGTGTTACAGCCAGCATAGAATGCATTGCTGAGATCTTTGAAATTACGTATTTAATTATGTTTCATTCCTGTTTATACAGATTAATTTAGATTGAAACAAGAACAAAAAAAGAGTCCAAAGGATGACAGATGCAGAAGCTTGATTTAGGAGAATAAGACAGAGCCATGTGGGGGTTTTTTAGGCCTAGCAAAATGAAATTTCAATTGGGATATAACTGTTCCTGTTAAATAATTTTGGCATTAAGTAGGGAGAAAAGTAACTCAGTTAAAGATCAGTCAAAGCACAGAATAAATGAGTGTAATCGCCAGTCTATAACTTTAAGCACATTTTATATTTAGATAAGATTTATAAGGGAAAAAAAAGAGGTTCTGAATCTGTTTACAAGAGAAGTAGTAGGGTTTCTATTGCTATTTGGAAGTTGAAATAAATAAGTTACAGAGAGTTGGTGACCTTAGCCTGGCATTGCTTGCAGGACACTGCAGGTGAGTTGCTCTCAGAGCTGGCTCCCTTTTGCTGAGGACGGTTCCAGCAGAACATGGAATGACTGATGCTTAACATAAAGTGACTGGGTTTGGAAGCTGGGAAGTTTCTTACCTAAAAGAACCTGGTTATTTTATGCTGGTTCAAAAATGTGCCTCAGTCTTGCCTCCTGTCTCTTAATACTTGCTTGTGAATGAACACCAGGACCTAGACAGGGTTAGCAATTGCTACTGACCCTATTCTGGAGGAAGTGGTGGCCTTCATGGGTCCTTAGGACTTGATCTTATTTCAGCCAGTAATGTAGAATGATGGGAAGAGATAGCTGTCTTGGGAGGTCTCAAGTCTCAACAAGCTGAACTTGATTCCCCCCCCCCCCCCTTTTTTTTTTTTCTTTCAGAATTGATATTCCAGATATATCAATCATTAATGCTAAAATGTGGGAATCAGGATAGTACCACAGCTGTGAAATTGTTTGCAGGCAGGCTTGGAAGCAGTAGAGCTGGGGGCTGAGACAAAGAATAAGTATTTTTTATTATCTAGGAGAGACGCCTTACTGATGATGATGAAGAAAAAGGAGCAGATAAAGACACTGCTTTTTCCTTAGATCCTGAAGGAAACATCCCCCAATAACATTCTGGGAAAGGTGTTAGATAGACTAAATTTGCTGACTGTAGATGGTATGAGGAGTTATATTGCCCAGGCAGGTGAATATGAATGTAATGTGTGAAAGCTTAATTCTCTTTTTGCCTATGTGAAATGGGCCAAACTCTGCCAAGGCTGAGGGCTCAGCCTTAGCCTGTTCTTGTAAATATTGTTGCTGACCTGAGGAAGACAGAAAATCACTTAACAATTAGATTTTATGGTCTATCAACTAACTCAGTTCATTTGCCCTGAAGCAGAAGGTGTTGATTTAAGCAACAACAGAGCGCATACTCCTAGCTCCAGGAAGAGCTCATTGGTCTAGATGCAATACTCTTTGTAAGCCATCCCTCTTAATGTATGGAAGATCATGAGAGCCTGGGCTGTTTTGCTCCTCAAGTCTCCCCATTTCCTTTTCATATCCTCAGTCTCATTATTCTTCCCTTTCACAGCTCTCAGTGTAGGCCAGCTGGCTCCAGATTCAGCATTTTAACTACTGGCAGGGACGATGGTTCTCAGCCCACAAGGCTGGAGACTTTCTAACCACTGCAGCTGGGGTTTGCCACTTAGCGGAAGTGTAACTCTTCACTATACAATAGGTTTTCATCCTGTCTTCTTGTCATGCATACTTTATTAATGGTTTTCAGCAGGTCATTTTCTGATAGCAGAGTTGTGATAGTCATCAGGAATTTTTGAGTCTCTTCCAATTTATAAAGAAACATGGTGTCTACCGCATATTGTTCTCTCTCTTTTCTCTATACTTAATATTTTTCAACTATCTCTGCATTTTTTTCCAATATATCTCCACTCTACTGATGCTCATTTCATAATCCTTCCCTCTCTATCTTCCTTATCTAATCTCAAACTGCATTATTCATACTCCCTATTCTTTTATCCCAGCACTAGTTCTTAGGCTGAGATTCTCTCTCTCCTTTCCACATCTCTCTTGCTGTTTTCAGTGTTGATCCGTCTCAGTTGAACAAGCCTTGCCTTGTCTCTATTACCTTGGTTCCTATGTTCTTTGCCTAATTTATCACAATGTCACCAATGAAAGCTTCCCTCTGATTAGATGCATCCTTTCCAGCATCCCTTCACTGACCCAAAACCCTACTGACTCTCCCTAGCCTCATTACCTGGAAATCTGTCCATTCCCAGCTCCTTTACACACCATTATCTCCTTTTAAAAAAGGCTGTTCCCCAGCCTTCTTACCTTCATATCTGTTAAACTCCACTGTTTCACAACCCACCATGCTTCCTTCACATAACCTCCACTAGTCCCTTGCACTTCTCTCCCTCCAGTCTCCTGAAATTCAGCAGTTGCCATAAAATTTAATTGTCTGCACTATCAGCCTTGAGCTATTTTTTTGCCTAGATCTAAGGGAAATAGGGTGAGTTGTTCTGTTTAGTTGTAGTTTGATCAATGCTATATATTGTGAGAAATTATAGTATACAGAGAGGACAGAGTCTTTGTAGATATTAAAAGGTGACACTCTTTTTGGACATAAGCACATTGTATGTTTCACATTTCATAGTAGGTCAGCTTAGATGCAGATCAGAAATACATCTGCTGACTTCCCTCCATTCACTTCAGCATCAAAATGGACTGTTTAACCTTTGTATCAATAGCTGAAGTCTCAATAAGCTGTTGGTAAAGTCAACCAAGAACTGTGTATAGCTTGTAGAACAGAAATACTTAAATTTTGCCTCTAGACCATGACAATCATGTCACAACCTGCTGTCAGAAAGTTCAGAGAAGAGGAAGGAAAAAAACAATTAATTCCAAATGTGCACAGAGGTTCAGAAATGTTTGCAATAGTTACACACTGTTCTCTGGGTTGCAACACTCGCGTGGTACCTCAGCAAAAACACACATACATAGTTCCTCTGATAACTCAGTGTCATTCTGGGTAGAATGGACCAAGCCCAGTGCTGGTATGATCAGTCAAAATACTAGTGATGACCATAAGTGTACATCTTTTAGCAGGATTAAAGTGTATTTAATGTACCTGCCCTGTGGTGATGTTACTGACAGACACAAATGCAAATTACATGGCTATGTGCACCTGAATACATGGTTATTTTCTAAACTTATGTACATATAGACACAGTAAAATACGGCCTTATCTCATTAGTCACTTTCCTTTACGAAGGGTTGTACAACTTGTACCATTGCTGGACTGCAGTCAGGACTGAGGTGTCCACTTCAGGGCAGTCTAACTGACAGTCTCCTTGCTTCTGACCGATTTTACACCACTACAAGCATTACAAACTATGCACCATCAAATCCCAAAATAAACATTGTAATAGAATTCATGTCCTGATTGTCAAGAGGTTAGGCAGCCTTGCTCTAGTTATTACTTCAGTTTAACACTGTAATAATAGCATTCTTTCTATTGCAAGCAGTTGAGTGGGTGTATATGTAGCAATTGCCTAAGTGGGTAGAATTTGCACGGGTGAAAATGAAGTAAATGAGCTGCCATGTCAAGTGTGGGTGACATGCCTCCTTTATACGCCCATTCAGCTTGCCCACGTAGGATGTGCACACCAAACAAGGCAGCCTTCTGAAGAGCTGGAGGGTCATAAAGCCTTACAGGAGCATGGGGCTTGCTGAATGGATCTATGTAGGATGCTTTATGCTTTAGGAATATAAGAGAGAAGTGCTTAAGAAGACATTCTTTGGTTTTGTGGTGTATTTTCCCCTAACATCTTCTCATGTACTGTCAGATAATTTTAATTTGGACATTTATGAAACTGTAACTTCAAATACTCTGCCTAAAATGAAAATTTTATAGATGTTTTCTTCTGCATCATTATGAAAAGGCTATACAAATTATAATCTTGACTATAACACAGCAAAATGGAGAGATTAAAGCCTATTTGAGTTTGTTGAGAATCTGAACATTAGAGAACACACTTCTTTTCATAGGAGAATATATTTGAAGGCAAATGAGAACATATTATAACTTCATTACAGGTTGTGGGAGGGTTTCATTCTTAAATAAAACCAGAAAAATCAGCCAGAAATGTGACCAACCTCACTTGTAGTTTGATGAGAAGTCAGAAACTGTAGTCAAGTTTCTTGCCAGATCAGTTTTTCTTAGAGTATAAGGTACAACAGATTAATGCCTGCATAACATGTTTGGTTCAGTTTCACTAAGACATTTGAACCATTTGTTCAGTAAGCCACTGTTTCACACAGATAACAGCAAAACATTTGGACTTTTTTAGATTTTCACATATTTGAGATCAGGTTTTGCCACAACAGGTAGGCCAGACTTTTCTGTCTCTAGTCCTGTTAACATGAAAAACTGAATTCAACATCACCTGATGGACTTAACCATGGAAGGGCAGTGACGATGATCTCTGGTATCACTTCAGAGACAAAAATGTTGCCCAATTCTTCTGTTCACGGAAGCAGAGGAGCAACTCTCTATGACCAGAGCAGGACTGGAAGGGATCAGGTCACCTCAAGAGGTGATCAAGTCCATCCCCTTGCTTAAGGCAATGCCTCCTATGTCTGTCTCTTCAGAGATGTTTGTTTGTATTAGTCTAAAAAAAATCTAGTGATAAAGGCTACTCTACAACACTACAAGATGATGATGATTATTATGATGATGATGATGATGATTATTTTGTTATGAGTCTTCTGTAAAACAAACAGACATTTCAGAAGATAGGGAATTGATCTGTTGAGAGGGATTGAAAGATGATTAATTAAAGCACTTTAATATTCCATTAAAATTAGTAGTAATCACAGATACACATCCGTTTTCTTTGTTGCAATTTTAGATGTTCAATTCCTGGCACATGAAAAAAATTTGGGAATTTTTCAGGAGTATGTAAAATGAAGTAATCTTTGCAATAAAACAATAATAAATCGTGATTTCAAGTAATTTAACAAAAGCAATGCTCTTAACTGAAAGGAATCTGAAAAATGGGGGGGGGGGAAAGCTTATATTTTAGTAATGAGAATCTAAACCATTACACTTTCTTAATTAGACCACTTTAAACCATATTTCTCCCCTGCATGTCTTTCAATCCCCTTTTCCTTTCTGAAAAAGTGCCGAAGTGCTTCTTGAACTTAGCTCTTTTTTTCTAGATTTTCAATTTCTCAGTGATTAGCCACACTTTGTACCTGATCAAACTAGCATATTTCAAGACTTCACTGACTAGTAAGGAATTAAATTGCTGATATACAACATAGTGACTACTGTATCTTAGGTTTACCTAAGGTTACGTATGTAGCTGCAATGGCTACTAATATTTTTTTTAATTAACTTAATATTTTTTCTGAAATAGAGCCATTCATGAAGGAAAAAGTATAATCTTTTGCATAGTCATGTTTCAGAATAGAATCTGAATTTAGCAGACAAGCTGCAATGTGTTAAACTGCATTCATTTTACTTCACTCACTGTGCCCCAGATCTTTCTGATAACACTGCTGATTTAACAGAGCAACATCCTTGCTTCTCATCCACATTTGAGCTCATTTTACACTGCTCTAGCAGTGTGAGGACGCCTGAAAAGCTGCTTACTATTAATATATATCTAGGGCTTCTTCACAGTGCTAGAGATGGGTGTAAAATAGGGATTCTATTAAGATATACAGTTCATATTTAAAATGCAGATAATTTAATGAAAATGCAATTCATTTAAAATGTGGTTTATTTTTAAAACATGTATTGTATATTCACACATATTAATTCTCATGCCCACCGTGTGAATGTGCCTATGCTCAGCCACCTGTGATCAAATAACTTGAATCACAAAAAGCATCCTTCTCGTATTTTCTTCTGAGGGTATGCTGTAACAAGTACTACTTCCACCTGATTGAGCATTGAACTGATTTCCTTTTCCTGTCTGGATAACTAGTTTTTTACCAGAGTCCATGAAGTGATTTCCTGGAAGATATTTCTGGATAAAGAGTTCAAGCCACAGAACAGTCAATTCAAGTCATCGACTAGTGTGAGTTAAGGCAGTGTTTCCAGTTAAGGATGCTAGCCTTGATTTGGACAAAGCACTTTGAGGTAATTCTGTTTCTTTTGTCCCTGGTCACAGTAAGATAGATAGGAGGTAACAAATACTGACCAGAGGTATTCTCATCACTGACTGCCAGCTTTGCCTTTGAGAAAATTATGGAATCTTGGTCAATCTGATATGTTCATGCATATGGCAACAAAAATTGTACTTGATACTTTAGCACGCACATTCCCAGAGATTTTATTCTGGATGAAACAGAAAAAAAGAATTAAGTAAATGGTTTTGTATGAAATTTCAGTTTGTTTCAGTAAGAAATCCCAGGAGTTTGCCTTTTTCTTCCCAGCTTAATAGCATAGAACTCTGTGATGCTCTTCCATACCAACCCACAGATGCCTGACCTAATAGCTTGAATGTCTGCTGATCTGCATTTGAAGAATACTTGTTTCCTTGCAAAAGAAGTGCTTACTAGCTATAAAAGTGGATCCATGAAACTCTTTTGACAAAACACATGAGATTATCAATCTATTTCATTCTTGTTTCTTTCTGTCTGCTCAAATTAGCTTAATCATCCTGAACTCTTGGTTAGAATTTAAGAAGTCTATCATTTTTTTAGGTCAGTCAAGAACTAAAACATCTGGTACCTCATCTGGTAGTTAACCCACTGCATGGCATTTCTATATTTCAATATTTCCACAAATATATATATTTCAATATTTTCTTATCAAATTATACACAACTTTTTTAAAGGATTGGCCAACTTGTTTCCATCTGTAAAAGACCGTCCCTTAGTAATGCCTGATGTCAGTATTTGCATCCTTCCTACATCCACCTTTTGAGCCCCTGGAAATTTATTCATCATTACATACATTCAAAAAGGTGTTTTTCCCAGTGATAGCAGCTGCCATGAGGTTAGAAGAGATCAAGACCAATGTGGCTGCTTCTTCAAATGTAATCTTTTTTGGTTGGGTACCTCTGAGACAAAAATTTCCCAGATGTTAAAATTTAATCAGAGAATTAAATTATGTGTGCTCTTTCCTAAAGCTTGCAACTCTGAGGCTGATGTGTATGCTGCAGCTATCAAGAAGGCCATCTCTTTTTACCTCCTCAACACCATTTTTTTCAGCTGGCCTGGGAAGCTGATCGTATTGGCAGACAAGAAATCTAGAGGTACAGTCACCTCCACAGTGAGAAAGCATAACTACAGAGCAGATTGCTTCAAGGCTTGTTATGACACTGCTAAGGTGTATAGAAGTGTCCTCTGTCATCATATCCCACGCCACCAGTTCAAGCTCTATCTGTGGCTTCAGTGAGAAAGGGATGTGTACTGCCATTCTCACCTTGCCCACATCCCATCTGTAGCTGCATCTTTACTGCTTCTGACCACCCTGCCACTACTGAGCCCTCCAGGAGGACTTCCACTAGTGGTAAAGGCTTCCAAATTTCTTGTTTGCTTTGAGGATTATGAAACCTATTGCTCAGTAACTCTGAACAGCTCCTGCAGCTCTCCCATGAAGTTAACATGCATATAAACAGCCACTTGAAAATGAAAGTGAAAATGAAAATGGCTTTCCCCAGCTGCCGTCCTTTGTAATGTATTGCCTTTGTGGATATTTACCTCTTGCCATTTTTCCTTTCTCCTCCAGAATCTGCTAAGAATACAGATTCTGGGATTTTGGCATCAGGAGAGAGTCTGACAGACACCAGACATTTTCCATCCCATGTACTCATGCGGTGGGCATGAAGGGAGCCGGAGGGATCATGACCTACATACACACTGTAAGACTGAAAACTCTTCACGCTCTGAAGGTGGGGCAAACCAGCATGCAAACCTGCACACGGATAGCGCACCTTCAAGACTCCAGTTACTTTACTGCTGAGAATATCTAACAGTTGGCATAATCTGGCTAGTTTTTAATGCAATAGCAGCTTTGATACAGGATACAGGCTCAGGACTGTCTCATATCAGAAACAGTCCTAGCTTGCTGACTTTTGACGGACAAGGAAAAGTTTGTTAATCCCTAAGGAGTGAAATAAAATAGTTCTGGTAGAATATTATAGAAATATCTGTATGTTTTCAAATGCTTTGATAATACCTGTAACTGTTAGATAAAGGATAAGTCCTAAAGAGTGCTCTCCCTGATGATTTGGTCACAGTATTACAGATTTCATCTTGAATTAATGTCCTCTTTCAACTGCTGCCCTAGGCCTTCTGACTGCCTGTCTCCTCCGTGACTCAGTCCCACAGCTGAGATCATTCTTGTTTCCAGCCATCAAGGGTACTGGCTGTCCACATAGCTCCAAACTTAACAACTGAAATTGCAAACAAAATCCCATTGCTCTTGGTAGGATGTCCTTACTGCAGTCATCCACAGGTAAGAAGCCACTGAAATTTTTACCATTTGTATTTGAGAACACTTAGTTAAATTAACGAATCAAAGAGTACCTGAAAAACTTGTCCTTTTAAATTCCCTGAATCAAGGCAAATAAACTAAAAATACATTTTCTCATGTATAATAAAATAAAAATACATTTTTTCTTTTATTTATATTCATTGTCTTTATTTTCTTAAAATACATTTCTTAAAGTACTTTTAAAAATAGAGGCTATTTGCTGAGAAATGTTTACAGTTAAGTGCAGCTGTCATTATACTGATATTTTCTATAATATCATGAGCTATAGGTAGATTGCTAGATAGCCTACTCAGTTAACAGAAGTTTCAGAAGTTCTGCTTTATAGTCCAAAGACCTCTAACAAAGCACTTGTCTTCTATACTCTCTAGGGTTATGAGACCAGTGTATTTGTCTGAATCATTTACCCAACATGAGAGTTCTGCTAAATATGCAGCTAACAGTAGCCAATAAGGAAAAAAAAAAAAAAAAAAAAAGAGAAGATTTTTATTATCTTTGTTTTCTTGCGTCGGTGGTGTGCCTCTGTATGATGATGACAGTGAAAAAGCATCTCCTGACCACCACAAATGTGGCCAGTATGAGAAGCTGTTTAAAGTCAAGGAGTTCTTCGAGATTCAAGCTCCTTTTTTATTCTGATCAAAACTGATGAGGATCATTAAAGTAAAAGTGAGAGAACAAACCATTACTTGATTTCACATCTGTAGGTCAAGACCATCTTTGAAACCAGTAGGTGTGTCATTTACCTAGACACTATAAGTCGTAGAGCTGATTAAAGTCATAGTTCATAAACAGTTTAATCAAAGCTATAACAAATACTTAGCTCTTCTATTAACACCGCCCAGATGGGGAAATCATCCTGGGTAGAGCAGTGCCTGTAAATAGTGTTGCATAACAGTTGACATTGTATAGAGCCTTTCTGCATCAATATTTTTATTTTTCTTTTAATATTTTATATATGTCTAGATAGAGATTGAGCTTTTGGGTTTTGTTCTTTTTCTAAAAAGAGTTTCATAAAAACATTATTTAATAATAAGCTTTTAGAATAACAAGTGATGTTAAAAACAAAAGTATTTTTAGTGCCTTTAGTGCCTTGATGTACCTGCACCCACTTGCACCAACTAATAGGTGTGTTCTATGAGAGGAAAATTAAACCATGTTCATCTACAAAAGAGATCAGCTCATGTTGCAGTGGTGATCCCAAGATTGGAAATTTGTGACTTTGCATTAGCAAATCTTAATGTCCTTTCCATTTAATGCTTGTCTGTGTAAAATACTTCTAAATAATACAAAACCAGATTAAAAGGTTCTAAGTGTTTTACATGCATTACAGATGTATTTCCCTCCATTTAATAGTGGGAGTTGCACTGCATGTCAAAATAATCTGTCAAAATTCCACAGGACTAGATGTATGTTAATATAAGGTTACCACTTCATATTCCACTCCTATTTGTTAATGAAGATTTTCTTTTCCTCATCTTACACAAAACTATTCCTAACCATTTAAAAAGGACGTTAATTGCTCAGAGTTAAAGGCCTGGCACCAGATTCAGAAAAGGTAGCCTGCCTTATGTTTAAAGCTGGAGAAAGCTAGGAAGATGGTTACGCCCAAATGGAGAGTTTGAGGGAGGTTAGGGGCAGTTTCTGATTCATTAGAGTACAACAAGTACACATCTGGTAGGTTAGAAACTCCTGCTACTATTACTGTGTAAAGTTTAAAGAAGTCTTTCAGGCATTTCTAAAAATTATACATGTGATGATAATTGTCACTTTTCCCAACTGGTTATGAAAAGAAATCTTGGGTTTGGAGGGTAAAATATCCAAATCAAACTTGCCTTGTTACAACATCTTTTTTTCAAACCTTCCCAATGGTTAATTTTCCTCAATCTGTTTTATCAAGGAGAGTTGGATCAAAGAAATCTAAACATGTAAAATTAGGTGGGATAAATATTGTTGTATTTCTGTTTCATTTCCACTGTTTTCAGCAGAGCTGAAATTTGCACTTTCCATGATAATAAACAAGCCTTCAGTGAAGAAAAACCCTAATAGGAGCAAAGTACTCAACTCACATATCTAATATAAAAACACAGAACTGAAAAGGATAATGGGGGCAAATCCAGTATCCATAAATCTCAGGTACAGGCAGATGGCTGCTAGAGAAGCCCAGAAAGCATCTACTCCATTTGCAATGGCACATGATGCTTCCACTTCACTGAGCTTAAGAATTTTAATAAGAGGTCAAGAGCCATAGCAATTAAGTGTCACAAGATCAGAACAGGATAGATTAAGGGAGTTGTCAATGATAGACATATCTGCAACAAGAAGGAATTTGTTAAGAAAACTCCCAGATGGTAGGAAAAACCTGTTGTCCCTGTAAAACTGACTTAGGGAAAAATTCTCTGTTGACTGAATTCTGGCAAAATGGATTAATGCTGAGCTCAAAAGCAGTATACACCACAAACACTCCTCAGCAGTTTTAACGTCAATAGCAACACAAAGACATTTTATCCTGTAAGCCCAGGTGTAGGAAAGAGGGGGAGAGATTAGGAAAGATGGGGGAAGAGCCTCCTGCCCTGCTCCAAAGACAAGCAGCAGAAGCCAACAGATGAGGTTAATGTAATGTTTGCATTCTGTTACACAAGTGTAAATAAAAGTCTCTCTCGGTTGCTGTTTTGGAGGTAATAACGCATGTAATATATAAGAACTTAATTTTCTCTCCGAGAATCTTCTTTATAATCTTTCAAAAAATGTTTCAAACTCAGTTTTAAAACTTTTTAGGTTTTTACCACTCAGAACTCCATTTAGGACATTATTCCAGAACTTGGTCTTCAGATATGGTTTCCAGTTTACATATATTTATTACCAAGATAAGCATTTGATCTTGTGCCAATATTGTCCCTTAACTTAAGCAAATCTCCTTCATATTTAACTCTATATATGGGGTTTTTTTTTCTTTATTTAATCAAGATGAAAAGGTCATATACTGTAAGCAGATGAAATTCAATTCCTCATCCCTCCTTTTGTTTTGGTCTCAGCCTCTCTGGTGTAACCAATGCATTGCAACTGGCTGTAACATTCACTTTGACCTGTATATTGCTAGTAGACTTTTGTTATCAATCTGCCCATATATCTTGGGGCAGCTATTGGAGCAACCTGGTCTATATTTGATTTGAATATTTTTATTGAAAGTGAGATGAAATCTCAGCTGATCCCTTCCCAGCAACTTCTCCACTCGTATCTGATGCTAATAGCCAGTGGTTTGTTCTGTGCTACCTCTCCCTCTTTTCTCTCTTCTTCAGAGTATGTTTTACCCCAGTGGAAAATCTAAATAATATCTAAAAGCACTATACTGAGAACCCAGTTATACTAAGTACCAGATAAACACAGTAAGGTCTCCACCTAATCCAGAGAGCAAACAGAAGGCATTCTTAGAGAAAGCAGCAGGGGAACCATTAACAGCAACAGACCTTTTAGTAGGCCAGATTACATATTATATATTAAGTTTCTATCCAAGTTAGGCCACGAGGCAATGTTAAAGCAGAGAAAACCAAAGGAAGTGGCTGCAAGCAAGACTTGTAGAAATAGTGGACTTCTCACCTCTGGCAGAACTGCCTATAGGGTGTAATGTTAAACTGGTTTAGATAACCACAGAGTAACAAAATTCAGTTCAAGTTAGATCTTATTGCCAAGATAGGATATGACCAGTCAGATATATCTACCTTCTCTACTTCTAGAGGAGTTTCATCTTAGAATATAAAAGAAGATATTGTCTTCGAGGCACAGCTCTCTGGTGTTTATCCTGATACTCCTGAGCCTGTGTTCACCCTGATACTCCTGAGCCTGTGTTCATCCTGGTACTCCCACCTGGAGGTGCAATGAGACCTTCACTTTGCACCCTAGTATCCTTGAGGTTTAGGCAATGTTTGTGGCTAGGAGACTGGCCTCCTCTATATGTTTCTTAACAACTTAGAATGCATACATTTGCAGTATTAAGATTCCTATCTGTCAATTGAATTTTGAAATGTTATTAAGGAGACACTTTTCTTTCCGGTAACCTTTGTACTGTTTTAATTTATTCCCTATATTAATATAGGGAAAAGTGATCAATATTTTCAATAAAGTCAGTTCAAAATCAGTTCTAGAGATGGTTCCTTGAGTAGTTCACAGAGCTTGAGTAACCACACAGCTCATTTTACTGATAAATTACAAAGATTGAAAGCTGTTTGTTTGGGATTAGTTGCAAAGTGATTTTTAGAAGAAAGTTACATTTGAGTCGCAACTCAAAAAAGAGATATTGATGTTATCATTGATGGTTGTTTGAAATCATTAGCTGAATGTTTAGTGGCAATCAAAAAACAAGACAGAGGGTGTCATTTTGTGACCAAGCTTTGGTGCTCCCAAAGCTTGAATAATTTTTGTAGTTTGGGTAGCTATATCTCACAAGGTTGTAGTCAAGTTAGAAAGGATATAGAGAAAGGCAACTAAATCAAGAGAATGAAACAGCTGTCTCTTGAGGAGACACAAAAACCTGAGAGGCCTCAGTTTCCAGAGAAGGCAGCAAGGTCTGTGGTTGGGGTTTATCCTGTAATGAAGGCAGCAGAAAAGGTGAACAGAGAAGTGCTCATCAACTCCCACAGTGCTAGAACTAAGGCACACGCGATGAAACTAGTAAGAGGTTGGTTAAATAAAGATAAAAGGAAATACTTGATTATACAGCAGACAGTGGACTTCTGGAATTTGCTACCAAAGAAGCTCATAAAGGCAGAGAGTGTCAATAGGTTCAAAAAGGGATTAGACAAAGTCATGAATAACTGCTCCTTAAAGAGGCACAAAAAAGGACAGGCAGAAATGTACCCTCTGACACTCCTAATACAGTTCTGCATGCTGGGGAAATACACAGGTAAAAGACTGCAGAAAATGGCCAGGCTCACGTGGTCTTCCTGAATACATCTCCTGTTGCCTCTCTCAGAGCACATTGGGCTAACTGGAATCACTGCCTGTTCTAGTAAGGCATGTCATATTCTTAAGAAAAACCATTTTGTTTGTGCCCTGTTGTAGATGCACCTCCTTGATCTTAATAAATACAATTCCCCTTCTTGGTATTAAAGAACATCCTTGTGTTTAAGGTACAATAAATTAATTGGTCTGCTTCTTACCAATATAGACTGAAACTGAGTGAATCTATAATATAATATTATGTAAGTATATGATTTATTCTTAATAGCTATATACTATAAGAAGAATATATTAAACTACTTGAGATCTATTCATAGAAGAATGGATATGCTCAAATAAAACAGGTCCTAGGACAGAACTGTAGAAATTATGGATATGTCAGTTCTAACAACCTGAGATGAAGATGCATGCAAAATTAATTATCACTAGATTATCTATGCCTGATCCTGAAATAGCAATACAATCACATATCTGATAAGCAGATTGACAGAAGAATCAAACACACAAAATATATGCAGATTAGTAGCACAGTGCCAAGCATGTGCAAAGTGAACTTGGTTCACCTGGAAAAATAAAAAATCCTTGTAATTCCACAGAGAAGTAGAATTACAGGATCTTAAATCCACAGGTTATTTCATGGATAAGCAGGGCAAGTTTCTCAGCTAGCACCTGTTTACAAAGGGCAAATGCATATGTCATACAGACATATGCTCCTGCTGTAGAAGAGAAGCCTGGTTTGCTCTCTCGAGGAATAAGGCAGAAGGCAGAACCCACGCAGCTGTTTAACCAATTCAGCCACTTGGATGGATGACAGACTGTCTTATACACGTGCAGCAGATTATAGAGAGGCTCTCAATAACTCTCACTCTACAGGTTTGGTCGTATTTCATCCTTCACAGAGAGATTTTACAAGCAGTATATGCACAGCTCAAGAGTACTCAGCAATTATTTATTGCCTAACACAAAGGACAAAGAGCTGTGACTACCATGCAACTAAGCTAAGCATTAATATGCTCACCCTTGTCTTCCAATTCTCTATTTTTTTCTTGCCATTTTCTCTCCTTCAGTTACTAGCAATTACTACCCTAATAATTACACTTTGCCTATGGTTTTACTTTTCTTATCTTGCATGCAGCTCCAAAACAGCCTCCTTGAAGCATTAAACTACAGACATGATGCACTAAACTGGACTCGGTGTCACAGAGAGTTGAATCTGAATCCTTGGGGTGAAGTACATCTCCTGTCTGGGTCGTTCTTTGAATAAGCTGGCTCTGGACTCTTCTTGCTTCTGCCAAAGCTATGCTGTCCCCTTTTTCTTTTGCACAGTTCTTAAAACCTGTATTTGCTTTTTTTCACTTGTACACAGCAGCCTGGCATGATTTAATTACTGTATACGCTGATGTAAAAGGTTACTTGAAATGATTAATATTTTTGCTTGCAACTCTGACATCAAATGATTGTAAAAATAATTAAGTAATTAATTCTTCCAGCTGACAGTATGTGTGTCTGAACCAAGCATAAGTGAAATACTGAACAGAAAATGGAAAATCCATTCTGTATATTATGGTATGGAGGCTGGTGTTTGAATTTAGATTACAAATTTAGGCTCTAAACATCTTATTGACCACAGAAGTATTTACGTGGTATCCTGCTGATAAAGTGATTAGTTACTGCGTGGCAGAGCCAGTCTGAATTAATGCAGAAATCAAATGTAATCTATAAGAACAGCATTGTGGTAATAAGCAATAAGCAAAAGTCCTTCCAGTGTGGTTTCTGTACCACACTGTTCATAAACAGTAATGCTATACATCCAATAATAGATTTAGGCAAGGCATCCTACAATTTAACTCCTTACAACATGCTGAGAACACAGTAAATGAAAGTACATATTAGTCAATATTCAGTGGGAGGTCAAGAATTAAATATTTTGGCAATTATCATTGAGTCTTGGCAGTCAAACATTTCAGAATGCCAGTATGGTCAAAATGCTGTGAAGACAAGCCAAGAGCATATGGCATGCTTTGCTTATGTAGCGTTCATTTTATTACAGAGATCTAAAATTTCTTTATTATATTGCATGACACTGGTGTAGTTATTACAAACCAATTCAATAACAGCTTTTTTAGCACCAGTTTATATAACTTCTGAATACATTAATAAATGTACCTTTTTATCATTTGGATTTTAAATTTACAAAATAAAAATAACACCAAAATAAATGAGTACATGAGGGAAGTCAGAATAGTTCTGAAGTTAGAAAATTGACAAGATGAATATGAAATCATCACATAACTGAGCACAGGAGATGGTCCTGATGAAAAAAGTCACCCATTTTTCATAGAATCATAGAATGGTTTGGGTTGGAAGGGACCTTAAAGATCATCTAGCTCCAACCCCCTGCCATCAGCAGGGACACCTTCCACTAGATCAGGTTGCTCAAAGCCTCATCCAACCTGGCCTTGAACACTTCCAGGGAGGGGGCAGCCACAGCTTCTCTGGGCAACCTGTTCCAGTGCCTGACCAACCTCAAAGCAAAGAGTTTCTTCCTAATATCTAATCTAAACCTACCACCTTTCAGCTTAAAGCCATTACCCTGTGTTCTATCACTACCTGCTGTGAGGAACTGCACTGTCTCAAAGATCGCTTGCAAGGACGGTCACAAGACCACTGGGTTCTGGAAACCCCGACTTGTGAAGGCACCCTGCCTGTAAGACAATCTTTGAGCCACGGGGTGATGTGAGGAGCAGCACCATTATCTTGCCTCAAAGATTGTCTGCAAGATCACTGGCAAGATTGTTTTCACGAGACCACTGAGAAGGAAACGACTTGTGAAATGCCCTGCCCGCAGGAGGTCTTCTGCCCAGACATGTCCCTGCCCCAATGCTGGGGGGGCACAAAGAGACGTGCCATTGCTATGGTAACTACAGCCCTCGAAGGGGTACTTAAGGAAGGCCTGCATGGGCAGCGAGAGCGTGGGAAGAAAGAGAGAGAAGAAGAGGGACAGAGAGGACGACCACCTGACTGCACCACGCCACGCTGCACCACTGCTGGAACACGCTACTGAGACCTCCTCACCCGCCCCTTCACCGTCGCCTCGCCGCTGGACCCGTGGTGGTGACTATTCTGGCTGCCCTATCCCGACTCCTGGCTTCTTTTTGTAAAGCACGCATCCGATCAACTACACTTTGCAAATTATACCAATTTCCCTGAGCCCAATCTACCCCGGGCACAGAGGGTCGCGCTTTATGCTTTTCTAGAAAATCAAACAAGACTTCTCTTCCCGAAGGAAGGGTCACGGTTCTGTTATCACTCATCTTACTTCACGCACAAATTTCAAACAAAAACTACGGTAGTCAAAACGGGGGAACACTCTTCTCAGGAAGGCAGCACGTTAGTTTTAAACACAGCAAACGGCAAACACAACGAAGCCCACCCCCTTTACTTTCCTGAGGTCTCACTTAGCACACGTCTCAAATCAAGTGGGGAAACGGTCGTCTCAGGAAGGCAGCACGTGAGTTTAAAACACAGATCAAGCCCGCTCCCCTTTACTTTCCCGAGAGGTATCACTTAGCACATGGAGGCAATAGGAGAAAGAGATTTCACTTTAGCACACTCGAAGCAGGGGAGCGGTCATCTCAGGAAGGCAGCACGTGAGTTTAAAACACAGACCAAGCCCGCTCCCTTTACTTTCCCGAGAGGTTTCACCCAGCGCACGGAGGCAATAGGAGAAAGAGATTTCACTTAAGCACAGTTGAAGGAGCGGTCATCTCAGGAAGGCAGCACGTGAGTTTAAAACACAGATCAAGCCCGCTCCTTTTACTTTCCTGAGGTCTCACTTAGCACAACAGGGGCAATGCGGCACTCTCCCTCAAGGGATCCTGTCCGTGACGCCAATTTAAATGTCCCGATCCGATGTCGGGATCATTCAAATATCCCGATCCGATGTCGGGGAAAGGTTTCGATATGTTCCCAAGAGCGAGATTAAGACACAAACGAGGTCAAATGCCGCATTCCCGAAACACCATTTATTACCAAAAAATAATAAGGAGGGTAGCGATAGGACAGAATGGAAAGAAAGATGGAAAAGAAGCCAGGAGTCGGGATAGGGCAGCCAGAATAGTCACCACCACGGGTCCAGCGGCGAGGCGACGGTGAAGGGGCGGGTGAGGAGGTCTCAGTAGCGTGTTCCAGCAGTGGTGCAGCGTGGCGTGGTGCAGTCAGGTGGTCGTCCTCTCTGTCCCTCTTCTTCTCTCTCTTTCTTCCCGCGCTCTCGCTGCCCATGCAGGCCTTCCTTAAGTACCCCTTCGAGGGCTGTAGTTACCATAGCAATGGCACTCTCTTTGTGCCCCCCCAGCATTGGGGCAGGGACATGTCTGGGCAGAAGACCTCCTGCGGGCAGGGCATTTCACAAGTCGTTTCCTTCTCAGTGGTCTCGTGAAAACAATCTTGCCAGTGATCTTGCAGACAATCTTTGAGGCAAGATAATGGTGCTGCTCCTCACATCACCCCGTGGCTCAAAGATTGTCTTACAGGCAGGGTGCCTTCACAAGTCGGGGTTTCCAGAACCCAGTGGTCTTGTGACCGTCCTTGCAAGCAATCTTGCAGACAATCTTTGAGGCAAGATAATGGTGCTGCTCCTCACACCTGCCCTTCTAAAAAGTCCCTCCCCAGCTTTCCTGTAGCCCCTTCAGGTACTGGAAGGCCGCTATAAATTTTCCTGGGAGCCTTTTTTTTCTCCAGGCTGAACAGCCCCAGCTATCTCAGCCTATCCTCATAGGAGAGGTGCTCCAGCCCTCTTATGATGCTTGTGGCCTTCCTCTGGACTCACTCCAATAAGTCCTTGTCCTTCTTATGCTGTGGGCCTCAGAACTGAATGCAGTGCTCCAGGTGGGCTCTCACAAGAGCGGAGCAGATGCAGCCCAGGATATAGTTGGCCTTCTGGGCTGCAAGAGTGCATTGCTGGCTCATGTTGAGCTTCCTGTGCACCGGAAACACCAAGTCCTTCTCCTCAAGGTTGTTCGTGATCCATTCATCACCCAGGATCTATTTGTGCTTGAGGTTGCCCTAACCCAGATGCAGGACCTTGCATTTGGCTTTGTTGAACTTCATGAGGTTGGCACAGGCCCACCTCTCAAACCTGTTAAGGTCCCTCTGGATGGCGTCCTGTCCTTCCAGCATGTCGACTGAGCCGCACAGTTTGGTGTTGTTGGTGAACTTGCTGAGGGTGCACTCAATCCCACTGTCCATGTCACCAACAAAGATGTTAAACAGCACCAATCCCGGTACCGACCCCTGAGGGATGTCACTTATCACTGGTCTCCACTTGGACATCGAACCATTGACCACAACTCTTCGAGTGTGACCATCCAGACAATTCCTTATCCACAGAGTGGTGCATCTGTCCAGTCCATGACTCTCCAATTTGGAGACAAGGATGTCATGCGGGACAGTGTCAAATGCCTCGCACAAATCCAGGTAGATGACATCAGTTGTTCTTCCCTTATCCACCAAAGCTGTAACTCTATCACAGAAGGCCACCAAATCAGTCAGGCACAATTTGCCCTTAGTGAAGCCATGTTGGCTGTCACAGATCACCTCCTCATTTCCTATGTGCCTTAGCATAGTTTCCAGGAGGATCTGCTCCATGATCTTGCCAGGCACAATTTTGTGGTCAGCTTTTCATTACACTTTTCAAATAAGCTGCTTAAGAAATCTGCTTAAGCAATTTGTCTCTTGGCCTATGCACAACATGATATTTGTACACGCATCACAATCAAGAGCAGGTAGCTACTTTCTCTTAGAGATATTAAAACTCAAGTTTTACTTCTCTGGTCATAGTGATTAAAAAGAAGCAAGCACTGCACTTGCATGTCCAAAGAGGAAGGTAACCAAAGAAATTTACACTTAATTTAGAAATGTGGAAACAAAAGAAGACTCCTAACAAAAAGAACAATTCTAAAAGAAAAATACACACACACATTTTCTAAATTCTTTGAAAAAAAAGCAAAATTGCTAAAGAAAGTAAATCTGTCTAGGGACAGTCCTTTTGTTTGTTTTCTAGGTAGATGTAGGACTTTCATTTCCTGCAGCCTGAAAGCCTCACATGAGATTGCACTTCCATTTTCAGTTCAAAAATCAAAAATTCTCACAGACTTCCTGCAGCATCTTCTGAAATACACAAAGAAGAAGTCTGAACAGTTACAGGCTTTACATTCTCTTGGATGCGGTGACATTTATCAATATTCAGCAGGTGCAGAGGCTTCTGCCAGCTCAAAGAAATACCTTTTCCAGAAGAATACCTAATACATGTTTCCCTTGTAGGGACGTATAATAACTAGATTATACTGGACAGTCCCTTTTGTACAAAAAAATCTGTTGCCAGAGAACATCTCTTCATATCTAATTCCTAATAAAAAACAACTGTAAAGATCAGGAAATATTTTTATTTTTAAATAAACAAAGCTATTTTAAAGGAAGTTGTAGTCACTGATTGTATATTGCTTCATATTTTAAATAGAGAAGATTTGAAAGAATATTTCCAATGTTGTTCTTCAGAAAATGCACATTCTAAAAGACAAGAACATTCTCTTGGAAATTTTAGACCATTTCAGGAGACATATTGTCTCCTTGATTCCAGCAAACCTTTTTGTTTGTTTGTTTGTTTGTTTGTATTGTTTTGTTTTGGACATGATGTTAGACAAGCTTTTCATCAATCTGGGCTGCTAGAGAGTTCAGAAGTGCATTTGTCTTTGAAAACATTTTAGTCTCTTTGAGTTTTTGAAATTACATACCATGGACTTCCCTTTCAGCAAAAGACTATTTTTTAAATGTTTGTCTCCAAATCAGGAGGAAAAAATATATATTAAATGAAAATAAAATGAAAAATAAATGGTAGAAATGAAAGCCTATTTTCTGAACAGCTGTGGTTTAAAATAAGTAGCAGAATACATAGATCACTGTAAACCTGCATTAATATTAATTTGGAAATTTCAAGTCAAAATTACTTTAAAAGCACTCTACTAACAAAACCAAAAGGTCGTTCTGAGGCAGTTTCTCATGGAAGCAGGTTACAGCCCAGTGTACTTACTGTAAGCTGTTTGTTTTTAACTTCTGAACAAGTTCAAAGCTGCACAATTCTCCTGCAAGTGCTTTTCCAAAGTGAGTGAGGCCAAAAGTAGCCTGGGAAGGAGGCCAGGACTGCTAACAGAGATTACAACTAAGAATGTTGTTAACAAATAGTAGGATTTACTGTGCTAAGGAGTGGGGATGGAGACATGTTAGAGGAAAAAAGAAAATGAGAGGTAATAAAAGAACATGGCAAAGGCTTTGACAGGTAAAAGGAGCTGGAGTAAATGAATCCTACTGGGAACAGATAAGCAGCAGAAACTGTAATCATTCCCATGCAGGCATTGTGGCAGCACCTGATATTATGCCGCTATCAGCAGAGATCTTTGAAAGCCATTGGCAAAACACCTCCTGCTTGCAGGGACGCACAAGCTGCCTGTGCTGTGGTATGGACAGCCCCCATTCCTCTGACAGCAGCAAGGGAGCTGAGTGAGCTCCGCAGTGAAAAATCATTTACTGGGATTTTTCTTTAAGTGCTGAAAGTGAAGCATCTGTATGCACAGAACTGCTTTGAAAGGAAAAAGAAATTTGAGAACTGCTCCGCTGTGCATCTGATGTCTGGCTTTATATCTCCCCTTATTCTGGCCCGAACACTACACGACTTTGTGCAAAATCTATTGAAATGCCGTAAGGATGGTGTTTCCAGAATAGTCTGCTCATGTCTGATTTATTTTCATTTTAAAATTCAGTTTGGTAGTCTAATCTCTCATCGCTTACATGTGAATCCCTAAAGATTAGCAGGATGTCACTTGCAGGCTTTTTTATCAGCTATTGCACAGCCGACATTTCCCAGATTCATAAAGATGTCACTCGTTTTATCTGATACCATAGACTGAAATGATGCCTTGCCCAGAGCACCCCGTAGTACTTGCACAGTGTGTGAAAGATCCCGCCTTTGTCTCAGATCTTTCCTCTCCTTTAAAGACCCTTATTAATACCTTGGAAGCCATCTGTTGTGTACCCAAGTGCCATGGCCCCTCTTTTTTCCACCCGCTGCCCCAACCACTTCCTTTCTACTCAACCAGGAAACCATTTTCCCGTGCTCATCACCATATCAGAGCCCACTCCCACCTTCCAACTAAGCCTCAGAAGGGAGGGGGAGGCCAAGAGGCCAGCTCCCCCTTCAAGGCTGGTATTACCCTGCATTGAAGGTATTTCTGCTTGGATCATTCCAGCCTCCATTTCAGCCTCTTCCACCATCTGCCCCAAAGCTCAGTGGTGCAGCATCACATGAAGCACTGCCAGGCAGCCTGCTGGGACCTCCTTGCCCTTGTCTCCCTGGGGGTAGCCTGGTTTCAGCTCCAGCACAGCCACCTCTCTCCTGGCCCTGGGTTTCACACTTCCATCCTTCCTCTCCCAGGACTAAACCTGCAAACTAACATCTAATGCCACCCAAGCATCATGCTAAATGGATGCCATCGCAGCTTAGTGTGGTCAGAAGGGGCTCTAAAGAAGAGGCAGGAGGGAGCAAGGTCTGGGCAGCTGGCTGTGCCCATCTTCATGTCCAGCTCTGGTTCATCTTCCTTGCATCTGTATTAACTGTTCTTCGTTGTCAGCACTACTCTGTTGCACTTCTATCCATTCGCTTAGATTCCTGCTCCTCAGCCAGGTTGCTGAAGAAGTGGTAAGGGAGGTACTGACCTACCTAGACCATCCTTTCAGTGGTCCTGCAGAAACCCACCCTTTTTTGAAATTAAGATTAGACTGGACTAAAAGCCACTGTACAGCTCATCAGCATGTATTCCTGCACAGTTCTTCTGCAGAACCTATGATGCCATCAAAAGTCTCCAACATTTAATGCTACTGGATTCACACTCAGAGTGTGAACTGAATGTCCACTGGTGCGGGAGACCTTCTGAGCCCTGGCCAGCCTTCCTTCCCCAAACACGATGCCTGCTCTGAAGCCTCCTAACACTTCACATGACAGTAAGCTGCTATTTTACTGCTCACTGTTCCCTGGGGAAATGTCAGGTGGATGGAAAGCTCAGACTACTGTAATGACACTAGGGTGTCAGTCAGGGTATGGTTGAACCATAGCCACAGCATCTTCCACAGGGTAGGCTGGGCTGAAATGCCTGGCTCTAGTAGCACACCAGACCTCCTGACAGACCAATCTTCCCAGAATGTCTGTCGATGAACTGAGTGTGAGAGGACTGATTTTTGATGTCTCATATAGTTTTATAGATTCATTATCAGTTTTATGGTGCATCTACTGTTGGATGAAGTTAAACCAATAGCCACTTTTAGTGTACTCCATTGTGAAACTGTGCTGGTTTGGCTGGGATAATTTACCTCATAGTAGCTGGTGTGGGGCTGTGTTTTGGATTTGTGCTGAAAACAGTGTTGATAATTCAGAGATATTTTCATTATTGCTGAGCAGTGCTTACACAGAGTCAAGGCCTTTTCTGCTTCTCACACCACCCCACCAGTGAGGAGGCTGGGGGTGCACAAGAAGCTGGGAGGGGACACAGCTGGGGCAGCTGACTCTGTTGACCAAAGGGACATTCCCTACTGTATGACATCATGCTCAGCATATAAAGCTGGGGGAAGAAGGAAGAAGTGGGGGACATTCAGAATGATGGTGCTTGTCTTCTGAAGTAACTGATGGAGACCTGCTTTCCTGGAGATGGCTGAACACCTGCTTGCCTATGGCAAGCAGTGAATTAATCCCTTGTTTTGCTTTGCTTGTGTCTTTATCTCAACCCACGAGTTTTCTCACTTTTACCCTTCTGATTCTCTCCCCAGTCCCACCGTACGGAGAGTGAGAGAGTGGCTATGTGGTGCTTAGGTTCCAGCTGGGGTTAAACCACAACAAAAGTGATGAAGTGCAGCGCTTACAATGTGCTTCCTCCTACTTTCACAGGGTGTACAGACGCTGCTAAGAGAAACACATTTTTTGTTTGTACCAAATCTGGTGTTCTGAGCTATAAAAGCAACCTGTCAGGGGGATTAGTCGTGACTTGGTACATTGGTTGCTCAATGAACCATTACTTAATTCAGTTAGAGAGCCTCTCATGTTACGACAAATACTGTCTCTTGTTCTTAATTCGACTCTTCAGCCACTATTTTGTTTCCATCAGAGCCATGAAGTGAAACCACAGTGCAGCCAGCTAATTTCCTTTTGTTTCCAGTGCTCTGATGGGGATTGCTTCTAATCATCCTAAAGTGTGCCATCCACACATCCTTTTATTTTCCAAAATCACTTTGCCTAAATACTGAAAGAATAATGAAAACAGGGTTTGTTTTTTAACTGATATCTTTAAGATATCATTGACAAATTAATTTAAAAGAGGTCTGTAGTTTCTTGCTTAGTTTCATAATTTTGTATTTAGTATTGCCTACCCATAAACTCTCCTGATCCCCCAAAGAATGATGTGAAATGACTCTGAAAATGACTGTATTCTTAATTCCTTTAAAAGCCGTTTATACACCATATATCTCTACAGGAATAAGTTCTTCTATTATTCATATGTAGTTTATCATTCTTTGTTCTACTCTTGAGGTTCCAGAATAATTAAGTACCACAGCTTAAACAGAGTACCCCTTCTCCTCTTTCTTAAAAAATCCCCCTAATATTATTTCTAGTACTTACCTTTTCTGTAGTCTGACAGAAACTGTAATGTCTATTTCTCCCCTTTATATATCTGTATCTCCATCTATATTTGATATCTATATCCACTGTTGTAATATTCCTCCTGGCTGGTATATCACTGTTTTATATTTTCTGTCTTGTAATTGTGCTCTGACCGCTCTTTGGAGTTTCTGTGTATTTGTCAGGTTTGGTTTGTACTTTGCTTTACAGCAAGGTTTGGAGGTTTTTTCTTTAACTTAATTCATTATGTATTTTGTTTTCTAAACACCCTGAGAAATGTGCCTGTCTGTGGAACAGTCAGCTCAGGGTAAAAGAGACACTCTAACCTGGCAGGCAGAGTGTCCCACAGGAGAGGTGACGGCAGGACCTCTAGAAAGAATGGAGCTGCCCAGGGCCTCCCATGCACAGTTGCAGGGTGGTAGTTCTGGGAGCCTCGATCAAATAATGCACTTCATCTTGGAGCCCTGGACTTCAAGCTGTAACTGAGACATTTAATATAGACAAAATAAAATCTCTGCAGTTAGGCTTACCTCTGGTTTGTTTGGGGGCTGCTGTTATCCACACTTGCTACCCACAGAGGTATCATCATGACAACAGAGACTGGTTGAATACAGATGATTCACCGTCACATTACTTTCCGTATCCTTATCACATCAGAGGTATAAATTTGATTTGTTTACATTGTGTCCTGATTTCACTAGGATAGAGCTAATTTTCTTTTTAGTAGCTAGAACAGTGCTGTGTTTTGGTTTCAGTATGGGATTTGTTATGAGAAGAATGTTGATAATATGTTTTTAGTTGTTGCTAAGAAAACAAAGGAAGTTTCAATTTCCCATGTTTTGCTAGTCTGCAGGTGCAGAAGAAACTCGTGGGGAGCACAGTAAATTAGCAAACCCAAACTGGCATTTAGATACACCAGAGGGATATTCCACATCATATGACCTCATGTTCAGTATATTAATTAGGATCTCTTGGGCTCTCTCTCTCTCTCTCTTGGGCTTTCACTCTTCTAGGATTGTGGTTTCAGTTTGGGGATTGTCTCTGCTCTGGGATCACTATCTGGGACTGGGCTGGGCATCGGTCAGCAGGTGGTAAGCAATTGCACCATGCATCACTCATTCATATATTCCATTATTACTATTATCATCGTTATTTTAATTTCAATTTTATTTCAATTATTAAATGGTTTTTATCTCCACCCACGAGTTCTCTCACTTTTACCCTTCTGATTCTCTTCCCAATCCCATTGCAGGAGGGTGAGTGGCTGTTTGGTGTTTGGCTCCCAGCCAGGCTAAACCCACCACACATTGTCATTGTTCCTTGGCCTTGAGGACAAGGGGTCCTTATATCCATGAGACAGAACTCCTTTCTCTTTCCTCTCCCAGAGTGGGGTAGCTTAATCCATTCTGCCTGATGGGAATAGTCAGAGGCTAATTCTCTTTTGCCCTAGAGTGTGCCCAGGAACCATCTGGGAGGCTGCTAAGTGGCTTGGGCCAAAACTACACAAGGGACGATGCTGGCATTTGAACAGAAATGCTGATTGCACCACCGCATCTGACCCTTCCCTATCCTGCTTCATTTCCTGGCATAGCTAGTGCCTAAGGCTGTCAGTAAGGATTAACTCCACCAACTATGTTGATGTTTGTTGTGCTATGGCTAACCAAGCTAATCCCAAACTTACTTCACATCAGGCAAACAGCTTATATAAAGATGGCAGTAAGCTTTCAACCATCAAGCTTTCAAGTCAAGGATTAAATCAAAAACAAGATGTGCCATATTCTCTATTCCACTTGCTTAATGCTCTGAATCACACTGTCTCTCTTCTGATCACCCATAATCACATTTTAGCTACTGTCTTTCAGGTTTTCTTTGCAGATACTGGTCCCTGTGCCTTGACCATTTTGTAAGTCTGTGCGTAATGCTTTAATGAGCATCTAAGAGCCACAATATACATTTGTGAAACCCTACCTACGTCAACCTCTCCTACACTGTTCCTCCTCCTTAGAGCAAGAAAAAGTCTCAGTAGGTACTGCCAAGCTCCCTGGATCTTTGGTTAATGCACAGTTTACACACAGGTTTATTAACGGATAAGGACAAAATACTTTTGCAAGCTGTGTTGTTTCTGATCACTGTAAAAGAGCATAAAGACTCAGAGATGATGGATGGCCATAGGGGACACCTTCAGGCTTTAGGTAGACCTCTGTGCTACAAGAAAGTATTTCTTAACTCCTAATCCGCTTATCGTTAGGCCAAATGTGTTTTGGCTCTTAGTAAACCTGGCAGAACATAGCCATGGAGTCAAACTACCATAAAAACCAGTCTCAATGCTGAAGTCTCTTTCTTGTGGTTTTGCAAAGTGTTTGAGACCCCAACCTTATACATCAGTAACACTGGAAAAAACCAACAGAGCCACAGTAGGGCCAGCACTGAGACAACCCCAGCCAGCGGCAGCAACACAGATGGCAGCTGCCTGGACAGACAGTCTTTGCTTTTTGATCTGTTTTTCTGGTTTCTGTGGACTTTCCAGATACAAGCCAAGGGGGGAAAAAACAAAAACAAAAACCAACCACCGAACATTTCATATTCTAATCATGTTTTAATATGATATCCTATCCCTCTTTCTACAGCTACAGTATATTTGCTCTAGCATAGCCAGAACAGGTTATTACCCTGGTGAGGAGCTGATGAGAGACTGAAACCAGGAATTCTCTTCAGCTCTAAAATCTCTGCCTTGAACTTCTAAAGCTTTTTCTTTGCACAGACTTGCTTTAGGTCAAATGTTTAGAGATATGTAGGTTAAAAGAAACTGCTGGTAAAATCACACAACTGTGAATAATTTTGTCATACAATACAGAGTTTTGCTTTTCCAACCACTGTAAGACTCAAGCAACTAGGGAAATCTTTCCTGCTCACAATTCAAAATGTTCTTCAGCCAGCACCATGATCCAAAACCACATTTCTCCAGGCCTCTCTCAGGGTTACAAGCCACTGCTGCTGGAAGATACTGAAACATCCTTCTCTCTATTGAATGACACATCTTATCCATCCTCATGTGCCACTTCTCAAATAAAGTACTGTGCCTCAAAGCAGTTAGACTCATTATGGTTTTGCATTTAGTCTTGGTTTTGGGGAATATAGTATTTCATTGTAAATGAAGAGCAGAGAATAAATCTACCACTTTAAGATTTAACACAACAGAATTGGAAAAAACAAGTCATCAGTGTGGGTTTCCAGTAGAAACAGTTTTTCTAATCACCGTGGTAGGACCTGACGTGACACCCTGTCCAGACTGCCCAGTGAGCCCTGCCTTGTGTCTTGAATCACATTCATGTGCCAGAGTCCTAGAATTCTTAAAGGCTTTAGAGAAATGGCCCAGGAAAAAGGATTAAGGCTTCTTCCTCTCCCCCCTCTTTCCTCCTCTCCCTCTTTCTAATTCAGAAGAAATGTGTGACAGTGCCTGATCTAGACCAAATATGGGCTTACAGGGCACCCTATAGGGCACAGACCCAAACTTCACTACTGTCTGAAACTGCCACAGTCATACTAATTAAAAACCTGATATGGCAAAATGATGAGTTTTGTTTGGACCTGTGCAAAAGAGTATCAAAAGAACATCTCATCCTTTTAATTAACAAGAGCCCAAAATAAACACATTAAACCTCCTATAAAGTTGGTATTTATTATGCTACTGAGGATTAAAAAAAAAAAAAAGCAAAAACTCAAACTACATTTAAAAAAAAATCCATTGAGTTTGTCTTATTAGTAAAAAAAAAAAAATGAAACTAGTGAAAAAACATTATCTTTTTTTGTGAATCTCCATATAGTAGCAACATAAAGGATAATTTCTCTCCATGTTACTTTATCATATAGGTATCTTTTGCTAAAATCACTGCTAAAAAAAAGGACGTTTGGAAATATAAATTCACACTAAGGTAAAAATGTTGACAACAAAAACATCAATGTAATAATAACAGACATTAGAATAACACTAATGGAAAAATAGAAGGATGAGAGTAATGGCCTACCAAATGCTGCCACAAACTCTCTTTCTAAACTTCATTTTTTTTCTGAAACAGACAGTAAATGCAGGTCAGAGTGATAAACTCTTTCTGTGATTCACACTGCCTGATTCTGTATCTCTTGTTTGGAAAACAGTACGTCTTTTGATGTTTAGATAAAAGAGACAGAAACTGTCTCTGCTGCAAACCCTTGTGACATTAAATGGAAAAGCAGTTCAACAAAAAACATCAAAAGTTTCACTTCCTGTGACTTTACTGTTATATTCCCACCCCATGAAAAGGTCATCTCATCTCTTGTCCTGCCTAGAAGCAGTCTCAGATAGAAGCCGAGACAAATAAAAATAAGGAGGAATAAAATTTTCAAGACCCGGACCAAATGCTTGCACCTGCTACTTAAAGTCTGTGGGAACTAGAGGTCAAGGAAGGCACGAGCTTATCTGGAAAAGAGAATGTATCTCAGATGTTTTATAGAAAGAAGAAAATCAACTACAAGTACAGTGACTTTGACTTTGAAAACAAATACATTTAAATAAATCTATTAAAGAATTAAAACTTCTCCCCTAAAATACTGTGAGCTCTAGCAATTCATTAATTTGAAGACTTCTTCAGATAAAATATTTCAACATATTAAAATATATTAGTCAAATTTCTAATGTTTGTGAAATCTTTCTAATAAAGCTCTTGGCATGCTTCCTGGTGGTTTTTCATGTTTGTCTCTTACAGTCTGAACTGCAATGTTTGCCTGTTAAGAACTGAAAAAAATTAGAACAAACACCTGGTAGTTGCAGGAACTTCAGTCTTTATATTCATGACATACACAGGTAAAATACATAATCTAAAAGGCTTTAGGATTTGTTTTCTAATTTGGAAATGTAAGTCTACAGACAACATTTAGAGGGAAAACCCTGCTAAGAAACTAATTTTGAAGAATTTCACTCCCAGCTATCGACATGTTACTGTATATTTGACAATAGTTTAATTCATCCAAAGAAGTTTGCCCAGACAGAACTCAAGTAGGACTGCTGTTTATCTCAATTTTATTCTCAATATCTCAACATGAAACCTTCCGTGTATCATAAAAGCAGCAAGAGATGGGGAATAAATAATTAGGAGATATTGGAAACGCAGCAAACATGAAGTTGCAGAAGACAAGGAAAGAAAACCTAAAGAGGGAGGAGTACCTCTCTGAAGTGTTCAGCTGTATATAAGGAGTATTCCACACTTTTGTAGTTGCAGGCAAGAAGCAGTTAGAGGCTGTTTCATAGCATGAAGTCTGATGCACATCAGACCACAACAGAATCTATTTATTGATAATAATTTTTTTCCTCTGAATGTATGAATGAAAAAAATGTGATTTTCATCAAAAAAAAATTCATATTTCACCTCTATCCCTTTACTGGCTTTGTACTGAAGGCAAGAGGTCTTGCAGAATGGGAAACTAGATATTTCATAATTCATACTTTTATACATACACAGCAAGTATTTTGTTGTGTTGAACACAAATTATTTCTTTTGAAGGCTTTCCTGCATCCCAAGGGCCTGAAGAAAAACCTTCTGCCCCAGCGGCTGCTGCTGCCTTTCTGCCAGAAGTGGTGCTCCCACACACCAGCTGACCAAACAGCTCATGTGGATGCTCCTGGCCCATTTCAAACTAAATCAGCCTGTTTGGTTCATCTTGCTTATTCTCATATTAGA
Source organism: Caprimulgus europaeus (assembly GCA_907165065.1). The sequence goes on along the minus strand of OU015525.1, from coordinate 41,454,221 downwards.
CTAACCTAGCTTATTTTGTCTCTGATGAACCTAATGGTCACAAATGCTGTCCCTCCTGAGCAGAGCCGTGGAGATGGTAATTCCCAGCAGGAGAGCATCGCTAAACCAGCAAGCACAGTAACATCTTCCACTGCCTCGTCTCCTTGCTAAGTCATCACCTGGCCATGGCTAAAAGAGCTTTATTTTAGAGTTTGGAGAGCCCAGAAGGAAAATCAATTTACCAATACATTATTTAACTTACATTATTTTTAGGATATCATCCAACATCATGGTTTTTCTGCTGGCAAACCAGATTTAGTCAGTCCCCAGCCCTTGCTCCCATGTCCCTGCTACGTGCCTCTTCGCTTTTGGCAGTTGTCAATAGAAACTGCAATCAGAACTGCAGCAGGGAACCAGTATTTTAAAAGCACTGGAAAATCACTGTGTACTGAAAGAGGATGGAAATAAAATTTCTTGGATATACCTTAGATAAAATGTAATGTTAATGAAAGACACAAGCAGGAGAATGGGCACTGCCATGCTGTATGTTAATAATGCTATAGTAGTGCCTTGTGGAAAGTTATTCCCCATTAGCAATTGTGAGCAATAACACATCACAGATTTCCCAAGACTAACGTCTTAGAAGTCACATGATATCTGTAGTGATAAATAAGCTCAGTTTGGGATAGGCTGTGAGAAACAGTTGGGAAAGAGATGCAAAATTTTTAACAGATACTTCTGTGAAAATATTATTACTGGGTCCCATGCTCAGTTATGGTCAACAACAAATCAAATGCTAGCAATTACGAGAAAATAAATAGAAAACAAAACAGAAAATATAATTATGCCACTATATATCATTCAAATTTATCTAGGGATCTACCATAGCATACATGGCTTATTTTTTTCCTTAGCTTTTGGTTAGCTACATTTGACCATGAATGAAGAGGGATAACTGAGATAACTGCCCTTTTGGTTTGTCTCTCTATATTACTCTTTTCTTACCAGAATTACTGTCGATACATTTTTATCTGTGAGTTTCATCAAAATATTTTGATTTAAAATATTTCTTAATTAGCATTTTCTCATACAAGGAGAATATTTCCCTGGTATTTTAAATTTGAAATGGCAAGACTGTGCTCTGGCCAGATAAACCAGCAATGATGCACAAGGAGCCAGTAGGGATGGCTCCAGGGTGAGTGATGGACCATCTGGCATTTCTTCCACCCCACAAAGCTCCTCACCTGTTGAGAATATGAAATGTTATAATAGTAATTACATACCAGTTGAGTTTTGAGGTAACAAAACCTCCTGATGGACCTGTCCTGGTAGCATGGCCTGGAAAGCAACTGGTAGTAAGGCAGGAGTGCTGAGTGACATGGTTTAGTGTTAGGTTAATGATTGTACTTGATGATCTTAAAGGTCTTTTTCAATCTCAGCAATTCCTTGATTCTGTAAACAGCCCATGCAGACAGGACACCCAAAACTGCCTGGTCTAAGAGGAAGTTACCCCAAAAATGGGTACCAAATGAGGAAACTAATAATGACAATGTTTGTTTACAATAGGCATCTGTTGGATTAAGCAGCAACCAGGGCATTACCAAGAGGCTTTTCAGAAAAGCATCAGCTTGAGAAGTATAAAAGGTGGAAGGAAACTGATGACCATGAGGTGAGGCTGGGGAGTGGGCAGGTGCCCAGGGCAGCAGTCAGACCCCCATCTTGGGTGCTGCCAGGAGCCCCCCGCTACCACCATGTCCCCACCTCGCCTGCTGCAGCACCCTCCTGTCCCATGGGGAGAGCAGAGCTGGCAGGACGGGGTGCAGTCGCAGAAGGACCCACAGCTTGGGGCACGTGCAGGAACTCATGGGGTGCCTTCTCGCCAGCGCAAGGACTAGCAGGGAGCAGGGAGCTGCACTGCTACGCACAAAGGCAGAGCAGCCTCGTCTCCAGCGGGAGAACATGCATGGCCAAAAGAGGGGGGTATGCTTGTCACCCCCCGCCCTGTGAGAGAGAGGTGCACACAGGTGAGCGTGCTCCTGTGGGATTAGAAACTGTGGAGATCAGAGTGTTTAGAAACTTGCAGGTGCTCTTTAACATCTTGCGAGTGTTTTGTACTCTGGTTTATCTGGCAGCCTGCTGATATTGATCCAGAATGTGAAGTTCACTGCCTGCTGGCTAATTATGTGTCATTAATAAATCAGTAAACCACTTTGATCCTAATTTGAGTTAAACCAAGCCTTCCCTGCCACACTCCCTTGTGTTAAAAAAGTCATATGCTATTAAAAAAAACAGTAAGGAATTAGCTTAAGTACCTCTGAATCACACTCAAGTTACAATAGCTCTTTCCTAGCGTAAATGTAGTTAGAATCTAACAAACTCCTTCATCCACTAATTATATTGCTCTTCACCTCAAAGGAAGTTGCTGGTTTGGTGCATTCCTGTACTGTTCCTTTCTACATGTGGTCACCCTTTAATATGAGCTTGTAATAGAGAAAGGAAATTTCTTACCTGTAAATGATATTTCAGGAGGTAGTCTCTCCTCATATATGTCAGTGTTATTTACAGCTGAACCCTTGAATTTCAGGAAATAAACCCAGACGAACAAACTGTCTATAGTTTCTCATAGCCATATGCTGTAAGTAAGGAAATTAAAAATACTTGATGGGTTAAGAGAATATAGAGAGAGCAGAATGAAATAAAAGTTTCCCATTCAGCAAAAATCACTGAAAAGAAAAACGCAGCCAAAGCTTTTGGATCCTCAAATATGGGGAGCAAGATGGTCCAACGATTAGTTCCAGAGAAACAACATATCCCCAAGAATTTTACTGAAAATACTAATAATGAAACACAGAAATAAATTTAAAATTACATAATCCAAAGGTACCATGAAAGAAACACATCTGTAATTGTTATTAACTTAACAGAAAGAAAATAATAAAGTTACCAATCATTTAAAGTTTTAACACAAAACTGAAGATCCAGAAAGTGGCCAGCCTACTACTGCTACAGCTTGCCTTAGCTTCAGACATTAAGCTGCAAGTGAGAGCATCCTTCCATGTGCAGGTCAGCACCTCAGCAGGAACAAGTTCACTGACAGAGGAAAACCCCTGCCTGGAAGATCTCCTTTTTATTCCGGAAGCACTAATATTGAGCTTCTTTTTACTGCAGACAGGCAAGGGCCCATCCCTAATTTGGCCACCCTATTCCTTGGGCAGCTAGATCCATTAGATTAGTTTTGTTACCCTGCAGTTACTTAAACCAGTAGGATCTTGTATTGTGGTCAGTGCTGGTTGTTGAGGCGAAAAAATAATTGCTTCTATAAGCTCTTGCCTATGGCCATGACCTTTGATTTGTCTTTCTTTGACATCAGTTTTTGGCCTGAAAGCATAATACAACTCCCAAAAGTCTTGCATTCTTTACACAAAGTTGCTACCCACTCTTTAGATCAGACACAATCTTTTCACTTAGTATGTACTTACTACTTAGCATAATGGTCTATGACTAGGGCTCTTACACAATGCCAAAAGGTCTACAAACTTGCAAACAAAAATTAATACACAACAAAGAAACATAAAGTTATTATTATTTTCAGAGCTGCACTGAAAACCAGAGCTCTATAAAGCCCTATAAAACACCCTTATAGGAAGTCACAGAAGGCTGCACTGTAAAAACTAATCCAATTCAAAGAAAAATATACTTTACAGTAGAGAAGAATTAAAGCTACACATCTTTGAATTAATTTTTTAAGATGTCCCCAATGTGTTCACGGTCTCAGGATGTGGTGTCCTCTGGCTTAAACTACATCAGCAGCACTTCCAATATTGCAAATGAATAGTCTGCTTGTAAAATAAAAGGTCTGGGCCATTATCTAGGACTATGTAACTGAATCCAATCTAACTGCATGTACTGCCACAGAAAAAAAGGAAAACAAAAAGTTAAACCAAAGACTACAATGGGGAGAAACACACACAGTGGGTTAACTGTGTCTGATAACTCACAAAACCAAAAAGGTACTGTTCCAATTAGTTATGGTTCCCACAGGATTCAAAGGTGCTTTGAAGACCACAGGCACTGACAGTATTCATCTGGGCTGTGAACACATATGGAACCAAGGAATAATCAAATCCATGGCACAAGCATTATAAAAGTTAGCTGTTATCTTTCTGGTCTTTCTGGCTCTTGCCTCCAAGCATGAGCTAGAAGAGTCTTTATGTAGGAATTAAAGCAGCAGTACCAGCAATAACCGATGAGACTCCTCAATGCTGCAACAAAACAATTATTTATTCTGTGACAATTTCTCCACTCTGGTGAAATATCACATATGCTTACTTGGCCTGGCTTATGCAGAAAAAGAAACAGAAAAGACACCACCACCACCAAAAAAAAAAGTCTAACCACAAACACACATACACACAAATAAACCCAAACCAAAAGAAAACAAAACAACAAAAAAACCCCAGAGCCCAGTATAAAAATAGAAGTGATTAAAATTCATACTCTGTCCTGGAATCAAAGGGCATGGAGCTGTGACTGAAACATTCATTTATTTATTGTTTTCCAATAGAATTTCACTTAAACATTTTTGCTTTGCTTCTGTGAAAGCCAAGTAATTACTGTTTAACAGTGTTATTATTTTACTGTAATTGCAAGTGCTGAACAAACCATAACAGCAAAGACAACCACAATGATTACAAGAACCCGCATCTCCCACGGGTTTGTCTAATGACACAATCTGAGTACAGTTACAGCATAATTAGGAAATTCTACCCGCTACTAGAAGGCTGAGACTGATGGTGTCTTTAAGAAGGCAATTAGAGGATCAAAAATGCACTATACAGTAAGTGACATATCTAAATAACATGCCTGGATACAATGTTTGCTTTGTGTCCTTTTAAATATCTGTTTGGTTCATCAACCATTTAAAGAAAACATCAAATCTAGCTGGGATGGCTTAATGTACTTCAAAATAAAAGCAAAAAAAAAAATGTTATGTGCTGAACAAGAACTAGAGGTGCAAGGTTTTTGGCACTTTAAGTGTTTAATTCTCACTGAGTCAATGTGGCCACATAAAATTACTTTCTCGTGTGCCAGGTCATTCATATCTAAGTGTCAAAGGGGATTTTGACACAGAAAAAAATTTCCTCTCTCACAGATGGTCACAACTACCTCGTGTAGTGACCTCACATATGTCAAAGTGCCTTGACCTTATGATTTGCATTTGCTTAGTGGACTCTAGTCTTCACAAAAAAGTGAAGAGGTAATAATACTGAGAGACCTTCAGTTCTGCAAGTCATGAACAATACTTGAGTATCTGGTCATTTATACCTTGGCAAATACCTTTTTAGAGGACTAGAGGGTCTCTGAACCTTAAGCCAATTGTATGTCCTTCTGTGTACATCTGGAACTGGAGAACTGACATTTCCTTCAGTTCCTCCTCTTCATTAACAACTATTTTCAAGCTAAAAGAAAAACCCCCAATTACCATGCCATAACTTTCCATACAAGTTCCACAGATATGTCACCATTTGCCACCTTCTGTCCCACGGTTCATTGGAATAATGTCCCTTTAAGTATCCTTTCTTTTGTAAATGTGAAGCAAAAGGCTGAAAGGGTATAGAACACTAAGCTGAAAAACCTCAGGTACAAAGAGCATTATAACTGGCATTTGGATCAGCCAGAACCAGGGCACACATTGCAGTAAATCATCCAGATACTTCAGCTGAATCAATTCTTCTGATATATAAATTGCAGAGATTAGAAATTCTCAGGTACGGCATTCAGGTCTCCATATCCCTTCCTGCTAAAAGAGAATACAGTATATTGAGTTAAACACTCTCAAATATTTCTCTCAGCTTATTCACTACAGAAAGATTATAGAATTACTTGTCTTTTGTAACATGTAACTTAGAAAATTTTACTATGTTTAAATACTGTTCTTAATCTTATCATCTGCTTATAAACCAAAATGTTGATAAACTACTTGTTTTTTTAATTATATTCAGATACATATATAATTCCATAATTTCCTCCGAGAAAACAGTGAAGGTTCTTTTCTATATGTTCTTATATAAGCATTTAATAAACCTCAGCTTGACTCAGAAATATTTGCTTTATATCTACAGCACTTCTCATACATGATAAGGGAGTTGTGCGTGTAAGAGGTCCTGTGAGAATATTTTCTATTTTATACACATTGCATATATTTGCCTTTGTTTTATTTTCAATATCTAAGGATGCTACTCTCAGCATCCCTCAACTTACTGTTATTTGGTCAGTCTCTGTCATGGAAGTTAGCCTTGAAAAGGGATTTAAAAAAAAAAAAAAGGAATAATGAAGAGCTTTAAAGAGCTCTGAAGTAGGCTGGGAGGCAAGGTCATCTTCTGAGAAGTGCAGATAAAAGCAGCAAAGCCAGGATCACCAGAAGTTGAGGTCTTCACTATCACCCAAGATATTAAAAAAATAGCAGCAAATGGGTCCAAGAAGGTCCTTTAAAGCTGAGACCTAAGACAGTGTGGGAGAGCAAGGAGCAGAAAAGAGGTGAGGAAAGTGGAGAGGAAACGTTTGAGAACGGGACCTGCCAGAGGAAAACAAGGATGGGCAGAGGAGGGCAGGCAGCCAGGGGAACATGCTACAGAGCTGCTGGTTGTTTTGGCTTCATTTGTGTGGATCAGGTAAATCATTTCAGGTTCCAGTGGAAGGACATATCAAGCCCACACCAGCTCAATGTGAAACAGTCATAGAATCATATATCTCAAGTTGGAAGAGACCCAGTTGCTCACTTACTCTTTCAATAAAGGAAGCATCAGGTGAAGCTGGGAGAAGCCATGTTCAAAATTAAAAAGGTGACTTCTCACACAAGCTGATAGACAGGTGAAATTCACTGCTGGATGATGGGTCAAGAGGAAGACTGGACAAGTATTATGAGAAGATTAAACAGGCCATATGCCATCAGCTGCAGATGACCGGAGAATGGGAGAGTATTAGGAGGCATTCCCACATGTTTAGCCTTACTTGCTTGTGGCTTCTCCTGGGGGCTGCAGCATATCAAGCTTGGTTATTACAAAAGAACAGCCATCTTGTTCCTCTACAAATGTAATCTCTGCATTTCACTTGAAACGTAGCATTGCTTCCTTAAGATGAGTATAATAATTCTCAAAATATTTTACGATTCACAATTCAACTTTTAAACACTCTGCACATGGCTGTTGCCTCTTTGTGTTAAAAGATTTTTATTTTACTGCTTTTTCAGTTTTGAAATACGAAGGTGATGTAGCATCCTAATTGCAGATGCAGTTATACCCATACAAGTGATAGAACTGGTGCAACCTTTCCCTGTATTTATAGAGTATTTAATTACTATTGCGATAGATGAATCACAAGTCCTGACTAATGACAGCATTTAATAATTTTGGTTATATTAGATGTAAGATGGCGCATGATTCAGGATACAATTAAGTTTGAGATTTTTGTTGCTAAGTGGATGGAATTTGTTGTCAGACAGTAGTTGTGCTACTTAGACCTGAATGGTCAGTCCTTCTGCCTCCAAACTCCCCTTTGCATATTTCCTACCAGAAACATTTTACAAATCCTGAGGACATCTTGCATCCTCATGAGGCTGTATGGACTTGTTACCCGAAATGTACTGGTGCAAACAGAACGAGACATCACAGCAGACAAACCGCACAGCACATCATGCACTGAACATAGCTAACATAAAGCGCAGTACCCCAGCTTGCCAAGAGCAGATGTGTTGCAGGGGGCCTAAAAGCAGGGCAGGCACGTACGATACACTTGGTTCTAATACTCTTCTGGTGTCTAGTAGGCAGGCTAGCAGGCAAGAAGAGATGACAAAGCCTGTAATTATCTGAGAAATCCTGTCCCAGTGATGTTTAGGAGGTCTTCAGAGAGACCTGGATTTCATGCACTTTACAGATAAACTCAGAATAATCTAAGTAGACCTGAATAGTCCATTGCTCAGTGTTTTAGGTAGGAAATCTCTCAAACCTTGTGCATCATCATGTAAAGTCTCTGCAGTAGAGGCAAGGATAAAATCTAATTCCACAGGGCACCACTCCAGGTCTCCTCAACATTGCACCTTCTCTTCTCTCATACAAACCTCCTATTTCTTCTCCTAGGAAGAAATTCTTCACTGTGAGTGTGGTGAGACACTGGAACAGTTTGTGGCTGCCCCTCCCTGGAAGTGTTCAAGGCCAGGTTGGATGAGGCTCTAAGCAACCTGGTCTAGTGGAAGGTGTCCCTGCTCATGGCAGGGGGATTGGAACTAGGTGATCTTTAAGGTCCCTTCCAGCCCAAACTATTCTGTGATTCTATTCTAAACACTTTCTATCTCTCACCAGGCTTCCTTTTCATTTCCACTCCCTCTGTCAGCCCTGTCCCCGTTCTCTCCTCATTTTAAGCTCTCCCGTTAGTTCTGCTCCACTGACTACTCCAAGATGCTTTGCTCAGACTTTCCACTCCTGTTTCCCACTCCGGGTTTTCCCAGATTTTTGCTGCGATATTTTTTGTCGCAGAGTTTTGTTGCAATATCCTTGCCTCCCCTCCTTTCCCGTCCCCCTTCCCCCGGCTCTGAACACCATCAAAATACCAATATTCCTCGCAGGGAGTCACTGAAAGCAGCAGGAGCCACACAGCCCCGGCTGCCCTTACGCAGCCCCAGCTACCGCTCTGCAGAGCCCGACTGCCCTGCAGCTGGGCGGCCTGGGACGCTGGCAGGCACGGCGGGTGGTAAACCTGAACCCCCGCATCCGCTGCGGCTGCCGCCCCCTGGGTACAGTCCGCACCAGCGTCGCCACGCACGCCCCCGCCAGGCCGATCGGCTCGGCCGGGCTCGGGCCGCCCCCTGTGCCGCAGCCGGGAGGGCTCGGGGCGGGCCCGGCGCTCCGACAGTTCCGGCGGAAGGCGGCGTCGGGGCCGTGAGGCGGCGTGGGGCTTCCCGCGGGGATGGTGCAGGATCCGCAGGGGCGGCTGGTGGCGGAGCTGCTGCTGCGGGCGGGGGCGGCGCGCAGCATCCTCTGCCTCTGCTCCCGCGCCTTCGTCGAGTGAGTCGCGGCCCGGTCTCGCCGCCGGCACCGGGCGGGTGGGCCCTGCGCTGCCGCCTCCTCCGTGGCCCGGGGAGGTTTCCGCGGGGAAGGGCCGTGCTGCTGCGGGAGTGGAGAGCGCGGTGTTGTCCGAGGAGGAGGAGGAGAAATTCCTGAGTATTCTGCGTAGCAGCAGCATTTTTTGAACATCTCGTGTAGGCTTTCCCGTCAGCCTTCAAAGTTTTGCCTTTTTCAGATTTTTCTTTGTTTCGTGTGTTTAGAGTCATAGAGCAGCCCAGGTGGGAAGGGACCTCGAGAGATCACCTGGTGCAGCATTTGGTGGCAAAGGGGGCCTAGATGAGGTTATTTAGCACCCTGTCCAGTGGCATTGTGAAACCTCCAGCAACAGAGACTTCACCACATCCCTGGGGAGAGTTGTTCCGCTGAATGATTGTTTTTGCTGTAAAAAAAGTTGTTTTAATGATGGCCTTCTTCATCAGTGTCTGTCTTCATTTTTACAGAGATCGAAAATTATATAAACTGGGATTAAAAGGATTTTACGTTAAAGATGACAATGACAGTACAGGTAAGGGAATAAAATGTACTGTGTGATATGATGTGCTGTCATACCTAAAGTTATGTGTGGTTATTTAAGGTACAGTAGGACTGTATAACTGCTAACCTATTTTGTGCTTATTTCTGCCTTGCTTTTCAGGACTTTTGTTATGGGGATGGATGTGAATAAAAATTTAGCACTTGCATAGATTTTGAGTTACCGTAATCTTGGTGTGGAAGTTTGTGTCAAACCAGGTGTGATGCCTGTTCCTGTCTGGACAGATTTACCAGCTCACATAATCTCCATCTGCTACAGAGACCTAGCTCACAGGTCCCTGACCTGCTCTAAAATCATAATTTCGACTAACTTAAAATTAATTATATAACAGAGGGTCTGCAGAGCCTAGATGTTTGCCTGGGAGCAATACTGTCCTGCTGCCTCTACCCCAGCCCAGGACATTAACTGTTACTGATTAATCTGCTGCTTCTGAAGTAGAGAAGAAGCAATAGCCTTGATGGGGGCAATTATTGTTTGTACTTGCGCAAGGAATCTTATGAGGAGGACCGGAGGAGTAAATCTCTCCCTACTTGCTCGTATTTTAGGAATAATCATAGTGCATGCTCTGGCAAATTTAACATCACTTCTTCCTCCATCGTCCCAAATTCCTCACATATGCCTATCTGAACATAATTCCTTTGGTATCTCGTTTTTCCATTGCTGTCTTCCTAGCTCCAGTGTCATATATTTACTTGATTTGAAAGGAAGAATTCTGAACAGAAAGGAATGCCCATAGAAGCTGGGAATTAATAGCACGGTTTAGATGGAGGCAATGTGAGTGGAGTGAAGAAGGAGAATGTAAACAATATTTTTGTGTGTATGTGACTGAATTGTGATGAGAGTCACAGTTAAAAACAGAAGTCTTGTGCTGTGTGATAATTTGGCAGCAAATATAGCCTGAAAAAAACATTTATTTTTTTTTAGCAACTGTTTCAAGAGCTTTTATGTTTCTTAAATTTAATCAATATACTGTTCCTTCTTTCTCAGTGGTATTTGTCATTTTATGTATGATGATTTTGTTTAGAAGTTTGATAGATGTGAAAGAAGTGATTCAATAGTTGATGAGTTATTTCTGTGATAATTCAGTTCAGTAGTTCACATATTACATTTTTGTAAAATTGTATTATCTTTGTTAGTGTGATTTTGAAAGATTTGTAACAAAACTGACAGTTTCTTTTATTTTAAGTTTGCTGTGCTACATGCCAAAACAACTCCTGTAAAGAATTTCCTTTTCATAATACTAATTTCTCTGTTGTTTGCTGACCATTATTGTACTTATTGCTATAAGTAATTATCTGCACAGTAAATTATCTGCAAGTTATTGAGGTGAATGTTTGTGATGAGTTCACCTCAAGCACCCACACCTTCTACCCCAGTTCTTATTGCTGCACATCACATCATATAGTTCAGACTATCCTTCAGCCAGTTTGGGTCAGCAGTCCCAGCTCTGTCCCCTCCTGCTCTCTTGCCCACCCCAGCCTACTTGCTGGAGAGGGCAGAGTAGGGAAAGGAGAAAGTTATGATGCTGTGCAAGCATTGCTCTGCAACAAACAAAACACTGATGTGCTGTCCACGCTGTTCTAGCCACAGGTCCCAAACACAGCACCATAGAGGCTGCTATGAAGAAAGCTAACTCTATCTCAGCCAGATCCAGTGCAGTGTTTTGGCTATTGAAGTCTGATTTTGGTTCCTACTGATAGTTATGCAGACGTTGATGTATTTATGAGGAAAATTTTAAATGGGAAAGGAAGCTTAAGAAGCAGTTCTGCTGATTTTTGTAGGCCATGCTAATGCATTATCAGAACCAGATTATATTCACTTAATATAATTTGTTAATAGGAGAGGAGCAAGCATCTGAGGAGAACCATTGTCCCAATGCGACATTAAAGGTGAATACTAATGATGCTCTCAACCTGGAAGAAGTTGAACTGGACTCGGAGGCCGAGCTTATGAAGAGTATGGGATTACCTCTTCAGTTTGGTGGGCAGCCTGCCCACAGGGACTTTGTGGTAAATATTTCCTTTATTTGTTCTCTTTACTTTGTGTTTCTAAACGTAGGGGTGTGTCTGCTCTTCCGTTATTTTTGAGATTACGGTTCATGGAAATGTATCTGAGCTGGCTTTAAGCTGCCTGTCTCAGACCAACATACAGCACTGTGGTCTGTGCAGTTTGTAAAATCCACTTGCCAATTTGAGTAAACAGGATCAGGCTGTGCTTTTTGCTTCCACATATATAGATACTGCTCTTACTCCTAGAGAGAGTTAGTTTAAAACAGCCATGGCAACATTGATGCTCTGCATCAAGACAACTAGTACACCCTAGTCTGAGCACTTGTGTTCACACCATCTGCTTTAACCATTTAGCTTTAGATACTAGTATAAAAAGCTGTTTCTCAGATCCCCCTTGCAGCTGATAAGGCCAGGCTGTTGGCAAATAGGTTGAATGAGAAAATAAGGTATGTTTTTACTTTATTACTGCTAAGCATTGTACTTTGCACTGTGTGTGTTAACATGACATTATGAGGGACGTGGATGAAAGATTAATGCCAGTTTTCTGAACCCAGCTTCTTTATAGTCCACCATAGGCATCTGTCAATGCAGCAAAACTAGGGATTGCAGCTGATGAGACATTTGGAGTAGTATCTGTATGTTTGCAGTCGTTTGCCCTTGTGTTGCTGTTAGCCAACTTGTAGATCAGTATGGGATCGGACGAGCCTTACACCCCTCTTTTGAATCAGTGTCTTCAGGCATCCTTAGCCAGGCATACAGAGATTCAGCTGCAGGATTTATCGAACTTTTAAGCATAAAGTATGCTTTTTTGTTTAAAGCACTTGAAGGTAGCAAGGATTTAACAATCTATTAGGCTAAATACTGTTTATTCACTATCCTAATACGGCACCTGGACAGTGGCCAGGCAGATATCAGGTGATGGCAGAGGTTGGCTTCCACGGTCCCCCAGAACAGGTCCTTGATGTTTCTGAAATACTGTTGTACTGCTGAGCTCAATCCAGTGGCTCCCTCAATTCCTGACTAACCTCCCTTTAGGATTTTATAGTGTTACATGTTGATGTCTTTCCTCCTGAATCTTTGAGCTACTAATGACTTCCCTCTCAGCAGTCATTTCTGTCTGCAATTGCCTTTTTTTTTGTCCCATTTTTCTACAAATTTTTTTTACAGCTTTTTCTCACAACTTCCTCAGCAGGGCCCTATCAGACCCATAAACCCTACAGCCTTTTGTGGAGAGAAAGCTAACAGTGGGGTTGCAGTGAGAGGGAGGATTGCAACAGAAACAGAAATGTGCTTGGAGAGAGGACAAGAAAAAAACTGCCTATACGTTGTGGACTTCTAAGTATGTTTTTCTATTGTATTTTAGGCAACAGAAAATTATAGAAAGAGGAGTAACATGAAGATTATGAAAAAGAAAATGAAGAAGAAAAAAGAGTTACAGCAAAAACATGAGGATAAAATGGGGCAGGAATGCCAGGATCGAGCTTGTGGTGGTCATACTCAGTCTGTTTCTGGTGAGCTGGCCCTAGCTACAGAGCAATGGGAGAACAGCAGCAAACCTCAGGTTGTAACTGAAGGGAACAGTGAAAGTTCGGAAAGTCTTGCAAATGAGGCTTTATCCAGTGAACTTAAAGAAAAATGGGAGAAGTACTGGATTGAGTATGGAGAGGGCCTTCTTTGGCAAAGTTGGCTGGAGAAGCATCAAGAGGTCTCATCATCTGAGGTCACAACAGCCTCGGAACCTTGGAATAATCCAGACACCAGGGAAGAGTGGGAGCAGCATTACAGCGAGTTGTACTGGTATTACTGGGAACAGTTTCAGTACTGGACAAATCAAGGATGGACTACTGAGAGCTCACATGGTGACAACGTGGAAGCTAATGGTATTATCCAGGAGATGGGTCTTTCGGGCAAAATGGATGTAGTTAGCCCAGAGGCTGAACACAGTGAAGTGCTGAGCTTGAAGCTGTCTCCCTCTGACACCAGAAGTGAGGAAACACTCCCCTCAGGTGCTGAGCTCCACAGTGAAATAACCTCTGGGATTTGTAATTTAAATCTGAATTTGGAGGATGTAGAGCAGAACAGCACAGCTCTAACGGTAGTTCAACAAGGTTCTCAAGAGAGTAGATCATCTGACAGTGAAGGCCAGGAGGAGCCCTGTGATGGAGGAACCATGAAAAGGAGTTCATCTTGTGAAAATAAAAGTATTAACCACACAGGTAATACAAAATCAACTGAAATAGAATTTCTCTGGGTGGTTATGTATAAGAAGCAAGGACATATCTGCATTATGCCATTTTTAAAAAGTCAATCAAGTATTTTGTGGAATGATTGCATACTTGATACCTTTTTTTCCCTCTGCTTCTCTGGACTAGATGTCTTCCAGGAGTCCTTTCCAGCATTATGAATTAGGCAGTGAGCTGCAATCATCTTTACAACTGCAAATTCATACATTCCCAGCTAGTGCTAACAAGTGAAAGTGCCAGGAAATGTAGTAATATGGTGAAAGCCAGTGGCTGTGCCTTACACTACTGGAAGAGCTTCCATGAGGGAGGCACAGGACTGGGCTGGAGGTGTTTTTGCCAGCTAGTTCAGTGTGCAGAGAAGGGAGAGAGCCATCTTGTTTGCCTGCCTGTTCTTCCTTGTTAGCGTTGGCTGTAAGCAGCAGTGTAACATATTTCCTGACTGTTGCATGGTTTCTCCTGGCAAAAAGGAGGGATGAAGCACGTGAGTTAAGTGTCAGCAGCTCGGGACTTCAGTTTGGTGGGAAACCTCTTAGTCCACTGCTGCTGACTTTTTAAGGAAGGAAGAAGCAGGTGTGGTCGTGTTTTGATCCTGTAGTAGAGTTGGAGCAGGAGAGGTAAAAGGAAAATCTCCTTTCCAGCAAGAAATGAGAGGATTATTGGAATTCTCTCTTAGTAAATGTATGTGAATATCTTTGGAAACAAAATTAACGAACAAGGAAGAAACTCTTGAATTTTTACCTTGTAGGCATTTTATTTTTCTTGGAGAGCTGAGATAATTTGAAGTTGGTCCTGTTTAAGATTATAACTCTGTGGTGTAACTAATACTGGAAGCTTGTATTGGCATGTTACCCATCAAACAAGAATAGATAAAAATACGTGTTTTTGGCACTTGTGCCTTATTTGTCAGATTCAGGCATGTAAGACAACCTTACTGTAGCTGCAGACATACTCTGGGGACAAGAAGATAAGGAATTAATTTATGCAGAAAGAAAATATTATCTCATCTATTTTTTTAGGTTCACAGGGGTCATGTAGATCAAATTCAAATGGCAAAGAACAGTTGCTGCTTCATGACCAAGATGAAGACGAGGATGAAGAGCCTCCTGAGTACAGACGTGCCAAAGTCAAAAGAAGGCAAGTTATGAAATTCAGATGAACTTTTTTTCTCAAGAAGCCCAAGTCTAGAAACCTCCTGATTTATAGTAATTATTTGTTTGTTTGAGATTCTGAGTTAAAGCTTTAGTACAAAGCCATGTAGTCTTCCACCACTGCATATCACTTTACCTGTCAACAAGCGGTGGGCATTTCTTCTCTTCCGTTGCTTTATGAAAACAATTTATGGCCTCGATGACTGTACAAGGTGACAGTACTATTCTTGTGCCACTGAAGTGTACAGGGTTGATAAATGGGATAGGACAACTTGCTTGTCTAGGTCTAATTAGTGTAGACAGTATGAGAACAGTAGTAAATAATTTGTATTGTATAACTGAATTGTATGCTGCCAGTAAAGCGCTCAGTGCTATGGTGATCATAAAATAGCTAATCTCTGCCTTGACCCAGCCTTTTTCTTTCTTTAAAAATTTACAGCCTCAAAGATGATGAGGTGGCTCCTCCTCTAATAAATTTACAAACTCAAAGGTGAAGGGATGGATGGAATTACCTGCTAATGATGTAGCTTTAGTTTTGTTCTAATATTTTGCTGTTGCCATAGATTAATTATAGATAATAATACAGATAACTTAATAGATGATGAAGATAATTTGGAAATAGGGTGAACAAACACTGTCTTCATCATTTCCATGTAAGTCTTCATATTAAATATTCTAAGAGGTCATTTGGAATAGCTGGAATATAATAACCCCAATAGAAGAACGTACGTGCTTTGAATTGGGTTAAAAAAAAAAAAGTATGCGGTCATGCATATGAATTATCTGCCTTGCTTGGTGTCAGCAGTATGTGGAAAAACTTATTGAAGCCCACATTTAAATGTTTTCAATACATGCATTTCTTAGTGGTATATCTGTAAAATACATGTTTTTTTACAGTAAGTAACTTTGTCATCTGTGTTTTTTTTCTAGCCATGAACTGGATGTGGATGAGAACCCAGTGGAAGATCCTGAGGAAACCTGCTCTATTTTGGGTTTCAAGTGTGGCACAGGACAAAAGTAATTGCTTATGAGGAAATCAGGGTTTCTTCATAGCAAGTCAGCTCTCTTGTTATTATTCAAATAGGCCATTGATCTCTATTCCCATTTTGTTAAACTTTTGAAGATGATTCCCAAAGTTAGTCTCTACTTTTAATAAAACTGTCATGCTTTTGCTAGAGAGAGAGAGATGCAAAGTTACAGAGACTAATTAAAGAACAAGAAAAGTGCCTTGAGACAGAAGCAAATTCATAAGGTACTTCCAGTTGTGTAAATGCTAAATGGCTGGTCACCTACTTAAATTAGGGATGTTTAAAGGCTCTGACAATAATTGGTCCTCTCAGTTTGGAGTCCTGTGAGCTTAGATCATAATTTATAGCTGTTCATATTGGAATGAGGTTGCTTTATACTAGTAAAATATTGCTATACTAGTAAAATATTGCTCTGCTAGTAAAGTATTGCCAGGGTATTGGCCAGTGAAATTTGTTTTTGGTGGAATGACCTAAAGATATGGTGGTCAGTGCTGTAGAAGCAACATCAGGGCACAGGTGGACTGTAGCTTAGGTCTAGCACTTCTGCAAGATGCAAGTTGTTTGGTGCACATATATATATATGTATATATGTTTCAAAGAGGAGTGTGTTTTGTAGTTGATAATCTCTGTTCTGCTTTATAAATTAAGTGAATTGCCCGTATTTCCTTCCCCCTCCCTCCTCCCCTCCCCCCCTCTTTTTTTTTTTTTTAAATTGCATTTTCCAGGAGACAAAAGTAGCTGGTTTAGAGGTTCTTTACAGCCACCTAAAACACATTTTATTTTACTAATCAAGCTATTTTTTCATTTCCTATTCTTCAGGCTGGTCTGGGAAATTGTTTCCACTTATACACCTATTAGAAAAAAATAAATAAATCTAAAACTAATTTGGGTCAACATTTTAAAATAAAAAAATATTTTAAAGTTTTAAAATAAAAAAATATTTTAAAGTTTTCATGAAGGTACATTGTTTAGCAGTTACATCCAGTGACTTGTATTTTACGAGTGGAGCAAATGTTTATTAAAGAAATAATTTAACCTAAATCATCTTCTGTAGACATCAACATTCATGTTAAAGCTTCCAGATTGGAAAAAACCAAGTCCTTTCTTTTTTTTTTTTCCTTTCCTTCCTCCCCCCTTTTTTTATTAATTGCAGGTATGGTGGAATTCCAGATTTCACCCACCGAACTGTGCAATACTTGGAGAAAAAAGCAAAACTCAAGTCCAAATTCTTGGATATGCGTAAACCAAGGAAAAGCAAAAATACACACATCTTCTTTACAGAGGAATTTGAAATGTCTTGCAAAAAAAATAAAACTTTGAAGAAGGTAGGTTTAATTGTTAGTGATGCTGTAATTCATAGATGGGTCTGCTCCCTTAGCTGTTGTTCAGTTATGAAAATTAAAAAAAAAAAAAAATTGCCCAGAGTAGGTGGCATTTTTTAACTGTCAGTCCACTTATTTTTTAGGTTTTTTTTTTTCCCCTGCGCAGGTGAAGAGTAGTTAGGTTAGGGTGGATGTGGAAAGGCATTGGTGGACTTTTGGCAATCTGTCAAGAGGAATGTGAGCTTAATGGCGAAGTTGCATGAAAGTCGTTCCTAATGTCTGGGTGCATCTTTCCTTTAAAGGTGTGTGTGTGTAGGTTTCTGTAGTTACTAAAAGTATCTTTGCTTTTAAAATGCATGTGAGGGCATTCGTTAGTGCTTACATTTCAGCAGTGAGGAAAAATATTTGCATAGTTTAGTGTATTTTATGCAACTCCATATTCTTGTTAATTTGTATCAACATTTTTGCTTATACCTCTACCTGCATTTATTTCCACCTGTAACTTCAGCTTAATTTTTTTTTTTGTAATTCAGAAACTAGTAATGAGGAGAAGAACTTGTTCACTGTAGATTCGTTAGTTGAGTCTCTTTAAAATCTTTTACTTCAGATTTTAACTGCTACTTTTCCGCCTTCTGAGATGCTTGACATTCCTTTACACCCAGGTGCAAAACACTGTTTTCTGGTAGTGACAGCACATATTGTGTTGAACTCCAGTCCCATTTTTATAATCAGAGGCTTGACCATTGCCATCTAGTACCTGAAGCCAGTATAGTTCGAGAGCAACTTTAATTATGTGTAGAAAAAAAAGAGTTATAAATTTCATCATACTTTCTGGTAAGGAACTGCCCCAGACTTAGTGGCACTCAGAGTAACTCTAATGTAAAGTGAGCATCTGTGTGTGCCTGTGAAGAGTCTGGACTACCATCTGCACGCTGGTTAGGGTGTAGTGCTGACTTCTCTACTGTGCAGCGGAACCCTTTAGCGCGTGCACCATTTGGTACGTCTAAAAGCTGATACAACTAGTGCATGAAGTCAATTTTACCTGTTCATCCAGCCCTGGAGGGCAGAGTACAGCTTCTTTAAATGCAAATCAGATAGTTAATGACAAAGTAATAGTCTTGGTCAATCTGACTGTTTGTTACAGATATTACTTGAGAATGATTTACTGTATTTATCAGTTAATTTCGTGGAGTTTCTCTTTTGCAGGTAGCTGGTATCTAGTTCCCAAAGACAGCTTGTTTTTGAGGTGTTGTAAAAAGGGAGCAGAGTTAAGGACTCGTGTATCCTCCTGAATGTTTTGACTATGGATATTTTACTTTTTTCAAAATATGTGTGGTTGAGAGTATATGCATGGCAGGAGCTTTTGAACTCTAATGCTTTTAAACTAGCTTTACAGTTCAAAAGAAAGCTGGTTAACAGTCTAATAATCCATGATATCTGACAATTGCAGGTGGAAGCATTCCTACAGCAGGTTAACAAGGCTGGGGAGGAAGCCATGTCCCAGACAGCCTCCCCTCAGGGTAAAGCAGAGGCATCATCTGCAAGCAGCGACTCGGAGGATCAGGGAGGCATTACTGCCACACAGACTGTGACACTGGATGCTGAAAACCAAAAGGCATCGTCTCCCAGCACAACTGGTTGTGAGCCTGGAAGGAGTAACCTTGAGGAGGAAGCGCAGGACGCGGCAGCGAGTGGCTCGGATGGCCAGGCTGTGGGGAGGCAGGAGCCTGACTGCGGGCGGCAGCTGGTCCCTCTGGATATTCCCGATTATCTCCAGGCAGAGGCAGAGGGTGTCAGCCAAGGTACATCCGTTTCCTACAAACTGGAAATGAATTGGCAGTGGGCTCAGTACTGCCTTTCCAAATTAGTGTTGTGTGGTATTTATTTATTTATTATGTTTATTCAAAGAGGCTCATTAGGTCCAAGGAGTAGTGAGGCCGATTGAGGGCTGTGCTAGTGGAAGTAGCTTATTCCTGGAGCGCCAGAATCCCAGGTCTTGTCTTTTAAAGTTGGCAGTATTTCTTTACAGAGAAACAGTTGTTGTTGATCCTAGATGTGATCTAATGGGTCTCCAATTCACCCCCTTTTTCCCCTGTAAAGATGAGGGTGATTAACTTAAGTAAATGCACGAATGGTCAGGTTTTGGGTTCTCAGATGCACATTGCTGAGCTTTGGGGAGCATATGTTGTTAAAATTATTTTCTAGGGAAAAAATAATCTGTATTACGAACTTTTCTATTTAACATTGTAAATAAAGGAAAACAGGATTATTCAGGTTTCTGCATATAGTTTAATCCTTCTTACAGTAATTCAGTCATGTTAGATTTCTACTGTAAAACTTGTTTAAACTGGTTCTTATTTTGATACGGGCATTAGATTAATCTCTGGTCCACTTGTTTGCTCACTAGGTAGGGCTTATTGTGATCAGTTGAAGGTGATGGCTAGCCTGTTAAGGCTCTTAAATAATGAGTGAATTGTTATGATTTTTAGGACTGTGACTGATACTTGTCAGGTAATACTGTTCCCTTGAAATATAGGATGCTGTTTTTTAACTTAAACCACTAATCTGCATACTCTGGCAAACAGTAATAAAGGGCATTTAGCGGTGGTGTTAAACTTGAGCATGTTATATGTTAACTCTACTGATTACATTCCTAGCCTACAAGAACAGTAATTCTTAACTTTTTCAGTGTCTTCCAGTTGTAGATGAAAAAGTTACTGCAAAGAAGAAGGAGAAAAAAAGGAGGAGAAGGAATAAAGTTGCACTGAGAGCTATACCTGCCGAGATTGCTGCTGATCCAGAGCTGGCCAAGTACTGGGCACAGCGCTACCGGCTGTTCTCTCGGTTTGACGAGGGAATTAAACTGGACAGAGGTGTGTTTAGTACAAAGTGCACTGACTTGGTGGTGTAAGATATATCCAAAACTGAAGCCCTCCTTGCAGCTTATTATTTATTTTCTTATAAAGGAAGCATTACTGAGTGTGTATTTGCACCTCTGGATAAATTCCATCCCCCAGCAGGAAGATGAACCGAAGTCTTGGACTTTAGTAGAGCTTAAAGCATGGGACACCCCTGTTTGCATTAGTCCTGTCATTTACTGAAGATCATACTGTACCCAAACTGTGTGTGGTCAGGACTTTTTAAAAAGCTCAGTGACTTTTCTATTTCTATATTTTATAAAATAATTTTATGAAACTGTGAAAAATGCTATCTAGTTTTGTTCTGGTTTTGTTTTTTGTTTTTTTTTTTTCTGACTTCCAGCAGTCACTTTGAAGGTTACTTTTTTCCATGTTTACCTGGAAACCACTTCCAAATCATAAATTCGTAGGTAAATGAGGAATTAGTGTTACAGCTTTTTTGTATCTTGAGTTTGTCAGTTTTGTAAGTCTTTCACTTACACTCTCCCACATAAACATGTAGATTATTTGGCAGACCAGACCTTGCTGTAAAGAAAATAATGTGTTGGATAGGAGAGAATATATTTCTGCTTTTATTTGTTACAGAGTATAATTGTGATGTATAAAGTTTTTCATGGGTGTCTCAGAGGACTTGTCCTTGATAAGCCAGAATCCTAAGCATGAAGTAAAGCAAACCAATCACTGAGGTTCAGGCATATCTGTTTGCCTCAGAGAGACTTTGTTTGCTTAGCAGATCACTGGACAGACCAGAGTTTATCATCTTCAAAGCCTGTATTTACTGGTCAAATGCATTAAGCCAAAATTGATGGGATTAACGCTAAACCTTCAGGTGGGGGGGTGTGTTCGTTTGTTTTTAATTTAGGTGACCTTGAAATAAAGGCAGAAATACACTTTTTCCCTTTCCTTTGCAGAGGGTTGGTTTTCCGTTACTCCTGAGAAAATAGCTGAGCATATTGCCATCCGCGTCAGTCAGTCGTTCAACTGCGACATCGTAGTGGATGCGTTCTGCGGGGTCGGAGGAAATGCTATTCAGTTTGCACTAACCTCAAAAAGAGGTAAGTAGGTGTGGTATATAGCACATTATTTTGTTTATTCAATCTTTTTTCCCTTAAAGATTTGAGTATGAACTTTGTTCTCTGGTTATTTTTTTCTTTTGCCTTCTTTTTTTTTTCCAGTGCTTCTGAAGCAACACAAGCTTTTCTGCTTCATAAGACTCACAGTATGTGCTTTCTGCTTATACAGGGAACCTATAAAACTGCTTTTCTATTTTAAGTCAAAGATGGATTTGTGTTTTACTAGTCAAACTTATTTTTACATGGCATAGTAGCTACTCTGTCGGATTCTCTAAAGATGGCTGGTAAGGGAACGTCGAGTTCTGTTTGCAGTGCCAACCTGCAGAGACTCCACAAAGCTGCTGCTTTTCACAGTAGTCAAGCAAAATCTGTGTCCTTAAAAGCAGTTTACGTGTGACTTAAAATGTTTGAATGGGATCACCTGCGAGTGCAGCAGAACCAAATACAGAAAAGTGATAAGTTAATATTGGTGTAAGTTCCTGTTGCCAGTTGGTGTCACTGCAGTAAATCATCCGTGCTTGCTGTAAAGAAGTTGACTGCTTGATATTCTCTACTCATCAAACACTCTGGTAAAATACCAGCTCTTCTAATGCTTTTGAGTGATTTCTGTGCAAGACAAGTGGTAGTTTCTACTGCATTGAATTTGGTAGGCTATGATCTATTCTGTAAATATTTTCTAAATTTCACTTAGCTTTTTGTATTTCCTGGCTAAATTTTTATTTCTGTGATTATGCACTGCCCTTGTATTGTCTCTCCTGTGCTGTGTTGGGTGGGTTTTTTTAAAACTCAGTTTTCAGTACAACGTGGTCAGCCACAGATAAACATTTATCCTTAACAAAAGAGAAGAGTAGGTTTCTAATTGACACCATTTAAGCTGTTAGGCTCCTGCCAAGACTGAAGCAAGGACGGCTTCCTTTCTTAGGTGGACAGCCTTACCTGTCCACTACTTGAGGTGAGATGGAGGATTGTCATGGTAGTAGATGTATGACTCCCAAAAGGTAAGGCTCTGCTACAGCAGCTGTGCCTTCCCAGTCTTTGCTGCGTGGCTTCCCTTGCTGGTTTGTGAATGCAGTGGTTCTGCTCTTGGTAGAATGTCTGCTCCTGCCATGCAAGGGCAGGTCCGTCCCTGCTGAGGAACTGTGGCTTCATGTCTACCATGACCTACAAAACTGAAGCCATCACTTGCCACACAACAGTAGGTTACAGATGTGACTTGTATGTGGTGGCTGCAGAACACCCCTTCCTTCTGACACGTCATTTTGGTGGTCAGGTGGTGTTTGCAGTTCACGTTACCCTGTGTGTTTGCGCCCTTTCGTTTCCAGTGATCGCCATCGATATTGATCCCGAGAAGCTCAGCCTTGCGCGCAACAACGCCGAGGTGTACGGCGTGGCGGACCAGATAGAGTTCGTGTGCGGAGACTTCATGGTGCTGGCTGCTGACCTGCAAGCAGATGTTGTGTTCCTCAGCCCGCCCTGGGGGGGGCCTGACTATGCCACTGCTGAGATCTTCGATATCCAAACCATGATTTGCCCAGATGGATATCCTTTCAAAGTTACACATTGCTGTGATTTTCAGTCATTTACAAACAGTTTTCTCTCTTTCTCCTCCCTCTCTTGACATGGGCTTTGCATGTCCAGTTGGCTGACTGGGACTGATAGACCATCAGTTGAAGTCCAAATGTGCCGCATTTGTTTAGTCCTTTTCCCCAAACCTCAGCTATATGACTTTGACTACCTAAAATGTAATATTTGTATTATAATATTTTATTTTTTTAAATTGTCATAGGAGTTATTCTTAAAAGTAAAAAATCCTTTAGAGAAATGTAGTAGCTTCTCAAAGCATTAATTAAGCAGTTTTAAGTCTTTTATATTATTTTACTAAAAAACCCTGAAGTAATCAAATAGCCATGTGGTGTATATGTACAGGCAATAATTAGTTACATGAGCTATGATTTTTTTCATTAATTCCCCTTTTTAATTAATTCATAAAAGGTAAATTTAAAAAACTTATTCTCAGTCATAGCACCTACCTATGCCTTGGGAAATCACAGAGGAATGCAAGCAAATTATTAACCCTTTTAATTAATGTATAAAATTCCATACTAACTTATTAACAGTGGTAGTGAGCACTCATTCAGCTAGAAAAGTGTTGGCATAATAGTTTCCTCAAATATGAAGTGTGGTGGATTTTTTTTTCCCCCAAGTGATCTCACTTGTTTCCTTTTCAGCTAAAAGGTAGCCATATTTGTAAGAGTAAAAAAATCTTTGTATGCATGTGTGAGAGATACTCAGCAAAATGGATTAGAAAATATCAAACCCAGTGTATTAGCCATAAACTATATTCAAATTTCTCAAATACTTCTCTGCAATTCAGTTACGTTTGCTAAAAAAAAAAAAAGAGTATTTTTTTTTCTAGTTTCTGAGGAAGTAATTATGGGATAAAGTTTCTATATTTAGACAATACTAATTTCTGCGTTTCAGAACAGTATCTAACTCACCCAGAACACTACCTAGAGTTTGATTGCATAATAATTGAATTTGGGACATGCTTTCAAAACAAATTAATATAAAGCAACTTTTCCCTACCGATTCTTGTTTTTTCCTTTACTGGTTTCTACATTTGAAATTTTCAGGCTCTCCAAGAAGATCACCAACAATATTGTGTATTTTCTCCCTCGGAATGCTGACATTGACCAGGTATGTTACTGGATAAGGCCTTGATAATTACAAAAAGCTCAGCTGGCTTGAAATGGATGTATTATAAGCACGAACTTAAGACTTTTAAGTCTGTTCAGCTGAACGTGGAGGAGGCTTTTTTGTTTACATCTGAACCTTACTTTAAGTGATTTCTGTGTTTGCAGTATGTGTATTTAGAAAAGGGAGTAGTTTATTATTTCCATGATTTTGATACTTTTCCTTCATAAAGCAACAGATTGGAGGGTCTTCTAGAAGGTCCAAAGCAAGTACATTTCTTGAGTGCCAGACAGATACATCATTATAAAAGAGAAAAAAAAAAAAATTAACCAGCTCTTACTATCTGGTAAGTTGCTGAGTCCTAAACTGACATGGCTTTCAGTTTATGAAGGAGTTGCAGGAAATCACTGTACAGCCTGCAATAACTATTACTAATTAGCAGATCAGAGATGAATGTCATGCCACCAGAGGTGGTTATGATGCTGTGCACAAAAGTGTGTGGTTCCATGTGGGCTGCTTGCATTGCAGTGATTAGATTGTTAGATGCGTCACTGACTTGATAAACACACAGTTTGTTTCACCAGTGTGGGGTTTTTTGTATTAGAGATTTTTGTTAGAATTTTTTTATTTTTTAAGTAATGACTGTAACGATTCCCCTGAGTGTCTGGTTCAGTTTCCGCTGTGTATTTTCTATGTTAATTACGTCTTGAAGGTTTTTGCAAAGGGAGCAGTGAGACCTTCTCACCTGCATCATGCTGTAGAATTTCCCAGGATTATTTTCTGCTTTTCTAAAAGCTGTGTCTGACTTCAAGCAGGCAGGGTCTCAAGCTACATCTGGTTTGTGGAATTGTTTGTGACAAACAGCTGACTTGAGAAACAGCCTGAAATTTACGTGGCCTGAATATGAGCACACTGTGACCCTGTGCTACACTATGCACAGCATCGTTTATATGGCAGGTGATGATTCAGTTGTGTCTTCTGTTTCAGGCTGGTGAAATGTCAAAGTGGCTTATGAATCTTTGAACAGGAACCTTCATTTTGGGCAGTGTTTCTCTAGTTTCACCTTCTAACCACTGCATTTTATTGACTGTTTCATTCCCACAATGAAGACAAACCTTACCAGGTTCCTGCTGTGCTCATGACCACTTGTTACTAGATTTACAAGTGGGCTAAGGCATCTATATTTCACTTAGGTTCCCACAAAAGTACCTAAGAGTAGTGTCCACAGGCCTGCACCTGTTCTTGCTGAAGAGCTCAGCACCTCTACATGGTTGGGATAGGTGTCTTGCCACCTCCACATCTTGATCTGGTTGTCTCTGAATGTTGTTGGCGTGCTCTGGGTGTTCCTTGATGTACATCCATTGCTTTGCCTTTACACAAATGACTGAAGGGTAACTACTCTTGCCCAAAAACATGGCTTTGTGGTCACAGCTGAGTTATTAAAAGCTGGTGGCCTGGGTTCAGGTCATTCATCCAGACTATGAGAAATGAGCTCTTTATGACTTTCTCTAGGGATTGTGCCAGGAAAAAGGAACTAGAGATTGATGATTTTAGAGCAGGGGAAGAGAACGTGAACCTAGTCCACTGTTTAGGTAAATATACTCCTAATCCTGCCTCGAGAGAGGTGGGTTGAAGATTATCATCCCAAACATGACCTTAGTGGGTATTCTGATCCATAGAAGACTGGTTATAGGTTTGGCTGCCATCATCTCTGGCTGTATTTAAGAATGGAGTTTCAAAATTTACTGCTACTACACTTCTAGGAATGTGAGTCTCCAGAGAAAATGAAGGTTTATCATTTAAGTTCCTTAATGATTAGTGTGGACAGTTTTCTTCTCAGCTTGCTCATGGTTTTGCCCACAGTTGTGACCCATCTTACTTTTCTTAAGGACTAGATAGGGTGGCTTCTGCCGTGGCAACTGCCTTGGCAGGAGTCTGTGGAGACCACAATTTGAATTGAGCTTTAGGTTTTTCAGTTTGATTTGTGGTAACATTGGTCAGGTGTGTAAGATTTGCCTCTTCTGTGTCCTCAAGAATTAACTCTGTGTGCTCATACACATATGTAAGGCTTTCAGAGAGTGCTTAGGTCGTACAATAGGTGATCCAGCGTGGTTAACATGTAAGGTGTCAGTTGTTAAGTACTCTGCCTCTTGCCTATCATTGACTGGCTTGAATCTACAGCCAGGGTGTGCTTGTGGGCTTGGTCAGTTAAAATTGATTTAGAAGCTGCCTTAACTGCCATTGTAAATCTCTGTGCAAATTCGCTTATCCGACAGTGGATCTCAAGCAGAAATGGAACTAAATGCCCAGCAGTTAGAAGCAGGAGTCCTGCTGCTACTGGGAATGCAGGTGGTAGCAGACCTTGACCTAGCTATGTTGTCAGAGGACTTGGTGTTCATTGCCTTACTGGTAGACAAGACAGCTAACCCTGTTCTGCATTATTTTATTGCAAAAACAGTGCTTATTATGTCTGCAGACATGGCCTTTTTTGTGTATAAGTTACCCTCGTAGAGCGAGGACGGGCTCTTGGGCCCCTTACAACTTCACCGAGTTTAGGTGGAAGAGGAGAAATGAACTTCTGTACTTCTGCCTCAAGAGGGAGCAGCGAACCAGTGGAAAATGGTTGGTGTATTTACAGGAAATGCAAAACATTTCCCTTAATTGTATCAAATCTCCTTGTTTACAACCATGTACTTGTTACAAAATTTTTAATGCATATGGGTCTAGTTTTAGGTCAAATCAGTCTTTCAAAAATGTTCTTTCTAGTTCAGAAATAACCAGGAACCATTTATATTTATACATGTGTGTATATGGGTATATATATACACATACACATATTACAGGGGGAGGTGTACATAAAAATATATAGTTTTACTAATAGTGCCTTTTCTGCAGCTCGTATGTGTGACACATTTACTTTTATCAAAAAGACAATCTTATATCTATTTACCATGGGATTATCTTTAAGTGTCTTTGATTTTTACCAGCTGGAAATGTGTATTTAGCATCTTGAAGATACAGTTATGCAAGCTCTCATTTTGGGTAGCATGTTAATATGTAAAAACAGCAGGATAATTGACACCAATTTTCAGATAACATTTCAATCTTTATGACCTTTATAGCAGAGCAGGCAAATCTGTTAGAATAATATTGATCTACTCTTAAGACAGAATACTAGTGATTTTGCTAATTAAAGGTGATTCTGAGAGTAAAATGCCTTCTTACTATTCAACTGGAGAGCTACCTTACTGAGTTAGAAAGTTTTGGTCTGTCCAAGCTCCAGCCTGTGACAAAAGGAAAAAAAACACAACACAATTATAGAAAGAGATTTGCTGTCCAGAAGCCTTTCTCTATATGTAAATGAGTTGAAGCATAAATATAGATCCCTAGAAAGGATGAATACACACTGTGCTCTGAGGGTTGTAGCCACTGTGTTGTGGTGTCACATCGTGGATCTTTTTAACTTGCCGTACAGTTTTTGCACTAGTAGGCTTCATGGTGGCGTAGGGGGATGAGAAAAAACCTAATTTAAAAAAAAAAAGGTGACAAGAAATTTTTAGAAGTAGAATAACTGAAAAAACAAGCCCCTCTTCAAAATTTGAGTCTACTTCACATTCCAATGTTAATACAGTGCCAGCTTCATAAACAAGAGCTGGTTTATTTATTGAAAATAATGCTTTTTCCTGTTAGAATTGCTATTAAACTTCTGCAAAATGTCCCCTTTTTCAGGCAGCTATTTTTTGCTCTTATAATAGTGTTGGGTAGGAGAGGAAGAGGAGCAATGATGCTTCTTGGGTAATATATTTCAAAGAATAACATTCTTCTTTCTTTTAACTATTTTTGAGTAGTATTTCTTCATCACACCACGTGCAGAGTTTTACACTTAATAAAGTATTGGCATAAATTCCTAACATAAACTTTATTGTTCAGAGAACTGTCAATTGTTGATTGCTGCCCACATTGACCATAATTCTGTAAATGTGACAGACTGCAGAAGGTACCTGTGTTTGAAATGGTGAGCAGAATGGCATGATAGGCAAAAACCTTGTCAGTTTGATGGGGTTTTTTAGGTGGCTGCAGATAACCTATTGCTCAGTACCTACAGGAAGAATTTTTCCCTGTCCTACATTCTATCTCTATTATTTATGGTATTCTTGCACATGATTCCTGCTGGTTGACTGGAACTATGTAAACTCGGATCTTAATGCAAATCGGCAGCCTCTCTTCACTTAAACGAGCTTGTGATTTGTTACCAGCCAGTTGGAATTCTGTCCATCATGAGCTGGACTACCAGCAGTCTGCTTGATGTTGTATGGGTTTGGAACACAGTCCCTGCTAGGAAGATCTCATGAGCTACATTTATTCACTCAGTATACAGTGTTTTTAAAAACAGAAGTAGAGTGGGAGGCAGGGAAAGGTTTACGTTGGTTGAGAGTTTGGGGTTTGTTTTTTTGGGGGTGTTTTTTTGTTTTTTTAAAACCATCACTTTTCAGGCCTGTGTTGAAAACTGTGCATCTTTACTATTTGCAGGTTTGATGACTGGTGCAAAACTATGAATTGGGTAGATTCCTGGGTTTGGGGTTTTTGGGGTTTTGCAAGGGGGTATTTATTTTTTTTGTAGTTTAGCTACGCCCAATTTAGTGAAATCATTCCACTGTTGCTGGAGCTTTTGCTGTTCTAAATGTTGGTCTCACAGACCTGAGTTCTGTTCCAACTGCTGCCAGAAGATACAAATTACCTTTTGTTGTCTAGTGCCTAGAGTGATTCCTTGAGTCCAGAATTAAGCAGAGTGCTCTTGACCCTGATAGTTATACAAAGAATACACATCATGTAGGTGGTGTGGGTTTTTCTTTCCTTGCCTTTGGTCCTACCTTATCTTCACAGCTCGTTTTGAGAGAGCCTGGAATCAGACACCAAAGCCTTGTTCTGCCTGCAAGCCTTGTGCCTGGATGGGAAGGTGTTTGCTGTGTTTCTGGGTTTGAAAGTCCAGTTGTTACAAATGACTGGTCAATGAAGAGAGTGTAAGGATAGGTACAACTTTCATTGTTGTTGTTATGTTTATTTATTTTGATGCTATCTGGTATCATTCCCAGGACAGGAAATCATACCAGAGAGGTCAGTTTAACAAAAGCATATATGGTAACCTCTGTGAATTAAGAAATTTCATGGGACACTGACTAGTAAAATCACCACTGTTCTCTTTTGTTTAGGTATGATTTTAAGTGAGGTTGATGACTGGAGACCTAGACAAATGTGACTTGTCAAGCAATGTCTCATTTTTTTTAGGAGTAAATGTAGCAATGAGCAAAGCAGGGAGTGAGAGGCCAGGAGATGATCTTGGGTTAATTTGATTGTATTTTTAAGGTGCTTTGGTATTACAGGAGTTGGCAGGTAGAAGACTGTGAGTTGATGTATTTTTGCAGGCTGATCATTTTTAAGTGAACATAACTGCATATGCTTCAGCTGGAAATATCATATTAATAAGTATCTTTTAAGCAGCCCACTTTAAATTAGCGTTGTGTTCCCTGTCCTTGATGAAAGGTAAAGCCAGAAGATGTCCCAGCATACACCAGGCCAGAGTAGCACTTCTGGATTTCAGTCTTCCTGAAGTTCATAGTGAATACTGAATCGTAGCTCACTCACCTCAAGTATTAAAAATAAATAAATCTGTAGCCTGTCAGAGGGTGGCAGCATCACTGTGGCAGTGGCGCAATTCACCTGCAGACCTGTACGGTTTTTTAAAAAATGCTGCCTGAGAGCGTTTCATTTTATTACAATCAGTGTAGAGAATGCCATCGCCTTTTTTTCAAGTGAGTTGGGATTTTTTTTTTTTCCCCCCTAGCCTTTGGATAGGAGTTTTTTCCCCATGTTTTTACTCATGTTATGAAAAGTGAAGAGAGTCACAGTGTCCTTGTGTGACTGGTTATTAAGGCAAAAAACTCCTATGTCTCATAACCCTCAAGAGTTTTTGGAGGGGAAAAAAATAGCATTAGACTTTTTATCCATAGTAACCTTAGTTGGTGCCTGGGACAGATAGGAAGTTACTTTACTAAAGAAATTCCAGTATGATAAAAAAAGCCCCTGCAAGGCCAGTAGGAAAACCTTTAAGTTCAAAAATCCCCCTGGACAAAATAAAGCAAGCTTGCACCTTAAGCAGCTTGTGCTCCTAAGATAATCTTCCATGTTCATTTCCCTTTTCATATTTCTCTTCTGATGTCCTCCGTTTTAAACTTCGAGACCAGACCTGCTGGCTGCATTTTTAATGCTCCGTAGCTGTGGGTTAGCTCCTTGGGCAGTGGCTGAACTGAAGGATGAAGCATCCAGGTGAGAGGGATGAAGGAAGGCACTGACTGAAGCTGCATCTTTTGCCTCAGGACCTGGAGGCCTGTGGCACATGCAGAACTACCCAGTGCAGCAAAGGAGGCAATATCTGCCCACCCAAGTGAGTTTGGGCTAAAGAAAAACCAGGATGAGGAGAGTTACCATCAAGGAATCATCTTATTTACAAAGGAAGATGATGCAAAATAAACAAATTTTGGACTAGTCCTTTTTTTTTTCTTTTTTTCTTTTTTTTTTTTTTAAGAAATTAAGAAGCCATTTGGTACTCACTGTTATAGTTCACTGCAAACAGAAGATGCGTGTCGGCATTTCTAAAAATAGGTGAGCACCTTTGTTTTTCTCAAAGTGCCGTTCCCCAATCTGCTGTTACTTTTAGAGGGCGTCCCTATGCCAAGCCAGCACCTCTCTGGAGCTCGGTGTGTGTCAGCTTTCCCTCGACACCGTCAGGGCTGACTGAGCCCTTCTGAGGAAAACTTGGCAACTCCTACGTAATTAAATGTGCAATTTGCAAACCAGCCTCGTCGCAGAGGATTTGTGTTTCTCTCTGTCAGGGGTGGGGCAGGGGGGCGTTAAGGAGTGTGCAGTGCTGGATCTGTCCCTGCAGAGCTTACCCCATGTGTTCTCATTAGATTTTTGTCACCATTGGGTTTATCAAATACTTTTGGTAGTCGTTTGAAATTGTCTTAAGTATCCTGGATTTAACACTTAAGAGACTTGAAAGCTAGATACAGTGTATATAACTTCTCAGGTGTCCTCCAGTCCATGCCAACCCTCGGTGGAGGACCAGCATTTGCCTGTGTTGCTGGTGAAGCGTTTTTCTTTACTGAGTCTTCTAAGATAAATATTTAGTGAACACTTGTGTTTAATATCAATGCATTAGTCATACTTAGATATGCTAGTGACAGAAACTGTGCCCTGAAAGCAGGAGTATGTAACCCTGAGATAGTAATTGCAATATTCTTATATTAATTTGACTAATTCGATTAATATTTTAGAATATTTAAACAACGCTAACTATAAAGTCCAAAACCTCTAACGCTTTTTGGAAGGAAGATTCCAGCTTTTGTTCTTGAGAAATTAAAAGTAAAAACTTAATATCTTCCTAGAAAAAAATAGGGATCGCCCCACAGTGTTAACTGCTTTTAGGATTTCAAGTAAGGAGAGATAAGTTGTAAAATTAACATTCCTGATCACTTGCCAATTTCAGATTCTTGTGCTATTTATAAGTCAGACAGCTTCTGGTTTTTTACTTAAGTGGCAGGTTCCTCTTTGACAAGAACGTGGAGATTTTTTTCCTATTGCCATTAAATTGAGGGATAAAGGAACTTCCCAAGCTTTTGTTTTTGTCTGCAGAAACAAAAAAATGAAAAGGGCGGGGGAAAGAAAACTAAACCAAACAGAAAAGTAACTGCTTGATTTAGATAAGCGTGGTAATTTTCTAGGCAAGTCAATAAAGGTTCAAAGTATAATTTAGATTAATCTTTTATTTCCTCTTGATAGCAGACTGCTTTTTTACTTACAGTAAAATAGAGGAAGTTCAGCATGTTTCTGTTTAAAACTGTGCTACTGAGTCAAGTCTCAAAGGAGTTTAGAAGTGTTAATAACGCAACTTGAACTTTAAGTTTCAGCAGCTAACATCGTGTACTTCTTGGTTTAAAGTAAAATCTACTGCAGGCTTCTAGCCCTTGATCACTTTGTCTGCCAGGGAAGTTCCCCTGCCCAGGGAACTATAGAAACAGTTTTCCTGCAGCAGGAGGGAAAACAGCAGCATGGAGCACAACTGACTGTGGAGCAGGGACCCCACTGCAGTGCAAGTCCTTGGGGTCCACGATGAGGGGAAAAAGCAGCCAACACTCAATTTTGGTGGTGTTCTCTTCCTTCTGTGCAGCCTGCCCTGCTGAGAAATCAGTAGCCTGTATGGCTGTTGTCCCTCCAAGGGGTGGTACTAGGCATAATAAGTAGGAGCAGGAGAGGAGAGAGTATTGCATGCTCCAGTCCAAAATGCAAAGTCCGCTGCTGCAAAACGTTGTTTGTAATCATTAAGCGTTAAAGGCGTTCACCGGGCTCAGTCAACAGAGCATGGAGAGTGAAATTCTCACTCCGGTGGTCACAGACATGAGAGCTGGGACCAGCGCTGCCTGACGGGCTATCCCTGCCTGCAGTCACTCAGCCGCCAGCAGCCGTTCCCCCGGCGCTGCCCGAGACGCCGCTGCACACAACAGCTTTTTTGCCTTTTTTTTTTTGCTTTTTTGGTTTTTTTTTTTCAATAGCAACAACAAAAAACTGTAACTGGCTTTTTGCTAGCTTCTCTGCCTGTTTGGGTTTTGAGTTCCATGCCCCTCCTTCAGTGCAACCTTTATGCTTCCTAATTTCAGTTTTTGGTTTTATCCTTCCCCCAAAACTTGGGGTTTTGATACCTACCAATCACAGTTTACAGCTTGCTTTTGCCACAGCTGGATGTCCTAAATGCCAAGTGCCCTGCAAACCTAAGTCTAGCAACTCTTGCCTCAGCATGGTGTGTGAAACAATTTATCTCTAGTTCTGAAGTCCTTTTATTTTCATGGATATTTTCATCCCCTTGGGATGAGGGGGATTTTTCAGAAGTAAGAAAGACACAAACCACTTCTGTAAGAGGAGACAGGGGAAGAGGACCAGGGGCATTAGGTGCCAAGGAACAATCTCACCAGTACTAAGAGAGCCAGCAATGTGTTTTCTGTTGTATTTCTTGTTAATAGAAGGTTTGGGGTTTTGCCTCGTGGCCGGTGCATTGATTGATTTGGTTTTTGTTCTTTTGTTTTTCAGGTGGCTTCCTTAGCAGGGCCGGGAGGGAAAGTTGAAATAGAACAAAATTTTCTCAATAACAAACTGAAGACAATAACAGCTTATTTTGGTGATCTAATAAAGCATGACATCTCCTGAATTCAGCGTGGATTCATCCAAACCCAACCTCCCTGACTGCTGCTTTGCTTAAGCATTTGTACAGCTGGCTGGTCAAAGATGACTTACAGCCATTTTCCACTTTAATTTCTGTTTACAGAAATTCGTTGTGTTTATTGCTACTGTCAATAAATGTTTTATAATAATTTTGACAAAACTGTAAATGTAGAGGAGCTGTGAATGTAAGAAAAAAGATCTTATATAAAATGCAGTCTTGCAAGTTTTGAGTCCAACCAGTTCAGGATTTCTTTGCAACTCTCACGAGTGCTACTTCTGTACTTGCTCTGGTTTTGAGCATTCAGAAGGTCAAAAAGAACAGCCTGAAAGCTGCTGTGTGTCAAGAACTGCTGTCTGAGCTTGAGAAAGAAAAGCATCTGAGCATCAGGTGGAACTAGATGGTCAGGTACACCACCAGAGTGGACCGCCCTCTTCATTACAGAGGTATTTTGAAGAAACCTTGTGACTGGAGGTTTGTCTCAGGAACCAGAGAGGTATGTGTGTCCCCCCCTCTTTTTGAGGCCTTTTGGATCTTTACCAAAGCTTCAGGGAGGGCAGGGGGAGCCCAACTCTCCCTGGTGAGGGCTCTCTGCTCCCACTTGGGGTTTTGGAGGACAGACTGGCTTTTGGGCACTTCTTCAAGCAGGAAAGGAGGCAAGCAAGGAGTGTCTAGTGCGCTCTTACTGAAATGCACTTACAGCAAGTACCCACGATCACTTTTCAGCCTGTTTTTGAGGCGAGACTGTAGGAATATAGTTTCTAAGACAGTAAATTAGTGCTGCTTCTCTGCTCAGAGTGCAGCAGGACGCTGAAGGCAGCAGAGACTAAGCAAAACTCCAGAATATCAGTGTAAAATAATAGAAAAAGAGGGTATTTCACCCCCCCCCCAAAGGAAAATCCAGCTTTTCAAATCAGTTAGGAGACCATAGTGTCTGTGTGTGTATGGGATGTTAAAAGACACATATGCAACTTAAAAGTGCAAGTTCACAGTGTAGTGGAATAACACTTGGGACATCATTGTTTTTCTAAAATTACTGTCCATCCAGTACCAGACAAGTGCTGAACTGTTCATGACTGTTACATCCGTGTTTCATGTGAGGTATTTTAGATCACTTTGAAGATAATAGGACTAATTTGTGCCACTGCATTTTGCCACTGTACTGCAGCAAGGAAGAAGTGCTCTTACAGTGCCAGCCTCTGTGTCTATATTTAAAGGCAATTGTAAAGGAAAGAAATTACCTGTTTTACAGTGATCCTTGGGAGTTTGCTACGAGGAAGCAGGGGGTGCTACTATTACAAGGGGTCCAAACCTACTCTTAGCAGTGGCACATAAATGTAATGATGCTTTTAAATTTTCACTACAAGCTACAAAAAGAGTCCAAGAAAGAGTCATGAGGCCAAATAAGAATAAATAAATTAATACTATGTATGTCACAGTACTCTACACTAAAATATGACTATATTTGGCTTATTGCTGGTTGCAGAAATACTGTAGTCTAATTCTTTGGTCCTCTTCCTCCCTAAGGTTAAAGAGTAGCTTTAGAAGCATTTTGAGCTGTTTCTGTAAAAGGAAGCTCTGTGGGGAAATACCAGTGAATTTGCTTCTACCTTCAGGAATGCAGTCAGATTTTGTTCAGTATGCAAAATGTAGAAGCTGAAATATGACATAAAAGGTATTATTTTAATGTTTACTTCCAATATAATGAACTTGCTGGTAAAAAGGAATGATTTATCAACGGTGATTGATAAATTTAAATTGATATTTATCAACTTGCTGAGCTTTGCAAACACACGAAACACGAAAAGCAGAAGAATATCCTGGTTTGTGGTTGTTCCTCTCTGTACGAAAGGTGGTTTGGTTTTATGGGGTTTTTTAATGGGTTTTTTTTTTGTTTGGTTGGTTGGGTTTTTTTGTTTAAATACAACTTGAAGTCAGAATACACTCTGCTGGGTTGTGATAAATGTTTGCCCTCAGCTTCCCACTCGGACAGACCAGGTGAAGTTCCCCAAAGCTGTGAAACATTCAGTCTGTTAAGTCTAAAATACGTCTACGAGTATTTTTACTTCATTGTTGGTAATTTCAACTCTTCATGGAGGACAGCTTCATTCATCTCTGAGTTTCTGTAAAACATTTTTCCATTTTGTAGTGTAGGAAAAGAGTTAGCATGGGCTGACACAGTTAAATTTCTGGGCATCTCACGCCTAGAGTTTTAATACACTTTCAGGATTCGAGTAGTATTTTGAATATATCTTAGGCTACAAAGAAGTTACATTGCTATTGTGAAGTAAATACTCACAGAGGTTTGATCTTTTACCAGTTTTAAGCCGCAAAATAAGCTGTAGGGAAAATGCGGATTTTTTTTTTTTTTTTTTTTAGGAAGTTAACTAACATTTGGACTAAATGCAATAAATACATACTTTTATATACTTTTCACTGTCCTCTTGAGCTCCTAATCTCTTAGATTTATCTTAATTAAATCTAGTATTGAACCAAACCTATCCATTTCTTCTTCTGAAGCCTAATTGGAGATTCAAGGGGAGCAGAGCAGCAGTGAGGCTGAGCAGCCATCTCTTCGTGGAAGGACAGTTAGTGTTGTGCCCTTCTCTGAAGGAGGCCCCACTAGTGTTATGGTAAAAAATCAGTGTTCCGTGAAGTTTTAACGTGCAGGTTTTAGAAAATCTTC
Organism: Caprimulgus europaeus; assembly: GCA_907165065.1. The sequence goes on along the minus strand of OU015525.1, from coordinate 41,418,199 downwards.
CCCCAGTGTAGTGGTTCTGAAGTAACATCTGTGTCTGTCTGTGCCACTCATGGGTTATATAAACAAACTGATGTTACACCGCAGTGACTGTGGTAGCGTTCAGAAGAGGGAAACCCCATAAATAGCACAAGGGGAAAATTACTTGCAGTAACTCATTGAACAAATCAGTAGAAAATTGGATCGTTTTCACTTGGTTTACTCTCTGCTTTCATATGCCTCATGCTCAGTTTGCTTTAACTGTCCTTCCTTTCCACACCACAAATTTTCCCACCTCCAAATACCAAGGAAGGAGGGTAGTCCTAACAGAGGGCTGGGCTCTGCTTGAGGGTTTCCCTGTGCTGGGGAATTCCCTGGCCATGCTGGGCGCACAGCTCTGCGAAACACCCCTGCAATGTATTGTGTGGTCTCACCAGTTACCTCCTCCTTTGCCTACCAACCTGAGTCAGTCCCAGATTTCTCCATACAGAGACCCCAGATCAGTGTCTTCTTAGCCCATGTCACGACGGGGATATCTCTGGGTGCTAGGGAGCACGGTTCTGCCATCCACCCCATGTGCACTCTTCTTCAAGTCTCATGCAAATGCATTTTCTGAGCTCTTCCTTTCAGCATGTCCCTGAGGTCTTGGCTGGTCACCTCAAGATGTCCCAAAACCAGAGCGAGTTTCAAAGCGCTTCCCAGCAGCACGAGCTTCTGAAAACCCAAAACATTGCTCTGGGTTTCTGGGTTCTCTACTGCTGAGGAAGAAAAAGTGCTGTTGGAGGCAGTTTGGGTTTGATGACAGCGTGATCCTTCCTGACTCTCTGTGGCTCAACTTATGTCCTTCCTTTCTCTCAAGATTGCACTTCAACCTTCTTGTGAAACCCCTGTGGCTTATTGGGGGAGTGCAATGGCATCACCAGAGCTTTAGCACTGCATAAACATCAGTAAGGAGTGGCTCACAGTGTGCCTTTGTTGTGTTGGGAGTACTGAAATACCTTTCCCCAATCCTTTGTCCTAAAAAAGTGGCCAAAGAATGGGCATCAGAGGGGATATTCCCCTGCATAGTTATTGCAGGTTGAATAGATACATTTATCATATCAGTGCACTGCTACCTAGAGCTCTGGGGGTTCATCACATTGTCACAGTGTCAGACACAGCGATGGTGACAGTAGCAAGAGCTTTTGTGAAAGGTGGTATTATGATCTGACAGCAAAACCCATCCTAAGGTACTCATTAAATTGTTCCGGTGCTGGGACAGCCTATGATTATGTCAAACAGGGGAGCAAATTGTACGCTCTGCTTTCCTGGTATACGCCAACTTAGTTGGAGAGGCTGCCTAGGAAGGTTACACATGGACAGCTTTGCCCAAGAAAACTCGAAACTGGCAGAGCCCATCGCCCTGGGGGGTCTCTCAGGGGTACCACTCATGCCGGTGGAGGAATGATTTCCGGTGAGTGCAAGTTGCAGCTGGGTTTATCCAAGGTTGGACCTCAGAGTATTTGGATGTTCTCAGAAGATGTAATGTGATCTACAGCTCAGGCTCAGACCTATACAGCTGGAAAGCAACCATCCTCAAAGGGGAAGCTGGAGTTCCCCAGGAAGTGGCTGCATGGGGAAGCCCAGGCTGTGGCTTCTGCTGCAGGAGAAACTGTGCTCCTGGAAGTGCTTTTCATGCTGGGTTTTGACGCTGAGAAGCCCAGTTCTCCCAAGAAAAGCAGGTCTTACGGAGGTTCTTCACCTGATACAGAAACTACCAGCCAGGATATTCATAAATCCTGTCTAGAAGAGATGCTGATAAAAGTCAGGTTTGAGAACAACCTGTGTTGTCATGGGACATCTGCTACGAGCAAGTGCTTCTGATGGCTCAGGAATGAGCTGAGTACTGGGAGCAGGACAGAGCACAGGGCTAGCAGGGCCATGTTCAGGCTGCAGAGCTGAGTGCTGTGGTGCCTGGATTGTAACTTCTGCAAGAGACACTGTTTCTGTCCACTTTTGCTTCTTGCTGCCAAGTTTTGTGACTTTACCGGCAGTCTTTGATTTTTTTATGCAGCTTGTAAAAAGCATTGTCTGGAAAAAAACCAAAACAAAACAAAAAAAAAACAAAAACCAACAAACAAGCTTTCATCTAAAAATAAATCTGTGGGCCTTGCAGTTAAAAAAAATACAAAAAAATCAAACAAGAACAGCTGACACAAAACCAAGACCCGGATGCATTATAATAGTTCAGAAATCAGATAAGAATGTCTGAAATGTAACTATTTTGCAATTGCTTCATAAGCAGGTCCACCTCATGTTTTGGCCTAAGGCACAGAGATGAAGGGAGGCTGAGATGCTGACCATTCTGCTGCTGCTTTGATTTATCAGCTTTGTTTAAAGAACTGGGGGCATTTATTATAAATATGTTAAGGTAAGAAACAGTCTGATTTCTTGCACGTTTATTTTCTCCGTTAATGAGAAGAATGACCTAATCCAAAATGGTTGTCACATGTTACAAAAATTCAAAGTGGTAAAATAATTTAATCTCCTTGCAAGTAGAAAACCAGTTCACAAATAGTTACGGTGGCTACAGAATCGAGGTCTGCCAAGAAGAAATTCACTTTGGCAGATTTGGCAAAATTGACACTATCCAGTTAGCTAAAAAAATGAGTTATGCCAGCACAGAAGACTCAGAAAACCCTAGAAGATTCATGATCTCCACTTGGTCTAGAGGAGGAACCAGTGATGAGCAGCTGTTGGGCAGATATGAACCATGAGAGAAGTGAACATGAGTATTTGTCCAGCTCAGAGCATTGGACAGACGTGATCAGCAGTGTGGGTTAGGGACCTGGGAAAACTGCCAGGAGAAGAAATTCCAAGGAGCAGTGGGTCCCAGCTTGGAAGTCAACTGCTTGGCTAAGAAATGAAAAAAGCCAGAACTTATAATCACACTTTATAGGTATCTGGTCTTGCAGGAAGTTCATGAGTTTTAAGAGAGAAAGGAAAAGCAGATCGTGGTGCCCAGGCTACTGCAGGTGTTTGAGGGAATGCCTGAGAGTAGACCTGGATTACTGCACAGCTTTTATGATGCTAAAGATGCTGCTGCCTTGCCCAGCAGGACCATCATGAGCAAACAGGAATGGCAAAGTCCCTAGCAACTCACAATAACGTAGATTAAGCAGTATTAAGAAAACATCAAATTCCTGCTGGAGTCCAGATTGTGTTAAGCAAACACTACCTCTTCCTTTCCTCTCCTCGTCTGCAATATGAGTTTTATTTTGCCTTTTGAGTCACACAGGGGACTTTATTTTTCATTTAGATGAGAAAAGCAATAAGATGACCTTGGTAACAGGTGTCAAGTCATGTTTTTGAGACTACACGCCAAGTGGCAATGCTAAGATCCCCACCAGCAGTATCATTTTCCACAGCTTATCACAGAGGAAGTAAACACAGGAGCTGCTCCATGCTGGCCATAGCAGGACTCCCAAGTGCTGTAGCACACCAGGCAAACTGCATTTTATGGATAAATTCCACAGATGCTTTAGCTGGTAGGCCTGGCAGCCAGCTGTCCAGTGCTGGGGGTAGGGAATAACTGGCCAATATGACCTGAATAGGCAGCAGGGTGGTACCAGGTACCTTCTTCACAGCACGTCTGAACCACTTCAAGCTCCCCATGGGTCTCTGAAGAAAACTGGGGGAAGGAGGCATTGCAGCTGTCTGCCAGGCCCCATCTATGGAGGCTAGCACCTGCACTGTCCTTTCCTGGTTAGTTTTTCATTAAAAACAGGTCAAAATGAGTCAGTGGCCTGAGGCAGTGACACTTAGCTGCTGAGGTGTGATAACTGTTAGTTTTCTGGTTGTAAGAGAAAATAGCAATGCTGCAGTTTGCTGCTTGCCCTATAAAATGTATTTGCTAAGGTAGTTGAGGGTTGACACAAATTGCTGTGAATAAACAAGATATATAAAAAGTACACAGTAAAGTTTTGAAGTCAAGACTTCTTGCTGATAACCTGATTATTGTAGCTGAACGCTTACTTGGTACTATGGATGTCATGAACTCCATTCCCTTCCTTATAGCTAAAGAAAGATTTTCAGGTTTCTTTCTGTCATGTCACCTTCCTATCAGGGCAGCTCAGACCAGCTGTGCAGGAGAGGTTACTACAGCCAGGTCCACGTGGGCAATGCAGCACCCTAGGAAGGGAGCAACAGAGGAAAACAGCCAGTGCAGAGGCCCCACACAGCACACGTCGCTGGGATTTTAGCACAGAGCGGCTCTAATCTCGTCCTGTGGGCTGAGTGCACACTGGTGGTAAAAGTGATCTTCTGACTGGGTTTCCCCTGGCAGGAATGCTGCTTGCACACTCGAAGACTACACTGCAGTGTGAGCTGCAGTAAAGGGTGGGGGTCTGGGTGTGGTAACCACAAAATTAATTTAAAAATTAAACTATCAGTCTAGAGATATCTAGAGATGAGTGCCTTATGCAGGGACTGAACTCCAGCTCAGCATCTCAGTGCTCTCTAGCTGGAAGAACTGGAGGGCTAACTGAAGCTAAAAGAATTAAAATAAATTAAAAAAAAAAAAAAATCACTGCTAGCCATCTGTGATTCTTCTTATTTCTGTCTGTCTGTCTCTACAAACGGTAACTGAACGCTTCTACTTTGCATGTCAATAAAGTTTCACTTTGCCTTCACTTAAAATTCATTTCAGTCTGAGCTGAGTGATTTCAGGCTGGCTGGCAAACTACCAGTATCTCGCTCTCTAGGGAAGAGCAGTCCCAGCTGGGACTGTGAAATCAGTGCCCACCGGCTGCCGGCAAGGGCCCTGTGAGCGCGGGGGGCACGGGGCTCTTCCTCCATCGAGCCGTGAGGGCTGCAAAGCAGCGAAAGGCAGCAGAGGACTGGAGTATCACTGGCATAGCATAGGACAGGGAACAGCCTAGTCCTGGCTGCCTCTACAAAATTATCATTCTTTCCCTTACACAGCACTTTCTATGGACTAAAACTGTATGTCACCTCATGTGAGAGCTCCACCCTTACAGGTGTTGGCTCAGAGATTAATTTAATAATAAATATTATTCTGCTAATTATATACCTACCATGGATTTTCCTAAAATATCAGATGCTGCTATGTAAACACCGCAGTTATCTAGATAGGCTATCTCACACGCTACCCCCACCTCTTCCCTATTCATCTTGATCTTGTGAGGCACCAAGTGGGCAGAGATACCGTCTGTCCTCACGCCCTTGGGTGCTGGGGACAGTGCAGCTCCAGACCTGCGATGCAGAAGTGGAGCTGCTGGGTATAACTTGGAAAAGAAATGATGCCACTGCATCTAAGAAATTAATGAAGTGGTAGCAAGGGGGGAAAGATTGTTTTGAATAATTATTATTGTATACTAAGCTGATTAGGGATCCGGTTTGAGATGTGCAGAGTGGGTGGGCTGTGCTGTAGCTGGGAGACGCCAGGCACACAGCCAGCCCTGTACAATGTGTGTGTTTGTGCGGCTGGTGGTGAGTAAATCCGTCACCCTCTTTGGAGAGCACTGTAAATGTGAGCGGGGTCTGCCAGATGGCAGACATCCGGAAAGACACAAGGAGAGAGCAAAGCGTAACCGCGCTGTGCGTGGCAGTAAGCAGGCTGGGGCTGTCCACAGATGGAAACTTGCAAATCACAGCCCTGCTGCGAGCTCACGGGAAAAGGCTGAGAAAGTCAGACCCCAATTCCCCAGCCCCCTCTGTGTAACTGCAAAATCAGGATGAGGGTCCAGATCAATCTCATCTTCTAAGGTTGCACAAATCTGGAGGAAATGGCAAACCTGGATGTGGCTGAGCTGCTCTTGGTGCAGGGCACACAGAAGGGCTGTAGGAAGACAAACTGACTTACAGTGGTCTTTCAGATCATTAGCTCTGGGGCTAATTAGAGACTGGATGATCCTGTAGATTATATCAGATTAAAATCACAAAATCAGAAAGTACAAGGAATGCAAATACATCCCCTCTTCCTCCTCCCACTTCCTTTGCTTGTCGCTCTCCATGGGCAGCCACAGGATAAGGTATCATAGAGCTGCTGAATGCCAATGTGGAATAGGGAGGAGGAATTTTTATGTAGCTGTTTTCTCAGTCAGCTGTGTTATGCTACTACTTCCAAAAACTGAATTCCATGAAATGAAGACAAGAATGACTGGAAGAAAAGAAAGCTTCTTTCTTTCTTTCTTTCTTTCTTTCTTTCTTTCTTTCTTTCTTTCTTTCTTTCTTTCTTTCTTTCTTTCTTTCTTTCTTTCTTTCTTTCTTTCTTTCTTTCTTTCTTTCTTTCTTTCTTTCTTTCTTTCTTTCTTTCTTTCTTTCTTTCTTTCTTTCTTTCTTTCTTTCTTTCTTTCTTTCTTTCTTTCTTTCTTTCTTTCTTTCTTTCTTTCTTTCTTTCTTTTCCTTCCTTCCTTCCTTCCTTCCTTCCTTCCTTCCTTCCTTCCTTCCTTCCTTCCTTCCTTCCTTCCTTCCTTCCTTCCTTCCTTCCTTCCTTCCTTCCTTCCTTCCTTCCTTCCTTCCTTCCTTCCTTCCTTCCTTCCTTCCTTCCTTCCTTTCTTTTCTCCTACTGCATATAGTCTGTATTTGACCAAGTTTCTTGTTTATCTGCAGAACTTTTTTTTCTTTTTTTCCTTTCAAGGCAGGCTGAGGAAACAGAGACCAACATGGGATTGATGTCCTCCTCTCTTGTCTCACCTGTCTCGACTCAGGAGACACAGGAGGGGAGGAGTGGCACCTCCCAGCAGGGAGGAGCGGCAGCTCCCTGCAGAGAGTGTGCTTACCTGGGACTTCTGGCTGATGAGCCTCTGTGCAACACACTTTCTGAATCACTCCTTTGTGTGAAATATAGAACCAGTCTTTTAGCTTCTGATGTCCTTAAGTTTTTTTCTTACCCCACATGAGCCCAAATAAGAGAAGTCTATGACCCCTGTCTGAGTCCAAGTAAAACCAGGTAGCTCAGAAAAGTTAGTTTGGTTTACACCAAGGAACAAACCTGTTTGGACAAACTGGTGTCTTTTTGAAGCCAGTACTGATACAGGGTTTTGACTTCCACCTTACTCCAGTAACAAAAAGACCTAGCAGAAATACCACAATTTGTTTGCTGGCCTGTGATGTATTTTAACATCTTCTGTGCTCTGCTCTTTAGACCATGTTGGGGTGTGTGTATTTGTCAAGGATTGACAAGGATTGTGCTTTGTAAAGATGCGAGGCTTTTCCACACTGCTGTGATATAATGGCTTGTTAGTGACTTGTCAGTTCATGTTTTCAATTACTGTTATTACTATTATTTTAAAACTGTGGGTGTTTCTGAAATTGCTTTATATCTGATAATAAGTATACTCATTCTTCAGTTACAGTAATTAGCATTCTGAGTTTGATTCTGCCACCTTGATGGCTCCAAGAGCCGGGACTGGTTACCACATACACAAAGCTCTTAGCTCTTTTCCATAAATAAATTACAACCTCCCAGTTTTAACTCTTGATGCCCCAAAGATCATCTTTCCTGTCTTTGGAATTTCTGTGGCTCATTCTGTGTCGTTTATTCAGAGTTTCTCTTCCACCAAATGATATCTCTCGCAGAGGAGTGCCTCTTTTTGACCACAATAAAAATGCCATCCCCTAAGCAATTCCCATCCCTTGGCATGTTGCTGTAGAACACATTTACTTGAAGCAGCCCTAATGAACAGCTTCCGTATTAGCCTCTCTTGGGTCGCTCTTACATTTCCTGCCAATTGTGCACGCATTCCCCAGCCCTGGGAGGGGACACTTCTGACCATTGCCAGGCTACAGCACGGAGCAGCCTGAAAATGCCATGCGTGCACATCTAGCTGAAAACAAAGCTGGTAAGCAGTGGGTAGAGCAGATAAAATCTTTCTTTTAAAAACTGCCTTTAAAAAAAAAAAATCTGACTCTGACCTAAAAAGAAGCAAAGTAGCAGAGCAAGTCAATAAAAGCAAAGAGAGGGAAGGATTCAATTGCGTGGCGCTGCTGGATACCACAGCTTAAGGTATGTCCCTAAACCAGAAAAATGTTTTCCTGAAAAATTTATGGTATTTCACTGGAGTAAGCTCTAAAAGGACATTTTAAAGGAAGGATAAACCGAAGAAAGAAAAAAAAAAAAAAAATCCAGACCAGCTGAAACCTTGGAAGATGGGCCACAAGGGCTTGTATTGAACTGGGGAAAAGAGACCAGATTATCTAATAGAAATAATGAAACTAGTTTCTTTTAAAGCCTTGTTAGGAGGCTCCATGTGCATTTTATGGTCCGTGTCCTGGCTGGGGAATACAGTTTTCTCAGAGAGAATCAACATTAGCCTTTGTAATGACTGGGAGATACCTAGAGCCCTCAAACTGCAGTGCAGTCAACTGTATTTCATTAGGTAAACTGTTGTCCTCCTCACCAGACTACACAGGCATATCATTCAGAAGCTAAAGCCTGTTTACCTTGTTGCCTACCCAGAAGTTTGCTGCTTTTCTATTGCTAGATTAAGCATCTCAGCTGGTTTTCTTAGAGTATGAAAGTAAAGGAGCTGCTGGCAGATAGTCAGTACGACAGGTCATCAGGTTTGAAACTTGCTTCACACCTTGGGTTTGCCATCCACCAAGTCTCTTCATCTTTCAGGCCCACTACAAAGCTTGAGGTTTTCTCACAGCTGATATGGGGTTTTCTATCTCTGCAATAGCTCAGATTGGTCAAATAGCAAATGCCTCCTCCATTTAACTGCCAATGTGGGGAGATGAAATGGCCACACTGGAGGCCAGGACAGAACAAGGTTTGTTGATCACTCCCTGGGTGTATTTGTGCACAGGACATCTTGCTCTGACTGTACAACAAAGCTGTGAACTGGTATATGGCTTTACTGAAGGTGCAGAAAGAGCCAAAGTGACTTTCTGTTACATGTGACAAGGTCAGAGCATACTGGTTTTATTTTTAAGGGAAAAATATACAGATGCTCTTGCTTCTAGAACATTTATTTGATTTCTAGCAGGTCTATGTGTAGCGAGTGTTTCCACCAAAAATGAGACAGCTCCCTAACTTAACCTACCAATGGTCACTAAACTCAGACACTTCCTCTCGTTTTTTGTGTGCTGGGGACATCTTTCTTGGGGTGCCAGAAATGCCATGGAAGACATTTAGCTCTTCCCTGAGGGCTTCATCACAAAAAAAAATCCCAACCCTGTCTTCAGGCTAACAGCGCCAACCCATTATACACTGCTGTTGAGGGAGATTGTAGATCGTTAAGATGCAATGAGTAATATGTTTGAAAATGTAATTAAAATGTTTTTCAATCATTCATGAAAACTCTTTTAATGCAGTGTAAAGCTTGATAATGTCTGTCATACTTTGACCTGATGAAAGCTCTGAATGGAAACTTATACAGGAGGTAATATTTACTCTGGCAGTGTGTCAGTAGGCAACGTCTACTGATTTTATTGCTCTGTGGAATAAAAGTTTTGAATTTTGCTCTGTACTGAACCATTATTGTCTTGAAATTGGCAGCAGTAACACCCAGCTGGATGCCGGTATGTTTTGTGTTTGCGAACAGGCTGATCCATGGGAAACAATCTAGCAGACAAATCAACTTCTTTATGAATTAAACAAAATCTTTACTTGGGTAGGAGACACTTGAGCCTGAGGGAGCTATTATTTTGGAAAAGGCCTATAAAAGGACTTTTTAAGACACGGACTTTGTGAGTTTTAAGTATGATATTCTTAGACTGCCTTTAGTTATGCCTTGCTTTGCATAACCCAGTGGACTTTTATAAAACAATATCTTCTGTGTAAATGGTGCTTGGGTCCAAAGCTCTGAACTGAAAGTCAGAACAGAGCTCGGAGTCTGGCCAAGCTGTTGAGCTGCTTAAATTGTTCCTCTTCTGCCTCCCACCTTTTTTTCTGCCTTGTCCCTGGCAAAAGAGAGGTAGAAATTTTACCCAGAAATAGCTGACTGCCCATTACCAAAAATAAGCTTAGCTTGTAGAGATAATTCTGTGTTCTCAGAGCCAGTCCTAGCAGCTCTCACAATCTTGTGAATGTCATGAGATCTGACATTTTCCTAGTTCTCTGGCTGATGGTAATCGAGGAACCACATGATAATCTTGACTTCATTAACACAATGAAAAAAATCACATGTAAATTTCTAGATTTGTGGTTGCTGAGAAAATATGAAGCAAGACAGTCTTAAATCCTGAAGGTAAATAAAAACATCTGATGGCCATTCTGACCCCTTATTCACTCCTCCTATGTTAACATGCCTAATGTTTCTTGGCTGATTCTTAGGCATGACCAGAAAAAAAATGGGTTCCTAGTGGAATACCCTCTTAACAGCCTTTGCTCCTATCCCCAATCAGCCACGTTTATGATTTTTTCTTTTCCTTTACAGGTCCAAAAGTGTGTGCTGATAGTCAGCCTACAGCAATGTGTGTTGGGTACTCTCACAATTTAACATACACCTTGTTCACTCTGTACCTTTATTAAAGGGCTCATGGTCCCTTCCTTAAAGCTGAGTGCCCAGGCTATTACACCGGTGCTCAGTGGAAACAGGCTCCATTCCCACAGACTTTCCGCATGGCTTTGGGAAATTTATCATAACAGTTCCTCCAGTTCTTCTGTATGAAATGAGGATAACTGTGTGTGTTGGAGTGATGACTCTTTTGGACAGGTATGTACAGGGCCATGCACAACTAGGCTTTGTAACTGATCTCAATTTACTTTAAACATCACTTGGAGCAGGGACTGGCATTCAGGTTTCCCTCCCTGCCAGGCTGGTCCAGAGGAGATGTGACACAGGGAGGAAGCAGTCACCAAGCATCCCCACAGCTGGGCACAGACCACGCACCATCAATCCACAGCCTGGACACTTATAGGTGAGGAATCTTGCACTGGGTTCCATAAAACATGAACTGAGAACACTCTGATGTTGTTAATGCTGGTGTGAATTGTGGCTGGCATGACTAACGATTCCAGGACATCTCTTTATTGAAAAAAAAATAAATAAAAAATTGGGGTGATAAACTCAGTATATAATCCATGTCAAAGAATATGGTCTGAGCAGGACTTTTTTCAGTAATCTGAAAAGAGCTTTCTTGTAACACAGCTTTCAGAGGTGGGCAGGCCCATTTTTGTCACATGATTTTTCCTGGACTATGAGAAGCTTTCAAAGACAGACTTAGTTTCCTTATTCTTTCCTTGAATTCGTACAGCTTTAAGATGTCGCCTTTAACCATGTTTCAGAGTTTGAGTGCTTGATATTTTCAGGAAGATATGTGAGAAAGAAAGAAAAACATAATAGTTTCCGATCATCAAATATTTTGGGTGAGTCATTCGCCTGCAGCACTAGATAAATGCAACAGGACATCCTGTAACCGTTGTGCAGTTTCTTTAACTTCTACTTTTTTTTTTTGCCCTACAACATAAATAGTGAAGTAGGGAAGAAAGTGGCAGTGGAGTCCTGCCCAGGCACTCCTCTATGCCTAGATCCTCTCCCACATCAGGAGAGGGAAGTCACAAGTCACCTCTTGGGGTGACTACCCACCTCGGTACAGAGATACACAGAGAGACTGTGGTCTCCTCCTGGCCAGTGGCAGGGAATTCAAAGGTAAAGCCTCCAGAGGGAGGTTGAGAAGCTGATGTTATCTTCCTGACCCTTTTGCTTTGTGGAGGAGTTTCAGGAGTTACTATCATCTGAGGGAGAGCGTAGCTATGAGTCTTCACCGTCCCTTTTCTGGAAAAGACCTGGAAGTGGGGTTTCTGTACCAGCAGTCCCTTCTCTCACCCAAAGTTTTGAGACGAATATTCCCCAACCATTTTTTAGCTCTTGCATGCCAGTAGGGGAATTTCTAAGAAAGAGACTTATTTTCTTTCTTTTGGATGCTAATTAGGGGATACAGCTGACCAGAATACCAGTAAGAGTGGCATAACTGAAGTCAAACAAATCCTGCTCCCAACAAAAGAAAACAATAAATTAGAGCATAATAATTCTGGTCATAGAGCTGGCATATTTAAAGGTAACAGAGAAAGAAGGAAAAGTTGGAAAACTGACAAAAAAAAAATCTTTCCTCTTTCTACTCTATCTGCAAGTACAAACAGAGCTTTGAGCCTTAGAGCTATCAAAAGTCGATCTGATTTTATCCAAAGGACTTGGAAAAATAAATATCAGGTAGATAAACATCTAATCAGAAATCTTAGAGTAAGCCTGAAAGACAGTTTGCATCTGCATGTGTATACATATATAATCACCAAAAATTAAACAGAGAGATTTATGATGGCAGACCAAGTGAAAGGGAATTAGTGGAGACACAACAAATTAACTTTCAGTAATAATTCCTGACAGAATTTTGGAGGCATGGCTTCACATGAAATAACTGGAATCTCCAGAAATTCCTCTTCCTCCTTAAAATCCCTTTTCAAAATTTGTCCCTACTGTGACACATTTAGCTGATGAAACTTGAACGGTCATATGTTACTGAGGTATAGAGGATTTTATTCAATTTTTTGTTGCCACTTATTGTATTTATTATTATTATTATTATCGCCCTTTATTAGTGTCAGGAAATGTCTTTCTGTGTTCACACAGTACATAGCACAGTGGTCTTCAGTTGCGGTGGTGGTTTCAATAAACCCTATTAATAATTAGCAGGAACCAAATCTGTCAATAAATAAGTCTCATAACTTCATGATCTGATAGTGAAATGAGTGAGGGAAGATCAGTGTCTAACTGCTTTCATGCATGTTTAATTCTGGCACTGTTCTTCCTCTCTCTCCCATACACATGCAGCCCAAGGAGGCAGAAAAATAAATGTGGCCCTCCTTGGTTTTGTTTGCAATTTACATCAACTCCAGGGTGAGAAGCTCCCTCTAGTTCTTTTACACACCTCTCATATACACTTCTTCAACCTCTCATTCTTTAAGTCTTCTCCTGATCTGCTCACAGGTGTATTAGCAGCAGGCATTTTGTTCTTTATATTGGCAAACTTTTTTTTCCACTTTTCAATCACTGATTCTCCCATCCTCTTCCAGTGCCATCTATTTCACAACTGTTTTAATCAACAAAACATCTTCCACTCTCTATCTGCTTTCCACATCAGGATTCGTGACTTAAGTCTAGACTGGGAAGTCTCTGGGGCAGGGACTGTCTCTGGATTTGCATGTATATATGTTTACTTATCCTCAAAAAGCCTCAGCTCCAAACCTCAAAGTCCTGTTACAGTAAACTAATGCTGGTGTGGGTGAAAAAAATTTAACCATTTAATTCCAGGAACCACTCAAAACACTACTTTCTAGCCTTGATCAAAAGGTAAAGGTTACTATTAATTTCTTCGTGGTCCTCCTAACCCCTGAGCACTTCTTTCATCCAGCTTCAGGCTCTGCAGCCTCTCTTGAGGCTGTTTGACACTAGCAGTGTAGAGCCTTTTCTTTTTCTCCTTTTTAATTGTGATAGTCTTCCTGAATAACTTGTTTTTTCTCTACTTTTCTTCAAATAGTACCTTGAACCTTATCTATTTTCCCTAATTATTCTCACACAATTGTTTTCTAAAAAAACCTTTGATTTAGTTGGCTTAGTAAAACATACTATGAAAAGTGCCACAGGAAAGTTGCTTTGTTCCAGATGGTATTTTATTTCTGTAATAGCTGGGAACTCTCTTTAGTTTACCCGCTAACCTGCTTTCAATGTTTGTTTTTGGTGACTGTGGTATCAGTTTTCTGTTACATTCTCATCACCTAGCCTGGTGTAATCACTGTAATCCTTTACTTCTCTTCGTACATCAAAGCACACCTAAAACACTAGTTTGGGGTTATACTTGTTTCTTTTGTCTTTGGTGACTGACACAGTTGAGCCAGTTCACAAAAATGCTGAGTATTTTCTGAGTAGTTAATTGAAAAGTTTTTTAAAATTGTCACAGAAAAAAAATAGTGAAGCTGGGAAGGGAAAGAGAGTTTGTGTTATGCTGCTGTTAGTTTTTACATTTATCATTGTGTTTGTTTATTTTTGTAAAGCCTGTTTCAGCATCAAGAAGTGTCACACTCACAATGTCTTCACAGCAGCATGTTCAGAAATGGCATGCTGGTTTTGGCATGAGAGAGTCCGTAATTGTCCGCCAGCTGTCCCCTGGTAGGTGGCTTACATGCAGGTCACCACTGTTCCCTTCCTTAAACACAGCACAAACCATCATCAGGCTTCACATTGTTATTTACAGGCAAGGCAGGAGAATGAGAAGGAAACAAAGGAAACTGTTCTTTGATGGCTCGGCTTCACCCCAGTCTCCTGGGGTTGGAAAGTCCCCATGACAGAGCCTGGAGCTGCAGAGGGAGGTGATGTGGTGTTGCCTCCCAGCAGCCATGGCCCGTGCCTGCCCCGAGCTGTGCTGGCAGATGCTGCACGACTCCTCTGCATGGGGGCTTGATCCTGGCTGGTGCGCTCAGCCTCAGAAGGTTGCAGGCAGCTGCTGGCAGAGGTAGGTGCACACTGTGGCAGTCCCACGCAGGTGCTTCCTGACTGCCTCGAAGCCAAGGCTGGGTCAAACACCCCTCCTCTGCATAGCCTTCCGTTCCCTGCAACAGTTGGCTGAACGACAATCATCAGACTGTCCTACAGACATCTTTGTGCCTCACGAACATCTGCCTCTGCCTTCCTTTGCCTTCATGTCCTGCCACAGTATGGTGTGGCAGACATACTTCCCCTCACAAGTGTGATACCCAGGAAAGTGGTCCTGAGAAACTAGCTGAAGCTTCCCCCGCCATAGCTGGGGGCTCTGGTGTCCCCTCAGACCTCATCACATTCACATGGTCCCCATCTGAGGGTCCACAAAGTCTTGTCAGCTCCCTCCTGACACGTGCCACCAAAGTGTGGCTGCTCAGTGAAGTCCTCCACACCACTGAGTCCTTCTTTCCTCTGGCTGTCTCATTCAACCTGACAGTTTCCTTGAGCAATAGAAGTCTTGTGGGACTCCTTCACAGAGACTTTCAGTGTTTCTCTTTTTAAAGAAGTAGCCCATGCTGGTTCCTGTTTATCTGCGTTCATATTCTCCACTGCATAGAGGAGGGGAAAGCCACAAGGTCAGATGTAAATGGACTGCTTAGTCCTTGAAGACTCTATCTGCCGTGCCTGAGGGACTTGTCTGGCCAACAACATTTCTAAGTGCTATAATTTAATATTTTTATTATTCTAAGCAGCTTCTATTCTGAGCTAATGCTTTCAGGAAGCATCAGTTTGTTAGGTTTCTCTGTGCGCTTACAATTAGCAAGTAGCCTTAACTTTGCCCTACTTGCCGTAACAGCAAGTTAATACCCTTGTTGGTAGTCAAAGTCAGACTCTTGCTAAAGTGACTTTTCATAACCCACCTTTCAAGAAAAAATATACTACTGACTACAGCTACTATGCAGTTCTTAGATATTTGCTACTTTGATTTTTGATTTTTAAATGCCATTCAGTGTTTAAATGGAGCACAGAAGTTTTGCTCTGGCAGGCAAGGTTAAACCTGTGCAATTAATTGTTGTTTGTTTTTGGGTTTTTTTATACGGTTTGTCTTTGTGATACGCTTGGATGAGAACAAATGTGTCTTAATATCTTTTTTATGTTTTTATATTTTTTCGTCAGGATTTGCTATTCTTGTCATTATACTAAACAGGATGTTAAGAGCCATATTTCTAAATTTGGCTTTCAAATATCAAGCATTGAAATGGCTGCATGCAGTGTAAGACACTGGATACAGCATCTGGATGCAATCTGGATGGATGGGCTCAACCTTGTATGCAACAAGCTGGTTGTGACTCTCTCAGCAGTTTTCTTATTGTTCAATAGATTTCCTCCAGTCACTACCTGCAGAGCAGCAGAGAGCTAAAGTGACTTCCTCCAGTCCAAAGACAACAGAGTTATGGGAGAACATGATGAAAAGTTGCAGAGTGGAAAGTGGGCACATGAATCAAAAGCACGGTCTCACTTTGGGACCAGTGTTGCCGATGGCTGACCAGGCAGGGCAGGAGGCTTGAGTGGGGTTGGTTAAAGAAAACTGAGATTAGCAGATGTGTTGGATATGACCAAAGAGATTTGAAGATAGAGTCACAGAATGCTGTGATTCCAACTTCCAACTCAAATCAGGGCTAGCTTCAAAGTTAGATCAGGTTGCCAGGGGGCCTGTCTGGTAGTTCTGAGTATCTCCAAGGATGGAGATCCTACAGGCATCTGTTGCAGGTTTAACCACTCCCATGGTGAGAATATTTTTTTATCCAATCCAATTAGAATTTTTATTGCTGCAACTTTGGCCAACGCCTCTTGTCATTTCACTCTGCTTCTCCAAGAATCTGGCACCTTCATGTCTGTAACACATCCTCAAGTAGCTGAAGACTAGAATTAGACCACCAAGCCACCTCGTCTCCATGATGAACACAAATCTCAGCTTCTCCTCATGTCATGCAATCCAGTTCTCTAATCATCTTTGTGGCTCTCTGCTGAACCTGCTTCAGTTTGTAAATTGATCCCTGTTGAAGAAGAGATAAAAGATAATAGGATAGGAGAAAAGGTAAAGGGCAAAAGAGAACAGGGAGAAAACCTTCAAAAAGCAAAGCCCAGAACAATTAAGACACCATGCAAAAGAAAATGGAAGACAGAAAGGTAAAAAAATAGCATAAGGAAAGCGGCCACATAGTTACATGTGCCCGGTAGTAGCTCTGTTACTAGAGCATCTAAAGAATTCAGCTCAAAAAGCTTTTATCTGCTGTTCCACTGATTCATTTTAAAGGTTAGTGTTGACGTGGATTTCTTTCAAAAATGTCTTACTAAAAGTCTAATTAATTTTGCATTAGTGTGCATGAATTATGGAGAGTATGAAATGGGGAGTTATTCACATAAGATGGTAACCAAGAAAAGTGAGTGATACTGGGTTTTGCGTTAGGCTTATTCTCCCGTAATGTCTAAGTAAGACAACTCTAAGACAGAGATGTGGAGGTGGCAGATAGTGATGCCCAAGCTCTGGTTCTTTGATTTTCTTTAAGGTGTGGCTATGAGCTTGCTGTGCAGTCACATTCCCGTTTGTTTTGAAGCATCTTCATCTTACAGAAGCTCTCTCCAGCTTAGTGGTGTAAGAGTCCTGTGGCAGTTTTTGCTCAAAATGGTCGTCAGGGCTGTAGCTGTCACTAATGGAATTTTTTTTCTACTGCTTTGGGACTGCTGTGAACCATCCTCTGATCATGAGCTTGGCAGATCAACTCACCGTTGCTCAATGACCCCATCACCATAGTTGGCAGGCATTGATTTGACACACCAGGGCAGGCAGCTACTTTGGAGGCTGGGTAATGTCAGTCCCTGACCATGCACTACATTTGTGCAGAGGTGGCGGCAAAGCAGAGTGGCATTTTGAGTAATGTCACTGAGCAAGGGGACAACAGCTACCATGTTTAAAAATGTGCGCATATTAATCATCCTAAAAGAGCACATTTGCCTTTTTAGAGAAAATATTTATCTAATTATCTACAAATCTAATCCAGTATATGGTTTCAGGGATTATCTGATGTTTTTTTCTCATTTAGTGTATTACTCAGTAAACATTTTACATTTTCAGCTATACTTGCAAATTATGAAGTATATATCTATCTCTACTGTAGGTGGGTTTTTCCACTTTTAAAATCTTTTTTGTGACTAATCAATCTGCTTAATCATCTAAATAAATGTCAGTGCTTATCCAAAACTGTGATCTATACGGAAATAATGTTATAATTAAAAAGCATTAGAAAATTTACAGAAAGAGCTAAATTCTTCATAGCTCTATATATTTTTATTAACTCTAAATGTCAAATTGAAGAGGAAATCAGAAGTCAAACAGAGAAGTATGAGAACATGCAGAGTCAGATGTGGTCAGCTGTGTCCTGTTTGAGCTCATTTAAGAGCCTGAAAGAGATGGAATCCAGTTGAGCTCTTTTGGCAATGATATCCAAAGTGCTGGGAGTCCCTTACTTTCTTCTGGACGATTCAGATACTCTCCACTCTTCTTGTTGCTCGCTCTTTGGTGGCCTTCCAAAGCAAATTGGCCACACTTTTCATTAGGTAATTTGCATACCTAATGTAATATATGCATTTCTATGCACTGGTAGAGTACATAGTGCACTTCTGTGTTTCCTTTAGTGACCAAATGTGTTTTAATTCTGAATACCAGCTTACTTAAATTTAACCTTTTATAAACAAGAAGGCTGCCTTGGTGACAGCAATGTGTGCACACGTGTGGAACTTAGTTGCAGGTTGCACTAATAACCTTGTGTTAGTAGTGTGAACTGTTGGACTTGTTCATGGAAACTGTTTAATAAAGTTTTATGTTACCATATGGACCACAGAAAAAAAGGTCCATTAGCTTGCCATTTTACTTCTTATGGATAAAAATAAACTTAGTTAATCAGATATCTCTTAACATGCATGCCACCTACAAGACTAGCCTAACCCCACCAAAGCTCAGTCTTTAATTGCTTTTGGCATTTGAGTTGTGTTTATACTGCCATATTTGCTTCTAAGGCTGTGGTGCTGTACAACCGTAAATCTCATTTTAAATACTGCTAGTGGCCATCTAATAGAAGGCACTGCCCTGATATATACAGTAGATGGATTAAATTTGTATCCACGAATTTTAAGATGGCTTTGCTGTAGTATAAATTCAGCAGCTCTTTTACAGCCAGACCTATCCCAGGAGTTTGCCCCTGTCCCCTCTTGCCTCTGCTCTGTTCATGGATGTCACCTGCAAGCTTAACAATCTTACATGCGTTGGCCATCTCTAATGTGTCTGTGGACATTCGCCATGGTCAGGCTTCTCTGTCATAGACCTTATCCTAGATTCCTGCCTTGCATCAGATCTCTTCATCAAATCTTTTCCTTATCCCTTGCCTTTGCCTCAGTGTTCACACAACCAGTCTGCCAACACAGCACTGTCATTGGCTCACAGCCAAGCTAACTGAAGTCAAGCCATAAAACTATGCAAGCCATAAATATAGCTGATGTTCCTCAGAAATCACTCCTTATGCTGCACTGCGCTGCAGACCTTTGTGAGCAATACATATCAAGACACAGTTCACCATTTTCCACAGATGCTTCAGTGGGGACATCAAAGGGACTTGGGAAAGTTAAGGGCAAAAGATATCTCTTTGAAAAGTTCTGCAAGGTGGTTAGGGGTAACAGTGGGAAAGAAAGGACAGGTGAGATAGTGCTGACAGGTTTATTTGCATTACAGCGGTGGATCATATCCTGAGCAGGGACATACACATACTTCTTCAGAGAAGAAAAGGTACTCCATGGCAAAGAATCTAGGGTTTCCCTTTTTTGTACTTAAGGTTATTCTCTTTAAGGTAGAGAACTGTGAGCACAGAAACCTGCCCGCCTGGAAAAGACAGCCAAGGAGCTGGTAGCCAAAACTACCATCTATCCCAAATGCTCCAAGAAGGCTTTTTTTTTCTTTTTTTTCTTTTCCTGGGTTTTCTTAGCATTTTTTAGGCATTCATTCTGGTCCTAAATGCTTTATTAACAACATAGATAGTACATGAGGAATGCTGCTCCCCAGCTCTTGCACACCCCTAAGTTTGTGCCGGAGGCTTCTGCTTCGGTTTGTCCCAAGCTTGTGCCAAATGGTACCCTCCCTATTACCACCCAGAGTGCCCCTCTGACCCCTGCACCACCATACTTCCCATCAGGTTGAATTGCATGTCATACTCCCGCAAGCCTTCCAGGTCTGTGAGCTCAGTATGTCCCGCTATTACTCTCTTATCCCCAGAAGTCCTCTCCCTTGGAAAGTGACACTTGCCACATTATCAAGAGATAGGCTGATCCACGCTGGTGTAGACCTTCAAATAACCTTTGGAAATGTTAACAACCTGTCTAGCTAAGGGAAGAACAAGGATTACTTTTATTATCTTACTAAACCAATTCTGCTGACTGCAGCAGAAAACAGAACAGCAAGTACAGGGTGTGCATGAGAGCCAAGAGGCTGGGCAGTTCTGCGACAGCAAATGTGTAGATGCAGGAAAGAGGTGGTTGTGATGATAAGAAAGAACAGACTCTGTCCCGAACTAAATAAGGTATCCTAGGACATCCAAAAAGAGCAGCCAGGTGACAAACATGGCTGCTGTTGAGATCACAAGCACTAACATAGACTCTGAGGAGGTCGGCAGTGCCCATAATGAACATCAGTAATTCTTATTCTCTCAGAAGCTCCTGCTACCACAGAGTTAGCCTTCCTGAGCCCTTCATATCCTATGCTAAACACCTCTACACCAGAAAATGTACCCAAGGCTCAGCAGCTGCTAAGGAACTACTCTGAATAGAGCAGGCACTGCCAGCAGGAGACACTGTATGAGATTCTTGCTACAACCTTGTCCCAGACAAGAACTCTGGGAAGTGCCCACCTTCCACACTTTGGTTCAAGAATGTCTGGAAATAGCTGCCATGTCCCGTTTTGTTCGAGATCCGATTTTCTTTTTGCCTTTGTTTTTCAATCACTTCCTACTTTTCATTTATTTTCAGCTGGGAGCATTTATGTGGGGGCTTTTGTCACAGGGCTGGAGGGCATCAGAGATGCCAAAGGTTGAAATTTCAAACATTTCAAAGCCTGGGGCAAAGAGCTGCAGAGCTGAAACAGACGGGTGGGAGCAGCTGGGATTTCAAAGTCAGTAGGGCCTGGCTCCAAGAGCGGGATACAAAGGGCTTCAGGGGAAAACAGCAACTGGGAACAGGAAAGTCGGAGAAAAGCTGATTTACTGCTCATGTCCAACATACGCATGATTTCAAGTTACAGCAAACAGCTGTCAACTACTCGGCAGAAAACAATTAGTCAGGTTGTCCGGGACAATGTGACCCTCCCAGTTTTCACAGGAAGCGAGCGAGCTGCAGCTGGTGGAGAGAAGGGCTGTAGTTTCACTTGTTGTACTCCTACCCTGCCACCATCTGCTCTTTTGGCTCTCCAGGCTTTTGTGAAGGGCACAGCATGCGAACAGGAGCCTGGTTCAGAGAGTAGTCTAGTAGCCCTCCAGCATCCTTTTGCACACATTGCCCAGCCATTTTGAAGCCTTACTTGAGGTGGTAATACAAGAGGTTCTAGCAACAACTAGGTTGCTGCTAAACACAAAGATGAGGTAAGCAGGTTCATCCAATATTAGGGTGATTCAGCAACTCCATCACTCCAAACGAGCAGGTCTGTACTTGGCACAGCTCCACAGCATCAGCCGGGTAGGAGATGTGAAAGACATGAGTGCCATATGCCTTGCCAGACCATCCAGCCTGAGCTGACAGCAGTAAAGTATCTGTAAGGATCCATGATGGCTCCTCTCAGGATTCCTGCTGATGGACAATTATGCCAGGTCAGGAGACAAGGAATAAAGAGATCACCCTACCATGTTGCTGTTACATATTGTGCAGCCTTCCAACACATCCTCCATGTCCACAGATGGTGCAGGCTGAGAACTTTATGGGTGGCAGGTGTCACCTCCTAAGCCACACAAGCAGCTGTCACCTTTCCAAGCCCAGCTGATGGGTAATGCACCAGCAAAAGTTAGGTGCTCCCAGGTTTCATATAAACAAGGCAACCTTCTTCTTGATGCTCAATGGCACTCCAGTGATAACTATCTTCTGTCCCAGATAAGAGCTACTTCTCACAAACCCTGTGCAACAAGGGGAGGGGGTTAATAACCTTAATTGGTACCAAATGTTTTCATCAGTACTGCCATCTCTAACTTCATCAACTCAATGTCCACATATGTTGCCTGATGTTCTGGGCTGTTGCAGAGGAAAATAAAAGCTGCGCTTGATGCAGGGGTGCCCATCCTGCTGTATGGCTGCAACCAGAAACAGGACTGCCTTCCTACTGCTACTGCAGCTGTTCAAGAGCAGCTTGAACACTGCATTGCTCTTGCACAGCAGAGATGCTAATAATGATCTGGTGCCTCTCTGTGAGGAAATTTTCTGTAGCAATTGGCTGATTGTGGAAAGGGAAAGCTACACTTTGACAGCAGCCCACTCTGGAAGCTGCCTCCAGAAACACCATGTTGCTTCTGAAACAACAGTTCATGTGGTGCAGGACAGGAAAGATGCAGGCTGGACACCTATCCAGGCTGGTGATACTAGGCGTGATGCCTGGAGTACAAGGCAGCAAACAGACAAACTTGTCACCACTGTGTAATCTTGCTAATATAAAATGATCATCCGCCTGCTCCTGAATTAGCTCAAACCTGTTCTTTCAGGTAAATAAATATTAGTGATCACAGAACTGTGTACTAAATTAAGCATAAATTAAACTCATTCTTTAATAGTAAGGGCAGCCTCTTCAGACCAAGAAGAATATCTGCAAATGGCCACAAACCTTTGAAAGCAAAGGCCTCCTGGAACCACACTTACTGCTGTCTTCCTGAATGAGCAGTGAAGAACCCATCAGTTCGGCTGCTTTTCTTGGCTCTGTGAGTAAGATGATATTCATGAGAAGCAAGACAACTCTTTATTTGAGCTGTCATCTCTACAGAAAAGCAATTGGAATAATCTGTAGGACACATGTAGGCCATTTTCAGTTCTCCATCAGGATTCTCACCAGTGCTGTGCCACCAACACAACCTAGCTCATTGCAACCATTCTCAATATGCTAATCAACATGTTGGACACATTTTGATTAGCAAACTAGCAATTTTTCTGCTCACAGCCATGAAACAAGTGGAAATAAAATGGGAAGGATTCCTGGGTATAAAAAAAAAAGGTGATAGCAGGCAAATAAAATATTTTAAATCAGAAAAGACACAGAAAAAACATCTTTTTCTTAACTTTCAGAACTAGAGAATCTGGAGGCAAACACTTTTTCCATATGCTGTATTATTATGACTTGTTCATGAGAATTAGAATTAAAAATATGAAATAAAAGAGTGATTTAGGATTTATGGCCAGAAAATCTCAGCGTAATAAAATGTAAGTAGCTGTGCATTAGACCATACCACTATCTGCAGAAAAGATGCCTGCTTTCCCCAATTTAACCATTGAGTATGTGTAGTCTTAGTCTGAATGATAGGTCAAATGCAGGTTGAGTCAATACAGGAGTCCCCAAAGCATTTTTAAATAATTTCAAAAATTTTAGACAGAAAATTAGTCAAGATCATAAATTAATGTGTAATACATTTCAAATAATCACAATGGAACTACAATTAAAAACTAAGATTTATTTTATTATCTTTCCTCATTAGTGTCACAAAACTTATTTTCCCAGGGTCCAAACTGGAAACAAGAACAGAAACTGATCAATATCCATCCACACATAAGAGTGCATTGACTTCTTGCTTCGTACTTGAAAGTAACATTTATTTCCTATATTATTATTCTTTGAACAAACTAACAAAAGTAAACAGCTTTTAATAAATGAAAAGCACATTTCTTAGAATAAAATTTGTAAATATTCTCTTTAGATAGGTCAATAGGGCTTTCTCTAAAATCGTAGGTTACAATAAGAGAGGAAGTGATGCAAAAGGAATGCCAAAACATACTGCTTGTATTTTCTGGGGTTTTTTTGTCTTTTCTTCTCCAACAACATTATGTGAAGAACAAGCATGTGACTTGGACCTCATGTTTTATAATCCATTCTTTACTACTTGTTTAAAAATTCCTACTTTTTTTGCAAAGCAGGTTAACAATTTGGACTTTAACTACTTAATGATAATCCCTTGAGGAAGAAATAAAATACAGAAAAACAATGCAAGCAGTGACCATGTAAATGCTAGAATTCCTACAGAAAAGACATTTTACTGTATCAACAAATTGAAAATGAGTTTCCAAAACTCTGTCTCACTCAAAAAGGACAGATGTCTCAGTGTTTTACTTATATGTTATCTTTGCTCTCTCTTTCTCTGTTCTTCTATGAAGAGTTTAAATCCTTGTAAACTTGTTTTTGGACAAAGTGATCTTTTCCTTTGCTGACAAATTGTTGGATTGATCCCTGGTCCACTTACGACTCAAAAAATTTCCAGAGCTGATCTGGAAGTTAACCTGGGCCAGAGACTATTCAACCAGCGGTTTAGTGTAGTCCCTGTGTTCTGGCTGCCAACACCATGGATGTGGACTCTTACAGCACCAGTTTGCCCCAGTACTGGAGCATCCTTGCAGCCATGTTTAACTCAGCAGTACAGACACAGTCTGGGAGTCAAGCCAGACCAAAGTGGAAAATCAACTGCTGAGCATGAATGCTAGCTGGCCAGTGTGGCTCCCAGTCCTTCACTACAAGTGACAGGCTTGAATTTTCTTTCTCGCCCTGTTTTACACCATCCCCCAATTTTCTTGATCTATAGACAAAGACATTTTAAAACATGTGACTAACAGCAGATCCACAGACGTGGGGAGGCGGGAACCAGCCTTTTTTTTTTTGTTTTCCTCTTGGTGAACATATAATGAGAGAGACAGTTCCTTTCCTGCTTATGCTCTCCAGGTAGACTTTGTATGTGTTCTTCTCAGTGGGAACGAGGATGCATAAAACCATGACTTACTTCAAATGATACTAACAACCTTTGTTGTCTTGGTTCTTTCTTCTGATAAAGCACAGTATATTTACGCTACTCCAACTCTTCTTCATATTAGTAATTTCAGGGCAGAACAGATGAGTTTGTGCTACGCCTCCTGAATCTCGTATTGCACAGCAGCCTATTGAAGGTAATTCAGCACATTTTTATTTTTCCAAATTATTCGCATTATAGGTAAGATTGTGTTTTACTAGACTGCTATACTCCCAGTTTTGTTTTATTTTCACTAATGCTTTGATAGGAGAAGGTGCTTTTTAAACCCAGTGGAATATTTGATAATGAAATGAAGAGAGGAGTAAAAGAGGGAGGCCAAGACAGATGTGGGCTCTGGGCACCATTTCTCTCCAAAAAGAAAGATACAAGATCAACGTACTTATCGTACAGAGGAAAATGGAAACATGAGGCACTAACAGCACGTTCTCTTGAGCCTCTGTGATAGCACTTTCAAACAGAAATATCTCATTTTACGTAAACTTTTAGAATCCAGATTTCCACCCCAAAAGAATTCTCCAAACCCCAGTCAATGTAAATTAAATCAGATCTTTCCTTTTTAGATAAACCTTTCAGAGGGGAAAAAGTTTGGGTTTTGTGTTTTGTTTTGGGTTTTTTTTTTCCCTTTTTAAAACACCTTTAAATAAGTTGGGGGAAGGGAGTTTACCAACTTTTTGACAGAACTTGAAGGAATTCCTTACTGTCTCACCCTATCAGAGTTTGCTTCCTGGACATGGTTCAGGTTCTTATCTTAAACCCATAAGGTGTGAGCTGCATTGAACCATTTTCAGCTAGTTGGATGCCCTGTTGGAAGTCCTCACCAGCTCCCCAGTCTGCTCCAACTCACAGTTAAGCCTTATTGGTGGACTTCATAGAATCATTTTGGCTGGGAAAGACCTTTAAGATCATTGAGTCCAACCATTAACCTAACACTGCCAAGTCCACCACTAAACCATGTCCCTAAGCACCACATCTATCTGTCTTTTAAACACCTCCAAGGATGGTGGAGAAAGGGTACAGAGATACCTTTGAGCATCTTGCATCTTTTAGCACTTTGTTCCCCAAACTTGTTCCACTCTCTCCAAGACTTTCTATATAAAGATTAAATGCCTTTTTTTAAAAATTCTGCCTTTGACATCTCCATGACCCAAACTCATCCAGGTGGTTTGGCAGTACACACATGACACCTTGACTCCACTTCTTGTAGAGTTTTTCAGCTGCATCCTCTGGGTATTGTGTCCACACATTTGTATTTCCTGTTTTGCTGACCTCTGAGATTTGATTTCACTTTTCAGCAAGCTAGTTAATCATTCCTTAAAAAAAAAAAAAAGGAAAAAAAAATATAATCCTACTTGTTCTTTCTTTTCTTCCAACCCAGCTTCCAACGGACCTTAGAAGTTGCTATAGCTGAGTTTTGGAGACACTCACGATGTTTTTTTAGGCTGTTCGCTGAACAAGACAAGACAGCCTTTTCCGCTTGTCCTCTCGGACTAAGGCGTGTTTATTGAGTTCCCCCCTGTGACGGGGGCGAGCCCACCCCACCGAGTTCGCTCTGGGGCCCAGGGACAGTCCCTCCTGGAGCGCAGCGGCTCTGCCGGACCGGCGGCAGCCTGGCTTAGGCATCCCGCATCCCGCATCCCATTCCGCATACTCCCGCATACTCCCGCATACTCCCGCATACTCCCGCATCCCATCCCGCATCATCCCCCCCTACCCCGTTCCACAGCTCCTGCCCGCCTCGACCCCTCACCGCCTCCACCCCCGCCCCGCGTTGCCGCTGTCAGGGGCCACTCGCCGCCGCCACCCGCTCTCGCCCCGCTCTCCCCTCGCAACTCCGCATGCAAATCAGAGCCGGCAGCAGGAAGTCAGCCGAGAGGCTGCGAGCCAACCGCCGCCGGCCGTGCCCGGCTCCTCCGCCGGCTGCCCTCCTCTCCCGGCCGGCGGGGCAGCGGCGCCCCGCCCCGCCCGCACACCGGCCCCGGCCCCGCCGCGCCCGGGACATCCCTCTCGGCGCCCCGGCGCTCACTGTGGAGTTCCCTCGCTGCCGCTCAACTTTCGCACCTGGGAAAGTAAGTGCCTTCGCCCAGGCAGCAACGCCGAGAGCGGCCGGCGGCGGGGGGAGGCAGCGCCGCCTCCCCCGGCTTCTCCCACCGGGCTGCGCTGGGCGGGAGCGGGGGGGGCCGGCCGGGCTGCCTTCGTGCCCCCGCTCCACCCCGCCCCGGCACGGCGGGTACGAGGCGCTTTCCGGGGCGGCTTGTCCTCGCTTCTGCCTCCCGGAGGAGGTGCCGCCGCCGCCGCCTGAGCTTCCCGGTAGGACTGGCTGGGGTCTGAAGGGAAATGCGGCATTTGCCAAGATAATAATCATTCTCAAAAGCACGATTTACCTCTTGCCGCTTTGCCCGGCTTCTGCTATGATCTTCGGGGCTCGGGTGTCTCCTGGCTGTTCTGTGCCAGAAAGCGTGTGAAATTAACTGATTGGGGTCTGCAGTCGGTGTCTCAAGCCAAGGCGATAGCTTTGACTTAAGAGAGACAATGTGGCCTCTGGGTATTCCTTCTGACACTGCTTGTTTCTAGGAGAGTGATCCCTGCAGCCTCTTCCAAGTTAAAGCTGCTTCCTCTTCGCTGTATGTTCAAGTGTGCTTTACCTTAAGAGAAAGATGAGAAAATGTTATTGTGATGTTTGGTGCATGGTGTTTCTTGCTGACTGCTGTTGTAATGGTATTGTGTGCCTTGGGAATGGTCTCGAGGGGTTTTCTCCTTCCAGTTTTAATTTGGGATATGAATGTCAAGCTAGATCTCCGTAGCTGATGCCGTCAGTAAAGCAGTTAAGAGATTCTGTTGAAATTGCATCTTTTACGTGTTTGCAGTGAATGGGTTTGCAAAAACTCATCTCGCTGTTTCGCTGGCCTCTGTTGGCACTAAAAACCAAAGAGATTAACACTTAAAACTTCTTTAGCCAGGTGGTATCACTGAGGATATACATAGGGAGTACAAAGACTGAGTTCTTAATCTGTTGTTTCATCTGAAACATCAAATCAATATCCTATCTCCTGCTTTTCATTCCCACCTTTGAGGGTGGGGGGGGGAAGTCTGACCAGTCTTAATGTTTTTTAGCACATTGTAATACAAATTGGATTTTTTTTACATTTTCTAGCTTGATCCCATAAAGTATGTGGAAAACTTTTGTAGTTTAGACATTGTAATGATAGTTGCAATTAGCTGAAAAGTATGAGTGCCAGATAGGTAAGTTTGCACTTATCGTAGTGTCACTAAAGGATTATTTTAAAAAAAAAAAAGTTAAAAAGGAAGATTTTGATTGGGAAATTGCAAAGCTGTGTTGGGAAAATTTAGCTCAGTTTTACTGAAGGGATAGTAAAATTGTGTTTGTGTGAATTGTTTCCCACACAGTACTGAATGCAGAGTAGGTGTTATTTATTTTTTGTGTGTTGGGACTTTGTATCTTTGTCATAGGTACCATCGACATTGAAAGTATGGATGAGAAAAAAAATCAAATAGTTCTTCTCTGAAAAAGTAGCAACAGGTGAGAAATCAGTTAGGTACTGTTAATAGGATGTTACAAAATCTTGGGGAAGGATTAAAATTAATGAACTCTGAGATCATCAAATGTCTCACTCTGTGGATCTCTTCTGGGGTTTGTAGCTTTTTTCTTTTTCCATTTCAGCAAGGTGAGCTACAGACTAATTAGTAGAGAATTCTTTATTTGATAACACAAAGATGTATTTTAATTGTGTGCTGTTGAGACTATTTTTTTTTTTACTGTAATGGTGTAGAACAGTCTTTTTTTTTTTTTTTTTTTTTTTGTACAGTAGCTGGCTGACTTGAAATTTTTCTGCTTTTCTCCTGTAGGTTTGTTTGTTTGGTTGGTTGTTTTAGTAAATAAGGGAGTTGTTTTCCTATAGAAATATACAGAGGACAAGGTAAGGGTTAGGCCTTTCCTTATAAGTTCCTTGACCAGTGAGTTGTGCAATAACTTTTTCTGACAATGCAATGAATTATGAAACTTTTGTCTAACAAGTTAAACCCTGATACCTTTAAGATGTTTCAATGGTTTTCAATGTTACCCTTTCAAGCTCTCTTGAAATTTTCTTGCATGTATTTATGAATATAGAAGTATTTATGAAGTATAAGTAACTCTTCTGTAATACTTTTTCCCTCCCATTTTATCTATGTAATTGCAGTGAGCTATCTTCTTATCACCTTGTTGGTTCTTGTAAGATAAATAGCATCACAGAACAGCAAGTGTTGCGGGAAGTAATTCCTACAAAGGACAATGAAAAAGGTCCAAGGTCCTCCTGGCTCAGCTTAGTTGTTGAGCTTTAGTGGGGCAGCTTGCAAGACCAGAGACGTTACATCTGGCCCACCTTGTGCTGCATATCAGAGAGCAGCGTTTGACCTCTCTGCAGCTATTCAAGAGAGTTTAAGAACTGCAGTATTTAATGTCACATATTATTCTGTTTCTGTCACAAAAAAAAAGAGGTGTTTTCCTCTCTGTCCTTTGCATGTAATTTGAATTCTTAACGGGCATCTTTGAGGTTTTTGGATGGAAACGTGTTGACCATGAACCAATTTTTATTTTTTCTCAAAGGGCTAGGTAATCTGGGGAGGGGGCGAGGTGTTTCCTCCTTTCCATACATGCATGTTCTGAGTCATATTATTTAGTGTATCCAGGGAATTGTAGAGGCAGTTTTACTCTTGGGGTTCAGGGAGCCCTTTGCAAAACTGAATGAACACAAAAAACAAGCAGACGATGAATGAATAAATAAAAAAAGGCATTGAGTGGGCATTAGGTGTAGAGTAGGATTCCTAGCACTCTGCTCTGGTGGCATGGCTGTGCACAGAGGTGTGTTTCTGCAGCACCAGTGATCCCTGAAGAATGTGAGCTGTCTCTTGCTGATGCAAGAGGTTGGAGGAGAATCCACTGGCCAGGGATCCTGAGGGTTGTGGGAGCTTTGTGTGAAGTAGGTGATACTTCCTTCTGAAGCTATGGAGCTGGGTGTGTAAATAATTACACCAAACCATGTGACACTCTTCAGTAGTACTTACTGTTATTTCACCCCTATAGGATTTCTATCTTTAAGAAGAACAGCTTCATTCTGTAGAAGAACCAGTTGTTCTGCTAAGAATTAGGATTTTTCTCCCACTGATCATATTCCTACTTCTTATTTCTCCTGTTTATTTGTGTCCCCTCTTTCATGAGAGCGTAGGAGTGCTTAGAGATGGTATAGAGAGAAGTCTTCCAGACTTGCCGAGCCATGCCACAGGAAACTACGTAGATAAAAAATGTAAAATTACATTCGTATGAAAACAGTCTTTAGTGAAGCATACAAGGAGAAGATTGCCGTACTGTAAACATTAATGGTACCTTCTCAAAAAAATCAGCTTCTACTAATAAGAGGCAAATACAGTGTAACTGTTCTTAGTTTGGCTGTTCATAGTTTAAACTTAATTGTCCTTCAGGGAAAGATGGAAAGGTCTGTGCTTTCATATTTATTTTTGCCTGATTCAAATACATTTCCTGTTGACATTTTCATTAAATGCTGTAATTTCCGAGGCTGAATCATTCATGGTGGTGTTCAACATCTTTCCTGAAAATGTGGGTTCATGGAACAAAATGCAAAAGCAGAATTCATTTTGTGTTGGAAGCATTTCCTCCAAATATTTACGAGATACTTGTATTTGTTGTGTATCCTAAAGAACTACTCACAGAGGTAAATAGATTGGTTATTTTTGTCAGCCGAACAGCAGAAGAGAGACAGTATTTTGACAGTAACACTTTGCTGGGGAGAGAAGGAGGAGTCCAGGGAAAGGTGAAGGGGAGAATGGATAGATGTCGTTCCTCTGGGGGGAAAAAGGGCAAACTAGCACCATTCTGGCCAGTATTTACCATCCCTTAGGTCAGCATTGTCTATCTTTTTCAAACTGCTGGCATCTTAAGTATCTACAATTGGTTCCTGTGTTTGTGCAGCATGCTATCTGACTTCTTCAGTTCAAAGGACTCAAATGATAAACAGTCTGAACAATGTGTCCTTCTTCCTCTATGGTCTCTGCTTCATGTAGCATGAGGCTACTTCTTCCTGTGTAAGTTGCGGTTGATATGTTGTAGAATTTGCTACTTTAATTTGCAAAGGCCTGCTTTTCACTGTGCACATTCTTGTGACCAAGCCATTTCTTGAAAGTGCCTGTGATAGCAAATTGTGCGATCTAAAACTGGAAAATGTGATAGCTCACCACAGGAGTTGAACTATGGGTTGCTGCTACTCTCCTGGAATGACCTTTTCTGCAATTTTCTCTGTTAGAGGGCTACTGAAAGTCTGGAGGGCATGGACTCCCTCTGGGATGGTTTAACAGAAAGCTGTTTCAGGAAGTTCGTCAACAAAAACATAGTCTCTTAAGTGGGTTTTCTAATGTGGCATTTACAACACGTTGCTTTGCTTTTCATGTTTCCTTCATTAGTTTGTACAGATAGGTGCGTACAAACCTGTTTGAACAATTTATTGATGAAATCTTACTCAAGCTTTTTCTTGGGCATAAGCTGAAGGAGTATGGTATTATAGGAGTTAGTGCAGAAGTGTATCTGGCTGCTAAGCAGGTTTGTTCTTTCCATGTATGACTGTACTAGGGGCTTAGAACAAAATTAATATTAAAAGGTAAAAAATATGTTTGAGTGAATTCCTACATAATGATAATGTAATTTAAATCAGTAGGTCTGACCTATGATTAAGTTTTACCCAGTTCAGACAAAGAAAATATTCCCTGGTAGCGTCAAAGAGTAGGAAAAGATCTGGATAGTAGTGGATCTATTGCATTTATTGAAATTGGCTACTCGAGCATCCCTTGCCAGCATCATGAGGCTTACATTCATTAGATCCAGTAGACAGAAACTGGTTTTCTGCAGGGCAGCCTCAGCCCTACCAGGTGTCTTGATGGGATTTCTAAAACCCTTCAGTAAGTGCTGAATGCCCTAGGGTAGCTGTGATGCAGGTGTGAGCGGACGAGAGCTGGAGAACAGGGTTAAGTGGTCACCAGAGCTGGTGTCAGTGCTGCTGAGGAAGTGAAAATTTTTGGTAAACACACAGGAAGGGGATGGGCAGGAGAAAGAGGAAATCCTATGTTGGATGTTCTGGGTTCAACTTGTTCAAAATACATTGCAAGAGTCATTTGAATGTGCTGTTACAGTGTAGCAGAGCATGCAAATAGGATTCAAAGTACATTTTTGTAACTACAGACCTACCGTTGCAAAAGATCTGCCAAACTATGCAAAGGCTAGAGAGAAACATTGCAGCCCATGAGGGGTGTGGGAAAACTTGCCTTTTAAGCAACTCTCCTGCTGTATTGCTGGTGTGGCACTTTGTCTTCCTTCTTCTTGTCTGACGAGGTGACTGATTTCCAGCTGTGTTTGCACTGGCTGCGAGAGAGATTGCAGTGGCTGCCCTGGCACCAGTGGAGAAGCACTGGGCCATATTGAAGTGAATGCTAAGCCCATTTCTCTTGCGATGTGGATGGCCTGAATGATGGCAGGCAGGCAGTGGACAGCAATACTGCCACTAAGCCTGACCAGGACATCTTGTCTTTTTTTAAAATCTCCCACTAAAATTCCTTGGTAGCAGTTCCCATCCCTCTGCCATGATGCTTGCCAGTGTGTCTGAAAAAGCCTTAGAGCCACACTGCTTTAAATGTCTTCATTAGTAATGTTTGGGGCTTTTTCTCTCCAATTTCATGGAAGAAGCCATGTTTCAGTCTTCATCCTGCTGTAACAGTACTCCCTTCCTACTGCTGTTTCTTTTTTTCTTCTCCCATCGTTCTCCCAGCATCATTCTATTGTTTCTTTCTCTCCAGGACTGTTAGTGATATATGCTGTTTATTTAATCTCTTGATTTAGATGTCTGTACAGCAACTTTTACTTTTCCCCTGCCAGAAAAATAAGCCTCAGCACCTTTCACAATCTAATTATCATTTGTAACCTACTTGTGCTGCCTTATCGGGGAATATGCACCCAGAAATATGTACCCTCAGCCCCTTGAAGAGGTGTGAAGTCCAATGGAGTACCAACATGGCACTAATGACGTGGTCTTCATAGCTTTTTAAGAAGTCTGTGCCTCCTTAAAGGACAGCTTTGTACTTCTACAGATGGCCAGCAGGACTCCTCTATCTAGAGTATGTATTATGTGTAGGTGTAACCTGTCTTTAGAGTCAGCTACCACTGAGCACCACATCTGATTTAAAATGGTGACCTCAACCTAACTTGTAACAGGTTAGTTTCTATCTTGTAAAAGGTCAGTGTGGATTGACTGCTACCCCTTTTTCTGCCACTCTGCGATGTTGTTTTGACCTTTTCTGGTCAAGTTTTATTTCTGTTGTATGCAGGAGGCTTTTCTGTGATGTGTAGCAGCACATATAAAAGGTTTTTGAGCCAGCACTGGCCCTCCTTGTAAATTCACCTGGTTCAGTGAAGCAGAGTGTGCATTTATCAGCATGTGGACTGTGAAGAAGGAACCAAGGCTCGGTATTGTGGGGGTGTGGTGCTAAGGCAACAGGTTTTGTTCCAGCATTTCCATGCTGTGCTCCTCAGTGTCAATATGTCCTGTATGCTCTGTCCCCACAGAAAGTGAAACTTAAGAAATTTAGCTTTGAGGAAGCAGTGCAAGTTTTGAAAAACCAACTTCAGCAGACCCGGTACCAGCAGAAAAGATATTTGGTTGGTGGAGTGAGCAATTGGAAGAAAGGTGCTTCAGGTGAGATGTTTCTGCTCTTGATGGGGCATTTAAGCAAGTCTGAGGGCATTGGATACAAGTGTCAGAAAATGCAAAATTCAGCATTTGAGTAGCTTATTTTAATCAGAGATCAACACAGTATTCTCTTCTGTAATGTATTTGACTATGTACAATGGCAATCTCATCTTGCTAGATTTAGAGGAGTGGAAAGTCCTTTTCTTTGCTCCTGAAATAAAAGCAAAAATATCAGGATGCTTGGTACGGTATGACACAGAAAAATAATTTTTCCTTTCAGCACAGAATACGGTTTGTGGCTATATTATGTTTATTACATGTTCTGCATCTTGTTATACTGACTGAGAAAATGTGCTTTCCTAGGAACTGTAATTGTCTCTACCCGATTAGTTATCATCCTTTGCATTCTTATTTGATTGTTTTTTCTCCTTCTATCTCTCTGCTTCTGCAGTCTTCCCTCTCCATTTATTTCTCAGCATCAACCCTGATTCTGACTTCTCAGGGATTTCATCCTCCTCTCCTACACCTTTTCTCATATGATTTGTGCTGTCCTGAGAACTTTCTGTGTGTGCCCAATAATGAAGCAATCTTACTGTTTTTTTGAAGTGTTTTCTTTGCACAATGCTTAATTCTATGGGATTCAAATGTAAGTTCATTGTGGACTCATTACAGTCCTCCTGAAATAAACTCTGGTAACCATCGTGAACACTGATTTATTCTTAGTTCTTGCTTGGAAAGTTAGCTCCATGGGCTGTGGGTGCTAAAGTCACATATAAACAATGAGGCTTGTGCAGAGTCTCAGATGTTTTTGTTAGGTACAGCGTAATCACATGCCTATTTATATATTTGATATTTGAAGTTACAAAGGTTGTAAACTTTAATGAGCTGCCAGTATGGTCGTAATAATAGTGCTGTGAAATTCTTGCGGTTTGCAGCATGAATGTGAAAATAATTCTTGTCATGGACCTCCGGTTTACTGTAAGTTTAAGTCTGCCAGAATTATCATTCATGCTGTCCTACTTTTTAAGGTCTGCATCCTGCACTTTGTGCAGAAAGTCCTGGCATGATACTCTCAAAGTCTGTAGACCTCCTGCAAGTTGTGCGCAGTCACTTATAGGGTCAGAGCCTGGTTCAGTGGAACCGGCTACGGTTGTAACTGCCGGGTCTTCATCTGTTATCAACTGCAAGGCTCTTGACCATTAGGCAGGACTAGAAACAACAGAAAATACTAAATGCTGTGCAATCCAGTAATGATACGTTGTGAATACAGCATCGTTGGTTGTTTTTAGAGAGAGAAAACAAATGTGAAGGCAACGTCGAAATAGTGGCAGCAAAGTATTAAGCGATTTCTGAAAACAAAATAAATTAACATATTAAGCAAATGCAACATGCTGCTTCAAGTCAGTCCTCCACTCAGGACTTCTATTTAGTGTAGAATAACTTATCTCAGATATAAAAGAGCTTTAATCAAGTTAATATTCTTGCATAGCTGATGTCCCGGTGATTTGAGGCACTCTGTATTCATTCTTGCCCTTGAGAGAGACCATCTGCAAAGACATACATGTGTTTAAAATCCAAGGTCTCCAGTCCTTCCTTAGAACATTTGAAGCAGGAACAATCAAGTGAAGCATAGCACCAGCAATTGACAACCCTCCCTTAAAAGAGGCTTTCCAGATTCCCACTCTCATGCCTCTCTGAAAATTGAAAGAATGACAAATATTTTTCATTTTGGTTAACTTTAGAGAAACTTCTTACTCATGCTCATATGTGCAACAAATGTGAAAAGCACGCTTAGAAACTCGGATGTGAATTCTTACTCCATGTTAATTCAGTGATGTATTGCCTTTTACACACCTACTGTCACCCCAGTTTAAGCATGTAGTTTCCCCAGACTAGTTAATGTACGCTTCTGTCTCCACATGCCAGGCTTTCAGATCTGAATCGGTGGCAATTTGCAGTCCTTCAGGATGTGTTTGCTAGGCTTATGGGAGTGTGCTTGTATCTCTTCAAAGAACTCTGATCTCAAGGACTTCATCTAAGAACCTCCAAAAAATTGGTCATCGTATAGCTCCGTTAGTTCTATCTATCATATTTGCAGCGAACTGTTGGTTCAGGTAATATCCTTTGGTGCCCCCACTTGTATCCCAAATTGCAACAGTTTACTAAGCTGGCCAAGAAAAGTGGAACAGGCCTGTTTTAGATTCATGCCCTCAAAGGAGTACAAGTAACACAGAGTTTAAAATTAAGTCAAATAAATGAGTTATAAACAGACCGCTGTGAATTGCCAGAACCTGGAGTACAATTTACACCCCTGAAGTTAAGGGATGTTCTGGGTACTTATGTCGGTGAGAACAAGATGGGGTGGTTCCTAACAGGAATACTTACGCAGCTAGTGCTGAATGTCCTTCTAGTACCCCTGTAAAGATTAGATTGCACAAAACTTCATTTCTACTAGTGTAATTTACTGGCACTGGATTTGACACTGTCTGATTTTTTTTGAGAACTCTTGCAACTTCCTCTTGCAACTTAAGGAAGCTTGTCCAAGGCTTGCAAACTTCCAGGAGGAACTGTACTCTGAGTAAGAGTGTTGGCCCACATCAGCATGAATGATTTAACCCCAAATTTTAATCTGAGTTTACAGTTCATTCTTAAATCCATATTACATACCCCAGTACAATGCCCTGTGTTTCAGAAGGGTTCATCTGTGAATGAATCTAATGCTGTACAACTAATGAAACACAGAAGTGTCTGCTGGAGAAGTAACTTTTTTTTTGCAACTGAACTATATGCTGGTGTTTGAAGAAGCTTAAAAAAAAAATCCATTTTTCTTAAAATTTAGGGTTTTAGACAGGTGCCCAAGGCATAATCTGCTGCTGTTATAACAAGAATGATATATTTAAGTGGCAAGTTTGGCCATGAGTGTGTGTTAGCATTTAAATGTGAAGGTGACAGCAGATGAAGAAGCGCTCTGACCAATGCAGCACATTGGTAGATGCATCATGGTGCAAAGTAATATGGGTTAGAAAATAACCAGGCTAGTACAGAGTTAAGATCCATTGACATAGAAGTCATTCTGTATTAATTTATTCACAGCTCTCTTAATCCATGTTGAAAGTGGATTGTAGAATGCATAAAAGCAAGTAAGGTTTGTAATAATTTGATTTATTCCATGGGGTAGAGTTACCTGAATTTGAGAGAAGAAAAGCTAATATGATCTGCTCTCCTTTCCTCCTTTTTTTAACACACACACACACACACACACAAAAAAAAAGATGCACCCAAAGGAAAGCTGGTATGCTTTCTATGAGACCACCCTCAAAACCTTCATCAGGGCTTGTTGGCTGTCCTCCATCATGTTTTCATTGACATGTTGTGATAATTTCATGATCTTTGGGTTCTGTTTACAGCATAGCAATGGGTTTGAATTACAGGCATATCTCAAAGCAAGAGATCACATCTGCAAAAGACTCCTTATTGCCAACAGCATCTTTAACTAGTTGAAGGCCACGTTCATAAATAACCTTCTTCTCCCCTTAGTCATAGTAGCTATTAATGATTTTTCCTAACAAATTCCCTGTTAATACATTCATCTGAGCACGTGGAGGTTGAGCATTAGGCTGCCTTACTTGAATGAGATGAAGGTTTCAACTATCAGCTGCTACCTGCAAATATATATTCCTATGCACCTTCTGGAGGGGGCAGACAGAGTGACAAATTTCAGTTGAAGAGCAAGTTGGAGTACAGCCTGGTGATGATATGAAAGAGACACCTTAATCTTGCCTAAACTCACTGAAAGTTAGCAAGCCATTCGCTTCATCATCCCATGTTGTCTTCTGAGGCTCACTGGAACAGGGAGAAGCTAACTCTCATTTCTCTTTCATGTATCATGTAGTAAATGCAGACACTGGGTACTACACAGTAGCGCATGCAGGGCCACTTGTCACTCTGTGTAATTTGTGTGGCTGTGCCTTTGGTTTCAGGTATGTTGATGGGTATGTTGAAATCAACACCTGAGTAAAACCCCCATGTGTATGAATGATGTAGAAACCCTTGTGCATTTCTCATCTACACCTTGTTTTGGGAGGCGAAGTGTGTGTGTGTGTGTGTGTGAAGGAGAAGGGGAGAGGAAGGAGCCAAGTAGGTACTGGTAGGAGTGAAGAAGGACAGGCCCCAGATCTATGTTCTCCAAAGAAACTGTGAAGCTTGTCCTTCTGCCCTTCTGTTGCATCACTTATTATAATGATGAGTTCATTTGGGTTACTGCTGGACCTCCCTCCAAAACTTTATCCATTTTATGTGTAGTTTCTCATTTTCCTATGCCTCAGTGATTGCACTACTTATTAAAAAGGGAGGGGAGAAGAATCCTGACACTACTGGTAGACTGGGACATCTATAAATATTAGACTACTGAAACTTCATCACACTGCTATTATTGGCCAAAGTGGTCAATTTAAAGCTGAAAAAGTTGTATGTGAGTCATAGATACACTCAGCTTGGAATGTAGATGTAGTCCTTGGGGTTTACAAACTGGAGTGGGACACTTCCTAATGCTTAGGAAAAATGTCGATCCTCTTCAGTGTAGTAGTGGTTTGGCCAAATTTTCATCTGGAAATGGAGAAATTGGTAATATGGAGCTGCTGTTTGTCAGTACTGAGATTTTTTACCAGTAAAGAAAATTATATTTTTACTTATAGTTTGCATGACACTTTTAAGTCTGTAAAGTATTTTGGGAATCTTCCTTTTAAGTTGGTTAATGTGTTGGTATGGTTTTGCTCTGTTCCATTTCATATGATCCTTTTGAAGAATTTGATAGAAGTATTTATTCTGTTATGATAAATTAAGATGTTATTTGACCTATTCCCCTATCTTCAGAAGATATAGTACAATGGAAAAAAGTTAAGGAAATGGAAGATGTGGTTGCCTGAGGGCTGGCAAAGTGAATTAATTCATTGTTGATATTGATTCAAAATTCTA
The DNA here is from genome assembly GCA_907165065.1 of Caprimulgus europaeus. The sequence goes on along the minus strand of OU015525.1, from coordinate 41,380,003 downwards.
GAGGATGCAGTTGAGGCAAATGATTGTAATAAAATGAAGCGAGTGTTATAAGGTCAGAAAACAGATGTTAGCTTAATGTAAGACATGGTTTAAAATCAGTGCCAAAAATACTGACTACATGAATCTGGAACATTTTCATAATATATAGAGTCTATTATGCAATGTTAACAAAATTACTATCTTGTGTGGATTAACTTTCTTGTGTTTTGGTATTTTTCTTCAATTGAATAAACAAGGAAAAGGGTCAGTAGTTTGTATAAATTATAATATGCTTAATTTTAATGTAATGGTTTTTTTCAGAATTTTTTTTTCATCCTTTTACAAGCATTCTAACATTATTATACTAGCACAATGACATTAGCTATTTTCAGTGTTTCTTCTTGATTTTTTTGTTTGTTTGTTTGGTTTTTTTTTGTTTTTACCACTGCCAAAGTTCCTGCGTGAAACCAAGCTTCTAAGAATTCTAGGCAAAAACTGTGGTGGATTTATATAAAAATTTAACATGCTTCTTTCTTGGTCAAGGCCCTCCACCCCTGTTAGAACTACCTTTTGTGTCATCTACTATGATTATATTTATTATATATGTTATGCTGTCATTTATGAGTTCCAGCAAAGGTCATGTACCATTTAGCTGAGCACTGAATAAACTTATCCTCTGCCCAGAGATTTAAAGGATAGACAAACAAAGGTTGGACTGTGGATTAGTATCATTTGAATATAGTTTATCTGAACAGCTAGTTTTACCAAAGCACTCCTATTTCAAAGGCTGGGGAGGGAGCTGCATAATGCTCAAATCTCATCTGACCACACCTGGTTTCTGTATAACTGTATTAGATCATTTCATGCCTGGAAGTTTGAGGTGTGATAGCTTGTCATTTATTTTCCATTTAGTATAGCAATGCATTAATTAACGTTGGTTATTACATAGCTAAAATGTCGGGACTAGTAAGTTAAAAAAAAAAGGGGGGGTGGGCTGTATAGAAGAAAAGGTTTGTCACATATGTACAATAAAACACATGAATACAACATCAATATAGCAACACCAGGTATTTGATCTCATCAGAAGTTTCCTGTTTGTATGTCAGCGGTTGGGAGATTTTTGCTGTATGATGTAATATATGGGGCAGTTCCACTGTAGTCAGATGACAGTACATCTATTTTCCCCTATTCAAAATCAAATTTTTATTAAAAAACCTCCTTTAGATTAGGAGGTGGAGTTGAATTGTGAATGTTGCATAGTCCTACCCCTTATTTCAATATGCAGGCCAATGTGGGAAAGGAAAATGGGTGGAAGGACATCAATGGGTGGAAGGACATCAATGGGTGGAAGGATGGCTGTGAAGATTGTTAATGGGAACAGTAGTCAGCTTGGTAATAAGTTCTGGAAAGGTTTCTGCCAACCCAGGTTGGCTTGGCCGTACTGAGGTATTTGTGGGCTAATGTTGGGAATCTGGGCTCTGCAGAGGAGGAGCAGAAAAACTGGTGCAGGGCTTAAAGCTGAATGTTGCAGAGGAAGTAGAAATGTGATGAATTTATAATTGCAGTAAAACATAAGTGTTGGAGAGCATGAAGGTCATAGTGTGATGATTTCTGTAACTGATATCGGAATACCATAAAAAATCATCTGAGATAGCATGGACAAACCAGAATTTATCTTGGTCACAATTGCTAAGGAAGGAATTGTGAAAGAAGCTGAAGAAGAGGGTAGTGGTGCTTGTCTGCTGCACTTCCCCAAACTCTTGGCAATACCACTCTCTGTTGCCTAATGCTACATTAGCATTACATTGAGACTTTTTTTTTAATACTTTCATTTGCAACAAAAAAGTAGGAGTTGTCTTGTGATATTAGGAGATATTAGAGACACACAGGCAGCTGAAAATATTGTGCAGAAAGAACAGTCTGGCAAAATAATGGGGAGAAGTTTAATATCAGAGTGCAAGGTCATGCCACTGGAGATACGAGAGGAAAATCTGCTGTGACAACAGTTTGTCATTATGAAAAATGAAACAAACATGATTGCCTTAACTGATCACAAGAGGTTTATAAAGGCTAGCGGGATTGATGAAAGCGTGAAAATAATAAATTAATCACTAGAATTTTTGGGGTAAGGTAGATGGAAGACATAGAAATACTATTTCTTGCAAGGCACTGCTGAAAGTCATCTTGGAATATTTTACTCACTCCAGCCTCCTGCCCTTTAGAGAGATGGGTTCAAACTGAAACAGATGTGGAGAAGCGCTCCTACGATAACCAGTGAAAATGGAAAAGACTGAGCGGGCTTGTTCTTTAAAGCCTAGAGAAGAAGCTGAAAGAGATGTAACTTCTTCCTAATCACCCAAGAGGATGAAGGGCTAAATGCCATTATTGTTCCCAAAATGTGCTTAAGACTGGGAATTAAGATACAGCTTCTAAGCCAAGTGGAGTGAGGTTCTGAAACCTTTCAGCAATAATATTTTGCTCTTCCCTGCCACCACCCATTAACCTCTCTAAAACTGGAGCACAACAAAGTGATTGTGCAGCTCAGAAAGGTCTGCCTTTCCCAGAAAGTAATTTTTAGTCCTGTGCTCTAATCGTGGGTGTTAAACTAGATAGCTCTGTTATCTTGCTGTGATAGAAGTGCACCCTTGGAAAATTTGAGGTTTTGATTTACAGGAGAGTAAGTCTGAGGAAGTCTCACAGTAATGTGTTTATTGCATACTTTTCCCCTACAGTAATATTTGAGTTTTGATGGTTACACTGGGGATTAACTTGTTTGTCTTCTTTGTCTGTTGATACAGATATGCATGTCAGAATGTTATTTTAGTTTTTTCTCACCTTTTTCCAAAAAGGTCATTGAAACAGTTAAAGAACTCCCCAATTTTTCTCCTTTTTAGAAAATGTTGTCAGCTGGACTACTGCTTCTTGCATCGTAGGAACAAAGAGACTCTACATTGGGCAAGAATGCCATAGCTAAACACTGACTAGATTTAGGCTATCCATGCTCCTTTTTGCGTGCATTGCAGGGAGCACATGGTGCTTTGTGCCTGTGTGTATATATATTTCTGCCCATGTATATGTATATCACATAAGGGATAGAATCAGTTTGAGAGGCATAGAGACGATGTAATCCAGACCTGTAGAAATAAACTGGATTTTAAAAAGATATTAAAATACATGAGGTGGGCAGTGACTGAGAAATACATAACTGTTTCAGCGGAAAGACAAGGGAAGAACTGAGTTGCTCAAGTTCCCTGGGTTGGTCTCCAGTACAGAAACAAGATGTAGGAAGTAAAACAAGCCCAAGCTGAAAGCTGACCCAGGATTTCTGTGTTTGCAAGAGTCTAGTTTGGTGAAAGTTACCAGGCAGTCAGGACTTACAGTAATATTTAAATGTGTGTATATAGATATATAACATTATATTTTCTATATTATATTAATAAAATATATGCATATTTTATATTTATATACATATGATGAATTGCAGGTATAAAAACAAGGCTGAACAAAACCACAACTGATCATTTTTGAGAAAGGCAAGGAATAAGAATCCACTTCTGTTCAGTTGTTCTCCAGTTTAATTCCTTCACATTGCTCCCAACCACAGATAATTTATTTTTGTCACTCTTATTCTCACTCTGGCCTAGTAGCACATCTTCACTGGCACAAATATGTATAGAGCAGTACAGATGAGGCTTTTCTGGGCCCTACCACCTTGAATTAAACTCCTCCTCTGTGTTCCTTGGTGATACTTTGCCATTCTGCAGTATGTGATGATGGGTCAGAAATGAACCCAGGTTTCCCAGGCTTCTCGGAGATCTACCTCCTCATAATCCCAGTAACAGAGCTATAGAAGATCTTTGCAATGCTCAGGTACCACAGATGATGTGCAAGCAGGTCAACATAGAGAGGCAGTCAGCAATAAAGGTTAACAGAAATTAATTCCTTAAATTTAAGGGTTTTTTCCCATTTTTTTCATGGAATGGGAAATGAGCAGTTGATTGAAGTGATGTAGAAAATTGGGTGAGGGTACTGAGAAAGCAGGTGTTTGTGTCCTTAGGCAGAATGAGCTTATGATGCTTCTTCCCCAGCAGTTTTAGATCCAGGATGATCACTCTGAGTTTGTTTTTCAAGGCATTTCTGCCTTGACCTTGAGGGTAATGCAGAGAAGTCTCACATTCTCAATTATTCAGGAGATATGGTGAAGGCATCAACGTGTTACCTCTGGCTTTATAACTTATGAAGAAGCAGCAAACCAGCTGGCAGTAAAGGCCACGCTCAAATAAAACAGAATGAAACTGAGAAATGGCTAAAACAGAGGAGGGAAAAGCTATGCTTTTCAATTTTTGAAAGGGATGTTAAAAAGTTAAAAATTAAAACTGTTTCCCCCTTTGCTCTCTAAGCTGCTTTAAACCTCCTAGTTTAAAACCGGGGGGGGGGGGTTTAATATGTAGGTGTAAACAATTGCTGCAGCTTCTTTGATTCAGTAGCTTAAATATAGAGCAATGTTCAAGACTGAGAATAATTTGGGGGTCTTGATTTTTCTTTTTTCTTTATACTTCTTAATGCACTGTCTCTATCTTATTTGCACTGCTAAGGAATATCACATATATATATATATATATGCATATGAAAATTTTTTGATTAAATTAAGAATTTACTGCTTATAAACCTTGTAACTGAATACAAATTTATTTTATTTATGTATCTGTTACAATGCATGTGTATATATCTGTTAAAAGCCTAAGCCATCCACAGAATTGGTGTTTATATACATTTACTGCCCTTTTGAACAACAGATACTTACTTGATAAAACGGGGTTGTTTGTACTTATAGTTCTAATTATTTTTAAAGGTAACTTTTTTATTGGAAAAGCCAAAAAACCCTATTTTTTTAAAGCAGCATTTTCTGAAAAGATTAAAATAAAGTTGCTCTAAGCTATCAAAAAATCTGGGAGAATTTGAGTATCATTATCATGAAGACATGACTTCACTCAAGAAAAGCCCAGACATGTCTGGTGGATTTTTAGGAAATTGTTTCTAATGTGCACCATAAATACTGTGTGTAACAGGATCACAAGGAAGAGAATCATTGTGACCATGAACGAAACAAAAAACGAGACTGCCTGTGTAGATGATGCAAAGGAAAAGCACTGGGAGGAAATGAAACCTCAAATGCTGCTGATGGTGGATGGACGGGTGATGGTCACACAAACCCTGACTGTGTGCAGTAGGAAGTATTCTGACTTAAACACATCACTCTGCTGGTAATATAGCAAAAGGCAGATAAAGCAACAGTGTTTTGGGGACAGACAGCAGCTTTTAACCCTGGAAAAATGTTGCACTAGCCCCCCATAATCCGTTTTGAAATTAAGGCCCACGTGCTGCTGTAGCAAGATGAAACAGGATTCTGAGGGAAAATTCAGGGCAAATGCCTCTTCAGACGTCAAAGTTGGTGTCTGTGGAACAACCTGCTGCAGAGGCTCTGTGTGATGGTTCTTATGGATACTCTTGGGGCTTTGTGAAGGATACCTGAACATAGGTTCTTGTCACCAGGCTGCAGAACTCAAGTACCCATCTTTACCTTCTAGCCATGAAACACAATGTGCTTTTTGTTAAAACAGAAGATGAAACTTTTTTGATATGTGTTTATAAAAGTTAGCAGCTATGTTATACAGGGTTTCTTTTAATTAAATGTTTATCTTTCATGTCTAGAGATGTGGACAGGACAATAAATCAAAAGCATGGATGAAAAGTAGTATCTCCTATATTGCAAAGCTGTTGGAACGGGAAACATCTGAGTAGGGACTGACAGCATTTCCTCTGATCTCTAAAGTATTTTTATCTCTGACAAACAATAACATAGTTTAATTTATCATGATGGTGCACTCTTTGCTTACCATATTACTTTTATCTTTATATCTGCACAAAACACTTTCTTGATGCTCATTGTGATACGGCAACAGAAACCTATGCAAATAAATATTTTACACTGAGTGAAATACTTTCTTTATGCCTGAATGAACTTCCCCCCTTCAGATTTTCCTTATGACTACTCTATAAACTCAGAAAGATGTATGCTGCATGCACATTTTGTATTTCAAAGCTTTTTTGTATGGCTTGAATGTGACGTTAACGTTGATAATTATGTAGCATTCTGTATTTTGAAATCCACTGTTTAATGTGTTGATTGAAAGTCACGTGTCACTGCCTGCTGGCCCTATGAGTCTTTACTTTGATACCACTCTCAAAACCCTGGGAAAGACCCAGGTCAGGTTTCAGTAAAAATGTATAGTACTGTGCTGGAAACAAATACATCTGGCATTGCAGATGAACTGAGCAGAAGCTGTTGAAACCAAGAGAGCTCTGGGTGTAGGACTGATCCTATGGAATTTTAAATGTGCAGTCCAGAACCCAGTGCACACAGAGAGCTAGCATGAATAGATGTATAAGGTTTTGTGGCCTTTGAAGAGTTCAAAAAATCTTTAATTTCACAGTATCGAAAGAACATGTGCTCACTGATACAGTTTCTAGTGCTTGAAAACAATTTTTCAACTTTGATTATGCTTTGTCTCCATCATCAGCCTATGCTTGTTTAGAAGTAACATTAGCTCAGAAAATTAAATATTATAGTATGTATCATATACTTAATTATATTGCTATATATTAAGTAATAAATGTTTGGGATTTTTTCTTGCATATTTTTCATGTTTCTTTTGCAAGATTTAAGAGACTTGTTTTAAAAAGAAACTGGAAGTTTCAGGATGTGTCTACATTAGCATTTTAATTAGATCAGGATCCTGTTCCTGAAGCAGCTGCTCCTACTTTCTAGGCTGTAGTTCGTGTTATGGAGCAGAGTGAGAGTGCAAGAACGAGACTGCTTTAGGAAGATGCAGTGCAAGGCCAGGTTGGACGAGGCTTTGAGTGGCCTGGTCTAGTGGGAGGTGTCCCTTCTCATGGGAGGGGGGTTGGGACTAGACGATCTTTAAGGTCCCTTCCAACCTATTCCATTCTGTGATTGCCTTTAAATAAACCCTTGCTATGGTCGTGCTCCTACTGAATGTTCAGTCTTTGAGGCTATACTGGAGTGAATGAGGCAATAACCCCCCTTGAAGCAGGTATGGGCTTCAGCACCAACTGTTGGGGCTATTTGCTAATGTAGTCTAGCTAAGTCCTGGGAGGACTACTGGCTTTCATCTTCATGAGGAAAAAAAAAAAAAAAACAAACCAAAAAAACCCCAAACCAAAACAGTGCTTCATGATAAGGCTCAGGATCTTCTCTTTGCTGCCATCACATGTGTCATCTCACGTACTGTATTTCTGTGATTTCACATGACACCGAGTAGACTTGTGTGGGATTACAGAGCACCTGCACGTTGGCGTTACTGATCCGTTGTTGTTTCTGTCACGAACAAATGCTCACCTTGAGCTTCCCAGCACAACCTCACAGCAGGCTTACGTTACAGCTGTTCATGTGCTTTAAGCTGCAGAAAAAAATCTGAGTAAAAATACTTTTCTCTGAGGTTACACCAGCACTGGGCAAGCTGTAGTCTCTAAAGATATCTTCAGGTTTCTGACAGCAGTAGGGAAAGGGATTTTTGGCTGATGACTTAGATCAAATTACCTTATGTCTCCACTTTAGCTGTTTGTTCTCTAGAAGCAGAATTATTCAAGAACAAAAAGGTTAGCCCTTAGGTGAATAAATATCTGATCTTGCAGATACAGCAGGTAATTAAACACTGGGCTTCCTGTTGTCTGGGGTGAGCATGCAAACTCCAGCCTGACTGTGGGTATCCAGAAATTTCCTATGAACCATTTAGCTATAGAACAAGAGTCATCCATATATGCATAATTATATATAAATTTTTTTTTTTTTTAAATCCTTCTTAGTATTTCAAAACAACCATTGTTCTAACCCATGTGGAGCTGAGAATTTGGAAAAATCTCCCAATGGGTGTTCTCACGAACTAAAATTAAGCATTAAAGATATTCACTTCTGAGGGGAGATCCTGGCTGAAGGTGCCCCCCAGTGCCTTCAGATGAGTGTGGGAACATCAAAATGTTGACACACAAGAAGAGGAAACTGTACTCTCTGCCTCTGTGGGATGGTGATGCTTGGTCAATGCCTATTCATTTTCCATATGATTCCTTTTCTTTTTAACTCAAGAGAAGACAAGAAAGGGAGCAATGAGTTCTCATGTTGCTTTTAAACCAGTATCACAGTTCATTATATCACTCCTGGAATCTCGTGGACACCCCAGATTTGTTGTCAAGAGGTGACAGATGATTTGCAGAAATGGTGGGAGAGGAGATGCCCTCCTTTCATGTTTAGAAGAAAGTTGAGCCAAGGGGTAGGGCAATGCATCTACCGTAATGTGGGACATTAAATGAAGGCAATGTGGGAAGCTGAGACCTGCCATGAGGCAGTGCTTGTGGCCTTGGCTTATTGTTCTAGTCCGTTAAGTTTATGATTTTTATCAGTACTGTTAAAAAAGTACAAGTCTTAATACAGACCCAAGCCAATCTGGCTAATTTTCCTCCTTACAGGGATAGGGTGTGTAAGGTGCCAAACCACCAAAGCCATTGTGTCTGTAAGTGGGACATCTCTACTACTTCAACTGTTTATTGTGATGACCTTTCCTATCCTAGAGATGAAGGTGAAGTTGAGATGTAGTATAGGGTGTTACAATCTGCTTTAGCTTCTCCAGCTGGGTTTTAGTCAGTGCTGGTTTACTTGAGCCTGTATATGCACCAAGCTCTTATTTTAGGTTTTACATTGTTCTTCAAAGAACTGGCTTTAAAGATTAATTAGGGCAGGAGGAGAGTAAGAGTGGGTGCCTGCAAGGGAAAATGTGACTGTGAACCTAGCATTAGAGCACTGAACTGAACGGGGGGAAAGCGGAAGGAAGGAGAGGTTTGAAAAGCTTTCAGGGTGGTTTCTTTGAAGAGTAAGTATAATTACTCTCCTTTGAAGGAGGAATATAGAGATAATGTATATGTAATTGCTGCAGTACTATGTAATTACATCATGGGATTAGCAGTCAGGTTGCAGTCAGGGAGATGCTAACAGCTGTATCTCACCTGATGTAGCATAGATGTGCATTCTGAGAGGAGGATTAACCTTCTGAATTGTATTGAAGAATGAATACTTGTGTGGTGGTTTGCTGTCACTGATACACACATCGGCTACTTCAGACCACTGTAAGAGGCCTGTTTGAACAAGGAGATACATTACTGAAGGTCACACTAGCAGCATATCTGCCATGGAGGTGGGACTGCACAAGTCATCAGCCTCATGTGAGATGGGGATTTGAATCACATGGAGCTGCCTGTTAGACTGGCATATGCAAAATGGAGACATACAGGTGTTGCTAACTCCAGCTGCAGTTCTGATAATTTCAATTAGAATATTTTCCTACATCTTCCAAAGCAGGTTTTTCTCTAAAAAATACAGAAATAAGTTGTCACTTCAGTAATTATATTTTTCTTACGTCTATTATGAAGCTCACAAAAGTGTCAGAAAGATGTAAGGGGCTTCAGGAGGTGTTGGGGATTGGGGAGGAAAGATGACAAATCTGAAAATATTGAAATGGTAAATAACTTTTGAAATATTTACTTCATCTGTGGACAGAGACAAGAAGTAATTTTTTTTTTTCCTTTGTAGCAGAAAAGAGCTTTCAGCGTGTGCTCTCGCCATGAACTGTTGTGTATGAAAAGGAAACATGTCTTTGCTGCATAGGCCAGATGGTTGCATGGGAAGCAGCTTGGTTTATGGCATAATGGTTTTGTTTAATACCTTTTTTATTCCAACAGGAAATATGGGATGTATAAAATCAAAAAGGAAAGAGAATCTGCATGGAGATGGGCTAGATTTGAAGAATCAACCAGTACGTAAAACTGAACGAACTATTTATGTGAGGGATCCAACGTCCAATAAACAGCAAAGGCCAGTAAGTAGATAGTCTCAGGGGAGAATTCCAGTAGCAAGATCAAAGCATGACTGGCATAACTTAAATCTCAATCTAAAGCACATGAATGAAGAGATTCAAATGATCATTACTCCACAGTTGGACTTTGTGTTGTGCAGTTCACCCTCAACTTATAAGTATTTAAAGAAATAAAAAATAATTGGTGTTTTGTTAATTATGTTTGCCAGAGTTTTCTGCATGAAAAAGTAATCTTGGTGACACTTGCTCTAGATATAGTTTTGTCTGTAGAAGAATGCTAGGTAACTTGAGAAAACCTGTAGTTTAGAACAATTTTTAAAAGCATGAGTGTTAGGCTTTTAATAGCTACGGGATCCAGCTGTTGATTATTCAATTTAAAAAGGCTGAGGTAATCACAGGCAATTCTTTACCAGCTCTAGTTAGCTTTTACTCACTGAAGGCCACACTGCTTGACCTCGTACGGGGAGGGGGGGCGTAGGTGAGGGAGGGGAGGGTGCAGCGGTGCTGGGCACAGCACTGTGCTGCGGAGAGAGCAAGCTGGTGGCAGTTCCCTCTGCGCTGCCTGCTGTTAGAAAGGAAGGGCGCTGGGAAGGGCAGTACCAAGTGGGTTTGCTATTTTGCAGATTGACTTTTTTCCCCACCCTCTCTACTCTGCTGAGGAAACTGTATTTCCTGACTGCCCTCATTCACGGGCTGTGCTCTTTGTGGGTGTGAAGGACACCCTTCTCTCCATGTCACCAGCTGATGTCACAGTGGACTCAGTGTGCTCTCAGTCAGCGTACACACCTCACAAACTACCATTTACTTTTTTAGTTGCATTTTTTTCTCTTGCAGAATCTTAGCAACGTAACTGTGCTTGTAGTTCTTTAGCGTGACAGCTACATGTTAATAACTGTCCTGTTAAAGTGCCCTGCCTAAAGCCTCTTCAGCAGAAGTCACAAAGCTGTGAACCTCCTCCCCACAGCTTGTATCACACTTTTCCAAGGTCTGAGCTGCTCATTTCAAAATCTGGTGGGGACTTACTATATTTCTATGCTGTAATTTGCTTTTGAAGAATGGTGGAAAAAGATTTGAGCATTTCCTTTTTACTGAAGACATAAAAGATGATGCCAAAACAAATTAATAATATGTAATTGTAATGTAAGATTGTCAGAAAGATCTAAAACTGCTTAATTAAAGACTTATTTTATTGTAGGCAAATCCAGAAGCACAGCTCTTACCAGGACAGAGGTTTGTCAGTGAAGGTACGTTTTCATAGAAATCTTACTGCTGTATGTGATGCCCATGCCAGCCTGCGAACAAATGAGAGTATGCTTTTGACTTTTTACCTTTGTAGAAGCAGAGGAGCATGGAGTCATTGTGATAGCTCTGTATCCCTATGATGGCATTCATGAAGATGACTTGTCCTTCAAAAAAGGAGAAAAATTGAAAGTTATTGAGGAGTAAGTATGACAGTACTGGTTGTGTTGTAGTTTTTCTTTGGACTCATCTAATTCCCTTTATAATATTTTTATATCCTACTCATGAGGGTATTAATGGTAAGAGAGCTCCCTTCTATGTGAAAATACAAGTCCATGTGGAGCTGTTGGTAGGACTTGGCAGCTGCCCTTGGTAACAGCAACCAAACATTGAATTGATGGAGCCAATGGCTCCTCGGGGGGCTTGAGTCCAGAGGAAAGATGTTGCTTCTCTCCCCAGCATGGGAAAAGCTCTCAGCACAGTAGAACCCAAATAACACTTTATCATTTTCCTTTCTCGTGAATGCTGTTGATTCTGTTTTTCAGACTGGGAGAATGGTGGAGAGCAAAATCTCTCACGACAAGGAAGGAAGGCTTCATTCCCAGCAACTACGTAGCAAAAGTAAACACCTTGGAAACAGAAGAGTAAGTTCGCCCAGGCTGTAAATACTGTGAATTTTTTTCTTCACCCTGGTGGTGTATCCTTTGTGGGTGGGGGAGAGAAATGGTTCTAACTCTTTGATGGTTCTTACTCTTTGAAATAATTTTCAGATGGTTCTTCAAAGATATAACACGAAAAGATGCCGAAAGACAACTCCTGGCTCCTGGAAATAGTCCTGGAGCTTTCCTTATCAGAGAAAGTGAGACATTAAAAGGTAGGCTTGGGATGAGTTACTTTGGAATTGACAGTAGAGTTAAAAACATACAGTCTGTCTTCACAAAAATTGGCATCAGGTGGCACTGGGTATGGAGTAGTCCCAGTGTATCCTATTGTGTGAATTTTCTGCAATTCTATAGGAGTGAGAAGGATGAGAAAGTCATCGGGAAAGAGAAAAGAAAGTTACAGGTTAACACCCACAGTTGAGATGGGGCAGGGAAGTGTGTGTGTGTGATTGCACTGACAAGAAGCAGGAACGAATGAAGTGAGAGATCTTTTCTCTTCCTAACATTTGTTGTTTGTTTATTGAAGGACACTCTTCACTGTAAATAGTAGATGCTGCATTTTATAATCTTCCATTATTGGATCTATATCCATTGCTGAAAGTTTTAAAATGCAGTTAATGCATAATGAGGGTTTTACACTTCTGCTCTCTAGTGTGATTTTTTTCAAAAAGCTTTATAGTAGAGGTTTGTACTATAGACAGAGCATTTTGTACAGAAAAGCTTAGTGAAGTGCCAGACTCTCTGTCTGGGACTTTGAGGAGAGCGCAGGAGGTTCTGCCCCAGTGTCTGGACTCTGGGTACTCCAGATGAGTCCTCTAAACACTGCATGCTCCAGAGGCAGATGCGTGAATCCCTTCAGCAGATCGTGTCTGTCCTCTCCGCAGGGTAGCTTTTCTAGCCCTAACACTGCCGATTCTTGATAAGGTAACTCTCTGTAATGGGCCCATATCATTGTTTCTGTGCTCTCAAATGAAGACTCCTAAATTAAGTTCTCAAAGGAAGACTCATAACTTCAAAAGGAAGGCTCAACAAGGGCTTCTGAGAGCAAGGCAAAATACTCCCAAAATATTTCTTTCTCTCCCCTTCTGTCACTGGATCTGTGTGTGGGGAGAGAGAAGAGGGTGAGTTGGTTCCTTATCCTTTGAAAATGGACAACAAGAACTGTAATTGTATGAGTAGAAGAAACAAAGAGCTTGTTAAAGGTAGATGTTCTTCTACCCCACCTCAAATCCCAGCTGAGGTTAGGCTCCCTAGGACTAGCAGATCTACTCTACCTCCCGTATGCCTCAGGCCATCTCCAAACTGTCCTTTTGCTAGTTGACCCATGACATCCAGTGTGTTCCTTTTCCAAAACGCTGAGCTCTGGATTTCAGTTTCTGACTGAGGAGTGTGACAGCCCTGGCTTTGCTTTCCCAGCCCGTTCCACTCAAGCTGAGGGGACTTTCTGCAGAAGTGGGTGTTGGACGTGGAGCTGCCTGGATTATGGAACTCCTGAGTTTGTTGAATAAGACTGAGAAAGAAAGTGTGACTGTAAGCATTTTGGTGACCAGTTCAGGACAGGCTGTTGGCTAACTTCCTCCTGTTGATTGCAAAATGCTTTTTGAGGAAATAAGAGAGTAAAAAGAAAAACAGACAGAAAGGTGATATTGGTTGGGCTCAACTACATGTGCATGGACACTGTAGACTTTTGCTATCTGTTAATGATCATTCTTTCTCTATCCACAGGCAGCTATTCTCTCTCCATAAGAGACTATGATCCACAACATGGTGATGTTATTAAGCACTACAAAATTAGGAGTCTAGACAATGGAGGATTTTACATCTCTCCAAGAATAACTTTTCCCAACATCAATGATATGATCAAACATTATCAAAGTAAGTTAAATCAGTTAGTGAATTACTTAATAGAATACAATAATTATTCCCTGTGAAGGAAAATAAATGCTTTCTTGTGATTCAAACCTTTTCATCTTTTTTTTTTTTTTTTTTTCTAAATAACCAAGGCATGCATGTTATCAAAGACAGAGTAAAACTGGTTGGAACCCAAGTAACGTTGTTATCATAATCAGACCTAATGCTGCTTGCTCTGTGGCATACCATTGTGAAACAAAGGATAGCTTTATAAAACACCTCATCAGCGTTATGATGGTGTGAAGCTATTGTAAGAGTTGCCTGCAATGTAAATAAATTAATTCTGTATGTGAGAGTAAATTTGTATTCACAATTAGCAGAAATACTACTAGAATGTCTTCTTGTAGTTGGTGTTGGGCATGGAATTATTTTTATTTTTCCTATTTATTTATTTATTTATTATTAATAGAATTTCAAAGGAAGTAAAATTCCATTGACTTCAAAGAAAGAAAATTTCACCCACATAGAATGTATATATTTATTATTATTATTTAAAATAATAGAGGGGAGAAGGGCCAAGTTTCTACCTATGCTTTAGCTACAAAAGTGACTTTTCATTTTGCATAACCTCCTGGTGGATAGCTTCAAAATATGGGGCTTATTAGTTCTGTAACTGGGAAGACAGAGAAGATGAAAAATGTGGAACAGAAAGTCACATAGTGATTTTTCAAAGACACACTGAGAACTTGTCCCTGAGAGTTCTCTGAGTTGTTAGACTTGTATGGTAATTCTTTGGCACAGCTGGAAAACCTGAGAATTATTTGACATTTGTATTAAAGTTATAGCTGGTCAGTGTCTGGAGATTAAAAAATAGACCTACTTCTGCTTGCATGCACATGCTTCTGAAACCATGCTGCAAGAAAATTTAGTGACAAATTCAAAATACAGGTCCCACGCCTGACTCCAGTATGTACCGTCATCAGCATACTGTCAGTAATCAGATTGTATTTATTTATTCACTACAGATTATACTAAAACCTCTTAATAAGCTGATGGTAACCAGATGCATATAACACTTTTTCATTAAATTTCTCTCTGGATACCAAATTTCACTTCAGAGGTGCTTAAAGTGATGTGAAAGCACCAGAAAGGTTACATTTTCATCAAAGCATCTGATTATTTTGAACATTATTTTGAGCTGGTTAGTGCACACCTGCAATTAAGCAATGTTTGTCTCAAGTCGTGAAGCACAAAAGTGTATCAGACTTTTAATTTTGTTTTTCCTTTCACAACCAGAGCAATCAGATGGCTTATGCAGAAGGCTGGAAAAAGCTTGTATTAGTCCCAAGCCTCAAAAACCATGGGATAAAGATGCATGGGAAATTCCACGGGAATCAATTAAATTAGTGAAGAAACTTGGAGCTGGTCAGTTTGGAGAAGTCTGGATGGGTAAGTTTATTCCTTTGGAAAGAGTGTTAAAATCTGCTGAAAGAAGTGTAATTTCAAAGTCATTCAGAATAATAGTGGACATGAAGCTGGTCTGATATGCTTGTAAAACAGCACAATCCAGCCCAGAATATATCTTCTCATGAGGAGTGAGGTGGGGATAGCTGATACCATGGAACAAATCCTTTGATGTCTTTTAAAGGAAAAAAAAAAAAATAGTGAGTAAGCACTGTAATTTAGAGGGTTGGAGACAACAGAGAGGGTTTTGGTTGTGTTTTGTTAGGGAAGGTTATACTAAGATATGACTCCTGATTCTCAGAATCAGTGGTCATCTCAGAAGTTTGCTTCAAATCAGAAAGTGGTGAAGAACCTGAAACAGAAAGAAATAATTTATTTTAGTAAATTGTGTCTAGAGTTTTCCTTGTCTCTTGGTAAAGAAGAGGCTGCAATATAATGCATGGGACTGCTGTACTAGGTAGAAAGCTGGGACACTTAATCCAAGATTCTTGCCTGCCAGATTGCTGATGAGAAAGTAGGTTACTTATGTCGTAAAAAGATTAGAGATTGATCACTCCCTACCTTGAGCTATCATGCAGGTCCACAATAATTAAATTGCAATAAGACTTACAAGTTGTAAATGTTAATATATACCCAGCAAAAAATGATAGTGTCAATTATTATAACCATAATTAGCATTGCTTATAAATAATCTTATTTTCTCAGCCTCAGTGACTTTCTGTGGCAAGAGACTATGACCACTGTCTAATCACACTGTGCAAAAATATTTAATCCTCTTGCTTTTGAAATGTTGTCTATTCAAGAATCTGAGTATTCTTTTGGGTTCCATATTGCATGTTCTGTGTGCTATTCATTACTTACACACTTCTTACTGGTTACAGTCTTACTTGAGGTAAACTATACTGTTTTCTCAAAGTCTTAATCATGGTGTTTCTTAAGGCCAGATCATTTTCTCAACCCTTCCCTGAATCTCCTTTTTGGAGTTTATATTCAAATATTAATAAAATTGTTATTACAATGATAGAATGGATTATTGTTATTAATATTTATTTATTTATTAATTAACAATATTCTATAGGCAGGGCATTTCTGAACAACTTTAAAGTGTATCACAAAACTTATTAGAAGATGGAAACCTATGAAGGGGGTCTCTGATGACCCATGAGAGTGGAGTGCAGCAGGCTAATGGGAATGTCATTCTTTTGAAGAGATGCTCTCATTTAGAAAAGGAAAGAGAGTCCAGCACAGAGCCACCAAGATGATTAAGGGAGTGAAGCATCTCCCTTATGAGGAAAGGCTGAGGGAGCTGGGTCTCTTTAGCTTGGAGGAGAAGAGACTGAGAGGGGACCTTATTAATGTTTATAAATATGTGAACTGCTAACATCAGGAGGATGGGGCCAGGCTCTTCTCAGTGATGTCCAATGGTAGGACAAGGGGCAATGGGTGTAAGCTGGGACACAGGAGGTTCTGCTTAAACTTGAGAAGAAACTTCTTTACTGTGAGGGTGACAGAGCACTGGAACAGGCTGCCCAGGGAGGTTGTGGAGTCTCCTTCTCTGGAGACATTCAAGACTCACCTGGACGCCTTCCTGTGTGATCTTATCTAGGTGTTCCTGCTCTGGCAGGGGGATTGGACTGGATGATCTTTCGAGGTCCCTTCCAATCCCAAACATGCTGTGATTCTGTGTGATTCTATGAAAGCACAGTCATGCTGTTTGATTGGCAAATTCCACACACAACTACAGTGTCAATCAGAAAGCTCTAATTCAATCATAGGTGCAATCTTTTGGTACAAATCATGCAAAAAATGCAAGCGATGCATCTCTACAACATAGCCAAATAAAGACTGTGATAGTTTCAATGGGCTAGCCCTTGGCCAGCAGCCAACACAGCTGTTCACCCACTTCCCCCCACCCCCAGGGGATACGGGAGAGGACTGGGGTCAAGGATTAGGAGGTTTGTAGGTTGAGATAAAAACAGTTTAATAATAGAAATAAAAGAAAACTTAAAAAACCCCAACCCTAATATTAAAATAGTAGTGATAATGATAACAGTAATAAGATATGCAAATGAGTGATAACCCAGTGCAACTGCTTACCACCCACTGATAAGCCCAGCTCGTTCCCGGATACCGATCCTGGAGGAGCAACAATCCCGAACCGAAACCGCGATCCCGGAAGAGCGAGAGCCCGAGCGAAAATAAAAAAAAAACCCATACGAATCTCCCCCTCCCCCCTTTCCAGTCAGCCCCTGATAATGTACTAAACATGATAGGATATGACATGGAATATTTCATTGGCACATCCAAATGACAGTTTGGGTTTTGCTATTTACTGTGCTTCTCCCTCCCAGTCCTAATGCAGCTGTGAACCAGCCAAACACGGTGGCCTTGAGTCCAGCAGCAACTAATAATAACGTTAGTACTTCTATCAATGATGTTCTCAAAGCAAGTCTGAACTGAAACCAAAACATGGCTCTTCTAACTACTGAGAAGAAATTAACTCTATCCTAGAAAAACCAGGACACAGCCTTTTATCTGCCTTAATGAGAAAAGGTTTAAGAAGCCCTCTAGCTATGATATACGAGTGCCAATTTACATACTTGTTAAGACAAGCGGCAGCCATTGTGCAATTGTTTTCCGTCTAATAAACCAGGGCAAGAAATGCTTAACTGACACTGAAATGCTATGAAAAACTTTGTGGCAGAAGGTAATCACCTGCTTGAAAATGTACATCATTTTGGGAAGTGACTACTTCTGCATACACACAAAGGCATAAAACTTTAAAAGGGTGTTTCTGGTTCAAGATGTTTCCTCTTGTTTGTATCATTATTTGAACATCTAAATTGGGCCTAAGCCCTGCGTCTGAATTGCTGCACTGTGAGAAAAACTAATGTACTGTGAAAGCGATTGCTGTGTTTCCTCTTCTGCGCTTCCCTTCTGAAGCCAGAGATGCTGATTTGCATGGCACAGGCCCTCTCGAATCAGGAGTGTGGTTAATCTTAGAACCAAGGAAGTTCAAGCTGGAAAAGACCTATCTGGTCAGCTGTGGCGATGCAGGGTATCAACAAACACTGTGTGTGGTAATGATCAACCAGGGGCATCAGGAGCTATGTAAAGGTCTTGAGAAAAAAACTAGTTGTTACACTTTCTGCATTAGAGCTGGTTGTTATGCTCTCTCCTCATAGAGAATAAAATTATTTTTCAGCCACTGTGTGAATTAGAGAGAAATATTGTTCCTTGGTTTAATTACTAAATAAATTTCTTCTTGATAAAGGGTACTTAGAACTGTGGTTTCAGAGGAAACAGTGTCCTGTTCAGAGGAACTAGGCTCCTCAGGAAAGAGAGGTACAGAGCTGCTGGAGAAAGTCCAGTGAAGGACCACAAAGATGGTTAAGGGACCAGCGCATCTCTCCTGTGAGGAAAGGCTGAGAGAGCTGGGACTGTTCAGCCTGGAGAAGAGATTTCATCAACGTATATAAATACTTGCAGAGAGGGTGCAAAGGGGATGGATCCAGGCTCTTCTCAGTGGTGCTCAGTGCCAGGACCAGAGGCAATGGCACAAACTGAAACACAGGAGGTTCCCTTTGAACATCAGGAAATACTTTTTTACTGTGTGAGTAACAGAGCACTGGCACCAGTTGCCCAGGGAGGTTGTGGAGTCTCCATCCTTGGAGATACTCAAAAGCCAACTGGCCATAGTCCTGGACAACTGGCTATAGGTGGCCCTGCTTGATCACGGGTTGGACCACATGCCCTCCAGAGGTCCTATCCAACCTCAACCTTTCTGTGATTCTGTGATATATGGGAAGATAGAGATATTACTATTACAGAATCACAGAATCACAGAATCACAGAATATTAGGGATTGGAAGGGACCTCGAACTGCAATGTGAAGATATGTCAGCGTATCTTTTATAGTCTTGTCTTTTTAGTTTGTCTGTAAGTATTCTTTGTGCTTCCAAGTTGAGATCTTCCTCTTGCATACTTTGGAGGGCATTAGCTTTTGTTATGGGAGGACTGAGAAAACCCTAGGAACAAAAAGCAGACCCCTATATCCCTCAAGCACTCGTCTGTGCTCCTGTGTGACCTGTGCAGAGAATCTTTGTCACTTACAAAGTGAGCAGGTGAAACTCCTCCAACTCTGAAGAGTTTCTTTTACACAGAGAAAACTTGCTATAAAGGACCATCCATTTCCCAGATTTTTCTATCACTGCAAGTGCATTTAATTTGTTTCTTCATTACAGCTATGTGTAATTTTATACATTTTATGAAGACTTTCTGGTTTTAGTGTTTGTGTGTGTGCTTTGGGCATCAGCTGTGCTGACAAGATAGATGAAAAGAGTCTGGCAGAGTTGTGTTCATATTTTATGCACTGCACCATGGAAGAGGTTAGAAAGCTGCAGCCTCTGCTTTCTGCCTTCACATTTAATAGGCTGTATGGAGACAGGCTAGAGATGGAGCTGCTGTTGCATTCCCCTGCTCTTCAACTGAGTGCTGGCTGTAGTTGGTGAAGGAGGAGTGATGTGATGATATGCAATAGGATGCAGAGAAGCTGCTGTTCCTTGGTCTCTTCCCCAGTACCTCCTGCGATTGTAATGGCCTGAGACATTATCTGGCTTCCAGCAGTGTCATACATCCATGGCTCAAACAAGTTGTTCCCAGTGTAACTTTGCAGGGAATTACTGTGAAAGCAGAGGGAGGAGAAAGCTGCATCTTGTAAGCTTGTTCACAAAGTTGTTAACTTCTGGAGATCTGGTCAGAAATGGTAGACTCAACCTCGTTATTGTCTGTTATAAATTCATATCACACCTTGGCCTGAATCAGCCCATGCAAGAATCTGGGGCCAACCTGGCTGTCCAAGATACTACTCTGTCAAAAAAATCCTCGTCAACTCCAAAACCTGAAACACTAACAATTTTTGGAGGATTCTGTTCCAACATGTAGAGAAGAACATGGCTCTCTGTGTAAGACATCATCACGTTCCTCAGACTTGCGTACTACTGCTTGCATCACATTTAATTTTTAGCAGAAGTCTAAACTGCAGAGGGACTTCCTTCCTGGTGTGGTATGAAAGGTTTTTTTGACCACGGGGTTCAGAGCATCTGAGAAGCTTCTTTAGTGATGTGATGAGCCAGAGTAGCACTGCCAGAGCAGGGTCTATGTTTTATGCATTTTTGTTCCTAGCATGCACCAGTATGATGTGAACCATAATGCTCTGTGGCATTAATAATCCATGAAGGGAATTCTCAAGGAGGGCTAAGAGAAAAGTTAACATGCCAAATGGAGCCATTATGGTGTATTTTATTAATGAGGTACATCTTGCTTTCATCTCAGGTGTAAAAGATTCTCTCATTTGGTAACCTACAAATTAGAATACAAGTAATATGCATTTTGGGTGTGTATTTTCTTATGCAGCTGTTAGTAAAATCAGAGTAAATCATACTGCAGAAATATTGTTATTAAAATAAAAGGCATTTAAAATTAAACAAGAAAACTGGCTGGTGCATCTCATCAGTATCATAAATTGATTTTTACAGTACATACATGAGCTGAATGTTAGTGGCAGAGAATCTGAATTTTATGTCAGGTGTTCTAGATGTAAGCAATAATTTCATTGCTTGCTTACCTTTTTAATTCATGTTTAGACAGCAAACTGACTGTATGTTCATCCATAACATATGGCAAGGAATACTGTGACACAGCAGGTGCTGGGTTTACACCTGGAGCCAGCTTCAGTTCAGCCAAGGCAGACGTCAGTGAAGGGCTCAGAGTTGCAGGTACTGTATGAAGTAGGGATGATGCAGTGCTGTAGACACCGCTTCCCACAGCTCCCTGTGAGTCACTGGGATCCTTCTGTGATGCAGATTGAACATCAAATTTGCTGTCGCTGAAGCACTTTGAGGTCACCAGTTTTCCCTCTGCCTGCACAAAGACTGCAGGTTCTTACCTGTACAGTAAGAGTGTGCCTGGAAAACAGATGATCTTTATGGAAATTACCACAGAGGTTCTCATGGTAATAGGTGACCTGACATGAGGACTAGAACTTTGTTAAATTGGGATGATACAGACACATGCTAAAAGGATGCTGCCTGCTCCAGGTCTGATGTGGTCCTCAGCCCAAATCAAGCTAACGCTGGTTTTGCTGGTAATGGGTGGGTGAGAGAGGTGACAAATTCCGGTTTTGCCAAACTGTCAGGGGTCCATTTTTCACAGACACTGTTGAGTGTTCTCGTAGAGGTCTCGGCCACCTTTCCTCAGTGCTTTGGTGCTCCGTCCCTCCCAATACCTGATGAAATAAATGAACGTGAGAGAGATCAGGAACCATTATCTCTAGTGCTCTCATCACCTAATTTGCTTTGTGTGTTGCCACCAGAGGGTCAGGGGTAGACCCTTTTCCTGAAGAAAACATCAGTATGGGTGAGGTGTTGTAGTAACGTAAACTTTCTGTAAGTAGAACTCTAGTTTGATGGGTCTGTTCAGTGAATGTAAAATACCGTTACATCATTAATGTTAAGTGTGTTGGTCACATTTGCTTCACAGAAATAATGATATTAATTAGTGTGTTCAGTAGACTATTCAACAAATTGGGAGTGGAACTAGTACTCTGCTTCAGGGTATGGGATGGAATAGTAGAAATAATACAAATAAGCTTTCTGCTTCTTAAGCAGAAAAGAAATACATTTAATATCTGGGGTTTTTTTTTCTGATAAATATAAATTGTGTACCTGAGCTTTAACAGCAGATTTGACCTAGTGTATCTTTGTTATTCTGTGACCTGACCATGTTTGGAAAAATTGAGTTAATAATCATGCAGGTGAATATATTGTAATAGACATAATGGCTTTTCTCAGGTGATGATCCTTCTTTAAAAAAAGGTGATAGAAGATGCAGTGGTTAGAGCAATCTCTGGCAGATCTGGCTATTAGTTCCTTGCTTTGACACATTAGAATGATAAATAGTATAAGGAAATCTTGGACTCCAATTTAGAGGTGTATTCATTGTGATAATATTGTCTGGATTGTTGCTGAATAAGGAAATGAGGCTGTTTCATTGAGTCATGAAAGTTTTACCTCCTCTGAGAAATACTTTTGCAGTGTTGAAATGGGTATGGTGGGGGACAAGAGTTGCATTTATATACCTCTGTATTTCTCTCTCTCTCTCTCTTTTTTCTTTTATTTCTTTTATTTTTCAAATTAAATGACTTCACAAGATAAACTTTAGGATCAGTGCTTGCTACTCTATTTTATTAATACTATTTTAACATTTACTTTATGTTTGAAAAACATTAAAGCAGAAAATAATTCACTGCTTTTCTCTTTACT
Organism: Caprimulgus europaeus; assembly: GCA_907165065.1. Next base: position 41,357,542 of record OU015525.1, on the reverse strand, counting down.
GATAGTTTTTTTTTTTTTTTACACAATTATATTATTACATTAGAAGGTTTGATAAACAGAGAAATTAAACAGCCACAGTCTGTTTCACTCTTGGCATGGGCTATGTGATAAGAAGTTATCACATTTTAATCTCACTCTGAACGCTGGAGGATTGCAGTCCTGGCAGTGTGTGTATATTGGTCACGAGAATCCTCATTTGATTGCACTTTCCTGTAATGCTCTGTTTTGAGCACTGAGAGTTACAGAAAGGATTGTAAGCATGAGACTGGCGTGCATTAAGTGGTTATAATAATGGTATTTAAAGACACTCCAGAATCTTGCAAGCAATCCATGGATTCTATTAGATTCTGAGACAGTTTATGTGGGCGTTTATTAAAAGATCTCGACTGTTTGAATATTTTATGGGCTACTTGTAAATGAAAACTTGGTGTGAGGTAAGATAATTTGTTTGCTTTACTTTTTTTTGAGATAACTGATTTCTAAAAGTGGGGAATGGATTATTTTTCATTGCAATGTGGTATCAGTTGCAAAATAAAAATGAATTCTAGCATAAATATTTGTGCTACAAGGGCACTTGCTCTCAGGCTCCTAGATATTACTGGAATCCAACCTCACCTGCTTTACAAATTCCTTCTAGTTGGGACACTGTGTGACACCAAGTGACTTCAAGTGCACTGATTGTATTCCCCCCTTTTAGGTTACTATCATAATAGTACGAAAGTGGCTGTGAAGACTCTGAAGCCTGGAACAATGTCTGTGCAAGCCTTCCTGGAGGAAGCCAACCTCATGAAAACACTTCAGCATGATAAGCTTGTTAGGCTTTATGCTGTGGTCACCAAAGAAGAACCTATTTATATTATAACAGAATTCATGGCTAAAGGTGAGAACAACAGTGGAACTGCAAGCAGTGTTTTAGTAAACTCTTCTGCTTCTCCTAAATTAGTCCCCTTTCTTTAAAAAGGAAGGAATAAAAAATGAAAAGTTGGGATTTTAGCTTTATTCTTTTGAATCCTCTGATAGAAAGTGAAGGAGCACCTAACCTAGAGGATGAGTAAGGCTTTAGTTTAATGATTCATTACTGCATTTGTGAAATAAGCTATTTTTATAGTTTTCTTAAATGTAGCATTTTTAATTGTTTCAGATGCAGAGCATAACCCCCAAAATAGCTCCATTGAGCTCCCTACCTAATTTTTGTATCTGCTGTCATAGCAAAACAATTAAAACAAACCTTAGAAATTGTCTTATGTGGCCCTTGAATTCGTAAATACATATATAATCAGGTGAGTGATGAGTGGTCTTGCAAGGGTGGCTGCACTACTAGAAAAGAACAACCTTTGTTAAAGGATCACTACACAAAATAAGTGAGGTTTCCCTTTCAGGTTGTCTTCAGTGGTAGTTTTTCTTGGTTTGTTCTGTTTTCAAGCAGTTCTGTTGATAACTTGATAAACAAGTGTTGAGCCACTTATTCTTTATGACTTGGAAAGGATTGATACGTGTGATTCTCCCAGACAGCTTTCCTGATAGTTCGTAGGCTGGGGTACTCATTAAACTCAACACCACTGAGCTAAGGTATGATCTGATGGGAGTTTTCTACACGTAAAAAGACTGCCTTACTGTAGTCAGTTTGAAAATACATTCAAAACACTTCACTGCAAAAATTTTGTGATCCAGAAAATTGGGGACCTGGTGTGACCTTTATTTTGGTAATAAGCTGCACTGACTTAACCTTTCTCTGTTGTAACAGGCAGTTTGCTGGATTTTCTGAAGAGTGATGAAGGAAGTAAATTGTTGCTTCCAAAACTAATTGATTTCTCTGCTCAGGTAAATTTTAAGAAATATGCTTAAAATTAAGGGGGGTTTATTTCTCTCTGAGTCTGGAACTCATGCTGCACCACCTTATTCTAGGGTTTTTTTCATTAAAAAAGAATTTAGTTTTCAAATAAGTTTTGGTCTGAGTAAATAAAGTTACTTGACAGAAGAGAGTAGATAAAAGAGTTTTCAAAGGGAATACATTAAGTTAGGCTTAACTCCTGGATACTGCTGGTACCCTGCTTAGATGGCAGTGGTATGCAACTGCTTTCCTTTGGGGAAAGGCTGCTTTCAAGTCAAGCAGCTGTTAGTTGAAAGTGTAAGTGCAAGTTTGTGAGTTTGTGCTTATGAGATTCCTTCAGTGTTAATAAATGCATCATTTTTACTTCTTAAGTTAGGTCAATAGGTCAAACTTAACCTCTCTTAACCTCAAGGGACTATTGTTGGTTTCAAATTCTTATGTAAATTGCTGTTAAATAAATGAAATCTAGTCAAATTATGTTTCAGGTACTAGTATCTGATTTATGAACTGAGATGATTGTTTCAAATTATATAAATTATGTCATAAATTAAATCTGTAGAGAGAGACCCCAGGGTGATTTTTGTGTCAAAGCCTGGATCAAAAGTGCCTAGAGCCAGCATTAAATGTCAAGGGAGTCATATAGAAAATAGAGTAAAAATGGTGCTTTTGCAAGTTGTAGTTCATGTTACTGATAGGTAACAAAGGCATTTCTGATATGTTATTGTGTCACCAACCCTTTGGGATTTTCAGTATGTATTAGAGTTTGCAGACTGGTGTACACTATTAAGCTAACTTTTTACAATTCTTGAGAAAAGACAAGAAAGCTTTAAAAAGATATAATAAAACATTAGTGATTTATTTAAAAAAATCCCTCTGAGAATATTAAATAACTGTTTTATATAACTATTGCTATATAGATAAATATTAGACTAGATATTAGGAAGCATTTCTTTACTGAGAGAGTGGTCAAACACTGGAACAGGCTTCCTGGAGAGGTGGTCAATGCCCCAAGCCTGTCACTGTTTAAGAAGCATTTGGACAATGCCCTTCATAGCATGCTTTGGCTTTTGGTTAAAGTGGCCTGAAGTGGTCAGGCAGTTGGACTAGCTGATCGTTGGAGGTCCTTTCCAACTGGAACTATTCTATTCTATGGTATATTATATATCACATATTGTTATATAGATCTTCAATATATCAAATATAGATTTTTATTTAGCATACATTCAAGGCAGGAGCTGTTTTTTCTATAATTCTTGGTTCAGTATAGCCATAGGCTTTCTAAGTTTTCTGAACTCTTTGGATAACTTGTCCTTGAGAATTTAGTGTGGCAAAAGCTTTATAGATGTGGAAAACTGCTGAATCCCAGGTCATGGTCTGGAGAGATAACAGTGGGCAGGAATAACAATGTAGCTTTGAAAATACCGTGGAAAAATCAAAGGAATGGTGAACATCTATAAGCAGTGATATGAAAGGAGACCCAGGATGTTGAGAGGAAAGCACATGTGGTGTTATAGCAGACTTTTATTGGAGTTAGGGATGTTGTGTTCATCTGAAATGAATATTGCATTTTCAGAAATGTAAGGCCTAGAAAGCTTAATGAGCTAGAGAGCAACTATAACTGCATACAACTTGGATGAATCACTTCCAAGATGACAGGGGTCAGTGACTGTCATTTACAAAGCTTTGAAGGTTGGGTCACTTGAAATGGACATTGCTTGTCACCCTGATCTAACAGCAGCCTCTCAGAGCCAAGACCTTGTGCAGCACAGGCAGTATGAGAAGTCCCTCTCTTCACCTAAGGTGTAGACTATCATCAGAAATCCCTGAGAGCGAGCCGTATGTTGGGTTTCAGAGTGATCTTCAAGGGGTGTTCAGGAAGGCCTCTCTCAGGATTTCTAGTTGCAGTCCAATCAAAACTTTGGAACAGAGATACTGGGATTTTTCTTATGGAAAAAATTTATAGGATTTTTGGGCACATTTGTAAAGGGCCCTTAATGCCACTGGGTAGTAACAGGACTGTGTGGAATAGACTTGCAGGGTGCGTGCGGTTTACAGACCAGAGATTTCCCTCTGACCAACACAGGTGTTCCACTGGTCTTCCCAAACTCTAACAGTCTGAATGTTAATTGATGAGTCCTTAGGGCAAAAGACAGACAAAAATATTTTCAAACTCTGTTGGCCTACTGCTGAGCTAATGGTAATTTTACTGCAGAACTGTGGATCACACTTTTCCAGAATGTGGGCTGTATATAAAGGAGAACATAAAATCTGTCTAGCATTTTTTGTATGACTCTGGTTTGTACAAATGGAACACTGATTTATTCTTACAGCAGTGATGTTAACCTTTCTGTACAGCCTAAGGAGAAAGAAATTTGGAGAGCTATATTTCAAAAGAGTTTAAAAAAAAAAAAAAACAAAAACCAAAAAAACATGGAAGGAAGCTCATGGTGAACAACTTAAGTAAGATCAGGCATATTTTTTTGCCTTGGTGGACACACACTTGAGCTTTTTATGACTGTCTAATCACACCATTCTGGCAAGGCAGTTTACCAGACTATCCCAGTTTCTTAGAAAGACTGAAAATACAACAAATGGTAGCTGAGGATTGGCTTATTTTTCTCCTGGTGCATCTGCAATGTTGGACAAGTCTGGCGTGCTCCCAACCACGCTATACAGCTGGCTGGCTCACATCCACACGTGTGCACACAAGACATCTGTTGCAACAAAAATGCTGAAAGAACTTGACCCATTGCAGTAGGGTGTGTTAGCAATGGACTTCTGATGCAGGAGGAAGAAAATGGGCAAGAAGAGGTTCCACTTAGTATGTTGCCTTTGCCATTTTACGATGGCCTTTTCAGATATGGAGGAACTGGAGATGGGAGAAAGGAGGGGAGGATGTGATCTATGTGCTTATCAGATAGCTGAAGAATGTAGTGCAGGCAGTTAAGTGTGAACCCCCAGCTGAAGCCGATTTTCCAAGTGGTGGTGAAGAGCGCTATGGGTTGCTGTTTCCATTGCTGGACTACTGTTAGTGCTCTACTTGCTGACTTCGTAACACCTTTGCTTTGAACGGTCTTGAAAGAAATCTGCATTTACAAGGGGTGAAACGCTCTGATTTTGCAAAAAGAAAAGTAAGGACTGCTTCCCTGGGTGAAATAAACACCTTTTAAAAAGACAGCATTTTCCAAGCAAGTAATCAAATGTACTCCTCCTCTGCTCTACTGATTTTTCTGTTTTGTTAGCTTAACAACCACACTCACTGATTGCCATTTTTGACAGTGATAGCTGAGTACTGGAGACAGACTTTTTAGCAGGGCCTTTAGTGATAGGACAAGGGTTAATGGTTTTAAACTAAAAGAGGATAGATTTAAACTAGATATAAGGAAAATATGTTTTACGCTGAGGGTGGTAAAACACTGGAACAGGTTGTCCAGAGAGGTTGGTGATGCCCCATCCCTTGAAACACTCAAGGTCAGATTGGACAGGGCTCTGGGCAACCTGATCTAGTTGAAGATGTCCCTGCTCACTGCAGGGGGGTTGGACTAGGTGGACTTTAAAGGTCCCTTCCAACCCAAACCATTTTATGGTTCTGTGATTCTGCACAGTTACACTTACATCTAGTGACTACTTTCGCTTACAGCTCTGGATTCAGGATTTTTGTGGGGTTCTTTGTTGTACTAACAATCACAATTTATGAAATCAGGCTTGTGAACAACATGGCAGGAAAATGCTTGCTAGGTAGGTGATTCAGCTCAGTTTCTAAAGCAATCTGCCCTCTGAAAGAGCTGAGGTTTGTCTCTTGTATTTTAATTAGTGCATATGGGTAGGGGCTGGGGAAATCTAGTGTTAGCTATGCCCTGGCAAACATGATTTTGGCCACTAGAAATGAATGCTAGAAGCCTCTGAAAGGAGTGCATTTTAAGGAATCTGAGTTTTGCTTTGCAAATATATCTTCAAGTAGATACTACCTACTTTAGTACAGAGCAGAGCCGTGGCATCTCCCATGGCCAAGGCAGTTCGCATGGACATTGCCCATATTCTCCTTGGTCATCTACAGGCAGCAGCCTAGCTCCTTCAGCACTACAGTGACTGGCAAACTCTGGATTTTACTGGTTGTTTTTTGTCTTGCCCCAGAGGTAATCTAGCTGAAGAGCTCCCAATTCTTCGTTTCACAGTTCTTGAAACAGTACTTGCTTCTGTTTGATAAGAGCTGCTGAAAACATATGCCACAAATTCAGTGAACCTTTTGCATGTGTAAACTCTTCCTGCTCCTTACGCAAATCTGTTATCTACCGTGTAGCACGCACAGCATGGTGGCTGTGGTTAGGAAAATGGTACTGATTGTTACTGAACACACGTCATACCTTTCAAACTGGTCAGAGTCTTGTCACAAAACCAGTCTGTCTTCTTTCCCGTGCAGCACTAATACTTTCATTAATTCTTGTATGATTTAAGACTTCATTGGCAACTCTTATCCTCTTCTTTCTGCTTTCTAAGGCTACAAATTAAAATAAAAATAAGCTTAGAATAAAATTACTAGAGACTTTTGATGTGGTGTTTTAATCCCTCTCTCCCTTTTTTTTTTAAGAGGAGGTGTTAACATCCTAAGTCAGAATTAATTTTAACTCTTATTTGGCCTTGGGAGATTTCCACTGCAGTCTCACTGTATTCCTTTTCAGCTTTCTTTAATTTTTAATGATACCCTCTAATGTTCCAGTGCATAATTATATATGTTACTTTAATAATCCTTTTACTCCCCGTGGGTGTGCTTTGACTACATAGCTGCTTGACTGGAGCAAGAGGAATATGTTTTTGCAGCCATTCCTGACTTCACCTTTGGGATGAACACTGCTGCAAACTGGAAATTGGTATTACACTTACATATCACTTGAAGATTAAAACGTGACTTTTTCTCAACAGTTTTCAATTGCCGGAAGTAAAGAGGCTACACCCTCTTGTCAGTGGCAAAGAACTCTCTTTTTGAAAACTCTGTGATCAACAAGCATGTTTTATTTTATGACATGTCTCGACATTATTGAAAGGAACCCGATTTTGGTTAATCCAGACCAAAGACAGTCTTGTCCGGATCAATAACATCTGTTTGCTTCAAACCTTTCAAAACTTGAGAGTGTTTTTAGTGAGACTATTCCCTAGGAACTGAGAATTTTAGGCAATTTAAAGCAGTGTGAACTTCAGGACATGCTTCATTATTTCCTCTGCTTAAGCTTCACCAGTAGGATGCTCACTCCCATGGAAATGCTTTGCACTCATTTCCAGTCCGGTTTTTGGGCTGCTTTACCCGCTTTTACAGGAGCATCCCACCGAGCCCTGGGCTGAGCTGGTGGGCAGCTGAGAGCAGCCCTGAGGCCACTGTCCCCCACCTACCAAGCAAAGGATGAGGGATGCAGCTGGGACGTCCTGTTCACAGCTGGACCATCAGAGGCAGCATATCCCAGTTTTTCACAATATTTGGGAACTTGTAGGTCACGCCCTTTTGGTTTTTTCCCAGAGTTGACTTCATTTGTAACCAAATAAAACCCAGGCTCACCTTTGAATACTGATTCTTCACTTATATTTTTTTCCCATTTTGCTTGCCTGCTTTGCAGGTGACTGAGGATGTGCGAGTTTGGATTTACTGACAGTTTTCAGGTGTCTTGTAAACCACCTCTGTCCATGAAAACTGTCCTAACCCAGTTATTTCCCTTTTCCATCCTATATTCTTAGCTCTTTGTCACTAATGATGTGTGCATCCTTGGCCCTTTCAGTGGAGACTGAAGCAAAGGCAGGCATTTAAAAACTTCTCTGTACAATTTACACGTGGTCTTCTCCATCCTTTAATCATTCATTTAATGTGAATATTTTCCCTGTTCTTGTCCTGTTGCTAATGCACCCCTGCTTATACTTACTATATTATACTATACTTTTTGTGCATGACCTCTTCCAATTTTTGTCATATTTGAGTATACTTTATACTTTGTTAATTTGGCTTTATAATTTTTTGGTGTTTCTGACCATGTAAGATTTGGCTAGATTTTTCTCATCAAACACTATTTTTACAATAAGTGTGATTTGCCTTTCCACTTGTAATTGCTGGGGGTGTTTTATGATTAAGTTGTTCCTGAGACTTTTTTCCTATGAGGTTGTATCTGTCGGCCCTCCAGGATGTTTCAAATTTGCTTTCCCCGTTATTTCATTCCCTTTCATTTCCATTCCACTTTGTTTCATGATTCCTGTCACTTAGTTTTCCTTCTCAACATGATATAATAATTTCTCAGCATGATGTAAAAGCATCCTATCAGGCTGACCCTAAACAAAGCCATCTAGCCTCTTTAGTATTCCACATTTTTACATAAAGCCTAGAAATGCACACGTGGAATCCATTAAATGTGTTGTCATAACCCCCTCTCTGCAGGAAGAAACAGCATCGCAGCCTACGTGTAAAACATGGCTTGTTTGAAATAGCTCTTGCAAAAGAGGATCACAGACTTGGGAATGGAAGCTGAAAAAGTCATTGAGTTGAAAAACAGAGCTATGGAGGAATATAGTTCTTCTCTGATTTTGTAGCAAAAAACCCCAAAAGAAACGAGCAAAAAAAAAAAAAAAGGTGCTTCACCTTCTCCTTTCTCCAAAAAGAAGCTCGGAAGTGCCCACCCCTCTGCATGCTGTTTAGCTGTGATGTTTCACCAAGGAAGTCTGAGTTGTGACCAAATGCTTCTGCTTTTCAGAAGATGTAGCTTTTGTGTGACAGTAGAGTGTCCTCTTCTGAAACACTGAGTTATTAGGTTCTCCCCATCCTACTTCAAAGTCCTCTGCTGCTTTTGCTGCTTTCCCCAAACACCTTCAGAAGCTACAAAAAATAGGTCAGAAAGTAGGGAACGTGTGTTTTCAGACTAACACTGTTTGCTCCATGCTTTTGTTACCATTTTCTTTCAGGATTTTGAAAGAGCTTTATACCCCTTTTATCCAGGGTGCATAGTTCTTAGTATTTGGAACGCAGTATCTGGAACACAGGAGGTTCCACTTGGATTTGAGGAGGAACTTCTTTACTATGAGGGTGACAGAGCACTGGAACAGGCTGCCCAGGGAGGTTGTGGAGTCTCCTTCTCTGGAGACATTCAAGACCCGCCTGGACACCTTCCTGTGTGATCTCATCTAGGTGTTCCTGCTCTGGCAGGGGGATTGGACTAGATGATCTTTCGAGGTCCCTTCCAATCCCTGACATTCTGTGATTCTGTGATTCTGTGATTTGTTGGTTGGTTGTTTTTAAAAGGATTTAACTTAGGTATTTCTAGAAGCGTGTTAGTACTTCATTAAAGGTGAATGGGAAACTGCTCACTTCTTGGTGGTAACAGTTGTGTGGGCAGAATCCTTTCTTAAAGGCCACAAAGAATATTCCAGAAGCCCAAATTAGCCTTTTTGTCCTGCTCCTGAGTAGTAGTTACATGTAGTCGAACAGTCTTGACAGCTACCAATGATTATTAAAAGAAGGGGAAAAGGGCTTTAATTTTCTTTTGTTCCCATGAACTTCTCTGCATTTAACGTATCATTTGGCAATGAAAACCCAACAATTATCGTAAAGAGTTATCACATGGGCTCTGGCACTCATTCCTTTCATTAAAAAAAATCATCCTCTTTTTTTTTTTCCTTTTCTTTTCCCATAAGCAAAGGTTTAATGTGACCAGATGTGTGAATTCAGTTGTCCAGTTGCTGTGTTTCCCCTCCCTCTCCCATTCAAAATTCCTTGCCCGTTATTCTTTTCCTACTTAGGATTTTTTTGCATGCCCAAGTGCTTGCACATACATGGCTTCTTTGAACTTCCCTGATTTAATGCAGTCAAAACCACTGTCCTGGAATTTCACGGAAATGTAATTTTTATATGCTGAAAACATAATGGATCATTTGATGTCACATTCTTCGTTTGTGACTAATCAGATGATGGCTTTAGTGAGTCTGGCACATATAAGAGGAAATAAAATGGTCTTTCCAATGGCTTTGTTTGGTCGGGCTTGGAAACTAAATATTGCTGTCACAAACATCTAATTTGTGAAGTGGTTCTTCATTCCCCAGCCAGCAGTTCACCCAAATGTTACATCTGTGCAAGAAAGTAGTAGGAAAGTTGATTTCTTCATGATGGATGATGTATTTTTGGTCACATTGGTGGACCTGTCATATCTACCACATTTTTGTCATATCTACCAAGCTGTCCAGTCCAATCTCAGTATTGATCTTACAGCAAAACCTTCCCTTTTATCTTGCCTTCCTCCTCAAACCCAAGCAATCACATGGGGAGATGAGAGGCAGAGTGGGCTCCAGTCAAATACTACTCTTTAGTTTCGTCTGTAAGTCTCTAGTAGGACTCTCTGTGGCAATCATTTGCTGGTAGCTGCTTCCTTCATTATAAGATGTCTTACATATTTCTAGAAAATGTGAAATGCAGGTGTTCTTCATACACTTCATCATCGGAGTTTCTCTCTGGTTTAGTGTCAGAAACTCCTTGTGTTGTACGAGGGCAATGTAACGTTCTGCTCTGAAGAATATACCAGTTTGTAAGAAGAGGTTTGCAGTGGAAGGAGGTGGGAGGGCAAGTAGCTCTATTTTTCCATTGCCTAAACCAAAAAAGAGGAACAAAGACCATGTGGTTTTGTGTTGTAAGTGGTGGCAGTGTGTGCCTTCACAGTACCCCTTGGGGACTTTTTAAAAATAGGTAAGCAGAAGTTACATTAATGTTTTCTCAAAATTTGGTCGGGTGCTCCTGCCTGCTTTACTGCACGGCTGAAATGAGCACCTTGGGTGCTGAGAAGAGATCCGTGCGCTTGTCTTCTCCTGAGGTAGAAGGGAAAGAGCCTGGGTATGAGCATGCTGGGGACTGGCACTGGAGAAGGACCCTCGCTGCTCCACTGCTGCTTCATCAGCAAATCTGAGAGCTTGTGCAGCCCCCAAACCATGTGGCCAAGAATGAGCTGTCTGTCACCTGCCCACAGACATCCTGGAGAGGTACCTGTGGCACAGGTTGGACCACAAGCCTTGCCTGGGAATGATCCATCACCAGAGTCTCATGGGGGAGAGAAAAATTGACAGCTCAAAAGCACTGGATTTATTTTTCTTTTCTCCTAGCTCCTCTTAAACTTTTGGAGAGAAAACAATCTACATGTCAGTTTTATTGCTCTGAGTTTAGAAATTATTATTTCAGCTACTTTTTTTCTGAAAAGTAAAATGTTTTTCTTCAGGGGAAAAAAGAAAAAGTTAGTGTGGGCAAATACTGAAAAAAATAATCCTCAGTGCATACTTCGAGGACATTAATCATCTTTAATTTGGTTTGGAAATTAATTTGGGCTGCTGAAATACAAATCAAATTTACTTATGATAGTATCTGAGAGCTGGCTGTTGCCAAGCACTCCTCATGTATGAACAGGTACATGTTGCCATAGAAGAAAACAAAGATAAGATTGTTTGCCCTGTCTTAGTAATTGTTTCCTGATTGTCCAGGCCTATACTGGGTAAATAGAAAATTGTTGTTGTTTTGTTGTTGGTTTTTTGGGGTTGGTTTTTTTCAGCTCTGTCTGCACTGTTGCTTCATCAGCCCTTAAAAGAATATCTGTATCTTGTTTAACCTGTTAATTCCTTCTATTTTCTTAGTATTTGGAAAACAAACTGGTTAATAATTTGGGGAGGAGAATATTTTAGTAGAAATCTCAGGAACATTTTAATTAAGATTTTGTTTCAGGAAATGTCTCTAATACATATCTCTAATCCTGTCAGCTCTTAGTCACCCAAACAATAATTTTGAAGCTGTAAATGTAGTTTTGTGGGACTGGATCTACACATAAGTTTTCCATGGCAATCACCCTTTCCTTGCTTACATCTAAAAATTGCTCCAAAGATACTAGTAATGAATAAATGGGTGCAGCTTTGCTGAGACATTGAAAGAACAGAGAGCTCAGACCTGCCGATGGTGCTGTGTGGTGTTGAAATATCAAAATAGTTGTTTCTTTTGTTATAGATTGCAGAAGGGATGGCATACATAGAAAGAAAAAATTATATCCATCGAGATTTGAGAGCAGCGAATGTTCTGGTTTCGGACTTACTCATGTGCAAAATTGCTGATTTTGGACTAGCAAGAGTCATTGAAGACAATGAATACACAGCAAGGGAAGGTATGTATTTTTATTTTTGTCTTTAAAACTTCAGCCTCTGGGAGGCAGTGAGGCTGTATCTAACAATAATATGGTCACCAAGGACAGAAAATGCCGTAACAGCTTCCTAGAGGCAGCGTTCTAATGCCAACAACTTTTAATAGGAATAAGGAAAGAAATAACCTTTCCGTGTTCCCCAGGCTTTTTGAAAATTTAAAATTTTTATTTTAAATAAATTTGAAGAACAAAGAAAATTGAGAGTACTTAACTGCACACATTTTTTTTCTAAATTGAACAAGTTAATGGCACAGCCACAGCTTCCATCCCACTGAATTAAATGCCAAGAAAATATGATCTTATTTTCTCTTCACATCCTTAAGTGCCATACACACCTCCCTTCACTTAGGGAAAGGAAGGAGCCCTGCACTAGCAGGTGTAGTTGCTGGTAACAAGAAAACCTTCAGCAGAACTGGTTATCTTTTGAAGCTGCTTTAGGAGCTGCAGCATTGATTTGTGTGTTCAGCAGCATTGCTGCTATGTGTAGGGACCCTGGAAGGCTGGGTCACGTCCCTGTTCGGCACATGGCTGAGAGGGAACATCGCAGCAGGGTCAGGGCACGAGGGGAGATCATACTGTTACAGATATTTGTCTGGGTTTTGCCAGGTGTGTTCTGATAATGTTGTCGAGGATCCTTTCAAAAAGCGTGTAGTCAATTTGTTGTAGAGAAAAGTTTTTATTTATGCTTCCATGCTCAGATTGCTTGAGGGTAACTTTTCTGAGCAGGTTTGTTGGCTGGCTTCCTCCATCTCATTTTAAAGACACTACCTCATATTTTCACACAGTCTAGATGGAAACTGGTAATGTAGGATTAGAAGGGAGGAACTAAGGTATGAGGAAGAAAGAGAACAATGCGCTACAGTTGAGATTAAAGGAAGATGAACTATTCAGCAGTCACTGAGTAGCAGTAATTCAATAGATCAGAGGGAAGGATCTGATTAAGCAGTTTCCAGAGGTACAAAACGCATATCTGTGGTTTTTAGCTAGTTCTGGACATTGTATGTTGATTAAATGAACCTTTCGGGTTATAAATTCTTTATGCTGAGTTCCTTTGATGTATTTTCTGCCATTCAGAAAAGTTTTCTAGCTTACCTGGTGTTTTGTGCCAGAATGATACAGCAGGCTAAAAAGCACATAGAGAGAATCTGCTTCTCTTACTTCTCTGAGAGCTAATGTAAAAGCTGCTTGAACTTTTATTTAACTGGAAGGAGTTTGCTTTTATATGGGATTTTCTGCAATTGGTTAATTAGACACGAAAGACAGTATTTTAAGAAACAACTTTTTAAGATATGACTTGCTACTGCTTTTGCATCTATGGCTGAATGTGAAATGTGTTAAAGTACATATTGAAGCTAAACTGGCTTTCTTTGAAATAGATGTTAGTTAAAATCTTGTGAAGTTCCAGCTGATGGGAGTTGTAAGACTGTTGCCTGATCCCTGGGCAGAGGGAAAATGGTGACTGTAATTTTAGCAGAAATTCACCATACCAGAGAGTCAAAAGGTGCTCTGCAACTTTTGGCATCTTATTTGCACTCTCACACAGGACATGCAGCGTGGCATATCCTTGCAGCACATCTCTGCTGGTAACTCTTGCATAGGAGTTGCTGGTACCTTTGCCAATCTAGAGGTATCATAGGCAAGTGGCTAGACCTTTTAGTGACTTGATATCAAGCGTTAAAATTTGCCTTTGACTGACTGAGATTGTACGTTCTTTTAGGTGCAAAATTCCCCATTAAATGGACAGCACCAGAGGCAATTAACTATGGATCTTTCACTATTAAGTCTGATGTGTGGTCATTTGGGATTCTCCTGTATGAAATCGTTACATATGGGAAGATTCCTTATCCAGGTATGGGCATGTGTTTATACCATTATTCTGTATTTATACTTTGGTGTTAAAAACCAAAAAAAATACCCAGGGAAAGAGCCGGCATCTGACAGTAGCGGCAGCAGTGATTTGGAAAATGTCTTGCAGCTCATGTTATTGCTTTGAAAACTTAGTCACTGTATGTGTAAACTGCGTGCCTCTCTGGGGTAAATTTTAGCAAACACACTAAAGGCACCATGAACATGTAGTCATTTTTATATATTCAAAAGTACCACAACTGCACCAAATGTTGAATTGTCACAGATCCCATCTTTATGGTCAGCAGCACAGTCTGTAATGGTGCTGTGTAAGCTGCTGGGATTTTAATATTGTAATACGTGAAAGTAGTAAGAAAGTGTGTTTTCACCAGCAAATAGGCTGTAATAATTTGTCAGTGTTAGCTAATCTAAACAAATATGAAAGCAGACCCCACAGCGGTGTTGATGTAGCACTAGGAATATTCACTCTTCATTGTTGCATGTGGTTCAGGTACGAGACCATGGAGGAGTGCATCAATCACAGCTGCGTTAATCAGTGTAAAAGGGTTATGTGCTTTATGTTTCATTTTTCTTTCTGTTAAACAAAATACATATTAATGTTTCCAGCACACAGAAACAACTTGTATGAAGGATATTTTTGCACACACAACTGTTGCATCTCAGGCATAGCTGATTAACTTGGGGTAGCAGACCGCATTCATTTAAACTTACTGAGATTATAGAAAATTAACCAAAATTCTTTTATCTCGTGGGGAAATGGGGAAAGTACAGCCATATTCACCTGTACCACACATCTTGTAGATAGAGTGACTTATGAGAAGAACCCTTAGCATCCTGCAGTTCACAGGCAGTAAAGGAAGAGCAGATATTTAATCCAAGCAAAGCTTTCTCAGCACTTCTAGTACAGCAGCTCTTGCTGTTTAAACAGTGGAAATATTTTCACCACCACTTCCTGAGCAGCTAGAATTCTGCATCCTGAACTTCCAGAGATGTCAAAGGGGCAGACCTGGGTGACCTGAGTCACAGGTCCTGAAATGACAATAGGCTCAACACCTCTGGGCACAGGGAGACTGGACCTCCCGCAAGACTTGGGCAGCAGGGAAGCGGTGATAGTGGCCAACTTTACACTATGTTAGGGAAGATCATATCAACTTTCCATACAAGAGGTAGAGCCAAACCAGACATTCTCATTGCTCGGTAAGGCTCCTGTCCAGGAAAGCACTTAAGCTCAAGGGTAGCCCCCTTAAACGTCAAGAGGTGATAGGCTGCTTGCACAGCTAAGTGTTTAAACATGTGCGCCGGGTTGGTTTTTAGGTAAGGGCTATAAAATATGTGACTGAGTAGCAGGTTCTCCCAGAGCTATTCTAAACACTGCTCACATTCCCAGGAAGGATCAGATGGGAGTTGTATGCAGCCCAGTAATGCATGGTTCTTCCCACTGCTGAGATACCTTTTTTTTTTTTCCCCTGTTAGCACATGCCTATATATCCAGACAGTTGCCTACACTGAGCTGGGCTCACAAAATTATTTCTGAATGCCTTGAAAATTGTCTTTCCCTGAGCAAACCTACGAGCTCACCTGGAAACCAGCACTACAAAAATACAAAACCCAATCCAATACTTAATTTTGCAGCTAAGTCTGCTCTCTGCTTGTCTCCATCAAACATCATATTTTTCTTATAAGGAAAAAAAATAAATCTGTACAGCAGACACTACTGCTGTACTACTGTGGGAAAATGTCTCTTCTAGGAGAAGTCTGGGCAGTATTTTTTTCTTTTTTATATGGGAGCATTTTTATGAGCGCCATAAATAGGCCATACACTGTGGATTCATTTGTCAACCAGTATTCAGAAGCGGAAGCCTCTTGACTGCATACTGGAAGATTTTTATAGTTTGCAGGCATTGCTTGCATTAAACTGGAAGGGGGATATATATTTCTATTAAATAGAAGTATAAATTGAAATAGCCTAATAAGACTGAAAGTTGATACTGAAGAATCAGAGGACAGCAAAATAAATGGGTGACCAATTTACATGAAGAGATATGACAGATTTGGGCAAATTACCCCAGCATGGCAAGAGTCACGTAGTGATAGGTTGTAACCAGCAACTACTGGAGAGAAACAGTAAATTGTTTTTTCATTTCTAATGGGAATGCTTCAAAATATTGTTTTCAATTATTAAGCAGCTCCAGCAGCTTGACAGTATTCAGCATAAAGCTGCATATGAAACAGTTCGAGGTGAAGCTGGCAAGTAGTTAACAACTCTGAAGAAAATCTAGGCAGGCAACTTAGTAGGAAGCATTTTCAGACAAAAAAACTCGGGGATTTTGTGACCTTTGTTCTTAAATTCCAACAGCTGTTTCTCTTCCTGAGAAACTCAAAGCAATTAGTGGAACTATAGTTTCAGGAACTACCTCTGAAATATGAACCAAGTATCAGAATCTCTGGGCAAATAAGTTGAACTGGTTGTTAAAACTGATTTCCAGGTGATTATGTAGTATGTCAAACACTGGCAACATCAATATTCGCATTCCAGTTAGGTCAGCTGCTCTTCCCAAGATACGCCGCTTCCTAGGCAGTAGGGATTCTTCCTCCCTACCACTGCATTCCCATAATTTCCCAGGCTCTAACATAAGCAAATACTCCTTTATCTGTGACGCGTAACAGGTACCAGAATGTCAATTAACAGACGTACTAAGCCTTTAGAGCTAATGTCCTTTGCTAGCTTTTAAGAGGATGTGTCTCGTGACATTGTATTTAGTATGGAATACTGATAAAACTTTTAGTTTTTGTCTTGTGAACTTAAATGGTTATTTAACAGATAGTTTTCCTGCAAGTTAGCTGGAACACAGGCTTTGTCCTTGGCATTCAGAATGTAACAGTCAGTCCTGCAGACACTAGATCTAAGCACCCTCCTATAAAGTACTTAACCCCACAGAATCAGCCCCATTCTGCACAAAACCCAGTAGCAGCAGTCCTCATGTGTTACACACAGTTAACTAAGGATTTGCATAATATGAATAACTGTTTTACTGCACACATTATATACAAGCTATTTCTTTGAGCTCAACCAGTTGGAACACTGTTCTCTATAAAATGCTTTATGGACTTTCTTCTTCTATTTATTTTGTTTTTATATAGCAGTAATTCCTTATTCTGTGACAGTGTATGATTCCACTGCTACCTTCAAAATACTTTTTTTCTATACAAGTATTCAATGTTAGCTCAGAAAAACTTCACTCCTCCTTCCAAAGCAGAACTGAAAATACAAAAGATATGCCCAAAGTAAGCACTCTGATCCGGACCCAGATTTCATGGCTGACTATTTCTAGAATAGGTTAAAGCCAAAAGGCTTCAACTGAAGTCAGCTATATGAACTACAGTCATCCTGAACAATCAAAGTAGTTATACCTGATAAAGTTGTCATTTGGTTGTAATCCAAATGTGTCCTTACCTGCCAAGTGGCTTAAATCATAGCTTTAGTAGCCAGATAACAAAGATCCACACAGTCTGCAGCAACAGAGCTGTGCAGTCACCAAGCACTCAGGGGAGCACTACATCTGCCTCTCTGCTGCCGACCTTGCTTGGAGCAGGACCCATCCTGCCTCCTCTTAGCAGAGTGTAGCTGCTCTCCCTGCACCTCTGGGGAACTGGCATAAGCAGGAGCAGGGAACATCATGCACACTCCTCACCAGAGGCTGAGTTGCCCAAAAAAACCCAGGTAGTCTTAGGATGTCTGCAATACCCTTCTCAGAGGGAAAGTCTTCACTGGTGGTAGCAAATACCTAGGCTGAAACACAGGTGCTTCCTGCATGCCCAGAAACAGCGTTCACTGGAGTACAGAAAGTTTAGAGTCTGTGTCTTGGAGAAGGTAATCCTGGCACAATTACTCCACTGGGCTGTGTAAGATCTGCAGAGGAAGGGACAGGCAGCTGAAAGGCAGGTTTCTGGGTAAGAAGAGCTGAGCCTTTTTGTTGGCCCTGGCATAACTGACCTTCTGAGAGGTGTCAAAATCATTCTGTCAACCAATCTCTTGAGGATTTAAAAAAAGGAGGCAGGAGGGGAAGAGAGGAGGATGGAGTCCAGGGCAGGCCTCTCTCATGTAACATTAGTCGGCATGTGAGGCTTAGGATACGCTTCTGGTAGTTAGTTCTTATCCTCTGAAAGAAAACCGTAATGGGGAAGCAAAGCAAAGCTCAGCACAGCTTTGGCAAGATGGTTTTGCACAATAGGAATAGGATGAGGAAGAAGAGAGGGGAAATTCCCGCTACAAGTAACAACATCACGTGGGACAATGTTCAGTATCTTGCAACCAGTAGCACTTACCCAAAAGCTGATGTAGAAGAAAATCTGCAGTGTGTTACTGCATTGGGCAGGGTGACTGGGAGTGTGGTCAAAGAGGTAAGCTGCTCTCCATCTCAGATGGGGTCTACAGCGAGGTTAGAAGCTCTGCAGCTAAGAGACAAAGTCTGATGCCAGGATGGGCTTTTGCTGTGAATCTCACCACTGCTGGAAGCAGAAGAAAGTGGCAGGACTGTCAAAGAAACAGAATGGAGCCTCTTCTGGAGACAAGAATTATGATCTCCCCCACAGTCTTGTTTGACTTGGTGCTAAAGAGGTCACTACACTCAACTGGGGAAACAGAAGTCTTCCCCAGGTTTTTCAAAGCAAGTCCTCTGGTTCTGGAATGCATCTCAGTCTTCTGTATTGAACTCATATTAGTAGCTACCTTTAATAAGTAGTAATAGTCTTGTATTCATTGGGTGAAGATCTGTAGAGTGAAGTAAATTAAAAAAAAAAAAAGAATTGTTTCTTTAGGAATTGAGATAATTTGATCAAAACTTTATTTTTCTGTTGAAGGTATGAGCAACTCAGATGTGATGGTTGCTCTTCAACGTGGGTACCGAATGCCACGCATGGAAACCTGTCCAGCTGAGCTTTATGATATCATGAAAACATGCTGGAAAGACAAAGCAGAAGAGAGGCCAACATTTGATTATCTACAGAGTGTGCTTGATGACTTCTACACAGCAACAGAAGGGCAGTATCAACAACAGCCATAGAACAAAGAACACTTTTTCTATTGACATGGATCATTGGCACAGACTATTACTTGGACAGACTGCTCAAACCAGTTACTTCATGAGTTTGGATGTCTTAACCGAGTGTGGAAGATGAAATGCTGAAGGAAAGAGCAATTCTGCAGAGAAATAATAATGTTTTTATTTGGTTAAAACAGTTCCTCTAAAGATTGAAGTTCTCCTTAAAAATGCTCTGTTTTGCACCTGCAGAAACATCTCAAACCCAGCAGTCCTTTTAGGGTGGGGAGGGAGAAGGAAGGAAAGTGATCATGCACCACTGCAGTTTGCCAATACCGCCTTAGGATCTAAGTCATGGAATACATACCTCTTTATAAAAGAGGTGAGAAGATGCATGAACAGCTGTTTTTTTCAAAAGAAAAAGCCATGGAGAAGAACTTACAGCTTTAAGACATGGTGTTGTTCTTAAATCATCTTTTTTTGAAATACAGCATATTGTGAAAATTATTTTTATATCCTTGCTGTTTCACATTAGTAGGTGGAGAACTGGCACCTCTTGTAAGACTTTCTAAACAGTGTCATGGTTTCCATTAAGGAAGGTTTATGTATGTAATTATTTACACTGAAGATGATTCTGGTTTACTGCTGCATTACTCACATCAAATTTAAAATAATCTTCAAAGCATCGCAGAGCCATCACAGATGCAGAAGTGCAATATGACCACACATGACAGCAGAAGCAGCAGCACACCTAGCTCTGTCTTCAGCCTTCACTATCCCACAAGGCCAAAGTCATCCTCTGAAGTCCATGGAAAAGCACAGGATTTTGAAGGAAGTGAATACTTTCATTGCAGTCATTGAGACTGTTACCAGTGAAAATATTTTAATCATAATTTTTAATCCTCTGTGATTAATCAAGAATATTCCTTATGTTTTTGCTGCTTTAATCAACTAACCTCTGATCTGTTTTAAAGCTAAAACTAGCCCTAGCAAAAATAATTTGTGGAAATACGCAATAGGGTATCAAGTTACATTGCAGTGACACTATAGGTTTGTTGCTCGGTATTTAATTCATAAAGGTGAATGCAGTTTGCTAAGTTCTACCTGTTGAACTTTTCTATCAAATTACTTCCCAAAAGAGTGGAGCTAGTGCAGTTGCAATGTAACAGCAGCACAGATTACTTTCTTTTTTCCCCCCAAAGTGACACTGGTTCTTACAACTGAAACCCAGTTGCCACCTCTCAGCCCAATTATTTAGGCAGTGGTACTTGCAGAAGCTTAAAACCCTTCTGATAAAGCTTCAGTGTGCTTGCAGTTGGAGTTCAACAGCATAAATGTTAATTGCTTTTCTTTTCCATTGGCTTCCTTCAGTCAAACTGTGCAGTTTAAGCAGACTATTAGTTAAATATGTAAATAGTTTCTATTGTATGGTGATTTTTAATTTTAATAAACACTTAATCTGAAGCAAATTGTATGGCAGTAATTTGAGATAAAACAAACAGCTGATGTTCTCTCCAGAGCAGTAGCTTCACATAGAACAGGGGAACATCTATTCATTACCACTAACAAGATTAATGGATTCTGCTTTCCTTACACCCATTCAGCTTTGAGAAGCTGAAAAGGACCACACCAGCCATTTCTCTGTCCTTGTTAGGGTTTCTTTTTGGAAAAAAAGGAAGTCAGTCCTCATCTGGCCTTTAAAACAGCTTCTCAAAAGTCATTAATGTAATAGCAACATAGTCCATTGCAACTCTTTGAAAAACAATACATTTAAGAACTGGTCAGTGCTTCATTTTAATGTAAGGAAAAAAAAAATATCTTAAAATCATGTAACCTTGTCTTTCAAAGCATTTCCTGTAACCAGCTAAAGAGCTCTGGGAAGTAGGAGGGAACATGGAAACAGCAATTGTTCAGGTAATAAGAGGTTATAGTTAGTGTTACATAAACTTGCTAATGTACACTCAAGACAAGTGACAGACTGTCAAGGTGTAGCACTAGATAATTTGAAATGGTATAGAAAGTTTCCAGCATTTGCTTGGTTTTAGGTTGTGGGGTTTTTTTAACTTCTGTTTGAGTATTGCTGTTCTTTGATCAATTTGTATGCAACAGCTTTCTTATTCAAGGGATCAACACTCCGTGTATTGTATCACTTCACCAAAATATTTTTTAATAGCTAGGATAGTTTGTGTGGTAGTAAAATAATATTTTAGAAGTTGTACCCTGGAGGGACTATAAGGCCTCTAGAACTGCTGGAGCAAGGTGGCCTCTATTTAACAGAAATAGTTTGAAACATGAAAACAGCACTGGCTCAAGTGCTACAGCCCCAGCCTGGTTAGAGACATGTCAGAGTGATCACCGCGTTTGCACAGCCAAACACAGAACAAAAGTCCTGGCCAGGACATTCCCAGAAGAGGAACTGTTCCATGTTCCACAGGAAGGCTGCACCACCTAGTGTCGCCACAGGGAGGGCAAGGCTCTTGCTCTCACCTGCATCCCCTTACACTGCAAGAAGCAGCATTACAGGGAATGCTCAACCCAATTTACTTAGGGGTTCTGCCTTGTTCTAAAGAGATTCTCCAGCACTCACACACATGGTACAGTAGTGAGGAAAAAACCTCTCCCCCTCCCTGACTGAAATGGCTCTAAAAGCTATGTCAAATTTTATCATGCTCTAGTCTTCCTTCCTTGAGTTACTAGATAAAGGCAAGTAATATAATCAGGCCAGCGATTCTTTCAACTCAAAATCATAATATGTCAATCACTGTGAACATCTGGCCTCTAAGTTTATGATCTTTCCTTATCTTGATTTCACTGATTTTCTCACCTTTATAAAATGAACAGTCAGAGCTTAATTTAGCAATAGAAAATTTTATTATAGTTTTTTGAATGTTTAATGCATATTCTTAGTGGAAATTCAAATGATATTAAAAACACATTCCTTTACAAAGCCAGGTTAGCTGAAAAATAGCAAGGAGTCAGATAAGACCTCATTTTGTTGCATCTTTTAACAATTTGCTCAGTTTGGTCCCAAGATGGCAGCCTCTAGGTAAAAGCCAGAGTATTAACTGAAGAACCAAAATATTTGAACTACTTGAGATTAAGTTTACAAGCCATCTGACTTCTAGGAATCAGCAGTGAAATTAAGAATTTAAAAAAGTAACAAGAGCAGCAGATCAGGAACACCCCACTTTGCATGAATCACACATTTATCATTTTAGATGACCATGATAGTAGTTAATCAAGAATTAAAATTTTATATATATATTTCTCAAATCACATTCCTATATCAACAGTAAAAGCACAAGTTTAGGTCTATACCTACATAGCTCTAAATTCAACCTTGATTCAGTTCTAAAAGTTCTGTATTAAACATTTTTCTGTCAGATAACATGACAGTGAAGATGGTATCTAAGAGTGAGAAAAAGCTACCAGCAGTTTAGGATTGATGAAGAAGCCCAGTAATTGCACACTTTGATTACTCAAATATTATTCTTTTGCTTTATGAGCCAACAGTACTTGTTTTTTTGAAGAGGATGAAGCATCTTCATACTTTCCCCAGCCTTTACCAAGAGGTGTACTAGCAGTGGCTGCTACTGTGGATTTCAGATTAGCCAACAAACCTCTCCTGGGTTTTTGTTGTTTTGCCTCTTCTATAGATAAATGCTTTTTCTGTTCATCAAGTTTTTTCTGCAGGGAAGACACTGTTTCTTCAAGCTCAAGAACACGTTTAGCCCAGTTCTGAAGACTATTCATTTCTTGATCCTATGAAGATAAGGCTGTGTTAGGTATGTGAACATTCCAAGATCTTTTTCATGTAGTTAATTTTCTGTTTCAGATTATTTTATTATGTCAGTGAACACCCTTGTTATTACTACACTAAATGGCTACTCAGGACCCATTTCTTCTGAATTGTTTCTATGTAAATGAGAGAACAGCAAACTACAGGGCCATCAGATCCAGTTAGAGACCAAGTCTGACTAAGACGCTGATGCTAAAATGCTTAGTGACACTATGCAAAGAATTGCTGTTGCTCTAGGAGCTAAAAGAAGGCTTTCCTGTCTTAAACTGCAATTACTGAAAGCAAAACTGGACAAATCAAAACTCTTACCATAGTTTTAAGCCTGCTAACTAGGACTGAATAAATGCTTTGAGTGGTCAGAATAGAGAGTCTTAAAGATGCTCTCTAATCCTTGTGGTTAACAAAACGTCACTATGTCTTTTAGAACTCAGTAAGAAACAAAGTTCAAGATGAGTAATTTTCAGTCTCAGACTGAAAAGTATGCAGAAGGTAATTTAATGTTCAAAGAAAAACATCACTAAGCAGTCTTCTACTCGCCTTGCTTCATTTGCAGGTTACAAATTACAATTACAAATGAGCCATAGATGCAAAGTTGCAAGTGTTCAAAATTTTCATTTTTTTATTTAGGAATCTAGTTGATACCTGAGGTCAGATGCTCTCAACTTTATGAAGTCCCTGCTTTTGAAAGAAAAATTTCTTCTGTTTCAGTATTAAGTATTTTACCTGCCCATATCTCTTACCCAGCTTAGCCACCTCTACAGGAGTGCCAGTATAGCTTTAAAGCCATAGATCCTTAGGTCTTGTTGCACTAACATTTGTGCACTAACAGTTTACTTGCCCTCAGCACAACACTTAATGACTAGAGATCTGAGTAGTATTTTCTTTGCTTGACAACAATTTGTGCCATCTTTAGATTAGCAAGAGTTCTCAGCACAGAGGTACCCTATTGACTGAGCCTATCACTTAAACTGAAAAGTTAATCTGGTCTTACAAAGATACAAAGTCAAGAAGTAAAAACCACAGGCTCTGAGCTCATAATTCAGGAAGTTAGGGACAAAAAAATGCTAATATCAGAATAAATTAACAAGACTGAATGGTGTTTTTACATGTACAAAGAGGCAGAAACATCCAGTACAACTATATACAAAGCCATATTAAAGTTGCTTTTAATTTGTTAACAAACCTTGAGCATAATTGTATGCTTCAGTTGACTGTTCTCTTCTGCCATTTTTCTGTAGCCTTCATTAGCTTCTAGCAGGGTTTCATTTAATTTTTGTATTTTAAACTTTAGAGATTTTATAAGCTGAAAATAAAACCCATACACAAAGTTCAAAACAGTATGTTTTACATTAATTCTGTTTATGACTAGAACTCATGCAGACACTATAAGCATTTCTGATTAATACTGAACAGTGCAAACCGCAAGATCAAAGCAATGAAGATGAAGTCTGCTTCTCTCAACCTCATATGTCCCAATCCATCATTTCTGGTGATAAAATACAGCTGAAACATTCAAAGCCTATTGTGCTGGAGCTACTAGATTTATGCAGAACTGTCAATCAAAGAACAGCAGCACAGACTAAGCTAAATCTCAAACAGTTTGCTCCTTTTCAGTAAGGGTAGTTAAAAGAATGCTGTCATCTTATTAATACTATTCACATAATGAATTAGAACACAGTTAACAACAGAAGACATCACCTTTCTGATGGTAATATTGATGGATTAAGTCCTGAGAGGGGAAAAAAAAAACTCTGAGCCAACAAAATTAATGTTATATCATTAATTTACTTCTACAAGGCTGGAGTGAAAATATCTAGGTTGCTAAAAAAAAACCAAAAAACCAACCACCTTTGCCCATGTTTAATGGCTGAATGGGAAGAAAAAAAAAAAATAGTGAATTACTCATCACACATGCAAAGACATGTGAGGCAAAGCAGCAGAAGGGCACTATGGAACCAACTACTTTAAATTGCTCTCACTTCGGTTATTGCCAGGCAGCAATCCCAACATTCTAACATTTTTTAGCCACACAAACCAATCAATACAGTATCTCCCTATCAGGCATAAAAGCCAAACTTTCTTTCAAGCATCAATATTTGAAATTCACACAGGAAATGGAAAATTACGTAGAGCCCTCAAGAATAGGAGTGGAAAACAAAGGCCAGCGCCATAATACAAGACATTAAACTTGGTAAGGAAAAAGTTATTTTTGGAGTACACTTCCTCAGTAGAAAGGGATTTAAGTTCACTTTCCATTTACATGGTTTATTAGAACCAGCTGGAACTATTTCTCCAATCCATACTCCTATTTGTTATTGGTGAAAGGAGCAAGGCTTCTCTCTTCCCTCCTCCCCATCCCCTTTAAACATGGGAAACTAACTGTAGCCTTACAAGAAGTTCATTCAAGGTATAGCCTAAAAATGCATTCCTAAAAACAATTAATATTTGTTTTCCATAACACAGCCTGAAGCTCATAATTTCCACCTCTATATGCTATTCAGAAACAGGAATCTTCCTTGTTTGAAGAACAGAGGCATTACCCTTTACTTCAGTTTAAGGGACTAGTGGAGTTCAGTACTTACAGAAAGGTTTGGTTTAAGACACAATTTTGGCTCTAGATCTAACTTATTATCAGATTCTGTAACTGTTGCCCTGTGCATGAACAGGCAGCAAAGCACTGAGGCCATGGCAGCAACATTTTCCCTACTTCCAACTTGCCTTATGTTGACCATATTACTTGTTATAGTAGTTAGTGTCTTTACAAACTAGAGTAAAGCCAGAACACAACCAATCTCTGGCAAAAGTCATCCATAATTGGGCAAGGGCTTTTTTGTAAACTTGGCATCCATTTGCAGGAATCTCCATGCTTTTGTCTACAGTGCAGATCTTTAAACATTGAACCATGCCAGACTTAAGGATTGTTTTCCCCAGATTTGTTAAATACTGAGCAAGACCTACCTCTTCTTTCTCTTTGCATTGTTTCTGCAGTCCTTCATTGGCTCTCTTCATCGTCTTGTTCATAAGATCTATAGGCACAAATTTGCTTGTTTATACATAATACCAAAAGTAAACTGAACTTTGAACATGCAGATTAGATTCCTACCTAGTTCCATGTTATTTTCAGTAGTCAGTATATTTGAATTCAGACTTCCCAGAGCCAACAGCCTCCCTGACTGTTGATCAAGTTGCTTTTCCAACTGCAGTATTTTACTCTCTCTATCCTGAAAAAAGAAGGGCACAGGGTAGAATCTGTCTAAATTTCTGCTTAACCTGATGCACTATTGCACGTCCTTCAATTATACTACACATGTATATGCACTTTTAAAATCATTTGAGGTGGAACTTGTGATGGTTATGGTTGAGAAATCACAGTAAGGAGTAATACTGAGATCACGAGAACCTTCTAAGATCTTACACAGAAGTCAACTCTTCCAGTCTGAAGACCTCCAAACCGTATTAAAAGTAGCCATATGGCAGAAAGGAAACTTCAGTGCATCTGTGTTAAAGACTGTTGCCAGTTAGCTTGCTAAATAAGAAAGAACATATTTCATAGAATTGACTTTTAATCTCAATCTCTTTTTCAGTAGCTGTCAGTTTGCTAGGGTGGTATTTCAGAATACGAAATCAAACTAGTGCCACCATGAAGAAGAGTTACTCATCTAATTCTGGTTGTCTGAAGCTGCCCACTCAGACGTCCTCTCCTTTATCAATTAAGAATTTTACATCTTAAGAATTTCATCAGTTTCTTAACTGACCTGCTACCAACACCTTCTTGTTTTTTGAATCTTCCCTTATGCAGCCTTGTGGCCAGAGTAAGAGGCAGCTATAAATACAGGGAGCACTATTAAAACTCTTCCTCCAGCCCAACATGCTGCATAATTAGGGCTTAAGTGAACATAAAAACAGACTAAGTGGGGTAAAAAGGCAAGCGTAAAGGAGTCAGAGAAACAGAGGCCATCACACAATGCACTGTTGCTTGTCAGCACCTGAATGGAGAGCTGTAAAAGCAGAAATGTATGTATCACAGTCTACAACAGACACCCATTTCCTTCATGTCTTGAAAGGAACCCACCTACCAGTGGAGTGAGATGCCACTCACTATCAGTTCCTGGACAGGAGAGTGAAGCAAGAAAGCACTTCTGGTGTACACCACAGTTGTTCTATTCTTCCACTACAGACCTTCTGAAACAACGGAGATCGACAGGTCTCACCTGTTGCCTAGATACACTTAGCTCTCTATGCAAAGGCTAGAGGACTGGTAGAGTTCCACATGGCTAACGTGGCTCAGTTGCAAAAGGAAAAGCAACTCTCAACAGTTATAGGTATAAATACATTCAGGAAATTAGGTTTTCGCCTGCATAAAGTCTGACTTCTCATCACAGTTTCTTATCCCACAATCCTTCCTCTAGACCTTCAGAGCAGAGATCCATTATAATTAATAGCTACCCTGTACTAAATTCCCCACCAGCCCTTTCAGACTAGCTTTTTACTCTACACCGTACAATCCCAAGGCTCTCCATAAAGCCAGACTGCTGTCTACACCATCCCCTAGGTGTTCCAATCATTGCACTACAGAGATAAAGATGACTTGGATATAATTGAATTGTGCCTTCAAACACCAGGAAGTCTAGGTATACATGTTAGACAGAAGACATCTCTATCCTTACAGTTAGCATTGGGCACCAGAACAGCTAGGCTGAACTGCTAGTTACTTTGACTGTTCAGTGTCATATTAGGATTCCTGAATGATTCTGTTCAGAAAAAACAAGATTTACTGTTAAAGGGCTAGCACACATTCTTTAACAGTCAAGTCATACCTCAACTTTCTGTTGTTCAGCTAGAAATTCTTCTATGGGAACATAATGGTCTTCAATTTGTTCCATTGCACACACATATGCATGTTTCTTGATGGCCTCTTTATACATTTCAAATTTGCTCTCCAGTTTTTCTTCATAACTGTCTTTCATATCTTCCAGGCGGTTGCTGAGGAGAACATGTTAGTTTTATTTAACACATTAGCATTCCACTACCACAATGTGACTACATGTGTTCAACTGGCAATATCAAAGTTATTCATATAATCACAAGTTGTGATGTCAATAGACTAAGAAGTCTTTTCCTCCCTTTTCTCCTTTTTATTCTCAGTGATGTGACAAGCTTGCACCAAGGTATAATTTCTACTGGGTATATACCAAGAAAAGTGCTATAGAAAAACACATACTTAAGATCTACCAAACTAAAGTTTTATAAAAAATTCCACCAACATGTAGTGATAGACATTACTACACCTGAGTAGACCTGATATTTGAAGCATAATTCTTGGGGATGTCTTTCACGTTGTTGGAGGTTTTCTTTCCCCCCATTAAAAATATACACCAAATTCATTTTGTCCTATTATTTAAATACTTTACACATCACTCTTGTCACAATTTAAAAAAAAAAAAATGCTCCAGCAGTGACACAGAACACATCAAAAGAGAAAAAGCATAACTGCTGTTTCAGGTGTTTAGTCAAAGGTACCCAAACAATTTTAAAATTAGCACAGTTGTTAAACCATAGTGTGTTCAGCTGACAACTTAACTTGGGGTTAGTCTCTGTTCGCTATTGAAACAGAAGGAAACTGACTTCCAAGATGAGAAGTGTTAAGAGGAAGTGAATTTAGCTTGAGCAATCTGGGCACACTTGAAAAAAATCCCCAAATTAGCAACATCAGTGCAGGCAGTCATAGTAATTTATAAAATAGTAAGATGACAAAGGTTCGTAAGTCATCCAGGCGCAGGAATCCAGGACAGCTCAAAGAGATACAAAGTACAGGCATGCACATTAACATGAGCAAGTGCAAGTTTTGGAACAATCACAAGTCTCAGTGGAGTACCTACAACAGTCTTCAACATCTCCTAAATACTAATAATGAGTCAGGACAATCCCCAGTAATTACAAATTAAAAGAAAAGTTCAACAGAAAGCAGCATTACTTTTACTTTTTCATTGTATACGGGAAGAGGCTGAGACGTACGAGTTTATTTCAATGTTTCATCTTCCCTTTTCATCAGAAGCTTTGAAACTGTCCAGCCCTAACTTCTCTAAATAACATGAATATATATATGTCTTGCATATATATATATATAAAAATATGTGTGTGTGTATATATAACTGTATGCATTTATATATGTGGAATCCTTTCAGTCTTGAAGGGGACTGCAATATGACTTGCCTCCAGGCTTCCTCCGTTTCCAACAGCTGTCGGAACATTGCTTCTGCCATCTCTCTACGTATCTTCACCTCCAGAAGGAGTTTACTTTGCCTTTCTGCAACTAGCTTCTCCTTTAGGTTCTCTGTAGTTTTCAAGAGATCCTAAATTTAACAGATTTCAGTTCAGAAAACAAGCTAGAAACACACATTGATACTCATGTCAAATTAAACAGATACAGGCAGCCATTCAGAGGGCACTTCTATAAGCCTATATTTTCAGGAGGGCTGCAACAAGGGTTGAATATTTTCAAACATTAATTTCTACTGCAAAGACAACCTTTCTCCATCTTGATAGTTTCTGCTATCAAAAAGTTTGCTACTGCTTTGGCATTTAAATATTAATTTGTACAACCGTGTAGCATAAAGCCTACTTGATTTTTACAGTTTTGTATAGCTTTGTTTTTAAAATGCTACATCTTAACTTGTTCTTGTTGTTCCTAAAAAGAGCATAAATGACTAAATAACATTGTTTTAAACACACACATCCTGCTTCCTTACTCTTCTCATTGAGCAGTCAGTTGAATTCCAAATTTAGCACTTGACATAACTAGAAAGCTGCAGGCAGCCTTCCACAACTACAATTGCTCCCTCAAAACTAGACCACTTTAAGTTTAGGTTCTCCTGACACTGAGCAGAAGCTTACAGTTCTCATTTGATACAGCTTCCAGCACATCTCTTATGTTAAGATTCTAATATTAGAACTAATAGCAATGGCTTTCTTGGGTACAATTTTGAGTAGATGTGTACTTACCTCATGACTCAGAATGGTGATGTCCACTTCCTCTTCTGTGAAGGTTTCAGTACTGTCAGGAAAGTCATCTACAGATGTGTTAGGATCAAAGTGCACGATAGGTTTGCCGTTGCCTGCAACTAGCTTTGGTGGAAAATAACCAAAACTTTTGGGTAGGATTGTCTGGATTACCTGGAAAATCCAGAGTTGAACACACTGATTTATCAACGCTGTCAATGTTGCAGGTATCAGAATACTAGGAAGAAGTGGCTGTATTTACAATATATTTAATGGTTACAAGAACATTAACAAGATTTTACACGTCTTTTAGCAGACAAAACCATCTATCAATACGAATGTAAGACTTCAGTACTCTAACAAACTGAGAATGGGAAAGATTATCTACTAACAAGCTTAGTACTTTTGTCTAAGAAGGTGTTTTCTCTCCCCTTAAAATATTCTATGATGTTTTGGTGTAGTTCCCTGGGAAGTTAATGAAAAGCAGGAAATCCCTAAAATAATTGGTCCTTCCTGAAATATTGTGACTAGGATTCAGTAATTCATGCTAGTTACATAAAGCTTTTAAGTACATATGTCAAAGGACAACACACTAGAGAAGCTTGTCTCCTCAGTGCATGCTCTTATCTTATGATGGAAGTCACCACCAAACAGAATTAGAAAAAATATCTCTCTCTGAGATCATATTGGACATGCCATTCCAGACTTGGAACGGGTCAGAGCTAATCCATGGTTCCAGACTAGAAATGACTTAATTTCTGCCATGAAACACAGTAGAGCTCACCATCTTACTCCCTGCAAGAAGCAGCTTCCAGGGAAACTGAATGAACTTAAGGCCAAACATCAGCCCCAAGTCCTGAATTTAATGGGAGGCTGACAAGCTGAGCTAGCAGAAAGCATGAAGATATGTAGATTTAGCAGAAGAGTTTTTGCCTTCAAAGGAGAGGAGCACACTACCTTCTAGCATTAACTTACAAAAAAAGTCTTCCTTTTTCGTTTGTTATTAGTTACCTGCACTTGGCCAAACAAGAGCAATGGAGGCACAAGAGATCTCAGTCAGACTACAAAATAAGAGGTTACTAATTTTACTACCACTGCTAGCTGTCCAAGAAATTTTAAGTAATAAGCATCTATTGCACAAGATGACAAACTGCACACAGGTTAAACAATTCATCAAAAGCTTGAATTGAAATCTTGCATTTGCTCAGATATATGGTATAACCAGAAAGATCTGAAAATGCCCCAGCTACTTTTTTACATAGAATGTCTGTGGTGTAGAACAAAGCAGCCACAGACAGCTGCAGCTATCTTAACTTTTTACCACAAGCAGGTTTGAGGATGGGCAAGACTACTAGAAGCCTTTTAGATGGAAGTGATGCAGAAGAATTAACATGATGTATCTGAAGTCCTAATCACATTAAAGTCCACACAACCTGATCAGTTCACAAACCAACAGTAACAAAGAATACAGAATAGCAGAGAATGCAGACAGACGCACTCTTACCTGTTTGGCTAGAGCTGAAAATTTCATTACATGTAGTGTTTCATCATATGTGGAAGCATGCTGATTAATGTTTACAATCATACAAACTTTGCCTTTTCCACAAAAGAATGGCTGAAACAGACGAGTCAGTTTGCTCTCTCTGAATGGAATGTAGCTTGGCTTCATCCTCATGGTGAAAACAACAACAAAATTGTGAAACAAAAGAAATTGTGAAATTGTGTGATACTGTAATTTAGCTTAATTCTGTTTCTCTCTTTCAGGAAACAGATCCAGTAGGATGTTCATGTTTATGCCTAAGTTATTTCACATCAAAGAGCAAGGTCTTTCCTTGGTCTCATAAGCTCTCCAACAAACTGAAGTATTTAAAAGTAATATGGTGTCTGCATTACAGTTCCCTGTTGTTACAAAGCAGATACTGGAAGGAGCCAAAAGCTAAGTTCAGGACGTCTGTCAGCTGTCTGATGAATCTATGTGTATAATTTGGAGGTGGAATGGAAGAGTACAAAATGGGAGCTCTGTACACAAAGTGCATTCCTCATACACACACGTGCTCTACAAAAAGCCTGGCAGTTTGCTGCTAATTGCCCTTTTTTATTCTCCACAGTTTTAGAGAAAGAATGTTCATTTCAGGTTTTTCAGTAACATCTGGAATAAAGAAGGCTGACTAGATTTTCATTTTCCTCTGAACATGCAAACCCCTTGCAGAAACATAAAGGGATGCTTAGGTTTTTCAACCGAAAACCTGCCATGTTGTTTACAACTTGTCACTTACTTTGGATTTTGATTTTGCTTCAATGCTGCAATGCACTTTCCAAGGATATGAAGAGAATTATTAATATTTCCTGCTTCTTTTAGTCTGTCTCCAAAGGCTTGTGTTTTATTACACCTCTCTGATCCAGCCAAGTCACAGAAAGACAACCTGCATGAAAGAGTTATCCAGAACACGCATATAAACTTCTTTCTAAACAGAAACAAGAACATGAAAATAGAACTGCATGTCTCTTTATTTATGCATCTAAAGTGTAAATGAGTGACTCATTTCAGTCTACTGAGATCACAGAATAAGTTGTACTTTAATGTTGATGTTTTGTCCAGAAGACACTAGGCAAGGTATTTAGTATAACAGTACTAACCTATCTGTCTTTCCACTGTATATCAAGATACTTGAACAAGATTGGTGCTCCTAAGACACAAAGAGGTCTGCTCATAACATTCTTTTAAAACTTTGTAGGCATTCTTACAAAAATAATTCAGTTTAGGAACCCAAATTTTGTTGCAATCACAAAGTACTTCCAGACAAGATAAAGGGAATTTCTGAAACAGTTTTGCATAGTGGGGCTACACTGCAGAAGCACTCTGACCATCACCTTCATCAGTTCCATCACTGAAAGGACAGCAGCATGCTTCACACTGCAGTCTGCTTCCTGGATGCAGAACCATTTGTTCACTATTGCAAATAAAAGGCCAGAAGTCCCTCCCAGATCACCTAAGAGATCTTTGTTTGGCTATAGCAATTATGTATTACTAAACTCAGGCCACTGAACTGTCCTTCATAGTACAATAGGTTACAGAGACACTTATCCTGGATAACCAAGGAATTTCATCACTGCTACTTCATATTAAGAAAGCCCTTAGGTGTTATCTCAGTGAGGTATATTTATTACCATTTCTGCTCAGCAGAGACATGAGAGAAATCAGGAGGAGCTAGGACTGAACTAAAACACTTTGTTACAGGACAGTCTTCATTTTTCTATATCAAGCTAAATGGACAATTAATCAGGGAAAGTCACCAAAAATGGTACTAAATGGCCTGAAGCCAAAAGATTAGGCCACTTCCTCTCAATCACAAAAGAGCAGAGATATAAGGGCATAGCACTGCTATCACTGGGTGCACCTATAGTAGCATTTTAGATCAGAATAGTTTTTAAGCAACAACTCAGATGATCATCCATTCTTACTGTAGACTGTACCATGGAGCAGTCCCAGAGCATATCACCTGCATTCTTTTTGAATGATAGACTTGAATTTGTATTCCAGGAGCACATCAAATGTGCTGCCACAAACATTAAACCCATAAACTCTAGTCTGGTCCCAAAGTAGAAAGAAACACTGGCATAACTTGCACCTAGGGTCTTCGGCACTAACTGCTGCACTCCCACTTTAGAAACTGGCTTCTATCAGCCAGCCATTTGAATTCTGCTTACCCAAATATACAGTGTGGTACTACTCTGTCCCCACCTCCCTATTATGTAAGACAATAAACATGTATTTCCCTTAATTTATGTACTACTTAGAGTTTTAACAGGTTCTTTCAGCCAAACCTCAAAAGAATAAAAGAGACAAGGAAACACATCTCTGCCTGTCCCTATCAGGTTTCCAGTCAGTTTGATATAGCCAGTGTAGCTCTGATTTCCTTCTCATATCTCAGAGGATTTGTTTATTAAAAGAAAGTTCACCAGTTTAACATGCTTATACCTTATCAACTTTTCTAAAATATTTAGATTTGGGTAATCAGCTGAAGCATTCACTTACTCTGAAACTCCAAGAACACACGGCTGATGCTCATCGGTTAGCCTTAGTAGCCTGATTGAAAATATACTGTGACTGGAATGAAAAGATGTTCTTTTTAATAACCATAATTATGAAAATTAAGCAGTCACTGAATTGAAATAAAGTTTGTATGCCACAGAAAGTGCACTGCTGGAGAAAGAACAAGAATTCTTTCACTAATTTACATAAGTTACCTTTGCAATGCATTCATTCATCAGCAAAAAGCAGCAATAGAAGTTGCATTTTGTGACTTTCCATTTCTTTCAATACAGGAGAGGGAAAAATATCACGTGAACCCTACAAGCTGTCTTGGGGAATGAACGAGCCAGTTCACTTAAGTCTACTGATCAGAAAAGGAGTACTCACATACTCAAAGTTTAGACAGTATCTGAACTCAGTAAATCTGTATGACTAAATTAGAAATAAATAGGTGGGGAAGGGAATAAACTAAAGTTTGACAGTCCTGTAACACTGCCTACTTCAATATACAAATTGAAGTTTCTAGAAAAATAAAACAAAAAAAAACCAAACAAAACCCACCATTTAGAAACAAGCTAAGTGAAAATCAGCATATTCTCTGGAGCAAAAAGTGAACATTCTAGGCAAAAAACTCTGCCAGGAAAAACACAGTTCTTTTTGGCACTACTTTAGGCTTAAGTGAAATTCAGGTGGAATCATAGCATGAAATTAAATGGCAGCTGTCTTTAGCCGATACAGAACAGCATAACTCTTGCATGTTAGAGAAAAAGTAGGCTTAGTAACACTATAATTATATTAGCTAAATATACACGTCCCTTCCACACTCAAAGGCATTAATAACAGGGCATTACAATAAAGTAAGAAGGTATTTTAAACAGGAAGTATACTACCTTCTCTATTTAATTTCTTCCCACTGCGTCAGACCAGATTGTCCCAGAGCTGGGTAAGAGCTAAGGGTTTAATTCTTAAGATACCAAGTAAACTCAGCTAGAACACAGCAATCTAAAAGCATCTAGATAATCTAGCAGCACTGAGAGGTACTGCACAGCTGGCTCCTTCCTACATCCACCATTAACAGACTCCAGGTTTCCAAGAACTGCACTGCCAGTGATGAATTATCAAGCTTTTCCTTCAACATCCTCATATAGCCATTCTCACTCAGCACTATTAGCATTTGCTAAGATGTATAGCTCTGTTGGCGCTCAAAAATGAATGTGATTTGATCTTTTTGGTTGTCTAAAGCTATGAATAGCAAGTCAAGTCCAGCTACGATTAAAGTCATAGGGCCTCTCCTAGCTTTCTTCCAGAAAGAATCTCATAATAAAACCAGAATAAC
Organism: Caprimulgus europaeus; assembly: GCA_907165065.1. The sequence continues at coordinate 41,322,449 of OU015525.1, read as the reverse complement.
CAAGGGAAGTCTTAAATTATGGAAGAGTGGCTCATTTCAAACATATTCTAAAGTCTTCTCCTCCTTTCCCTTCCTCCCTCCCCTTAAAAGAGAGACAGAGTATGCTTATAATTAGAGGAACAAACCTCCTACTTGATTGCTCATTCATTCTAGTACAAGCAAAGCTTCGGTTCTTGTTTCCTATTTTCAGTATTTTGCAGGCTTCTTCAGTGCTCTGAATGTTAATCCACTTTAAGTCTGTGAAAAGAGACCTATTACATACACATCTGATCATTAAAGAAATTCTGTGAAATTGCCAAGGTCATGAAACAGTAGTATTACCTTTAACATAAGAACTTCCTCCTTGATCCTCACAAATTCTTAAGACTCTACGCTTCTGAGTTTTCGATGTAGATAATACATTTAATAGGTCATACACATATTCATTATAAATTTCACAAAAGGAAATCCACACAGATGCTTGTGTTCTTTGGTGTATATTAGTCCTATATACATCAAGCGGAACAAAGTTTTTCTCTGCTAACCCAAAACAGAGAAAGAGTTCAATGATCAAACAACTAACTGATAAAATTTTAATTGCAGTATATAGAACTTTCTAAAAGGAGGAGGCTTGTATATATCTCTTGTTGTACAATTAGATACACAGTACTGAATTAACTTGGAGTTTACCCAAGGACATTCAAACTTCTCCGCAGTCACTTGTAACCAGAATATGCCCAAATTCTAAACTATTTCCCCCCTCTACCACAAGCTTCCAGCAGTTCATAGATTAGCTTTGCAGATCAAACCCTCCCTCTTGCCCCAAAAGAAGCAAAACTAGAAATATTTTTACATTGTTATTCGGTCTCCTAAGTTGAGCCATGAAAATTTGGTTAAAAACTATATTTAATCTGTAGTACAGTACAGAGATTTTTTTTTAAATCCACCAATAATTACCTACTTATATTCCTAAATTTCTTGGTTTTCCCCACAAAATTTTTCTACTTTATTTTACCTAGTGAGTCAGAAGGAAGACTTTTCGAAGTACAGTTGGAAGAAGTTGACTCCAGATCACACATATTTGTAATAGTATTTGAGATGCTTTCTGTCTCCTTGAGGAAAAAAAGAGACTGTTACATTCACATGAACAGGCTATGAGTACAGCAGAATTAAAAGTGACAGTAATTCCAGTATTTAAGATTTAAATATTGCAGTAGTATTAAGCCTCCCCTACTCTGGCTGCAAATGAAATGTTTTTTACAATACCGAGCAAAAATCAATAAATGCTCTTTCCCTCACAAGAATTCTTCCTCTCTGCTACTCCCAGCAACCCATTTTGGAGGCCAACTGCTGCTAACATAGTAGACCTTACAGTTCTGGAAGAACCAAGATCCCCTGTCAGACTGAAACTGTCCGGAATGCCTTTATGAACCACTGGACAAATCTGCACAGTATTTCAGTCAAACAAAAGAACTGGAGAAGTTCTTTCAGGGGCAGATGGCAGGGCAGTGGGCAACAGAGAGAATAAAGCAGCAGAGATTCCTAATTTGCTTGCTTGTTGCCAATCACTTTTGCAAATCACAGGCTTGTGCCAGGTCTGTCAGAGTTTGAGTCACTTTAAGGCCTCAGAGTGAAAGGATAGCTTCATAATGGACTTAAAGATCTTATGAACCAACAGTCTATGTTAGTTTAATTCAGACTAAATTAAAAAGCCATTAAAAATCCTGTATAGATAACAGCACAATTTCTTTAAGTACGCACATTTGCTGAATTTCTTTACATCAACAGAATTATTTTAAAACCTGCCAAGACTTGTTGAAGCACAGGCTTCAAACTACCCTTAGAAAAACTGGTGTAATGAAGTAGCAACTCCCACTATTTGGAGACTCCAACATCTCCATGTACCACCTCCCTCCCCATATTTTATATACTGACAACAATTTTCATTAGAACATTCACCTCTATTTCCCAAAACCCAATCCGGATAGAGGGTCATCCTACAGTAGAATCTTCAAATTACATTCTTTGAATCTGCTTCCCTCTCCTACAGAGGACAGGGGAACAGGTTCAAAGAAGTAAACCTTAATGTTCTAGCTATGAGAACGCAGTGCTAAGTTCGTTGTGGATTGTCTACTGATGCCTCTGTTACTAACTTAGTATATCCAGAAAGGAATTTTAACAAACAGAAAAGTATGAAGTAATATTTTCAAATTTTCCATTTTAAAGATAAATACCATATGATTTTGTTGTCATTTATTTTATAAATGACAATTTTGCAGAGACTGCACTGCCTATATGTTTATGTTGTTTAAGTAGTTACAAGTACAACCACAAGCATGGACTCTAGGCATTCTGTTTGTAAAGTACAAAGCACAATTCTAAAGCAGGTAAGGGACTGACATGCATGGCACATTTATGCATGTCAAAAATGTAATGGAATGCAAAAAAACACAGTACCACATTACTCATGCACGTGGTAAGTTTTTGTAAAGGTATTTGAACAAAACTTGAGTGAATTAGCTATGCTGATATACTGTTCTTCAAATCATAAGACTAAATACGTAACCAAACATAAAGATGACTACCTGAAAACAAGTGGGAACAGGAACTGACATTGTTTGCCAGTGACAGAAGCTGACATTTAATAGCAGACATGAGGTCAGATGGAAGTAAGAATGGAAGTAAAGCAGCTTTTAATCCAGCAAAAATCAGTATTTAATCCAGCAAAAATCAGTATTTAATCCAGTTAACAGAACAAGTAAAGGAAAGGAAAGGGAGAGTGTGAACCATGCCAAGCAAGAGTTCTTGAAGCAGTATTTTATAGAGAATATAAATAGCAGAACACTAAATACAAGGGTATTGCAGTAACTCAGAGCAGCTCAAACTATGAGAATGAAAGGAACAGCAGGATATTTCTGCATGACATGTAAACCAAGCCTGGGAAAAGGGCCTATGGAAATCCATGTAAACCAAAACCAAGCCCACCAAAGCGTACCTGCTCTCAGATTACAGGCTTGAGTGACCACCCGAACAGTGATGCTATTCACAAGCTATCAAGAAGCACAGCTTCAGTACTGGGGATAGCTGAGCTATCACTATGGAAGCATTGTCATACATAAGCAAGGTCTTGTCAGCTATTATTTTCTAGATGCATTTTTACCTTTCCTTCCTGATGGTAGAGTCTTGCTTGCTTTTCACTGTAGTGCATCAGCGTCTAGATCACCTACTGCAACATTCAGTAACTAAACTATTAATAAAGTCAGACTGTGATTTAACAGAAAGGAATATTTGTAAAGTATAGAGTTATCTTTGAAATAAGATATTTGACCTCCTGTTCTAGACCTTCATCTCCTGCTTGCTCCTGCTTGCTCCTTCTTGCAAACCTGTATTTTCCATGAAGTTTTTTAAACTAATTACCTACTATTCTCCTGACCATCTCAGGTTTTCTTTATGACCCTCATCCCCTGCATATACACACAGTGCAAGCGAGCTTTTAAGACACTCTCTAAATAAATATGCAATCTTTAGCATCTTTTAGATTTTTCATCTGAGGTCTTTCCTCAAAAGTTAATCAGATTTAGACTAAATGAAGATCAGTTTGCAGAGGTTACATTAAACAACAGAATTCCGAGTGGAACTTTACATATGATTTTGTTTCATAAAAAGATATTATTTCAGAGCTAACTAGAGTACTTCAACAACATTGGTATTAAGGACCACAGAAAAATGAAAACCCAGTCAATCATTGCTTCTAAACTTCCCAGAATTCATTCCAAGTTGCTTTGAATTATAACAAAAAATGTAGTAGGCTCACAGTTCAGGCTAAAAGTGTTCTGAACATAAGGGGAAAAAAGCCAGACATCTTGTGACAATTTGCAACTGGGCTTAGAAGTATAGAGAGGTCACACACACACCGACCCACCCAAGGGTGCCATTTTCTGGTAAAACCCATTTCTTACACTGGAAACAGAAATTACTAGATAATGAGAACAGGAGGCTGCCACAGTAAGACTACTATTCTACCTACAATCTTCAGAGACCAGAGTTAAATATCCATACAATCCTCTATAGCAGGCTGTAATCCTTCTCTGAAATTCATTCTGTGGCATCTCACTTCACTTCATCAGAAAAGTTTCTTTATTAAGTTACACAAAAGTCACTTTTGTCTTCCACCAAAATGGACTCTTCTGCCTTCTTCGCTGCCTCTGCTAAGATGTTGCCATCACCCTCCTGAGCTAGGACTAGAACTTGAGCAACTGCCCAACAATCCAGCCTGGGAACCTGACCCAAAAGCCGATTCACTTAACAAGAAGCAGGTTTTAGACAGGTCAGCTCTCAGACTTTTCAAAGGCTAGTGACACCACAGCGTCAGAACTGCTCCTCTGTGGAAATCCAGGCTTTGCAATGGGTTTTGGTTTGAACTGTGTGCTGCCTGCTGCAGAAAGTCCTTCCAGTTTACCCTGAGCTCCAAAAACAGCCAGTTGCCTTATTATTCCAAAGTTCAGCAAGTATGCATACTGTCGATTTCAATAAATCTAAAGAATTAACAGTAAAACAAAGATTTTATTAAAGACAGTCTGTTAGAAAGATTTTAAGAAGCTTCATTCAGTAACAAGGAAGTATTTGGTCACTGACCTCTTTCAGTGATGAAAGAATAGCAGTTTTTATGGCTTCTTCTTGCTTAACTTGTGCATCTTCTAGTTTCTTAACATCGTTGCTCAAATATGGTTTAAAGTTCATCTTCAGGTAATGTCTTCCCCTTATGCGGTTAAAAATCACATCAAGTGAGCGAGGTAAAATACCAAAGTCTTTTGAATTCCCTTAAAAATAACAAAGGTAAAATGCAGACATTCATACAAACTTCTCACTGAATTTTGACTTGGTTGTTATAGGTGCTTTTCCACAAACATTTTGTACCTTGGATAGTGAACGTCTTGCCTGCATTTGTCACTCCGTAAGTAAACACCAGTCCATTCACTCCATTAACATACGCTCTTACTATCTCTTTCATTGAGCCTTCAAAAAATTCACTCTGAGTAGTTTCTGGTCCAAAGACCTTGGAGAAGGGGGCAGGGAGGGGAGGGGGAGGAGAGGAAGAAGAAGAAGAAAAAAAAGAGTGATAAATGGCACAAAAGTTCAACATATAAAATATTAAGCCCTGATTAATAGTGCCTAGTTTTTCAGAGCAAGCTGAGCAGGAGACACCAGCTTAGCTTCCCATCTTGCCTGAACCCCTTCCAGTTCAACATTTTCTGTTGGGTTCTCATAGGATGCCTGCTTAAATCTGAGAGGCACTCAGGCTTGCTCTTATTTTTGAATATTTTCTTACTCCTAAAATAAACTACTCGGAATGCTACTGAGCACATACTGTTTAGTGGATACTTTCAAAAGCTCTGCAAGTGATGCACAACTCCCTCCTCACTCTGTACCAGTTACCCACAACTGATGAGAAGATCAGCAGTACAATGGTCTACATGACTCAATGCCTGGAGGTGTTTATATTTTGATACTTTAAGAACTTCTGTTAACAGCTAATAGACTTACTTCCAGGATAGAAGATTTAAGCAGTTAGGCTGCTATTCTTTCAGAAGAAAGTCCCTAAACACATGCTTACATAAGTCCCTTTAAACAGGTAATTTCCTCTAACACTTGCCAGACGAGGGCATCTGCAGGAACAGCAGAACCACTAAGTTTGTGCCCGCAAGAAGCTTCTGTGGCATCTAATCAAAGACAACAACAGAGCTGCCAAAGAAGCTTCCTTGTCCCAGCTAATAGGCACCTCCATTGTAATACAGCTTTCTTGACAGCCTAATGGTAAATAATAAGCAGTCTGGTGTTTTGGGGATTTTTTGGGGTTTGGTGGGGTTTTTTGTTTTTCTTTTTTTTTAAGGCAAGTACCACCAGATGTAATTCAAAGAAGAAAAAAAAAATCACATTGCATGACATAGTAGAAAATTCAATTTTTATCATTACAGTGGGAAAAATCAAACTATAATTAAAAGTTTTGCCTACCTGAGAAAAGGTGAACCTGTGCACAGAATGACCAATCCCTCTTTCACTGTTTTTCATTGCAGAAGACTCCTTGGGTGCATTAAGAATTACTGTCTGGGGATCTTCAATAGTTACACAACCCTTAAAAGACATAACAAGGTAAAGCAAAACACCGCACAAAATTATTTAGGAAGAAACCCAAAACAAAACAAACCCACAACCCCAAAACAAACTAGTGTTTTCATCCATTTACCAGAACTACAAACAGTTGCAAAATCTACATATAATCTCTCTTGAGGTATGCAACAACTACAGAGCTAGCTGCTTCATATGAAAGCCTGAGCGTAGACAAAGTTAAGGTAATTGTCTAGAGTTTTCTAAGACTTTTAAAGATTTTCTAGGATGCCTTCCAGCAACTTTTTTCTGTTTTTAAACATTCTAAACACTGGTATTTTGTGATTGTGGCTTGCAGTACCCTATACAGCTATGACAACAAAGCTATATAGAAATTTACTGATTGTGCACTTCAATCATCTTCAGTGTGAAACAAGCTATGACCAGCATAAATAAAGGAAAAAAGTTTGAAGCATTATCCTTTGATTGATGGATGGCAATTTTAGCAACTAAGGAAAGTTAATTAGTTTCAAGATTAATTTGATTACAATTTCTCGAATAAGTAAAGGTGAAATACGATTACCTAGCATTCACCAAGCAGATAAATGTAGAATGCAGTACCACAGGAAAATTTATTTTACACCAGGCAGGCTACCAAAGTTACAAACCGAACTACCACTATAGCTTAACAGTGGTAAGTATATTGAAGCATCAGCCACAAGGATTGTAACTGTATCTGACACTTATGTCAGAGGCTGGACAGAGCTGGCAAGACTAATAATTCATGTGTAGCATGTACATAGGAAGTACTGCTCTTCCTAGGAGTCTTAATTAACAAGTCTGCTTATAAGCCAATATTGAAGCTCCAAGAAGCTGGGTACTGAATTTAGACCAGTCATTTGCTCACTGTGGCAGGCTCTAAACCCATACACTATTAAAACATTTCTCCCACATTGTTGGGAAAAAGAATGCTGGTCAGATGTTCTAACTCCTAAAGAGCTACAGAAGAATCCAACATCTGCAGCATGCACCATCAGCTGCCACCAGCCTCACAGACACCAGTGAGCAGAGGTCTTGAAGCAGTCAGATGTGCAGAGCTGGAAGTCAGCTGGTAACACGTCACTCTTGTTGTCTCCCCCAGCTAACCCTGCAGACAAGTTGGCAGGAGTTGGACATTTCTGGCAATGGATACATCATTTGTATCCAAAGAACCCAACTTCCTGCTCTCCAGCAGGTGACTCTGGAGAATCACTGGCAGATGTATCAAGAGTACAGAATTTCATCCAGAACTCTTTAGCTTTACTTGCATAAATCATTATCTCTATAAGCAACAGACCAGTTAACCCTGTTGATTGTTTTCATTTAAAGCATCAGTCTACAGCTATAAGAAATAGCACTTGGGTTCTACTTTTTTCTTGTTACATATTTGGAATGAAGATGATTTCCTGAAAATTATGCATGGCAGAGAGGCAAAAAGGACCTAAAAATTAAGTTGATCACTCATTGATTATAGAGATATGAAGGGGGTTTTGGTTGGTTAGTTGTTTTTTGGTGCTTTGGGTTTTTTTTTCATTTGTTACCAAGGATCTTCCTCATGAATTCAGGTGCTAGTTAAGAGAGTAGTGAACATTTAAGACATTTAATATCTTTCAAGCATTCATAGTTTTTGGAGGCTGAGGAAAAAGTCTTCATACCACGCAAAACAGGTTATACAGCTAATATGTTGGAAGACCAGCTACTTCATCATGAATTAGATGAAGATAAGAGCTTTAAAACAAAATCTAGTACAAACTTCAACACTTACTTTTTTCCTCCCTCCCTGCTTTTAAGAATAAGTAGTTTCACTAACAGTCAAGTAGTCAGAAATTTCCTATTACAAAGAGGAATGAGAGAAACAACTTGTAAAACAATTTGATTTTGTGACTCAGTTTGCCCTTACAGCCAGCTTAGATTGCTGAAAGATACAAAACTGGAAGCGCTGTGGTAGTGCACACTGCCTAAGGGAAGGTGTATGGAAGCAGAGGGGGGGAAAAAAAAAATAACCTGAGTGAAAAAGAAATACAAAGGTTCTAACTCTGGCAGATTAAGTGAAAGAACACACTTTAAAAAAAGCAAATCACAAGAAGCAATTCAGAACTAATATTAAATCCTTCTCCAAAGAGGTCAGGAACAAGGTCTATCAGAGAGCCTGGGAGACCCTGCAAACATAAGGGCTGGGAGATACACCGCAGAGACCTTGTCCTCCAAGGACAGCTAAATGGATTCTTTGCTTCAGTGTTCACAATGGATGGGGGGCAGGGAAGAGGGAGGAGTATCTCTATGTGTCTGCATGTGCACATGTATGTGTGTGTAAAACAATGAAGCACCTGAATTTGACACTATAAACTGTAGAGGTTAGAGAAAAATTTGACAGGATGGGCAACAGGTCAATAGGACAAGGTAGCAGACTATTCAGGCATTCCAAAGAAACTCAAAGGTCAGATACCTGAACTACTCCTAGAATTCCACAATCTCTTCCATGAATCTCCTTGGTTTCCTGAGCACTGTACAGAGTCAAGAGTGACGCCCTCGTTTAAATAATGTACCCAGTGGAATTTTGCTGAGCTACATGTGTCCATGTGTGTACCATGCAAATTAGTAAAAATTGTGTTAAAAAAAAAATCACATTTATCCAGGTGTCCACTAACTCTATTTAAAAGCAGTGTATAGTTTCTATAAATGGCTTACAATGCTAGGTATTATTTACGGGAGAAAAAACCCATCATTTTTTAATTCTACAACTAACCTGAGATTCATGGTTTTCAAGCTCTCCTATGGAAAAAGGCCTCACTCTCAAGAAGACTTTCAAAGGTTGATATGCCTATTCATTAAAAGAAAATACACAGTTATAATGGCCACTTTTTAAACAGAACACCCCTTAATCATATCAGCATACATCTCTGATGTGGTATTCCCTATTTTATCTTACTCCTTTTGCTTTCTCCTTCCTTCTGAAATTCAGACCCTAAGCTTTCATTTTCTTCTTTACCTCCTGATGTCCTTAAGTAACTCCCTTTTTGTTACCCTCCATTAGAATTCTTTTATGACAAACTCAGCATTTTGATTAAAAAAAAAAAAAATCACACTATTGGAGGCATAAACTGCGCTGCTTCCACCTGCTGGTCTCCCTCTGTATTGAATTCAAGCTGTATTTTCTACCAGCTGCTCTGCAGGACTGCACTTCCACTATCATAGAATCACAGAGTGGTTGGGGTTGGAAGGGACCTTAAAGATCATCTAGTTCCAACCCCCTGCCATGAGCAGGGACACCTTCCACTAGACCAGGCTGCTCAAAGCCTCATCCAACCTGGCCTTGAACACTTCCAGGGAGGGGGAACCCACAGCTTCCTTGGGCAACCTGTTCCAGTGTCTCACCACGCTCACAGGAAAGAATTTCTTCCTAATATCTAATCTAAACCTTCCCTCTTTCAGCTTAAAGCTGTTTCTCCTTGTTCTGTCACTCCCTGCCCTTAGGAAAAGTCCCTCCCCGGCTTTCTTGTAGCCCCTTCAGGTACTGGAAGGCCTCTGTAAGATCTCCCCGGAGCCTTCTCTTCTCCAGGCTGAACAGCCCCAACTCTCTCAGCCTGTCCTCACAGCAGAGGTGCTCCAGCCCTCAGATCATCCTCGTGGCCTCCTCTGGACTCGTTCTAGCTGGTCCATGTCTCTCTTGTGTTGGGTGCTCCAGACCTGGACACAGTACTCCAGGTGGGGCCTTACGAGAGTGGAGTAGAGGGGGAGAATCACCTCCCTCGACCTGCTGGCCACGCTTCTCTTGATGCAGCCCAGGATACAGTTGGCCTTCTGGGCTGCAAGTGCACATTGCTGGCTCATGTTCAGCTTCTCATCCACCACTCCCAAGTCCTACTCATCGGAGCTGGCCTCAAGCCACTCATCACCCAGTCTGTATTTGTGCTTGCGATTGCCCCGACCCAGATGCAGGACCTTGCCTTTGGCCTTGTTGAACTTCATGAGGTTGGCACAGGCTCACCTCTCAAGCCTGTCAAGGTCCCTCTGGATGGCATCCCATCCCTCCAGCGTGTCAACTGCACCACTCAGCTTGGTGTTGTCAGCAAACTTGCTGAGGGTGCACTCAATCCCACTGTCCATGTCACTGACAAAGACGTTGAAGAGCACTGGTCCCAATACCAAGCCTTGAGGGACACCACTCGTCACTGGTTTCCACTCAGACTTTGAGCTGTTGACCACAACTCTTTCAGTGTGACCATCCAGCCAGTTCCTTATCCACCGAGTGGTCCATCCATCAAGCCCACTTTTCCAATTTATAGACCAGGATGCCATGCAGGACAGTGTCAAACACCTTGCACAAGTCCAGGTAGATGACATCAGTTGCTTTAGCCTTGTCCACCAGTGCTGTAACTCCATCATAAAAGGCCACCAGATTGGTCAGGCACGATTTGCCCTTGGTGAAGCCATGTTGGTTGTCACCAATCACCTTCTCAATCTCCACGTGCCTCAGCAGTTTCTAGGAGTATCTGCTCCATGATCTTGCCTGGCACTGAGGTGAGACTGACTGACCTGTAGTTCCCTGGGTCTTCCTTGTTTCCCTTTTTAAAAATGGGGGTTATGTTTCCCTTTTTCCAGTCTGCAGGAACTTCACCAGACCGCCAGGACTTCTCAAACATGATGGATAGTGGCTTTACAACTTCATCTGTCAGTTCCCTCAGAACCCGCGGATGCATCCCATCAGGTCCCATGGACTTGTGCACCTTCAGGTTCCTTAGGTGCTCCCGAACCTGGTCTTCTACACTAGGTGGCTTTTCATTCTCCTGGACCCTTCCTTGGCTTTCTAGGACTTGGGCAGTGTGGCACGAGCCATTGCCGGTGAAGACTGAGGCAAAAATGTCATTGAGCACCTCAGCCTTCTCAAGGTCCCAGGTGACCAGATCTCCCATTCAGAGAGAGCCCACATTTTCCCCAGTTTTCCTTTTCTCCCCAACACACCTGTAGAAGCTTTTTTTGTTGCCCTTGACATCTCTGGCCGAATTTAATTCTGTCAGGGCCTTGGCTTTCCTAACCTGATCTCTGGCCACTCGGGCAGTTTCTCTGTATTCTTCCCAGGTCACCCGTCCTTCCTGCCACCCTCTGTAGGCTCCTTTTTTGATCCTAAGTTTGTTCACGAGCTCCTTGTCCATCCATGCAGGCCTCCTGCTGTTTCTGCCTGCCTTCCTCTTTAATGGGATGCATCGTTCCTGGGCTTGGAGGAGGAGATCCTTGAATATAAGCCAGGTGTCAACTGCCTCTGTGGAACATGTTCAGTTAACACATACCTAGCCTCAAGAGATCACTTCATTACCACCATCCAGGCACTAGACCCTCGTCTTCCTCACGGTAACAATCATGAAACAGTTCTAAGGTGCTAAGGTAGGCCTTTCCATGCTGTACCATTATAGAAAGGTCTCCCCATCCAGGTGAAGCAATAACAGCAGGGAGATTTTTAGAGGGATCCCAGCATTCCTTCCTTTCTCATGGAGCTTCAAAGTCTCTACTGTGGCAACTTACTCATTCAGCAGAATGATTTACCAGAGCTCTCCACAGACTTCCCACAACAAGCACTCCACTATTACAAAATTAAGTCACCTAAGGGAAGTCAATCAGGAAGCCTACCATTCTAAAAAAGCAGAGATGGCTATACTGCCTTCAAAGGTGTTAACAGAGCACAGCATTATAGATTTTTATTTCCAAGCACCTAACAAGCTTTCAACAAGGATCTATATCTTTTTTTCAGCTTAAGAGATCAGTACAGTCATCCAGTTACTCAAGTCCTTTACTTCATTGCAAAAGCTCAGCACAATACATCACATAGCACTGATGATCTGCATTTGCTACTGGCTATGATCTGTTTGTAAGCAATGAGAAGTAACCAAAAGAATCAAACTTTTCTTAGGGACAGTGGAACACAGCAGCTCTTACCAAATAAGTACTTGCCAGAATTAGAGCTTTAAAAAAAGCATAATCAGAAGACATATTTAAAAAACCCAAAACAATCCACACCTCCTGTTCCTCTGTATTAGGCAATATCGTTGACTCCATGGGTGAAAGTTTACCCTCTGTGTTCAGAAAAGAAACGGATTCCAACATATCAGATACTTCTGCAGAAGCATAATTTTCCCCTTCATCATCCATTGTGCTGTGCAAAGGTACTTGTAAGGAAAATAAAATAAAATAAGCTCATAATTTTCTCACAGAACAGGCAAAAATACTCAGGGACCAAAAGAGAGACCAGGGTAGTTGCATATAAAGCCCCTAAAGTTCGGGAGTATGAAGGAACCTTAAAAACACAACTGCCAGTTGGGTTATACCAAGAAACGTGGCAGTGAACGCACACTAATGGCCTCAGCTGGGCACTGCTCTCACCCAACCGGAGGTGCTGGGCCACAGCCTGGGACCCCCACCCCTGAAAGGACCAACGCTCCCCAGGCACCAGGGACTCAGCCATCACGCCCATGCCCGCATTCCTCGCGCCGAGGCCGCCGCGCCTCGCCTCGCAGCACCGACCAGCCCTCGGCTCAGACAAGGCCCCGTTCGCACACAGGAAAGGGGCGACTGCGGGGTACCGGGCAGCCACCGCCCGCCTGGCCGTGCCTCCTCAGCGCAAGGGCGGCGGCCGCCCACCGGCGGCGAAGGAGGCGGCAGCGGCCCCCGGGATCGGGCAGTGCTGCCCGCGGACGCCGCGAGGCTTCGAGCCCCGCCCCGCCCCGCCGAGGAAGCGCTCCCACAGCGCCAACCGCCGCTGCCTCCTCATGCGCGCAGCACCCACGGCTGCTACCTTGCCGCGCGCGAGAACCCGCGAAACTCTGCCACGCGGGCGGTGGCGGGAGCATTTGGGAGGAGGAAGACGGGCGCTGATTGGCCGAACGGGAGGGAGCGGGCGGGGTGGAGCGGCGGTGACGGGCAGAGACGTTGGCTCCCTTCGCCCGGCAGGGGGCGCAGCTGCACAGCGCAAAGCAGCCGCGACGCCGCGCGGGCGGGAGTACAGCGGGGGGAGCGTCTGCAGCGCGTGCTCGTGACGCAGGTTTATTTACCGTTCGTACGGAGGCGCGGGGGGGAACGGGGGAGGGGAGCGGCGTGGGGAAGCGGCGTGAGCGGGAAGGGGCGGGGGGCAGCGGCAGCTCCGCGGCCGGGGTCAGGCACCTGCGGCGGGGGGCAGCCGTTGGTACCGAGCTGTTTCTATCAGCACAGTTACATAAAGTCGCCGCGGCCGTTGTGTAACCGCTGCGGCCCCACGCCGCGTTGTCGTAACCCAACTACAACCCAAACAAACCGCAAAGCTGCCGCCTGACGCGGTGCCAGAGCGGCGGGGACGGGCGGAGCGCGGGGCGGAGGGCTGGGCCCGGCCGGGGGCAGGCGGGAGCCACTCCCCGCCGACGGGCCGCCGCCTCCGACCAGCAAATGGTCCGTGTGCCTGGGAGAGAGCGGGAACCCCTCGCGTACAGGCCCGTCTGACCAGGGAGCGGGGAGGCGGCGTTATTTCTGCGTAGTGCAAGACCCAGGCACAAAGGTAAAGCTGCATTTGTCCTTAAGAGTAAGCTGGAAGCAGGTGAAAAAGAAACACGCTCAAAAGAGTGCAGAAAACTTGCTGTTCTAAGAGCCAGAGCTGCTCAAAGAACATCGATGGGACTTGCGGTATGTTAAGGGGTACCCTGTAAGTCACACGCACGGCCAGCTGTAAGCCAAGAAAAAGCAATTATATTTTGACCAACAGTAAAGATCAAAAAAATAAATTATGTCAAAACTAGCCCGCTCTCCCCTCCCTAGACCCCTCCAAGTGCTTCGGTCAGGAGGCCATTTGGTTAAGGAGAGGGAAGACAACTTGAGTGAAAGTCAATAGCAATTGACAAAGGTCAGTCAGCCTCAGCTAGTAGCGACACTTCTGTCGCTTGTCTGCCTCAGTTTATCTGACTGGTGTCACAAAGTTCTTACCGTGGTTTTCAGAGCACCCCATAAAATACAAATAATTTTAAAACTAAGGCTAGAAGTATTTGTCAGGCAGTTTATATTTTAACATATTACCAGAATCTGAACTTTAGGACAACAGAGGTTTTTTTCCTCTCTGCTTAGTTGAGTGTTTCCCAAGGAAGCAGGCTTGTTACAAACTGTGTGTGTAAATGCAGCCAAGTTTCTCACCTCTCCCTTCTACCAAAGCTCTTAAGACTGCTAACTAAAGGGATAGAATCCTTCTAAGGCTTTGCATTTAATGAAATTAAGACAAGCAGGCAGGTGAGGGACTCTTGAATCCCTTGAGTAAAAACCTCAAGCTTTGGCCAGTTTTAGGTCTTGGCAAATACAAATGGGACCTCAAGGTCCACACAACCGCATGTTTCCTCACTCCTGCTTGTTTAATTAGAATTCAGGATCTCTCCTGGGTTTGAAGCAGAAGCAGCAACCCGATCTTAAAATGGACAAAATTTAAGAAGTGTTCTTTCATTTAACTCAGGGCATTATGTCTTGTGGGTTTAAGCATTAATCATAGCTCCTTTAAGGATTAGTGTTCAGAACAAAAACACCCACCAGCAAACTTCAGAGGCCTAAGTAGCAGCAATGAAAACGGCCATTTTATTGCTTCACATATGAAGCTCACCTTTAGTATTACCTTTAATATTCAAACCTATGGAAATCTAAACCTAGAAAGACAACTGGAAACTTCCACAGCTTAGTTTTGTGACTCTACATGCAAGTCTAAAGAAAGAACTTGCTAAATTCAACATATTCACCACAAATTATGAAGTTTGGTAACTGACATCCTCAGGATCCACTGACTGTGAAAAGCATGGGGGAGGGGGGGAAAAAGCCATGTAAGCCGAGTGTTAGTTCAGCCTTGCATCGCAAAAACTAAGAATTGGAAACTTGGTAATCTACCTAAACGTCGATTTTAATGCTGCTGCTTGTCTGGGCATAGACTGATTTCAGTTGTTACATTATTACAAATATATTTTCCGTAAGATTTAAGTGCTGCACCACACAGTCACCAACCTCCAATATAACTACAATGCCCAAGTTTCATCCTCCTGATGTTTACAACTGTCATATTCTTCCTTAAATATCGTACAACCCTCTCACACAGCATTTTGATTATGATCTCTGCTGTCCTTCATGAAAATCATCACAGGGCTACCCAAGGCTCTTGGCACGCATATGAAAACAAACAGCAATGAAAATTTGTAAATCAACTTTATTCAAGGATGACCATCATTTAGGCATCGGCAATAGTAACTTCAACTTCCACACCTGGTTCAATGCTGATGGAAGTGATCTGCTTCACGATCTCAGAAGGGCTGTGTAAGTCAATGAGCCGCTTATGGATACGCATTTGGAAACGATCCCAGGTCTTGGAACCTTCACCACAAGGCGTCTTCCTGGTAGTGATTCGCAGAGTCTGAAGAAAAATCATGAACACAGAGTATTTAGTTGATGGATGCAGAAGACTAAACTACAATCAAATCAATCCACCTAAAAATACAGTATGGTATCTACACCACAGGGAAGTTACTTCTTAAGTTATATTCTACTGATGTTAACAGTCCTTCCCTATATTCAATTTAATAATAATTTAAAAAATCACTATTAAAGTAAACTGAAGGACAAAAAAGCCCCTTCCATGTTCAACATGTTTTGCACTAAACAGTTTCCCCAAGTGTCAAAGCTTGTGAAATCATTATCTTCTTACACTGGGTCACTCTCAATTTAGTAGTACTGCTTTTCATCTCAACTTTTTTTTTTTTCATTTAGAAAAAGACCTTTTAAGTGCACATTTGCAGGAAAGAAACCAAACTTAAGACAGGAAAACAGTGCTAAGTACCTTGGTGGGCATGCGAACAGGTCCTTTCACCTTCAGGTTTTTTTCCTTAGCACCTCTGATCAAGTCAGCACAGACTGGAAAAAAAAATACAAAACAGCTTAGGTTTATAAAATTTTTGCTTGTTTTTTTAAGTGAAGATTTCAAACAAGATGTTGGCTCAGAATAGCGTATGAAGTGATCATTGCCATTCATTTTAAGGGTTATCCTCATTGCCAACCACATACAAGTGGGAGTGTTATGCTGGTTAACAAAATCATGTTATAACAGTAGGCAAAAGCCATCACTACACGTTTGAGCTGTATTTACGCTGTTATCAGCCTCAAGATCCTGCACCAGTGATTCTTCAGCATTTACATTATATGACTAAAACACCATAAAAGCCAGTTCCTAAACAAGATGAAATAATTTCTTAAAGAATGTTAAACTTTTAAACTAAACTCTTCATAACAAGAGAGACAAAGTATCAATCAGGAAACTGGGGCCTTTCAGTTCTTACACATTCAAATAGTGACAACTAAAACCCCCATAAGAACTAAAGGGAAGAAGCTGCACTCAAGTTAGTCATTACAACACAAAGTTTTTGGCATAATGAAAAACTCCAAACACTAGCTTCCATTAAAAATTTAAGTAGAATCTACCTGTCCGTGTATGAAGCACTTTGGGTCAGCTTAGCCAAGTCACATACAAACAAGCAAACATTATTGTTTTTAATTACAACTGGTTCCAATATGTTCTATTTTGCAATACATCATATCATATAAATCATTCATTATTTAACGAGCAATGCCAGTAAAAAAGCCAAAAGTTACCACTCACCCTTCTCAAGGGATTTTACATTGCGACTTGTCAAAGTAATTCTGATGCGATGAATCGCTACCTCTTGTTCCACAGGTGCTTTGCCAGTATCTTTAAACGCCTACAATGTCGAAGTCACAAACATCAGACACTACAGACAACACCAGCTAGCACTATCCACACCTTAAAAAAAAGACTCCCAGAGCATAAAGAACAATTTAGCTATGGGACTGTTTTATTCTACGGGCGAAATGACTTATCCAAAGGGTATGATGCCATGGAAGAAATGGTGGGAACAGAAAGGAAGGATAAAGTCCTACTTGCTGTGACGAAGAGCAGTTTTTCAAGTGCCTAACTGCATCTCCCAGTAGGAAGCTGCAGAACATGCAGGCTGTTCTGTCACTAATGCTCCGATCAACAGAGCAGCAACAGCTTGGAGAGCAAGAACAGAAAGGGGCATCTGGCCAGAAAGGCACATTCAGCCACTCGGGAAACTGATTTTAAGAGCTTATTCAATTAAACACTTGCAAATAACTGGGCATTAACGTGCACAGAGTGAACTGATGAAAGACAATAAAAGTGAAAACACTAAAGCGTTAAAAAACGTGGCTGAAACGCGGTATTTCTCTGATTGATGAGATACCACCTGTCGCATTAACTGACGCCTATTCCCCTAATAAAGCCGATTTTAAGGGCAAACGCACGAGGCCCTGTCAGCCCCGCTCAGGCCGGGCTGAGGTCGCCTCCTCTCCGCCCACGATTCCCCGCAGGCGCCGCTCCCGAGAGGAGCTCTGCGAGGAGCAACTCCGCGCTACGACGGCCGCCACGGCCTGACGCGTCCCGGGTGATGGGCCGCCCTGCCCGAGACCGGCTCTCGGGGGCAGCCGGCGCCAGGCCCCGGCCTGCGGCTCCCCCTCCCGCGCCCCCGGCTGCCAGGGGCTCAGGGGAGGCGCTCTGGGAGCCGCCCCAGCAGCAGGGGGTCCTCACGCACCGCCCGGGACACGCAGCCCTGCCCCAGGGCCCGGGCCCAGGCGGCGGCCGCGGGCCGGCACCAGCCCAGCACACGCGGCCGCCCAGCCTGGCAGCCACGCGGAGCTGGCGGCGGCGGCAGCCGCTCTCCCCTCTCACCATGGCGGCAGCGGAGCCTTCCTGACCGACTTATTCCCGGGCGAGGGGCGGTGTGGGGCCCAGCGAACAGCGGTGAGCCAGGAGGCAGTGGCAGGCAGCGCGGGGAGAGGAGGCCGCGCCGGCGGCGGGGCGCTTATATAGCGAGCGGCACCGCCTCCATCCGGGCGCTGCGGGACCTTTCACCCGCCGAGCCCGGGCCCGGAAGCGCTGGGGAGGGGAAGCAGGGTTGGCCATGGCTTCCTGCGCGGCCGGCAGCGGCTCCGTGGTCGCTGGTCGCGGCGCTGGCGGCGAGTAAAGAGGGGTTCGGGGGCCGGGACCGGCTCCGCCCGCCCAGCCGGGCTCGGCGGCGGCAAGGGGCAGGGGCGGCCGCCGCGTCCCCGGCAGGGCTGAGCTCCGGGGCCCGCCGTGGGACGTGCCGGGCGGACCGGACTCAGTGGCGAGAGTGATTGTTGGGGCTGCCGAGCGCCCTGCGGCGGGGCAGGCCCAGCCGGCGGCGTGCGGGACACAGCGCTTGTCCCCTCCAGGCCCCGGGGCCGTCTTGCGCCCGGCTGCCGTTGCTGGTGGACTTGGGCTTTCTGCTGGGGGAAGCACCGGGATGCGATCCGCAAGCCGGGCTTTATCGCTTCCAGGGGCAGCGAGCCCCTTCCCGTCTAAGGCTTTTTCTTCCCCCCCCAACCCCACTTTTGTTTGTTTGTTTTTTTCCCTTTTTTAATCATTACTGAAGGTGCAGGTGTGAGAACAGAAGCTTTAAGTAAAAATGCTGGTTTCATTCATTCTTCGATTTCAGAATTTAAATTAATTTTATTTATTGAAGTCCCTTTATTTATTCAGACTGAGCATTGGAGGGGTGTTTTTGAATGAGAACAGCCACTGATGTGTCCTGGACACTTGATAATTGTCAGTCCCAAAACAGGCATTTTGCTGAGAGTGTTTGTAGTTAACATCACTGCGTGACAGATTTATTGAACTGGAGAAACAGATGTTACATGTTACTAAATTGTGGCCTGTAGTAAGGTCTCTGTGATTATCTTTTAAAAATAATATTTTAATTCTAATTTGTTGTTTTGTCCAGTAATCATAGACATGTATAATGTTGGCAAAACTACTGCCACCTTTAGAAGCTTAGTAATTACTACAGTTATTTAAAAACAAAAAACCAAAAACCAAAACCAAACAAAAAAACAACAAACCTGCTTGGTGTTTTAATATGAATTTATTTTGGTTATCACTCGGTACTTAATACATTTTTTTTTTTTCCCCCTACCAAGTGCCCTATTAGTCTTCGTATGGTCCTTCAACCTCATATGCTGGAGTTAACTTTTGGATGACAATTATTCCATTGTGATGTTCAATTTAGACTTGTTTTGTGCATGGATCATTTGTACTTGCTTTTTGAAATCTCTGTTTTACTAGTAACTTATTTGGACTAAATGCTATATTCTGATAAAGCAGTTACAATGAACATGGATACAGAAGTTGTCATCCTGGTGCTGCTTCGTGAAATGCAAAAATGCCTTTTGCCATTGGAGATCAGTACTTGAAAAATCTGGTTTTGTGATAGTCCTGTTCCTCTGGTCTCTTTCTCCCTGCAATGAAAGCAGCATTTGGTTCTGGTAGTTTTTCTGAGTCATTTAACACTTATTAACAAATTTGAACTCGCTTATGTTTAAGGAACCAGTGTTTACTCTGTTATCAGCTATTCCAGCTACTTCCTGAGAAAGTTTTTCATCTATAAGCATTTTACATTCATCACTCTTAAATACATGATCTCACACTGATCATGGAATTACAGAATCGCCTGGTTGGAAAAGACCTTTGAGTCCCACTGTACCTGCCCACTACTAAACCATATCTCCGAGCACCCCATCTGGCCATCTTTTAAACGCCTCCAGGGGCAGTGACCCAACCACCTCCCTAGGCAGCCCATTCCAGTGCCTGAGAACCCTTGCAGTGAAGAAATTTTTCCTGACATCCAATCTGTACCTCCCTTGGTGCAATTTGAGGCCATTTCCTCTTGTTCTATCACTAGTTACCTGAGAGAAAAGACACACACCCACCTTGCTACACCTTCCTTTCAGGTAGTTGTAAACAGTGTTAAGGTCTCCCTTCATCCTCCTTTTCTCCAGTGTAAACAACCCCACTTCCCTCAGCTGCTCCTCATAACACTTGTTCTCCAGCCCCTTCACCACCTTTGTTGCCCTTCTCTGGACACCCTCCAGTGCCTCAGTGTCCTTCTGGTAATGAGGGGCCCAAAAATCAGACACAGTATTCAAGGTGCGGCCTCACCAAGGCTGAGTGCAGGGGAAGGATGACTTCCCTACTCCTGGCCACACTATTTCTGATACAGGCCAGGATGCTGTTGGCCTTCTTGGCCACCTGAGCACACTGCTGGCTCATGTTTAGCCGGCTGTTGACCAACATCCCCAGATCCTTTTCTGCCAGGCAGCTCTCCAGCCACTCTTTCCCAAACCTGTAGCGTTGCATGGGCTTGTTGTGGCCCAAGTGCAGGACCCAGCACTTGGCCTTGTTGAACCTCATACAGTTGATTGCCACCCATTGATCCAACCTGTCCAGGTCCCTCTGTAGATTCTTCCTACCTTCAAGCAGATCAACACTTCCACCCAGTTTAGTGTCACCTGTGAATTTACTGAGGGTGCACTCAATCCCTTCATCCAGATCATTGATAAAGATGTTAAACAGGACTGGCCCCAACACCGAGCCCTGGGGAACACCCCTTGTGACTGACCTCCAGCTGGATTTAACTCCATTTACCACCACTCCTTGGGCCCGGCCATCCAGACAGATTTTAACCCAACACAGAGTATGTCCATCCAGGCCGTTGGCAGCCAGTTTCTCAAGCAGAATGCTGTGGGAAACGTTGTCAAAGGCTTTACTGAAGTCCAGGTACACCACACCCACAGCCTTTCTCTTGTCCACTAAGCGGGTCACCTTGTCATAGAAGGAGATCAGGTTAGTCAGGCAGGACCTGCCTTTCATAAACCCATGTTGGTGGGGCCTGATCACCAGGTTGGCCTGTGTGTGCTGTGTGATAGCACTCAAGATGATCTGCTCCATGACCTTCCCTGGCACTGAGGTCAGACTGTCAGGCCTATAGTTCCTCAGATCCTCTCTCCTTTTTGTAAATGGGCGTCACATTTGCCACCCTCCAGTCAGGTGGAACCTCCCCAGTCAGCCAGGACTGTTGGTAGATGATGGAAAAGGGTTTGGCGAGCACCTCTGCCAGCTCCCCCAGTATCCTGGGGTGGAGCCCATCCGGCCCCATAGACTTGTGAATGTCTAATTGATCATGCTGAAACACTTAATTTTCCAGTAATCCAGCGATCTTGCTGCATTATTAGAGCATTTGTGAATGTTCTTGGTAAACTTTATTTCCTGATAAAATACTGAGTAGCTTGTGGCCAAGAACTAATACCTGTGGGATTCAATTAGAAACATATCTGGCTGATTCCACATTGATGACCTGTAACCTTAGTTTTAATTTACTGAATATGAACTATACGTGCACAGCTATGCTGGTTTTTCTGTATCCTACTGAACAAGTCAATGTACAAATGTGTTATATCAACATTGCTCTTATTGTCTACCAAATGTATGCTGCAACTGCATGAGGAAAAAAAGTCAGTCTGAAAAGATAGATTTTTCCATACATTTAAGCTGTGTAATTTAAGTAGAATTTCCTCATTTATTTCTTGTTCCTATATCAAGAAGTCGGTTGTTTTTTTTTTCCTGGGATTAATGCGAGGTTGACAGTAAGTTCCTGAAATGGTCCCTTTCTTTCTTTTTTTTTCTTGTATTGGCACCTCTTCAACTTTCTTTGAGATTTTTTTTTTTTCCCTGAGCTTCCCCAGATTTCTCGATGCTTATGGAAAATCCACATTAACAGCACAGAAGTCGTCTTTGCCAGCTCTTAAAATTCTTGGATGTAAGCTATCTGGAGCTGCTGATTTAAAAAACACCTTCTGTTCCTATATTTTAAAGCTTTCCTTAGCAATTGTTAGAATTTTCTGATATATGTTGTTTTTCTCCACAAATGTAGAACAGAAATTTATCTGAACTTGTCTGTTTTCTCTGAAATACACTACAAAAAATAATACACCTTCTTGCTGTTTACATGAGTGAATAAATATCTATTGTAAATACAATGTTTTGCTTACCTTCTGAATATTTTGTCATTCTTAGCTTCTAACTCATATTTTGTATTATGCCTATTTTTCCTTTGGTTACATATTGGTTTTAATACAGATTTTTCTTCCCAGCTAATGCTAGCTTTAGTTATGAGATTGTGAGTTTGGACTTACACTTTTTAGATGAAGCTTCCAGGAGTGTTTTCTTCATGTCATGTAATTAAGAAGATAAATGATTAAGAAGTAAGACATGCTTTTAACATGACGTAGTAGTCTGTAACAGAAACAATTAAATACCTAATTTCATAATTTATCACACAGAATATTGTTCCATGTGCATTTATGACACTGTCTGACTTTATTTTGGAATTCTAGATTACTGGGGGTTTTTTTCAGCCTTTGACCAGTTTGTCCTTCAGACAAAACCCTGAGTAATTAACTGAGTATTTTGTTGTCCATATATTTTCCACTCACTTATAGTAAAACCAATGTGTCTGTGTAGGGAGTTAGGATCTTGTCAGGTTTGTGGTCACTGGCTTAATTTTAGCCTGATCATCTTTACTTTGTGCTAAATGAATGGTCACCTGATTCTTTAGCTCCTTAATGCCATTGCATTTAGTCTTGCTAAGTTTTGCCTGGGAAGGTTTGGTTTTGGTTTTTTCCCTGTGATGGGTTAAATTATACAAATTTTTTATCCAGAAAAGATGTCCTGATGTTCAACAAATCTAGATCCATTTAGTGTAGATGTCAACTGACCTTCTGTCTTCTTTTGTTCATGTGACATAAAGGATCTTTGAGGAGTTCTCCTCAAAGATATTCTTGTAGTGCTGGAGCGGTTGTAATTCAAGAGTAGATCCTGGAATGAGTCTTCCTATGTGACTGAAGAGTTAACTGAACGAGCATGTGCCTGCTGCAACTCAGCATCTACTATAGTATTGTAATAGCTTCTCAAAATGAGAGCTTGTGCTGTCTTCTGGTGCATGCTGAACTCTGCACCTTTGGGTGGTTCAAAGGACAAACATACTTCCAGGCTTTGCAAATTGGCTTGTGAACACCATTTATTCTTTTGAGTAGATTTATTCTACTTACTACACACAGGTGACCTGTAGACGGTTTTGGCAGGGCTCACAGTAGCTTCCTTAAATCTGCTTTGTCATATTTCACAATGATTATTTGATGTGGGCAGCTCCCTGGAAGCTACCTGGGTTGTGCCAGCCTAATGCCTCTAGTCTTCGCTTTCAACAGTGATTAACATATTGCCAAAATATGTTCCTAATTACTTGTAAATCACTTCCTTCTCCAAGGTCTTTGAGATCTCAGCACACTTAAATATTTTGTTTGAACTTCTGGTCATAAAATACCTGTGAAGCAGATTGTACTCGAGGTTTCTCAGTAAATTATCAGTAGGTGGTAGAGTGTCTAAACCAGTCAGCAGCAATCCAGTGAAAGCTGTTTTCAAGCCTTTTCAGAAGGGCTTCAGCATTTGTTTGGTCTTAATTGTGGGTATCTGCCAATCCTCATCTGTTAACTTGAAGTTACTCAGTTATATCACGTCTCAGAACTCTCCTCCAAGTTCTTTGCTCAACAGTTGGGTATTGTCTGCTAATATCCCTTTGTCCTGTCTAGGTTTTGAACATCTCTATTTACTGTGTCAGGTGCCTCAGCTATTGCAACTTCCAGAAAACCCACTGGAAGTGAAAATATCCCCCTTTTAAAGCTTGATTTGTGTAGCTGGGTAGTTGCAAACTGGCAACTCATGTTCTCTGCAGGTAGCAGATGAACAGAACACGCCATGCATGAGCACCAGTCCGCAGCTGTAGTTCTCATATTGCACCTAGCCTGTCCATTTTAAATTTTCATGCCAGTTCTGGCATAAAGCTCACCGTATAAAAATGCAACATCCCCCCTCACCCCTTGCCCCAAAATACTAGGCTCTCTTTACCTTAAAAAATTCTCATGTAACCATGGAAAACCTGAACTAGATCATGACTCAGAAAAAGAGCTTTGTGCTTTGATGGAGTCCCTTACTGTTGACCAATGTTGCTGCAAATATGGATGGTTAAGAGACTTTTTCAAGTGGGCAGTATGAACTTCATAGTTACCGCCACAAGCTCTTTCCTTCTAAATATGTACTTTACACCTGACAGATAATATACTTGGCTGCTGATATCACTGGCCTGGTTAGAGCAAAACTCCTTTATCAGCTTGTTATGCCTTGTTTTTCTGACACAAATCACAGTGACAAAAAGTACGTAGCTGCTAATATGCTAGAGCATTTCTAGTGACACCGAATCTGGGATACATCACTGGAGTATGTCTTTGAACACTCAGGGTTGAAACAGGTTTGTACATCTGAGCTGCTTTTAGGAGGAGATTATTTGAGTTTGTCCTGCTCTAGTTCAGTCTTAATATTTTTTTTTTTTTCAAGTTGATCAGTTATATCTTCTCTGCTTGTCTGGAAGAATGTTTGTTGCCTCTCCACTTCTTGCTCTGCAGATGTGATGCTTCTGTCAAGTTTGTAATAATGAAACAGCAACTTTCTGCAGAGAATAACTGTGCAACTCACGTAGTCTTGATAGCACAAGGTGGTTAATTGATTAGCAACATACAGTTTGCCAGTAATCATTGAACCATCTATTGTGGCTCAGTATCGGCAATACAACAGAAATCACAGTACTAGGTGCTTACAGCATGTTAATAAGCACCTACAAAATTATTACGTACCCTTCTAGAACCGATCCCACTTATACACACACGCACACAGCTCTATGCACATCCCCTCTCTTGTGAGAAGCCTGGGTTTCAGATGCACACTCCCACTTTTGGGAGTGCAGATTCCCATTTCAAAATCCTTCTTGTTGGAGATGTGAGCCCATGTACCTGTGCAACTGATCCACATGCTGGTGAAGGCATAGCCCGTGCGTTCCCATACGTGCTCCTGAGAAGTGGGTCCCCACAGGTACGCCTCATCCTGTCAGCTCCCCCAGCCTGTGCTGGGAGCGGGGTGGCAGCTGCTTCCTGTGTGCCATGGGGAGGGTGCTGTCAGGCCTCAGACCTAATGACACCTGCTGCTCTGGTGCTGCTTTCCCACCCCAGGCTTGCTTATAACAATCGCAAATTCTTACGCTGCTTTTTCTTTTTTCAAAAGGCTCTCGGTAATCCAGTCTCCTGGTTACTGTTTAATCTGGGTGATCATTGTCTTAAGCAAGCTTTGTTACTGTTCATTTCTTCTCAGCGCTATCAGGTTTTGGGCAAACATCCTCTCAGAACATGCTGATTTGGGTATTCTGTTTGCACACACTATTTACACTCACATTCCTACTGTATCATCTGTTGTTATCCAGACCACGTTACCAAGAAGGGGACATGCAATTCCTGTACAAAAAATCCCCAGCATCAGCCCAGTGAAACCAGAAGTAGTGGACACACAAACAAAACTGGTTATTTTTTGCATCTAGTTTTCATTTTGGAAATCACTTGGAAGGCTTCATGTGTGGTAAGGTTAATAAAGTGTAAAAAACCTGTTCCCAGCTACACAAATCTCTCCGATCCAGATTTGGCCACTTGGGGCAGCACCGCCTGCCACTGTTTGTCATGGTCTGCTTTACTTTGAAAATGTAGACTGTTCAAGAAGACTGCAATAGTTGTAGCACATGTTGAAAAGCTGTTCAAATGATATCCATGGGACTCTGAACATAACAAACCGCTGTAACAACTGAGTTGGAAATGGCTTCCAGGGTGTGGGTTGGTTTGCTGCATTTACCTCGCTGGCTTCTCTACAGGCACTTTGTACTCAGAGCATTTGGGAGCTCGTGTACGCGCTGGTGCGTGCAAGCTCCCGCAATACTGTGGTACGAAAGACTTCAGAGATGTCTCTCTTCCTTATGTGTGCCTCCTGCAAAGACTTTGTGGGAAGCTACCAGCAGCAGGGTGTTGGTATGGTTGGATGTCTGTCCTTGAGGAAGAAAACGTTGATTAATTTTACAGCAATTATGTTTACCATCATATGTAGTCCACATATATTTTTGCCCATGACCCTCTGTCTACTGTTTTAGAGCCCAGTTATGAAGTCTGATCACATTTTTTTCTTCCAAAAACCAGTTTAATCTAATCTAATTCTTTGGCGAGACAGAGTAGGAGGGAATTGTTTCACGGTGCTTGTGCTGCCTCTCTATCATGGAGCAGGGATAATTTAAGGAATGATCCTGACCTCACACTGCCTTACGACTAGGGGAAAAACTTCTCTTGATATAGAATGCATCGCTACATCATGTATTTTTTTTCCTGAGAAGTTTTTCCTCATCCCTTTAAGATTAGTTTCTTCCTTGTAATATTCTTGATCAAACTGGTTTTCAGATGATGGAATGTCTGCAAGCACAAAATCTAGCACATGCTTGCCATAGATAATGAGGAGATTTAAAGGAAGGGGGAATCACCATCTTGATGGTACAGGACTATTAGAGCAAGATATTAGTTGCCTCTCACAATTTTATCTGGATTACATACAGGTGTCAGACTGACTTCTGTGGGACTTGCAAAGAGATGCCCTTCCCAACCCTGGAGTCTGTGAAGAAAGTCTAAAGCCAATTCAGTAATGCTTCTCCTGTTGTGACCTGACCCTGTGTGAACTAGCCAAGTTAAATTACTCAACTCAAAATCTGTCAGAAACAGGAATGATAACATAAAACCTAGGACCTGGAACAAAGGGAGATACGGTGGTGTTAAAGATGTGCTTTAGAAACAGGAATTATTAGCCACTGAGGAAATCATTACAGTGTGATTGTTCAGGACAGCTGGTCAGATCCACAACATAACATGAAAGTGATCCAAGAGGCATCAAATATTAAGAAGTTTTGGTTTCAAAGGGCTTGCTGACTTCTCTAGAAAGCTAATGTGGCAAAGCGGCAGCTGCAGCCTACTACGTAGAAATTATGGGGTTGCAGTAGGGGGGCAGGAACCACAACCGTGGAGCCTGTAATGCTATTTCATAGAAAACCAGCAGTTCTGTTTAAGAGAACAACTTACAGGAGGGTAAAGCCAGTCTTAAACTTGTCTTTCACCTAAATGTACGACATATATTCCTGCTTCACTTGGAATGAAAACAGGGCTTGTACATGTCCTTTTGCACCAGACTACCAGACACTGTTGTTACGAGTATGGTTTGGTTAGTCTCCCAGGAAATACTATAAAATAGAGAAGTCATTTTCCCCTGCAACAACCACTTACATGTTGGAAGAGCACCAACCAGCGTAGATGCACACAACCACATTTTCAACGTTCCTACCTCTGTGCACAGTGAAAACTCTAGTGACAGGCTTTCCAGATGCAGATCAAGGGGAGCAGTATTGTCTAGTGGTTTAAAACTGTGGAAAAGATAGTATTAGCACTTAAGAGGGTTGTGGTCAAGCATTTGGTTTTTAGGCAAATAAAATTAATTATTGTGGTATACACAGAAGGTGTTTTTGAGTATGGTGGCTCTGCCTCCTGAAAAAATGTCAAAAAATATTAATACTTGTAATTTTTTCAGTATTATGATCTCATGTTTTTCTTTTAAGGACAAAATACATATATTGCAAAATAATATTTCAGTAATTATGATGGAACCATCATGGAAGATGTTTCTGGTACCACCCAGCAGGTACTTTATTCTATCAGTGGCCCCCTTCCCGCACCCTTGCGAGTCACTTATGTGTTCAGAGGAAGAACTGCTTCTCATACACTCTTGTGAAATGTTTCTGGTGTGAGGTAGAGCCAATCACTTGTTCTGGCAGGCAAAAATGCTTATGCTAATACCTAGGGATTGATTTTCCTTTTTCCTGAAAAAAAAACCCCAACCAACCAAACAACCAACACACCTTTGACATAGAAAACCAAGCTTTTTACTCTCAAAATATTCTGTATATTAAAAAAAAATGTTTTCCAATTAAGAATCCAGCATTACTTGTGTACTAGTGTACATTGCTAAATTATTTGTGTTACTAAAGTATAGCATTAACTAATCATCTTCATAACTAGCATATAGTGCAATCATAAAAAAAAATAAAGAAAAAACCTCACAGACAGTTTGGGGGTTGGTAATGGTTTGCAGAGCATTTAAAATGGGCCAGTTTTTCATCTTGATGGGCCAGGACAGTTGGGTTTTTGTGGGGTGGGGGTTGGGGGTGAGGGGAAGGCTATGCTGCTTTTAACTAAACACGAGACTACTACTCCCTGGTGGGAATGGGTGACGGCTCTGAACCCAGCGGCCTTGTACGATTTGGAGCCCTCGTTCAGGACCCTTAGTTTAAGTCCTACAGGGTCCTGGCAGTCCAGTGGGCAAGCAGCTCGAGCACACAACGCAGAAATTCACGTGCCAGCATAAACTTACTTTTCAATGGGATTTTCGCTGATTGAATAGCTTCAGTTTTGGGGGTGTCTCTCCTCTCCCTCTCTCTGGCTTGTCTCATGGCTTCTTCCAACCACGTCCCTTGTCTCCCTGTGCAAATGGCTCTTTCAGACCACCCTTGCTATGATTTGTCAGGTAGTGCTAATTTTTATGGTTAGGACACTTTTTCAAATGCTGTTTGCAATTCAATACACAAGATTTTAAATGAACTAAGCAAGCATTAATATGTTTTTTAAAAAAATTATTTCCTCTGAAAATCAGCTGTTGACAGGAATTGATTAATTAAATTTTAAGAATATCCTTCATCTCCCCTTTAAATTAGAAAACATCTAATAGAAAGCATTTCATTCTCAAAAGCTATACAAGGATTGACAACTTTAAGGGAGGTCTGGAGAAATTCTGTCACTTTCTATATACAGAGAAATTCAGGTGACATTCATCTACTGGCATGTCAGTGCTATGATACATTCCTGTAAAAGCTTTGTCTTATCTTCAGACCATTTTAGTGGAACTGTTCAATAACAGAGAAACAAGGATGTGGCCAAAGTATATGATATCTCTCTCTAAACTTACTGTATTATATAATATATACTACTAATTACTATTAAAAAAAAAAAAAAATCCAGCCTCCCCAGCATATCAGTTCCCATATTCACACTCAGCTTTTTTAGTATCTCTGTTCAGGTGCAACTTTCCATACCTGTCTCTGGGGCCAGCTTCACTTGTGCCATATCTGAATCAAAACCTTTCACCGTATTTGAAGTAAGCGGTTGAGAAAAATACATGGCTTGAAAATAAAACTGATTTTCCTCCTGCCCTTTTGGGGGAGTAACTTAAAAAAAGATCTGGACATTTTCATTTCCAATTTGCAGCCTACTTTGCTCTTTGTAGCCTGGCACATGTGCAGTAGAATATTTATTAAGTTATGAATTACCCTATTATCCCAGGTGCCCTGCAAAGGCAAATGCAATCACCTCCCTGCTCTGCTGAACACTCAGCCTATTGAACCTCAGGCTGGGTAGAGAGCGAAGCGCAGCCTCCTGCTCGGAGAAGTCCAGGCACGGATGGTGCCCCTACTCTCAAATTGTCCCATGGCATCCTTAGCTGATGGCAGACTGGGATAGATGCCAGTAGACTTTTTTTTTGTTCCATTTTCCTTCTTTAACTGGTTTTAAGGCTTTTCATTTGACAGGCAGACAAATATTTGGCAGCTGGGTTAACTGAAGCATAGAAAGAGGCTCTTTGAGCACTGCATTAATGTATTTGCGGCAGATAAATGGCTAAAATAAAGTATAAATAAAATGTTCCAAGTACAGTTAATTTTAAAAATAACCATTCATTTTCTACCCCTATTTTCATCTTTGTTCTGGTGGATGAATTTATAAACACAGATACCAATGCTGCAAAAATTGATATACAAGTCATATACTAAGCATCCACTTAAGTCCCATTGAACTTACAAATATTTGTGACATATTCTGTAAAACATCTTTTTGTTTTGTTTTCTTTGCTGCAGATATATCTTACCACAGAATACAGAACCAACCCATATATCTTCCCACTTACGTCTTCATGCTTCCCGTCCTACCTTCTGTATTAAGGATGTGCCCAAATCCGAGTTATATAGTATTATTAATATTTGAAGATAGCGTTGTTACCTCTTTCTGCATTGAAATAATGCATAACACACACACACACACCAAAAAAAAAAGAAGTAAGTGAGCACATAAGAAGCCTCCAAGGAAAGACAACAGTTCTCTGCTTAATTATCCAATATATTTAACTGTAACAGTCCCACCCACCCCACCCCCAAATAAAGAGAGTAGCATCAAAATTGTAGCTTGTACTTACTTTTAAAAAACTGATTATGAAATATCTGTTGATATTTCTATTTGGGAACCAAAGAGACTAAACCTTTAGTAATAGCTCTAGTAAATTAAGATTAATACAGAATGATAAAATTACATTTCCATGCTTTTTCTTTTCCTTCTTTCTCATTCTTCCTATAGACTGTTTATTAGAATTGCATACTTCCCATGCTTCTAGCCATCTTTTCTTGTCTTATAATCACTTGACTGCTAAAGTAATTGTTGCACTTCACAGAACTCAAAAAAACATGCAGAAGTTGCTTTTCATAGTCAAGAAAAGCATGAAAAAAGTTAATTTTGACCTATAACCATTGCAGCATTTACTAGTATTTGCTCTTCTTTGAGGATTCAGTTTGAATTTGATAGAATTACATTAAAAATCTTTCTTAACTGCATCCTGTCAAATTTTGTACATGTGCCCATTTGAGGGAAAAAAGGAGACATGTGGGGAAGGTTGGGGGTGGTGGATCCTATTAGTTAGAAAAAAAGAAAAAAAGGCCAGAATTAGAACTTTTAATTCCCTTAGTAGGAATATCTGTATAACCAAGAAAGCACAAACTAAAACACTCTTACACGTTTCATATGCCCAGAGCTACAGCTGTTGATGACTAGACATGAGAATACAAACACTTTACAGTATCTTCTTTATAAGGACTTTCTGAAATGAGTAAATGCAGCCAGATTTGGTAATTAGGTACAGGCAGATTGAAGAGAAGTAGCTGAAGTTTCCATGCAGGTTATGGTTACCCCAGATTGCTATGGGGCAGGAGCTAACCCGCCCACTTTTGAATAGTCAGCTGGAAGTTTGAAAGGCAGTTTGTGCTACTTATGAACAGAGAAGATAAAACAAAACCAAAAACCAGCTCGCCTGGAGAAAACGGCCAATGTAACATGGCATCCTGGGGTCCCAGAAATGGCACTTAAATTGCTGCTATTAAAGAAAAACAAAAGAAACCCAAAAAAACCCCAACCCAAAACAAAACAACAAAGCAAACCTAAATACAAGAATACTTGGTTTAATTTCCAAGGAAAATAATAGTATCAAGCTGTGGAACTTGGTTCGTGGTAAGACATGAGAGATCTGACATTTACCAGCTGGGACAAATGAGGCTTTGTTCCTTCCTAAGAGCACAGTGAAGATGCATGGATGCTCTTACTGGAGGAGGTCTTGCCTGTTCTTGGCGTCAGGTAACTCATGAACATAGCATACCTGGCTGGCAGAGGGCTGGAGGGCATATTACAAAATCACTGTGCCCAGACTGACACTGATGCTGCATCATCTGAATCTGTGCAATACTGGTTATAAGTCAGGATAAACCTTGTACTTAGTCTTTGCATGGACCTATTGGAGTGGGCCCACAGGAGGGCCACAAAAATGATCAGAGGGATGGAACAGCTCTCCTATGAGGACAAACTCTGAGAGAGTTGGAGTTGTTCATCCTGGAGAAGGCTCTGGAGAGACCTTATTGCAGCCTTTCAGTACTTAAAAGGGGCTTATAAGCTTTTATAAGCAAGGTGAAGACAAACGTTTTAGCAGGGACTGTTGGTAATAGGACGGGGTAATAGTTTTAAACTGAAAGAGGGTAGATTCAGACTAGATATAGGATATATCTATCTAGCAGCTGCTCTGCTAGCATCATGTGCCTTCAGCTAACATTTTATATGGAGGTATGCAAGTGCGACAAAGTTAAAGAGCAATGTGCAGCTGCACTCATTAGCTTTTATGCCAACTTTAGAAGCAACTTTTTTAAAAACCTAAAGCTGTGTCCAGATGAAGAAAACGGAATGGATAAAACTCGGTGGATTAAATAAAAAAATAGGTGGGAAAAAAAAACTTCATGGAAATAACATACACCCCATAATTTATAATTTTCAGAATATCAAGAACAAGAAATCTGTTAAGCCTCTATGGTAGATCTACTGATGTCAGGTGTTGAAAAGGAGAGGAGAGAGGAGAGGACCCTAATCATTGGAACCTGATCCTTCCTCCAAGACAAGAAAAACTTTGAAAAGAATCAATGTGTGTTTCTTGCACATGTATTGTCCCTGGAGGAAACAAAATAGGTTCATCCTAGAAACATTTTTGTAGGAGAACTCAGGAGCTGTCTGAAATTCAAGCATCTATAAGTTATTATAATAGCAGAACTTTTGTGGTTGGAAGGGACCTCTGGAGACTGTCTAGTCCAACCCTCTGTTCAGAGTAGGGCTAACTAGAGCAGCTTACTCAGTACTGTGTCCAGTTGGGTTCTGAGTATCTCCAAGGATGAAGACTCCCCAACCTCTCTGGGCAACTTTTTCCAGTGTTTGACCATCCTCACAGTGAAAATGTTTTCTCTTGCATTTAAATGGAGTTTCCTGTCCTTCAGTTTGTGTCCATTGCATCTTGTCCTGCCACTGGGCACCACTGAGAAGAGACTGGCTCCACCTTTGCTGCCTCTCATCAGTATTTATACAAACCGATAAGATCCCAATGAGCCTTCTCGTTCCAGGCTGAACAGTCCCGTCTCTCAGTCTCTCCTCACACGCAGAGGTACCAGTCCCCTTATCAGCTTACTGGCCCTTTGCTGAACTCCTGGTCCAGTACCTCCGTAACTGTCTTGTTCCGGCAGAGTCCCAAGCTGGCCACAGTGCTCCAGATGTGTCTCACCCGGGCCGAGTGAGCAGAGGGGAATAATCCCCTCCGGCAACGCTCTGGGAGAGCTGGCAACGCCCTTTGAAGGGACCCACGGATGCTGTTGGCCGCCTTTGCCACAAGGGCGCATCGCTGGCTCATGTTCCACTTGGTGTCTGCCAGGAGCTCCAGGTCCTTTCCTGCAAAGCTGCTTTCCAGCTGGTCGGCCCCCAGTCTGCACTGGTACACGGGGTTATCCTCCACCAGGCGCCGGACTTTACAGTTCCCTGCACTGATTTCCATCGGCAGATTTCTCTGGTTTAGTAAGGTCCCTCTGAATACCAGCACAAGCATCTGAGGTATTGACCACTCCATCCAATTCTGTACCATCTGCAGACTTGCTGAGGGTGCACTCTGTCCCATCATCCAGGCCATTAATGGAGATGTTAACATGTACCAGGCCCAGTATCAACCTCTAGGGTACACCACTAGAGACTGGTCTCCTGCTGGACTTCATGCCAGTGATCACAACCCTTTTTGCCCAGTAGCTCAGCTTGTTTTCAGTTTTCACTGTCTAGCCTATACTTCATCAGTTTCTCTATAAGGATGTCATGGGAAACAGTGCCAAAAGCCTCCCTAAGGTCAAGATAAGCAACAGCCACTGCTTTCCCCTCATCTAGCAGCCAGTAATCTCATCACAGAAGGCTACCAAGTTGGTCAAATAGGATTTCTTTTTCATAAATCCATGCTGACTACTCCCAATCACCTTTTTGTCCTTCATTTGTTCATCAGTGGTTTCCAGAATTACTTGTTCCACCACTTTCCCAGGAATTTAGAAGAGGTTAACTGGCTTTTAGCTTTCCAGATCCTCCTTTGTGGCCATCCTGCAGATTGGAGTGAGTTTTGCTTTCTTCCAGTCCTCAGGAATCTCTCCTGACCGCCATGATCTTCCAAAGATAATCAACACTGGCCTCACAATGACATCAGCAAGCTACATCATCAGCATTTGTGAGTGCATCCCATCAGGTCACATGAGCTTGTGTACGTGTTGTTTGTTTGAATGTTCCCTAACCTGATCCTTCTCTACCAATGGTAGGTCTTCCTTGCTCCAGACTTCTCATTGGTCTCTCAACTCTTGCATGTTTATTTTTTATGTTAGAGCTAAATCAGGAGCTGCTTTTTTTATCCTTGGAGTCATCCTGGCACCTTTGCTTGATTTCCTGCTCACTGGGATGGACCAATCTTTAGCTTTCAGAAGGCAGTCCTTGAAAATCAACAAGGTTTCCCAGGCCTCTATTCTCTACAAGACTATACCCCATAGAAGACTTTAAGAAATAACTTTCCTAATGATATGTTTGACATCTGTACAAGATATGTTAGCAGATACTGTATTAAAGGAGTTAGCAGACACAGAGAGGGATGATCTGTTCAGAAGGAGCCAGTATTGCTTTGGTTGGACAGAGTTGTGCTTCAAAGTTGTGCTTCACAGTTGCGCTCAATCATATTGGAACTCTTTAGAAACACCAAGAGCATGCAGATAAGGAGCTGGTTGATATGTTGCCTTTGGGTTTCCAAAGGTATTTGAAAAATCCTTCACTGCAAACTTTTTAAAGGTACTAAGCAGACGTGTTTAAGAGAAAAAAAAAAAAATCTGTGTGGGATAAGTCAAATAGGAACAGAGGGTATAAGTAAAACATCAGTTCCCTCCACTAGAGAAAGTCCCCAGTGGTGTT
This sequence comes from Caprimulgus europaeus, assembly GCA_907165065.1. Next base: position 41,287,844 of record OU015525.1, on the reverse strand, counting down.
TCACAGGGTTATGCACTGCTCAGCACATTCATAAACAGAGTGCAAGAGGGTGAGCCCTAAGACAAACACATTTGCTGATGGTGGAGTTATTTAGGGCAGTGAGTGCAAGGGACAGCTACCAGCTACAAACTGGCAGAAGGAAATTCAAGGTAGATTGATGTAAAATAAGGCAAATAGGCAAAATAATCCTCATCACACAGAACCATGGATTCTGAGCTATCAGGCCTGAGATGTTTCTTGATTAGTATTAACTCAATGCTCATTAGCAATCAAAAAGAAGCAAATAAAGTCTTAGAAGCTACTAAAAACCAGCAAGCATCATTATGACATCAGATTATGCCTACATCTGAGTGCTGTGCACAGTTCTCACTCCCTTTCAAGAGAGAATTCAGTAAAATTGACAGAGACATCTGCAGAGCTGATTATGCTTCAAGAGCAGGTCTTGGCCATCCAGTATTCTTCTGTCAAGTATAACAGAGAATTTGAAGGGTGCTTGATTTTTCACAGAGACTCAAGTAGCACTTATTGATGCTGAAGTATCATTAAGCACAAAATATCAAGTTTCTAACAGTTTAAGCAACAAGCTACCCAGATTGGCAAAATAAATACAATACATAAGCATCTAGGAGCTACTAAAAAACTTCAATTCAATTTTTCATTATATTCTTTTGAAGACTGGAAAAACATTTTTATGTAAGGTTTGATGTTAAGGTGAGGCACACCACTGGCTTTATCTGACATTTTATCTTACATGCCCTGAGCTAATCATTTTAAAACATTAACTGGCTTATTATGATAACTTCTTTTATAAGATATTACTTGTTTATTAAAAGAAGTTATGCAACATGAAAAAAACCCAAGTTCTGGCTCTATAGCATAATTATTTTGACAGAGAAAATGCAGGAAATCTATTCCAGAGTTTACCTTAGGCTTTTTTGATTCCAGACAGCGTTTTACAGTTCTGCTTAAGGGGGACAGAAGAGCAAGAAACAGTTAAGCTTAGATATGCTTTATAAACCATTAATTTCAAAGACCAACCCAAATACCATAAAGACCTACAGAATCATCTCAAATTCACATAGTTGCTCATTTCCAGGATTTCACGGGGCTAAGAACAGATGTGTGTCAGAAATCAGGAAACTGGCTCAATTCCTTCGGGATTTTTTTCCAGAATGGAAGGGGGAGGAAGGGGAAAGAAGAAAGAAAAACAATCTGACTGAAATATCACTCTTTCTCCTGTCTTAAAAAGGAGTCTTTGAGCAGAATGACAATATCAGCTATGGCAGTCAGATCTTCATAGGTCCAGATAAAGGTTGAGATCTCAACAGATCTGTAATTATCAGTTCTGATATATCAGTGAACAGAGCTCTTTGTCCTCAGCATCACCTGCAGCACTTCCTCTCCCAGACACCAGATTAAGAAAGATAGGAGATAAGACATAAGCAGCACAGAGGATAGTTCAATAGTGTGAGTATCATTATACTGCTTTAAGCAATCTTCCTTTTCAGTACTTCCAGTATCTTGTTTAATACTGACACATGCCTTACGAAGGGCAAGTGATCCCCTCCTTACCCTGATTTATGAGGTGGTTTTTGTATCTATACATCTCCCCTCATGTTTTCCCAATTATTTTTTTAAACTCTCCCTGTACCTCCAAAGCCTCAGAACTTTCTATTCCACACAAGATGCTCTTATAATACTTCAGATACTAAAGTTTACAGTATACCAACTAGCAAGTTGCAACTAACACACCTGGTAACATGGAGGTCTTATAAAAGCACAAATTGTTAATATATCTTCTTACTCTTAATAGCCTTAGACAGACAAAATAGTTCCTTTTTTCAATTGGGACATAGAGTAGTTCACATTTTCCATTTCAGAAACAGCATACTTACTGAAATTAAATACATGAGAAAAACCCCACTGACTCTCTGTATTTATTTTTCTGCACTCACTGATTTGTGATACATACTCATTCCTTGGTAAATGAAGAGGAAAAGCTCAAATGCACAAACCTAGCTGGTGTAAAGAACTACTCATATCTGACATTTTGAAAATACCAAAAGGTATTATGTACAAAGACTCTTCCAAAAGCAGCCCTTTTTTTGTACTTTACTTATTTGAAAACAACTATTTTTCTGCACATCACATTCCTCAGTTTCTCCCTGAACAAGGCAACACACAACGTATCAACCAGAAAAAGTCATTTACCAACATTGTTGCTTCTACCTCCTCCTACGGCAAAAACCCACAGTTTTGTTAAATCTCTTTATTTATAGTCTTATAACAAACTGGTTTCTTTTTTTCTTTTTACTATAAAAAACCCAGCAAAAAAGTCTTTAGATCACATAAGGGCTAAATTCATTATGTTCAGAGGGAAGGTAGAGGGAAAGAAAAGTTGACAATAAAGGAAAAGTTCCGAGTCCTGAGTTCTCCTAGAGTCTGCCCTTGAGGGCCCTGAGGATGGGAAGCAGCTGGGCTGCGCTCAGGCGCTCCTCTACGTTGGCCTTCCAGCAGCAGCTAATAATGCTCAGGAGTCTCCGGCCCACTGGTGACTCGTGGAAAACGGCAGCAGCCAGCGAAGGGCGCAGGTTATAGGCTACCACAGCATAGAGCACGTACTGCCGCTCTCCCAGGTAGGGCTGCTCTCGCATGACAATCTGCCAGAGGGTGATGGCAAAGGAGTAAATGTCCGCTTTGGCAGTGACCCTCTCCCCCTTGAGGAGCTCAGGGGCACGGTGGGTGTACGTGCCCCCTTGCTGGCACACCTGGGGGCTCTGGGACAAGCCCTCCTCCAGTCTCTGGGAGCACCCAAAATCCCCAATCTTGCACACGCCCTGCTCAGTGATGAAGACATTTGCTGGCTTCAGGTCCAAGTGCACAATGCCCTGCGAGTGAAGAAAGGCTAAGCCAGTCATAATGTCACAGGAATAGCACACAGTCTCTTCTAAGCTCAGGGCCTTCATTCCACATCCTCCTTCATCATCCTCACCCTGTCTCCACACATCGCCAGTGCCATAAATTACATGGTGCAGGGTGATGTTACCTACATACTCCATAATGATGGTGCCCAGGCTGTTCTCGCTGGCCGGGGCGCACGTGCTGGCAGCCACCACGCGTACAACATTATTGTGCTGTAGCTGGGCTACGTTCAGCTCAGCCCAGAAGCTCTGCCGCGATGCCAGACGGTTTTTGCTGCTCTTCTTCACCTGCTTTACAGCCACAGTTGCACCATGGTAGGTGGCTTTGTAGACAGAACCAAAGCCCCCAGAGCCGAGAGGGTGCAGGAGGCAGAGCTGATCCCAATCAATGGAACACCAGGCCAGGCGTGGAGGCAAGCGGCGAGTCCTAACTGATGGAGGTCCCCCCAAGAAGCTTTTGCTGTCTTTGCCAGGGATAACTAAAGGGCTGCTGCAGGGTCGCAAATCCACGGATGGGGAAAACTCCAAAGGCAGAACACAATTAAGAGGAAGGGGTGAGGGCATAATAAGACAGAGAAAACAACGGGCAGTTACTAAGACAGAGGACTGAAAATTTTCCCTGACAGAAAGAGCTCCACAGTGGCTTCCAAAGCCTTTTATCCTCTCTTCACCATTCTCCCTCCCACCCCAAAATGAACTGCATCTGTCACAACTAGCTGAACCCAATGAGGCTCACCTGGAAACATTCTCCTCCAGCCCTGAAGTAAATCTCTAGAAAGCCAAGGCAAATAGATTTAAAGCTAAAAAGATATTAACTTATATGTATTTCACATCATTTCTAATATCAAGAGAAAAGAAAGATGGTCTGCCCATCGAATGCCTCTAGCAAAATAACCGCAGGAGTAAATAAAGCAGTGACAGGTGAATGCATTTCACCATGGCTCCAGGCAGGCATGATCATCATCACATGCACTAAACACCTCAAAGTCATTGTCAGAGGAAGCAGCTATAATGGTGAGGGCTAGCATTTGATGAGCCTATGGCAGGCCTAACTAAAGATAAAAGTGTGTTTGTAGAAACCTGCCACTTGAACATGACTGGCACAAGGGGACTGGTTTGGCTGCTCAACTCTGCGCATGCTGCCTTACTAGCAGCAGAAAGACAAATGGTTGCTCTGTATTGTCCATTGGGTATAGTAAGGAGAATTATAGATAGATGTTTGGCCATCTTCCCATCAACCCCCATGCAATTACTACAGGTGTGTATTTTATTTCTGAATCCCCCTTAGTAAACCTATTGCTACATTTACAAAGCTGTTCTGGCAGAAATCAAATATCATCTTGCTTTGCTGGTCCCAGTGTTTTTTCAGAGGAGCTTTTGTTCCTTTGACCCTGCTCTCACATATTCACAGTGCTAATGCTGACTGCCTTAGTGTTTGGTACCTGCTGTACTGCCCATGCATCAGGGCACCCTTATGGCACCTATACAGCTAACTGCTTTTGAATATTCCAGTAAGTATCTTTCTGAACACACTGACAAGTATTTTGGAAAGCTTGGTCCCCATTTCCCACCTCCTCACCCTTCAGAACCCTCCTCTGGATGTCAGCTTTGCCAATACAGATCCCACCATAGGACTTCAAAGATGGACAGTGCCCATTTATCTAGAGTTTACCTCTGGGCAGCAGTGGCTTCGCACACAGATCCTGCAGTTTTCCTGGTGTTCTCTGTTCTTTTTGTTTTGCTTCTCTGTTTGAGTAAGATGCAGCACAGATGCGCTGAGGGAGGTTTCAGGGGTGCTCAGAACATGTGCAAGCAGAACTGGAGCATTCTTCACCTTGAGATGGGTTCGGTTGTTCACCTCAAAAGACAAACCTAATGTCCCAAGAACATCTACTGACCCTATTTGAACTCTAGATCAGCTCAGCCAGACAGTTTCAAAGGCATCACTCTAGCGAATCAGCAATGGAGATCTTCCCAGTACTGAGTCTTAGGACTATCAGGAGAAATTTCTCATTGCAATTCACAGGGAAACAAACTCAGACCAGAGATGAATGAGAATGGGAATTTGGGTTATCACCTGCCAGCGTGAAACAGAGAGATGGGGGAAGAACTAGATAAATATGTGCTAATATGCGTTATAGGAGTTGTTAACAAGTGAGAGTGCAAAGAGCTAGGGATGCCAGAGGGTCTCTCAATGGCCCTGGGTGGGACAGTCCCTGCAGAGGGACCACTTTACAACATGAGGCTCCTCTGTCCTTGCCTCTCCCAAAAGGGACTCTCATAGTACAAGAGGCCCCTGGGCTCCTCTGGTGCTGTCATGCCCTGTGAGCTTTCTGTTGTAAAGCACAAGGCAGCCAGGTGACACCCTGCTGCTACCCCCTCCTAGGGACAGCTCTCTGCCTTGAGGCACTGCTCAGCATCAGGTATGCAGGGATGCTTTGGGGGTGAGGGGAAGACCAAAGGAGCTTTAGTGTAGTTTTAAATATGCAGTGAAGTAAGCCACGGAGACAACAGGTATTTTACACTCCCTTTCTGAGCAGCACTGCCATTCTATGCTTATATGCAAAACTCTTCACTTCCAATCTTTGCAGAGAATGTTTTCTAGGCAGGTGAGATGTGAGAGAAATGAAAATCTGCAGTAAGCAGATTAAGCTTACTCTCATGTGATCTCATGTAGGTGTTCCTGCTCCGGCAGGGGGATTGGACAAGATGATCTTTCGAGGTCCCTTCCAATCCCTGACATTCTGTGATTCTGTGAAGCTGGAGAGAGAAAGGATTTTTTATGCCCATTTTCTGAGTGCTATTAGGGCTTTAATTCTTGCATGGACTTCTGGGCCATATAGTATATAAAAGCAACTGAGAGACATCTCTTCTATGAACTCTCCAGGAACTTCACAGCCTTCTCACGGGAGAAGTGCACTTGTTACAACCTGTCTTCACCAGGTTAAGGCAACAGAGACAATCCAAAGGGAAAGTTGGTTGAGGGAGAGGAGTAGGTAGAAGGATTTGTGGATGAAGGGCCTGAGAGTGGACTTGTTAAGCTGAAAACTGTAGGAGTGTATCTGCAGATTGTGAATGATACAGAACACAGCAGTAAAATCCATATTTGTAAAACAGACGGTTGGACTCTTCCCAAATTTCTTCGGTTGAAGTCTCATTCAGAAGGACATAGCAGACGTTCCATACTATTTTCTTCAAAATCCATGTCCTCCCCACTCCTTCTGGTTGTCCCTTTTTTTAGTAATTTTCTGTTAGAAACCTTTTTGGATTGCCCCTGTCATGGCAGGCACGTTGTATTGTTCTTGGGGAATAACTGAATTTTTTAACAGGAAGGGGGATGTATTTTGGGATCTCAACAGCCTTAACACAACTTACTGTCCTGTCTCAAGCTGGCTGCTGAGGATTGGAGCAGGGGGACATCCAGTGTCTTTCAATGTGAATGCAATTAAAGCAGATTTAAAAGCAAGCAAGTTTTTTTTTCCTAATAAACATAATTTTCCTGTAATCCACTGATGACTCTGCCCAGTGACTTCCCACGAGACACAATGGGTGTAAGATGTCCTTGCCACACTTCACATCCCTGTTCAGCTCCATCACCAGGCAGGCTGGAGGAGGGGCCACAGCGTGACTGGTGGAGCCATTTTTGAAGGGGAGCAGGGCTGCTGGGAATAAGTTGCCCCTTCCCTCCCCACCACCCTTCCCCAGGGGAACCCACAGCATTGCAGCAGGCACACACAGCAGCCAACCATGCTGATCCCATTTCACTGCTGTTTCCACAAGGAAAAAGGAAAATGTGAGAATCAGAAGCCACTGGCAGAGAATGCAACAGCAACTTTTATAAATGACAAGAGGGAAGCACAGAATCTGCGTCCCGAGGGCTGCAGTATGTCACAGCTACCATAACCTGCAGCAGTGATGGTTTTGTTCCAAGCTTGTGTGTCGTATTTCTGCAAGTAAAACACGCCTGCGCATCCGATGCTGCAACAGCTGCCCAACCTCATCTGTGCTTCCAGCTGAGAAGGAACACGGAATCAGTCTCGCTCCGCTCACCCGTTTATATTTCACTTGTGTATCAGGAATATAGAAACTCTTTGTTTGCCATCACTCTTAGTTACTACTGCGGTTTGTTGACTTGCTGGACAGCAGTCACCCCCAGTACCAAGGACTTTAAAGGACTGGTATGGAGGTAACCCACCACACCAGAGGACACGTACCAAACACCAGAGTTTCATTTTGATCAAGGTGCATCGCTGTTATGGTTCTTAACAGGCACAGTTTTGTCTAAACCAGGAGAAGGACAGAACTGGGGATTGGAACTGATTTCAGGGAATTTAAGAGTGTATAGTTGTATTCTTCTCCACAATCATTACCTTATTTCTTTGTACATTTGGCTGGTGTGCCATGCAACAAACCCTTCAAGTCTTGGCGGTCCAGTGGCTTCTAAGAACAGCTTTACAATATAGAAGTAGCACTGTGTTTCTACTAAATTACTTTATAATCTTGCTAAAGGAGTCAAATGTATCCAAGCACTTAAATTACAGTCCTATTCTCAAAACAACACAGTTCCTTAGCCTGTGCCTTAGTGATTTCTGAGAGGTTTTCTTCCCAGTTTCAAATCAAATTTTTATTTTTTCTCCCTTTACTGTCAGTTCCCGTGATCTCAGCTTCAGATTTGATGATGAATCTACATTCTTCTTTTCGCATATAGTGTTTCACAGCCCAAATGTTGCTTCCAGCCACACCTCCTAGACCTTAAGTGATATTGAGAGTTGCCTGAAAGCAGCTCTGATACAATCAATTGCACAGGTGTAAGCGATACCATTATTTGAGGCCAGTCCATACACAGGCTTGCTCTGAAGATAGGCCACTGAATAACCATTATTTTTTACTACGAGCACAAGCCAGAAAAGAATCCAGGTCATGTTTCAGAGTTTGGTTGTTTTGGTGAGACAAATGACACCTCAGAATAGCAAACACAAGCAAATTTTCATTCAAGCAGTCAGAGGTAAACCCAAACGCAAAGAACAAATACAAGAATGCAAGAATTGTGAGGCTATTTTACTGCTGGGAGGCATAATAACAATAATAACAACTTTAAAAGGTTAAATCCTAGTTTATAAATAATAAGATCAAGTTTCAAACACACATTGCCAAACAGCTGCTTGATGCTTTTTTCCTTCCCAGTAAGGTTTTACTCCATGTGCCTAAGAGCATGAAGCAAAGGCTCTCCTTACCTGAATGTACTGAGGTTTTAACTGGAGGCACTGGCAAGGCAGGTGAGGTTTCACAGCTAATTTACTGGGGCCCCAGTGACCACCACTGACCAGGGATAACGATCTGGGACCAGCTGCTGTACATTAATATCCCAATTGCAAAAGAGCGCCTTGAGACAAGTTAAGAGAACCTAAACTTAGGGATAAAGAGAATAAAATGTGAAATACAGGCTCTCACCCAAAGCAATACTTTCTGTCCATGCAAAGACAACTTTGCTGGGTCACAGGGAGATGACAAAAAGTAATGGTGGAATTTGAGACTCGTAGCTTAAGGACTAGAAAACAGCTTCAATGCTTAATGAGCAACATGAATCACCCACAGCAAAGGGCCCAGCAGGTACTGTTAGTGCCATTCTACCACTCAGACAGAGCTGCTTTCCCAGGTACACAGATTTAGCACTGATGCCGAGGACTGGAGTATAGAAGGGTCAGGCTCTCCCAGCAGCTCGCACAGCCCCATTAATGCAGATCACGCCCAGCTCTGTGACTCTGTATGAAATATGCTGCCATAGCAAACGTGGTGGCTCCCTGCAAACGCCGCATCTTTGGAGAGCTGCAAAGAGGCAAGAGATCAGCTAAATTTGGTGGCTCTGGAATGGTGGCCTGGGCACTCTGGTGGGCCACAGCAAATTATCAAAAGTTGCCTTAAGTTACAGGGTTTTAAACCTGCCTGATTAATTAAAATGGGTTGTACAGTGCAAGTATGCTGTTGCAAAGTTTGCACCAGTGAATAAGCAGAAGTTTCTTGTAAAAATACTGCTGAAGAAAAAATATGCCTAAGCTGAACAGAGCACATAAAATATGGGTCAATCCTGTAATACTTTATTGGCATAAGGAACCAGACACTGACAAAATAAGAGGAGACAATTTTTAGGTGAGGACAGACTTCAGTGAGTTTGAGAGTTTATTCTCTGTTCATTTGTTGTTAATGTTTGATATTCGATATTCCTATGGTAGAGCTCAGATGTTGCTCATTTATGGCATGCCCCTTAACCATAAAGAGCCTGTATTTTATTTTAATTTTCAGTCTAAGTACTTGTGAGGGAACTTAAGGATATATGCATGCCCACGTGTGTAACAATTTAACACAAAGGCAGTAAGCCAGAGGTGAGCTTAATTTCAGAGGCACAGCCCACAGAACTTTCCTGCTGAAATTGTATCTAATACTACACAAGGACAGCTGACAAACACCTTCCTCGCAGGACTCTGTGCACCCCTTAGATAAATTGCTGTCTCTCATAGATTAATCTCGTATTTAGAAGAAACTCTTCCAGCTTGCCTGGGAAACCACACACTGTGTTAACTAGGAGACACCTTTACAAACTGCATGATTCATTTTGGACTTGTAAAACACAAACACTTTAGACTTAAACTTTTTGAAGTACATCAAACCAAAATAAAACTAATTTCTCAACTTTTCCAGGTTTGATCACTACCCTCCCACACACACATACATACCCTACATGTACACACATACACACACATACACACACGTACAAAAGTTTAAGCAATATACTGATTTTCAGAAACTGTGGCTATTCACATTCTCTGCATTATCATACACACATCGATCAGACATCTGATTTATATGAAAATTACATCAAACCATTGTTCTTCTTTGTACACTGCTGTTCAGTGCAACAGTGAAAATCAGTGCTATGGGCAAACTATCAAGGAGCAATTAAAATTATTTCCAGCCCAGCCACAGTGTGCATTACTACAGTCCTGTCTTCCGAGCGCTCAGCCGACAGCTGATGTCTCTTCGCTCCTCTCGGAGGCAAACTAGCTTCGTAGCTGGGGATTTCAAGACACAAATGTCCCTGAAGGAGACAATGTTGTAGGATGACGACACTGAAGAACACAATTGTTTATTATATTTTTTAAAATACTCATTTCTTGAAGATACACAGACCATTCCAATGAATAAATATAATTGTATAAAATAAAAATACCTGGCAAGATGTTACACCTTTATTAGGAGTAGAAAAAGTTTATACTGAATTACCTAGAATATAGCACGCGAGCAGGAACTTGAAACTTCACACTACTGCTGGGGTCTGTCATTTTCAACACCACCATCTCCACTGTTGTTCAAAACACAGAAAGACAGCATTGCTCTTTATCTGCTAAAGGTCCCAGCTCCTAACGATAAGCAGCAGTTAATCCTCCAATACACGTCTCAAACTTTTAAGCACAGACTAAATTTTGTAACAGAGCTTATCTTGCTGTGCTACTTGCTGCCTGTTTGTGATCGCCAACCCTTGCTGTGCCAACTACAGCAACTGCCACTTTGGAAAACTTCATTTCTGTCTGATATAATACAAGGTTTTGATTTACAAAGCGAGGAAGCCAAGAGCATGTAGCTGCTCTGTTCTTGCTAGTCCAGCAGGAGCTCTGCATCAGCTTTGGATTTCTCTGTGAAAAAACCCCATTCTTTATCCTAGTGCATGCTCATATGTGGGAAGGAAAAGAGTGAAAGGGGAAACTGAAATAACCTTTCTCTTCCATTCCTGGAGGACAGCGAGACCAGGTACAGAGGATACTGAGGGACCATTTTTCCGTACTTTCTTCAAGTTTTGAAAAGGGGTGTTTACAGGAGAGAGGGAGAAGGGAAGATGTTTGTAGCTCTGAATTTAACAAGAAAAGCTCTGGAGGGACCGCATCAAGAGATCTCTGGATATAACACAGATATCATTCATGTCATCACGTTCCACTTATTACAGAGTTTGGAAGGAGGACACGTTAACTTGGTAAAGGTGGGCGAGACCAGCTATGAGAGCGACACAACAGGGCGGTTTTCTCTCAGGGGGTGGGGAGTAAATGGTTTTGCAGACTATTTCATATCATACAGCATCTGTAGAGCTTTTGACGCTCAAAATAAAAAGGCCAACCCTCTCAAGCAAGTTGGAAACCTGTGACAGAGAAGTGATAAGTCAGCTCAGAGGAAAGGGGTGGGGATCACAAGAAAGGAAAAACATCTGTGCACAGAGAAGGTGAAAGCCAACAACCCTATGTAACAATCATTTCTCTCGGACTGGGTTACAGCAAGAAATCTAAAAAGTCAAAACCTGGAAAAGAGAGGAGCCCAAAAGCAGGAAAACACAGACAACACTGAGGATGTTAACAAGATATGTTCTGAAAAGCAACGGAACATGAAATGCTAGCCTTTTACTTTCCCAACAAACAGTCTATGCTAGGGAACAACTGTGTGGAACGAGCAGCGGGACAACTTTCCTCAGCTGTGAGCAGGCTGCTCATCTGGCTGCGTAGCACCTCTTCCCCCCCATGCGTCAGAGTCGGACCTCTTTGGCAGTGTCATGGGCAGACGGCAGACCTATGAGATTAAAGCAACAGAGTTTCTCCTGGAAACACTTCAGAGAGACAACCCACATCCTGTGTCTGACACATGCCACACCCTTATCCTGCAAACTATAACAATCAATGTAAATGACTTGCATTAATCTGAAATGATGGAGAATCACTCACCTACGTCTCCCAGACGAGTGGTCCCACTATGGAAAGCCCAAACTCACCTTTCAGTGTTGCACAGCGTTTCCAAGTGCAACTTGATGGCAAACTCAATTGCTTCAGTTCAGATAGTTCAGTTCACATCTGTCTTGTCACAGACACAGCAGCATCATCCACTATGTTCCTTGGTGAGATCACGAAACATAGATACTTATGCTTTAAGATTTTCTGAAAAATTGACATTTTACCAGGCACAAATTAGAAAGACAGTTACACCTTTGCAAACTTAGAATAACTACACCCACCAAAACTGGATGTATTCTGTAATTACTTAACTGTAATCCCAAAAATGCAGATCAAGATTATCTATTGAAATGCCAGGCATAAGTTGTTCATTAACTAAAACCATTCTGTAATTTTATTGATATATTTTGTGGAGTTCACATATTTTTGTACAGCAAACATAACACTGTAGGCCACAAGAAGCTGCAGCACTATTGTTTAATAGCAGCAAGGTATATTTTATAGTCAGGGTATGTGGACAATAAATAGTCTGTTTCTTTGGATGTGAATGTTTAAAATGAAGTTCTGCTGCAGCTTCATAATGTGATTGCTATTTTACAGAGCTTATACACAAAAATATATATGCAATCTTTTTGTCTATATTTTATACAAATACAACAGTAGTTTGTGAATACATTTTAAAGTACATATACATGATAAGCAACTCAATTTCCCATATCACAGGATAGCAAATTTTAAATGCAAAAAACATATACAAATTCAGTCTGGAATGCAGGGTTTTCTGTGTTCTTTTTTTCTCTGTATTTTTGACTCAAAAGTTTTACCATTAAAACATTTTAGCATACAAGTCCAAACGATTTTTCCACTAGCTAAAAATATAATTTCAGCAATCCGAGTCAGGTCTGGGTGTGTCATCATGCCCCTATATACTCTTCCCAGTTTTTGTCTAAAGGCTTTTAGTAACATATAGTATGTTCTTCACTCCACACCATATAAAAAGCCCACATTTAATTTTAACTAGCAGTCACCTATTTTTGTGAACAAGAGCTGGGCTTGTCAGTGTTTAAATTTGCATGTCCAAAATTTTACTTTTGCAAGTGCATACGAATACATTGTGGTGTTGCACAAAGTTCATTAATGACAAATTAAGTCACAGTATAAAAATATATCATACAACTATAGGTCTAGTATAGTCCTTTTTTTCTATGGGTAAAAATACATCTGAATGAGACAGGGAGGTTTGTAGCACCATGAGAGGAGTTGTATCCCAAGTTACGTTAGCAGCATGATCCAATATAACAATATTGCAGGAGTGTTTCTGAGGAGATAAACATTCACTCTGGTTCAACTGTACCACTGAAGCTTATACTGAAAAGTGTTTACATATGATTAGCAATAGTTCTGTGTCACTTCCAGGGCTAGATAACTGTTATCAAAAGACACTGCCTTCCAACAAAAGTAAGACACCCTTATTGCATAAAAGCTTTGGGACTATCCAAACACATTTTGAAGTACTGCGGCGTTACTTGTGTGTTGAGGGTGATGCTCACTAGGCTGTGGTTTTAACTGTACACTGGGAGGATGCCGGACGGGCAGCTAAGCCTAGACGGTTTACTACATACCAGATAAGTACATTTATTTCAGAGGCTTATCTATAGACTGCTGAGGAGAATACAGGATGAGCTGCTAAACCAGTGTATGAGACAGACATAACGAAGGATGCAATCCTGCTCCCCTCGGCCTTTACGGATGCAGGATCAGGCCCTAAGTTAACTTCAGACAGCAGCACAGCGATGATAGGATATGATTTAAAAACAATCTGTATCAAATACTGCATGTTAAACTTTTTTTGCCATAGTGTACCATCCAGAACTTCAGAGGACACAGTTTGCAATTGGTGAGGACAAACTCCTATTTTTTTTTTTGACTGGTATTCAAAATGGCAGTAGAAGACAGTGTAGTTTGAAACATGTAAACCTAGTAAAAACCATTGTAAAACCCTTAAGAAAGACACACTGGTTCTGTGCAATATAGCAAATTGATAAGAAAACACTGTAAAAATGTACCTGTTTAAAATTACAATGTCTACCATTTTGTACACAAAGCATTATACCAAAGGCCTACATATATGTAATCTAATGGCACTTGAAACAAATTATAATAAAAGGTTTTATAATAAAAAGCATAACCTGTAAGAAATTTTCTTAAAAGGTTTAGGTTTTCTTTTTGAAAGTGCTATATCTTGTAATATGTGTAACATAGAGGTTGACCAAGCTTTATTTTAAAAAATATTGGCCTATAATACAAGTTTAGCTCACTAGGCAAATGATCCTGAAAATATGTACTCTTAACATTCATTATTAGCTTAATAAAGCAATCAGCTCTGGCTCATGTTTCAGTCAGTATATGGTTTTTAAAAACCGCTACTGCCAAATTAACAATAAATCACTCTATTCCACAATTTACTACTAAATAAAGCACAAGCAACAAGTACACAAAAATATATATATTTAAAAAAAAAAAAAACCCAAACAAAAAACAAACCAACAAACAAAACAACCTTACTAGAAGTTTAGAAGTTGCACAGAGTGGTGCATGATCAGCCAGCCCTCCCCCCCTCCCACCAAGAATCCACTTGAAACTGAGAAAACAGGGTTTAAAAACTGACAGTTTAGTAGTGGCCAATATCGACTCTGCCTAAGTGATGTTCAAAAGCACTCCGGTGGTGGTAGTATTGCTTACAGTGTCAGTCTGCTTCCATGTTCCCGCACATCCTGGCTCAGTGGCAAACACACTGGGCGCAGCCACCCACTGAAACCCTGACTGAATGAGGTTCAATATCTTGTCTGAGGTCCTTATTTCTCAAGTGAAATGTACGTCTAACTCCAAAGTGAAATGTCAATCCCTTTTCAGGAAGCTAAGGCACGAACAAAGTAGTAAGGATCCTGGCTACACACTAAGAAACTGGTGTTGGCAAAGTGTCTGTTGGGTCTTGTTTTTTTAAATGAAGTTTAATTGGCAACTGAGACTGATAAACAATCACTAGGAACTGGAAATCTGTGTGCCAGAGGCTGCCCAGGACGGGCAGTGCTGCCCGGCCACACTGCTGGGCCGGGGGCAGGATGCTGAGCGCTGGCAACTCTCCTCTGCTGCAGGGGGAGTTGCAGATGCTCGGCTCCAGGCGGGACATAGCCCACTGGAGGAATTAAGTACATTTATCTTCATCTCAGATTGATTTAAAGGACTGAGAATAAACCCGAGTTCTTCCTAGATGCGTTATGGTTGCTCATATAAACTAGAGTTACATTTGGTGGCATTCACCTCGTGCTCTGTTCATCTGTGTTTTTCTTTCCTTTAGAAAGGTGAAGAGAAAAAAAGCAATATTGAACAAATCATTCAACTAAAGATGTAAGTAAGCAAGCAATCTGTTTCACAGAAACCAGAGGAAGCAGTCATGAAGCAGAGCTAAAAGCCCACTTTGAGATAACATGCTCCTAAACCCAAAATCTAGGAGTAGTTTGCAGAATTTCAAAAGGTATTTTCCTTATTAATACATCCTTATTTTAATGCCTTTGGAACACAAACACATGTATAAAAATGTTATCTTTCAGTAATAAAATTTAAATACACATATGTATAAAATAGTAAAACTACACCTGCATATTGCTCCTAGAATTAAAAAAAAAAAAAGCAGGAGCTACTGATAAAACATCCGGAGCATGAGCTCCTTAAATGGGAGCAACTTTTGTTTCTGTGAAGTATATTTAGTTTAACCACTTAAAACCTTGTATGATTCCTCATTATTTTTTCAGATATTAATGTACGTGATTTCTATTTTTTAATTCCTTGTACAAAAATGACAAGGAAAATAATGTTATTGTTGAATTAAAGCAAATCTAGTTCGCTTTCATGCATCACAGGGTTGGGGGTTTTTTTTGATTTTTTTTTTTCTCTTTTGGTTATTAGGGGTTGGGGGATAGAATATATTGCATTAGGTAAAAGTGGTGTAAGCAATATGCTTTTACTTCACTCCTAAGAGTCCTGTCTTTAAATCTTGGCAATGGGCAAAAAATCCCTAACCAAGTACCCAGGTGTAGAAAGTGTGATTAACATCTAACTTGTTGCTTAGGAGGACATAACACACCATGTAACACAACCAAAAAGATCATTCCAATAAAAAACAAAACAAAAACAAAACCTGGTATTTGCAAATTTACATTCACTCTCTGGCTGCACACTAGTTTTGAACTGAAAATAGAAACACACTTTCTGGCTGGACTTGATCCACCCTTGGGCGGTGGCAGCTGGGAGAAGACTGATGCCTACAAATGTGAATATACTACTGGAAGATTCCTATGCAGTACTCTTTCTATGCTTCTAAAGAGAAAAAACAGCAAGTTAAGAGTTAAAACAAAAACTGCAACAAAAATATTCTGCATTACTAAATTACAACACTTTTATATTTCAAGATCAGCCATTAATTTTGCCTGTTTGCCTCTACCAGAGCCATGAAAGCACAACAACACAGTTCCAAATTCAACTTGAAACATCTGTCACTTAGGCCAGCAGAGATTCTCTGTTGAAATCCTGTTTAGCCATGATTTTAGAGAATTAAACTAAATTTTTAATCCATAACAGGTCACAAAAATTTAAGCCAGAAAATGGCAAAATTCTTAACACCTTTTATAATGACTTCAATACAAGTCAAAATGCTATATATATGTACATGTGTATATATGGACTTCTATATATACACACACAAGTTTTCAGAAAAATCTGAATTGTATATTTATTTTTAAAATTTAGATTTGACATTATAAACAGATTGAATGTGTCACTGTTTGGGAAGAGGATTTGTTTGGAAAAGGACTGGAGAATTATTTTTTTTCTTAAATCTCCAGGAACCTTTGTGATACATATTGTAATTGGATTCTTTGCAAATACGAAAATATATTAAAAGGTAAAAGTGGTGGTTCTACCACTGGCATCAATAAAGCCGGTAAGGTTGAAAAAGTTTTTAAAAAGGGGTAAGTGTTGAGAGTTTGCTTGGGATGACTTTGTACTGAACATCTTAAATATGAAAATTGGCAGTGAAAATGAAAACAATACAATGAGACCGTTGGGGTTTTTTTTAAAAAAAAAAGTAAACACAGCTGAGAATAAACACTTTCAAAACATTTTTAAAAAGTTAATTTAAATTTCTTACTGGCTTCATGAGATTGGTACTGTACAAAAGCAGAGAATTTATAATGTCTTATAGTAGGCACTAAGTTAAAAATGGTCACCTAAGGCATTTCTACAAATAGACAGTAACAAGCCAGCTTTGTACATCCTACTGGAAAGCTTGATGAAATCGTGGTAGGGTGGTGGTTGTGCTTAAACTGCTTGTGAAAGCTGCTGACAACGAGTGCAGAGACCCAAGACCTATACTATTGCTAGGATCTTGAGGATCCTGGGTTTGTGGTGGAAGCTGAGCCATAGAAGAATGTGCCTCCTCTTGCGTGTAACTCATTCCAAGGTTTCCCACTGAAACAGAAGGATTGTAGGGAGGGCCATTTACAGGTATGAAGTTGAACAGCTGAGAAAAGTCCAATGATGGGGTGTTTAGAGGTTCACTAATAGGAACAGAGCCCTTGGAAAGGGAAACCTCCCCAGACCCATCATCTAGTGGCCCTACTTGTGGATCCAGCCCTAGTTTTGATGAAGATGCTTGAGAATCCTGGGATGAAGAAGGCATACCACTTTGCAACTCCATTAAGTAACTTTCGATTTCCCCTTTCAATGGCTGTTCTTTTTCAGGCATAGAAATTGCGTATGAGGTAGTACCGAGTGGGTATTTCAACGACAGCTGGTGAGAAGGATGGACAGACTCCATATCTATTGGACAAGGCATTCCCAATGGTAACGATGTGGCAACCATTTGGTGTGCAGATGCAGAACTCTGCATGGACTGAATCTGAGTGTTGTAGAGATTTAATTGCAAAGTGTTTGTAAATGGCTTTGATGTCAGTTCACTGGAAGGTAAAGACATCACTGGAAGCAGCTCATCCTTAATAGGCACAGAAACATTGCAGGTAAAGGGATCTAGAAGGTCCATTGGCTCTGTTTTGACCTTCAAAAGTTCTTGGTTGTGACTTTTCTTCATGTGGCGCGTGAGGTGATCTTTCCGCCCAAATCTCTGTGCACAGTACTGACAGAGGAAGTCCTTTCTTCCAGTGTGCACTACCATGTGTCTACGGACATCCTTTCGGGTGTAGAACCGACGATCACAGTGTTCACACTGGTGTTTTTTCTCCTTTACTCCACCCGATGACTTGCCTGCATGAGTTTTTAGGTGCTCCAGCAGCACTCCTGTGCTTTCAAAAGTCTGCAAACATACCTTACAGGTGAGGTCACCGCTCGTTGCAGCGTGCAAAGCCAGGTGACGTTTGAACCCAAGCTTGGTATTGTAGTTCTTTCCACATTCTTCACACTTAAAGGCCTCTTTGTTGGGATTGTGTGTATGTAGGTGATTCTTTAGGTGATCTTTTCGGTGAAACATTTTCTCACAATAATTACACTTGTGGGTTTTCTCAGGAGAATGAGTAGCCATATGCCTTTAAACACAGATATATTCTGTAAGTAATTATTTTGATCAAAAAACACACGTGTTCATTTTTTTAATGGCAGCTAAATACTACACTAAGGGCTGCTTTGCAACAGAACCTTTTAACTGAAAGCACGACACTACAAAGACAGTTCAACAAATTTAAATATAGCAAAACGTGAGCCATTTCTCTTAAATTGACACTTTAGTTTTGGTGGGTTTTAGCTACTGTAACAGGGGTATATGGGCAAGTATGAAAGTACTCGTGTAAAAGTCCATAGCCAACAAATTTTCAGTCCATACTCTTTTTCTCGTGACAATTCCTTATACAAATGAAAATTCTATGCTCATTAAAAAGAAAACAAACAAAAAAACAACAAACAAACGGAAAACAAAAGCAGAAAACAAATTAAGAAACAAAATCAAAGACATTAGCTTGCAAACTTAGGCAATTTAGAATTCTAGAAACAATCCAATAGCTACTTTAATTAACACATCCTCTCTGCAATCAGCTGAAGGCGTACACAAATATATACTTTTACACGGCTTAACACGGCCAACATAAAATAGATAATAGAATCTGAAAGATAAATAGAGTTTAATACCTTAGTAATTTGTACTTAGAAACAAAGGCCTTGGTGCAGTCTTGTTGTGTGCACTTGTAGGGCCTCTCTCCTGTGTGAGAGTATGAGTGAACCTTTAATTTCTCAACACTGTTAAAGGCCTTGTCACACAGTTGGCAAGGGAAGTTTTTTCTTGGTTTGGTTTCACCACGCTTACGTTTCCCTGAAGGGACTTTCTGGGTATCTCTTACTTCTGACAAATCACCAGGAATGACAGTGGCCATCGCAGCCTAAACCAGGCCTTCTTGTTGGACACTTGGGAATTGCCCAACTCCACTAAATGATTTAGCTTTAGATGGCTTCTCAAGTTTCATGTGGTCGTAAAAGAAAGCAAAAGGGGACTGGAAAAAAAAAATAAGAAACAACTAGTTTGTAACTAAACTTAGATTTTGAAGTTTACTTGCTATGTGATGCTTCTGAATAAAATTTAAAAATAAAATTAGGTTCAGCTGGTCTAATGTAATACCTGCAGGTTTCTTTACACTGCTGCAACTCTTAAAATGCATTGCTCAGGATGAACAGATCCACATATGCCCTGAATTCACACCTCACAACCTTCCCCTCACACACTGAGGGAGAACAGCAAAGTTTCTGTCAGATTACAGGAGGCATCAGGCAAGGAGCCCACCTACCCAGGCGGCTTTTGGCAGCTTCGGATTTCAAAGGAATTGAGGCCGTGCCCATGGTGTTTGCACAGACACACGCACTTACACCTGCACGCACACAGTTACCAAAGTGAAAATCTGTAAACCTCAAAATGCTTGAAAACCTGCACAAAAGTTGGCAGTACCCATGGTGACAGTCTGGGGGCGGGGGGGAAAAGCTCACACGTACCTCCCCATGGTTACTGCACATCTGTGCATCTACTCTAGTAACTAAAGCGTGCGCACGGCCAGTGATTGCTAACACCAGGTGAAATTCTCCCGTAAACTTACCCTCTGCTAAAAAAGACTTGACGTATTAACAACAGAAATCCCAGGGATTAAGGCTGGATTAAGGCTGTATCAGCCCAGTGCTGGAGACCCTCACTCTCCTCACACTATCCTGCAAGAGGTAAGAGCTGTCAGTGTTCAGATTTAGGCTAGCTCAGGATGGAGGCTCTCAGTCCTCCTGGGGCATTGCAAACCAGGAACTAAACCAGAGGCTTTCAGCTCGAGGAGGTGCGTGACACTCATGTCTGACTTGCGGGCAAACAGCTTTAAATGTATCATCTGGTAACGTGTAGTAGCAACTGGGCGCCTGCCATTACAGGGCACTCAACAGCCCTCCTTTGTCAGGGGTAGCCGACAGCTTTTTTTCATCACTGGAGCACAATTGCTACTACAGATACCAAAATCCAGCACTACCATTGCGGGAAGGGTTGATCGTGAGGTCTGCGGGGGCAAGGAGGAGGACGGCACTCAACACACCCATTTGGCAGGGCCGGAAAGCCCCCAGATTTGGCCTTTCTTCCTCAAAAGCGGCAAAACCCGCCAGCCTCGGTGTCACGGCTCACAGCTGCCATCTGCTCCAGCCTCTGCAAGGGCAGCTGCACAAGAGGCGGCTGGGGCTGGGTGGCACCAAGGCCGGGGGCAGTGGCTGGGCTGGGGGCTTGGTGGCCGGCCGCCCCCTCAGCCCCCGGCAGCAGGGCAGGGGCAGCCAGCAGCTGCTGGGACAGGTGGAGCCGGGCAGGGAGCACCAGGCCACAGCTGCTCCAACCTAAGGCCACCTCCCTGATAAACAAAACGGGCTCTACCCGGCCGGCAGGGAGGGGAGGCTGGAGAGCTCGGAGGCGGCCGGCAGGGAGGGGAGGCTGGAGAGCTTGGAGGCGGCTAGCAGGGAGGGGAGGCTGGAGAGCTCGGAGGTGGCCTGCGTTCCCTCTCAGCTGTCCTCTCTCCCCCGCTGAGGCTCCGCCAAGACAGAGGGAGCCAACCACTCCCTAAGGGAGCGGAGAGCAGCGCCCAGGTGCGATGGGGGCAAAACCTACAAGAGCCACACTGTGGCCCTGGAATACAGCGAGGAGGAAGGAGAGCCTGTGCCATTCTCAATGCGTGGCAGGACAGGAGGGCTGGAGGGGCAGGGAAGGGGATGCGCCTCTTTAATGTCTGCATTTAATCAAACCTTCAGACCAAGATCTCCATTTGAAATGTGGACACAGAGTATGTCTTTGTCTATGCCTCTTCCTCCCTCCTCCCTATAACTTTTCCCTTGTCTTTACAAGTGGAGAGAATTACTGGCACACCAAGATGGAAGTCTGCTGCCTTTCAACCCTGAAGTCCCTGAATGGCAGGTTAAACTACGCTCCCTTCTTTAAGCGAGAAGTTTTGTAAGACCACCTTTACTCCCCCAAGTTTTATATGGAACCACTAACCACTTTAAAGATACCCAGTGACAGAAAAGGTGTTTCTTTAAGGACTCTGATTAAGATTTCAGATTTGTCTCAGACTCATTCCTACTCATGGGATGAAGCCTGGAGACATCAGTTCCATGAGTGGGAACATGCACAGGTCTTCAAAGTATCAGCTTAATTTTATTTTCTGTCTCATAATCAACTATCTAGTTGATTATTAAGCTGATCAACTATCTAGTTGATTATGAGTGAAAAAATGAAACAGTTGTTTAGAGACTTGGGAGCAATAATTTTCTGAAATAAAAGAAAATGAAGACCAGTTCCAAAGACTTCAATGAAGCCACCAATGTAATGGAGAGTTTGATTCACATCAAAGCTGTGATTTATTTGTGGATTGAACGAGTTTTTTCAATATATGTTTTAATCAGAATCTGGTAGTAAGATTAATTTTGCTTCCCTGTAAATGAACACACTGGTCTTCTACACATATTAGCCTGAATATAAAATCGTACCTTGCTTTAGCCTAATCTCCCCCGACAAATGAAGTCTGGGGAGAGAGGAACATGATCTACACTTACATAGGGTGTATCTGTCTATACCACACAGGCACCTATATGGGACCCTGCACACAGAGCGGACAGCGCAGCAGCCACAGCCCTTGCTGCATGGCTAGGGCACCGTCTCCACAGGGTAAGAAAGGGCTACGGCCCCTCTCGCCTCCCCGCCAAATCCACACCTAGCCTGAGACAGGGCAGGCAGCATTAGCAGCAAAGGGCAAGGGAACGGCCTCCACAGTCTGCTGCAGGGGACTGCGGTTGATTTGACCATGCTGGGTTCAGAGCTCAGCAGCAAGCGGCCACTGTGCCCAGCCAGTGACAAGGGCAGCAGGCACAGCTGGCAGGATACAGGGAGGGACGGTGAGCCGCTGCAGGAAGAGACAATGGACAGAACCAGGATGGGGCTGTGGAGCCAGGAAGGTGCAGGGAGCATTTGGGTTGGGAACATCTAAGGCCAGGAGGACAGGGGTGAGCTGGTAACGCTGGGGGCAAGTGGAGAGGAACTGGATGTGCACCAAGCTGGGGAGATGCAGGATACCAGGCAGAAGGGTGATATGCAGGGTCTGACGTGAGGCCAAAAGCAGTGTTTGTTGTGGAACAGCATATGAGGCTTAACTGTTAAATTAACAACTCTGGCAACTTCTCACTCCTTTTCTCAATGCAAAGATGATACCTCAGGCTGGAGGCCATCCTATATTCAGGCCAATATGACATTACTGTTATCTTCTCCAAAATTTCAGGTAACCTAGTTGCTGTACCAGAAGTAACTCAGAACATTCACACGGATGAAGAATTCAGGTTTTGTTACTCTATGATCAGAACTAATTAAGCTGACTTTGAACTGTGTTTAGGTGTCCTTAAGAATGCATCATTAGAACAAATATAATGTGGATCCAATCTTTGACAATGACAGTGTTTTATTAAAAAACATATTCGCACTATTATCTCAGTACCATTTCTCAACAGATGACGCAATTAAGAACTTCAGTATTGATCTCTGAATAGCAAATAACCACTTTCTTTTTTTCTTGTGGATATATAGACTGAGCAATGGAGATAAAACTTACAAAACCACTGATCCTCAAATATTACACTTTCCAAAGACCAGCTGAAAGAATTTTATGAGTAATATTGCCTGTTTGTGTCTCAACATATTATTACTTAAAATCCTCATTCTTACTGGTGTTTTCAAAACTGCAGGATGAACGATTATATGCAGTATCAAATATAACAAACACATTACACAAAAGCTCATATATAATACTATTTTTAAAGAAGCATATACTTAAAGCAGCCTCTGTTCAATGCACACCTGATGTTTGCCCACTAAAGTCCTCAGATTTTGGTCTTAACCAGTTCCGCTGACTCTTCTTGGAGGAAACCAGAATCCAGTACTTCCCATTTTTACTGGTCTGAAAAACAAAAGGAAGAATGGACTAGACTCCAGCAAAATCAGTATATTCAGAAAGGCTGGGATGCGGCAAGACCAGGGGTTGGAAAGAATCAGAAAGGAAAAGTTAAAAGGGATAGATCCAACCCATGCACAGAACATTATGTACTGTTAATTATAAACTGCAGGAATCAATCATTCTTGCATTATCAGTAGCAATTATGCACTTCAATTTGCAGTATACTTACATCATTTCAACTAATGCTATGCTGGACAGTAACACATAAAGAGATAAAATCAGACAAAAGCAAAGGAGTTTTCAATAGAGTTAAAAACAAAACAAAATCCACAAACCACAAATAATTTAGAAATAATCGTGAAACATGTAAAATGCTGGGCCCAGACTTGAGTTTCTTACTCAGAAAGGACTGAATAAGAGAAGATTTCTGGATTAGGCCCAACTTTACTAGAACCTAATGCCTTCATTCTGCTTAATTATACAGGAAATAGCAGCTTAAAAGGTGACCTGCAAAGGAAAATAAAATTAATTTTAAAAAAATAATAAAGCCTCTTAATGATGTACATGCTACAGGTAAATCCCAATAGAGGGCAAGTCTAGGTGTGCCTGAGCAAATCCAGAGGGCCTTTCTGGAATTTCCCTTGTATCTCCCTTTTTCCTACCACCATCCTTTTATAAATTTGCAGCATGTCTTCCTTTTCTTGCTAGAAGGCCTCCTGGATGACACAGGTATATGCAGAAAACATGTTCAGCACCTCATGGTTAAGAAAGAGGTTTATCCCTTCCAACTCTTCCAGATATGTAAGGACAAAGCTTTATACAGTGCACGCACCCCACGTGGCACAACAGGCTGAAAGCATTTGGCAGGAGCCCTGGAGTAATGTAACGCTTCCCCCCACACAAACCGTTTTCCCTTCTCACTTCCCATTCACTCCCGTGAAGTATTCTTCCTTTTGGTACTGAGTTCAGCTTCGCACAGCCCCAGCCTCCTCTGCTGGTAAGCGTGAATGTGAGCAAACCACATCCTTGAACACCTACTAAAGGCAAAAGCGCTTCAGAGCAACCAACTGAAGCTCACTGATGGCTGAGGAGTATTTATTTGGGTCTTTGTACATACAGGCGGGAGGTAATAACAGCTCCAGTACCCAAAGAAAAAGAGAAAGCTTTGTTATCAACTAATGAGCAGGACTTCCTCATTTGGAGGTTCTCAAATCACCTTGCTTCAGGAAGAAAATGCTGATGACTCCTCACTCCCTCTCCCAGCAGGACCCTTATAAATTAGTTACCCTGCAATGCCTATCTTAACATCTTCCACTATCACAGCAGAAAGGAAGAGCTCAATTATACACATTTCTACTAACACAGCTCACAACAGGTAGATAATATTTAAGACAGCCACATAAATGTAAGTCCTTGTGGACTCAGTCCCTCCACTACTCGTATTTACACACTATTTCCTGTTTGAAAAAACACCCCAAATTCTATCTAAAATATTATAATGCCCTCTCAAGAGCATTCAGCATTTTCTCTTAAATGCTTATGGTGCTCAATTCTCACCACACATCTAAAGTCACTCTAGCAAAAAGCAGATGCCCTCAGAGACAGGCCATTAGAGGCATGGAAAGACTATTTTATCAGGGGCAACCAAAGCACTGGAACAAGTAAATAGCAAGATAAACACCAGGTGTAGTTAAAACGCTGAAGAGAACGAAGGAGGAAGGTCAGATACTCTTACCCATTACTTTATGAATACAGCAAAATCACAATGCAGTGGATCCAGATGAGGGCAACGCTATACCTACAATTAGCTGGGATCTCAACTTCTACAAGACCATTATTAAGCAAAGAGCTTAACAACATACACACAAAAGGGGTAAGTTTGTATGAATAATGAAAACATCTGCTACATTTGACAGGATTAAGTGAAAACAGAAAATAAAAAAAAATTCCTATCTTTTGTGACAATAAATCAGCTGTTAGATAAAAGATTTTTTTCTTATGCATAGAATGCAAAAGTTGTCCATGCTAACGTGGATTTTAGACCACGCTTCTCAGAAGCTTTTGGAGCTAGAAAATCTCTGAGGCAGAATACAGGACAAAGATGTACCATTCTACTTGTAACTGCTTAGAGTTGTAGTGTTATTAGGTTTTCTTCTCAACCAGATGAGTTGGGAAAAAAAATTAATTATTAACAAAGCTCAAATTATTCTCCATGTGAAGTAGAGAGGCATTGCACTGCAAAAAAACATTGTCACATGCTCAAAACCCACCTGGGAACTAGCAACAAAATACGACTTCTATAATTTGTCAGATTACAATTCTTAGCAGTTACCAGATCTTCTGCTATCTGTGAGTCACTAATTTTGTTAACCCTCCAAGCACCCAGATAATTCCAGGTTAGACAATATTTGAATTTCTACCATCTAAGGAGTCAAAGAAAATTTTAAAAAGCCCCCAAAACCTAAGCTAAATAATTTATTCCTGGTTTTAGTATTAAAAAAGAGTAACATACTTTTTTCAAAATTCACAGCTCATCTTTAAAAATCTGAAAAAATAGTTGCACTTGAAAATGATTTAAAACATTATTTGATATCTAAACTGAAAGGATAATGAAGACACTACATGAACACAACTAATCACCCTCCTCCTAACTTGCATTTCTTACTTTTCTTAAGAGAGTCCAAGCACAATAAAGGAAAACACCAGCTTCATGGTTATTTTATTTCAAAATAAGTGAGCAATATAGAGAACACAGCAGTTGTCATTGCACCTTGTGTACAGAACAGTGAATCTAGCTTCAACTCCTGAAATTAATCAGTTTTAAACCAGAGAAAGGTTCCTAGAAACATTAAAGTCATAATAATGGTGGAACCAATTAAGGATTTAATAGCATTACAGAGTCATCCTGGGTTTTAAGTACTTCTTTAAGAAAACAAAATGAAAACAGTTACTTACCCTACGGAAACTGATTCTTTAAGAAGTGCTGTCCACACAGATCCCAGGTGAGCATGTACTCACATGAACAGGATCAAGTTCTCTGAAGACAGAAATGTCCATCCAGGCCGTGCCTGTGAACCCTCCCAACTGGCACCAGCAGTGGCCTAAGGCAAGAGGCTCCCGAACAGCGCCACGCACGCCATCACACCACCCAACACGCTCTGCAGCCACGGCAGCTCCCAGCACTGCTCATCACTCACGCCGTGCGGCAAGAGCCACTATGTGCACCACTGACATCAACGTGCTGCCTTGGGAAGTGGCAACCTCCCTCTTCAGTGGCTGCTGCAGCCCTGTCGCTCCCAAACCTGTGCTCCTGTCCCAGGGTTTCAGATGCTGATGTGAAGGAGCTGGCTGGCAAGGTTTGCTGTGGCTGATGAAAGGGAGCGGGGCCGTGGGAGAGAAATATGCGGGCAAGAGTTGATGTCCTCGCTGGGAGTGCAGTGTGAGGATGGGAAAGCTGAAACACAGCCTGGCGCCCTGGTTTGGGAAGAAGGAGGATGAACATGTGCAGTTCAAGGAAGCCAGGAGCTGCTGCTGCTCAGGGTGGTAATGGAGCAAACTAAGCTCAGGATGCCCCAGTCTAACCTCTCTCAGGTTTGTCACCGGTAAAGACTCCTACAGAGCAAAGGTCAAGAGATTGCTTGTGGTGCCTCTATGGAGAATGTGCCTGGAAGAGCCACAATTACTGTAGAGTAAGTAACCACTTTTCTTCACCTGACAAAAAAAAAGGTACTGACAAGGAAACCTGAGCAGTCGGGGATAGCTGGGGGAGCCGAGTTGGAGGAAGCATCAACAAGAGACAATCACTTGAAGATTGTCTCACTCACTCAGAAGAGCCGCAGTGACAGTCAGACAGCACCTCCACTACAGAGCAGCAGAACTGGACTACAGATCTCACCAAGTCTGCTTCTCTCAGCTGGAGCTGTTAACATTGTGCAAATGTTGCCAAAGCTCCTGAAGATGAAGAGCTACCTCTGGGTTAAAGCAACTGAAAAAGGAGCACCACTTAGCCTCCTCCTGCTTTCCTCGTGCTGCGGGCTTGCACAAGCCTCTCACTAGGCAGCTCGGTTTGTGGAGGTGCAGATTTAACCTTCCTTCCTTCAGACACCTCTGCTGGGACACCAGTTGGAAGGGGCTGAGGGCGTAAGTGGCAAAGTGCCTGCACCGCTCCAGGAGAGCACACTGGGACCTGCAGCCCTGCAAAGCTCAGCCAACCTTCCTGGATTATCAAGGATCAACATGCCTACTGCACACTTGCAGTGATCCTGGAGCGAGCAGTAGGTCTGACTGACTTTGTAGAAAAATGCTAGACTTTTTGCAGCAGAAGACTCATCTGCAGGTAGCAGAAGGTCCAGCTGCCAACTCTCGACTTCCAGAGGTCCTTCTTACAGAGAATTAACTTTCAGTAAGGGAGGATCGCAGATGGAGAAGTTGATCCCATCAATGGAAATAGTCAAGCATGTAAGAAAAATCCATGCTTAGCTGGCAAAGATGTTGAAGTGCCGATGACTTCAGAGGTGTCTCTCTCTGTGTTGAATTAAAATCAGTCTTCTGACTGACGCAGGGGTCTACATCACTGTTCTTGGCAGACCATCTGATCCACATTTATTTGAACAGTGTATCAGTCTTCAAAGGAGACAGCCAGTGAAGCCTGTTCACCCTTGATGCCCACATTTAGGAGGAGAATCCTGTCTTTCGTAGGAAGATGCTGATTCTCCCTCATTTGTTCTTGGCTGGATGGGGCCAGAAGGGAAGGGAGCAACGAAAGGAGGTGTCTCTGTCGCCCGAGTTCTCCTACATCTGGAATCTGAAGTCGAGGCTTTGATGCTGGAGGACAGTAAGGAGGAAGAACAGGCGTTGCTTGGGTGAGACTTAACTAGAAGGCGGGTTTGACCAGGGAGCCTGCCTAGGCCACGCGCAGCTCGTGCTTGCACTTCCACAAAGTGAGACTTCATTTAGTTTTCTGCCTGTTTTATTGTGTAATTTGAGAGAGATTGGAACAGCAAGCCGCATGTACGCACACGTTTCTCCCCTAAGCAAAGAAGTCACCTGGCAGGAGCGTCTATAAAAACAGCGCTGCCAAACGGCAGGAGGGACAGACCTCAATCCCAGAGCCCTGCCTCCGGTCACTGGGGCCTTCTGTACAGCAGGCAGCGAGGGGGAGAGCGCCGTCCCGTACGCTACCTGGCAGCAGCCGGTAACCAGCCAGGTTTCACAGCTCCTGCTCTCACACAAGCTGATGGAGAGATGTGGAAAGAAAAAGGGGTCTATGCTGAGGCCTTAGGGGCATGAGATGGCATTGAGAGGTGGGTGAAGCCACTTGGCCTTTTCACTTTTGGACAACAGTTGCTGTAAAGAACCATTTAAAGATGTAGGCACTGGCCCTACCGTACAGCAGTGTTTCACGTAAGGGGAGCACCTGTACACATGCAAGCTAATCACAAAGAACAGGTAGTTTGAAGTTTTTTAAAATATATACAAGGCTGTATTTATCTTATCTTGAACTTCAGGACTTCTTACAGCAGGCAGCTGAGAAACCCTTCTCCACGGATTCAAGCTCCAGCCTACAGCACAGAGGGGGAGCCAAGGCAGCGTGGTAGGATGTCAGCGAGAGCACGCACAGGCTGCAGGAAGACACAACCAGATCCAAGCAGGCAGCAGGAGATCTGCCCGTGAAAGCTGCTGCAGGAAAATGGAAGGATGTGGGCAAAACAGTGAAAATATCTATCCAGCGATCTTAGGTATAAACATAAGAACAACTTGAAGATAATAACACATAAGACTTTACCCCTCGGGGAAGCGGCCTAACATCTTGACTATAATGAATTAACATAAGCACTGAAACTAAAACCAGGCAACCATTGTAGTCTACTGTTTGTGACAGCCCATGACTAATATCTACTGTGTGCAGAACAATGATTATGCTGCAAAGTTTATTATATGGAAGGTAGAAAAAGACAAGAATTAAGGTTTCATCAATTCAAAATTTTAACAGTCTTTGTTAGTTTTTTTTGGAAAGCATCCACAAAACAGAGAAACTTACTGAAACTGCATAAAGTTGAGCAGGAAAAACCCCTGATCCTTTCAAACTAGTGTGAAATATGGGTAGTAAGGGGAACAAATGCACTAAAATTATCAAATCCGTTTCTTTTCTTCTGGGCAGTAAATACACAGATTTCACCAGTAAGCATCTATTAAATATAAATATCTTTTATTAATTAATAAAGCAAGCATTTGGAGGAAAAAACCACTAGGTTGCTGTGGGACAGCAACCATCATACAAAAGCAGGTATTTATATACATTTGAATATTAAATATAACATGTTTTTTTCATGATCATAAAACTATTGGCAATTCTTGAAAGCTGTACTACAATCATGAAATTTGGACAGCCAGCTTTTTAATTTTAGAAAATAACTCATTCTTATAATATGCTACACTAGAAAGAGTATTACATAACCTTTGTCAGAATATAGAAGAACAATTCTATCATGCCTGTCTTTTTTTTTTTTTTTTTCTTCTTCTTAAGTTTCTGGAAAAGTAGAACGTAAACTTACCAACATTTATTTTATCATTACCTAATAGCCTGTAATTTAAAGAAAAATAATAATAATAATACTGTGCAGCATCTCTTTCTGGGCTTTCCATGTTTCAAATTACTTAGGTCCACTTTAAACCTTGAAAGCTCAGTCTTGGCCACTAAATGTTTCAAAGGATTCCCGATTATATACTAAATTAAAGGAAACAAGAGCTGCCTAGAGTTAACCCATCTGATGATTGTGGGTTTATGGGCTTTTTAAGAATCTCTATGGCACTTCATACATGTTTTTCTAAAAACTTTGGAGAGGCTGTGATACAAATAATGTTGACACTGTAATTAACGTTAGAATGTTTAAAACCTGCAAAAGTGTTTTAATGTATTTTGGAATCATACCACTCACCCACCCATGACAAGCATAACCTGCATCCATTTTTCAAGTGATGATGCTTCTGTGAAAGCAAACTTTGGTTATAATGAGCCTTAATAAAACCAAATCCTGTGTAAGTACAAATAAACACAAACACACATCCTAAAGGTGCCTATGAGATTATACACTAATATTATAAGGAACATTCTTCTCCTTTGTCCCAAGACATCTTAAAATGTGACTAGGTGTGCAGGCCAGGTGTAATGGTACATCTTAAAATGAGACTAGGTGTAACGGTACATCTAGGCCAGTATTCTGCCTCCAGTAATAGCCAGAAGTACACAACAGGTCACGAAGGTGTGATATTTCTCACCGATACTTTTCTGACTTCCAACTACTTTGATGTCAGGAACTTCCTGAACCATATGTGGTTTCTGTTAGTTTAGCAACTTTCAGCACATCACCCTTCCAAAGAAACAGTCCACGCTCCCCCTGGAAACTGTTATCAGTTTCTAACATACACAGCATACTTTTGAGAAGTCATCCCACAGGTCTCTCCACTACCAATTTTACCAAGAATCTCTTCCTTTTGAAGACTCTGACTCTGCCTTCCTTCTTAACTGTATGTTCCTGTTTTGAAAGGCAGTGGTTAGTTTGTCTCTTCCTTCCTCTGCCCTCAATTCATTCCTTTCCCAGACCAAAGTCCCCACTTACAGAAGCATTCCTCATATGGAAGCCACCCCATGTAGCCCATCATCCTTGCTGACCTTCTCTAAGCCTCTCCCAGTTCTAATAAATACTTTGTGAGATAAAGTCTCCATGAGTGCACACAGCACTCAGCAGGCAACTGGACCATAAACTCTTGTAATGATATTCTCAATTTTATTCTATATTTCTTTCTTCTGACATGTGGGTTGTGTTTTGGTGACCAGTGAACTGATGATCTCACAGAATCACCAGTCACAATCCCCAAATCTTACTCCTCAATGCTAATACTCAACTCTAACTCATAATCTTATAAATAATCAGGATTGTTCTGCCCAGTGCTCCTCAGTTATCCTCATATACCTACACTGAATTTCACCACCCATTTTGTTGGACAGTCCTTAGCACTTTAATGTCCTTCTACTGTTCTCCACCTGGCTGCCTTCTTCATAGCAAACGTGCTCACTCAATTGCTCACCCTCTTACTGATACCTTTTACAAATGTGATGAACAGCACAGATCTCTGTTGAATGTAACCTAGACCCTCCTTTAATTGAGAATTGACCTTCTACCCTTTGATCCTAACTTTTAATCTGCCATTTACTTGTGCAAAGACCTTCCCTCTTACATTATGGCTCCCTAGTTTCCTTAAAAAGCCTTTTTGACAAAGTTCACTTTGATTTTTGAACCAGAACATCTTTAATTCTTGCTGATGCCTCCAACTCCATAAGATGAGACTCTCTTACAAATGCTGCTTTGACTGTTCCCAAATAATCATAGCTACCCAGGTGGCCATTGATTCTATGCTTTATTATAATATCTACCAAAACTGCCTGGTACAGATTCCAGATTTGCCTGGTGCAGGCCTGCCTGGCCCAGACCACCCCTGTAAGTTTCACATACTTACATTTCAGAAGATTTTTCTAAACCTGAATGCTTGAGCATGTACGATTTAAACATCATAATTAGGTTGCAGAGCACAACTAGACTAAATAGGATAGGGAGTTACAAGTTTTGCTTTGTGAGACAGTGTCACCTAACTTGAATTTTAACCGAGATATTTTTGACAGTTTCAGTAACTGATCAAGTAAAAGGCCTTCTGGTGCTCTAGTCTGCCAGGCGGAAATCATAATGACATCGATGAACTCAAGATAAGCTCCACTCACATATATTACCACACAACACAATCCTGTGCAGCTAGTGATCTTTGCTCAGTCAGAGAGATGGTCTAAACTGGAACAGCACAGAAAAAAGCAGCCACTGGTCACTCCACTTTGTACTGTGCTCCTCACTAAGGCTGAAAAAGTAGAACTTACAAAAGAGCTCAGTAATTTCACTTGAAGGTCTGCTAGACAAACAACACAAAGGAACCCGCTATGCTGGAGAAATTAACAGGGTGCCAGAAGGAAGGGACAGGTTTTAAATAACGAAGTCTGTAAAGTAAGTGTGGACTATAAATCAGAAAATATGAAGCTACAATAATCCAACCAGTGATTCATTATTTGGGCTTGGAGAAATCCTCTAACCTATCTCAATTTTCATTTGCTGTTAAAAAAAAAAGGGGGGGGTAATACCTACCCACCTAGCTAACACAAGCGCAAGGAAGAGGGGCAAGGTGGTGGCATTAAAAAAAAAAAATCACAATACCACACAGAAGCTGCAGTGACTGTACTAGGACAAGGCCTTTCACAGGAGTCAGATTTCTTTCATGAGGTTAGGTTAGGTGGCTGGGAAGCTCACATCCGGGACAAAAAGACAACTCGTGAAGGACAGAAATAAAGTGACTGAGAGGAAGCGTAGTCTCCCCAGTACATACACCACACCCCAGGTGTAGACAGTAACTACACAGTAGTCCAAAGAACATAGTGGAAGCCCAATCCTGCCCTGAATCACACTGCCTGAACAACACTGCCTACGGACAAAAACTGTGACGGTTTAGCATTGCTTTTTCATAACTCCAGATTTTGACATGATTTATTGGAGCTATTCCAATTAAAATGTTGCTCCTGGTTGCCCCATTTCCTCTGCCTCTTATCCTGGCCCCCAAAGAAATGCAACAAGGAAGAAAGAATGCCCAATTTCCAAGCAGCTGCTAATCTTCCAATACACCCTACAGTCAAGGAATTGCTGTTCTGTCTGAAATGAAAATACTTAACAGATTATCGTAACTTTACATTAAATAAGAACTGTCACATTTAGTCAAGATGGTCTTTGCTTCTACTGCTACAGCTGTGATGCTCATGATTGTATTAGTGACCTTATGAACCAAAACACAAAAGCCTCTGGAAACGATAACTAAAGATGCAGAATACTCTGGGCAATATCAAAGCAAATCCCTCTTCAAAGCTGTTATCAGGGAGCCTTTCAGAACCTGCACAGCACAGACACCTGAATGTGTTTCTGACTCTGTTCATGTACCAACTTTGTCTATGCAATGATGTCAGCGTACACCTAAACAGCTCGCCCTGATTAGAGTGACTTCATGAGAGTTTCTGTGTCATTTTGCTATGAGACATTCTTGTTAATAAGTACCTAGCTCTGCATTTGCTCCCATCTCCCATTCAGCACACTGAGCGCTTCATTTACAGGGCTCTGCTTCAGTCCGTTACGCAACGCATTCTGGGATGCACATCTGAATCTGTAAGAATTCTGAGATTTGATGCCAGATTAATAAACAATTAAAAACATCCATGCATAATTTAGAGCTAAACAATTGAACACAGCAGAGGGAGATGAAGCCAGGCAGTTAGTACCTACAACAGTCACTTGGAACACAATTTTTGGATTCAGGTGACTGGCAGCAACTACTGGATTCAGTTTCAGGCAGCAAAGGCAGAACCTGCCCGAAGTCCATACAGATTCTGCCCTGGAACTGCACTAGCAGAAAACCAATCTGGGAGCTCCTGTCAGCCTGACAAAATGTCATAGTGGTATAGTCACCAAACAACTCTAACATTAAATCACGAGGTAATCAGCTTGTTATTGGCAGGGCAACCAAGTCAGGATGGTTGACAGTAGCATGAGGAGGTTTCTCCATGCTGGTCAATGCACAGGAGGTCACAGATAGCTTTAAAGGCCTAGGGCTCCCTACTGGCACAGAGGCAGGTGGTGAGACACATACCTGTTGCCCTACTTTACCCCAGCTCCCTCTCCCAAACACACAGGCTTAAAGACTTTATTAACACCCTAGCATATTCCTTCACAGTCCCGCTGGACACAGTTTATCACAGTAAGCATTCATCAATACTAATAACTGGGGGGGTCTACGATCAAAGACTTGTGTCTTGCAAGGTAATTTTTGTTCTTCACAGTCCAAGATATCAGGAGCATTTAAATTTCTAATTTGCTCAATTGACATAGCGGTCTCAACACAGAACATCTGTTTTACAGGGTGTTGGAGGTGAAGTGCTTGACCAATGTTTTTTTACAACTGTTTAGGTTTAGCACCTTTGTATTGCCTGTTTCTTATCCCCTTCCAGAATTGTATAATCCATGTCAATCTTCTGGGAGTTCTCCAGGAAACCCTCCTTTCACCATTCTGTCTTTGCAATCTCCTGCTGTGCTGAGCTGACAATTTCAAGGTTCAGGTACACCTTTTGTTTATCTTCTGAAATCTGGTGGCTATCTTTTAGCTAATAATTCCCCTCTTCATACAGGCTGCAGCTTTTTTATGTGCTAAGAGAAATCAGAAAAAATAAATGTTACTGGTCACCCCCCTCATTACAAACTCTATTTTAATACTGCTAATTATTTTCTTCCCTCATGACCACATTCACATTCTCTTCCCCCAACTTTTATTTTCACCGTGTTCTCTTCAAAACTGCAAGATGCCTTCCAAATTACTTCCACATACTACATATGCTGTAGTAGGTTTTTCTGGAACATATGTAATGGGGTAAGTTGTTTGCTATTGTTTCAAAACTTGAAATGGTCAGACACTTGGATAGGCATTTGAGTATAAAGGGTTTTGCCTTTGTGCTTTTTTTAAAGAAAAAAAAGTAGGCATTAAATTTGTAACTGTACACATGTGCAACTAGCTGTCCTTATGCTGAAGGGTATTACTCCCTAGCAAATTCCTAGGAGACTTAAGGACCCCATTTATAAAGACAACATGCAAACTGTGATAACACACTGCAATAAGCTTCATCCAGGAGTGCTAGAGGATTGGGGGGGGGAAGTAAAAAACACGACACCTCCGTTATGTTTGTGTCAAATCCTCCCTCCCACACACTCTTTTTATGGCTCTTACAAATTACTGTAAAATACACTGCAAAATCAAGAAAATTCTGTAGCAGTTGTTACATATCCACAAGCTCACTCTAATAAATGTTTTAGAACAGCAAAGCAGTTCAAAATTCCTCGTGTACTTCACCCTCAGCAAAGATTGAGGATGCTAATGAAATTCCGTGACAGCAGAGCTTTATATTTGAGCCTGCATTAAGATTTATAAACACTCTGCGCATGACTAAAGTCTGGAGCAGGGGGGCAGCATAACCAAAGCTGGAGAAGGCTGTGATTAGTAAGGAAGAAATGAGAGGAGATCAAATCAGCAGAGAAAGGAGGCAGAAAAGTGCAACTCACGTTTGGGACTTGGCACAGCAAAGAAATATATCATTAAAGCTTTAAAGTGAGACTGACGAGAGGATGCCATTTCGGGGAAAGGAGCAAGAGTGTGTGTGTGGCGGGGGAGAAGGCAACATGAACAATCAAAAGCATCAAAAAGTGTGATCAAGAGCTCTTGTAATTGTGGAGTCAGGTACTGGAGAAACTACAAAGCCCTGAGCCATCAGCACAGACATGACAGACAACACTGACTGGGAGGAAGGCAAACCAACACTTGCTGAACTGAAGGACACGTCGCATGCACAGGGGTGTAAGCAGCAGCAGGAGGAAACACAGAGCCCTATATAATGCCATCTATCCTCTATGTCTGTCCATCCCCCCGAACGCAGGGTTCCCTCCAGCCTCCAAACCCTCTGCCCTTGCACCCACGTTGAGGACCCAAGCTGTGCCAAGGCTCTGGCTCAGCTGGAACGGGCGTGCTCCTTGCTGTGTCCACCTGGGCTGGGCTGCTTCTTGCCTTCCCTGCAGCCCCAGGGCTCCCCAAGGCAGGCAGGCAGCAGGCAGCATGCTCTGTGGTGACACCAAGAGCAGGGCCACCTCTCTCCTTCTAGAGATCTCCAGGCTTCCCAAACAGGACATGGTAGCTACAGGACAGAGTTGCAAAGACTTGAGCAGTGAAGATAACCTGATGCCACTCCTCATGGGATGGATCTCTTGCACAGAGGGCAGAGTGCAGAGAATGAGGGAAAAGAGAAGATGGGGAGGTACAAGGGAGCTAAGACAGTAAAGTTTCTGAGAAGTCCTCCAGTACAGCAGGACTGATAACTAGGCAAGGGTAGCTGAGAGAACACTGAACAAAATTTGCTGTATTTGAAATGCAAAATGTGGGGTGGGGAATACCAACAGTAAAGGTGGTTACTTTGGGTGAGTGAGCAAGAGAAATGAAGGGCTGTAGGGACAGCAGCTGGAGTGCAGAGGTTCGAAGGTCACCAGTGAGAGTGCATCTATGTGGATGAGAAGCCCACAGCAAATAAAAAAAGAGTCTGATCTACGTTTGAGAACAGCTAAGTTAAACGGCAAGCGGAAGGCTGCTACCTGCGCCAGAGAGCTCCCCTCCACAAAAAGTAGTTCAAACTCTCCTGTGAAGTTATTGTGCAATTGGGCATGCAATACTTACTGGATCGGTTTCCTCCTCCAGCCTCTGTAGGATCCTGTAGCGGTTTCTTGGGTATTGTTCACGTCTGATGAGTCACAGTGCTTGCAGCAGGCTCAGGCCCAGCTGGACACTATGGCATAGGTGAGGCTACTGACCTTCATCTGCCGTGTTTCTACCCAGTTACCTTGGGCCTCTGCTGTGGCACTGTGCACCATCCAGGGAAAAAAAATAAATCACTCCTGGATTCGGTGACAATGTCACTCGCAAAACCACAGCTCAGAGCACCTCTGAGGGCACAGATCAAGCATCCCGTTGTGTTTCCTTGCCTTCTGCTACATCCTTTGTCGTCCTTTGTGCTGATTCATCCCTGAGGCCAGGTCCAGGTGTGCTCTCTTGCTTTCGTTTATGTGGGCAGTGACCTGTATCTGTC
The DNA here is from genome assembly GCA_907165065.1 of Caprimulgus europaeus. The sequence continues at coordinate 41,250,895 of OU015525.1, read as the reverse complement.
CATCCCGTAACGATTTGTATCTGAGTAGGGTCAGACACACACTAACCAGAGGCCACCAGAGCCTTGGCAGACTCTTCAGAACTAATCAATCATTACAATCAACTTGCTTACAACCCCCACCACAAAGAGCAGCACTCCTGGCTACCTGACATGTATGGAGCATTTACCTCCAGTCAGGATGATCCGGGAGCAAAGAAGGACGAGTAGTGAGCCAGGTCCAGCATATTATAAGCAATTAACCCAAAGAAACCTCAGAGTGGAAAATAACTCGCCACAACAAGCATTTATTCCACTCACTACAGTAAGTAGCCCTTTTTGATATAACTTTGAGAATTAAGTTCAGCATGGACATGATACTATAAGAGGAACTAAAGTGTGTTCAAGGTAACATCCTACTGTGGACTACGCTGTAGTAAATTATTTTTGTTAATTATTTCCCAGTGATCAACAGCCTAGACATTCTTTCCCAGTACCTCCATTTTAAGGTTCACAAAGGGACAATTCTACCTATTATCTGCTTGAGTGAATCCTATGTTTCCGTACTTAAAAGAAGCAAAATAGAAGGAAAAAAAAAAAAAAGAAAATGCAGTAAATTTTTCATGCAGTTTCTGTTTGTTAGGGCAAATCTTTTTTTCAACATTCAGGAAGAATATCATGCAGAAGGTAAAAAAAATCCCCACAACAGATTATTCCTCATTCTCTGACTCTAAGAGCCTTCTCTAATAGACAACACAAATGGGTGTGAGCAACTGTAGTAACTGATTTTAAGCATGTCTTCTCTAAGCCACTGAGATACCAAAAGAATGGGTCAGGTGGGCATACACTGCAGATCTGCCAAGTCCTGATCCCATCTCTCTCACACACCCCTCTGCAATTTTTAGCAAAAGCAGCTCACATCTACTGCATATCAGCTAGTACATTTTTATCAACCTCCAATCTTTGCTTAAAGAAACAAAACCACTTAACTAAACCCAGTCTACCTCTCTGCCAAGTACACCCTTCTCTTGCAACCTGACCCGACCATCCCTAGTTTCTAACGTGCAGCCCTAGCCACTCTGCTCTTGCAGATCCTCCACTGCCCACATGCACTCACAGAGCCACACTCCTCCTGCAAAGGTTTCACTGCTCTGATGGCAAAGCATGAGGCATCATTTCAGCTCCTCGCTGCAAAAGCGCGTGGGTCACCGTGCACTGTGAATGAAGTGTTAGAGCTTTCTAGGAGATACACAGGCTGTTCTTGATTTACAAAGGCCTGGATGTTAAGAAGACACCACTACAAACAGAAGCAGTATTTATTTACAGATATCATTAGCAATTTACAAGAAAATGTAATAAACAGGTCACATATGAACAGCTGAAGCACTGAGTGGCTAACTGGATACTTCAGCTATCTTAATTAACTTCAGTATTGCATCAAACGCTGTGAGAGCGCGACAGATCACTAATGCCAAGTTAGTCATTTTCAGTAACAGTTCTCATGGAATTTTTTCCTTCTAAATAATCAAAACAATTGGTCATTGGACCTTATAAGGAAAAGTGCCATACCAAACAGAATTTCATAAAATACAGCTGTTTTAACTTCATGGTTCCCTCCAGCATATCTGCAGCACCTGAATTTTGGGCCTGCATTTTTGTTTTGTGGGTTTTTTTTTGTTCTTTAAATGAGACAACAAGATAAAACTATTAAAATAATTATCAGTAGATTAACTTGCTCAGATGGTTTCATCTGTTCTTGCAAGAGTGAGAGACATTCAATAAAACCACAGCATAGCAAATTTTAAACTAATAAACACAAATACTTTATTTTTTAACAGCAAAGTATTAGCCTGTGAGATTTACTGCCAGAAGGCAGCATACAGTTACACAGACAAGACTTACACAGAACATAGATAACTGGATTATAGAGAATTATTGTACGATTTCAATAAGGCTTCAGAAGAAATAATATCAGCCTTTTTTCAGGACAAAATCCAAACCAGCAGGGAGTTAAGTAAGAGACAATCTTTTCCTCTGTATCTTATGGTTATACCACCCCTTGAAGCATCCGAGAGCAGCTAATATCAAGACAAAATACAGGACCAGACAGAACAGTAGTCAGAATTCTTGTGTCATATCAGATCTAGAGAGGATAACACTTTTGTGAACTCCAAACAGCAGCCTCTCATCTCTCCTGAGCATCTTTTGAAACATGCAGTTGAGCTTGCCTCAAGTATAGCAAAGTATATGTTTTAAGACCTCGGGCACTGGGATATCTGCCAAGTCACAACAAATATGTATACATAATCTAATCTACTTAAATTTTGAGTGGAAACTCTGTGCCCTTTAGATATATCCCTCAAGGCTACGAATAGCATACTTGTTGGACAGGATGAAGTTTCCCTGTGTAAGTAATAACTGAGCTCTTCTGGCTCCTGGCTTCTTCCAAAACCAAAGACCGGGGAGGAAGGAGTGATGGAGATGAAGGTGAGGAGGTTTGGAGATAGAGGCAAAGACAGAGTAAGGAAGAGGAAACAGAGACAACTTATAGCTGGATTAGGAACAACAAGGCTCTCTTAACAGAACAGTTATAAGAAAGCAATCTCTTTCCCCTGCCTCCCCTTTATCCAGCAGGTGACAAGTTGTTAAAAAAATCCCCAAAAAAGAGAATCCCATGAAGAGGAGAAGAGGGCCTAAAGAGCAAAGTGAAGCAAAACAGAGGCAAGGCAGCAGCGTTAACAAATTGCAAGGTAAAACACACTGTCCAACAGATCTGAATACAGAGGATTATTCACAGCCTTGGTGTGATCACCTTTGCTTAGGAAAAAGTGGCAAGAAAGACAATGAAATCCTTGGGAGCCTGTATGGACGTCTACAACTAAAGACAGTATTAACAAAATAAAAATCAAAACAGTTTAGAATATACATGAATTCAAACTAACATATTCTGACAGCACAAAGCAGTAGTTAAATAACTGTGTTGACTTCCAAAATGAGGGAGTATTAGTATTTTTCTTTAAAAGCAGGTGACTATTGGCTTTGAAATTTCATACCACACTTGTTTCTATGACCCATGAACCTTCTGTTAAGAAAACCTAAACAACTGGATAGGTTGTTGTCTCACAACAATGAGAAATCTTTGCATTTGGAATCTAGAAGAAAAATATCACTAGCAGCCTTACTTCCTACCACTAACACATTTCTTAAAATATAATATCTACCAATACTTCAAAACATTTGGTCTAATTGTACACAATAATGGGCAGGCTTATCTATCTGAAGTAGATCAAGTGTGGTCTACACTACTTGGTTTAGCAGGATTTTTTTTTTCCCGCACTTCTAACAGATAATGTTAAAACTACAAATTTTAAACTGCAATTGCCCTGCTTACCCAAATCTGAGTGCCAGAGGGCAGGCAAGAGAGATGTGGAGACTCGAGCCCATGCCATCAGTGTTGGTAACTGCACAAATGAGCAGTCTTTAAGAAAAAAGAAATACTCCTGAACACGAAACATGGATTCATGACCAGCCAACACTGGGTAACACAGTCTGAGAGCACGGCACCCACCCAAGCGTTCTAGCATTAATAACTCATGAGAAAGTAACACACAGAAACGTGGCTGTAGAAATTACATGTCTTTTTTGCCTCCTGTCACATCACAGAAATTTGCTGGAGTGAAGAAAGGTATGCATCTCCTTCTCCCGCAAAGAGACCTAGAAGCTCATCTTACTAAACCACACTCGTTACATATTACTAAACACACAAAATACACTTATTTCTGACCTGTAGCAATGGTAATCTTCCATCTCTCTCCCCAAACACACCACTTTCTCCAAGCCCCGCCAGTTAGCGCAAGCTGCCACCATGACTAGCACTGGGGGGAAACATCTGCTCAATGTCCGGGTACAAAATGATCAAGAAGAGTTCGGTTTATGCAAAGGAACGGCTAAGAAAAATGCCACAATGCTACCAATCCAGACACAATGGCCTGATGATTTCAACATGTCCCTTTCTGAAATCAATTGTTTCCTTACCAAAACAGGGGGGAACATGAAAACACATCAGACATCTGTACTTCAGTCTCATTGTTACCACAGTTGTCATCAAAACTTTAGATTTTGTACCCAAAAGGCTGTACTTGCAAACACAAGGGCTGATACTCCCCTTGAATTACAGGGCCACAGAAATGAGCTCTGTGACACATCACCTTTTTTAAAAAAACAAAACAAAACAAAAAACAACACAAAAGAAAACCCTGAAGAAATCACTCAGCATAATATAGCTATAGTACAAATAATCGCTGCCAGTTAACCTCAAGGCCCGATCTCTCATCAGATTTGATAGCTGCCTTGGCAAGTAGCTTCAGCAGTTACCTTCTCATCTCTGGATCCAATCCCAAAAGCAAAGCAGCTATCTCCAGAATTAGGTAACTCCACCTAAGTAAGCACCTTGTTTACTGGGCCGACCATAGCCAGAGGCAACTGTGCCCAGTCAACACCCAAAGGCGGCCAGACACAAACCATCTCCTTGCTGGAGGCCAGGCTGTGCAGCAAAAGCAGCGCCAGGCTCAAGCACCCATAAGCAATTTGGAGGCAGAAGGGTAACAGCTCTGGCATAGCACCTTGGCCAACACTTCAGTGGAGATCATAGAATCACAGAACCATACAATGGCTTGGGCTGGAAGGGACCTTAAAGATCATCTAGTTCCAACCCCCTGCCATCAGCAGGGACACCTTCCACTAGACCAGGTTGCTCAAAGCCTCATCCAACCTGGCCTTGAGCCAAGACTGCCCGAGAGCTTCACGTTCCCCACCAACCCCTCCTTGTTGGTGAGAACAAGGTCCAGCATGGCACCCCTCCTCAGTTCCTCGACCACCTGGAGAAGGAAGTTGTTCTCCACGCATTCCAGGAAGCGCTTGGATTGTTTGTGGCCTGCTGTGTTGTCCCTCCAACAGATGTCGGGGTGGTTGAAGTCCCCCATGGGAACCAGGGCTTGTGAACGTGAGGCTGCTCCTATCTGCCTATGGAGGGCCTCATCTGCTTGGTCTCCCTGGTCTGGTGGCCTGTAGCAGACCCCCACTGTAACATTCCCTTTCCCTGCCTTCCCTTTAATCCTTACCCAAAGACTCTCTGTTAGCTCCTCATCTGTCTCCAGGTGGAGCTCCATACACTCCAGCTGGTTGTTGACATAGAGGGTGACATCCCCTCCTCATCTCCCCTGCCTGTCCTTCCGGAAGAGCCTGTATCTTTCCATTCCAACGCTCCAGTCATGGGAGCCATCCCACCATGTCTCCGTGATGCCAACAGATGGACACATCTGTTCAGCTGTTGTGTTGAACAGAACAGAGCACAGGACAGAGCACAGGACAGCACTCTGTCACCCTGTCCAGAGCTCAGCTATTTTGAGGGTGCTAAAAAGGTCAAATTAATCCTACAGAAAAAATGCAGACCATTTCTGTGCAGTCTAAGTCTTTGTAGTGGCCTAGTGCTAGCACAAGATGGGGCAGGAAGAGCTGTCTCAGGTACAGCGATGAGCAGGCTGGGATACCTGCAGCTCTAGCCCAAACTGCAAATCACTAAGAAACTGCATCCACAGATTTCCCATGGTCTCTTGGCACTAATGAGATTGAGCCGCAGAGTCAAGAGCAGCAGAAATTTCAACATTCTGCTAAACAAGGAGATTTGGCACCACCATTGTCTTGCAGACCCAGTGTCCAACAGGGTGGCGAGGGCAACTCGGCAGAACAGACTGAGAACAAGACACTAACAGAGTATCAGCACTGCGAGATGCTCTCACCGTAGCAGGGGTGATGAGAGGTACTACATGACTAAGTTCACATTATTTGCAGTTCATATATTCCTTGAATAATCCTGGTCAGAACTAAATCTGCAAAACATCTGCAAATGCAGCAGAGGGAAGCTCTGAGCAACTGTTTCAACTCACTATTCCTAGGACAGTGAAATAAGGTAAGAGTTTACAGTCCTCTGCACCAGCGATGGCTGCCAACCACAGAGACCAGCACAGGGGTTTTGGAAAGATGAATTTAAAAAAGTATCTACTATACTTATATGAACATACAACTCATGATGATAGCATGGCTTCTTGCTTGGAGCATATTTTCAAAGAAAGAACATAAACATTAAGGTAAAGGGAAAATAAATGTAACACAATTTTTAAAAGTTGAACCACGTCAAACATCCAACTTTTCTTCAACATGACAAAATAGTCTTCATACAAAGGAAGCACAAGAATTCTAGTCTCACTCGGTAAGAAATCTGATATACTACCACCTGAGCAGTAGTCTGCTGAGCTGAGACGAGAGGGGGTTAGTTCAAGAACAGTATGGCAGGAAAAGCAGCAGATCAAGAGATGACAACAGATTTTATTTATTTATTTTTTTTTCTGAAAGGTGGAAGGATGTTATTTATGGACTTCTGCCAAAACCGGTTTTCAGTCTTTTTTGATTCAACATTTTCATTTGGAATTCTGTTGATGCCTTTAGGTGAGCACTACCAAAATGTGTAGAAAATACAAAACTGGGAGGTAGGTATGAGAAGTACAGTGCAGACTGAAACAACACACAAAAAAGACTGTAACAAGTCTTAAGGACAGCCCCAACAGAAATGGGATGAAAAGTAACAACAAAGGACAGAATAAGGCATTTAGAGACTAGTGGTTTCTGCTGGAAAGTGACGAATCACTAGCTGGAAGTAGCAGAGAAGGAAAAAGTTTGTGTATAACCACCCTATAAGCAGCTAGTAAAAGCCACTAAAGAGAGCTGGTTCAGAAGAAAGAAAATACAATTATTAAAAAAGGCAGCAGTATATCCAGTGCAGAAAGGGACATACAGATGCCAGTACAGCGGACTACCAAAATCTTGCTGGGAACACCATTTTCAAATCTGGCTACACATATTCACAAAAAAATTTGTTTATGATAGCACAACCAAACATCTGACAAAAAAAAAACAAAAACAAAACAACAAAAGAACAAAGGTCTTCAGAACACCAGTGAGAAAATCAGCAGGGCTGGCATAAAGAATAAGAGCAAGCTTATCAAAAGTACGGTTAGGCTGGAAATTAAAAGGGTTCCTAGACAATAGAACACTGGCTTTAAGTTTACATGTCAGAAGACAGGGATGTGAATAGAGGAAAAAATGTAACCAGTTCACAAGTGGACCTACACAGGTTCTCAGAAAAAGACATGGCTTCTGTGGCAGCAAGGCATTTGGCTCAGCCAGGGTGATTGGTTTGAGTTCTGGGTGATTTGTTCCAGTTCTGGGTCTCTGAATACTCATCGGACCACAACAGTGGTCCTAATGGGTCAGAGCAGAAGCCCATCCAGTCCAGCATCCTTTTTCCAGTAACAGCCAACAGCAGATCATAAGGAAGGCAAGCATGTAGTATTTTGGGCAAGCATCACCATTTGTGATTTAGGGATTTCCTGAGATAGATAGATTTAATAACCCTCTTTCTACCAATTTGGTAGTCTCCTCTTGTGCCCATGTAAGCTCTTTTACTCACAACATCCCATGGCGAGGAGTTCTACAGCTTAATTTCACATTTTATTAACAACTGCTTTCTTTTAGCTCATTCTGAACCCATGTCCCACTATTTCTCCTTCCTCTCAGCTAATGATTTTGCTTTGTCTTCATCCCATCTATGCAACTCATGATTCCTTTATGAACCCCTGTCTGTGATATGAAACCTCTGTTGTATTCTTCTTTCTGTAGCCTCTTACCAGGCTGAAAAGTCTAAGCCTACTTAGTTCTTCCTTGCATGGAAGCTGTTTCACTACTTTTTTCATATTCATCACCTTGTCCTGTATTTTCACCATTCTAAATGTATCTTTTGTACAGTATTCAGGAGATAGACACACCACAGACTGGTGCCTGTTTTATTTCTTTCCTAACAATTGATCCCCAATGTTCACCCAAGTACTACAGTAAGCTTCACATCTACATCAGGCAAGTCAGCACAAACTTGATTAACAACGGATGGCAAGTGGGTGGTAGGAAGACACATGAACAAATACAACGTACTGGTGAAGAGGCAACACAATTTGGAAAAGGAAGCCAAGCTCCACGAAGCAAGTGGAGTTCTCTGAAGGAATCAATAAACAGGTAGGTAAGGGAGATGCACCTGAATGGCATGCAGGTATAAACCTGCAGTGAAGTGGCTGGAGGCTGACAGATGAAATGGAACAGACTGATAGTTATTGCTTCTTCCAATAAAAGAGATGGAGATGTGAAATGAAATTACAAGGACACAGGCTCAAGAAGGAAATGTACCTGATCTTCACAAATTTCTGCTGTGGACCTCCTTGTAACAGGGTATTTAGACACTTAAACAGTTTACAAAGGCTCGATAGGTCACAGGTAAAAGTTATGGAAGAAGTCCAGTAGAGGTTAGTAAATACAAACCCACCACATCTCGCTCAGGAAGGCTTTGACAAGCAAATTACTGAATATCAGGAGAATACCCTGGGAAAGCCGTGCCTACATGCTTGCCCTGCTCATGTACCTTTCACCACACCTTTGGTTTTGCCACTGTCGGAAACAGAACACCAGGCTTTGATATGCACACAAGTGTAATTATTCTTACAAAATAAAATGCAAACATCAAATTTGATCAGCATTTATCAGTTGATTAAAAGTAGTATTTGTCATCTCAGGCCTTGATTGGGCTGGTAAGACCTGCGATAACAGCTCTCTAACAACTCTTGATTTGAAAGCAGCACAATTCCTCTGTTAATTTACACAAGAACCAACACTGCTGTCAGCAGCTATAAACGCTAACTCAAATCCAGCCTATCTTACTATTGGCAGAATGAGTCGGATCACATTTCACCATGCTGCCAAACACTTGCCATTGTAAGACAAACTCCTCTACCTAAGACAACTTACAACTTTGCCAAACTGCCATTGTTTGGGCTGAAATTTTACAAGTTACTGTCTGCTTCAGTGTTTTGTTTCTTCACTTTTTATTCATTCAAAACAGTACAGCCATTTCAAAGAAATAAAGATTAACGTAAAAGAAATTTTGTTTGTGTCAAAAGATTCTGGCACTTTTTTTCTTCTTCTAGACTTTTGAACCCTTGTTCTTTGGTGTGGAGACTTGAAATTAGACAGGGATAGTGGCAGATCTGTCATTCCTATGAACTCTACCCACATTTGGCCATTTTCTTGATTACTTATTCCACAAGACCTTTAGTCATTCACTAATCAATTCTTTTGAGTCAGATAATTGACAGCTACCCTAGAGGACTCATCAGATTCTACTGGAGATCTCTGTCATTTAAATTGAATGCTACAGAAGAGGTCATTAATTTTCCAGGTCCTTGGCATGGGTCTACAAGGAGTCATTTGCAGAAATACTTAGTGCCTGCAGCTGCAGTAGAAGGCAGAGAAAGCTGCGTTCTAAACAGATCATGAAGACAACAGCTTTGAAAAACTTTGCCTAGCAATCTCAAAACAGTTCTCCAAAAAAATCCCAGTGAAACTTGATTCTTAAAAAAAAAACAACCATCAGAAAAACCAGAAGAGCCATTTACTTTACTCTCACTCTGCATTTTATCCTGTGCATGCACTGCAAGCTCTCCTGCTTTGGTATTAAGGCACTTACAGAACAAGTCTCACGATGCAGGCTGGGCAAGTAGCATCTCTTCATTACCAGAGTCAGAAACAGTGTACAAGCAGCTAGGTGCTTCACGAGGCTATGGACTGTGGCTGTAGGGCAGGATTTCTCAAAGTATCCAGAGCCTGAGGCAAAACATCAAACGGACTAGAGAGCATACCAGAACTCTGTATAAATAGGTTCCGCTGTCGAGATATAAGTTTCCAGCCAGCAAACTGGCTTGTGAACTCTTGTGTGTGGGATACGTACAACTCTGAACTAGCATCCCACTGGGTATTTGCCTTCAGTGATCCAGGGCCTGAAAAGAAGGATAGCATAGGAGTGCCCATGGCAATAGCTGAGAACAACATAATTTGGCTTTGTGTGAATGAGGGACAGCTGAATTTACTGTTTTATCTAGAAACAAGTAGTGTCGGCCACTGTTGTTAAATTAGCACACAAAATTAAACAGGGTGTATATATGCAACCGCAACTACTTCTCTCCACATGTCTCAGGCTCCTCCTTCGAATAACGCTGTAAGCCTGTCAGGGGACGGACAGATGCCTGCTGTGTTTTCCTTTTCAGCCTCTAGCACACCGAGTCTCAAAAATGGATGCTACTTTGCTACTTTTTTTTTTTTTTTTTTTTTTAAAAGACATGAACAAAGCAACACAACTCCAAAAGCCTCCTCTAGTTCTATTTATTCTTACCCGGTCATCAGCACTTAGAAACAAACATTCTTCCTGTCCACTGCTCTCCTGTGAAAGACCACAGTATCTATAGTTACTGGAGAAGAGTGCTTCAGTTATCTAGGCTTCGGTCCTTCCCATGCTTACTTTTCAGCTTGCCCCAGAAGGCTTGCTTTCTCAGAGGATACCAGAACCAAGATTTCTCTCTTTCCAAAGGCAGCTAATGAAACTCACTTTCCTCACTGGGAAGTTCATCACTCCTTAAAGGAACCAAATACCAAGATCACATCTGAAACTGAAGAGCTAAAGAGTCACTTCAGATCAACTTACAACGTTCAGCCAACTTGCCAGGCCTCCCTTCGTGCAAGGAAAGCGTCGAGACTGCAACTCAAGCCCTAAGAAGTTCTCTCAGAGAGCACAGGATGAGCTTTTTTAAAAAAGAGCTACCAACTTCCCCCAAAATATTTTTTTCCCTCTTAGCTCTGTGTCTTCCTGTCAAAGGAATGCATATTGGGCAGGTGGCACACAATACCACGGTAACATCATGAAACCCTGACCAGAAGGACAGAAACAGCATCAGAAACAGCACCTCAACTTCCTTGAAAATATCCATGATTTGCTAACAGCCCTAAGAAGCAAACATCATGATAATTCTCCATCCTGGGAACAGAATGGCATGAGGGAGCAGGGGGAGAAGGACTATATCAAGCAAGAACCTTTCCTACTCTTTTCTTAAACTATGCCTGCTTACAAGAGGCAATCTTACACAAATACAAGATATTTTTGGCTGATCTTGCTGGGCTGTTTCTCCTTGGCCATTTGGAAATCAAATTTATTAAAGAAAATATTGTATTTTTGACTAGAGGTAGCTTAAGAGCTTTCCTCCTTAGCATCTATGAGAAGATACTTCCCTCTTCAGTTCAGTGGAGCAGCACAAATTTGTGGCTAAGAAATTTTGGGCGTAATTCTGAAAGGAATAAACAAACGAGCCAAAGTCCAAGTTCACACAAATATCCTCTCAGGACAGTTGTTTATTTTACTTAATTCTTCCAGCTGTGCAAAAGGTGCTCTAAACAAACAGAGCACATTGCAGAAGAAAGGGAAGCAGCTCAACACAACCTGCACTACAGCACAGTTGTTCCCCAGGGTGTGTGGGGGGGGAGAAGTCCAAGCCCAGGAGGCTGCTGTGGCACACAACACCGGGCAGCAAGACACAGGACCTGAAACTCTGTTAGCCGATGAGACATTTTTGATGGTTCACCTCAAGGAATGTGTTAAGAACAGCACAAAAGAATCTACTGAAGCATTCAAATAGTCAGAGGATTTAAGTATTTTGCATGTATATCCTTGGCCACAATCTGCTAGTGCTTTATCTATAAACTACTTGCCAATTCACAAGTATGCCTCTGTTTTCTACTGCTCCTATGTCACACAGCACCATCAGACTAAGTGCAGAAAAGAAGAACATAAACATTTTTCTTTTGCAGCTGATGAGTAATATGTGACTGAAAAATTATGAAAGCAGAGTAGAAAAGCAATCTGGTATGGGATTAAAAAAAAAGTAGCAATGAAACAATCAGGAGAAGATGAATCAAAACAAAAAACAAACTGAACACTTCCTCTAAATCAAAGATTTCAAAATACTAAACCATAAGACTTCATTATGCAGAAATCTAAATGCATACAAAAATAAAAGGGCCAGATCAATAAGGTGTTTTGAAGTATTATTAAAATAATGGTCCACCTTGAGAAGGTAGTTTCCAGATGTACTGACAAGTCTGGACAACCTTATTTTATGCTTTCCTTTTTTTCTTAGAGATACAAATGAAAATCGTTGTTGAAGAAAACTGCACAAACTTGGAATAAACATGAAAGAGTAACAAGATAGGAAACAAGTCATTACTAGACAGGAAAAAAGAAAGCAGAAATCCAGAAAACTTGAAGCAGAATAACAAACAGTCTCATCTTTTTGAGGGCAGTGGGACACAGTGATGATGGCTAGGAACACACACTCTTCTGGTCCTCTTTACTGTAAGGAATTTATCGTGAGCTTGAGCTCTCGTCTATCTTAGCAATTTAAATATAAAAGCTCCTCTTCAGTAAATATATACTCATCTTCAAAACACAATTTAGTCTGAAAGTTGACACTATAAATAGCACTAAGGAGCTTCATATTCATGTCTTCTTGTTTTTTGTATCAATTTACTGATTGTAACAGTCAAGTGTATGTCTTCCAGTCTCCAAATTGAAAGGAGTTCTTATGAGGGTTAGTCCTAAAGAGGTGTTTGACAGGGTGACAGTTTTAAGATGACATCCATAAACAACAGTTGAAATATCAACGTGTAATTGTAAATACATATATATAAAGGACAAAGCATTCACTAGTGTTTATCAACTTTCTTTAAAAAAAAAACAAGTATCAGAGTAAAAAAAAAAAAAAAAAAAAAGATTAGGCAAACCTAGAAAAAAAAAAAAAATCATCCGTATTCCACTAATCCACACTGGCATGCCAGGAAAACTTAAAGACAATTTGGAACAAACTTCACAAATTCTTACAATTAGGAAATACATGAGGAATAACATCATGAATAAGTCTTCAAATTAGCAAGTGACCAAGAAGTATACGCTTTGCCAATTTCAGTTCAAATCAAAATACTTCATGATACAAGCATATTTTTAGTACTTTTACAAATAAATGAGTTCTTTGGAATAAGATTTCTCACTCAGTAACATTCTCTTTTTTTTTCCCCCTGCAGTGTCAGAAACAGCCATTTCAAGATGACTTTTGCAAATCTGCAAATTGAAAGGGACAATTAACATGTAATCTCATATGAAGTTAGAGTATTTGAAAAAAGGACAAAAATCTCTTAAATATAAATCTTGGAAAAGTGTTTTTTCTCTTCACTTTAACTGTCTGAAAAAACTACTGCACTAACCTGATGACACACTTATTTACTATATTTTCTTATGCCCGTTATTCAGTTGTTGGCAGTAATACAGCTTCATTTAGCAATAGCTTGGACCCTCCGTAAGGGAATGTGTACCTAGTAGCTCTCTAATCTTGCTGCCCAGCTGCTAAGACAGTCACATGAGTCACTTGCTGCCTTTAGAGCAACACACACCACTTGCTGAATTTAGAGACATTCTCTGTTTCTGCACTGGCCATACATATAAATTGAGTAATACCCTATCCTAATCACACACAAAACTCTCTAGGTGTTTGTTGGTTTGTTCGGTTGATTTGTGGTTTGTTTTTTTAAAAAAAATTTAAACTGGAGTCAAATAACATATTTTTTACCAATGCAGTTAACAACCCAGCTCCACAAAGTGATTTATGTTCCCGTTTCCAGCATTATCGTTTTCACTCCAGTTAGGCTAGCTTCAAGAATCAGTTCCAATGTAGGTAACCTCATCTAATTGTTCAGTGAGAATCCAGCCCGGGAAGAATGAGGAACTGTATTTGCCAGGACGATTCAATATACAGCTTTGGAACAAAACACTATAATTCCTTCCTTATCAGGATTTTAAACTGTGACTGTTTGGAACACCACCTTATTCAACAGTCTATTTAAAATGAATTTACATAAAGACTGGCACAGTTACTTCCATGCAGCACTTCAGTCTACTGATACATAAAAATCCTTGCTGAAAGCACTTTATTTACTAACATAATCTATAGGCACTATATAGAAAACGCTATCACATACAAACAGTACACAGCCTTTCAGCAAAACACTGTGTGGATAATCTTCTTCGGGCTGTCGCTGCATCCTCAGCGCAGGCCTCCTGATGTTTCATTTTACTCTATATCACATGCTATCTTCTTTCCATATTCTCCCTGTGTCTCATTATGGCACTGCTCTTTGCAGATTGTTGTATATGGAAGTGATCAAGACTGCACTGCATTATGCTCTGGTCATATGTGTTCATAGACAACCAGCATAACAAAAACCCTGCAGAATCATACTTCAAGGTACAAGGCTAATGCCACCAAAAACGAGGCATCTTTTAGATCATATGAAACACACTTCTCCAGTTCAAAAATACACTGGCCCAAATTTCAAAAGGTGTTTTAGTGTGCCTAAAGAAGAAAGCAACGTGTGAAATCTTACCTAACTTAGTTTCAAGGACAGCCAGGCTTGCCATAAAATGGTCTTTACAGACTTTTTGCCAGTAGGAAATCACAGTAGGCAACGTCCCAGCTAACCAGCCGAGCAGCAGCTCATTTTCAAGTTAAATACTCTGTCAGATAGCATTAAATAGAGCTCCATAACTAGCCAGAATAAAGTAGTAACAACTAACTAAACTTTTCATTCGTGTTGTACCATTGTGAATTAACATTTGTATAAATAAATGAAAAATGTTATTGCTGAGATGTTTCAGCAAACTTTGTACTGTAATTCCACTAAGTACAAGAAAATTCCTTGTATTGGTATTTAATACCAAAAAAATTCTAGTCACTGATGTACACAGTGGCAGTCAACCTACAGTCAAATTTCAGACTAACACACACATATTTACTGTTCTCATGAGTAATATCTAAGATTTCTGAAGTCAAAAGATAAGGCAGAACTGTTGTATTTTTTGCACTTTACAGAATTTTCTGCCAAGTCAGTATTGCCGTTTCCCACGTTTCTGTGACTCTGTGACTCTACACAGCGACAGTATCCAATTACAAAAACTCAACGAGGAAAATGCAACTTCAGAAAACAAAGTGGCAGAGGAACATGGGGTGAGATTAGCAATTGAAACTACTAATCCAGATGAATCTCAGTCTCCAATCCAGCTGACATAAATTCTCATTCTCCTTTGCAGTATCTTTCCCATAATCAGTATAGCATTCCATTCAGGTATTTGCCTATCACAACATAACATTCTACATTAAAATTATGAATTGCTACCCTTCTCCACCCCGAAAAACGTTTTTGCATATGCCATTTTTAATCAACAATTTGTCTCAAATAACCATAATGCATTAAAGCAGGCCAAACCATGCTGACATATAAAACAATTATTGGAAAAAAGACTGCAATTTGGTAATGCACACATTATGGATTCTATTAAAGAAGCCCCTCTCTCTCCCGAAAAATTCAAGTTTATAGGCATATTTCTGTGATAATCTGAAACCTTTCAGATAGACTCTAGTAAGAGGTAGCTGCCTGGAATAAAAACATTGCCTACAGAACAATGTATGATGGCTTAGTGGATTACTATGTTTAAAGCATAATCTCTTTTCACACAGCTATTTGTAAGTGGTCTTAAAAAAATATAAAATGTTAATTCTGTTTTCCAATAAACGTAACTTTTGATCTGTTGAGTCAGAGGTGTTATGCTTAATAATCACAGCAGGAGTACAATGCTATTTGTATTTGTTTGGAGGAAAAAACCACAAGCACAATTTTGTGCAAATAACAAGAAAAAAAAAAAATCACAGAGCAGAATTCAGTTAAAGGCAAATACACCAGAGGGAAATGGTAATTCTGACAAAACAAAACACCTGTTTTCCTAGGTACAATCCCCATTACTAAAAAGTTAACTCCAAAGTCATGGAACATTTACAATCACAACAATGGATTAAAATACTGTGTACTACTACGCCAGTACCCTATCACTTTTCTATGTATCACTTTTAATTCTGAATTCAAATCCACAAAACCAACAAACTCACTAACCTTAAAAAGCACCTTATCATGCAGTATCTGAATGTAGTAGAAGAGCTTTGTTGTACAGCTCCCAGAAATAACCATGGCAGGGTTCTGAATACTTAGGCATGTTTAGGTACCTAACCTTTTTACTTCAAAAAAAAAAAAAAAAGTTATGGAAGTACATGCAACCAACAAATTTTTTTTTTTTTTTGCTTTCATCAAGTTCTGATGGTTTTGTTACTGAAAACTGCATTCTTCCAAACATACATTACGTATTATTTTCATAAATATATTACCATTACACACATTGCTTTACTGAGAGATTCAAGCTATTGCTAAATCAGTCTCCCACAATATCCAAGTATTAAGTACTCGGTTGAAAAATATCATCATATTAGTACAGTAGTTATTTTTCTTGGCTTTCAAGACAGTTAAATATTTTTCTGAGATCTTTACTAAAAGGATTTTTGTCCTTCTCAAACACTCTAACTTCATATGTCTTTACATTAATTGCCCTTTCAAGTTGACAGACTTGCAAAAATCATCCTGAAGTGTCTTTTTCTGATACTGCGGGAAAAAAATGAAAATGTCAGTAAGTGAAGGAAGTATCTTATTCAAAAAATTAATTTATTTGTAAAAGCTGGAGTAAAGCATAGAAAGAGACCTTCACTGCAGGTCTGCTCCTTCCTCATTCAGGACATTGCAGTTCCATCATTAAACAGCCTTCCCTGCTGAGAAGCACATGACTCTACTGTTCCATGATGTACCCTCAATGACCACCAGATTCTGAATGATGCTAAAACAATATTAGTTTTAACTGATAAAAACAGCCCCTGAATGCTTGCTTCTTGACAACCTGAAAGATCACCCCTTTTCATGAGCGTCACCTGAAACAATCTCAAATGTGTGCTAAAAAACAGATAGTGAAATACCACTTGCTCTCTGAGAAGTATTTAAACTTTAACATAGACCTCTCATTCTGAGACAGGTTTAAAATGTTAGCATTACAGACCACACAGTCACTACTGTACATTTACTAATGACCTACCTAGAATTTGATAGATGGAAATGATATTTGGAAAGCATGAAGTAGAGGCTGAATACCTTGAAGGTCACAGTGAAAAGAACTGTTAGCATCCAATAGTTAGTATTTTAATAAGCTTTGCCAGAGGAACCTGTGACATGCATTTTTATTGACTGTTTGTTTAATTTAAATTGTTTTGATTTATAGCAAAGCAGTGCTGAAGAGGTCAAGGAAACTTTCAAATAATCTGATGAAGATCAGACACAAAAAAAAGTCTCCCTCTTCCATCTACAAATTCTGTAGTCCAGGTCATTTAGTAACTTTGCCAGATATTTTTTACTCAAAAAATATCAATAAACAGACTTTCTAAACAATTGATTAACACAACAAGTCGGCGGGGGGGGAGGGGGGGAGCGGGAATTATCTCCACATAACCAGTCTAAAAATAACCAATGCAAGAAGATAGAATACTTGCTCTTCAGGACTGAGCTCTGCCATGCACAGGGGAGGGAAGTATACATATTTTTGACTATATATTTTCTCAGACGTACCCCTAAACACAAAAATCACATCATGAATTTACAAAGTTGCTAAGTAACAGCTCGTTCATAACAGGGATACAAATACATTATGATCTCCATCCACTAGACCTCCTAACCTTCCTGCAAAGGCCTGTTACAAAAAGTTTAGATATATATATATACGGATGGATAATCTTCAGACCACTGTTGGCAGCAAAACTGGTTGCACATTTTCATGTATATGTGGGAAGGAAGAATTAACACATCAGTTAAGCTCTGTCTTCTTCAAACTATGAGTCTTACTATCTCAATGAAACAAATGTGATTTAAGTACTACTTCACTTAACAGTTACAGAGCACTTGCAACCTGACAGCAAATATCTGCCTGCCTTTAAGCTTTTTTGTTAAGCTACCTACACAAAACACTTAAGCTAAAACTATCACCAAATATCAATCTACTCTGCCACCTTTATGATAAAAGTTGGACACTTAGCAGAAAGGATTATCTGACCTTCAACCACAGTTTAATAACTAAAACTATGACAGGAATAGGGGAGGTTTAGGGCATCCATGAAGTCTTTGAGGGTTTGCTCAGAGTTCTGTGGCCTGATTCCTGATGAAAACTGGAACAAACAGCACAATACTCAAGTATTTATTCAGAGAAAACCTTCAGGGAATTCAATCTGCCTAATGAAGAAGAACTGTGGAGTTCATCGCAAGATAACTGAATATACTATCAGTTTTGAGGTTGTAACATTACATGCAACTGAAATAACAAACTGATAGGATTGAAATATTTTGAGAGACTGAGGGGCACTGATTTAAGTCATCAGAGCCCCTTCCTGACCACACCTCCCTTTTCACTCAAAGCTTGAAGAAAGATCCAGTCTCCTTTTACATTCAGTATTTTTATTAGGCAAACTACAGAAAAACATAAAATAATATATATTCAACCTCCCAAACTAAAGCACCTTTCTACTCCACTCAAACAAACAAGTAATCAATGCAGTTAAAAACTGCTTAAATGCATAGTCCTTTCAGTACAAATATTTAAGTACAATGAAGAGTAAGAAGTTTGTTTTACATGATGCATAGATGAAAACTGCATTAGAAACAGAAATGCATTACTCAAGATAGACTGGACTTAACTTGTTCTCAAGTAATCTGAAGCAGTCAAGTTTTCAAAGGTAAAATAATATTATACTACAGGGGAGACCTCCAAAACCAATTTTTTCCCAAGAAACGTATTTCATAGTTTATCATTTCTGAAAGTGTAATCTAGATTTCTGTTTGCCTTCTACAGCAATTGATGCTAGAAGTGTGTTTGAGTATTTCTGACAAGAAATAGTGATACCACATATTTGATTAATGCTACAAGGCTGCAAAACCTGACATCTTTTCCTTATAGGCTAGTTTAATATTCACCCGGCTTGGGACTCTTCCCATCATCCAAATACCACTATGATTAAGTTTCCTGTGTTACTCCACACCCAGCTTTTATACTTGTAGCATCATCAGCACAAGTTAATTCCACCATACTCCTCAGCACAAATTTTGTAAAACAAAAATGATCAATACCAACTCTTAATGGGACACAAATTCATTTTGAGAGAACAAGAGTTCTAAATAAGTGAAAGAACTGCTAGGTTCAGAAAATACTGTATCCAAAAGAAAAAGGTACACCCGTGCAGCTAAGACAAAAACTCTCTAAAATTATAACTGGGAAAACATTACATTTTACAAGTAATGAGAAATTAAATGAGTTTGATATAAATATTTCACGTATACTTTTTAAAGCAATTTCAACACATATTAAAAACTGCCTGAATAATTAGGATAATTAACTTATTATGATTCTTGCTAACTTTTAAAGTAACAAATAATGCAACTTGGTTGTTTAGGAATAGAGCTGATTTCATTGTACTGGTATGCTTATAACTGTACTTAAACACCATTTAAAATAGCATGTAGCAACACCATCCTTTGACAGATGCAATAATATTTTTATTACTTTTTCTGAAACTGATTAAAATGTAGCCATAAGCTATATGTTTGTGCTGGGGTATAACTAGAAGTGGTTTAGTCTAAACACAATCCTAGTATTCAGAAGAATTAAGGAAAAACTGTCAAGTCACAGAGGAAAAAAAAAATCTACAGATTCAAATTAATTGGCATTTATTGTGATCAGCTATGTCTAAGCTCTTCTCTAAGCTATGTGGTTCACAGCTTCCTAGTATCCTAGATGAAACAAAATATGTGCGTATTGACCACAATAACTTCCAGTGAACAAAATAAGCTTGAACAATGTCTTTGTTTAGCTTTTAAACACAGCACAAAACCCTGACAGGATTTGACATTTGTTTTATTTTAGTCTAATACTCACTGCTCCTGAAGTACTTGTGAGGGGAAGAGTACCAGTAACTGGTAACAGGTAGCTAACACCATAGATTTATGCCTTTGTAGTGTACCATCTTATGAAAACATAAGAACAGCTGCGGGCAATTTCTAGTTCTACATATTTATATTGTATCTATACTTCCATGTGATAAATACAGTATTATTAATAAGCCTTGCATGTAGGCAGCTGTAGTAAATGCACAATTAGTATAAATGAAAATTCCACACATGACAGTAAGAGTTTGAAGAAACTTAACATTTACAAACTTGTAAATGTTTTATTACTAACTACACAGGCTTGATTGAAATGTAATAATAGGCTGCCAGAACCTCTCTGCCTTGTCTTCAAAAAGACCTCCTTAAAAAAAAAAATCCTGTATCACAACTGATTCAGAAGACACAATGTTCTCCCTAAATAGCCAGATGTTTCCTTAAAACGTGTGTGTGTATCCATATTCCATATCAAAGTAAAATTCATGACAAATACATATACTACACAATAAACAGTTTTATTAGAAGTGACAAGCACTTGGTACAGTAAAATCTGATTTGCATATACAGTCTTTCTACTGTTCAAACATTCAGTGTAATGAGATCTTATTAATTCAGAATCAGATGATTTGCAGGGCTTTTTAGAGAACTCATGCACTAATAAATCTGATACCCTGCGGTATACAAATACATACTCAATAAATGAAGAGAGAAGATAAGCTCTCTGACATTCTCCTTGCTTTTTGATTACTTGGCAATTCACAGTAAATGTATATAAGACAAAATCAACCATCTACATCTAATTGCATGAGAAATACTTCAGATTAGGCACTCTCCAAAGTGTAATGTGACCCACAACCATAAAGAAAAGCTTTTAGGGTGAAAGTTAGTGATATGCAGTGTCAGGCTACCAGGTAAATTACTTGTAAAATACGTAAGTAAGTCTATGTGCAGTCTGCATGGTTAAATGATATTAAATAAAGTATTATTTACAGCAATATGGAAGAGATTATTATTAGTCATCCTAACTTTAGTATAAAAACAACTTTGACAAATAATTCCCTTTAAACACTTTCTAATCTGATTTCTAGGGATATTCTCCTTTGAGAGAGGAATTTAGCACATTAAGTGCAAAAGAAGATTATAGCAATTCAGTTTACTGTTAACAGACACTTTTTGCACTTTTCCAAGTTCCTTTACATAGTTATTTCTTAATTGCATCTGATGATGGCAGTTCTAGGTTTTGCTTTCCTGATTCTCACTTGACTTCTCAAAGCTGATTTGAGATATTTCACTTTGGAGTTTTGAGTTACTGTTCTGTGTACTGTAGCCACACTTGTCTACATTCATTTGTTTTATCTACCTCATTTTTTTGTTTTATACTACTTTAGCCCAGTTTCTTGGTTTTGTTGGGTTTCTTTTCCTCTTTCCTTTAAACAAATAAAATCATGCACATTGGGCCACATTCTACTTTCTTTGTGCCCCCTTGATAGTCTATCAAAACCACCAGGGCTGGGCATGTGTAAAATAGCCCATCACTCTGGCCGTGCATTTTAATGTATTTGAGAAAGTATCTCTACACTCTGGACAGACAGTGAACTAGGAAAGGGACAGAAATTATTTCAAAGAAGGCTATAACAGAAACTCACTTATTCCTTCAACTAGAGAATAACTATATAAGCTTTCCCACTCTTCACTGTCAAGTATATACTTACAAAGTCATCTCAAAAACCTGCTATGTACAGTAGTTAATTTTAATGCCATGATCCTACAGTAATTGCTTACAAGACATGTAGAGTCCATTTAAATATTAGTATTTTTAATATATCCTATGAGAAGGCCCCATCCTTTATAACTCTTATCACATAACTGGTTTTAAAAGCATGTTATATCTGTCAAAAATTTTAAAAAATCCTCTAACTCTATTCATTTCTGCTAATTTGTCATTCTAAAATGAGACAATAACAGGTGAACATTGATACTGGGGTAGACAAAAAATACTTTAACAAGCCAATCTAAATAAAAGTAAAACTGAATTTGCAATAATAGTGACCAGTTCTGTTCAGCATTAGGTTTTCATAATTTGTGTACAATTAGAATTTTTCACATTTGATGTCTGATGGATAACTGTTCATTTTAAATGCATTAATAACTGCAATCTATTAAATTTCAGATAAAGGGTCACTACATTCCTTGAAAAAATAAAAATAAAATAGAGGCAGCTGCATAAGTGATTATATTGAGAGTTAATCAACGTTTTACATTCAAGTTACAAGTTTGCACAATTTAAAAATCAATATAAATTTAATTAAATTCTAGATGTGATTTTTTGATTAGCAGGAAAAATAGACAACACCTCATTATCAAAATGCTCAGACAAATGCAAAAAAAAATTCCTCTGCACTTCAGAAATTTAAACATTTTATATTTGATCAATACAAAACATTACTTTGTTCTAATATTTTAATTATTTTTAAATAGTTTTTTAAGGCTACCTAAACATTTGGTAATCAATTAAAGATCCTTAACAGTTCACTGCACATTTCTTTCAAAAGCAATGCAAGCTAAATCCTCACTAGTAGCAGATTTTGGAGAATATCTCCTTGAAAGCAAGTGCTCTGCCACTTCGGTGGTGGTGGCTGCTAGCTCCTTTTAATTCTACACTGATTTGAGAATGGTCTAATTGCTTTAACATATTTCACATTTTCCACAATATCTCCCCTTGGTAAACAGATAAGCTGGTTCAAGAACCCTCCCAAAAGGTATTTGCTGACAAAAACTAGTTTTAAAGATGTAAGAGGTTATATGAAATTTTAAAAACTTACGTTTTATACTTTGAAATAAAACATCTCTTAACAAAATAACCTTCAAGAGTTACAAACAGTGGTTTATTTAGAACATGAGCAGTGCCCTCTTTAACCCCTTAATTTTAAAACACATACAGTACCCTGAAAGGAGGAGACTTAAGGGCACCATTTTGGCTGACTGGCTGCAGAGATGGGCGACCATTAGAAGTGGCTGCACTTTGTATGCAGTGCCTTTTGGAATTACACTTTTTTTTTTTAAAGTTTCTTAATTTAAATTTCAAAGTTCTACATTGGAAAACTAATTTTTCAGGATAATTACTAAATGAAAAGTACACACCAAGAGACACACTTGAACTACGCATTCAAGAAAAGTTGAACGTATGTCAATTTAGATTCCTGTACTTGCTGTATTGTTGTAGAATACAGTATATATTAACTTTTAAGTATTAGTGAGTAGGATTGGTAAGTATCTAAGAAGGATTTTAATACATTTAGAGCTCCTCAGTTTACCTACAAAAAGTATGATAACTTTACCAACAACAGCCCACAGTATTTGTTTCCTCGGGTGTTTTAATTTTAGAAAATCTTGAAAAAATCGTACTGAATCACGTATAGAACCAGAGCAACATATAATAGAGAAGATTATCTTAACTCTTAGAAGTAAGGAAGCTTTGAAAGTTACTACTATTTTTATTAAACACCACATCATCCTCATAGGAAGAATTCAGTTTTCTACAAAAAGAGAGTAAGTAAGTTTGTAAAAAACAATCCTAAACAACATTTATCTTCTGCTATTATTATCACCATCTGGATTATACTTTAAAATTAAACCCAGTTTAGAAAAGGATCAAATTCTGTGAGAACACCCCTTCCTCTTTCTCCTCCCTATGTCCTGAATTTTGTACTATGGTTGGATTCACTGAATTTACTTTGTAATACATATCTGTAAGTCAAGAAAGATACTCCACAACATGTGCTTCTTTTACTTTACCAGAGCCTATACCTATTTTCAGCATTACAAAATAATTATTTAGAAGCTCTTAATTAAGTAAAAATGTAGTAACATATTAAACACTTCACACTGATGGTCACAGACAGTATTTGAAGAGCTCTTAAATACCATCCTCAGTACCATCAACTACTTTATTGAAGCTAGTTCTGTACATCTACTACTATCTATCTACCCTGGTACATTAAAAACACCAACACATAGTGCACTGTTACTAATTTATCAAATTTCTATGCATTTCAGGATAATGTTAATTCAGTCAATAAAAAGAAGAGGTCAGTGTAAGAAATATTTGGAAAGGAACTTTGAACTACAAATTCTTGCTAACTATAAACGAGATCTCTAAACCATAAAAGACAGTTTTGAAAAAATGTTCAGTTACATTCCTCTATACAAACTGATTAATCTTTCTTCCTTAATGAGCCTTTTTTCCTAGCCTAAGAGTAGTTAATGTGATTTAATTTTCACAACTGTGAGTCACTGGAAAACTTTGAGATTTCTTCCAAAATCTCCAACCACAAGACTTATCCTAGTCAACAATACTGTACAACAGCTTCTTTGGTCACACTGGCAGAAAAGGTACAGATCATTTGCGAACACATGCTATTCAACACAAAGGGCTGTCACAACTGATACTCAACTTCCACAAGTTCAAAGAAAACATTTGCTGAAATAGCCTCCCTACAAGTTCAGTACTCCATCTTCCCTCTTGAGAATCACATACCTGTATTCAATTTTTAATCTAGAACTAAATACAAAGACTACAAAAACAAGGCATGTGTAAAGGAAATATCATAACTCTTCATAGAGATATCAAATTGCCATGTTAAGAGGTGATGCTAATTTTTTAAATAGGGTATTTCACTGAATATTAAAATACACAGGAGATAATACGGACAAGCAGAGCATTTCACATCATTACAATTAAACATTTACAAATTTAAAATGAAGCAAAAAACTGTATCAACCAGAACCCATGCTAAAAGTATGCATGCACACACACATGCACACATATACATGAAACTAGACTGCAGCTATGATGATTTTTCTTTTTTTTTTAAACAAAGACAGAGGTAATTCTTCCAAGTGATGTTGCTATTACACAGCTAAGGTGTACTTGTAAAACGTCTCCAGTTTGGCCAATTAAAACCTACAGTTATTTTCACTATTTTCAAAACCTTTCGGGACAGTTCAGAAGACTTAAGTATAGAACAATCTCTACTACACTTTTCAACAAACTCAGGTGATCCCAACAAAACTGAATTTATCCCAAGTAAAAATAATGCACGTCACAACTTTTACAAAATGTCTGTGAAACTGCCCTAAGCACACAGGTCTCTTCCCAGGGAATTCATAGCTAGCAGAACAGCACTAGGTTTTAATATTAAACAACCTGAGACCATTCCATTTCTGCAACACCCATTTAAAAAAATGCTCTCCAAAACACAGCATTTCCATCAACACACCAAGAAAACTCCTCTGAAGACCTGCTACGTGCAAAAGAATTGCTTTGATCCAAACGAATCTGCACATTTTCTCCTATTATCCTGCCTTAATATATCAGACCAGGGCCGATTTGATACCTTTCCATCAAAAAAACAAACAAACAACGAACCACCCCTCTGCTAGAGGCAGAGGTGCTGCAGAGGTGATGATAACCCTAGGAAAAGAGAAGCTGTCTCTTTAAAATGCCCTGCTATGTCCCTGATCCCACGTGGAACCAACATCAGCAGCACTTTCGCATTAACTTCAATGTGAGGCGAGACGAGGCATCATTATTTTATATAAATAAAACGAGGAGACTGCAGAATACATTCTTTGTAGGAGACAAACAGGTGAACGGAAGGTGCCAGGGAAATCAGCAACCACCCGCAGGAGAGGTGCCCTGCCCCTGAGCCCTCTCTGCTTTCCCTATGGAGCATTACCCCACACTCCTCTGGAGAATCCAGTTTAAATAGAGGAGGGAGCCACCAGGAAAACTTGAAATTCAAAGGCAACGAAAATGCACTTTATAAACCGGAAAGGTTTACTCTTTGCCTCACACATCCTAATTAGATCAGGAAAGTGACACTACAAAGGCATTACATTCCGGTCCGGAAAAAAAAAAAAAAAAAAAAAGAAGAGAAAGAAAGAAAAAAAAAAAAGACCAAGGGGAAAGAAAGGAGCCCCCATCTCAACACCCCCCCAAAAAGACATCCAAAAAAGCATTAAAAAAAGAAGTTATAAAGCAGCACATACAGCATTTATCTTATCTAGGATCACTCCACATTACCCCCAAGTTATGCACTTTCTGCACTATCATCTCCCCCTACCTCTCTCTCCTGAAAGGGATTTTCACATTTTCTTATTGTCGGTGGCGAGTTATAAGAGGCTTTTGCCTTTCCAAAGAATTCATCAACAAAAAAAAATAATAAATATTAACTCCTTGCTCCCTGAAACCTTAAAACGGTCTCAGGAAGACACGGGTTTTATTCTGTTACCTTGAGGAGGAAAAGGGGGAGCAGCCCCGATTTTTAGGTATTTTTTGGCATTTTTTTCTGATTTTTATTTTGTTATATGCCTCAGTTCTCCCTCCATTTTGGTTGTTTATGATACTGACAACAAGCTGTCCCTGCTCTCTCTCTCTCTCTCTCCGGATCTCTCCTGCTTTCAGTTAGCAAACCCCCCTCCCCAATGCAACACGACTCAGCACTTACTTGGGTTCACACTTTTCTCTAAACACACACCGATGGGGAAGGGAAAAGCTTCTGGGCCACTCGGAGGGGGAGAGCTGGCAAATTCGTTTCTTTATTACGAAAAAAAAAAACTTTTGTCCAAAAAACGACGGGAAAGGGGGGTCGAGCGCCCCAAAGTCCCTCCGGATCCCCCCAAAGACGCAGCCGCCAGGTCCGGGGGACACCCCACGGGTAGCCGGGTCCACGGGGGAAATTTCTGTGCAAAATTCAGCCGGTTTGAAGCGGGGGGCGAATTTATATTAATTTTTTCCCTCATTTTTCGGCACCGCGGTCTCTAATGTCTTCCGCTCCCTCTCGCCGCTCTCGCCGCTGTCACTGCATTCACAGCACAGGCTCCGGAGAGGCGAGGAGGGGAGGGGGCGGCCGCGCAGCTCCTGCTCCTGCTCCTGCCCCGCGCCGCCGCCGCGGCCCCGGCCCCGGCCCGCCGCGGGGGTCGGTGGCGGGCACCCCGCGCCCTCCTGCCGTCCCCCGGGCAGACCGCTGCCTCGCCCGCTCGCTCGCGAACCAACAGAGCGCCGCGGGGAGGGAGGGGAGGAGTGGAGGAAACTCCTGAGAGAGGTTTTTCTGAAAATCATCTCTTTCTCCCTCCGAGGGAGGGGAAGGGGGGCACCGCTCGCCTCGCCTCCCCTCCCCTGCTTTTCCCCTCCGGGGGGGTCCGACGCGGGGCGGTGGGGGGCTGCGGGAGACGGGGGACGGGGGATGGAAGGGAGGGATGGTTAACACAAACTTTTCCTCACTGCTCGCTGCTCCTCTCTCCTCTCCCCCCTCCTTCTCCTCCTCCCCCTTCATAATTTAAATAACCCTGATATTTCCCTGCTAAACCCCGGCGCCTGCCCCCCAAACCCGCAGCAGACTCACCGCGGGAGCCTCAGCATCCCCTCTGCGCCCCGTTTCCACCCTTTACAGTGTTCTCCGATTTTTCTGTAATTTTTTCCCCATATTTCGGGCTGGACGCGGCGGGCCTGGAAATTGTTTGCTTTCCCGTCTTTCCAGCAGCCATTGTAGTGTATGCGCTGCGGTGCAGCCCAGCCTGCCGCACACGCCGCGCCCACACCGCCCGCCGCCCACACGCACCGCGGGTTGGACGCCTCCCCCCGTCAGTCAGGGCCGCGGCCGCGCCCCGCCGCCGGCGCCTGCGGCCCGCGCCGCCAGCCCCGTTGGTGGAAGGAGGCGCCGCTCAAGGCCGGGGCGGGCCCGCCGCCGCCGCCATTGGCGGCCCGGCCTTGCCACTCAGCGCCGCCGGGGCGTGGGCGGTGGCGGCGCTGGGCCGGGGGGAGCCGCGAGGCCGGGAGCGGGGTAGGCTGCGCCCGTACTTAAGCGGGCTGCCCGACCCGCTGACGTCTTTCGAATTGGAGACGGGCTCTTCCCTCCCGCCCCGGGCTCCCGCGGACACGGCCGGGGACGGAGGTGAGTGCCGCTGCCGGCGACCCGCGCTGTCCGCCCGCGTACCGTGCCAGTGGCCGGGCGCCGCTTCCCCTTCCCCGTCGGGGGTGGAAGGCGAGGCTCGGTCGGCCTTCGCCGCCCGCCCGCGGGCTGGGGCAGCCCTGCCTGGCTGGGAGACGGCGCGGGGGCCCGGCGGCGGGCTGCGGCGGGGCCCGGGCACAGCGCACCGCTCTCTGGCGGCAGGTGGTGCGGAGGGAATGCTGCGCGCGCGCCGGCTGTTGGGCGCCGGTGGCCGTTGCGAGCCGCTACCCGCGCGAGGCGGGGAGAGGGGCCGCTGCCGGTGGAGGGGGAAAGGGCGAGGGGTTCGTCCGGCACCCCCCCCCCCCCTTCCCCTCCCGCCCGCGCTGGGGGCAGGCAGGGGCTGGGTGGTGGGCGCTGGCCAGCCTCGCGGTGGCCTGTCCGAGCCCGCGGTGGCCTGCCCGCCCCCTCGGCACCTGGATTGCCCCCCGGCCCTCTCCTGGAGGCTGAGGCGGGCGAAGCGGCTCCGAGGTGCCGAGCGTCCGGACCCGCCGGCTGCTTCCTCCCGCCCCGCGCTCGTCCCGCTGTAATAGCCATAAAACCGTAGGACTCTTTATACAGTCTCTGCTCCGGGGTTTAAGGTTTAATAAGCTGGTCCGTATTACAGCATAATTACCGATGTTGTATGTATAGATGCATTAAAAAAAAAAAAAATAAAAACCCAAACAAAACAAACGCTTTTCAATGGGAGGGAGCCCATAGAAAAATACCCTGATGGTTTATGGACTGAAAAAGCCCAAGGGTTAAGGAGTGCTAGCAACAAGTGTGTTTCTCTGTGGTACAGTTTACAACTGTTAATGTGTTAAAGCATAATTAAGAGCTGTGGAATAGACAAGCCTTTGGTTGTGGTTGGGCTCAGTCAGACCTGTAATCTGGAAGCAGGAAGGGAAGCCTGTGCATGTGTAGAAGCCGAGGGGAACGCTTGCTTCCTGCTCAGCTGCTCGCTCAGTCACACCGCAGCACCTCGCTGTGACCAGCCTGCCCTTCTCGCTGATAGCGTGTCAGATCCCGACGTGCTGCGGAGAGGGAGAGAGGAACATGCACAGGAGCAATCAGACCTTTTTGGCCGTACTGAGTATGTTTAAGCACTTGCCTACTCTGAACTAAGCAGCTTCATGAGAACCTGGTCTACCTGTTCATTAAGTAGGTTTTTAATGTATTGTGTGCATTGTCCCTGAAATTGGGCACGGTTGCTGACTCTTGTAGTATAATCAAACTGAAAGTGCTAATTGCAGTTTGTGTAGTGAACAGTGATAATTACCCATCCTACAGCTCACTAATACTCTTTCAGAGAGTAAGGCTGAAGTCAGTCTAATGCCGCACACCTTGAGGCATATCTGCTCAAGTGGTACTTACACCTCTAGTAGCAATGAAACAGAGTTGTAACACAGGCACAGTCAAATCTCTAAAAACCTTGTGTCTGTGGTGCTGACTTAGATGAGGCATTGTGATATGCTGCTTTGTTTCTTTCTACTTCTTTTCCTTCCTTGAGGTCTAGATGTTGTTATTGTTCTACACGCTTGTGTTTCCATTTCAGTTGGAAGTGCCTGATCAAAAATCCTCTTGTGCCCACAAAAAAAGCAAACAGTTGCCTAGCTTACAGTGAACTTAAGCACTGGGTAGTTCACAAAGGGAAGTGGAAGGGTTTCCCGATGCTGTTCTTTAAAAGGCCCATTTGTGGAAAATGACCATAAATGCTCACAAGCACCAGGAGAGTATAGTTGCACAGGATGTAAAATCTAAGGCTTAGTCACCTGGAATAACTTGCTCTTACCCAAAGAAGAACCTTAATCTAAAACATTGTTTTCTTTAAGCTAGTGAGAGCAGTGTTTGATTTTTGCTTGCTGATATCAAGCAAAACTGACTTTTTACTGCCCACTTGCAGTTATCAATCTCTAATGTGAACAGAAACAAGCTTAAGTTTAGAATTAGCAGCAATGTATTTAGGAAAAACAAACAAAAAAAACACCAACGAGATGGATCAAGGGTGTTCTTTCACAGATTCCTTAGTCAGCTGTACTTCAGTTTGCTACAGAGTTCTCTCTTCCTCAGTCCTGTGATTCTGCTTGCATTGGCTCAAACAATCATCTGGTCAACATTAGTTTATTTTTGGTTAGGTTTAGTATTTGTTTGGAACAAATACCTACATGGCCATATGTGTGCCAGAGACAATGTATGGGAAGTAGTAAAGGGAATGAGAGTCTGCTGTTCATCTTGGTGTCATCATCTTGGATCAGCGTAGGTTCTTGGCACTGAACTCTGTCTTTAAGCTTACAGTTCCTAGAGTCAGTGTCAAACTTCTGAACTGGTGAAGAATGTGTTTGGAGCTGTCACAGACAGTGTGAGTGGGTCTGGTCCCTCCTTGTGGTGAAACTGTTTCTTTTCCTCTTAAGTATCTGATACAGCAACACAGGAGGTGGTTGGGCACTTGTTACACCTGGGAAAGCTCAGTGATGTTATAGATATGATCTGGCTAAAGAGTGGGCACAGATCTGCAAAAGTTTACTTGCATATTGTTCGTTCCCCATCCACTATTAATTGAAGTGTCTGCAACATGTTGTCTGTGAACAGCTTCTACAGAGCTGTTTCTCCTAGACACAGTCACTTCCTCGAGGATATGATGGGCTGGTACAAGAGTCACCGCAGTGGCTCTGTTCTCTGCAGGAATTTATCAGGGTGTAAGCAGTCTTGGTGACAGGCTAAACTTGCCTGAGTTGTCTTGCTGCTAGTGCTTTTGAAATAACATTTTGCAAAAGAAGTTTTGTGGTGGTGTGGTGTTTTTTTTTTTAAGACAACCAAACTGCGTTATCAAAAGGCCTTTATTACATGCTGCAGTTCAGACTTAATCCCGACTTGCTGTTAAAAGTAGATACTTAACCTGTTTCTTTTCTGTTTCTAGTCAAGGTGTGAGTGTCTGTCTAGAATGTCCAGGCATGCACAACAGCTTAGAGACCATGATATAAATCCATGTGTAGCGGTAAGATGATCAAATTGGGTTTTCCATTTGTGGGTTGCAATGTTAAATAATGCAAATTTTTTAATGGATTTTTTAATGTATAGCACTATTGGCATTTTGCATAAAAAGTTTCTTAAAGAGTCTGAAGATGGCAAAAGCTGAAAATCATCTCTTGCAGTATGGGTGAAATAACAACCAGTAATTCCTCATAAATAGGAGTAACGCAGCTGACAGCAATCTCTTCAATTTTCTGTCCTTAAGATGAGAGCCTGAAATCCTGCTTAGACAAGCTTGGTTGATTTCTTAGAAGTCTTTTGTGGCTTATACCAAGCATCTTTGTAAAAAAACTATTCTGTGGACTCTATCCTTACTGTTTAAAGAGTGCTAATGTCTGTTATTTCTAAATGAATTCATTGCTTGGCATTACTGATTATACTTTGTGATAGATGCTCGTCTGCTCTCTTTGATAGTATTCTTTCATCTGAGAAGCTGCCTCGTATCTTCATAGATATTCTGGGACTTGTTAGAATGTTTAGACACTGAGCACAGTAACTTCTCTTACCTCTGAAATATGTTTTCCCTATTAAAGGAAACAGATGCCTCTAGGAAATGTATGGATGACAACAACTCTAACAAGGATATGTGTGCTGCTTATTTTTTGAAGTACAAAAACTGCCGAAAATTCTGGGTAAGCACAGTAGATTTTCTGAATTTTACTCTGTGCTTTGCTTTAAGTACCTTACTGCTGACAACTGCTTTCTGAACTCTTCAGACTTAGCTAGTGCTGACTGCTACTGTTTTTATGGTGACTTACAGGCTTATGTAGTCTTGGTATGTGTTGCTGGAAGACTTAAGCTGATGCACATCAAAGTACTTCACTTGGTTCTCCTAAGTTTACTGTCTTAGATTGTGAGTCAGTGTTCTTGCAGTACCTGATATATTTCCCTCTGAATTTGAGTCAGATATTTCTAGTAATAAGTTCTGTTTCAAATTGATATAATGGGAAAAATCTGGGGTAAGATAAGTTCATGGTTTTTTTCCATTGGTTTAAGTCATGTTTACTTTAATCTGAAGTAAAGCTTAGGAAGAGTTTGTTCATATTTGGTATTGTCCTTATTTCCTTCTCTCTTGTGGTAGAGAATTATGATGAAGAACTGTGTGTAGTTAAACTGTTCTCTGCTGTTTTATTTCCTTATGCCACAGTAGTAGAGTCTTTTAGCTTAGTCTTTAAATAATTGCACAAACTACCAAAAAACTATTTACAGACAATTATTTCACTGTCTTCTGAAGCGGCAAGGTAAACTATCAGATAACTTCAATTAAATACTAGTACACTTAGTTATCAGCTAATCAGACTTGGAGTATCTGGCTCTTGATATATAAAGAGTAATTCTGTTACAGAATCTTACTCATTTGCAGCTCAGAGGCAGACTTCTGAGAAATCTGTATTCTCATGGTCACTTTCTTCTATTTTCAGCATAACATTATGATGCAAAGGAGAAGAAATGGCGTGAAACCAGAGATGCCTTCAGCAGAAGAGAGGAAAAAGATGTTGGAATCAATGGAGAAGCCTTACTGACTAGAAACTTGCATTGAGTGACTGTTTTCATTGTACATATGAAGACTTAGCAGCAGCAAGTTTCCTTTTTATGAACTGGACTTTACAGTTGTCATATCTTGGATTAAAATAAGCTCTTAAATTTTGAAATGTGTGAGCTTTCTAGGGCTTGGTTTTGCTTGTATTCCCCGTTGTGGGAACTTGGCCTGTCACTGGAAGACATGGTTTTCAACACAGCTTATGCCTAGACACTTTGGAAGTAGAAACTTACTTGCTGTGAAATACGAAATATAAAATTAATGGGACTCAAGAAAGTCTGTTTGAAAGGGGGCTGGTGTGTGTTGCAGTGTAGTTCTAGGGGTGGAGCAGGTTGAGAGACTGGTACGTGCAACGTGTTTCTTGTATCCAGCTATTCTGCCTAATATTCTGGATTTATCACGTGATCTTGTCACTATTTTCACGAGTTGTATTCTCGTGTGTCCCTCCCTGGTTTAAATAAGACTGTTCATGAACTGAAACCACAAATCCAGCAAGCTTGTCATTAGGTCTGCCACTGCAGTCATCGGTGACAGCAGGAGCTTGCAATAAATCAGATCCACACACTTTGCTTGTTACAAGGTTAGAGGGGTTGATGAAGATAGAACTGAACTCCTCAGGTCTGAACTGAATAGTACTTGCTGTTGATAGTAAATAGATACTTTGCTGGTGGCGGTGGGGAGGGCTTGCAGACATGTAAACATATACTCTGAGTGACATGGCAGGTTTAACTATAGCACATCTCTCTAAGACTGGACAGCTGAAGCCCTGGGTTTGGGAATGCTTACTCATACAAGACTACAAAGCTCAGTTTGAACAGGTACTCTAATCTTAAATAGGATTGATTCCTTAACTGAACAACTAGTAAGTGTAAACAGATTGCTGTCTAGTGGAAACACGGTTTTCTTACCTTTAGTACCTTCAGGTGTCCTGGCTTAAAAACTTGCACCCTGTGGTAAAACAGAAGAACGATTGTAATGAGCTCAAGTTCCATGGGAAATCCTTTAGAACGTACTGTGATCATGTTGGCAGAACTCTGCCTGACCTCATGAATGATGGTGTAAAAGTGTTGTCTCTCTATTTCGGCTGTTTTGAAAAGACTTCATGGCTTCCTGTTTCTCCTTCTGTCTGGCTTGTCATGTTTCTTTCTACTGGAGGCCTATTTCTATGTTTAGTGGGATTTTTGTGCTGTTTCTACCTTTCCCCTTGTTAGTTGACCTGGCTAGTAACTAATGGAGATCTGTTTTTCTTCCTCCTCTTCTTTATGTCTGTCCTCCTTATACAAATACCCTTTCTGTTACTGGCATGAGTGTGTAACTCAATGCCTTGTGAGTATGCAGCTCTCTGAACATAGCTGTGCAGCCTTCAAGCCATGTCACAAGTTCTCTGGTCAGTTCCTGGCAAGGGAAATAGACTTTCTTCAATCAAGATCATCAGATTCTTTATTTTAAATTACATTCTATGCACTTAAAATTCAAACTTTGACGTTTTGTTTTGTTTGGGGGTTTTTTTTGTTTGTTTGTTTTGTGAAACAGAGAAGAAACTTTATAGATTATGGGGCTCTTTCTTGCCTGCCACCTTCTTCCAATACCCTTCTACATACTAGTCTTTCCTTTTTTTTTTTCCCCCCCTTTTGGCACTGGTTATTTTACCAGTTCAAGCAATTTTGGTCTGTTCTCATTCCAGAATTTTTTTTTTCTTAGTAACTTTGTTCTTCTCTGATCTAATGAAGTCCTGCAATGACTTTCTAATACAGCTTCTCTTGAAGGTCTTGTGTTGTCTGTTCTCCCTGTCTTAAGAGGAGAACTCCTTCCTTTCATTAATCAAACTTAGCCATAATAATTCCTTGTTGACCATGCCTCTATTAGATCTTGTTCATGTGCAGTTTTTAGAGAGCTCATTGTTCCCTTCTGAGGTATTTGCCTCTCTGGACTCTTCTGATTTTGCTGCCTTGCTTTTCTAAAGGCATCTTCTCTCTCACTTGGCACAGGTTTGTCATTTGGCACCTCTGCTGTAACATTGGGCATGTTCCTATGGCTTTGGCTATTATTCTTGTGCTTGCTGTTTTCCTATTGTTGTGCTCTTAGTTCTGGGCTTACATTAAAATTTAGTGTATGTTTTAGTTCTGTGCAAGAAAAACAGCATCTCCTCTTGATGCGATTATGATGATTCTTCCTTGCATAAGCTCAAGTTCCTTAGTCATTTATCCTAGGTTTTCCTTTCGAATTTTCTTTGAGTTTAGAAATGCTCTTCTAGGTTATTATTGCTTTTACTTTTTTTTCCTGCCAATATTTGCTTGCAAAATTTCTTCTGATTTTGTGTTCTTTTAAAGGACAATTGCCTTACCTTTAGTGTACTGCTTTCTAAAGTGTTTGTAAAGAACTGGGACTGGACTTCAGAAAGTTTGAAAAAGAGATGCAATCTCTGCTTTCAAGTATAAAAGAATGCAAGATCACAGGACAGGCAAAGGTACATGTAATGCAAGAACAGTGTTCTGATATTAGACTTCCTGATACTCAGTGGACACATGTGGTAAGCTTCCTGTGGGTGTTAAGACAAAATTTATTTTAATGAAAAACTGAGGGCAATTTAAGCAGTGACCTTGTGAATTTAATTCAGGTATTCAGTCAACCAGTGTAGGGAATGCCATTTATTTGTTTATTTACATTGCATGTGCCTTACAGTTAAAGAACACAACTTTATGAAGACTCTTGGAAAACAAGAAGTTTCCTTCCTCATGTCATAATGCTTCTCAAGAGTAATCCGTTATTTAAGTCTGAGTTTTCATTGTTTTTTTTCCCCTCTCACTGAAGGCTGCTGTTCTTGCTTTCACTAGTGATTTTCAAGAGTGGTTAATTATGATAGCTAAAACATAGGCTCTTATGTATGAAATAATTGATTTCTTTCAATTAGTTTTTGTAGAGTAATTAACTTTTGTGGTGAGCCAAAGATTGTGGTCTTTTCCTCATACCTGAGAACATAAGTTCCATACTTCACTGAAATACTGAGGTAAGCTGTAGTGTGCCAGTCTTACTGGGCAGAAATAAACTGGGTTGAATTCTGTTGTGCTAAACCACGCTCTTGTGTAGTAACCCAGAAAACATAACACAGTGGACCAATATAATTAATTCAGAAGCAGGGAAAAGACCTGTGGGTTTGGTTTTGTTTAGTAGGTGTAATTCCTCATTTTGGTTGTACAAGGACCAAATCTAGATAGTGGCATTAATGTTTTATTATTTTTTTGACAGCTGGATGGTGCTGTTGCACAACAGACTGTATGGAAACAGAATCACTCCACCCACTACTGGTCCTTCTGAGCTTTTTTTTTTTCCACCTCTTCCCACAGAGGTAGCAGAATTCATGCAGGAGAAAGAGAAGATTGATGCTGTCTCTACACTATAAAAAGAAGAGGAAAACACTCTAAATCACTGCTGGAAAATAGGAGGTTTCTGTGCAGCCTGACAAGCTTTGGAATATGGTCCTTGAAAGAGTATTTTTCACTGTGATCATTTGTCACAGCTGAGCACTGAGCAGCAGCTGGAGGCTCTCTGCCAGGCCCAGGTGAATGTCCTGGCTCCCATCTGTGTGTTGTACCACAGTAACCTTTCCCTTTTCCCTGAAGTGCAAATCCTTTGTATGTTTGGCTCTCGAGTTTTCTGCTGCCACAGTTGGGATGAGTCTGTGCTCTCAAGGCGTTAGAGGAAAGTTGTCTAGCTCTAGAGTCCTGAAAACTGAGTTTAATAGCTGAAACTTTGTAAGGCAGGGAGTTGCGTGTGCTGCAGTTCTGAGTCTTTTTGATGTTTTTTTCCTAATAAAACTTTTGCACTCATGTTACCAAGGGCATGTGTATAGGGGAGGTTTCCCCAGAACTCCTGCAGAACAGATAGGATGAGTTTAGAATATATATAGTTATTCTGCTCTAATGCCTTTTTGAGGTGGCCCTTATATTAACAGTGTCTGCATCTCTAAAGTCAGTCTTCCAAAATAGCTAAAAAAGTAATTGTAGTGTGGAAAAAGTTTGGAAAAATAATACACTATTGCAGGCTTTTATTCTCTTGCAAGAATGAGGCAACTGAAGGAAACAGTTCTGTAAATATTAAAGTAGTAAAAAGTAAAACAAGCATACTACAGATTTTTTTTTTTGGTTGCAGCCTATTGATAGAAAAAATGCAAGAGGGAAGTACTTTGTTTATACTGACTACATGCAGAGGGTCATTAAAATAAAACCTCAGTATGTTTTTTATACATATGATACTATGTATATAGTAACTAAAACTCAGATCTTTAATAAGTAATTCCTCTCTATGCTTCTATCTTGTTGCCTCCCTTCTCAGAATCCTGTTCTGAGGACTTTCAGTTTTAAAGCATTCAACATAATGATCCTCAAATCACACGTGATTACTTCCCTTTTGACAACTGAGCTGCTAACTGCAGATAATTTGAAATTCCTTTACAACTTGTGTGTCTCACTTCAGCAGTCTTCTCGATAAGCTCAACCTTGTTTTCCTCATGCTGATGCTGTACTCTGCCCTACCATTCCCCTATTACAGTATTTTTTACATTTTCCTAAAGTACAATACTATTTTGTCTCCTGATTTCTGTATTGCGTTCTTGCTTTCGTCAATTACAGTGCTTCCCACCCTGTCTCGTAACTTTTTGATCACCATCCAAGTTCAAAGTTCATCTTGGAGGTTTCATTCTACAAGCTTTATCCTCCCTAATTGCCTTTTGCCTAGTCATCTCTTTCACAAGCTAATTTATATTAGCTCTGTCTGGAATATTTTCCCTGCTCATATATGCATTATACAACTGATTTCCCCACTGCCCAAGTGTCTGTTGTTTTACAACACTGTCTTGTCCTTCAACCCCAAAATGCCTGATTGTTATTAGCAGTTGCTTCCCTAGAAAATCTTCTCAGAGGAGAGACATGACATTTAATATGAAGCACTTTCTCCTGATGCTGTCTGTAGGAGTAATTCCTTAATTTATTATATAATGTGTAACAGTCGGACAAGTTGGGTGGCATGGCTCTTCCATCAACAGGACAGAAGTTTGTTTTGGTGGTGTTTTTTCTTTTTTTAAAAAAAACCCAACCAAACCTAAAAAGCTTCATTGTCAATGAAGCTAGGCATATATTTTTTCTAAGAACATTCTTCTAAAAATACTGAGGATTGTTTTTCTATATCTAGGCTTTTTCCCCTTTTGCTAAGCAAATTGTGATACTTGGATTAATTTCTAGGTCCTTTATACCCCAACGGATTATTCGTATTCATAGCCTCCCTATTTCAGGGGCTGTGGCACTTTTTTTGCAATACTTAAACAGATTCTGTCTGGAGCACCAAGCCTAATCTATTTAAATCTATCTGGAGATATTTCAAAACCTGCTATTGTTTGTTTGGTTGGGTTTTTTTAAACTCAAACATTAATTGTTGGTGAATTAGGTTTTTCATTGCATTATTCCAATCATTACATTCTCTTTAGAATTCCCACTACCATTGGGCTACCTCTTCACCTATTTTACTTTGATAAACATCTGTGCACTGCAAACACTTCCTGATACTTAAGTGACTTTGGCAGAACACAAACTTGAAGCAAAAATTAAAATTGCTCAATCCCTGCTATTTTCTTTAACATTATTTTAATTTTCAGTTTCAAAAACATCTTGCCTTACTCTTTCTATTTTTTCTTTCTTCTGGGTTACATCAGTAGATACAGGCTATGAGCCACCTTTTGAAGCTGCTATGTAACAAAAACTTTCTGTTAATGCTAAACTCTTTATTTTACTTGGAAAATGTTTTTATCCTTTTATGGTATGCATTGCTACAAATATCGCCTTCTGTTTTAGCTTTTGTCGGTACTACATATTTCATTTTCTTCTAGCAAAGAGGTCATCTTCTATCTAAGATCCTCAGTGGAATTACTTTTCTTCAATGTTTTTAATTTCAGCCTTTGCTTTTGGAAAGGTGCTGTTAAATTCCTACCTCAGCACCTTAACTATACCATGTTTATCTTTTGGGTTTTTTTAACATTTCATGTGATAGTTTCCTGGCACAACCTGTCCTTTGTTCCAGGGAATATCAATGTTCTCCATTGCCCTGTAATATACAAATAATCACCATCAGTCATTGCAAAGCACCATTTCATGTGTGCTATAGATCAGTAAATTTAAAATAGAAAGTAACAAATCAACAAAACAATTTTTAAAGAAGCAACTCTCTTTTTAAATTTACTGTTACTGTAAGGCCTGAAAAGAAAAGACTACTTTAACTGTTTTTCAATAAAAGCAGTTGAATATGAGTGCTGGATGATGTTAAAAATAGCTGCAAACTGTACAGTTGGGGAACTATAGGACAAAGGTCAGGTTTTTTGTATATGCATACAACAAAATTGAATTAGTGTGTCAAACATTAGTGTTCTTTGTATAGATAATACTGTGCTGTGTTATATCAGTAGGTTAAAAACTGCACTTATACTTCAGAGTCGTTCCAAAACGGAAAACAATTGCAAGATGAATAACATGATGGATAATGACAAACAAAAAACATGCTTAAGATGGAAAAGGGGTACTCAATATACTAAAAAAAATCACAGCTGTAAGACAAAGTTAAACTAATAGTAGATATAGGGGGCATCAGCTCAAGCTTGCATATGCTCACAAGCCTGTGAAGAATCTGAATATTTTTCAGTGATGATAAAAGATGCCATTTGTTCCATCAAAAAATATTTTTCCAATGTTTTCACAGAAGTAGTGTGCTGGTAATATTTTTTTTTGTTGTGCCACATGTGAATCTCAATTTTTCTTGC
Organism: Caprimulgus europaeus; assembly: GCA_907165065.1. The sequence continues at coordinate 41,211,669 of OU015525.1, read as the reverse complement.
CTTGAAACATGTGGACCCTAGAGCAGTCCTTGGATCTAGAGCTGGATGCAACAGCTGAATTGATCAGTGAACATGGTTGCATGTGAGAAGTAGAGTGACAGGAGATTTGTGGTATTTTCTTCTGGTTTTTGTTAAATAGTGGAATTGAATGAAGTTGCTGCACTGATACATGTTAGTAATACAGTGGTTGCTTCAGTGCATAAGTGACAAAAGGATGGAATGAAGGGGACAGATCCTAAAGCAGGGTGTGTGCTACGACTTTGCCATATCCTGCAATACCAGTCTTCAGCACTTTGGCTCTAGATTTTCTAGTGGTGAATGGACTTGAGCAGATGTCACTGATAGTGTAAGAAATGCTGTGTTTTAGTATTCTTCTACTGGACAGGTAAACAAAAGCAGTCCCTTAAATAAGTTAAAGATGACGGTCTAAGATCCTGGGCTAATGCTATACGGGATGGAAGAACTGCTTTGACTCTCAGATATAAAATGTAGATCCCTAAGGGACTGTTCACCTGTTGGCTGTCATTTTGTTCAGACATCTAGAACCAGTGAGTGCCAAACACCTGGATATCAGAAGTCCCTGGTGCTTTATGTTCTGCTTTGCACTTTGATGGTGGCAGTGCTGATGTATTGGGTGTCTCTCCCTACCTTGGCACTATTGCGATTTTTGGAACAAACATCTCACTCCATCAGCCCTGGGGAGTGGTTGTGAAGTCTGCTAGCATGTGGGTGAGCAAAAGGAAATGTATTTTATGTTTCTGCAAAGTGTTATTTAATAGTTATCTCTTCAGTGATTCTTTTCAACTGCTATTCCAAGTCCCTTGTTCCTGCCCTCCAACTGGTGTCTCTTTGTCATCCCCACTGTCAATGCTGGTGCAGGACTCTAGCCTGGGGAGTGTATCCAGATGCAAAATAGTGAAGGGAAAATGGGGAGAAAAGGACAACCATTGCTTTTCAGCCCAGCTGGACCCCTGGACACCACACTGTGCAGCTGTGGCCACACTTGTGCCCCTGAGCTGAAGGGGACAATGTAAGGTGTCTGAGTGAGCAGTAGAAGACAGAGCAAATGCTGGAGCCACAGCTGCTATCACAGGTCACACAAGGCTTTCTGTGCCTGAAAAAGGGGCTTAGGTATTCAAAGCTATGAGTACACAAGGGCTGTGGTCTTGGAGTGGCAGGCAGATCAAACCTCCAAGGAGCCGTGATTTCCTGGCATCTCCAGGTGGGCAGTTCAAATAGTCGTCTTGACTATTTCATGCCAGGCTTTTCAGTCGTAGATGTAATCACATTGCAATTAAGAGCCGCAAACACGTCTGTGTGAGGGGTGGAAAAGCACTGAAAAGGCTCACTGGTAGGTTTTACCTACCTGTGCATTAAAGGCAGTTTTCAAGTTTCTGCCCTTTAAATTTTAATGTTCAAAACCCTGAGAATCAATTATGTTAATAAATACTTTAACACCTCGGCTGTTTTAGGGTTGCTGTGGGACAAGAAGAGTTCACAGAATGCTTTGGTTTTCCGAGATGTAGAGAAATTGCCAGCCAGGAGTTGGCAGAGAGCATCGGTATCTCTCTTGGTCTCCTCCAATTGGCAGCTGTAGGAGATCAGCCTGCTGGAAAAGCTGCTGTAAAGCTGGGTGTTTGCAAACAGCCAGCTGCCTCTTGTGTCAGGGAAATCTCTTTCTCTATTTGACCCAAATGGGTACAGATCTGTCTGATCTTGTACTGGCCTGGAAATGCAGGCTGGTCATTCTTGAATGTGCTGTTGAGATCATTTGTGGCCGATTATTGCTGCTAATTGGCCTCTGTAAAGAAGCAAGAAGCTGATACTCCTTCTTAAATAAGAGCAACTTGCTAATTTAAAATGTTAATGGCTTCATTTACGGTTTTGTTTGCATCCTCTATCATGTCTAGAATAGCTATTCACTTGTAGAGAATGATTTTACATGCAAGTTTTTCCTCATTATTTATTTCATATTTCAGCTTTCACATTGCTAGATTCTGCAGCAGCCCAAGAGAAATAAAGGGATTAATACTTTTGATGAGACATTTCTGACACAGGAGGTTCACAGATGTTCTTGCACAAGCCTTTAAAAGGACATTTGACATGTGGTGTTGCAATTCAGCAAATTTTAGGTAAGCAAATTGACTTAACTTAATAATAAACTGCTTTTCATCGAGTTAGATGGAGCCAAATCAAGTACTTTGCCAAGAATTTATTTTTATTAGTGCAGTATAATTTGGTGCTTACGCGAAGCGATCTGGTTCACGCAGTGTTTTGGAGGGGAAGGAGTGGAGCCGGTGGCGTTGGGAGGTTTCCCAATGAAGAGGGTGGCTCTGCCAGGAGCACAGCACCAGGACTTGCTGCAGAGCTGCTCCTCTGTGGGGCCTCTACAGAAGGGTTCGATGCTGTGCTGCGCAGCCCATCCCTGAAATTTGAAAAAGTCATAATCTGAAAAGAAAGTCAGAGAAAGGTGAGCTATTCTATATGCTCAGTTCGCTGCTTTCCATTTCATCAGCCATAAGAACCTGAGTGGAGCTGGAGTGGGAAATTGCCACAACACCAGAAAACGTTCTAGGACTCTGCTTCCAGTCTCCCGGTGATTTCTGGGGTTTCTGACCAGGGGAACCATTCACTGTGTTAAGTTCACATGCATAAACCCTTTTGTAGCTAGTGAATGCTTTGGCATATGCGGAGTTCTACTTTCAATGAAGATTTCAACATTTCTGGACAGCAAGTCATCTCTCTCTATCCCCAAAGACAGAGAACCACAAAGTTAGGCGCTCCTTATAATTAAGTGTGACTTCTCCAAAGACAGATGATTACACCATGAGAAAGGAATTTTTTTTTTTCCAGAAGTCGCCTCCCTGTATCACTTTCTCTACTAAAAGATGCGTGTGAGACTTGAGATATGCTGTATCTTCACAGTGGGTCTTGAATGAGACATACACATCATGTGCTTTGGATTTTGTCTGACAGAGAGCCTGTCAGGCAGCTCACAGATAACATTGACTCCCACAGTGTTTATCCAAATGTCCTTAAAAATAACTTAGTTAAAGGAAAAAAAAAAAATAGAGCATTCCCCTCCCCACCTGAAACCCCTGAAGGAGCTGCAAAAAGATCAGATTTCTTTAAGATATGCACGAAGAAGACTTTGTTTATATGCAACTTATTTACATTACAGCGATTGTTTCATATATCCTGCTGTTTCTGCGGAGGTAGCACTCAGAGCGTGAAACACAGCTTACTAGACTGCCAGAATGCCCATCTGACACCCACCCTGTTATGAAGGTAGGTCGTTAGCATGGCTTAGAGTAAGGCATCCACAAGCCTATGATCCCACTTTAACTTACCACTTCTACCTTCATTGCCCTGCATATGCTGACTATTTTTTGTCAGGTAGGGTTTAATAAGTCTGTCTTGATGCTATGTGAAATAATCAGAGAAACTGATATTAGATGTCACTACTTCAGCCACTGTAATAAGAGTTTTGTTAGCAAAGTGAGATAGAAACTGATATTGTTTTGAAATATTAGCATTTAGTTGTGAGGGTATCTGCTTGCCAAGTTAATTTTATGTTAATTTTATGTTTCTCAGTATACATATTCCTTAGACTGTGCCATCATTTCCTAGTTTCTGAAGTTGAAACAGTATTTGTTTTCTTCCTAGTCACATGGTTTTTGTTAAAAAAAGTTTTGATTTGGTTCCTCTAAAATTGATTCAATTTGATTACTTTCAGAGTTTATCAACTCTGACAACAGAAAAAACGTCTAAAAGCAATTTTAAAAAAATCTGGACCCTTCAAAAATAAATGGAACTCCACCAACTATTTGTCCTTCAATAACCTCAATGTATTTTAATTTCTCTCTACTTCTTTTAATTATCCACTGATATAACCCAATAAAGACATTTCAGTCATTGTGTCCATAAACTAGTCTTGATTTATTGCAACATCTCCATTCACACAATCTGTCCTAAAGATCTGAGCCAGCAACTTACATGGATGTGAATGCTCATTAATTTCAGTGAGGGATCTGAGAGAATCTGTTAGTAGACCATAAGGACTGAGCTGCAGTGTTGAACCCTTCTGGGTGACTGGTGGGAGTAAGTTTACTTCCGAGATGGATGAGAGATGCTTAAATGATCAAATATGTTTTACATGTAAGAAAATGCATTGCTTTTCTTAGAGAGGGGAGTTTAGAAGTTATTCTTCCAAATGAACCTCAGAATGATGCAAGCCTTTTGCAATGTTCCCACCCTGGTAAACAGAATCAAAGCTGTTTGAGAGAGTCTTAAGTGTGACATCTTGCTTCTTAGCAGGTGTGTTATCTTCTCCTAACAACTGATCTTGGGATGTAGCAAACAGCATTGCTGAAGGTTAGCTTCACCTGTAGACATTGAAAGAAAGTGTCCACCACCTCTTGCCACCCAGCGAAGTGTATTTTGATTCAGTAAAGAGAGCAGTAGGAAAACAACATGATTTTTTCTGTTTCTAAGAAGCTGGATCACATAACTGACACTTATCTTCCTAAGGTACTACAAAAACTTAATTCTTGAGAGAAAAAAAAAAAAAAAATACACCTGGCAGTAGCTCTATGTCCCTTATGTCTGCCTTGAGTTTTGTCCTGCTGTCAAGGACAACTAAGATTTTATTAACCAAGATCAGAAAAACAGCTTCTAAATGCCTCACACAGACCACATTCTACCAGCTGTACTGAAAAAAAATGATGCAGGGAATGGCAGCTAATAGCATCTCTGAAGAGGCCATCTCTACCCCTGTTATGAAGATGGGTAGTTTCCCAGGTGAGCCTATACTAATGGTTTCATTGTTCAAACTTCTAGGCCTCATTTCCCTGAAAAACAAACAAAAAACCCCTGCACAACAAAATGGGAGAGGAAACCAGCACACATGCAAGTAGGCATTTACCTGTCAGTGTTCGCTGCGGTTGTGGGATCATGTGCGTGTTTTCCTTCTGGTGAAGGAATGGCATTTTAGCTCTCAAAACTAGAAGTGTATTTCTCCCCATCTTTGAGCTCCCTTTAAACTATTTAAATGTTATTAAGCTAAGTATCATTTGCAAGGATAATCTAAGCAAGGGAAAACAGAAAGGAAAAAAAAAATTGAGGGTATTTGCAGACTTGTTTTGGTATTTAGTAACAGAACTATGTTTTATCTAAAAAAAAAAAAATCCTCTACAAGAAGGGTTTTATTTCTAATGTAAAATCTGACTAAAAAAAAAAATGCACACCTAGGCCACAGATACTTTACTCTTTCAATAACTTTTTAGAAGTTCATATGCACCTGTAGTATCAAAGTTCCCAAGTCAGCAAATGGCATAGTCTGGAGCCTTGATGACCGACGATATGTTCCATTAGAGCACATGAATGGGAACACTGCCGTCTGTGTCCTATTTGTTGTAGACCAGTGGCATCCCCACAGAACTCTTGTATTCATAGACCCAGGCTTGAACATTATGAGTTTCAGATGAGGTTTTCAGAATGGAAAGTTGTTATTTTAGGCAGTGTTTCTTCCCTGTAACTATTGGCTCTCTGGGTATGTCTCAGGCTATACCTATAGTACGGAAACGCCCAACCACTTGACACATCTCAAATCCTGACCATTAACTGTGCATATCACACTCCTGGTGTTTTTACACCTTCATTTAAGTTCCTCAAGAACTTGCACCACATGCTAAATTCACAACTTAACCTCCTGTCTGGAGAAGTGGGGGCAGAAATGGAGAGAAGACATGGGAATATTTTGCCTCCACTCATGCTCCCCTACAGAAACTGAGCTGATTCAGGAAGCTGGAGCCTAGTTCTAGTCTAGTTTTCTTGTCCTGAAATAAAGAAAAAGTTTGCCTTTCCTTTGAGAAGACAAGTGTGTTCACTCCTTTCAGCCTCACCCTTGATGGCAGAAACTGTTTTCAGCCCAGGCTGCATGGTTAGAGGGCAACTTCAGTGGATGCTCCTTCTTTGTGTAAACTATAGATCAAAGTGATTTTAGAGATGTATTTTGACTGTAGCCAAGTGTTCTAAAACATTACACAGTCTGTGAATTTGCTTTTCCTGCCCTGTGGGTTAATGAATAATCCACTGTGTACCTTTATCTTGGAAAGTTTGGTGTTTAATTGTTGGTTGCAGAAGATAGAAAGTAACTAATTATTACTGATTATCTTTATTATTTTTTTACAGGGGTATCTGAGATGAGTAAACAAAACATTGTAAGGTGAGTTAAATTGTAGGGCTGGGCTATCTAACAGCTCACCATTGTCAAATGGGGAGATCCTGCTCCCTTTACCCCATCCCCTGGCCTAGGGACAGTCTCATCTTCAACTTTCCACCAGTTCTCACACTTGCTGTATCCTTGACAGAGCTAATCAAATTCGCTAACCCAGCAGGTTAAAGAGAACAGCTTCTGTGCAGGTGATGACTGGTTTTATGTAATTTCACACTTAAGCAAAGTGATTGTTCAAGCACAGGGACACGTGAGCTACAGGCACCACACAGCATATGCTCACAGATAACCATTTGCGATAGCTGCCCTTCTGTTCAGCTATGAACATTTAGGCCAAGAGACCTCCGGTGAAAGCCTGGGTTACCACCAACCAAAGTGATGAGTCAAGATTGCAACAGCTCATATCCTCTGTGGCTCACCAGAGAGACCTCTTACACCAAAAGACTCCAATCACATGACACTGGATTCAATTCCAATTTTGCCATCTAATTGTTTGACTTCTTAACAATAAAAGTCTGCAAATAAAGCCTGACAAACCAATCTTATGAGTATTGCTTCCTGTTTTCTGAAGCTGAATCCAGAACAACATTTTGTATAATGATGATGAACTGTTGAATAAAATTAAGTCTTTTTCCCTATGGACTTTGTAATAAAAATTGTAAACAATATTTTGCAAATAAAGCTTCAGGCCTATGGGTTGTCACTCCCAGATGGCATCAATTAGTGGAGGAAGGCTTGCTGTGCTTCCTCTCCCCAGCCATCTACCCCTCCCTGGGTTTTGGATGTGCTAGCCTTGGACAGGGATAACTCAGCTGCTGGTGAATCACCTGCTAAGTGATAAAAGTGAGAGCTTGACTCCATTTCCTTAAGAAACAGTGAGCTGGCAAGGCAGACTAGCAAGAAAATTGTCCTCTGCAGCTGGGAGAATTCTCCTGCTTGCACATCTAGATTCACTGCAATTAGAGGTAGTCGCACAGATTTTACTGTGACTTCAACAATCCCCATTGAGATCTTGCTTAATAAAACCCTTTTTTGTGCAACTGCTTGTTCATGATATGGCTTTTCACAGGCATTGCTGTAAAGTTTTCTTTAGCAGAGAACTAGTCAGTGAATAGCTCACATATGATGAGAAATACTAGTCAGGGTTGTTTAACCTTTCCAGTTGGCGACATAGAAAGTAATGGAGTATTTCCAACCAGAGAGATTATTCCCAAAAAGAGATGAGATCTAGAAAAATATTCTGAAGTCTTGCTATTTCAGATTACTGTTTTCTGGATTGGTGATGGTGGAGAAAGACAGGAGGAAAACTAAAAACCACACGGAAAACTTTACCAGACTTTACACCCCTCACGGGACTGCACAGGTCCAACCAGCTGCTAGGGAGAAAAGCACAGAGAACCTATTGTCACTATGTGGTGAGTTTAAATGTCCTTCATAAACAGAGGCTGTTTGAGAGATATAAAACAATGTTGGTTTACCACAATAATTTTAACTAATGCAGTCAATGGGCTTTTTTTTACTATTTTGAATATTTCTTTCAGTTTTGTCACCTTCTCCCCCTTAATAGCCAAAGAAAAGTAGAGTATAAGCCAGCTGCCTGTTCTCAGCAACAGTAGCACCAACTGCGCCTGCTGACAAGCAAGCAGATACTGTGAGAAAATCACCTCCAAGTCTCTGTTGTGAACCTTGGCAAGAACCAGCACACATTTTGTTTTCCACGTACAGTGGCACAGATCTGTACTACTTAATCTAACCCATTCCTCGAGTGGCTGGATCCAATGCAGGATCCTGAACTGTATAATCTCATGGTCACTACAGCCAAGGCTGCCCCCAACCTTCACATCCCCAACTACTCCTTCATTATTTGACAGGACAAGGTCCAGCAGCACTCCCTTCCTTGTTGGCTCTTCAATCATTTGCGAGAGACAGTTATCATCAGTGCTTTCAAGGAACCTCTTTTGACTTGCAGTGTTATATTTTCAGCACATGTCGGGGTAGTTGAAGTCACCCACAAGCACCAGGGCCTGTGACTGTGAGGCTCCTTTCAGCTGACTGTAAAAGGCCTCATCCACATCCTCCTCCTGATCAGGTGGCCTGTAGCAAACACTCACTACTATGTCATCCATGTTAATCTGACCTTTAATCCTTACCCTTAAGCACTCAACCCCCTCATCATTCACCCTGAGGAGCAGCTCCATGCATACCAGGTGTTCTCTTATGCAAAGGGCAACTCCACCACCTCGACTTCCTGGTCTGTCTCTCCTAAAAAGCTTATGGCCATTTACGGCAACGTTCCAGTTGTGCGACCTGTCCCATGTTTCAGTAATCGCAATAAGATCGAAGGTTTGCAGGATAATTTTGGCTCAGAGAACCCTGACAAAGATGATAGGAAATATCAGGGCAGTAAGTAAGACTGCAACCCTGAACTTCAGGCAAGCAAACTTTGGCCTCTTCAGGGACCTTCTTGGAAGAATCCAAGGGTGTCACCAGAGCATGCAGAAATGTCCAGGCCCAGCTGGAACTACATCTGGCAAGGGAGGTCAGAGACAACAGGAAGGGCTTCTTCAAATGCATCAATAACAAAAGGAAGGCCAAGAAAATGTGGGGCAACTACTGAATGGGGCAGGGTACTTGGTAACAGAGGACACAGAGAAGGCAGAGTTACTGAATGCCTTCTTTGCTTCAGTTTTCACTGCCAAGGCCACCCCTTAGGAATCCCCAACCCAGGAGACCAGTGAGAGAATCTGGAAAAAGGAAAACTTTCCCTTGGACGATGAGTATTGGGTTAGAGATTGACTATGCAACCTTAGCACCCACAAGTCCATGGGACCTGATGGGATGCACCCACATATGCTGAGTGAGCTGGATGATGTCATTGCTAGGCCACTCTCAATCATCTTTGAGAGGTCATGGCATTCAGGAGAGGTTCCTGAAGACTGGAAGAAGGCAAATGTCACAAGACATTTGTCTTCAAGAAGAGTAAGAAGGAGGACCTAGGGAACAACAGGCCAGTCAGCGTTACCTCAATGCCTGGAAAGGTGATGGAACAGCTCATCCTGGAAGCCATCTCTAAGCATGTGAAAGACGAGAAGGTCATCAGGGGTAGTCAGCATGGATCCACCAAAGGGAAATCATGCTTAACCAACCTGATTGCCTTCTATGACAGGACAACTGGCTGGACAGATGAAGGGAGGACAGTGGATGTTGCATACTTAGACTTGAGCAAAGCTGTATCCCATGACATCCTCATTGGCAAACTCAAGAAGTGTGGACTTGATGATTGGATGGTGTGGTGGATTGAGAATTGGCTGAATGGCAGAGCTCAGAGAGTTGTCATTGGTGGTATGGAATCAAGCTGGAGGCCTGCATCTAGTTGGAGGCCTGTCCTCCAGGGACACCCAATACTGGCTCCAGTGTTGTTCAATCTATTCATCAATGACTTAGATGAAGGAACAGAGTGCCTCCTCAGCAAATTTGCTGATGATAATAAACTGGGAGGAGTGTCAGATACACCAGGCAGCTATGCTTCCATTCAGAGGGACCTCGACAGGCTGGAGAGATGGGCAGAGAGGAACCTCATGTGGTTCAACAAGGGAAGGTGCAGGGTCCTGCATATGGGAAGGAATAACTCCATGCAGCAGTACAGGTTGGGGGCTGACCTCCTGGAAAGCAGCCCTGCAGAGAAGGACATGGGAGTCCTGGTAGACAACAAGTTAAATATGAGCCAGCAGTGTGCTTTTGTGGCCAGGAAGGCCAATGGTATCCTGGGTTGTGTAAGGAAGAGTGTTGCCAGCAGGTTGAGAGAGGCAATCCTTCCCCTCTACTCAGACCTGGTGAGTCCCCACCTGGAGTATTGTGTCCAGTTCTGGGCTCCCCAGTACAGGAAGGATATAGAACTCCTGGAGTATGTCCAGTGAAGGTCGAGTGAGATGGTTAAAGGACCAGAGCATCTTTCATACAAGGAAAGGCTGAGGGAGCTGGGCCTGTTCAGCCTGGAGAAAAGACAACTCAGAGGGGACCTGATTAACTTTTAAATATCTAAAGGGAGAGTGTCTAGAGGACGGGCCCAGACTCTTCTCATTGGCACCCAACAATAGGACGAGAGGCAACAGGCATAAACTGCAGCATAGGAAGTTCCACCTGAACATAAGGAAGAGCTTCTTTACTGTGAGGGTAACAGAGCACTGGAACAGGCTGCCCAGAGAGGTTGTGGAGTCTCCTTCCCTGGAGATATAAAAAACTGTCTGGACAAAATCCTGGTTCATGTGCTCTAGAGTCCCTGCCTGAGCAGGGTGATTGGACTAGATGACCTTCAGAGGTCCCTTCCAACCTCAACCATTCTGTGATTCTGTGAAACCAATCATTGTGCAATAATGTTTAAATCCACAGTCATGTATGGTAGAGAAAACAGTGCCAAAACGGATTATTAACAAAGGTAGGTATCTGTGTAACTCCTTGTTGTAGCAAAGACAGGGGGTTCATCAACTGGCAAGATCAAGCTAAATGAACAAGTGTACTTATATAAATTCTTATATTTGAAACAAGTCTGATTGTTATTAGAATTTTTGGGGGGGAAGGACCAAGGACCTGACAGAATCCCAATAGGAGCCATGTTTGCTCATATAATCATGCCTGTCTCTCAATAAGCCTTCAAATTAGTCTTATGATAAGCATGTTGTTTGAGAAACAGATACAAGATTGACTCAAAGGCATTCCTTCACATATTTTTCCATGATCATCCAATTATTTAACAATAATTAAACAATATTCCATTGTCTGGAATTGCTCTTTGTGGTTCTTACACACAGAGGTAATGTTTCAAAACATCACCACATGCAGAATGGAGAAATCCAAATATCTGCAGAAAAACAAACACAAGGGTACACATGCATCTCTAAGTGGCATGTCATACTGTGTACTCCAATGCCACTCCAACCTCAGTGGAAAGCCACTGCTAAGCTGTGTGCTTCATTGCATGACACCACACACAAATCTTAGGGCCAAACAAGCATTATCAGTATTGTACTGACTGTGATTTGCCTTTTTTTTTGTCTTTCTACCTCAATTAATTTTCAAACCATCAGCCATTGTAGTGTTGGAAGTCTCTAGACTTGTGAAGCTAACTATTTGCCATTCTATTGACTTTATTCTAAAGTTAAGCATAAACTATGTGTATGTAATTTTACAGGTATTGTTTTTTTTCTCATAAGATAATTGCTTTTCTAAGAGGCACCTTATTTCTTAAGGAATTATACTCCATTTACAATCAATCCATTTTGCTAATCTTCTTTAAAAAGCACTAGGATAACAGCAGCCAGTTTATAGCAGTCCTCTCTCTATGCAGATAAAATACAAAGGTTATTAATATTTTCCATCCAAGCTTCCTTACAGTCCAACTTGGGAGTGGTAATAGGATGAGAGCCAAGGAATTTCCAGAAATCTTGAAGTGCTAGTAAGTCATTACTGACACTGTGCCATGAATATTTGGTTGATGAAAATTAGATGCAGGACCATTCTGCCCCTGATATTAGCAGATACTATCAATGCATCCCAACGAAAGTCAAAGCTTGTTGCTTGTTTGCATAGTGGAGAAAGAAGGGTAGTTATTTCCCCAATTAGGAACAAACACAATATTTCAGAACACTCTGACCTCAAAGAGTCTCTGCAAGACTATTCTAAGCCCCTTCTTAACCTCAAGTCATTCTTTGTTTAGGTTGTATTTGTTTCACAGTTTAAAGATTAATAGATCTACTGGTGTGAAAATGTTATTTTAAAATATTTGTAGTTGTATAAAATCTGGAATCCTGGGGCAAAGGGTGTCTTTCAAAACAGATTTCATGGAAGAGATGGGCATGATGCCCTAATTAATGCATAATTTTGTTAGTCACTACAGAAGCTCTAATGGTTTACATGTAGGAATGGAAAACAGACATTGTAGATTTCTTCAGGGTGATTTATTTGGTTTCAAAGTGGCTAGATCAGGTGCTTCAAAATAGTTAAAAGAATTCACATTTGGTTTGTAAAGGCATAATCTGTTGTTCTATTATATCTCCTCCAAAATCTTCAGCCAAGGAATGGTGTGATCCACCAACATCTGTCCTAGCTTGTTCTCTCGATCTATGTGTACTTTCAGTGCTCCTTTTTGGATATTAAGAGAACAGTATTAAAAAGAAAAAAAACCAAACCAATCTATAACTCAGGTGGAGAACATGGATGAATATTCTTAGCAGGTCTTTGTGACTTTGTCTGCTGTAATACAAGACAACAAACATATGTATACATGAGAACACGGGACAGGCCTCTACAGTGGAAATAATGCAACAGCTCTTCCTTTGGATGTGAAAAATCCATTATTTTTGTGTCACATTCTAAAAAAATAATGGCAAAAATGCTAGCCTTGTGGCTGGGTGAACAAAAAAAAAGATGTGAACATGCCAGTGTCTCCTTAGTGTGGGTTCTTAGCAGTCAGGGTGCTACCCCATAAAATGCCTGCTATTTTTAGAGGAATTATTTAATTAATTGTTTAAAGGAATTATTTAATCCAAGACGGAAAGCATTGCACAGGCAAGTCACTCTATGGCCTCAGATGTAAAGTTTGAGCCTGCTATGGTATACCAAATTGCAAAAACTAGTTAAAAAGACTTGGAAAAGGGAGTGGATTTGGAAGCCTTCCTCTCAGCCCCAGGAAGGGGGCATGCTCTCCTTCACTCACAACAGCTCTGTCTACTTCTTTTTACCTCTATACAGGCAGAGTCCAAACAAAACTTAAAAATTATACTTCATATATGTAGAACTGAAATATACATATGTATGTATGTATGTATGTATGTATGTATGTATGTATGTATGTATGTATGTATAGGACCTCCTGTCCTATATCCTGCTTTTCCAAAGTGCCTAACTCTCCGCTTATCCTCTTTACAAAACACCTTGCTTGAGACTTTAAGACACAACACTAACCTATCTCTTTCTTAGCTCAGGAAATTCTCTAAAGCAGTACAAACAGGTCCAACCTTCAAGAACACTGTGGACCAAAAGGATATCTTCTGGTACTTCCCATAAGGAGACCATGTATTAACTAATTCATCCCTCATCAACAATGTCACCAATATCACCCTTCCTTCTTTTCTTGCATCCCTCCATATATTTAGTGGACTCCCATTTGAACTGGTGAATTAAATTTCCTCACTACTTCTTCATCCCTCCTCCAGCCTTCTTCTCTAAGGTGGTTTTCTGCTTTGGAAACTGTAGCTCCCATCAAACCTAGCCGCCCCTCTTCAAATCTAGGAAGAAGCAGTCAATAGGACATTCCTTGAGGTAAAGTGATTGTTTAAGTCTTCTCTCCCCTTTGAAGGGAATCTGAAAAACCTGACCCATTTTACATGGGCAGAATTACAATCACACACAAATTAAAAGCAAAGATTCTTTTGTTTTTTTAATTACCTGAATGCTAAGAACCAATCCCTAATCTTTAAAGTGTTAATATAAATATTATTGCAGATAAAGTTATCTGTATCTAAAAAGTGTGAGTGAAGGCAGTCAGCCCTTTCATTGACTATGTAAAAAAAGACAACAAACAAAACCAACCAAAAAAACAAACGTTGAAGAAACTTGCTTCATAGCTGTCTTCCAAGTCCTCGGCTGAAGCAAGGTTGGAAACAGATTTCTGCCTGTTGCTGCACGTGGAGATAATTTCTACAAGCAAGCTCTACCTGCTTCATGTATTTAATTTTTTGTGAAATTAACTTGGCATTCATTTTTTGAGGGGGCTGTAACACAGACTTAACCTAGATACTTTGTCATTTTACTCCCACCCTCTGTTACGGACTGACTCAATGCCAGAGCGAGGAAATGACGGAAGGAAACACCTCAAACAAGCACCTCACCTGGCTGTTCTGGTGAGATTTGTTCCTTCTGGATACACATTCTTTACAGATGTGATTACTTGGAACTGACAGCTCTCTCAAATTAAGTTGTTAGAAGCTTCCCAAAACACAGGTATGCTATTTTGAAATGACTGTAACATGACTCAAATCACTTTTGGAATTTAATTAACTGTGCGTGGTGCATTGTAGGAGCGTGCTTCAAGGTCAGCCATTATCATGCCAGAAATACACACACAGACCAATAAGTAATGAAAAGTGTATTTTCTAAAATTCATATAGAGAAGACTCACCATGTAAGCCCTCCACCAAGAATTCCCACTTCTGGACAGTAATCACTGAGGCTTGCATGCACAACAGATTTCTCAGCTATCACATCTCACTCTGCATTAATCTCTGAGCAAGCTACTTTTACAGTGATGCATTTAACACAGGCAATGCAGGTTCCTCCCCAGTGGTACTGCACCATCACCTAGGTTTCATAGCCTAGATCATAGCACCTTCATGGCGTGAAGTTTAGGGTGCCAACAGACACAACTTGTTCAGCAAGAACCTCCTTATTCTGCTGTTGGCTGCATCTACTGACAGTGCTGTTGCTGCTGCTCATGTTCTAGTCCTGTTGATTCTTCCTTCTGTGCCACAGCCAGGGATGCTGCCTCTGGACCTCAACAGGAGGCAGAATATGCCAGACCCTTCCTTATAGCTCTGCCTCTCCTGAGTTTTTTCTTGTAGTTCTTCCCTCCTGGGCAGGGCATCTGGAATCCTATCACAATACAAGTCCTGCAGAACCATGTTTCCTTAGACAGATGTAGTTATTCACCACCTTGGATAAGGGTGACATCTCTCAAGACAGATATACCAATAATCAAGGTTTGTTTTGATCAAGCAGTAACTACTCAGCAGATCCAAAACTGCAGGGCACCTTTGCATGTAGCCTATGCCTTTGTCATACCCTTTTCTCATACATCTGTGTCCCAGTCATGAGGACACTGATTCCTAGTGTGAATATTGCTGAGGGCAAGGGAAGAAGGTGTGAAATGCAATTTTTCACCTCTCTTCCCTAGACAAAGCTATGTTTTCTTCAGGTACATGCTATCTGCACCATTTCAGGTTGTGAGCTTGGTGGCTTCAGCAAGCAGAGAAAAGACCTGTCAAGGACTACAAAGAAATTGTGTTATATGCTGAGCAGACAAAAGCTGCTGCCTGTAATGCTCCCCCATCTACTGAAGCATCAATGACCCTGTAAGTCTCACCAGAGAGACAGTAGTTCCACATTCTCCTGGAGTATCTGATAGCCATGGATCCCACAGCATTATCACAGCAAAGAAAAACTCAGTCAGAGAAGCGAAGTTATTTTGTTAAAAGATTTATTTTACAAAGCCTATGGTTTTGGGCAGCTGCATAGCAAAGCACACACAGTTCACATCAGTGCCTTCAGATCAACTGCCCCTAAGAAAGTTACTAGAAAAGAGGCAACTTGGTTCCTTTCTGAAATGAGATCAGACCACCATGAAGACCACCTTCCAAGCAGCTGCATATTGCTCTTGAGTATGATTTCCAAATTCATCAAGTAAGTAATAACAGAGCCTGTACCTCAGTTGGTATTTTGTTGTTTCCTCCTCAGTATTGTTCAGCAAATCTAGTTAGTGCCAAGAAAAAATATATTCTCTGAAGCATTAGAGGATACTAAGATTTTTGCTACCAGAGGAATATGAACTCACATGGAAAAGAAACCTAACAGGCAACAAAATACCATGTTCTGACCTGTCTTTGAATCACTGGTGACTGGTATTGGTGACTGTCAAGCCAGTGCAGCCATCCCAGTCAAATTTGGGACCCAGTAATTTTGCTAGAGGATATTTTGCTGCAAACAATGGTCATAAAACTGAGAATTTCTTTGTAGAAGGTGCCTGTCACTTCAGAAAACCGTCCCCTGCTGTTGTCAGACATGATACTGTCACAACTGAGATGCTCTTCCATGTCATGTTCTATCTTCTTCTTCTTTGGGTCTTGCAGTGATCCTTCTGTGAGGAGTTTTCTTGCCGAGAGTAAGAAGAAAGAGTCCTTCTTGGCATTAGGAAAGTAATCAATCAAGATGGTTGTCATGCTGGAAGTGAGCAATCTTGTATTTCAAGAAGTTCATATATCACTTGAAGATCCAAACACTCAGCCCATACCACCTCCAGAACACAGGAGAAGGCCTTGTGCTGCTTGACCTCCAGGATACAACTCTTCATATCTGTCATGCCATCTCAGGAGATGTGGGAGATCAAAACCACCAACAGGATAGGCTATTATCCTCCAGTCACAAAAAGTAGTTTGACAGTGACCATAATATTCAAAGCAGTAGCAGCACAGTTTCATGAAGGCAATATTTGTGTACTCCTACCGGGACAGCTAGCTAGCAGAGACTTTCTAGTGAAGCTCTGTATGACAGATCATCCACACTCCACCTACTACAGAACTTGGTCGCTAAAAGCCACACCTACTCTTCTACAGATATGAACATACTGGAGTGAGTTCAGTGAAAGGCCACAAAGACAATTAAGGTACTGGGGTACCTGTCATACAAGAAATTGAGAGAGTTGGGACTGCTTAGTCTAGAGCTCAATATATGCAAGTGTGCAGTGGGAAGGTGTAAAACACAGAGCCAGGCTCCTAGTGGTACCTGCTAAAAGGAAAAGAGGCAATAGGCACAAATCAGAATGGAACAGGTTGCCCAGAGAGGCTGCAGAGTCTCCAGCCTTAGAGATACTCAAAACTTGACTGGACACAGTACTACAAAACCTGCTGTAATTGACCTTGCTCTGAGTAGAGGTCCTTTCCAAGCTCAATGATTCAGTGAAGGAGTAAAATCCCTGTGGAGATGCACTTCTCTGGCACAGATTATCAGGTAAGATCTTCCTGGTACTGTGACAAACCTGAACCTGCTGAGAATCCACAAATCCCAGCCAGACTGATTACTTTCAATTTCCCTCAGCATAACATGTTCACCAAGACACGAAGAATGAAGAGCTACTTGCTCTCACAAGAGCTGGAATTTGCTACATACTGTTCATATGTATAATGCACTTCTCTCCTCCTTTGCTCCACAATCCTGCACACCTAGTATTTCATAGTTAGGAAGAAAAGTGTGCTCTTTAAGAAAAATTAGCACAAAAATGTGAGGAGTCTGCAATATACAGACACACCACACAGCTATTAGTGGCTGATTTTATTACCAGTGAACAGTGCAATATATATATATGGACAGCACATTTAAGTAATATCTGTTTTCTAATTAATAACTCTAATTTCCTGAAGTGTACTGTAAAATGAACAGAATTTCTGAGGTAGAAAAGCTGCAGATCTGAAAGAACAGTAAGACAAATCTTTTTGTCATCAGTCTGAATTCTAATTCTCATAGATGTATCAAAAGGGTAAAGCCCTTTTAAACACAGTTGTTTTACTCAGCATTTCTTGCTCATCTGTAGTAAAGTAGTCCTACGTAAACTTTCCTCTGCTGGTAACCCTCACTAATGGTACAGACAAGGGAAATGAAGCTGGTTTCTATGCCATCATGGGAAAAAAAAAAAAAAAAATTAAAAAAATCACCCTTTCTCCATGCTGTTCTTTAATTAATTGCATGCTAATACCTTTTAGTCTTAGTTTGTAGGTGTTACCATTCACCAGAAGAGTACTATGACACAAGAGGGGACTCAGCCAGCATGTGCATACATGGCAACATTTAAGGTATGCCTTTTTTCTTGTTTTGGATTTACCAAAAGTCAAGGGGGCCTTCAGTTTTCTAAGTGGCCATTGTCAAAAACGGCAAGACTTCCTCAGCATATGCCCAAAATAAATGGGCAGTCCTAAGAGTAAAGGGGAAAGTAAAAAAAGTCTCTGTAGACACACAACAACTTGCCACCCAACTTGGAGAAGCAAAACATAATGCTGTTACTCAAGCTATGGCTGTAACAATCCCATTCATTCCAGTTCTATCAGCACCATTCCTTTCCAAAATAATCTCAAGAGAAATACAGACTATACCACCTAATACCTTTGCTTTTAGTAACTCATTGACTTACTTGGCAAGATGTTTGATAGCCCACATAGACTGGCAGTCTTATGCTTGTAACCACAAGTTTATTCTGCTTAGGAAATGAAAATTTAAATTTGTTCTTAAAATATTGCACTTAGAAGATACAAAGACTTCTACTACAAAGTTGCAGTCATAGCATCAGCTTTTAAAATAAATTAGACAAAAAAAGTAGATTAGCAGCACAAATACATACTTTACATCCTTCCAACTCCCCACCCCGACATCCATAGTCATATGTGAGTCCCAAGATCACCACCTCCAAAAATTAATATATTTTATTGGTTTTTGCAACAACATTGCACATATTTTCATTTCATAAAGCTTCAATTTGTATAAATTCAAATCTGTTGTTTCAGGAAACTCTAAGTCCTCAGTTTACCAGGGAATGGTAATGGCACCAGCAGTACAGCCCGTCCTCATGTTTCAGTGAATGGCAGCAAGAAGTCAGATCCACCAGAGGCTTTCCTGTCTCCCTGCCAAATACATGTGGTTTCTTGGTCTCTTCTCCTCCAAAAGTTGCCAATTATTAGTTTGTGATGCAGGATCATATTAAGGCATTAAGACTTAACCAAATGATCTAATTTCAATTAATGTATTTCCATAATGAGATAAAAAGCAAACAGTTCAACTGGATGGAAAAAAAGAATTTTAGTGAAAGCTGTTGATTAAAAGCCAATTAAAAAGCTATTTCCTTAAAAAATGTTACTAATGAGAAGTGAGGCACCTTCAGTTCACAGCTGATAGAGAAGCAGACCTTCCCCACCACCACCTTTAAAAAGGTCCATTTTAGAGTTGCTGGTCTCCGAGTTTTGTGCTTTTTCAGTCATCTTTTGCTCGACCTTTGAAGCGATCCATCAAACGGAAGTTTCCAAAATAGTCCGCGAAGAGAACAGCTGTTTTCACTGGTATGATACTGTAAGGTAGGGCAGTTGAAGAAGAAGAGAAGAAAACAAAGCAGATGTCAGAAGAGTTGTGTAGCTGTATCACAGAATTAACTTTACCTGGCTAATACTGGCAAAGACATGATACTCTCTAGAATACAGTACCACTGGTCCTCTCAAAATACCCGTTCCACTCATTTGTCAGCCTGAGTTATGAGACAGACCAACTTCCCAACCTGACCTGCACAGAGTCAGAAGTGCCCTAATGCTGGGGCAAGACTCCAGATACACAGTCACTGAGGAGCAGGCCACAGTAAAACTGCACCCCAATGGAGTCAGCAAGTCACAGTTAGACATTTCTGTCATTGTTCTGTGGTCCAAAGGTAGACTGACCTCCTAGAATCAAAACAAAGAAAACTCTAGAAGTGTTCCTAAGTTAATGAAAATTCACACCAACAAGTAGAAAGAAGTCTAGCTTGCACTTTTAATCAAAAACATAGCTGAAACATCCCTGGACAGAAAAGACCAAGAGCAAAAGAAGGAGAGGGCTAACTTACTTTTTCAAAGCAAATATAAAATAAAGAAACCGTGGTAGCAGCAGTATTTCTTGGTCCTGCCGAATAGCAGTCATTATCTTCTCAGCCACATACTCTGGCTCCAGAAGAGGAAGCAGTCTTGGCCACCTGGAATAGAAGATGTTTCTTACTGTAATACAAATTGCTTTGGATTCACATTTTACTCAAAATAAGTCTCCATTTTGCAGTTATTCAACTAAAAGAAATAAATACTACAAATCCTATGAACAACAGAACCTTCATTATGTTAGAGAGTAAGTGGCCATTTTTATTTCACCATGATCTCCCTTAAGACAAATTCACACAGTCCTCATATTGTGTGACACTAGGCTTCTATTTGACTCCTAAATTTTGTCATTATACAAGCATACTGAGCAAAGCTATGTTACTGATTTTAGGGGGTGAATGGAGTTTAGAAACACAGAATCGCAGGGGTTGGAAGGGACCTCTGGAGATCACCTAGTCCAACCTCCCTGCCAAAGCAGGTTCCCTACAACAGGTTGCACAGGAAAGCGTCCAGGCATCTCCAGAGATCAAGACTCCACAACCTCTCTGCGCAGCCTATTCCAGTAAAGAAGTTTTTCCTCAGGTTTGTGTGGAACTTCCAGTGTTCCAGTTTTTGCCCATTGCTCCTTGTCCTGTCACTGGGTACTACTGAAAAGAGCCCAGCCCCATCCATTTGGCCCCTGCACTTCAGGTATTTATAGACATTGATAAGATACCCAGAGAGGACTACTGAAGCATTTGGCTTCTGCAGAGGAAAGGACACCAATTACATTTCACATTACAGCTTAAATGAATAGTAAAGTACCGACGGCTTTGCCATTTGAGGGCTGGAGCACCTCTCCTATGAGGACAGGCTGAGAGTTGGGGCTGCTCAGCCTGGAAAAGAGAAGGCTCCAGGGAGATCTTATAGTGGCCTTCCAGTACCTGAAGGTGCCTACAAGAAAGCTGGGGAGGGACTTTTTAGAAGAGCAGGGAGTGACAGAACAAGGGGAAATGGCTTTAAGCTGAAAGAGGGGAGGTTTAGATTAGATATTAGGAAGAAATTCTTTCCTGTGAGGGTGGTGAGACGCTGGAACAGGTTGCCCAAGGAAGCTGTGGATGCTCACTCCCTGGAAGTGTTCAAGGCCAGGCTGGATGAGCTTTTGAGCAACCTGGTCTAGTGGAAGGTGTGCCTGCTCATGGCAGGGGGCTTGGAACTAGATGATCTTTAAGGTCCCTTCCAACCTCAGCCACTCTATGATTCTATCTGTGTTGCTCAGTCATTGGGACAGCACTGTTAACACCTATCTGAGGCCCTAAAAGTAACAGAAGCAGAACGAAACCTAGCTCATGATTTTCATAAAGGAAATAGGAGTACATACATGCTAAATGTGCAAGTTGCATAAAAATTTCACAAGAATTTACTCACTTGGTTCTACAGCCATCAAACATTCCTGTGTTTATGATATAAGGACATACAATTGTGGTTTTAACACCAGTCTTTCCCAGATCTCTCATCTCAAAATCAACTGACTCTGCAAAACCAACTGCTGCAAATTTACTTGCACAGTAATCTGTAAAATAATAATAAAAAACCCAGTTATTGCAGTTAAACATTTTAATTTACTAATTAAACTTTACTAAACACCTTCAGGGAGTCCTATCACTGAGCATGTACACAGGAGTGGTAGCAGTTTTTGACAGAGAACAAGGACAAAACTATGCTCCAGTAAGTAAACTAAGTAGCTACAAGTTTATGTTTGTGTTTTGTGGGGTTTTTCTGTGTGTGTGTGTGTTGTTTTTTTTTAACAGTATACAACAGCAGCACTATAGTATAGAAATCATATATACACAGTACCTGCAAGAAATTACTGTCCAATAATAAAATACTTTACAACAGAGTAGGAACTGTTTTCAGGATTAGTTTACTAATAAAATTTGCCTTTGATGCAATTCACTCCTTTACTTTCCCTCACTTAACTGTTTTTCTAGACTGGCAGACAGAAGGTTTCTCATTGTATCCCTGCTATCACCTTTCTACTCTCTACTGAACAACAGAAATGAAATTATCTTTTCATACTAGACCTTAGCTTTGAATCCATGCACTAGCTTCTTATGCATCAAACTCAAGCTTTCAGACTCTCTAATGTGGTTTCAACTTGAAACTCAATTTGTCTTCATTATCACTGCCTTGAAGCTCTATTTCTTTTACTGCTGTGTCACCTTATTTCATTTTCCTCCTGCTTTGCATCCGTTTTCCAGAAATGCCTTCTGAGATTGCCCTAATCGCAACACTTCCTTTCCATCGCTGCATGGGTTGTGTTGAATGAATGGCTGAGAGACAAAGAATGCAAAACGAGATATTGCACCTCTGCCTCTGTACCACATCTGGATTTCAGTAGTTCTTTGAGTTAACGAAACCTGAAAAGGCTTCTGCTTAGCTTGAGAACATGCTTGCAAAAGACAAAAAAAAACGTGGCCTCTTCCCCACCAAATACCTGCAGGGCAACCTTAACAACACTGAAGTTCTCAGTTTCCAAAGTTCTATATGGCTCCTAGATCCCCTAACTGCCTTGGCATAAAAACCTGTTTCAGAGCACGCTTGAGCATCTGGAAGACTCTTGAAAGGAATGGTCTATTTAAGGTCAGCTGATTTGAAAGTATGACCATTTGTTTTTACCTATACACAAAGACCCAGAAACTGAAAATCAGAATTTTTTCTTTTCCCCATGAGAATTGATTGCAGAGTTTAAATCTAACTAATTGTCTAAATGAACATTAGCTTTAATACATTACCTGAAAGACGATTGACTCCAATCATTCCTGCTGAGCTTGCAATACTAACCAAGTGTCCATGGTTAGAGGCCATCATTGCTGGGAGGAAGGCTTTGTAAGTCTGCAACAAGAGAGAGTTGCAATGAAACATTTTACTGAGTAAGCTACGTGCTATAATATTTTGAAGGTGGTGTTAGTAAAGAAATTCCTCCTATATTTTAGACAAGCTTTCTAGCTTCCATTATGAGAGAGAGAGGGGGAGAAAAAAAGAAAAATAAAAATAAAAAAGGAGTTTGTTGTTTGAACTATAACCTTCAACTATCAAGCTAGGACTTTCCAGGCACCACCAGTACCACTTTCTCCTCAACACCACAGATGGTAACTTACTGAAAGCTACAGGTATCGTCAGCTAGCTGTTAAGTTTCTTTCAGCCTAAAGCTCAGCACTGCAATGTTTCAAATTAGAATTAAGTGTTCACTGCAAATTTTGTAAAAAGGCAAAAATTTGAATTTCATGTCTTCCTTCTATTAAAGTCATTTAGGAATTTTTATTTAGGAAGAAACTGAAGCATGTTTTCATATCCCCTTTGCAATTCTTTATGATAGGAACACCATATGGATGACCTGCCTTCCCCAAAAGGAAGAAAAAGCACACCGAGTTACTCATTTTGAACAAAAGCTTACTGAACACGTGGTATTTCTTAACAAAGCTATCATAACCACAAAGCAACTAGAACACCAATGGAATTGAACACTTCTCTGTTACTAGAGCAGCAAATTTTAGGCTGGGCTTGCTTCATGTCATTTAATATTGAGGGATTGTAACATATGACTAGCTTCAGAATCTAGCTGATTGTAAAATTCAGTTCTCAAAAGCATTTCTAAATATGAACCAGTTTTACTTCCATTTACCTACCCCAGAAGTTACCATTCTTCCACCCTTTCTTTGTTTTACAGCCTCCCAGGCATAGAAAGTAATTCCTTGTAAGTTCAGTCAGAAATTATACAAGGATCATATCCTTACATATATTCCTCAATTCCAAAAGGCAAAACTAAAAGTGAAAACATGTTTTAAGGATGTTTTACTATGTATATGCAAAGTACAGGTATTACCCAGAAGTGTGCCATTACGTTCACTTCCATAGTTTTTTCTGCGAGTGAATCTGGAGAATCAATAAACCTCTTCCCAGTTACAATGCCAGCATTGTTGACCAGGATGCTGACGTCGCCAACTTCTTTTTTAACCTAAAACAAAAAGCCTCAAGATATTATGCAATAAATACAAAATATGCTTTCTGAGTGTTATATATGAAAACATAAGAAATAGAAATATTGTATATTTCAACTAAGTTAAACGTGCAATGCTTGTTACAGATCCAAACACCTCAGGTTCTCACACATTCTCACCTGATGCCTTTTTAGAGCTGAGCTTACAACTGCACTTTCTTTGGAGGTGTGGAGCCCAATAGCTCCACACATGATTTTCCTTTCAGCACCTCTGGCTCTCGCTGCAACTGTTCCAGACAAGTCTCTGTTGCAGAGAGCTTAACTACTGCAACAAGTATTTTGCTACAGTAAACCCCTCATAAAACCAAAGAGCAGTTCTGTTTGTAGGGCCATTTCTATACCACATGGTGAGGCACAGTACATAGATCTCCAGGTAAGTTCACCAGAGTTAGGTACATCAAATCCATGTGAGGGCTGCAGTATCTAAACTTCCACTTGTGAAGTTCCTTGCATTATACTCAAATCCTCTTGTGTTTTCCACAAAGCAACTTGAGCACAGGAGCACTGCTGCCATACATTTGAAGGCTGAAGCCAGCTTGCACAGTCCTTGAGTCTTGATGAGCAGAAGGAAAACCGGATTCTCTGTTGACAACGTTAATTGCCTGCATCCCAACAGTCCAGGGATTCATCTCTCCCACTGCACAGGGCAGCAGCTACTTAGTACTATCTTAATATTTCACATATTTCAAGATTCTTTGTGCTGTTTTCCACAGGTTCCATTTCTCCTGACTGCGACTGCTAAACTGACATGTATTACATAGTAGTTTTTCCACTAGTGGTAACTTGCATTCCACAGCACACACACGAAGCCAGACTTCCCTACAGCTTTCTAGGGGAGCAGATGGGAGTTTTCTGCCCTCAGTGTGTTGGAATTAGAATGGGCAAACAGTCACTTTTGGTAACATGTATTCCTCAAAGGCATAGGCAGTGATAAAAAACACCTGTAAAATGAATTTCCTCCTTACAACCTTTTTATTTATTCAAGTATCTTGACTACTTCAAGCAAGAAGTCAGGAACTTAAGAGCTTATCTTACCAAACAAAAAGGGTTTTTTACAAGTTTATTTCTCATAAAGACAGCCTGAAAGAGTACTATGTCTCCCCTGATACTTGCTCCCAGGCCAACACAAAAAATGAGAAAACTGTAGGAAGGGTAGTAGCTTGTTATGAAAATTAAACAAAAACTGTAGGGTTCTGAACAAAGGAAGATTTTAAGACACGTGTTCACAGAAAGCAAAAGCCTTATGAGCTTCTGGGGCTCATGGTACAGAAGCTTCTTTCTTAGTGTGTCTGCTTCAATTTTAACACTGTATCAGAATCTTTATAAGATTGATCCCAGAAAATAAGTTGGCTAAAGAATAATATCTACACATTTAGTTCAGTAAGAAGAAGTATAATTCTCATTTCAACTCCAGACTGAGAATTTTCATCAACAAACTCACTTGAGAGAACAACTTTGGGCCAACTGATATCAACATATCATGTCAGCTCTCAAAAGGAAAATTGAAATATTTAATGTAGTATTTGAAGAACAGCTCACTAACCTGAGCTATCTGGGAAAAAGGAAATGAGTACTCTATACATTGCCTAAGTTGAGATTTCTGGATCAAGCGCTTAACATGTGCTGATCGGAGCTTTGGGAAACCATGTTGGTTTTATGCCATCTTGCCATACAGTTGCAGAACCTAATTTCTTAATGGCATTTCCTTTGCTAGGTGCCTACAGAGACTGAAGAAAGCACAAGCAGAGCAGGTAGGCTAGCCTGTAAAACAGTAAAGAATTAAAGGATAATTTACCACCTATCCTTTATTCTAGCTTAACTTCCCCATCTTCCTTAAATTTGTTCCAAACTTGGCCATGTTTGTTAACTAAGGGTTAAAAAACAAAACAAAACAGGAAGCAGCTTTGGTAGGCTTGTACAGAACAGCTTTTATAATAAATTCATCAGCCAGAGCCTCTCTCTACCTCAGTCGTTGCTCACACATCCACCTCAGTCATTGCTCACACATTCTTGTCTGTCTATTCCCCTCTCAAAAAGTTGTCATGTAACAATTTAAATATTTCTGATGCAGCACCACATGATCTCCATAGGCAGCCTTAGACAAGTTGTTCTAGTCACCAACCTGAGTATGCAGCCCCCATTGCAAGTTAAAAATAGTATGCATTCAGAGACAAACATAATCATTGTTAATACTGCCTTGTGTTAGATGATCTAGCAATCCTGGAAGCCTGGACCAGCACCCCAAATCCATCCTTTGGGGCAAGAAACAAATACCTGAAGAAGTGGTCATGCTTCTTTTGCGCAAAAGACGGACAGAGGTGGGGGATGTGGTACATACAGTTTATAACTTGGTGATTGGGGCACTGAAGTTAGTTGGGGAAAGGCAAATAACAGAACCTTAATCATCCCATTTCTAACTAGTGTTGAAAACGTGAACAACCTCTTCCTTTACTACCTGTCTCTATTCAGTCTTCCAAAATATACTGACACTGTGGATGGAATTCAAAGCAGATTTGAGTGACTTCTTGCAATCCAGACAAATAATTCCAGCTTTACCACACCTCTTCATCCTGCTTCCCTACTCAGTGTGGGATAAACACTATTTCCCGTTTGCGTTTCTGCATTTGTATTTATGCTTTTACATTGAAGTTTAGTAGTGAATAATTCCTACAATTCTCAAACACCATCCCAAAGTTTCTACTTTCTAAGAACCATGAATTGCCTACAAGAGGTGGAAGAAAGCACTGAGTGTTTTATAGGCAGCATTAAATACCACCAGGAAATGTGCTTCTATTGTTGCTCCTCTGCACAGGAAAGAAGATTCTCAGAAGAGTGGAAAACTGGCTGCAAACTCTCATCCCAACTAAAAAGCATGAAAAAAGAGTGGATAAACAAAAAAGTACCCTGCATGAGAGAGATCCTAGAAGTAAATGTGAGCCCAGATGCAATTTTGCAATCTGATAATGAGTAGAGGCTTCTGTTTCCTCACAAGTAGGAGGATAAAAAAAACCCCAGAGTTGCTTCACTCTTTCAAAGCCCTAGATTCTTAGAGTTTATCTGAACTAAAGGGAGGGAGGGCTAGGTCAGCGAAGACCACATTCCTTTTGGGGTTGGAAATTTCTGGAATGGGGATATTGGAAATAATTTTTAAGCTATAGCTCTTGATAGCCAAAAGCTGTCCTTCATCCTGTTGGTGCAGGAAATGAACAAGGACACCATATGTGCAGGACTTTTTTGTTTTCTTCCTACTGAAGTGACTTCTTCCTGGTCTCTGTGTGGCTGACGAAGTAGCAGAAGCAAGTATTTAAGGTTCACATACATTTCATTTTGGCTTTGAGATTGTTGTACTGGGCACAAAGTTCAACCATATCCTGCCCTGCCTGCATGAATTTAGTTCTCTACAGTCTTGCAAAACTCCAAGTCATGGCAGGAAGCTGAATCACTGGTGGCAGGGAGAAACAAAACCTGGAACAGTGCTGCCTCATGCTGCAAAGGCTGACACTGCACACTATGACCCAAGTCTACTACGCCACATTAAGTAAACACTGTCATCAAGCACTAACTAATACTAAAGTCGTTTTGTCACGAAAGAGATAGGAAAGTTGTCAGTAGGACGTGATGTTTCTGAAATAACAGTAGTAGGGTATTCTATGTGGATCAGGAGGAGTATTATTAGTGGATCAGCTGTTAGAAGATAATAAGTGAGGAACCATGCACCAAGAACCTCTTACCACTTCTGTTTTTATCATCCCTAACCCATGTCACACTCTTATCTACACCTTCTTCTCCTCTTCATATCTGGCCAGAAAGGCTCTGCTACTGCTTTTCTCCATGAGACTGAAGTGTCCCTTGAGCCCTCAAAACTGAAAGTTAGTTTCCATCTTCCTCATTCCAGTGTCCTTCACGCTACAATACTCCCTCTCCACTCCTCCCAGTTCAGCAGGAAGCACAGTTACAGGCTTGTAGTGTGACACGTGGGGATGGCAGATGTGCAACTCAGCTGGTGTAACAGAGCTGCAAGGGGAACCAAGGGTGATCAGCATCACCAGAACACAAAGCCAGTAACACCAGCCTCTAACATGCTGCAAGTCATGCACAAGCTTATCAGAAAGTTTCTTCTGTCTGTGCAAAAATGACTAGAACAAAGCAAAAGCAGAAGGCTAGAGCTTCTTAAACAGCACCAAAAGAGGAACGTTATTTCAGCAAACAGATGTTCCTGAAGACAGATTAACTTTTTTTTTTAAGAATTCATCCTCAGGCAAACACTCACTGTGGAAACTTTCTAGTCCAACAGTTAAGTTTAGCAACATTTTAAGTAAATGAGAACAGGTTACTATAATGGAAACTGTTAAGCAACTTTAGCTTTTGGCAATTCTACTTGTCTGCCCAAAATATCTATCCACGTGCTGTATTTACACAGCTCTTCAGAAAGTAAAGTAAGAAATACCTAAGACTTCAAGATACATTTATTAATTCTGCTAAAGCGAGTCTGCAAAAATCTACTCACATCCATGGAATTATTTGAAAATTGCCTAAGCAGTTAATCCTTTTTACAATGTACGGTGTTTAGGGTTTACTTTTGGTAAAAGGCTGCCAGAATTTGAAATACTGCTTTAGCCTCAGTAAATTGATTTTCTACACTTCACCAGTAAGTGCTTGCTCAGTAATTGAATGAATGAGAAGCTACCCAGCTGAAATTAGCTACTAAAAAAGAGAACCAGCTTTTTTTATTTTTAAAGGAACAGGGGTACACAGTCAACTCTAAAAAACAGTATTCTTGAAACAGGTGGCATGTACAATGCATTCTGAATGAATTAACTTTAATTTCTTGCTTTCTAAAAACCTATCATACATCATAAACACGTGCATTCACTCATCTTAGAATAGCGTAAAAGCCACAAATAAGATACTTTACCTGATCAGCTACTCTGTAGATGTCCTGCCTTTTGCTACAGTCACAGAGGTAAGAGTGTACTCTCACTGCTCCATTTTCTCTGGCCAGTCTACTCGTCTCTTCAAGCCCCTCTTCATTAATGTCCCACAGAACCACTGTGGCTCCAAGGCTGGCAAACTTTAAAGATAAGAGTCTTCCAATGCCATTTCCTGCTCCTGTTATTAATACTATTTCACCACTAACATTCTTCTTCCGTCTAGGCACAACCAAAAACACTAGCGACTCCAGCAACTGATAAACAACAAGTCCGATGACTTTGAACGTTTCCAGGAAGAAGTTCATCTTGAGGCTATTTCTTCAGATACCTGATAAAAGAAAATGTTGACCAGATACAATAAACCATAAATACAGAAAATGCAAACATCTATATTTCAAAACTGAAAAATATTTTAAGATCCGTTCTAAATATTTTCTCTAGTCTGCTTCTGAGTGTTGTTTCAACACAATATATAGGCTTACATCTGCACATCTCACCCATTTATCCCGTTTCTGTATCATGTCCAGGTTGCTCCTACTCTCATCAATTTACCATTTGGCAGAGGAAGGAAATACCTGCCTTCATCTGCTTCAGAAATTCCCCACCCCTCACATCATGGGTTTCCATCTCTGCTCTGAGAGAGAGCAGTGGCCTCAAGAACTAGAATTTAAAGAGCAATCATTGCCCCTTGAGCACATTAAGCAGAAATGCATGGCAATTACAAATCAAAACTTACGGCTGGATCAAACAACTTTAGTGGTCATAAGCTAATACTTTAGGTCAGGAAAAATTCTTCTTTTAGGACCATGACCTTTTGGCCTCATGGGCACTCCTTATCATCAGGAAGTCACACGTAGACCAAGTCACAGTCTCAACGCTGCTGGAAAACTGCCAGTTTAGGAAGCTTCAAAATACAACATGCTTATAAATCTCCAAAACACACCAGGTAAATTACTGGCTGTCACTACTAGCTTTTCAACTACCAGTACTACCACTATTGAGGAGGGCCTGCTTTTGTAATTGAACAGAATGTTTCATTTAGGAATGCATTGCAAAGTTGTTGACTTTCTCCTCTTCACCTCCCTGCATTAAGCTAATGTCACAAGCTTGAATCATGCCATCTCAGGTATGTGTTTTAACTTCTCAGTCTGTACTTGTCACAGTAATGTTGACAGCATGCAGGCATTTAAGTCCTTGAAAGAATGCTATTTATTTCCTAGTATACAAATACTAGGCAGGAAATGCACCCTTGTTCAAAGTAGGGTTTTATCTTCCTTCTCGACTAAAGGTAGAGCATGCTGGCACTTACACTTCAACCTTTAGCACTAACTATGTGCCCAGTTTGATCAGATCTCTTAGTTAACATTGGTATCTATGTGTACAGGTAATTGTGCTTGACAAGCGCCAAGAGATAAGTTCCTTAGATCTCTGCTCCTCTGAGCAAAGTTCATGAAGTTTAGCATGTGGACATACACGTGTAATCATTAAGTCTCAGGTTTTGCACATGGGAAACAAGGCCAGTCCTAAAAAGGCATAGGCCACTGCTAGAACACAGCAAGCTATTGCAGAAAGTTTTCTGTCAGAAACATTAGGACATCTTAAAACTACTCCAATAGCATAAAAACATGTCAAAAACATAGTGGGTAGGGAAACAAGTTGTTCTTTCTGAAGAAAAGTCATAGGGTGAATGTTTTCTGTTCTTTGTTCACTTTAAATAGTGAAAAAATGTGTGCATAGCTTCTGGCATAGATGAAAGGCAGTAACACCAGTAAGAAATGGAAGAAATATCAAAACAATACAGAATATTTTTCTAGAGCCAATATTGACATCTCCTGCAGTAGGCTCTCAAAGCTATAGAACTACCACAGATATAAGCAAAACCAGTTATACAGAAAGTGTTATTAAATTTCAAGTATGTCAAAAAACAGCAAGTTTTTTGAGATACAAATTCTTTGCTGGATCTAAAACAGAAGCAATAAATCTTTAAAATAAACATAGTTGCTGAATTTAACTTGATTAATTTAATGCACTTAACATAATATCCTGTATTTGCATGAAAGGAGATTGGTATCTCTAGAGTAGATAAGGATGTTACGGTTTGTCTCTATGGAAAAACAAGAGAGGCAGTTGCCTTCAAAGTACAGTGCACACTGTAACCTAAACTCAGGTTAGAACTCATACCAGTAATTTGCTAGGTAACATAATCATGTGTTAGGCTTGCACTAGACAGAGACACATTAGATCTTGGAGAAGTAATGACTTCCTCTTAGAGAAGTAAACTTTTTTCAGGCATACAGACCACAGGAGACTTTCTGTTATAACACCAACACCGCATCCTTCAGCTAGACAATTTCCACCGACACATCTCTCACCAAGCTTTGACTGGGCCAGGAGTCCCCCATTCACACTGCCTCACTGCAGGAGTACTGCCAATTACACCCACTACCGTAACCAAGCGTATCCATACAGACAATTACAGTAGCCAACACACTTGGATGATTTTGGCTCCTCAGCTAATGTCAGCAGGAATCTATTTACAGATGAATTATCCAAGGGTACCTTTGGCACACATAAGATCTCAGATCCCTTTTGAGGCTGTGTACTGTTTTTTAATACGCCTACAGACATAAGCGTGGCTTTTATGTTGCAGTGAAGTATCAAAGGTTTTACACTGGCTTATCAGACAGATTTCTTTCCAAGTGCAGACAACTTTGCCAGCACAGACTTGCTGGTATCTCGGTGTGCTAATGCTCACGGCCCAGCGGCTCTGGCAGACTGTCACAAGGACAGAATTGCATCTGGCACCTGCACCGAAAACCACCTCTGCTAGCCAAGGGGACTTGACGCTGATCACACAACCATCTGAGCAGGCGCTGGCAAGCATGAGTTTGCTGACTGCCCCCGGGGGGGCTGTGACCCGCCCCCAAAACACAGTGGTTCTGTAGCCAAGGGGCTCAAGGCCTCAGGCGCGGCCACAGCTTCCTCACCATCCGGAGGGCGCCGGGCTGCCTCGCCCTCCCTCGGCACACCCGCCTGCTGGCGCAACCAGCACCGTAACACAGCCCCCACCAGCGGCACTGGGCCGCCGTCGCCAGCTCTCCGCCCACCGCTGCTCCCGCTTCCCGCAGCGCCCTGTTACCTGCGCCCACTCCCCGTCCCGAGAGCGAGACCTGCCCCCGCAGGGGCGAGAGGAAGCGCTCGGCACCGGCAGGAGCTGGAAGCGCGGCTCCCGCCTCCGAGCGGCGGCGCACCGCGTCCCCTCCCGTTCCGTTCCCCAGCGCACGCCCAGCCCCATAACGCCGCCAGCACCCGGACCCGCCGCCGCGGCTACCTCCGCTAGCCAGGCTGAGGGACAGAGAGGGCACCTCCGCCTCCCGACGCAGCCCCGCGGCTCCGGGATAGGCGAGAGAGCAGGCCGAGGCGAGCGGGAAGCAGGCAGGGCGGGGCGGCCCAGCCTTTATGCCGGCAGCCCGCCCCGGCGCGGGGCTGAGCGGATGCCCGGGGGCGGGGCGGAAGGGTTCCGCGCTCCCCGCGCTCCCCCCGGGGCTGCTGCTCGGTGGGTTGAGCTCCGGACGGCCGGGAGGGCGCAGCAGACGGAAGGGGGGACGCTGCCCTCCGCGCCCGGCCGGGGCAGGCGGCAGGGAGCAGAGGGCCCGCTCCTGGGACGGAGAGCTGCGGCCCGGGGAGCCGCCGACGGCGCTGGGCTGGGACGTAGCGCTCTGACGATGGAGCCGCTTGTTGGGCGGAGGCTCTCGGGGCAGCCCCTCCCCGTCCGCCACTTACTTTGCTTTTTAAAAAGGCAGCATTTATTGTATGCTTTTGGTTTTTGCGAGGGGATAAATCACTTCTGTTGTTGAGCGGGTCGGCTGGGAGAAGGTGGATTTCTTGCGGCCGTTGTAGGGCTGAGGCAGGAATTAGGTGGGGTGGGCTGCGGGGGGGCAGGGAAGCGGGTGCGGCCGCTGGAGGGGTGGGCGCCGGTTTTGGCCTTGGAGGAGACGTGGAGAAACCTGGTGGGCAGTACTGAGCTTCGGGAGGTGTAGGATCTAGGGAAGCCAGTGTGAAGAAGTCACTACATTTGGAGTGGTTGTTGCTCCACGTAGAGACCTGCACCTGGGGGTGCGCTGGGATGTGAAGAGCCGTACCTGTGCTGTGGGGCCAAGCCCTGCGTGAAGCTGTGCTGCAGGGAAAGGGCTTCACCCCGGTGAACGCGGCCCTTCCAGCCTGGTGTCCTTTCAAGGGAGTGAAGGAGACCTGAGCTTGGAAAATGTGTTCTAGCAGTAGTCAGGGTACACAGCAGGAATGAAAGCGTAAGAATAGAGTGAAGTGCTCTGTGTTTACTGATACAGATACTGTCTTCCCTTGGATCAGCATTGCTTTGGAGGGTGTTTTTTACTTTATGTTCATCCTTAGGCAGCAGAACTCTGATATTGAAAAGCACTAAATACTAACAACTTCAAAGAATGTCTGTGTGAGGACAGGATGTATAGTACCACCAGAAGAAATGTGAATGAAGGCATTTCCTTGGCGCCGAGATCCTTAATATGCCTCCTTTCCAGATTGGCATCTTTGTGTTGCTGTTACACTTCTGTAGAAGAGAGAGAACACAACTTTCTTGCTCCTCAGTTCAAGAAGAGAGAAGAGAGAGTGAGAGTCCAGCGGAGGCCACAAAGATGATGAGGGGCCTGGAGCATCTGCCTTACGAGGAGAGGCTGAGAGAGCCGGGACTCAGAAGAGAAGACTGAGAGGGGATCTTATCAATATCTATAAATACATGAAATGTGGGGGCCAAATGGATGGGGCCAGGCTCTTTTCAGTGGTGCCTGGTGACAGGACAAGGCGCAATGGGCAAAAACTGGAACACCGGAAATTCCACACAAATTTAAGGAAAAACTTCTTCACTGTGAGGGTGACAGAGCACTGGAACAGGCTGCCCAGAGAGGCTGTGGTGTCTCCATCTCTGGAGATGATCAAAACCCGCCTGGACGCTTTTCTGTGCAACCTGATGTAAGGAACCTGCTTTGGCAGGGGAGTTGGACTAGATGATCTCCTGAGGTCCCTTCTAACCCCTACCATTCTGTGATTCTGTGGTTCTGTTATTTTAATCTGATAATTAAGCAAACGCCTGCTTATGAAACACTATTATGCATAATAAAGAGTATGAAAGAGCAATTAATAATGTAAATTTCTTTAGGCAGCTTTAAAAATCTGATGCTTGATCCAGTAACCTCCAAAGAAATTTTGAGAACTCCTTGTGTACAAACAGTTTCAAAGAGAAAGGATGAATCACACAGAATCACCGAATGTCAGGGATTGGAAGGGACCTCAAAAGATCATCTAGTCCAATCCCCCTGCCGGAGCAGGAACACCTAGATGAGATCACACAGGAAGGCGTCCAGGTGAGTCTTGAATGTCTCCAGAGAAGGAGACTCCACAACCTCCCTGGGCAGCCTGTTCCAGTGCTGTCACCCTCACAGTAAATAAGTTCTTTCTCAAATTTAAGCGGAACCTCCTGTGTTCCAGCTTACACCCACTGCCCCTTGTCCTATCATTGGACACCACTGTGAAGAGCCTAGCTCCATCCTCCTGACACTCACCCTTCATATATTTATAAACATTAATAAGGTCCCCCCTCAGCCTCCTCCAAGCTAAAGAGACCCAGCTCCCTCAGCCGTTCCTTATAAGGGAGATGCTCCACTCCCTTAATCATTTTGGTGGCTCTGTGCTGGACTCTCTCAAGCAGCTCCCTGTCCTTCTTGAACTGTGGGGCCCAGAACTGGACACAATATTCCAGATGTGGCCTCACCAGGGCAGAATAGAGGGGGAGGAGAACCTCTCTCGACCTACTAACCACACCCCTTCTAATGCACCCCAGGATGCCATTGGCCTTCCTGGCCACAAGGGCACAGTGCTGGCTCATGGTCATCCTGCTGTCCACCAGGACTCCCAGATCCCTTTCCCCTACACTGCTTTCTAGGAGATCACTCCCCAACCTACACTGGAACCTGGGATTGTTCCTGCCCAGGTGCAACACCCTACACTTGCCCTTATTATATTTCATTAAGATTTTCCCTGCTTGCAATGTGTACTGGTGAGGGAGCAGGTTGCTTTACTTGTGTGCTTGCCTTGGAAAAAATGGCTCCCCATAGTAAAAAAGCAGGGGTTTGAAAGGTGCTGTGCTCTTTAAATAAATGTTTCTTGCTTCCCCTGCACATTCTATTTAAAGTATTGTTGAAAGAGGTCAAAAGGTCTTTTCTTTCAGGTATGCAGTTTTGGGTCAGAGTCTAGGCTCTTGACTATAGACTGCTGTGCCCTCAAAAGCTGCTCAAAGAAGAGAAATGAACTGCTTGATTAGAGCATTTTACAAGGAGTTTTATTGTATTAATACAGTAAATCCAGGAGGCTGACGGTAGCCAAACAGTGACACTGATGAAATTTGGGGTTGGCTGCTGCTTTCTTTTTGTGGACTGTGTTGTTTACAGTGGCTTGCCTAAAACAAGGAAGTGTAAAAAACATCCATTCATTTAGCTTTCAAAAAGGTTTAAATAAAATCTGTGCTTTGTAGTAACACTTGGAAATTAATAATGTTTAACATTGAGACTGACCTTATGATTGTAGTTGGAAGCTAGAAGGTAGGAGACCTGGCCCTTTTCCCCACTTTGTACAAAGATTTCCTGCAAGTAATAAACTCACTGAATAAAACTTGCTGGAATAAAACTCACTACATGTCTTGAGTTTACTTGTCTGTATCATGAATGGCTAAAATTAACCTTAAAATAAAGATACCCTTTTTATGACTGTCAGATTAGTGTCTTCCACAGTCTGTGGTCAGAGAAGACCCAAATGGTATTGTTACTCTTGACTCAAGTTCAGAAATGGAACTACCCTGATTTGTATTAGATGAGGAAGACTCTCTTGCTACAGATAATTTTTGGACCAATTTGTGAGTGCTGGCAAAATCCCAGGAGTGCAGAACCGGGACTGGCATTGTTACTGTGTTTTGTGTAACATTGTGCAGGAGGTTTTCAAAGGAACCCAAGGCCATTCAAGTCGTAAGAACAAGTTTGAGGAACTTTTCAGGTGCTCTCACTTTTGCTTGTCAGTAGTACTAGGGCTATCTAAGCATACTGCTAGTCTGTAGCTGTTTCTTACCAAGGGCTGTACTGTATTTTGGTCTACCTTAATTTCCAGAAAGCTCTTGGCATTTGTTAGCGGGTAGGTACTGGCACCTCTAGTGGAACAGTGTAACCAGTAGCACATTGAATTTTTATTTATGCTTCATGTGAATCTGTGGTAGATTCTTTATTACATTGACCTGGCTTCACAACCATTTAATCTTGATTATGGATGTGTCACAACAAATGAGGATAAAGCAACAAACAGTAAGGGTTGGTCTAAGCTGGATAAATGCAACTGCCTGGTGACTGGGATATTCATCCTCACTTCAGAATAATAAACAACAGCCGGGCTTGCTATTGGATTCACTTTCTCTTAAAAGCTCTCTCATATATTTTTTTTTAAATTTCTATCAGAACACTCAAAATATGATAAATATTTTTATGTCAAAGCATTAATAACCCTCCACCTACCCTAGTTGCTGAAGCGGAATAATGTAATATGCTTGTAAACAGTCTGATCTTTCTGCTTTCTTTTAACTGGTAAGAAGTAGGAAAGAAAGTACAGGCAACACCACTGGTGCCCATATACTGTTATTCATTCTATATGTTTACTGTGAAACCTGTAGAATTCTAATAAATTTCCAGTGGCAGTGTCAGCTGCTTTAGCAACTGCGGGTACATCATTGCAATTGCAGCATACACAAGTTTGTCTTTAGTCACATATTGCAACTACGCAGGGAGGAGTGGGTCTTAGTTTGAAAACTAGAGCCTTGCCAACAGAAGTCAAATGTGGTCACCTATGAAGGAAGCAGGGCAAACACCACTTAGCCAAAATTCTTCAAAATTGACTTTTTCTTCTTATTCCAGCAGAAGAAATACAATTAGTCAAAGGAGACTCCAGTCAAAAGGAAGCATCATAATCCTGAATGTATTTGACTGAGCTGCATTCTTAATTTTAATTTACTGTATGTGTTTCCTTTGAGTCATACTTACCCTCTAACAGGAGTTTATTGAATTCTAATGCCTTCTGCCAGCAGATTGAAAACACAGGACTCATAGAACTGACAAACTATTACCCACTGATGCCCCATTCACTACATCTGGGAAGAGTATGAAGTCCTGTTTAGGGAGGGTGAGGAGGGGAGATGTGTTGCACTAACATCTTCTCTTCAAGGCATTTACTACCTACACAGCAAATATGATCAGCAGCAGCTTGGTGCACTGAATGGCATGCTTCTATCCCCTGCAAATAAAATTATGAAGGGGATGAATCCTCATCGGAAGAGGAACATGCCAGCACTAAGTATTGTCGTGACTTGGCCATTGGATGCCCTAATCTCAGAGTTGACAGCATGTTAAACTAGCGTGTTTCCAGTACGATGGCTTGTGTCAGGACCTGATGCTTTTGTCTTTCATTCCCTTAGCATTTTACTGCAGTGTGGTGAACATGATCAGAACTGATGATTAAAACCCTCAAGCAAATATTTGGGGTTTGCTTTTTCATCTGGGCCAGCTCTGTGATCAGATATACTGTGTGCCCACACAGTGCAGAGGATTGTGTGGGAATAGGAGTGAAAGCCTGCAAAACAAGACTAACTTAATCGGAGCTCCCATGGGATGTGGAAGTGTGACATGGGCAGAAGCCTCTAACCTTGGTAACAGCATTAGAGACAGGGGCATGTATGAAATTATGTTCTTTACTCAGATAGGAATACCTGTTACATTAGGCCTCTAGCGCCAGTCCAATTATTCCCTGTGGATGTGGGTGGCTACATCAGCTCTTATGAGTAACTGGTGTTTGCTGATGGTAAAAGTGGTGTATGCTCCTCAGTCATGGAAACATGTGCCAGTCCCTGTCATAGTAGGGTTATGATGATGATAGTGTGAAGGACTTAAAACCACATTTTCCACCTCCCAGGAGGACATATCAAATACCTGGCTATAACTTGTTTATTAGAGCTTTGGGTCATGCTGGACAAGAGGGTACAGCATAGGTATCTGTCCTTGCCGTTACCTTCCCTCACCTTGCAGTGTAAAAGTGGATGACGACAGCAGCAGCAGCATCTCTTTGAAGTGACGTTTGCCAAGAGCGCTACACTTTACTGAACTCCTGCAGTGGGGATGGAATTGGCACACTCTGATCCCCTCTGGGTACTCAGGTACAGAAGTGTTGTTCAGTCTATTGATCCCAAACATGCTTTGGCATGAATTTCCTGGGAGTGGCAGTTGCGGGCTCACTCAGGTAAACAAACAGCATTGCCTGATCCCTCATCTGCCTCCAGAGCTGACCCACTTGATTCAGACCAGCAAGACAAATGA
Organism: Caprimulgus europaeus; assembly: GCA_907165065.1. The sequence continues at coordinate 41,173,603 of OU015525.1, read as the reverse complement.
AAGAAAATGTGCAAGTAATTCTAGTGTGATACAGAAGTGTTAAAGCATAGGCTCAAATACTGAGTATGTGTTCAAGTGGTGTTATAAATCAGGGCCTCATCTAGCAGTGTCATGTTTTCCAATCCCTGACTATCATTTTATTTGCAAATGCAGAAGCTGTAACTTTGATGCACAATGAACACAGATAAACAGTTGCCTGCCACAGCCAGCTGCAAAGAGATTGCTGCTATGTAGCTCTTTACTCATTGTTTTTGCATGTTCCCCTATGTGCCCATGGTATATATTCCTCATAGTATCACTACTTTTAAGAGAACCTGCCTGTACAGCAGGAGGAAGTGGCCCACAAGAGATTTATCTCTTTCTCCATTAAAAAAAAAAGAAAAAAAAAAAGTGAGTGGTTACTTGGGAAGTTTGGGCTAAAACTTAATTTACAATAGTATAATCCTCACTGAATAGTAAGCAGAGTGAGGCAGCTTCCTACCATTTGAGTCTTGGAAAAAATTATTCCTAATAAAGAGTAATGTAAGGTTTCTGACATGGAAAAATTAGAGACACATCAGGGAAGAAAAACTATCAAAATATATTTGAGGTCTGTAGTGATGTTTGCAAAACAAGGCAGCAAGGCTGATAGCCAGCTAACAGAAAGAAAAGTTAGCAAGGTTTTCATTAATTGAGTGTACATGAAAGCAGTGGGTGGGAGCATGTGTTCTAATATGCGAATAAGCAGGGACTGGAGGAGAACATGAGATGGAAACAGCAGGACAGAACAAACCAAATTACTAATTTAAACCCCCATGCACTGGACGGAAGATTCCAGGTGAGGCTGTGATGAATACCTCATCTGGAACAGGTTGCCCAGAGAAGTTGTGGATGCCCCCTCCCTGGAAGTGTTCAAGGCCAGGTTGGATGAGGCTTTGAGCAACCTGGTCTAGTGGAAGGTGTCCCTGCTCATGGCAGGGGGGTTGGAACTAGATGATCTTTAAGGTCCCTTCCAGCCCAAACCATTCTGTGATTCTATGATCTGGGCTTGCAGATCTGTGCCCTGATGGAAAGTCAGGGCAGCCTTGCAGGTAGGTCAGGGCTACATGTGGAGAGGAATGATCAGGGAAGAAGAAAAATGATTCTGTGCCAAACCTAATCTTCGATTCTCTGCTTTTCCTTCTTTTCAAATTCTGTTGCTTTTTGTCTTGTTTTAGATGGTAAATAGTCTGGAGGCAGTGAGGTGCAGAACTTTTAGCATACTCTAATGCACTCTGTAACATGTGGCCATTAATTCTCTGGGTGTTCAGCCTCATTCCATACTTGTATCACCGTAAACTACCATAAAAATAGGAAACTTTTCCTTTGCTCCCCTGTCCTTTCATTACTGTGTGTTCTACAGGCCTCAAGGAGATGAGAGTTTCTAGCTCTGTGCAGTGTGGTCCCTTGGATATCAGCTGATGTGGTTATTAAGCATCATTTTTTTGGGCTATTCTGAAGTAAGTGCCTCTCAACAAGGAGAAAAGTACCCCCTGTCCCTCAAAGAAACTCTGTGAAAGCCAGAACATATTGGCATGTCTTGTGATGGTCAGTTTTGGTTTGTTGTCTGTTTCTCAGAAGTTGAGATAATGCTACAAATGGCTGAGAGGAGTAAAGGCTGCTACATATCTCTGCATAATTGTTGGTCTGCAAATTGAAGAAAAATGCTACGTAGGGAAAAACTGCTGATACTTTTATATTAACTTTTATGTCCATGATATCATACTTAGTTACCAGCTGCAATGACATTCACCTTTGAGTCTCTGCTATTTGCAGAATCCAGCATTGGTGCTTTTAGATTTTAACTTGCCTTTTTCTCTATCTTTTCTAAATTATTTGAGTCTTCAGCTGCACAGAAAATCCATACATAAAAATTTTGGTGAACATTTTGCAGAGAACATGTAAACTCATGAACATTGATCATGAAGTATTTACAGGAGTGTACTGGCTTGGACAAGGTTTCACTACATTGCCCTGGTTACTTCAGAAGAGCCCCCAAACCTGGTACTTTCTGAGTGATCCAGCTGGTATCTGAGGAGCCAGAGATGAAATCACATTTGCTTTGCCAGTTTTGGTTCAAAGTTAAATGTCACTCCCCCACATCTACAGATTTGGATTTTTGTGGTCCACTTAGTAGTTTACTTAAGTTGAATTGCTCCCCAAAAGAAGATAAGGGTGTAGGGGCCTGATTTCCACCAGGTGGTTCTGGATGTGCCTTCAGTGCAAGCCACTGTTCTCATGATGTAAAATTCTGATCTAAGCCGCGGAGATGATCTGTACTCAGGACTTTGAGGTCTTGAGTACCAATGAGGCAACTGGCCTATGCAGTTCTCTGTGGGTTAGAAAGTGAGAGAGTATAAGGAAAAAAGACATTTCAAATATAAAAGCATGGGAAAAAAATCCCATGGAGCTTTTTTAGACACATTTCCCAACCCTTTTGTAAATTGTACTACATTTTGGTTTATATTAATTACTATATTTACACTTTGATGATTTTGTTTTGTCAATTTGCCTTCATTTATTTGAATTGCACCCACTGCAGTTGTTAATACATTTTTCCTACAAGAAACTGTTGTATCTTTGTGTATTATTATAATATTTTTATAAGTCACTGTTGTCACACTTCAGTTCTGATTTTAATGCCTGTACTTGGCTTTTGATGTGTGAAACAAAGCATCATGTTGTTAGGTAACAAAGGGCTAATACACGTGATACCACAGCAACACAAAGTGGTATGACAAAAAAAAAAAATCTCACTTTCTAAAATACATCTACACCAACAAAGTTTGTGAAGAAAGGAAACCTGTCCAGGAGATATTACTCTCAACTAACCCTAAGGAAAAAGCTTATCGCTGCTTTTGTAGCCTTTTATATTTTGTTATAGTTTATACTAGAAAACCAGTGCTCAATTAAAACTTTTTTCCACAGCTGACTTTGAATAGTCACAGGAGATTTTTAATTTCGCGATGTATTTTTTTTTTTCCAGACATCACCCATCTAAGTGTGAAACCTCACTCTCAGAGAATCCTGTGAAATTGAGTCAATATTATTGAGGCAGAATTTTTTTCCCCTTTTCTTTTGGTTACTTTTGAATGCAGGATATGGTCTTAGCACACACTGTGGCATTTCTTGTTTATCTGAATATGAAGAAGGTTCCTTACAATTTCTAAAATGTCTGTATTTCATAGTGCTTATTTAATTTCTGAAATATTTTTCTATACTAGACTTGAAATCTAGAATGTGTTAATTCCATAGCTCATAGCCAAACAAAACAATTTGTAAAGAGTTTCACTGTTGCCCATTTAACTTCCTGTAGCTGAACGATAGTTCCACTAATATTACTTTCCTCTGCTTCTGTCCCACTCCCTGAAAATTACACTTGGACAAAACTTGACCACTGAACCTGGTTTTAGACTGTGTTTCAAAGTCTGTCAGGCTGACAATTGCTTTTTAAACCCAAAACGATTGTCTCTGAATTAGGGAAAGAGCTCTAGGAGCACTGGGAATAATGCCAGAGTAACATGTAAAATGAAGTAATATTTTTTTCATGGAAGAAATGGGTAAGAAAATAGAAAGCAATAATCGCACCAGGATTTAATCCATAGTGCACCTGCATCTTCAACACTGAGTGAAGACTAATTCCCCTGCATCTTCCCCCCATCTAGAACTTGAAAGGTATGCAGAAGAGTGATAAGGTTGGTTACAGTATGCCATAGCTTTTGCTTAAGAGACATTTCAACAGCTTGGAAGAGAGTTCAGAGGGGAGGGGTGTGGGAGAGGAATATAAACTCTCTAATGCCCTGGATGAAGTGAATGATCAGTTTCTCACAATAAATAAGTAGGTGATAACAAGTGAACATCATCCTAAAGCTATAAATGGAAGAAAAGAAATCGCCCTTTCCTTCAGCACTATTAGTCCTGGAAATCAAACCGATTACTGCAAATTGTGATGCTTTTATGTAGGTTGTTTATAAAACAAATACATATCCATAAAAGTGTACTTGTTAACTAGTGTTTCTAGTAATTGCCTACTTACTAGAAGCCCCTTTTCAGAGATTCAGCAGTCAGCTCAGTCATGTATGGGTACTGGACACTTTATAAAGTGATTGTAGAGAATGTTCTTATTTTCAGAGCAGCAGATTAAAGAAAGAAGTGTTTCATTTCAGAAAGGCTAAATTACATAGCTGATCTGACACAACTGATTCATGTACCTATACAGTACCGGCTGTAAAATAGTTCTTTACAGAAGAACAGCCATACTGTGTTAGACAAAACATCTATTTAACCTCATATTTTACTGCTCAGGTAACCAGCAGCATGTACTTAGGAAAACACTGTAAGAACAGGGAAAGCATACAAGTGCCATTTCCCCAGTGCGTACAGACACATTCATTTCAGGGACTTCTGAAGCCACAGAAAATAATTTTGTGTTTAATGGTCCCGATGGATAAATGGAGCAAATGCAGTTGACATGCTAACACATTACAGCAGCTTCTGAATAACTATGGAAATGTTGCTTTTCTACCTTTTGAGCTCTAGATAATCTGTGTTAATTTCCCCTAAAAAAACCCTTTTGTATATAAAGTGCATGTTTTCAGTTTGTCCATATTAGTATGTCACCCATATACAGTTAAATTCTCAGGGTTTTATCTTACCTTCATAGGCATTAAAGTATAGGCACATAATATTTATACTGTGCAATTAGGGGAACTGACTAATTATCAAAGGTACCACTAAACTGGAAAACAATTATATCAGCCTATCTGCTGCATTTTAAACTGTGATTCATGGATTGTGTCATCTGCAGATCATGTATAACATAATGACAACAGTAACTAAAAAAATAAACCTCTTCCTACTGGGCTTAAATTTGCCATATGGTGATATGTGACTCCATTGGAAAACTTCTAGGCATCTGCACACTGAGATGGAAAATTATATTAAGAAGGGAGGACTAGCAAGGAAGGTGGGAAAAAATTTCCCATCATATTCAACAGAGGCCTCCATCCTTTTTTTTTTTTTCTTAATTGACAGGCCACCCAAGCTTCTTGAAGAAAAACAGTGATCTACTAACTTTCTGAGCAAAGAAAATCCACAGGCCAGCTTGTGCAGTGTTGCTGCAATGGTTTTCAGTTAGAAGCAAGTAAAACCAAACCTTAGCTTTGAAGATTCAGTTCTTATTTTCACATTGTCTGCATTTGTTTATTTGCACTCCCAAATACTTGTGGGTACAGTTTTGTTTTATTTGTTTACAGTGATTTGATAAAACTGCCTCCTTGTGTTTGGCATGACACCGGGTGAGAAATCTGGTATTGCCAAAGAGATGGCCCAGCTACCAACCTCATGCTCCTGGTCTTTCCTAGAAAACACCAGAAAGCCATGAGAAACAGAGAGATGTGTGATGTACCTGCTAATCTCAGGTTACATACTAAGTGGGCAAGGGTCTGCTGCAAGTCCCCGTGGAGCTGTGCACAGCCATAGCATCTGCCTCCCACGGCTTGAACTTTGTGTCTGGAAGACGCACCCATGAAGGCAGCCACAGCCCACAGCCACGCCAATCCTCCAACAGCCGTTCCTCGCCAGGATGCCTGTCAAGTGATTACAGAGGCCATAAATTTAATAAATATTTTTAAAAATCGATCTCTGAAGTACCACAGCCCTCAAAAGGAAGGAGCTGCTTTCACCACACAACCACCTGGGAGCCGGCTGAAAACCTCCTCTGTGCTGCCAGGCGCTACCGTTACTGGTCCCAGCAGGAACGGGGACTGAGCAAGCAGACTTCCTCTTTCTAAAAGAGCTGCCGGACTTTCCCCCTTTAGGTTTGCACCTACAACCAACGAAAATCCACTTCCTTCCTTCCTTCCTTCCTATGGTGCACCAAGCCGCTGATGCTCCAGAAAACCAGGAGGCAGACGGAGGAAGGGAGCTGCAGCCCTGTCGCGTCCTGCCGTCACACACCGACCCCTCTCAGCCCCCATGTAGCCCCTTACGCAGTGACCATTTGCATTATCTGCCAGCAGCTGAGCTTTACTGCCAGCGGCAGGTGCCCATTGGCACCGGTTAACGCCAACCGTTTCCGCCCCAACGCTAGGAGACCCCGTCGCGCCCCACGCCCGTTCCCGCTCACGGGCGGCCGTTGAGACTCGCCCCACAAACAGCGCTCCCAGCAGCCCCGCGGAGGCCATGGCGCCGTTCCCCCTCCCGAGGCTGCTGGGAAATGTAGTGCCGCTGCGGGGCTGGGGGCAGGCGGGACGCAGCCCGTGGCGACTGAGGGGCCAGCGGTTTGGTAGGGGTCTGCTGGCCGAGGGCGGGCGTAGGCCTAGGCATAGGCACAAGGACGTGCCCAGGCATAGGCACGGCGGCCGCCGCCGGCCCCCGCTCGCAGCCCCCGCGGGCGGTCGGCCTGCGCGGCGGGAGGCTGGGCAGCGCCGGGGGCGCCTCTGCGAAGGTTGCGTGAGGGGTTCGGGCCTCTAGTGACATAAAATGGCACCTGCTGGCTGCGCCGGGAGGAGCAGGGAGGCATGGCACTGGCGGTACGGTTTCAGCGCGAAGCCCAGTCACGTACCTGAGTGGGGATGGGCTTCCATGTGTGAATGATGGCAGCTGAGCAAGGACACCTGAAAAAGTGACAGGCTTCTGATACAGTAACATGGGTCCCAAAATGTTTTGTCTGAGTCTAGAGCTTAGGTGTGTCCCTATGGCAGCATTCCCATGAGTGGAAAAGCACCTGGACACATATGTGAGCAGGTTTCCATCCCTCCTGTTCCACAGTGCTGGGGTTCAATGCCGCAGGCCTTGTTACAACCAGACCTGCTTCTTCATGTTGCCAAGGCTGGTATCCTTTTTCACATCTGTGATGTTTAAAGCTTAACTAATCCACGATTCCTGGCTTGCCTTGTGTTCCCCACTGCCTTACCTTTGGTGTCACGTTTTCCTCAGCTCTATTTGGCGTCAGAAACAGATCACAGTCCCTTCTCCTTTAGGAGAATCCTGGCTACTTCCAGTTAAACAGTTTGGAGATCCTTAGCCAAGCTGTATTTACTACATGTTGTAATTCTAGCAGTCTCCCAAGCATCACCTCTTGGACACTTGGCTGTATCTCATACACACCTTTTTAAGGACAGTTCTCAGCTCTTCTCGCCACTCCCTTTTTGTGCATGACTACCTTCAGCACTCCCAAAACTCAACAGTCCTTCCTACTCAGCAAGCTGATCACTGTTTTATTCTTCCCCCCCTTAATAGCCTCTTCTATTTTTTTTTTTGTTTCACCTCTTTAAATCTTAAAAATCAATCCTTTACTTGCTGGTCCCATTGCTAAAATGATTAACTGTGTCTCAGTCATTCCCCATTGACCTCAGAAATCTAAGGAAAGACTTTTCCACAAAGGAGGTTGCCCAGACACTTTGATATCAGGACAATGAAATGTGTAGGAGATTATGAGAGGCTGGTGGCAGATCAGTTCCAAACAAAGCCAAGCCAGATAACCTCTTAAACAGGGAAATAAGAACGGAGAATGCATTGTTAATAACCCACCAGATCTGCTTCTTTGTTCATTCCTTCTGTTAGGTCTGGAAAGCAGGGACAGGAAGACCTCTGATGCATGTGCCTGCTGCCTCCTCAGAGAAGCCTCTGCAAGGAGGGGTAACAACAGCGGTCAAAGCTGGAAAGCACATAGAGCACATAGGAATGTGCTTTAAATGTCAGGACTGCAGTATAAGAGAGCCTTCTGCTGCATGGACCAGAACAGGAGCTGGTCAGGAGAAGAGGGGTAGCAGCAATGTTTTAGTGGCACCAGTCCTCCTGGACTTCTTTTTCTTGACACTGAGAAGGTGCACACCTGAATTATGCTAACCATTAAGTTACCCACTGTAACTTACTAAAAGGTTTCTGTAAAGTGCAGAGCTCCTCTAACAATAAATTATCAGAGTGCCTTACCCACTTGCAGAATCCTTTCCAAACCCGTACAAATAATGGGTAACTTACCTACTCTTCCTACATCTTACTGAACATTTAGGTCTGTCTCCACAATTTGCTTTTGTTTGTTGTCCACCTCTTCATCAGTTTTCACTTCTGAATGACTGTTTATGTATGTAATGAAATGTGAATGAAATTCATATAGGAGGCAAAGTGCTCAAGAATAAGTCACACATTGGCTTGCTTGCTTTGTTTGTTGGGGTTTTTTATTATTTTTTTAGATAAATAGACCACTGTTTCTCTATCTGCCAAATATTTATCCCACCTTCACAGTGTTCTTGTGTGATAGGAAAGTAAACCCACTGGGTTTTATTTCATGTAATTCCCTCTACGCTTCCCTTCCTTCATGTTTGTCAAACTTGCTTTGCCATGTGGCAAATTGAACTGTAAACACTTTTAAACTATCTTGTCTTTTAAACTTTTCCTCTGAAGTATTTAACACGTTCCCCAGCAAAGTTTATAATACTGAACATTATTTCCTGGTGGCCTTATAATAAGTAATAAAAAAAAAAAAGATGTCTGAGTGGCATAACTCAGATATAGTGGCTGTTTGAAGAATTGATGGTCATTAGGTGTTGCTGGAAATTACATATGCCTATTTTTTAACAGTGTACACTGGATGGAGCCACAGAAAGCCACAAATGAATCACATTTCCTGCAGAAGAACAACACTGCAGTGTTTGACCACCCTCTTGGAACAGGCTTCCTAGAGAGGTGGGCAATACCCCAAGCCTGTCAGTATTTAAGAGCCATCTGGATAATGCCCTTGATAATTTGCTTTAACTTTTGGTCAGCTCTGAAGCGATCAGGCAGTTGGACTAGATGATTTTTGTCAGTCCCTTCCAACTGATCTATTCTATTCTATTCTATTCTATTCTATTCTATTCTATTCTATTCTATTCTATTCTATTCTATTCTATTCTATTCTATTCTATTCTATTCTATTCCATTCCATTCCATTCCATTCCATTCCATTCTATTCTATTCTATTCTATTCTATTCTATTCTATTCTATTCTATCCTATCCTATCCTATCCTATCCTATCCTATCCTATCCTATCCTATCCTATCCTATCCTATCCTATCCTATCCTATCCTATGTTGAAAGTCAGGGAATGAAGAATTACATTGGAAAGTGTAGTTACCCATTTAGACTTGAATCCCTCTTACTTTAGCTGTCCATAAAATGTCTAAACCTGGAGACCATTGAGTATATGAAGGTCAACCTGCAGAACACAGCTTTCAGATTTGAGAGGTTAATATGATTCACAAAAAAAATCTATTTTTAAAGAAGATATATTTGTACTAGCATTGAGGAATTTCCTCTCTGTGTAATTTTAATATTATGACTACATCTCCTAAGACTGTGAAATCTTAGGTGAGAAACCTATGCAGTGAAGGGCATGGGGCTCCTTGAGCAGTTGAGCCAGCAGTTGTCTATCCTGAACAGCTGAGCCAGTGCTGTCTGGTTTTCAGAACTAATGCCCAGACTAAGTCCTTCCAGTAGAGCCATTACTTGTCTACACGTTCTCAACATCTTGTCTCTGGTGTCCCTTTGTAGAAAGTCCGTGTGCCAAATTTCCACTTTCATTTGTTTTCTCTTGTTTTTTTTTTTATCAATGTATTCTGTGAACTTCATCTTGCATGCTTTGCCACCTGCTGCCTGGATGTAATGATTCCTTCCTTCATTTGTTTAGGACCTGTAGCAACCACAGTAAAAGGTACACACCAAGATACTTAATACATAATGACACATTAATTTGGTTTATTACCAAGAAAAATGGGACAAATGTAATAAGGAAGTCCTGGGCTTTCATATTTGTGTGGTTAAATGTGTGTGAAGTGGAGCAGGAAAGATTGCCTTCATCCTGTGTTCAGCCTTACCTAATCTCACTGTGGTTCCAGTCGCTGGTGACTGTCTCTCAAGGCCTGACAGAACTGGGGGTGAATGGAAGACAACAGAGATGAGAAGGCTCATAAATAAAATATTAATTGGAGCTCACTGTGGGCAAAGTAAAAATGCCACCTTAGATTTGAAACAGTCAGTATATATTTGTTGCCTCATACAGGATAAGATAACTTTGTATCAGCAGTAGATAGGTTTATTTACCTCATATATAGTTTATATATGAAGTCAGTATAGTTCAGTAATAAAACGTATCCAATCACCTTGTACAGATACACCTGTAAAATAACTTTATACTATTGTTAAAAGGCGAAAGAAGGGTTCTTTTCCAAGGCAATGTTCTTCTAGTGCTAAGCTTGCCTTCACATCTACTGGAGTTGCACACCTTCTCTGAGACTTTCTGTGTGCTCTGAAGGCAAGGTTTTCTTCCCTTACAGGTTATCTTTCTGTTGGAGTTTGAAATAAAATGTTAATTTTTAATTTAAACATGTTCCTTTTCCTTTACATTTATTTTCCTGTTTGTTATCCACAGTCATACATGTCTTACACTCCATATTATTGTAAAACCTGAACTTCTTATGTCTTTTTTGTACAGTCTTGTTCTTTGTTTACTGACTGTGAAAATGCAACTTTTGGGGGCTTTCATTTTTTCCGATAAAGAAGATTGCACCGTACTAGGTGTTTCTTGTGAAAATTAGATACCCTTTTGCAAGTCCCAAGCACAAGCATGTTACAGTTTCACAAACTGAATAAGAAAGGTGCGCATTAAAACTTCTCCCATTTCTCCATGGCTGTTCAGGTTTCACTTTGTCTATTTTGCAACACGTTGAAGTGCAGTTGCTGGTCAAAACTGAAAGTGGCTACAGTCTTTGCAGGACATTACTTTCCAATATTCCACATCAGTTTCAAATGCAATCATATTTCTCTTTATGGAAAACAAAATAAATTACGGTAATTCTGTATTCTACAGAGTAGTTTGCATAGGTAAAATACAAGCTTGTTACGCTTATGAGTAAGTTTACAGCAAACAAAAACACCATGCATAAGCTCTTAAACCAGAAAAACAGGGCCAGCAGTGCATTAGACATGAGAGAGAGACCGTCTCAATTTTTCCGAATGGGATGGTCACATGAGGGAAGAGAGGATTGCATGTGGAAGGGTGAGGGGGAAGTGGGTGAGCTTGTGATTTAAAAAGCATGGTCATTAGCTCCATAATCCTGCCCATTTCACTGCAGAAAAATGTGTTAACACATCGTCACAATTGTTCTGTAATGTCTCATGTTCTTTCAGGATGTGCAGTTCAATAACACTGATCTCCAAAACCAGAGTGAGGAGTCAAAATACATGCTAATGCAACCTTAGCTCTGCCTCCTGGAACCAAATTGTCTGCTGGTATCCAGCTGTGTCCCCAGTGTGAGGTGACACTTAATTGAGGGGTTTGGTGATTAGCTGGAGTAGCTTGAGAGAGCTATTATTGGGGTGTGAGGTGATCCACCCCATTTATACAGTCAAAAGAAGAGAAGACAGATTCCCTAAGGAATCCAGAATGGCCAAAGCCAAGTTTTATACCATGTGTCAGTGGTGGACTCCCATGGTCTTGTTAGAGCTGCTAACACACAGCAAAGTGGTGGTCATGAGAGTCCCTGCTAGGCCTGTGAAAGTACAGCTTTGTGTGAGAGTTATGTAGCTGAGAATTAGGTGGTTGTAAAATTGATCAGAGGTAGGGTTAATTCTGGGTACAAGACTAAAAGTTTGAGTGGACACCTGCGTGGGATGCTTTGGTTTAATATCTCATGTAAACATATACTTAGATTGGGCAATGAATCAGTGTCGGAGCCTCAATTCTAGAACGATATCTATAATCTTCACAGGCAAAATATATTTATGTCAATTGAACTACAATTGCTCCAAGAGAGCAGAGCTAAGGTGTATTTAGTGTATATCTTAACTCTTTATTACCTGACTTCAGAAGTTTGAGTGACACTGAATGCAGTGCATGGTTGGTTTGTGATGCTAGTCTGATGCTTCCTCTCCCAATACCCTTTGCTATTGTGGAACAGGGCTAATAGTCATGCTTTAACATAGCTAAAATGTTTTAGGGACATTGAGAGAAAAAATTTGGTCTATCTATCTGTGCCAAATCTTGACAGCTCATTGGGGATATCCCTCTGCTTTCCACTTACATCCTCACCTTTCCCCCAAATACATCATCCTTACACCACCCAGGTCACCTTCTTTAACTCCCATTGAACTGTTGTAAGCAGCAAAGCTGTGTGTAAAAAGCTGGTGCTTTCCATTTCACACTTCCTATTGCTAGACACGCCACTGACTCAGTTTGGTTTGAGGTTTAGTAGTTCTGGGTTACCTGAGGTACCTGACATACTAAGGTAGAGATAGAATCATAGAATGGTTTAGGCTGGAAAAGACTTTTAAGATCATTGAGTCCAACCACAAACCTAACACTGCCAAGTCCACCACTAAATCACGTCCCTAAGTGCCACATCTACACGCCTTTTAAATACCTCCAGGGATGGTGACTCCACCACTGCCCTGGGCAGCCTGTTCCAATGCTTGATAACCCTTTCAGTGAAGAATTTTTTCTTAATATCCAATCTAAACTTCCCTTGGTACAATGTGAGGCCATTTCCTCTTGTCCTATTGCTTGTTACTTGGGAGAAGAGACTGACACTCACCTCACTACACCCTCCTTTCAGGTAGTTATAGAGAGCGATAAGGTCTCCTCTCAACCTCCTTTTCTCCAGGCTAAACAACCCCAGTTCCCTCAGCTGCTCCTCACAGGACTTGCACTCTAGACCCTTCACCAGCTTCATTGCCCTTCTTTAGACACGATTCAGTTCCTCAGAGTCTTTCCTGTGGTGAGGAGCCCAAAACTGGACACAGTACTCAAGGTGAGGCCTCACCTGTGCCAAGTACAGGGGGACAATCACTTCCCTACTCCTGCTGGACACAGTATTTCTGATGCACGCCAGGATGCCGTTGGCTTCTTGGCCACCTGGGCACACTGCTGGCTCATGTTCAGCTGGCTGTCGACCAACACCCCCAGGTCCTTTTCTGCCAGGCAGCTTTCCAGCTGCTCTTCCCCAAGCCTGCAGCATTGCATGGGGTTGTTATGACTCAAGTGCTATGACTCAACAACCTCTGACAAATGGCCTCAGCCCATAGATCCAGCCTGTCCAGATCCCTGTATAGAGCCTTCCTACCCTCAAGCAGACCAACACTCCCACCAGATGACTTACTGTCATCTGCTAACTTACTGAGAGTGCACTCAATTGCCTCAAGCCCCGGGGAACACCACCTGTTACCGGCTGCCAACTGGATTTAACTCCATTTGCCACAACTCTCTGGGTCTGGCCATCCAGCCATTTTTTTTAGCCAGTGCTGTTTCTTTATAAAGGGTGGTTAGCTTGATTGTTTTTCTTTGAAAAGGAAGTGATGAGATTCTTCTCATGTTGAGCCTATTGCATTTGTACCAAGATCTGATTGAAGAAATGGAGAATGCATTGCAGTGGTTAAATCACTACATTGATCAGGACAGATCAATGCACTGGGCGGAAGATGAGCCAAGTGACTTCTTAGCAATTTATGCGTGGCAGAAGTGTGTTAAAAAAGAGCTTGTGATCAGTGTAGCCACACAAATTATGTATAACCGTATGGGTATAAAATGCTTCAGGAACGTAAGAAATAAGAGGTCAAGATTTTCTGGCAGCAGCTTCTGGAAGGAACAGAGCCGAGATATGTGATGGCTTGTGTGAGCTCTGTCTGCTCTGTGGTGGAGAGGAGGCTTATTTAAATCTCATGAATCTGGAATGTGCTGTAGTTTTGTCGTTCCCCGTCTGAGGGTTAAATTTGCATTTCCTTCAATGTCTCTCCAGCTAACATGAAAATAACTTCCATGTGTCACTTCTCTCTTTAAAAATAGTTGGAGTTCCTTCTAAATTATGTTCAGTATTCAGAATATACCCCAAAATACAAATATCCCCAAGCACATTAATTTATTTTTAATTTCTTCATTTCGATATGTTCTTGAGAGTTAGAAGACATACTCCATTCTTTCTTCAGTGCTAAAGAACAGCAATCTCCCAATATACAACCAGTGTCGTAAACTCCCAATACCTTCCTGAACATTCGTTTTGATAAGTTATTTCACGTTTTTGCTACATAGAGAAATGAGAAGTGAGGTGAAGTCCCTTCATGAGGAGCACAGGGAAAATTGTTTTTTAGTATGAGTTGAGACCCCAGGACTTTTGTCTCACAAGCCTGGTGACACATTGCTAACCAGGCTGTCTTTTGGCTGCCCTGTGGGTAATCCAATCAGGAATATTTGGCAGAAGGACATAGAAGTTATATTTCCATACTTTTTGTGAAGAGTTGTAGGAGAGAAGAGAGTTGAACTGAAGGAAATGCAAGAAGAATTGAGTCACTGCCTACTCTGAGAAGCAGCCAACGCTTGGCTAGTTCTCCAGTGCTATCTGGCTGTCGGTCCCCAGTCAAACCAGCAAGAGCTATGGAGAGCAGACTGAGCCATGGAGAGGAAAAAACAAGGGTGTGAACAAAGTAGCCTGAGCTAGGCATGCAAGGGTGGACTGAAGGTGTTGCAGGGTCCTGCCTTGATTGGGAAGAGTTGGAAGTGTTGCATTGTGGAGCAGAAAGGACACAGGAGAGAGGACAGGGGGGCTATGATAGTGCTGCTGGGGAGATGTAGGGCATTGTGCAGGACCTGTTAATTGTGCTGCCCATGGAACAACTTATAATTTAAGAGCTCTGATTACCATTCAGAGAAAGAGACGAGAAGAAAACAAACTTGTCCCACTTGTGATGAAGTGAGATTTCAATGAAGGGCACAAGATCACATTTAGGGCCAATGTAGCTTTGCAGACTCTTTCACCAAGAATATTTTTGTTTCTTTGAAGATGGGATTACTAGATTCTGACAGAGCTGTCTGGCTCCATAGTAGCAGAGCAGGCTATGGAGGGGACAAATGCAAACCCAAGTTTTCATTTCAGCTAATTAGGACTTGCCTGCACTAGGACACTTAGGAATGTGAAACTGAAATAAATTAATGCATATATGCTAAGTTGCACTAGACCTCTATGTGGATGCTCTCATTCATTGTAGCTTAGGTCACTGTGTCTTAGCCTACTGTGAAATAAAACTGCCTTTCTTCTGAATGAAAATGTAATAAAGCCTCACTTATGTACATCGACTAGTTAATTTGTCTTGACTAGACATTTCCCTTAGCACCCCACGTAAACCTTAAGGGAAGCCTTAAGGGAAGACAGTACTGGGGCAACATTGTTGGGCTATGAAGATCCCAAGCTTAGCTGAGAGTGGTGTTAGGGTACGATAGGACCAGACACCAACTTCTCTTTAGGAAGCCCTTGTTAACACAAATCTAAAAATATCTGCTTCTTGATACAAACAGTCACATCTATTATAGGACATTTCAATCTGCCTTTTTGAAAAAGTTTATAGTGAGGCAATTCCAGAAATATTTGGAGGCTTCATATTTCCTTAATCCCAGCCAAATTGGTTACAGGCCTCATTATGGTAGGGAAACTCTAAGACTGTCTGTCTTATTAGCTTACTGGCAATAGCCAAAGACTGAGTTTACACATCAATTATATACAAAAAATAGGGTGAGGAGGTTTGGGAACATCCATGATAGGCAAATATACTTCACTGGCAAATATGTTTCACAAAAACACAGGCACTTTCAGTGTAGAAGGTCATGGTGAAAATAACAACTGATCTTGTGTTATGGGATTTATTGCATGCTGTTTGACAAGGTAGAATGAATATGGAGTCTCATCAAGACAAAATATTATACAAGTGACTCCAGTAACTGGCAGAGCTCAGGATTTCCTATTTTGTGATAATGGGTAGATATATGACTTTGAATATATCTTAAATACTTGCATTTAATTCATCCTGGTCTTTGAAAGTACAAAAAGCTGCCAATATGTTGTGTCCCTGATCCCAGCTATAGGTAGTCTTGTTTACCCAGAAACTAAGAAGCGTTTCCCACAAGAACAAGAAATAGGACAATTAACGTCTTCGATCAGTTAAGAATACATTTCACACTTTTCATATCAAAAGAACCTCCCTCTCTTTCTCTGAAAGGGCATTCCCACAGGATGATGAATGTAGGTAATGCCCTTATTCATAAGTTGGGCCTGGCTGTATCCCAAAAGTTAATTCACTTCTGAAGATGGAGATGTGGGAGAACCACAAGAATCAGCAATAGCTCTTTGAAAGATCCAGAGCTGAAGACTCCAAGGATCTGCTGTGTTTTTCTGCCCATATGAGAATGTCTGTCTGGATGTGGTTAATATGTCACATTCTCTGAAGGAAATGTTTCTCTAAGCCCTAAGGAGTGTAAAATGACAGGTAAAGGGAGAATCAAGAATTATATGGGTGGTATCTCTAAACCAGAGCAGAACTGTATGAATTTTGTTTGTTCTTTTTTCAAATCATTAGTTACATTCTAGAAATTGAATTATTTTTTTTTCACCAACTGAGGAAGAATAGTATTTAAAATAATTAGTACTTAGGAAACATCTGATGACGAAATATTTAAAATAATTTAATTTAAAAATCAAAAGCAGGAGATTCCAACTAAAATAAAGTTGTTGCCATGAAAAAATCAAGGCAGAATTACTAAAAAAAAGAGTAAAGAAATACATTATACACTGAGGCCACCTACTGGGTATGGTTGAATTAACAGAGCAAATGGTAGAAAAACTGGAAAGAGTCAGTTGGCAAGAGTCCAAAACTAATTATCTTGCTCTTAAAAATAAAAAACAAAACTAACAAACAGAAAACAAAGGAAAAAAGAACAACTAAAAAAAACTGAGGAAGAAAGATATAAAATATATGTTCTGGAAACTCAGATTTTTTTGATTTTTTTTTACTTATTAAGAAGTTTCAGAAAAAGAAACTGAACTTGTTATGGGGCTTCACTTTTTTTTGTGGATATAAGTCCTCCGAAGGCATATTATCATTTTTTCTGATGATAGCATTGTCCCTTGTGCTCTTATAAAAGTGACATGGCTGAGCTGGTGCTCAGAGTAATGCAACTCCTTGGATCTGGATTCTGCTATCCTGGCTGGAATGCCTGTCTTCATCCTTCTCCTTAGTGAAATTGAAGCAGGTTGTCCTAAAGGAATCTTGAAGGCAAGTTATAAAACAGTTAGTTCTGGTGCTTTAAACTAGTCCCATTCAAACCAAATAGTAGAGTTCATCTGTGATGGTAGGTAGGAAGAGTGCATTTTTGTCTCTTGAAGTGTGATCAAGATGTTGGAAATTATGACTAACTATTATATATGTGAGCGATTCCTTTTAACTTAATCATTAAAATGAATTTAGTTTCTGGATTTGCTAATGGCAATATAAGGCAAAGTTGCTCTGAGAATGTAGCAGTAAAATCAATACATTAGTGCTTCTTAGGCTTTATAAAAAGGCATTGGACTTATCCAGTTCGGTTAAAATTTGTTTTATTTTGTTTTGTTCTTTTCAAATTTAGTGTCTACTCTTCAGCTTTAAGATACAACTGTTCCTGGGCAAATTCATCAGTCCAGGAAAGTCTTTGGACCTTAGAAATGTCTGTGTGGAGTCAGGGGAATATGAATGAATGTAACATACTTTGAGCAGTATCTTGAGAAGAACTTTCTTTGAGTGTAGCTTGACTGTCACGCTGAAAGATTTACAAGAGATGAAAGTTCTTGATGTCTGATCTTTTCTACTACTTGACTTGCAAAAACCTATTTAAGAAGTAGAGTATTTTGGGAAGATAGAATGCTGTCACCAGAGGATAAATGCCTTTAGGCACTTCTCCATTCCTTTTCCTTTCCATAGCCCTTCCCTCTTTTGGTGTGAGTGACTAAAGAATGTGTAGAAATTTGGCCACTGATTTCAGTGCAAAATTCACAATGAAACATAATTGAAACAGAAAACTCATATTCTACCACCTGTATCAATACAATCTGTATCAATGAATTATCATAAATGTCTTACGGTAACACCAGATTTTAAAGGAATCAGGAGCAAAATATCAAGGAATTGGCAGAGGAAGATTCTCCTTCATTTCAGCGTGGAAGCTGGCATTAAGGTAATTTAGACACTCATGTGTTGCAGGTAGCGCTATAGGCTACAGGTGGAAGCAGACTCTACAAGAGGTCCTGCTGATGGTCCCCCACTGGTGGCAAGAGCAGTGCTGCCACCCCGTTCCTGCTCTATGAGCCCTAGTGTGGCTGGCTGGTAGGACAAGAACTTTGCATGCTGTAGGAGATCATAGCATAGGAAAGATGTTGTGGTGCTCTACTGTAAATGCATGAGAGGTGGGCTTTGCTGTGTCAGAGGGTAAAGCAGGAGCAGGCAATGCTATGTGGAGTTCGGCTCAGCAGACAGAGATGGTTTTAAGTGGGATGAAAAGAAGTTAGATTCCAGGCTGTTCCTCTTAGGGATGGTAGGAAGTACTCTGATTTAGTCATTGCTGGATGTATGAAAACAAGTGGGCTATAAAATTTAGAAAAGAAATAGAACTGAACTGAGTGGAAAAGAAGAAATTTCAGCCTTCCTTGCTGAAATGGCCAAGGCACGCTGGTGCAATTACGCCAGGTAATGGTGTTGGAGGGAGCACAGTGTATCCCCTCCTTTCAGTCTGTATGCACAGCTCAGTCAGACTCCAAAAAACTCAGTTCACTAGGAGAACTTTCCATCCAGTAGGACAGTGCAAGAGACCACCTGGTTATCCAGCAAAAACTTGGACAGTATTGGCCTCATTTGTCATGATTTCTGCTTCTGGTTGTTTCATAACTAAATAGGAATGGTGAATACAGAGCTCAATAACTTATTCCACAATTGAAAAAGAACAACATGGGCATGATAGACATGGCTACAGCGATGAGGGGAGAAGTCTGAGTGAAACACATACTGTCTGATAGAGGAGAGGCACCATTTTCCACTCAGAGCATCTGAGTAGTGCCCTGTGCTTGCTGATGCTGACACATCAGAGGGGGAAAAAGCACTGTCAAGGCTGAAGTCTGCTGTGTGGTTTTCCAGGCATTTCATTGCAGATTTATAGTTGGTAAACTTGGCTTCCGAATTACAGGGATGTATTCAATTTTTTTGTTGGCTTCAGTATGTTGCTGATCATCTGTGTACATTTTTTTCTTCAGAAAAGTTTCCAGTTCCTAGAGAATGGTTTGTAGATTTAAGTTCTTCTGTTTTCTTCCCTGCTGAAAAGTATATGCTGGTCTTTGACTGGTCTGCAAGAGTAAATCTAGCTTTCAACATATGTGCTACTTGGTATTTACTGAAACCAACTTTACGTAGTCACAGCTTCATACAGTACAACCAAATATACTCACAATCTCAGTGAGAGGCTTTTATCGTTCTGAATCAGGTAAAGAACAGATTATAATGGCAGTGAACAGCTATCTGATATCTTGTCATGACACTGGTAACTTGTACAATGCCTGAGCACTGGAGAATATTCTGCTTCACATATCTTATGTGGTAAATTAATTCTCTATTTAAAAAGTAGACCTGGATGAATATATTTGACTTGTTAGGAACCTTATTGTCAGAAAGCCACTTCTTTTTTTTTTTTTTTTTTTTTTTTTTTTACAGGACACGTTAAGAAAAGATAATTATAGTTCTTATTCTGAGCCATTTTCTATGCAGTTGTCAGTTGGAAGCAAGGATAGGTGGGATCTACAATAAGTCACCACAGGTTGGGTTCCTGATGCATGTCCTGTCTAAACAAAATCATAATTGCTGACCCATGGGTTAATTCACATTCCTTTCATCTGAACTTTGTCATTAACTGTGTGACAAAAGGGCTGAATCTCATTCAGTGGTTGAATATATGGTGGAGAAAGCAACCTGTCTGTTTTAAAGGACACAAAGGCTCCTCTGTCAGCAGCAGGATACTTACTTAGAGGCTGAGTATCAGCTCTGCCAGAAAAGACCTGGGTATTACAGGGGACAAATAGGAGTCACATTTGAGCCAAGACTGTGTTCTGGTGGACAGTAAGGCAAACTGCATAGTGGGCTACACTGGGAGGAGCATGGCCAGCAGGTTACGGGGAGTTATTGTCCTCATCTAATAACAAGGTGCAATAACCACAGACTGTGGCCTGGGGTGTTAAGGATGCATGTTAGGAAAAACTTTTTTATTAGACTGATAGTGCAGCACTAGAGAGCGAGTCCAGAGAGATGGAAGAATCTCCTTCCAATTTTCAAGGCTTGGATAGCCAAAGGCCTGGATGACCATGTTGTGTTGAGTGGGAAGTTTGGTTAGAAACCTCCAGAGATACCTTCCACTCAACGTGTCTATGATTCTGTGATAAGTCCTGTGGAAAAGAAAAGATAGTTCTGCCTGCCTGAAATGAAAGCTGGCAACATTCAGCTGCACTTACTACAGCCCATGAGTATTTTTCATGTGATTTAGGAATTATTCCAAACAGAGTGACATAATTCACAGAGCTCTGGACTGTACAATGGTTACAAAGAATCACTGTGATCATTCTTTGGCTGTCAATAGATGTCTATATGGCACAAATTTAAAATGGAAAGATCTATGATACAGTCCTTGTCCCAGGTTACTTGAGGATATGTGCTCGATAAACAAGAATAGAAAACACCTCTGCACTGTGAATTTTTTAAATGGTTCTACAGCAAGTGGCCCATGAATCACAAGAAGGAAGTGATCAGTCACCACACTGTTCCCTGGCTCCCCTGGAACTGTGCAAAGATGCATCATACTCTTGTTTTTCCTCTTCATCTATCAGTGTCTGCACCCACACTGGTAAAGAAAACAGCATCAGAGCTTGAGCAATCCCCCATGCTGATCTATACTGTGGCATTATTGGTGGTTTTTTTTTCTTATCAGTCCCCACTCTCCTAAACAATGTGTGGCCATGGTTTGGAGGACAGTACAAGCCAGGGATGATTCCCTGAGGCCACCTCATTTTGAAAGGGAAGAGAATTTAAGTTTGTCGACTTCAGTGACTTGATGTCTTACTTATTATTTTCATGCTTGTTGCAACACAAAAATGTCCAAAGTTGTATGTATCTGCAAGGAGCTGAAGAAGAAGCTGTAATGATATACACATTTGTATCTACAGTGCATTATGTTGCGCGTATCATTTGATGCCTGCCAGATATTTTAGAACAGATGCTCTATTCGCCTTCTTCAGGCCACCCCTGATTTCTAGACCTCTTATCATATTCCTAGCTGTCTCATCAGGTTTATTAATCCTAATCTATTCTAGCTCTTCTTTATAGGAAGGCCACTTGGTGGCTCAAAGTTATCCTTGCTAGGTTTCTCTCTACCTTTTCATTCCTGCTACACCCTTTTAGTCATGCTCTTGGTATTCATAATGTACATAATTGATTTTACCCAGTGGCATGACATTTTTTGTCTTGTCCAGTATTCATTTCCTAATAATTCACAGCATTTCCCTTAATTAAAAAAAAAAAAAATCATTATTCAACACTGATATTTGATGTTGGTGTTGATATTTTCGTGTAACTACCTATTATATCTTTAAAATCTCACTCCCTAGTAGTAATAGCCAATTTGGGGCCATCATTAGATTTATATGCAAAGTTAGGATTGTGTTTTCATGTATCATTTTACATTTGTTTACATCAATGTAATTTCCTCTGCTATTTTTGTACTTAGTCACTCAGTCTTCTGAGGCTCTTCTGCGGTTGATTTTCAGCCCTCATGATGCTGTATAGCCGCATCAGCAGCACACCATGTCTCTTTCTGAGTCACACCTTTTTGTGCTCATTTTGGATACAATGAACACTTTGAATCTGACCACAGGTCCGAGAGATGCTCCATGTACTCTGTGACAGCGGGCATTTACTCCTGTGTCTCCTGTGGTTTTGAACAATTCAAAGACATAGGGGCTTTTCCTGACAGCTCTTGTCAATGTATATATTTTTTTTTAATCTTGTCAAATGTCTTTCTAGAATCTGTACAGACTGTTAACTTTTTCTCCCTTGTCTGTCCTTCAAAGAAGAACAATAGATCTGTGAGGCAATGTAGTAGCTTTCCTGAAGTATATGAAATCCTATCTTTATTCTGTATTGCTGGTGTTGGTTATTTGCAGGAAAGAGATACCGCCTCTGCTTAGTATATGTAGAGATATATTGAACGATATGAATGGAAATGGATACCTGAAACTATGCAGAAAAAATATGTCTGGAATACACAGTTTGTTTGCTTTGTTTACACTGCTTTAATAACCTTCTGACAGAACTGCAACAATGTATACATTACACATCTGCCATTCACAGTTCCCTCAGTTAAGAAAGATTGCTGATGCAAGTTACATTTTCCCATTAAAAAAATTCCTGAGTAGTTATGCAGAGGCAACCACCCACTGGTAAGAAGATATTGTTACCTTTTCCTATTCCATTGCAATGAACATGTGCAAAATATAAAGCAATGCTACAGAATAACTGTCTTGACCAAATAAGAAATTAAAGGACTCTCATGGCTGAAAAATAATTGGAAAAAAATACTGACAGGTTCATTGTATTTAACTGTTCTAGTCACTAAATCTTCAGTCTTCATTATGTCTAAAACTGAAGAAAATGAAATGGCAGACATTACAGAGCTCAGGTGTGGCTGACATGTCAGCAGCCTGTGGGTTCCAACAAGCAAGCACTTACTCTACAGAAAAAATAGGTTTACTTGACTTTAGGCCTGGTTGTTGACCTACAGAGCCATTTAGCTTGAGTGGCTAAATGTCACTAACATTAATAGAAATTACTACTTATAGAGAACTAGCACGTTCACACCCTCCCATATCCTCCCACAGCACTTGAGATGGTCAGCCATGAATATAAGTTGTTTCCTCTGAGAGGGAAGGATGCTGGAGAATGCACTAAGTTGCTTTGAGTCCTTTCTGCAGGCTTGCAGTGATGGATAGGTGCTAGATACTGTTGGACTGCTCACATGTGGAGTTCAAGAGAAATCTCTCTTGGATCTTTTTTATCATCAAGCTAAACTGATCAGGTGGCATAAACTCAAGTACTAGAAAAAGGTAGAGGGTCCACTGTTCTGTCTGTTACTTACTCTGTACAACCATGCTGCTGTTTCTATCTTATTGGCTCCGTACTTGGACAAAGTTAGTCCAAGGATGAAAAACAGCTGTGTGAAACAGAACCCATGCAAGAATCATGATGTGAGGAAAGCCTTTCTGAGGAGTGCAAAATGCAGTCTACTTTGGATTTAGTTGATCCACATCTGTAATTGATCAACTGAATCTATAATTTAGAAGTCCTTTTGCATTCCTTGATTGTGCTAAGTTTGGACATAGCATTACCCATGAGTAATGCTTTCTGTGAGCTTTGATTGGCTAGAAGACCCCATCCCATGCTGGCAGACAATGACACGTTACTGAGTTATTCATGCTTCACTTGCTTCCTGGCTGGACTACAAGAGTCTGATGTATTTGGTCACCAGGCTTTTCAGCACTTAGAACAATTCACCTAGAATAAAAAGCCCTCAGCCATGCTGTTTATTTTGAGTGTATCAGCAGACCTGTCCTCAGCTGTCTACAATCTCTTCCCACAAAAAAGTCAAGAGGAAGATTTGGTTCTTCTCATCACAGCAGGGTTTTCTACAATGGCCAAAAAGTGTCTAGGTCTTAGTGTTGACAACTGCACTCGTCTCTCTCCCTGCAGACCATTCCCTTTGCTCCCTGTCTCCACTTCAGTAGGGGTAAAAGCTGTCAAAAATTGTCTGTCCAGGAGACAGAATGTTCTTGGAGACCACTCTGAGATTGTGAAATGAATATCCTGGGATATAAGGACAGTCACAAACCTAACCTTCCATTCAAAGTCTGAAACACATTTATCTGACTTTCTCTAGCAAAAACACTGAGGCAACATAAATGTTTATAATCAAACCAACTCTACCAAAAGACGACACTTCACTGGCCAAGCATCTTCCCTTGGGAAGAAGATTATAGAACAAACGGCATGCAACAAGCAGAGGCCATGCCGCTTCATGTATTTTGGAATGATTCTCCAATGCCATGCTAGTCAGTGAGGTACAAAGAACTCTTGCAGAGCTGAATAGAAAGTTGCTCAGCCTGGTTCTCATGCTGTAAGCTGGTCCTGATGCAACCTTGATACCTGCTTCTTTGAACAACATGTAAATCGGGCTGAAAGGTGCACCCTTTCCTTCAAACATATTTGGTTCTGCCATTTGAACATTTGCAATGCTGGTGTGACTTACAAACTGTGAATACTCAAAATTTTTCTCTTGTTGAATTTTTTATGATTAAGGCCCAAACCCTGCAAAAATACTCCTAGTTCTCTGTGGTCAGCCCCAAACATCTTACCCACTGAATTCCAGCCTCTGCTCCCTCTACCAGATGACATTTTTTTGCCACAGATGCCACAGATTCTTATCCATGACAAGAGCTCTTAGGCAGATTTAACAAACACATGAACACACCAATGAAAAAAGTGATTGTCATACTGATAGGAAAGTGCAAAAATGCATACTAATAAAGTAATAAAACTAAATGAAGATAGTGCTTGTATTTTTATCTGTATTTTATTTGAAGACAGTTATCTAACACCCTCCACAGCCCCATATATCATCAAACTGAAGGCAAGAAATTACAAACAGGAGAAATTCACAACTATTTACTGACAAATAGAATACACAGTTTACAGAGTTTACACAGAGGTTAGTTAAAAATAACCTTGTGTGAAAGTACTTCTTTGACTGTTTTACATGCAATGTATAAATATATACAAAAATAACTTTTCTCTTTTACCATTTTATAAGGCAGAGCTAGATTTAGTGTGATACTCAATGAATGTCAGTTACGTGCTTTTAAAAAAATAATGAATAGAACTGTATTTATGAAAGAATAAAGAGCAATTTTCACAGCATCATTTTGTTTAACAGACATTAAGAATAACATCATGAAAAATCTTCAGTATTATACAAAAAAATTACTTTAACAAAGACTAAACTTAAATAACCCTTTTATTCTGCTAATGACTAAAGAAGTTTAAATTACTAGTACTGATGTTTTAAAGCTATCTAGTTTCAGTCCTTCCTTTTCTGAACAATGATGTTATCTAGGTGATTGAAAATCCCAAATTAATTCAAAATTAGCATTATTGTTCTCCCTGGTGAAAAACTGAGGTGGCAAATACAGATTATTTGTTAGTACATAAAACTGCAGAAGTCACCTTCTCCTTCCTCCTACTCAGTAATTCAATCTAAAATCAAAATAGTTAAGTTCTACTTCACAGTATTTCTTTATGTCTCAGTTTCGTTTTCATTTTATGTTTGCAATGTCGTTCAGGAGGCAACAAATGTAGATGAATCCACATTACCAAGAACACAGGGTAGATGCAATCATAGAAATTACTAAATCACTGGCATTTAAGATCTTCAGAGCCATTTGCTTTCGTTTTTTTCTCTTTCATTGAGTGAATCTTTGACAAACTGAGTAATTTCATTCAATGAAAGATTGCAAGGTAAATGAAAGACTTTAGCATTGCTTTTGAAGGTGCTAAACTGAGGAGGCATTTTCAGTTAGCCCTAAAAATATTGTATGATGTTCCTTTCGATAATGGTATCTAAAAACTCCTTAATTGTATCTAAACCCCCCTGTTAAATTAACAATATCTGTATTAATATGTAGTTACTGCAATATTGTATTTAGATATTACTATAATACTATCTTCTTTAGTAATAAATTTTATGATCTTGCATTTATGTTTCCAACACCATTTTTCATGATCTGTCTGACCTTCTCAGGTTGCAGATGAAAAAGGAGCCTCACTTCAATCGAGCCCTGTCATGGAGAGAACAGTCAGTAACAGAGGCTTTAGAAACTGGGAATTGTTGATTCCTCCCTCAGAGGGCATTTTGCCAGAGAATTCTGCTTGAGACTCATGGAAATTCTTGAACTAAATATATGCATGCATGAGACTGGAAAAATATATACAAAGCATGTGTTTCTATAGGAATCCTATTCACCTAAAGCATAACAAGATTTGAAAAAACTTTTTTTTGGTGACAGATTGAAAATGACTGTGAGCTTGACAGGCTATCTCATTGCACATTTTTAACCACGTTTGTAGTAATTGATATTTGCTAATTGATATTTGTCAGAGAGAAGAAAGAGACCATGAAGAGGAAAGACACATTCTTAAGTGCTTAAGTAAGAGTGTGCTTGCGTTTTTCCACTTGAACTTCAAGCATGATCTTCCTGACGGCGTACTCTACCATCTAAAGTAGAAAATGAAAAGGTGCACCTGATACAATAAGAAACGGGTATTTTTAAAAAGTGTAAAGTTTCACATTCAAGTTTCCTTATTTTAAAGCAAATTATTTCAGTATTGATTCTCCAGTCTCATAGAGTTCCCTCTCAATAAAATCTGTAAGAACAGCTGCAGGCATTGTGAGATTTTAACAACGAATAAATAACACTTCTTCCAGAGCCTGGTGAAATTTATAGGACTTGTTCCCACAGTAACTGACTTGTTCAAACATTTACTAACTCGTGCTATGTATAAATATTCAGGGTTCTACTTCTGTAAGTGCATGCCTAATCTGGGCCAGCTGAAGGCGACTCTCCGTGTTCAGTTTCCTGCAGCGATACGGGCCTTTTTCCGGGAAGGCAGACTTAATTCGCATGCTTACATACACAAAGAGGGCTCAAAATCTCAGCAGTACTTCAGACTATCTACCTGCCTCCAGTTTCCTTTTCTTTGATCTTTTCACTGGCTGCATGGGGAATTCATGCCTGCAATTACAATTGACACTTCTCTGCAAACGCATTACATACAATGTGTTAAAAGCTGAAACTCATGGTTGATGAGCAGTACTGCTGGGACAGCCTCATGATACCTGAACCATAACAACGTTACCTGGGATATCATCGGTCTACATAACTAAAGAGGATGCCAGAAATACTGGGAAAGTCCTTTCCCTTTCTTGTGCTATGTTACGCAGCAGGAGCTATAACATGCTGTGAAATACTTGTGCCTTCCAATGGAAATTGCAATAAAAGCATGAAGAATTGCAATGTCATTTGATGGGTTGTTCAAACTGAACCTAAACGTGATTGGGAGAAAGCATTTATTCTTCAAGACTGAAGCATATAGGCAGTGTACAAAGATTTTATTACAAACGTCTGTAGCCACACAGTGAGCTACACATTAGTTCCAGGCTATCCACACGGTCACTCCAGTTTGGATACGCCAGTAAAGCACATCCACGTGCTGTGCAGGCTTTGCAGAGCCAGCGAGTGACAGAGTCTGTGGATCACTGTGTCTGTCTCACAGATCTGATCCCTTCAGGCAGGTGCACAAAAGGCCCTATGGTTTTTACACTTCATGTCTGCACGCGGTTTTTTTCCATTTGTTTCTGAGGATATTTGCAGAGCAGCTGTTCTCCACAGGGAGCTTCATCTGCTTCATGAGAAAGAAGAACTAAGCCTTCCTGAGGGCTAGACTTGGACCACAGTGACATCACCATTTTTTGACACTACTGCACATCCTGGATGTCCTCATGTCTACAGCAGTTGAAAACCTCCATTCAGGACATCTCAGCTATGTAACACCAAAAGAAACCTGCATTGGAGTGAGAACGATAGGAACTCTGTCCTGCAGTAGACCCTAAATACATGACTTTTCAGTGTAAATTAGACTGGTGATTTATTTGCCTCTTTATCATGCCCTGGAGGACACTATTTCTGCTACATGCTCATAACTGTATCTTCATCATTCTTAGCACAGCTGATACACAGGGAGCTGTGTCCCTCCATCCCCAGTTCTTCTGCACTTTTCTATGTTCATCCTTCTCTTCCCCTTACAAACACTGGGCAACCTCACTGGCTCCTGTTATTTCATGTTACCAAGGGCTTCCAAATTTGCCTCTGTCCCATGTCTGATCTTCTGGATCCAGCAGTCTTCTGGGCATCTCCTTTAAAATATCTTGCTGCACTTCTATTTACCCTCTCAATTTCACTCTTGTGCCCAGTCTTTTCTTACCGCCAGGCTTGCAATTAATTAAGGTATAATTGAGGCTATTGTAAAAAAACTTAAAGAAGGAATACAAGAAGAGTCCTGGGCATATGAAGGACTCCAAGATGCTTTAGAAGGTATAAATGATTTTTCTGATACACAGGACAGTTCTCTAAAACAACAACAACAACGAAATACTTTCAGCTCAAAACCATGAGAATTTCATTGAAACGTTGAAATATTCACGAAGAGGTGCTGCTTTCAATATGCAGATGTTGTTACTCAGTAGAGGGCACTCCCTTGTGCACAATGCTGATATGGCACAGTACAGCCAGACAAGATCTTAGGAGTGATCAGTGGATCTAGGACCTTACAGTTTTAAGTTGCTTTCTTGCGGTAC
Source organism: Caprimulgus europaeus (assembly GCA_907165065.1). The sequence goes on along the minus strand of OU015525.1, from coordinate 41,145,260 downwards.
GACCCTATTATGCTGTTGAAAGCTGAACTCCTCGTTTCAGGGCTTGCTAAGGTAGGGGATAGAAGAAGAGAGAGAAAAAAGGACTGACCCTTTAGTCTCTTCCAGTGACAAAGTCTCTTCCAGCATAAAAACGCGCGCCTCGGTCTGAACGGGAAATAGAAACCTCTGGCAATTGGGTGAGGGAAAAAAAGAAGAAGAAAAAAGAAGACTAAAGAATAAGCGCGGCTTTTGCCTGTTAACTGTTATCTCCAGGATCTGAGGGGCAGTGAGGAAGCTCTGACATTTCCTCTTACCACGCAGGACGGGGCTGCCGGCTCCTCGCTGGGGCTTTCCCCTCCGGGGCTCCCCCGGCCCGGCCCCGCTCCCCCCGCCCCGCTCTCTCCCTCCCGCGGCGGCGGCGGCTCGGCAGTGCGCGCGCCTCCCGCCCCCTGCCCTCCCGGGGTGACCCGGCTCGTGCCTTCGGGATGCGGGCGAGGGCTGGGGCGCGCGCTTTGGTAGGTCCCTAAGGGTTCTTTTCTTCCTTATAAATCATTAACGCGAGCTGGGAGTTACGTGCTGCAGGACATAAAAGGAAAAAAAAAAAAAAGATGAAGTGTCAGTATGGTGTTACCATTAATCGATTAAATTCCTTGCGGGGAAGATGCGCCTTTCATAGAATTAAACAGCCGTTATTACACAAGTCATGTGTTTATAAGGAATATAAAGCGACTGCCGTTGGCCAGCGCAGGCTTAACGCCGCAGTCCCGGCGCTGTGGCCAGCACCGGCGGTCGGGTCGCGTCGTCCCTGGCAGCGGCGGGGGGTCTGGGGAACAGCGGCCGCCAGCCCCGGGACACCGCTGCCGCGGCGGGGACTGCGGCTCAGGCGAGACCCGAGAGTCCCGCGGCTCTGCTCGGGGTGAGGACTGGCAGCACGGGGGACGTGAGGAAGCGGGGGAGCGTGAGGCTCCCTGGGTGGCAGGGAGCTGGGTTAGGGCAGGTTTTTCAGGTTTAGGGCAAGGCTGCGGCCTCTCCTGCCCTCTGTGATGCCGGGAGCTGTTGGTGAGCTGGAGGAAGATCCAGTAACACAGTTCTGTGCGGCGAGTGCGTGGGAGAGGAACCAGGATTCCAGGTTGCCAGGAGGTGAGAGGGTGTACACACACCTGTGTGTGTGACGGGGAGTTGTTCCTGATGCCATGGTGCCAGAGCACGCTCTGAAGTTTCACATACAGGCACCTGCCCGTAGGTGCATATAGTGAGTGTGGTCTATGTCCAAGTGCTAGGCTCGAAGGGAGCATAATGTGTGTCCTCCTTGCCCACACACCTCTCACCCACAAGAAGATTGGGGGTCACTGAAATGCATGGTGACCTGTTGATCCAGCAGCGCTGGCTCCCTGGGAGGAATCTGCACATTTCTAGTTTTAAACCCTCCTGCCTTTTCCCCTTCAGTGTGTAGGTGGGTAGATAATGATGAATACAGCCTTCAGGATCTTTGTGTCTAAGATCAACGTAACAGAATGGTTACAGCTTGGCCATCACTCCAGCAATGAAACCTGAGAAATGCAGGAACTGGAGGCAACCCACCACCAAATCTGAGCCCTCTGCTCTTCAGTGCTGCCACGTTGTGCTGCAAATGGAGGCAGGCCACAGCAAGGGTCTCCCAAGCTCTGCCTGCCAGACTAAACGCCTTTAAATTGCTTTCAAAGTTATGAGTCATTGAGTTGCTCTTTTCTCTTATATTCTGGACATGGTGCTGCCTGCACCACCCCTGGGGAATCATGCCTTCAGTGAACTAACTTGAGAACTTCAGCTAGTTTTCACCTGGGAAAAAAACCCAAAACAGTTGGCTTGCCTTAGTCCAGCTGGTAGCTGACTAGTACTGCTGAAGTATGGATAGCTGGGACATGAAGCTGTCAAGCAAAGGAGGGAGTGAAATAAATTATTAAATTGTCCTTAATATCATCACTTGATTTTGTTCCTTCACTCTTTGCCCTTTATTCCAGATCAGTAACAAATGAATGAAATGGGCACAGCCCCAGCACAGATCTCTCCAGTGTTTCCCAAGCAGCCCACCTCCACTCAGCTCTTTGCTCTAATCGTGCCTACCTTTTAGGTGGTTCTTTATCTATACAAGGACCTTCATTTTCTGTTCTTTGGCAGCTTAGTTTCTGCAAGTGAAACACAGCATTCCTAGTTAACATAGACACTTAGAAGGTACCCTAGCAATTTACATGATAAGAAAGAGATAAAAAGTTCAGAATTTGAACTCAAATTTCACATCTTAATTGCTATTTTTCCTGACATATTTGCCTTTCTGTAGCTGTGAATAAGAAGTGGGAAACAATCCTTTTAGCCAAGACCACACTCACTAAAGCTGTTTTAAAAATGGGAACTACTCATTCCTAATCTCAAGAGCATTTCTGAGGATAATATCCCATAAAGCATCAAAGTCTTTCACTTGGCATTGATCTCCATGGAGAATGAGTGATGTGAGGCAGATTTTACCAGAGGAAGGCTGTTTACCTAAAATACTAATCTGAACACCTGTAGCTAATTCAATAGTCATAGGAAAGACACCTGGTGTCTTAATTGCTAGCTGCCTTCAACTCAGAATTTTGTTTCCCGCTTGCCCAATTAGTACAAATTTATTAGTTACAAATAATTGCTAATCTATGAAGTGAAGAAAGACGGAATAATCCCACCTATCAACAGCATTGTGATATTTTGGCATTGTGTATAGTTATAGTATATGCATAATTTTTAATATCAGTTTAAACTTGGATATAAATTAGTTATATCCTTTCTGTCTGTTTTGTGATGAGTATTGAAAGTACAAATATTTGAACTCATATCACTAAGAACATAGGATGGAATTCCTTTACCCCATTTTTAAACAATTAAATGGACATCTCAAGATAGGAAATCCATCCAAACTTCCTCATCTGCTGGTAGAAATAAATTACTGCAAAGTGATTCATGCTATCAGAAGCCAATCAGTCAATTAAATGAGTAGCTTGGGTCTGCCACCTCCCCTCCAGATAACCAAAATTAAGTGAAACAGATCACATACTTACAGCTGTAGGACCATTCAAATGAGCTAATACATTTTAGTATAAATAAGCAAGTGCTGCATTGCTAGGTCTTCAGTTTGAGGTGTGCCACAGTTCTGTGTAATGTACTTTGAATTTAAACAAGCATCATCAGGAATATTCCGCCTGCTCTTTAAGCTCCAGAGAGGACTTCTATGATAGTTGGTGATGAAAAGGAAGATGTTAATGTGTAAAGCAAATGACATAAAGTTATTAAGAAGTGAAAATCAGGAGCGATGATAATTGGTTTAATTAGCATTCTTCATTCTGTGTTTTTGTGAGGAAAAATAGGGCATCCAGGAATAAATGCCATAGACACGTTTAAACTTTTGTTTATTAAATCTGTTTCACCTTAATTTATTTATTTTTTTTTTTAAGCACCAAAACACACTGTATTTTGCCCACTTTAGGTCCGGTCAGAGAATTTTACTGGCAGGGAAGACAGCTTTGCTGTCTTTCTTGGGGTTGTGGAGCTGCATTCTACAGAGTAGGGATCCTTGCCTGCAAACCAAAGGAACTATTTTACCTGTTTTGTTTGTGCTAAGAAAGGTGGCAACCAACTTCAGACTGACTTGGTCCCTTTTCCTCAGGATGGAAAAGGTAAACTGTGGAGCAGCAGTAAGCTAGGTACTTATCAGACTTGTAGGAACAGATTTTGCTTAAATGGAAATGTGTATAACTACTGAATTATCCATTTTTACAGAATATTTCTGTCAAGAATTACATAGCTTACAGTTCATCTACAACCTTTTAGATAGATATTTCTCAAAATGACTTCAAGCTCCTGATTTCTTTTCCCCACATTTGTGGGGAGTCAGGAGGTCACTGGTATCACAAATGTGGCCTCCAGCATGTTCCAGAGTATAGTGGGAGCTGCTGAATTAAAGACGACTTTCCAGGTGGTTAACACTGACTAAGCCTGTTCCAGTTTGAAATGGCCAGGTCAAGTTAATGACTATTTGAATATAATTTGAATAGTGCTGAATAAGGGAGATTTTTATGGTAGAATGCATTTTTTAATAAATCTTAAAATCAAGGGAAATGCTAAGACTTTTCTGCTTTTTGGACCAGAATAATCTGTGGGAACTATGGCTGACTGAAGACCCAGATGTTCTGGGAAGAAGCAGCCACGATGTGGACATCAGCCTTCACCTGACCTCTCTGTAACTGCGGGAGGTACCCAGGTGTGGGGAGCAATGATGCCTCACACGTACCCGATAGCCCCATCTCCAGCAAGTAGGGAAAATGGGGAGGCAGCCTCTGTTATTTGATGTGACATACATTATAGGTATCTTCGCTAATACCTGGGGAATTCTGAGCAATTTCACATGCTCTGACATAAAGGGGGGAATCGTGGCTGTGTGTCTGTATTTGTCTGTGAACAGTGACGGAAAATACTCCCATTGGTGTGGGGCAGGAGGAGCTACCCGGCAACCCTGGAGCTCCCCAGCATCCTGCACTGTACTCTGGATCTTATGATACTTCAGGAAGAGTCTGAATCCTCTGAACCTATTCAGAGGGGTTTTCTGGGAAAAGAGGTATAAAATGTTGGGTGTCTTTTTGTCCCTTTCCTTCCTTAGATACCTGTTTGTAATCTACAGATAGAAATTTATTGTGCCAACAGCCACTCGGGATAAATTCCCTTTCTACCAAATTCTTAGCACTAACAAAATTTTGATTCATGACTGTAATTCCTTGCTCTTGTTTGCTTAAAGGCATATCTCAGGGAAGCAAACAAAAATGTTCCCCCATATCTGAGAGTTTGCACACTGATTTGGCACAGATGATAGAAATATTTTTCCATGTAGCTTTCTATTTTGTTGCTTTTCATTGCTCTTGTTATGGCTGACATTTTTAGGAAAACTGGTTAGTTCTTTCTGTGTGACAGGTGTCAGGCTGAGAACCTAACAACATCCTTATTTCTAGTCACATCCTGAAAACCACAGTATTACCAGGCACTGCTGCTGATGCACATTTGACTAAACATAAAGGGTAAAAGCAGAAGTAGGTTTCCTGCTTTTTATTCTTTCTTACCCCTTGAAAACTTTAAGTCTCAGCCAGGCAAAGGGGAAATCTTCATTTTTTACACCGAATTCTGATCTTTGACCAAAGCAGCTAATCTGTTTTATCGGAAAGCTGAAGGTGAAGCAGTTAAGAAGGCACGTAAGACAATTTATTACAGACACAGTTTAAGTATTGTCTACAAATTCCTTCTTCAGTTAGAAAAAGATCATAGTCCTATTTGGTTCATCTCCTTTTCCAAATGTCACAATTTAACAAAACATAGTATTAAAGAATTGCTCTTCTATGGAATAACAACAGATAGGCAAGGAATCTGATCTTACCTGTGCAGCCCTCCTCCCTACTCCTACAGCCATGCAGATACACAAACTTTCCTTACACCTCATTTTCTCCAGCTAACCTTAGTCCCTCTCTTTTACTTTCTTTGCCAGTGACCTAGAGCACTAGGGTAGCTTCAACCACATCCCAGTTTAAGGCAAACTGCCTTTCAATCCCATCTGCAGCTCTGCTTCTTCAGCAATGCTCTTTCTGTCTGGAGGAGATATGGCTAATTCAAAAGCCTCAAAGAAGAGTCCCAAGGATTGAAGTGTCTCTGAGATAATTTTTAAGTTGGACATAAGAAACACAAAGGATAATTCTTTATTAAGAAAGCCCACAAAGCATAAGCAAAAATATTTGATTGAAACATAAAAATACTATGAAAAAAGAGAGCTCGTGCACTTGAAGAACTGAATATGTCCCACATCTATTTTCTGTGCAATTCTAGTTAATGCTAAATGCTTCATCCTTGTGTTTCCCCAGAAGGATGAGATTTCCTATTACTAGTACAAGAGAAACACACTGCTGCAATTGTAGAGTTATCAAATTATCCTAATATTAATCCTCTGCACTTTTCACTTAGATATTTAATAGTTATGTTAATAAGTATCTGAATTCATCTATGTTGCAATATGTCCTGGTTTTTGCTAGGATAGAGTTAATTTTCTTCTTAGTAGCTAGAAAGCACTGTGTTTTGGTTTCAGTGAGGATTGTTATGAGAAGAAATGTTGATAACATACAAGGACACGTGCTTGGGCAGTTTGCAAGAGCAGAGGACTGGAAGGGTGGGAAAGGGCTGCGAATGGCTGTGTCTTGTTCGGCTGCCAGCTAAGTTAAACTATCACACAATAATAATAAAGGAGTTATTTTAAAGGTATTTTGCATTTGGTGGAATACAAACTACTAAAACTAATTAATTAGCATTGACATCATTAGACACGTTGCCTCCTCCAAGCTGGAAACATGCCTTTCATTTACAAAGTGCATGTGATGAGAGTTTATCCCAACAATGCATCAGTTGCCGTTATGTGTGGCTGCAGTCACCTAAATTGTACATTGTGAGAAATGTACCACGATTCCTGAATTATGTAGGTTGCTCCTTATATAGAAATTCTGTCTCTTGCTTCTGCAACAAGCAGACTTGTTTCTCACATAAAAGAAGTGCTATTTGTCTTCCTGATTCTTACTTTAGTTAATTACAGAGGCTTCTGACTCTCATGTAAAGGTAAGTGCCTTATTTGGAAAGGAGGTTATAAAAAAATGAAAATGGAAGGAAATCATTAATTAAAAAGCAACTGTAAAGTCTTTGCATAGCAAGCAATCAGCTGTCATGAAATGATATATATTAAAGAATTACATATGTTAAAGAAACATCACCAGTTTACCAGGTGGTACACATATGTGTGTAAGCAGAGCACATGTTATATAAATATAAAAAATTAATTATAAAATTTTATATATAAAATTAAATATAAAAAATTAACAAAAATATATATTAAAAAATCCCTTAAATATCAAAAGGGAACAATTTTCTTCTAATTTCCACTCCTGCATGGGCCCACAGTGTAGATGCTCACCACCTGTGTTCGGAGACATGGTTAGAATCATGGCTGTTCTCTTAACTGACAACTGTTAATTTATGTGGGGACTCAGATTTGGCAGTTAAGGTGCTGCTGCTATTCCTTGAGCTTCCAGGGAAATGTAAGCTATAGATAACAAAGGACTTCAGATAACAAAGCAGACATCAGGTCTAGCCTGATTTCCTACTTTAAGTTTATTTGCTGTCAGACTCTAAGTAGCTTTCAAAGACCTTTTCAGGACTGTCACACACTCTGGCTTCTTTCAGTCTCTTTTTCTTATTCTGGAGGAGTCTGTATCCTATTCCTTATTTCCTGTTACCTCCTGGCATATCACCCCAGGCAGACAGGCAGCCCTGCTGACTGGGCTCTACTTAGCCCACTCTATTGCAAAAAAGAAAGTGTCTTTTGTGTGTAAATGCAAAAGAGGAATATGTATGTTTGTATCGGCCTGAGATTTGTATTTCTTTAAACTATGGGAAACCAAAAAATGTGAGAAAACAAGCATTAACTAACGTTTTGAAGAAGATTATTTTAGCACACTTAAAATTTACTATGCAGGGCTCAGAGAAATTTCAAGAAATTTAAATCTTTTGGGGAAACTACTTTCTGATACACATAGGTTAGCAGCTACAACCATACCATTCAGGTTTATCCCCACTTTCATATTTACATACGTTGCTTTAATTATATATGTTTTCTCTTTCAACACTAGACTAAAATCTCTTGTATCATTCTTTATAGGACAGTTGAATCTTGTGTACATTCTAAAATGTCAGAAACTCAGGAAGCACATTAAAACATGGGAGAACTGAAAATTACATTACATCTTTCCTGTTAAAAAGAAAAACAAAGGATTTTACAAACAAATTCGTAACATCTATTTTGTATATACTTTTCTGGAGATGAATGGCCCTGAAAGCTTAGCCTTAGCAAGGCACATCAATGCAACTTGGCTGTCCATATGGTCAAAAGGAAGAGTAAAATAAATAAAAATATTTGCAATATAGGAAGATCCCTACAACTAACCCATGGGCAACACTGACAGTATCTGAAGAGCTACTGAGCTCTTAAGTGTCTTGGAACATGGAAGTATTTCACAAAACTTGTGTAGTTATTAATTAACAGGTAAGATAGGTTAGATAATGGAAGATATTTGAATTTTATTCCTGGATGCTTTGTCTGTTTGCATGTCAACATCTCTGTTGTTTGTACTGGGCTCATTATTGCTGCTACTTTACAAATGCTTTTCCTTGAAGGAGCTGAGTTTAGTAAAAAGTAAATATTTTAACATTGTAAGATATTTCTTGAGGAATTTCTTCATATGAAGCTGATGATTTGTCTGTACTTAAAAAAAATATTTATAAGGCTATAAATATGTAATTAAAAATGCCAATAATTGAAAAATGTTAACAGTGAAAAGATAATTGTCAGTAATTAATTTTTAAGGTTTGTGGGTCTTTTGACTAAGCAACAGAGAAATGGAGAATAAAGCAACAGTTTCTATCCTTACCTCATCTTTTTGTCTCTTGTGAGTGAAAAATAGGGACAGTACATTTACATATAAATTATGTCACTTATACTATTTTTTTGTGCTTCCCAGATTACCAATGCAGATATTGGAACAGCAAACATGTTTTCCCTGCCTATCTGAACTACTAGTTGGATAGGAGGATTTTACAAAGAAGTACCTTTAATCATCACCCCACAGCTTGGTGGGATGACAAGCAATGCTTCAAGTGAAGAACTACTGTCATGGTGTAGTGAAAAAGATACCATTTGAGATTTCTGAATCTTCCCTCCATTAGATAGGAGGGCTGCCCTGCTATCTGGGGAATTCTGTTGACCCCAAGTAGACACCTACGTCAAACACACCCGTAGACACAAGCTGCCTAGACTCCCTTTAATGACAGTGCAACAGAGAAGGCATTCCTGGGTATGATTCATCAAAACCAGACAGTAATAAGAAATCAGGTGAACGGGGACTTAAACGGCACCCAGAATGCATATTGAAAATGTTAATGTGTTCATTTGTTAACCACATTTCTGAGAAAGATGCAGTGGAGTAGGTGACAGAGCAACTGCTGGAATGCCACTGCCACTGGCACGATGCCTTTGATCAATGAACACCTGGGAAGCACGGAGTTTATGAAAGCATGGAGCAGTGCCTCATGACTTTGTAAATCACTGCTGCCTCAGGCAGTGCTGCCAGCTGAGATTAGTTAATGAAATGGATGGCCATCTGATCATTTATTTGACTTCAGCAACAGCTCTGTGCAATGGTAAATGGCAATCAGATCTGTATTCATTATTTTTCTAAAATTAAAACAGTAATTCTTTATTAGAAGTCTGTGGCATCCTGAACTATCTGAAGTATTGAACAGAGGCATTGTATTGACTGAAGAAAGAAAGTAGAAAAATCCATAATAGTAATCAAGGTGGGATTTTGTTCTGTTAATAACTGAGCTCTTTGGATTGATTTAGGCCTTTCTACTGCATGTAATTATATTAAGTATTGAAAATCATAAGATAATATAGAAAGTAATAACTTTTTTCTAGATATTAAAGAGATCAAGATCCTATTTCTAGCTAGCCTGAAAAACTGTATAAGCATGAAGACTCCTTGTCCAAAACTTGTAACAGTGATAAATAGGGACAGTATATTTATATACACCACTCTTACTATTTTTTGTTTTTCCCAGGGTACAAATGAGGATGTCGGAACAGCAGGATTAAACCTTTTGGTCAAAGACAAAGGTAGTGACAGAGGAACAGGGGATTTCCTGACTTCCACCTCAAAGTCTATTCCTTTACAATTGTCCCATTACTTGTGCAAACTGTGACCTAAACATCATTCCATGTGGAGGCTGAGAAGATACAAGTTACACATGAGTAAGACTTACTTTAAATATTGCAGAATTTAAAAATACACTTTTCACTCTGAGTTAGTACATAAAACTAGCCTCAGATTGGCTTTGAGTATCTTGGTGTGTCTTTTTCTAAAAGCTATCCTTCTAAAATAATTTCCTTTCTTTCTTCCACTCTGACCTGTCTTGCAAAGACATTTCCCAATTTCAGAACTACTCCTTGATAAAGCGGGAGAATAAAGTGACACTGGGAACTCCTAGTACCTAGTAAACAACAGCCTGTAGCACCTGTTTCAACACTAAGTGAAATTAATGGGAATCTTCCCCTCAGTGAATGGCATATCCACATCCCTACTTATGTGTGCTGCTCTGTGATCTGTGTGCAAATGTGTCCATAGCCTCTGGGCAGGCTGGGAGAATCTGATGGAAATGAATTGTCCTTATCTGGTATCCCAAGACCTTCGGCTGTGTTTCCTGCAAGCACCGGTATCTTGATGGTGCTCAAGGGGAACCTTGCACACAAAGGTCTTCAGGCTGGCCCCTGGGCTGTGCTGTCTTTTCCCATCTGTTTTCTTTGGTCTTCTCTTTGACTGTACTATTAATTTACTTTTTCAGATTGGTTTCACTCTCCAAAACTGGGATCGAAACAAACATTAGATAAAATAATGAGTTTTCCAGACTGACATTTATAGAGGGTGATCAGACCTTTGGAAAGCCTGAGGTTGTTCTGGGAATGTTTTGTAATTTAATTGGATAGTGCCAATGCAGATGATGAAACAAACCAAGGTATCAGCGTTTTTGGGAAAGTCCAGTTGTTTCTGTGATGTGCTGCAAGTTGTGCCTCAGTGTCTCTAAGCTGTTACTACATGCTTAAAGTATACAAATGCAGAATCTGAGCATATATGAGAAACTGCAATGATGACTTATAGGGAATATAAAATGAATTTGCTTGGGTGGAAACATTTATCTCTCAAGTAAAAGAGGAACTAAAAAATGTAGGAGAATGTATGTAATGTATCTTCATTTCCATGCAATGGGTGTCTTCACTGGAGCCATATATTCCAGATGGTTATCCTGCTTGGCTATGACAGTGCATTATATACCCAGAAAGAGCTGCAGAGATTTTGAGTCTGAGCCTAGATGATGCATAATGACATCTGTAGTATATTGTATTTGTGTCATATCCTCTGGTTTCTACAGATGCTTTAGAAATGCTCTTCCTCCTAAAGGAGCTTTGAATGCAGGGCAGAAACTTGGCTGCACTGAGCCATCCAACCTGTGGACTTACAGGGACAAGGTGCTACAGTGAGCCTCTCTCTCTTCTTCATGCTCTGGCAATTAGGAGTCACAAGGTACTGTGTACCACTAAAATCACTTGAGACCTTGCTTAAGAGCTCAGGGAGTGTCACAGAAGGGCACTGAAATATCCAAGAGGTTACAGAAATTGCTGAGAAAATAAAATTGCCTGTGATTGCCACTGAGATTTATTTAAAGATTTTTGTTAGATTACAAAGTGACCCAGCATCATTCAAATGTGTCTTTCCTCAAAATGCTTATAATGTAAATATGATTAATGTTCTTTATAAGATACCAAATTCTACAACTTCCTCTATGAACAAAAAATATTCTGAAAAGGTGTGTTGTACTAATGGGTATAAAATAAGATCAAGGAACTCGATTTTATCTGACATCACAGATTATCTCTCTATTGATGCAGCAACACAGGTAGATCCAGCCTGTGGCTAATCTGCCTAATCTGCTTCTTTCTTCTGCATCAGTTTCATAGAGAACCAGAAGTGCTCCCAAAGGAGATAAAATTAAGATAAACTGCCTTCTAGTCCCATTTGCAGCTTCAGTAGTAACAGAATTTCTCCTGCAACACTGTTTTTGTGTGGAGGAATTACGAATAAGAAGAAAGCCTCAAAGAAGGAAAGCACAGATTTCTCAGGAGTTTTCAGTAACTCTGGGATACTTCTTAAGTGGCACGTTATATTTCAAAACACAGAAGATAGTTTTATATTAAAAAATAGGAACAGCGTCCAATTGCATCTTCTGAATAGGAAGCTCTTGGCTTACAGTTCTATAATTTTTTTAGAGGATTCATCACACTTCTGTACAAGTAAAAAATGAGGTATTTTCCTGGTATTTTCACAGAAAAGAATGGGTTACTGATTTCTAGGGCTGATAAGAAGATCTAGCAGATCACTGTGAGACTTAGAAAGTATAAGCTTTACAAATTCCGTCTTGAGACAAGCAGATTAGCCAGAAAAAATGGAGCCAAAGAGTGCCCTTGCCTGAGGTTGCAGCAATACAGAATAAGGCTCTGCAGGGCTGCTATGCAGGGTAGGTGTTCTATGTCTTAGAAAATAAAGCGTTGTTTCCTTTATATTATTCTTATTTTTTTCATGTCCTATGTATATAAATGGTAAACTTACAACAGTAAATGTCAGTGGTAAGGTTGACTTATTTTAGTTAAAGAAACTCGGAAAAAAAAAGGGTACTGAAAGGAGAGCCCTTACAATGTGCAAATATTTCATCCTGACATACTAGATTTTTAATGATGCCTAGTCCACCAAATCTTAATGTCTCTAGCAGGTAACTACTTCAAATGGGAGCCTCATTTTACAAAGTGTTTTAAAATGTATGTCTCTCATCTTGTGAGCCCTGTTCATAAACTCGGCAGCAGAAGCAATGAAATTATGTATTAAGCATACAATAATGTATTAAGCCCACAATACATTCACAAATATAATGTCATGTCAGTTTGGATAGTCTCATGTAAACATACTTTAAAACAATCATCAATCTAGAGCCAGATTAAATCATTCATGCAGAATAAGAGAATCCCAAATATTCAGCATATTTGCTTGCAGTTGAGAAAAGGATCATTAATTGCAGGTAGAAATTTAGACTTTGTTGTTGTCTCATTAGTAGGAAGAAAAGTATCTTTAAATTACTGATCACCTAGAGAGTTTCTCAAAATATAAATCAATAAACCTTGCATTTCGAAGAGCCAAACTTCAGATAGCTTTTTCCTTCTCTCAGCTCAAATTTTTCCTGTAATATCTACAGGGTACATGAAAGAATTTACTGAATGTATGTGTACTTTGAAAACACTGGGATTTCAAAAAATAGTTTTTTAATTGGAATGTGCACTCTTATAGGCATTTGTAGCTGGAAGGGAGCTTTTAAATATGGGGTTAGTTAAGTTCAATAGAAATATGGAGACAAATGTGGGCAATAGACGACCATTCAAGGTTCTCTTTAATTCTTTACAATGGAGTTTTATTATCTATGCTTTGTAGATTCCCTGTTCTGGTCTGCAATTTATTTTTTTTTTTAAATGAAGCAAATTATGAATGTTTTATGTTAGCATCTTCTGAAAATTTGCATGAGGATTGATTTTTATCAGTTAAGTACCAGCACATACCTTTTCTTAACTAATGTTTGAATTTCTGCTCTTGGGGAGTTTTTTCCTTTAAGACCTTTAGGTTGTAATTTCATTTAAAGATAGTTGAAGGACATGGGTATGAGTTCTCTCCAAATATAAGAAAAGATTTTGCCCAAGAGCTAGTCCATAGTTGTCCAAGAATACATGAGGTGTTCCTCGTGTCTATCTTTCTTTTGCTGTGGTTTAGAGCAGAGTTATAATTCACATTAACAAACAAGCTATCTCTGACAGCAATAGAATCACAGAATCACAGAATGGTAGGGGTTGGAAGGGACCTCTGGAGATCATTATCCTGGTTTTTAGCTGAAACAGAGCTGGGTTTCTTTTTCAGTAGTTAGACTAGTGCTGCATTTTGCTTCCAGCCTGGGACTTGTTATGAGAGAGACACTGATAACGTACCAGTGTTTGCATTTTTGTTGCTGGAAGTGAAGGACTTTGTGTTCTGTTAGTCCACAAGCACAAGATCTAAGGGGGTGAGGAATATTTAAATTAATAAGCTAAATGGGCATTTGGATATGCCAATGGGATATTCCATATCACATCCTGTCATGCCCAGTATATCAGTGAGGGTCTCTTCCTCTCTTGCTCTCTCTGGCTTTCACTCGGGCTCTCGCTCTTCTGGGATTGTGGTTTCAGTTTGGGATTGTCGCTCCTCCGGGATTGTTGTCTGGGAACAGGCTGGGCTTGGTCCATGGGTGGTGAGCAGTTGCACTGTGTATCACTCATTGGCATATCTTATTACTGTTATCATTATCACTATTATTTTTATATTAGGAGGCTTTTGAAGTTTTCTTTTATTTCTATTATTAAACTGTTGTTATCTCAGCCTAGAAGCCTCCTTATCCTTGCCCCCAAATCCTCTCCCCTATCCCCTGGGGTGGGGGGAAGTGGGTGAATGGCTGTGTTGGCTGCTGGCCAAGGGCTAGCCCAGTGAAACTGTCACAGTCATCTAGTCCAGCCCCCTGCCAAAGCAGGTTCATCTACAGCAAGTTTCACAGGACTGCATCTGGGCGGGTTTTGAACATCTCCAGAGAAGGAGACTCCCCAACCTCCCTGGGCAGCCTGTCCCAGTGCTCTGACACCCTCAGAGTAAAGAAGTTTTTCCTCATGTTTAAGTGGAACCTCCTGTGTTCTAGTTTGTGCCTGTTGCCCCTTGTCCTGTTGCTGGCCACCACTGAACAGTCCATGCAAAGTTGTTGCTTGGTGACTTAACGTAATACTTACGTAATTTTAAATTTTAATAATTAAAAAAAAAAAACTCAGAAAATTGCCAAACAAAGATTTCTTGCACAGATTCCTCATGATAATCTTAAGTCAGCAATTTTCTAAGTAATTTTACTAAGGTCACTGAAACTAAAAAGAACTGTGTGGACCAGTTTACAGGTCCAGATTCAGCTGCTGACTTCAGGGACCTAACCTGGGACACACCACCTTGAACCCAATTATCTGGCCTCAACAGGGTGCTTCAAAGCCACATAGGTGCCTTTAGGGTCATAGAAGGGAACTGGATGCCTCTGGACTTCATCAGTGTTCAACATGCAGCTGCCTACAGCAGATGCTTACTGTGGAGCTGCATCCGTAAACTCTGACTCTTCTGTTGTAGGAACATTTTACAAAATTTATAGAGGCAATTAATTACCACATCAGTAAATGCTACAAATAATTTTTCCTGTCTGCTTCATCTGATTGTGTGGTTTCATCATCTTTCCTTTCTGAGTAGATACATGATTTTTTGCTACCGCTACAATTTTATAAATGCTCTTTCTAAGTCACAGCCTTTGATAAATGATCTGGTACCAGCCTCTAGCCATAGATTGAAACCAAGGCACACACATCCTGTAGAACTGTGTTTAGAAAAGTGTACCGTGACTAACAAGGAGCACAGTAAGCAGCACAGCTCTGCACACACTTTATCTGTGCTCACTTCAGTTCACTCCTCTTCAGGACGCAGAGTCTGGCACAGCTCGCCAGCCAGAGCACATCATCCCACAGCGCCCTTCCTCATGTCGGCTTTGTATGAACTGCAGTGCTCTTTTGGCCCTGAAAGGGAAATATGTTAAATGCTTTGTGGTTTTTGGTTTTTTTTTTCTTTTCTTTCTGAACATGAAACAGTAGTGTGTTTTTCCCATGTTTTGAGATTTTGCTCAGAAATTGAGAATTCCGAGTATGAAATGAAGTCAAACGTCCCTGCTAGGTCTTACTGACTTTTATTGAGAGCTCAGATAAATGTGTAAGCAGCATGCTGTCATAAAATGAGAAGGTAGGTTGTAGCTAAAATCAGTGATTAAAGGACAGTTATGAAGAATTAAATTGCATGCTGACCAATGGCAAATATTCTACAAGAAGCAAATTTTCTGTCAAAGAATAAACACAATTTGAAATTAATTTTTACTGAAAATTTTCAATCAGATGGCACTTGAGGTTCTTCAGAATGTTTTAGTTTCAGTCTTTTTTCTTCTGCTCGAAGGCTTTAGCCAAGCTATTGGGATCTTAGAGCAAGATTCGAAGAGTAGTACCATTTTTCTAGGAATGAGACTGATGAGACAAACACCAAGTTAGCTTTTTTTTTTTTTTTTAGAAAAATGTACTCTATAAATAAAGAAATGATAAATTAGTTTTATATGCTCAGTATTTCTAATGTCTGGCAATAACACATTGGGCACTCTCATGTTATAAATGAGGAAAATAAACCAAGCCATTTTGTGAAAGCCCAGCCAGAGCTGGAGGCAGTTAGTGAAAGCAGACAGTTCCAGCCCAGGCATTGCTCTCAGTGTACCAACCCAGGAAAAATTTTGAAATTTCTGTACCAAATTATAGTTTAAAACATATATTAGAGACAGAAGTGGCCAGAAGAATTCTATTCACCTAGATTATTAGAAATTAAAACCACTGTTTCTTCATAAATGGGTACCTGTAACTGGATTGACTGTAGGAATATTAACTAAAGGACTGTTTTTAGTAAACTTTCCTGCTGATTTTGTAGACATATGGCAAAGGAAAGAAGGCAAAACTAGAAGACGAATCACATTCTTACATTTTGAAAGCAAGAAAGCGTAAAGTCAGAGACATGATTAGAAAAAACTTTTCCTTTTGAATTGCATCCATGATCTTGCTGGCTATGTACTCTGCATCATAAACAGGAAGAATAAGGTGATTTCTGGTGAAACAAGAAAAAAAGCATTACAAAATTATAAAACTTTACTTTTGAGATGTATTCTAACATGGAAATAATTTAATTAAATCATTTAAGAATTTTCCCCCTTCCCCTCAAGCCATCTTGAAAAGGAGTCTCTTTGTTCCTACTGTCATAAAAATAAATTGAAAACACTTTGGTGATGTTGTGAATTTTAATGACTTTTGTGCAAAACCTGCTCGGACCTTAATGAAGTTAATGCCCACAGTGACTGCAGTGTTGAAAACTTCCAAGCTAAGCCATACTATATGGGGTTCTACGCATAACAGTTCTGCCCTCTACACACCTCCTCCTTTTCTACTGTAGATGTTGAGGTGACATCTAAACAGACCTGGACCAACTGGGCCTGTTTCCAGCCAGGAGACAGGCTGTGCTCTGCATAATGTACATTACTACAGGATGATGAATGGTGGAAGGAGGAGCAGAGCACTGAAACATCAAGATCACTGGTACTGCGCTACTGCAGTGGCTCATTCGGAGCCATTCCCATCACTACAGCCTCTCCCTCACTACAACAGTACCAGGAACCACCACCACAGCTATTCTCACTCAGAGAAGTAGAGTACCTGCTAGTACAGATAGCAGGGCAGAGTTAATAATGACAGGTCATGCATGTCCTGACAGCCATAACTGTAATCACTGTGCCAAAATTACTTGGGGCAGAGAACCTCAACAGTGTCCATTCTACTGGCAAATAAGGTTGCCTTAAGTATTGCCGTGCATCCCTAACCATTCCTTGACTCTGAGGTTATTACACAACGCCTGTTGCACACTGGTTATTAACTGTATGCAAAGCTTGGATTTCTTATGCCAAGAGACATAGTTGTCTGTGCCAATTGGGCAAAAATCCTGAACTGAAAAGCAAATCAACCTTATAATAGCTGGAGACTGAATATGCCATATCTAATGAGTAGTAATTATTTTTTTACATATGAAATAGTATGTGTTCTAAGTTTTACTTACTGGGTTTGAAAACCTTTAGCTAATTCAGTATTAACAAAATAAGGACAAATAATGGTGGTTTTAATGCCTCGTTTTCCTGCATGACACAGCTCTGAATCTAAGGCTTCCATCATTCCAGTGATTGCATACTTGCAGCATAATCTGAAAAGTAAAAGAGATATCCAAAATATGTCAAAAGCAGCACAGTAAGTGTTATATACAGAATTTAATGTTTTCTAATACTCTTTAAGCCTGGTATTACTTAGTTACATAATTAGCAGTCTTTTAATTAGTATTTTAAGGATGCTGTGCATGTTGGTGATGCTAACTCTGAAGGTTAATGGCTCTTCCCCTGATTGATGCACAGTGATCTACAGATGAGATTAATCCTTTCCAGGATACTTTTTTCAGTGCACTATAGAGAGACAGAGGAAGATGAGCTTATTCAACATTTTATATGCATTTCCAGATACTCATATACAAGCCAGGTATTCTTTCAGTTCAGAATGTCTTCACCCTTTACTATCACAGGTTACCTTTCATTAAGAACTATTTCTAGCGGTAACATCTAAATACCCTACTTACAAATGCTGCTTCCACCTATTATTTCTTCTTCTGATTTGCCCTGCCACTACAATACAATTTTGCTTGCTCAGAAAGACTGAATCTTGTTTGATTTTTATTGTTTGATGAACATATGGAACTCCATCCTTGGAGATAATTATGTTTGCCCTCACAAGGCCCTGTGCAACCTGATCTAAGTTGAGCCTGCTTCTGTTTGGGGGTAGGGACCAAATAATTTCCAGAGATTCCTTCCAACCTAAATTAGTCTACAATTCTGCAACTGTTAGAACCTTATTTTAATATAGGAATTTATATGTGGTTTTCTAAGGCTTTTTCAAATGTGTATGAAAATAGTTGTTAGATACAACAAAACCCGATTTTGCTGAAAGAGTACCTTCAAAAAACTGGCATCAGAGACTGTTATTCTTCAGGGATTCACCCATAGTGGATGATGGAACCATACAACCTAAAAATGCATAGCTAAGGTGTAAAAAGTTATAATGCATGGGTGGGCAGGTCTACTCTCATAAGGCTTACAGTTAAATGATGAAAGCTGAACATGATCTATTATCAGTACCAAATCTGACACAATGATAACAGGTGGCAAATAAACACTACAGTAAGACCATCAATCAGCAGAAGAAACAAGAGACTTATTACACTGAGGTTTACATTCTTATTGGGCAACTTAAGAGATAAGATCAGGATGTCAGAGAGGCTTGAGGAGAGACGGAACAGCAGACCCAGGCTGATGAAATAGTCAGGACTGTAGCAGACAGCTCTCCTGAGGGAAACAGCTGAAAATATGGAGCTGTTAAATAGCTTAAAACACAGTTCATTCTAATTAATTCTAATGAAAATTCTGCCAAAATGCCTTCTGGATCTGAAAACCATTTTCCAACTAAATGTATAGTTCTGGATATAACTCACATATGTCTCAGGACTCTGAACATTTATCTGCAGAAAACCTAGCATGAGAAAGTGTGAGACAACCTGTATGCAGGGCTCCCTCTCACTGCACATGTACTGCTGCATTGTCCTTCTGTGGAGATAAGACAGGCTGCAGTCAGACAGTAAAATCTGCGGTGAGCTCCCTGTGTCACTCAGGCAACATGCCACCATCATCCTCGTGAATACACCGCCAGCTTTCATATCTGCAGGCTCTTCCTGAGTGTTCAATATGTCAGTATAAAATGCTTAAGCCAAGCATTTATGAGATCTCCAAGAAGAGTTATCAGCATGTAGATCTAACTTGTAACGGCACTTGACGATACTTACCTGACATTCTGTAGACTCCCAACAATCCTGCTACACTGGCTGTGCTAACCAGGTACCCACGGGTAGAGGTGATCATGGCTGGAAGAAAGGCCTTGCAAGTCTGAGACACATATTAAAAAAATCCTTTCATAACTAGAGATGGAAAAAATGTTACATTCCAAATTAGGCTTTACAACCCAATTTGCTTTCTGGGGCTTCGATATACAAGACGCCCAACTGACCTTCTATCTCTGTAAGAATTTATAAGTGAGAGAGAGAGCATTCCCTTGAATGACTGCCCTTCTCTGAAGATCTGTCAGTATTAAAATCAGGTTATTAAAAGCAGCAAAGTTTTTATTTTCTCTGCCTCCTGGTTCCTCATGGTTTGAGTCCTCTGACTATTGCCAAAGATTTGGTACACAAGAGGGAGCTAGAAGTCAACACATCAAGGGGAACTCCGCTGTCTATGGGCCCTCTCTGTCACAAACCGAACTGCCTGACAACTCCAGGCCTCCACACCATCACTGTGGGTGATATTAACTATATAAGAAGGACGCTAGTGTTTTATGAGGAGGAAGAGAAGAAAGAAGGCAAGAGCAATAACAAATTTATTTCAATAGCTGAGATATGCCACAATGTGTATTTGACATCAGATGTGTGTGCCTAGTACAATTTTTTTCAGTTGAGGGCCCATGGTCGCTGTCCTCCTGCCCTATGTCTCTTCAGACCCGCCAGGAAGACCATCTGCCTCTGCCTCAAGTATTTGGAAGAATGATGCTCTGTGAAATGGGAAATGATTAGAGGACTTCTAGCTGCAATGATTCTCTGGTGAAAAATGCCATTTGGAGAGGGATTTGCAATACTGCCACATTTGTCCCTGATGCAGGCTGCTCACTCAGACATATAAACATCAAATGCAAAAGCAGGTAAGAGTAACACTCCCTCACAACAAAATCTCCTAAAGGATGATTGAGATCCCAAATAACAGCAAATTCCTTCAGAAGTACATAAAAAAGCAAAGATAATACATCCTATGTAGATTAGTTTTCTATGTATATTCAGCAGATGAAAGCACAACCTGAAGATTGACACCAACGCATGCAACATGGCTGTGCCTCCCCGAATGCTACAAGTCTGTTAGACAAAGCCCTCTGATGTCAGTAAACATCAGGAGTCAGAAAGTCATGTGCCATCACGTCAGCACTAACTGCAGCCACAGCTGTTACAGACAGAGCACATTTCACAATTCGGTTGCACAAACTTTGCATTTAGCAGAGTGCCTAGGCAGGTTTGGGTTAGCATTACTGAGACGTAGTGGGAGACTGTCAATTTGGTGTGTCTTCAATTATAGGATGATTGAAAAAAAAAAAAAAGTATCTTCCCCCATTCAAGCCCATCCTTGTTCCAAACTGAGTTCCCCAGGTAGGTACCACCAAAGTGATTTTCACACTAAAGTACTTGCCTGTACCTTTCAGTCACCCAGGAGGGAAAAAAAATACATTACCCAAACCTGAGCAAGGAAGTTGACTTTTAAGTTCTTTTCAGAATCCGCATCTGGAATGTCACAGAACTTTTTTCCCAAGCAGTATGCCAGCATTGTTGATTAGAATAGTAACATCCCCAACTTCCTTTCTAACCTGAATAAAAAAAAAAAAAGGATAAACCGAAAGCTTTAGAAGGTACCCTAGCCTTTTGTGCTTCATTTATCAAAATGTTTAGTGATACTTGCAATAATTTATATCTCTAATGGAAATGTAAATACATAAGAACTGTTGTACTGCAGATTAAAGGTCCATCTAGCCCCACAGCCCTTGTCTCATGGTGGAAAGCAGTAAAAAAGGGACCAGGACACTAAGGTCTCCTCCAGTGTACTCCTCAGCTTTTCACACTCTGCAGCTTAGGATCTTCCTGAGTTATATAAGGTATCTGTATCTTTGTATTTAATATATCCCAATGATTTTTTTTTTTTCCCCAAGAATTCCTGTAATTGCTTCTTCAAAACCAGAATACTTTTGGTTTCCACAGGAACCTAGGGTAATGAGTTACAAAGCTTTAGTGGGCACTGTGGGCATGCTTTAATTGCAACCCGAATGTTTCTTGTCCCCTATTTCTGGTATTGTGAGAATCTGTATTCCTCAGCCAAGCCTGTTCAACCTCTTTTCCTGATCATTCCTACTGAATAGGAAAGAATTCAGTGCAGATCCCTGAGGGATACCAATCCTTTGAGTACAGAGGCATGTACTATGAAATAGATAGCATAACTTGGAGAGAAGGCCAAAATCACCATTAACTCAATTTGGGTTAGTTATAAAAAGATTTTATTCCATGATTTGCATTGATATCAAAGCAGATGGCCAAGATTTACTTATAGTATTAAGAATCAGCTGCACTGCAGAGATTTCTGTGCTAGAAGCAAGCAATTGTTTGATGTCTCAGAAACTACAGAATAGTTAGAAAAACATAAAAATCACAGATTTGCTACTGTCGGGCAATTTGGAAATCGATACTTGGATGTCATGCCCCAACATTTGACCTTCCTTTGGCTCTCTCAGGGAACATTAGTATTTAGTGAAGACTAGTTTGATACTCCTCCAGCTGTGTGAGGCTTCCTTCTTGCCACAGACAAGCAGGACTCACATACTAGCAGCTTTCCACCTGCACAAATGCATCCAGACACTGTTGAGCATGGCAGGATTAGCCAGCTCTTCCTTTGTGGGATGTGTCTGTATTTTCTCCTCACTCGTACCTTTTAACCCCTGTGTTGATCCATATGATGATCCTCTTTTTCTTCACATGACAACATAGCAGCACTTTTTAAAATCTGGCTTCATTTGAGCTGTTTGCTCACTAACCCACAAAAAATTTGGAATCCTGACTTCCATTTACAAAAAGTCAAGCTGATTATTCTCCATTATGTATTTCTCCAGGTGTCTGTTAATTCTTTTCCTTATTATAATTCACACCATTTTTTCTGTATAAGTTTTGTAATTTCTTGATGTCTTCTCAAGTGCTCTTTAAAGCTGGCACATTTGCTACTCTTTGTTCCTTGGACAGCTGTTGTAGCAAAACTCCTGCCATGCACTTCTAGCTGATGAGATCCATATCTGATTTCCCTCAGAATTCCTTCAGAATTCCCAGGTTGACACTGTTTGATCCTGAAAATTAGCTGCTGTTCCCTTCATCAGTCTATTATAAAACCTCTTCTTTAGGGACTTTGATGATCTGATTTCCTTCCTAGAAAGAAAACTTCCATTATGGGAAAATACCTAAGTTTTTCTGCAGTTAATATACCAAATAAAAGCAATTAATTTAGCTTTTCTGCTATATCTTTATTTTCTGTGTCCAAGTTCAAGATTTTTCCTATTACCAATCAAAAAGTTGAAGAGATTTCCAAGAGTAGAGGAGACCCCTGGCTGAAAAAACTCTTGATCTAAAAAAATTTTGGTCTCCAGTGTTTGATTTATGCCAATACCTACAAAGATGTTGGTATTGTTAACGACAGTTTAACACCTCAACAGCGATTCCTGAATTTAAAACAGCTCTTTGAGTTTCTGCTTGTAGGTCAGTCTGTGCACTTCAGCATATTCTCTGCTGATATGAGCACAGCAAATTCTGCAGGCTGGAGCCCTGTGGCTGATTCGGTTAATGTGTTTGGAGACTGAAAATTACTTGAGTGCACAAAACAAACATTTTGAGACTCTACTAAACTAAGAACAAACAAATAATTTCAAAACTTTCAGCATCAACAAGAAAGTCTGACAGAGGAATTTCTTACAAAAGCTTAAACTAATCATTTTGGTGCATGTCTTGGCAAGAAGCAGAATTTATGAGAACAGGTATTTAATGACAATTTAAAATGTTATTTTTTAAGGACACTTGATCTTGGTAAATTCTAAAGTGAGTTTTTTTCTTGCAAAAAAAAGATTCTAGAAGATTCCTGAATCAAATTTGATTCCTAAATAAAATTCCATTTGATTTATAGTATCATTGCAAATACAGATCAAGTGTTACATTTGAAGTACTGGCCACAAGTTGCTCAGACTGATTTTTCATCTTGCTGGGAAGTGATAACATATATCAAGATTGTTGAAATTACTGGAATTCTTACTCCAGAATTGCAGGAGTCATAACCAAGGTCTCACACAGTGAGGATAATATCTGTACTGCCTAAGTAATTGGCAAAGATCGTCCTCCTTGAACACTGCGTGTTGAGTCAGTACAGAATGCTCAACAACTTGCTCATCTCTACAGGGATACCATTACAGTATGATATAACCTTGCCTGCACTATCCAAGTAATACTATGATACCACTTGTGGTCCTTAACATCTACAACCAATGGCCCCAAATGGATTTTTTTTTTTTTTTTGTGCACTGTTAATTGCCTGTGCCCCAAATGCTGCTAAGAAATATGGGTAAAATAATACCTTCCTGACTGCAAGAATGAGAATTGCAGTTCCAGATACTTACAGATCCTGAATCCAACTTACCCTTTAGAATTACTTCTCATGGAGAACATTTCTTGAGGAAAAACACTTATTTCAAACTTTCATAGCTGTGTTCAAAAAGAATTAACCTGTTTTGGTTAAAATGAAAAGCAACAACCACAAACCAAAAAGTCCCTCCAACAACTCATAGAAAATTAATGCTACATTTTAAGGCTACTCCAAAACAATCTATCAACATTCATGTGTCATTAAGTATTTTATCTATTTTCTCTTATGTATGTCTTTGGACACAGAATTTCAAAGATGTGACTTGAGAGTCATGTATTTAAGTACATACTGAGAATTTATCCTTGGATGAAAAGGCAGAGTGGGTAACTGGATTATAAGCGAGGTTATACTGGGAAATATTTTCAGGCAGTATGAGTTAAAGGACAAGTCAAGATTAATCAAGTTAACTTAATGTCTGATTTCTGGACTCTGATAATAGAAAGAAAAAAAAAAGTTTACAAAGCATAGGTCAGCACAGCAGAAGAGTCTCATTTAAAATGGAGTCCTTCTCTACCTTACTTTCCAGCTGGATTCACCAAAAAATAAACTGAAGCTGAATCATCAATTTGACTGGAGACCAGCCATGTCCTGATGATATTTTTGAAACCATTACACTCCAGATCACCCTTACAGAACTACAGTTTTCTAACAAACGGACAAAGAAAAGGACCCCCCACCCCAATTTCCACTGGTTTTTTTTATTATTCTTGAGATGTTAAAGAAATTTTAAAGACTAAACAAGCTAATACATGGAGCTAACCTCTGCTGTATGTTTTACTATACCCTTAACCTAAAAGAAGTTACCATCTCACAATGAAGACTGGAAATGGATAAATCTCAACAGAACAGAATAAACCCAGTTACTTTATTACAAACATACTTTAAGTTCCATCTAGAAGCCACCTGTCAAAAAGAGAAAGTCATTGCCCTGCATGAATACTTCCCTTTAGTGAATAGTACACTTCCTAAAAAAAAAAATAAAATAAAATAAAATAAAATTCTATATCATGTAAAGAAACAAAAGAAGAAAAAATTCGGAAGAAGCCAAATTAGAAGCCAGAAGCTATATCTTACCTTGTCTCCCTGTTCATAGACTTCCTCCCTATTGTTAGTAGTCACAGTGGTAGGCAAACACTCATTTAGCTCCATTTTTGGGGGATAATCTGCTTATTTATTTGTTACCTTCATCATCAATGTCCCAAAGAATCAAGGTTGCTTTCAAAGGAGCAAAATTTAAGGCAATCTGCCTTCAAATCCCATTTGCAAAGCCAGTAATAAACACTATTTCCCCAGCAAAAGTTTTTTTTTTTTGCATCGAGGAAATATGAATAAGATTATATTCTCAAAAAGTTAAAATAAATAAAATCAGGAACTGTAGTATCTTCAGGATGCTTCTGAAAGCAACATGATTTTTCAGGCACAAACACTGCTCTTCTGTTATACAAACCCAGAAATACAATGTTACTGTCCCTTCAAAACATCGAGATACGGACTTAATAAAGGGATTGAGTTTCTAACAGCTATTTCTTTCTCATTGTTCTTTGTGCAGGTACAAAATACATTGCTGAAGACTTGTTTTGTGTAAACTGATGGCTCCTTACTAGTAGGATTAAAGCTAGTATCTTCTGCTAAATCTGCTGTTTCATTCCAGAGTCCTCAGCTTCCATGCAGGTTCTTAAAAAGGTTTAGTAACGCACATTTTATACCCGTACGATGTGGCAATGGCTACAGAGTACTTTTTGTTTTCATTCGCGGCCCAAATCACACAGCCTATTTTCATTGGCGAGCAATTTACCAACTGCACAGAGAAGCCTGGACCTGGGAGTTACGAACCTCAATTTTTATCGTGCGTTTAGACCATACCATTTCCTTCACAGTGCTTCGGACGGGAACGACGAGGCTCAGCAGAAGGAGTGCCCACCACCGACCTGCCGGACTCAGCCCGCTGCCTCCCGTCCCTCCGCACCTCCCGGCCACGGGCAGCCGGGCTGCGGCCCCGGGGAGGGGATCCCCGTCTCCCCGCCGCCCTGGCCCCCTCGCCACCTCCCCCCGGCCCTACCCCGGCAGGGCTGAGCCTCCCCTCCCGCCGCGGCTGCCGCCTCCCGTCCTGCCCCCGGCTTCCGCAGCCGGCGGGGCCCCCGCGCTCACCGCCGGCGCTGACTGCCCCGCACCTGCCTGCCCGCCGTGGCCCAAGGGGTGGCCCTGCACGCTCCGTGCGGCAGGCGGAGGCGGCCAGGGGAGTGGCGCGGTGCGGGACCGGGTCAGGCAGCGCTCCGCCGGCGGACCTGTGCGTGAGGCCGGCGGGGAAGCCGTCCGGCTCGGGGGAAGCGGGTGTCGGTCCCAGGTGGGTGCCCAAGGCCGCCTGCTGGGAGGCTCCCCCAGCATGGAACCGCGCTGCTGCTGCTGCTGCTGCTGCTGCTGCTGCTGCTGCTGCTGCTGCTGCTGCTGCTGCTGCTGCTGCTGCTGCCTGGCCTCCCTCCGCGCCCCACCCGCCCCGGACAGGGCATCACAGGTGGCATCTGGCTTCGGCCTTGAGGAACGACCTGGCCAAGGCCTTGGAAAGCGAGTGCGCTTTCCTCCCGCTGCTGCGCCTTTATTGCCGTGATGAAGTTAAACGCTTCTTTGTATCATCATCTACTGTTCTCCAGCTTGCCCATAAAACGGAAATAAAAAGGGAGATGCTGATCATAAATGTCTCCCAATAAAACAGTGAAACTGCCTGATTATCATTATTTCACATCTTTAAAGTGACATTTGTGGTTCCTCAGTTTTCCATACATACATTATCCAGCTTTAAAACCACAGTCCCGCACCTCTGTAGTGTAATTTTTCCAAGATGGAACAGAGAGCCATGTTCCTGCCCGTAAGGCTGCGCTTTTCCTGTTACCTTCTCAACTTGTCTCCATCACCATGACATCTTCCACACACTGTCCATGTAAAAAGGCAAATGCAGAGAGCAGTACTTATTTGCCGTACTTGGCATTTTGAATAAGTGATATGAAAGGTCTTGTCTTGTTTATCAGCAAGTCATAGAAGGGAAGAATTTGAATAAAGTCACGGTGCGCTCTGGTCCACACATCTATGTTGTAAACACAATTCAGATTATGGTTTAAGGGGAATCGTGGGGCATTTTTCATTTCCGCTGAAATAAAATGATAGTTCACATAATTTGATGTAACTTACACCAAGAAATATGGTGGAAAATTCTACGCCCTTGGTGCTAATAATTGTATAGGAGTTACGTACTTGTATGCACAATTAACTATTGCATATTCTAGGCAAAAGGTGAAGCTGAAATTCACCCTGAGGCTGAAGGTGGGTCTCAAAGCCCCAGTGAACGGTTGTTCCAAACAAGGTGCCAACCAATGCAGAATCAGGGTGTAAGGTAACTCCAGGTGTCTTGCGCTGTAAGCAGTAATTACATGGCAAAAGCAGCAGATTAAGGGAAGGGTAAGGTGAAATGATTCAGTGATGAATTCCTGCTTATGAAACAAACCAGAGGAGATGCTAGTTTATTAGGAGAAAATTGCAAGGTAAACCCCAGTGATAAAGAATGGTGTTGCAACCAGAACTTTGCAAGATGTAAGGTAACAGGAGGAGCCTGTTTCCAAAGCACATGCTCATGCAAGTACATAAACATGTTAATTTCCCTGCTCTTGCACCGGACTGACCTAAGGACCTTATCATCCCATAAGTAGTCAAGATGACAATGATGATGTATAATTTAGATGCTTAAATTAGAGGCTTCAGTATGGTAGTGGAGGGTTACAGCTCATTGCTAGTTTCAGATGGAGAGTGGACGTGGTAAGTGACAAGGGACTTAAAGGGCACACAATGTATTTAGGATAGGTCACATTCTGCTCACCACCAGCTATATTTGATGGCTCCTTTAGAGACTTGTTTAGCATTTGGCAATCATGTATATGTGTGGCACTTTGTCCCACTTTTGTCCTAGTGTTTCAAAATGTTGAATTTTGTTGTCAAACAGAAACTTGTTCTTCTAGCTGCTCTTCACACAGTAACTAGTCTCTAGCCCCAAACTTGCCTTTCTCTGCACTGAACTTCAAAAGGGTTGTACCAAAAGCTCCATTTCATAGGTAGTAGTAAAAATACAGGAAAGCAATTGTCTACAGTGTTTGACTGCACTGAAAAAAAAAACAAAACAAAACAAAACACCACAGCCAGAGAAGCTACACAGACAGTTCTGAGAGAGCTATTTTTATTATTGACCTTCCAGTAACAAACCTTTAGATGGCTGGCATTAGTTTTACTCATAACAAAGCTGTTAGATATATGAAACAAATGAACAAATTGATCAATTTAAAAGTGTTTATGGGTAAGAATCAGGGGGAAGGCCAACATGGCAGATATCATGGTGAGACTCTGGTATAGACTGGCCCACCAGAATGAAGAGGCAGAAGAAATATTCTGTAAGCATTCTATATAATTCTATATTCATGACCCCAGCCCTTGTTCTTCTGGGAGACTTCAACTTGCCAGATGTCTGCTGGAAATACAATACAACAGAGAGGAAGCAATCAAGGAAGTTCCTGAAGTGTGTGGAAGACAACTTACTGACACAGCTGGTGAGTGAGCCAACTAGGGAAAGCACCCCACTGGTCCTGTTGTTTGTGAACAGAGAAGGACATGTGGCGATGTGATGGCTGGGGACTGTCTTGGGCACAGTGATCATGGAATTATAGAGTTTTCAATTCTTGGAGCGGTAAGGAGGAGGGTCAGCAGAACTGCCACCTTGGACTTCCAGAGAGCAGACTTTGGCCTGTTTAATAGCCTGATTGGCAAAATCTTTCTGAAGGCAGTCCAGGAAGGACTCAAGAGGAAATCTTAAAGGCACATGGGCAGGCTATCCCCATGTGCTGAAAGACGAGCTGGTGGGGAAGAAGATTGGCCTGGCTGAACAGAGAGCTTTGGCTGGAACTCAGGAAAAAAAGCAGAGTTTATGGCCTTTGGAAGAAGGAGCAGGCAACTTAGGAGGACTACAAGGATATTGTGAGGGTACACAGGGAGAAAATTAGAAGGGTCAAAGCCCAACTAGAACTTAATCTGGCTACTACCGTAAAAGAAAAGAGATATTTAATACCTTCTTTGCATCAGTCTTTCATAGTAAAATCAGTTGTTCTCTGCGTATCCAGCCCCCTGATCAGGAAGACAGGGATGGGGAGAAGAATGAAGCCCCCACAGTCCAAGGGGAAATGGTTAGCAACCTGCCACACCACTTAGACACACACGTCTATGGGGCCAGATGGGATCCACCCAAGGGTACTAAGGCAGCTGGCAGAAGTGGTCACCAAGCCCCTTTCCATCAGCAGTTCTGGCTAACCAGGAAGGTCCAGGTGAACTGGAGGTTAGCAAATGTGATGCCCATCTACAAGAAGGGTCAGGAGGACCTGGGGAACTACAGGCCTGTCAGTCTGACCTTGGTCCTGGAAGTGGTTATGGAGCAGATCATCTTGAGGGTCATCATGCAGCATGTGCAGGACAAGATGATCAGGCCCAGTGAGCATGAGTTTATGAAAGGCAGGTCCTGCTTGACTAACCTGATCTTCTATGACAAGGTGACCTGCTTAGTGGATGAGAGAAAGGCTGTAGATGTTGTCTACCTAGACTTTGGTAAAGCCTTTGACACCATTTCCCACAGCATTCTCCTGGAGAAATTGTCTGCTCGTGGCTTGGATGGGTGTACTCTTCACTGGGTGGAAAACTGAATGAATGGTTGGCCCCAAAGAGTTGTGGGAAATGGAGTTAAATCCATTTGGTGTCCAGTCACAAGTGGTGTTCCCCAGGGCTCAGTATTTGAGCCAGTTCTGTTTATCAAGGATCTGGACAAGGGGATCGAGTGCACCCTCAGTAAGTTTGCAGATGACACCAAGCTGGATAGGAGTGTTGATCTACTTGAGGGTAGGAAGGCTCTGCAGAGGGATCTGGACAGGTTGGATCGATGGGCTGAGACCAATTGTATGAGATCCAATAAGGCCAAGTGCTGGGTCCTGCACTTGGCTCACAAAACCTCATGCAACACTATAGGCTTGGGGAAGAGTAGTTAGAAAGTTGCTTGGCAGAAAAGGACCTGAATATGAGTCAGCAGTGTGCCCAGGTGGCCAAGAAGGCAAATAACATCCTGGCCTGTATCAGAAATGGTGTGGCCAGCAGGAGTAGGGAAGTGATTGTTCCCCGGTACTTGGCACTGGTGAGGCTACACCTCAAGTACTGTGTTTGGTTTTGGGCCCAATAGTACAATCATAGCTGCCTAAAGTTTTGCAGGGGGCCAGCGCTTGTCTGCTGCTGCACTCCAAGGAAAACACACAGCTGATGGTACCATTCCTGAGGAAGAGGGCACAAAGCACAGAGCTTGGTATTATTGTGCCTAAAGACATTTAAAGATTTAAGCTGCAGAATGCCTAGTAATATGTGTCCTTTGGAAAAAAAAAGCTACTGTTGACTGTGCTCTTCACAAAGAAAAGTCAGGCATCTTGAAGACAGATTTAGGCAAATGAGCAGAGGATAAAATGATAAAGTTTTCTCTTGTATGTGGGCAGGTCAAAAAGAGAACTGTCTTTACTTTCCAGGGTAAAATGCCCATATTGCCCAGGAGGAGGAGCTGGGGAGGAGAACGATGTCTTCTGTGAGTGAGTCAGACATACAAAGTCTTTTCTTATATTGTCTTACCAGTTCTGTCTACCTAACAGTATTACCTGTCTCCCAATTAACTGAAAAGATTGAAATTATTTATGACTATGGCACTATATATTTTTTCTCTTTAACCCTTTTTAGCTTGAAGCAATTGGGCTATTTCAGTAGGACTGGTTGTTTATTTGCATGTGGATGTAATGGCACTTGAACGTTCTTGTAATTATTTTTACTTTCTTTTTGTATACTGAAAAAATGAGTTCTCACATTAGTGACAGTAGTGCTGAGGACTACAGGGGTGGATTTTCCAATCTTGTTGAGCCTGACTGAACAGTACCTATTGTCACTTTGCTGCTGTAGAGCCCAGTAATGATGGGTAGAGTGAAGGAAAAATGGTATTCCTACTCAGGAAGGACTTTAATTCTGAGATCAGGGACTCTGGACTCAAACAGTAGTGAGACAGTACAGAGCAGAAGGCAAAGGGGATTTGCTGATGGCTGTCTGGGCACTTAGGCAGACAAACTGTTGTTTTATAGTAGTTGGAGCTTCCTCAAGGCAAAACATGATGCATCTAACGAACTTTAACAATCAAATAGTCTGAAAATCACCAAACAGAAAATAATGATGCCAGGAAGCAGTGAAACCAGGATATCAGAACAGCTGGAGTGTACAAACAGTGCCAGAGAACCACAGAAGATCTAAAAGCTGTGTAGGAATTGGAGGGGCAGGTGTCTTGAATAGTGAGGGGTATTATTAAAAAAATTATTACATCTAAGTATTTCTCTTCACCAGCTATCATGTCCATTTATTTTGCCTCAGGTTAAGGTTAGTTACTGATTTAATTGCTCTTTTCATTAAGATATTGGGAAAACTGAATTATGGTTTTCACATTTACATAAAGAAGGTAGAGGAGTAGATATGTCAATATGCTGCCATCTTTTTTCCCTAGGCTTCATCAATTACTTTAGTCTTTTGAGGGCCCACAAGGATTGATGCTGGGGCAGTGAACGTTGTTATGTTTAAAAGGCATTTGCAGGTGCTATGCGTTATGAATGGTCATGATGCTGTGAACAGATTCATTTTGTGCAGCACCAGCAAAATTCCTTGAGTCTAGGGGATCACTGAACCATTCAGAAGGAGAAGCTGTTGTTTCTGAACCTCTTAATCTGGCCTGTGAAGTAGTTTTGGTCTGTTACTACAGAGAAACTCGATATGATGGATACCTGGGAGTGAAACACCTCCCATATCTCGAGTCTGCTGATCTGTAGCTTGGTAAGCAACATTTAAGCATGCATGGGCTGCCACAGAAGTTCTTTGCTTTGACTACTTTCTACTGTTTCTGTTCAGATGGAATCTGACAGCTTTTTTTATTGGCTGATGGGCAAAGAATGAGTTAATCACATTCTGAGAAAGACTTTGTCACATTAAATGTGTCATTAGCTGTCATAGCATGACAGCTATGCCATATTAGCAAAAAATAAAATAAAAAATATACTATTCTATGGAATATTTTTCTAGATTGAGAAATGTGGTGCAGTTGAAATATCAGCCCCATTTCCTGCCCTTGTCAGCTAGTTATTTGCAGAGATGAATATGTAAATGTAGAGAAATGTGAAAGTCCCACTGTAAAATCCATTTAGACTGCAGGCCACGACTGAAAAATGCTGGTGTATATTTTCTAAGAAAGGCTTATGTGGTTTATCTGCTTCAAATGCTTTTATGAGAGAAATCCACCTATTATTTATACTGCTGCTGCTGCATCTTTTGCTCACAAGAGAAAGAAAAAGCATTACCTGAATAAGTGTTTTAGAATATTTTCCAGAGGCATTCAGTCTAAGAGTTAAGATGCAGATTCTTATAGGAGTGTAGGAACAGTTTCCATAACTCAATGTCCTGTAATTTTATATGGATTGGAATGAAGATGAGCTCTTATCAGAGGTCTGCACACAGATCTAACTGCAGACTTGGAGTGCAAGTCAATGCCTACATATATATTTAGTAGGAAAATAAAGGGCTGATGGGATATTTTGCAAACAGTCACTGTTGGGCTGGAGAAAACTGGTGAGAAAGGGAGTAATAGCAAGGAGTAAAGGTCATGCATACCCTACATCTGTATACCTACAGACCTGGAGAGCTATGGGAAAGGTTTAGCACTCATAATCTGTGTACAAGGATACACCAGCCTTTTCCTTGAGGAAGCAGCGCAGCGCCGTGCTTTTAGCAAATCATTTAGCAAAGTGACGTGCTTTTGTGATGACTGTTTAACCTTGAGAGATTTCATTCCATGGTTTCAGCAAGGATTACAGTAAATGCTCAATTTAGGTAAAGTCACAATCTAATTAAACAAACTCAGTCTAAATCCCTGCTGGGCCGGTAAAGATTTGTCTGTCAAATACCTCTAAGCATTTTCGTTTTCTATAGCAACAGTTAATTGGATACACAACTGTCAGTTTAAATGCTTTAAATGAGGCTGATGGGATTAGTAATTGAATGCTCGGATTAATGATTTACAACTGGTTTTGCTACCCTGTTAGTTGCTAGCTCCCTACCCTTATCAGGTGGGTGGAGCAAGTGGTCTGCAGCTACAATTTTAGGTATGATATTATGATATACAGTTATGATACAGGTGTGTTAATCAGTGCATTTCTCTTGATACGTTTAACTATTTTTAATACTGTGGGAAGCAAAGGATTATGATTGAAATATTAAAAGAAAAAACCCTAAAACCAGCCACCTAACCTCCACAGTTAGGACTGGAAGTCTCAGTCAATCTCCAATTAGATGTATACAATGATCTTTCACAGTTTGAGTCAGAAAGCAAACCTCAGTGTTGTGGGTGGTGAAATTGCAGCCAAGGCTGCGAGTGGAAGCTGACAAAGGGATTTCTGCAAGAGGTGGTAAGTAGTGGAAGAGATGAAGTCTGTGCACTGCCAAAGCGGCTGCTCTTGGAGGAAGAGACCAGACCACAAAAGTACCTTAGTCAGGTAGAGGGATCTCTGGTGATGCTTGAATCACTCATTTTGGTGGGAACCAGAGAAGCGTGAAAGTTTTAAGACTCTGATAGGGAAGTGGTTTCACTGTTCTCTGTGTGACTGTTTAGATCTCATTTGAGTGTTTTAAAAGGCTAAAAGTGTGGTACGCTCTTTGGGGTTGTCCCAAAACATCACTGTAAATAAAATGGGCCTTGGGACCAGCTAACCCATTCCAGGAATTTCTTCATTCTCAAAGAAACCTAGGGTCAGGGAATTTAGCCATTCATTTGCTTTTTAAGTTCGAAATTCTGGGATGCTCCTTTTGGCATAAGAAGGAGTCTTGCTGTTTGTGTCCAGTAAGCTCCGTAGTGCTTGAGGAAGAAGGCTGTAAAGAAAATTTTCTATAGCACTGAGATATATACATAAACTGTAGAGTTGTGCTATGAATTTGTTATTTTGCCTTACATGTAGGCCTCCAAAACCATCCTTAATGACAGAGAGGCCCTTATACACCATACATTGAAAAGTTTGGTTATTGTTAAGTTCCCTTCAGGATTAAAATGAAACAATGCATGTTTAGAATCTATGTTGAACACAGTTTAATAATACTTATTTCAGTATATTAAATTAGAATATATTTCTTTCTTATAAAGAGTCTATCTTTGGAAACATTATCTGAAACAGCTAACAACATTGATGTTATAATTACTTGTATTTATAATATGGTTATAAAAATTATAAACTAAATTATTATAATTATTTAGAAATTATTGCAAAATAATTATTGTAATAATAATTTTGTAGTTATTTATATTTATTATATATCACACTACATGTTCATTTACCAGAGAAGACCCCAGGAAGCTCACAGAATATGCCAAGTTCATCTGAGATGTGGGGATGGCTTTATGACCTTTCCTCATTATCCTCAGATGTGAGCTTAGGTTTTCAGGCAGAGCTCCAACTGCATGCAATTTGGTATTCAGAAGTCATTGTGTTCATCAGCTTCTCTCTCCCTCATGATCTGCTCCTGTGAACTCCATTTGGTTCAGGAAATATATATATATATTTTTTTTTTCTTCCTTCCTCAAATTTGTTCCTGTTAAAAAGCTCAGCTCATCCTTGCTTCAATCTCAGCTAGACTCTTCTTCTTTCTTTTGTTCCTCATGCAGAGGCATTAGTCTCTTTGACTGGTCTAGACCCTTCCACTGTTCATTGTTCATATTCAGTTTCTGTTACACTTTCTCAGTATTCAGACCAGTGATACTACATTTGATCATGCTCTGGAATATTGATTGCCGTGTAAAAATGCCAAGGCAATAATAAAAGCCAGGGAAAGGAAACACAGGATTTGGCTTTTGGTCTCAGGATGACATTTCTTCCTTCAGAATACTCTTGCAATTAATTTTCTTTCCAGACATCAGGCTTTCCTCCTTTCTGCTTTTATTTATACAAAGCAATACAGCTGTTCCAATAATCTTCCGACAAAGTGGCAGTTCTGGGAATGTATTATAAGGAGAAAATCAGGGGGCTCTTTCAGAACTTAGACCAAGAGTGAAAAGCCCTTTTTCATTTCCCAGTGCAGCAGACCCTATTTTCAACCTTAGTTTTGATTTGTGATTTAGTAAAGTGGACTTCATGAGACCTTGCTTGATTCACTGGCATATTTTGAGCAGATTTCATCTGAAATGTTAATTACTGGGAATGCTGGAACACTTTAGTGAGAGCCCCTAAGTGATTGCATAACTGAAAGTAATAAGAAATTCCATGACAATAGAAGAAATTAGATCTTATTCTAATTTCACAACTTTTAAATTATAATTATTAATGCAAAAAAGTGTCTGGAGAGATTTTCAGGTATAATGGAAGGTATGAAGACTATTCAGAGAATCAAAGTTGCAACTCCCCTCCATGTACACTGCCACTGGCCTGTTGAACCTTGGAACAACCCTGTTTTGGGTTGCATGTGTATATCCCAGTTAGAAGTTTATATCAACTACTCTTAAATCAATACAAATGGGGAGCTTTAGTAGGTCAAAACACTTCATTCTGCAAGATACATATTAGGTCTCTAGAGCTTTGGGTTTTTTATTCCTCATTAAATCACCAATTTCTTGTTAACTGTGAAGGATGGGTGACAACAACTTGTAAACCTTTTGCATCATCAAGTACAATGCTTGCTTTAGAGGGCTGGCAAGGGCCTCTCTTTGACTAAATTAGAAGTAAGTTTTAGGGAAAAGAAGTAAATACATGTTGAAGTGAAAGATTAAAGATGCAACTGCATTGCCATTTTACTTCTTTCTGGAGGGTAGGTTTGAAGCAAACCTGTTACTGATGCCTGCATCCCATGCTCAGTGTGCACAGCCTGAGGTCCTCATGAATGAAACCACTCAGGTGATGTGTTCCAGGAGCCCAAACAACGTCTTCCAGCCACTAGTGGGCAGGTGCTATGAGGGGAAAGAACGGGAAGAAGACTTTTCCTGTGGCTGGTGGCAGCTTGAAGAACTCTCTAGATTGGGAATACAAATGAATCCTGAAAAGGCCACAGAGCATCTCCTGGCATCTGTATTTTCTGCCTTTTAAAATTTAGTATAATCAATTCTGTACAGCAGGAAGAGGAAAATAGGTGCCCTGGTTTTTATTGAAGGAAAAGGAATACCTTGCGGTTTATCAACTCTTCAGCAGGATTTTGGCCACTTCAGACCGCCTATATCATCCTCTAAGGGCCAAGTCAAAAATCATCACAACATATTGTATGTGATGAGGCTTTTAAGTGCATATTTAAACACAGCTTAATTTTTAAAAGTCCAAATTACCTAGAAGATCCCATTGACTTTAAGTTAAAGTCAGACCTTTCATTTGCCCTTTGTGTCAATAGGTAGTACTGTGCAAAACTGAAATAGATACTGAATGCAGAGCCACAGAGGGTTTTAGAGATCTAGCCCCCATAAACTATTTCAGCAATAATTGGGTGTCCTGGTTTTTAGCTGACACCGCTGTTTTTTTTTTTTTTAGTTGTTAGAATTGTGCTGCATTTTGCTTCCAGCCTGGGACCCGCTGTGAGAGAGACACTGATAACATACCAGTGTTTGCATTTTTGTCACTGGAAGTGAAGGACTTTGTGTTCTGTTAGTCCACAGGCACAAGATCTAAGGGGGAGAGAAGAACATTTAAATTAATAAACTTAATTGAGAGTTAGATATGCCAATGGGATATTCCATATCATATCATGTCATGCCCAGTTTATCAGTGAGGGTCTCTTCCTCTCTTGCTCTCTCTGGCTTTCGCTTGGGCTCTCGCTCTTCTGGGATTGCGGTTTCAGTTCAGGATTGTCGCTCTTCCAGGATCGTTGTCTGGGAACAGGCCAGGCTCAGTCAGGAGTGGGGTGAGCTATAACATTGGGTGTCATTCACTTGCATATTTTGTTACTGTTATTCGTATCACTAGTATTTTAATATTAGTATTATTTTAAGTTTTCTATTATTAAACTGTTCTTATTTCAACCTACAAGCCTTTTCAACTATCACACCCCCCCAGTCCTCTCCCCTATCCCCTGGGGGTGGGGGCAATTGGTGAACCGCTGTATTGGCTGCTAGCCAAGGGCTAGCCCAGTGAAACTATCACATTTGGTATCTAAACACCTTTGAGTATTTTGACTGTAGAAACTTTAAATTATAGTCAGTGCCAGTGGTCAGTGAATTTTATCATGTTAGTTTAAGTGGGAATTAACCAGCAGCTAGTAGCAGTAGGTGGGGGAAAAGTGCTTACAGACTCACAATCCAGAGGGACAGTCAGAATTACAGAAGGAAGGACACACTGGGTTGGGAGGTGGCCTTTGATCTAAGTGCCACCTATGTAAATTACAAAGGACCTACAGTGTTAGTGCTGTCTTTTCTGTTTGTTCTCAGATTTACTTACACTGCCTTTGTTTGAAACAGAAAAGACTGACCAGCAGTTTCTCATAGTTCAGTAGTGCCAAAGTGATTTACACCAGCTGGGGAATCAAACACAAAGCTGTTCCATGGAAAACTGTTTGTCAGGTGCTCTGTAAAATTAGGATGTTGAAGGTTTTTAATGCAGTTTTGGGTCCTGTTTATTTTCCATGAATTGACATCTCGCTTTTTGAGTTAATGTTTAAAACTTTAAGGCCAACTGTACAATCCTATATTGGATGGATATAAAAGGTAAAACTAATCAAATGTGGCATTGTGTTGTGCACTGGAGAAATGTTTTTAGTGCTTTAAGTCAAACACACTTATGATTTTTTTCATGTGAATTGGCTGAATACTATGAATTATAAATTTAGGCTTTAAACATTGATTCTACTAACTGGTTAAAATGAGAGCAGTTAGAGCAAATACAGTTATACTGGCTTTAGAGCATATTTATTATTCCAGTATTCTAAGAAACTGAGAAAACTAAAGACAAAAATGTGTTTCAGCTGTTGTGTGCGCAGTACAATTTCTGTAATTACAAAAAAGAAGTTGTCATTGCTCTGATTGCTTAAAGAAAAGTGGAGATAATGTTTGATTAAATAAAGAACATTTCAGAATTGATGCAGTTAGGATGAAGAATTTATTGTATATACAGTTAAGCAACTCTACTGTAGATGTACTTCCTCTTTAAAGAAAATGAATACAGTAATCAAAATGGTTCTAGCATGGAAACTACAATATAGACTGAAACTTAACTAAAACAGAAATTAGTTATTTGACTGGAAAGAACACAGAACCTGAAACAACAAATCGCAGGTTGCACCATTAACCAAGGACAGTAAAAAACTGTACAGTACAAGCAACACGTTACAATAAGTTATGACCAGTAAGGCAGTCTTTCTCATTTAGGACAAAAGGGATAAAGGGAAAGGTATTAAAATCTCATAAATCCACCATATCTCTTTTCCATCTCTGGGACCTCTTTGGAATAAGTTTCCCCATCTTCTTCTGAAGGCAGAATGGAGTCGGCGAAGCGCTTAAGAAACCCACCGTATCGTTTCTGGTAATCCAGCCACCATTCTGGCCTGCCCACTCTTCTCATGAAACCACCGTATCTCTTCTGCAGCTCTTTGGCTTCATCTTCCAATTCAGGACTGCGCTTTATGCTTCTCATGAAGCCTCCGTATCTTTTGCTGATGTCCCCATCGTTTTCATTTATCTCTCGGTAATGCCCCACTTCAGGGTTATCCCCTGTTCCTAGAAGCTCTTTCAGCAGATCAGAGGAATTAGCAAGGGCATCGTCATCTGAGTCTTTCTTCATAAACCCTCCATACCTCTTAGCCAAGATTTCTCCTCCATTAGCTTCATCCTCTGGTTCTACATGATAGAGCTCATCCATTTTCTTCATGAACCCACCGTATCTTTTCATGAACCCTCCGTATTTCTTGGCAAGTAAGTGGTTCTCATCCAGCTCTTTCTTGTCTCCTGGAGCAATGTCGCCATCCTCAGAAAGATCCAGCTTTGCCAGTTGCAGGAGCTCCTTGCAGGTCTCCCAGGCTTTGGCAGAAGGCAGCTTTCCTTCACATTCTAGTGTACATGCCTGAAAAACGGATGCGGTTTACTGAGACTTGATAGTAACGAGTACCTCACTGTCACCTTGTCTTAGATTTACTTGTTTTTAAAGGACCATGAGCGAGTCCCTCTTTGTGAGCGGCTTGGAAGGACAGCTCTTCATGAACAGCTGATTTGGTACCTGTCTGTTCTGAAATTCTTCATCTCCCTCTCTGAAGGACACGGTTGTCTCCAGTCTAAGAGACAGAATACCGGACAAGATGGATCCTGCATGTCGAGGCTGCCCCCATGTTTCAAAGGAAACCACACCTACAGTTCCTGCACCTCCCTTACACTTGGGTGCATCATTATGATTTTTTTTTTTTTTTTTTTTTTACCGCTGGGAAGCTAAAAACCAATTGTGGTTTGCTTCATAATGAAAGTGTAGCAGTAGTAAAAAAAATTTCTCCATATCTCATAACCTGTCATGTAAAGATAATAACATACGTATTAGCTACTGCTGTCTCTGTTGTGTCACAGGCATTTACTTGTGAAGCCACACTCTTCAGTTGCAAAAAAGGTGAATTCGGTGTTTTGCCTTCTTGTCCATGTTTTTCATACTACTTTTTTTTTTTAGAAAAAATCATCAATATTTTCAATAAGGGAAATGCTTATTCTGCCTATGGATGTTTTCTAAGGATCTCCATATGCTTTAAAAGTGTAAAATTAAACCCCAGCACACTTCTCTCTAATAGGTAACTGACCAGCTCTCCACCTCTGGCCTTACCTGCCTCTTGAGCTCCATTTAAGTCTGAGAAATTTATATATGATTTTTTATATGATCACAAGAAAACTAAAGGCACTTATGTATTTTGTGACACAATAATTTAACTGGCATTACATGCTTATTGCTATGTATTATAGTTATGCTGTAAAGAGAACAGGGTCTCGGCTTCAGTCTGACTTTGAAATTGCTCTAAATCAAAGCAAGAATAGGTCTTTCCCCTTTTCAATTAGTTTTAATAACCCCTTATTGCCAAACGAACATATGCCAACTCATAGGTGTGAATGACCAGGTACAATGTGATAAATCTTGTACGTTACAGATACTTTCTGATAAATACAGTTATGATGTTACTAGATGCTAGTATCTAGAAACATTTGTTTCTAAAAATTGTTTGCACATGTATAATGACTATAAGGCATGGCACATTGCTTCTTTTCCTAATCAGATAATAACAGTGTTGTTACTGAATGGGACTTTGATTCTTTCTGGAATAATAATTCAAGGTGTACAAAAGAGAGTATCAATATAGATGCCCACAACATATTCTCCAAAAGGCAAATATCCTTCCTCCAAAACAGCAAACTACCACTTTTTTCCCTAGTTGAGCTTAAAGCTAAAGTTTGAATAAAAGCTAATGTAAGCAAAAATATAGGGAACTGTTTTGCCAGCCATCCTAAGAATCTTGCCCTTAGGAACCTGCTGTGGTTAAGAGTGAGTGCTTGTGCTTTTGGAATAAGCAGAAATAACAGTGATTCCTAATTCTGCGTAAGAACAGGGTCCAGTCATTCCTTTTGTTAGTTCCCAAATAATCAATGGCATTATACAAACAAAACTTTTCAGATCATTTAGGTGTGCTGAGTGCATGACGCCACACATCTATTTGAGGTCAGGAACCGCGGGCACCACTGGCAAAGGACTGGGCAGCCCAAGTTCCCACCTTCTTCAGGGAGGACTGCGGGACCCCAGGCTTTCGCTGACCCTGATCCTTAAATTTCAAGTTGACTTGCCTCTGTGACTTTTAAATAATTTTAGTATCATTAAAATTATAGATACCATGCCCCCACATCCCACCTTCTGGAGTTTTCTAAGCATGATCTGTGCTTAGAAAACACCATGTCAAAGCATATCACACCATCTGTGCTTAGAACACCATGTCAAAGGGGTCTAGGAGACCATGTCAAAGGGGTCTTTCACAGGTACATTCCTGGTGCTGTGCAGCATCGTGCGGAAAGGAAGAGCAGTGGGTGGCATTGCTACACAAACCAGGCGTGAACCTCACTCTTTGTGAGATTCCAGGCAGACCCGCCGCTTTTCAGCTCGACAGCCATCCTGCCTGGAGAGAGCTCATCCTGCCCGGGAGCCCGCGGCCGGGACCCCCCTCCCATCCCACCCGGCTTCCCCCTGCCCTGCCGGGGCTGAAGTGCCCCGCAGCCACCTCTCGTCTCCCGGCAGAGCTGCTCTCTCCGTCCGGAGATTTCCCTTCCCCTTCACATTTTCACTCGGATTTTTCCTTGCTCCCCCCGGGGCTGCCGGGTGCCTCCCTCCCGCCCCTGAAAGCGGCCGCTCGCCGACGGGCAGCGGGAGGGACGCGCGGGCTGGGCGGGGGGTGGTCTCCTCGGGCGCGTGCAGGGTTTGTGTTGGCACCGCCCGCCCCTCCCTTCTTCCTTCTACCCTTCAAAACGGGTCTTGCAAGCGCCCGGCCGCTTTCCCCACTGTTTGTTTTTGTTATCTCGCTCCTCTGCCCACTTCCCCTTTTACTCCCTCCCAAAGTTAAGGCGGGGCGCGGGACCGGCCCGGCCGAGGGGTCTCCGCGGCGCCGAAGCGGCCGGGCGGCCCCCCGGCCCCGCTCCCGCTTACCAGGGGGTGGATGCCGGCGCGGGGTCCCATGCGGTAGGCGCAGGCGGCGCAGTCGCGGCCGCACTCCGCCCGCGCCCTCGGGAGCAGGCAGGTGCTGAGGGCCAGCAGCGAGCAGCCGAGTCTGAGGAGCAACGCCATGGAGCTGCAAGAAGGAGAGGTCAGCCGGCAGCCGCCCCCCCACCCCTGGCACTGCTTCCCACAGCTTCGAGGCAGGAAAAGGCGGCACGAAGTTGTTCGGCCGCCGCGGCTGAAAACCAAGTGCGGGGTCACACGGAACTCCGGTAACTCACACCCTGTTTGAGCCGGGGTGGCTGCACCTGCGAGGTTAAGCAGACGCTCAGGGTAAGCAGGAGCTTGGCAGCTGCACGGCAACGGACCTGCGTCCCGGAGTAGGAGCGGACCCGAGGAACGGAGCGACCAGAAGCTCCCGTCCGGTGAAAGTGCCCGTCCCCAAACACTTCATCCCGCCCTCCCACACAGCCCGCGCCTCGGGGGCAGAGACCCGCGGCGGAGCGGCACGGATGGGACAGCAGCCCCTCCCGGGAAGGGTGTCCCACGGGAGCGTCCCGAATAGCCGCCCCGATGGCGGGCACCAGTCGCAGCAGAGCGGCCCCCCTCCCTCCCATGGTCCCCCGCACAGGCAGAGCGGTTCACTCACACAGAGGCTCCCCTCGGGGCTCCCGGGAGTGGCTCGAGAGTGAGCTGCGCCTTGCCGGAGTCCCGGCCTCGGAGCCGCAAGTATTTATAGCGAGGCCGAGCCGCCTCTAGGGAAGGAACTCACAGCCTGAGGCTGCGGGGACAGCTCCAGGGTGGTCGGCTGTGGGGCAGCCGGGGCGAGCCGAGCCGAGCTCCCGCTGCCGGGTCCAGGCGCGCCGCTGCGGAGCGGAGCGGGTGCGGGCGGTGGCACTTTATAATTAGCGACCGCGGGGACAGCGCGGCCTCCCCCAATCGCCGTCGGGCTCCCGCTGACGCAGCACCTACGACATCCCCTCCGGTGCCGCTGCCCCGCCGTCAGCGCCTCCGATGGGGCTTTGGGGGTGGGCGCTGCCGCTGCCGTCGGGGGGAGCGGGGGACCGGCACCGGGAAAGTTACCGGGGGACGTTTTCATCGGGGGCGGGAAGGGATGAGGCATCGGCGTGAGTCAGGCAGGGGGGAGCGGAGGTCCGGGGCTGGCGGCAGCCCCTCTCCCCGGGCCGGCGGGCGCAGCTTCCCTGCCGGGCGTTGCAGAGTGCCGGGGAGCGGGGCTGCGTTTGGGGGTCTTTGGTTTGGAATTTTGGTTTTTTTTGTTCGCCTTCTCGCTCTGCCACCCTGCCAAACCCCCAAGGCGCTGGTGTGGGGGTCCCTGCTGAGTGCCCTCTGCCTCTTCCCTGGACCTCCTGTGTAAAACACTCTGCTTGGGGGCAGCAGGTTTTACTTGAGCGAGTGAGAAGACAAGGGTTTTGGTTTGAAAATATTGGAATTTCACAAATTTGAATAGATTTGCTTTATTTTCACAGTTTTGGTGACCAGGAAAACACAAATAGGAAGGAACCAGATAGAGACAAAACCCCAAGCATTTTGCAAGGTTCTCAGCAGCTGGCACAGGTCACTGCTCTGCTCCGTTTGACATCCTGGGGAACTGGTGTAAAACGGCCAC
This sequence comes from Caprimulgus europaeus, assembly GCA_907165065.1. The sequence goes on along the minus strand of OU015525.1, from coordinate 41,102,123 downwards.
ACTGATTCTGACACCTCTTCTTTGTGGAGGGCTCTGCCCCAGCTGTGCTAAGCTATGTCTCTTTGACTGTCAGAAGTCAAAGAGTTATTTCCGGCTGGTTTATATTTATTTGATCTTCTCTCAGAATTGTCCTTCCGTTTAAAGAACATTTTCCCCCTTCCTGCTGTATTTGTGAGCTGGGATTATTCTCCCTAGTCCTCGTTTTGCTGAAGTGAGCAAGCTGTTCTTCAGCTTTCTGTCTTTAGATGGGTCCTTTTCATGTAAATGTTCTGCTGTGCATTTGCTATTCTTGGAGTTCATAATTTCTGGGCATGAGTGATGGGAACAGTATACAGTATATCGGTTGAAATTTCATTAGGTCATTAATGTATAATTATCTCCTCCGGAGGAGGAAGACACCTAAGTTTATACCTCCTCAGATCTCATTTGCCTTTCCTGATACTGCAGTACATCCATGTCACACTTACCTAGTAACAGAGATACAACCAGGTCTTTATCCTTCAGAACTAACACAAATTCTAGTACTATTATTGTATGAAAATTGCACTTTCTGCCACCTGTTTGTCTTTACATCAGCTAACTGAGATTAAGGATGCTAAAATGCACATCTGGATTGTCAGAAACACATCAATTCAAGCCAATGACAAGCTCTTGCGTATCATCAGTGTATGTGAGAAGAGAATCAGACTCTCTGTTTACATAGTAATATCAGCCAAATTTGTAAGTGAATCCTCAAGAGAAGATGTAGACATTTTAAAAATCATCCCAGTGGGTGTATTTATGTTAGCATGTGAGGGATCTGCATGTGGAGCAAGGAGCAAATTGCCATGCCACTGAATCAGCAGGAATGCTATCAAGTTTGTTCCTGAGATGAGGAACTGACTAACTCCAGAGTTGACACATTCAGTGCCATTTTTTGCTGTAAGGATGCTCTCTACAAGCAGAGCTTTTTGTGATGGACATCATTAAATTGGCCCTCTGGGTCCATTACTGACCCTTGGCTCTGCCATCATTTATTGACTTGCACTGTAATAGTCAGCATGGTGTGATGGAACAGATAGCCCAGTAGCCTCCTCATTATTCCTCCTGCAGTGTACATCCCACGTCCCTGGGCTGACTGGCCACTGCTTTCATCGTGCTGCACACGAGTGTCCGTGCTCAGCCTGCCCACTCAGCTACTCAGTCTGCCATGTCCTTCATTACTCTGTTTAATGTTGCTTACTGTGTTTAATCTGGTCATGATGAAAACCCAGCCGGTGTCAGAATCTCACCGTGTACAGAGGTGCAGGTAGTCCCTGTAGATAGAACAGGAAAAGACAAAGGGTGAAGTAGGAGTATAGCATATAAAAGGACCAAATAAAAGGCATGTAAATCCTGTGTAGAAGAGGAGTAATGGAGAGAGTGATCTTACAGTTTTTAAGTTTTATGGCTGCTGGTAGGGACCAGGGAAGAGGAAAAGATGAAAAGAACCTGAATGTGAAATGCACAGATACAAGGACACACCGTAAGAAAGAGAGAAGTACCTGTGCACAGCCAGCACTGGGCAGAAGAAACACAGCTGTGGCTGTTGGAAGTGCTGAAGATATCCCTGACTCTGGTTCATTTGCTTCTCCATATCCTCTGTTGTTTGTGTCTTTTGCTGGTTCCTTTCTATTGCTGGTCCTCATCCTGCATCCTTATGGAGGTTGTATGAGGGTCCCCAGGGCCTGGCATGGTGGGGAACAGGAAGAAGGTCCCAGCTAGACTCTCATTTTACCCTTTTCCCACTAGGTGTAGCAGGCACTGCTACACAGAGTCCTCTCCTCCTCTTGAAACATGCTAATTTTCACAGAGAGTAAGCAGTAGTACAAGAAAGGAGTAATTAAGAAAATACTTCTTGAAGAGTTCACTTCTCCCAGTGTCAGCAGATGAAAACTCCGTCATTCCCAGAGTTTAGTTTTGTATGGGGAAAGTATTCTTTGCAGAGAGAGGATGAAAACAGGAGAGAATTTGTAAAATTTTGACAAAATATTACAAAGCAAAAAGTACATAAGGAAAATTACTCACTGTAGGAGTGGAGGATAATATTTCCTCAGCAATGAAGGACTGAGAAACAAAGAAATATGGAGGCATAAAAAGAAAGAGAACACTTTTCACAGCAGTAAAAATGATAACTTGTTGCTCGCTACTAACTTTATAATAAAAGTGTGCTGTTGTTGATAAAAACTTTGGTTTTTATATAATCCAGAATTACCACAGACAACAACTGTTTTTTATCTGTCAACAAAATATACCAGCCAAAAGAAACCTGCTTGTATTACAGAAGTGCTTGCAGCCCCAAGGGCCCTGTTGTCCCATGGCTTGTCCAGATCCCAGAACTTAAGCTAGAACAAGGTGAAGCCAAGATGAAAACATCTTTATTTTACTGATTGAGAATACAATTTGAATGAATTTACAAAGTCTTCCCAAAAGTGGGTAGCTGAGTTAGAAACTAAATCTCTCTCTCTCTTGAATGTCACATTAGTATCTTTACTGCAGGACTAACTTTCCTTTCCAAACTATACTCATCATGCTAATTGAGCCGCTATAAAATCATTGAAAGAAGATGGATTTACAGAAATGAAATAAACATGCTGTTAGCACCCCAAGCCCTTCCTCGCAACACAAGGCCTTCTGATAGAATTGAAATGAGGAATAGGGAATGTAAAACAGCATGTTGATTATTTTCTTCAGCTCAGTGCAAAACGTCACAGCATTTTTTAAGACCAAACAGTCAAGTTTCATTTAGCTCAGTCTAAATGGGCTTAATTTTTAATGGAAACATATGTAACTGATATCAGAGCTGAGCAAGGCACTGCAGGTCAACTCTCCTATACTAAACTTATCATCAAAGTAATTTAGAGACATGAGTTAGTAATCTATAGATACAAGATATGTGTTGCTACTTTTAAAATATTATTATTAAATTATGTCTAATACAAGCAGAGAGGAACTGAAATAGAGAGATACTCAATGTATGGTTGGTATGGCATTGCCCAAAATGTACCTTCACAGGGCAGAGATGTTCCAGTGCTTCCCTTGTCTTTGCATATCCCTTAATATACATATAAGTGTATCACTTAAGATATGAAGAAATTAGAAAGGTATCAGTGATAAAGATGTTTCTGCACACAACTGCTGAATACAATCTTGTATGAAGATCTGGAATGCTAAACTTTTCATCTCAGATCTTCTTAATAATATGTTTGCCCTTGAAAAAAATTACACCTTTTTTTGAAGGCAAAAACACGCTCTGATCTAGTGGCCATAAGGTGATATTTTCACTGAAAGAGCACAGACAGCTGCTGTCCCTGTCTCATGGCTGATGCTACTCAGCTCTCTAAGTGGGAAGGAGGTTTCACACTTCTTTCTCTAAGTGAAAGAGTGTGACAGGCATTCTCAGTATAAGCATGCAACAAATACAATTTTTCATTCGTTTACCTGCAGTTGTATCAGACAAGATAAGAACGAAGCAGAGTAGTTTCTTCTCTTCTGTGGAGATACATGGAGATTCGCTTTATTACATACTTCTCTGTTTCTCACAGGCACATGAGTATGTGCACTCAAAGATTTCTGGGATCAGGCCTGAACTGCTGTAAGTAGAATGTGCTGCAGAGTAAGTAGAACAAACTGTACAAAATCTGTATTTGTTATAAAAGCATTCTGTTGCTCATTTCCACAGAGGCCATGGGAGGGGTATTTCCAATAAAATAAGAAGAAAACAGGGTGCTCAGTAGCAAAATACATTGTGATGGAATCCAGGCACAGTTATTATTATTTAAGACAATAGTTACCCCATGTGAGTGGAGTGATTTATCCTCATTTTTTTAATTAAGAAAACTCATCTATGAATTGCAAAGGAAATATTAGATTCCATCTATGAAAAGAATTGCAGTGTCTAATGCGTATGTGGAAGGATTAGCTGAAAATTGTAAATGAGAGATTTAGATAGCTTCAGTCATATTAAGAAAAACAAAAAAGCAGAGTCTAAATAATGTATCTGAAGTGCAGGCTTCAACTATTTTGGTATTATTCACATTCATACAGCAGAATTTTGGAGCTTTTCCCCCAGTTCCAGCCTCACATTTTCATTGCTAGTATTTTATTGCCCAGTTGGGGTGTGCTGTGTTCACACTTTAATGCAACATTCAAAACAAGTTGTTTCTGCAGACTGGAGCCGTGAGGCATCCCTGATGTGTTCCATGCAGACAGGGTAAAGGCTGGCTGGACCCCTTGTTATGCTCCTCGGGGTGCACAGCGTGGTGCTGCAGGGCAGGCAGAGGTGATTTGAAACTCCCATATTTTGGGCAGTTCAGAAACATAATTTAAAACAGTGTTGGTGGTTGCTGTGATTTCCAGCAGCCCAACAGGGAGTGTATGCTGGCCAGGCTCTCCTTTCTGCTCCCACCATGGCCTGAGCAGGACCGGTCTCATGCCGTCTCCAGGTCATGAAGGGGGAGGTGGAAGGCCATGTGTGCTTTCCCTCTTCTGCTCTTGCGCTGGAGGGATTCCCCAGAGGTGATCTGGATAGCAATGAGGGTCTTACTTTATTTCGTTCTACCTCTGCTGGAAATTCCCTCGTCCACTCTAGGAATCCCTCTGCCTGCCAGCCTGCTGCAGCTGTAGCACACAGCCCATGTGCAAGCAGCACAGAGCCTCTTGTGTGCTTACAACATACCTTGGTCTAATGGTGGGCTAAATTCCTCAGCTGCAAAAGCAACTTTATGCTCGTTTACAGCAGAGTTCACTCTAGATTAGCTACAGTCGCAGTTGTAATCCCCGCGGAATTGCAGCTAGTAAACAGATGATGTCCCTGCAAAAAATGGACTGGGAAAGGCACATAAAGAACAGGGTTTTCACAAGCACCATGTGAAAGGTCCACATTTTCTCTTCCAATGTAAATGATTTTCAGTTGCTTTGTGTGAATTAGGACTTCAGTTAGATTCCAGAAAGTGTTTTCCATAAGAAGGAAAGCTAGAGGTTTAATTAATGAAGTTATCTAGCTAGGACAGGGAAGAAGATGCTCACGTAAGAAAACATCCTAAGAACATTTGAAAATTAAATAAGAAACATTGTAACCACATTCCTTCATTTTACTCAGATTTGACCTATTCCACTAGCCCTTGTTTAGTACCTCTTTGTGCTTTGTATTTCTATTAAAAAACCTGGAAACTGAACTCTGACCTTTCCTTTCTCAGTTTACTGGTCTACATTTCTTTTCTTTGAAGCTGCTTGCTTTATATTTGAAATTCATTTCATTTTTCCTGCTGCATAATTGAACACACCAGAAACTAAAACGCCACCTCAGCCAGCTGAGCCCTTATTGTTTTTCCTGTACAGAATGGTGAAAATATTTCATGAAGGCTGAAGCTGTGAATTTGACTGGGGCCCAGCTTTAACCTGAAGATTGAATTTGGGCAGAAGCTGAGAAGGTTTTGGAAGCAGAAGAGTTTTCACATTGAGTGAAAATTTAGGTGCAGTAACAGTGCATGGTAAAGGAAAACAATAGATGGGGTAAGATGTTTTGATTATTTCAGCATGACGTACAAGTTGGAGGAGATTGCCTTGTGGTTGATTCCTTTCCCACCTTCTTGCATTTTGGTTGTTATATGGCCTTGCTATCATGATACCTAGCTTTTCCTTTGTCAGTTTGAAAGCTTATAAAATCAGGGTGGCAACAACTGTTAAAAGTGGAGGTATAATACCTGATCTGTTTTGAATATGAAAGTGGTCAGAGTGACATTGTCACAAAGCTAACCAGCACTGTCATATCTTTTCTAGTTCTGCCAAAAGCTTTCTGTGTCACCTGAAAGTGATGAATTCACCACTTCTCTCTAATATAATGTAAATGCTTTCAGTTATGACCTGATAATACCTGGCTTGGCAGCATTTTACTAGACAGAGCAATTGATGCTATTTCATAGCCTTTGACTGAGTTAATTTAGAGTGTGAGGTGTAGTATTTATATCTCTAGGACAGGACTAAAACATCAGATATTTTGAACGTTTAACTCAGTGATTTGGACTACATTTTTACACTGGTACCCTAGGATTTAATCAGATGAGCCCATCAGACTGGTGTGTATGGAGATTTCAGAAAAAAGAAGACATAGAAGTTAAAATAATGCAAATCTCACCGTACTAAAGTACTAATATATTTTAAGCAGAAATATATTGTATTTCAACTTATTCAAGTGCATCATAGAATTATAGAATAATAGAATACATTGGGTTGGAAGGGACATTCAAAGGTCATCTAGTCCAACGCCCCTGCAGTAAGCAGGGACATCTTTACGAGAGCAGGTTGCTCAGAGCCCCATCAAGCCTGACCTTGAATATCTCCAGGGATGGGGCTTCTACCACCTCTCTGGGCAGCCTGTTCCAGTGAGTCACCACACTCATACTGAATATCTTTTTCCTAATATCCAACCTAAATCTACCCTTTTCTAGTTTAAAACCATTACCCCTTGTCCTACTGCTACATGCCCTTGAGAACAGTTCTTCCCCAGCTTTCTTATAGGCACTTTTCAGTACTGGAAGGCTGTTTTATGGTGCCCCTGGAGCCTTCTCTTCTCCAGGCTGAACAGCCCCAAGTCTCTCAGCCTGTCTTCATAGGAGAGGTGCTCCAGCCCTTTGATCATTTTTGTGGCCCTCCACTGCAGGTACATATCCTTCTTGTGTTGAGGGCTCCAAAACTGGATGCAGTATTCCAGGTGAGATCTCACCAGAGTGGAGTAGAGGGACAGAATTACCTCCCTTGACCTGCTGGCCACACTTCTTTTGATGTAGCCCAGGATGCGGTTGGCCTTCTGGGCTGCAGATGTGCATTGGTGGCTCATGTCCAGCTTTTCATCCACTACTACTCTGAGTATAGAGAATAAGTACTGTAAGCAAATAATTAATGGAGAAGGAAAATTGAGCCTTGGATAAGGTAGAATAGGAGAAGTCACAGTTGTGAAATTTTTACGAAATTAGGCTAGCTTCTATCATAAAACATTCCTAAAGCTGATTATTTTTCTCTGACTTTTCTGCTGTTGCCTGGTGTGTATTCCTCTCTACTCTGCAGGCAGCAGTGCTGGGCAGTGGCTGAGGCAAACTCTGCTCCTGCTTCCAAGAGCATTCTAGTAACTGCCTTGTCACCTCACCAAGATCTTCAGAATGAGGTGGAATTTTATCATGGGACATGATGATTTAGAGAGAAATAATTTACTGAAATGAGGACTACTCTCCAAAAATGCAACAGCAAAGTTACTGTGCTATGAAGTTGACTAACGTGCTCTGCTATTTTCTTGTGGCAATAAATAAAATGACTCATTTGTCTAATCATCTTGTTTTTTTGTGATTAAAGTAGGCTGCAATTTCCAGAATATTTAGGATTGGTCTGGTGTATACTTTGTGCTAAAACTGGATGTAATATGTGTGCCAACAGACTGATGCCAGAATTTGGAGAAGCTTTCTTTATTGGTGTTTTCCTGCAGGTTTTTTTAATGTCAGTTTGGTTTTGAAAAGCAGTAAGCTGTAAAAATCAATACTAATGATTATCTTTTAAATGATAGCAAACTAAATGGTGTGGCAAAAATAATTGGCATCAGTTGGCCTAGTCAACTGATTAAAATACTTCTGCAAACCAACAGAAGGAAGTGGGAGGCTTTCAAGGGGGTCCAAGTGCTTCTAGGCAAGGGTGACCAGTATCACCAGTCTGGTTGTTCAGCACTTGGGGATGGAGCTGCATGTTGTCGCACAGCTCCTTTGCTTCCCTTTGAAGATGGGATGTATAAAGTCATTCCCATATGTAAGAGGTGACTGTAATTTTGAGCATTAGCCCATTGTTTTTACTCCTGTTTAGGCAGTGCAGAAATGTACAGCGTTACCTGCAAGTGGTGGAGGCGTCCCCAGGGACCTGTGTCAAGTGTCATCACTGACAGAATATGCAGGCTGGTTGCCTTCTAAATATGTCTGAGATGTCAAGTTTTTTCTCCATGGTACATTTCTGGTTTTGTTAGGACAATGATGGAACCTCTGACAGTGCTCAGCAGTCAAGCTTCTGGTCCCTCTTCTGTTAAGACCATATATAAACTCAGGAACAGAATTGCAGATGAGATGTCCCGCACAACTTGCATGCATGTAAACATACTGAAAGGATGTGTGAAGTAAACTGAAATCAGTTGTACTGATGTAAATCAGTAAACTGCAACTATGAATCAGTAAACTGTAATTATAAATGTAAAGCTCAAAGTTAGAGCTCACGAGGAAAAATACCAGGCAAAATATTTCACTAATGTAATTTCCAAGCTTTTCAAAATGAAGTGCTTGTGGAGGTCTGCTAGACAGATGCATTTCCAGTGATTTCTGCTTTATCTTGTCTGCAGACTCATTGTCTTCTGTAATTTTGATGGCCTCCAGGTTCTCTACGTTCAAGCTGGAGTTCACTGTCTTTGTGTGTAGTGGGCCATGGCCAAATGAACATCATCTCTGATTAGCTCTTATAGAGAATGGAGCTGCAGCAACAGAAAACAGAGATTGGAGAAAGTATAAAGTACATAATGTTTTTCCATGTTGCTAGTTATTTTGTATTGTGGTGAAAATCTTCCACTCATCATCAGGTTTAGTCTGATATCCGTATTTGTGTTACCCTTTGTCATGGGCCATTTAAAAGTGCTTTGGAGGGGAGAAATGGTTGGTCTCTTTTTTGCATAGTCTGAATGAGCACTTGAGTCCCAGAAAATAATTGTCAATCCATTTTAATAAAAATGTGCTCTGTGTGAAGATAACCCAATGTTTGAAATCCAAGGTTGGTGCTTTGGGCCTGGCTTGGCTGCTTAATGGTGATGAACTCCACTGATGGTTTCTGGATCTCAGTGTTCTGAGTCAAAATTACATCTTCCTTTCTCCCATAAGCTTCCTGCCTTCTCTGCTAACATTCACAGCAGTGTGTATTTTCTATTTTACACATCCAGAGTTTTCCATCACAAAGTTAGACAAGGGAATCCTAATTGAAAACCAATGACTGCGGGATCCATTATGGATTATCATAGTCTGTAAGCTAGTAAGGAGAAAAATTAAAACAAAAGGCAGGGCAATTCAGTCTTAATTTATTGACAGCTGTGGCTTAGATATTATTTATGAGAATATTTGGCAGTACAATACAGTAATTGTATTATTGAATATCCATTCAAAAAAGGGAATTGTAATATAAGACATTGCAAATACTCAGGTTGAAAATAACGGAGAGGGATGCAAGTTCTGATTTTTTAAGGGATGAGTACATTTCCAGGTTATTAAATAAATTAATTAGTTTTCTTTTATCAAGTATTACAATTAAAATGCTAAATTAAATATAACTAGTATGGAGCAATATGAAGTTCAAAGAAAGGTGATGACTTTACCTCTTAATAATGTCTTCAGTTAAAAGTTCAATTAAATTATGACTTGGAGCTTCCTCACAAGATTACCACTATGAATGTGCAGAATCCAGTAATGTCCACCAATGCACACACATAAATAAGTAGTGTATATAGGGTGAGAACCTTCCTGTAAGCCTTTCTCTTGGAAAGAAAACTATAATACAGCTAAATCTAGTATTTTCATGTGCATATTACAAACACAGAATTAATACAATTCTGTAAAACTCCTCATTTAACTTTTGCAGAGGTTTATGGCAAGTTTATATGTGGATATATGATATTCAGTTCCAGGAAGCTGTTCTAAAACATAGGTTCTGTTTTAATGATATATTCCCTCCTTGATCTTGTGAAAAGAAACTCTTCACTTTGAGTTGTGATTAATATCTACTGTGCAGTTAGCTGAGTTATAAACTAGAACATAGAAAAGTTGCAGGGGAATAGTAGCTGAAGTGCAGTGATCTAAGTATTAAATAATTGTTACTTTTATGGATCATTGCCTCTTGAACACCAACTTAAAATAGAAAGCAATTACAATATGTTACAGAAAAGAAACGCATGACATTAGTACCCCTGCTTATATTTACTCTCTGGGTCACTCTTCCTTTTTGTACTACCTTTTCTGAGCAGGAGGAAAGGGTTACAAGTAATTTACTGTGATTGGTAATTTAGGCTTCTTGAGTAACCCCCAAATGCTAGCATTTAACTCTCTCTTTAATAAAATAAGCCACTAAATAATGAGAGATTTTCAGTACTCCACCTTTCCTTGCATGTTCAGAGCAACCTCCTTGCCTAATCTTACTTAATCTCTATCTAAGCATTAAGATCCCATTTCTCAGTCTCATGAAGAATCATTTCATGGCCAAGGAGTATAAAGTGTCACCCTTTAGAAATTTAGTGCCAATATCTTGGCTGATCCAAATTAATGTAGCTACAATGGTACCATATTTTGTATTCTAGATGAAGTTAAAAACCACTTTTCCTTGTCCGCATGTCATGTACTCTTGTTAATATTTTTCCAGACTGCCAGTTTTTATGTCACTGATCTTTTCAGTTGCTATGCATCATTTGATTTAATTCCATTACAGACAATGATTTATAACTGCTTTATTATAAAGAAAAACAGTCAGAAAAGAAGATGATAGATGCAGGACTGTGAGCAGTGACATTAAACTGAATTAACATGTGATGTACTTTTCAGGAAAATCTTTTAACATAATGAAGTGCTTAGACTGTTCCCCAAAATTAAGCTGCACATGAGGTAGGTGGTGGCACCCTTATTGCTTAATTTAGTTTCAGCCACTTGATTTAATTATACAGTGGGGAATAGTATATCAGTGCAGTAAGGATGTTTAGGAAAGGTCACTCCACCTCCTATTTTGATGCTTTGATGTGCAGTATATTGCAATGAGAACGTGCCCATAAGTATCTATATACTGAAGCTAAGCCTTGCAGACCTTGTTAATTTTGTTACTGTTGGCAAACCCAAACTTATCTTAAAAGAATCAAGAAAAAAAATATTTCTTTTAAGATTCAGTACAATTTTGCTCAATTTTTTTTGTATCCATACACTTCCCATCCAAGCATTTCAAAGCACTTGCATTGCACAAGCTAGTCAGTCTCATTCCTGCAAGGGCAGTACTCTGTACGTGGTTTAGGAATGAATGTGTTTATGTCTATGTAATTTCCTACTGATGCCACGTTACCTGAATTGCCTCCTTCTTATCAACCTACTTATATTTTTTCCATATACCATTTATTCCTTCTGTGTGTTCCTATATGCTTTGAACTTTTCTGCTTTTACTTTGTCAGTTTTGTCTAATCTCCTTTAAGAATTGGGGAGGTGATCCTCACCTAAGATCTACTTCAGATTACTAAACCTTTCAAGGGTGACCTTTGCAAAAATTTGACATTTCTTTGTTATCTCAGGTTTGCACCATAAGCTGATCTCATAAGGACTATCCATTGCTTTAAGCTAAGGTTGTGCATGAGTATTGAGAAGATCAGAACCTTGTGATTCCCATTTCCTTGTCCTCTTGATGACATTTCCCATTTAGCATTTACATTGCTGCATCTCAGGCAGCATTATAGAATAGAAGATAATTTATTTTGCTGTCAAAACACAGTTTATGTGACCATATTTTTAAGTGTTGGTGCATATAGATTTCAGAGACTTCTGTTGTCTCATATGCAAAATTCATGTGCTATAGATTCTGCCTCTAATCTTAATTCAGATAAATTGCAGTTGCATATTTATCATATAAATATATACATATAGAAAAGTGAAACAGTTCTTCATATTTAGATAGGTATTGACATTTATTTTAAAGCCAGCTATAGCCTTCTGTTGCTTGAGTTTTACTCTGTCATGTGGCAGCTTTACTGATTCTATTACAGATGACTCCTCATGCTTCATGTTGATAGGGAAAAAACTTAGTTTAGTTTCTTGAAGTTTCCAAATAAATTCTGTAAACAAGTTTTAAAAATGTAGGTAACAGTAGATAATGATCAGAAAATGTTAACTGCCTGTCACAGGAATTGTTTGTGAAAACAAGAGAGTTAGGTCGAAGAAGCTGTTGGTAGCATCACGGATATGAAATTTTATTTCCATTGATTAGACAATGATGTTTTTTACTATTCAAGGATGGGAGGCAGAAAATATCAACTTTTCATAACACAAATTTTTAACTTTTCCATTTCATCAGAAGTAGCAGAGAGGCAGCAGGATGCAAAACAAAGTAAAGAATAAATGTCTGTGATTATAGATTTCAGTTAAAGAAATTAGAGCTTTGCCTAAGACATGTCTATATTTGTCAAATGGAAGACAAACTCTATAAACTCTGATAAATAATTTGGAGCTGCAGTTCGCAAGGCTCACTAGGACTAAGTTTATCTCAGCAGTAAATTATTTCTCATCCATCACTCCCTTCATCTTGGTTTATTGCAAGACAGATTTGATAAGATAGGATTACTTGCACAAAGGATAGCTTTCCTCCACTACAGACTGCACATCGTAGTCTGTTATATGTACTCCTTAAACTGAGGAGCAATTTTCTCTATAGTGAATTGGTCCATATGGAGCTAAGCTGTGGAAAGTAACCTAAATTTCAAACTTGTTCAATAGCAAGCTAAGCAGCACATTATCTTGGCAAGTCTTGCCTAATAATAAAGATCTAAGAGACAGGAAAATGTTTATTATTCTTATTTTAAAGGTAACTTTCAGGTGATAAGAATCTATGTTTATTCATTATGTGTAGGTCTTTTACCAAAAGGCAGTCCTGGAAGCCTGCAACATAACCCTGCCTGTCTCATCAAAAGGCACAGGGAAGAAGTGCTGGAGTAAACGGGCCACTGACAAGGTTACAAAAGCCACAACTCAGGCTCCTGAGTGAAACAAGCCAGTAACAAAGCAACACCAAGGAACCTTTTGGCTAAGTCAGGGTGCTGAAATGGCAGAGGATACTCTAAAAAACACAGCAGGAAGCTCAGAAGGAAATGGTGGCCAAGTGCTGTTGATCTGTGCACAGCAACTTGTAAGCACAAGGGAGGTACAGAAACACCAACAGATTAGCACATTTTGAATGGTCATTATTATTCTTTTGGGGACTTCCATGGCTCAGGAGAATCTCTGCCATCTCTGACTCATGAAGATTTTAGTTTTCATCCAACCTGTGTTCAGTTTTCACAGATTTTAGTAGTTTATGCCAAGTATGCCAGAAATTCCAATCGAATTCTGTGTTTTTTAATGTTAAGGACATTAAAATTACTTCCTCCTAATGGAATGCAATACAGAGGTGAGGGTGTGCGGCTGTGTGCGAATTTAATCTGTTGCTGTCTGTTGTATACTACTCCCTGAAGAAATAGTGCATATGTCCCTGTGTTCAGATAATGCTTTTAACCATCATTATCTTTATTCAATATATATTAAGATATTTATCATTATTTTATAATGAGAGGGGAAAGAAAACAAGTAATAAGTTCATATGTTTTACCTTGAATCCCATGCACCCAAGAATGAGTTCATACTAGCTGGCTTTTAAAGAGACAGAGCCTTTGCAGCTGATAAATAAATGAGGCTAAAGCCATGTTTAATAAGTTCTTATTGTTGCAGAACACCAAATAGAAATGTTAGTTTCTCTTGCAAGTCCATCTCTCTTTATGCTGCTCTGAAAAGCAAAGGCATCCGTTTTTGTTGTCAGATGGTGAAGAGTGAAAATAAGATTTATTTAATGAGGAATAATATCAGTAAATGAATGAAGAAAACACTTAATGTCCTCTTACCACTGATATCTGGAAGGATTAATTTTAGGAATGATAAAAAGGTCACAAGCTACCACCAGCATACAGAATATTCTTTTCAGATAATCATCATATAAATCAATGCTAAGGTCTAATAAGTATCTTCTTGAGCCACTTCTCTTTAATAAATTCCATTAAAATAGTGTATATAGAATGTGTCGTTAAAATGAAGTTGGACACTACTTCATTTAATTTTACATAAGGAGAAGAGGAGACTGAGGGGTGACCTCATTAATGTTTATAAATATGTAAAGAGCAAATGTCAGGAGGATGGAGCCAGGCTCTTCTCAGTGGTGTCCAATGATAGGACAAGGGGCAATGGGTGTAAGCTGGAACACAGGAGGTTCCACTTAAACTTGAGAAGAAACTTCTTTACTGTGAGGGTGACAGAGCACTGGAACAGGCTGCCCAGGGAGGTTGTGGAGTCTCCTTCTCTGGAGACATTCAAGACCCGCCTGGATGCCTCCCTGTGTGATCTCATGTAGGTGATCCTGCTCCGGCAGGGGGATTGGACTAGATGATCTTTCAAGGTCCCTTCCAATCCTTAGCATTCTGTGATTCTGTGTGATTCTGTGATTCTGTGATTCTGTGAGAGGAGTCTTGTTAAAGTTCAGTTTCCTTTTTAGCTCTGTTTCCATTTTACCTTAATGAACCATGTTAGCACCCTGAAAAAGAACTATGCTGTTTAACTTTAAAAAAAAAAGCATTTAAATTGTAGGACTTCTGTTTTGCTGATAGATGTGTAAAGATGGAAACTGGTTAAGTTTGATTAGATTGTTCTGCCTTATGGTGTTAGTGTCCATATTTCAGAATTTAAGATAGTGGTTTAAAATGAGGAAAGCAGAATGCAATAGAGAATATCTGTCATTAATTGTCAAGTGACATAAATACTAGTTTACATTTCCAGCATTTCATTTGCCATTTCCCACCACTCTCTATTTCTTGTTAAAAACCTCAAGTATTAAATCTGGGATTTGTGAAATAACTTTCCATGGTGCATCTTGTCACACGTGGGCAAAACTATCTATTTAAATTTCGTCCTTCAATTCCTGGGATTTTAGAAAGATTCGGATTCCATTTAAAGTACTTTTTCATTTCTGTGTGTATCATTCCATAAAGGTTTACCAGCCCAGATACAAATGATTTAATTTTTTAGTTTGTTATTCTGAAGGTGAGCACTGCAAAATATCTGGGAACTTATTTACATTTTCTTCAAGCACTAAGATAATAAAAGCATTTTTACTCATTTTTTTCTGAGTTGTATTACTACAGCATATTGCCCACCATGTTATGACCTTTGCTTGTAAGCACTGTGGTACTCCAATAGCAGCACTTGCATTAAGTGAGAGTAGATTCCATCAAGTCTGCAGAGTAATTCTTTACCACATTTTTCAGCTGTCTAAATTTTGATTCATGCCATTTTCTGCTGATAAGACCAGAATTGACTATTAAGGTTAGTCTTAGGCTCTTGTTATCGTAGGTCATTCAACTTCATCCTGTTACCCTGTTATGAGGCCAGTGTCTTGGCTTTAGAAGAAGCATATTGTTCTAAGGATATCCAGAGATGTAAAATGCTGATTCTCTTCATAACTTTTTCCAGTAATTAACCTCATTCCCCATAATTAAGCAGTGAAGCGTAATTTTTAATTTAAATTAGTTTTGCTTTGGGTTCAGCTCTTGATCTTTATAATCTTTCTTCTGCAGGATTACGCAGCCTTTCCTATCTAATGCCTTCTTTCCAAGGCAGTATTCATGGACTGTAATAATATCTTTTCTAAATGTACTTTTTCAAATGAGCTATGAAGATCCGTCTTGTCTGGTCTCTCACAGTAGAGGATTTTCTCCAACTCTCAAATAGTTCTTGTAGTCCCTCTATTTTCCTAATGCTTTTAGAGAACACTGATCCCAGAAGTGGACACATCATTCCAGCACTGATCTCTATCAATGTTGTTATCTCGAAGAAAGGAATCAGACCTTTTTGACATAACTCTTCTGCCACATTGACAAGTGTTAACTACCTTTTCCTATTGGTAAATACTTAATGATTTTCTATTGAATCTGTAATGACTGCAGCTCATACCTGGACAAATAGTTTCCCTGTCTCTAGCATAAACAGGAACTCAGACAAACCTTTATGCTAAACCAAATAACCAGTATTTTATTTTCTTTTCCCTTCAACACGCCTAGGAGTACCAAATGCTTAACAGTCTACAGATTTCAAGTTTCCTTTAAGAAGTGATTAGCTTCCCCTTTCCCCTCCCCTCTAATTTCTTAAAATCAAGTGTGTCAGAATCTCTTTCTCAGGGTAGGAGGAGGGATCACTCTGTGTGACAGATGATCTAAATTGTATGCAAACTCAGGAGATGATCTGCAAGTTTAGAAAGCAGGGGCAGAGATAACAACAGGATACCAACCCTCTCTGACCCCAGGACTGTAAGGAGAAAAGGCTTCTGTCCATGCCTTGATGTATTTCCTTATCCCAGCTAGTTTCAAAATTCACTCCCAAAATCTACAAGCCACCTGCAGATATTCTAATATTGAATAATATTTGATGAGAATTGCATTGATTTCTACAGAACCACATGCGCAGCATGGTATTGCTCAATGTGACTGAAAGTAAGAAAAATTTGAACCTAAAAAAAGACTCATACTAGTCTCCCTTTGCAGTTACATTAATAATGAAGTAATTAAAACTAAGCCTGACTATTTCTCTTGTTTTTTTCTCCTTAGCTCACTGACAGGTCTATCTTGTGCCAACCATGTCCCGGTAGCTGATGGTTATCTTGTTAACAGGAGGATTTTTTTTTTTCTCCAAGTAGTTAATACTCCACACAATCATTTTATACAATTGTCCAATTGAAAGGACTTAAATACAGTTTTACTCCTTAAATATTAGACAAAATAATCTTTATAGCATTTATTGAATGATGCAAAATGCAGAAAGCTTTTAAATGCTTCCTTGTATTGAACAAAACCCTTACAGGATATGAACTTCATTGATCTGAGTGTGGTATTTGTCTTAGAGCCTGGGACATGCAGAGTCCTGTGTGCTCCTTAGCTGCCTCTGTGACAGAAAGGAACCAGTCTTGGAGAATGGTTTTGAGAAAGGCTCTGACTTGGGCTTGTTAAATGTGCAGGATCATAGCATGTTCTTTGAAGGAGGGTAACCAGAAAACACCTGAGGTTTGTAGAGATTCCTGATGAAATAACTCCTATTTTGTGACAATCTTTATCTAGGAAAATAGTAATTCTTTTTCTAGTACATATGTAGAGGATAACTTGATTACCTTCTTTCCTGTGCAATCATGTAGTCAGAGTTTCATGACTGCTGAGCCCTTGAAATCAGTGGGAGCTGAAGATAAGATGTAGTTGTGACATGTTGGTCTTCTGAACTAGAAGTGTCTTTAATCTGAATACTGGTGACATTCTGATGGCAAAAAAAGCGGAAGTCTGGATGGAGACAGATGCATCTTCTCTTTGGTAAAGTGAAGCACAAGAATCCATGATCATAAACCAAGCTAATTTTGTGATTTTCTTTTTTTTTCCTGTTGAAAAATTCCTTCTTCCTTCTCTCATCCTATAAAATGAGCCATCCTGGTTTAGACTAGCAATCCATTTAGTTTAGCATCCAGTATCCCACCGTGCCCATAAGTACCCAGTTACATCACTGTCTAGGGGAGTGCAAGAACAGGCCAAGCATTTGTAATACTTGCCTCTTATATTTTCTTAGCCTTTAGCTATTTCAACACAGGTGCCTCCTGAGCTGGATTGGTTTCTGTGTGCCCTGTAGCAGAGGACTCCTATCACATGAGCAGCTCTCCTGGAAACCTTTCCAATTTTTAGCATTCACAGGGTCATCTGTCAAGTTGCTCTGCCGATGCACTACTCCATATGTGTGGGACTGCAAACTTCCCTCTAATCCCTTTTGAAGCTGATCCTAGTAGCTTCATTTGTAGTTCTGGTATGAAAAGAGGAAGTGAACTCTTAAATCCTATCCACCCTTTCCACATCACTAATGATTTTGCAGCTCTCTGTTGTATTCTCCATGAGTTTTCTCTTTCCCAAACTGAAACACATTGGCTTATGAAGCAGTTCTTCACACAGAAACTTGTCTATGACTTAATTCCTTTTCCTGCCTTTCTCAGGTAGTTTTCCAGTTCTGCTCTGTATATTTCTTAAAGATGAGCAGATCAGAACTGTGTTTTGTGTTCATGATACGGATGAAACATGGATTTATACAGTGAAGTTTTCCTCTTGTTACATTTATAATGGCATTTTCATTAGTTTTGGCTTTTCTATTTGCCTTTAGAAAGAATGAGAGTGAATGCTGGTAGGAACTACAATAAGTGTTTTACAAATTCAAGGGAAAAGGTTGTGCATGTGTCTGAAAATATATAAGCATGCAACTGTTTATCCACTTTCTGAAATACTTGCTGTATATATGTTTAGGAGCTGAAGAGATCCTTTCCTTGTTTTAGGCTGAGGTATTTTTAAAGACTACTGAACATATTCTATGTGTACAAGAAAATACCATTCAGCCTCACTAGCCTTCCCTCTGCTCCATGCTACTGTCACCACCAACCACATTGCTCCCAGCCCTGTTAAGATCCGTGTGCTCAGGGCTCCTGCTCCATACGTCGGCTCTATTCTTTGGAACACAGCTGTCACATACAAATTAGTGCAAACTTGTTTTTCATATCAGCTCAGACATATGCTTGTTTTACAAAGATTTAGGTAAAATTAAAACGCACACCAAAATGTGCAGATTATCCTTTTTGCTATATTAATTAACTATAGAGAGTAGATGGATTGGTTTTCTTTGCATTACTCTAGCTGTGTTTGATAGAAGATGTAGCACCATAGCATGAATAGCAGTGTAGTGCACATTATATAGTTATGTGATTTCGTTTTACACTAGATAATAGTTCTGCACAAGCTTTATACAAATAAGCTTTTACTGGATTTTTCTCTGATAGGCAAAATGAATAATTGGAAATGTAATTCCAAGCTTCACTGGCAGCAAGAACAGTGCTTGTTTCCTAAGCTGTGTACTGTAGAGGCATGTCAAAGCATTACTGATTCTTCAATATCTCTGGCTGTGTGATGCTCTGAACATATTTCTCAAGAGAATAATGAACAGCAGGCTGTTCACATCAGCTTTCTTTCTCTTTCTCTCTTTTTAAAAGATTTTCTGTATTCTTCACAACAGAATTTATTTGTTTTATCTTGTTGCTGCTGAAGCAGCTGTTCTGCCCTCTTTTGGTGTCCCATCCTGCTTGATGGGTTCTGAAAGACATGGTGGGAATCCATTTATTTTCCTCACTATAGAAAGGTACAAGCTCAAATCCAGATTAAATTCTACACTACAGTTCCACTTTGAGGACATGGGAACTCTCTTTCTTTTGCTCTGAATTCCAAAGAATGTGGTGTCAATGAAAAATGTCCCCCCAAAAGACCACACCTACTACATTTTCTAGAAGGCAAATGAGGTTATGTTTATCCTGCTTTGTATTTTCAGTGAACTATGTGAGCCTGTTCCAGTGAAATAAATGCCAGGGGATTTTTTTATAAGTGTTACTCCCAAGAGATGTTGGCATGGAGCAACTTATGACTCTCCTTATCTGCAGAGCTGGGATTTTGTTGGAATTAATTCAGTATGTAAATTCACAGAGTTAAACACATTGCAAGCTATGTGTATTTTCCCTGCTTTGCAGCAGTGTTTCCAAAAGGCTTTCTCTCCTGCTTTTATCTGTGTTCTTCAGTATTACAACAGTCATTTTTGTCTACAGTCATATAGAATTTAGCTCAATTTGAGAAGAGTGACATAGTTCAAAAAATCAAATAATGTTTTGCAAAATATCTCTGCTGAATGCATAAAAACCATCAGTCCCTCAAAAAAAATTAAGAAGGTACTGCGCTTTTAGGTTAATTTCATTAAAACCCTGCTGAAGTTCTTTGGAAACTGATTGGATGAATCCCTAAAAGGTGTATTAATAGTCTGTATTTTCCACAAAGGAAAAGTTGTTTTCCATGGCACTGGGCAATGACTACTTAGTTTACCAATTTCTACCCAACATTTCCTGCTAGCTGATGTCTGATCTGAAAAGTCATAAAATGTTTCTTCGGGACCTTAGCTGAATATGATGGAAAATCAGTTCACAACATTTCTTTGATGTTTTGCCTAAAACCAATGAAAAAATGCTAGTTAGAATGCTGATGTCATTTGACACTGAATTATTCTTTTGATGAAAAATATCGGCACTATAGTTCTGCTTATCATGTCACTTTGTATGCCCTATGCACATAAAATCAGAGATACTATTGCAGGAGCTTTTTGCCTTAATTTAGTATAAAAGCAGGATTTTAAAAATACTTTCCTTCTAGCAGGGGTTAAAAAAAAATTAAACAATTTAGTGACCCTTCTGGTACAAGAACGGCATATTTATGTACAAACCAATAGAACCACATAACTTTACTATGTTCTGAGAGTAAAATTGCATTATTTTCAGGCATTATTTAAAAGGATGCTATCCACTGTAGCATTAGCAGGTGTAAAACTGCCAAGTGGATGAAAACATGCATAGAAAAATTGCTGATACTTTATTCAAAGAGGATGTAAGCTACTCATCCCTGAATAGCCAAGCATTATAGAATAAGTTGAGGATAAAGGAGAAGATGAGAGGACGAAGATTTCTTTTTGCTTAAGGTAGTAAGATTTAGAGCAAACGGTGAAACATCTGTACTTCTGGATGGAAGCTACTAGGTAGATTTTGAGGCTCCAAATGAAGAGAAGGCAGAGTCGAGTGCATTTTGGTGAAGGTTTGATGTCAGCTCTGTTGGGAGTGATGTGTGACAGAGCTATTGAGCTGCAGGTCAGCAGTTTAAAATTAGACAAATTCCACAAGAATGGGGGTATTGCTGCTCCTTCTATGAGATGATTTTGGTGCACAACTAGTCCTCTCCCTCCATCTCCCTACGGGCCACTGAAGCTAGCAAGACCATTCAGAAGAGCATTTAGCTCTTCCCATGTACATGAGTAAAGGAGGACATCACTCATCAGGCCTATGAAGCCAAGACTATCTGTCTCAGTTAATCAAATTTCCTGTTTGTTCTGAGGGAAATGAACAACAAAATGAACTGATACGCCTCACAAGTAAGTTTTACCTAATTAATTAAAAAAAAAAATCAAAGTGAGACTTTATGTTTGTGTTTTTCAACAAAAATTTCTGAAGTGATGCCTGCGGGGTAGAAAGCCACATGTCATCTCTGCCCATACTCCAGGGAAGCAGGGAACAGCGCCAGCTCAGGCCTCAACAATAACCAGACAGGGCAGGATTTACCAACTGCACTAAACTGATCCTGCATCAGCCAATACAGGCTTCTGTCTGAAGAGTAAGAACAGAGAAGGAAAGTAATAATCTGTGTGAAAACCCTTGCATGTGACCCTGGGGACCTGCGGCAAAGTACTAAGTTTTTGTTGAGTTGTTAAATCTTTGCTTTAGATGAATTCTGAATTTTGAATCTATCCCCCTTGTTTTGCTACAGAAAGTGAATGTGAACAAAAAGGAAAAGAAAAATTATAGGAGTGAACATAAAAGAAATGCTAAATTTGAAATTAAATGAAGTTCAGATAATCATCTGTCACTCAGTTTCCCAGTATTATCCCTTAATAACCTTATTGTCTCTTTGCCTATTTGCTTCTTATCTATTTAAAGCAGTTGTTTATAATTCATAGCCTGATTGGTTCATCATCTATGTATTTGCAAAAGAAAGGAAAGATAATATTCCTAGGACCCAGACAGTTTTTTCTCCTTTTTGTTCCTGTATTTGAGAAGAAAGTGGGGAATTTGCATTAACCGCTCCCCGCCCCTTGCTAGTGCTAGATTAAAGATGGCCTTGAAATACAGGGCTTGGAGCCAGATCCATCCTTCCCAAAGTTTGGATGACATCAGATTTGGGCTTTAGGGGCTGGCAAAATGCTAACTCCAGGCTAGCAAAGCATGAAGTCCAGGAAACACACAGGCTTTTGTTCCAAATGAATAAGTGAGAGACACTGAGGGCCCTGACTGTCAATTGCTTAATATACTTGGTGTGTGAAATACTCTTGGCTCCCATAAACACAGAATTAAGCACTATAAAGCGCTCAAACACATGATGAATTTGAAGAGACCGAAGAACCCTGGGCCTGGCACAAGTGACCCCAAGAAGATACTGCTGTGGACACCTGCAAACATGTTCATGTTCACTCATGGAGTTGTTCAAATACAGTCAGTAGGTCTGGTTTTACTAGGTGGCAAGTAAGTACGTGTGTGTGTTCTCCAAGGCTGAGGAGCTAAGGTTTGAAATAGCACCTTTGGAGATAGTTAAGAAAGGGCCAATATTTTACTTTGTGTCAGAGTATTTCCATGTCAGCCAGTTTCCCACGTCAGCCTGTTTTTAGACATATTGGCGCTCTCAAGACTGGCAGCAGAGCTGCAGAGCCGTCTCAGTGTTAATCCACATATAGGAACTGAAGCTCTGTTCCAGCTGCGTGTGTAAGGATGCTTACACCGGACTCAGCAGTAAATTGGTGCTGGGCTGTTTGAATTCGTGATGGATGTCAGCTGTGCTACTCTCTGGTGTACTGTTGGTCACAGAAAAAGATTTGCTTATTAAGTAGATTCAGGTGGGCAAAGGGCTGTGAGGTGGTAACCCATGTGTGTCAGCTTCTCCTGTGCAGATGAGAATAAACATCATGTACCAACTCCACAAACACCTAAATCTTTGTCTATGCCAAGTGGCTCTTGCCTGTGTTTTTTTTTGTCATGGTGTACAGGGACACTTTGAGGTATTTGTCACACATTAAAATGGGAAATGTTACTGAGTTAAATATGAGTAGAACCCTGTAACAGAGCCACTGCTGCACCTACCCTCCCTTCAGGTACTCTTATATGAAGTTAAATATTGATTGGTTATGCTGTTCTTGCATCCTCAATTTTCAGCCTGGTCTGTAGTGGCAATATTGTGTGCAATGTCCAGAGGCTGCTGGCTGAGGGACAGTTGGATGGGTTAAAGTATCTATGACACAGTTTGGGATTGTATTGTAGGTTTCAGGATCTCAGTCAGATTTTGATGTCATAGCTGAAGAATTTACCCCAGCAGATCATCTGGCAGGGACTGGGGATGCAAAGGTTTTATTATTTTAAAACAAACCAGAACTGATGGCACTGTCACTCGCATGCTGGGCTGTTAGTGAGGTGGTTGGACAACAAGTTCAGCTGTGGTGGTGGTGTGGCTGGTAGCCTTGGGCAGATGGGGTGGGAGGATGTAGGCGACAGAAACCACTGATGCTGCTGCCCTGCCATAGGCTGTCAGATGTAACGAGGGGTAGGGACCGAGCGGTGTCTTATGTGTGGGGTCAGAGTGAACGGAGATGCCTGAAATACCCCACTAATTCCTCATCTTCAGGAGTGGGATCTGTAGCAATTGCTGAACTATGGCAGCTTAGCAGACTGAAGTAAACAAAAATTATGTTTCCTACCCCAGGCTGTAAACTGTGGAGACGGGAGAGCTGTCACAAGACTGTTCAGCCGTGGTCCGAGCTGGTGTTCCGGGTGCAAGACCAGATGAACAGCTGGTGGGGGGGCAACTGATCCAGCCTAATCCAGGGAAATCAGTTCTTTCTTCCCTAAAGGGGTAGATATTTCTGTCGAAGCAATCAGCAGTGAACCAGTTAACAGTGCTGATGCTCCAATGAGGGCCCTAGGTTTCTGGAGGAGTATCTTGCAAGCCCTTGCTGCAGTCACTGGGCAAAGATGCTGCCCAGAAAGGCACGTGGCTCCCAGGTTTATCCCTGCGTGTTCACAATTGCATAACATCCCTCTTGCAGCTAAAGCAATTGTTTACATGGAAAATTAGTTATTCACTTTTTTTTTCCTTCTATGATTTTTTTTACCCATCTTTTAATGTGGTTTAACAGCTGGAGATGAGGAGAAGGCAGCACCAGGAGAGCAGCCAACTCTCTGCAGATGGGCAGAGAGTGCTCCGGGGACTACCACTGGTCCACAGATGACAGATGGGAACTTACGGTCTATAACTTAACAGATGGATCACAGCTCTGTTTTTACTTGCATTGGAGAGAATCAAATGATTATGGGGTGGCTAAATAAAAGCAGCTATTCAGAAAGATCTACGGTTCAGTGTAGTGATTCGGGAGGATGTGTAAAAGCAATGGCAAGAAAGATGAATTGTTGCCCTGATTCACATCCTGTAATACTATATTTCATCAGATTTTTTGTCTGCCACCCACAAATACATCTTTTTTTTCTGTGAAAAGACATGATTTTGCTTCAGAAATTGAAAATTTAATTTAGTGTGGAGACTAAAATTGAGATGTAATGTTACATTTTGATGTGACATGCTAGTTATGCATTTTTATAGATATGTATTTATTATGCCACCCAAAACTATTTTCTGTATTTGCTTTACCAGCTAACACTAAATTGACAAAACCAACAAGAACTTTTGTGACCTCTGTCCATCCCTGACACTTTGCACCATAGTGGGACATGGCACATTTGTTTATCTGTCATTGCTGATAGAGTGCCAGCTTTTTTTCCCTGCATTTCATGAATCCTGTGTAACTGTAGGGAAAAAAGGTTTGGGCTGTACTCGTGCTTCATTCAATTTAACCTGAAAATATTAGGAATGAAAAGATGTTGATGGTAAACCTTACCCCAGGGTTTTAATGAAAGACAGAGGCTAGCTTTGCAAAGGGGAGGAAGTCCAGCAACTGCTTCCTTGAGGAAGCTGGAGTAAACAGGGAAAAAACAGCACATAAAACAGTTCTGTGGCTGGACATGAACTGTCCATTGGAAGAACTAGCTGATCTATGACAAAAGAGGGTCTGGGTGCATGCTGATATTTACAGAAAGGTTCACATGTTTGAGCTGCTACCGAGGAGGTTTGGCTGTACTAGTGTGAGCAGAGAGGAAATCTGGCAATTTGACTAGGGTGTGAACAAAAGGAAGGATGGAGAGAAAGTGTATAACCAAGGTTAGCTAACAAAGCTTTCCACTTTGTTCTGTGCTTCTGGGGCAATTAAGTGTATTGGCCTCCTGTTAAGTTGGAAATTATACCATGGCTTGCACTCTCAGTTGCATAACCTCTCTGTGGCATGACTGCTTTTTTACTGACAAGTATTATTAGGAATGTCTCTTGTGTATGTTTTTTAATCCATTAATGCAGTTTGGCAGCTGGAGAAAAAGAAGGTCAGCCAGCTCCCCATAGACTATGGGCAAATGCTCCTTGGGCTGCAGTGGGAAGACAATTGCATGTTTAATACAAATCTGTATAATTGAAAAGTCTACTGTGTTTGGGCGTGTGGACACTGGCAGTCATAATCAGTGGTTCCCTGAGGCTTTGTGGTTATATGGCATTATCTAACACTTGATTGTACACTTCAGTGCAATGTGGAAAAATCTTCAGAGGGAATGGTCTGTAAAACTCAACATCCAGGCCCACTGTGACCTGGTATTTTCTTTAAATTCAATATAACTATTGCGATTTTCATGTTGTGTTCATCAATTTCTCTTTCTAATAACTCTATGGAAAGGTCATATACAATTTGTATTTCATACTTGCATTAAATATTGCTCAATTTCTAAATAATGATTTTTTTTTTGATCTGTATTAAATCTTCAGTAAAATATATTATTAATTATTCATTGGTCAAGAGATATGTTACTGTCTTTTCCCAAGATGCATTCAGATTTTGCATCATCTCAGCACTTTAAGGGATCGCAAAGCTCAATATAAATCCATTTTTTTCCCATTGACCCAATGTATTAATTTACATTTTTTGTGCTGAAGAATGAAAAAAGTAACCTACCTTATGCTTGTTGTTTTAATGCATTGTGAAACAAATACAGAAGCTTCATAAAAATCTGTATTTCTGTTTGTTTCAAACTCTTGTTCATTCCTTCAATCATTCACACAAGAGAGGGAAACATGCCTTGGAGGTACTTTCCACTGTTGGATGTACCTTCCCAAGCCCACCTGCCTTACTGGGGGGGGCTGCTGTGCCTCTCTGAATCTGCCTCCTTCCACTCAACCATCTGCTCAGGTTGCTGTACTATGGAAGCAAGTACTATGCAGTACTGCACTGATGACCATGCAACGTGGAAGAGGAAGGTTGGAGAAATCTACTGATCCAGCATTTTGTCACTATGATGTTGAGCTCTCCTTTGCTCTCTGCTTGTCCTCAGGACGTCACATCCCACTTTAGTTCATTGCTGTGGGCTTGTGCCTACCCTGGGTTCCCTCATGGGTGAACTGCTTAATTCACATGCTCAACCGTCAGACTAATGCCATCTGGTGCTAACTTCACCTGTGAATGTGGGCTTTTGCTGGTCTGAATGTCCTCATCATGTGATACCCTTTGTACGGCTGATTAAAATCAGTGTCTGTTGTGACCAGGCTGTATTTGGGATCCTGGTCTAGTCCAGCCTTCAAGTTCCTCCCAAACTGGACATCACTGTACAATTCACCTCTTGCCCACACATGAGATGTAGCCCCATCATTTTAGGCACCCTGGTGGGTGCCCAGACGTTTGCATTTTAAGAGTAGTTAATTTCATTGTGGAAATGGGAAACAAATATCTATGTACTCAATCTTATCTCCTTCTTTATGTAGAATTGCCTCTGGATCTTTTTAGTAATTATCCAGCACAAAATAGAACTTGTTTTAATGAAGTGGAGAAAATAGCCAGTCAAATCTTAACTACTTGTAGGATGGATTCAGTGATGAAGGAATTCCCTAGAGCTGCTCTGTTCTGTGATCTTTGTTTCTAACAGTCTTTTAGTCCTTCAGACCAGGGAAATCATCCTTCCCCTGTAGTCAGCTTTGGTGAGGTCGCACCTTGAATACTGTGTCCAGTTTTGGGCCCCTCATCACAAGAAGGACATTGAGGCACTGGAGCGTGTGCAGAGAAGGGCAACGAAACTGGTGAAGGGGCTGGAGAACAAGTCTTATGAGGAGCAGCTGAGGGAACTGGGATTGTTTACTCCAGAGAAGAAGAGGCTGAGGGGAGACCTTATCACTGTCTACAACTACCTGAAAGGAGGGTGTAGCAAGGTGGGTGTGTGTCTTTTCTCTCAGGTAACTAGTGATAGAACAAGAGGAAATGGCCTCAAGTTGAACCAAGGGAGGTACAGATTGGATGTCAGGAAAAATTTCTTCACTTCAAGGGTTCTCAGGCACAGGAATGGGCTGCCTAGGGAGGTGGTTGAGTCACTGCCCCTGGAGGTGTTTAAAAGACAGCCAGATGGGGTGCTCGGAGTTATGGTTTAATAGTGGACAGGTACAGTTGGATTCTATGATTCCTTGGTTGTAGCATTATTTGAAGATATACAGAGATGAGAGGTTCTGCTAACAGTGATGGCATCACATAGCTTTTACATCCCAGGTTTTCAAGATCAAGATCATAAACTGATAGAAATCACTTTAACAAAACATAATCCAAATGTATGGAATGAAAAAAAAGAACTGAGAAGTGATTTGCTCAAGGAGAAAGTTGCCTGTTTACTGCACACAGCAATGAGACAAGACCGCAGCAGCAGTGTTTCTGTCCGGGTGCACTTGAAAACATTCACCTTTGTTCAGATTTCTTTGTTTGTATCAGTTCAGTTAAAAAATAAGTGAGACACACAAAGGAACACAAGTGCTGGCTAACTTCTACCAGCAAGACTGATAATTCCAGTATTATGAGTCAAGGAATTAAAAGGGTTGGTGTAAAGTATTGTGTGAATCCAGCTCCACTGTCTGTATGACAATCTATCTGATTCTACCCATTTATTGCAACAATTTTGTTCTATAGATTATCTTCTATAGGTCTATTAAATTATAGACTAGATAGGTTAAACCCAGAAAGACAGATTTGAAGCATAATCTGTCCCTTTTAAAATTACTTAGAGGTGGTTTCAGGTTGTAAACATGCCCCCAACTCTACTGGGTACTGTTTGCTTTTGAGAGTGCCAACTAATTGTTTTTTCCTGATGATTATCTCCTAGAACTTGCATTACTAGTTGGTTGGAGAGCAAAGACTGGAGAGGCTATAAAATTGTTTCAGAAGATACAAGTAAAAATTATTTGAAGCACCCCTGTGTACATTTCCCCAGATTATTCACTGAGTAGCAATATGAAGGCAGATGTGATAGATAAATGAAAAGATAAGTGCAGGGTCATATTTTTGGGTACTACTATCTTCCAGTTGACCATACTCAAGTTTTTGTTTTGTGAGCCCACTCTCTTTCACATTCCCAATGTTGCCTGTCACATGAGCAAGGACGTAAGTAAGTGGAAGTGCCAAAGGTTCCTAACACTGTTTGCTCTTCTTCTTTCACCTGCAGGTAGCAGATTGCTTGGAAGCTAGGTGGTGTTGGAGAGCACTGGCTGCGTTTCGAAGCTGAGCCACGCACGGTGAAGGTTGCCAGATCTGTGCTCTGTTGCACAGTTCTATTTTTTTTTTTAATTTGAGATCTTTCCACTCCATCTTTCCTTCTTCATTTCTGTCATATTCTCCCCCTGCTGTATAGTTTGCATTTATTTGCATAAAACACTTACTTTCACAACTGCTTACATAAATGGATGTTCAGTTTCCCCTTAACTCATTCCCTGCATCATGCACTTATGTTTTATACTCTTTGCAATCTCTGGCATCTCTACAATATTGTACTTCCATGAAAATACTCTTCAGCAGGTGAGCTATGGGGCTGTGGCAGAGCAGTGTTGCCAGCCTGTGCCATGGTAACACAGAATCACAGAATATTAGGGATTGGAAGGGACCTCGAAAGATCATCTAGTCCAATCCCCCTGCCGGAGCAGGAACACCTAGATGAGTTCGCACAGGAAGGCGTCCAGGCGGGTCTTGAATGTCTCCAGAGAAGGAGACTCCACAACCTCCCTGGGCAGCCTGTTCCAGTGCTCTGTCACCCTTACTGTAAAGAAGTTCTTTCTCAAATTTAAGCGGAACCTCCTGTGTTCCAGCTTACACCCATTGCCCCTTGTCCTATCATTGGACATCACTGCGAAGAGCCTGGCCCCATCCTCCTGACACTCACCATTCAAATATTTATAAACATTAATCAGGTCCCCCCTCAGTCTCCTCTTCTCCAAGTTAAAGAGCCCCAGCTCCCTCAGCCTTTCCTCATAAGGGAGATGTTCCACTCCCTTAATCATTTTGGTGGCTCTTCGCTGGACTCTCTCAAGCAGCTCCCTGTCCTTCTTGAACTGTGGGGCCCAGAACTGGACACAATATTCCAGATGTGGCCTCACCAGGGCAGAGTAAAGTGGAAGAAGAACCTCTCTTGACCTACTGACTACACCCCTTCTAATGCACCCCAGGATGCCATTGGCCTTCCTGGCCACAAGGGCACAGTGCTGGCTCATGGTCATCCTGCTGTCCACCAGGACTCCCAGATCCCTTTCCCCTTCACTGCTCTCTAGGAGATCATTTCCTAACCTATACTGGAACCTGGGGTTGTTCCTGCCCAGGTGCAACACCCTACACTTGCCCTTATTATATTTCATCAAGTTTTTCCCTGCCCAGCTCTCCAGCCTGTCCAGGTCTCTCTGGATGGCAGCACAGCCTTCTGGAGTGTCAGCCACTCCTCCCAGCTTGGTATCATCAGCAAACTTGCTGACAGTGCATTCAATTCCCTCATCCAGGTCATTTATGAATATATTGAATAATACTGGTCCTAGTACTGACCCCTGAGGGACTCCACTAGACACAGGTCTCCAACTAGACTCCACCCCATTGACCACTACTCTCTGGCTTCTTCCCACCAGCCAGTTAATAATCCATCTCACTACCTGCTCATCTAATCCACACTTCCTCAATTTATCAGCGAGGATGCTGTGGGAGACCGTGTCAAATGCTTTGCTGAAATCAAGATAGACCACATCCACTGCTCTACCATCATCCAGCCACCTCGTCGTGTTTTCATAAAAGTCTAGAAGGTTGGTCAAGCACGACTTCCCCTTGGTGAAGCCGTGCTGACTGCCCCTAATGACCCTCTTATCCTTGATATGCCTAGAGATGGCACCAAGGATAAGTCGTTCCATCACCTTTCCAGGGATGGAGGTGAGGCTGACCGGTCTGTAGTTACCCGGGTCCTCCTTCTTGCCCTTTTTGAAGACTGGAGTGACATTTGCCTTCCTCCAGTCCTCAGGCACCTCTCCCGTTCCCCACGACTTAGCAAAGATGATGGAGAGCGGTCTAGCAATGACCTCAGCCAGCTCCCTCAACACTCGTGGGTGCATCCCATCTGGACCCATAGATTTATGGATGTCCAGGTTGCTTAATTGGTCCCTGACCCAATCCTCATCCACTGAGGCAATCTTCTCCATTGTCCTGTCTCCATCTGGAGAGTCTCATAGTGGCGTTTGCTAAAGCTCTGGCTTGTGGCAAACATGTAAAGGTGTCTTACAACTTACCTATAACAGAAAGGCTTGTATTGTTCTAGCTTAGTGACAAAGAGAAGAACCTGAAAATTAAATGTCAGAATATCCTCAATGAGAGGAAAATAGAAATAATTTCACTTCTGCTAGTCTTTGCTTGGTTTCCTAAGTAAAGGAAGCAGAAGTGATCATTTATTTGTTTTATGTAAGTTTTCAAACCATGTGGACACTATGTAATCCTCCACCAGTTCTGTGCAGGCTGGTGAATACTTAACGAACTGAGTGAGGTTTTTTTTTTTTTTTAAAGAGAAAAAAAATAGGGACAGCTGTTAAAGCTCTGGTTATTACCAGCCAGCTGGCAGTCACTCCTGGGGCACTGGCTGGCCAGCATGAGCACTGCTGTGGAGGTGAAGTACTAGAGCATATGCAGGTAAAGGGAGGATTTTTGTGGTGGTGTTAGGGGACAAAGAGCAACTAGCCAAGGGAAGCAAAGAACATTAGTTATGTGAATATGCTGCTTGTGGAACAGTGTTTTTACAACGTCCTGACTCACAGAGCCTGAGTCGTGGTTTTGGGAACCATCATGTTGGCAGTAGAGGAGCTGGTGGACCTGCACGTACAATATCTACTCGATGAACTTTGGGTTAAAAATCTTCTGTAGCCTCTTTATCTCTCACCTGTTCAGGGGAGGAAGCATCAGCCACAACCTCAAGCCCCCAGGCATGCTGTGACCGTATGTCACTATGGAGCATCCCTCACCATCGATGTCAGTTTTGACAATGTGTAAAACCCCTTGAAAACAGCTTTCTTACCAATTTCAATCCTTTGTCAGCCCATAAAAATGGATTAAGGTGGAGAGAGTTGACAGACCAGACAAATACAAGGACATCACAATAGTTTTGATCCCTGGATTTGGGGACCAATTATTTTAATAATGAATATTGTTATTGGAAGTGAGAGGGAGTGTTTCAAAGCTGACAGGAGGCTGGTAGTTCACTCTTTCTCACCTTGAAGCTCTTTTTGATAAACCATAAAAATTATCTTTCATTTACTACCAAATTAAGATTGATTTTACTCTGTATTTTTCAAGCTGTTCTTTATTGCATGATTATGGTTAAAATAGGAGAATGAAATGTAATGCCCCAATGATTCTTAATCTTTTTCTGGTGTACTTTCTGTGCCTCTCTTAAAATCCCTTGCTTTTAGTTTCTTCCACGTTTTATACCTTCTACATGTAAATTTACTTGCTCCTTTACACTCAGCCTGGGCGCAAATATGAAATGGGTTCACAAGTTTGCATTTTCATTGTGATTAGCCTCTAAGTGTCTTTTGTTAAGGAAGGCCCACGCACTCTCCAGTTTGCCTTGAGAATTGTTTGAAATTGTTGTTTATCATAAGGATAATTATTAGTTGGTAGATTTTTATCTCCTTCTGTAAGTTTCTGTGAACAACTGAAGGCAGAGTCTGTATATTCAGTGGTAACTGC
The DNA here is from genome assembly GCA_907165065.1 of Caprimulgus europaeus. The sequence goes on along the minus strand of OU015525.1, from coordinate 41,070,480 downwards.
TATTTTACAGATGTTTTGTTACTCTTTCATTTTTTGGATAATAGTAATGTACATAATATTAATGTACATTTGCTTGCATAATGTCTGTAATCCATTGCACTTTCATGTATAATTTCATAATGTAAGAAAGCCACAGATCCTCTGAACTTTATGAAATTAATTTGCTGCATCCTAAGCTAAGTGTATTGCAGTGTGTCTGCTACAGTCTTCTGCAGCACGGTAGCACTCTGATGGGAGAAAGGCTATGCTGATGTCTGTCTGTCACCTCTGCTTATAATCGTTTCTGTGGAGCATATACAGAGAACCTGCTGGCACAGCCAAATGTGGATATAATTGAGGAGGGACCTAGAGGAAAGCCGCTCTGCTCTGCCATAGCCTACTGGTTTGCCATCCATACCACAGCTTTCCTTTTATTCCATCCAGATTCAACCCCACTGGGTCCAGCCTGGACAGTGTTAGCAGGAGGCAGCTGCTATCAAGGGTCAAGGACAGCACGCCCACCCAGTCAGACACCTCGGACCTCTAGACTTAGTTGACAGCACATCAGCACATTTAATAGAAGAACCATGGGAATTTTTACTACTGTTTTGTCACTGTAACAAAAGAAGTCCATGAGACTAAGAAAAACAAACTTGCTTTAGGTATTGATTTAGATATATTTTCCTGTAACATTCAGGCTATTTTTTTCCACTGCTTTATTTCTATCCCAAGTATCTTTCGTTCTTTCTGGTGCCCAGCTGGATGCACCCCGCTGCATGATTTTTGTGTCTAGCCCTTTTTCTTCCAAGAGGCCCAGTTTGCTTCTTTCACCCCAGAAGTGATTAGGAAAGTGTTCTTGTAGAATGTGTCGTACTTTGCCATAGCCCTGTGCAATGTCCTGTTAGCATAGACATGGGAAAACTCGAGACTATATTAGAAATTAATTTAATGTATTAATGGGACTAGGAATCCAGGTTTAAGGATGGTGAATTGTTAAAGCTTCTAAACTCTATCAAGATCAAACATTTAATAGTACTGAGGCTGTATTGTTGCCTCCCCTGCAATGAAAACTTCTATTTTCTAACACTCTTTTGCATGTGTCTGTTGACACCAGGTGTGACAGACCTAGGCTGATGGCAGGGGAGAGCTGCAGCCACACAACTGTAATCTTATCACATAATGCGAGCAGATACACCTCTGAGACAGATGCTGGTGGGAGCCCTCTTAAAGGCTCCAGTGATTGAGGGAATCTCCTCCCACATAGTGCTACCTATAGTTTGAGACTAGTCATGAGACATTTCTGGTGGCTTATTTAGTAGAGTTTGTTTTTACAATACTCTTGTAATTGCATGGAAAGTGGTCCCTGAAGTCCATGCAGACTGTAGTGCAGAGCAGGAGGGGTGGCTTCCCTCTCCCGGCTCATTCTCCGGCTCCATCTGCTACAAGTCACGCAAGAGTCTCTTGCCTCTCTGCACCGAAGAAGAGCTAGACATGAATAACAGAGAAGGGGAAGGATTAATCAGCATGGAGCTTGAGAAATTCTAACTTTGCTTCTTCCCATAAATGCTCACTTTGGTAGCAAACCCTGCAGCCCATTTGCTGAGAGGGAGCACACAGTGTGTGGCATCGCAGGGCCTGCGTCAGGCTGTTGCTAGGGTAAATTTTATTTATTTTTTTTTTAAGAAAATATCTTCTTCTACTTTTATGATTTCCCAAACACTTGCTTGATGTTTGATTAGCAGTTATAGGAAAATGCCTTATAAAGACTCACTTCATTTTCACTATAGATACCTAAAAATTGAGACCATTTAAATTTTTTTCAAGATAAATTAAAAACATGTCAAGTAATGATCCATTTTCCTTCTGGATTTCTATGTAGTCATAATGGGCATCATATGCTGAGGGAAAAGACATGTGCAGACAGTCCAAAGACTGTCTCATGAAACCACCTTATTTGCCTGTGACTCTTTCATCTCTAAGTGCCCAGCAGCCAGCAGCTGATGCCAGATATTTAATACAGTTGTCCCACGTTTGGGAACAAAATTATGGCAATAGATGGCTATTTTGAAACACAAGGGTTGAAATTCTGGACTCATGAGTTAAATGGCACAACTGTGGCTCTTTTCATGACTTTAATGTCAAATGGGATGCATATCTCACACAGAATGGAAAAAGCAGGGAACAAGCTAAAAACCAGGCAAGCCTAGGGTGAAAACTAAGCTTTGGGCCAGCTATATTCGAGAATATGTGATTGTAGAGGGTACTCAACATGGCTCCCTAAACCGGTTTGCTGAAAAAGAGAATCTAAAGGTACCCGTACATTGCAGATGCTCTCCAGATATTATAATTTCTAAGCAAGAAGTGAATGAGGAAAATATTTTATGTTTCTACTAAACTGACCTTTTAAGTGTAGGGCAAGTAATGGTGGACATTTGTGAGCTGATAAGCATTCTTTTAATACAGAATAGTTTTTTAGATAGCTGCTAAATTTTATGACACATAAAAACGGCCTGTACAGGATGTTTTAAATTAGAGATGGGCTGCAGACCAGAGTTTTATGTATGATATATTACAGTAAAAAATTAAATAAATCTCACAAGCCTGTTTCCTAACATTGAATGGAGCTCTTGAAAAGTTTCTTTTTAAGTGAAATCTTGATTTCATTGAAGATTTGTTTATAAGAAAAGCTTGTGTAAAGTTCTGAAATTGTTAATTTCTCCAAAGTAGTAATTTTTGGAGTAAAACTTTTCAATTTTTGACTTTGAAATGGTGGACTGAGTAGATTTTAATATATTACATACAAAATTAAGGAGTCAAAATAAAAATAAAATTGAAATAAAATATTTCCGTTGATCAGAATCTTATCTTTGCGTCTAACCTTTTCCTGTGAGAAGGTTTAAACCTTTGAATTTATCTGTGACTGTATTGGGTCTGGCTGGGATGGAGTTGATTTTCCCTGTGGAAGCCCTCAGAGTGCTGTGTTTTGTATTGGTGGCTCGAGGGGTGTTGATAGCAGTGTTTTGGTTACTGGTGAGCAGTGCTAGCACAGCACCAACGCTGTCTCTCCATTTCCCCCAGTAGATTAGGGGTAGGGAAGGTCCTGGGAGGGGACACAGTCAGGACAGCTGACCCAAAGGGACCAAAGGGATATTCCATATCATATGACATCTGCTCAGAAATAAAAGCAAGGAGAATGGAGGGTGAAGGGAGGGCATTCGTTATTTACATTTGCCCTCCAGGGTAACTGCTGTGCATATACTGAAGCCCTGCTTCCCAGGAAGGGGCCAAACATGGGCTGCTGGTGGGAAGTAGAGAATAAATATTTTGTTCTTTTGCTTCTGTGTGCGCAGCTTTGCTTCGCTTCTATTAAACTGCCTTTGTCTCGATCCACGAGTTTGGGGTTTTTGTTCCATCTTATTTTCTCCCATCCCCATCTTGCTGAGGAGGGGGGTGATAGAGTGGGCTTTGGTGGGCATCTGGCATCCAGCCAGGGTCAGCCCACCACAGTAGCTCAGAAATTTCAAAACTCTCAGTGAAAGAAAGTTTCTCCGAAGCATTGCAGATTTTTTTCTGTATTGTAAACCTGAAAGGTTTAATGAAGTGTGTACACATGGTATAAAACAAAAAAGTTCAGCTTTGTGCATGATCACAAAGCCAAAATGGGCTTACTGTGGTCACTCAAGTATCAGTCTGACACATAGTTATTTTTAATAAAATACCGTACATGGTACCATTCTTAAAAATTTTGAGTGACCAGTAAAGTTCTTGTTCTACAATGTAATTAAAGTTAAATTAAGACTTTCAAAATAGAGTCTGGTCATATTCTTAATGTGAAATTATAAGTTTTGAACTGATAAAGACATTTGCCTATGATTTTAGTTTAGATTTTTTTTTAAAATATGAGTATCATAAATTTTATACTGGACATGGTTTCTAAGAGGAATTATCTATTTGTAGGAAACAAAACCAGAAGACACATCTGAGCACTATAGAATATGCTATCATTGTATACTATACAGGGTAGCAGGAAGAACAATTTATTTGTACCATACACTCACTCAGAATTAACTTCTTTGCTACTTTAATTATCTTTTTTTTGGGTAAAACATCTCCACATTTTAAATGTCTTCCTAGTCAGATTATACAATTATGTCATTAATCATTTAAAGAATGAGTCAGCTCTGGAGGATAAGTTTTCATCATTTTTATGTTTGAAGTATTCAATCTCCTATTTTTGTGAATGTAATAATATTTCTGTGTGACTTTAGTCACATTGTGATTTCTTTTAAAATATTAGTGATACTGTCTTAATTCCTGTGTGTTCCATGTATTCCTATTTGAAATTTATATCTGGATTGTATTTATAGCACATTTTACACATTTCTTTTTTGGATCAGTGTAATTTATAATAAAGTTCTAGTAAGGGTCTTCATAGTTGTGAGCCTGACCTTGCTACAAATTTTGAACAAGTATGAAAATGAATTCCATGAATGCTTTTGCTAGTAAATTTTTTTAGAATACACAAGACTATTATAACATAGAGTTACTAATTATGATAATAGGATGCCTTTATTAAGTGATAATGATAGGCTTATTTAGTGCCCGATAACAAATAGCCAATAACAAACATAACATTTGTGCCATAACAAATTCAGATAGTGTTATGGAGTGCTTACAATTAAGTGATTTTGAATACATATTTTTATATGAAAATAAAACACATTCAAAAAACCAAAGTAATGCTACACAATGGGAACTGCAGTATAATTTCCAAGAGAGTTTCTTTTGTGGTAGAAAGCAGATGGATTTTTTCCCTCATTTTCAAATTTGCCATTAGCTTACTGTTAAAAATCACATTAATATGTATAATCTGCACTAGTTATTTGCTTCATGTGCTGAGTAGTGAGGAAATATCAAAAATTTAAAAAATTCTTTTTTTTTTCCAGAGTGCAGTGATATAATTTTCTTTTATTGTTTAGCAAAGCTCAGGGACCATGTACAGATGGATGACTTTAATACCCATCTAGCACTGACATTTACAAAAGTGCCATATTTGAGACAAATAATTGGACAACAGGCTTAGCACTGTTAGCCTCAACTCCCCAGAAGACAAACCACTGAAGAAATATATACACTCTTCTTCTGAGGACAAAGAGGTCTGAAAGTCTGTTAATGAATCGCATAAGAAAAGAGATTTTGGAGTCTTTTGACTGTAATAGTGTCTTCCCTACTGAGAAGTTAATAATCTGTTGGCTCTCTTTTCCTCTTTTGAACATTAGTTTGAAGAGCTTCCATTATTGTTTTTGTTCCTAGCTGGAGAGAAAGCAAATTCTTTGACCCTACTATTATGAAAAAACAACAACAAAAAACCCCCTCTGCAGTCACAATACAAATATACAAATGTTTTTGAAGACCAATCTTCCACCTCTGCCCACCTGAGTGACCACAGAGAACTTCAAGTCTGTACTCTGTACAAGACCTTGTGTTGGGTCGTACTCAATGGCCTTTTTTCCCTTGAAAAAGGAGAATCCTGGATAAGAGCTAAAGTTACAATTGTACTGAAGTGTATCACTGTTTCTTCACTATGAATTTACTCACAAAAGATACATTAAGGTTACTGTGAGTGTACTTGCCTCTGTCTGTATTGTAATTTAATATATATATAATTTAGTATATCTAATACCTTCCTTTTGCTATTGTAATTTGGTAGGCCAGTATTTTTTCCATTTATGTCAGTTTAAAACTCCTATGGATGGTCCTGTCTGTTTCTGTTGATTGTTCCTGCTGTGGTTAAAGAACCGCTTAGGCAAGAGACTTAATAATACTTGATGGGATCTCAAGATACAACAGATAGATCATTACCAATAGATGACCTGATTCACAAAACCTGACCTTCTTTGTGAGTCCTGTGGTCATGCAGATGCTGGATTCTTTTTTGTATGTTTGTTTTTTGTTTTGTTTTAAACTTATTCCAGAATTTTTAGAATTTTCAAGTTTAATTTAAAGCACTAACGATTCTAATAAAAAGGTGATACTTTACCTTTTTTCCTTAACAAAGTATCTGGGATGTGGAAAAAGACTAACGGAATTCTTGTTTCAAAATCTGAATTTAATCTCAAGCTCTTTATATTTGGAGTGCTTGATTCTTTACTTGTGACGTGGGTCTCTGCCCCTGTAGCAAAAGTTTTGCTGACTAATTTAGGAGAATCTTAATTAAGCCATAAGGAACCTGAAGACTAGTAACTATGGGAATTGAATATTATGCTGTCCTCTTTCTTCTGGCGATTTTGAATTTACTTCTTTTGGGAGCTTAAGAAATTATACAGTCAACATTTTTTAAAGAGGATATTCAACAAAAAAATAAAAGTATTTTAATTTGAGTAACTTTTATGGTTGGTTTCTGAATGTTGATTTTTTAACAGTTTTGAAATACCTACAGTTTTTCTATATACCTTTTCTCTCTCTTCTTGAGATGTAAGAAAAGGGAAATACCTGTTTAGATTTCATTTCCCTAAGAAAGGGACTCAGAAAAATAACAGAGACTGTTTTCCAATATAAGAACTAGAGCAATTGGGTTTGAGTAACTATTTTATGAAAAAGCAGCCCTACATTTTAGCCCATCTGCTAAACTCAGGGCGAAACTCAGTTCAGCCATGGCTGAGCATGCAAAATGGTGGGATATTACCACTTCCTAATGACTTCTTTCTGTAGATGTTCAGCACTAACTGCATATAGGAATAAGTCATGTAAGGCCAACCTCATGAAGTTCAACAAGGCCAAATGCAAGGTCCTGCATCTGGGTCGGGGCAACCTGAAGCACAAGTACAGGCTGGGCAATGAGTGGCTTGAGGCCAGCTCTGAAGAGAAAGACTTGGGAGTGATGGTAAACAAGAAGCTGAACATGAGCCAGCAATGTGCACTTGCAGCCCAGAAGGCCCAACTGTATCCTGGGCTGCATCAAGAGAAGCGTGGCCAGCAGGTCGAGGGAGGTGATTCTCCCCCTCTACTCAGCTCTCGTAAGGCCCCACCTGGAGTGCTGTGTCCAGTTCTGGAGCCCCCAACACAAGAGAGACATGGACCAGTTAGAACGAATCCAGAGGAGGGCACGAGGATGATCCAAGGGCTGGAGCACCTCTCCTATGAGGACAGGCTGAGAGAGTTGGGGCTGTTTAGCCTGGAGAAGGGACGGCTTCGGGGAGATCTAATAGCGGCCTTCCAGTACCTGAAGGGGCTACAGGAAAGCTGGGGAAGGACTTTTCACAAGGGCAGTTAATGACAGGACCAGGGGGAATGGCTTTAAGCTGAAAGAAGGTAGGTTTAGATTGGATATTAGAAAGAAATTCTTCATTGTGAGGGTGGTCAGGCACTGGAGAGGTTGCCCAGGGAAGTTGTGGGTGCCCCCTCCCTGGAAGTGTTAAAGGCCAGGTTGGATGAGGCTTTGAGCAACCTGGTCTAGTGGAAGGTGTCCCTGCTCATGGCAGGGAGATTGGAACTAGATGATCTTTAAGGTTCCTTCCAACCCAAACAATTCTGTGATGATTCTGTGATGAAGATAGGTGCATGCCTTAATTGTCACACAGTGCAAGACTTTTGTCACAGCAAAGCTTTTGGCATCCAACAGAGAGTTTATGGATAGTCTAATTTCCTATTAATCAGGAAAGTGCCTGCTATATTATTGAGTGAAGTGGGGTTCAAAAAATTAACATTGTGTAATTGCCCAGCTGGAATTGTAAACAGTTGTCAAATCTGGCTGCTAATGTCACAAATACATCTTTAACGTGGATTATCATGTTCATCTCGGGCAGGGTAAAAATAATATCTGTATTTGACTGTAAAAGATAAACAGTCAGTCAAATGGTGGTGATCTCAGTGCTATTCAGCTGAATGACAGTTCTGCAGATGTTGAAATAAATAGGGAAAATATTAAATTAACAGGGAGTGAAAAGCTGAAGGAACTTGTTTTACAATTTTCTTCTTAGACCAAGTGCTAATCCCATTGGTCTGCTTCTCCTGCTGCACTTGGAAGTGCAGATATTTTCCTTCTTAGGTTTCATAAGTAGAAAATTTGGAGTTTATATTTGCTTGTGTGGGCTATTCTCACACACAGGCATGACCTTGAGTTTGTGAGATGTGAGAACAGGGATCCTTGAGCGGGTGTGCCCTCATGTTTAGGGTCAGCCCAGAAGGTGCCCTTGGCCAGCTGTAAGCAGGAGAGCAAACTTTACCAACCACCTTAACTGGTATTTTGTGTTGGATCTGGCACCCAGTTTGTGGGCAGAGCTCTCCCAGGAGCCACTCTTGTCTCTCCCTTGTGTCAAGTCTTCCTTAATGGGGATGGCAGAGAGTGTGGCACAGGACAGGGGGGCAGACGAGCCCTCTCTCACCTCCCTGGGGTCAGTGGAGACTGCATGGGGGATGCAGAAGACAGGGGAACTTGTTTTGAGGGTTCTGCATGCACCTGGAATGGGGTGAGACTCACCCTAGCAGTGAGAGAGAAGGTGATTTTCGGCTCTTGAGCTCATTCCCTCTTGCCCTCCCAGCCACATGGGTTGCCTAGTGCCATTGCCTGAACTGCAGCTGTGGGGGTCTCATTTCTGTGTCCACCCCTTCAGTCTCCTCGTGGGAGGATGGGATTATCTCCAGCTCAGAGGGAGCAGGCTCTGAAGGTACTTGCATTCCACCTAGACATTTGTCATTAGGATCTCAAAACCACTTGCAGCTACCTTTAACTTCAGCACTGAGGAAGCCCAAGCACCAGTCATTGCCTTACCTGTACAGGCAGACCTGGGACTCAGAAGTAAGTAAAACTAAGGGTTCACGTATCTGATTATGTGGCAATATAGAACCAATTCTGTAATGGACATGGATCAAAAGTATCATTAATTGACAGTTGAATAGTCCTAAAGGACCTTTAATACAGATTTGGAATAAAACTTTCTGGAAAAGTGAATTTTCTTGCTCCCTGCCTTCCTCTCCTTGCCTCACATTGCTACCTTTCTGCCTACCCTCAGGACAGCAATGTTTCTTTTATTGTAAAACATAATTTCATTTAATTCATAATGCTTCATAAAGAAATAGCAGTTTTTCACACTTGTGAATTTTTTCAAAATAACCAAAATATTGTCCTCAGATATTTTCAAAAAGAGAAGTTTTGTGTTTTGTTGAAACTATATTTTTGACTTTACAATTCAGCTAATGTTAAGATAAGACCTTAAAGGCCACAGTTTTTTACACTTACCAACCAGCAACTTAAGAAAAGATGCAGTAACATTTCTGATACTTATTCTTTTTTTTTTTTTTAGTGAGGATGTGAACATGACATGAATGCTAATAAAGGGCACAGCTGCCTCTGTGGGGAATTATTCTATTAACATAGACTCTCTTTAGCTCCTGTTACTAAGAGTTAGCACGAACACAAGAAAATTGTCACTCCTCACTGTCTTACAGCTACTGTTACAGCTCTGGTGTTTTCTGTTGTCTAAAATCAGCACTGGCCATGTGAACCACTGCTTATTTGAGGTTGTTTCCCAGACTACCTCTCCTGACATCCCTTCATCTGCAGTCCCAGTAGATATTTTCAATAAACCTTCACATTAACAAATGCATATGTACCTTTGCTGCTTGGATCTCATACATGTTCTGATTTTTCCAGAAAGAGCAATGGTCATCTGATGTTGCCCTTCATGAACATATTCAAATTGTAAGATAATTTATTTCATTCCTGTTTTAAATGAAAACATAAGTAAGTTCCCAGAGTGAAGAGAATGAATGTGGCACATTTTCTTAGTAGTTCCCATATTTCAATGTCAGTTGAAAATGATAATTTTTCCCATCTACAAAAATACATTCTGGAGTTCCTCTACAGGGAGAGTTTATGTTATCTTTTGAGCTATCAGTCACTGATTATAATTTCAAAACAGTACTAATAGCTATTGGTAACTCATTTCATAATAAGTTTGACCACAGGGGTTTTGGCTGTGGATGTACTAAGACAATTAATCACTGAGTATCATTGCAGATGATAATTTTATGTTAAACTTCAGCTTAGGAAAAATAGAGTTGATGCTCTGTGCCTTGGCAATGATAAGAAAACCTTTGATGAGTATTATATTTTTCTCTACCTTCAGAAGAAATATCAGTGAAATGAACATTTGAAGTATGACATTAGTGAAACTAAAGCAGTCATGCCAGTGGGCTGCATGCAGAGAGTCTTACTGATTTCTGCTGGTTATGAATAGCAATTGAGTTATGCAATATAAGAATGTCTTAACAGTTTGCCAGTGGTATTATCCTGTTGAGGTTATTTCTCATTGTTTAATGGAATACTTGTAATCTTAAAATCTGGGGTGTATTTATCTTGTATTTTTCCTATGATCATACATGTGGATGAACTCTGGAACATAGTTATCACTTGTGGTACACCTGAGCTGCTCTCTTTCTCCCTCTCCCAGTACACTTGCTGCACTAGCTTTGCTACTTATGGACTTCAGAGTAAGTCTCAGCTTTCATCCCTGGCTGGTGATATTATATTAGAAAAGCAAGAAGCCTTAAAGATGGCAGTGCAGGCTGCCAAGCTCCAGTTGTATCCCCATGAGAGACCTCCAGGGTAACTCTTTCCCCCACACCCTGCTATTTGCCCAGCCCAGTTCTCTACTGCAATATCCTGTATTAAGGGAACTCACTGTTTTTGTAACCATCTGCCAGCAGATAAGTGGAGGACAGTGGAGATGAGTGAAAGAAGATCCTCTGTGCTATCAGCTGTGCCTGGCAGTTCAGTGGTACCAGTCTGAGCCTGTGCTAGGCAGCCTGTAAAGCACTGGTTTGTCCCACCAGCTCCCAGCACGTTGGTGATGGTGCAGGGTGCCCTTCCCATGAAGGCAGCAGAGATGAAGTGTGTTGTGATAGCCTTTATTGTTTGTCTGGCACGTGACCAAGGGCTGGGTGGCCCCATCACAGAGGTTGCTGAGAAGGTGACCCCAGCACTGACAGAGCACCCCAGCTAGCACAGACACAGTCTTTGCCTAAGGATTGGCAAAAATGGGCAGTTTCCTGGGTTTCTATGTGCTCGTGGAGACAAGATAAACATTATCCCCCAACATATGCTTTGCTCCTCACTAGAACTGAAAAGCTTGCTGGATGGATGGATATCATTTTTGCTCTCCTCATTGACCCTGGCCTTTGCAGCCAGCACTTTACACACTGTGCTGGGGTGACACTGATCCATAGAGTCTTCTAGAAGGGACCCCAGGAGCTGGGGAAAGGAGGCTGCACGTCCTCTACATGGTTGTGAACTTGCACACTGCCAAGGCGGGGAATCAGATCTGGGCTCCCTGGGCCTGTAGGCTAAGATAATGCCAGGAAATGCTTTGCAAGCTGTGGCCATCAAATGTACCCTTTCTACCCTAAATTACTTATGCTTTCTGGGAACAGCACTCAGACTTAAATTGACTAGAGGTCCACTAAAGAAAAAAATGTGGCACTGATGATTGGAAGCTATCTTCCAAAGTGTTAAGGCAGCAGGCTTAGAAGTAACAGCAATAAACCTTTTCCAAAAAGAAGGTTCTTAACTAAAACCCAGCTAAAGACAGACACTCCCTAGCGTCTGTCCATGGTCTTCCTTCTTGACCCACTAGAAAATGTAAAATTTCAAATTTCTGGATGTCTGGGCATGCTAAATTTTGCTACAGTTCATATAGCTACTCTTGCTATACCTCAAGCGCTGTCTTAAGCAGCCGAGTCAACTCCTATTGTGCTCATCTTCTGCATTGACAGGAGCTGGGTTAGACCCATCTGATAAAGGTGTTCTATATAACAGGACTGTATATTATCAGTATAGATTTGCATAAATAGCTGGAAATTCAGAAACTCATGCTTAGGTGTTTTTGAAAGTTTTTATCATCATAAGGAGCACCTTCATATAGTGATATAATTTAAATGGTAAACATGGAAACTGTTGCTAGAAAGCAAGCACTTTATTCTAATTTTATATTTTCAGTTCTATAGCAGAATCTCTGTGAATGTTAATTTTCACAATCTGATTTGTCTAATAGTTTTCAGATCTTCATCATCCACCTTCAAGTGTATATTCTTTTTAATCACAGAGCAAAAGGTTTCTGCCTGTTTTTTTAATCATTTTCTTAAATCCCCATGTGCACATGCCAAACAATAAGGCATAATTATACCATCTCTAAGGTATTTTAATCTCCTTATATTTTAATTAAAAATATTTGCTGTGGATTTGCTCAGTGATAATGGAACATAGGGCTTTGCATTCATTTCATGACTTAATTGAAATCAAGTTCTGTCAAAACAAGAAATGATGTTGCCTAATAGATTCTGGGCACAGATTAGCTGATCTGAGTGGGCCTGCTTCCTCAACTGTTCTTCTATTTTCTCAAGAAATTGCAAATCCCACTGGTAATTCTTGGGATTTTCCCTCAAAAATGTTTCTGCTGTGTATATGAGCACAGACAGGCAGATTGTATGCCACTTCACAGCTTCATTTCTTGCGGCAAAGCTGTTTGATTTGCATCCAGATAGCAACTATCCTCATACCCTTTTAGTAAGCAGCTCACAATCCACAGAAATATGTTTCTATGTCTTAGTCTTTCCCCACTTCACTCAGTCTCTTTTATCTTGTGTAATGTAGTCACAGTCTGTCCATTACAGGTCTTTCAAATTGCCAGTATTCTTTGTCTCTTCCTCAGTCAGTGCACAACACTTCTTCAAAAAGGTGAGGTAAAGTTAGCATCTTCCCATGTTAAAACATAAGTGGACTGGGTTGTATTTAGGGTGACTGAAGTTATCTACACAGCCTGTAGAATAAGGAAAACCCTTATTTTAGATGACTGGACTCCCATTTGCAGATGTCAAGGTACATCCCTACCTCCAAAGTTAGGATAAGCAATTTAAGCAGCTCTAAGCCTCTCCCCTTGTTTCTCCTGCAGCACAGATCAAAGCTGAGATGAGGCTGGATTGTGGGATGGGATTGGGATGAGAGACTGTTCGTTCTGCCTGGAAAAACTCATGCCAACGTCTTTGTTGACTGCAAAAAGAAAATGTTTTCACAAGTCAGTAACATGTAAATGTTCTTCAAAAGCTGGTGCTTTTAGTGGCAGTGAGTAACACTTTGTTGGATATTTCTACTTACTTCCAGGAGGCTACATGCACAGTGAGGTTTAACTCAGTGTGATTAGCAGCCAGGCAAAATAAAGACAAGAGCTATATACCGGACAAGCAGATACATCCAACGTTTTAAATGTAGCCTTCATTTAAAAAACTTTGACTATCAACTGAGGATGAATGACTTCATCCTTATTTTCCTCCAAGCAATCTTCCTCCCATCTGCTTTGTAGCCCCTAATAGTCCCATCTAGTATGGTGGAAAAAGTCAAATTATCAGAACCAAGGTAGTAATTGAAAAACCTTGATAAAGCTGTTAATCTGCAAACCTTTCTCTTGAGGAGTACCATGGCAATTTGAATGGAATTGTTTTTCTGCATGTCACACCAGCTAGTCTTGTGGCTCAGTTACCTCAGTCATGTGGAAAATCTTCATATACCAGGGAAAATATCACAAAGTCTTTTAGATGAACTGACCTCTGGTGAAATAGCCATTGAACTACAAAAGCCTACCACATACTCTGCTATATATGAAGATAACCCTTTAATTCTGTGTCGCAAACAGTAGGAAGGAGTGTAAAGTCTTGTAATGTGTAGCCAACATTACTTTGTTAAGCTTTTGCAGGGGAAAAAGTGCAAAACAGCCTACAGAAATAACAGTGAATTGATCTAGGAACTCTGGATGTTAAATCAGATAATTGTTTATGGCAGCATGAAAAACCTGATCACCTAATGAGTTTTATCACCTACAGTGTGGGTGTAAGAATCAATAGGAACATTATCCCAATCTTGCCTAGTGTGTTGGTACAAATCAGTCTGAGCAGCTCTTTGGCTTTGTAAATGCAGGCAGCTGTCAGTCTTTGGTGGGGGAGTTGTGCTTCATAACAATGTATGAATGTGGGAAGTAAATCTGTCACCTGTCAGTCTGTCTGAAATGTGCATAAGGTTCCTCATTTCACCAAAGATCGTTAATTGCACACAGTGACAGTGTGGTATTTAAAGGAAATGTTAAGCAGGTATTTATGGGAAAGTTAAGCAGCGAGTGTATTCTGCCCCTTGAAGAACATGAGGTGGTGGTGAAACTGGTATGTGGAATAAAGCGTGCTGATTGTTTTCTTGACAAGCAAAATTACTCAGATCTTGGTAGAAAGCATTTAAATATCAAGGCAGCAGGAATTTTCTTTGGCAGCTCGGTGTGATATGCATCACAAATGAATATTAACAATAATTATCAGTTTTACGTTCTGTTAAGCAAAACTCCACTTTTGTTCTCATTTCCTTTCCACATTCAAACAGATGCATTTTACAAAATGATAGATTTTAATGGAAAATATTGGATGCCAGGATCAAAGTCTAAAAAATTATCTGACATTTCTGTGAAAAAAGTAAAAATCAGTTAAAATATTCAATATACAGTCATAAGATGAAGAGGTGGTCACACCTCTTTTACTGATATGTGTTACTCACACATCCTTTTACTGTTGAATTTTCTGCAAATCACCTGGATTCAGACCTGGTTTGACTTTTAGCTGGGTTCCATGCAGAAAGACTGCATGGTGTATGCCATGACCCTGGCAGACTATGTCCTACTGTGTTTGTTTTCCATCTGGCACTTGATCAGCTAAAGCCCCCTGGGGGGACCACATTTTGTGCTCTGGAGGATTCTGCCCTGCCTGGTGCACTGGTTTGTAACTGACACCTACTGAGGCAGCCTGGGTACTCTTTCTTCAATTTATTCAGCGTTTCCTCTCTATTGCCTCGCCTGTTCTTCCAGAACTGGCCATTTGCATTAATTTGTATCCATTTATAATAATTTATTAGTCATGTGTATTATCCTGCCATATTCTATTACACCAATTAAATCTTGGTTCTGGTTAAAATCTTACAACCCAACCCCCCTGGCTTATTCCCCCTGTTTTCTGTGGACTGACATACCTCCTTCTTCTCCATCCTTGAACTCTCTTCTGAGCAACCCTGTCTCCCAGTCTCAGGCTTCTTGTCCAGTTTAAGCTGTTCTTACACATGCCAATTGTCCTTTTGTCTTTTTCCCATGACTCTTGTTTAACGCCCTCCTCACTAGCTTAGTGAGACAGTGTCCATCCTTAACCAACCTCTTGTGAACATCTTCGCATATTTCAAGACGTAAAGCTTCCTGAGAGGGGAGAGCCAGGTCCACCTCTCCTGGTGGACCTCTCCACCTCTCCACCTCTCCTCTCTCTGTCAGCTTGCAGCGGAGTGGGCAGTGCCTGGAGTGCTCAGCCAGCTGGATGAAGCTTGGCCACCTCCTCTCTCACATTTAGCAACTTGGGAGGCAGGACATGAGCTGGGATTCATAGCCAGCCTTGAGATGGACATTTCACTTGCCTCCAGATGGAAGCAGTTGCCATCACCACTACCAGAATCACTTGTTTTGGGAGGGGAGGGTGTGGGATGTGAAACCTCCTATTCCACCACTTCGGTTTCCCCAAGACAGAATTCTTTACCAGTTAAGTGGTTCTTTCCAAAGGAGAAATGCTAATGTCTTTCTATCCAAAGTCAGAGGCTAAATCTTTCTTGGTGAATAACCTGCTTCTCTTTTGTCAGCATTACTATGCCCTGGTAGCTGGAAAGCTTATTTGGCTTCTTTTTAAATAAAAAAAAGATTAAGTCATCCTGTTTCCAGGTAATTACTTCCAATATGGTATATTTACCATGGACAATTTGCTAAAACCTGTAGAATTTTGCCATCATTGTAAAAATAAATAGATGAGAATAAGAAGATTGATACCAAAATTACAAGCCCAATTATGTACCTTCTTGCAAAGAGGAAATTTATTAGTTGCAGACAAAAAAAGTAAGAAATGGCCTAAAAGATGATTTTATAAATTTTTCATCAGTTTAATCTTGGGTGTGGTTTAACTTCATTTTCAGCTAGCACATCCATAGTGAGCTGAACAGATATTTTTCACTGAGTTGCCAAAATTTATTGATTTGGCTATTTGATTCTCTGTTTCTGGCTAAATCGACTGTATCCAACCATAAAATATGCTACTGTCATTTTGTCATTCAGCCAGTTCAAAGAGGTGAAACTGTTGGGAGAACTCTTGATATAATTTTCCTCCTAGAGATTGAAACTGGAGCACTTAAATCAGTGCTTCCAAGTAGCTATTTGCTTTCATGAACATTGGACTTTTCTCCATTAACTGCTGCATGAATTATGCTTCAATGAAGTCAGTATGTCTCTTCATTAAAGTTTATCTCTGTATCATATAGTTCAAAGAGTTGAAATATCATCACAGGCTTCATAGTAAAGATTTATTCCAGGTAGGGATTCAGCCTTCAGTGATACTTTTTAATTTCAGCTCATTTGCAGCTCAGGGAGACAAAACATGGTTGTGCAGTCCCAGGGATGGCTCAGGATGCTCAGGGATGGAGAGCAGCCATCTTCCGCTCCTCCTCTGATTGCAGGAGGGAATGACAGAGGGAGATGTTGCTGTTTTCCACCTCTGCCAGCATCCTGGAGTGCCAAAGTGGCTTCTACAGATCATATTACCATTTGCATGTTCCCTAGGGTGATGAAAACACTCAAATTGTTAAATTGTCTGCTGTTTTTTTCTATTGCCATTTTAGAACTTAGATATCCTATGATGAAAGGGTGGTCCTCAGCAGGACTCTGGCATCTGCTTAAAATGTGACACAATAAGACAATGGCACTGGAGTAAACGTGCTGGAATGGCAGTCGTCAGCTTTATAGTTGTCAATAGAAGAGATGTCTTCAGCGCATTTTTGTTTCTTTCCTTAATTGCTTATTCAGTTTATTAAGGATTAATATGATTTCTTCATTATGAAAGTTAATCTCTTCCCATGCTCTGGATGTCCAAATGAACACAACTCTTAAAGTATGTGTATAAAACCAGGTGTTGCTTCATCTTGAAGTAAATATGCAACTGAGTATGAATCAAAACATACACAAAATACCTAATTAGAGCATATGTTGAGTCAGTCTAGGAAGGTGAAATCCCTATCTCAAGATAGCTTCCATTACTGGAATAATGACTGAGTCCTTAAGATCGGTTGTTTGCATGTGTGATCTTCATTCAAGTTGACAGAAAAGAGCAGAAATACTGGCATTTATGGGCACAGAGGTGCACTGGTATCTCTTTGAGAAAGATTTACAAGTATCAAGGCTGAAGGGAATAAAGAAGGGCCCAGAATGATGTTTTGGTCACCTTCAAATTGTGTCCTGATGAATGCTGATGGCTTATCTCTATCATACCATAGTAACAATTCCTTTTCAGTGAGTGAAAGGCAGTATACAGAAGTTAAATTGCTGACGGAGGCAGGAAGGTCATTAGCAAGTCCATTAATCCGTCCCCTTCTTTCTAATATCTAACAGAAGCAGCAGTCAGAGATGATGGCACAGGTTTTCCCTAATATGTAAGTGGTGTGGGCTCTTAGCTGAGCAGCACTTGCTTCTCCTTCATCAAAAACCCCCCTAAATTTTTAAAATGACCTGTGGCATTTTGTCCTTTTGTTAAATACAACTTCCTTCAGACATAGCTGCTCTCATGCCCCTGAGACTTACTGCATCAGAATTGTACTCACAAATCTTATTTATGGTCTGATCAGGAACTGTCATGGATTGTGATGCAGAGCAAGGAGCACCAGGAAAAAACCTCTGTCAGAAAGAGTGTGTTTAATGCTTTAGAAATTAACTTAATTGCTACAAATTCTCTGAAAAATCTGCATTTTCAGAATGCATCGGAGTTGATGCCTTTTTCTTTCCCTTCTGTTTATATGAACCTCTACTAAAAGAAAAAATATTGGTCCAAGCACCCCTGTTACATCTTAATCCTGTGGTTTTGCTTTGGCAGTCTCTACTGTGAAGCAAGGGAAACTGTCATTTTGCCTACATTTAGGATAAACCTTGATCCAGTTTAGGGAAACTGGCAGCAGCTGTAGCCACACCTATGCAGCATCCTGGCACAGAGAAAGACAGTGGCATGCTGTATCTCTTGAGATTACACTGACTCCAACCTTCTTAATTAATGAAGAGTTTACTTTAGCAGCTATGCTGACTGCACACTGGTGGGGATCTCCTCTGCATGCTGAGCAGCACAGGTATCTAATAGTGACAGAAATTTGGTCTAGACAGGCATTGCCTTAGGAGTCTAGACTTAATTCTTCATCTAGATGATCTCCCAAGCATTTCCAGCATCTACAGATAAAAGTTGTCATTTACATGAGTAACACAAAAGCTTTATGGCACTTCTGTGATCACCTGCCATAGCTGATACAGTCTTATATACAGAATGTGAAGCCAGTGGCTTTTAGTTAATTTTCCTGGAAAGATGCTGGATATATTATTTTATTCTCCTGTTCCTCAAGTTCATGGCCAGTGATGGCAGTGATGGTATTTCCATCCTTTATAAACTGTTCTGAGGCTAAGTGGTAAAAACTCCTCTGTAAGTAAGAACTAGATGTTATTACATAGCAAGTACTTTGTAGCTGTGAAAATTTAAAGTTTTATGCATTATTCACTGAAAAAGAATGGACAAGTGGGTTTGTTTCCCTGTATTATTTAGATTATATTAATATGCAATATGATTTTAAGACTTAACCTGCAAATTCAGGAACAGAGAGCACCATTCTTGCAAATGACATTTAAGGACTGCTACAAAAATACCATCTGGCTGCAGTTCACTTCATGTATTCAGATACTTGAAACAACCTGAATGCTGCTGACTGGGGTTCAGGGGCTGTTGTCAAACTATAAGGGGAACTTCAAAGTATCTGGTTATATGAAGACAGAAAGGGCTATTTGTTCTCCAGTTTTGATAGGTATCAAGTTATGTCAGCATATGGGAACAGCTCCTCCTACACCACAGGATCTCTGGTAGATCCTACAAAGCTCTCACAGTAGGGTAGGAAGTGGTATTGACAACACCATGAGAAATGTGAACTTGCTAAGTCCCATTAAGAGCATTGGTCTGATGGCTTTTCAAGTTGCCACCTCATGTCCTGAGGCACTTCTCTTCAGGTCAATTAATTGTATAACACATGAAAGGCAAAAGTAGACTTCTATTTCTATATGTTTGGTTTTTTTTTTCAGAAGTCAGCAGAACACCAGATGATGGGACAGGTGTTTAGTATAGACTACCTCTGTATAAACAAACTAATCAGAGCCTGGGTCTCTGGTTTGTATTGTTATATATTGCTATTACTGGAGTTTTTTGCCCATGTACCCTAATGTTCTCCCAAGCAATGGCCAGGCAAGTCTGGAGGCCAGCTTGCATCAGCAGCCATTTCAAATAATCTAGAGGTGATGGATGAAAGTGTCGCTGTAAGGACTTGATCTGTGCTGTAACACTTGGTTTCTGGGCCAGAAAACAGTCCCCAGACTACCCTAGAGAGCTCTGTAGCCATAACCATTATGACTTTATTTAAAAGTGTTTGCATCTCAAAAACACTCTTTAGATGAACCAACCAACATTATTTTAAAAACCAATTTTAAACCTATTTCATAATGCCTATGATATTAAGTACTACTTGTATTCCTATGTCATTGCATATAGACCTCAGATTGAGACCAATGGTGGCAACCTACTCTCCCATTGTTGAGTGCTAAAGCAGCTCACAGAGTTGAGGAATTTCTGATTCCGTCTGGGATGACAATAAAAGGATGCAGTTTACAAAAAAATCCCACCATCATGTAACAATTGCACAGTTTGAAAAAATAATGTTTTTCCAAGTATATTTTTAAAATGAGAGCAATTTAAAAAAGAATGAATAATGTCATCTTCTGTTCTTTTCTTTATGTCTTTCATATTTTAGGAAGTAAAAAAAGTTCCATAAAATTCCAGCAGAGTCCTCTTCATTAACTTAAAGCACATTAATATTTTACTTGTGCCTATTTAGGACAAAGATTTTTTTTTACCTAAATTATACTTTTATCAGGATATTTTTATAGTTTTCAAAAACATTTCATTCTTCAGTATAAAATTAACTTAATTTTCAAGAAGAGTTGCTGTGGGTGGGCCTAGATACAAGCAGATCAAAAGAGTGTTGCTAAAAGGCTTTATTTCACATACCTTCTTTCACTGAATACGTTACTTTTCCCCCCTTTATAACATATAAATATTGCTATGAATTCTAGATCTGTTTGATCTTTTATCAACTTTGCAGTTAATTTGCCAAATTTATATGTAACCTTAATTTGTCAAAGGAAGAATAAAAGAGAATTACAATTAAAAATCTGTAATTAACTGATGAAGGCTGAGTTTGAAGCTTCCAGATCTACATTCAAAGAAGAAATAGAGCCTCCATGAAGAAATTAAAAAAGTAATGTTTTGTTATATTGTGTCCTGTCCTCTTTTCACATGTTAATAGAACATCACATCCCTTCTGAATGTTTGCATGGCTAGGATTCTTCTTTTTGCAGATGCTTGTGTTGTGACTGTAAAAGTAAACTGAATATTTCATTTGTGAATAATTTAAGTACATGACTCTCAAAAACAAGAAATAATTTATTTTAATGGAATTTGTGCTACTTTAGAGGGATTTAAGTAAGTTCCACTGTGTGGTGTTCCCCAGGGGCTCAGTGTTGGGACTAGTTCTGTTTAATATCTTTATCAACAATCTGGACAAGGGGATCAAGTGCAACCTCAGTAAGTCTGTGGACAGCACCAAGGTCAGTGGGAGTGTTGATCTACTTGAGGGTAGGAGAGCTCTGAAGAGGGATCTGGACAGGCTGGATTGATGGGCCGAGGCCAATTGCATGAGCTTCAGCAAGGCCAAGTGCCGGGTCCTGCACCTGGGTCACAACAACCCCATGAAACACTACAGGCTTGGAGAAGAGTGGCTGGGGAGCTGCCAGGTGGAAAAGGACCTGGGGGCATTGGTTGACAGCCGGCTGAACATGAGCCAGCAGTGTGCCTGGATATCCAAGAAGACCAAGAGCATCCTGGCTTGTATCAGAAATAGTGCGGCCAGCAGGAGCAGGGAGCTGTTGGCCCCCTTTTACTTGGCACTGGTGAGGCTGCACCTTGAGTAGTGTTCAGTTTTGGGCCCCTCACTACAAGAAAGACATTGAGGTGCTGGAGGCTGTCCAGAGAAGGGTGTCACTATTATTGAAGTGTGATTTAAGGAAAGTTAACAAACTCCGGTGTACTGTTACATTTCATGCAGCACTAATCTGTAGTGTTAAATGGAAAATGACTGTATTTTTTCTGGTATCCACTTGAAAATCTGTAAGACATTCACAGCACTGAAATAACTGATTGAGGTTTGGTAAGCTGTTTCTTCAATATTCCTTATAATTGGCGTTACCTATAGCTCAACATTAATGCAAGCAGACTCCACATTCACATGAAGGAAAGCCTAAGCTCAGCCTTGTACTTCAATAAAATATGACAGTGTCAGATCTTTCCCTGTGTCCACCCCTCTTTGCCTTTCTGAACAGAAGATACTTAGTTTTCTTCAGTGCAACTGTAATACAAACCACTGGTTTCCAGTTCTGAGTACAGCATCATCTGGCAACTATGCAAGCAACCATCCTGGAGGCATCTACAGAGAATTTACTTATCTTTTGCTGTCAGTGCATCTCAGAAGAGGGGCCTCTAAATTATCTCCTTCATTTTCCCATGTTCTGTATTAGGCTTTGTATCCCATGTCTGCCCTTTTTTTACAGGAAGGGGCCTCAGGTTCTTTTTTTTTTCAGCAAAAGTAAGGACCATTTAATTTGCAGTGCTCACCTTTACAAAAGGTTTTTGTTCATTCAGAAAGGCATGGTGATGGTGGCCTAAATGTTACCATAAAACATTTATCAGTTTTCTGAAAGCTTCAGCTGGTGCTGGGTCTTTCAAGTACTCTGTAATTTAACTGTTTTATTTTTTTAGTTCATTTTTCCCCCACGCTATGAGTTTTCCAGCGCTCACTTGAAGCTGAGGAACCTTACAGAGGTCTGCTGCTTTTGACAGCTAACAACCAGCGCTTTATGGCATGAGCCATGTCATACCACAGGGCTGCCAGATGGCTCCTGCAAGTCACCAAGCCACCTGTAAAAACTCAAACACCTACAAAAGGAGAGAAAGGATAGGAAAGAAAAGGATAGAGAAATAAAATCCTGAGGATTGGAATATTAAGTTGGCCTTTTGCTTAGCTGAGGTGAAAACATAATATGAACTAAATTAATGGACATATAGCAGATGGATCTGTGGGTGTCAGGGAAGGGCTCTCTGAAGACAATGTCAAGCTACTGAGCAGTGGCATCTGTGATGGTAATGGCTGATGATTTAAGATAGATGGTTGTAATAAACAACCAAGCCTTGTAATCAAGGTAGGTTTAGTTTTATTTGTGAGGACAAAGTCAATAAAGCAAAAGTACAGCGCTGGGTGCTTGACCCAAGTCAGAGGCACACCGGGAAAGATACGTTATCCTTTTATATACATTTAGGGTTGCATTAGTCATATACATATTCATTTTAAGGTTGGGTTAATATAATTAGTTTTAAAAAGCGGCAGGGTTATCCTAATTACTTTGGGGGGACTTATTAAGATAAAATTTTATCTTTTCGTGCATGTGCTCTACTGTCCGGTGGTTGTGGGAAAGGTCCTTGGCAGGAAGGCCCACAGCTTTCTTCAGAGCAACCTCTTCACCCCTGGTGAAGGGGTTATCTGACCTCCAGACCACCTGTTTGGTTCTCTCCAGATGGTGGGTGCACTGGTGTTCATATCTCCACAGTTCCTCAACTTTCCCCCTTTGGTCCCCCCATATCTCCACAGTTTCTCAACTTCCCCCACTTTGTTCCCCCAGGATTGGTCATTTTAGGCCTCTACCTCAAATTCCCCATATGTCAGCAAAAAAAGAATTATTATGGAGAAAGCCAACAACACTCTCCCCCGTCTTTCACAATGATGAAACAGATGATGCTCGAGAGATAGATTTTGACTTTAGTAAGCACTTTGTCTCTTGCTGAAACAAGGTCTCTCATGCTGATACTGTTAAAAAGCTCCATTGAGACACACTTGGTGATACTGGAAGCAAATGAGATAGGTACCTTTGATGCTTGTATAGGGGAATCCCTCTCTGTGGCATTACAACAGCAGGGGCTGAGCTCAGAGCTGCTGGGGCAAAGAGCAACAGCAGGTGTGGGACTTAAGCAATTCACAGCTGAGTAGGAAAACCTGCCATGCTGGTTACTCTAAGAGCATAATTTTAAGGAGTTTCCTGTGTATAGACTCCAATCCTGCTGTGTTTTGCTGTCACTTACTGATATTAAGGAATGTAGGAGGAAAACATGACTGTATACTCTTTTAAACTATCATGAAGCAAAGTGGATTGAGTATAATTTCTCTTTCTCAGCTTGTCTTTGTATAAGAAATGATAGCTGCAGGACCTTTTGTTTGTGCTCATTTCAAGACAGGATTGTTTCCATAAAGGATAAACACTGCTTTAATCTCTGTTCAAAGCAAAAGTGTTTCTCATAAGAATGGTTTATTGCAATATATTGCTGTGCTTCATTCATTCAGGCTTCAGTCCTCAAACACAGATTACATCAAAAGTTGAGGGCAGACTAATATGTTCTGAAACAAAACTACAGAAAAAAAAGATCCAACATTAATTCATTTTTGTGACAAGGCCATGTTTCTAATCTCATGGATATTAGGGATGGCATGTACACAAGGTTTCTGTATTTCAGATCTGCTAAATAGGTTGTTCTAGTACAGCTTTCTTAGGAAAAGAAAAAATACATGTTTTTAACGGTTTCTCATATAAGTCATTGGGGGTGGATGGAAGGAGAGAAGAAATAATATGGCGTTTTAGGCTGCATGTATAACATTAACCTCCTATAGGGAGGGAGAAAGATGATTCTGCACTTTTTTTCTTCATTGATTAAATAAATGATTAGTTGAAGCCTAGAAAGAACAGGCAGAAGTGGCTGAGAACTCTGAAAGTTGGACATCAAAGCAAATGATTATGATCTCTAAAAGATGAGAGATGGAGACAGGGAGTAAAAGTAAGACATCTTTAGAAAGAGGCAGTAGTAAAGATGAAAATCTTAAAGGAAATATTACTTGTTGAGTTTTCAATAAGTCAATCTAGAAGTGTTTGTGATGCTATTGGCACCTTTCACCCTAGTGCCTCTACCCTAGAGTGTACAGTTTCAAATTCATCAGTGATATATGCAATTATGAAGCCCATGTGCAGTTAGGAAATACAAGTGAGGAGGAGAGCTTCATGCTGACTGTTGCTCTTCCATGTTAGAGAAGATGGAAATCACAGGTTAAGGTCACATGCAAGTTTATTGTCAATATTAACAAACAGTCCTCATTTATGAAACATCCAACTCGTGTGCCTCTTTGATCACTTGATTGCATATACTGCTGCATATGCAACAGATATGCATTAATAAAATTATGCTGTTCTTTTTAAAAAGTTAGTGATAATTAATCTCCTATTTAAATTAAAAAAAAAAGATAGCTGCTAAAACAGCCATTTCAATGTCTTAGAACCTGAAGGTGGCTTTTTTTTTTTTTTTAGAGAACTTTATTTGAAAATGTTTGATATGGTGATGATATCTCTGGAAAGGTAAAAATAGTTAAAAGGTAAAACAAACAAAATTATTGGTGAGCTGAGACAAATTTTTTCTTTTTTGCTGACTGTGGATGAAAATTTTTGAAATTGTTTTTCCTTCTGGAATGGGCTGAGAAAAAACATCAAAACCTCAAAAGCTTTTATGGGTCAAGGAAACCATCATCTGTTCAGACCTATTTACTCACGAAATATTGTGACTTTGTAAGCGTAGCACCAATGACATACACAAAATCTCAGGGACCATCAGTCACACGGTAAGATAACAGATAATACCGACCTTTTAATGGAAAAATTTGTAGCCTCCCAGCTGTCTCTTGGGATCAGCCGTTGTGGAGGTGGGCTGCAGACTCTGACCTTGGAACTCCGCTCCTGACCTGCACCACCCTTAAATAACACAAATGGTGCCTGAGAGGTTTGGGCCTCGGGCAACCACCAAGGGAGACTCATTTCTCACACCAGGTTCTGTCAAGACTTTCAGCACTTTCCCATTTCCTGTTGTGAGTGAAATATAGTCTTCCTACTCATTCCCCAGGATGAAACAAGTGTGCACAGTTTTCAGTTAGAGCAGCTGACATCAGGAACTTTGGGTTACTGTACTCACATTTTGATTTCTGAATAAATGGGCAAGTCATACTTGTGAGGGGTGTTTTGTATCTGAACAATAAAGGTCTAGGTAAGCCCATCAACCTGGTGAAAATTATTTCCTTCTTCTTCAGAACAGATGAATTGCAGGCCCCAGACTCGATGCTGTGGCTAATCATTCACTGTTAATGTCCCTTTCTGGACCATTGGAGGGAAGGGAGGGAAAGTCTGTGGGTATCTCCCATAGGAAAATGGATGGATCTAATAGAATATGGGAAAGACCTAACTAAGAACAAAACCCTGTCGTGCAAATTCAGGAACTGACTGTTCTCCAGTAAAAAATTGTTGTTTTGCTTCTGTCCTAAGCACTTGAAATCAATGCTGCAGGTACAAACCAGGCAACTTCACTAGCAGAGGATGAAAATCTCTTTTGCTTCCCCTTTTCTTTTTAAACTGTGCTGATGAAAGCCTTATGAACTTCAACACAGCAGTCAGAAGCCTCCTGCTCATCAATCACCTGGGCAGAGCTCAAACACTTAACAGGTTCATGCTTCTTCTAAGCATTCCTGGAGCAGGCGAGAGAGAAAGCATCGTTTCATTTCCCATTACCTGAAGTCCTGTTTTGTTCCCCAGTAATCACATAGCTCGATTGCTTACAGGGTATTGCCCAGTGGGGATTAAACTGATAAAAAGTACCAAGCACATTCCACAAAGATAAGGTGAACTCAGTTCCTATTTCTGAGCACATAACAGAGCAATTGGCTTTCTGGGGGGAAAAGTCATGTTGTAAAGCTAGCCAGCTGGATGACTTCAGTTTTTCTAAAGCATGTGCGGCTAGAACACAGACCTTTGCAGTAGTGCCAAATGCTACTTCACCTTTACAAAACTGCTTTGGTAACTGGTCCAATTGGGAGACAAAATATTCAAATGCAGAGTGGAATAAAATCTAAGAGGAAGAGGTAAAATAAAAATAAATTACTTTCAGACTGATCAGTTTTCTGAAGTTTTTTGCAATTTCCAGACATACCACAGGAAAATAATAGTTTAGACAATAGCCACACAATGCTAGAAAATGTTAGATGATTATTATTTCCAAGAATCTAGAAGCTGTCTCTTTGGCATGCAAAGTCTATGATTGCCAAATAGAAATAATTTATTTAATATGAATTTGAAAATATGGGAAAAATATCAGCACAGATTTCAGGTTTTGTAATATTCTGTTATTACAGCTTTTTGCCAAATCATCCCTGTGAGGGGAGCTGGGACAGATCTGACAGCCCGATGGAGATGAGGCTGGCACCGCTCCACACCCCAAGCTCCAACAAGCAGCGAGTCTGAGCACGCATTCCCAGTGGGCATGGATGCACATATACAGCACATATATCCCTATATGCATGTCTGGCTACACCAACAGACACACAGAGCACTCAGACAAAAATAGCACCAGGAGCCTCATTCTGCACCCCTCTCTGTCTGAGCTGGATGAAGTTATGCTAGTGAGAATGTATGCATTTTTTTTTTTAATAGATATGCAATGAGGATACCTGCAGCAGCTCTGCTCAGACTTTCAAGTCTGCTCAGCAGCTACCCCTGGATACCAGTCTCTTCACCTTGGTGGCACCATGGACACACAGACCTCTGAGCTCTGGTTCCACTCCAGAGGCTGGCGCTTGGTTTTGCTCACTCTGGTGAGCAACTGGCCCTTCTTATCCCTTAATCCTTCTATTTTCCCACACTTCTTCCTCCCCAAATCACCTAGATCTTTCCTTGCCTTTTGTTCTTCCCCTGAACATCCCATAGTAAGTCCTGTGTGATCCTGAAGTGCTCTTCCCCTGTGTCCCGTATTGTGTCTGACACCCATAGACAGCAAAAGCCATCAGTCTGAAAGATGAGCGTTGCTCATCATGATGGGTTTCATTGCCTAGATTTTGGAGCTGAGGGGCTCCTGGGGAGCCCTAGGAGGGGTCTGGACATGGTGTCCCTTCCTCTGAGTCCTTGCTTTGGGTTTTCACTTGCACTTGTGCTTCTCTGTGCTTGCGGAGATGGGCCTTTGATGGGTTGATGGTTCCTGTGACGGGCATGGGAATAGCCTGGCAGGGTATTATTTAGGCTCCCCACAATGTGTCCCTCTCTGCTCCTTTGTGGGCAGGCAGAGGAACTTTTATCACTTAACCTAACAGTTCCAGCTACATATTCTTAGCTGTTCTATACCTGATCTTAATTATTGCATTTGCTTAGAGTATTGCCACCTTTGATACTACTTTCATGAAAGCATCTGGATATCTTCTAGAGGCTATGTACCGATGTACTGCAAGGATTAAAATTGTTCTTTATCCCTGAATTTTAATAACATTTAATAAGTAAAGTAAAACTCATTCCAGGATTTCATCAGTTCGCTGGAGAGATCTCTGTATGCAGGTTGAATAAATCACCACAACCCAAACATAGAAAGGTTTCTCATTTTAAAGCCTTAGAATATTTTTAATGAATTGTTCAAAATGAAAAGGTAAAATAAGATGAAATAGATATTAAATACTTAGATGTTTTTACATAAAATGCTCAAAACAGCTCAAAGCAAAATGCTACGACTTCATTTAATTGGCTGAAAGTTTTAAAGAAATTTGACTAGATTTTTAGAAATGCTTTGGATCTCCCTGAAACATTGAATTTCTAGTGAATTTACCTTTCATCCCCCAGCCAAAAAGTGCCATGCTCTGTATTACAACTGCTATAACAACACTTATCACGTACAGAACAATTGTTAGTTGTTCCTAATGACTACATTTTCTTTAAAAAATATTCATTGCATTCAGCTGCCAACTTGTTCCTTCTCTGCAAGAAAATCCCTGTTTGAAGAAGGTTGCTACCAGCTAAATGCAAAACTCCAAAGGCTGTGCTGTCCCAGTCTCCCACCAGAGATGACCCCAGGCTGGACGTGGGCTGTTCACCATGTTTACAGAGCTGTTCCCACCTCCTAGGAGACTTTAATCCTTTGCTCTCCCTGATGACTGACCTGGTTTTGGACCGTATCTGGATTGGGATCACCTAGATGCTCTTCTAGTTGTAGGTCTTCTTTTATAAGGAAATTTTCCTATGTTGTTTCAGAAACACTGATAGAGATGTCAGTTTGTTTCTGGCTGTTTGTAGGACTGTCTGTCTGTGAGGGATCCTGCCCTCCAGGGTCTGCAGAGACATGGGGTTTTCAAACAGAGGTCTCTATCTCCTACCCATTCTTTCCTTGACTTGCAGCGTAACATAAGACAATGAATTAAAGCTTTATTGCTTGTAAAGTTGTATCTTCTTAGTAATTTTTTTGTTCTAATCTGTTCCCTCTCTCCCTGAACGTACAGTCTGCCTGAAGAAAACAATGCAATAATTTCTATTTTTTTCTACCA
Organism: Caprimulgus europaeus; assembly: GCA_907165065.1. The sequence continues at coordinate 41,041,829 of OU015525.1, read as the reverse complement.
AGCTATTCTGAATTAGACTGGCCATTACATTAAGTTCCTTGTGCAATTTCATTCAGCATTTCTGAGAAGAGCTGGGTGGAAAAATGGCACAACAATAGATGTATAAAAGCCAATTTAACAAAATCCAGCTGTTCCCTGAATTTAGCACTGCAGTCTCCACAACTTGGTATGAAATAATGCTTTTTAAAGCTACCTTAAAATAGCAACACAAAAATATGCACAATGAAGCCGTTACACAATAAATAGAAAGACCTTGTAGTCCTTATTTTCGGAGAGGCTGAAAATTGCTCACCCAAAAGAGAAATCTAGTTTTTAAAGGGGTAGGTGATACTTTTTTGAAATAATTTTTATTTCAGGACTCTGGTGGTGGTGGGAGTAGAAAGGTGTTTTGTGCAGAGGCTGTGCAGGCCAGCTTTATGACTCAAACAGTTGCAAAACAGGGCAATCTACAGCAAGTCTTCACAATGACTTTGCTGGCTCCCCTGTTCATCCAGATCTATGCTGCGTGTGTGCTTACTCTGCTTTCACAAAGGCTGTGGTTGCACCAAGGTCCCCTCTCCCCACTACTTGATCCCTAAATTTTCTCTCCATTGTCAAACCCATTTGTTCCTCACCACTGGTGGCAGCAGCAGTGGGGAGTGCTTGGGCGGAGATGCCTCATGGAAAAGAAGCTGCTGTGGGCTTCATGCTGTTTAATCCTTTCCAGAGCTGGTCTCTTGTCTCCTTTTTAATGCTGCTTCTGTCAGTCGTGGAGCCAAAGCCATGGTCACATTAAATATCAGGGGCAAAAAAAAAAAAATAGAAATCCTAGCAGAGACAAAGGCAAAAAAAAAAAAAAGGGGTAACAAAGCCCGAGAGAGAGAAAACAAGTGAGATACTCTTTTTAAGATGCTAATGGAGCATGAAAGTTGGTCTGTTTCATGTGACAGGACCTCTCTGAACTCTGGATTTCCTGAAGCTGTCACCGTTGCTCAGCATGGGGTATTTGGCTGAAGCAAAGAGAGGTGCCGAGATGCTTATTGCTCCAGGTCCAAGTGCTCTGTGTCACTTGGAGGAGTGCGTGTGGCTGCTCAGTGCCACCTACCTGTCCCCTGCACACTCCCATGGAGTAGCGTCCATTCCTGGGCATGTGGAGTATATAAGAGAAACAAAACACCCCACTATTAGGGACTTCCTTACGGCTCTGATGTTTAGAGACCAAGAAATTTCTCTCACCAGGTGCACAGTCTCAGACCCCTTTCCTGAAAGTATCCAATGTCTGACACCTCACTGTAAGGGACAAGGTGCTTCACAACAACCAGACGGTGTTACTCTGGCTGAGGAAGGCTGCTGCTCCTCCATTTTGCTGTTTGGCTTGTGTCTCTGTGCATATGTGTGTGCAAACACAGTGTCACCAAGGTGCTTAAAGATTTGGGCAATATTTTCTGTTTTCTAAGGTACTGGGCAGGCTTTCTGGTCATCTTTGGAGAGAAGACAGAAGAGAGAGAAGAATTTGAATTAAAAAAAAAAGCTTTTTTTTTTTTTAGCACAATTCTTCTTCGTGAAAATATGGGATAGGTTTCATTTTAATTCCAGTGAAGGATGAAAATGAATTCCAAAATCTCCCAAGGTGCCATGAAGCAGAATTGCTGTGCTCTGGCTGGCTCCTGGCATTGTATTAAGAGGGAAGTTTCTCTTCAGCACCTGGTATTTGGGAACTAACTTTTATCTAGAAACACAAAACTTTATATACTTTACAAGCTATCCCTGTAGCTGAGTTTATTACAAATCTCATTCATTTTGAGCCTTTCTAAGCTGTTTGCTTGAGTGATATTCTGTGGCTTGGATATTAAAGGACCACATTCAAGAACCAAAGAAGAAAATAAATTAATTTGATTTTCAAAGCTGAAGTTCAGAAACCGGGGATAGGCAGGCCTTCACTATGGTAAGCAAGATAAAACAAAATGATGCATTTAAAGTCAGTTGCAGTCATGTCTTACAGATCAACACTTTTTTTTTTTTCCAGGAATGCATTGCACTTGTCTTGGGGCCACAGAGCAGGAAAGAGCTTATGCATTGTGCTGGGTCTGAGGCAAATAGTAAATTAAAACAAAAAAGCCACTGGAAGTTCTGCTTTATTTGGAGCAGGGATGAAGAGAATTAAAAGAGGCAAAAGACCAAGAAAGAGATAAAAGTCTCTTTACTTGATGTTTGGGATCTCTTTCAATCACCAATCATCAAACTTCCCTATCCACCCAAAATAAGTTGCTACAAGTTGTTATAAGCACTGAACAGTAAAGCGTCCTTCTCTATCTGTACAAATACTCTGACTGAATGGATGGAACTGGTTACTGGAATGGCTGGGTAAAAAACCCCCAACACATCAGCAGTTTGCTGATACTGCACTTCAGTTTTTACAAAGTAAGAAAACGAAATGCCTGATTTGTGATACCATGTAGTACACTATATATTACAGCCACTGTCTGAAAGGGTAATATAAGAAACAGGGAATGGAGACAGAAGGAAGGGACCATCAGTGACATCCTAACACTGAAACACTGAGAACGGTCAGGAGAATTTTTCCTCAAATAGGAAGAATTGTGAAAACTCAAAGCAGATGAAGATATTTGGTACCCAGGAAAAATGGTCTCCCACCCTGTTGTACTGTGAGGCAATGGCTGCAACTGGATGTCGAAAGTGGATTGGTCCCTGCATCAATCCCAGCTTTGCATCAGGAGCTGGAGCTTCTGCCCTGAAGGGGTAGGCTCAATAACTTGTCCTTCTCCAGTTGCCTCTTTCATTGTTCTGCCCCTTCTTTTGCTCAGCAAACAGCAAAAATGAAACCTGGAGGAAATCTACCTGCAAATTAAATAGTCAGACTGGCTGACTCACTACTCGGAGTGAAAAAGCACACAGCAGAGCAAACCCCAAGCTGGACCAAGTCAGCTGTGAGCAAAATGCAAGCAACAGCCACTCTTCATTGACTGCACCCGGCCTGGAGAGAGAAGCACAGACTGCAATCGTCTTCTGAAATAAGACACTGCCCTTATATTTTCCATCTTCACTGGACATTCTGGGTGAAAAAAAAAAGAAAAAGAAAAAGAGCCTCTGAGAGACCTGATGAAATGCCATGGGTTGGCTAAGTGATCTGGAGAATGAGAGATTGTGGAACTGCACTTTCTGTCCTTCCCATGAACCCTGCATTGCAAGAGCTGCTGAGCTGCAAAATAGAGACAAAATTTCATATCTTTCAAGTAAAGATTTGAGGGCACAAACAAGATTTAAGCAGACCCTTGCTGGGTCATACAACCAGGTTTAGCTCAAGGGATGACTGGCCTGTTGCAGCTGGTAGCCACTCTACAGGCTGAGATCTGACGTGTGTATGTTACAAATACTGCAAACACAGATATTTGGAGCATTTGACCAATAATATTATTTTTTTGTGAGAACGGTTTCAAAACCATGTAACTCCAATGGTTTTATGGTCATGGAAAACACACAGTGAGGTAATTAACTTTAAAAATGTTTAAATAAAGTGGCCAGGAATTTAATAAGCACTGCTGTGCACATGTGAAACTCAATTGTTTTGTTAGTCTTTTGCAAAATAATATTATAAACCATGATGTATAGCTAGAAAACAGCCAGTGCTTTCTGTACAGGGTACAGAGTAATTACCCTCCAATTTACCAGGTCCCTAAATTTATCTCTTATCCAGTAGTTACTCTGTGCTGCTTGGGGATCATCATCTCCCACATATTGCAAGAAAGTGCGACCCTGATATATCATAGACTCTCATTAAAAAATTGTTCTTCATAGAAGGGCAGTTCTGAAGATGAACTGCCTAAAAGTATCCTAAGGCTTCCTGTGAAATGCAAAGGCAGTCTTACAGAGCTAATAATAGTTTTTCTGAACTTGCTGATGAAATAATTAATGTCTTAATTCACAGCAATTCTTATCTCATCAGACATTGGGGAATCTAATTTTCCTTAGCTGAGCTGAGTCTTTCCTACCTAGAATGACTCCTGTGAAATGACATACAACATCAAAAATTGCATTTACAGTTCTTTTAGCTCTTTGATGTCTATAAAGATGGTGATCCCAAGAAAGTGTCACATTTGCAATATTCATTCAAGTGTGTGTAATCATAAAATTTAAGTAAATGCACTTAATTTCCATTCTACTACACTTGACTTAGCCTAATATTGGTCCCAAAGAGAATTTTTTAAAGACAGAGATAATTTCTTCATTTGTTCCATTTTGAGTGGATGAATTTAACTCCCATGAGCTGGAAGAAAAAGCAGCAATGGTAGTTTAAGGAAAGCCTGCACCAGGCAATCATAGTTGGGAAAGCCCCTGCACTGCCAATGGTTAGTCTTCAAGAAAGTTCCTGCCAGGGTGATGAACTAGACTGTGACCCCTTCCAGCTGTAGGCTGATGGGAACACAGGTACTGCTTGTTGGTACAACATCTCAGAGGAACGAGGAGCCAGTGACGAAAGTGAATTATGCAGAATTGTAGCTCCATTAAGACATATTTTGTAAAGAGCACACCTTGCCTGGTGCCCTTTCAGTGAGCATCCATTCAGAAAGCACCCCAGAATTTAAAAAGCTGAAGACATCGAAGTCATGGGAATGGACCCCAAGCAGAGCACTACCTGGGTTTTGCAAACATGAGTTTTTGGGTGCCTCTGGCTTCCTTTAAGGAGTGAGCTTGGAGTTTTTTCCCTTGAAAGCAGATATCCACCTGCGAGGTCCTTACCTGCAAGGCCTGCTACTGAGGACATGCAAAGGAAAATGTAGAAGAACAGCAAGGAGGAAACTGTTCCCTGAGGAGAGAGGGAAGAACCAATGAAATCCTTCAAAAGGAATGATAAATCCCTCCAAGATCCTCCTAAATCATTCTTTCAGCTTCTAAAAGGAAAAGTTTATTATGCCCAGGTGGACCTGGCCTTAACATCATTGCCTTCAAAGAAAAAGGCAGCCCTGTATGCTCAGCTGTTGCACTGGATTTCATTTTGTTTTCAGAGTATCTTAGGCAGCCTGAGCCGGGATTTATGGTTTACATTCCTTTGTTACTGAAAGAACAAAAGAAATAAAAATAAAAATTAGAAAACTGATTGTTAAATAAGCCTTTGCTATTGATGTTTTACCTTTCATACTGTATTCACTGTAGCTGTTGTGCCACATGATTTATTAGGATTTTCAGCCTTTTCCTTATTGTTGGATCTTCTTTAGAAAAGATGCAATTTAAAGGTAAGTGTTGCTGGAGGCATATAATAGTACAGTAATTGAGAAACCAAATGGAAAACGCACTTCTATTTCAGACTGTCAATCTGATGAAATGAAAAGAAAGCTCATTAAAAATGCCTAATAGTTTTAAAGCCCTATGCCATCAAAAGACAACACAGAAAAGCAGAGTGAGGGTGTCTACATGATTACAATTCTCCATATGGGCACATGGGATTCACAGTCTACTCTATTTAGGTATAAACTTAATTAATCCATTTACTAGAACAAACCTTGAACTAATAAAGACAATATTTAATTTTGCAAAGAAGTAAAAGAATACACAGAAATTATGATTTTTCCATTCAAGACTCATATCTGAAAAATTATTTACCTTCTTAAATCTTTTTTTTATTTCACACTCCATTTCTGATAAGTTCTGATGTCCATTAACTTAGAGCATAAATTCCCAGGGAAAAATTGTATTCTCTAATAGTTAAGCACTTGACCATGTGATATTTGTTTTCTATATTGCTTTAGAGAGTAAAAGAACAGAAACATTTTTTCATCTCTATGGGTTGTAGAAACAGAAGGATTTTTTTTTTTAAACTCCTTTTCCTGAATAATACTACCTGCTGATTAGAGCTATTAATACTTTCCTTTCCAAAAGTAAGTAATTTAGGAGCTACCATTAATCTGGACAGGAAATTCTGACAGTAAAGTCAATCCATAGCTTGTGCACTCAGGACATATAAATGAGATTAATTGCCTCGTCCTGCAAGGCATGAGGCAGATGTAACTGGTCCTGGGGCTTTGCCATTCAGCATAGAAGAGGAGTGCAGCAGGAGGTTTATCTGATGGTAGGAAAGAAAGAAGAGCAGCAAACAGAAGTGTCCTTCAGTTGCTCTTGAGGAAGGAAAAGCTTTTAATTCCAGGAGCAGTCTTACTTAGAGAACTGACAGTACGCATGGTGGTGTCAGTGTCATATGAAGTTTTTTTCCAGTAACTTAGAGACTGAATTTGCTTCAGTTATTTTTTCTGTTAAGGCTTAATGCAAAGATTCAAGTGTATCTGGGGAAGAGTCACTGTGCAAATATGCATTTGGTTGACAAACTGGTCCTTTAGGACAGTAAACTGTGGTATGAGAACTCCTTAGAAACCTCCTTTTTTTAAAGAAACTGTCAATGAATGGGTGAATTATTAGGAAACAGGAGTAGAATAGGAGAATGTGGAGCTTTAGAAGGAAAGATGAGAAGAAAAAAGTTACAATATTGAACCATTTGTTGACCTCAAATACCTGTTTGCTATTTTAGAGACTGACTTGCCTGCAGAAGAGAAAAGCTGTGATGATTTTGTGTACATCATTGTGAAAGAAAAAAATGGCTATCTGGCTGCTGGGCTACAAGTGGCTCTGGAGAAGCAGAAGTAGAAGTGAAGAAAAATACTGAAATGGACCATTAAATGTTCCAGGAAGCCGTAAATGAATACAGGATCTGAATGAGCAATATGTACATTTGTGTGTGTGTATATATATATATATATATATATATATTCCTCCAAGTAACAGAAAAGTATATTATCTTTTTTCTTATTGTTCTTTCTTAGTCCTGTAAGAGAAACTACTAATGCTGTGGCTTATAAGGAAGAATTAAGTCATTGCATAAGCAAAAAAAAGATTTCTAAGGCAGGTATGTTTAAAAATGCAGCAAGTAAAATGGATTGTTCATGCTCAGAAAGAAACTGCTAAAGACTATGCACTGGCACACTAAGGTATAGCTGTAATCACTGCTTTCAATCTTGTGTTACAAAATTAATTTGGAGTCTGTTGTATAACTTTTTTGTGGTTTATTGATAAGGCAAAATCCCTTAAGTGTGCTGGCCGAGTGTATTTATAGAAATAGCAGGAAGTAGAAATGTATTTTTGTTACCCAACTAAGCACAAAAACTTGTTCATATACAAAACACGTTTCTTGAGAAAGGGTATTAAAAAAAAGTCCCAGTACGTTTTCAAGGTAGGCTTAACATTTTTTAACTTTATCACTATGGGCAAGTGCAAAAGACTGTGAAATCCTTAAAACTCAGGTAAGCTTTAGTTCACTTTTTAAGAAAGCTTCTGAGGGTTATTAAAGGAGCCGAGATTCCTACTCTCCCACTCAGCTGAGACTAAAACCATGGAGAGTATTGGTAGGTTGACCTTCTCCAGCTATTCTGAGACTAGTTCAAACACATCTATTGCTAGTTCTAGGTTTTGGGGTTTTTTTCCACCCCACAGATTTTCTGGGAATCCTTTTAACACTTTTGTGGGTTGCTAACTAAAAGTGAATGGAGTTGCTTACCATTATCAATACTGATATATAAATCTTTAAAAAGTCACCTTTAGTGGCATTTGACTTGGGACACAATGGAAGTATTATGAATATGTATTGCATGAAGTCTGAGAGACCACTTTCAGAAAAAGAGAGAGTACTTTAAAAAATCCTGTATATTTTAGGTCTTCTATTCAGAATAGTCACTGAAGTGAAGATAAGAAGTGGGAAAAATACCTAGAAAATATAGTTTGCCATGCAGTTGGATTTTGGCTTTGAGGAGTTTAAGACACTCTGCTTTCTCTTTGCTAAATACTGCAAAAATAAGAACAGTCCATCCACTGTGATCATCTCACACCACTTAGCCTTCATTCTGGTGGTGAGCATTCAGTTCAGTGTTGTTCCAAAGAATGAGTAATACAGCATACCAGTCTGGAAGAAGCCTGATGAAATACAAATGTTACTGTAAGTCCTACTGGAGAATGTCTCCTGTGAATACGTAACAGACATATTTATTTTGTGCAGGATTTTGCATTATAAAATTGTCTCCTCCAAATATGTGCATGCACATTCGGCTATGAGCAATAAAACAAGTTTAGCACAAATCATTCTCATCTCTGAAGTAGTATGAACAAGATTTCTCTGTGGAAAGACTGAGGTATATGAAAAAAGTACAGAATAAATTTTAAGTCCTAGTTTATAAGCTTGATTTAGAGGAACCCCAAATCTATATATTTTTTCTATTCTTTTGACAATAGCAAAAACTAAATTGATTTAAATTAGTTAGAAGGTCCACCATAATCAACCACCATAAATCAACAAGTAAAAAAGACATGCTCGTGGTCCTAAGGTTTACAATAGATAGGATATAATTAATACAAAACAGTATGAGATGTGACACCACAGATGCTTTTTTTTTTTTGACAGCTGATTTAGTACAAAGATTTTGCTGAAGAAATAAAAATGACTTCTTAGTCCCATTTGAGATTTCTTTGCAAGTCAAAATCAATAAAATCATCATAATTACTGTCTGTTTTCTGGTGGCTGTCTTTTGCACTGAATATTAAAGAGACTTCAGATTGATTGAAAAAAAAAAAGACATTAGAATGGTGAGAAAATTCTTTTATATTTTTCTCAAACATGATGTCTCTATTGATTTGTCAGGAAGAGCACCTAGGTGGTTTATTGTTAGTCAGAGGATTATGTCAAATGATAAAAGGCTCTTTTCAAATTGAAGGAATTAAGACAAAGGATTAGAATACTCTAACCTTTATTGCCTGCTTTTTTGATGCTTTGTGTTGTATTTTTCACTTCTCTTTAAAGAGGCATTGAATCTAAAGCAGTTTCTGCCCTGCCACGCAAGACCTTTACTTGCAAGGATTCCAGAGCATTTTCCCATCTAAAACCAATTGCTGCAAGACACTTCAGCCACACCGATACCTTATTTCCATTCTCAAGTTCAGCAGCTGAACACTGTCCATGTTTAAGACAACCTTGAGTATTCTTGTTCCATGTTAGGCATTATTATTTTTGCTCTGTTTTAAGGAGAATCATACCCCTAAAAATTGAATATTTTGATGTTTTGCCAGTCATCATGAAGTAACCTTTAATTCAAGACAGCTAGAAATTAAAAATGTAGGAAGAATTTACTTACTATTGTCTACATGCTAAAAGTACAGCATCAAATTTAGGGAAGAAGTACAGAGGAATATAGTAATATAGATGCTATAGTTGTCTATTTGGCAGTCCCTGCCTCTGTTTTTCCCAGCTAGTGACCCCTGAGGACACTTGCATATCCCCGTGGTTGGAATTCAGTCTTTAAACAAAGCCTTTGTCGTATCTTGGACAGAGGTTTTACTAAAGAAAATCCTGATCTGGGATAATTGATAACTTTATACTTTTACTTGTTACAGATTTTGAAATTTTTCAAGCTCCTGCTGTGATATGTGATTTAATAAGGAAGGAAGAATTAAGGCCTGTGGTACCTTCATCATGACTGCTTCCGTTAGGAATAGCAATGACTGCCAAGGCTGATAACTGGAGCCATCTCCTATGTATCCAATAAACTGAACTTGCTAAGAGTTGTGTTGGCAGTGCACCATATGGAAATAAATAACACATCCACAGGCTAACTCGCCCTTATGCCTGGCAGATTGTGGTTTCTTATGTACTGAAACTTAGATTTAGTATTATGTATCAACAAACAAGTGTATTTAATCGACTGTAGAAATGAGAATAATGCAGAGACTGAGAAAAGGCACAGTGACACTTATTTTCAGGATGGGATCAAGTGTTTTCTGAGAGTCTTCTTGCCAAGGCAAGAATATTGCACTATAGATCTGGAACTTAAAAACAAGCTATCGATAGTGAAAAAACCAAATGTTTTACAACAAAAGCATAATCTTTGTCTTCTTATTTTGGACACAAGAAAAAGAAATGCCCAAATCACACCATGTCATATCTTCAGTATATTGACATCAATCAGTGTTTGTCTCTTTTTCTTCTTTCTGAGATGGAGGTAGTCCTATGAAGGTGTGAAGAGCAGGAACAATCTCTACTACGTTTGCTGCTGTCTTGAAACCTAACATAATAAGCAAAAACTAGAAATGCTTAAGTTGAACTTCAGCCAGCCATCGATGTTAAATGTTGATTGCATCTAATCAGGATAAGCAAAGCTGAATCTTTGATGAATTTCTCAGCAGTGAATTACATAGCATTTTCCTAGTTTCCTTGGACCAGAAGAAATGAGGGAGGACTCTCAGGGACTTTGATTAACTGATAAATAGGAACAGACCAATCTAAAAAAAATTACACCAAACCCTCTCTTGATGACACAAAGAACAAATGGAAACAGTGTGAGGAAAACAAAGGAGCACTTTCTTAAGTCTTAGTTGCCTCTTTGCTTGGTGTCTAAGCAACCTTGCACTCTAGGAGTACCAACAGGAACTTTTTTTTTTCAAATGTACATTGATTTTTCAAGTGAAGGATAGACTCTTTTGACCTGAGAGGACTATTGGAGGAAAAGTGTTTTAAAGATTTCTACTCAAGGGTTCTGCAACACTGTAAATCAATTAATATGAATGTCTTTAGAGATGTCTTCTTTTGTCTTGCTACCTCTTAGTCTATGTCTAGTATGCAGAAAGAGCAAACCCTATTTACATAAACGATAAACAGTGAATGGAGATAAAATGTAATTTTAAACTTGTTCTACCTCTTTGAAGTGACTCTGACTTGCCTATGGGTATACTTTGAATCTGTGAGGCAAACCAGAAGCATTGTGAGGGCCATCTTCCCCTCCTGTACACTGGAAAGGAACATTTTCCACCAGTGGGTGATTTTCTGAGTTCGCTAGTGCTCACAGTTATGTCACTAACACAGGTTTTTGGGGTTTGGAGGGACAGGTGTAATGGTATTACATGCTTTTTTGTTCTTTCATTTGCAGTAAAATGCACTGCACAGAAGTAGTCCTTTTCAATATATATGAAGTAATTTTTTATTATCTTCATAGTCATACATTACATACATAACTGCATACATTTATATATATATACACATATAAACATATAGAGTCATACACCACCCACCACAGGGAGAAGCCCAACTTTGGAGCATACTACTTCCAATCTGCTTAGCTGTGACCATTAAATGCATTGACACTATGGTGATTTAAACAGTAGATGAAATGGTTTTTATACTAACACTGCAGAAACTCTGGGTAATGATTTGCTCCCCCCATCTGTATACAGATAAGTTCTGATGTCTATTAACCTACAGCATAAATTCCCATGGAATAATATGGGTATAATGTTATAATACAACAGGGCTTTGATTTGTTTTGGTATTGTGGATGTATTTGACATCTTAGAATGAGTTAGAAGCTGAAATGCTGTAAGATAGTGAGACAATGTTGCTTTTACAGCTGCATTGCCCTTAAAAGTTAATCACACCCCCTCTCTCTCCAGCACTGCCTGATATGAGTAACTGAGCACATCTACTATCTGGCAATTAGAGTTTGAACTCTTTTGCTAAACTAATTTATTAGTTAATATCATGTGAAATTTTATGTTAATGTGTCCTAAAACTAATCTATTCAGATTGCAATACATAGATTTTGATAGTCTAGTGTGCTCTAGTAATCAGAAGGAATTATGTGATTATGGCTTGTGGCTTGAGCAATTAAAAAAGATTGGTTTTGAGTGCTCATTTCAAGGTTATTGGGGCATTTATGGAAAGGGATTCCTATAGCAATTTTGTCTGTAAATTCAGTGTAATGAGGACCTGTCACAAATCATTGGTCTGTTTCAAGTAAACTACCACATGTCCTACATGGTTTAGGATAGGACTGTTGCTTAGCCCCAAACTGTCAGCAGTGTACTAGAAGTGAAAGAATTGCTCATCTCTAAGATTTTTTTAAGCTGTTATTTCTTTATCCAACTGTGTAAAGGTCAGAACTTGGAGAAAACTGAGATAGGAAAAAGTAAAGAGGAGATATGGAATGTGTTTAAGTCATATCAGGGTTACTTGAGAGGCTTTTTAGCATCATTCAGGGAGCTTATATTAAATACCTTATCCACTATCACCCTCAAGTCCCTGGTCTCCAAAACACAGTTCCCACATGATAAAGTACTGCCCTTCATCCATTGCTTCTAGACACTGTTTTGCCTTAAAATGTAAAAAAATACACTTTGATTTGACTTCATTTTACAAAGAATTCTAGATTGTTCTGTATAGTTTTCTAATTTTCATTCAGACAACTTTTAGGCCCCTTAAAATTTCATATATTGTAAATTGTAAGTTTACTTCTATCCGGATCACAACAAATAACTTTGGGTAAGCTCAGGATTAATCTCACTCTCAGGGGAACCCTACTGTAATAAAGTCCATGAAATGACTGATGATTTAAAAGATCTGTCTATTAGGTGGCTCTTAATATATGTGAAATATACTTCGCTGGCCCCATTCTAATTCACTGTTATCAGAATGTATGTGGCACCAAGGCAAATAGCTTACAACGTCTATCACATTTATACAATTACCTTTATTGACCAAACTTGTAGTCTCCTGAAGGAATTAAATCAAGCATGTTTGACAAAACCTGTTTTCTGTAAGACCACACTGACTGGCACCAATTTAATTTTCTTCCTTTAATGTTTTTATTGAGGAAGAGCAGCAAAGTGCTTTCAGCTGCTTTGCAGAAAGATCATTTTCCTGCAAGAAAAACTCTCCAGGCAGAAATCTCCAGACAAGCTGGGCTCTTTCTTTTTATGCTGTATATCTGTGAACAAAAAAGTGAAGTACGCGGGCTGCCATAGTCATGGCCAGTGTGCAAAGTATCCCAGCTGACTGAGATTTTAAACAGAAAATATTTAAGTGCTAATTATCTTTAATCAAATGGACTAGTCTGGAGATCAGACCCAAGTACTGAGAATTCTGTTGAAGTGATCATGTTGCAGGAATGACAGATACCTCTGGTGGGCCTATTTAAAAAAAGCCTGGAGACTGATCAGCTCACACCCATTTAGCATGAAGGACTACTCTCACACAGAAGACTAATGCTGTTTTAAAAAATACAACTAGATGCAGGAGGAGACATTATACTACTTCCATAAAAAAGCAGTTTTGTTTCCCTCAAATACAATGATAAAATGCCTGCAGAACAGATTCAAACTTCAAAGCACTAGCAAAACTGCTTCATGAACACAACATAAAAGAGGAAATCTAAAATCAGATTAAATGATGGCCACAGTCAAGGATATTAGAGAAAACACTTCCAATTTTCCATTATTTTGTGCTATGCTTCATACTTGTGAAGAGTAAGGAGTGCCAATAAAATGGCTTTATTTTCACTGAGTTCAGGGTACAGGGCTACAGACCCATTCAGTGGCTGCTGAGCCACCTCCTGAGCTCCCTGGGCATCTCCAAGGCCATAAACACCTACTGCACAACACAGGGAAGAGACCATAGTTTGTATTAGCCATGACATGAGAAGTCACTGCTTCTCTACTCATCTCTCTCCAGTTATCTTGCAATCCAGGGAGAAAAAGGAACGAGTGCATGACACTTCTCTAGGAAGAACATACCAATGAAGTAGTAAGGTAAGCAAATTGTTGCTCTTTGGACCAATGTGTTTAGGTCATTCAGATATACTTAAAACCTAGTTTTTTTGGTACATTTTCCCTTTGCATTCCAATTCTACCTGCTCTCTTAAGGCACCAGATGGAACTTCACCAAAAGACAATGGCATAGTCCTGAAAATTGAGGGATTTTCTTCTTATTTTGACCAAGTTCCATCCCTGGCTATAGCCTCCTTAACATCTTGAACTTTTTCCTCATGTATTTTGTTCACACTCTATCACACAATCACTACCTTTTCCTTTTAAAGTACTCTTTCAGTACTTCTCCCTTTAATCTATTCAGATTTCAATCTAATTTCCAGGGATTTATTGTACAGCATGACTTACTACGAGCTTCTTGTACATAGTCTATGCACAAAAGCCTGTATAAAACATGGTTTTAGTGGGTCATAAAAAAGAGGGAAAAAGCTAAATGAATATTTCATACCTGACAAAATTTCTATGACACACTGTCAGTTGCACTCAGAAGTTTTGCAGAAGAGAACGTGTATCAAGCCAATAACTTCAGTTCAGTAAAACACTACTTCAACTAATTGTTATTTCAACTACATCATCTCCTCCTATTCATAGTTTATCTAAATAATAACAGTAGATTGTTTATAAAATTGGAAAATCTTAATCTAATTTGTCCTGACATATGCAGATGTTTGCATTAATTAAACTCAAAATAAAATACCAAGAGAAGATTTAACTGCATCCAAATGATCTTGTTATGAATGACATTTGTACCTGAATGATTTGAAAAGCCTCGTATCTTGAGTGAAATCCTTGCCCTTGCAAAGTCAAAAATAACATTTCCATTGCCATGATAACGGGCTAGAATTTCAATGAATTTATTCAGATAATAGTACTTTAAGCTACACAAGCATTAAATCTTTATATGAAGTAACAGTAGCTACAAGTATACTTTTAGTTGTCTGATTAGATGCCTTAAAAATCCTTAAGTGATTGTCTGGGGTTTGTAGGATATTAAGTTCTATCTGAAAAAGACATGACACTTAGAATAAGGTGGTATCATCAATTTTTTTTTTTTTGACTGAGTAGCCACACCAGATCAACCAAAAGAGTCTCTTCTGCATTTCATAAGCCGAACCAAATTGAAATACCTAAAGGTTTCTTGTGATGAAACAAAAAAAACCTCAGGCTGAAAAAAAGAAGTGTGACAAAAGGGCAGATTACAGCAAAGGTAGGTCTGGACCCGTCTTGTATTAAATGCTGCCGGGAGAAGGTGGAACTTGCCAACTCAGACCTGCTTCTCCCACCAGAGCACCCTGGCCACTGCACCATAGTACAATCTGTGTAGTTCGCACTTATCCTCTTTGTTGAAGGCGATCTACCATAAATAATACCTATCCATATGGCTATGTCTACATTAGTGGTTACTGGAGTGGATCAGCAGACTGAAGCAGTTCCTGCAGATGCTCCTCACATCTCTGTCAAAGGCAATTCAGAGTGTTTACATTGTCCTGGGCTTGATCTGCTCTTTTGGATCAGAAGTCTGTATTTCTCCAGTGGTGTGAATGAGGTAAATCTGTCTTGAAAATCTCTTTCTCAATTCTGGATCCTTCGGAAAAGTGCTACACTGCCTTTGTGTCATGCAGAGAGCGTAGACCACTGCCCCTCTCCACATAGGTGCATGCTTGCCCAGGCTATCCATATCCATCCCTTCAAGAGGGTGACTGGACTGCCTCTGGGGGGAAAGTGTTCACCTGCCTCCACTGCTGTTCAAAGAAAACACAATGTTTTTTCTGAGAGTGGAATAGCTTCAGTAAGAGGAATTTCCAGGAACCTTTCCTCAAACATCATGGTGCCTTCTACACATGCAGGTTTGGCCTCCTGCCACCTGGGGAGCTGGGTCTTTCTGCTCTTGGTGAGTGCTTTAACAACTATATCACTTGGTGAAAGAGGGTAGAAACAGCACCACTTGTCCTTCAATGTTTTGTGAATCTAGTTCATTCATGTTTTAAAAACCAAAACTGTGAAAAATTCATTGCAAATCCCTGCAATGAGCAGTTCCAAAGTGATCTTAACATTTTTTTTTAACCATAGGTAGTGAGCAAAAAATCAACAAGTCCTAATTATTGATTTAGCCT
Source organism: Caprimulgus europaeus (assembly GCA_907165065.1). Next base: position 41,026,092 of record OU015525.1, on the reverse strand, counting down.
TCTGGGAAAGTTGACGATGGTTTTTTGTGGTTTTTTTTTTTTTTTTTTTTTTTTTTTGTCTTAAAGACAGGTTTTCAAAGGCATGCAGACACTTGTGTTTTTCATGCTTTCCACACAAAAGAGTGATTCTACCCAAGAACAATTTGCATCACCATGTTGTAATTTTCATTTTCTGCTGTGTCTGTGTCTTGGATACTGCATGTTGCTTTATCTGATGGCACAAACAATCCTGTTTGGAATTACAGTGTCTCGTCTTGCAGCCTTCATTTTGGTGCTAGTAATGTCACACTGACGTTAGCTGGGTAACTGTTTCAGCTTGGGCATACCAGAAGTTTCCAGCAAATGGTTTATAGCCCACTTGCTTGAGGCAGGGAAAGGCTAAACTCCCACAGAAACCTGAAATGGGCAAAATTATTCTGATCATCCCAAATAACCCTTTTTAATAAAGGTTTTTTTTTTTTTCTAGAGGATGCCAAGAAGCTTCATTGGATCTGATCCCCAGTTATGGCTTCAGCTGGACACAGCCCTGAATGATGTGCCTTGACAAACAGTTGGGCTGTATGTGCTGCCTCTCTGCTTCCTGCTTACTGTATGCACTAGAAAATTCCAGCAAGAAAAGTTCCTGCTGCCTACATAGCTCTTATTTATTTATTTACTTAATTACCTGATCATCACTAATCAGCCACAGCTGCAGTCAGCAGCAGTGCCAGGTCAGCCTGACCAATCACATATCCAATACATTTGCCTTAGATAGCCTTATATCACTTTGCAATGAAGTCCAGCTCTGAGTATTTTCATGCTGTGGAGGGAGCTGAAAATATAGCTGTCTAAAACTAAAATTACCCCAATTTGATTTATACAGTGTAGAGAACATCTACCTGAATGCTCCTTTCATTGCAGTCAATATCCAAGAACTAAATATTCCTGCCCTTCATGCAGGTGGTATCATAGTTCTTTCTCTGTGATTCCAGCAAGCCTGTGCTAAATTTCTGCAAGTTCTGGGCACATCAAGTGTCCCACAGTAAAGGATATTCATTAAAGAGCTAGTCAAGTGAAATAGGAGTTAGAGGCATTGATTTATCATAAAAAGATAAAAAAACCCAACTTAGTTTAAATAGATGGCAACTAGCTCCAACAAAGGAATACCATTAATTGCGCTTACCTGCAATATCAATGTATTTGAACAATACAAAACATACAATGGATTAGAATCATAGAATGGTTAGAGTTGGAAGGGACATTAAAGATCATCTAGTTCCAACCCCCCTGCCGTGAGCAGGGACACCTTCCACTAGATCAGGTTGCTCAAAGCCTCATCCAACCTGGCCTTGAACACTTCCAGGGAGGGGGCATCCACAACTTCTCTAGGCAACCTGTTCCAGTGTCTCACCAACCCCACAGGAAATAATTTCTTCCTAATGTCTAATCTAAACCTACCCTCTTCCAGTTTAAAGCCATTTCCCCTTGTTCTGTCACTACCTGCCCTTATGAAAAGTCTCTCCCTAGCTTCCTTGTAGGCCCCTTCAGGTACTGGAAGGTCGCTATAAGATCTCCCCAGAGCCTTCTCTTTTCCAGGCTGAAGAGCCCCAACTCTCTCTGCCTGTCCTCACAGGAGAAGTGCTCCAGCCCTTAGATCATCCTTGTGCCCCTCTTTTGGACTTGTTCTAACAGGTCCATGTCTTTCTTGTGTTGGGGGCTCCAGAACTGGATGCAGTACTCCAGGTGGGGCCTTATGAGAGCTGAGTAGAGGGGGAGGATCACCTCCCTCGACCTGCTGGCCACACTTCTCTTGATGCAGCCCAGGATATGGTTGGCCTTCTGGGCTGCAAGTGCACATTTCCAGCTCATGTTCAGCTGCTCATCTACCATCACTCCCAAGTCTTTCTCTTCAAAGCTGGCCTCAAGCCGCTCATTGCCCAGCCTGTACTTGTGCTTGTGGTTGCCCTGACCCAGGTGCAGGACCTTGCATTTGGCCTTGTTGAACTTCATGAGGTTGGCACAGGCCCACCTCTCAAGCCTGTCAAGATCCCTCTGGATGGCGTCCTGTCCCTCCAGCGTGTCAACCACACCATATAGCTTGGTATCATCAGCAAACTTGCTGAGGATGCACTCAAATGTAAAGATTTATAGGAGTTGCTATTAGAAATTAGATCATAAAATTAAGGAAAGGGAAATATAGGCTAAACATCTATCTTCTAGAAGGATTAATCAAAATCATGATGTAGCCTTCCAAAGACAAGAAATGAAAAACTTGTTTAAGATTTGGAAGCAGACCCAGCTGAATCTTATAGGATAACATGAACCTCATTGTTTATTGAGCTATTTAACATGCATCTTAAAGAATTATATAAGGAGACAGTCTTTGCTTAGTCATTGCTAATAGAGATTTGGGTGAGGATAAACAGATATAATTGCTGATATATGGCCAACCAACCTTCATGATAACATAAATGCAAACATAAGAATGTGCAGGAACGGATTGGCAAAGTACCTTTACGCTGAGCAATGCGAATTTTTGTAGATTACCAACAGATTTTAGGAAGCATGGACTCCTACACAGAATAATAATAGGTTCAAGGTAGTTTAGTTGAGTATATCATTCATGCATTATTTCTGTTCCTTCACAAATATGACAACTGATGTCAGTAGTGTAATGCACGGGAGTTCAAAATCTCAGCTGAATAGCAGGCAGATCAAACCAGATAGGTAACAAATGGAGATGGCATAGAGAAAAACACATAAGGTTCAAACAAGTGAATTTAGGAAGCTTCTTCAAGATGTGAAGAAAAGAAGTGGAAATCTTCTGCATCTTACTAAATGTGCAATTACTGCTTTGGAGCTTCATGTTGATCTGTGCCATGCAGCATGATAAAGGACTCAAAAGAGGCACTTGAGTCCAACTGGAAAGGTTTGCACACCAAAACAGGAAGGGTTTGAGCAAAAGGGGAACAGGATATCTCATCTTACTTGTCTCGTGAACTAGCACAAGTAGGTGAGAGGAATATGGTTTTCCCTAAGAGGCTAGAAAAAACAACAAACTCAAAAAGAAGAGAAGGTGAGCGGAAAAATGAACATCTTCCTACTCTCCAGTGGGAATTTAAAAAGAATATCCTAGGTCAACATTACTGCACACATATTATTTCCTTATGCTTCTTAAAGCATTTACCATTTTCAACAACATCAGATGACAATAAACATAATCTTCCAACCATGAGATCAAAAGTCAGATTCACCCTGGGCATAATCAAATACAACTCCATTGCAAGTTACTGATGGCAGACTTAACACCAGCTAATATTAGATTTACATTTACCTCAATTACTAGAAAAAGAATAACAAGATTAATTTTCAACCATAGTGATGTAGTAGGATGAATAGCATGTCTTTTTAGTTACCTCTTTTGAAGCTGTCTGAAAAAGTCAGTCATGGGCAATGGTTTCCTCTATGCCATGTCACTCAAAAAAAAATTAGGTAGAAAAAAAATCCAGTACTTTCTCATACTGATGACTGTAGCAAGTTCAAGAGAAATGACCCATTGCAAAGATCATTTGAAGAAAACTGTTTCCCCTATGGTATTCATGAAAGTATCTTTGAACTATGAAAGATGTTATTATACACAATAAGCTCCGAGCCTATAATACATCATTAAAGTAATCAGCTAGTAATTTACAAAAATAATGTTTGTCATACACAAGAACAGTTATTTTCCCAAATTCTTAACATGTAGAAATTAAAGAGTTGGTTCATTGAAATGAGTAGCCAGATCACTTGTTATGCAAATCAGTAATGACAGGCTTCAGCTAATATTGCATAAACATACATGTGACATGATGAACACCATGCAATTGTTCATGAAAAGGAAACAAAACAGGAAAAAATTGCTGTTTTAAAGACAGTAAAGGATACCTATAAAGTATTAAAGCCAGGAGATAATGACTCTGATATCTAAAATGCAACTGTATAAGAGTTAGGATTGGTGCAAAAGCCCATCAGGATTTAAAAGATATTTTTTTTGTTGGAAGTGCTGTTTGTAGAACCAAAATATTTTATCAAGCATAAATTTTGTAGAAATAATTACAAGATCATTGATACTGAAAAGTTTTTAAAATTGTAAACAGGTCTTCTAATTTTTATTTGTTTTTGTTCAGAGGAATAATTATTTTTAAACGTAGGCTAATGATAGAGATTTTATGCTCATATGTAATAAGTTTTTGAGGCTTTGACTCTATGCCTCTATTTTTAATGTGAAAAAAGTTCAGAGTACTGCTAGTAATCCCAGAGCAGAGAAAAGTCCAGTTCTGGATGTGATTCTGAATGCCGGTTACCTTCTGCCAAGTAGTAGGTTATACTTCATGGCAAGAATAAGCATTTAATAGTATTCAGTTTCCTATGTTACATCTTAATAATTTACAGAAATCTATTTAATAAAAATAAATATATTAAAGGAGTCTGAACTAATTATTACAAATCAAATTCTAATTTATTTATATCTGTATGGCCTTATAGTCTTCCAAAATAAACACTGAAGACATGCAGACACCTGTATTTTTCAGAAAAGATGATTTACTTTGATACAAAATGCTATAGCGGCATCTTTAAAATGTTTTATGGTGGAGATAGTACTGCCAGGTATGCTTTTAGCCATATATAGACTTTATAAACCAAATGATACCTCAACTCTTCTCTCTGTGACCCTCTGTCTCTCTCACACACAGCAATGTGCCGTTAAGAGCAGTCGTCAGCTGGTGACTATGGTAAGGCTAACTTGCTTCATGCAGATTTAGCACATTTCCTGTCAGCATGTTGTGAAACTATGACTTGAATTAATAGGGAGAACCTAAGACTATGAAGCTGATTATTTCTGTCGAGTTTATTGATGTCTAGCCAAAACACAGGATGTAAGCTTTTCTTTCATGATAAGAGTGTTGCCAATTTAGCAAACTAAAATAAGACCCATAGCAGGGGTATTTATCTCTATTTGTGGTGTTGATAGAGTGGTGTTTTGAATCATCATCACAGTCTACCTAAAAAATTGTTCTTTGGAGCAAAGTAGTATGAACTTTTCCAGGGTAACGATGGTGTCTTGTTTCCTGTTACATGTTCTGAATTTTATCTCCAAAACTGGATACCTGGTATTGTTTCAAATGGGGAAATTTACTCAGTTATGAAAAACATTTTAGACACTTATCCACTGTTAAGCACTCTGGAAGGTTTCCTCATTTTTTTTTTTAATTTCTGTCAGTGACGGTTACAATCTTGGGGTCTGGAGTGAACATTGGATAGTAGTATGGCTACCTTGTGGGATGGAAGTTTGGCCACTCTGCAGCTCTTGCATGGTAGGACTTCCCTCTTTTTGCCATCCAATGTGTCTTGCAGCTTTCTGACATCAGCCCAAATTGTTACCCGTGTATGCAGATTCTTCCCTGCACAATCCCATTTGGGGTATGTTAGCAGAAGTACTCTCAGATTTGTGATTATTTTGTCCTTTTTCCCTACAAGCATTTGAGTATTGTTTAAATGAAAGATTGTTCTTTAGTTTTGTTCCTCCCACCTTTTTTTTTTTTATTTTCCCCAAATTTTCTGTCTTCCTGTTGAACATAGCAAGTTTTTAGGTATATCTGTTTCCAGTTTGGAGCACTAATCAGCAATGCTTTTTCTGACATTTTCTGAGTGTAATTTGTGTAGGGAGTTGGGAAATTGCTTCCTGTACTCTTCCTCTCCTCTGACTACTTTACAAAAGTCTACAGACTACAAAGTCTGAGGGCTTGCCATTGAAAATGTCAGCATAGAAACATTGTCAAAGTAGGCATGCTCTAGGGCTCACTCAGGTAGACAGCAGGTAAGGTTTATTCCAATTAAACAATAACTTGGCATTATCCATGGGGAATTCTGAGAGATGCCATCTAATTAGAGATACCATTCACGGGAACAGTATCCTAAGATTATGTTTCTCCTTACTTTCAGTTTCCTTTGTTGTATGCTTTTCAATATCTTTCTTAATGTCTTGAATGCTAAGATGATAATAATAATACTAATATTATTAATAATAATAATAATGGCTTACAAGAGATGTCTGATTGTATTTACCATCTTTGTGCTGAATGGCCAACATCCTTGGGATGGCTACTGGTCTCTGAAACAACTCACAAATTTGGAGAAACAGAGTAGTAAGTCTATTGGTGGATAGAGACAAGCATGTCTCATAAGATTAGAAGCATTTTCAACTACATAGTTTTTGGTTTGGGAGGAGTGAAAGAAAAGAAAACTAAAAAAGGCATGACTCTTGGACTTTTCCCTGCAGAAAAGCAAGCCCACAGCAAACAACAGAGGGTGAAGATAAAGCTTAATGAACATTACTTTTCTTTCCTCACATCCTGGTTTCAGATGTCTTCAAGGGAGGAAGTTCTTCACAGCCATTTGCTATCACACAGAAAGATGTGACCATAAACACAGTTCAGGCAGGGCAGTGCTAATTTCCCTAGAGATGATGTCTGAGGGAGGTGAATGAGGGCAAGCAGCAGGATGGGGCTGCAGAAGGGGCTGCAGCAGAGAACTGTGTTCTCAGCGGTGCCATGATGCCAAGCTCTTCATGCCTACAGTCTGTCCTGTGGTGCCTTTTCCAGACCACCTTATCCATGAACTCTTCATCTTGTTGCCTCGGACACTCTCCTTTATTTCCTACCCCATTTATAGCCCCATCCTTCAAAATATGTTCTGCTTCTCTTTAGTCATTTCATTGAACCCAAATTTTTCTCAGAAAATTCTCTTTCCTCACCAAAAGACTTTCTACTGAAAGCTATGTACAGAAAGCCATATATAGGGGAATTTACACGACCATTGTTTTTACAAAACATTGTTTTTTTCCTGTTTATTTCCAAGGCTAGCTCTCCAAACCAAGGACTGTCCTTATTCTATGTTTTTACATTGTCTTACACAATACATTTCCACCTTCCTTTGTATACTCATTCTGCAGCTGCAATTATGGAGCAAACACAGAACTAGAGATCTCCTAATTGCTTCAGAGTCTGTGTGGTCTCACTGCCATCACGCAGTAATATTTTTGTCAGTGAGGTCTAATTCTGCTTACTGCTTTCTTCTTGGAGTTCTGGCCTCTGTGACAGAGCAAAGATGTAGACCTATAATTAGAAATTGAACATTATGCTGCCCATTATAAGATCATGGTACAACCTTTTGAGCAATGAATTACAGTGAGCAGAAGAGCTCATGAAGCCCCACTCAAGCATAGGCTAATTAATCCAGCATGAAGTAAGATTCAAAATCAGGGAATAAACAGGGAAACATTTAGAAAAAAAATAAAACTGCCTCTACTACTGAAACCTAGTTTTCCATTTTTTTCCTGTTATTTATTGGATCTTAATTGTTTATCTTCCAGATGTCTATTAATGTTGCTACATTTAGGAAATGTTCAATTAAATTATAAATATTTATGTACATTTGTTTCCTACCTTCAATACATGGTGCATTGGACAGCTTGTGTTTGAAAAGTAACTACAGAAATCAGATTCTGAAACCTGCAGAAAAGATTAGCTGTGAAACATGAATAATCAGATTGCAAGTAAGATTAAAGTTGGCAAAGATTAAAGTTCATGACTACGGGCTTGCAAACTGATTGCCTAGCAATAGGAACATCACTTCTGAGTTTCGTCTCATCTGTAAGAACTTTATAGTGCTTAATGGACTTTACTTCTCTTTCCTGACATCCTGGTTTCAGATGTCTGCAAGGGAGGAAGTTCTTCATAGCCATTTGCTATCACACAAAGAGGTGTGACCATGGAAACAGTTCAGGCAGGGCTATAGAATTATTTTTGACTGTTGTGATTCAATAATTTTTTCTGAACTAAGTGAATTCCAAAGATTTCAGTCCACACTTACTTACTGAGTGTATCTGAATTCTCTCAAAATAGTAAGCACAGTCCAAGGAGCCGTGTAGACTCAACTTGATGGACTTCTTGGTGGTTTAACCATCCCATCTGCATTGTGTTTACCCAGTGCCTGAGAACCAGGGCATGTTGGGAGGCAGAGAAGTGGACACTTAAATGAAGAGCAAAATGTTCTCCTCTTGCATATTGTTGTTGTAAATCCAAACCAGAATTCACTCTTGTTTTTTTTTCTTTCTTATCGACTGCGTCAGTATCTTTGAGTGAAAAACTTCATTGCATTCCTTCACTGATCTCTGTGAAGCCCACAGCAGAGGACTGCTCTTCTTACAATAGTTCTTCTTAGAAAAAACCTCTCTTCATAGACAAGGAAAATATTTAATTTAAATGACGTATTTTTGTTACTTTTGTAATAGCTCAGTGGTGCATCAGGCAAGATTTTATCAGCACATCCAGTGAACTCACAAATAAAACTGGCTGTCTGTTTTCACTAGACCACAGACAAATTGCCTAGTTTATTTACCTGCTGTATTTATGATAATCAGTTCATTTTGAAAGCATGTCTGTACATTCTATAATGATATTCTTTGCCTCTGGGCCTTTGAGATCTTGTTTGAGTTTTCAAAATTTTTGCAAAAATAATAGACTGACAAGTTGCTTTGCTGTTGTGTGCTCCAGCTAAATATGCCAGGATTTGAATTGTTTTGAGTGCTTAAATCTCACATGTCTGCAAATGCTCTTAATAAAATTCAGCATTCAGAGATTTGTTGTTGCTGTTACAATACTCTGGGGACAGCGTTCACTTAGAACAAAACACCCTGGAGAAAAGAAATGCACTTTTATCTAGTCTGGAGCAAAGAACTGGATTGTACTTTGGATGTGCCCTGTGCAGGGGAGCTGGCAGCCAGGGCTAGTCTGTAGTGGCATCAGGAGGCATGGTCCTATCTAAAACACGCCAGGGCCTCTGCAGGGCACTATCTTGCTCACTTCAGGGGTAAATGGGTCCAAGATCTTTTGCAAGGCAGAAAAAGAGATAAGTTTTCTGCCTACGTGGCCTGTTGTATTGATTTTTTAAAACACGTAGAGCCCAAGTATGAAGGTGCTAATGAAGTTCTACCAATGGGTAATCAATAGTTAATTTTCATAATAAGATGTCATTTTTTTTTTTTATTAAATAGACACTAAACCAAAGGAATTAGTGGTGAAAATTAAAGGCTTTAATAATGTTGAATTAGCCTGTTAGCTGTAAGAAGTCATTCTAAAGAAAATTCCAAGTTTGACAATCCTTTGTGTGAAACTGAAGCATTTTAGTGAAGGGGGTGGGGGGCAGGGTAGGAGAGATTTATTTATTGATATGAACTGTTGTTGTTACAGTAGCTGTGGGTGAGGTCTGGTCTCACTGCTCATTCTGCAAGCTAACTTAATAAGGGGTCAGAAAAGGATGTCAAAGTTTGAAATACATCTTTTGCTTCTGCTGCTGACTTTTACTTGCATTCTCTTTTCTGGAAGGAGGCCCAGCACAGGGTCACATCATTTTCAGTCCTGCACCAGTGTAGCTAAAGCACTAACCTTCAGGCAGCTGTAGGAGAGGGCCAAATGGTGCAGTCCCTTCTCTGTGGACGCTCCTGATGTGAAGACATCAGGACGGATGCTGACCATGTACTTATGGACCTTTTTTTTTTTCTTTTTTATCCCCATTATTCTCTCACCATCTTTATTTCTCTCCCTTGGTTTGAACATATTTGTTTGGAACCAATTTGGCCCACAGTTTTCAGTTTGTTCTCAGGTTTTTTCTTCTATTCTGATGATATATTTCATTGCCTTTCTTTTTCTCCATATTTATTGTGTCTTTCTGGCTTCATTTCTGTTTTCTTGATTCCAGCTTGCCTCTCTCTGCTCCTGCAGCTTTTGTTTCTCTCAGTCTCCTCTCACTGCACATTTTCAATTTCCCACAAGGAAGGACAGCCATGAAGGGGAAAATCTTTACTTTCTCAAGGATCCTTTTCTTTTAGCAGCATTCACAGAACAAAACATCATCCTTCACAGGGAGACTAAGAGCTGAAGGTCTTTTCCACTCATGAAAGAGCCCACAGACTGTGCTACCTATGGAGGACTGGATTTTTCTTCTGTTCCCCACTCACCTTACAGATAAGTCTCTGCAAGTTCTTGTATTTTATTTCAGGAACTGAGAAAGCTCTCATCCGTGTCACGTTTGCAGCAGCAGCACTGTGGGATGGTAACATTTGTTTTATTATAACAGCATGGGAACTCCTCACTGATTTCAGCTGACTGAAAGTCAGGTCAGAGTTGAAGAAAGGCCAAATGTTAAACAACGTGTGTGCACAGTATCTCTTGCTTAAACCTTCCTCACTCATTCAAGACTTGAGTCTTGACCTGTGACTCTCCATTCCTCAAACTAGTTCAGCTCCAGGCAGCTATATGTGTTCAGATTTCAGTCACTGCACAAAACTTAATAATTCTCAATTAGTGCTACTGTCCATCAAATCTTTCTTTGCTGAATGAACAGCCGCTGTGTTACATAAATCAGAAGGAATAGACTGCCCCTAGATTTGGCTCAATTTGTCATGGAATTCAACAGCAAACTAACAAAAAGCAAACAACAACGAAATCTGTTGGTTCGAATCCGTTGAATGGTTGCTTACCCTAAGTGAATGTCTGGGCTTCTGTCTGTGTATGGGTGTCTTGTTTCCCACCTCTAAAACATTTCACACCAACTACTGTAGTGTAATCTACTTTAGAGGAAAAATAAGTAAATGAATTTGATATATCGACCAATATTTGAATGTATTTTTATTCCTATACCTATATTGACATATAGTTTGCATTAGGACTGTTTGTTACAGGAGTTGAAAAGTGAGATATAAATGTAAAATAATAAATAAACTATCTAGAAAGATTTGTAGGGTTTTTTTTTTTCCCCAAGAACAATACAAATGACATACAGTACACCACAGTGTGCCAAGCTCCCACTCTGCAGCAGTGATGAGTGATTTCATATCATGAGACATAGATTCTTGCAAGACCTTTAAGTAACAGAAATTAGCATGAGATAGCGTAGCTGTACAGGTTGCTTTATAAAGACCACAGTTACGAGATTTTCCTATAAGCTTTGCTTCAAAACATTATAAAATAATAGAAAGTTTAGGAGTTTTTAATGTAGAAGTCTTCTAAAAGCAAGGGAGAACCAATCTGGAGAAAATACTACAGAATTACTTAGTGTCTTACTGAGGATGGCACTATAATCTGTAGCTGGGCTTCTTCTGCACCCGTATGGCACAGATGACAGTCCTGATTCAGTGGAAATTTAATGGGAATAGAAATGCATCACACAGCAAGGTGTTAGAGCTGTTTCAGACAGATGAAATGGCTGGACTAGATTTTTGAGAGCTGAAGCACTCTATTCTGTTCAGAAGGAAAAATATTTCAGAGGTGAACAAACAACTTTGAAGTGGCTTGCTTCAAATGACAGTTTTTCTTTTCCTAAAAAGCTACATATGGGAGGTTTGCAAGAGGGGGAGGTTTGCAAGAGGGGAAGGTTTGAGAGAAAAAAAGGTGCATTTAGTAAGGTGGCAGGATTTAGTCAATATGAAAAGATTATGTGTGACTCCCAGACTATGTTCTTTTAGAAAAACACTGCTTCATGTATATCAAGAGAGCATGAGCAGAATGAAGTGCTAGTTGGACTAAAGAAGCTTTAGAGTCTATTGCTTAAAGCTTTTTTACATCTAAATTCACTTAATCCCTTTCAAAATCCTCAGGGCATTCAACAGAGCATATGTAACATTGTAAAGTATAGTTGTGTAAACATGGTATTTGCAGGCCTTCTGAAGTCAAAATTCTTCATCAAATCTCACTTCCTTCTCAGTACTTCATGCTATAACCAGATAAAGACATTCGAATTGTTTAAGTGTTAGGACTTGTCCCTCTGTAACAAAGTAATGTAAAATGAAGTGTGAAAGGAGTAGGAAGTGAGCCCAAGGGATCGAACAGAAATCCATAGCTTAGTGCAGGAGAAAACAGTGGAAAGTAATACATATAGCTACTTGTGGAATTCCATTCATTTATTGCCATTTATTGACAAGAAAAAAAAATCCCTCAATCTGATATTTGGATTTCTGTTTTGGTCCCCTTGTTGACAGACCCTCCTCAAGACCTTGTTTTGGAACAGATGAAAGTCCTGGGAGAAGAGTTTCAGAAATGAGACAACTTTTACAGATCCCTGCTTGATACACCTTAGCAGGGTTGTATTTCAGAAACAGACACTCACTCATCACTTCCTACGATTATAATTGCCTTATACATCTTGGTCAGGAAATTTTAGTTATATTCCATTCATTAGCCCATTCTGAAAAACATTGTAAAACTAGTGACATATGTCACAAAAAAATCCCCCACCAAAGCCCACAAAACCCACTTCTCAGAGATAGAGGCACCACTTGGGCTGAAATTTCAAAATTATCTTTACATGGAGTGATTTGATGATGCACAAATCTGCATATACATATTAGAAAACCTTTTAGAAAGCTTTTGAATTAGTTTATTTTGTGGTATTTTCTGATTTTAACAGATCAGCAGTTTGGTGCTATGGCAATTGCAGGGTATTTAGGAGGATGTACTTAACACTATTTTGTATAGAACTTCTGTCTCTGTCCATTAATGTGATACATTTACATCTCATAGTTTTGGTACGACTTGTTTCAAACGTCAGGTTGTTGCTCTTGACTCATTTTTCCCTCCTCTGTCCCCAGTGTTTTAGTGACTTCATCTACTCATGTGAGGTCTTTCATCATCTGTCTACACACCATGTGTCCGATCTCTTCACTTCATCCCTTCCTTTCCCCACCTGCATACCCAATCTGTTAGTCTCAATTGAAAATGATAAAACAGAAGTGATTCCTAATCCCATAAAGAAGCAACAGCCCAGGAAACACATCTCTATTGGACCTCCTCATCAACAAGGCTTGAGAGCTTAGTGCACTCTCCCCACCACGCTGCTTTTTTCCTTCCTTCTGAGCAAATGGCATCTCTCTAATGTCTCCTCCCTTGCACATGCCCGCAGATGTTACCTTCTGTTTCATCACTGAACTGTTGTATTCAGGCCTGTGCCTATCTTTCAGGAGTCATCAAGGGGTAACACAAAACACAGTGTGTTTCAAGCTTTTTGCAGTGTGCTGGGTACTTTCATCTCCTTCACCCATGGATGACTTTTTATCTCTGGGCTCCCGAAAAGATTTCTCCAAGTGTAAGACAAAAGTTCATTTTTTTCCTTAATATTCTAATTTTTTTTGTGTGTGTGTGCTGTCATACAAATATACTGCAAACATTCTTTCAACTTCATATATTTAAAAGCCAGCCAGATGAAAAGAGGCATATGTAACAGCAAACACAGCACAGGCATGTGTGCTGATAAGACTAATTCCTTGTCATCCCCTATAATGTTAAATCTAATTTGAATTGTAGCCCTTGAGACCTGCAATTACATTTGTCCATCTGTCAATAAACTGCCATTTTGAGCTGTACTGTAGTTAACTGTAGGTAATATAAAAAGCTTTTCCCTCACTTTTTTTTCATCCCCCCCCCCCCCCCCCATCCCCTCTCCTTTCATTTCAAGGTATAATTAGAGCTGAATGAAGAGGAGCAACACTGAATTAGCAAGTTATTTATTTAAGAGAAAGCTGGAGGGTAAAGATAGATATAGCTACTCAGGTGTAGAAAAAAAAAATAAACCCTTAGCTACAGAAATATAAAGGAACAGGTATAAATGAAAACAAAGTATAGGAGGCTGATAAAACAGAATGTATGGGAGAAAACAGTTTCTTAAGACATACTGCTTGTTTCTATAGCTTTCCTTCTAGTGCATGAAAATATTCACTCTAAGCATTTGCATTTGAATCCCTTGTTCCTTGTTAGCATCTAGGATCATCTCTGACCCTAGATAACGAATTATAGGTAGCCCCAGTGTCCATTTCAGTTCTACTTACAAGGATGGCGTGAGCCTCACTTAAATCTGTTTTTCTTAGCTTAGTCATATCTATACTGGTAGTATTGATGTGCTCTAAAGAGCCTTGTGAAAATTCTTAGCTCTCTATGGAGGATGGAGAGAGATTTGAGCTTTTATTTTTGAGGACACCAGCTGTCTTCAAATTCTCTAAGCTTTTCTAGAAAATGCCTGAATGAAAATCATTGGATAATTTGAGATTTCTTGTAGCAACACATGAAAATGTATTCGGCTTAAAAATAAAATGAAATGAAGAGGATATTTAAGTTCTTATAAAAATAGCCTTTTTCTTTAAAAAAAAATAAATTGTATTTGGGGGGGAACAAATTTGACACCAGAATTCCATCCTTTATTAACAAAAAAATGTCAAAATGCATGCAGAGTGTCTTTTCCATGATCTATTGCATACCTACATTCTAACCGATGTTCTGCTATGAATCATTATTTTTAGGTTAATAGTATAGTTTTTTTAGGTGGAAATCAAAATATGCATCGCTTTCTCTCATATCTCTCATATGTGTCTTTTTTTTTCCCCCCCCCACCCTCCAAAATGAAAGTGGTGGTGATCCTATTAATTGCATGCAGGATAGAGTCAGTAATATTCCTCTGCATACTTTGCTGTACAGACACTGAACAGGGGGACGGTTTTGGCCAAGATAGTATCAATAAATCATTTTTTTACAAAGAGACTTGGCTTCTGAAGATGCAAAAAGGTATTTTGTAGTCCTTGTATATCAAAAAATTATATTTAAAGCTGTGCATATTGACTATGTTGCCGATTATTAAACAAAAAAGCAGCAACAATTCCTCCTGTGTAAACTAACTTAAAAAATGTAGCAGTGTTAAAATAGATGCAACATTATCCGATTACACCCATCAATTTAAACTGATGACTGCTGTCATCACGCAATGAGTGGCTGATATATCAGAGGGTTATGCTACTGTCCAGAGGGACCCCTACAGGCTGGAGAAATGGGTCAATGGGAGACACATCTGGAGTGTCACATTCCAAGGACAAGAGACACATGAGCATACTGGAGAGAGTCCACTGGAGGGCAACAAAGATGATCACACGAGGAAAGGCTGAGACCTGAGACTGTTTAGCCTGGAGAAGGTTCAGAAGGGATCTCATCAATACATATAATACACTGATAGAGAGGAGTAAAGAAGCCAAAGCTTGGCTCTTATTGGCATCCAGTGACAGGACAGGAGGCAATCTTTATCATTTGAAATATAGGTAATTTCATTTAAACATGATCAAACACTGGGACAAGTTGCTAGAGAGTAAGTGGAGCAGTCTGTTCCTGAAGGACTGCGCACCATGGAAAGGACCCACACTAGAACAGTATGTGAGGAACTGTCATTCATGGGAAGGACTCACGTTGGAGAAGTTCATGGAGGACTGTCTCCTATGGGATAGACCCCACACTGGACCAGGAGAAGAGTGTGAGGAGTCTTCCCCCTGAGGAGGAAGGAGCAGCAGAAATAGTGGGTGATGAACTGACCACAAACACTATTCCCCAACCGTCTTTGGGGGAGGAGGTAGAGAAATAATGAGTAAAGTAAAGCCCAGGAAAAAGGGAAGAGTGAAGGGAAGGTGATTTTAAGATTTGATTTTATTTCTTATTATCCTCCTCTGATTTGATTGTTAATAAATTAAACTAATTTCCCAAAGTCAAGTTTTGCCCTTGATGGTAATTGGTGAATGATCTCTCCCTGCCCTTATCTCGACCCATGAGCCTTTTGTTATATTTTCTCTCCTCTGTCCAGCTGAGGAGGGGAGTGATAGAGCAGCTTTCTTGGGCAACTGGCATCCAGCAAGAGTCAACCCAGTTGCCCTGCAGGGGATGGCTGCACCCCCTGACTGAGGCATCACCCTCGGAGCTCCTTCTCTCTTCCAGCAGACCCCTGTGCACTAGCTTCCCCTGCAAAATCCAACTCTGCCACGAGCTGCTGCTTTGTACATTGTCATCCAGTTATTTCAGGTCACTATTTTAAGACAAG
Organism: Caprimulgus europaeus; assembly: GCA_907165065.1. The sequence goes on along the minus strand of OU015525.1, from coordinate 41,010,171 downwards.
TATGAGTGTTGGAAACCTTTATAAGTCCATGTTAACTAGTTGATTTTGAAGGGAGGTAAGATGGGCACACACCTTGAACATGAACAAACTGAAATGGGATTTGAATATGGCAGAGACTTCTTGAAAATCTGTTCTTGAAAATCTTAGAAGAGAGCTTTTCTTATATTCTTACATAGACGCAGATTTAAATAGATATTGATAACAGGTTTCTTTGGACATAATGGCTTAATCTAGACATGTACGTTTGAAAATCTCAGCTCAAGTTTGTCTGCAGTTCAGTCTTTTGTTATGTTGCTCATGTCTTAAGTTTTACCCATAAAAACAAATACGTGGTATTATATCAGTGGTCCATTTCTTTCATAAATTTCAGTGCAAGTAAACTAAAATAAATGGAAATTCTCTTATTTAGTACAGTGGTGAGTAAATAGCCTATGTATCTTTCTGGGCTTGTCTAAAGGCAGACATTTAGAGAAATGTGTTCAAATTAACATTTCAGTCAGTATCCTAAATCACATAATTGTACATATCTCTGTACATGCGGCAATGAAGTGGGCTTAATTTAAGATTATTTTAAATTACCTTAATTTGTATTATATCAGTTTATTTTGGAAGTGAGACAAGTTAGCTGGAACAAAACAACCTGAATTCAGAATAAGAGTGTTCCTAGAGGGATCTAATGCAGTAAAATGACTACATATTTACATCCCTGTCTATTTTCTTGTAGCTAAGCCCCAAGAACTAAACAAAATGTGCACAGATTGTTCATTCTGAAGAAAAGAAGTCAGAAGTGTTTTCAGGTTGAAGAGGTTCTTTTAAGATCAGTTGGATAATAGTGTTGAGACACTTTGCATAAATAGGTTAAACCATTAATTTTAAAAACTTGACTACCCATTTTAATAGTTCTATGCACAGGAACATCTTAATGAATCATCTTCTGTAGCTCAATTTATTGTGAAATAACATATTGAAGATCCTTTAAAAGCTGTGAAAGATCCCAAATATTCTAGGTTTATAAAGCATGAAGGCCCTTTTGAAATCTCTAAATGAGTAGTTGTAACTTACAGATTGTATATAAGCTTATAATGTAAAATATTAGATGATTTTGCACACAGGTTTAATTCTCCAAACAATATTTACATATAAATTCTCTTGCACTGAAGAAAGGAGGTATTTGTTTCAGATTACTTAAATGTTTTTGTTTCTGTACATAATAACCAATATTCATGACAAGTCTGTTTACCCTGGTGTTCATCCTTTCTTGCTTTAGTAGTGGCAAGTGTATAACAATGGCATTGGCAACTGGAAACCCCTCAGCCAAGGATGACCTGACAGGATTGCATAGTCAGTACAAGTGAATAAGGTTGTAGCTTAAGTAAACTTTGCCTGGAAAGTGCTTGGAAGATATAGTACAATGGAGGAGAGGTGTTATGACTGTGTAGCAGTGATATCTCCCTCAATTCCTGACAAGCTGGAAATATAATGAAACTAAGTATTTGCACTGGACTTTTTAGTCAAAGCACTTGAGGAAGGACATGTATCTGTATTTCAGTGATAAGAAAAGGACATTTGGTTCTTAGATGGTTACAACAGTAATACTTTTTTCCATCACTCATTGTCAAACCAGGTCTACAGGGTGGAGAGAGTCCAATGCAGAGCTATAAAACTAAACAGAAGGATGGGGAAAAGATGCAAACAGATGGAAAGGTAAGCAGGATAATACAAATTACAAGATTTTAGCTCCGACTAGCTGAGCTCTTTCACATAGGTTCCTTAGTATTGTCTCTGCTATGACTAACAACCCTGCCAGCTGCAAATATCACTGAAACTGAATTTTGCATGAGAGCAGTTACAGGAGACTTTCATTAACTTTGGAGTCAGTGAGACTCAGCTGCTTAAATTGTCACTGTGAGTAAGTTCAAGAGGAAGTGATCACTCAGCTCATGCAGCTGCCTGCGGATTTTACCCACCACCCAGCTCCTTGTTAATATTTCTGCTGGCAAAGTTAGATCAGCCCCACAGTCCCCATCCCTGATGCCAGTTTGGCAAACCACAGTGTTTAATTCCTTTAAGAATGAAAATTATTTTACCTCAAAGCAGGAAAATATCCGAGTAGAATTTTTTCCTTTTTTTAAAAAAAAATTAGGATTAATAAATTCTTAATGCACAATCATGCCAAACAAATAAACACTTAGTATATCACGTAAAGAGAAGTTTATGCAAACATAGAATGAAGTGCATAGTGACACAGAATCCTTCTCTTGGTATTTGGCACTAATGCGTACCTATGTGACTGAGAGTCAGAGAGATCTGGCAAGCTCATGTATATGTCATTAAATGGATGAGAGGAGACAGGAAGCAACAACTGGAAAGGAGGGAGGTAAAGATGTGTCTACAGTTAGCAGTGTAAGAAGGGTAATTGTATTTTTCTAAGGATCCCCAGTATTTGAGGATGGTGCTGAAAAATGCAAGTTTTAAAAAGCTAATTTCCATCTTTCCATGTCATTACATTTTTCTATATTGTGTGTTCCAACCCCACTGACTTAACTGTTGTTTTTACCACTTGAATCAAGCAGATGCTCTTCTGAAAGGCTTTGCTATGGGTGTATGTGAAAGTTCAGTGCATATATGATGAAATCAACCACAAAGTTGACAAGAAAATCATATTTTAGTGCTCTTAGTGCAGGAGATTTTCATGTTGCCACGTTTCTGCTTTTCTGTTATAAGGGTTCAGCTTCCATTATAAATAAGAGCTCTATTCCCATGCTTACATTTTTTCTCCACTGAGTAACTAAATACAGCGTGTTCTTACTTCAATTAATTCTTCATTTATCTGTTAATGAATTTTGTGTGTGTTCAGGCAGGTTTTCCCCTGGCTGAGGGTGCAAGCAGTGGGACTGGAGTGTCCCTGCCATGCCTGGGGAAGCTCAGACTCTAGCAACTGAAGTTTTGTGGTCCCTTCTCACATGGGGAATGTTTTTGTACTGACTGCAGCTCCTATTCAGAAAAGCACTGGATTTCAACATTAACTTCTACTTGGATGGAAGTCTACAGCGATTTCCTGAAAAGGATCCTCTTTCCATCCAGACAAATAGCCAGGGTGTAGAACACTGCACTGTAACATTAAGTGACTTAAGACATGATTTTTGCTTATGATTTGAAAAATATCACAAAGGTTGTGACTCAGTAGCTGAACATACAGAATATGTACTTCATGCTTTTGCTTTACTGGGCCTAGATATTTGCCTTTTAAATAATGTAATACTAGTATTGTGCTTTGCTATTCAAAACTCATTAGTAGAGCATGGCTACTAAGAGGAGGAAGTATGGATGAAATTTGTGAGCAGTCACTGTCACAAGGCTGTGCATTACTGAGCTACTTGGAAGCTGCCTCAACTCATTTGAAAAGACATAACATTAAGTCTTTACCTTACATTTGACACAGTGATCACGTAAGCATAAACTCTTTTGCGGAGCCCTTGTTACCCTGTACATAAGTGTTGTGGGGCTGCTCATATGACAGCTACAAAGTTTACTTCATCAGGTTTTAAAATCAGGTTTTAATACAGTGAGGGACTAAGTATGAACATGGATTGTGAGAGTTCAATCTCTGAAGCTGATTGAAGACTTCTGGTTCCACAAACTTGATCATATAGGAAAAGCATTCGAGCAGGACTGGAATAGGTTCAGAAATTCATGAATTTCTGAAAATAGAAAGCAGTCCTACTTATTAGCTAAATAGTTTATTTTATCATAAATTCCAAATTTGTTTATTAATATTTAAAATTGAACTGAGCTTCTGTTTCAAGAAGCATCCGTCCTAGCAATGCCATTGCCTTCCCAGATCAGTTATGGAGGTATGATCTTTTTATTTGCAGATTGATTAAAGACTGACACGTTTTTTTGGTTAAGTTTCATAAAATGAAATTCCATTTTGAATTAAAACACAAAAATGTCATTAAAATATTTAGATCAATATGCAAAAGATTTTTTTAATCTGCTTTTCAAAAACTTACTCTTGGAATGAAGCATGTAAAATTCAGCAGATAAAATTCAGTAGGCAAAATGAAATAGGTAAAATTCAGACTGGGTTATTTAACAGTTGTTTGAATATATTTGTTGAATTCAGATGAGAAGCTTTAAATATTCAGTAGAAATGATTGTATTACTGGCTTCTCAGCAGAACTAACTTCTCTACAACTACTGTATAACTCAGATTTAGTGACTCTGACTTCGAAAACTCAGTTCATTATAGCGATCAGTATCAGTAAGCTCATCACCAGCATGGATTCTTTTGTAAGGTTTGGTCACTAAAACTGAATTATGTGCTAGCTCCAGGGCGGCTGACCTTCCCAGTAGACAAGCAACCTTGACCTTCCACTGCCCCTGCCTCTTGTGACATATAGAGGAGCCAACAGCGCTGTAGGGCTGTGCTCCCACCCAGGCACTCACCTGGGTCTGTGAGACTGCAACTTTGACAGCTGGTGGAAAGTATAAGGATAGCAAAATCTGGTGAAATATTTCAAAATCCCTTTATTTTTTTTTTTAAAAATAAAATAAATTCTCATATAAACTGATTAAGGTAGCCATGATTTCAGAATCAAGATCTTAACAAATAGTTTCAGAACACATATGGATGTTTATGTAATATGTCAGTTTTATACAATAATTTCAGAAAAGAAATCCATCTTATCTGGGTCTCCTTCAGTCTGTGATGTTTTAGTATTTTCCACAGGTATATAACTGAAATGTGTTATTGACATTGGTTAGGGGTGGGTCAAGACTATGGAGATGTAATTCTACTTACTATTTATTTTTACTGCTTGATTGCTTTGTTTTTAGTGATGTTAGCTGAACTAGTAGACGGAGGACTTGTTATGTAATACTGTTTACTCAGCATAGCTTTGGAAAGAACATCATTGTAATATACATTAAATCATGTTAGAACTGCCTTAACAGGCCTTGGTAATGAAATCCTGTTGTAATCCATGACAAACGAGTAACCATTAATTAGATTAAGTTTCTTTAAATTCTAGGATAAGCACCTGGAAGGACAAATGTATGAAAGAGAAGAATAAATAAAAGAATGGTAAATGACAGGATGAGAAAAAAGAGAAAGAAAAGGCTGTCTGTGACCAAAGATAAGCTTCTTAAAAAGTCTCTGATGGCTGTTGCAGAAGGAAGAGTCATTTAGCTCAGAACATTTCAGAAATATCTGATTGGGAAAAAAGATATTTCTTAGAAGTCATTATGTGTATGGGACAGCGTAAGAGAAGCTGTCAGGCTTTGGACAACATACAAATTAATTCAATTTTGCCCATATGGGTTGAAAACTGAGTATGATGTCTAAGAAGTGATGCACTCTACCTACTGTTAAATCACAACTGAGACTCCTACTTTACATTACAGGACATGACTTCTCCAATTTACTTTCACTGATTTTGAATTCCTTAAGATTTTATTCTGTGCTAACTCAACTCTTGTAATGGTTGGATGCAATTGATAGATAACATGTTGTGAAAGTTTTCACCATTCTCTCCATCAAGTTGTAGAGTTTCAATAATGTGCTGTCAGGTCTTTAACAAGGGTCTGCCAAAAAAACTGTATGAACCATAGGAAACAGTAGGTGGTTGGAAATGAAGAGTCAAAGATTGCAAAAATGGACTGTTTTAATGAAAATAACTTTCCTTTAGCTGTAATCAAGAAGGAAAGGAGTGCCATTTGTCTAACATGCATAGTTGTTTGGGTTCGTATTTTGTTCTTTTCCTCAACAATAAGGTGGGCGAGAGTACAGACAGCATATGGTTTGATAATAGGGGCTGAATGGTGAAAAACCTTTCCTAAGGTTTTCTTTCCAGTACTCTTGAAAATACCTGCCATTTGGTGCAATCTTATCCATTTTTAAAACAAAAAAAATGCAGTTCAGAAAAAAGAACCTACATCTGGCAAAGATGATTTAGCGGGGAATTATCTAATTTCTTCCTCTAATTTGAGGTGGAATTTGAACAAAGAGCTCTCAACGCTCTTTGCGTTGCCTTCAGGTCCATCATCAAATGAGCACTCCTGATTTATCCAGCTCTTCCTGCATCCACAGCAAGTTGGAAAGATATTTCTCATTCCTCTTCAGCCTTTTTACTGGTCTAATTGCGGGCTACGAACTATTTCATTTTTCTTGTGAAAGACACTTTATAAAAAGGATTCCACTTTGTACTTCCTTTAAAGATATTCAGCTTTAAATGATCTTCTCAGAAGTTGGTGTCATTTTAATTACTCCAACATATTCTTGACTTGGTCTGAGACCTTTAAATTAAGAGAGAACTCTGAGACATATTTCACCTGACTAATAGGTACCTCTGCAACAGAAAAGTGTATGTGAATCAGATATTTTACTAGGCTTGATAGAATCATAGAACCATAGAATGGTTAGGGTTGGAATGGACCTTAAAGATCATCTTATTGGATGCTGCTTATTGGAATGTGGATGCTTAGAAACCCTGTCAAAGTGTTTGAAATGCAATAATTTCCCTTGCTTGTTATTACAGATTCCAAAAGGGGTGGTTTCAAGTATCTTAGTGTTCAAAGTGTAAAATGAGAGGCTACTGAGCATCACTAAATATGAGCTATAGAGAACCTAAAATTTGTTTTCCTTGAGGGCTCCTCTATAACAATAGTTGTAACTCTACAACTAATATGACAGCTTTCCCAGTTCACCAAGAAGAGGCAGAGAAGGTTATTTTTCCTAGTCAGTATTCAGATTTCCACAGATAGATGTAGTTACTAAAAATCCTGAACATTGCACTACATTCGTCATTTCTTTTCTCACAATTGCTGTTCATATAATCATTTTATGATAATGTATATATGAATGTGATAAGGAAATGGTAAACACCCTTAAGATCTGTGACCTAGGAGATGTTTCTGACATTTTTCACTAAACTTCTCAGTGATTACTTGCTTCATCAGCTTACGACACTCTAATACCTTTGGCCAACGTTGCAAAAGCTAACTATTGTTTTGTTGGTACAACAAATGATGCTTCACATTTTATTCAATGCATCACTGCATTTTAGAAAAATAAACAGGAATTTCAAAAAAACACAGGATGTTTAATCCTCATCAGAGATGAAACTTTTTCCTTCCTTATCATCCTACCAAGGAACATGTACTGTATTAAGCATTCATAAGCTTTTTGGCTGGTACAAAACATTTGGCTGGTGCATCTTTTTATCTCGAAGATAGGTTGCATCTAATGTAAGTACTCACTAAACTAGCTAAAAGTAAGTCTTGTTATAATTACACCAAGACATCTCAACATGCCAGACAACATTAAGTGCTATTGTACCCTGGCAAACTGAAGAGGGGAGTAATGTGTTTGGAGGGTGAACAGAAGCAATTTCTGGGAATTTAGAACTGGACAATTACTTTTGCAATTTCATTTCCAAATGCTAACATGTTTGTGATAGTTAGGGTCAAAATAAACCAAACAACTTCTCTTCTGCACTCTGAGATGAACCAAGTTATGAAACAAATAGGAAGTGATAATACAAGAGAAAAATTGCCAAAGCTTTCATGAAGTAAGAAAGCATAATTAACTTTTTGACAGCTCATCAAAACATTAGGAATTTTTATTAACAATGTCCCAAAAGAATAGAGAAGGATTAAAAAAAAACTTCTTGTAGAAGCAAGGCAGGACTGATAATAGATCTGTTTATTCTTGCATTTTATCATTATTTTAGAATAAGTAGTCCTTCAAAAGCCAGTCTGGATTATATTTTGCTAAACATATTCAATGGCAAATGTTGTCACTGGCCTGAAGAGCTTCAAGTTTACAACTTCAATCAAGTGAATTCAACAAAATGGAGAAGAGGATGCCTGAAAGCATTACAGATGGTCTAGATGCCAATGCATCTTGAGAACCCTGAATCATACGGAAATACATCGTTTTATTGCAAATAAACAATATCTGTTACCCCAGCTACTGTTGGCTTTAGCCTGCATTATGTGGGTTTTACCAGCTGTCTGCTCTCCCCGACTGCTATCATTTTATAACTCCTATAGCCCCTTTCTCTGCTAGATGTGAGTACAGACAGGAGAATTTGGGCATGACCGATCCCTCAGGACATTCTTTTCCAAGTTTCCTTCCTGCGCTTCACAAACATAACTGCTATTGTACTTCCCTTGCTATTTCCCCTTTATTCCACTGTGTTTTTTCTCAGTTTCACATGCATCTTCCAGCAAAAGAATTAGCTTTTAATTCTATGTCAAAAGGTCAGTTTCACTGAACAGATTTTGTTCATCATTAACATGTTTATTGTGAAAGCTCAAAATGCAAACAGACAGCACTGCATATCTTTCAAACTTGCTGTAACCTTATATTCTCCAAATGAATAATTTCACTGCACTTTTGCTTCCTTAACTGGGCCAAAGTGACCACTTTACTACGATTTTCAGTGGGTAAAATTTACCTTTTTAGATTCTGATTTGATTTTGTATGAGTAAATTTTGCTTGGCCCTATCAAAGGTGTTATTTATATGTCAAATATAAATAACAGAAGCCTTTCAGACTGGGAAATGGAATTGCTGAATTATTTAGGGGTTTGTGTTCTTGATTCCTCTATAACTTAGAAAAGTACTCCTTCATGCATGCAAACTTCATCCAAATGCCAATGCATGGGCTTCTCTCCCCCCTTGCTCATTCTTTGTCTGAAGCAAAATTATGCAACAACCATATGACTAATTTGTTGTGAATAAAGCACTAAGTTATAATTTGTGCCTGTTCTCTAAAAGTGGACTGTAGAGGATACTCCTTGAATACTTTATGCCAAACATGACTGTTTGAATATTCATACAATTAAAATGGGGGCCTCCAGTGTTTCTGGCAGCTCTGTTTAGAAGTCCAGCTGCATTTGGCTTGCTATTAATGCTGCACCTCATTTTGCCTCCGACTTCTTTTCCTCTGTCTTTTAAAAGCCAATAAAATGACTGGCTGAGACCATTTAAATGATCTATGCATTTGTCAGTAATTACATCTATTTCTCCAATTAATTTGCTTTTAAATCTCATATTGATTACTGTCAGTTTTATCACTGACCTTAAAATCTGATCTGTTTTCTCTTTCAAGGTCAACATTTCAAATTCACCACCACAGGTAAATAATGGAAGGTAGCTATGCTCAATGGCCTGAGATAATCATGTATTGGCAAAATAAAGTTATTTTAAAACACTTTGGTACATTCAGGCAACGAAGTAAAACAAAGGGAAACAAAGAAAATGTTTGTGTGAGAGTTTAAAGATCTCATATGAGGAACCTGGCTGCTGTTTCAGTGAGACTTTTTGTTGTATGATTTTCTGTATGTCTTGCATGCATGATTTTATGTGCATTCTGTTCCACTGAATTAGCATTAAAATGACTAACTAATAATAGCTGTTTTCTTTAAGGCAGACTTTACTGAAAGGCACATCCCCAGGCATGCCCACCTCTGGCCTAGGGGAACAGTCCTGCCTTACCTTTACAGATGCACTGCGGGGTCTCCTTCCCTGGGAACTCACAGCCTGACTTTTCCACATGTGGGATGTTTGGTGGTGCTTCCCTGGACTGATCTCATGGCTTGTTTGCAGGGAATCTGGAGCTTCTGGGAATTGCTGGATTTCCCAGGCTTGTGCAGGTGGTTTTGTTATGGGTGGAGGCCAGGCTTTGCTGGCTGGTTTTAGTGGAAACTCATGACAAACAAAATTCTCAAGGAATACAATGGTAGGAAAGGAATGGGACATGGATCCATCCTAGACCAGTGTTGACTGCCTGACAGTGTTGGATTTGTCTGCTTGCTGCTCTAGAATAAGCTCTTGAGATCAGTTTTTTACAGTTATGACCCAATCCCCAACCTAGACTAATAGCTTTCCTCATTTTTGATCCCTCTTCTTTTGACGTCCCTGGGTATGGGGCATACTTGGAGATCTAATTTACAGTGGCATCCTGATTCCCAGCATGTTACTTACTGTTGTATTTAACCATACCCACTACAATCAGAAAACTATACTATCGATAGCAATACCCTCTTTTCCACCCTCCCCATCTTCATCTCAGTTATAAGGAATAGATCTGCTTTCAGGTGTTTTGGCTTCAAACCATCCCTGAATAAAAATGTTATTACCCACTCTAAGTTCTTGAATGCTTTCAAAATGGTCATGTGTGCATCCAAGGATTACTAGGTGCCTTTGGTTTATCACAAAGCAAATAGAAATATTTGGCCTTCATTCTAGTTCTTGTCGCCTGTCCCTGCGTGATGGTCTAACCCTTTTTTTTTTTTCCCCTGAAACATATACTCTATCATTTGAATAACTCCTCTAGTACAGCTGTGCAGTGACAGCCATATGTGTGAATTGGCCTCCTCTGTTCTTTACACTGTCAATAAATCTATTTACTTATCACTATATTCTTTAATGATCTGGAAAAGAGGTGAGAGAATAGTGATGTGGCGAAGTCTGTGATGATATGTTATTATTTAGGACAGACTGCAGCAGACTGCAGAATTTTATTTTATAACAATGAGCAACTGGGCAGGTAACATGAAATTCACTGTGGCTAAATAAGGTGAGAAACATGGGAAACACGATCTCAACTTCACTAATATAGTAGCGTGTTCTGAGCTGACTGTCATCACTGAGAATGAAACCTGAAATAGTTTTCTGTGAAAGTGTTGTCACTGGTCACTAGTAATCAAAAAAGTATATAAAACATTGGGAATGATTTGAAAGGTAATGGAAAACCAGCAAAAAAAATTTATGTCAATTAATAAATCCACCATGTGTTCAGACTTGGAATAGTGCACACTAAAAAAAGGATATAGCAAAACTGGTCAGTGCAGAAGGACATGTTCTGTTCTGTAGGACATTTCCCTTTAAACAGTTTCCGATGAAGCTATAGCTCTGACACGTGTAAAATCACAGTTCCTTTCTCTATCTTAATCCAATTTGAAACTTACAGTGTTCTGCCATACATACTTGCATTGTAAGTCCTCTACTTTAAAGTAGGAACTATTAAAAATGCTTTAAAAAGGATGGGTTTTGGGAATTTACTGTTTTATTTAGAAAAAATAAAGAGCAAATGAAACATTCACTGAGTAAAAAGACATAAAGGAATGAGAAAGTAAATTGCTAGTACAGAATATAGACAAGACTTAGTTAAAAGGAGCAGGAGATAACATAGAAAACTAAAGAGCAGAATGGAAAGAAAAAGAAGGAAGAAGGTTGTGCGGACACAATCGGTGGGCTGGAAGGTAAGGACTCTTCATTAAATGGTGTGTTCATTCGGTTCCTGGCCAAGCCAAGTGTTAAGAGCAGACCTGCCCTGGCTAAAAAGAGGAACCAGGGAGGGACACAGTAGACAGGGAGATCGCTTGAAGTGGTGAGTGTTATATGCTACCCCTTATCACCTTGAGTGGTGTCCCTGCACATCCTCACATTTTAAGATACTGTGTCTAATTTACTATTTTCCATTATTATTTTGATGCATAGCAAAGACTGGATTTCACACTTGGGAAGGAGCTACCTGGGTTAGGGAGGGCAAGCATACTCTGATCAGGTGGTAATCATCACTTGTGGTGAATACAAGTCTCCCACATCCTTTCCACCAGGAAAAGTCTTTATCTGTTTTGGGTTTTGTTTTGTTTTGTTTTGTTTTGTTTTGTTTTTCCTAGATTGTTGCATGTCTGATGTTGCTGTAAGGTGCTGTGATGTGACATAGGCAATCACTTTCTCACCATGTCTGTCTAACTGCATTTTTTCCTCCATTATGCCTTCACTTTGAACAGCTTTGCACATAAAACAAGACTGCTTTCTTAACCCCTTAGTCACAACCTTGTTGCTATATGTTGAGCTATCTTAAAAAGGTGATGTTTGGGCCCTAGAGCTCTACAGGATAGCCTTTATGAATAGGTCTCACATTCTCACACTTTGATGACTCCTTCTCATGCAAATATCAATAAAAGCACAGATGTCTGCATGAAGAATAAAACTGTAGTCACCCAGGGACCCAGTCATCACACTCAGAGCTATGCTGCCCGTTTGTGTGCAGACTTTGCTTGGCAATACAATCTGTTGGCTACCTCAAAACAGTGCAAAAGGAGCATTAACATTCTGGTTTGAAACTTAGAATACAGCTTCATTATGCAAACCTTAACAGCAGCCTTATCAAAATATGGATTTTAATTGGATTGGATATATGCTTTCACTGTCCCCTAGGTTATTAGGTAAAATTAACACCTGGTTGTAAATGCTCCTGCAGCCAATAATATGAAGTTGGGAGTAGATGCAAAATGCTGCCTGAGGAATACACATGGGGTAAACTCTTTGCTGCTCTGTGCTGTGGCTTTCATGACTTCCTACTGTGGCTTAAAATTTGGTAAATCTGTGGTAAAATTATCAGAGAGGCATTACCCACTTGGTGCTTTTAATCTTCTCAAACAAACTAGGATTCTGGGTCTTAAATCATAGAGGACTTTAATCTCAGCTTTGCCTTGAGGGAAAGAATGAGAGAGAAAATTATAAGCAGTATAGAAAGAGGAGTATGACAGAATATAGGATAGGACAAGATATTGTTATATGTGCAGAATATGGGACTTAATCCCCTTCCACCAGAAGTGGTTGATACATGATGTTCTTATATTATACAGATGATTGGGTTATAGATTAAAAAAAACCCAACAAAACAAAACAAGCCAATGGAAAAACAGTTATTATTGGAGTGATGCAACTATCATTAATACTATTCCAAGTAATAATTTCCACATATGATGGAATTGAAATAAATATCAGAGGAAGGGACTATCTTTCGAAGTGAAGTACAGAGGGAATCTGTTCTTCCGCTTTAGGAAGATGTTTTACATAGTAACTTCTTTTCGGATAAATACTCTGGAAAGATTTATATTTTTCAGCTCAGTCAGTGGAGGAATAGTTTTGTATATAATAATTATAAAGAAGAATCTGTGTCTCTTTTTTTTACACACATGCACACATTCATATGTGTGGCAATGCTTCAAAGCTGCACCAGGACAGGCTTGGACTGGAGATTAGGAAACATTTCTTTACTGAGAGGGTGGTCTAACACTGGAACAGACTTTCTAGAGAGGAAGTTTCATAAAAGCCTGAAAAACAAAGAAGTCAATTTTTGTAGACTGTTCCTAATGCTTGTGAATCTATCCCTAAAGGACAAGTATGAAGATACAGATCTCCAAAACCACCTAACTGGAAGTGAGGTGACACATTGCTGACCTTTTGCTGTTCGTTCAAATCCAAGGGCCAACAATTAACCTGGCATAAAGGGTTCATTCTTACTTTTGTTTTGCAACATTTAATGGAAGACATGAAATGCTGCAGTCTTGTAGATAGGAAATACGAGAAATAGTACAGATAGCTGCATTTCTAGCATTTGTCTTGATGTCTTGGGCAAAATAAGCTTGTTTCAATTTTCTGGTCTGGGGGAAAGACTTCAATGAGGTCAAATCACTGAGATGAAAATGGTACATGAAATTTAAGATAATCCATCTCCTGTTTATAGCCAAAAAGTTTCCACCCTCATATCAGCCAGAAAGAGGAGGTAGATGAGCACTCTTTATGAGCTTCAATGTGAAGTCAATTGCTTTACCAGTGGTACACCTGGGTGCTTTTTGAAGAAGCTCTTCCAGTCTTAAAAAAATCCCTTAGAGGAATATTACAAAATCTGTCCATCTGGGTGAACTGAGGGAGCAGCAGCCAGCAGCTGGGTGAGCGGGGTCAGTGAGGAGTGGGTGGAAGAGAGAGTCATAGACACTTCTGCAGTGTTTGTCTAGCAGTGACCTGTACCTCTGTAGAACAATGTCTGTGTAACATTTGAAAGAAATAAAGTACTATAAAAGCCATACAACCAGAGTGATTTTAATTTGTAATGTTCTCCATTATGGTGGGTAACGTGAATGTTCTTTAACTGCATAAAAGGATTCACATTTTTAAAGGCTGTCATTAAAATATTTATCTGCTGTGCAATAAAACACGGATAGAGATAATTTGTTAATCTCAGCTTCTAGATTCTGCTTTTAAATAATTTGATAGTTGTTTATAAAAAAATTCTGGAAATCTGAGTATATCTTTGGTTATCATCATCAAGTCAAAAAATCCTTTAGAGATGAAGGATCTGGTTCCAGTCATGCAGGTTGCCTTGATGTCATTCTGCTGACATCGAACAAATGTTTCCTGGTTTATACCAACATGAAACAAATTAGTCTCTGCCCAAAAGCTGTGAATCCTCACTATGACCACAAAGTACATGACAAATTCACAGCTTGGGAAATGAAGATCTGAGGTGTCAGATGAGACATATATTTTTAAGCATTATAAAAAGATTGTGATTTTAAAATACTTAATATCAAGGCATTAAAAGTCAGAAATTCAAATAATGTCACTAATTGGTTTGCCTTGAATTTTCCCTTCCAATGTGCCTGTACTTTGCTCACATGTCCCATTTTTCACCCAATGGTGTCATAAAAGACTAGAAGTTGACAGCCTGGGTCAGATCACTGAGTTCTGCCTCTGGCAGTTGTCAGAATTGAATATGTCACAAGGTCCCAGTAAAACCAAAGTATTCCCATCTGTCAAATCAGCAGCTGTGATTGCGCCAAAAGAAGTCTTTCCACTCATTTAATTTCTGTGGTCTGGCATTTACCAAGCATTCAGCCACAATTCATGGCCTGTGCTTACGGCATCTGGGAAATCTCCTGGCCAAAAACTGCATCCAGAACTGTTTAGTTTTCAAGATCAGATGAATTCTGTTTGGCGTTAAATGAACATTTGGACAATTTATTTATTGTTACAAATGAAGAAGAATATTTCTGACTCCTGTGAAGATGTGTGAATGCACTAAATAGGATGTACTTTTCCAGTGAATTTTAATGGGTTGTGCTGTGAATATGACAAAGACCCTTGGTCATGAAGAAGCCTTCTTTCCTTACCACAAATCTGGATGACTCTGTTGCTCTCCCTCCCCTCCCTAGATTAAACAGTCCTCACTTTTTCTATCTATTTATACATGAATCTCTTATTATTTCACACTTCAACTTTTAACCTTTCTTTCATTCTTTGAATTTACTTTATGCATCAGATTAGCTTTGGTGCACAAGTAACAAGGACTCAACAAGGGCACTTGAGCAGCAATTCTTCTGTTTTGTTCCTGTGATATCACCTGTGTTAGAAATACTAGAAACTGTCCTGATTTTGGCTAGGATAGAGCTGATTTTCTTAGTAGCTAGAATAGCATGGTGTTTTGGATTTGGTATGAGATTTGGTATAAGAAGAATGTTAATATACCAATGTTTTTAATCATTGCTAAGAAATCAAGGATTTTCCAGCTTCCCATGTTTTGCTAGGGTGCAGGTGTAGAAGATGGAGGGAAATCATAGCAAAACAAATGGATCGAAATTGGCCAATGGGATATTCCATGTCATATAACATCATGTTCAGTTTATAAATGAGGGTTAGCTGAGAAGTTCTCTCTCTCAGGATTTCTCTTTTCTAAGATTGCTAGTCAGGAACAGGCTGGGCATTGATTGGTGGGTGATGGGCAATTGCATTGTGCATCCCTCATTTGTGTACTCCATTATTACTATTACTATAATTATTATTTTAATTTTAATTTTATTTCCATTATTAAAATGCTTTTATGTCAATCTATGAGTTTTATAATTTTTACCCTTGTGATTCTCTCTTTCATTCCCCAGAGAGGGGAGAGTGAGCAAGCAATTGCATTGTGGTTGCCTGCTGTATGGGTTAAAACCATGACAAAAAGGAAACGAACAATCTCCCTATCCCTCTGGCAACACATGCCCCAGACTGGGAATACCTGCTCAAGGGATGTTAGGAATCCCATTACCATTAAAATCCATGGAGATATAGCCTAAAACATCAAACAACATTGGGATTGGGCCCTGCATGCAACACACTGAGGATAAGAAATTACTATGGGTCTATTTTGCTTTTCAAAATATGCAAGAAATGTATTTTTTATTTCTTTATTTTGCAACATTATCAAAGGATTTCATAGAAAAGGAAATTAAATTAAATTAAATCTTTTCAAAATTATCCATTGATTTATTGCAAAATTTTACTATCAATCTAAATCTTTACTTCCAAATCCTACTTTCCAACTAATTTATTTTGACACACACTGAGCATGTATTGCCAGATGATCATTGTCACTGATAATTTTATTATTTAGTACTATAGATCAGGCCCCTATTTAAACTTCCTTTAGGAAGAACTTCCCTGAATTAAATACTAATTATTTTCAGTTCTTTCTTCTGCCTATCAATCTTGTTCCATTTCATTGCATTTATTTATTTTATTTCACATTGCCTCCATAGGATGTGATCTCTTCCTCCCTCTAAATTTGTTATAACTTCACAATCAAAAGACTGTTATCTTGGCTGTTTATCTTTCTGTTTGATATTCTTTCTTGTAAGCACTCACATTTGTTTTTGTTTCATCTGTAATCAAGCACATCAAAGTTGATTCCCTCTAATTGGTAGAGCTGCTATTTCAGTTTTGTGATCAAATATTTGGATGCACTTAAGGATAAATGAAATAAATTGCTAGGGAGAAGCAACAGAGAAAACAAAAGCTACTATGGAATACAAAGAGAGGAAATGAGTGGCAGAAATGCCTTGTAAGAATACAAGGATGAATTGTTTGTACTGATGAGTTAAAAAAATTCAAACTATATACTTTTACTAAAGTGGATTGAAAAGTGAATGAAAATTAATACAGCTTTACAGGCAATGTGTCTTTTTAAATGGAAATCACGAGAGCAGGGGTTATGCTGCATGCCTACCTCTGTCCTTAAATGGTTTGTGCAAAACTCCAGCAAGTCTAGTCATTTAAGATTACTGATGCACTGACATGAGACAGCACTTATATCAAAAGCAAACAATAGTTGTTCAGTCACAGGTAAGAAAACAAAATGAAAATCCAAAGTATAAGCCATATTTCCCCTTAAGTTAATAATTCCACCCTTGAACTGAAATAAATTTATACTTAAACGTACAAACATAGAACAACATGTTTTGCACTTTCCAAGAGAACAAGTATGAAAAACAGCCTGTGGTTGATTATGGCCAAGTTCACATCACATTTGTATAGACAACAATTATGAAATGAACTGTGCGTAGAAAGAAAGAAACCCCTTGGTCGAGCTGTAATTCTGGTTCATGTTGGCTATGACAAAAATCACTTCTCAGTATTTGTAAGCCCACATGCCCCTGCATTCAAGATGCAGCCCTAAGGAAGACAATGAACACTGTTAGGCATGTTAGATGAACTTCCAGTTGATTAAACTAATGTCTTCTGCACAAACCATAAAGGATTAGTTTAGCTACATGCAGCAAGGAGCTATATTTAAGTGTAGCAGCTGAACTCCCATGCAGATGGAGTCACCACATGTCCAGAATTGTCACTGTTCAGGTCCAGGAAGTATGAGAAGTTGGAAACCACAAAAAAACAAGAGAGATCAGGTTGAGAGGAGACAGAGAAGGCTGTCTAAACATTTCCTGGGAAAGAAGAATAACTTGAATCAAGCAGATTTTGTTCCTCTAGTTATGCTGTCTCTCTCACATTTTTCCTTCTGAACTAGATGAATTTTCTCTTGTTCCTGGCTCTCAAAAGGTGGCCCAAAATGTCTGTAGAGGGTAAATATTGAGAAAAATTGTCATGTTAAGATGTGGGTTCTATTTATGAGGGTTCAGTATTATTTGCTGCATGACGGTGTGTGATGTGATCAGGGGCAAGATCAGCTGAGTAAGGGAATTGCATGTTCTTTTAAGCAGTTACACTGAAGATTTTTGTCTTGGAGGATGTCTGAGGTGCTGTGGAGGTCCACTACAATGTTGGAGGGGAGGCAGGAACACATGGCATACAAGGAGAGGCTGAAAGAAATTTATTTGGTCAGCCTAAAAGAGAGAAGGCTCAGGGGAGATATTACTGCTGTTGCAACTATGTGGTGGGTGGTTGTGGAGAAGATGGAGCCAGTATCTTCTTAGAGGATCACAGTGACAGGATGAGAGGAAACAGACAGAGGCTGTAATAATGATAATTCCCATTAGATGATTGTAAATATTTTCAGAATCCGTGGCATCTCCATCCTTGGAGATATTCAAGACTTGATTGTATGAGGCCCTGAACAACCTGCTCTAACAGGTCCTGCTTTAAGCAGGAGGATGGAGGAGGTGGCCTTTGGGATTTCTTCCAACCCACACAATTTGATGAGTCTTTCTCTGTTTGATTCTATGCATGCAGAAATGGCCACTATGTTTTAACAAAAATACCAAACAGCTGCCATGATATTCTCCTTCCCCTTCCTGCTGTGCTGTGAGTTTGTGTCAAGGTTAGTGTATAGAGCATTTGGAGAATACTGATAGTGCATGGGACACTACAAAATAACTCATGCCATCTGTTTTTCTATTGTTAAAGATTAAAAATAAGACCATCTGAATATTTATTATGTTGGCAGACTGAAAAACACAAATTGGTACTTTGTATTCCCTCACTTAGGTAATTATCAAGTATTTAAAAAATAAGTGGGAAAGAAGAGAAAAGGAGAGACAAAGACTATCTTGCATCACAGTAAATGATAATTTAAAAGCAATTTCCAAAGTTCATCAGATTCCCAGTCATCCTAACCAAAACCTACAGTTCTCAGCCTGACTTTGTGCTTCAAAAAAAGCTAGAATCTGATCTTCTCAGAAAGGTCCAGGAAAGATATAGGGAATAAAAAGTTAGTCATGGGAATTGAAAAAACTTGTGTTCCTCTATGGACAATGTCATTCAGGAGTGAGGAGTGACTAAGTCACTGCCATGCCAGCCATCTTCCCCACTCTTCCAGCAGCCCTTGAAGCCGGTGCAGCAGAGGGGATGGAGCAGGATGGAGATCTCTCTATATGCTTCCAGTGTATAGCGTACTTGTGCTAACAATGCACATTGCACAGGACAGACAGCCAGGACAGGGGCCAGCAATGTTTTCATCTGCAGCTGCCAAAGGCTTCAACTCTCACTTGTTAGTGCTCTAAAATGTTTTACCTGGTAACTATGGGCTGAAAGGGAGTTTGCTTGTAAGCCTGTGTATTTTCAACAGCAAAGGCATCTCCCTAAGTTTTTGATAGAGACCTACTCAGTTCAAGGCTCCAGTCTCCAGTGTCCAGTGTTCCTGTTTATCTATTATTTTTAGTTAGAAACCCTTTCATTCAGCACCGCTTTTTCTTCTTCCCTTTACCCTCCAGTCTCTGGAGACTTGGTACATTCATCATATAATATGTGAGCCCAGTTAATTATGAAGTTTCCTAAGTTCACAGTAACATATGCCAAGAGAAGATGTTTACAAACAAACAAACATCTTGGAAGAATTGTCCACCCATATTAATGGCATTTTTCAAGGCTTGCCTGCAGCTTCTACCCTTCAGAGACAATTAAGCTTCTTGCTTTCTGTCCAAAGAGACAGCACACCATCACCCCTGTTTCAGCTTTTCACTGAAATCCCGATCTTGGTAAATCACTCCTCATGGGGTAGACAGAGCTTTGTTCTTTATGTAGATACCATATATACTCCAAATATCTTCAAGTATAAGGCAGAGCTTCCCACTCCTGGAGTACCTCCTGCCTTCCCTTTCAGCTTGTACTTTTTGCCTGTGAGCAGACACTATTTCCCACACTGCTCCAGCCCTGCCTGGTCACAATTCTTTAGCATCTCAGTGCAGGCTCAGTGAGCTGGTAACCTTGAATATTTCCTTCCTGGCAGCAATTGCACCGTGCATTTTTTTGCCATGTCAAGTAGCTGTTTGGCCATCCACCAGCTGACATTAACTGCACCAGAAAAAATAGGAACAAAAATAATACCCAGATTACTAATTAATATATCTGTCTCTAGTTGAAATGCGGGTTATATAAATGGATATTAGGAATCCAGGATTGTTCTCTGCTATTATGAAAAGTAAATATGTTGATTCAAAGGAATGAGTTAAGAACATGATCTCTTGTGGTCAGGGAAACTGACTTCTTGCCATGAAGCTGATTTGCAGTTGTTCTTAATGGAATAAATCTCCTTGTCCCTCCTTGGCTTTACCAGTTATGCTACGATGGAAAATCATTCAGAATGGGATCTCATTTTCCCTGATTTATGTTTGCTGCACAAGTGCTTGTTGGAGCAGGAATGTATGCATAGTGAAAGGTATGGTCCTGGTTCAGGCAATCTGAGGCCACACAGAGTCTAAAATCAGGGTAATAGATTTATTTATGCTAGATTTTATCTATTCAGTCTGGCATTAACAAGGCTGGTTTGGCATTAGTGAATACACTGTATTTTTTTATAATTTATTCTTTACCTATTTCCTAAGAACCACTTTTCAGAACAGAAGATAAAAAACAAGTTTATGCAGACAAGCTGTTATAAAAAAAAAAGATAGAGTGAAGGGAAATAAATTGTCTTTGACAAATTAATTGATATCTACTAACTAATTATTAATAAAATGTACTTTAATGAGAGCTTAGACATTCTCTGTCTGGAAGTGCCACTTAAAGAAATGTAAATTCCAGTTAAATAAACCTTTTATGAACAATTAGTAATGACATTTTCTGTTTCCCTAAGCAGAATAATATGCACCTGCAATATTCATGTGATTAGTCCAAGCATGGACCATGTTTTAGATACTCATGTATATTCCTTTTAGTACTATCAATTAAGATGTGATTGCAACTGTTTTGTATATTGTCACTTAGAATCTAAAAACTGGTATGACCGTAAAGCCTTTGAAAGCAGCTAGAACTAATAAGAAAATGCTGCACATTAATTGAAAGGTAAGGTTAAGTTGTTGCGACGGGGGGAAAAAATCCGGACGCTCAATATGAGAATCATCAGACTTCCCCATTTATTGATCACACACATGTCTCTTATATACAATCCGTTAACCAAGCCCACATACGTTCTTATAAATCCACACTGATTGGCTTATTCATTCTCCTGAGAACTCTCTCCTCGTTACAACAGGTGGTGTTTGTTCAGTTGAACTTCAAAGGGCAAAAACAGGATACTCCCTTCTTTCCCAGCTTGATTAGAATTGTTTTGTCTAAAGTTCTCAAGGAGAAGAGGCCTGCTGAAGATCTCTGCTAATTCTCTCTGATTTATGCCAAGGGGCCTAAGCCATTTCAATGATTTACAACATTAAGTTATACACATAAGTAAACACAGGGTACTCAAAGTAACATCTCAGCTTATTTTTTACTAAGATGAAGCTTTCCCAGTTCTCTTTACAAAATAAGAATTTAAATTTGTAAAAAAATATTTTTTGTCCTTTCCTCTTCTCTTTGTTTAACTTTCTTACATAAAATGGTACACATATTCTTGTTGACAAATCATGGTGCTATTTTATCTCACTAAGAGCTTTGAGGTCATGCTTTCACATGTGTTTTGGTAGTGTGCAGGCAGAACTTTAAAGTCATCTCTTTCACCCATCTGCATCAAGAACAGTGCAATTTAAGACTCACAAAGAAAACTGAAAATGCTGAAGTTTGTTCATCTGAATTTATTAAAAAACCTCTCTTCAGTACTCTTGAAAAAATATCAGTTTAAATATGTTAGAAGTGTAAAACAACTTGGATTTTGTTCCATTAATATACTTTGACATATTTCTCTTGTGTTTATGGCTATCTTATTTCACAGAGATCTGAAATGAAGACTCATTGTCTACTGTAGGTTTTAGACTAAGCTATTCTATGCAGACTTGAAATAATGATTAGCTAGGAAAATCCAATAAAAATCTAGGAGTAATAGGGATTGTTTCCACAGCATGGCTTCATGAGACCTTATTTCTTTGTATGTGGAGCCCATGTGAAAGAATTAAGACATAGGAGTTATGGCGGAGATGGAGTCTTTGTGTAAAACTTGTGATCTCTGTTTCCATGAACTGACCCAGGTTGTATTTGCTGCTTGTAAGAGAAGGAGCATTCCTTTTTCTCAGAGGTCACTCCAAGTACTTTTTCTTCATGGTTTAATATGGGTGGAGACCACAGCTTTTACAGACAGCAAACCATCAAACTGTACAGTAGTGCTGAGAAGAATTTCCATCCCTGAAAAGGAAGTACTCTGGTGTTACAAAATTCACCAAAACTTCCAGCTAGTTTTCCTCTACTGCTCATTATTGTCATCTATCTTAGGATGAATTTGTGTATTGATCTGCAAGCTAAATTGAAGAAGTACTTGTCAATTGCATCAAGTACTCATGTATTTCCATAAAACATGCTTTTCATATCCTTATTTATTCCTAATTTTTTTTTTTTTTCAGTGCTCTCCTACATTATCAACATCTTTCTTTCTTGAACTTCCAGTAGCAGTTACCACAATAATAAATACAGAAGGTCCAACAATATACTTCAGTGTTTAAATACTGGAAGACTGCACTGACCCATTTTGCCAGCTGAATATCAATCATCACCTGTGGGTTCATTTCAGGATGCCTCTGCAGATCTTTGTTGTGCAAGTGTGGACATGTTATTGCCTTCTGCCTTTATGTCTTCAATCTTTACTGTTCTACTGATCAAGTAATCATTCTGTAGCTCTTAAAATGCCTTACACAGTTCTAATAATATTCCATCAGTTTCACTTGTATCTACTGAACTTATAAAAGTGATGTCAACATAGACTGACAAGACCTTTTCCTTGGATTTTTGTATTATTTGTTCTACTCTTTCATTTTATTTTTTTTTTTTGTTATCAGATTAACTTTTTCTTTATCTGATTCAGATCAATGTCAAATTGACAAGCCTGGAATTGTCTACGTCATTCAGTGTACTTGTTTTAAATTTCACAACAATTTAATCTTTCCAATTTCCAAAGCACTTTTTAGTGAGTCTGTTATAGATCACCCCACCAGCATGAAAAGGCAGAAGAAATATTCTATAAGCAGTTGGGAGAAATATCATGATCTCCAGCCCCTCTTCTCAGAGGGGATTTCAGCTTGCCAGATATCTGCTGTAAATACAATACAGCAGAGAGGAAATGGTTAAAGAGGTTCCTGGAATGTGTGGAAAACAACTTACTGACACAGCTGGTGAGTGAGCCAACTAGGCAAGGCACCCCATTGGTCCTTTTGTTTGTGAACATTGAAGGACATGTGGTGATGTGGTGGCTGGGGGCTGTCTTGGGCACAGTGATCATGAAATTGTAGCATTTTTGATTCTTGGACAGGTAAGGTGGAGGGTCAGCAAAATTGCTACCCTGGACTTCTGGAGGACAGACCTTGCCTGTTTAGAGGCCTGGTTGACAGAGTGCCTTGGGAGGCAGTCCTGAAGGGCAAAGGAGTCCAGGAAGGATGGACATTCTTCAAGAAGGATATCTTAAAGATGCAGAAGCAGACTGTCACCATGTGCTGAAAGATAAGCCAGCAGTGAAGATGATCCTGGCTGAACAGAGAGCTTTGGCTGGAACTCAGGGAAAAACGGAGTTTCTGACCTTTGGAAGAAGAGGCATACAACTCACAAGGACTACAAGGATGTTGTGAGGGTATGCAGGGAGAAAATTAGAAGGGTCAAAGCCCAACTGGAACTTAATCTGGTTACTACCATAAAAGACAACAAAAAATGTTTCTATAAATTCATTAGTAACAAAAGAAGGGCTAAGGAGAATCTTCATCCTTTATTGGATGTGGTAAGAAACATAGTGACAAAGGATGAGGAATGAGGTATTTAATGCCTTCTTTACATCAGTGTTTCATAGTAAGACCAGTTGTTCTCTGGGTACTCAGCACCTTGAGCTGGAAGACAGGGATGGGGAGCAGAATGAAGCCCCTGTAATCCAAGGGGAAATGCTTAGCGACCTGCCACACCACTTAGATACATGTAAGTCTGTAGAGCCAGATGAGATCCACTCAAGGGTACTGAGGCAGCTGGCAGACATGCTCACCAACCCACTTTCCATCATTTATCAGCAGCTCTGGAAAATGAGGAGGTCCCAATAGACTGGAGGTTAACAAATAACCTAGGGAGGGACTTTTCATAAGGGCAGTTAATGACAGGACGAGGGGAAATGGCTTTAAGCTGAAAGAGGGTAGGTTTAGATTAGATATTAGGAAGAAATTCTTCACTGTGGGGTTGGTCAGACACTGCAACAGGTTGCCCAGAAAAGTTGTGTATGGCCCTTCCTGGAATTGTTTAAGACCAGGTTGGATGAGGCTTTGAGCAACCTGGTCTAGTAGAAGGTGTCCCTGCTCATGGCAGGGGGGTTGGAACTAGATGATCTTTAAGGTCCCTTCCAACCCAAACCATTCTATGATTCTATTATTCTATATATATGCTGCCCATCTACATGAGGGACTGAAAGGAGGATCTGGGGAACTATAGGCCTGTCAGTGTGACCTTGGTGCCAGGGAAAGTTATAGAGCAGATCATTCAGAGTGCCATGACTCAGCATGTACAAGACAACCAGGTGACCAGGCCCAGTCAACATGGGATTATGAAAGACAAGTCCTGCTTGACTAACTTGATCTCTTTCTATGGCAAGGTGATCTGCTTAGTGGATGAGGGAAAGGCTATGGATGTTTACCTAGATTTCAGTAAAGCCTTTAATGGAGAACTTGGCTGCTTATGGCTTGGACAGACATATGCTTCACTGGGTTAAGAACTGTCTGAGTGTCAAGTCCAAAGAGTTGTGGTAAATGGAGTTAAATCCATTTGGTGGCTCATCACAAGTGGTGTTCCCTAGGGCTCAATACTGGGGCGAGTTCTGTTTAATATCTTTATCAATGATCTGGACAAGGGGCTCAAATGAACCCTCAGAAAGTCTGAAAACAAAACTAAGCTGGGAGGGGGTGTTGATCTGCTTGAGGATAAGAAGGCTCTACAGAGGGATCTGGACAGTCTGGATTGATGGGCCAAGGCCAATTGTATGAAGGTCAACAAGTGCTGGGTCCTGCACTTGGGTCACAACCCCATGCAATGCTACAGGGTTGAGGAAGAATGGCTGGAAAATTGCCAGGTGGAAAAGGACCTGAAGGTGTTGGTTCACAGCTGGCTGAATATGAGCCAGCAGTGTGCCCAGGTGGCCAAGAAGGCTGATACCATCCTGGCCTGTATCAGAAACAGCATGGCCAGCAGGAGTAGGGAAGTGGTTGTCCCCCTGTACTTGGCACTGGTGAGGCTGCACTTCAAGTACTGTGTTCAGTTTTGGGCCCCTCACTACAAGAAGGACATTGAGTTGCTGGAAGATGTCCAAAGAAGGGCAACAAAGCTGGTGAAGGATCTAGAGCACAAGTCTTCGGAGGAGCGTTTGAGGGAACTGGGGTTGTTTAGTCTGGAGAAGAGGAGGCTGAGGGGAGACCTTGTCACTGTCTACAACAACCTGAAAGGAGGTTGTAGCGAAGTGAATGTCAGTCTCTTCTCCCAAGTAACTAGTGATCAGACAAGAGCAAATGACTTCAAGTTGCATCAGAGGAGGTTTAGATTGGATATTAGGAAAAATTTATTCACCAAAAGGGTTGTCAATTATTGGAAAAGTCTGCCCAGGGCAGTGGTGGAGTCACCGTCCCTAGGGGTATTTAAAAAACATGTAGATGTGGTGCTTAGGGACACGGTTTAGAGGTGGACTTATCAGTGTTAGGTTTATGGTTGAACTCAATGACCTTAAAGGTCTTTTCCAACCTAAATGACTCCATGATTCTATAATATAATCTTTGATTACTATCATTATCATTAGAAGAGAGGAATTAATGATCCGTATTGCACCAACCACCAACTAGGAAAGTTTAGTAAATACTTCTGCTTACTCTGCATCACTATTGACAATTCTTCCATATTCCTAATAATAGCCTAAGAGCATAGTGAGAAATCTTCCCATCATCAGTTCTTCTTCTATTAGATAATAAAATCCTCAATTATCAGGATTCTCCTCAGAAAATTATTATGACACAGTAATTAAGCTGTTACTCAAGGGTTTCAAGAGAAACAGTGGAACTCTTTAAAAATTTGAGCACACAATCCCATTATAGGATCTAGTAATGCTTTTATTCTGCAATCGGGCTGCAGAAGCCACACTTGCCTGTGCTCCTTACACTCAGCAAAATCACTGAGGTATGGTTTACCTTAATCCTCCAGCTACCTCCTGCACTAAGTGGAATTAGTTATTGTAAGTGATCTGATCTGCTATAACTCTTTTGTTTTTGAGTCCCCACAATCTCACTTAGGTTTATTCCACCACACTGACAACTGGCAGATATTTTAGCCAGGTGAAGGCATCTTTGTTCGAAGCCTGGGCTGAAGGTAAAACAGCTATAGAAAAGCAAATGGCAATATAGAGGAAAGAATGTGAAAACAGAGAAAAGTTGGAAGACTTCAGGGAGTAGCTGGAGAAAAGAGCAGATTGCATGTCTCTCCTTTGAGAAATGGGCTGAGAAAAGAATCAAAGGAGTGCATGTTGCCCTGGAGTAAAAGAAATAATGATGAAAATAATAATGCTAAAAGAAATAACAGGTGATGAGAAAAGGAAGAACACTTGGTACTTCATAAAACAACTTCCAGCCTCTCCAGTTCTGCCTAAATAATTTTATATGAACATTGATTATTTTGAATTTCTTATAAGGCTACTTAAGAAAGCAGGACTTTGAGGGTAATTAATGTTTACAACCCAAGTGACAGCACAAATCAATTGAAAGTACCAAATAACATATGATCAGACTTGACTTCCTACTTCCTGGCTTCAAATTTCTCTAATGTAGTGAAACTTTGAAATCCAAATTACAGAAGGTGTCTGGCTCCTTTAATTTTGATTAATACAAATGTTACTTAAAAAAACCCCCAAAACCAAAACCAATACCAACACCAACTTATAAAAGGCTTCTCACCATGAAGATTCTGGCAGAGTGCATCTTCACTTCCGCTACATCTTACTGTAAATCACATAAACATCCGTGGGACCAACAGAGGGAATAGGTGCGCATCAGTCAGCTGCAGGAAAACTGCTTGGGGTAAGCTCGCTTTGACTCACCAAGATTGTCAAATCAAGTATGTAGGAATTGCCTCTCTTGAACACGTTTGTTCCACAAAGGGAATGTGTGAGAGTACAAAGGAGAAAAGCAGCCCTGGATTTTCCATCAGTGCTATTTAAAGAACTTAGTTTAAAAACTTCTTTAAGGTCTTCTAAATCAGTTAGGCATCATGCAAGATGAGGTTTTCAGAGAAGGGATGTGCTATGGACCTGATACTTGACTTGTGAGGTTAGATGCAGAAGCAGCACAGGAAAGGGACAGCAAGCTCATTAACAAAACCCATCTATGGGTATGCTGAAGGTACTGTAGTAAAATCTCTTCTCATCCACCAGGTCTTGTGTTTGGGCTGCCCTTGTGCAGCATGAAAAGTCTGGCATACATGCCTGGCAGAAAATTCCCAGAATACTCAGACCTTATGAGGAATTTCAAGAGGCTCTCTCAAACAGGAGTAGACTACCCCAAGCTTAATTTGACAGATGGAAGTCTTGTGTTAAAAAATACAATATAGCACAGCCTATGTGCCCAGTCTCTCTTATCACACCAAAGATCCTGTTTGCCTCCTCCTCAGCTCCCAAACTCTGCACAAGTAAGAAGACCAGCTCTTTCCACTACCATGTATAGCTAGGCTGTAGAAACTTAACTGAAAAACACCCGTGATGAAGGTAGGAGTATTGCATATGGCTTGCTTTATGTCTGAGCCTCAGCTCCAAAAATCATCCCTATGTGGTTGAGGTGTAGGTGCACTGGAAGAGCAATGAGCAAGAATGATGTTCTCAACTGTCTCAACCAGGTTTCCATCATTACCTTGTGTTGAGAGGTGCTAATGGATAGCAGAGTAAACCATCTGGTGCTTACTGTTTTGGTGGTGGGATACCACAGTGTGTATAGAATAGACAAATTATGGTGGACTGTGTGCTCGATGTGCAGGAGCTGTGGGTTAGGTGCCAATGAGAGCAGTGTCCCAATCTTGATTGTGATTGGAAACTCTAGGGACTTGAGATGGACCTACAAGGCAGACAGGGGTGGACTGTTCCAGTATGGGTGTTATTCCAGGAATGGGATTCAGGAGCCTACTAAGGGGGAAAGGTTGGTGCCAGACTGCAAAGAAAACCATAGAGCACCTTCTAGTGTTGCCATGGCCATACTGCATAGCTATTTCATCTGCAAAAGGCTGCAAGTTACATTCCTCTTTGTCTGCAGGATCTGAGTGATGCCCAACCTCTATGCATCTTAGGTATGCATTAGGTATTGCTAAAACTTTATCAAAAAGTTATGATTGCATGAAAAATATACAAAATTTCCAGTATTCAGTCTTTCTCTCCTGTCAGGCTGAGGAAGAAATGAAATGTTCCTTGTTTCATCATTTATTCTGTTTAGCATAATCATCTCTATACAGCATCTTCATCTCTGTATTTGTAATAGGAAATTATACAGCTTCTACTGTCTTTTGGTATGCAGTCTTATGGCACTTAAAATGTCTCATTATAATGAGGCAGAAAAGCACCAAGCTTTCCTAGATTGTTATATTTGTCTACTTATATTGCCTTATTCTCAAGAGACAAAGGATAAATGGAAAACTCTGTTTCAAGCCTATATAGATAATCTGCAATGACTTATGAAAGCAAATTCAAGTTATTAGCCTCTAATGCACCACAAATGTTTTTGAAAACAGTAAGAGGATACTGTAAATAATGCTCATTTTCCATTTTTTAGTATACAGCTGTTGGTGTTAGTATTACTTGAAATTCCCTACAAGAATAGTTGAATCTCTCCTATTATTAAGATCAGGGTTGTAGACAGTTGAATTCAGCATTCACAAGAACTGACATTAAAGAGGAAAAAAAAAATGACTCCAAGAATGCATGTCAACATAACAGTTTTTAAGATTCTGGCAGATACATTTTTCTTTTCATTAGTATCCTCTGCCCCACACATCTAGAAAACTCAAAAATATTTTACCAACTGGTTTGTGCTGTATGACATGAATGCATGAAAAGTTAACTAGAATGTTAAGTACACATGATGCACTTTTTTCCTGGCTTCTCCAGGTTAAATTCTTCGTTAATTTGTAGTCTGGAGGAGATTCTTAGCACGAGTGTGTAAGATAATGAAGAATTTGTAATAGTGTATACTCATATTAAACCTGACTTTCTATATTTATTTTTAAATAAGCAAGTGAAGCCACTGCTTATATTTATGAAGAACCAAGTAAGTAAGTTTCCCCACTGTTGGTGATAAAACTGTAGTTACTAGCTTCAAACAAGATGATTGTGTGTTAAAGGAGCTTGAGTGTCAGATGCTGTAAAAGCTAGAATTTTTCTTATTTCCAACATCCTACTGTACCATTCCCGCTACTACTTTATTCTAATGCTGATAAAGCGTCCTTGCTCAGTTTGGCTTGTGTAATGCAAAAGAAATAAAATCAGTCTCCAACTCCAAGACAGAGTTTCGGGTTCTCCTGTTTTGTGCATTGGTCCTCAGAGAAGAGGTACAACATGAGCCAGAACAGCCTCTGCCCCAGCCTTGCATGGGGATGTGGGAACTGGTGGGCCCTTCCCAGGTCCTCCAGCAGCCACTGAACACAGCCAAGGTCCTGGACCATGTCGTGGAGCAAGCACAGACCTGGGGAGGTGAGCAGTGTGTTTTTGGGGCAGAAAACAGAGGTGTCTGGAGAGCTGAGGTGTGCTTTGGTGCCTGGAAGCAGCCCCGGCAGCGAGCTTGGTTATAAATACACTGCTAGGGACCTGGATGGTTAATGCAGAAGCTGTTGTGTATAGTTGCAGGCTTCAGTCCCAGGGCTGTCTCTTAGGTTAAGAGCTGGAAAAATCTACACGGTCTGCTAAAATTGCTGCAAGTTGGATGTTATAGAAAATTTACCAGTATTTCAATGAACTGCTGTTATATTATATGTTTACTCATTCAGAGCATGGCTTTTCCCTGCCAGTGGCAATCAATTAATGTCCTTGAGAAAGCTATTGCCTAGACTAAACGTTACACATCCCAACTTTAAATACTATTCCCAAGGGAAGACATACACAGATGCTTTCATTTGGGTGCCGAGTGCTACTAGTGGATAGAAAATTTGTGATTTGTCAAGTCTGATGAGGATGTAAGAACATCCTGACTGAAATCCTACATAAACAGGCTGGAAGAAGTAATTTTAAGATAAAGACTAAGCATAAATCATCACTGTATGAGTCTATACAGAGACTCAAATGCCATTCTGAACATTCTTGAACTGGAGTCTATAGCATATGTTTTAACTTCAAATGCCTATTTAAGTGAAAAAAGGTAGATGTGAGTTTTTCCTAACCTAAGGCCTTGGGCTACATTTTCTGTAGTTTCCCAGGTTTCCTGGGAAAACTTTCTTTTTCCACTTTGTCAGTGGTAGGTTGCTCACTAACAGCCTAGTTTGGAGCTCATTTTGCAGTTCTTGGGATAGTTTTGGAAACTGCTGGACAAAAATTCATGACCTGTCTCAGGGAATCAGAACAAACAATCAAAATTGAACCTTTGATGACTTTAAAATCTGATTATTTAATTCCTTTAAGAATACTTTAATAGATATTAATTCATAATATTTCCTTAGCTGCAGAGCAGTACCATGTTTGGCCACTTATTTTTATTCCATCTAAGCATTTCTTCTTGTTCAACTTAAATTAAACCTACTGCAGCTAACTATGCAAGCGACTGTCTATACAACTAGCAGAGGAATAATTATAGTGGAACAATGGGATTTACAATTGCTGAGAATTTCGAAAGATAAAATGCTAACACAAATGCATACTTTATAAAAGCGGTGTATACATAACACATCCAGATGTGAATGCATAATGGGTGCTAGAGGGTGATACTGAAATACAGCCAAAGGTCAGGAAATAAGATAAACAGATAAAATCTATGCCTAAAGTTTAGGAAATGTATCTAATTTACATTTCAAAGTCTCTCATCATGCCAATGACGAAGTTGTATTTTAAATTTATAGATTGACAGCTTGCATGTGGGCTTTGGCAAGACTGAATTAATCTGGTTATCACCAGGATATTGCATGGAACCAGCATTTGTTAGGAAGCTGGTGTGCCACATCTCAACAGGGTAAGAACTTTGCCTCAGTCTCAACTACTGTGGTACATGATACATACTTCTGGGCTGTTTTTCAGACTGAAACAAAACCTAGTGTGTGAGTCTAACATTGGCTGCGAAAAAGGGAAAAGGGAATTTCTCAGCAAAGCTACCAAATCTTTGTGAGGGAATTAAAAGTTGAGAACTAACACTGACAGTCAAAACTCAAGAGAACAAAAGAAAAGGCAAAACTTGAACTGGAGAAACACTTCCTAAATTTTCCATTGAATATTAATCGTAAATCTTTGCCTTCCTACCTCTTCTATCAGTTACAAAATCAGATTAGGAAATCCAATTAAACAGTAATAAAATATGCAACAACCCTACTGCAGTACTCTTTTCCAGACATCAGAATAAAATTTAATCAGCATCAGTTCCCATGCCTATTTCTTTAACCTGTTTGACATTTTGATATGTCAGTGATGGCTAGAATGTGCAGGCCACTCTAGAAAGTGAAGGAAGAAATATTTTATGTATTCACATCACTTGGCATATTGTTTACCTGCACTGAGAACCTGAATAAAAACATCCTCATTCAATATTAATCTGATTGTCATTTTCTCCCTCATAGGGAACATATTACATTTTTCATGTGTTTATCTCAGGTTGCCAAGGTGATATTTACTTTTTCACCACACCACCCATGGATAGATTACATTTCTGTTTGATAATGCAGTCCTGATTCCTTCTCAATTCTGTTGCTTTTGGTTACTATTCTTTTCCCCTTTGGTACTACTGGCTGTTGTGTTTCCGTGGAGTCAGGAAGGCAAAAAGCATTTTGTAGGAAGGAATTTTCAGGAAATCCCACTGAAGTCTGTCCCATCCCCTTACTTTTGTTTTCCCATCCATGAATGGGATTTTACAGGGGAAACCTCTGGGAAAGAGAGGTCAACATCAGGTCCTTTCCTTGCTAGAATTTCTCTTTTGTCTTTGTAGGCATTGACTGTCACCTGTAGAGCACTAGTGTGTGGCATTCCTTCTACAAGTATAACGTGTGATTTTTTTTGAATTGATATGCCTATTCATCTCAAAAATTTTTCACATTTTGATAGCTGATGTAGAAATGTGTCTTTTACTCATATTTTGGGGAAAACTGACTCAGTAGCAGCAAAACTGGAGTAACTTAAATTGCTTTCCAGTTTCAGAAGATCTGCTAGTAATTCTCGTGCATCTCATTAGCCATTGTGCAGCTCCCAGGCACTGTTCAGCTCATCATGAACAGTCAGGTTGTACCTACTGACAAAAATGTTTTTTAAATTTCTATATAAAACTCTACAAAAACTTCTAAAAATCTTAGTAGTTCTGTGTAGCTCCTTAAGAGGCTATTTAATACCACTGTGAATTCACTGTTTTCAAACAGATTAAAGAAAGGCATAAATAGTTTTTGAGTACTCAACAAAATTTGACATTAAAATAACATACTACACATCTGGGAAACTTTTCAGCTACTTCCTCAAAGACAGAAATTTTTAGGGTTAAGTTTGTTTCCTTGTTTGATTGTAGGATCAATTACCGACATTTTGAACTTTTTGTAATAGGATAAACAGTATTCAAGGAACAAAGTGTTGTAACTTGTTAAGAGGAGAAATATCATGGTGTGTTTATTCTTTTTTCAAAATAGCTGCATTAAATGCAAATGACACAGCACTTGAACTCTTCAATGTAAAAGCCTAGTTTATATTTCAGTTTTAGTATCCAAATGGTTACAAAGGCAGTTATTAGGTTTATGTTGGATTGTGCATCATTTTGTGCTTAGCTTAGCTTTGTTACTTATTCATGTTAACAAGCACTTTATTTAGACTAGCAGCAGAAGAGTGAAACACTGAAAATTATGTTTGCTCATATAGTTATGCTCTTAAATAACCACTGCCTTGTCAAATTATCCTACATTCAAAATTCTATATAGTGGAAACAAGCACTAATAATGGTGATGCTGAATACTGTAATTGATAAATAAAACCAGTATTTTACAAGTGGGAGGATACTACAGTATTTCTTAACTAAGGTGTTGCCTGCTGGCTGGTTTGGGAAACCATATCTTAACTTTTATTTATGTCTCTGAAAATGTATGAATTTGGGTAAGTGGGAGGCAATAAAACAGGAAATTGTGTGTTCTACTGTGAAATGTATTGTCCTGTGTCCATCATCCTATATACAGAAGACTACATTATTCAAGCTTTATTAAATGACGAAGAAAAATATCTAATAGCCTCAGAGTAGTCTTAGAGTGTGCATCCAATAACCTTTTTTGAGACTATTAGATTAATATTGACTACTAATTATCATATTTTAGATTCTATTCCTTGGTAAATAGCATAATCATGTGATTCATCCTAGTATGATTTTGCCAAAACAATTGCAACATGTTCATACTTTGCTTTAAATGACCTCTGTGGACTGTCAAAGTATTTAAAAATTTGAGGTGGTACAACTTCACTCCTTTGGCTTATTAACAGACATATTTCCTGCCCACATTTTTGCCTCTTTCATTAGGCAGAGCTGTGTGACAGGAACAAGCTGATTCAGGAACATGTTCACGCAAAAAGAAGTTGAACTATTCATATTTAGCCCACTGTATTCAGAAAAATCTTTGTGAATTTTGAAAACTTCTGAGATTTTAGTTCTTATGCTTATTAATTTGAAAGTTTTCAGAGAAAATCCATTATTCACTAGTCAATGGTTTTAAAATTGCAACTATACTTTTTAGAGAGGAAAAACAATAGTGTGGGACCCAGTAGATGTTTGAAAAATGAATAGATGAAGTAAACTGTACACAAAGAGCCCAAACCACAAACTTTTAAAACACATTGGCAAGTAGTTGCTAGTAACAAAGATATTTGTGAAATGCTATTTGAAATTTCCATTTAATTTGATCTGAGAGGAAAACAAACCAAGAATAATAAAGGAAGCAAACATTACATGAGTTGAAACTCATTATGGCTTGGTGAAGAGCATCCCTTCTGAAAATGTGTTGGCTAAATGCTAAGACACATAATAACATTGTACTCTTTTTATTAAGCATTTGTTCATTAAATTTGTCAGATTATAAGCATGGGAAATGCAAAAGTTCTAACGATGG
Organism: Caprimulgus europaeus; assembly: GCA_907165065.1. Next base: position 40,975,932 of record OU015525.1, on the reverse strand, counting down.
TGGTGGCATGAAGTAAGGATCTGCACATTGCTATATCCATTACTTTTGATCCTGCCTTCACAGGGGTAGTTTCTTGGGCTAGGAGGATTGTCAATCCCCTTCGTTGGTCTTTCGGCAGCAATAAGTATCTTTTTTGCCAAGAACAATACCTTCAGGTACTGGAAGGCTGCTATAAGATCTCCCCTAAGCCTTCTCTTTTTCAGGCTGAACAGCCTCAACTCTCTCTGCCTGTCCTCGTAGGAGAGGTGCTCCAGCCCTTGGTTCATCCTGGTGGCCTCCTCTGGCCTCATTCTAACAGGTTCATGTCTTTCTTGTGTTGGGGGCTCCAGAACTGGATGCAATACTCCAGGTGGAGACTCACGAGAGTGGAGTAGAGGGGGAGAATCACCTCCCTCAACCTGCTGGCCACACTTCTCTTGATGCAGCCCAGGGTACGGTTGGCCTTCTGGGCTGCAAGTACACGTTGCCAGCTCATGTTGAACTTCTCTTCCACCACTACTCCCAAGTCCTTCTCTTCAGAGCTGGTCTCAAGCCACTCTTTGCCCAGCCTGTATTTATGTTTGGGACTGCCCCAACTCAGGTGCAGGACCTTGCATTTGGTCTTGTTGAACTTCATGAGGTTGGCACAGGCCCACCTCTCAAGCCTGTTAAGGTCCCTCTGGATGGCATCCCGTCCCTCCAGGGTGTCAACCACACCACTCAGCTTGGTATTCTCGGCAAACTGAGGGCTGAGGGTGCACTCAACCCCTTTGTCTCCCACAGAGACAGCACCAGCTCCAGAACCAACCCTTGAGGGACACCACTAGTCACCAGTTTCCACTCAGACATCAAGCTGCTGACTACAACTCTTTGAGAGTGACCATCCAGCCAGTTCCTTATCCACTGAGTGGTCCATCCATCAAGCCCACTTTCCAATTTAGAGACAAGGATGTCGTACGGGACAGTGTCAAATGCCTTGGCTAGAACAAAACCATTAACTTGAACTACAGGGCAATATGGAAATGTAAGCTGCAAAAAATGATAGAAAATATAATTTGTTTGAACTTTAATGTGGGCTGAATTAGCTTTTTGCTTTTCTTCATATGTGGCTTAGGGATGCTATTGCGTATTATCAAACATTTTATTAGGCTAAAGTCGATTTTCAGGTGGAGTATATTTACCTCAACTCTGCAATGAAAGTCACTGCAGCAGTGCCTGCTTTTGTGGGAGGTAGAGGAAAACCCTGTGCTAATAGCTTAAACCCAGGATTTGTGCTGCAGTGTTACTATACCTGAGAGAAAAATAATATTCAAGTGGCAGATGTTTATGACTCTACTATGAAAACAGTTCTTCATAGCTGTATATTTTATACAAGATTAAATATCTGGAAGAGTCTAAAGCTATGTGGGTTGGCTCACCAGCTGGTTCTCCTGTTATTTTTACAGCAGGATCTGGGTGTGTGATGCTTCCCTACCACACACACATACACCATGTTATCCTATGTTTGCTCATACCATACCATTCTATGATTCTATGAAACCCATGTGTGAAATTCAAAGGTTGGAATTTAAACCCAAGAGTAATTTTGACTTCTTTAGAAATGCCTCACAGTCATGTATCACAGAATCACAGAGTGGTAGGAGTTGGAAGGGGCTTCTGGAGATCATCTAGTTCAACTCCCCTGCCAAAGCAAGTTCATCTAGAGCAAGTTGTACAGGACTGTATCCAAGCAGGTTTTTAATATCTTCAGAGAAGGAGACTCCACAACCTCTCTGGGCAGCCTGTTCCAGTGCTCTGTCACTCTCAAAGAATTTTTTCCTCAGCTTCAGATGGAACTCCCTGTCTTCCAGTTTGTGCCTGTTGCCCCTTGTCCTGTCATTGGGCACCACTGAAAAGAGTCTGACCCTATCCTCTTTACAACCGCCCTTTAGGTCCTCTCTCAGTCTTCTTCTCCAGGCTAAACAGACCAAGGTGTCTTAGCCATTCTTCGTAAGAGAGATGCTTCAGTCCCTTAATCATCTTTGTAGCCCTCCATTGGACTCTCTCCAGTAGTTCCTTGTCCTTCTTGGAGTGGGGAGCCCAGAACTGGACACAGTACTTCAGATGTGGCCTCATAGCTTACATCCTCATAGCTTACCTATGAGGTTGTAATGGGAGACAGGGTCAAAAGCCTTGCTGAAGTTGAGGTAGACAACACCCACTGCTCTCCCCTTATCCGCTCAGCCAGTCATGCCGTCATAGAAGTCCATCAGATTGGTCAAGCATGCTTTCCCCTTGGTGAATCGATGATGACCAGTTCTGATCCTTATTTTCTGAACTTATTTTCCTCCAGGTGCTTAGAGATGACATGGGGAATGAGCTCCTCCATCACATTCCCAGAGACAGAATTGAGGCTGACTGGACTGTAGTTTCCTGGGTCCTCCTTCTTACCCTTTATGAATACTGGAGTGATATTGGCTTTTCCCTAGTCCTCAGGTACCTCTCCTGTTCTCCATGAACTTTAAATGGTTTAGCAGTAGCATCTACTAGCGCCCTCAGTACTCATGGATGCATCTCATCAGATCTGTGGATTTGTAGGTGTGAAGTTTGCCTAAATAATCTCTAACCCGATCCTCATCAACCAAGAGAAAGTCTTCCTCTCTCCAGACTTTCTCTCTTACCTCCATGGTCTAGGATTCCTGACGGCCAGCCTTAGCGGTAAAGACTGAAGCAAGGAAGGCACGTAACACAGATTTTAAACCTTTTATGCTTAGTTTTTTTCTTCATAACAAAATCTCTGTGCATATGCATTCATATACATTCAAGCCAGAACATTAATCTTTTCTTCTTAAAAAGATGTCTGACTGGATCTTCATATTGCATATGCAAGACTTCCAACTTGTCTTGTCTCACAAGAAGTTGTCCTCTGCTCAGCTTGCTGCTTTTACTTCAACAATGCCTTGTGAGGACTTCTGCAGGACTAGACTGTACGGCTCTGTTTCTTCTTATGCATCTTTCTAATGGAAAATAATATACTGCTGGCTGCAATGTGTACTGCTCCAGCTGCTCAATATATTTTGTGGTTTAATCCAAATTTGATCTGCTACCCATGCCCCTTTACCAGCAAGCAGCTTGTATATACACTCGAGAATATTAGTTTCACATATTCTGCTTCCACTGGGGATCTAAAGCCCTGATATCAGGAGAACAATGACTTAGGTGTTCCCAACGAAATCTTAGCCTACTAGAGTAGGCAAACCAAGTTTCAGCTAAATTTATATTGAATAATCCTCACTTAAACTTATGGGGCTATTAGTCCTAAACTATGCATAGACAAATTGTGGAATGAAGAAGTTCTTCCAGATCCATTTTTATTCCCTTCAGATTTCAGACTACCTGGCCAGTCCTGCCCTTACACTTCCGTAGGCTGCCATGCCACCTGGAAATACTCCTGTGTTGCAGTCCTGCAATGCATCACCTTGCCCTGGCTCTCTGTGGATTTACTTGCCCTCTTCACACTGTCCATGCAAATATTCCTTGGCTAAATTTGCAGTTATTAGGATTCTTTTTGTTGCTGTAGCCCATTATCTGCTAATGAAGGAATCCGAGCAGTTGAATACCTTAATTATTTTGAAGCAAGATCCTAGAATTTGGTCCCTACAAAGCAGCCATTAAAACATTTCCAGCAGTTAACTTTTCAATAGTAATTTAATATTTTAAGTCAACAAAAATTATTTTCTAGCTACAGTATGTATGAATTATGGTGCTTTTTCAACCAAAGGGGATTAGTCTTTCCTTATTGCAACCTGTAGGGCTTGAAACAACAATAATTAAAAATTAGTTGATATGCAAATATGTTTTTCAAAGTAGGTAATTGTTTAGAACCAGAAAATAATTTCATTGAGTTTAAAAGTAAATCTTCTAGGTATAAAGGAAATTAAAAAGAGCAGGATAATACTGGTTTGGTCTGTTGTAGGTTCCTGAAAATGTTTTGGAAGAATGCGACTGCCTTAGGCTTTAGCTGCTCAGAATGATGTGGATGCTGCTCGAGAGCTGCTTTTCAGTTTTATTCCACATGCTCATTCCCTTGACTGACAGCACAGATCACTTACGATGCATGTTAATTTAGAGATGAAAAGGTTGTCTGGGACTCTTTGACCTGTTTTGAACTGGTAGTCCAGAAAAGGAAAGTTGGAAACCTCTGATGTACCAATATCAAACCTAGTCTGCTTTTATGTAAACCTAGAAGAGACAAGGTTTAAAGGGACATGATGTCATGAGATCTGAGTTGCCTAGGAGCATGGGCAATGAATCCCAGCACTATACAGCTCCCAGGATGCCCATTTCCATCAGCTTTCAACTGGAGTCTGAACCGAGATGTGAGCTAGCAGTTGTCTAGTGTGCCAGTGGATCTTCTTCACTCAGACTCTGAGGACTGATTCAAGCTTAACATTTCAGAAGCAAATTTTCCTGTCTTACAAGCACATTGTGGTGCCTTCATCTTATCAATTGTTGTTGGTTATGGAGATGAGAAAGACTGAATCTTCTTAATAAATATTATTTAAAAAATAATTTACTATATGTGTTCCTGTCCCTAAATGGCTCAAGTATCTCTGTGTCCCAGTTCTATATGTAACCATCATCTTCTTCAACACATTACAGTAATGAAGAACTCACTGAATTGAACACTGTGTTTTTTAACTGTCTGCAACATGGACACTATTTCTTTGTGTGCTATTTTCCTTACCAGAAAGCATATTCTTGAATTATTTAAGAGACTTCATCCTACAATCCTACTTCAGAATGTGATCCTGGAAGACCAAAGCATGTCTCCTGACTCCTAAAGTAAGTATAAACCACATAAAAACTATAGTAAGAAATACTGATGAAACTCATTTCTCTGATATATTTGCAATTGTGTAATTTATTTTTTAAACTTCAACATCTGTCATTTTTTTATTTTAAAGAGACCTTTCTATCAAAATTTTACTGCAAAAAAGTAAACAGCTCAACTTTGTATTGTCTGGCATCTTTCTTCTTACTTTCTTCTTTTGTCTTCTCCCCTTATCAGATGATGTCAGCCCCTCCTTGTTATAAATTTGTCTGAAGTGATCTGAATTTTAACAGCACAGATTGCAATGCCATAGAAAAACTATTCGAGACTGACAAGACCATTGAACATATCAGTTTTTACTCTTCTCCTTAGCAGCTTCATGCAGTATTCTTGCCCAATCCAATCTGAAATTTTATTTTTTTTTCCCTTGTAATAGTGCATATTGAGATTCCAACAGCAATACTGCAGCCATAAAATGTAACAAATACCATTTAAGGACTTGTGGTGTGTACAGAAGATAGCTTGTTGTTTCCCTCCCTTCAACTATGTTTAGAAATGTTTATATCAACTATATTGTGTTTTCAATATAATGTTAAGTTTCAACTTAAGTGCAGTTCTTGTGCTTCTGAAATGATTATTTCACTTAAAAGTGTATTTCTGAAAAATTGTCTTTGTTTCTTCCTCTGGCTTAGCTATAGTAATAGAGGTAACAGAAGAGTTATAAAATACAGTACAAGATCTTAAAAGGAGAAAAAGGTGGAGAAGTCTTCCTACTGACTGGATCTTTCTGGAAGGGAGAAAGGCCATATTTAATACTGTGGGACATTTTTAGAGGTAGGGGAAGTGTTTTCCCATAAAAACTATTTCTCAGAAATTCCAAGAAAGTAATACCTTTGTGGCTGTATCACAAAAATTGGTAAGTTTTTATCTCTCAATCTCAAAATAATTTTCATTATGTTATTCTGATCAGCCTACTATTTTCTGAAATGAATTAGAAAGCCTGTAAGGTCATTCATGATCATTGACAACTGAGAACCAATTGCAAAGCAATCAAGTTATTCATGGTATAAAAAGGATAATCACTACGAATAACAAAATTATTTGTGATTTCTGATAGACTTTAAAAAATTATCCTTCTCAGAAACATTGCTATTTTAATCTAGAGTAACTTGAATATTTCAGTAATACCACTTCAGTAACTCTAAAAAGCTAAGGCTAATAGAATCAAGACATGACATTTTGGTATGATTTCATGAGTCAATTTTGTCAGAAATGATAAATAGGAAACGATGTGATAATCTTTCAAATCTGGGTCAAAGATCAATGGCAGATTTAGGAAAAATTAAAAATCCCTTTTGTCAGTGAAGACTGAAGAAATGTATTCTCAAAATGATGCTCTCCTGCTTGTAAGAAAGTATCATAAGAAATAACTCTTATTGTTGCCAGAAGGAATATATGCAAGTGATTGTGACTGCATTAATTTACATTAATATTTCAGGTCCATTATACAATTCTACCATATAAGAAGACTGCAAGTAACTGTCTTCACTAGTGGTATTAAAAAATAAAATCCCTTCAAAACAAAAATGAATCATTCATGTCCAGGTTTTATTTTTTAAAACAAAAATTGAATTAACTGGCTCTCAAGGGGTTATGAAGTATTAACTATGAGAAAGCTAAGCAATGCCTAAGCCATTTCAAAACCAGAGTCCGACTCTTTTTAAACTGTATTTCTTTGTTTGAGTCCTCACCAGTAAAACCAAGTCTTTTTTATCACAATAAAATCCTTGTTAAGACATGTCAGTATTAAAGCAATCTCTTGGAGAACCAAAGGCCATTAAAGATAAAATTTCAGATTTCGGTGAGTAACTAATCATGGATACTTTGAAACAGCTTGATCTGAAATGAACCTGCAGGGTCCAGATGTTGTGGGAGGATGCAAGCACGTGGGCACTGGGCAACAGCAGGCATTCAAGATTTGAGAGCTGTGCTTGAAACCCCCTCTGCTTAACTCTGCCTGCAGCACAGTTCTGTTTAATGAATTCTAAGGGAATGTGTTTTATTTCTTCAGTCCTGTTTTTCTTACCACATACTTTAGAGAATTGTTTTTACCATCAGGTGGAAGCTATTATCCTTTTGCTGTTGTATACATGATTGTTTTGCTGGTTCCTGTCTTCTTTTCTTCTGACAATATCATGGGCACACTGGTGACATTAGCAAGAACATCTATGAGAAAACTGAACAAAATTCAAAAAACACAGCAAAATTCTGTATTCCAGCACAGAACTAGCAGGTTCACATCCTCTGTTTGTTGATGCTTTCTCTATTAAGGACTCTGGCCTGAATAAACTATTATTAGTATTAATATTTGAGAGAGAACACAGGCTTCCTCAAATACTGCTACACTGTCCCACACAAAGGGCAAGCAAGCTATGTCTCCTTTTGATACAGCTGCAGCATTATAGGCAAATTAAGATCCTTCTTGAACAATGTTTGAGCAAACAAACTCTGTGTGGACATTGCTCTGAGAGAAAAAATAACAGTATTACAAGCCTCCCTCTGCTGTTATATCAGTCTGTAGAACGGAAAGAGAGAAAAGGATTATTTTGAGGGGATTTCTACAGCAGGACAGACACTATGTGGACCTGTAAGAATTTACTTTCCTCTGCTTCCCTCCACATGCTTTCATAGCTCGGCCTGGGAATTGGTTATGGCTCCTCATTGACATGATGGAGAGAGGTAGTGACTCTCTAGGAAGTGGCTTTCCTTGGGCTGCCTGCTGCTGCATGTTTTGCTGACATGCCAGGGTGGTGAAATATGATGAGTTTATTGGCATGAACACAGTTCTAGTTTTCATTTCAGAGCTGGTCAATTCATCAGAGAATGGTGGATTGGTAAAGGGTCTTCTCATTATTCCTGCTGAGAATCCTGGAAATGCAGTCCTAAGACGTTATAATTAAATGTTTCCACATTCTTATGTACTATCATTTTAGAGGAACTCTGGTAGTGCTCATCATCTCCAGAAGTAAATTTTTAACTGGATCAGCTGTGTAGAGATTCACTAAAGTTTTCTAAATAGATACAGTATTATTTTCCCACTCATTGAGATGAAGAAATGCTGCTTATCCTTTAATTCTCTTGATAATAACAGTTTATGTTTTATGTAATGTTTTATGTGTTGTATATGTCTTATGTAGAATTGGTTAGCAGCAACAAGAAAGCTCAATTAAAGGATAGTAACTACCATACTGTTAGCAGATTACATGCTCATTTGCAGCATTCAACACTGAAATCAGCCTGGAAAGTGTTTACTCATTCTTTCTATTTTAACAGTGTGGGAAGAAACACAATTTTGCCAAGTAAAGGAAAAAAGTCAGCTTGCTGTCATGCCAATCACCTTGACCACAGTGTAGCCTGTGGAGCCAGCATTGAGACAGTCACAAGAAACCACCTAAGTTAGCTAGAAAAAGAGCAGCAGGAAAACTCTTCCCTGACACATCAGATGCATTTGGATTACTGAGCACAGCAACTGGGTAACAAAGTTGTCAAACACACTCTGTCTTTAATCCAAACTGATTTCTTGATTACTCAAGTGGAAAATTAGTAGAGGGAAAGGGAGCAGTACAATCATTGAAAGTAACTGCATAAGACCTTGCCAAGTTTGCAATCGATAATGTGCCAATTTTCTCTCTAATTGCTTTGCTGCAGGTTTTGGAAAGCTCTCGTGCTGGATATGTTATTTTCAAATAGGAGTTGCATGCACATCAGGAAGCCAGTAGTGTGTTAGCTGTGAGATGTGGAGTTGTTCAGCAGTGCCAAATGGGTAGGGTAGATAACTGGTTCCTTTTGGGACTGAGTAGTGTCCTTTCCTCCCTGGATGCTGGACTTTCTGCTCCTCCTTTAATTACCTGTACATGGTGTGCTGTATTTTGCAGCAGATTTTGAAAGGGTTTCAGCTGATATGGAAAGAGAGTCTGAGTGGAAAAACTGAGTTTATAAATCTATAGAAAAAGGTATGTTATAATGAAAATGCCAAATGTCTCCACTCTTATAGGATCACAGAATGGTTAGAGTTGAAAGGGACCTTAAAGATCATCTAGTTCCAACCCCTTGCCACCAGCGGGGACACTTTCCACTAGATCAGGTTGCTCAAAGCCTCATCCAACCTGGCTGTGAACATTTCCAGGGAGGGGGCAGCCACAACTTCCTTGGGTAACCTGTTCCAGTGTCTGACCACTCTCACAAGAAAGAATTTCTTCCTAATATCTAATCTAAACCTGCCCTCTTTCAGCTTAAAGCCATTTCCCCTTGTTCTGTCACTACCTGCCCTTATGAAAAGTCCCTCCCCAGCTTTCTTGTAGGCCCCTTCAGGTACTGGAAGGCCGCTATAAGATCTCCCCTAAGCCTTCTCTTTTCCAGGCTGAACAGCCCCAACTCTCTCTGCCTGTCCTCGTAGGAGAGGTGCTCCAGCCCTCGGATCATCCTTGTGCCCTCCTCTGGACTCGTTCTAACTGTTCCATGTCTCTCTTGTGTTGGGGGCTCCAGAACTGGATGCAATACTCCAGGTGGGGACTCACGAGAGTGGAGTAGAGGGGGAGAATCACCTCCCTCGACCTGCTGGTCACATCAGGTTATGGTTGGCCTTCTGGGCTGCAAGTACACATTGCTGGCTCATGTTGAGCTTCTCTTCCACCACCACTCCCAAGTCCTTCTCTTCAGAGCTGGTCTCAAGCCACTCATTGCCCAGACTGTATTTGTGTTTGGGATTGACCCGACCCAGGTGCAGGACCTTGCATTGTTGAACTTCATGAGGTTAGCACAGGCCCACTTCTCAAGCCTGTTAAGGTCCCTCTGGATGGCATCCCATCCCTCCAGTGTGTCAACTGCACCACTCAGCTTGGTATCATCAGCAAACTTGCTGAGGGTGCACTCAATCCCACTGTCCATGTCTCCGACAAAGATGTTAAAGAGCACCGGTCATAATACTGAACCTTGAGGGACACCACTAGCCACCGGTTTCCACTCAGACATTGAGCTGTTGACCACAACTCTTTGAGCATGACCATCCAGCCAGTTCCTTATCCACTGAGTGGTCCATCCATCAAGCCCACTTTCCAATTTAGAGACAAGGAAGTCATGCAGGACAGTGTCAAACGCCTTGCACAAGTCCAGGTAGATGACATCAGTTGCTTTAGCCTTATCCACCAATGTTTTGACCCCATCATAAAAGGCCACCAGATTGGTCAGGCATGATTTGCCCTTTGTGAAGCCATGCTGGTTGTCACCAATCACCTTCTCATTCTCCATGTGCCTCAGCATGGTTTCCAGGAGTATCTGCTCCACGATCTTGCCTGGCACTGAGGTGAGACTGACCAACTTGTAGTTCCCCAGGTCTTCCTTGTTTCCCTTTTAAAAATAGGGGTTATGTTCCCCTTTTTCCAGTCTGCAGGAACTTCACCAGACTGCCAGAACTTCTCCAATATGATGGATAGAGGCTTTGCAACTTCATCTGTCAGTTTCCTCAGGACCTGCAGATGCATCTCATCAGGTCTCATGGACTTGTGCACCTTCAGATTCCTCAGATCATCCCAAACCTGATCTTCTCCTACAGTGGGTGACTTTTCATTCTCCTGGACCCTTCCTATACTTTCTAGGACTTGAGCAGTGTGGCACGAGTCCTTGCCGGTGAAGACTGAGGTGAAAAAGTCATTGAGCATCTCAGCCTTCTCAGTGTCCCTAGTGACAAGGTCTCCCGTTGCCTTCCAAAGAGGGCCCACATTTTCCCTAGTTTTCCTTTTCTCCCAGACATACCTGTAGAAGTTCTTCACATCTTGAAAATAAAAGCAATGCTTTGAGGTCCGAAGAGCATACTCAAAAGTATTCTCTTCCCCTGCCAACAATTCACCATCCCTCCTCTTCCTCTTTCAGTGAATTTTCACCTCCTCAAGGTCTGTCATCCCTCTTGAGTGACTTTTTCAGCCTCCACGATCTGACTGTTAAATTGCTCATCACTGCCAGCTCAGCTGTGCTATTTCTCCAATTCTTTTTTTAGTTCTTTCCACTCCTGCACAGGGTGGCCATCACTGCACCAGGGCTTCTCCATGGTCAAGGTGGGTGTCCTTCCTGCATGCACCCAGTGCCCCAAAGCCGCACTCATCCCTCTGAGGCAACTTGTCTGGCTTCTTCATTTTTGGAGAGTGCTGCCTTTTCCTGCACTTCTGCACACACTTGGTACAGATCAGCTCCACCTTCCTACTCTTCCTCCTTCTTCTTCTTCTCCTCTCACCCTCCTTACTTCCTCCTCCTCCTTCTCCTCTTCATCAGTCTGTCATCTGGCACTTGTCTTCCCTTAGCCTTTGCATAGCCCCGCTGTAGTTTCAGCCTGTCTTTTCCACACTGAGTTCTGTGCTTCTCTGTTTTATGGGTGCTCATCCCCCAAACTGACAGCACACTTTCCTCCTTACCTCTCTCTCATTTCTGATATTTTTGCTAATAATTTTTGATGACAGTGTTTCCATTAACTGCCAAATTAAACCCTAATATCTACCTACGTATCTAAAAAATGTAAAAATGCAATTTTTTACACCCAACCTTGAGCAATTTGATGGAATTCAGCTACAAAATGACCTAGGTAGGTTAGATCAAATGGTTCTGAAGACTGGAGGTCTTTTGTGTGAAGGGAGAAGAGGAAATGAATAATTCTCACATCCACAGAAAGAATACAAGCAGTGATCAGATAGAGTTAGCTTCTCAAATATATTATCCCTGAAGGCTCCAGACTGGTAATCTGTGAGGAAAAAGAGTTTATTCTAATTACTTAGTAGTCACTTTCTTACAGTCATGAAGTTTATATGATGTCTTCACATTTGTTAGTCAGTCTGGACCTGCTACTTTGCTTCAATCAAACATGGTAGGGCAGTAGCAGCCTCAGGGATATGAAGCTTCTCCAGGTTTCATGGAAGTGGATTGCTGAGTAGAAGAAAGAGATCCTCTTAATAGCAAGAAAGTGAACTGCTTTTAATGCCTCTGCTGAGGGAAAGGCTGCTGTGCAAACAGTGCTTATCAGATGTCCCTCCCAAATGGATGAGTGTCTGAGTGCAGGAGGCATTTCTGTGAGGGTTCATACTCTGTGAGACACCAGACAGTCCAGTCAAAGGATACAAAGAATCCAGCTTTCACTTGATCTATGTCCCAGAGATTTGTTTGCTTACTAATGATAGGACGTCTCGAAACACATGGTTGTGAAAGCATGAACTATGCCCTGTGTCTTCTATTCAAAATGTGACATGTGTTTTGCTGATATTTAGGAAGTAATTTTAGTTCTGAAATTCCACTATTTACTACTTTTGTGTTTCAGATTAAGGCTGCCATGTAGATGCTGTGTTCTTGGAAAAATGGAAAAAGAAGGTGCATTTCTGCTTGTTTAACGACTGAACAATCTGTCCAGACAGAAGTGGTTAAATGTCCTTTCCTCTATTCAATGAACTTTTAAAAGTAACAAATTTACATGTCTTGTGTGCACTTAGCACTTTTTTCTGCTCTCTGAACATCCTACTGTCAAAATTTTACACTTCAGTGCTTTGGTCTATCCAAACATGGTGCCAAAGTACTCACAGATAAAGACTTGCAGTAACAGGCATTTGTCCCAGAATTGGCATATTTTACAGACAAAGGAGACTAGCAGTACTAACCCTTTTTCCAGCACTCTGAGAGAGAAAATAGATATAAACTGACTTACAAGGAGACCTGACTGTGCTGTTCAAAATCAGGACATTCAGGCCTATGTGTTATCTCTGGCAATTATTCTGGGTATCACACTACTGTAATTCTGTGCATTTAAGAGTCATAGAGGGGTGAAATTCTGTTGTATACTTCAAAGATACATCCAAAAGTGAGCCAATTGTCACTCTGCTATTCAGACTGGTCAGTGTATAAGATTGCTTAATTTGTAGCTGGCGTGAGAGGGTTAAATTTAAAGGTCTGTACCTCTTGCATATAAAGTATGTAAGAGTAACACTGAGAATCAGGTCTTGGGCAATCCTTGTGTATTCTGGAAGAGTTTAAAAATGTTTACCTAAATTATTTCTTCTGGCCAGCCTCCTTGGAGATTCTATTCATTATAAGGTTGATTCCTCTATGTAATTAAACATAATTTATGAAGCTGAAGTTTCAAGTATTAAGTATTGCTAGTGAATGCCACTGAGCAGTTTAAACAATATCAGCTTCTCCCTCCATCTAGTCACTGTAAAAGAAACTCAAGAAAATTAATACTCTGATCTACATATTCCATTACCAATGTAAAAATCACGTGATACCTAAATGTTCACTGCAATTTTTTTTTGTTCAAATTAAAATATACAGTGGAAATCAAAGTTTGTGCAGGGAGGGGAGAAAGGAAATTCTGAAAAAACCCTCTCTGACATAAATTTGATTCTATCTGCTACTTGAAAGTAACTGCTCTCTTTTTCCTTTTTGATCACTTCAATTCACAAAATGACATAGGTCTTCACATTCACACCAAACGACTTAAATTGTACTAAAAAATATAGCTTATTCCACTGTTTTCCCCTCTCTTGGATGGCTAGTCACTGCCTTAGACATGGGAACCACCAACATCTCTGTGGGTGTCAGTGCAACCAGAGTTTAGATAGTTAATGTGTAGCAATGTATGTGATCCTACATTGTGCAGGGATAGCCAGGGAGCAGATGATGCTGCCCACTCAACTCTCTGTACAATACATGTTTGAAATAGAAAAGACAGGGTATGGAGATATGTGACTCTTCAGGGGTTTTTTTATTTTGTACTGCCAGAGTCCAGTTAATGAGATTGTATGTTAACAAGATTGTATAATGACTCTTGTATCTAATTTAGAGATTCATTTTTCTCCATACAGAATGTGCTCAATATGGGGTTCAATCCAGGGTTAAAATCTTGCTGCTCTGTATTGTCTGTTATTAATGCTTGCAAATAAAAATGACTGGAAAAACTTGTCTCCATAGAAACTAGCATCTAACTAAATCTAAGAAGAAATTTCTTTGCTTCTTTCTCTTTCACCAGAACAGACCAAGAGGAACATCATGTCCTCAGAGAATTAAAGGACTTCTTTGTCATTTAAATATGTAGTCTTCTATGCCTTCTCTTATGAACCATTTATTTCTCTTAACAATGTCGCCATTGCTCTCATCATATTCTCAATGCATTAACGTCTCTTTATCTGTAAAACAGCAGGGAAATTTCAGTCATAAAATGCACTAACATTGTGTGAAGATCCTTTATCCTATTCTTAAAGAGTAAACAGGAAAATTCAGAAAAGTCACATGAAAAATTATTTTCAAAATTGTTGTAGCTATTTCCTCTATCATGACATCAAATTTCCTCCAGAAGTTAAATGTTGCACAAAACCCATTATTCAGACCATGTGGTGCTATTTTTCCCTATATACTGACACATACAAGACTGAATTCTTCCAGACTTATGCAAATTAAGTCAATACATGGCAGAGAACTACAGCATGGCATAAGCAGAATATAGCGCATCAAGTGTCTAGGGTTATATTACTTGTGTTTCTTCAGATGACCTCTCTTTCTTCACCTAGGTCTGTGCTATCAGAATTTGAGAACTCTGTTCATCTGCCTGGGATTTCCAGATTCCTTACATCCTGGCCAGAGTGGTAATTCTGTATAGACATACAGAAGTAATGCACATGTCAAATATGGACTTACTTCAGGTCTGTAAGAACCCCAATGCACTGCATTGAATTGCAAGCAATTAGAGATGTTTACTGCCTAGCTCATCTCTTTGAGTCATCAAACTGAGTTTTTACATATACTGGTAAAAGATTAAATACAAAGATTCTGTTATCAGTGGGTATAAGAGCCTGGTGTCATGAGTACAGGTTTTAAAATGACTTTACATCACTTTAAAAGAATTAATGAGCAATGTACTTGTACCGTGCAGCAAGCAAAAATGAAAATCATTGAAAATTTCTTAACAATCTATACTTCCTCTATCTGAATCATAATTAAAACGTTATGTATGAACATTTGGTTTTGATGTTTTTGATATGTCAAAGATTGTTCTTTGCAAAGCAGAGGTTGGGATGAATAGTCCCTTCTCAAAGAAGACAAAGTAATGACCAACCCACTGACAGAGATCAAAAGCATGTGAATTCAACATCTGGCTTTCAGTCAGGTCTCCTAGGCTCCACATTTTTAGTAAGCCTAGTGTTGCCAAAAAGGCTTGGAAGACTTCAGCATTTTTCTTTCCAGTCTGTTATATGTTTCCTTTTCAGACTGAAATGTAATTGGTTCAGAATGACACACAACTTTGGGCAAAAAATCCTGTGAGAAGAAGAACCCTTATCCTTATTATACTTTGGTGTTTTTCTATGGTGGAGATGCAGAAGTCAGGACAGTGGGCACAGGGTTTTCCATCTGTTCCCTTGTCTAATCCACAGCGCTACATGTTACTATCATGTTTGGTGAAGATTTGTTCAGATATTAATTGAATGTGAGGAAGGTTTAGTTGTAAACCTGCTTATTTAAGATGGGTTTGTGCTAGATAAAGACAGAAAGTGAAATATGAGTATACAAATACAGATGTTTTTAACATTTCCTCCATGTTTTAATCATTCAAAACCATGAATCTACCTGTATCTCCATGGCTGGGCCAATGCTGTTCTGCTACAGTTTCCTGTGTGCCCACTGGCTCTGTGGGCATTGTGGGAGAGCCAAAGCAGCACATGGCCCTGTCCATGATGTACCTGTGCCCTGCAGGACCCATCTTACAGAGCTCTTCTGCCTGAATTGTACCCCTAGGCCATGGCTCAAGGACTGCAGTGCTACAGATGGTGCTGCATGTACTCCGTAAGCTGAACATTTTCCTATGCATGTTTCTGCTTCTGTACTAACTTGGTGTCACTGCTCATTTATAAAAAGATGATACCTTTCTGGGCTGAGGGACAGTCTGGAGCTAGAAGGAGGCCCACACACTACTTCCCATAGTGGAATAAAGGCCATTTTTGCAAACGCTAAGCAGAGCATGCTGTCCAGCCCAGTAAGCAATGAGAGCCTCGTCTGCTGGCATCTCCAAGGAATCTATGGAGATGGAGGGTGGTAGTTCTATTGTGCTTTTGCCAAATGCAGCACAGAGTCAGGGCATGCCAACTCTGAATGCCAAGATAGACCAGGACCACTTCAGCTGGTGAAGAAGGATACATCCTGAAAGGAGAATGGAAAAATGAAGTGCTATGGCTGGGAAAGGCAATGAGAAATAGTTTTCTGAACTCAACAGTCTCCAGGAGAATAACTAGGAAGATCAGAAACATCACAAGTTCCCAGCAACAGAGTCAAAACAGAAAACTTGTGATCTCAGGATGTGGTAGGAAAATCACAAGCCACTCTTCCCTCCCCATGACTAGTTTACCACTGCTCTGGGTGCTCCTGGGCTGTCTATAAGCACCAGAGAGTAGCTTACCTGGCTCCCCAGGGCCCAACGTTTCAGCAGCTTTCAAAGGAGGACCATTGACCCAGGGACATCTGCAGTCTTTGTTGAGGCGGTTCATTCACCAGCAGCAGATAAAGGAGCTAAGTAGAAGAGGAATCAGCTGTGGGGTTGCTAGAGCTTCCCTCAAGGTCCAAGGGCACTTTCTCTTTTTCACATTCTGCTTTTGAATTTGGCTTTTTGGATGTGATGATGGAGACTTCCAGGAAGTATTTGAGCAGACTGTGTGAGCTATCATCTGGACTGGTGGGACCAGGAAGTATTTTAATTTACTGGCTTAATCTGACTTAATTTTAATGTCTTTGAAAGCCACTCTAGGACCTACCTGCATTTATTTTTAAATAATCTGTCCCAGACCAGGGCATAAGGAGGTCTATGGGTGCATTTAATCCAAGGGATCCCTGAAGGATTTCACTAAACAAGAAGATAGATATGGGCCAGCTGCTAGCTTTTGTGGGAGAGGGGCATCAAGCACACAGGAGAACACAGGTGAAGAAGCAGGAACAGGGCATCACATTTGCATGTGTCACACACTTCAGACAGTCTGAAAAGCAGTGACCTGTTGGAATACACCAGAATCCCTCTGAAGAGCAAAGATAGTCTATGTTTTGTGCTCTGGTGGCTTCCCGTGGTTCAGAACTTCAATGGGCAGCTGAAATGTAGCTGGTCATGGGGGCACAGATTTTAAGGGAGAAGCCACTTGAGCACACATACGCCATCCTAGGAGTTGCATACACATCACCTGAGTCTTTCTTGCTAGGACTGAACTCCAGTGAGATGATGGGTACCCCTTTCAACTCCTTTCACACACACATTCTCACTCTTGAGTGCTTCTCTTTCCCTCAGGTCGAGCCCTAGATTTCTCGTAGCAGAATCTCAGGTATCAAATCTTATTTAAAAAAAATAAAATCAGATGGTACAGTGGAACAACCTCAAGCTGAGTGCCTCCAGAGAGGGACTCCACACAAAGAAATCCCTGGGCAATTACACCCTCACAATCCATGAGCCTGCCTCTTGTATTCTCTTCATGTGTCTTTCACATGCCTTTTGGTCCAATGTGATTCCTGTTCTGGGATCTCCTAACTCCTTATTGGATTCATTCTCTGTCTCCAGGCAGGACAGTAACTATTCTTATCTTGTTGAGCTGCAGCTTCTGCTGTGGGTTGTATCCTCCTTATCTTCTTGCTTGTGCTTCTTGTGCACCTGCTCATTGGCAGAGCATGGGAAGCTGAAAAGCCCTGGACTTCAGATAAGCACTACTTAGCAACAACTAGAACATCAGTGTGTTATCAACATTATGCTCACATTAAATCCAAAACACAGCTCTGTGCCCACCACTAGGAAGAAAATTAACTCTAATGCAGCTGAATGCATATCCATATGAAAGTTCACAGCTTGAAGAAGGTGGGAGGGAGTACAGCCAGAGCAATGAATCCAGACTGGCATTTGGATATGCCAATGGAATATTCCATATCATATAACATCATGTTCAGTATACAAATGAGGGTTGGCTGAAAAGCTTGCTTCCTCTCTTTCAGGATTGCAGTTTTGGGATTTTCTCTCCTCCAGGATTGCTATCCAGGAGTGGGCTGGGTGTCAGTCAGTGGGTGGTGAGCAATTGCACTGTGCATCACTTATTTATATATTCTATTATTACTATTATTATAATTATTATCATTAGTATTTTAATTTTATTTTATTTCACGTATTAAATTGTTTTTATCTCAACCTATGAGTTTCCTTACCTTTATTACTCCAATTTTCTCCCCTGTTCCCCAGAGTGGGAGAGGGAGAGAGAGCAGCTGTGTACTGTTTGGCTGCTGGCTAGGTTTAAGAATGACAATTCAACATTAGAGTTTCTGGTTATTTCAAATGAAATCAGCCCATCAATATAGCCCGAGCCTCAGAGATGAGACAATGCTGAAGTATAGAGCTGTATCTAATTTACTGTACAGTTGGTATTAGAGATTGACAAAAAAACTGTTGCAGAAGTACTTAATCTCTGAAATCTGAAATGCAGTCACTTGAGGGAAAAAATACATCAAGTAGATAATCATGTTTAATCACCACCACAGCAACACAGATGACCAATGAAGGGGAATGGAATTCTATTGAATTTTGATCATATGAAAAAAAAAAAAAGAAAAATCTATGGCTGTCACAAATGAGTGTTTCTTACAAACAGGTAATTATTCGTCATGAGTGGCATAATGATTTCTCTCATTTTCTTTGGTAAATTGCATCAAGACATCAGTGATGACAGATTACAGACAAAATCATAAGCAAAGAGCACAATGGAATGCTCACCCTCTTCAGCAGGTGGGTGTTTGAGCTGCATTATAGCAGCATTATCTGGGCTTTGCAGTTTAACAGACAGACTCCTGGAGCTTTCCATCATTTTTCAAATATATTTATTTTCTCTGTGAGCTGTCATTTCTGGAAGGGATTACTTCTAACTTTTAATTGTAAATCTTAACCATTTGCACAAGAATCTCCAAGACTAAGGGCAAAAATTGAACCACTATGGATAGAAAATTAAAAACACCCAACCAAATGGAAGGAGTTTGTCTTCAAATGATATAAAGGTGAGGGTACTCTGGAACTCATAGGTGTAACAGTGGCTGTTAATAGGCATTTGCTTTTTTTGCTATTTTTTTCTTATGAGAAGTTACTCAACCTCTTAGCTTTGATCTTGTGTTAGCTCACAAGCAATAAATATAGGATTAGTTATCAAATTGCAGTAGAAAGGGGGTAGCTTGGAGGGGACTGAGGAACATCTCAAATAAATTTACTGCATTACAACTCATTAAACAATTCATGTGTCATATATTGTACTTCCATCTTGAGAAGGAGTTAATCACCTTTGTAGGACTGCAGGTGGTTATTGAAGCAGCAGAAACTGAAGGCTCCATGACTTCTGGACTGGGTCTTTTGTGAAATAATAATGGTGAATAGACAGTGAGCCAGAACTGGTGGTGATTAAATGTGAAATCCTGGGTGACGGCCTTCCTCTGTATAGGTCTTCCTCCATATATTGGAAAAAAAAGTAAAATTGGTGTGGAAAGAATTTCAAATATTTAATCAACCCAATCAAGTAATTTGGTATTCGGCAACTAGTGCTGTTAATGCATTTGATACATAATTGTATCAATGTTTTACAATGAATCTGGAAGAATTTTTCTTGCATATGAAAAATAATTTTTAAAATTTTTGCTAACTGACAACAGAACAATGTTTATTAAATTGCATGCATTAATTTTTGAACAGAACAGCAGTTCCATGGTAGAGATGCTTCTGAATTATGCACTAATTGCAACATCCTTTATTTGAAAAAGTAAAGAGAAAATAGCTGAAGTACATGGTATTGTACAGTAAAAGTGAAGGCTAAAGATAAAGTTTGTAGTATTGCTCAAAAAAGGTAAAGGCAAAGTTAAAATGCAAAAATGAGGACAAGAAACAATACAGTTTAATTGTCCTGGTTTCTGCATCCTTAGCTATCATCTTTTACTGTCATAAAGATAAATGAGACAAGTTTAAAAAAAAAAACCTAACAGAAGCAGCTTCTCGTTCTTTGTGCTGGGTAAACTATCAGATTCCACTGGAAAACTAATGCAGGATTCTAAGGTTTTGACAGTAGATAATCACTGAGGTTTTTGAAATTTTGAGATTACCTATATTACAGTGATTCAGGCAAACAGAAGACTAGAGTTAAAAGCAGAAAGCTAGGGACCCATTTACTGTTTGCAACCAACTTCTTAATATCAAAACTTGCAAACAATCTAAATGGTGCATAGCTGGAAAAAAACAAACTTTCAAAAAAAATCTTTTCACAAAACTTTTCACCAAAAAAGCCTGTGACTTTTTGAGTCCCTGCAATTACACAAAGATTGTGCTATATGTGAGGCAGCTGTCTACTCTCCTGAGGTAGGTTCAGATCTGTGCCTTAAAAAATGAGATGACGAAATTCGTCCTTTGGGGCATTAACAGAGCCATTTGATAGTACCATGCCAAACAGTTGCTTATGCAGTTTATTTTCTTGATCAAGCCATCAGGTAGCTGAAAAGCAGTGCTGTTTTGAAGTTGATGATGTAGAGCAGGTCTTATTGTTGTATTGCAGGCATTTTATACCAGGATATTTTAAAATCTTCCCCATGGGCTCCACAGCCAAAAGAAATTAATCAGTGTCACTAGTTTGATCTGTACTGTGTGTACCTGGGTCATGACGATCTGAGAGGATTCAAGGAATTGGCAGCACTACAAAGACTTGGCAGAGTCTTTTGGCAAGTGTCTCTAGAAGTTGTCTCAGCAAGGAGAAATAAAATACTGGCAGCCAGCTGGCGAGATCCATGGCAATGAGCAGGATCATTGCATGTGAGACAGGTATACTGACTTCCCGTCATCCCAGGAGATGTTTCTGTCAATCTCAAGAGAAAAACAAAACAAACTTGACTTTCATTAACTTCCCAAGAAGCAGAAGCATGCATGCTAACTAGAAACATAACTGGATTCAGTTTTCCTGCAGATAATCTACTACTTCTGTTTTAGGATTTAACTAAATTCAGAGACTGATCTACTTATCTTGTTGGTAAGTGTTGACATCTTATTGTCCCAAAGTTATGTCTGAAGAAAACAGTAGTTAGATCCTGAAGATAAGATTCTCTAGGGTAGCTGGACCACTTGCATTATGGAACTGCTTTGTGGGGATGTTAAACTGCAGGGTCCCTGCAAATACAGGCACATTTCTCCATGTCACATTGACTGGAAATGGCCAGTAGCCAGGCAACTCAGTGAGCTAGAGGGATTTCACCTGGACCACTTTTTATATGTAAAAGTACTTAAGAATCAGGATCAATAACTCTTACTTCCTGTGTCTCAAGGCTGAGCATGAACATGGACTCTGATGTCTGAAAAGACCTGAATTAATATTGTGGCTGAAGGGTTTCTCATCTCAACCTAAACACCTTTTTCCATTAGGTATATGAAAACTGGCCTGTCTGGAAACATCTGCCTCTACCGAATTTGTTTAAAATTGGCTCATAAGGTAAAAGTCATTAGAAAGAATAAAGAAAGTAAGCTGGACAGACATGCCTCATTTTCTTAGGAATCCAGGTAAAAAACTACTGAGACTTTCAAAGGCTGTATTTGCAACTTAAACCTAAACACTAGATTTCCTGGCTAGAGTTGGAAGATGAAGAAAACAATTGAGTCTCTGGAACGATCTACTGAAACAGGCTTATACATCATGTATTATATGGCTTGCAAGGCTGGAGCAGCTGGAGTTTTCATTTGGAAAAGCAATGCAATAAAATGAGCAGCTGTGAAAAGCACATGGAATGGGAACTAAAATGAATGTAAAATAAATGTATGCCCAAGTTTTATTTTCTCATTTAAATATGGTACTGAATTAAAAGAAGAATCATTGCAAACTGTTCAAGCTAGAAACTAACATACAGAAAGGAAAAAGTCTATGATGAACATTCAGAGGTTTTCTGGATTTGTGACAATAGCCTAAGAAAAAGAAATGAAGAGCAGTATCATATGCAAATCCAGTGTGGAAAATTCACCCAGGAAGTTCTAGGAAAGCATTTTAGGTGAACCACATTATGTAAGTTTCCTACTTAATATTTTCCAAATAAAATTCCCTTAGTCAGTGGCTAGAACATAATATCCTAGATATCAAAAATAATTAAAAGTTCCCAAGTTTGCATTGTCTCGTTTCCTTCTCAGAGTGGTGACTGCCCATAATTAGGGTTTTGTGGCTTAATTCATGATTTTGCCATTATGGATCAGTTTCTTCCAGTCATTGAAGTTGGTCTTTGATGGTAAGTTAATTCATAAGAAGCAGTAATTACTAAAGCAGTCATCTGTCAGATTAATTGTGAACATTATTGCTTGATCCAAAAAGAGCTGAACTGAGACAGAGAAGGTTTTATCTGGAAATCCTGGAACAAAGAGGTGAAGCAACCTAAAAATGGAATTTTTCCTTCTGAAAACAGACACATAGTCAAGAGAGGGAGTTTGAGACCTGACCTCAGGAAAGGAAGCAAATTTAGCTGGTGAATGCAATCTCTCTCTTGTCAGAAAGAGCAATATTTGATGAGCTTTCCAGTAAGCTAGTGTGCAGTCATGGTCAGAAGAGCCTTTTTGTCCTCAGAAATGAGAGCTCCACCTGCTCTCTGTTACCTGGTTCCTTCTTGTAGCAGCTTAAATAGCATCCATTACACAGACAATGAAGAGTGGATCACTGAGCAATTGCAGACAGTGTAGCTCTCCTTTGCTCTTTTAATACTCTGTGCTGAGACCCATTTTTCTGACATGTGGCATGGTCTTTTACTCATGGAAATATTGCTAGTTTGGGGAGGCTGACAGTTGTGAAAAAAACTTCTTCTCTGAAGATCCTGGGACAAATTTAAATGAATCAGATCATGGGAAATGTAAGCAATTGAGATGACAAAATATCACATCATTGGCAGCTCCTTTACTCTTTGTCTTGATTTATTTAATCTCAAATGGCTGGCAGCAACAGAAGGGGAGTGAAGAATAAAGTTCATTGCTCTTCACAGACCACACAACCAACTACCCAGAGTGAAGGCCCCCTGCTCATAGATTCGCCTACTAAATTTTCCCTATGGGGAAGAAAAAATTCAGAGAGCACAACACCTCTTTTTGCTTGCACTGAAGATTTCAGAAACTCTTTGTGCTGTGGATGGGCCTTGAAATCTCCTACTGTCCCTTTAAACGGCTCTTCTCCAGTTTTGCTTCCTCCAAGCTTCTTGTTTGCTACTACCACATTCTTCTGTTTGCTATAGCTTGACCAAGATCTGCTGGCTGAAATTAAAATAATGTAAGGAGTTTGTGTGTCTTAACCTCTTTGAATGACAGCTTCCTATTCTACACCTCCCAAGCAGCTGTGAAAATCTTCATTTGCATGGTCAATGACAGGACAATGTCCGCCTTCGCAATGATACAGCTCATGGTCCCTTCAAAACATTTCCCTAAAGCCCCCAGCATTTCCTGATGGAAGGTCTTATGCTCCCAGCACACTGTACTTGGTCTTTTAAACCTATTGCAAAAACTTCCAGCAGGATGATCAGTGCCCTCATTACTTCTACAAACTGTTCCTGCTGACACTGTTTTCAAAGGTCTTTTATTTTTGTTTTCAGAATCTTCAAGACTGAGTGCCACATAAGCCCCCTGACACTTTGTGCAGTAGGGATATCCCATGTGGGATACTCCAGGGATTGCTCAGCTAAAAGCTGAGCATTCTTAAATCCTCTCTGTGACTTCTCTAACAGCAAAAAAAGCACATAGGAGGGTGAAAGAGAGAACTGAATGGACAAAGACAATCTGCTTCTGAAAGGGCAGGCTGGTTCATGAATGTCCATTCTGGTCCAAAAGCAGGACTTCATACTCAGTGTTTTCTACATTCAGTGGGAATTTGAAGAAGTTCATTTAATTAAGACACACATGGTAGTGTAAGAATTTATTATATTTTGTAATATTTACAAAGTGCTCAAAACTGTAATTCCAGCACCTATTTCCAGGCTTTTTTGGACAGTGTAATACTATGTCCAATGTACGTATGAGTCTTGCACTGGTGTCCAACATGGGTTTGAGTCTTAACTGATTTATAACATTAGCAGTTTCTGGCTTCAACCTGGCCGAATAATTTGGTCCGATAAACCCTGATTTTCAGAAAGAAAATTTTATTAGGAAATGCAAGACATATCTTCTCTGCTTTTTGCTCATAATTCATTACACTGACTTTCACAGAAACTGTCGAAAAAAGTTTTTTGCAGAATTTGATAGTCCTTGGTTGCGTTTTAATTATTATATAATTATTTAGAGAATACCTCAAAGATCTTTTCCATGTTAAGAAGAGTTACTCAATATAGGGCACTTCTCACACTATGATAATAATTAGGGAGAACAGTACGTTTTACTGCAATAATGCTTCTCTCTTTCATCTAGTCTCTATTAAGCAAGGTAAAATTCATGTTCTCTTTGATGCAGCTGAAGCTAATTTCTTCATTTTGTATTTTCCTCCTGGTGCAGTGCTGTCTTCAATAGAAAGCCTTTGAGTTGGGTCCTGCGGGAGTGAACTTTCTCTGCAGTATGCAAGGAGAAACATGGACAAATCCTATTAAAAAGAATGATATGGTTAATGTATTTAGCTCCCAATGCATTACACGTAAAAGGCTGCTGTTCTTTACACACAAAAGAACTCCTATGTTAGAACAGAATTATCTGTGTGTTTGTTAATACCTTTACTTCAATACAAAGAAAAAAATTGCACTTTTTACTTCTGAAACTCATTTTTGACAAAAATCCATCTTTTGCAGAAATCAATCTGTCTGATTTTCCTTTGATGATTCAGTGAAATAATAATGAAGAACCATAAATAATCATTGTAGGAACCTTAAAGTATAATTGTGGTGAGCAGTCTTACTTCAAAGGCAAAACACCTAAGATAAAATAAATGATGTACTGCAGCCTGCTGATAAATTCTTTTGAGAATTATTTGTTCACTTAACTCAGAAACAACCGTTCCAGTTGTTCCACTATGTGTGACTTTATGCAGCACTCAGTGGTACATTAAATTGTGACAGAACATAAATATGCTTAAGCTGATTTACCCATGAAACTTCTAACATTGATGGCTTGTCATTTGTTAGACTTACTGAAATCCAACAAAATTATAGTCTAGAATGGATTGAAAAATAATCCTTTTAAAGCAGTCCTTCCTGTTAAAGTTTAATGTGGAAATTCTCACAACCTATATGAAGGCAAAACCTTGCTATTGCCTCTATATTATTTAAGTAAAATAATATTTCCATGGTTTTTATTGGATTCAGAAGTCTTTAGGAAAATCAAACCAGTGAATGAACTGAATGGTAGATACTCGAATTTCTGTACTAATAGAGCAGCTTTTGGTATCTATTCGGATGATGTTTAATAAGTACTTCTTAATTTTCATTTATTTAGTTAGACCACTTCATTAGGTGGTAAATTCAAACTTTAGAAATATAATTGCAGTTTTGAAAGCAAATCTTCCTGTCTAGACATAGAAATTAAGTGTCATTTTCCCCTTTGACCATCACTGAACAGGGAGGTGCAAGAGCAGAACTAGCCATATAGCCATGGAGAGGGAAGAGCAGTGTAACACAACAGTAGCTTCCCATCTCACCCCACTGTATATACTTCTGACACCTGCTAAGGATTTATGGAGAGGAATAATCCATCACTTGAATGTGCCGTAGATTTGTGTAATGAGAAATGGGAACTGTAACTGTAAAAGCAGCAACACATTTAGGAGGAAATGAAGGCTGTGAAGGAGAACATATCTGTCTCCCTCTGAAAACCGCTTGCCTGCTGTGTCAATTGGGGTGAGCAACAACCTGAGCAATTAAACAACCTTCCAAATACATACAATGGACTTTATTATATTTTACTGTGAAGTTGGCCTGTATTACTATATTTTTAAGGCCCTTCTAGACTTTTTTGGGTCATTAAAGTTAATCGCCTGGTTCTCCCCTACTCAGTGGCTTGTACAGGCTCTCAGCAGGTTGGCAGAGCTCGTCTGTATCTTTTGCTGCCTAACTTCCTCTCTTCTTCCCACCTGAAGCTGGTGAGCTTTGCTCTTTGCTTTCTGGAAGTCACTGTGAGTTCTGAGTAGGTCTAACAACTACTTTGCCTGGCTGATTGCTGACTTTTCCACAAACGGCTTCAAGCAGTCAAAGATCCTTAGAGCATTTTACCCTGGCTGGGTATAGAAATGCTCTGAAAATGGAGGATTTTGAAGACAATGTCTTGTAACATAGAGGTTTTCAGGTGTTATGGAAACCTTCAAGTAATTTTTCCAGAACTTTAGGAATTACCGATATCTTTTTATGCTGGAAGATGACTTAGCTTTTGAGCAGGGTTAATTTTGTAAACTTTGATGTCGTTGTCAGATATGTGCCTAATGAGTATTACTTTTTCTTTGTACACTTGTACTTGTCTGAACATAAAACTTTAGTAACAATAAACAAAAGAGAAAATTCTTCAGCATTTTTATCCTTCGAGGATAGAAGAGTATCTTACCAATCAATGGCTTAGCCTAAGATTACATCAAATCCACCAACACTCTCTTTTCTTAGCACCTGTAATTTATAAAATTATTTTCATTTAGTGGAGTAATTTAGTTGCAACATTTTAATTTAACTTATAAAATATGCACAAGCTCTCCCCCATGCAAGTTACAGCATTTTTTCCAAGTTTGTCCTGTAACATTGATATAATTGCAGCATATTTAATGAAAACAGAAATTTGCTACCAAACTAATGAAGATCCACAGTCTTTAATTAGTGGCTGCAATACATGACAGTGCTCTCAGATAAAGTCAGCCTTTCAGGTTAGAATACAGCCATATAAGATGTTGCTGTATGTATTCAGATTCACATAATCAGATTTAATGAGATCCACATATATATGCTAGGCATTAAAGTTTAAAAATTCATAAAGCTTCCTGTATCAAAGCCAAATTATTCCAAAAGGTTGTTAACTTACAGGATTTCACAATGCAAATAAGACTGCGAAAACAGTAGTAGAGAAAAATCCAGTATCAGAAATTCATTAAAGAGAAACAGTAACAAACCTCCTTTTACTGGAGTCAAATATTACACAGAGAGAGACCATGTTCAGGTACAGGGCCCTAAGAAAACAAAGGTGTTTCATTCTGTCTGGTTGCTCCTAAGTCTTGAAAAGGATAACAGACATTGCTGAAAAGGTCTAGGGAGAAGCATAGTTTCTGATGTTCCAGGAGAGCAGAGTTCTCTTTCAAGTGACATTTCCAGGTGGTCTATGGCAGAGATGACCATAAGCAAGACAAGACTTTTCAGGTTTTTTTGCCTTGAAATCAGCCTAGCTCTCCCCCTCTCCATTTCCCAAAGTTCCAGCATGTTGTTTTCTCATATGCAGTCAAGGTTTTATTGCAGACAAATACAGAAGAGGGTCTGACCATTAAAACTCTGGATATTCAAATTATGAAGAGTAAAGTTTTTGCACACAATTTTTTGATATCAGGATAGCAATCTGTGAATGTTCTAGTGTGCAAATATTAAGGACATTTAAGAAAGCAAATTTAGGGCCTGAGTCTATAAAGGTAAATAATTGTTTAGGTATTTGCAGGAAGGGCTACAGTCACTAATGTTTCCCTTCCTGAGCAGATTTGGAATACTTAGTCCATTTGAATGAACTCACTCCCCAAGTTCAATGGGACTAATTATCTGTTCTGATGCGTTTTATGACCTAGAGCTTTGATTGTGGCTGGGAAAATATGACTTCTATTGAAGGATGCAGGAATCACTTCTAATAAGATATAATGAAAGTGTAATTATGTATACACCTGCAACCATTGTGTAATGCTGCAGCCTGGCTGTTTCTGCAATTTTGTTTCATCACATTAATGTTTAAGTAGGGCTTTGTGGCTGTGCTTTAACTAGATGAAATACCAATATTTCTCAAGCCCCCATACCGAAGTGAAACTGCTGGAGACACATAACAATCTTTGTGTTTTTTTATATGCATATTTTTAATCAGTGTCTTCAAAGTCTGCCACCAGCTATCAGAACTTTTATAACCTCTAATATTGTGGTAATATCAAGTTGTCCTCTTCTTGCACTTCTCCTCATTCCTGAGGGAATTTTCCTCTAGGAGCTGATGCCTTTCCCACTGGTGCTGCCATTGGGAAGATGAGACAATTGCCCTACCTTGTGCAGTGACTTCATGCACCCAGGCAGTCTGGGTGCTGCACTAGAACTGATGGCAGAATTACCCATTCTGAATGTAATAGCAGTGTCCAGCATAAGCCTTTGCTTGTCATATTAAAAGTATTAAAGAAGGCCACACTTCATTAGCACCTACAATATTAATCACAAATGCTGTAACATCAGAGAGATTAACTGTTGTGCAAAGATAATCCAATACACCCTAGCGGTGTAATCATGCTATTAAACTCATACCATCTTTCATATTTTGCCTTTTTGGATTGCTTGATCTGTGGCAATAGTTTCATAGGAACAAGCACCTGCAGCTTCTACTTTGTGAAATTACTTGCACATTGAGTACATTTTTCTTTTGTGGAGCAAATAAGCTCGTCTCCTATGTGCTTTTCTGAGAGGAACAGAAGAAACATCTATGCAGAAGAAAGCTCTCTTTTTGATGTTACAAGGGAAATGGAAGCTGTGTTGTGAAGAAAGGAAAAGCCCACTGGAAGGTGGTCAGATATTGAGCTTATCTTTGTCAGGGCTGATTAAACTCTGTCATTTTTCCTAAGGTTTTTTTTTTTTTTTTTTCTGTAAGTTGTTTTTATTTATTGGGGAGGTGGGGGTGGTGAAAGCTCTTATGTGTCTCTTTTTCACTCCATTCCAAAAGGAATTTTTGGCTGTCAAAATAAAAACCCTAAAGCCTTCCTCTGTTTGCTCATATCTTTTTTTCTGATGGTGAATTGTAAGCATTATGCTTTGACTTTCTTAATTTCTTCCTCATGAGGCAGTGTGAAGCTTGTAGATAGATCATTAATCTATTTGCATTTTTACCATGACTCTGATAATTCCAGAATCTTAAAATTAAGGCAAATACTGTCTGCAGAATGCCCTAGTGGGAATAAGAGCTGGCTATTATTCCAAAATAGGTGACATTCACAGCAACTTTCAAATAATATTGAAAGACTGGACAACATGGAAGCTCATGGAGCCATATTTGATTCTTTATTACTCCTGCAACATTTTTTGGTCTTCTTTCCTGAGAAAAAAGTAACAGAAGTCATCCTGTCAATGTGGAGGTTGCCAAAATGACAATGAGCATAATGTCAGCCAAAATCTGTAATATTTTTAAGGGATATTACTTTCAGGCAGGTCATCAAATGACTTTGTTCCAGCAAGGCTGGGGACAGAGCTGCTGTATTTCCAGCTGTGGGCCATGAAGTGTTAAAGGCATTAGGGTTAGTAAACATGGGTGAGTGAATTACCCTTACTAAGAGATCATTTAGCTCTCTTTCTTTGTTGTGATTAAGTAATAAAAAATTTAGTGTCCATCAAAAGAAAATGAGACTAGTTTTTTACATGTGGATTTTAATATTTTTTTTCTAAAATTAACATAACCAAGTTGATAAAATATTGAAAACATAAGTATCTCTACTTTCTTGGTCAGTGTAGTTTAACCACACTAGCAATGCGAGGTTTATGTTATTCAGTTCAACATAACTCCATACCTCCTAAGCTGGAAATCCTAATGAGCAAAGTGTTCACTCCCATACACACCCTGCATGAATTGCATTTTTCACTTTCCTGGTCCATTGCAGGAAATTACATGTCTTGGGTCATTTGATTTCAGCATTAGGGTATTGCTCATCTACCCTGAGGTCAGGACTTAATCCTTTTTGGTCCAAGTTGATACTTCTGGTTGTGAACTTCTAAAGAAAAAAACTGAGGATCCATCTGAAAAAAGGAGAATTGGTGTTCAAATTTTCATGCAGTTATCACTGTATTTTTAAGTGATATATACCAACAGTAAATCACCTTGGAAGAATACATTTCTTCTGGAAGAAAGTTTGACATTTCTAGAAATGCTGTATTACTGACATCTCTAGAAGGCTTCCTCACTCTAAGCTTGACACTGTTGTGTTTCTTTTATTAATGTCACTCATTTCAGTGTTATGCAATGTCTATATTAAATGTAAGTATATAAATTTTCACTAAGGAAGCTTTTACAGATTCTTAAGTCATTTATTTATAGTCCAATTACAAGTGATGATTGGAGAGTATTATAGGAGCTATTTGAAAAGTCTGAGTGAAAAAAATCCCTCTCTCTTAGAATAAGAAAACTTTCTAATGAACGTAATGAGAGCATAGACTGTTGTTTGATCAGAACTCCAGCTGTCACCATATCTGTCAACCCCACATACATTTCCATGTCCTTGACAGACAAACGGTCTCTGCAGTTGTCTTGATACAGCCTGTTTAGACACCTGAAACAAAGTTGTGGAGAAGAGCTGAAGATGAAGACAGCAACAACTAATGGGCAAATAGAAATGGTTGAAAAAAAATTATTCTAATGCATTTTTTTTCTTTAGAAAATTCCACTTTGATATAATCAAAACATTCTTGGGAAACACTGATTTTGTCAAGTGCTTTGTTGAAGAACATCCTGGGAGCTTACTCCTGTTTCCTCTAGCACATCCATTGCCACTGCAGTCCACCACCGGGATGGCCAGCTTGGTAGTGCTGGGGTTCCTTGAGTGACCTAAATTCTCAGGTTTGGATGTGTTTTAAAGTGGTTTTAATCAGGTGCAAGGTGAGAGAAAGGTAAATATGGAAAACATAAGTGGTGAAGTTGGGGGAAAGGAGGTGGCAGGGACAGGAGAGATGGAGCAATGTGCCTCGTTAATATTGCATTGTGCAACCTTTAAGAGGAGAGGTATCAGTGATCAAAAAGAAAGCTTGCTGGAGGCTTTTTCTGACAGCTGTTGCAAATTGCTGCCTAGGACTCCAGGAAGGGCTGTATAGTATTTTTACTATTACTGTATACCTGCAACTGCTAATTAACTTGATTCTCGGAGTAAATCCTCACACCAAAGCAAAATTGCTTCAGCTAAATTATGTAGTAATAAAGATCCTCTGTTTAAAGAGCTTAAGCCGAAGCAGCTTATTTTGACAAAAACGAGTCAAGGTTCAACCACCCGAGCAATTCAGCCAGCAGACCTGAGCATCACTGACCTCTCACAGGATCAAGCAAAGGTTTGGCAGAACAACCGTGGCCAGGAGCAGACAGTTACCTACCTTGTCATTACCATTTGTTTCACATAGTGATATTTAGAAAATGCACCAGGGTTTCAGATGGTCACTTCTCTTAGAGCTCTGAGTGCATCGAGATCAATATGGTTAATTCTGACACTTGCTCATGAGAATTGATCCTTGTATGAGCATCAGTGGGGTTCTTTCCCTATGTGCTGCTGAGGGATGGTTGTGTAGTGAAATGTTCCTGCAAAATTACTGCATACCACCAAGAAAAACTATGGAGAAGGGTAAAAATATCAAAACTAATGGAAAAGTTTCCAATGAAAAACTTTGCATGCAGGAAATTTAGCATGGTGTTAGACAGAAGAAAGGAACCTTGGTTATAATAACATACATTAAAATCCAAAACACTGCTTCAAGTATTTGCAGAGAGATCTCTGGTCCTTTAGAAACCCAGGCACATAATCGTCTTAAGGATAGCTACAGAAGGGAGTCGTGCAATCACTGCAGTTCATTATAATTACAAGTACTGGGAAGATCTCTAATTCCTTTACTTATCCTGATGAGTTAATAACAGTTTAAAGAAAAAAAGTGATACTGTAAGTGGAGACAAGCTATGTAGTGGAAGCCATTAGAGGATACACTTATAATACCATTTTATTTTTACCTTTGTTTAATGAGAATCAGCTATGGAGACAATTATTTTTTCTTCTTGTTCAGTAGATTAATTTTGTGCAAGGCTCTGCTTTTAGCAAATTATCATTGGTACAAAAGCTATCATTCTGCTTATATTTTAGTATATTCTTACAACATTTAAAAAATTGTTTTTGTTTTAAAGGTTAAAAATTAGCTACAATCATATGTTGTAAGATTGTAGCATTTACTATGCAACATAGTTATAGCCTACATTACTGACAAGGACTTTATTATGACTACAGGAAGAAGTTAAATAAATATGATTAATTCCAGACTACTGTTCATTTCCCAGCTACCAAACAAATGAATATTCAGGAAAAAAAGATGGTAAGAACTAATAGCTAAAATCTTATCAAATCCCTGCTCTACCTAAGATACTAACCTGACATCTTTAACACTGTCACTGATTTCACTTGCAAGATCAGCAATTACTATCATCCGTCAGACTGCATCTGAAATACTCCAATAATCAACCGTCCAGATGCCAGGATCAACACAAAACCGGCAATAGTATATAGCAAAACTCCAAAGAACAATGAAACATTCTACAAACCCTGCCACATTCATAGCACACCCAAAAGCTCTGAAACAACCAAGTCCTAAATTAAACTATCCCTTTACGGTGTTTACCTTATGAATTAAAAAATAACTTTAACCGAATGAGGATAGTTCTCTACCAAATATATTAAATCTCTACAGATGCCACCACTACATGCAAAATTACCCAACACAAAAACTAACCTCAATAATGATAAGTCATGCTTTAGAATATGTCACCTCATACACCACATGTACTAAAACCTCATAGGAAGTCATTTAACAATTAGTAGATGCTTTGAAAATTAGACTGTGCAAATATTTTCTCTTTCTGAAGTCTCATGCAGAAATGCAAACTTTTCAAACAAACCACAGGAAGCAAGTTCCCCATGGACCAACATATGCCAAATAGACCAAGCTGGAACATACAAAACCCTTTCCACAATAGCAAACTAATCAAAATCAGTGCATCTTTGTGATAAAAATCTACTAGCAAAAGTTTTGAGCCTGTATAAGGACTAAGAAAACAAGTAAGTTGGGGAGGAACCTTCAAGCAGTAGAAATTGTCTACAGGGTTTATGAAAAAGGCAGGAGAAAGAAGGCCTGGGAAATGAGGGTTGTGTCGGTAGTGTCAATGCTGGAGAATGGCTCAGGCTTCACATGGCTGCTTAGACACAGAGGCTCAGTGCAGATAATGTCATGATGACATAAAACACTTTCACTGAGTTTTACCTTTCCCCTGAAATGACAATTTAGTGTTATAAGCAATAACTCTTTGTCAACTTTTCTCCAGAAGGATTGAATAACTTACTGCTTCTCCCTTGATAACAGGACTAACCATGCATTAAATCTTCTCTAATTGATAAACATAATTAAGTTAAATATAATTAAGTTAAAGTCAGAACAAGTGTTCCCAAACACTAATTATTTTAAAGTTTGCTGGTTCTGGTTAAGACTTGAAAAAAGGTACTGAGATACTCTGTTTTCTTCCAACTCTGTAGGTTTTTCTACAAAGAGATAACATTCTCTGCAGACATGGTCTCCCATGTACCCTTAGGTTATCAAATCCTCCTCAACACCAGAATAAAAACAACACACATGGTTGAGTCATCATAGCCAGGAGGAAGGCTGCATTCCACTACTTTATCCAGGGAAGGAAAATGGAAAAAATGGCAATGAATTAATCGATAATGCATGCTCTAAGATATTAACAAAACAGGAAAACAGGAAAAAACATTGCCATAGCTGAAGGGGATATAGAAAATCTTTTTAAAAAAATTGTCTACTTCTAATGTAGTTTGTTTTGGTTTTATATTGCTATAGTTCATTGATTTGAAGCACCTTATAGGATATACTGCTGGGGATGAGATTAGAATTTCATATACAGAATTAAACATCATTAAGTTTGCAATGTCTGCAAAGACTTTAGCAAGGCCAGGAATTGATTCCACTGGAGGAAACAACTGCACTTCTCAAAGTCAGGCTACTTTCATTGATTAGTCTCTGTATAGTTTTAGTATTTTAATCTGAGCAACAAGATTAGTAAATTTAGCCTACAGGTGATCCCTGAATGCAGCAACTAAACATAAAAAAATATTCTACTGAATATTGATTGTGACATTACATTATAAACAATGACCACAAAGGAGAGTAAAAATATAGCAACATATTAGAAGGATTTTATTTGAAAATTTCTACCCAGTCCATAAACTAAAATCTGACAGGAAGATTCCACATGATATCCTGCTTATCTTTCACAATACAACCAACTCCAAGTACTCTTCTGTACAAAACAAAACACAGATTATCTGACATGTATACCTGAAAGTATGTATTCACCCCTAGCATTCATACATGCACAAATATGTGCACGCTTATACATCTTTGTCCTTTCATACTGATTTGCAAAAAATGTTATTTTTCAAACCATAGAGGATTCATAGAATAGCAGATTGGAAGAGACTTCAAGAGACTTGGTCCAACCTTGGCAAAAGCACAGTCTAGACAAGACAGCCCAGCACCCTGTCCAGCTGAATTTTAAAAGTGTTCTATGTTGGGGAATCCACCACTTCCCTGGGGAGATTATTCCAATGGCTGATTGTTTGCATTGTGAAAAATTTTCTTCTTGTGTCCAGCTGGAATCTCCCCAGGAGTATCATGTACTGATTACCTCTTGTCTTTTCCATGTGAATCCTTGTAAAAGTGGAGTCTCCATCTTCTTTGTAGCCACCCTTTAAGTACCAGAATATGGTGATGAGGTGTCCTCTAAGCCTTCTGTTCTCAAGGCTGAACAAACCCAGCTCTTAGCTTTTTAGACTTCCCAGTGCCTTGCTTATCTTTCTGGCCTTCCTTTGGACCCTCTCCAGCCTGTCCACTTTTTATAGTGTGGACCAAAACTGAACACAGTATTCTAGGTGTGGCCTGACAAGCACTGAGCAGATTGGGATAATGACATTTTTATCTCTGCTGGTGATGCCCTTGTTGATACAACTCAGCATTCTATTGGCTTTCTTTGCTGCAGCAGCACACTGCTCACTCATCCCTGTGAGTGTATGTAAGGGACTTGCACTTTCATAGATTTGAGGTGTCATCTTTTCAGGGTTTGGTTAATCATAGATAACAGAAGGAGGAACACAGTTTTCACACTGTAATCTGGACATGATTCCACTTATCAAGACTCCATTGCAGAGGAGAACAAAAAAATGCAGCTTAAAATGTTTTAATATATTTGTGAGCATGCAGGGGTCCCACTGAAAATCAATCAGACCTGCCCAGACTTTCAAAAATGACAGTTTTTTGCTGAGTCTATTACCAGTCTCTCAGTGAGCACTTGCTGGTTTTAGTAATGATGTAGCAGTGGAACAGATTTTGAAGAACTATATCAGAGGCCAAGGGAAAATAATTGAAGACTAGAAATGATAAAAAATTATTTCAGAGGTCTTAGCAGTGCCTGTTTCCTGACTTTCCCTGTGTCCTGGCACAGCAGTTGGTCTTCAGAGCTCAGTTTACATCTCCGCTCTCTAACCCAAAAGGAGGAGAGGGATTTCAAGAGGAAGCTGGATCCATACAGAGTTGGTTATATTGCTGGGAGGTATGCTGCATCCTGGTAGTGACTAGATTAAGCAGAGAAAGTAATACACTCCACTTGGATTTACTAAGCCTCCTCTTCATATTGAACTTTTTTTTTTTTTTTTTGACGGAGAAACACTGATGAGGAGGATGGCAGAAATGTGATATACTGGGGAAAGGTTTAATGGAAGAAGGCTGGAGTTTGGTGGCACAAATGAGTAAAAGTCCTCCCTGTGGCTTTGTCTTTTTCCATTCTCCCTTTCAGAGGGTAAAACTGAAACATAACATGGTACCAAGCACTTCAGAGAGAGAGTTATTTGCTCCTTATCACTCTGTTTCTCATCCTTTTTTACCCTTTTCCCAGCATTCAAGCCTAACTCCGAGCTCATACCAATGGAGTGAGACTGTTGGCTATGGTGGTAGATGATCCTCACTGAGCTACTTTTTGCCATCATCAGAGGTCTTGTTGGTCTCAAAGCTGATCTGCCTTTAATCTCTCTAGCCTTGCATCTTGAGGAACAAAATGATGCTGTCATCCCAGTCATCATGGTTCATATCCAGCGGTGTTATAGACAGAGTCTTTCATGAGAAAATGTGTGTGTGGGGGGGGGGGGTTCAGTTTCTAATGATGAAAGATCTGGGAGCAATTAGCAAAGGACAGTCAGTTCATGTCACAGTGACAACCTGGGACAGTCCCAGCTGAGGAAGTGTCTTGTCAAAACTGATGTAACAGCTGTTTTTCACAAGGAGTATGGTGCCATTTTGATTTAGATCCCTCCATAACCCTACTGGAATTATATACAGAACAGAAAGTTTCCAGATTATTTCCTGTACTGGATCCCAAGCCTATTGCAGACATGTACTGTGCAGCTTTCTAACACTGCCAACCCGAGACATCTCCATCGCATGGCTTTAGCACATGCCTGCCTTTCTGCTGCCAGTGACCATAGCAGAGGCTGTTGTGTCAGTTTTGCAGTGGGAACATGCACATACATTTGATAGCAACCCAATTAAATTGTTATGTGGTCCCTACCATTACTGAAGAGACGGAGAACAGATGCAGTTCCTCATTGTTCCTGACAGTTTTCAAGCCTGCCTCAGTGTAATATATAGCTAAGTTAAAAAGTAAGTAGGAAGAGATGAATAGTATAGCGTATTATCAGTGAAAATTAACTGTTGAGAAAAATGAAAAGAGTAACAAAAGTTGTCTTTCCTGTTCAAGTGAGTTTGACTACACTTCTATTATGTGTCAGATTAGCAGGATTTGATTTCTGAATTATTCATCAGGATCCTTTTATTTGCAGGAGGTATGCAGCTGTAGGTTAGGCAATTTCTGCGTGTACTATACTGCAGAAGTGGTTTGGCAGGAGAGGCCACTGGTTGCTGAATAGTTATTCATGGCAACAAAACCAGGACTTAAATAAGTCGAACCCTAGCTGGGGTTCCTGTTTTGGTTTGGGGTTTTTTTGTTGATTTTTTTTTTTTTTTTAACGTTTGGTAGTTGTAGACTAGAAGTGGTGGGAGAAGAAAGGAAGAAAGCAATGGACGATAATAACAATATGAAAATTAAAGATGTAGAACATTTATCTTCCTGCTGCTGTGTAACTTACAAAAGTTCATTGTTTTTAAACATTGGGAATGAGACTTTCACAGAAATCCCCTTTCTCTTTTTTCCCCTGGCTGCTCTAATGGCCCTTTTCTTTATACTGGCAAATATTAAAAATTCAGAGGGGGTTCATGACTATAATAATTAATTTCTATTTGCTCATTGCGTATTTGCTATCTGGTATTAAGAAAACATAATTATTTGAGTCAAGTATTGCAATCCTGTCAGTTTTCCTTGTTTTATGCTATTATATTTTCTGCAAATGATTTCAAGAATAAAAAGAAGATCACTTTAATTAAAAAAAAAGGCAGATAGTCAGTTTATTTGTATTACTTAACTCACAGGATGGCAGTTTTTAAACTTTCCTTAGGAAAGAATACAAACTAAAAATTGAATCAGAGATTTTCTTCTCTGCTTTTCACCTCTGGAGTTAAAAGAGTGTCATAAACCAACTTTTAACATAGTTTACATGATTGGTACAAATCAAACAGATGTACTGGTGTAGAGACCCAAAAACTTCCATCAGAAAAGAAGAAAATATGTAAAAAAGAGAAAAACAACATTTATTCTAAATAAACAGTCTCCTTGACCCTTCACAAATTGAGTCAGATGTTCCAGATGCACCCTTAATAATTCTCACTGGTAATGAAGAAACACAAGATCTAACAATCAGTTATGGTAATTTGAGCCAGTCAGAAATTTTCATCAGAAAAAAAGGTACTTCTTCAGATCTGGCATGTTCCCCAGGTAAGTCTATTTCAATGACATTTTCTGTGGACACTTCTCTGTGCAGATGTTCCCTGCGAGCTTGCACCCAGTGACTCATGGTTTCCCATCTGCTAATTAACCTGGCAGCTGAAAAGTTCAAGTTTCAGAAAATTCAGAAAGTTTAGTCTCATAAGCACCAAATCCCCCATTCTCCAGAAATTTGTGCTGTGAAAGTTGCAGATGACTATCAAAATCCCCGCCCCCCTTTTTTTTTTCACAAAAAAGTGGAAGTTTCAGCCTTGCCCAGCTCTAATGGTAACAGAAAGCAAGACCTGGATGAATTAAATAAAAGTGCTAGTGGTGCAGGAGTGTCCTACTGACACAAGTTATAAAATGCCATTATCATGGCAACACCTTTCTGATCTATCCATGAAGCATTTTAAGTGTGATTCATGCATGACATACAAAGCTTTTAGTTATAAGGTTTCATTTTCTTGTATTTGAAGATGCTTGTAAAAATGTAAAAAATGTCCAAGAAGAACTTCAAAAAGGCCTGAAAATTAAAAGTCCATATTTGGAAATACAATGTGCTGCACTAGGGCATGGGTCTGTTGGACTTCGTTGCATTCATTACATTATGGAATCTCCATCCTTGGAGATACCCAAAATTTGACAGGACAAGGTTCTGTGCAACCCAGAGCATCAAAGAAAGCCCTGCTTTCTTGGTGTTTTCCTGAGGTCACTTCAAACCTATACCAGTCCATTATCCTGTGATTGTAATTCCCCTTCATGTTTTTCTAGTGTTTTGATTGAGAGATTTGGAGTGATTTTTTTTTTTTTTTTGTACCGTCTCTGTTTTTAACCAAAGGTAATCAGAGGACTAAATCAGAATCTCTTATTCCTTCTTTTGCCCTCTTATTTGTCATTATTTATTTAAGTTTTTAACTTACTCCCCCACAATTGGATATCTTGACCTTATACTTCTTTCTATTTTACAGATTCCAAAGTCATATGTATGGGACACAGCAGTACATGTTATTTTATTGGTTTTTTATGTTATTTCAAATGTTATTTTAAAGCTGCAGACAGATAGCCTGGGATTTAAGTACTTTCTGGTGAGATAGCCAGGTGATTTAAATGCTGATATGAGACATGTTACTTGTGTATGTGTCACTAGGAATTGGAAAATGTGAAGATCTGTCCGCAGCAGTCCTTGCCATGATTTGCAGTTCTACTCTAGTGTCAAACAAGTTACCATTGCTTGCATCTGAGATGTAATCGTGATGTTTTCTTTTGGTCTGATAGGCAGGAAGGGGTGTCAGCATTTGCAAGTTGAATGATTCACTAAGCATTATAATTTCATTTATCTTTTCTTTGCCAGCACTGTAGTATTTGGTGATATGATGCTGGGCTGTCAATCTACTACCTGCTCTTGCATTGAAAATCTTCAGAGTAATGAGTCTGTTGGGTATTAGACTAATTTTTCTAAGTTTCTGAAATTATTTCTTGTCATTCTCAGTGTTGTTCATGACTGGAGCAAAAGTATTGACCAAGTGTGAGGTTTATATTTAGTGATAGCCATAGGAGTATCAGATGATCTTTTGGATACATCCTCCTATACTTTCTAACTTCAAATTAGCACTCAATTAACTTCTGTGAAGGACTGAGTGACCACAAGAGGACAACACTTAATCTGTAGTGGGTCAGTAGGCTGATTTCTACCAGCAAATTTAGAGTTACTGCCTCTTATATCTCTTGTTCTTACAAATATAGCAACAGTTTAGGGTGTTTGTGGACACAATGAACCAGTTGGAATCCAGCACATATTGGACCTAAAATGCCATATTAGGGCTGAAAACTTACATGGTTGCTGAAGCATCCTAAGGTAAAAAAATTTTTCTGTTGAAAGTCTCTACTACTCTGAAAGACGTTTTGGGACATGTGCACACTGCTTTCTACTTTGATCACTAATCATTTGGAATATATTGAGAAATAGCAACATTGTTTCAGTGCTTTTCAAGTAATTAGAATTATATAAAAAAGGAAAAGCTTCTTTATTATTTAACTATTTAAACCTTGCAGACTACAGAGGTCCCCAAAGATCTTTTTAACCATTAGTTTTGACCAAATTAGTGTTTTGAGGCCACTCACACTTTTTGCTTATTCATAGGATGTCTCAGACTTGACTATAAGCAAATATGCAGAATCAAAAAATAGACATTGACTCCAAACAAACTTGAAAAAACCACTGAAGTTATTGTATGGGCTTGTACTGGGAAAAATGGTTAACAACGTTCAGTTGAAAGTCAGCAGAGAATGTTGTTGTCTTGGCAGAGTGCTTCTAAACTTTGCCCTTTGAGTGAGAAACTGTCAAATCACATGAATGGAAGCAGTGATCTTCTGGCTAGTCATCAGACAGAGTGTGTAAGATCTACATCATGAAGCTTCCAAACAAACTGAAGCCGTAGCAGCTCAGAGGATCATGTAGAGGCTTCATAAAAGCTTGTCCCGAACCTACTATTAGTGATTGATATAACTAGAGCCATCTGCTTTTCCTGTCTGCCTATCCCTTCCATGACAAGTGGCAATCTGAAATTTGTAGTGAAGAAACCTGAAATTCCTGCAAATTTCTAGGCACTGAAGCCATAATCTTCACAGATTAACTACGTGAGGCCACTCATGTGTTTAGACGTTGCCTAGTGAATTGTGAAGATGGAGGTAGAATTGGAAAGGGAAGAAGAAACACTTCATCTATATGCTGGTCCACAGCAGTGCACCAGTGAAATCAAGAGCTTAGAATTACTGCCGTAAGACAGGTCATGTAGGTGTATAGCAGTTTCTGTTAAAATGATGCAATCAGAGAAACATAACTGAGGCAATATTAATGAAGGAGACAGCATGACAAGAAGCTGGACTTGACCTTCCTGAGTACTTTCATATCAAGTTTTGAATTCCTGTCGGGTTTTAGTTTGTTCAAAACCAAATTAAAAACTTCAACCAAATATGGATTGCCCAGTGGTTGTAACTTTCAACAGGAGAAAACCTTTAAAATGCAGATGTCTATACCAGCTAGCAATTTTTGTTAAATGCAAGTATGTTTTCGGTGCTTTTATCCCTGGTTTTTCTTCTCCTTATTATGGTAGAACTGGCAACAGTTTCTACCCTCTCCAGGTGCTGAATTTTGAGGCTAATACCTAGCAGACATTGTAAATCACTTGTGAATTGCCTTTCTCATGGAAATATGCTGTCATAAAAATAGAGTTGATAATTCAAAGTTCATGAATTAGGCATTATTCAACAAAGGGAGGCCCAAAAGCTGAAGGTCAGAAATGTAGATAGCTTTTTCATGAGGCACAGGTTGCATGATTCACCAGTCTTCCATTTGCCAGTGTAGCCTGGCTTACCTGCAGAGCAGCTCATCAACAGCTACAGTCTGACTGATGTCCCTGCAAAGCGTCAAGCACAGAGTTAACATTGAGGTGGCATGAAGAGCCTATAGCAATCTTTAAGAAAAATGTCTTGTGATTTGTCAGAGGGATGAATCCTCTCAACCTGCTGGCATTTTGTTCTGCTGTCACACAGAAATCCAGTTCCTTCCCTTCCAGCACCTACTTATACTAGAAAGAAGCTTAGATAAAGATGGAATCAAACCATATGCTGTGCATTTGTTAGTTGTTCTGTTTTACTTTCTTCTCTGTCTAAACCAACGGGTTAATATGGCATCAATCTCAAATTAAGTACACAAACACAGTAACAAAATTAACCACATTAATGACTGTGACCTTATTTTGCCATGGAAGTTACTTGCTTAAGAAGCAAATAATGAGTGTAATGATGACTTTTTTATTTATTAAACATGAGCAACTTTTGCTGTTTACATGACACTTACTGATCTTTGTATTTAGCCTTTTGAGTCCCTCTGTGCCTTCAGTAAGCAGTCTGAAACAAAATTATTCTGAACTGCAGGAAAACAAAACAGAAAATATAACAAACAACTGACTTACGATTTTGCTCATCATTTGTAAGTGTCTTCATTATGGTAATTTCTTAAAGAACTTACAAGGAAAAGTGGCCAATGACATCTTATATTAGCTATGTGAATATTTTTGAAGTCAGTAAGCAGAACTTTATGACTCTAGTGTTTACAAATTTATCCAGAAAATGATGCATTGATTACTATTTTTGATTTTAATATATAACTAATAATGCAGTAGTGGTTAGTCTACTTGATTCTCAAGTGAGATGTAAATTGTATTATGACCAACTCTTTTGGTGGAATTATAATACCTTATATCAACATGTTGCATATA
Source organism: Caprimulgus europaeus (assembly GCA_907165065.1). The sequence goes on along the minus strand of OU015525.1, from coordinate 40,933,934 downwards.
GAAAGTATTACTGCAAAGCCTACCTAATTTAAATTTTCTTTTGTTGCTTTCCACTTTGCTATACCAGCTTATTTTGGGGGCTAGAGTTCTGGTAATTGAGGTCTCTGGTTCCTGATAGGGTAGGTAAAAGAGTCTTGACAGTTCAAGTTTCCTTCCAGGTACTGACATACATTTATTCCCCACTGGTCAGTAGTCATTTAAGAAGTTATACAGAGTTTTAGTGAGGGAACACTTGAACACTTGCATTCAGTGTTTGTAACAGTCATCTCAATGCTGTATTTTCATCATTCCTGCTTATGATAATTTTGTACCTCTGTGAAGGGTAAAGGACAAGTGGAACTTAAAGCGATGTCCAGAGTAGCAAGCAAAAAAAGAAAACTGTCAGAAAGTGAACAGTTTATTTATTTATTTTTTTTCTCATTGAATAGGTCAATTTCTGATGACTGTTCATAATCTATAAGTTTATCAGTTTATATCATGTTCTATATTTATCCTAAATGGTAAATGTCGGATGGTTTAAAACCAAACAAATAGTGCAAAAACAGAAGTACATCATAATCTACATTTGATTATGAAAATCTAATTCATCTGTTCCTTGCAACACAAAACCATCTCCAGGGTACTTCATTATTTCTGAGAACTGAGCTGAAGCTGGTGCAGAGCAGCAATGTTGCTGCTCTGCTTACTGAGGTCATGCAGAAGTCATCTGTTTTACAACACTCTGCATATTGGAGTAATAGTCAGTAAATTTCTTCTGAAAGGTGTTGATATTTAATTTACCAAATTGTCTTAATTTTAAAGTGAATATATTTGTTTATTTATGCCCCAGATCATTTGAGTTTGGTAAACAACCTGCAATTCACATTGTACAGCAGGAAGGTTTTTGTGTGTTTGTTTATCAATTGCTTAGGAACAAAAATCACAACATTCACAAAAGGATTAATTAATTCTAAATTTACCAAATTATTTCTGGAAATTAATAGTGAGCAGGTCTGCTCCCTTTCCACTCATCCATTTACAGGGTAAATCCAGGCAATAGTTCAAGACTCTGTTCTTGACCTTGATAAGTCATATTCAGTAAAGAGTGGTGTAAAAGGAGCAAAGCTTGAAAATGCAATCATATCAGTATGAAACTTTCCCCATAGTGTGGTAATGATTATATGACATTGTCTTTTTCAAATTAGAACCTTCTTTTTGCATTATGCTAGTTCCTAGACTATTAAAGAATATTCTCTGATTTGTCCTTCACTAGACTACAGGTTCATAATGTATATTTTCTCCTAAGAAAAAACAAGATCTTTTAATGAAAAAAACTCTTTGAGGGATTTTTACCTTCTAGAAATTGTTTTTATTAACATGCCATTCTGCATTGTTAACATACACAATGCATAGAAAAACTGTTTTCTTCCTTACATTTAATCTCTTGTGATAGATAGCTTGATTAGAGCTGCATTGTTAACATGCCACAGAATTAATCATATATGCTGCAGGGATTAGTTATGAAAACATTCATTCTAGAAGCTGAAAAGATTTTTCTACTGAAAACCCCACCATTTTCATCTCATTGGTGGAACATTGTTTTGTTAACAGGGTGTAGATATAAAATACAAACAAAATCTGTTCTACAAATTTGACAGTGTTTAAAAAAGCATATTTAATTACAACTGTGCCCAAAATTTGGTATCAGATACACTGGTTTAAACCAGGAGAAATCTGATGGAAACTAGTGACATTATTTCTGCTTCATTTCATTGTAATCAACAGAATAACCTTTCCCCTCCAGAAAAAGGATCTAGATTTCTCAGAAGCCTTGCTGAGATCCTATAAATTAAAAAACAGGGGGGGTCGCATAGATTATAGAAGTCCAAGTGGTATTCATTATAATTTTTACTGATCTGCAGCAGAATTATAAATGAAAGCATGTGGATCCTATTACTGCATGTAAGCTGGTGTGTAGGTAAGTGTCATGACACATCATAGGATCCTTTTTCCACAGGCATTTGGATGGGTGAACTGCTGGTGACTTAGTTTAGGTGTAGTACTTATGCAGTGATATGTCCTGCTTGACAGTGCCTGGGAGAAGCTATCAGTCTAACAGGCTGGTGTTGAAGAAGTAGGCTGAGGTCTGATTTAATTCAAATCCTAGGACTTTTCCTAGCTGAGAAGATTTCTCAGTTTCTTCCATATCTGTCCTCATTACTCATGCATGCTCATCCACCTGAATGACTCGTCTCCATGACCTATCAGCTGAATGGTGGCTGATCACTTCTCACACGTGCTGGTGCTGATGGGGTACTATTTAAAGCCATCCCAGCTCTGTGATAGTCTCACTGGGCTAGCTGCCAACACAGCTGTTGACCCACTTCCCCCCCACCCCCAGGGGATAGGGGAGAGGATTGGGGGACAAGGATAAGGAGGCTTCTAGGTTGAGCTAAGAACAGTTTAATAATAGAAATAAAAGAAAACTTAAAACAATACTAATATTAAAATTGTAGTGATAGTGACAACAGTAACAGAATATGACAATGAGGGATAACCCAGTGCAACTGCTCACCACCAACCAACGAAGCCCAGCTCTTTCCCAGATAACAGTCCTGGAAGAGTGACAATCCTGAACCGAAATCGCAATCCTGGAAGAGCGAGAGCCCAAGTGAAAGCCAGAGAGAGCTAAAAGAGGAAGAAAGCCTCACTAATATACTGGACATGATGTGATATGACATGAAATATCCCATTGGCATATCCAAATGCCAGTTTAGCTTATTAATTTAAATATTCCTCACCTCTTTAGATCTTGTGCCTGTGGACTAACAGAACACAAAGTCCTTCACTTCCACCAACAAAAATGCAAATACTGGTATGTTATCAGTGTCTCTCTCATAACAAATCCCAGGCTGAAAGCAAAATGCAGCACTAGTCTAACTACTAAAAAGAAACCAACTAAAATCCAGGACAAGCTCAAATACCAGGTAAAAAGGCTTTTTGACCAGATGTGACAGGAACATCTATAATGAAGGGCATGACTCTGTTGCCTAACTTAGTTGTCTGTATAGTGGCACTTGAGAAACTCTGGGGAGATATCCCACCTGCTGACATCCCAAAAGGCCACGGATATCCCAGAGATCTGCTGTCACCATGGCCAGGCCTATAAAGATGTCTGGATAGCCCAGTGGCATTTGAGTGCCATTCAAGTAGCACTTGATTCTTGTGTGTAGGCAGTGGATTTGAAAGGTTCCTGTCAATGAAGGGATCAGTTGCAGTCCCTCTCAAACTTGATTTCATTTATTTCCTGTTAAGGTAGCAGAGATGGTCAAGAAATGTTCACAAGAAATGTTTCTAAGTCTTCCTACTCATCCTTCTTTGTATCTGTATTCTCTTTAATGCTCATTTCTGCATCAGAACTTGTCCTTTGCTGAGAAAGATATCTACTAGTTTGTTTTGAGGCAGAAGCTGATCAAGACGTGAATCTGAAGAGATACCTAAATATAATTTTAGAACTCTATGTGTTTGCTTATAGCAGTTATGCAGAAGACTTTAAATACTTTCAAAAACTCACTGTAGTTTCTCCTTTCTACCTTTGAAGTTAGAGTATTTGGATTGCTGTATTAAAGTGTAATCCTCCCATCCTGCCCCAAACTTCTCAGGTCAAAATGTTGCTATCAATTTAATATCTTGACAAGAAATAGAGAAGCCATGTATGACATACAATAAAGAATTCATCATGAGTCAGACTACATACAATTGAGAATAAAAAGTCCTTTAAAACTTTTAGTAAATCATTTAAAATTAAATGTCTCTAATTTAGAGCAATTATGCAAATATATCTTCAATGAATGAAGACCATGGTATGTTTAGCATATTCCGTTAATGCAAACTTCACTCAGTTTTTGTCTGGTATGATTGAGGCTGTCACCTAGAAAGAGGAAGGTATTGAATAAAACCAGAGTGTTTGCACAGAATGCTAAGTATATTCCAGTATCTGGTGAAGCTAGAAGTAAAAAAGTGTAAAAAAGGACAGATATTAAAATCCTGTTCTACCTAACAAAGAACAGTATTAATATAGTTTTTAAAAGTAACCTTTTTTGTGGAAAAGATTAATTTTTTAAAAAGTAGGGGCTAAGGAAATTATGGTGCATGTATGCTTTTCATATTTTTCCTTTAAGTGTCATCAATACATCTTAATATTTTTTGCTATATTTTTTCTGTTTTACTTAGTTGTCATTCATTAGTTATTAGTTATATCACTTCTGAAATGTCCATTGCAGTTGTAATGGGACTTTTCTGGAGCCTTCTGTCACTTTTAACTAATAGGAGAAAAATTTTTCAGCACTTCAAATTAGGTGTATGTAAGCTTGAGGAAACTTCCCTCTTCATGTCCATGTCTTAATATATTGCATCAAAATGTGCTGGTTATTTTATAATCAACATAAATATGCAAGATCTCTGTTTCAGATGGCTTTGAATTTGAACAAGTAATAAGTAGCTAAAAGATCTGCTGCAATGAAATTGCAGCAGAAAAGTCTTCTAAGATTAAATAACATGCAATGCATGTTATTTATTAATAGAGCTCTTTGGATATGAGCTTTTTCAGAAGAGTTTGAGAGAGCTGCAACATTTGTAAAAGTGCAGAAAAAAATAACTGATGAGAATAGATTACAATATTCACAGCAAATATTTACATGGCAAAGGTAAAAAAAAGACAACAAGGAATTTTACTACAATTAATGTAGATTCTCTTTGATGGGGGGAATAAATATCGTGGTTTGGTTTTTTTGTTTTGATTTGTTTTTTCTGAAAAGCAGCAAGTGTCTAATCAGCTTTGTACATTCCTTCTGCAAGTGTGTGCAGAAGGTGTGAATTCCATAGAACCATCCATCCCACAGTGAAATACTGTCCTATGTCTATAAACCAGGCCTGACCATAAATCAAGCATTTCATTCATATATACAAAAAATATATAGGAAGACATATATAAGGAATACAGGAAAATGGATAGAAAGATTAGAGAGGACGCTACAGAGAACAATTCAAGATCTATGATGCAGCTTTTGTCCCATCTTAAAAGTACTCTCTCCTTTTTTTCTGTGTAGAAACTCTACCCTTTAGAAGTCAATAACATGGAATAATGAAAAAGTGCTTGTGTTCTCATCATACAGTATGTCTAAGCTCTTTCCTAGTTGTACTTGTTTTTGCTTTTCAAGTGACTTCACAGGAAAAACTGTAGATGAGTTTAAACCATAGCTGGTTTACAGTTGATCTTCAGTTGGCTACTCATCCTCACTGCCCTCTCCAGCAGCCTGACATGAAAAAAACATGGTCTGAGCATCTGCTGAAAATACAAATACTCTTGAGACACCATGTTAGCTAAAAATCCCAAGGGACGAAAATTTGCCTTATGTAAACCACATCATAAAGCTGTTGCAAATCTAATCAGAAAATGTCATTCTGGAAACACACTGAAGGAGAAAGGCTGATTTAATGTAATCAAGAAAATGAGTGTATTAGGGGAAAAAACCCTATCCCTTCAGCTTTGAAGAACACCTTCAATTCCCAGAAAGAACAATGAGATAGACTGGCAGAGTGTTCAGCAGTACAAATACAAGATAATGTCTTCTACATAAGAACATGTTCACATTGACCTAAAAAATGTATTATTGATATATGAAGTGCCGCTGGAGTAGAACAGCAGGAAATGGAAGGGAGGAGGAAATGAATATATTTACTGATTTTTTTCCTTCATATTATCTCGCATTCAAAGATAGAGAAATGTCAATGGAACTGGCTGGGTTTTGCTGCAGAGGTTAGAGGGAGTCAAGGTGATACTTGGCACAGGGTACACTCTGTTGGTACTATGGCTCCCATACCTTGGCCCAAAGCAGATCCCCCATCCCTCTTTCAGGAGGGAAGTACCACAGCATTACAGCTAGAGGGAACCTTTTTTCTTGGTCACTTGTGCATCTACGCCGTCTTATGGGATATAACTTTAATTGTTGACCAAATCCTGTTCTGGATGTCATTGCTCCTAAATCTGCTCTTTTGCTGGGCTCTGGTAGTGACAGAACATGTAGACACCAGCCTTGCTCTAACTACAGAAAGAGCATTTTCAGGAGAGAAACAAAGCACTTATAGAAAACTCGAAATAGTTGGAATGCAAAATCAAACTATAAACAGAAACCACTGCAGAATTGTGAAGAGGGTTGTTTCTACAAAGAAAAAAAAAAAAAGAAAAGAAAAGAAAAAAAGATTACTTTTGGTTGCACCTTGTGTCTAGCAATAGCTCGAGGTAGTAAACAGCGGATTATAATACAATAGCAGGTGGATTTAGGGGAGATTGAGCCAGGAGGAGTGCACAAAAATGGCATAAGTGAATCAAAACAATGACCAACCTACTAAATTTGTTTTAAAAAATGTCCTTTTGATTTGTCATTTGTATTCATACTTTGTCATGAAAGTTTATATTTAATTAATTGTCAGTATGGAACAAGTGGTATTGTATTAATATAATTTTTAATGCCATCTTTAGATGTTACCATATCTGGCATATTACGGAATTGTGTTGGATTCCTGTACATTCCATAGCAATGAATATGAAACATACATCAAATGAGTCTCCCTAGAGCAATAATTTTGTGACGGCATAGTCAAGTCTATTAAATATAACAATAGATGTTAAATTGCACTTTAGTGACAAATTAATTGCAATTACAATTATTGCAGTTAAATAACCAGTGAATCCTACACTTCAGGGTAAGTTCTTGGTTTTGGTTTGTTATAATAATTTTTCATGTCAATTGAATGCATTCATGTTCATCAAGAGAACTATGTACCCTTTCAAACCTTGCAGTTAAATGCACACAGTTTTTTAAAGAAACATTGAAATGCGGTATTAGTTTACTAGAATTTTCTCAGAAAAATTACATATGTCAACTCATATTATTTGTGTGCTTCATTTCCTTCCTTTATGAACAGAGACAAAAGTGGGATAGCTGCTCTTACATTTCACAAGAACAGTTGCAAGTCCACAGCTTTGGTCATGCCAAATCACCTCTACTCTGGAGAAATAAAACTGTATGAAAACAGTTATAGTATCATCTCAGCTCTTGCATTTGTCTCCAAGTCTGATTTTGTCACCAGCCATTGTTTCCATAAGACTTCTCCTTCCCAGATATCAGTTAAGTGGTTTTGAAAACCTCACAACCTGATTTTCTGGTAGGTAATAATACTTTTGGACAGTTATATGTAAAACGATATTGGGAAGTGTAACATACATTTAGGAAATGCATGAGACGTATGTTCCAAAAGATCCTAGGAACGGCAGCTGCTCATACAGACATCTCCCCCATCCCCATTAAAGATATCTGGGCTGTGTATTTCAATATTTGCATAATTTTATTAACAGGCAAAGCTGATTGATAAAGTAGCTCAGATGTTTTAAATTAGCAGTGTGGGGAATCACACATCTTATGAGCTGAAATTCTTTCCAGCTATTGTAGTCATATGTGCTTAGACTTTTATTAAATTAAGTATCTTTGTACCTTGTGAAAAATGTCTGCAAAATGGAAAAACAGCTGTGGCTCTAAGTAGAAGATTGTGGGCAATAATTAATAGAGCTATTATTTAGGGTTGAGAGTACTCAATAGCTGAATAGATCCAAATGTGTAAAACATGAATTCAATTAATATCTTTGTCTTATGTTTTGGCCATATTCAAGTGGGTTGAGCAGAGCAAAAGGCATAGCAGATCTCTTTATTTTTCTAGTCAAAGCACTTATTTTACTGGCAGCTGCTCTAATTAAGGATGTCTGAGTAAATGTAGTTTTCATGCTTTGTTAAAAGAAAATGTTTTCTTAATGCTGCATTTGGATTTGTCATGCCTACATACAATGGTACAGATGGGCGAGTTGTTCGGCACCAACATCCAAGGCTTTCTGCAGTGATTCAGCTGTCCTGAGCTGTCAGCATCCAGCTGTGGAGACACAGGATTTGGCTGCTGTCAGATAGTGTAAAGGGGCAGGGGGTTCCCAGCAGTTTTAGGGTTTTCACTCAAGCAGGCGTTGCCCTCAGGAAGAGAGGGATGTGCTCCAGCAGCCATAGCTCCTCGACAGTCAAGGATAGAGAATGATAAGAAAGTTTAGTTTATAACTTGTGCAGAATTTACTTTTCAGCTGGGTTTCCAAGGGAAACTGGAACTTCCTAAGGAATGTTTTCCCCACATTTTGAGCAAGTTCTCAAACTCTAGAGATGGAGGAGAGTAAAGGTGGATTTCACATCAGTTTTGAATGATGACTGCATGGGGCTTATTTGTGTTACGCAGCAGTAGTTGACATCTAGCAAAGAAACTCTAGATAAAATTTTTAGCCCTTTCTGAATTAGAAAAAAAAAAATCCTTCTTTAACTAAATCCCTGTCAGATGGAAACACAAAAATGAACCTGGAATTCAACTTCTTTCAGCCTAACCTCTTTAAGGCATTTCTTCAGATCTAAGTTTCAGATCTATTGCTCTGATAGTATATGATCACAGGTTGAATAGAGATTCTCTTCTCTTTTTCCTCATCTTTTTTGTTCTCAGACTTGATTTTAACCACTTGCATAGGATAAGTCCTATCTGTAATTGTCTCAGCTCCAACACAGCTGAAACGTAATCCTTTTTTGCTTCCACAGCTGCAGTTTTCTTTCAGAACTGATTTTGTGTTTATGGAGCACAAAAGACAGCAATTTTCTTGTGTGGTTTTTTTTATCATTGGGTTTTTTCTGCCTTTTTAAATCAGGTTTTTGACTTGTGCTCATCATGTTTTTTACTCTACATGCAGCAGCAAACCCTAATATGAGTAATGATAGTTCTTGGTGATAAACCTGCAGAGTAAAGCCCAGATGGCAAAGGGTGCCTTAAAACTGGTAAGATGGCTATAAGCACCAGAGACAACTATACATTTAGGTCCTTAATTTCCCACTGAAATACTCAGGGGGTCTGATAGCCCAATGAAATTGTCATAGGGCCTTGGGATTTGTATTTATTGAACACTGATTGAAGTACAGACAAATTTTTGTGGTTTTCACCTACAATGGCATTTGGACTTATGGGGAGTACAATTTGCATACCTGTTCCCTGTAATAAACAGAGTTCTAAGTGGCACAGACCTGTTGAAAGCTAGGGGTCCTTAAGCATTTCTGCTTAGCTAGCTCAGCATGGGATTTATGTGTCATTTTGTGAAGAATCAATTACTGATATCGAAGCACAATAATTCTGGACATTGAGAAGAGGTTAAATATAGATATGATTAACTTTCAGTAGCTCTAATATTGATTTTTTTTTTAATTAATACTCAATCTACTAGCCTGCAGATCAGACTCTTTCTGACAGATTATTGAACTCAGGTCTTGTAGACAGTGATATAGTCAAGCATATCTCATGACACTTATCTCTTCTGTCAGGCATCAACAATAATGATGTAAAGAATATTTTCTGTGTAAGTCCAGAAAATACTGAACCTTACAAAAGCATTGAGACTTGGTGGATTGGAAAAATATCATTACTTTCTTTTGAAAAAAATGTACTTGCATGGATGAGGACAAAATATTTCTGGTATTTAATGTGTCAGTGGTTAAACTGTGCTTACAGTTTCTAGGAGATACACAAAACAGGGCTGCTGGTCTGCTCAGTTAGACAAAATTGAGAAGGATAATGACTGCTTTGAAGAAATGTAAAGAAGATATAAAGGCTGAAATGTACACAGGAACATGCATAATTCTTCCTAGTTTTGAGAAATGCTAGAAATCTCACCCTTAAATAACTGAGAAAGGGACTTTGCATACATAATCATACAAGTGATAGGTAGCTTGCAGGTAAAAGTCCTTGCTGGAGTCAAATCTTAAAGATATGTTTTTGATTATTATCACTTGCTTCCTCCTCCATATAGCACCAAACAAATAGATCATAATTGTACTCAAGCAATCTACCTGTGTAAGAAAGTACAGGTAGAATTCAAAGTACAGAAGTAAAACAAAATAAAAACCAAAGACACCTTCATGACTTTAAAATTCTTCTTGGGATCATAACCAAAATTTCCTGTGCCAGTTTACTATTCAGATGTGTTAACTGAGATGCATTTATTCTAAAGTGTGAACAGTAAAATTTTTTATTTTCTCTGTTGGAAAGGACTATTCATCAAGCAAAAGAATTAATTTATCTTAAAGTTGGAACTGAATATGTAACATTAAAACTGTACACTGTAGTCACTAATTTAGCAGAAATGCAAGAAAGTAATGCTGCACTGTGCTATAAGTGTACTTACTTCTATCTGGATAAAGAGTGTATGTGTAATTAGGCAAACATTATAGCCAGATCTGAATACTTTCTTTTAATAATTCACTTGGGCCTTGTGCCAGCAGTCAGCAAATAGATTTATATGTATTTCCTCTGTAGCTATTATATTGGTTTCTAGATTCAGGTTGGGGTTTTTTCATTGGAGTTGTGTATATGAATAATGAATGCAAATGCAAGAACTGTCTATGATCCATCCTGCTGAGATGTTTGATTTGTTGACTAGGAGCTGAAAACTGAAATACGTTGGTGCTGTCAAACTCCGATGGAGCTAATCCCTTCTCCATAGGACAGGGTCTCAGCAATGTTATTTGGGAAATGCAATCTCGGTTTGGAAGTTTACACCATGCAAAAGAAATCTCTAACTAACACACCCTGGAGAATGGTTATATATTATGTATATTCTTTTTCCATCCTGTTCTTAATGGTGGATTATGACAATGTCCCTTTCCACTCATTCTCGATTGTCCTACTGTGATGCACCTTGTCATACGAAATATTGGTACCTGGCTCTTGGTGGTGCTTCATGGTAAAGACACAGCCATTAATAGAACACCTAGTTCACTATTAAGACATTAGTTAAAGCTGTATAGCCCCTGAGAGCAGGAGGCAGGGGTATTGATTTATATCTGCCAAGGAAGCTGTTTATTCCATTGTAAAAAATGCTTTCTGCATTATGGTCTGTATTTTTCAGACAGCTTCCTACCCAAATAATGACCTATACAGGTTTCTTTAACTTTTGATTATCAGACAGTTGACGGACTATTGTCTGTTTGTGGCAGACCAAACTCGAAAGACAGAGAACTATGAATCCCTCATGTGTTTGTTTTTCTTTTTCCAAAAAGAACATTTCAGAGGACATAGAGCATCTGCAGACTAGATTCCCACCTCTTCTCTGATCGCCAGTTGCTCTTGCTGATGAACAAAAGGTAGTGCACATCAACAAAACCATCAACAGAAGAAGTAACATGGTGCTTTAAAGTGTCAGTTCTGTGATGTGCCACAGATATCCAGGATCAATTAAAAAGAAGAGAATGAAGATATGCTGTGCTTACATTTGACCTTATCTAGTTACCTGACTTTAATGAATTTCATCTTGGTTTACCTCTAGGTGTACAAGAAGTAAAGCAGGTCTAGTCCTTGGCAGCAAAGAAGGAGTCTCGTGAGCAAAGCTGGCTCAAAGCTTCCCAGCAGGTTAACTAAAATTGAATCCAGTTACCCCTACAATGAGAAGAAAATAAGAGATCTTCACCATACACCTTCCCCCTTAGGAAATCCCCCATTGCATTCAAACTGTGCAATTTAGAACAACATTAAATAAAGCTGATCTTTTCACACTACAAAATATTAAGAACAGCCTCACACATCCTGAAAAATAAACAATTCTTTTTACTTTAATTTAGTATTTCCTGACTAAAAAAATGCCCGTGCCTATTATTCATTTACTGGAGGCAGGCTGTAGGAGATATGTAAAGCACAGCTACTGAAGACCTTTGTGATTAACTGTGGGCTAGCTATATATTAGTTTCCCAACACTATTCCCTTGCTGCACAATAACTTACAAGTTCAGGCTTAATAATATGGTCTCCAAAATAAGCTCTTGCATGTGTCAGGAATGCCTTAGCAATAACTGTAGCATTCTTGGTGTCCTGCAGAGTTTTAACAACACCCAATTTTTAGACATTCCTCACAGTTAAAATGACTCTGTTCTCTACAGTCTGTCTATTATACAGTGGTTAGTTCCTGGAAAGACAAAATTATGTCACTACACCGTCTCGCTTCTGTGCTGGCCTTTGTGGCTGCACTTCGGATGCTAGGCAAAAAGCTGATATCCCCATCCAGGTATTTCCTTGATTTGACAGTGTATGCAGGGGTGGAACTGCATTGATGCATCCTAAACTATCCCCAGGCCAGACAAAAGTCTGAAAGAACTGCAGTGGAAGTGCTGCCATTATGCAGAAAATGGTAACAGAGATCTCTTCAGGTGTTACCTCCAACCTCCATGTCCTGCTAAAGCTCACAGGCTACCTCCATCCATAGCACAAAATCATCAGTACCAAATAGGCTCTCTTAACCTGAAAGCATATAGGCTGAAAGTATAGAAACATGGAATCATAGAATTGTTTTGGTTGGAAAAGACCTTTAAGATTATTGAGTCCAGATGTAAACCTAACACTGCCAAGTCCACCACTAAACCATGTCCCTAAGCACTACATGTCTTCTAAATACCTCCTGGGATGGTGACTCCACCACTTACCTGGGCAGCGTGTTCCAATGCTTGACAACCCTTTTGGTGAATAAATTTTTCCTGATATCCAATCTAAATCTTCCCAGTGCAACTTGAGGCCATTTCTTCTTGTCCCATCACTTGTTACTTGGGAGAAGAGACCAACATCCACAATCTACCAGAACAGTTTCTGTGCAAACATTAATCATTGTGAAGAGTTGGCAAAAGAGCCATAAAATCCTTTGTTTACTGAGACTGAACACCCTGGTTACAGATTCTGTGCCATGTGGTGGATCCATCTGATGGCCAGGCAGCTATGGAGTAGATAGCACTGCAGTGAGCTGAAATGACATCTAAAGCAGCTTGTGTTTATTGTCTGCAAGGCAGTGCACTGAGGAAGAAGGCTTCATACAAACAAATATCCTGACGGAGAGGTCTTAAACCAGTGTGATCTTGCACTGCTTCAGTTACCTCAGAGATCTCTGCTCAGTTTTTAAATCTGTTAGTCAAAGATTTCAGTATTTATTTGGAATAAAAGATATCACAGTAAGTGTAAGAAGCTGGGGTAGACTGGACTATTCAAAAAGGCAACCTGGGAGCTGCCTTTTTTATTATGATAATTAAAACCATCTGGTACAATATTAATAAAATGAATCCCCAGAATACTTAAGGGCAGAATCTATATGAAAAAGCTGTCTGATGACATCAGGTAAATATTTGTAGCATAACACAAAATGATTCAAGAATCATGGTAATGGAACAAAAGACTTGGTTGTTTTTCAACCTTTATGTGTGCCACTTAGCTTTATTGGTGCTAACAGACCTAAAGAATTGTTTCAGAAGCCTGAGAAATAAGGTCCCTCCCTACCACAAATGACCTACAAATAAGTGAAAAGCTTAATTAACAGAGTACCAGTCCTGGACATGACTTCTCTTTTAGTTTAAAATCTAAAATTATTTGTACTAAAGTTCCCCTTTTGATTTCCCCCTGTAACAGTAGGAGGAACACCAGTTCCCAGGGGGCAAGATAAAGACAGCTGTGCTGACATCGAAGCTGGCAAAACACTGCAGTGGGAATGCACTGCCCTGGAGAAATTTATGAAATGTGCATATCCAGATTAAGTATATCCTTTTTATGGTTATGGGCTGTCTCTGAAGTTGTTTGAAATGCTTAACTGCTTCCTATTATGTGCTTGCCTTTGGGGAAGGCTTCACATGAAGCCACAGAGCCAGCAAATAAGGAATTCAAAATAAAATTCAAGAAAACTATTATCATTTAGTCAGTATGTATATTCATTTATTTCAGTTTTCCTAATCAGTCACAGTAATAGCAGATGCATGTTCTAATATCTTATATCCCTAGTGCTATTTGTACCCACTGGAAACATTTTTATGGATATTGTCTATTTTTTTTTTACTAGTTATTATATACATATGAAATTGTAATGTGCTTTCCAGGGAGTATCCATCCACTCTAAGAGCAGACATTCAAATAAATGTGTTAAAAGGTGTTTTACAAATGCCAGTGGTGTGGCATGTTTGAGGTGATAAAAGCCCAGACTAGTTTTTATTGCACAAAATTGTTGATAGATCACAACTGGTAGGCTGGCATTCAATAGAGGTGATAAGGAGCTATTGTAGTGCCACTGAGTTTCAGGCTGCCAGGACAAGTTGGAAGAAACTAGAAATCTAAAAAAATATATTTAATTTGACTAATTTTGAGTAGCTGATAGTTACAGAAGGATGCTGCAAGCTTTCCTAATCAGTGTTCAACTTTGGCTCACAAAATAGGATTGTGTAGGAAGATTGTGCTAGAAGGAATCAAGTTTACTGTGATTGCAATTACTTCAGAAACTAGCAGACTCCTGTAAATAAATACTGTGACATCACTGGGCATTTGTTAATGTCATTATGGAAGGCATTCAAAGTTGGTCAAATCAAACAGAATAGACTACTTATTCCATCATCTTCACAAGCTTTGGGTGAATCCTGATCAGCTGCTGGAACACCAACCTTCAACTGCTGCCATTTCCTTTTTTTCTCCAGTGGTGATTTTTTTCTCTGTTTTGGCTGTCTTTCTCTTCATCTTGCATCTTCAAGGCATCTGGCTTAACTGCTCTGCACCCAACCACGCAGCTAAACTTGTGTCATAGTATGTCTGCAAGTAGGAACAGTTAAAATGGGTATTTTCCACTGGGACAGTGCCTGCTGGTTTAGCCCCACTACTCAATCCATATGCCTCCAGTAGAAAGAATACAAAAGAGAGCAAATACTAGAGACAGAAAGAGTCTTTTCCCAACATTTTTTTTTTTTTTTCCTCTTGCCAGAACTGGGCTTGTGTTGTCTTCTGGCAAGCAGGAGGGCACTCCAGTAACAGGACTGACAGCTCCAGATCAGACATTTTCAACTTGTGCCCTGCAGAATGCTGAGGATTGATGGAGTATTTTCAAGAGGTCTGGCAAAGTGCCTTAAGTAAGACTATCATTTCTAAACACCTATTTCATTGTCAGTGCATCCATACCTTCTCTGGAAAACTCTGAGTAGGCACTGCTACTATAAAAATATTGCACACAGTAGGACTTCAGTCCATGACTCCATCTTGTATCGTTGAAGGATGAGAAAAGCTCTTATGTGAAAGTCTTACCTTTTAACATATAAAGATGCAGTGGTAAGTCTAGTTGATCTTTCTGAATAGATATTAAAAAACTGAATGGTTCTGTATTCATACCACAACACCTTTTGAGGGATCACCTTGCCATATATGTGTAAGATGGCTTTGCTCCAGGGTGAATATATGCAATAGACAAGACCCTGCAATGCTTGGGCAAAAGAGTGTTTTAATTGCAAATAAGTTAATTTGTTGTGGAATCACTTTTAAGAGTCCCTGCATGAGTTGTAAGTGGGATTGTGTTTCCTCAAGTCAATCTGCTTTGCATATTCAAAATACATTTTTTCTTCTGAATATGAGCAATATTTCCATCCTAAAGAAGTTGGCGAAAGGGAACTGTACCTTCATTGTGCTTTCTCTCCCTTTCTCAAGTACTTCAAATCCTCCTACATCCAGGTGAGATGCCTTTATCTCCTGATCAAATACCCAGATAACCTGTGTTCTGGTCTTACTGAGGCTCAGCAATGAATCTGTCTAGCTGAGAAGAATTCTCATTAGTTTACAGCAAACTACTGCCACCTGCAATAGCAGTGGGAAGCAAAGGAGGCAAACATTGCCAGCCACTGAATGGAGGAGTGGAGGTTATCATGTGTTATTCCATCTGATTTTCTGTATGTATTCACCTGTTCAGAAAAAGGTGTTCATTGACAAGACCACTCACATACATTTATTCAAGACAAAGGTCTTTGCTTTTTTTCTGTTACTTCAAGAGTAGGAACTTATACAATCTATGTGCACTGTTTTAATTTCTGTGATGACTGGTTTGGGGTTTTTTTTTAAGAATAGGCAGAAATTATCAGAATGTTCATTTAAATTACATATATTTTCACATGAGCATTTTTCTAAAATGCATTAAAAGTAAATGTTCTTTTATATGGTTAATTCTTTACGTAGTGCAATAGTATCAATAATGTATTTAGGTTCTTTTAATGTCCTGTGAAATTAAAAATTCAGAATTACATACTTGAGAATTGGGACTTTGCAGCTGGCTTTTGGCAGAAAGGGACTAGGGTTTTTTGCAAGTAACAGCTCAACAATATAATCTTCAGAAAATTAAGGCATCCCACAAGTATTCATTTGCTTGAGCTATTTCTAATACACTAGAACTTTATCTACACAGTTGAAACAGATGTCATAATGAGTAGATTACAGTATATTAAAAAAATGACAAATTCTATTTGTCAAATCCTCCAAAAGCATTGAACAATTTCCTTAGGAACCGATGATGTTTCATATTGCTCTTTTTTCACCTACCAGAGGGAAATCTAGAAGTTGCCCAGCAGTGACATGGTCAAAGGCCTTTGGCATGAGGACAGGCTAGACAAGCTCCTATCGAGTCTAAAAAGTGCCAGGAGAGAGGGAAAGCGAGATGAGAGATATCAAAGTATGCTTGGTCCTACTCTAGTGCAAAATCTACAAGTCTTACATTTCTGTGATACAGGCATTGATCTGTTAAATAGCTCAATGCTGTGGAACAGGAGAGAGCAACTGCTATTTAGCTTACCCACCACATTATCTGGCAGGTATGGGGTGAAGAGAATGCTTAACTGGGAAAGGGTGGTCATTCCCCGACACCACCCTTCCTCCCTTTGGGAACTCTCCACTTTGAAATCTTGTGCAATGCACAGATTTGGTGTTGATAATTGCCCTGACTCCGTGTGGTCATCAAGGCACACTTGGGCCCATAACAGAGGAGAACCTCCTGGTTCTCCTGGGAGAACTGGTTCTCCCAGTTTTATGCTTGTATGAAGTCCAAGGGGACTTGCAGCTAAGTTCAATAGCAGCTGGATCTGCTTCCATGGTCTTTTCATTTATCTGTTCGTTGGATTTAAGTGGTATATTCTTCTCTCCTTTTTCTTCCTAGCACTTGGGCTCACTTTGCCAAGTCTTGTCTCTTTTCACTTCCAACCCTGTGATTTAATCAGTGTGAACTGACTCCTGGCTTCATGCAGAGCAGGGCTGGCCTCAGTAGCACTTGACTGTGCCTGACCATGTGTGTCCAGCAGATGATCAGTGTCTTTGATCAGATGCTGCCTGGAGTAGCAATGGTCACCTTTGGTATTGCTTTGCTCTGGCTTGTGGCAGGAATTCCCTCTAAACCAAACTCACGTGCTGTGCACACCACTCAAGCTCACCTCCCGGGGCACCCAACACATGACAGAGACAAACACGCTTGATACGTGCCTCGCAGCCAACCATACCCTGCCAGTGAGCCAGCCCAGGAGCAGACCCTTGGGCAGGTGGTGGGAATCAAGCCCAGAGCACCTCCTTGACAGGCTTCATCTCACAGGTGCCTCTCAAGTTCTGCAGAGCCTTGTAACACAGTTCCTGGCTGTAGCCCATATGTGGCAGCCACCAAAAGCTTGATGGGTTTTGGCTGCTCCTGAACCCATGGGTCAGTGAAGTGATCAGAAAATATTTGAGTGACTATGAAGTCTTCTAGAAATGGGTGTTTATTTAGAAAAGAATGCTAAATTTTTCAGATATGAGTTTTATCTAGGTCTAGAAAAAACTCAATTTGGAATACTCTTTTGCTTTCTCTTCTTGTTTCAGCTTTTATTCCCAAGTATTGAGGCAGTTAAATCAAGAATTATTTTCAGATGTGAATCACTACACAGCACATGGCTTGCAGTTAGAAATAAGCTTTTAATCATACTCCCATGCAAAACCTCTATTCAGAAAATTCAGATTATTTTTTTTCCTTGTATAAAATTAACTCTTAACACAAACTAGAGATTATGGAACATCACAGACACACACAGAAAACACTGACTTTTTCTTGTCTCAGATTTAAGCTCCTGTTCCTGAAAAGTTTAATTTTTTGGGAAATAGTCTTCAAGAGCCATAGAATGGTTGGGGCTGGAAGGGACCTTAAAGATAACCTAGTTCAAACCCCCTGCCATGAACAGTGACACCTTCCACTAGATCAGGTTGCTCAAAGCTTCAGCCAACCTGGCCTTAAGCACTTACAGGGAGGGGGCATCCACAACTTCCTTGGGCAACCTGTTCCAGTGTCTCACCACCCTCACAGGAAATAATTTCTTTCTAGTATCTAATCTAAAGCCACCTTCTTCCAGTTTAAAGCCATTTCCCCTTGTTCTGTCACTACCTGCCCTTATGAAAAGTCCTTCCCCAGCTTTCTTGTAGGCCCCTTCAGGTACTGGAAGGCCGCTATAAGGTCTCCCCAAAGTCTTCTCTTTTCCAGGCTGAGCATCCCCAACTCTCTCAGCCTGTCCTCATAGGAGAGGTGCTCCAGCCCTCAGAACATCTTTATGGCCCTCCTCTGGCCTCATTCTAACAGGTCCATGTCTTTCTTGTGTTCGGGGCTCCAGAACTGGACTCAGGACCAGCGGATGCATCTCATCAGGTTCCTTAGGTGCTCCCAAACCTGATCTTCTCCTACAGTGGGTGACTTTTCATTCTCTTGGACCCTTCCTTTGCTCTTTAGGACGACTCCTTGCCGGTGAAGACTGAGGTAAAAAAGTCATTGAGCATCTCAGCCTTCTCTATGTCCCAGGTGACAAGATCTCTCATTACCTTCTGGAGAGGGCCCACATTTTCTCTAGTTTTGCTTTTCTCCCTGAAATATCTGTAAAAGCTTTTTTTGTTTCCCTTGATATCTCTGGCCAATTTTAATTCTGTCAGAGCCTTGGCTTTCCTAACCTGGTCCCTGGCCACTCAGGCAATTTCTCTGTATTCTTCCCAGGTCACCCGTCCTTCCTTCCACTCTCTATATGCTTCTTTTTTGATCCTAAGTTTGTTCAGTCCATGCTTGTCCGTCCATGCAGGCCTCCTGCTGTTTTTACCTGCCTTCCTCTTTGTTGGGATGCATCGTTCCTGGGCTTGGAGCAAGAGATCTTTGAGTATGATCCAACTGTCTTGCACCCCTCTTCCTTCCAGGAATTCGTCCCCTGGTACCTGACCAAGCAGATCCCTGAAGTCATTAAAATCTGCTGTCCTGAAATCCAGGGTGGTGAGCTTGCTGTGCACTTTCCTCACTGCCCTAAGGATCCTGAATTCCACCATTAACATAAGTATACACTATTCAGTAACATATTTCATTCAGTCAAAATAAGATTTTTGTGTTAATTAGTCTTGCAGAATGACTTAGTTAAGATTTAAGAAATTTATGACCTTGTAAGGGAGGGGAAAGGCTTCCACACTGTGTTTTCTAGATTACTCAAATGTATAGAATATATATTTGGAAAGTGTTGTCCATGTTTGCAGTTTTTTACCATCCAGACACTTTAGACATGGCCCAAATGAACATGGACCAGGTGGTGAGTGTAGGTATATTGGTCTACCTGTATTACCTGTGATCTGTGCTCACTGCTGTGAAGGGCACGTTGTAGCTCAGGCTGCCTACAGGTCCTAAACAGCCTTCTGGTGCCCTGCTAGCAAGAAATGGCGTCCATGTTTGTCAGTAAACTGTCAGCAGACATCATGTAAGACAACATGAGATGTGTAGCAGCAAACTTTATGCAGCCCATCCAGAGAAAGGATAACAAGAGCTCAGGCAACACCATGTCCCATGCTCTGGGGCTCACCTGGCCAGAGGCATGAAGACCTTAGGGAGTAAATGATCAGACCTTTGAAACTGAATGTATGTTATCTTAGTGATCCAGAAATGCTACCTAATACTAAAAAAAAGATAGTATCAGTAAAGATTAAAATGAGGTTATTAAAAGGAAATATCAGGAGATTGAAAAGATACTCAGGCAAATTCACTTAAACATTTGAACAAATATTTTAGGAAATTAAATGCAATGTTAATTTATTTTTAATTCCCAGAATGAGAGGCAAATCCACCTTCAGGTCTATTGGTTTTATAATCATTCAATAAACCATGTTTAACCTATTTGGAAAAAGACGGTTTTAA
This sequence comes from Caprimulgus europaeus, assembly GCA_907165065.1. The sequence goes on along the minus strand of OU015525.1, from coordinate 40,913,843 downwards.
AAAAGTCACATATACCGGATATTCTAATGATGCACTGTATACTGATATAATATTCAGAATTGATTTTTAAACTCTCTTTGCTAGAACATACTTCAGGTTTTAGATTAAATAGGTGGGACAAATTGATACCAGAACAGAATTATAATGCTCTGAAGCAAAATCCGTGTGGCATTTTCTATTAATGCAGGTTCTCAACAACTGCAGTCTGAAATATCCCAGTCTTAAAAGTGTTAAACTGCTGGTATTAGAAAATGCATTTATAGAAAAGGGGTACACCACTATTGCATGGAGGGCTATACGTTCTTGTTACACACACACATTTTACTGTACCTCCTTTTATGTCAGCACCAGTTTTACAACTTTGCCACTTGGCCCCTTTTACTTTTCATATTAGCCTTTATTAATTAGGCAAGCTGATGTTAACTAATAACTCATGGCTTAGTGATTATTTATGCTTTGGTGTACTTATGTGATCACTTAAAAAGCCTAGCATGAACTGAAGAAACTTCACAAGCTTTTATTCATAATTCTCATGTTGAAACAGTTGGGCGAGAGAGGAGAAGAGAAAAAACCAAATATTTGGAACATTCCTCTGAAAGTTAATTTTTTGACTGGTCTGTTGAAGCTGCTTGCTTAGACTCTGTAACACTAAGATTTTGAGCTGTGCTAATCTTCACAGTTTTAGTCTAAAGACGTATTTATTTTTCAGTTTAAAAGATATTTTTCATGATGAAGGAGGATGTGAGGCAATAAGTCACTCATGCAGGCAAATATATGCTTCCTTATCTGAGGCTCACTTAAATATGCATTCAATGTGCCAGACGTAGGGCAATGAGGAAGAGAAGATACAGCACAATGTTATTTCCTTCCCTTTGGTATTGAAATGCTGAACTTTTTTACTTTTGATACATTCTCACAGGTTTATGGAGTTATGCCTTTCACTTAAGGAAATAGTGTCTGGGGATGGAGAGTTCTCCACAACTGTCCCAAGGCTGAAGTCAGTAATGAGGAGTTAATGGGTAAAGATGAAAACTCAAAATATCCATCTACACTTGCAGCTATTCCAAGGTTCACTCTGCTTTTTTAATTTCTCCCACCTGGAAGTTGCTTATGAGTGTCTCCTTTTTCTAAGGAGAAAAACGTATGAGGTTAGAGCTCTGTGTTCATCCAGGAGGAAACGGAAAAAATGTATTTCCCAGCTATGTGCAAGATCTTTTACAGTGTGCAACTGAAGTAATAGACACAAGGATCCTATTGTCTGTCAGATTTGTTTGGCACACAGAGAAAGAATGGCAATAAAACTGTGCTATAACTTTCAACAAAAGCAGAAGCCTTTGCAATCTGTGTTTTCTGACAACAGAGACTCTGAGTAAGAAAGTCCAAGGAGGAAAGTCTTCACTGACTTCACTGATCATTCTCTTTCATTGCATTCAAGATGAATTTACCCTTCTCTGAAAATCACATTCCTGCTCCAGCTTCTGTTAGTCAGAACTACCCACCTTGACAAACCCAACAGAGAAAGACCTGGAGTGTTCCCGAAGTCAGACTGCACGTGCTCTCCATGAGTAGTCAGGTGTATTGAAGATGCATTGGCCTCTATTGTGCATCCATGGCTGATGTTTACTTGTACTCTGGGTGTTTGTCCAGGACTTGGGCATTCTGACAGCTGGGAATAGCAGACACCCAGAAAACAGGAGCCATTTCATCAAGTTTTAGGGGGGCAAATTGCTTCTGCAGGAGAGAGGCTACTGCTGAACATGTCTGTACTTCAGATTTTTTTTTTTTTTTTTTTTACTTGTGTTCTGGAAGAAGTAAACTTTGATTTTAAGAAGTTTCTGCAGTAATATTAAATACTGCTCATCTATCTATGTGGCTTTCAACACAGTACTATCTCCTGATATAATATTCATATCTCATCATGGCATCCAAATTTCTCTTCCTCCCATATAATTACATCACCTTTCTCAATAGTATTGCATATATTTTTATAAACCCTGAAGGCAGTGTTAGAAGCATTCTAAATTTGACTAGGGTGAGATAGAAATGCTAGGTAATATTTTACTCTGGCAGGAAAGAAACCCTAGGGAGAAAAAAACAGAGCTGAGATACAAATGTGTCCTATAGGGAGAGACTTTTATCAGCATGTGGGGGAAGTATCAGAAAGAAACAAAACAAAACAAAACAAACTCCTCCCTAAAAATCTTTAATACATCTTGAGCATTACTGTACTCAGTTCAACTCTCCCAGAATGCCACAAAGGCAGATAAATCTAATTATGTTAACCTTCTTCTGATTTCCCTGCTCAGCCCATGCAAATAGATGTCAGGCCAATCTCATGCATCTTTGCCTTGCGTTGCATTTCACTAAAGTGGAAGACCTCACTGTGGAGAGCCCCAGCATACCAGGAAATCAATGTCAGCGTGGAATTTCAGTGATGCAGAGATCATACTGTCTCTCTACAGCTGAAAGGGCTAAACATCCACAAAAGTATGCTCAGGGTAGGAGAGTTTTAGATTAATTCATGCTGTATGGTGTTTCTCTCTCTGTGCGTGAGAGTAACAAGAAAGTTATGATGCCCTCTTAGGTAAGAAGTGCTTTTCCTTGATAAGTGACCTTATGTATCAGCTAGTCCTTTCAAGGAGAGAATTCTTAGTAGGACTTTAATACTAGGTAGTTGTCTAACACAAACAAGTTGGCTCGAGATCTGGATTACATGAGTATACTCCACACTACCTCCTTGTAGACTTTCAAAGGAGAATTTGTGAACCACAGTGGTAGCCAGTGTTGGCTTAAAGGGAATTATCTGCTCTCAGGTCCAGGATGAAGGGCTAAAAAAATAGGCAGTGTTGAAAAAAGAATAGATGGTTAAAAATCAGCTTTTACAGATCTCTTCTTCCCATTTGCCACATGCAAAAAGGATGAGAAGCTGATTAAAATGTGCCATGAGGGATAGTCTCAGCTGTTCCAAACATCACTTTCTACTCTCTGGGTATGAAAGCAAATTATGTTTAAATCCATTTTATGCAGATAAATACCTTTATGCTATTAGTAACACTTGAAGTAGCCTTAGTGAAAATGCAGCTCTTCCTCTTCTTCCCAGGTGGCACGTTTTGGGAGGAAGAGAAAGAACAAAGGGGACAAACATACTTATAAAAGAGAAAAAAGTCATGCGGAAGCCATGGTCTCTTCCCTCAGATTTACTTGTCATGTTATAGTGTGTCCCAAGGATTCAGTGAAATAATTTCTTTCAGATAGCAAGAAAATAGTTATAATCCCCAAAAATCTAAGTTTGGAGAGCTGCAGCAGTTACTTTTTTGCTATACCTAGAAAAACGAAAGCATCCATTTCTGTGGCAATGTACTACTGGAACCAAATTCATGTTTGTAAAGTCAAAGAAATGACAGAAAAATGCATATATCATTAGAACTGTTGGTAAAGGACATTTCTCAAGCTTTTAAATGCTTGAATTATCTTACAAGGTGGTATCACTTTCTCCAATTCAGAATTCAAAATTAGAGATGTTTTCTATGTAAAGCATCATTTAAAACCAGCCTTCTACTCAGATTCCTGTTTTACAAAGCAATCTTACCAGTTCAAACCATGATCTAGAACCAGGAGGGCTATGACACTTTAAAAATATTTATACACAGAAAATTTAAAGATTCTTACTTGTCCAATACTCTTTTGACTCAGTATAAAGCCTTGAAAAGAAAAGAAAAGAAAAGAAAAGAAAAGAAAAGAAAAGAAAAGAAAAGAAAAGAAAAGAAAAGAAAAGAAAAGAAAAGAAAAGAAAAGAAAAGAAAAGAAAAGAAAAGAAAAGAAAAGAAAAGAAAAGAAAAGAAAAGAAAAGAAAAGAAAAGAAAGGAAAGGAAAAGAAAAGAAAGATCTGACCCATCACTATGTATGTGAGCACATGATTTTATCAGCCTGCTGTTTGTTTGAGTCATTCTTATCTGTATGAACTCTCAAGCTGTTAAGTTCTCAAGAGCAGATCATTGTAAAACAGGGAGTAAACTTTGTCCAGGTAAAGGTTAGAAAACTTCTTCAAAATCATATTTATTTGTCCCCTTAATTTGAGAGAACACTTGGCTATTATGAATCGTTAGAATAACGTGAAAAATGAGTCATCAGAACACAGTGACAGAAGAGTTATGTTTCAAGGAAAGCATGATTGTTAAGCTCTGACAAATTTTAAAGAAATAATAGTATGGTCAGAATGATATGTGTTATGCTGCAGGCAGTTATGTTCCTGTAGTCTCATTTGGGATTGGATTCTGCTGTTTGTGTTGAATAGTGTCACAGTTAATGAGACTGCTTACAGAGTTGCTCTGTATTAGTCTCCAAATTAGTTTTTTTTAATATATTGCCCTATAGGCCATGATCAGTGTTAACTTTAATTATTGTATGGTGTTTGGAGATAACACTGTGATAAAATCCTGAGTATTGCATTAGTTAATACCAATTCGAGGGGGATTTCACTGCTTCCTGTTGCCCTAATTTCTGCTCCATCATAATGACTTTCTCAGATGGAAAGCCTGTGGCAGTATAGAGTTATAGAGGTAGTATATTCTTAAGCATGCAAGCTAGAGAGACAAGCCAAGAGAAAGGGAACAAAACACTCGTGTGGGTTGAATGAAGTTTGCACCCAAGGTTCAGTGTGAAACCTCAAATTTCATGAAAGTGGAAGATCCAATTCTTCATTTTGCAAGATGGAGTCCCTACCCCAGCTTTTAAATGCAGACCCATCCCCAGTATGGTTAGAGATACAAACTTCCACCCTGTGATGGTGTGCTTCCTCCTGCCCCTCCCACCTGACCTTTATCTCTTTTAACCTTGCTCAAGTGATAACTACCAGCGGTGGTTGTAATAGATTCATCCGGTCATGATGGCTGCATCTGCTTTAAGTCAAACTCTTGTGAGACAGACAACACCACAATGGCTAAAGGCTATATCTTGCTCAACAGCAGAGGGCTAGTTGAACATGTGCCAACCAAAATGTGTCTGGTATGCAAATATGGCTATAAGTCAATTTTCTTACTCCATAACTAGTGGACAGCCCAGGGCCCACCAAGCTCTTCTGAAATGGCAGCGGGCTGCACACCAGGGTCTGCCCCCTTGAGTAGGGACAACTCTCACGTTTACTCCTCAAGGTTGAGAGAATCCTTATCAAGTCAAATACTTGGTAAGCGAATTGGGATTAAGCATTGAAACTTTGAATCTTAGCTAAGTGATATAAAGGATTGAATGTGCATATACAATCCTTTAGATGTAAATCATTGACCAAGCCTGGGACTAGGACTGGATCCAGCTGCACCTAGATTCCTCTCTGAGAAAGAGCTTAGAAAACAAAGGGGTCCTTTCTGAACCTTGTGACTCAACAGAACGGTCTTCCTGACCTTTTTGTCTGTCCCGTCTATGCAGTAAATAATCAAGTGTACCTTGCCATTGAATCTTACTAAACCACTGTTGCATTTACTATTGAACTTCATTTACTCACTCTTTTATATCAATAAAGTGTATTGTTGCTTCTCTCTTATGAATGAAGTTTTTCTCTCACTCCATCTGTGACACACCCATTTGGGTTCTGTCCAGAAACTTGATTGGACCTCCATAAGGCCCAAAGCTGCATCTTGAGACAAAAGACAACCTGAAATCTAAATATGCTGTTTCCCCAAATACATTGGTGTAGTTGCAATAGCATGGGGGGCTTTGATGACTGGAGCTTTGGTAGAAGGGAAACCAAACCAAGGCACACAAAACCAAGAGGTGGTCCAATACTTCTTTTGCTGCTAACCTGTTTCCTAGTGCAAAAGGAGAAATGTCAGAGTATGCAAGGGAAAGTGCAGTTGCTAAGGTTAGGACTGAAAGACTAGGTGAAGCCTGAGTTACACTCAATGTTTTTCGCTGAAGAAGCAGACTCATCGTTAAGGAAGGCACTAATATCTTAGACCCAGTAAAGCCCAGACTGGTTCCAGAGATGTTGCAGTGGCTGAAATGTGAACAGCAGCAGCCCAGTGTCTTGGCCTCAACAGAAAACAGCAGTAGGTGTCTGTAGAAGACGTTAAGCTTTTAATGATATTCCCTTACAATATTGCCTCGCAGCCTTTGGTGATTTTTGACTGTGTAAAAGTGTGGCCCAGAGCTCAGAGCAAACCATTTAACTGCATACTCCCACGGCAGGTTTTGTAGCTTGTTCTGAGTTCAGCACAGCAAACTGCCTGAAAATGAGCTGGGCTGAAGCTGCTGGGGATATTCCCTGTACCAAACTGAAGTGTAGACATGTTGTAGACAACACAGACAAACCAGGCACTGCAGCAAGAGCCAGGATGCTTGGAGTGGCTGGAGATGCTTCAAATGAGCTTATTTTCTCTATCAAAATTTATGGCCACTGATGTGTTAGTACAGCAAGTTGTACAGTACAGACAGTCTCTGTCTTCTAAATTGCAGAGCACCAAATGCCTTCCTGTAGCTTGTAAAAATCTTAGGATCTTTATTGCAAAAGACCAGAACCAACAAATCGTCCATGTGCCAAAGGAGGACAGCAGAAGACAGAAAATTGGTCCCAACTAGATGTCTCAGGAATTTGCTAGATAAAATGCTCAAGTGGTCCTAGGAAGAAGTGTATGATTTATTCTACATGAAAGTGTGAAATCCTGGGGATTTCCCTCAAGCAATCCTGAGGGAAGACCTCTCCCAGTTCCCATGCCTGGTAGTGGATTTAATCACAAACAAGACACAGGAATCAAAGTCCCACTTTCCCAGTACCAGTGACTGGCTGTTTCATGGGAGGGCAAGTGAACAAACTCAGGAGCTTTCTTAATACTTAACAGTGGAAAAAAGTCTTCCTGAGCCTTGCAGATGAGCAGCGAAGCACTGAAGCATGGAATTAATTATATGCAGTAATTATTTGTTTTGGCAGTACAACAAAGACCTGATAGCAAAGACTTTATTCAGTCAGTTGAACTATTCAAAAGGTGTAATTACATTCACTGAGCTCTATCTTGAAATGAAACGGTTTCTTGCCACTACTCCAATTAAAAAGGTGCTCCAGAGCCTTCACTGCTGTCATGATTTGAGCCTCCCGTTACTGGTCTAAATTCACTCATGCTTGGTACATACTTATGTTGTAGAAAAACTGTCCTTTAATTGAAATAATTATATTATTTTGGTGATATTTATTTCCCTGGAATGTGTTTGATTTTCTGTTTATTTTCAGTCCTATTTTCACCTGTGCAGAACACTACTACAGCAGAACATGAGTGGCTGTCACCCTTTCTATACAAGTCAACACCTACAGAAGCTGCAAGGAAAGGGAAAAATAATGCCCTGTGGGTACAGATTAACCTGCTATAGTTCCAAGATTTACACTGAGCATAGGAACAGCTGGGTTTTTCTGCTGGTCTTTTCCATAAGCATTCAATCAGTCTTTTTTTTTTTTTTTTTCCCCATAAAACCAGCTGAAAGGCAAATAACCAAAACTAATTATGTTGCTGTTGTTCATACTTCAGAAACAAATATCTGTTTTGTAAAAGTTTTAATTGAAAGAAAAAGATGGAAACGGCATGGTCTTGGTTATATCAGTATAAATCTTTTCAGCTCTAACAATGTCTGTGGAGTTTATGAAAGGCTTATGTTCTGCTGACCCCATATTTCAGTGTGCATCCGTCTGTTCTGGCCTGTCTCTGTCTTATGACATATTCTTCCTCTCTATCTCTCACCTTCTGCTCTCTTCCTTCTCCCTCTGTGCCTTCCCTATGCTTTCCTGACTGCTACTTCGAAGAAAGTCAAGGAATTTTAACTAAAACCGCGTTACACTGTTGCCCTAGTACAGAAGGTCACTCTTAAATTATGTCCAAATAAGACTCTGTAATATCCGAGGTAGTTCATGCCAGTATTTTACCACCATAGCTCCACAAGTTTTTCTTTATTTGGTGTCACACTCAGTCTTCTTTCTCTCTGAGATTCAGAAAATTCCTTTACATGGGTTATCAAGTATTTTGGGGGCCAGTACTCTTGTGGACAGACAACAGTGTGGGTACAACAACTTTGCACTGTATATAATGAAGGTGGATCAGATAAGTATATTACAGCATGCATTAACTAGGTACAATGAACTCCTCTGTTGTACTAGCACTTCACAAAAGTGTCTTCTGTCAAGAAAATCACCATATATTCATCTCCTAGTCAGAATCAAATTCACTCATGTCTTCAGAAAAAAAAAACCCTGCTCACTTGATTTCACACATCCGTGTGCTTGCTTAAAATCTACTGTGTTGATTCCCTATTGATGGCAAAATATTTAAAATCCATTATTACCATGAGTTCCTGTCCTTTAGGAGTCCATTAGTGGTCATGAAGCAATTCTCAAAGACAGAACTGTCTTTTTCAGGTTTCTTTTTCACATCTTTGTTATCTTGGAGTCATATATGTCACATGCTCAGCTGCATGCTACGACATTAAATTTTCATGAAAGTTTTCAAAAGAATAAAGATTAACTTATAAATCCATTGGTATAACGTAAACTGTAGTTAATTTTATGCTTTGTGTAATGATAAAGAAGGAATTGTTGGTTTCATTTAGCCATGATGACTAGTCAGCAAGTATCTGTAATGTGACATGCAAACACCTAAGTGGAATGGAAATGTTTGTTCTGACTGAAGTATGAATATTCAGATATAGTAATTTCACCAGTAAATGCAACAGGTGTTTAACAATTTCCCAATAAAGCAAAGCCAGTGGAGTAAACAATTTTTGTGCTGAGAAATGCTTTTTCTGGAACTTGCCTATCTTTGGTAGGTATAGCAATAACTCTAGTGATGGTCCACCTTAGCAGAGACCCCGTATGCATAAGCAATGTCCACTCTCCTGCAATGAGAAAATAAAGTAAAGCAAAAACAAGCCTGCATGATTAATGGTTTTCTTACAAGAGTATTAATGTTAAAAGGTCCTTCATAATGTGTGTATTAACACAGAAGCAAAGAAACCTTACTGCTTCATAATAAGGAGGGAATTTGTAGAAGACACTACATTCCATATTTACCAGTGAAGAAAACTTTCTAACCACATTGGATGAAGAGCAAAGTGGCAAACATCATAACTGGATGCTTTTGACTTGCATCTTTTTCTTAATATATGATTTCTGAGAATACAACCAGATCTGTTATAAAATACATTCAAAAACATAGGAACAGTTTGGGAGTCAAAAACTCAACTCATGCAGTCATGGAGCTGGCAAGTAAATGCTTTTCCTGACATTGACGTTTCTCATTCTGTAATGAGCTTCCCCATCTAGTGAATAAAATAATTCATTCATTTATCCAGTGGTTAAAATTTGCATGTAGTGGGTTTGTGCTTGTAGTTGTGGGCATACAAACAATTTCAAAGGGCTCCACCGTGTTTTCTTACTTTACATAATGGTTTTATACAGAATCTCAAAAAATTCTTGTGAGAGAAAGAAGTATATAAAGCGTCATCAGGCTGGTGATTATCTTTCAGTTGCAGTCAGAATTACACTAATTTCTGCTGTGACTATGAATGTCCCTGAACAGCTTATTTGCACTGGAGTATTAATTGCTTGTAAAAGTACAAGAGTTATGCAGCTGAATTACTTGCTCTGGTGGGAATACAATAGTTTAATGGCAGTGTAACAGGCAAATTTAATTTTTTTATTACATTCACATCATTTTTTTCCTCCCACTTATTTAATCTGATTCCTTTCTTGGCTCAAATTGTTTGCCACACTGTTGTGCAATTAAACTTTTGAAACAAAAATTGGCTCTTTACATTGATTCTTTAAGTTGGCTTTTTACCTGAGCTACACATTTGCCAGCAAATGAAAAAAAAGTGCATTCATATATAAATTTTTCCCACCAGCTCTCTACATCAAAATCATGTCTGCTGATGAAAAAAGGTCCCTAAAACCAGGCTCATCCCATACCAGGGCTGGTGTTTTCCACTCCCACCAGAGGCTGAGGAATGCCATTCCAATGCATTCCCACACCTGCGATGACAGGACAGTGAGTTTCTAAAGTCACTAAGTCAGACTCTCGGTCAGGAAAGGCTCATACACACTCTCATCTTCTGCACACCGTCTGCCAGCCTTTCTTCCCTTCAGTCAAAGCATTTCCTTGGGAAATGATTTTTTGTAGTTGAGTGTTTGCTTATACTCTATTTTATTTCTTCATCTCTGTAGAAATACTGCTGCCATTGCATATTCATGCTTTAATATACTTGCCTAAATTGATCTAACCTGGTGAAAGTATACCAAATTAAAGAACTGTAAACATACTGAGTAGTGAAATGCAGTAACTAAAGGAATTTTAAATCACTTCAGATGTAGAAACTGCAGCATTCAGTAGATGACCTTGTGAGTTAGATCAGTGTACAGCTGTATGTGACAGGGTACTGTGAGCTGGAGAATGTGGCGCAGACCCTGTGGCTTTTTTCCAAACTGCAAGAGGAAGCCTCTGCAAGACACTCACAACCTTTTGATTTACTGATGCCTTTTATTTAAATTTGTTGAAGAACAAAGGTGAACATTTACTGAACCCAGATAAAAACCTGATGTATATTACTAACGAGGGAAGCTTGTCCACTGCCTCTCAAATATAGCAAACAGAAAATGTTTCTCTGCAAGACTCTTGTTCTAAAGATAGCTTTCCCAAATCATAACCAACTCATCTGTATGTTCATTTTAAATGTATAGGTATTTTAAATACTACATTTTTCACACTTTTAAACCCCATTTATTGTTTAAAACATTGAAAATACCTTTAATTACTGAACATATCACATATGAATCAATTTAATTTTCAGATTTCAGAGATCATGTCTTCAACCTCAGCTCTTGGAGGGCTCTCTGAGGTCCATTTATTTCATTTATTCAAATAAATGTGACCTCCAATATACTGGGAAATAGATGGAGATGTGGAGTGGAAAAGCAAGGATGGCAGGGTAAGGAAAATACTGGATGTATCAGTGTGTTTTAAGCCAAGATACTAGACAATTAGTTTGTGCTGCTCAAGTATCAATTTATGCAGCTGAAAATCTTAGGAAAAAAGCTCACATTTTCTTCTTCTTTCTTTCTCTATAAAATAAATTCAAATTAATTTTAATAGCAGCAACTATTTTATCTCAAGGGATAGCTTCCTTTGAAAAAGATAAACTACCTAGCAGATAAATGGTCACAACTTGTCATCATTAGGACTTAATAGGAAGTTCAAGAGACTGACCAAATTGCTATGTAGGAAAGTCAGTGCTGGTATCATGTTCTTTCAGCTATCAGATTTTGGAATGCAGGTTTCAGAAATGTGAAACTTAGCCTGCTTTGTTCCCCTATTTTTCAGATCATTACATTTAGGAGAAGTGAAAGTTTTGATTAACCCTTTCATATTCATGTCTTGTGTCTTAATAGCATTTAAAAGTAAAATTTCAGTTGCCATTTTTATTTTAAAGTACTTTCCCCATTAATTCTTTAGAAAATATTTACTTTCTGACAGATGAAAACACGTTTCAAGGTCAGAAGCATAAATAAACCCAGTCACGGTTTAAATCCTTCTATCACTCCCTCGTTGCTCCTGACAGCATTAAGCAAGGGGCAAAGAGGCAAATGTTAATAACAGAATGTCAGCCTGGATATTTGTCACTAATGTTGAATGTCATTGCTCTTGTGTGTACTTTTTTCAGTGCCCTCACATCCTTTTAAAACACTCTTTAGGAGAAAAAAAAACTGTTAAGAGAAAAACAGCACAATGGCAGCTAAATTGGGAGATGTCTTCCATGAGAAAATATCCAACAGTGTAATTCTTTTGAGATCACTATGAGGACTCTGAGGATTGTTTCAGATCTTGAATCAAGCTCTGAGGTTGCATTCATTTGTCCTTAATTAATCCCCCCTAATGCTGGACTGTTCCTTGAAAGATGTGACACAAAAAGGACATCACAGGGAAAAAAAAAATGAGAATTTATGACCTATAAAGTATTTTCCTAGATACCCTTGGACATATTGGACCACTTGCTGTTTTCATAGGAAAAGCCTGCATCCCCTACCACTTCTCCTGAAGGTCAGAAGACCTGGTCCTACAGTGTCCAGTGCTCTCCTGCTGATGGCATATTTTCATTTCCTGTTTGAATTTACATCTCCAATATTTTTTCATCAAGTTACAAAAAGAAAATGGCATATGACTAACAAGCAGTAATGGGCATGAGCTAGTTAACATCGTTAACATGACATCACTAACCTAGTCACATCATTTAACTTGGTACCCCATTTACAGCTGACATCAGATCTCAGGCTCTGCCTACCAGAGCTGTCCCAGGGTTGCCAAGAGCAGATAGTAGGTTGACTTTTCTCTGAGCCATGGCCTCAAGTCAGCTCTTCTCCCCTATTACAAGCCAGTTGTCCCACAGCCCAGTCTCACTTCTGCATATTTCTCAGTCCAGATGAAATCCACTGCCCATGGAGGGTGGGCAGCTGAGCTGACACACTGCTGTGGGATGGGATCCTCCAAGGAAATGGTCTGGTCTGGACCAGTCTTCCTAGGCTTTGACTTTGGCCACTGGGACAGGGACTGTGTTGGCACTGGCCATGTTTCTCTATTATATGCCATACTAGGGATCAAGCAAATTAGGCTCTCCTGCTGAGAGGAAGGACACTAGTGGAAGAGGGTCCTGTCCAGCATTCCCCGTATCCTGTCAAGGTTGTCTACAAAGCATTAATGTTACAACACAACCAGATTCGGCCCAAAACTTTAGGCAAAGAGAAACTGAACTTATAGGGATGGTAGAGCTAATGGAGACAAACTTAAATTTTATGCTGAGCTATAGATCTATCACAGATTATATCATTGTCCTATCTTGGAGTCTGGCAAAGATTTAGGGCTTTGAGCTGCCACTGTAGCTTTGATGAGTTGGCCATGTTTGGTGGTTTTTTTGTTGGTCTGTTTGTTTCTGTGTGCTTGCACTGGCATATTGTGTTTATTTATTGTTTGCAATGTACTTTTCCAGTCTGTCTCCATCAGGTTTATAGAAATAAGTTGACCTATGAATAACACAAAATAGAACAAATGAAAAACATTTTCTTTAAATTCAAAAGAGAACAGTTTGTTTCTTAAACTGCAATAGACTTTTGAACTGTGAAATGGTCAGTGCAGTCTGTGGCACATTATAGTCTAATATGACAGTTAGAAAACTATATGCAGTGAAATGAACCTCTCAGAGGAGAGCAAGGACACAGTCATGGAACAAGCCTGTGCAGTCTGGATGCAAAATGATCGAAAGATAAACACAGACATTGGCTCTGCTTCGAACGAGGCTTGAAAGCTCCTTACCAAAATATCCCAGCCCATGCTCTGGTCCCAGCCTGGTATGTTGGTTATCTCAGGAAGGTGTTTGTCAACCAGAAATCCTCAGGATGCGGCCATGGGGCTCCCTCACCACAAGTGCCAACTATGTTTGTTGGGGAACATGGGAGGAGCTGTGGAGGCTCCCACGTATGTGGAAAGGCATAGCACGGGTCCCAGCAAGCTTTGTCCCATGAGGGCAGCATCAATCAGTGCAACTGAGGTTCTGATGTGGGTACAGATCTCTGCAGGAGCTTTTCTATATATTAAAATTAAAAGATAATGGAAAGATAGATAGGAAAAATGAATCTAGGAAAAAAATCTGTTATGGCCCCTTATTACTGTTAAGGACAAATCCTGATGACTGCTACAATTTTAGTTTCAAGGATAGAAAGAAATGGATGGAGCCGTTAGTATTTTCAAGAAAACTTACAGTTCCTGCAGCTAAATGGCTGAGTAGGATGAATTTACTCAAAGATTTTGGTAATTTGTTTACACAGGCATTTAGTCTTCTGAACCAGTCATTTAACTATTTCTGATCAATGACTTCTATGAATAAGAGAGAGAAGAAGAAGAAAATTGAACCAGCAAAACTTTTTATTTGGTTAATCATTTTAAAACTCCAAAGTTTCAGCCTCAAAATCTATCATTGTTCTACTACTGTTTTATAATCTCAAACTCTTTCTCAAGAGGATAATTCTTCCTTGTTTCATCTTACTTAGGCATTCACACTACAGCGAATCAATTTTCACATCAAAGGCATATTAACCACCTCAGGGTCTCTTCTCCTCCATGTTGCAATCACATGTTTTTTAAGTTGTATTGACTTGGAGATAAAATGATTTAATATTTGTTTGTTATGCATTTTTCTTTCTTTTAATACTGTATATTTGGTTTTGCTTCAGCAGCATATTTACAATAGGAAATCCTTCTGACAAGCAACTACAGGTACCACTGAGAGTCCATACCACATGCTATCTGAATATCTTGTGGAGGACAGTCTAGTTCATTATTTATGATTTTACTGGGATTTCTCTGCTTTAAATCTTTTTCCCATTTTATTTCTGGTATTTTGGTTTTAAAAACCATGACTGTTAAAAATACCTTAAAACATACAAGGACTTTTTTTTTTTTTTTCTCAAAACAAATACCTGAAGTAATTTTAAAAAAATAAAAATATCAGATGCCGTTCATTAAGTGACTTCTCTGAAATCCACTGAAACTGTAGATGACTAATGACTCCAGCAACCTCCTGATCATGTCATATCTCTAGGATAAAATACATGATAATAGTAAAAGTAAGCACCAGTATGCTGAGAGGACCCAGTGAAACTTGCACTGATTACCATGTAAGTGTCTATCAACCTGTCAAAATCCACAAACTAAGAATGCTTGGAAAACCATATCTGAATAGTTGGGAAAAAAAGGTGAAAACTCTGGCAGAACTAGACAGAGAAAGCAATGAGATACCTCTGAGTAGGAATGATTTATTTTTCCAGGCATGGGGATTTTAAACAGCACAGTTTAGAGTTTCATTATTACCTTTCTGCCACAGAAACTTTAAGCAACTGGTGTTCAAATAAAAAGCCTTCATTAAAACAATACTGTTAAGATTTCACTTCAGAAAAAAATGCTGCTGCTCTAGAAACTGTAAATATAAACAGCATGTATTATATATTTCCTGGACAGAGAATTGGCTTCTATTTCAAATCATAACTCCTGAGGAATGAAGAACCCACAAAATCAAAATTCAGATAAGTATGGGAAGAGGTTTTCTATTACAGATTATTTATTTTATTCACTATGTTTATTCACCAGAAAGTATATTTTTGGATGATCAGAAGTGTTCATGAATATCTATCAAATTCACAAACAATTTTAACAAAAATGTGCTACAGAGAATAATGTCAGAGAAGTCAGTCCATCTCTTTTATTTGAAACACACAAACATTTTGCAATTTCATTTTAAAGTTTTCATTAAATAAATCAATTTTAAAAATAATGCTATAAGTCTATGAAAGCTAAAATTGCCAATAAATATTTGGTTTGGTCTTTAAAAATTTGGCTTGTCATTTCAAAATTTTGAAGAAAAATCTCTACCATTTTTATTTTACATTGGTTAAAATTTTGCTCTACTTTCTGTGCTTTCTAATAAATGTCACAGCCACATATGCCTGGAAATCTAAACACTTGAAAGATATTTGGTTTTCTATTTGCCCTCACTGCATTGCATGGAAGTGAAGTAATTTGTTTATAATCTCAAAAAAAATAATAGGTTATTTTTCTATAATTGCTAGACAGGTTTATTCTCTTCGAGAGTTATACTCTTAGGCACTTTACTAAAGCTTAAAAGATACACTGGATTTTAAAATGTTCTGAAATGCTTTTAAAATGCTTTATTTGTAACTGTGTAGCATGTTATGTATTTAAAGGCATAAAGAATTGTCAATCAGAATTGCTTTCTTGGTTTCAGCTGTCATTAATGAATCACACAAACGAGTATTGGATTGGTACATTTGTAACATAGTATCTATTAATATACACATTTGAGCTATCCTATATATGATATTCAGAAAAATATCAAATATTTTCCAGAATAAATTCCAGAATGACATATCCTGTCATTACCCTGAATATCATTAGTCATTGCTGCAGAGTAAATATAGACTGTCTCAAATGGACTTTATTACTATTTATGTCATTCATGACAAGTAATGATGTTATGTGTAACATTACTAAAAATTAAATTCAACATGGAGCATATGTTGTTTTAAGAATTTCTGTTCAACTTAACATATCACAGAATTAATTTACAAATATAACTTACAATAATTTAAAATATTAGAAATAGTTTCTTCAAATTAGGTAGTAATGTTTCTAGGGAACATTCAGTAAGTGTATAGAAAAGATCATATAACTCACAAACTAACATTATACAAAATATTATATTTAAATAAATGAATTGCAGTGCAACTAGATGAAAAGTAAACATTTTTGATGGTTTGAGACATTTCCATTAAACTCTACTAATTTCATTTATCTCCAAATTAATTTGTTCAGTAAAATTGCTCCACAATATTTCTATAATGATTTCTAACCTAAACAGATTCAACTATCCAAATTTCTGGATATTAAATAGAGGTCAATCTAGCAAGTCTTCTCCCATTTATTTGCTAATAATAATCTGGGAGAAATCCTTCTGGCTTTACCATCTGAAGAGCAGATATAAATGAAGGCTACTGCATTGTAAATAATCTCTATGGAATTATAATAAAAAAGACAAAATTAGTTCAGAAGAAAATATCTATGGATTTCTTCATGACTTTCTTCTACTATCCAGGGTGAAAATAGGCAGTCTTCACCTTTTCAAGAGGCACCAAAACAGTGAATTACTGGATTACTCCTGAGTCCATACTGAAGCAAATAGCACATTGTGAAGATTTTCATCTGCAGTTACAACTAAATCAAGAAGTCGTCTTTTTTTGTTGTTGTTTAGTCGAAACTACACTGTGTCCAAATATGCCTGTTCCTCCCACCGTTCCAGCAGGACTGTGCTCCTGAGCTGCACAGCACAGTTTCTCTGTGGTCATTTAGATCATGTTGGCTCTTGTAGCCATGAAGTCGGGTGGGTTTTGTGTAACTTAATTCAGCAGCATGCCAGATTTCAGATAGTCCATGTCGGCTACCAGCAAAAGCCATAATATGTTCTGGCTGATACTGTGGAGAGGTTGAGAGGAGAAAGGGGGAAAAAAGAACTATTGACCTTCCTCCTGTGAATAACATAATAATTGATACAAAGTGGCTACATGGATTAGTAATGTTTCTTTAGTATTAATTCAGCATTTTGTCAGTCACCTACTGAGGATCTGTCACAAGTAAGAGATCTTTCTGCCTTGGGTAAGGAAAAATCTCTTAGTCTCAGGTAAGGAGTGTCAAACCTTGAGAGGCATGCCAGCTCAAGGGGAGAGTCACCTGGAGTGCACTCCAGTTGCAATTCAAGGAGAATTCAAACCAGGCTCATCCTGACGATAATATTTATAGAGTGAAGTAGTTGGCTGCTAGTCAATAGTATAGTCAAGATCAATATCTTCATTTTAGCTCTAGTGTCTTGTTCTGTACCTTGATTAGCTTATGTTTTAGGACTTCAAAGCTACCTTTCAAAATATTTTCCCAAAGCAGCTTCACTCCCTTTTATGTGAGTGAGACAGAAGCTTTCCAGCTCCCACGTTCACCACAGGGCGTGAAGCTTGTTGCTCCTTAGTCAGCCTTAACCAAAGTATGGCTAGGGGTCAAGTGTATCCATCACAGGTATGCTTATGATATGCAAGTGAAGAAATCTACTGCTCTGCTGGATATTGTCTTCTAAGTCTTGTTGCATGTTGTGACTGAGGTGTTTAAATGGAATCATGCAGCAGACAGCTTTGGTACTCAGATGTGCCCTTATCCTCTACAATGAACAAAACATAGAGAAAAAAAGAAAGGGGGTAAATTGTGTGTAGGACTAAGCAGTCATCAGGGAGAGAGGAGAGGAGAGGAGAGGAGAGGAGAGGAGAGGAGAGGAGAGGAGAGGAGAGGAGAGGAGAGGAGAGGAGAGGAGAGGAGAGGAGAGGAGAGGAGAGGAGAGGAGAGGAGAGGAGAGGAGAGGAGAGGAGAGGAGAGGAGAGGAGAGGAGAGGAGAGGAGAGGAGAGGAGAGGAGAGGAGAGGAGAGGAGAGGAGAGGAGAGGAGAGGAGAGGAGAGGAGAGGAGAGGAGAGGAGAGGAGAGGAGAGGAGAGGAGAGGAGAGGAGAGGGAGAGTGGGTGTGACCAAAGTAATTTACTGATGCTTCTAAATTGACAACTTTGACTAACAGCAGTGACCATTGGAAAGCCATACCCTAGGAATGAAAATTAGGTTTATATTTTGTGAAGTGGTCAGTGCAAGCTTTGCAAGGAAAGAAAAAAAATTGAAAGCAAAATTTATAGTATTAACTGTGAGACTCCACTCTCTATTTTATCATTAAGTCATTTAATCTCATAAGAGATTAAACCAGAGAGAACTGTTTTTCTCATTTTTTATTTTTTAATTTAATAATGAAGCAGGCAAATCAGTGTTATTCTATTAATACTTTGTTGCACAGAGACACTCAAGAAGGATAAATTGAATTACCTAAAGATTTAAATTTAAAGCACGCAGAGCAACTTGCATTAGACCTCTGTGTGGTAATGCTCAGAAACAGCTTTCATTTATGAAAATTTAATTTGCTTCTGAACAATTCAAACCATTTCATCCTGAGTGAAATCTTCTGAGCAGAAGTCTAACATGGTTTAACATGTGCCTCCTATTCATACCTTTGGACAAATGAACAACTCCTTCACAGACAAGTCCTGAGAAATTAGACCTTAAAGAAAAGTTTAAATTATTTCTGTGTCACAACAGAACTTTGTGCCACATTCTTGTTTTTAATATATCTTTGAGTGATATATTTTAATATGCAGTTCAACAAGAAAAACACAACTAAAAGATTCTACACTTGCCCAACATCAATGCGTTAACAAATTACAGAAAAGAGATTTGTTATTACTATAGGAGTAACACTTTTTACAACTCAGAGGATAAAATATGGTGCCTTATAGGTGAGGATTTACTTTACAATTCTTGTATCAGGCAAAGCGACATTAAAGCTCCATTGGGAGATTTCTCTTGATTTTTTAGCATTTCATGAGCCATGTAAAAGTAAGACTAAATAACTGTATCGGGACTAGTAATAATAATGATAGATTTTTTATGGACCTCTTGCACCAGGACACTGTGCACATTTCTACAACCACATGAAAAATCTAACTACTTGTGAGACTGTAAGTACAGAATAGGGTGGATAAGCAGAAATTATAGTCAAAACCATGACTTCACTCCTGTGCTTGCTGTGCAAGAAAGTATTAGGAGCTGGGAGGTTACTCAGAAGGCTTTGTATAATACAGGTCCTATAAACCAGCAATCTTCTCATTTCTCTCTTCCCAGTGAAAAACATTTAGCTCAGGAACTACAGAGAGATTTTAAAACAAAAGGATTGTGTTTTCTTTGTGAATAAATCAGTTTTCTTAAGGACTATTGATTGAACATACTAGGAGGAATGTCATTGTGTTGAGCTCTTTATGTTAAAAAAATTTGAAAATTTTGAAGATGTTCTTAATGAAAAAAGGTTTTATGCACAAGCTCCTGCAGAGCACCAAAAAAAATTTCTTAGGAATGTATTATCAAAATTACATGCAAAGTAACTATTCCCCAGTGTAGTGAGTCAATTGGGAAGTCTTAGGGCCCATTTTGAAGGCAGGAGAACTTACTTTTTAAAAAATCTCATGATCTTTTTTTACATGAAAGAAGGAAGAGATGAAGAGAAGTTTCCTTCTTTGAACAGCATTTAAACTCTAGGGCAGGGTGCCTGGATCCACTTTTTAAACAAAGAGCTCTTCAAGTCTGTGAACTGACATGTGAAACTATTTATCTCTCAAACAATACTAGGTAATAAAAGAAGTAACTGTGTGGGCTGAAGGTAAAAAAGCATCTGAGGAAAAGGTTTTTGATTAAGTCTTAAACCTAACTGTCTATCAGTAACCTACTGACAAGAGTGCTCTCTCTGCACCCCTGGACTCCCCCTTGCCAGTCACTGGGCATGTCCTGACACACTGTCCTCCCCTATAATATACAGGCACAACTTCAAGGTGTGAGTATTAAGACGCCTACTAATATAATGGCTATGTCTCTATTGTAAAGTGTACAAACACAACCTGCTGTACAATGGCACATGTTGAAGTCAGATGAATGTCCAGACCACAAAATCACCAGTGCTTTACACAAGAATGGAAAACATAGGAAATGGATGTGGTTTCACCTATAATTTAGGCATATATATATGTCTTTATATACAACATTACCAAACATTTATATAAACAGGAAACACTTCACATGTTACTGTATAAAATGAATGGGCAACAGTCTATATTTGCCACTGGAGAACTTCCTCTGTGTTGGGAAAAGCCTTCATAGAATAAAGTTGGAGCACAGATTTTCTGTCTGATTTAAGGAAGACAAAAGTTGCTTCTTCTCTGTTAAGTGCTGACATGAAAAGCCAAAATTAAGCTGTTGAACATAGTAAAATTTCAGGTTTATTTGAAAAAGGATATTCATAGTTGTGCTTCCTTGCAATACAGTGATCAGGAAGATGCTTGCCCCCTGGGACTGAATCAGACTGATTCTAGAAAGATCAAAGGAAAATAACAGCACACAATGTTTGTGAGCATTGTATATTGCAATGCTTTACCTTTAGTTTTCCAAGGTTTTTGATACTACTACAAACTAAATCAAGACAAATTTAATAAAACAGAATTCCAAGCTGAATAGAATGACATGTTCTATTCAAGTTAAATAATAAGAAAAAAATAAACAAACTGGATATAATTTTATCCTGTAGTGAGACATTAAGTTTTCTTGTGCACAAGTAAACTTCTCTCCTAACAGTGTCTGTGGTTGTTGTCTCACATGTGGAAGCTGGAAGGCCAAAGTGGTTCACCTCCATGATCTCTACCTCTCCTCTGGGGTAGCTGATTGCACTATACAGCTGTTCTTGGAAGAGGTTGACTAAAGTAATCTGGCAATGATTTTGGTTTGTTTTGCTTCATTGACTGTGACACTCTAAAGTGGTGGAGCTGCCAGAACTCCTGTTGATCCATGACATTGGTAGGGTGGCACCTCTCAGAGAGGGACTGAATGGGCAGGTTTAATAAGTTATCCTGTCACTTAGCTCAGTTTAATTCACATTATATTCAAGAAGCTAAAGTAGCATCACTCAGTACTGCTTCCTTTGTTGCACAAAGTCCTGTTGACTTCAGCAAAACTTTTGTGGGCAAGACCAGAAGTGCAGTTCATCTGAGACAGGCTGAATCTGCACACAGAAGCTCAGGGTGTTTGAAAAATATATGAATATTAGCACTGACAGAGACCAAAGGACAGCTGAGAGCTGAAATAGTGTGCTGTCTGACAGACAGCAATTAGTTGCAAATGGAACTTCTTTGCTTTACTTCTCTTCATTTATTCTCACAATCCAGATCATACATTTTTAATGAGAAGCAAATGTCTATGCAGATAAATGTCTGCAGAGAGTACAGCTGGGAAGGAAGAACCCATTTTGAACTCAGATATGAGTACCTTTTTGAAGCTACTGAGTATAGTACAATATTGTAATAGTTTAGAAGTCATAATGGAATCTGTAATGCGTCCTGCTCCTCTAAAGATACACCATCCTCTTGACTCAAATGAAAAAACAGATCAACAACAGAGAAAGACATTTCTCATCTGCTCTCATTCTTTGACTGATACTTTCAAAATTACAGGAAACTTCACTTCTTACCATATTTTACTTGTATTATATTTGCATTTCGTATTTCTGCAACAGAACAAGGAAGAGTAGCGCAAGTGGTTTTGAACATCAAGGTTGAGCTCAAAAGCTTTATTCACTTCTATTCCTCATGTCAATCTCCTGCTCGTTTTTTTGAGAATATATCCCGTGTTTGTACAGAAATGATTGCAATTTGCAGTGTAGTTCAGAGCATTCATATCATTTGGATTTGTGTAGTTACAAAGGCAGAAGACAGAAACCGTCAACCTCCATACACAGAATACACGAAAATCTACTCCGAATTGAAATAATTTAATAAATCTACTAAAAACTTAAAACATTGTTCATAACAATACCATTTTATCTTGTCAGCTATTTCTCAAAAAGAAGGGATAAAGCTTGTGTTCAAAATGCACCATTTTGGGAAAAAATGCCCTCTCCTACTGTGCTTCCTGCAGTAGAGAGAGGCACTTGACCATAACTGTGGAATTAAAGTGGCCACTTTTCCAGGTTTGCATCCACACAAGTCCATTCCTAAGATGAGACTATTTATTGCCAAATTCAGTTGGGGAAAGAGGAAGGAAACAAGTATTAAAAATTTGTTGCTCTTTATCTTTTTATTGGTCAGAGTGATCAACAGCATAATTTAGGGAAGCCTAATACAATGTTTGAATCTTCCTTTATGCTCGGTCACCATCAATCTTGCAAGTATTTCTTTCCAATGGTGCTCATACTGGAGATCAAAATGGGCCTGAAAATCAGTCCACACAGGTCACTGATTTCAGTGGTAGAATATCACTGCAGTAATGGGCCTGACACCAAACAGACCCTCTTGTCCTTCCCTAGCCTCCCAGATTTTTCCTCTTATCATGCTTTTTCCCATCAGAAAGATGGTATAAATGCAGGACAGCGTGAAAAGCTCTTTCGCAGGCTGTTTTAGTCAGAGGGCTCACTGCTGGTAATGCTTCTCCATAAAGATTTAATAAAATCACTGACAAGGAATAGAAACACATAATGTCATTAATAGAGACTAATAAGCTTGTTGTTCTTAACTAATCATATTTTAGGATTGTTTGTGTGAGGATAGCCAAGTAGGACCAGCCATTAAAACATGCCAGGATTGTTAGTTATTACAGCAGACTGAAATATCTTTATTTTTCAAAATGATTTGTAGTGCAATGAAGAAGCAAAACAAAACAGATTGAAAGCAGTTTACAGGAGCTGTGTCATATGTGAATGGTAACTTTCCAAGAATGGTAACTTTCCAAGAGTTTTAGAAGTTAGTCCTAGCAAACTTGCTATTCAGTGGGTATCATAATGGTTATTGGTCTTGGACTAAGTTTTGCCTTCGCTTTATTCTTTGATCATAAAAGGAGCTGTTGTGCATTACATTGGTATTTATCTGCTTCTGCTCATGATTTTCTCTACTGGAGACTTTTGTAGGAAATACAATCATCAGCACTCCAAGTAAATTCATGCATTCTGTCTCCAAATGATATGCATTCACTTAGTGCAAAATAAGATCAAGAAAAAGAATAAAATTTTTAGATTTTATTTTTGCTTCTTTTTAATTACAGAGTTTAAAAATCTGCTGCATGAAATGGGGTAGAGCTGTGTTTTATTTTCCAGTTCCCAAATAATGAGCATTACACTACCTCTTCTAATAAACATTGTGAAAGACATGTGTCCATAGGAGTACACCCAACCTCCAGGATGCCTATAGTATATGAGGGAGTATTTACTTGGCAAGATTCAGAGATGGTTGTAGCTGTCAGGAAGCTCAGTGCTGCAACTGTTCTGATATCTAGGATGGTAGAATGCAAAATCTCTCCAGCCATGCCCAGAACATGGGTGCTGTGAAGCCACAGGAGGACATCCTGACATGCCAGAAATGTGCCAGGTGGCCAAGGGGCAAGGAGAGATCTTTCTGCACCATACAGTAAAATGACAGCAGCTCAAAAGTAGTAGGGTCACCAGGTGGCTGAGCTGCATAGAGTCATCTTTTTTTCATCTGGAAATTTTGCTTGTGAGGAATGGGAACTTTAAGTATTTATATGGGATTCCTGTGCCTCCTGTAGTATCACTGGGGCAGAGTCCCTGACTAGGTTGATGGAAAGCAAGAAATCCCAGAGTAATATCCCTGGTGTGTGCCCAGCAGATCCTGTGCATTCTGGATATGTAAACTGTGTATGTTTAACAATTTGTGTGTAGCACATGTGTGATTAGTCATACACTTCTAGATGCCTTGGACTCACTGCATATCTGCCTCAAGGCATATACTTATGTGTTTCTATCAGAGAGATCCAGAAATAGGGAAGTCCTACTTTTAAGGTCCTAATTTGTACATCTTCACGTTAAGGATTATATATATGTGTGTGTGTGTGTATGTATGCATATACGTGTTTATATGTATATATATATATGCACATATGTAGAGACATGTATAGACCTTGCTGATACTAGTTCTTAAGTTCTGCCAGAACCTGGCATGCTTTGCACTTAATCGTTGCTCCCTAGCAGGTGCCCATGCCCCTGTGCACATCGTTCCTCTAAAAAGCTGAACAATTTCACCCAGGAAAGCAGTGCAGACTTCTGAAGCAGGAGTGTAATACAGCTAAAGGTAATGCCAGAGAAATACTATTGGCCTAATCATAACCTTCACATCCAAGCAATTCTTTGGACCATCTGTGAGTCAATAATTCATTCAGATCTGATTATTTTTAAAGTCTCTACTAGACGTGATTGAGCCTGAGTCACAAATTGTTCCGCGTTTCTTCGGCTAAAATTGACCTGCTTTGGTCTACTTTATTCATCTTTTGTGCTCAAACTACTTTTTCTGTGGTCTCCATGCTCTGTGACACCTTTTGTGTCTGGGCTCTAGTAATTCTTTTCCTGGCACGTCTTAATACATATTTTCTGCTGGTGCACTTTCTTGCAAGCTGGCTGGGAATAATTGGGTACAAAATAATATCAGTTCCATAGAAGAGTCTGTACAAAAGTGTAAGTGAACAGAAAGACTGGACATTTGTTGTAGTATTTAAATTACAAAAAATACTAACCTAATAACTGACTAGAAATGTAGAAAGAATTAAAGAAGATTGTGGTGCATTTAAAATTATCTTTTTTTTTTTTTCACGGTTTTGAGATATACATCCTTCCACACTTCTGAACTGTTCTTTGATCCAGGACTGACTAAACATAGCATGATTAGCTCCTTCCAGCTCAGAGGATACGTATTTGGCATCCTTTCATAGGAAAGAAAATAATAGGCAACTTGTACTTTCCAAAATTAGCCAGAGAGCATAGTCTGCAAGTGCTACTGAGACTGAAAGAGAGGGAGATTTACAAATGCTCATTTTGGCTTTGCAGTTGACTCAAGATTTTTTAGTGATGTTATTTAGTGACATGGCTTTTTACCAGTCTTTTTACAAGACACTGCAATGACTTCCTTCCTCCTACTAAAGTTTTTACTTTTCCAGCACAATTTAAAATAAGCTGAATGTGTATTGTAGCAAGACATTTGCAAACTAATGATGAAATTCTGGCCTTATCCATGTGTTACCATGTTTTATTTCAAGGTTTCTATAGAAAATATGAGAGGTGATTGCGGTGACTGAGGCTAAATAATGCACTACACCTCCTTATAGCTATTAAAACCAAAAATACTATGCCTCTTGTACCAGACACAGAGTCTAATACTTTTAACTAATGCTTAAGTCTAATGCTTTGAACTTCAAAATTAGGGTTTTTTTAGGTTAACACATGCTTACTAAATATCAGAATTAGGCCAGGAGCATTTACTGCATTGAAAATAATTCCTACAATAAATATTCAAAGTACTATGGACTTAAACCGAAACTTTCTTTAAAGCTCAACATCTAAATAAAACAGAAGAAGTGAGGGGATGCAAATGTTCTTTCTTAATGTAAATTGAGAGTAGCAGTAATTAATCAAGATGAAGAGTAATTGCAGTGGCTCAGGTTGAGAACACAAGACAGGTTTATTCTAGGAGATTCATATTTTTTACAAATGGCTTCTTAATCTGAGTAATATGGCTACTTGGCTATTTTTAGTAGAAGAGGGTGGTGCTCTTAATAACTCTTCAAGGTAGAGCTTATATTACTAAGATATCTGAATCACCTTTTCCTCCCATTTAGTATGTTCCCCTCTGGACTGAAAACCATTAGTTAAAGTATAATTGCCAGAGTTCAGGACTCTGTTTCAATCTTCCACCCCTGGGGTTAGAGAGGTTAAAGGCATGACAGAATCACAGTGTTCCCATGGTAACTTTTTTGGCATTGATGCTTCCAGGCAAATGACAGTACTGGTGAATGTTTAAAGAGCAGAATTTCAAATGTCTGTTTGAAATACTTCTCAAATCCTGTTGTTGCCTAAGGGAGAAAAATAAAATACCAATATTAATAATAATAATGTTCTGACTCATGTAGATTGTCTTTAATTCAATTTTTAAGTGACTTGACATTGGCTTAACTGCATGTCAGGATTCATTTTGGACTGGGCACTACAATTGCATCTGAGCTGGTAAAGGTTAGAGGAGTGGGTTTTCAGGAGTAGCTTTGTTGTTTGCTTGTTTGTTTGTTTGTTTTTTCTTTTGGTATCTATTATAAAATCACTGAACTGATGCTTTATAGCTGGGGACTGAAGCTTACAATAGGCTATTCTGCTAGCCTTCACCAGCCTGAGATAGAGGAAGAGGGATGTCATTTTGGTTTTAGGTGCATGTTCCAACACATGGCGTTAGATATCCCACCTTTTGTCCGTCCTCACAAGTGTCCACGTCCTGCTTGTTGTAAACTGCACAGCAGTGTTCTCCCCAGAGAAGTTGTGATCTGTTTCTGGGCACCGAGGCTGGAGTACTGAGGGAGCAGAACTTTCTCCAGTCCTGAAGCAGCAGCTACTTACCTACAGTTCCCAAGGGGAAAATCCCTTTAAAGACCAGCCTCAGCTAAGCCATAGCACTAAGTCTCTGTGATTTCCCCCCTTTTTTCTTAGAAATCCTACACAGTTGGACAGAAGCCCCACACCCTTAGAGGTCAGCAGGAAAAACTTGTTCTTTCCTCCTGCTATGGGGCAGTCCTGCTGAGCAGCCTCGGGTGAGCCCCTCCTGCAGCTCTTCATGCTGACTGCAGGTACAAGGGGCATTAGATTGGCAACATTTTTTCTTGACCTGTTCTTTACGAATTAATCCATTTGATCTTTTACACTGCTTACTTATTAGCTTTATTAGAGAAACTTCACTCACACATTACCTTGTCCTCCTTGACTACCACTATTTCCTTCTTAGTTCATGTTACTTTCCTCTAAGAGTATAAAAGATCATTTTTTTCCAATAATGCTGAATGTCACACATAAAAACCATAGTTTTTCCTCTTTTAAAAGTATCCTGAAATACAGAAAGATAAGCAAACAAAAAATAGAAATACTTTAGAAATGAAAAACTTAATTAAAACAAGGACAGAATGGAGAAAGGAGAAGCTAAATTGTAGGGAACAGGGAGTTGCACAACTCTGGGGCTGCTCCAGTAAAAGCTGTGTCACCCATGGGCTTTGAGCTGATGCCAAAATCCTCACAACCACGCAAAAGGTGACAGCCAAGGTCCAAAAAATAAACTGCACTAGTTCTCACTGAAAATTTATAGCAGCAATTAAAATGGTAGAGAATTTTGGACTGTTTTTCCAAAAAAGAAAAGTATGTAGTATTTTATTGAACGTACCCTTTTTGTTTTCCCACTGCTGTTCTCCATTGGTGACCCCAAGTGGTGGAGAAACAATCATTACCAGCTGAAATGCTATTTGTGAAATAGAATCTCTGGTGCAGTGGTAGATAAAAGTATGTTTTATCAATCTTATGGTTGCTTATAACACTTCTTAAGAAGGGGCTGTGAGGAGCTAACAGCATATTAAAAGAAGTATTTCTCAGGAGTGCTCTCAGTTGCAGATCCTAAACTGGACAATTCACAGCACTGTTGTCCCTTTCTGAGTTCAAGGGTTTTCCTCTGTAAATGTGAAAAAGAGAAAAGGGTTATTCTTACAAATGGACAGCACATTGACCCTTCTGGGAAACAGCACAATTACTAGACAGTTTTGCTCAACATTGAACCAAAACCTGTTCTACTAAAGGAGCAGAAACTACTTACCATTCTTCATTCTTCTGAAGTTATTTCATAAATGAAAAGTGCTGAAGTGCTCAAGGGCTGAAGTGCTATGAGGTGTAACACCAGTGTTGCATTGCTGCTGGAGCATACTGCAAAGCACCCAAATATTTTGACATCTTGACTAAGCATACACGCAAACTTGTCTGTTTAAAATCACTGTGAAATCCAGCCTATGGGCAAAAGTGACAGTTAATACATAAACAAACAGCCACACTAATTAGTAATACTTCTATGCAGTAAGAAATTGCATATAAAACATCATTTTTTTCCGGACCCAGAGCCATTCTTTTGTCTTATAATAATGGTGAAGTCACCTTTCTGATGTGTCTAACTTGAAGAGGGGTAATAGCATTATTTATGGCAGGTAGATTAGATATCAAGGATTTTGTTTTCCAACTGGGATTCAGCAATCTCACATGGCATGGCATTTCTGCACTGCTGTGTTATAAGGCACACTTGTCACCCCTGAGTAGAAATAGATCCACTTGAGATTTGGATGCTCTGTCACCTGCTCTGCTAGAAATGGGTGGTGAGGAAGAGAAAAAGAAACTCAGTAACTGTGACACGTGGGAATACTAAATTTTTCCTACTTTAAATTAGAATAATAAAGAAGCTAAGAAGAGTATTATCATCTGTATTTTAGTATTTTCATTAAATACTTAATAAACAATGATACATGCTGTTTGTTGTAATCACAGTTATTCAAAATTCCTGTCTCTGTAGCAATTTTACTTTAGGAAGTGCACAGGATTTCCATTATTGTACAAAGAGTTGAATTTACATTCTATTTTGACACAAATGTTCTGCTAACAGCTTGCCTAGGCAGAGGCATTAAGAAAAATTAAAACAATCTAACTAAAGTAGTGAAGTCGAAGTGTCTGGAAAACTTGAATAAAAGCTCTCTTTCTAAAACAAATTCCATCACCCCCCAAAAACCCCCCACAAAACAAACAAAAATATTACCACACCATGACTTAACTCTTCTGTTAAAATAATATTCACTGTAACTGTTTTCTGGCTAAAAATCAAACCCAAGTTTCTCTTTCTGAAGGTCTGTGGGATTTTCTAATCACTTTTCAAATTCTTGTACAGACTTCTGTATTAGAGTTTGGGCAGGATGTAATCAAGGAGAGTGAAGTGATGAGAGATTGGCCTCACTCTAGCTGAGTGGCCAATTGCATCAGCAGAGCAATCTTTCCTAATTGAAGGAAAATATGAGAGGTTGGTCAAGCAGCAAGAAAGAGGAAGGTATCATAAACCCAAAATGTTAATTCCAAAACCACTGATACATCTCTGACTCCACAGAAAGCGAGGAGAGGGGAAGCGCTGAAAGCAAGGACTGGTTGCAGGATGTTAATGAGACAGGACTTTTGGCAGAAGTCTGGTCTCTGGCCTTGTGATTATAAAGAAATTTCCAGGCAATTTGCACAATATATGTCAGAAATTAAAAAGAAGTCACGGGGAACAAGAGGAAATTTATAATATCTCCTCTGTCATTTCAGCCTGATGCCAAAGCAAGGAACTAATAGTCAGAGGTAGGCTTCAAGTGGGACATGCATCTGGTACATTACTACAATTAGGCTTCTAAATAAAGAATAACGTGAGTCTTGATCACTACGAAAAGCTTTGGTTGCCTTTCAGTTACAAATACTCATTATGAAAGTATTTAGCATTTCTGCTAAATTTCTGGGATTAAAACTTTAGGTACGTCTCTGGGAGCCTTCCCAATAGTAAATATGTGTAGTTTCAGGAGTTTTCTTCTTTACTCTTGCAAAGGAAAAGAAGCTTTTGGATGGAGATTCCTTGTCTTAATTTGTCTCCTCCAGGAAATTAAATAAGCTGAACATAAGCTTCTCCGGCTGAACAGGGTGTATCTCCTGATACAAAGGTTCCCATGATTCTTATCTGAAGAATATGGATCATGAAAGTTTTTCCCTTTCTCTTCTAGCAGGCAGTCCTTATTCTACAAAAATTTTCTGAAATATGGGGAAACAGGCAACATTCAGCTGTCAGAGCAGGCAAGCCGTAAGGACACTTCAGTGTGGTTCATGTACAAGGTTACACACGAAATGAAATGGACTCCCAGCAATTCCTGGAAGTAACTGGTGAGCTAGCAGAGGCAAGCTGGGCTGGCCAGGGTGCAAGTGTGGGTAGGCACACTGGTGATGCCAGAGCCATAGACCCCAGTGCTCTTCTTATTCAAGGGGGTGGTGCTGAGCCTCTTGTCCTGACAGGGAAACTAATTTTTGCTGAGCTTTGAGTTGCCATGGATGACCAATTTCCCTACCCAAAGGGAGCAGCAACATCAGTGTTACAGTGCAGCCTGTCAAAGCAATACACATCATCCTGAGAAATATCCTTGAAAGAGGTGTGAACATGGACTAAATGTACATTTAACAGCAGTGGAAAGAGAGCCTGTTAGTGGGAGCAATAAAGGTTAACAATATCCCTGAGGCTCGCAGGTCAGCAATTAGGATGCCCATAGGTTTTCATTTAATGCTGCAGTGCCAAATCACTCTTAAGGAACAGACCTTGATTCTTGCAAGTTAGATGGAAAATCTCAATCCTGACTGGTTGTTCGTATCTACTACTCAACCCTGTCCTCTATCCATCCTGTCTGGGAGGAAAATCCAGGTTAAACAAGGAACAGGGGTGGTACACCCCCAGGAGGCTCAAGGGCTTGGAGTACAGCCCATCTGCTGGTGCACATTCCAGATGCTGCTTGAACTCCTTTCTTTCTTTTAACATGAATTTCTTGCTCTTTGGGTTCTCAAATCTCTCCACAATTTGTTGTGAGCCAGGAAGAAGCAACAAAGTAATTAATGCCTTACTCAGAACAGCAATCAGGCTTTTTGCATTAGCCTTCACCAGACAGCAAATTATAAACCATAAGTTTCAAAGAAAGCTTTTGCTGCCTATTAGCAAACCCCTAAGCAGCATGCCTGAATCACAGGACGGTGTCCTGCCATGTTAACATCTGTGCAAAAACCAATCCCTCCCACTCACTTTGGTGCAGTTTTCCACATGAGATTTTCTTTGAGCTGCAGCACTGATTTTGTTATGTTTATCTGATAGCACATTACAGGCCCTACAGAGGCAACAGGGCTATTATTAGCTTTCCATGTTGATACATTTGTAATTCTAAAACAATAAGAATATTAATCTGATGGCGTCAGTAAATCTGATGGCGTTAGTAGGACCTAGTTTCCAAATGAAGCTTCTTTGTAGCAGAGACCGAAATAACTTTTGCAGTTTTTGTCTTTAGTATTCACTCCTGTTGCTGTATATGCATTTGTAGTCTCTTCTTCACAAAAGGCAAATCAGCTCCATGCAAGCACTTTGCATCCTTCCAAACTGTTAACTTTCCAGATGATTTTCAGCCTCTCTGAAGCATGCACACACAAACATTAGAAAGCAAAAGCAACAAGCTTGCACATACCCAGTACCCGATACTCTTACATCCCCTTTGCATATGGCCGGAGCCACAAGAACTTTCAGGTTCCCCTAATACCTCAAAGATTTCTTTAAAAGAAGATTTGTATGGAGACAACTTAATCTGGGTCATGTTCACCTCCATAGATGTCTGTTCTAGAGAATATCTACCCATAGGTCTGACTGTAGGAGGCATCAAGTAATAATGCTGTCACACTTGCAAGCCTGTTTGTGTGAATGAATTATACAAACAAATGCTCCTTAGATATTAATGATATATCTGCTTTACTGAGATAAAACTTGTGTTCCTCATAATTCATTTCAGTCAAAAAGCACCTGTTTAACAGTTAATCAGTAGATTCTAAAATGATGTTCTCAATTTTAAGTCATAATCCTGACATCCCAGTAGAAGGCCAGAGAAGTTCAGAAGCCAAGCACTTAATTACAGTCTGAAAGGAAAACCAACCTGTGAGCATCCTGTTTCCAGGGAGTTTGCCCTCATTCATAACAGATACTAAGGAAAGAAATACACTTCAAAATTTAAGGTTTACAATACAGAAAAACAAATGTTTTATTTTCTTTCTCTAAATAAAAAAAAAAAAGTTTGGTGCACGAAAAGGTTAAGAATTTTATCTTCTACTGACAAGGCTTTAACTCATCAGAAAGCAGGAGCTGTTCTTTGCACCACCATCGATTTACAATGATACTCTACTTCCCCTCTGTGGCAGAGTTTGATAGCTCACCAGTCATGCAGCAATACAGCAAGAAATTAAGGAAATCTGTACCTCTGCTTATTAAATAAATTTAATGAGAAAAAAAAAGAGATTAGAAGTTATTATTAAAAAGGTTCAATGGTGTTCATGATTTCTTTACAGTCATTCATTTTTATTCCTGTCTTCCACCTATTTCAAAACTATTTCTGTCACCATATATTGCACTTCAAGGCAGGTTTTTAAAAATCTTCGTTACTATACTTCCAGGCTTCAGGCTCACAACTGGGTGGAAGACGAAGAACACTGGGAAGGAGGGTTTACACTGGAGGTGGGGTCTTCAGCAATCCCTGCCCTGCACTCAGGCACATGTGGGTCTGAAAGGGGCATCACTGCTACTGTGGGGCTTATTGATTTGGACACTGCCATGTCTGCCTGCCGCTGCTGCAGAGCCTGATCAAGTACACCCGTGTCACATGCTGTGGTACGTTGCTGTGCCAGCATGGTGGGAGAGCTGTGCCAGCAAGGTGGGACGGTTGCTTGGGGCTCTTCCCCAGCTCCTTGGCTCAGCAGTGTGTTGAAGCTGAGTAGGAAAAAAAGGCAGGCAACCCCAGAGAGCCTTTTTCAGGTCCATCCAAGTGTGTAATTTCCTTTTTGTTTAAGGAAACCAGATTCCAGCATTACAAGTCAATGTTTTGCAGGGGTTAAGAGTCACAGTTAAATCATTCAAACAACTACCTCTTCACTATAGGGAGAACCCAAGCAACCCACAGACAGAAGGCAGAATAAAACCTGATGACTAAAAATACTTTAATTAAACACGACTCCAAACATACACATCGGAAATTAGCTTTCTTATTTTATGGTTTTGGTAGAGGACTGTTAAATTCCAGGTAATTTAATTATGCATTTGTATAACCTCTATTTATTTCTTTTAAATGTAAAATATGGTATTTTAATTTCATTGCTCTTTTCTGACTTTGATTCTGCAATTTTTTCTTGGGGGCTGATTCTCTAATTTATTAAATCAAATTTCTCTTACTGATCTAAAAGTATTTTATGAGTCCAAACAATGCATATGACCATAGCCAAAAAATTAATTATTACTGTATCTCAGGAAACATAATATATTGATATTTTTTATAATGCAAGTAAGTACATTATTAAAAATGAAGCAGCATCAGTTTTAAAACTATTGACCAGTGAATCTCTGAAATTTCATTGCCTTTATTACAGTGATTTATAGAACGGTTTTGTTGCTCTGCAGACCATTTCTTAATGTCTCACTCACATTTTCACATGATTTGTTTGGGGTTTTTTTGTCTTATCTGCACTAGACACAGTATTTACAAAATACGATGTGCTGTTTCAGTTGTTGCTGCTCATAATTTTTCTTTCTTGCTTAAGCCCCAATATGGGCACAGATCTGAGGCAGATGGCGAAGAACATGGTGCAGTTACCAATCCTGAAGAGGTGGAACAACATCCTGAGGACCAGTGAAAGATTTACATTGCCATTGCAACAGGTGAGGCAGCTGTTGTTCCTGGCTAAAGAAACCACTAACTGGTGCAGAAGAGGAGGAGAAGAGGCTTGATTTTTATCACTCTGTGGTGGAAAATGAGAGTGAGAAAATACAGTGGAGAACTCTGTACAAGCTAATCAGAAATGAACAAATCTGGGACATTAGAAATACTCTGTTTTAATGATCTCTTAATTGAAAGGTGGTCATTTGGGGAGATTCCTGGCTAGCTGTCCTATGGTGAAGTTCCTTTTTGAACTATTCTATATGTAAGGAATTAGTTGGAGGGTTCTCTGCACACTGACAGTATATGGAGTGCTAAAATTAGCACTTAAATTTGACTGTCACAGGACAGAAGAATAAGGATTTGAATACATCAGCAATAGTAAAATATAGAAAATATTCTGACAAAATGTGGGCACCCGGATTGTGGCAGAGTTGGGAGAGGTGAACGGGAAACTACTACTGGTTGTACTGGTCAGCAAACTTGCCCAAAGTCACAGACAAAGTAGAGGCAGGAATCTGAATATTGGAATTGCAAATCATTGCATTCGTGTTTTGAATGGAAGTCAGAACTTTTAACATTTTGTCAGTATCCAGGATCATGTCAATGTTGCAGCTGAAACTGAGAGATGGGCAGGCCAAGCTCCTTTCTCAGATCCCTTGGACACCGATGGTGCCAGATGACAATCCAAAACTTGAAATAGCAGAACATCGTAAAGGGGCAGACTGTCAGTCTGGAATTGTTCAAGAGCAGCACTGTGTGAGGGTTGCAAAAGACTAGTTATGAAGCTATAAAGATGATCAATGTTTTTTTCCCAGTTATTAGTATATTGAACTCTTTTGTCTAGCAGTGTGAAGGTGAAACATTTTCCAAGACTGACATAACATAGTTGCCAGAAGAGCTATACACTGCTTCTTCACTTCACTGACAACAGAAAAGAGTATGATTGTACAGCTGCATTTCAGGAGCTAGGAGCACAAAGTGACTGCAGGTCAGAGTTGTGCAGGCAGTTTTGTGGCAAGTGAGAGCAGTTCATCTGCTGCCTCCTGCACCCTTCTTCTGAGTGACTGTCTGGCCCTGACCTGAAACATTACCCTGTTTCTTGTCTGGTGAGTTGTTGTGCTGCCTTAGACAGCTTAAACAGCTCTGCACAGGGTCAGGCAAGTGCTGGAGGCAGCGAGAAGACAGAAGAGAGCAGCAGCAGATGCAGTCAGGTGAGTTTAGGCTGCCATGGCACTAACAGCTTAATCCACAAGAGAGTAGCATCTGATGCCAAGGTTAGGCTAAGGGATGAAGGACAGAAGATGTAATGAGCATAAGGAAAAGGAGAAGTCTGAAGTAATCCTTTCCTCGAAGTGGCCTGAAGCCTTTGGGGGCACTTCTGAGGGCATTTTCCTGAAGGTTTTCTCTGTTACATCTGCCTCATAGAAATGGAGAAAGAATAAACACAGAAAATACACCAATGAATGTTAGCCTCACAGCCTCTCAACTGCAGGGACAAGCCACATTTTCCTTCTTAAGCCTGTGCCTGCAATAGAACTACGCTGCTGTGGCTGTATACTCTGCGTAGCACAAAATGGTCTATTAAATTCCATTCTTTCCTACTAAGAAACATCTGAATTTGGAAATAGTCTCAGTTTTTGCCTGCTCTCCTTTCTTACTAATTTGTTTGCCCTGCTTGCCTTGGCTTTGCTACTGTCTATGGAAGTAGCTCAGTTACACAGAGATTGTCAGTAAAGGGGCTATTTCTGTAAAAGGCTGAAGTTCATGCACACTGCTCCTACTCATGTTCCTCTGACCTACTAGGCACTGTTTAAAAAATCACTGAGAAATTTGCATTAAAAATAATAATAAAAAAACCAACAGCAAACAAGGTGAATACCAATCCAATGAAAAATCACTAGAAATTCCTGGAATTCAGGTCTCCCGTGAAGTTTTAATTCAGACCTCTTTTTGCCTTGCATTAAGCTACAGGTGTCTACTTCCACAGTCATCCTCTGCTGATCTGACCCATGATTTGCAGAAATGCTGAATGCTCATGGCTCTAAAGAAGGCAGTGAGACCTGTGCTCTAAACTTGTAGAGCCTTCTAGGGGATCCAAAAGCCCTGCCAGAGGGCTTTCCTCACAGCTACTCAGAACTTTCTAAGCTTAATCTCACATGCTCAAGAAATTTTGGGAGGAAGAGATTTCTAAAAGTCGCTAGCCCAACCTCCTAAGAGGTAGCTCAAGTACAATTGTCACCAGCTTTAGATCTGGTTGCTTGCAGCTTTATCTAGCCAGATCTTAAAAATCTCCAAGTCTGGAGACTCTGCAACCTCTCCCAGCACATACTAACCTAGTAGCAAAGAAGTTTGTGCAAATGCTCTTTGTTACACCCTCTGCCCCTCCCAAGAAGAGCATAACCCTGACTTCTTTGTAGCTATGCTTCAAGTTGCTGTTAAATTGCCCCTTAGCTTTCTCTTCCCCATGCTAAATGAGTCCAACCCAAAAATTCCCTTGTACGTTGTCTGCTCCAGGACTCCAACCTTCTTAGTCTCCTGCCGGAGACTGTCCAGTTACTCCATAGCCCTCTTGCAGGGAAGTGGGAGCAATGCTGGGCAAAGTGTTTGAGTATGGTCTCACTGTCACCAAGGATAGTCATGGTTTCCCTTGATCTATGGGCCGTGATACAACTGGCATGCGTTTTGCCTTTTCTGCAATGAGACTGTGTTACTGGCTCATGCCATGGTGTCCACCACAGGCTAGCTATAAACAGGATCATTCCTTCACTTCACAAGTTAAAAAGAAAAGCATTAGAACATCATTTTTTTCGGCACTTCTCTTTAGCACTTACTGAGTGACTGTGTGATACCTTAGCACTCTCAAAAAGAATGAATTGTAACAGTAAAACTGGAGATAAGGCTGAACCTCATTGCCAGGGCACAGCAATGAGCTTAGTAATATCAACAGAGGTATAAATTCATGCTCAGTTTTAAAGCTGCAGTTATACTGTGTTCTAAAAGGAATTTTCTAAATGTAATTAAAAATTTTATAAATCAAAATACAGACAGAGGAGAATCAATTGCTCCCTGAGCACACAAATCATGTCAGTCCCAGACTCCAGCCATATATCTGCAAAGAGGAAGAGCTTCTAATTCCCTGCAATTTAGTCCCTTCAGTGCAAAGTGGAGGACATGCTGTACTTCTAGATAAATGTACTCCTGCCTCTACTTCTACTGTTTATAGCACAAGAGAAAGAGCTGAGACTGCTCAAGTTTACCTAACATCAGCCCAATCCTGTCGAAGATATCTTCTCCCAGCACTGCCTTCTTCTTTCTAGGATGCATGCATATGTCATGAACTTTGAAGAAAAGAGAGGAAGTGGCAATTTGGAAAGGTTTTGATTTTTAGATCAGCTATAAATCGTTTAATGCCTCACAAGAGAGAAATTGAAAACAGATTTTGTCTTCAAATCTACTTTCACCATCATTTAAATTTTTCCACAGACTTGTTCCCTTTCCTTTTTATGTACAAAGTACTTGGAGTCCCCAAGGGCTCTAAGAGGAAACAGAAAAGCAGCACTGTCTCTGAAGTTTCAGATGTCTAACAGCTTTATTAATAAAAATTCTCAGTAATATACCTATTCTAACATCCACCCAAATAAGGAAAACTCACAAATTACTCTTGCCAAATACACAGTCATTTCTGACACAAAAATTGGAACATCATGATTTAGTTTTCCTTTAAATTCCCATCCTGAATTTTATTTTGAGGTACTTCTTGTGGGAATCCATCCTGGAAAGGTTTTTCAAAGGGCCCAAGTATTTGCAGTTCTCACTAAAGACCCACAAACCCTCCACTGTAGCAATCAGTCCTCATGATAAAATACTTACAAGAATTTTCAAGATATGAAAAAAATCCTGAGACAAAACTACTGTTACCTGCATAAACAGCAACGTTTTCCACTTTGGGGTATGAGGAGGAGACATGATCTGAGCCTACCTCATGTCCTGCTTACACCAAGGACGACTTGAATTTCTACCTAATGCAATATAGTCATGCCCTTTGGCTGGTGCTCAACCTTTTTTTTTTTTTTTAAGGAAAAAAATCACTCTACTGAGGCAGTGGGAAATTGATGTAATCCATCTTCTCAAGTGCCTCAGACCTGAGATGCTCCATCTGCTCCATCACCAAGGGCACCTAAGAGTGATGTAGGAACAACTTGAGCTTTTTTGTCCCTACTGTTTGGGCCAACATCAAGATGCTGAGTGTATATTTTAAAACATTTATTGCCAAGGCAGTCCTCCAACACTGAAAACATTTTGAAACATTAATTGTTCATTATAATTTCAAGCAAACTCCCTGTGCTTTGTCTATTATATATTTCATAGAATCATAAAATGGTTGGGGTTGGAAGGGACCTTAAAGATCATCTAGTTCCAACCCCCCTGCCATGAGCAAGGACACCTTCCACTAGACCAGGTTGCTCAGAACCTCATCCAGCCTGGCCTTGAACACTTCCAGGGAGGAGTCAGTATGATATTGAAATAATGAAGCATATAAGAATGAACTTTGTATTTTTCACTCATGTCTGTATTAATGGGTGTTGGGGGAGGGGGAATAAAAATAATTAAAAAAAAAAGGCCAATAAGCAGCTTAGTTATAACAATTTTCTATTTTGGCTTAAAAGTAAAGAATTTTATGAAACACTAGTAATAGAAATTTTCTTCTTGGCTGTCAATATGTCATAATCATGATTTTTTGTCTCATTTAGACAAGAAGCTTGCAGTCTAAATATTTGATCTGAGTCTATATAAAGTAATTTAAATATCCACTATGCCGCTTAGATCCTCCTCTGTCCCTCTCCTTTTCCTCCCAGTGTCCTGGGTATGTGACTCAAGCCACAGAAATTCAAATCACATTCCCACAAGTGATTGGGGTGGTAGAATTTAGGAATTATTCATGTAGGTTTTTTTGTATGACTGCAATTTTAATAAGAAGGCTGAAACTCAAATGTGCAGTTTCAAAAGTGGATAGTAACTGTTCTCATTCCTTTTCCTGTTAGTGACCTAACAGATGTGGCCTGAGGAAAATCACTCCTCTCTTCTGCTAAGCTGAAGGCAGCTACAGGCATCGTTGTAACAGGCTCCTCATCAGGGAGGTTATTTTCTGTAGGACTTTTGTGTGTCCCAATGCAATCTCCGCAGGTGAAAGTATTAGACATGGAAACAGAATCCCAGAGGGTGTTACTCAGTAAGGTCTTTTCTCTGATGACCCAATTAGTGCCTAGAACAATGAAGCACCACCCCCAGCTCAGACCCCCAGCCACAAGACAGACAGATAGCAAAGAGGCTAGTCCCGATTCAGGCTGTCAGGGCTGCATAAAGCACCTGTGACAAACACAGACCAAGAAAGATCCGGGGGTTCAAAGCATTTAAATTTATACTGAGGACGGCTGTCCAAACAAATAGAAAATGTTTTTTAAATTTTTTTTAAATGTAAGACTAGCTTTTTTTTTTTTTTTAAATTCTCTTTCATCTCCCAAAGTAGTTAAGGAACTTAATTTTCATATTATTCATATTGTACTTAAATATGCAGCTACATATAATTAACAGAAGGGATTATTTGCACACACAAATGGAAACTCCCAAATTAGCATCATATTTGGACACAAATGTAAACCCACAAAAGTCCCAATCTAGTTTCCTTGCTGTCAGCTCTCTTTAAAATTAGGATGCCTATTTTTATTCAGCTCTTGTTTTGTTGTTCTTATAGTTAGACTTTCTAATATCTGTACCATACCTCTGGCAGGCAAGGACCGATTTACATTAGCTTTCTCCATGGGAGCAACAATCCCTGCAGCTGATGACTGAAGTATGGATTGCAGCAAACGGACATTTGCCAAACTCCTCTCTTTCCTCTTGTCTCAGGTTTGACTAAGGGAGAGCCTGCGGAGGCAGAGAGCATCACACATTTGCTCTGTCTGTGCAGGTGGAGTGTGGGGGACGTGGACCTTTCCTCTTTCTATGTTCCACAGACTGGAAGGTGACAATCACTAGAAGTCCATGTGGTGCAAATAAAAGGCAATACAAAGAAAGCAATAATATTACATTTTTGTGTTGTTAATATATTGCTGGAAGACAGTTGTGGAGAAAAGCACTTCAAGCTTCCTGTAAAAAGCCAGAAGAGAAAATTATTTTTTTTCTCCATGCAAGAAATGAACACAAGGGACAACAAATGCCAGTGCCAGAAATAAGAAAAAACTCCAAAAAATTTCAGTAACAAGTAGCTGATAAAATTTCAATGCCCTCTCTGTTCTTGTTGGCACACAGAGAGAAAGAACCTAGGTAAGTATGATGAAGCTGGTTCAAGAGACCCCAACACACTGATGCAAGACATCCCATTTCCATATAAAGATGTGTCTGATAGCTCTCATGTGCAAGAAAGGCCAAAACAGAAGCCTGTTCTCCAGTACCTGGAAGGAAGTTAAAATGATATCAAAACATATGGAAATTTATATTAGCTAGAGAACCAAGTCTTGGTATTTTAACAGTAGTAAGATGGGGTGTTTCAATTGATACGTTTTTATCCATTTATTTAAAAAAAAAAAAAAAAAAAATTACCTGGTGGGAGAACATCTAGATACCAAAAAAGAAGCCAAAAAAGAAAAAAAAAAAAAGAAAAAGGAGAGGGTTTAGAGAGGGTCATCAAGTCACGCTTATAGTGAGGGAGAATAAAGATATTCTTTCCATGAGACTGAAATTGGTGAGCTGATGAAAGTGGAGGAGTTGCTTCTCTAGCAGTATCAGACAAGAACAATTAACTTGAAGTGGCAGGTAGACTGGTTATATACTTAAAATCACATAAAGCTTGGGTGTCCAGTTATCAGAATTGACCTTATCCTCATGACTTACAGAAGCAAAACTTCTAGGAAATGAGCATGGACAGACAATTCTTCATGAGAAGTTCACACCATGACTTTCAAGCTCTAGTTATGGATGTCAGAGAATTCATGGGATAAATTTTAAGGAGCCTGAAAAGAGCTACTTAACAGAAAGTATATTGCTGGTGGCTTAAACCTATTGTATGAAAGTGTGCACTTCTACTGCAGTATTAAGTCTAACTGAAAATACAAGAGAAAGTGTACATTAGAAATAACAACAAGCTGTCAAATTGCAGTTAGAATTCAATGCAGCCCTCTGGATCAGACCACAGAATTCCATGGGTACCCTCTTAACTAAAACATGCACCACAACTGAGAAAAAAAATGGTGAAAGACTTTGCTTGGTAAAAAAAATGAAACAAGCATGTAAATGCATAGTCCTCAAAACCTTTCTGGCTCTTCAGGGCACAGAGCCCTCTACTGGCCCCTGCTTCTCCATCCCTGCTGCTGGGGAGCAGGATGCCACTGAGGGCTGCTCAGTTCTTGTACCCAGCGCTAGACTTGCTACTTATCACACTGCTCTGAGTAAGGAAACCTGCAAAAACACCAGCCCCGGGGCAGGTTCTGTGGCTCAGGCAAAGCTGAGCCCTGGTCAGACGTGAGGCTGGAGGCTGCCACTGGGACTAGGGTTGGAGGCCAGTGGGTGCCTTCTCCAGGTCTAAGCACAGGTCAAGTCTTGGTGTGAGGCCAGTGTAACATTGACAGCGCTCAGAGCCTGGAAGAAGCACTGCTAGTGACCCAGCTCTTACTCAATAGTGCAGGGATAGCTCAAGTAGGAGAAATGCAGGCTTGAGAGCCTCATGTAAACAGCTGACAGCATAAAGCTGTTTAGCCTACAACTCAATCCTTCAGGCCTCCCAAAGGATACAATCATTTTCAATAAGCCAGCTACCAACTGTTAATGTTATTTACTCAACTTCTGCAATGTCCTTGATGCTCTCCTAATCAGTGTGCTTGAAAAGACAGAGCAGCAAAGTGCAGAAAGTTCCCGAATTGGCTGTAGGAATCAGCCAATCCAGCAATTAGTCAAATGAAACAGCAAGCAGACACACACTGCTTTCCTCAGACAAGCCTGTCACTTGGGCTGTCCAGGTTGCTGCACAGTGTCATCAAAGGTAGTTGGGAAAAAGTCAGTGTCACGAATAAACACTTATCCATTTACACACACATACTGTGCAAGATGAGAAGAATCCCTGATCCTCCGGGTTGTTCCTTCCCCAAAATGCTGTTCAGAACACCACAACAAACACCTCTCTCTCCAAATTGCCATCAAATACTGCACACCGATTATCTGGTTAGATCAAACACAATCAACAAGGGTTTTCAGAAGATCCACGTACAGCTCCTGCAGTATATATTGCCTATGTCCCTACAAGTCAGTTATACAGTCCAGAATGATCCTGGACTCCACAGCCTGCTGGTCAGTACTACAGCATAATCCTCAGCATGTTTCTGACCTAAGGAAACCAGCTTCATCCCAAACAACTTCCCAGGCACGGTTCAATAGTCTGCATGAACCTGGGACACTTCTCAGTGAGCAGTCCATATGTAGCCACCCCATTTTGGAGTCTGAAAGTGTTGAGTAGCATGTACAATTGGTGTTAGTGCCAGAGCACAATTTTAAGCATGCTAAAATGTAGGTTTTGAGAGTACCAACTGGACTGTGCTGGCACAGAAGATGCTTGGCAATTTTGGTTTGGACCTGGGGAAAGATGAGAATTAGCAAAGCACATCAAGGCAAGCATGACACATGACTTCATTGTACATCCAGTCTTGCACATACTGGTAGGGGTGACAACCACTGTATTTGAAGCTGCACCCAAGAACAGCCCAAAATGCCATACTGATGTGGGATATTAAAGCACCTTTCAACTTATTCCATGGTTTCACTTACAAAGAGTAGCACACTATTAGAAAAAGGTCTAGTAATGGTACAGTTAGAATGGTAGAGTTTGACAGGATACTAGAAATCATGGAAACAAGAGACTCAAGCAGAATGAAGTAACATCATTAGGAAGAGTCTTGGAGATTATGTTGTAAGGAAAACTTCTCCAGATCCAAGAAAAAATACTATGTGGAGGATTTCTAAGCACTCATTTTCCATCACACAAAGCCACCAACTTTCAGAATAAAACACACATATAAAAGCAAAACCAGTGGAGATCTTTAATTATATTTATCATGAACTTGGCTGGACCTGTCAATAATGATAATCCTTCAGGCACAAAGTCCTGCACACACGATGGACATAGTGTAGATGAAGCAGCATGACATGAATTACTGGAAAAAGAAAAAAAAAAAAAAATCTCATGCACAAAAACCCAATAAATACCCAACAGAAAGATTAGATATAGGAAAACACCCTCACAGACCAGTATTTTCAGAGAGTTTATTTATATAATTGTTATTTCAATTTGGCACACAATCAGAAAATACTAATACAATTTGGTGGGACAACAGGAACAATGCCGGACTGTTGGTGTCTCTTTGGGGAGAAAAAAGAAATGTGAATTACAAATAAAGAACAATCAGGGTTGAAAACAACATTAGCTGAAAGTGGGCTTTATCAGCTGCAGACCAGAGAGAAACCTAAAAGACTTAGAACCTTGAGACACTGGAATGATGTTCCCAAGTTCTCTGGTAACATAGAGTGAAGCTGCCAGAGGCGAGTTTAACACAACCCAGGTTGTTTGCTCTATTGGCAGAAGCTGAGCTTTTCAGAACTTAGCTTCATTTTCTGTTTGTGTTTTATCTGATTTATCTTGATTTTGCTCATGTTGAATCAGTGAGAATGCTGCTACTGACTTCAGCAAAATCAGGTCTTTAACAGGGAACCAACGGAGCCTCCTTCATATGCAACAAAGCTCAGCACCCAGAAGAACAGAAGTGCCAAATGCTTGTAACATTACACCGAACCGCTGTTTTCTCCTCCTCCTTTTTAAGACAGTTTAACTTCTCCTTAATCCATTTGCATATTTTCTGTGTGTCCAGTACCACCAGTCTCGTGAACCTCTTTTCAAGATGCCTTTATTTTGTTGGCATCTATCACACTTCTGTAGGATCAGCACCTTAGGTCTTGGCCCCAAACATTAACAGCCTGAGGGTAAACTGGATAGTTTGTGGCTGTGGCTCT
The DNA here is from genome assembly GCA_907165065.1 of Caprimulgus europaeus. Next base: position 40,870,234 of record OU015525.1, on the reverse strand, counting down.
TGTCTGGGACCGTTTCCACCTCTGATCTCATTTTTCTTGTGCACATGGACAAAGAAAGGAGCAAGGATCAGGAAGGCACAGAAAAAATGAGGGAAAAATGGCTGCTTTTTGCTGGCTCCAGGGGGAGCCTCAGAAGGAAACTGGTTGAGCACTTCTGAACCTCTCAGAATAGCTGAAAGAATGCGTGTGGCATCTGAAAACCATGAAGCATGAGGCTTCAACAGCTTCTTGATACAACCCATGAGCAACACAACCTGTTTGCAGGGTGGGAAGACACTCTCAGCAGGTGCTAGCACTTCATTGTAAGAGCTGCCATGCAGAAGCAGTGGCTCAAAAGTCAAGCAACCTTTGAGTCCTCAGTTACTACAGTCTTGTCTCAGCAAGTTACATCACAGTGAAGTGGATATAGCACAGTTTCACCATTGAGGATAGAAGGTCAGAAGACAGACTATGAATGGTATTTTCACAAAGTCAAATCTGTAATTGTTTGTGTGCAAGGGCCTACGTCCCTACAACAAAGCACTGAAAAAAGCCTCCACGTGAATGGCCTGACAAGAAGCCATCCATCCAAGCTCTCCTTGGTTAGAAGCAGTCTCCCTCATCCTGCTTGGGCTTAAAATCACACATGCATTTATCTATGGTCCATAAAATCTTAACTGTGTGGTTACCTAACCCCTGAAGGGCAAGAGAAATTAAACTACCAATGTAATTTAAATCAAGAAATGGAAATAAGTGTTCTCTGTTACAACTTTTCCAACATAGCCATCTGCTTCTTTCCTCTCCACTTCTCTAGGAGGCAGTGGCCGACAAAGCAGTTTTGCCATCAGAGTAACTGCAACTGGAATGACATCCATGAGACAAGGAAGCAGCCAGCCCCTGCTAGCATAACACAGGCAAGGCCCAGCACAACACTTGGTCACTTCTTCTTGCAATGTTCTTGGGGGATGCAGACTCTTTTTTTTACGCTGTTAAACCAGGAGTATACAGTACTACATCACTGTTGTACCACTCCAACAGATGAGAGGATGCTACAAAGATGTTGGGATACATTTTTTTACAACAACAACAAAAAAAAAAAAAAAAAAAAAAAGGCAGAGATGAACTCCAGTGCTGACTCCTCTCCATGCCCTTGATCTACCACTGGCCATTTAAGAAAAAAAAAAAAACAAAAAACAAAAAACAACTCTCTCACAACTGAAGCCAATTAGAAAATCTGTCCACTCTAACACTCTAATGACCATGAAGTAAAAATATGAAACAACATCACTAGATGACTTTGCGCCTTCACCTATATGGTTAATTTACCATCTGAGTAAGTTCTCTCTGCTAAATATCTTCATTATTATTACGTGCTCTGTAGATCAGAACAAACAGCTCTTATGTGAGCCTGTCTGTAAAAGTCTGGCAAACAGGTTAAACTTGAAACCAGTTAAGTACAATATTGAACTCTTATTTCTGTGTCTGTTTATTCAGAAAACATTCATTCAAGGAATGAAAGGCAGGACTCATGGTACAGGACAGAGTATCATCTCAGCTACCATCCACTCTTTTTAGAATGAAAAAGAGAAAATACATACCATTTTAGAATAATTTCACTTGCAATTACCTTAATCATAATAGCCACTCAAAAAATCCACCATTGGAAAACCAATGCTAAAAAAATACATTCTCTTACTTCCTTTGTTTAGAGCTAGAATGGTACCATGAAATTTCTAATTCAAATTTTTAGAAAAGACATACTTTTGTAGGACCTACCTACACCATGCAATTGTTTTAAGTAGCATCCCTAAAAATCGTATGGCAGTTTTACATGGAAAAGGCTAGGAAGTAAAGGACAATGTTCTAGCCCAGCAGAGACACATGGGTACAGTATGATTTCCTAACACTCTGGGCATAAGCTTAAGTCACATCCACACAGTGGAGACCGAACAAATACTTAAGGCAGAATAGCAAAATGTTTTAGAATGGAGTGTAAAAATAATCAAAGAAACAACAAATACCAAGTGTTTACACCATACAAACAAATATCAAAGTGCACTTGCACATGTGCACTAAGCTAGCTATGTTGAATACTTGCTGGAGTGTGTAACAGTTGCATTTATTGTAAAACAACATCAGAAACTGATATTCACCAGCTATTCTCATATCAAAGCAACTCCTCTTTAAACCAGACAGGGAGATCTCAAGCTCCATCTTAGGCCTTATCTGTGGGAAAGCCGTATGAGCTCATGCTGTACCACAAGTAATTAACTGGGCACCTCACTTTCACCTTCTCTTCATTTTCACAAGTGAGATTAGACCAGTAAAGGTCCACAGTGAAAAGTATTGAACACTGAGGTCCTTTGCAGTAAAGCAATATAGACTACAAATGGGTCTAAACAAGCACACATCTTCCTAATGGAGGACCAGGTATTTTAGCCAGCATACAGAAGGAAAAGAGGGCTGAAGCTCTTCTTTGTACCTTGTCTTCCTAGAGAAAAATAATTTAGCCAAATGCTTCTGCTTACTGCTCTGTACCTTCACCTAAGATGTATGTAAGCCCTTGTAAGGTATGTAACATCTTATTTTTCATTTCTCTTACAGAAGCTATATCTGATCATAGCTTATGCAAGGAAGTGATAGAATCGTACCCAAAACAAAAGCAGTCACATTTTCACAAATTAATGTTACATATTATTTCAACTTGAATCTAAAACCACAACCTGCCACAGACTTTGTTTTGCCTATTTAAATGCTGTGCATTCAACCTCTGTGACACAATTCGGTTTTTATGCTAGGCTAACTATGGCTATTTCTCATATTTAAATTTTAACCCATGTTCTTTAACTAATAAACAAAAGAGCTGCTTTTTTATTAGGCTTTAAGTCATTTAAATCAGCCTGAACGAAAAAAGCTGCAGTCATAAGTTGTTACTAAAGCCTTGATAAATATCTGTATTTGTATTCCTCACTGAGGTTTGGAAGCTCAACAAGTTTTTCAAAATAGATCAGCCCCTTTTTAAGAAGGGCATATTCAGTCATTTGTCATAGCATACAGTAGTTTATTAAATTAAAAAACTGGAAGTTGCCATGTGTAAAAGCTATTTTCAAACAGCAGCAATAGTGTCAATTTTGGAAAAACAGTTATCTAAAAAAGCCTACCCGTACCAAAAGGCTAGTAGGACTAAGCTTCAGTCTACTCTGCCACTTAACAAAATAAAGGTCTGCATCTGCAGTTATGCAGCATCTGAGGAAGTCTTTTGGAAACGTTTAACCTTCTGAAACCCTTCAGAGGGGTGCAGAGAACAATAATACAGATGGTTACATTTTTGCAGATAGAAGTCCACACAGTTTAGAGGTGCAACAAAACATCATTTGATTATCAAAGGGCCCACGTTCCATGTTCTGTTCTGCATATCCTGGATTGACATAGCACAATTTTCAGTAAAGTCTGGCAGACCCTGCTGTACTTCAAGCGCCACATGTTCTTCAAACTTGCTTAAACAGAGTCAAGTTCAAATGTCCTCTCTCTATGTAAATTTACACAAACCAAGCAACTACCAGGTGTTTGGAATGGCTCAAGAGCTTTCTGCAGAAAAGAGGGTGCATTAACCTAAAAAGACAAATTTATTTCTGGGGTTGTAGAAAAATTGCTGGTTTATATCTCATGTTGGAAATAGAAACTTACTATTTCTGTTAAACTCATTCCATATGACTGTCTAATGGAAAAAAAAAAAAACCCAAACAGAAACAACAACAACAACAAAAAAAACAGGTACTGAAGGAAGAAGCTGCTTCTATAGGCACAAACACCAAATGATGAACAAGTCCTACATTAGAGAAAAATCTAGCATGCATCTTCAACACCATATGCAGAAATCAAGGACAAGAAGTAACTTAAAAAACATACAAGGAAATGTTGCCTTCTTTTAAAAAGGTATGTGGAAATAATTACACTGATTAATAAAACACCGATATTCACAACCCATCTGAACTAAACTGGTTTACATCTTCAGGAATAAAAGTCAAAATAGTACAGAACATTTCTTTTTTTCCCCTCTTAAGAAGCAGAAGGAGTGCCACACTGCCAAACATAAACTGTTGCTGCATATAAAATTTGTGTCAACCTTCTTGTGCTTTCGGTTCAGGGACAGAACAGAGTCATGTCTCCTGCTAAATTGTTTACAGAGTTATCAGATGCCTATATAAATCAACCTTTTTCCCTACTTAATTCATTATGGAGTTGCTACAACTACAGTAACAAGATGCAAAAGGTTCCAAAAAATTCCTGTGAGAACTACTTAGGTTATTTTATGAATAAATTTGGATTTTTCTTTAGTTCATCTACGTTCACCAATATATACTGTATATGCACCTTGAGTATAAGAACTGCATGAGAACAGTCTCAAATAAAATATGGAAAATGAGGTGTGAGGCAGTTGGTCCCCTTCTTACTTCTGATTAATATTATTTTATGCTTTTTTAAATACCACCACTTAAGAAACCCAATGCACGATATAGTCCCCAAACCCACACCAAACTGCTTCGTGGTGCATCTTTCCCAGCAGGTTTCACACCTGCTTCCTCAGACAGAGCATTTGGAGGCTACAAAAGCACAACTTGTACTTCTCCATCAGTCAAGTTTATTTGTGTGATGTTTTTTCCAGATCTGGAAGTTTCTCAATTAGTGCTTTATGGTTCATGTTGATACTGGCTATAAGTCCTCCCTCATTGCCATCTGAGCCAGTGTAACTAATTTCTTCACCAGCCAGGGTAGTCATATGGCCACCCAATGCTCTCAACACTGCATTTCCAGCACATATGTCCCACTTCTTAATGTAGGTGACATGGATATACACATCAGCTTCTTCTTGATTCTTTTCAGCCACATCAAGGAGGGCCAACACTTTATAACCTAGAAGAAATGGGCAGAAGTTTAAAATAAATTTTAAAAGTTCAGCCAAGTTTTCTTGTTCATCACAAAGGATAAATATACTAGTAAGTGCTGATAGCACACACATACAAGATTTAGGAAAGCAATATCACGCCATCCAGTAAAATGGTGAAGGCATCAATAAACTTGTCTGCCCTCTGACTTGTAGAGAAAATTTGAAAAAGGAACTCACCCCACCTCCCCCACCCCCATTTTTTCCACTGCACCCCAATTAAAGCCTTGGGTATGTGAGACATTTTATTTTTAGACAGCCTTTACCACTATGCTGCATAGACTTATACCACTATGCTGCATAGACTTATTTCTCTCACTTATTTCTCAATCTCTGCATTATGCTGAAGTCTACCTTTTCCTTCCTGGCTTGTTATTACAATAGAAGGAAGATGCCTATACCACTCTTTAATAAAGCAACTCAGCCCAGGGCAATCCCCTTTATCACACATTATGAAATACAAAGTCATTGCTCAAAATCATATTCTTTCTTTTATGGAATTTTTTCAATTTTTCAACTGTTCAATCAATATCCTTGTTTTATTAAGCTGTTCCTTTCTTTATCTTCTTATACAGAGTCAGGCCCTGGAGAATATATGCTACAAACAGTTATGTTTTCACTTCCTTTATCATAAGAAAACTAGTTTAGATTCATTGTCAAGAACGTATGCAAGATCTTCTTGACTAAACAATCTGTATGGGAGCTCTAGCTTTCCATATTAAAGACACAGAAAGATACTTTTCCATAAAATTCAAATTTTGCATGGTTTTTCTGACTTTAAGACAGCTATTGCTTCACACTAGTGCCTCACATATATGCATTCTGTCACTAACATGCACAAGGATATTGTGTAAAGTTACAAAAAAGAAGCTAAACCCTCTTTTGACTGAATATGAGGCAGATAAAAATGGAGTTTAGTGACATTATTCTTTTCTTTCGACATAAATGCCAGAAATAGCACCAAACTTTTAACGCTTTTTCTTAAAAAACTGTTTCATTAAACATACTACTAGTTAACTAAAAGCCAACAGACTGTCCTCCACGATTCTGTATGTGGTCACACAACCCTTTTTCCTCCACAGAAGCATTGGTGACTTCTCTGAATGCATATCAGTGTATTCAATGGAAGTATCACAGTAAAGTTGCTGGTCTAGGCTTCAATTCCTAACATACTAACTTGTTCATAGCCTGAACTAAGTTTGCAGGAAAAACTGTCCCTATTGTCAAGTGTGTGTTTTGAGGCATGTGATGAACAAAAGGTAAGATGAAAAAGAGGAGATGCCACAGTTATATCCTTTTGTCTAATAACAGCTATCCCATTAAATCACTCAGAAGCAACAAAATGGATAAGATGCTTAAGGAACCAAACCTGCTCCACCAGCGGGGATTATCACAGTCTTATTTCCAAACGTCTGCCGTGCAACCTGCTCAACTTTTCCTGCATGGGAGCGGGATACAATAATCCTTGGAGTTTTCTCATTGTAGGAGGAACGAGCCTTTACATTTGACCCACCATCCACCATTGCCCAGGCTACAAGAGAAACAGAAATTCTGCTAAGATTTACAAAAGACAATCTCTGTTAAGTGTAAGGATAAAAGGATACGTATCTAAGAAAACAGAATTGATGTCCCTGACTTAATTTCCCTTTCTACCATAAAAGGGAAAGTTAGGGCTGACAGAAGGAAGGGGTGCATGCCCACATGTGCACACAAGCAGAAGAGAAAGAGGAATAGTCCCTCTCCACACACTTTCGTGCATATGGCATTATCCCATGTGTGACTATTCTTGTGTAACACTTCCAAAAAAATTGAGTAAGAGGGAAAAATCCCAAGCAGTAATAGCTAGAACTTGCAACTGGAAAGCCACCAAAGTTAAAAGGATGGCTCTGAGTCAGAAACAGATCCATTATATCCACAAACAACCTTTTTACAAGAAGAGTTAGCCCCACTACCCTTCAAAACCTAGAGCAAAAGTGTTATTGCATCATTCAGTTCAGAAGGAGAGCAATGCTAAGGAAGGAAATAGCTCAGCAGTACAGTAATACTAAGGAAAACATTTGATAGTGTGGGTCTGGATTTAGAATACACAACCCCCCACTTGTTTCATCATGAGGTTCAAAGCCATCTTGGTAGGTGGCATCCCCTAACCATTAATTTGACATTTACTTAGCAGACAAACCAGCTATTTCATCTCAGTAGAGGGCCAGATTGTACAGCAACAGACTGAATTATGTGTAATAACAACGCTGACTGCCCTTTATTGCTTTGTATTTGTGTGCTGGTATTAGGAACAATCCTACTTGCAACATATTGGTATTTTCAGCTTGAGAAATGAACACTCTTCACACAGAATGACAGAATTCATTGCATCTCATGTAATGCCATGTCTGACCATTTCATGCTTTACTATTACTAAAGGAGATAAATTCTCAAAATTGCAGTACTAAAAAAAACATTTCTTCAGATAGATGTTGATACTTAGAAAAATATGTTCCAAAAAACTCCAAAATAGGGTTAGAGCATATTGGAAGATAGCACAAACTTAAATGACTGGAAATTAAATTCATATTTAAAGACAGTAAAATATTTAGCACAAAATACTGAGCATCTGGGAGGACAGGGGGGGTGTGAAAGAACAAATAAGAAATACATTTATGCAGCCTTAGTTTCTGTGCCAGAGCTACGGCATAACTTCACAACTCTAGAGGTCAGTATTGCCTAAGGGAAAATGAGGACAGAAATTCTTGTTTCAAATGCGTAGTATGTAATACAGGAATAGTAGAACTGCTTTGAAGCTTTCAGAAGCACATATACGTTGCCAAACTTGCAGCCATCCTTGCCGATACATCATTGATACTGAAGAATTAATTAGTTCAGAGTTGCGGCATTAAAAGCATGTCAGATAATCAATAAGGCTATGCTAGATAGTCTTGCCTGTCACATACAAACAGTTGCCATTAAGTTCTTTTATCTATCTTTGTTATTCACACTGAATAAACACCAGCTCCTGGGTATACTATCACAGACCCAAGTTGTTCTGCTGAATGAGTGAAGCACTTTTCTGCTAAAGACTAACAGCGTACATAAGACTGGTCAGTATGTGTTAGGTTTCACTTTCTTTGGTTTGCTATAAGCACTCTGATTTAAGGGATCTTAATTCTTAAACATATTTTCAGTTGGTTTGTTTCAAATACATAATTTTTAATGTTAAACAAGGGCACTATTTTCCTTTGTTGTTTTATAGGACAGAACACATTTGCAGCTCTAATTCTGAGGTCTGCAGCAGTGCTCTTTTGCCCCAGGTTCTATTTTTTCACATTTATACCTACAGATGTTCTCTCAAACATCAAATTTTAATTAACACTATGACTGAAGATGCTGTAAATATGTGAAGCCATAAGGGTACCTGTGTACGCTGAGAAGGGCTTGTGTATCACTCCTATGACTGGTTTACCGTTTACAGCCACGCAAACCATTGTTGTGACATACTGTCGAAGATCCTCTGTAGGCAAAACGAGAAAGTCAGCAAGTTTACAGCCAGATGCCAACACAAAAAGAAAGTAGACTTGATATTCTAAAAATGTCATTCTTTGAAGACTAGTCTACATTCTGCCTCTTACAATTATGTAACTTTGTTGTATCTTCAAATAATCTTGAAGTTTTCAAAAGACTTTAAAGACTTTTCGTTTTCACAGAAACTTTTCCTGTTCAGTAGATGTAACCTTAACTCCCTGCAGATCTAATGCTAACAGATCTAATGCTAACAGCATGTACTTGCATGGAAATCTGCACCTCCTGTCCCTTATTGGTTCAAAGCTGGTAATTCAAATACCAAAGAACATTCACGTGAAAAGGTGATTGTATCAATGGAAAATTCACCAAAAAAATCACCATTTTTCAGTTTGTTCTGCAGTACACATCTGCAACAATTTTAGCTGGATTGCCTTGAACTGCTTATGTGACATCTTAAAACATCTGAAAAAGGGGAAGATTGTATTACACATGCTTTTCTGAAAAACTGTAACAATTTTTGTTTCCTATATCAAGTTAAATAGAATATTTACTTAGCATTCCCTTTAAATAAATAAACAAAAAAATATTCTGGGATATTTCATGTTGCCACAGTAATAATTGAAAAAATAAATGTGTAATTCCAGCAGAATCCATAAATGACAGCTACCATCTATTTTAGCTATTACTTAGTTGTAAGGAATATCAAAGTCATTTCAGAGTTGGTATATATAAAAGTAAATGCTATGGCTTGATAGATATAGAGATTTCATTATTCATTTTTTCAATTAAAAATCACATTAGCTTTGACACAATGCACTTTAACAAGAGATGCCATTTTAAATACTTACTATTTTGTCTCCAGTATAAAAGTCAGACATCAGAATTACACACATGATTTGTCAACAAGAATCAGCTACCTGTGTATTCTTGTGTAGCATCTAAGGGATCGATCCAGACAGTAACACTTTCTGCTGGAACCTCTTTAGGCTGTATTTTTTGGCTTATGTCTTCAGGAATACTGTGATCCCAAGAGACTGTCTCCTGATCAGCTGTATCAACACGTTCTTCAGAGTTTATCTATGATAAGACAACAGAAGTAGTTGCGTTAACTTATCAGATACTGTAACTGTGGTACTCGGGATAATTACAGGTTTGCTTGTACCTGTTCTTTCTCCATTCACCTCCAGGTAAAAGTGCATGAATTAGATGAATTAGTCATTTTTCAGGAACTCACAAGCTATTACTGTCATGCAACAAGAAATGGAAAACCACAATCCAGAATATTACTCTCAACCACATCACAGCTGGCCACTGTTTCTTTGGCTGGAGCTCTTCCTACTGAATATTCTCACAGTATGAATCATAGTTTTTGTTTTATTTTTAATAGAAAGTTAAACACAGTTGCTTCAAAGACTATAAGCAGAACATTTGACTTTGGAGAATCATGCAGTACACAGATATAGCAGGGGTCTAATATTCCATTTGTACAGACCAGCAGATGCATATGGAAACTTACAGATATTTTATCAACAAGTATTTTGCAGACTGTGCTATGACCTGGGGGAGCAGGAATCATTGTACATACTCCTGCTTCCAGCACTGAGTTACAATTAGCCATTTAAGCACCTGAACTAGATTTAACCATTACACAACTGTCAGATGAATGCTATGTTATAAACAAGTTAGTAACTTTCCATATCTGTCTTTAGGGTAGGTTGGGCTAAGGACCTGAGGAAGAACATGAAGAACATGAAGAACACTTAAAAGCAGTAGCAAAAGGCCTATTGTCATTTGCTACCTAGCTTAATGAATTTTATTCTGGACCAGAAGGCACTTCAAAATGCTGAACAGAGTTTGGTCCCGCAGCAGAGCCCACAGTCCCAATCTGTTGAATGGAATAATGCTCTGTAAAACCCAGTACAATGTCATTGTGACTGCAGTAGCAAGATATTTTTGGATCACAAGAGATGCAGTTATCACAAAACACTGTATGTAACGATCTCCCATGTTACACAACATCACATAACCTGGCAGGAAGAACTGCTAGGGAAATATGGATCAATCTGTCTTAGCCCATCTGTGTCAGTTTACTACCACTGCAAACATGGCCTGTAGGCGAGCTGTAATGCAACTGGACATAAGTAGTGCTAACAGGAATTTTGACAAACTCATCCCGTTCACTTTTAGCACCTCAGTTACATTAGGAGACTAGTATTTCTATGCTCCTTCTACTGCCAATAAAAAGGAAATAATTGCTACTGTGCCTTTCAAGCTTCAGCCTGTGTAAGCCCTTCAGAACATATCACCCCACTCAGTAGGATGATGATGCTTATATCTTAGATGTGTCAGTTATACGTCTCACGTTGAGTGCAACTAATCTGGACTTTTAGGACATTTCAGAATTAGAACATTTCATATTAGAACACAAACTTTTTTATTCTTACTAACTTAAAGGTGGCTACCTCTAATATAGTTCTAAAGGGATGCCAAACTGACTAGCTCCAGTCAAGGCAAAATAGTAGGTGCACACAGGATGCCATGTGTCTTAACCTAGAACCACCAATTTCTCTTGACTTGTTATAGATGTAGTCAAGACCGCTAGCTCAGATTCAGATAACTGGCTGACAGAGCAGATAAATCCCCTCTAACTAAAACAACTTATTACAGACTGAAGGCAAGAGACACTGAAAGACAATGAAAATAAAGAAACAATCAGACTATGTTTGAATGTTACATACTTTGTATCAGCAGGATTTTTACATAATTCACATTGTGACAAGAAAAGACATCACACACCTCAACTGTAACAGATTATTAGCAAAGGGTTAAGGGCCATCTTTTCCGAGAGAATTTAAAAAAAAAAAAAAGCAAGCAAGCAGAACTGCAGCAACTCCAGCCATTCCTCATAGCCATCTTCTCACGTAAAACCAGCAGTTGAAGCATTGTATACCAAACAGAGTCCTTGAAGTTGTTGTGACATTTACAAATTAAACATCTCTCACTGTACAATGAACCTGATGATTGTGTTTTCCCCTAGGGAAAATAGTCTTGCAAAGTCAAGAAAACTAGTCCCACAGACTTGGCAGCCTCAACATGGCCCTGAGCAGTTTAAATCCCACTACAGCACATTATGAACCACCATAAGACCACATTTCCTCAACAGAAGGAAGAAGTCTCCAAAACGTTAAAGGGCTGGAACCAATCCTCAAAAGGAATACTATCTTCTTAAACCTACTGTTGCAGTACACTAAAATGAAAAGACTGAATCTATCTGAAGGATATTGTTTTCAGAGAACGACCTCCTAGAACTTCAAATTTTGTAGTAGTGGCCATGACACTGCAGTATTTGTAATGCTTGTGAGGAGTCTCTCTCAACAGCCATGATTAATCTGTCAAAAAAATCTGTCCAAATTAATCTGTCTGGGTCACTAGCTCTTGCATTCAAACGACCGTTTACTCTGTAGCCTTGGCTGAATACTCCACAAGTCATAGTCCAAGTGGAAATCCATAGCTATTCCACCACATGCAGTTACTAAATTTATTTATTGCTAGGAAGCAATGTTATAGGTTTTGTAAGACATAGTTGCCTGAGAGAAGATCACCAACCTTTAACGCCGGGACTTCTCACCCCACCGCCTTTTGTTTTTTTGGGGGTTGTTTTTGGGTTTTTTTTAATGCATGAGAATATATCCAGAAAACATGCCCTTGTGTTAACATGATATTCTGTTCCTACTTGTCATTCTCATTTGCTGGAAGCCTCCAGAAGCCATGACCTTACATTTCATGCTTTCCTATAGTGATATGGATATGCAGTTGACTGCATTCCCAAGTCTTCACTCAGAAATCAGGAGTAACCATGGTGAAAAGACAATCACAGCGCCAAACATCTCAGACAACAGAGCTTGCTCCAGCAAGACACTCTGGGTAAATTAAAGTATGTTAGTGTAAATAATTAAAAAGCTTGCATGCTTGCCATCGTATACCTAACTTTGCCTGCTTCTAACAGTCAGATTTAGACAGCAACCCATTAATCAAGAACTTGAAACAGCAAGCAGAAGACAGAAATAAATTGCTATTTGGGCTTAGCCACCTAACAGCAGTAAGCTGTAAAAGCCCATCTTGGGAAGGTCTGTAAGCTGTCCACCGACACTGAGCTTAACTACATTTCAGCAACCTTCCCCAGTTATGCTTGAGGAGAAAGTCCTCCTCACAGGGAAGAACCGCATTAAACACAGAGGTTTAATAAAACATATGTAAATCATTGAAAATACTGCTGGAAGGTCAACAACACAAAATTATTTTATAAATGAGGCAGCCTGGCTGCACCTTGCCAGTGCAGAGCTTCCTCAAAAGTCTGTGAGTTGCTGGAATCTTGTAATGGATGAGGATGTTGCTCATGAGAGCCAGCAGCAGAGGTCAAACAGCACCCCTGGGATGTGCCTTCCAAAACACCCAGGTGTTCCCAGACATTGGAAACCCACTGCAGAGAAAACACTCTCTTCTGGCACATTGGTGATTGGAACACAGATCTGCCCAGGGACATGAGAAGCAACTCAGGAGTGTACTACAAACATGTGTGGATAAATGCAGTGCTCTGAACAAAAAGCCAACAGTCCCGATCACGTAAAGACTTCAGGAAACCTCACAGTGGTTCGTTGTCCTGTGCTGGGCTACTCTCTACCAGCACTTCATAATGTTTATGTGGCAGCTCATTACCCAACAAACTTACTTGAATACTAGACAGCTGTCCATGGTGAGGTGAACAAACTCAGGCTTTTTCCTGGTTTGAAAGAATAAAACACAACCATAGTTTTGCCACTGAATTCACCAATTAAAGATAAATTAAACTGAAAAAAAAAAAATAGATGCTAAAAAAAGTTAAATAGAAGTTTCCATTCAAGTACAGATTTTTTTAAAAATTTTTTTTTAAATAAACATCAGTACATGAAAATGCAATGCTTTTCTTTGGAAGCGTTTGGTGGTATGTGAATTTTATTTAAATTTCTTAGTCCCCCTCCTCTGCATCCTTACCCATTCCAATACTAATTTTGTATTTTAATATGCAAACAACCCAATATCTTGAAAAAAATATGAAGTAGCACAGCTCTTTATTCCTGAGGGTGTTAATATTCCCATCTGGTAACTAAGTCCTCTCAAATCCAAGTCTCAGTGCTGTTTTAGTAGAATAGAAAACAAAATGGAAACAACACAAATACTACCCAACTTGTATTATGAAGAAGAAATACTAATTAAGCTACTCAAGGTAGAAACAAAACAAACAAAAAAACTCTCACAGTTTAGATAACAACAAAAGATAATATTCACTAGTCAGGATATGAATATAAGAGTATTCCATGTGTTAAATTTCAAGAAACCGGCACAGGTTGCCCAGAAAGGTGGTAGATGCCCCATCCCTGGAAAACATTCATGGTCAGGCTGGAACAGGGCTCTGAGCAACCTGGTCTAGTTGAAGATGTCCCTGCTCACTGCAGGGGGGCTGGACTACATGATCTTTAAAGGTCCCTTCCAACCCAAACCATTCTATGATTCAGTGGGTAAGTCTATTGACCTGCATGGGACCACAAAAATGAAAAGCCTAGAAACCCACAGAATAGCATAAACAGGGGAACATTAGTAAAACCTTTACAGATGTTTGACTTTGCTTTTCTGTTTTGCTAGGGCACTATGCATGACATACACAGCCACTTCATCAGTGATTACACAATATAAGCATTACACATACCCAAGATTCAAACTTAACATTGCCATTTGTATTCATGTGACAAGAGAGGAAGGAAAGGAGTGGAGGGACAAAAGTAAGTAAGTAAATGCAAATATTTACAAAACAGTAAGCCAACAATGATTCTGATACCTCCTCAGTGATGTCCCCTGTGGACAGTGGAAGATACTTTATCCCTATATGCACCCTCCGGACTCATGTCCAGAGCAACCAGCAAGAGAATACCCACAACCACGCACCTTGAAAGGCGTACTGACCTACTAGGTGGCTGCAGAGGACTGTACTGGATTTGCTGGTTTGACTGTGCTTCAGAGATGTCACAGCTCACAGGACAGCAGTTCAAGCAGCAGCTTTGGGCTTTCCCCCACTTACGGGCCAAGTCTCACACTTCACCCTCCAAGTGCTGCCATCATGCTGCTCTGAAGAGCAACGTGCCCTTACACCCACTACACAAGTCAGACTGTATTCCCTCTGTTTGCTTAGCTTTATTTTGGGTTTTCCCTCAAATGTATCAGAGGTGAAAGCTGTCTCATGTTCTCACGGCACCGATACACACACAAATTGTGTGAAGGAATCCAATGACAAAACCTCTGAACATAAACACCCACTCAACAAGTCAGGACGTATAAACACGAAGGAGAGCACTCTCCAGGAAGTCAAGAAGTGGGGTCAAAGCACCGTATTTCCAATAACCGAGGAAAGTACCTAACTCATCCTGGTTATGAAACAGGGCTCCAGAATCTGCCACAGCAGGAAGGACTCACATTCACACCAAGACTCAGCTCACCTGGAGCCAGGACCACTCATGCTCCTTCCTTTCAAACTTTTGAATTTGGGGCGGCAAGCAGCAGTTTTCACTAGAACGAAAGCTGCTTCCTGAAAGTTTCTGTTACGTGACACCGAAAAGAATGCAAACTCAGAAATCAAAATATCCCTCCTTTTTTAAGTTTAAATGGCTTTAAGCTTTAAACAATCTGAATAGCAGCCTTGCCAGCATAGTAAAAAATACTACTTTTATTCAATATACTGACCTTTTTAAAGCCAGCTGCTTCCTTTTGAAAGGATTCTTTCCTCCTTAGATTACCACAACACATTAGAAAGGAAAAAATGAGCTTTTACACAATGGTGATCATCTTTCTGCTTTGCAAAAAAGTTCCTCTCACTAGGGCCCAACTAACCAAGAGTTTTAGCAGGGTAGATTTTGTTATGAAAGGATGGAGAGGACCTTGATGAATCACATGGTTCTCCATATAGATAGCTTGGTAAAAGGTAAAAAAATATAATAAAAATATAAAGTATATTTGTATATAAATGTGTAAAGTACAAAAACATACTAACACATAAAATAATAAAAGGTATAAAAAAAACGCTAGTGCCATGTTGTCATTCATTTGAAATGAAAACAACAAATACTTCTGTAATAATGCCACAACACAGATATAGGAGGCATACATTTTTCAAGGCACAGAAGTACAGACAGACAGAAGTTCTGGAGTCTCCTTTACCAACAACTACATCTGCATTTATTTTAACGACAACAAGAAGTCACCCCTTGCAGGAACAAGATGACAAGTCTAAATGTCAAAAAGCTCGATTACTGTTTATCAAAACTCATTACGTGGCTTTGGTCATTAAGCCAGCAGGAAGCAGAGTGAAAAGACCAAGTTTTTATAAACAGTAAAAGATGTATCAGATGACAACTCTGCTTCTACTGACTTACAATGAAGTTGGTGAAAACAACAAAAATGTAGCAGAGGGAATCAGCATGGATCAAAGACTTCACAGAGTTTACACCAGTAATCTGTTGAAACAACGGTAGTTTAAAAGCAGTAAAAGCAATGGAATCATTACCTGACAAGTTGTTTCAGTAGACGGCAGAATTCTTAATTACAGTTCTGTAGAGATGCAAGTCCAGTAAAGAGAAAGGGATGACTAGCCTACCACAAGAGCTGCAACACTACTTTTTAAGAAACCAGCCAAGTAAGGCCAGATTAGAAGTGTATCAATACAATAAATAACACTGAGGAAACTTTTGCTGTTTGTGAGTGACTACACTACTGAAAACTCAAATCTCCAGATGCTCAGCTGACAGATTAAGCACGTCCAGTATACACACAGGCCAAATGAATTACTTGTAATTACATCTGAAAAGATAATCACAGAACTCATTATCATAAAGTTACAGGCTTTAATTTCATTTTAAGTAGAGAGCCAGTGTAAGTCATCTAGCATCAGTTAAAAACCATGTTAAGAGATGCTTCTCCAGTCAACACCTATTAATGAGATTTCAATTAACATTCACACTTCTTGCTTTACTTAGAAACCTCTTGGCAGTTGCTAAGATCATCTGGGTCAGAAGAATGTTAATTTTCTTAAAAACCTTAAGACCTGGGGATAAGACTCTCCCAACATGAAGAGACAAACAAATTACTGAACTTACTCAGCAAAGCATTGAAATCCTTCTAAAGTTTAAGGAACATTCTGTTTTTTAAACCAGCTTCTTTAACATAACTATCTTTCCCACAGAATCGGTGTCAGATGCAATTCTAGTTTTCTAAGTATGATAGTCAGCACTGTGACCAGAAGCCTGTACACATCAGGTTTAAACCTAGAAAGAATTTCAGGTAGCTTGACAAAAAAAAAAAAAAAAAAAAAAAAAAAAAAAAAGGAGGGCTTGGAGGCATTAATCTCCAAAAAGAGCAATTAATTTAAAAGAAAAACTCATTAGAAGTAAAACTGACATGTTCTTAAATTTCTACTTCCAACATTGATGTCCATTTTTAGCATTATCATGCACAAACTTGAAATGAGGTATTTATCATCTATCTAAACTGGGAAAGAGACAGAAGAATGTTTGTATTCAGGGCAGTAGCAAGACTGATAAAAAGATGCTTGAAGAAAGACCGGAGCAGAGGAAGGTTTGATTTCTATCAGTCACAATTTAAAAAAAAAAAAAGAAGAAACAAATGGTACTTCTCTATTCAGTATTACACTAGAAAACAAGACATAGAGCTGGTGCAACTATAGAACATAAATCAATACACTGGTCAAAAATAAGCCCAAATAGCTGAAAATGAGAGTACAGAGCAAAATTAATTCTGGCAAATAAGACTAAAGTCTGCATCCTGTGAAAATAACACTAGTATAGTACAGAAGCAAAACAGCAAAATTGTGTGGTTCACTTTAAAATTGGCTTTTTCATAGTTGGAGGACAGAGAGACTTTGGTCAAAGTGCTGGTTTAAGGAACACTTAAAGTACTCTCAACCACCTCTGCCACTGTGAGCAAGTAAGGCTGCTCCTTCAGATGTGCTGATGCGGGCTGTTGGTAGGGCCCCAATGTGAAGTAAATCAGGGTATTCTTAAGTCTTCTAAATCATCTTTATTTTACATTTTTACCTGGGATATATTCAGTATCAAGCTTCTGACACTGATTCCCAGATAAGCAGCATTAGAAAAACAGAAGAACCTGAGGTGTGGGTGCTCAGAGAGAAGGTCTTTTATCAGGCAATACTGCTGAAGCCCTGGTATCATGAGAACATATCTTCAAACAGAGAAGCCCTTCTGGGCAAAACATACCACTGTTTCTGGCCAGTCTCTAATGAAATGGGAAACACTGCATCCTCAGTTCCCCCTCCTCCCAGCAGCAGGGCTGGCTCGAGCATCTCCTTAATCCCCCCACCTGACCCCCATCATAGTCCTTCTTATCATACCACCGCTGTGCTAGCACAATGAATAACTGGGCTGCATGGAGTATCAACCAGGAAAACAATTAAATAACCCAGAAAAGATAAATTTTAAAAAAATAAAAGGAGCAGTGGGGATGATAATAGCTGGATCAGAGCTTTAACTTGTTCTCCGCATGCCTAGCCAACAGACAAAGGCAACACACAGGTAGTACAGGAGTAGTAAACACCTCAAGCCTGTAACTGCAGTTGAGAACTTTATCAAAAGAAATCACTGCATATATTTCACTATGAAATACATTTTAAAATCAAATGCACAAACATATTGCTGGATGTTGAGTGTGATCACTCAGACAATACTGAGTAATACTTAAGCTTGAAATAACTGACTTGCTCCTTCCTCCCCCATCTTTCTCATACCTTTTTCTGGGGGACATAACAACAATACTCAGCACCATTCAATCTACTACACAGTGATAAAACAGAATTGATGTGGTCCTCTTTGGTCTTACCTAACCTAGCTGTAAGAAGTCTCGAACTGATGCAAATGCATCTATTTATATCAAATAGGACAGGTGATGTAAGCAGCAGAGCTCCTCTTCCTCTGCAGAGACAATTCCTTTACATAAATTAAAAAACAAAGGCAAAACATTTTATATTTTTATTGTGGTTTTGTTTGTTGTTTTTTTTTTCTTCCCTTGTATTTTGAAAGCTTTTTTATAAATCACAACTTTCAGGATTGTAAGACTCTTTCCAGATTTATTTCAGTTTCCACAAGTGAGAAGCCTAACTCTTCCATCTTCTCTTAATAATCACACTTTAAGAGAAGCTCTCCTTCAGACAGACTGTTTGTGTGCTTTCCCTTTTTTATGTTCAGCTGCACAATACAGGGAATTCAAGACTGTTCATTGACTTAAGCCTATTTCAGTCAAATGACTTCTCCTCCTGGTTATATTTAAACATTGGAAAGCCATAGCTATTCTTAGAGTTGTTTTATTTTACTTCAGCAATTTTTTTTTTTTTTATTTCGGAGCATCCCTCTGTGCACGAGAATAAGGTTAGAGGTATAAAGTGTGATGCTTCTTACAAGATGCACTCTTATACTGCCTCACATAAAAGGTGTATCAGGAAATCCTCTAATATTCACATATTCACACTAAAACTGCAGCAGGTCTCGTCTATGAAACAGTAGCAGTTTTAGATGTGCTGTGCTGAAGGTATACACGAAGGATTTGCAGACTGAAATGAGACCTTGCCTTCACACCAGAAAGTGTGTAGTGCCACATATATATAGTGAAACAAAGCTTTTCTTTTGGCTTGGACAAAAGTGTATGGACACATCTTCATTATAGCACAGACTTTAAGAGACAGCATGTCTTATCAGTATATACAGCTCAATGGGTATTTTTTAAACACTGCACAAGATAAGCTGTTCTTATCCAGATCATGTACTCAGAATATTAAATATCCCCGAGCTTATCTGTCAGATTGAATAACTCCAGATCTGCTGAAACAGACTCAGACAAACTCTTCCTAGCCACCCTCAATGCTCAAGCTCAGTCAACCTACGGGGAAGTGGTAAAGGGAAAAAAAGAAAAGTAACAAAAGACATAGACGTTATTTTTTTCCAGTTCCACAGATGTACACACACATATTTGTATTCATACTGTGTTTGAGAACACATCTGCACTTTAGAAAGTGCCATGTATTTTTAAAGACTGGCAGCAAAAGTCAACTTTAAGGAAAATAAAAGGGAGTACTGAAGTTTTTTAAAAGTAAATATTCACAGTTAACACCCTCTGGATGAAGATGCACAAGTCAGACTGTCACTGCTATGCATCCCTGGCACCAGAGCAGAGATTACACACATGACCACAGACATAGAACAGGCAACATAGTTCACTGAACTCTTCAAGCCCAAACCGAGCCCCTCCCGCCTTCTCTAGAAGCACGAAGAACTCTCATATCCAAACCAGCGAAGTCCCTCCATTTGTGAAAGGGGAGAACGTGTACAGCTTTCAGGCAGTGACAGAGATATGTTGCAATGCCAGGTTCTGTGTGCACACTGAACAGCAAAAGAGAACAGGGACAATATTTTTTCTTCCTTTAACATAGGGCCTGTGAAGGTGGCTTGCCACTGACAGACAATCCAGCAATCTTCAGAACACAGCCTTCATAATCTTTCTGTAGAGGAAGATTAATCACCTATCAAGTTTATTTCAGATATTAAGAAAGTTACTGTTTCCTTTACATTTCATACTCAATGGGTTCTCTACAACACCTCAAAATAAAAACCCCCACCACTTTGAGGAACTTCCAGAACAGCCACTGAAAACTCACTGCGTAGTAACTAACCTTAACCAAAAAATAAACTTCATCATACTGTTTTTTCTCTCAGCCTCTCCAGGAAAAGCATACAGTCATCACCTTTGAAATCCAAACATAAGGTTTTCTATCTGTTTCAAACAACTGTGAAAAAGCTAAGGAGTTTAACATTAAGAGACTCAAGATAAGTTCCCATTTACTAAAGCAAAAGTGGAAACAAAGCTGACGAGAACCAAAAAGCCTCAAAGTGTGGTTCTGGTTTAAGTGCAACTTCAAACGTTAAACATAGATTTCGGAGGCAAATGAAAGCAGAGGGAGGTGTACACCTCTGAAAGAAAAGTAAATTTATTTTCGCCACGTAGGCAGTGATCCACAACATGACACAGCCATTAGCTTATCTGCTGTCCCAAAGCCACAAAAGCTAAGAACTCAGATACTGTAACACTATGTTCCTAAACCTCCAATTCTCAACCACTTCTCCTCACTCCTACCTCTCCCTATAACTTAAGGCAGGAAGGACAACTGGCAGGAAAGGCAATTCAAGAAAACAACAATATTGTTAATCTCAGACTTACAAACATATGCAGAATTGGCGCTACGGAATTACCTTTATCGTTAACCAGAGAGAGCATAAGCCAGTGTTTAGACTCAGTGTTTTCCCCTGCCACAGCCGTCTCATTCCAAACCCACAGCCTCACCGTGAATGGCTTCGCTTATACACGATCCAACTCCTTCCCCTGCAGCCCAACACCCACGCCGGCACGTATGAGGTGGCACTGCCACAACATCGCCAAGAGGGGAAGGAGAAACGCAAAACAACGGCAGCGTTTCCCGTCGGCGTTACAAAACGCAGGGCTGACACGTGTCTCCCCGCAGACGGCCGAGCTGGGCAGCCCGGTGGCTGGCCCCGGGGCGCTACACGGCCAGTAACGGGCAGCCGAGCGCAGCCCGGCCCCGCCTCAGCCCCCTTGCCCGACACCCACCTGCACGGCGGGGAAGGCGGCCTTCAGCAGGTGGAACATCCTGCGGTTGGAGAGGAGGTCGCCGCTCGTCAGCTGCTCCTCGGCCCCCTCCCGCGTCTTCCCCTTGGCCTTGGCGTTGAGGACGTTGCCCTCGCGGACCCGCTTCACCTCCTCCCCGCCCCTGACAGCGGCCAGGACCGAGACGGCCAGCAGCTCCCGGAGGTCCACGGCGCCCGCGGGCGCGGACCCGCGGGGGGCCTCGGGCCCGCCGGCCGCCGGCTCGCTCAGCATGAAGAAGGCGAAGCGGCCGGCCAGGAAGCCGGAGTAGAGGTGGTAGAGGACGCCCAGCCCCAGCAGGCAGAACACGGCCATGCCGAGCGGCGAGAGGCGGATCCCCATGGGGGCCATGTCCGCGGTGTAGGGAAGCACGGCGGGGCGGGCGGCGGTGCCGGGCGCTCACCGCGGCCCCATGGCGCTGCCGAGGCGCACCGCTCCCTCTGCAGCGGCGGCGCGGGCCCGGCCCGGCTCCACGCTCCTCGGCGGGCAGGCAGCGCGGTCTGTATCCGGGTCAGGTGGAGGCGGGGCCCGCCACTCGCATTGAGCATGTCCCGCCGGCGCAATGGGGGGTCGCGCCGTTCCGGCAGGAGGCTGGGGCCTCCCTCCGTTTCCTACCGTGGGCTTGGCTGATCGCATCCACCCTCCTCCCCTCGCAGGTTTTCCCCAGGTGTCTGCTTTGGGGTGGATTTTTGCTCCATCTCCGTCTAGGCTGCAGGTGCGCTGGGAGCATTCACCGCCGGTCCTGCCCGCTCCTGGGCGCCCGCAGCGCCCGCTGGTGCTGGGGCGGGGGCCGGGGCCGCTCGGGAGAACGGCGCGACGGGCCGGGAAGGAGCGTTCTGTTGGAAACTGCCCTTTGCATAAATTGCCGCTTAGTTTCTGAAGATTTCCTGTTCACGGTTGTGAGCATCAGTGCAGAGCGTCTCTTGGGTTCCTCATACAGCTTAGGCAACGTGGGGACTCTCTGGGCTGCAGGAACGGGGCTCAAAATGAAGAATTCCTTTCATTAATTAAAATGAAGCGAATCCAACCGGTTTTTTTCGGCCAAATGATGTGCTAAAGGCCTAATTTATACTTTATACTTATTTTGGCTTGGGGGAGTGTGAAACTGCATGTTTATGACCAGGATGGACATCTGTGGTGGAAACCAGGAAGAATCTCTGGTTTTAATTTCTGCTCACTTTTCTAATTCTCTCTAGTAGTTTTCATAGAATCACGGAACGGTTAGGTTTGGAAAGGACCTTAGACATCACCTAGTTCCAACCCCTGTGCTGCAGACAGGGTTTCTAACCTCCAGATCAGGCTGCCCAGGACCCCATCCAACCTGGCCTTGAATGTCTCCAGGGATGGGGCATCCACAACTTCTTTGGGCAACCTGTTCTAAAGTTCCAGTTTTACAAACAGGCAGGCACAACCTGTTTCAGACCTGTTACAGTCTTAGCTTTGACCAAAGTTCTATCAGAAACAAAACAATTGAGTTAATTCAGCATTGGTTGAATTAATTACATGTTCTTTTACTCCAGCAATATTCGTGTCTGTTGATAGATAGGTTAAACAGACCTTGGTGGTGACTCTGAAAGAAGTAATTGCTGGGGGTCCACACAATATAACTATTTTCCTGGTATCTTGTGTTTTGGGTTTTGTGGTTTTTTAAAGTGTTAAACTTATGTAATCAAAGATGTAAAAACTAGAAAAGACCAAAATGAAGACTGGCCTTGAAAACTGAAGTTGCCCTGTCATCTCCTGTATTTCCATTTTAATGACATCTCCAATTATATACCAAATGTCCTGCAGGATCACACCCTCTCTGAAGTGTGTGTGCAGGGAGATTCAAAAGAGTTGGATTTTATTCTTAGTTATGTTGGGATTTCACTTTATACGCTGTTAGGCAACAACCAGAATGTCCATGTTTTCCAACTTCCCATTCTCTTTAAGGTACAAGTTTTTTTCTATGCAGTTGCTTCTCTGTCAGAAAGGGGACTCGAAAGGATACACTGATCACTTTCCCTAATAACGATTTCATGCTTCAGCCTGTCATATAGTAATAATTAATGGTAAGAAGCTATGCAACAAAACAGAGTTGGTGATGGAAAGAGTAGTTTGTGTAATGAGCAATAAATGTAAGACTAACAACCAGGTGTGTTTGTAATGCACCCCCTTTTAAGAAATACTGGGCAAAGTAGTCAACAGCTGTGCTGGTACCAGTAACAGTTTAAGCGTGTTAAGTAACCAGGAAGTTTAATCTACTGGTGGAGGAAACTCAGGAGAAGAAAGAAAACCTGTAACATTCTGAACTGGTTTCTTAATGGAAAGAAAGTAAAATACTAGGCTTTTTATCCCACCGAAGTTTGCAAAGACCTTACAGAGGCATAGAAAAATGATGTATTTATTACTTGCTGCTAACATTTTTATGCCTGAAGTAAATACTAACAGTAATATAAACTCTGAAGAGGACAGTGCACAGAGGGTTCTTTATTTCATTGATGCTGTATGTACCATCTGTGCCAAGTTTCAGAATAAATGGTGTTTATTACTGAATATAGCCACTTAAACAATAGACAATATGCTGGCATCCTTTTTCTCTGTAATAATCTTATTCTGTAATTAACAATATAATTTTTTAAGCCCTTAGTATGGCACCTCCCATGCTGTTTTCCCAAGCTCCCTAGATGGGGTTCCTCATGTTTATCTAGGGTGCTGTTGAATTCAGCTGGACTCCAGATTATTACACAGAGATCTTTGCAAATCTTCCTGGCAGATGGCATAAACGCAGTTTAGGCAAGGTTTTCTTTATGGCTTCAACCTGTAAGGTGGTTTTCCAGAGACCATGATGTAGGCATAAAATGTAAATAAAATTGAAAAAAAAAAATTCTCCGTTCATTCTTAGCAAAAGGAGATTTATCTCTTTACATGAGGGGTGAGGTAAAAATTTAATGTAAATATTTTGAAAATACAAAATGATTATTTTGGACACTAGCTAGTTGTGAGCCAAACAAATTGATGTATTTGAAAAAATAGCTTTGCCTGAATCAATCCAGGTTTTTAAACATATATGTATTTTTGCCAGGAAAATTACATCCATCTCTAATACTGAAATGTTCCTTAACTGGGTGAAAAAAAGGGTGCTCCAGCCTGAATGGAAGCTGAGGATGCAAATCTGATGTAACGTACATCCCTGCTGGATCTGTGTCAGCTGCCACGTTAGGAGTCAGCTTCATGTGAAGGCAGCCCTGACCTTGAAAACTCAAACAACAGGCTGATGTGCTAGAAGTAACGTGCCCCTTTAGCTTCCCACAGAAACAATCGCTATATAAAATCGTAGAATCATAGAATCATTAAGGTTGGAAAAGAGTTCTAAAGATCATCAGTCCAACCATCAACCCAACACTACCCTGCCCGCTAAACCACGTTCCCAAGTGCCACCTCTACATGTCTTTTGAATACCTCCAGAGGTGGTGACTCAACCTTAAGCTGGAAGAGGGTAGGTATCGATTATATTTTAGGAAGAAATTCTTTCCTGTGAGGGTGGTCAGACACTGGATCAGGTTGCCCAAGGAAGTTGTAGATGCCCCCTCCCTGGAAGTGTTCAAGGCTGGGTTGGATGAGGCTTTGAGCAACCTGGTCTAGTGGAAGGTGTCCCTGCTCATGGCAGGGGGGTTGGAACTAGATGACCTTTAAGGTCCCTTCCAATTCAAACCATTCTATGATTCTACAATCCTCAGGGAGCACAGTGAGGAAGGCTGTGTAGATACGGGTAGTCTCTGGCCGTTGCCAAGGGAGTTGCTGGAGAAGAGAGCCATGGCCACACTGAAAGCCGTGGTTTATGCTATGGCTGTGTGGGGAGCATGCCAGAGCCCAGGGAATTTGGCATCTCTAACTTGTAGAGTCTGTGGCAAGAATGTATACACTAGTGAGCTCCCTTGTCCAGGCTAGCAGCTTTTTGTCAACCATACTTTACAGAGTAGTATATTGCTGTAGCTGCTTTGCCGGCATCAGTGCTGACTCATGGAAAAGCAGGTGATGCTCACATCTTCCATAGCTCCAGCCATGTGAGCAGGTTAACAGGGTCTGTCAGCAGCAGCAGAAATGCTATGTTGCTGGTTGTTTCTCTGTGACTCCTGCCTAACCCTGTTGGTTTATGAGGCCACTCACAGGCAACCTCCCTGAGCATTTGGGTTTTGTGTCTGCGGCTGCAGTCTGTCTATGGAAAAGATGGGGAGTCTCAGGGTCAGAGCTGAGTTTGATCTGCAGCACATGAAAAAGATTTGTTCTGTCTGTACTTCGGAGAGGCCAAGAAAGAGCAGATGGCTGTTGGATGGGATCCAAGTACCTGAGGGGAACCCGCTGTGCAAGTGCCAGCCCCAGCTGCAGCCACTTCACTTGCCTGTCAGACCTGGAAGGTAGTTCATGAGAGAGACCCGTACTCACTATTGAGTGTAAAGTCTTCTGGAGTGTGGGGTAACTTTCCCTTGCATTAAGCATTTGGTTGGTGCAGTGTGTGTATGGGGAGCTATGAATAGTCATTGTTGGGTTTATGTAAGTGGGTTCTTCCTTCTTTCCCTCTCCTTTCTCTTCTCCTTATATTTCCAGTTCTTGCCTGGTGATTTTGCTTGTAACACCACCTCACTCGATCTCATTTGCAGCAGCAGTCCCTGTTATAGCTAGCTCTTCCTTGCATCCTGACTGGCTCTGCAGGGCTGAGAGCCTCAGGGTGGTTGTGAAGAGCCAAACTCAATTATATTTTTAAAGGGCTTATTTAAATTAGTATGTAAAATAAAAGCAGAATACTACAAGATGTTTGAAGCATGAAGGTGAACTGAACAGGGCAAAGAAGATGGATGAATGTCTCTATTTTAGAGTGTATCCCAAATAGAGGTGGGCTAAGACTTCCACCATGCTTTTTACTACACACTCTTCCTCAACCAGAGCATGAAGTGAGTGCTCAGAGGTTTGCATGGCAGCGGTATGTAAAGCTGCAGCTGTAGGGACTGCATGTGTAGTATAGTATATGACAGTGAAGTAATAAGATATGTACAAAAGGACTCCATGGCTGCTGCAGGACCTTGATTAGATGACTTCTGGTATCTGTTCACCTTCCCAAACCAAATTTATGTTTATTTGTAAGAGACAAAAATTGTGTGCTCACTACATGACTTCCCGTGGCTGCCATAGAACAACCCACCACTGGTAAGAGAGTGAAAATCCACTTCTCAATTTCTTCTCAGCACTACTGCAGTGTCTTCCCTGCCCTTGCACTGCTGTGGATTTGCCATCTGGAGTAATATGCATTCTCGGGGCAATTTTGGAACTCACTGAGAGACAGGCTGTGTGAAATCTTGCTCAATTTTATCCAGTGTGGTCTCTTCTGGAACCGATAAGCTACACCTTTACCTCTGTCTGTGGGCACTGGAGCTCAGTTTTTAATAGTTGGCAACAAAATGTCAACTAGTAGGACCCATGCTACTAGTTTCTTCCCCATAGCATTTTGCTCCTTGGCTATGGATGCTTCCTTTTCCTTAGTGGAGAAGAAATGGATCCAAATCCAAATATGGGAAGGGGCCATAATCTGCAGTGCATGTGGGAATTACATCTCTGTTCCTCACCACAATAGGATCCAGCGCCTGGAGCTTTCAGCAGGTCACACTGCCAAAACTAGAGCTGTCATGGTCATTCATGGTCCCCTGGTACATGCTGTCAGAGCCTGTCTCCTGCATAGCTCCAGGTCCACTTAGCACTGATACTGAGCTGTTCAGCCAGCAGAGATGCAGCAAAGCTCCTCTCTATCTGATTGCCAGGAGAGATTGCTTTGCCCTCCTGCCTGCTCGTTCCCATGGGCATCGCAGTGCGCTGAGCTGCATCCAGGGAATGCTGCTTACGGCACGTCTGGCTCTGTGCTAGGGCTTGGTTCTGGCTTAGCAGCAATGCCAAAATTAATAAATACAATACTTGTGAATCAGGAAAAGGCCTAAGGGCAGAAGAGCCCAATCCAAGAGAGGATATACAAGGCAAAAGACACATGCAAAGTGAAATGCAAAGCATGACACAGATAGAGAGAGAGCTGACTGTGGCGAGGCTCCATGAAGAAAGAGCACGGTCCAAGCCAGCATTTGCGGAAGAGGAGCTGCTGCCAGGTGCCGTGAGCTCAGGGGTCAAGGAGCGGCACGGGAATGAGAAGAGACCTGAAAGACCTCTGGGTGGTCTGGAGAATTCTGGCAAAGGCACCTGCTGCTTGATCTGATACAAAGCTGTTTTGCCGAAATGTTTGGAACAAATTTTAATGGACGTGGTGTTTATGATCAAATCAGCACTCATCTGACTGCAAAAGGTTTAATGTGCTCCTTCAAGACCTTACGCCATCTTATGGGTACAGTCAAACCTGGTTTAGGATAATGGGAAAGGGTAGAATTTTACTACCTTGTTGAGTCACAAATTTGTTAATAGGCCAGTTAGGTACAGTGTTTAACAACTATTCTGCAAAAAAAATATTCTATCTTCAAGGAAATGATAAAGTCTTTAAGAAGTCAAGTGTATAGAAATATCTTCTGAATAAATAAGAAATTAAGAAGTTTAGAAGGGAAAAGACTGAATTTGCATGGAACCCTTACAGGATTAAAAGACTGAGCTTATCTGTAAAAGCTTATGTGATACATAAAAAGAGGTTCTGTAGATACAGCCTAAGCTGTATAGTAAGCAGAAGACTGCAACCACAGGAAATATGAGGAGGGAGATTTTTTTAACATATATGTGTATATATATATATATATATATATGTATATATATATATTTGATCTTGGTGCAAAAAGCTTAAGCACTTGTAACTTTGTTGGTTTTGGATGCTGTGCAGATAAATCCTTTTGTTTGGATTGTAAACAAACAGCTTGAACATTAAATGTGGTTTCACTGGTAACTGAACTCCAAGTCTGTGGAGAATCTGAACCACAGCACACTGTCATTTCAGCTTAGGAAATGCCCAGCACTCCAGCACAGGCAAAGTGCCTTGAAGCTCTATGGAACAGTTTGAGAGTGAGTGTTACAAAAATCAGGAAAAGCAGAAAAATCTGCTGGTGACAGTAAGGAAACTGCTGTGATGATGATAAAACAGTAGGTAAGACACTGAACTGCAGGAATATTAAGGGAGTCAGTGGCGGCTGTGAAGCACAATCTGTACTTTGATAAAAATAAATTATTTGGCTTAGCATGAAGTAAAGTTTAGGGTTACAAGATAAAGAGATGATATGAAATGACCTGATAGCAATTTCTGGTTTTAAAGGCAAAATCTTCAAGTCTGCAAAGTGAGTAAAAATGCTATCAAATTAGAACAGCATTTACATGTTAATTGGAAATATCCATTAGAGTGAAATATTCATTCAATTTATAAAGTAATAGATGACTATATAAGTACAAGGCAGTGAAACGTCATATTTCACAGCTTTGTGGAGAGTTTCCTTTAAAACTCTATTATATATCACCTGAGAGGTTTAATTGCTGATGGATTTGAACAAACTATTCTAGAAAGGATTGTGATGGTAAAATCCCCTCAGCTAGGCAGAACTTAATTTTAACACTGTGCTGGTTTACAGAGGCACCTCTCAGGGCTGTCATGAGATTTCATGGATTTCTTGTCCACCAAAACAAGAGCGTGTTCTCTGCTTCCAGCACTGCAGAAAGCTTCAGAAGTGGCACTGAATACTATCAGTTGCTCAGTAGTTCAGTGGCAATCACAGCTGAAGGGATTTTTGCTCCTCAGTTTCCACCCATGCCTGCTCATTTCTGGACCCCCACTCCTTTCTTCCCCCAGTTGTACTAGCACAGCTATTCATGGAGCTCTTCCTCAAACTGGGACAGTGAACTGAGTCAGAGTTAAAGCAGTTTTATGTCCCTGTGTGGCACTGCCCACCTAAGCTCTTTGACTTGATACAAGCCCCAAACTGCCTGCTTTCCTCTCAATGTGCTGTCCCCAGCTGTGCGTTCTCACCACCTCGATGCAGGATCACATAAGTGAAGCCATGCAGGGAGGTAGGGCAGGGAACTCATCCATCTGAAAATTAATCTGGCAAAATAAACAGAAAGCATAGGGCATGACATGGAGATGGAGTGTTACACTGCTCTTTTGGATGGCAAAATTGATTTTTTCCTGGTTGCTGTTACCGTGTCCTGAGGAACTGGATGTCCTGCCATGGGCTGGGAGCGAGGGTCAAGAACACTTTAAGGCTTCTAAGTATTGTCGCTGAAGTCTTATGTTGTGAAACTGCCTCCTGCGCTTCCTATCGCAGCTTCAAAACAGCTTTGAAAAAGAATGCTAATGCTTTTAATAAAAGTGCCTATGCTCTTCTTTAAACATCTGAGGTTACCTCCAAAGGAAGTGATAAAACCTAGGTCTTCCCACAGTTAATCCATTTGAAGAAGACAGTCTTGAAGTCTAGGCTGATTCAGCACTCCTGGCCTCAGCCCTCAGAATTAACACCTGGTTTCAGAACACTTGTGCTTTGTGCTTGATGAGAAACACCACAGTGGTGAGTGCCTCCTGGTTGTGGATATGTCTCTGCAGAAAAGGGGAGAGGGCACTGTCCCAAAGCCTCCCAGCAGACTTTGCCTAGGAACTTTTATGAAGGGGTAATATAACAGAATTTAGGGAAAATTTTGCTTTGAAAGTTCAGGAGCTGGGCAAACTCCATTATTCTCTCAAGGAGCTCTCCAGTTTGTGGCAATAAGCAATTCTTTGGGTCTGCTACTCTGGCTTTTTGTTTGTTTGTTTGTTTGTTTTGTTTACCTTGAGCTTGCTTTACAACACCAGCTTCAGCTAAGTTTACTCTGGTATACTGAGATGCTGGCTTTATTTGGATAATTAATGTTAAAATAAAGTGAGTATTTCTACCTTTGATTGTGGAGAACATTATTGAAAAGTTTATGATTTTATGGTAGTTGTTTCAAAATTATTCTCAACCTATAACTTTTACTATTTAGTGCTGTAATACGTTTAATACTTAATACTTACAGACTTTTATAACCCATAAACTTTAACTGGCCAACAGTCTAGTTTTGTGATTTAGAGGAAACTGAAATGGAGACTTTACTAGATTGTTTTGGGGGAACCCAGATGTTACTAATAATTTAATTATCTCAATAACCATTCATTATCTAATCAATGATTTGTTAGTGAACATTACAGAACAATATGAAGCAAAGGTATTAAGTAGAAGATACTATTTTTATGTATGTTCTTAGTCTAAAGCTGAGGATAAGTGTCTATCCTGTATATGTCAGTTAAAATTAAATTAATTTCTTAAGTAATTTACAGAATCACAGAATGGTAGGGGTTGGAAGGGACCTCTGGAGATCATCTAGTCCAACTTCCCTGCCAAAGTGGGTACATCTAGAGCAAGTTGCACAGGAAAGCATCCAGGCGGGTTTTGAGTATCTCCAGAGATGGAGACTCCACAGCCTCCCTGGCAGCCTGTTCCAGTGGTCTGGCGCCCTCACAGTAAATAAGTTTTTCCTCATGTTTAAGCAGAATCTCCTGTGTTCCAGCTTGTGCCTGTTGCCCCTTGTCCTATCGCTGGCCACCACTGCAAAGAGCCTGGCCCCATCCTCTTGACACCCTCTCTTTAGATATTTATAAGCACTGATAAGGTCCCCTCTCAGTCTTCTCTTCTCCAGGCTAAACAGACCCTGCTCTCTGAGTCTTTCCTCATAAGAAAGATGCTCCAGCCCCTTAATTATCTTAGTAGCCCTCTGTTGGACTCTCTCCAGAAGTTCCCTGTCTCTTTTGAACTGGGGAGCTCAGAATTGGACACAGTACTCCAGATGTGGCCTCAACAGGGCAGAATAGAGGGTGAGGAGAACCTCCCTCAACCTGCTGGTCATATTCTTCTTAATGCACCCCAGGACACCATTGACTTTCTTGGCCACAAGGGCACATTGTTGGCTCATGGTCCACTGGTCATCCACCAGTACTCCCAGGTCCTTCTCTGCAGGGCTGCTTTTCAGCATGTCAATCCCCAACCTGTACTGGTGCCTGGAGTTATTCCTCCCCAGGTGCAGGACCCTATACTTGCCCATAATGAACTTCACATTGTTCCTCTCCACCCAACTCTCCAGCCTGTTGAGATCTCACTGAATAGCAGCACAGCCTTCCAGTGTGTCAGCCATTCCTCCCAGTTTAGTGTCATCAGCAAACTTGCTGAGGGTACACTCAGACCCTTCATCCATGTCACTGATGAATATATTGAATAGGACTTGACCAAGTACTGACCCTTGGGGAACACCACTAACTACAGGCCTCAACTAGACTCTGTACCACTGATTAAAACCCTCAGAGCTCTGCCACTGAGCCAGTTCTTCACCCACCTCACTGTCCCCTCATCTAACCCACACTTCCTAAGCTTACCTATGAGGATGCTATGGGAGACAGTGTCAAAAACTTTGCTGAAGTCAAGGTAGATAATATCCACTGCTCTCCCCTCATCTACCCAGCCAATCATGCCATTTTAGAAGGCTATCAAATTGGTCAGACATGATTTTCCCTTAGTGAATCCATGTTGACTATCCCAAATAGCCTTCTTTTCCTCTACTCACTTAGAGATGGCATCCAGAATGAACTGTTCCATCATTTTCCCAGGGGTGGAGGTGACTGGCCTGTAGTTTCCCGGGTCCACCTTCTAGCCCTTTTTGAAGACTGGAATGATGTTGGCTTTCTTTCAGTCCTCGGGCACCTCTCCTGTCCTCCATGACATTTCGAAGATGATGGAGAGAGGTTCTGCAATAACATCCACCAGCTCCCTCAGCACTTGAGGGTGCATCCCATTGGGGTCCTGTGGTGGGTTGACCCTGGCTAGATGCTGGGTGCCCACCAAAGCCCACTCTATCACCCCCCTCCTCAGCAAGATGAGGAGGGGAGAAAATAAGATGGAACACAAAAAACCAAACTCGTGGATCGAGACAAAGGCAGTTTAATAGAAGCAAAGCAAAGCTGCTTGCGCAGAAGCAAAAGAGCAAAATATTTACTCTCTACTTCCCATCAGCAGGCCATGTCTGGCCACTTCCCAGGAAGCAGGGCTTCATACGCGTTGCGGTTCCCGGAGGACAAACGGAAGTAACGAATGCCCCTCTTTCCCCTCTGTTCTCCTTACTTTATTTCTGAGCATACATCATATGGTATGGAATATCCCTTTGGTCACTTTGGGTCAGCTGTCCTGGCTGTGTCCCCTCCCAAGACCTTCCCCACCCCCAGCCTACTGGGGGAAATGTTGGAGACAGCGTTGGTGCTGTGCTAGCACTGCTCACCAGTAACCAAAACACTGTTGTGTTATCAACACCCCTCGAGCCACCAATACAAAACACAGCACTCTGAGGGCTGCCACGGGGAAAATCAACTCCATCCCAGCCAGACCCACTACAGGCCCATAGATTTGTGGGTGTTGAGTTTGGCTAAGTTGTCCCTAACCCTCAACCAAGAGCCTTCCTCTCTCCAGACTTCCTCTCCTACCTCCAGGACCTGGGATTCCTGAAGGCCAGCAGTAAAGATGGAAGCTAAGAAGGCATTCAGTAACTCTGCCTTCTTCTGCATCCTCTGTCACCAGGGCACCCCCCTCATTCAGCAGCAACCCCACATTTTCCCTACACTTCCTTTTGCTGCTGAGGTACTTGAAGAAGACCTTCTTATTGTCCTTGGCATCCCTTGCTAGATCTAATTCCAAGCGGGCCTTGACCTTCCTCGTTGCATCCCTGCACACTCTGACAACATCCCTGTATTTCTCCCAAGTGGCCAGTCCCTTTTTCCACATTTTGTGGATATCCTTCTTCTGACTGAGCTTTTCCAGAAGTTCCTTGCTCATCCATGCAGGCTTCCTGCCTCCTTTGGTAGATTTCTTACTCTTAGGTATGCAGCCATCTTGAGTTTGGAGGAAATGTTGCTTGAAAATTAACCAGCTCTCTTGGGCCCCCCTACCCTCCAGAGCCTTAGCCCATGGGATTCCTCCAAGCAGGTCTTTGAAGAGACCAAAGTTAGCCCTCCTGAAGTCCAGGGTGGCAGCCCTGCTGACCCCTCTCCTGCCTTCTCCAAGAACAGAAAACTCATTTCATGGTCACTGCACCTGAGGCGGCCTCCAACTACCACTTCACTCACCAGTCCTCTGTTTGTGAATAACAGGTCCGGTGGGGCACCTTCCCTGGTCAGTTCCCTCACCAGCTGTGTCAGGAAGTTGTCTTCCACACATTCCAGGGACCTCCAAGATTGCCTCCTCTCTGCTGTGTTGTATTTCTAGCAAACATCTGGCAAGTTGAAGTCCCCCACAAGAACGAGGGCCCGTGATCATGAAACATCCCCTAGC
Source organism: Caprimulgus europaeus (assembly GCA_907165065.1). The sequence goes on along the minus strand of OU015525.1, from coordinate 40,836,703 downwards.
TGCTTATAGAATATTTCGTCTACCTCCTCATCTTGGTTGGGTGGTCTGTAGCAGACTCCCACCATGATATCTGCATTACTATCCTTCTTCCTGATTCTTAGCCACAAACACTCAACCCTGTCATCACCGTTATTAACCTCCAGGCAATCAAAACCCTCTTTAACCTCTTCTTCCTTGTCTGTCCCTCCTGAAGGGTTTGTAGCCGTCCACTGCAGCACTCCAGTCATGCAAAGGATCCCACCACATTTCTGCGATGGGTGCTATATCGTGGTTTTACTGCTGCATGATGGCTTCCAGCTCTTCTTGTTTGTTGCCCATGCTGCGTGCATTTGTGTAAATGCACTTCAACCCAGAGTTTCCAGTAGTACAAAATCTAATGATATTGCATGAGACTGTAGGCAGGGATAATAGTGCAGCAGTTTATATGCCTTCTACTACATCTAATGTTTTTTTTTTTTCATTCTGTAGACTCTTCTTGACTGAGTAATAAGCTCCATAGTCTTGGCTTTAGTGAGCTCATTAAAGGTAGGAATGTTAAACTAGCCTGCACAAAATTACTTCCCTTGGCTGCTATATACCAGTCTGTGCTCACCTTGAATTTTTGTGTGCCTAGAGACAATAGACATCCAGCTGGCTCTGTGATTTGATGGAAACTATGTGCTACATTTCCTTTCTCTCCTTTGAATATCTCATTGCTTCTATCTTTGCTCCTGCTGCTGCAATTCTGCCAACTGGAAAGTAGCATCAGGGCTGCCAGAAATAAAATTTTGTGTGAGAGGATCTTGTTTTTAAGAAGGGATTGCCTTCCTATTGGAAAAATGGAAGAATCAATATTATTTGATTTCCATTCTTGTGCTGTGTGAAAATTAATGACACAAGTATTTGTGAGATTATTTGGAAGGAAGTGATATTTCTACAGGTACTAGCTTGCCAGCTACTTGAGAAAATTCTGTTCTTTTCACTTTGATGTAAGCAACAATGACTTAAATGTAACTATTACATCAAACAGATCCAATGATGTATAATCTGTGTACAGCAGTTTCTGTTATATTGATAATATTTTCTATGAGCAAGTCTGCCCCCATTATACAGAAGTTTTATTATAAATATTGCCAATTGATTGAATTATTTCCTGAGCCTGAATTCCACTTCCCTAATGGTCTGGCATTGCTCTCAAATTAGGTGTATCAGGTTAGCACAGACATCAGCTCTGCAGATGCCTTAGTCAGAAATTACTATAGGGATATCTGAGAAGGAGTGAGAGAGGAACTGGTATGATGGCTTCACTCACTCTAGTTTGCTCTTTCTTAATATGACTGCTGAGTTAGGCTAATGCCAGGAGAAACACAAAGGAAGACTTGTTTGCAGGGAGAAGCTGCACCACATACTTTTCAAAGGGGAAATGCAAATGTTTCTTTCTTAACTTGGCAAGAGCAATAGGTCTGATGGCTACTGGCTGGTCTTTACTCATCATAAAAACTTCTTTAGCATGTGAGGTATCTCTGTTTTTATTTGCTCATTTGCTAATTACATGTGAAGTGTCTTTTATAAGAATTGCACAGGGCTCAAGTGAGTACTCTGCCTCCGCTAACAAAGGTCTCTATTCTGGCTCTATGTGGTTTGGAGCACTCCTCTACATGGGCTGGCCCCAGATCTTCTATAATAACCAAGATTTCCAGTGCAAAAGGCCCACAGAATTTACAGCGATTATGAACTGGAAGAGCTGCTGTAGGTCTAGGTGTCCAGCAGCTCAATATTCAGAACTGGTGCCTGGGTTTGGATTTCACTCTGTTTCCATGGATAGCTGGTGAGACTTTAGGCGATAATAGGTGACTGTCATCAAATGGATGTCTTTGACTCTGTTTGCAGTGCCATGTCAGAAATACCTGTCCGTGTTCGCTGCTGAAGGTCTGATTACACAGCATGTCTCCATAGCTCTTTCATTGCCCATCGTTGCCACTGATGTGCATTGAAACTGAGCAGTATGACAGAGATCCAGTTAATGGTTAAAGAGGAGGCTCTAGTTAAAGTTTCCATTCTACTCTTCTGTATATTCCACAATAGGTTTCATATTCATTATATAAGAGCTGCAAGGGTATATTTACAAAGGAAGAAGTGAGATTAAATGATTATGAGCTTAATCACATTATAATTCTCTTCTTGAAACCCATGATAATTAGTTGGTTTTGGCTTTACTCTTCAGCCACACCTGTATCTTATTTCTTATCTTCTGATTTCCCTAAACAAGTCCTCACTGGTTTAACTTGTTGTTAATAATATTAATAATGCTAGTTTTGGTCTTGACTGTGTGAAATATTTATGTTTACCTCTAATTTTTTTCTAATATGACCCTCATTAGAATACTTAATTTGCAAATTAAGTTTTTTAAATTATAAATTTTTATGACTTTAATTAGGAAAATTAGGCAGTTACAGGTGAGATTTAAAGACTACCCAGGAAGACATAACTGAAAGAATAATTGCTGGTTTGTCCTTTTAATACTTTTCCAGATATAAAACTAGGCAGATGAAAAGGAGTGGTGGGAAGAGAGGAGGATGATAGCTGAAGGATGAAGAGTGTAAAGTAGCAGTGTGTGCTGTTTGCAAGTATTTATAGGAAACTTTTTGTCTATGTAGATATCATTAGGAGTTGTGACAAATATTTTGCGGAAACATTCCTGAGTAAGTAACAACAACTCTTTTAAAAATGCCATCCTTCTGCTCCTATTAATATTGTTATTATAATGTGTGCCAAATTATGGAGCTCTGTTAGGAATGGTGTCCTTTTGGTTTTTACTAGTGTTGTGTAGGCAGTGCCTTGCTCCTCATTTCTGAAAGAAAACTGTATACTGTCATGGTATCTTCACATGAATGAAATGTCAGTAAACAAAGGGGTTCTTGTTTGTTTCTCCTTTGCCTCAAAAAGAGTCAAATTGTTGGCTACCACCTTTGTTGTTTTTTGAGCCTGAACGTGTTCTGTGGAGATTTTTGGAGCTTATAGATTGAGGATAGGAGTGGCATAAACTCAGGCTCTCATTCCCTGCAGAAGCAAAAACTGTGCTCTCAGACGTGAGACAACGTTCTTATGTCCATGGAAAATCATAATTATATATTAAAATAAAATATTCTGTTAAGCAGAGTAGAACTACATGCAGGGACTGCATCAGTCAAGTGGATGTTTTTTTCAAAGTATCTTTAGATATTAGTTGAAAAATTGTTCCAAAACGACTATATTTTGATGGAACACTGCATTCTCCATTTTGTCCTTATGTGTAGTTACAATCCTCACAAAATGTTCTAGAGTAGGAACATGGATTTTTATTATTCATATTCTTGTGAGCAATAAAAGTATGAATATTCTTTAAATAGACTGAAATTTGATGCCTTAAACAATATTTCCTGGTCAGGCAAAGAAAATACTGTTGACTAATACATATATTTTGACATTAAAGAGCTTTAAAGTATATTCAAAAAAATAATTCCTCATAAATGACAATTTTTTTTTCTATTTTCTTAGCTATTTTTCTGCACTTGCTGCATGTTTATCTGACTTGTGCTCTTAAGCATAACTATCTCCAAACAAAATTTGATTAACTTTCGGCTAATTACAATGCTTCTCTGGACGAAATGGAAAGTCTTCCAAGGCACTTAGAGAGCCAAGGCCTCAAGCACATTGAGTTCAATGCAGTAAAGATTTCCTCACAAATCCCACCTTTTGCCTCCTTTTTTCTTGTAAGTGAATGTTTCCTGCAGGGCCGGACACTTCTCTGATAGTTAAAATCTATATACAACCACCCCTGTTAAAACTCTTTGCATCTCATGCTAATCCTTTCTTTAATGTGTGGTCTCATGAAAAAGAGCACATTTAATTCCTCAGATTTCCAATTTTAAAATGTTGCCAGTGCACTAGGAAGGCCTCTTGTGATTGCTCTTCAATCATGGTGTGCAAATGTTGAGTTTTGAAACAAATAAACAGACAAGAAGCTGTGAAATATGTGTTGTAATATCAGAAGGAGAAAAACTAGTTTTCATGTGGCTGATGCTGCTCATGTTCCCGTGTAAGTTTGCTGTGGTTGGTTAGCACATACTCTGCAAGTCTCTAATGAGCTGGATTCCTGCATTAGCATCAGAGACGTAAAAACTCGCACAAAAATGTTGGAAACTGAGTGCAACCACATATGTGACTCCACACAGGTGTTTCTGGACAATCTGAAGAAGAGATGGAGACAGACTGACAACACTGTTCAGATATTAAAAGTGCATTATACACCATATTACTGTTTGAACGTGAACCTGGAATCAGCCTGGAGTCAATACCTGGGGTTTTTTTTCCTATCTTGTGTGCATGAGACCAGAACCACTCACAGACACTGTTCAGCTTTCTTCCTCAGGAGTGCTTTTGTAAATAGGGGCTGCAGAACAGGGCTTGGGATGCATACCTTACAGCATAACATTGAAATTTTTGGATATTGATGACAAAGAGGTAGGAAAAAACTAATTTTTAAAGCAGGACCCTAAAGATAAGCTTATCTAGCTATGCCACTGAGCTCTCTTTTTTTTCTTCTTTCTTTTTTTTTTTTTTTTCTAAAAACTAAACATTTATATTGACGTCTAGGAATAAGTGGTTAATATAGGTCATGTTATTCTTCCATTTAACTTTAGCATTGCCTTCCCACACAATAAGAGTTTTCCTTAGATGGAAGAGACAGCAGTGTCAGAAGGAAATGGAGCCTTATGCTTGGTTTCTAATCTTTGCTTGAGCACAAAATATGTGTATATATATATATAAATATATATATCTAAGAATGCTGTCTTCCAAATAATTCAAATAGTACTTTGCCAAATGTGACTGCAAGTCCTACTGCTGTATAGATATAATTTCCCACAGATTTTATTTCTCTTCCACTGTAGCCTAAATAATATATAATTTCCATGAACTTTAATTTCTTGCAGATGCACTTTAAGATATTGGGCTGTATTTCATCAAGTTGCAGGTTACGTTGTTGTTGTTGGTCCCTAATTTTAGGACATTAAAACCCCTAGGTTGCAACCTTACCAATCTGCCAGAGAGCTACTGTGTTACTGACACTGTATTTCGGGTTTAATTATTGCTTACCCTGTCACAGCAACATTATTCAGACTCTTTCTGGGCTGATTGCTCCCAGAGCCATTGCTTTGTAGTGTGCAGCACTAAATAAAGTGATCTTCTATACCCCAAAAGGCAATGGAATAGAAGATTAAACTGGGATGTCATCGCTGTATTAATTTCCCAGAGAAGAAACAGTGAATTTACTTGAATCAGACTGTCTGCTGTTGCTAAGATACTGGCACATGAACAAAACTTCATGTTTTTTTTTTTTTTTAAAAAAAAAAAAGCTAACACATGAAAGAATCAGCCCGAGGCGCTCGATCTCTTCGCACACTAGAGAGCTATCATCCATCAACGCAGTCACCAGAGGGCTACATGCAGTCTTAACAAGCACTTTAACATGCTGGTGGTGGAGCTCAACAGAGGTGAATTTGTCCAGGAAGTGTTTAAAGCAAATGTCCATGTGTAAATTTGTCACACTACATTGCCTGAGCCAAAATTGTTTTAGTCAGTACTTCAAGGATCTCTATATGTATGTATGTATGTATGTATGTATTACATAGGCAGTAACTGATGCTTCCATGCATTGTGTATTTAGACTTGCTCCACAGGGCAGGCAAGAAGTGCTGGAGCAAGTCAGAGTGGAAAGTGCTGGCTGAAAGTGCTTTATCCTGTACCATTCAGAATTCTCCAAGATTCTTATTAATTAAAAGCTTATTGTTATTAGACTACAAACAGCACAGTTTATCAAAAACATTCACTAATCTGTAAACTAAGAAACCTTGCTTACCTGTCTTTTTGAAATACCATCAAAGACAATAGTGGATCTTATTCAAGCAAACACATGATTAAATCTGACAGTGCACATTAAACATTTGATGTGGGAAACAGTCAATGCTGATGGAATCTGTTTAGTGGAAATATCCTCTGAAGCATCTGGTGGTTGAGGTGGATTGAAAAGAGTGAAAAGATGGGTACATTAACAGTTCAGAACTGTGGTGAACACTAAAACCCTTCACAAGCAGCAGAAGGATTTGCAAAAATAAAAGAATCACGGGCTGTGAATTAATAGGACTTCAGTAAAAACAGATGCTAAAATGACTGAAGAGGTAAACCAAATATATTTTTGTTATCATAGTTCAATAAATGTTCTTCTTTTTCATGCAATGCAACTAGTCTTCTGTTGTTAATGCTGGCTGTAAGAGCTCTATTTGATGGGAAATGGAATTGCTGGAGGAATCCAGTAAGAGAAATAAATCTAAGTTGAATAACTGGAGGTCAGACTGGAAAACAAATCTAAAGAGAAGGGGACCTGTGCCAATTATTGCATAAACTATTTGTAGTAGCAGTGTTATTAAACTTGTTTCAAACAGTGTTGTGCAGTGAAAACACTATGCAGAACTAGACAAAAATTAATATTCTTTCGAAGAATGGGCTGAAATTCAAATACCTACAAAAGTTCACTGTTTTTGAAAACTACTTGTCAGAAAAGTGGAACAGATTAGTTTATGCATTGGAGTGGTTCTGTGTTAGTGATTGCTGGAGCATCCCAGATGTTCACACTCGAGGGCAGACTGATCCTATGCATGAACTTGTTCCTTAAGATCTAATCCTTTCATGTTCTCCTGGCACTAAGGAACTGTATCCTGCCTGAGGAGCTACAAGAGAATTGCCTCTTGCATAGCGAAACACTGCTAGGAGAAGCAGAAGTCTGCCTTTTTTTTTTCAGCTATTCCCATTAGCAGGTACAGACACTTTGCAAACCTCAGAGCATGCATGGTATAGCTTCTTCTAGCCACAGAAGTACGTATATTAAATAAAGTATGTTAACAGCTGGTCATATTTGAACAGTTCACTTTCTAGCAAGGGCGAGATGTTTGTTTCTGGTGGTTGTGCCTCCAAAGTGCAAACCACCTTCTGCTACCTGCCTGTCCTGAATTCACTGACCTGTTACAGACAGCTGCCACATCACCATTACTCCTCTGTTTGCCTAGTTATACGAGTTGCTTTAGTGAGCCTGCACAACCAATTCTGTGGCTCACTTACTTGGTTCTTCACCTGTCTTACAGTAATGTGTGGTTTCAGTCTTATTTTACATGTTTTGAGTCAGAGAAATGTCTCTATGTGTATCTATAGATATATATTATGAAATAATATGGCAGTAAAACCTTATAGGGTTTGTAAATCCAGAATGTCATGTGGCTGTTAACCAATACACTGAAAACCACAGAGCTCTCATATAGAAACCATGAGCTTAGAAATGCAGTTATATGCTTTACTGAGCAAGTTCAAACATGGCTGGGCATTTCTGGCTCTTTGAGAAAGTCTCCTCCTGTGGTCCAGCCCAAGTTCTCATTGTGTTCTTCTCTGTTAGGTGTGTTTTATGGGTCTGAAATGGGTCCATGCAGCTTTGTCATCATAACTGAGCTCTTTGCATTTCCCATTGGACTTAATCATGCTTCACTTCCTGAGCCCTTACATGACATCATGAACTTGTGAGACGTATAGGGGTGTTCAGATTGCATCTAAATTATTCATTTTGTGAAGGCTTGGATGATAATATATTATCAGTGAAAGACGTGATAAGCTATATCCACAAGGAAACATTACTTTTCCTGTCTTGTTATTGCTGATAATTCTAACTGTCAACAAAGAATCATTGAAACACAGATGTCTTTCTACCTACCCCTTTCCATGGGCACCTTGCAAATTTAGCATCACTGTAGAATGTTGCTTAGGTAATGTTACCACCTGGACATTTTTGGAGAGACTTATTCCTGAGAAAAGAGTTATTCACTCCTGGGGAAAAAAAGTCTTACTTGTGGAGGCTCAGCTCTGCATCTTTGCTGGGGCGAAGGAGGATCCTAGTTCAGTGGCTGATAAATGCAGGCTGCAGAATCAGAACTATGTAAGGACTGTGCTTAGTCCTCATTTACAAATTTTTATGGTTTAACTTTTTATTTTTTAAGATTCTAATAGAATTATGTGATTCTAGGGTTGAAGGTCAAGCCTTAACCCAGCCTCCAGGAAACCTCTTTTGAACAGACTTGTCCTCATGGCTTCTCTTGTGTTGGCTTTCAACAGTTTACCCAATAAAGTTGAAAATTAATTACATTAAAATCACCTCTTTAGACATGCATTTTGGTAGTGTTTAAATCATGCTTTTCATGCTGTTCAGCTCCTTGGAGTTGCTAGGTTTTTCCTGTTTTCAGAATAAATAAAAGGAGATGTGAATAGCAGTTGTATTATGCACTTTTAAATTATTTTAAAAAGTATACAAGGCCTAGTTTTGTTCCAAATTATCTTGACAAAAATATGGAATAATTTATTTGGGGCTAATGAAATTAAAGTAATGGAAAACAAAATGTAAGTGAAATCAGAATCTAACACAACAAGCTTAAGAAATATTGGAATAATTAATCACAATAAAAATTAATCAAGTGTTAAATTTATTTCACAGTCACTAAAATGGTACTTAAATCAACATTAGCTAAAATTAAAAAAAACCCAAAACAACCCTGTTCTGGATGAGCAAGCTGCTTCATGGGGAGCTATTATATATGCATTCATTTGAAAGTGACTTGTTTCCACATTCTAGTTCTGTCTTCCTCTTTAAATTGCGTTAGCTAAATTTCTCCATAAAATTAAAATGTATTGTTAAAGCAAAGACTAGCAGTGCTTGCTGGAATATATTGTATTCCCTGTTATGCTGCCTTGAACCACGAATAGTTATAGCAATGAAATTACTTCAGATTTTTACCACCTTTGGTCAGAACAGAATCTGAGTTTAGAAACTGTGATTTGGATGTCATGTAACTTTCTCATTCATATTAAGTGATGCTCATGTGTTTCAGGCAGAGAAGACCAACTCAGAGAAGACTATCAGTGCTGTTATGTTATGGAAAGTAATTTGTGTTTAATATGCTTTTGAGATGTAGCACATTCTTGTTGAAATACTTTCTACTTTGAGACAGCACTAGAATTCTTTGTGTGTGGTTCAGCCAAGTCTCTAATTTTCATCATTTCAAAGCAGCTGGGGAGCAGAGCACTGGGAGGAGGGTCCCCCATGCCAAGAGGGAGTTGTTTTGCACAGGGCTTTTGACAGCACTGCCACTAACTAATACAGGATGAAAATTGCAGTGGGAGAGCTGGGGAATAAAGAAGAGCATAGTGGTATCTCGGTAGATATTGTAAGGAGGATGGGAAGAGCCAGGCTGAAAGTTGCTGGTTGAGTTGCTTGAAAGCATCATGGCTGATTGCAGCTGTAAGGAGTGGGTTTTTTTGCTCCCTTTCACACTTTCCAAAACTGCCTAGCACTAATTCCAAGTGCTATCACTGCTTTGTGAGAATGGAAGACTATTTTAGAGACAAATGGCTTTATCCTAAAGCCAAGCATTTTGTGGATAGCAACAGACAGTCAGGACTGAGAGCTTCATATATTGCACAGGCAGTTAGGCGTATACATTTCATAATAAGCAGGATCTTGCACTCAGTTATCGAGGAAGCATGACTGTGTATTTTTAAAAAATGCAGTAACATGACTGCAATCACTACCCTGCAGCCTGATGTTGAGGCACCTCATGATGCAACTTATATTTTGGAGAGCTGTATCAAATCCATGTACATTTTTCAAGTTGAGACAGCTCATATGTGATTCATATCACCTACCTTTGTAATTCCCAGTAATTAGGCCCTGTCTATAGTCAGGGGAAGCAGAGTGAAACCTCTGGATTGCATTTATCTGCTCATACGATTATGTGAATTGTTCTGTCACCCAACTTGTTTTTCTCTACTGACTATACAGGCAACCTAGAGGACAAGCTAGATCTTATATAGCTAATGCCAGTTGAAATGTATTCTATTCACATTATACCACATCCTTAAAGAAAAAAAAATTACCCCCTCGTTGCCTCAATATCTTTCCTTCACATTATTATGCAAAAAGTATTAAACCTGTTTGTGAGGGATCCTGCATCAGACAGAACTTTGAAGTACAGCTGCACCATCTCTTCTAGGAAAGGATTGGCCAAAAGTTTCTCAGTCTCCACAGGGTGGGCTTTAGGACATGAAGCCTAAACTAGAACAAAAAAACCTCCCATCTGCTTGGTGGAGCATGCAAGGTGAAAAAGATGTAAAAAATAAAGTGGCCCCTCCTCAGCAAATTTTTGAAGGCTGGGTTCATTTCTTGAAGTTTAGCTTTTTCTTTTCTATACCTCTAACCTACCAAAGAAAGAGCAAAACAACTTCCCTCTGAAAGTCATTTCCAAAAAGGAACTAAACTAACCTCCCACTAATTCATTCAACTTGCCTGGAAACCCCAGAGCCCCTTTCTCCCATTAAACCCATAGAAATCACTGCTGAAGTGACAGTCCCTGGCCATGCCCCTGACTCCAGCCTCCCCTGCTTGCTGCCTTTCTTGAAGCTTCCTGCTTCCCCTTGCCCACGGGATTTATCTGCTCAGTGGCCCACCCACCTAGCCCAGGCTGTGCAATTCACAACAGCAAACAAGCATTGTTCTCACCCCAGATGAGAATAAGGAAGTCAGATTTCCTGAGAGAGCTAGCACACATGCCTGAGAATATTTTTCTGTCAATTACACTTATTTACATGCTATCTAGTAGATGTGGCTCACTAGTGTCTAATGGCCTGGCAAGCGGGATAAGTTACAGTTATAACTGGCTTCACTATGGCATTTTTGTTCTTGAGTTCAGCAGAGAACTGAAGGCCACAAGGATTTTCCTCATGAAGTCCATCCAGATTAAAAACAGAACAATCAGCCAAAGTGGTGTAGGAATCCTATTTATTTGGCTTTTAGGTGCTTGATTTCTGATTACAGAGCATATGTAAATCTTTTGTATTGCATGGCCACTACTTCTTCTTTTATTGCTTCCTTCTCAGATCAATGTTTTCTTGTTTAAAGACAGGAAAAACATGCATTGGTAAAGTTAATGCACAGACAATTAAAGAAACTGAGACTGAGATTGCTGTAAATGAATTATGTCTTTGTTACACATTGTGTTTAGATTTTCTGTCCCATCACATGTGAAACCTCTTTCTCCCTGCAGAGGGAGTACATAGTACAAAACCAGTAATCTTTAGCAATTAAAAAACTAATTGCCAGTAAACAGACAGAAAATCATAAACACCTATTTGGACATTTAATTTCTAGTAGAATTCCTTTTCTGGGTAAGCATATACTTCTGTCTCTACTACCTTGTGCCTGAGATCACAAGTAACCTCTCACATCATGCAGTTATTAAGTAACTATGACATCATAGCATTTAATACAATTTCAGTGGTAAGTTAAAACTTCCTAATATCTATCACAATCAATACTAACTACACCATAACTAAAAAGTCCTTGCAGATACCCCCTCAGGATATGATGACTGCATGCACATAGCTGGCTTGAGTTGCTCTTCTCCTCTGGTGGGAGTTCTTTTTGTCAGCTGATCCTCCAAACTTTGGAAAGGAAAAAACTTGGTTTCATGAGGCAGAGGTTTTGTATCATGCCATTCATTAAGTATGGGTAGGTTAGTCTTTAGGTAGACCCTGCACTTCCCTTATGAAGAAGTTTCTGATCTCACTCATTGCTCTATCTATGCAGCTGGAACCCACTCTGGCAGTCCCTGACAGAGTTCTCCTGGGTTTGCCAGGGGAAAACCAGGAGACCCGGCTGCGTACATCAGGTCAAGCACAAACTGGAGAAAACAGCAGCAACCTCAATACAGTTAACAGCATATCAACTTTCAAATGGGAGAAGGAGAAAAATATATTTTGTGGAAATAAAAATTTATAGGAGAGCTCCATACCCTCAACCCACACAGTGTATTGCTGAATGGAAAAATCGTTTCAGTTTCCTTCTGAAAAAAAAACCAAAAACAAAAACCCAAACAAAAACCAACAAAACCAAACAAACCCCAAACCATCAGGTTTAGACATATGTATGTATATCTGGCAAGGAGTTTCTGAAAATTTTTCCCCAGAGCTTGGCTGAAATCTGCCAAAAACTTTTCTTACCACAAGAAAAACATAAACAAACAAAACCCAGTTTTGAGTGAAGCAAATACTTCAAATGAAAGTGCTAATTGAATCCCAAATCTGATAAACAGATTGATGGAAACTTTTCAAGTAAGTCTTCTAGTGAGAATAGGCTCAGGCATCCCACCAGGGCTGTAGCTTCTTGAACCGTGTTGGCCCTGGCTACCCAGTGACACATGGCAGGGGAAGAAGCATGAGACCTGAGGGCTCCTTACAGGCTGAGAATGAAAGCAATAAAACATGGAGCCAGACATACTTTACATTTGCAAGGTAGGAAGATAAGGGAAGTGTGAAGTCTTATTTCCACCATGCATCATGCAGTGGGTTGACTTCCTCCCTGGGTAATTGGGATAACACAAGTCTTAGCTCTTTACAAGAAAGATTCAGAGGCCACAGAGCAGTATCTTACTTCTCAGTTTTAGGCAGCTACTTAATCACCATTTAATCATCTGAGGTAGTTGCCAAATTTCTTCTGAGGGACTAAATTAGGGTTTATTTAGGGAGTTTTTCTCCCAGGATATAGCTTTTATGAAAGCAACATGCATGACTAATTGCAAAGTAATAAAAGCTGGAGATTGGAATTAAACTTTATGGAAAAGCTGAAGAAAATGTTGTATTTAGGTATTAATTTTGACACAGTAAATCCTGGGTAAGCAAATGTAAAATGAGCTTATGTCATTCTGAATATAAGCGTTTACTGCATGGACATTGATTATCATGTGTTCGTTTGCACCGAGCTTTCCCTTTTGCACCGCATTTTTTCAAAAGGCCTCTGCACATGTTAGCTGGGCAAGGCTCAGAGCTGCAGGCTTAGAACCAGTCTGACTTAGAACTCTTCTCCTCTGATGGACGGACTCTTGCAAGCTTCTGCTTTCTGCATGGGCGTCTCACAAAATGTCAAGGCAGTATCATACAGCAGCTTGGGTTTTGACTTTTAGCTAGTGTCTGGGGCCCAACATGTGTGAGTATTACCTAGACTGAACACGTTGATGTTTCTGCTCTTGAGACAAAATGGAAACCCTGCTATAAAGGCAATCAGCTGGTTTGGAGACACAGAGATGAATAACAATATTACTGCCATTTCTGCTGCTGTCTAGAAAAGGTTTGATGTGACCTCTCATGATGACATCCAGACAGCACTGAGGAAAAAGAAATCCCTAGTTTGTATGCAGAGGAGACAGAAACTGGGCATTGGCATTGGAAGAGCAGTCAACACTGGGAATGGGAGAGGCAGCCCGCAAACACTGCAGTGCCATATCAGCATTGAACACTGGCGACATAGGGTTCAGCCCAAGGTGTCTACTAAGTGTTTGCTCAGTGCCTTAGCAGGTTTTCAGTCACAGTTTCACTCTTAATACTACCTATGTTAATTAGTTGAAAACTAGCTTGTCTATGTTAACAAAGGGTCCATCTGCAGAAGCAACCGCAATGTCAGTCAGCCTGGAATGGTCATATGGGAGTTGGAGATCAGATAAGGCTGAGCCTGGCTGAGAAACTTGAGACTTAAGATGAGAAGACTAGAAGGTGGGGTCAGGGATGGATGAGATAAAAAATCTGATGTAGAGGAGAACAGACTGGAATGGGCAGTGAGGCGATGTGCTCTGCTTCGGAGTGGGGCAGTGAAGGTGGGATGCACTCTGAGCAATGCAGAAAGCGCAAAACATGAAGTAATTCCTCTGTCAGCGATCACTGCCCATCTAAGGCAGAGCGCACTCGTGCCCTGTGAAACGAGCTGTGTATGCACGCCTCATGAAAGGCAATGTCATAAAAAGTGCACAGAAAGAGGTTTCATGAAGCCTGCACAGGGAACCTTAATCACATCCTTTCTTGACTTTGAAGCAGAGTTGCCAACCACTCTGTTGTCACAGGTTTCTCTGTGCATGAGATAAGCTTCTGTAGATTGTCAAGTAAAAATACACTGCATGTTTTTGGATATAAGTGAAAAATTCTGGATTAGGGGGGATTTCTGCATCTTCCATAGCACAGCACAGCTGTACAACAAGTTTTTGGTTTGTTTATTTTTTTCCTGGAAGAGTCCCTTACTGCTACCGGCTAAAAGTACAATGTCAGAAAAAGTGACTTACTGAATGGGAATAATATAAGGAAATTTACTAGGTGAATAAAAGCCCCATTGCTCTAGAAGTTTAATCTTTTTTTCTCTTTTTTTTTGAGGGGAGTGTATAATTTATTTATCTTTTCACCTCCTAAAACAGTCATTGCTTAGACAAGATAGAATATGCCTTGCTCATATAACTTTCTTTTAACATGGTGAATTAAATCTGCTGATCAATAGCCCACTGAGTTCAATAGTTAATCTTTATCCTTTGACTGAGTTGCTAAATGCAAATTCCTTTCACTTATATTAGCTCAATTAATGCATGTAATCTGGTACTTAGTGTCTGATAATCTATGCTATCTACTACCTAATAATCTATGTGGGAGTAAAACCTGATCTAATGTTACACATAAGATCAACACCATGAAGAGGGGTGACATTCGAATGAAAAATGAGACTGAATGCCTTTTAGTAGCTTGCAGGGAAGTGTGGTATATATAATAAAAAATATGGATTTTCCCCCTACATTTCTAAAACTTCTATGACAGGCAATGTCATATAAGTTCTGGTCTTTATCTAGTGGAGGGGACTGCCCTGGCCCTTTGCACTCTGGTGGACCTCGGCTGCCGCAGAGGCACCAGGCATTCAGGATCTGGCTGCAGAGCGGCTCTCTTTGGCCAGCCCCTGGCAGCTCTCTGCAGGAAGGACAGCACACTGTCCCAGCCCTTCCAGGTAAGCAAGTGTGGTGAGGGTGTCCCATCCCTCTGGCTTCTCCTGCTGGGTGGTACCCCCAGCAGAGGCACCCTGAGTCCACCCATCCAAGTGAGTGAGGTTTGGGGCCAAAGCTGGCTCCTCCCCATGTCTCACATCACCTGCCTGCAGCCACCCCTCAATCCTGCCCCAAGGAAAACAGAGCTGTCTCATTATGCTCCTGTATCTGAAGAAAGTTCACCTGCCTCAGGTGTCTTGTCTTCAGCCAAGCAACTGTCCTGTGTCCCCTGCAGGACCTGCTGGCTATCCTGCAGGAGCAAGGACCATCCACAGAGGGAATATTCAGGCTTGTGGCGAGGAGCTGAGGGAGGTCTTCAACAGTGGTGGGGATATTCACCTGGGAAGCAAGACTGTAAACCTGCTGGCCATCATTGTGAAGGTGAATTTCAGGGGATAGTGGCACAGGGAAACATTTCTCTAGATGGAACACTTCCTGAAGGCTCTGGAGATTGCTCCATGAGGTGACTCTTGTCAGAAGGGGAGAGAGGTGACAGTATCTCAGTGAAGGTCATCCCTCTGCTGTGGACCAGGCGTGACTGGGGACCTTCCTTTGAGATGGGCTTGGGTGAAGTCAGGAGCAGGAAAACAACATAATGCTGCCTTCCTGAAGTGCAGGAGCATTGAAAACTGGCTTAGGGCACCTGGAAAACTACACAACACCCTGCTGGCTTCCACCTGCCTTAGCAAAGCCTGGGTGACATGTATTGACAATATCTAATTTATTAATGTTATATTCCTGTTCTGTCAGGGTGGCCAACAGGTTGCCTGCAGCCAGCCTCCTACTCTTCCTCAAACTGTTGCTCTCCCTGGTCCACAACATCAGCAAAATTCTGCAACCAGCAGGGTGACTGCCAGCAACCCTGTTTCTCATTGGGCCAAATCTGCTGAGCCTGGTCAAAGACCACCTTCTCCCACTGGAATTGCTGATGGAGGTGACTGAGAAGGTACTTTGTATTGACCACACAGCTACAGCTTTGCGGGCCCATCAGAGCTTTGCTGTTCGGAGGTACCTTGCTGCCTGCTTTCTTGAGCAAATGCTTGTGGAATAGCTTCCTGGAAGAGCAGCCTCACAAAAGCAATAGTCAGGAATGGGAAAGGCCATTTGGTCTGTTTTCAGCCGCCTGGGTTGAAAACAATGGTTTGATGTGTGCAGGTGAAGGGACTGGTGGAGTTTCTCATAGAGGACTGCAGGGAAATATTTAGAGGATGGCTGGCCCTCTCAGTCCCTCAGCCAAGGAGTCCCCAGCACCATTTGCCAGCTCCACAGGTATGAGGATATGAGGATGGGCTGAGGACTGTTGCAGGCTAGGGCTTCTGGTCCTGTTCCTTAGAGTGCTTCTGGTAAATATCTGTGCTGAAGACCTGACAGTGGAAGGCTTGCCACACATTCAGAGTGTCAGGGTTCACTAAGAGAATGTCACAGCCTCAGTTCAGCATCTGCCCTTCACTTGCCCATCATGCAGCTGCTTTGAGAGTAGTGCTCTTACCTTGGCATCATTTCTGGCAGGGCTAGACATAGAAATGTTGTTCAGCCCCTCTTGTCCCATGGCCTCTACTTATCCACTGCCTCTCAAGGCAGGAACAGTTTACTTTTCAAGATGAACTAAAGCCTGAGGGCCTTGTCTCTGATTTCTAAAACCTGATGGCTGAGATGTTCTTTTCCAGATCGTTTCCATTCAGCACAGCAAATGTAGCAGAAAACAAATATAGAGCTTTGGGTGGGCTTTGCTTTAATTGTTTTTCACTTCCAAGAAGTCACTTGGTGTACTCATTTGCTTTCTAGAGCTGCATTTGGAAGAACAAACTGGCCATGCAGGAGAAGCAGGTAGGGAGCATCAAGCTGAAGCACTTCAGGTCACACCACCCTCTCTTCTCCAAGGAGTAGGGGAGATACAATGCTGGAAAATGGAACAGCAGAGGTATGTCAGGTCCACAAACACTATAAAAACCTGTCTTATACATGAGGGTAGTTTCTGACGTAAAGGTAAAGCTGAAATGTATAGGGTCTTCTCACCAGGGGTAGAAAAGAAATCCACTCCAGTGTCTACCATGTCTGCAAAAAACAGGCTACTGCTTGCTTCTATATCAGCAGTGATTTTCCTTCTCTTAGCTAGAAATCCCTGTGCTGAGTCATAACTCTCTCCACTATGGACACAGGATCCAGCAGAAACAGAGTCCAAGTAGTGACCCTTCCTGACATTCTCCCAGAATGGTACATCATAAGGAAAAATGGAAAGATTGTTTGTCAGGTGCATTGGCCATGTACTGAATCAAACAAAATGCCCACAAGATGTCATATAAGAAAAGACAGATTTCAAAAGAAAAGCCTCCCACCTCAGATGGTGGTACTGCTGCCAAAGGGATATCCACAGAAATATTTCTTGGGAGAGCAGGAGAAATCCTGACAGAAAGAACTTGGCAAGCCTTTCCTCACTCTTCTTTCTCAGCATCTCTTGGAGCTTATGTTCCAGGATGAACAGCTGGAATAGCTCCTCAATTAACTGAGTGTCACACCCCCATGTGAAAATTGTGTTCAAAAGCAAGAATTAGTCGGTCCTTTTCAGATAAGATTCTGTGCATTTGTGCATTTCTGTCTTTTACAAAAGGACTTCATTCTGTCTCTGGAAGGGCAGGCAAGGTCATCTGTCAGTCTGCAGCTCTGCAAAAGTTCAGAGTAAGGCTGGTGCAGGTTTGCCATTGCACTTTGTGCAATGATCCCCTTGGAAATGGTTCAGCTGAGCTGTCCTGTCAGCAGCTGTCACCTTCAAATAATTTCAGATGAGATCCTAGTTCATCAGAGCTTCACAGTTTATTTTGGAGCGGAGGACTGTGTGAAGTGTGGATAATACAAACCCACTCAATGCTCTGCTTTTAAGAACTAAGGTAAAAATTTGGCAAACAGTAGCTTACGCCTCCAGGTAGTCCCTTGCCACATGTTAGCTTCTCCATTTTCCTTGTAAGTGCCTGTAGCTTTGACTGCAGTCGCTCCAGAAGGCACGTTAGATTTGCTTCTATGCTTGGAACAACTGGAGAGCTTGTCAAAGGAAAGAAGGTAGAATGAGTTAGCTTTGATTAAAAGAAGAATTGATTCAAGTTCATAATGGTTTTACCTAACTAGTAATACTATTGCATGGAAAGGTTTGCAGGCCCTTCTCAGGGCATCAGAAAACAAAGAAACAGAAAGAAAACAGACCTGTGAAGAGGGGAGTGATAGCCAACCAGACAAGAAAAGGAGAAAAAGAGCTTTCAGGGGTTGGCAATTGAAAAAATCCAAGAGGGCTGAGAAGAATAAGAAGCCCAGGTGTGTAACAGACTCTGCTGTTCATCTTTCAACAGTTTGAGCATTATTCTAACTATATGAAATGTCTTTGAGACGCACAAAGATGGCCACAAATAGGAAACATCCACCTGCATTCGGGAGAAAATATATGTCTGAAGAAAAATACCACTCCAAATTTTGCAGTTTTAATTTTGCACTTGTTGAAGCTCTGCTTGTACAAAGGTAAGCAGACACCCTGGCAAGGTCACAAGAATTGCAATTTTTAATTCTTTGACCTAATCTCTAAATAGAGAGACAAAGTCCCCCTTTTTTGTTTATGTTAGTTGGCAATCCTCATGAGGGCTTGTATTGTCGGAATCCCAAATACATAACAAGGATTTCTTCCAAGTAGCTTTAGACTTGAAGATATTGGCACTTCTTAAAAAAAAAATCATATTTCCTCTGTGATAATTTAGAAGGGTGTAGTGGGGGAAAGGAAAAGAAAGACAAAACCACCTAGGCCCTATCCAGTCTGGTGCCTTTGTATTATTTTTCCCTGCTCTGCCCACTAGAGAGCAAAGCAGCCCAGGCTGTCTCAGTGTAAAGGGATGGAACCAGACTGATGCTTGCTGTGTTTTGCAGGAAGTGGGATGCGAGTCCTGGAAGCAGCGCAGCCCCGGCTGCCTGTGTGGCTCTGCCTGAGGGACTGGGTTTTGCCTCTAAACCTGGGTTGCCAGAAAGGGGCAGTGGGGGATGCTGCTGCTCAGGTTTTGGAAACGACTATGTGATAGCTCCCCTGGGGCTGCCCCTCCAGCTCTGCAAAGGGGCCCTGGAAATCTGTGTAAACCTGCAGTTCCCTGAGTTTATCACATGTGTTTAAAGGGGCCAAAGCAATGCCATAGTCTCTGCCAGCAAGAGTTCTTCCTTCTGTGCTGTGAACAATTCCTTTTGCATTGTATTCCCCAAAGAAAGGGGAACAACATCATGCCTATTCCTGCCTTTATAGTCCTGGCAGTCCTTTCTGACTCTATCGTTGTAGGTGCAGATTTATTTTTACCTGTGGGCAGCTGAGCTGTGACTCCTGGACTACCAGGGGTGTGATGTGGCCCCAGGGCCTTCATGGTAGAGGCAAGAGGAGGGGAGGTGAGGTGAGGAGAGAAGCCCATGCCCTGCTGCTCTTGCTGATGCATTACATTTGGACAGGACTGAGATGGATCAAAAATGGCACTGTGGGCTGCCTGCCCAATGGGTGCTGAGGCTGAGCACTCCTGCTGCTCCCATTGCTCCGGGACATCCCTCCACCACCCTCAGAACCATCCTCCTACAAAAGGGAAAAAGTCTCTGGGAGGACACTGTGAGTGCAAGGGCAGCACTGAGTCCTGTGCTGCCTGTCCTCTACCTCCTACGGGGGTGCAAGAGGCATCCACCCTGGCAGGAGGCTTTGCTGGCTGGTTCTTCAGTCCCACAAGCACATTCCCACCAGCTGGCAGAGCTGAGAGGTGGCTTCATGACCTATGGAGAGCTCAATTCTTCAGTGCTGGATCACATTTTAAAAAGTATTTGTTAGCTTCCTTCAAAGCAAGGACTAAAGTGATAAGGACCCAGAAATCTCCCTGCTACAGGTTTGGGGAGGAGTGGTTGGAAAGCTGCCTGGTGGAAAAGGACCTGGGGATGTTGGTTGACAGCCAGCTGAATATGAACCAGCAGTGTGCACAGGTGGCCAAAAAGGCCAGTGGCATCCTGGCTTGTATCCAAAACAGTGTGGCCAGCATGAGTAGGGAAGTCATCCTTCCCCTGTTCTCAGCCTTGGTGAGGCTGCACCTTGAATACTGTGTCTGACTTTTGGGCCCCTCATTACAAGAAGCACATTGAGGTGCTGGGGGTTGTCCAGAGAAGGGCAACAAAGCTGGTGAAGGGTCTGGAGAACAAGTGTTGTGAGGAGCAGCTGAGGGAACTGGGGTTGTTTAGTCTAGAGAAGAGGAGGCTGAGGTGAGACCTTATCGCCCTTTACAAATACCTGAAAGCAGGGTGTAGAGAGGTGGGTGTGTGTCTTTTCTCCCAGGTAACTAGTGGCAGAACAAGAGGAAATGGCCTTAAGTTGCACCAGGTGAGATACAGATTGGATGTCAGGAAATACTTCTTCACTGAAAGGGTTCTCAGGCACTGGATTTGGCTGCCTAGGGTGGCGGTTGAGTCATCATCCCTGGAGGTGTTTAAAAGATGGATAGATGGGGTGCTCGAAGATATGCTTTAGTAGTGGGTAGGTAGAGTTGGACTCGATGACCTCAGAGGTCTTTTCCAACCAGGAGATTCTGTGATTCTATGATTCTTTTCCATTTCAGGATTGATTCTAGTCATGGTACTGATTCTGTAGCTTTTGAAAGAGTTGAAACAGCATTTCTTGACCAGGTCACCAGAGAGGCTTATATATTCAGTAGTTTATCTGAATTGATCCATACTACCTACCTTGTAATTGTGTCCATAACTTGGGTCAATCAAAGGTTTTTCTTTATGTAAAATAAATACATATAGCTGTTTCAGAGGAGATGTACCCAAGTGAGGTAGGATTTATTTCCAGTGCATTGAACTCTGCAGACATATGGACCTTGAAACCTCATCTCTTCTGTGGGATCTTGGAACATGTTGAAGTGCTTTTTTGATTAACAATGAGTGCAAACATTTACTTATTAGTTAAAGACAATGGAAATATGGAACTGCATGTGACAAGGAGGAGAAAATGCTGTTAGTAATTATCTGAGAAGCAGAACTTTGAAGCCTAGGCTTTTGTGCATTAGGGCCTTATTTACCTTGCATTTCAGATTTGCTCATCATTTTAGCATTGTTTGTGAGGAGGAAAATAATCTTTCTGTATACATGTTAATTTATTTACATTTAGTAAACAGCGTGAAATCCTACTACACTAATGATTATTTTTCTAGGATAATGAAAATTAAAAGCAAAAGTATCCTTGCTAAAATAAGTTTGAGCTTCTGTTACTGTAATAAAAACCAGTAATTGTTTCAATTGCATACATTTCTAGCTACAGCTGTTGCAGAGTTGCTGGCTACCATACTATGACATCCAAAACACAAACATCTTAAAGACTTAATAAAAATGTAATATTTTGAATATGGTACTTCCTTAAAATACAGATTTTTCAAAAATAGGTTTGTAAATGAAAGCATAAAGATTGAAATGTGTCCCTGCTTGGCAAACTGAAAAGCATAATGAAGTTAGTAAATCAGATGTTAATAAATCAGTATTTGTTGCCACTTCCCTTGTCTTTTTCCCCTGTCCTGCTCCAGCCTCCATAAAGCCCTTCCAGAATCCCATACATTTATTTGAGATACTTCTGTCCAAGAGATTGCTGTATGTGTTGTCCAGTCTGCAGCTAACAGCACAACTGCATGCCTCTGGGAAATTCTCCTCGTTCACAAGTAAATCTGAAATAACTGCATGGACATCACTAGACTGGCATCTGGTCCATGTCCAGGTTATGATGTTGGTCCTGGATTCTCTCTTCCAGCAGTTACTCCATGAGACCATTTGACCCAAAGCTCTGCCAGGGGGTCAGGAATGGACACATGGCCATAAAATGGGGATGGACAAGGCCACAGAGGATCATGGCCACTCCTTCCTGAATGGATGAGGACCAGGCTCTGCATTAGTGCTAATGGAGGAACGATGGTCCCTGTAACCCTGCCCCATAAATCTTCTATTAATAAAGTTTTGTGAATAGATGCCTTATAGGCTATGACCACAACCATTGCCAAACTGTCTGCAGTGATTAGCCCCACAGTGAGATGCGCATCCAGAGCTGCCTTGTCAAATGAGCCTTTGAGTCACCCGCTGAATTTAATTTCAGTACACACCTCCTTGAGCAGTGCAGATCTATTGTTGACTTCTTCCCATGCACACTCTTCTCCCTGTAACCCATGTTCCCATCCCAGGAACTACTTTTTGCCTGCCATGTGCTTGTACCTGTAATACTCTCCTACAGGAGAGAATTGAGAGGGATATTAACTTGGTGCCAGCTGATGGTGAAATTATTTCTGTAAGTGATTTTTCTATTTGGAGAGGCTCATAACAATAATATTTCAGCATATCAGCAAAAATTCAACTATATGATAAAACAAAACTTTCAGGCTCCCCTCTAGCCTGCAAAAAGTGAGCAGCAACCTATAGGCAGGAGTTTGTAATGGTCTTGACCAGAGTCAGCATTGTATTGCATGGACCTGGTCTAGAACAGCTCTAACAAAAGTCCAGCATCACAAAGGAAAGTTGAGGTAAATGTGTCTAGTGACTCTAAGCAGACTATGCTTGTAAACTCAATGTCTCTATTCACAAAAAATGATCATTAAGACAATAAATTTTACTTCTGTACTAGGCTCTTTTCAAGCTGGTTAGGTAATTGGTTTAGAAATTGGAGTTTTATTCAGGAAAAAATCTGTTACAGAATACAGCATCTATTTCAGATGGTTAAGAGAATGCACAGCACAAGGTTACATCTGCTGGCGTGTGAGCCGATGTTGGCTGAAATCCCTGGACAGCTTCACCAATATTCCTGTCCTGAGGCTGTTCTTCAACATCTTTCAGTTGATTAAGAAATGCACATTCTATCTGCTTACTCTCACTGTGCAGGGCAGCATATTTGTCCTAGGTGGTATTTCATGCTCTGCTACCTGTCTTTCTAAGGGAAGAAGTATCCATAATGAAAGTGCTTTTAATCCTAACTGGAGCAGAGCAAAGGTGTGATGCTGTACGGCCTCTCTCTCTCAGGGAGCATTGATTTCAGGCAGTACAAACAGGATTTTAGTGCCTTACCACATCCTGGGAATACCTGTGTCCAGTTCTGTGGAGTTCTTTGTATCATCTGAGGATTCAGGATCACAAACCACAGAAACAGATGTGGGATTATTATTTTTTTAATACTATTTTCATTATTTCCCAGACCTAAACACGATTAGGTAAGAATATAATCTGTAAAACCAGCCCTCCTCCTTACTATCTTACCATATGTAGTCTGATTTTCTTCAGAATAGTCTTTTAGTGCATGAATGATAACCCTTAAATGATAGTCTTTCAACCCAGACAACAATCTAAAATATTAGTAATATTTAACTGATGCTGCATTTTCAGATGATGCATGGATTAAATTATCCTTCTTTCACTGATTCCTATTTCTTAATTTCCACACTGTCTCCTCCTGAAGTATCATAGAAATGACACATTTCACAAGATGTATGTTTACACATTTTCCATTGGAGGCTCCAAGGGCACTTAGTGAAAGCATCAATGGTGGTGGAGCTCAGCTCTAGATTATTCTAGCACAACAAATTGCTCAGTCATTACTTTTGCTTAATCTGATTTCTGCCTCCTGGTTTATTCCTTCTCAAGAGAAGACAGCCCCATGGTCTGCAGCCAGATCAGCCACGAGGAGCTAAGTCTGTCCTCTTCCAGTGCAGCAGCTCTTTGTGATGGACCCAGCTCTCCATAGGAAAGGCTTCAAAATTAACTGCCAGGCAGCATGAAAACCAGCTTTTACAAGTAAGAGCAGCCCTTCCTACCTCAGCCAGAAGGTCTCCAGAGAAACCACAGAAGCCAAGTTCACTAGGATATTCAGCCATCACCCTGTGAAGTAGCCTGTGTGCAAAGAATGAAGCTTTACTTTCACTGATGTCACAACAGGATTGGCTGCTTTTTTCACTGTGGGTAAACACACTTGATCACAGGGCTGCAAAAGCTGTGGTTGTACTTAAACTGTGTATTTTCCTGCATATACCTGCATGGAATTGTTGTAAGAGTTACCAGAAGTATATTCATCTTCTTAAATAGTGTCTGTGGACTTATTCATTTTGAGTCCTTTCAAGGTCTCTTCCTCAGAAGGGCAGGTTTTGGTGACAGCACACACTGGCTATTAGGGAAGAGAGACTATATAGAGACAGGCTCCAATAATCCATTTATCTATGCTCAGCTGTTGCGTACAAGAAGGTCCACATTTGTGTTTGGATCCTGACCATGATGTTGCCTTCCTCTTCCAACATAACATATTGGTGCTTTGTTTTGAGACACAAAATATGCCAAGGGTTTGATGGGAGGGAGCAATTGAAAAAGCCATGTTCAGTGGTGCCCAGAAACCCTTGACAAATGCTGGTGGCATAGGCTAAAATAAAATACATATGCACATCCCTATCTCAGTGCTTTCTGACTCTATTGTTGTAGGTGCTGATTTATTTTTACTGGTGAGTGGCTGAGCTGTGACTCCTGGGCTACCAGGGGCACAACGCGGCTCTGGCACCTTCTTGGTAGAGGCAAAGTGAAGCGAGGAGAGAAGTGCCCATGGTCTGCTGGTCTTTCTGCCAGATTTCATTCATGCATGAGTGAGGTGGAACAAAAAAGGACACTGAGAGGCATCTGCCCCCTGGGTGCCTTGGCAAGTCCATGGAAGTTCAGCTTGATGCAATCCTTTTCTCCAGCGTGAAGATAATCAACATTTTCTCTGCTTTCCTGATGATTCTGCCCTCCATCAAACCCCCATCCAGTTCTCTCATGCTTTCCCATGCCAAAATCCTGGTAGTCACTTCATTGCTCTCCTTCTAAGCTCTCCTGAAAGCTAATTTCTTCTGTGATGCCTTCAAAGTTATTGACAATGATGGGCTGCTAGTGCTGATTTGTGGGGTACTAAAGCATAGTCATCTTAGATTGCAGCTCTGTAAGCAATTGAGTTTTCAAGTTTTTTTTAAACTTAAATAAAAAAAAAACCCAAACAAACTGAAATCAAAGCTTTTTAAAGTGTTCTCACCAAAGCCTAAACAAAACTCAATTTTCATCTGAAAAAGACTTTCAGGTCATTTCAGGAGGACAGGAATAACAGGGGCTTGAGTTGCCTGAAATTGTCTTAGTGTATACCCGATTCTAAGAAAAAGAAATTTTAAACAAAGTATTTCAGAATGAAAAAAGTAGGAAAAATTAAAAATGTTAAACATTTTTTTCTTTTTTTGAAGTTCTTTTTAAGTTCTTGGAAAGCCAAGCCAATCTGATAAATTAAAAATAAAAATATCCCAAATCAGTCTTTCCATACACTTTTCAGTATGAAAAAGTGCCCTGTGGAAAATTTGAGTCAGCTGGAGTTCATTGGTGCATTTTCTGTTATCCACCAGTTATCTCCTGTTTCCACTGTTATCTCTTTGAAGCAGAGCATAGTTAGATAGCAGCTAGAAAGATGGGATTTGTTCTCTTACTATGACTTTTGTGCTTACCTAAAAGAAACAAAAGGCCAGGATTTCTAACTCAGTGAGGTTAGAAATCCTTACTTATTTCTGGTCCTAAGTTTTACTCTGTCCTGAGTTTATCTCGCTAAGTTGCTAGAATTCCCTGTGTTGCATTGATGAATTTCTCCTCACTCCCAGCTTCCCCAGTGTGAGAGA
Organism: Caprimulgus europaeus; assembly: GCA_907165065.1. Next base: position 40,811,061 of record OU015525.1, on the reverse strand, counting down.
CAGCAGCTCTTCCTCCCACCTATGTCACTGCATGAGTTTCTGACTACTCTCAAAGAAAGCTCAGGTCACAAGTTTTGCACCTATGGCACCAGGGGAAGCAAGAAACCAAGAAACACGCTGAAGTACAAACAGCATGGATAATTACACGTTTGCAGGGTTTTTCCAAAGGTACTAAAATAGATGGTAGCAATCCCAATTTACTGCTTATTACAGTAACAAGTTTTTCCTTCTTATATGTTAATTTTCAGATTCACTCCCACGTCCTCTTGTTTATCTGATCCTGTGTGTCTCCTTGCCCATCTAGAAGTGCATTGCCCGAGTCTTGGTTATTCTTCACTTTCTGTAGTCATTTATAATGATGATTTGTGCTCCTGAGCATTGTTCATTTTATAACGGTACAAGTGCAGTAGACAGGGGTGTGTTGAATTTCACATCTGTTGTCCAGATGTCTTGCAATTCTCATTCCCTCTTCTGAGAGACAAAGGTCAGATTTGATAAAATCATCCATGGTTTTGCTTGTAGTACTGGTGAGGAAAACCCATCTCATTTGTCATACATGAAGTTCCCTGCCCAATTTCCATGTGCACCAGCAGTGAATGTCCCTTGGTGGTGGTGAGGGGCTGCCACTCGCACAGGGTGATAAAGCTGTATGTGCCTGCGACCTTGACTGGGCTGGTCACAAATACTGTGCATGTAATAAACTACACCAATTTTGATAGGTTGTGGCTTATTCCACACCTCTGCCCCCACATCTTGTGTACAAGGCTTGTCTAAAGATAAACAATCTCAGAATATGCTTAGTCCTCAGAATATGAAAAGCCCAGGGAGGCACACTATTAATGCTGCATCTGTATCTTCCAGTTCTTTTGTTAGGGAAACCTTTTCTGGTGAGAAACTGGTGAAAAGCTGAATTGTAACACCTAGGGGTGCCCCAGAACAGTGTCTTTTCCCTGAAAAAAACCCCAAACCTGCTCTGTAATACAAGTACACACTCATCAGAGCAGCGACCTGAACATGACACTCCCACTTTCGCCCAGTAGAAGTCACCCTCTCCCCATTTTTTTCCTCTGGGGACAGTTCATATTTAATTGAGTGTATCCAAAAGAAGAGCTCCAAAAGAAGAAATTAAGAGAAACCTGTTTCCAGATGGTTTAAACTGCTGACGAAGCCACCTTCCTGAGAGTTGGGTAAGCCAAGTTCACATTCCAGTTGTGAGTCACACAGAGGGGATTTGAATGGGTGAGCGTGACTGGACTGGAAGAAGAGCAAAGTAACTGTAGGAAATAATATATTGACAGGAAAATTTCAGACATTGTGTTAAGGCAGGTTTTGACTAACTAAATCCTTTCTCATTAGTCAGTGATTAATGACCAGTCTTCAGGAAAAATAAAAATAAAATTAGAAAGCAGCAGTAATGAATGGTGGAGAAAAAAATAAAGTCCTGTGTTTGAAAGAACTTGTCCATTTTTTTCTTCCATTAAGATGTGTGTGACATCTTTGGCTACCTTAGGAACTGAAATTTTGGAAAAAATCAGTATATTGGAAATGAAAGGTAGAACAATTTGCTTATACAGAATCCCTTAGGGAATATTTGAGCTCAAATTGCTTCAGTCAAAAAGCAGTGTATCCTATGTTTAATTAAGTATAAAACCCACATGAGAAATTATCTTCCAAGTCTGATCTGGAAAAGCCACTTATCCCAATCAAAATAGAGCAAGTCGGTGTACAGGACTTTGAGAATGGTATTAGCTCAAGGCAATTCTAAACTGTTAATTTGATTCTTGTTGGGAAAATTACAAATGAGCAATTTTAAAAAATGGAACAAAAGTTGTGGTAGTGAAAGTTTAATTAGAAATTACGTACCTGCTCAGTTTTTAATGGTAATAACCAAAATATTATAGCACTGTAAAAGAAAAAAAACCCTAAAACCAAAAAACTGATAAGTCTCAGAACATTTGACATAAATAGGATGGCTTTCCTGAGTATGCATATTTAATCTCAGTTCTAGCCAGAGCATCTGTCACTCTTCCTGGAGTGAATTGGTGTGTAAGCACCACAGGAGCAAACCTAAGGGGAGGGAGATGTTAGAAGTCATCCCCACATCTCATGGTGAAACACGTATACCACCTGCATTAACAATGCTATTCCATCCACAGAAATATTAGTCAACCTTTTTTTAAAAAGAAGAGTTGTTTTGGGGGTTGGACATACGACCAAACAACAAAAGTAAGTTAGTAAATTTTTCTTTTATTGTAGTATTTTACCATTTAATAATGACAAGAACACAAGAATAACCATAACGGCTTAGACCAGGGAGCCATCTAAATTACTTTTTGCATTCCACAGTGGCAACATAGGGTGCCCAGGGAGGAGGAGGTACAGGACAAGCTCATATGACTTTTCTCCTCCTACTCTTTTGGCATCTGAGCCCTTGCAGCTTGGGAAATTTCCTGAACATTCTGTGATTTTTCTATTTAGTAACTGGCAATGGATCTCTCTTCAAAGTTTGTTTCCAGGCTCTACTTACACCCACATAAGCTTCTTACCTTCTCAGTGTCCCCAGTCTAGGAGTGCCACAGGTCTGCTGCACACTGGGGGACAAATAACCTTCATTTGATAGTTTCAAACCTGGCTTTCACTAGCTTATTTTAAGGTCTGTAAAAATTGTACTTGGCCTCTGGCTTATTGAAAGAAATTTTGGTGATGGTGGCCACAAAACCAGGGAGACCTGGCTTGTTTTTAATATTTTCCTTTGTTTCATCAGAAATTAGGTTTCATTAGAATGATTCTTTCACTCAGATTGGGGGTTATTTCAGAATACTGTGTCATTTTTTGCCATCGGACTTGACCTGATTTCTTCCAAATCTCATTTGACAGAAGAAAAAGGCGCACGCTACATAATTCATTAGATAGCAGAAGTGCATTAAAAATGTATTCAACAAGAACTAATCCCACCAGGAAACCAAATAACAGCTTGTTTCCTCAAAGCAGTCTTGATGGAGCAGGCCCATATTTAAACATTTAGACTTCCTTTATATTAATTGGGGAAAAAAAGAATTCATCATACTGCTTATGTTAAAAAACCCCAAACAAACAACACAACACCCCCCCCCCCCACCCCCCCAAAAAATATGGCAAGGTCAATTGAACAGTAGGAAATTAATGAACCGAAACAAACAGTGCTGTGCTCAAACCCAAAATACATGTACCTTCAGGCAGCAGCCTAAAGAAAAACTATTTTTTTTAACTATTCAGTGAAAATGGCAGATCCTGGATAAAGCCTTTCTTAGTCTGGTCAGCTCCAGAGAAATGACATGATAGGTAACCTGTGCTTGCAGACAAGTGTTTGCCCTCCTACAGAAAGAAACCATATAGGGAGACTGGTGACATGTCTGTTGCCCCTGCTACATGTGGTTAAAGGAGGAGCTCTCTAAGGACAGAGGGTTTACTTTGAATTCCTACACTGGAATAACATTGCCTTATTTCAGGATATATATAGCAATTCACTGTATGCTTGGAGCAAAACTGTCAAGAGGTCTCCAGAACCCATTTTAACATCAGCCAAACTATTGATTGCTAGGCTGTTTAGATCTCTTTCCTTTAACTCTTAGGATATGGCAAGAAACATGCTGCTGCATAAGATCTATAATACAGTGACATGGAAATTTTTAGAGGGAACTTTTCTTGTTTCTTAAAAGCCAGTATGTAAGAAACCAAAACATCCTGCAGAATTGTGTCAGTCTGTGGATTGGTTCAGTAAAAACAAGGCAATTTTCCCAGATAAATTTTCTCTGTTTTCCTTCCCACCTGATGTGCTCCCCTCCAGCCTGTCTAAAAGGCAGGTGCCAAGCCCAGAGCCTGGCATCCTGGACCAGGAGCCTCCAGGTTTCTTACAGTGCAGTGGGATGTCTTCTGTGAGGAAGAAGGGAAGGAGGTCAACAAGGGTAACCTCATCTCTTTCAAATTAAGTGTGAAATGTATTTGGGATTTTTTCCTAGGGTTTTTGGAAAAGTTCAGGGTATTTTGATCTATTGAGCTCGTTCTTTAGTAGAAGGCAGAAGGAGAATGGGAAGGGATTCCTTCTAGCTGGTCAGTTTGAAATTCTTAATGGGTAAATGATTTCTCTCCTCTCCCAAGAGCATCTCCTGCAGTACCTGGTACTCTCTAGGAGCAATCTTCTCAGATCAATGGCCTATCTAGGACAATATACATCCTCAAATCCTCAACCAGATATTTAATTAGAAAGCATTTCCTTTCCAATTGCCTTCGTGTATCTCATCAATACTCCTAACATTTCATGAATAATTCCTTTTCCACTCAGTCTGAGAAGTGCATGCCTTTCCAAAGTGTTCTTTTGCAAATTAGGTGACTAAAGGAAATTGCCAGAGCAGCAAAAGTGCTTAGCCCTAAGTCTAAACTATTAAGAGCAATGGTAGCTGTTGTGTATTGCAAAATGATGAAACCTCTGCTGTGCTTAGAAAGTGTCCCATCATTAGTAGTTATGATTAAGGTGGAAGAAGAAATAGATTCCATAACAGGGGAAAAAATTAAAAAGACAGATGTTTCATGCAAAACAAAACTAAAAAAAATAATAGTTTTCGGTTTTTCTTAGGCATGTAATTTGCTATTTAGTGTAAATTGAAATACAAATTTGAAGTATAAAGCCAGATTGAAATGCAAAGTACATAAACTGGAATACAGTTCTAACTAGATAAATTTGAATACCTGTATGAAAATTTTAATGCATTTTAATCACATGAAAATCATAAGTAATTAAAACTGCTTAGTATGAGTAACATTTGGGGCTTTTATTGTTTGCAACAGCTTTATTAAATGAGATAATGCCAAGGAACCCTTGTTTTTTAAGGGATGCATCAAGTGTTGAGTCATTTTTTTCCATGAGCAATTTTCCCGTGATCAGATTTCCACTGAAATTTGGTAGAGTTTCCTATCAAAAGCTCATTCATTTGGAAGCAGTTCGTCACTACTGAGGCTAATTATTCAGTGTAAGATAAGAGAGTTGAATATCTTGCTTTGTAAGAGATATGTTCCTGAGATCTATTAAAAAAACAGTTTAGCTCCCAGGCAGATGCCACATTTCATTTACCCTTTGCAAATCTTTTATGTAGATGACATAAATGAATAAGTAAAAGTGAAGAAGTACTCTTTGTGGGATTTTTTTTTTTTATTGTAATTTAAACTGTTTACATTTAATTTGCCTTAAAAAATGTGTATATGTTGTTCCAGAGCTGCACTTCTGGGTCAGAGAATTGGTGGTTGTAACTCTTCATCGTATTACTGAAGTCAGCCAAGAATGTGACCCATGTTGGTTTTTTTAATAAGAAAAAATGATATCTGTGGATTTGAGGTGTGATGGAAAGGACATGAAGATGATGCTGACTTAGCCTTACTCTAGAATCAGGCTTGGTAGGACATAGATTTTCAAATTAACTACATTTATTGGCTGTAGCTTCACATTTTAATGTGAATTCTATCATGAAGATGTATTCATGATTCATTTTATTGAATTACATAATGAAGATTCAAATCACACTAACACACAAATCCCATCTTGGTCCTCATCCCTATTTGGTGAGCCTGGGCCTTCAGGGTCACCTTACCAATAGACTGTACCTTGACTTATGTTTCCAGTTATGCAAATAATTAGTGTGAGCAGTGGTACCGAAACTATTAGAAGAAAACTAATTACCAGTTGAAATGTTCGCAGGAACAGACCCCAAATCCTTAGATATGTTGCTTAGTTACCTCAACTGTGTTGAATATTCAGCCATCTTCATTAATTTTGACTGAAAACATGGAGTTATTTTCAGCAATGAAGGATGAAATAGGGTATCAGGAAAATCTATGTTTTCTTTCTCCTGATCTTGATTTTTAGCTTTTAGCACGAATCACATGTGAAGCCAAGGCCAACTGCAGTAATCCTGAAATAAATTTAAAATGTTTGCATCAACACATGCAACAAGTACCAATTTGCATAACCCATCATTTGTACTTCATGTCCACAATAGAACTATATTTTTCCTCTTATATTTCAGAGGTTTAGCAGATGTCTGTGCCTGCTTCTGGAATAGATAGATATTGTCTTGTGATGAATCCTAGTAGAGCAGTTTGGGATCATCCATTACCCAGACACCTTTCCAGTGTGCATTAGGGCTGAGATAAGATGCTTTATGAGTAAAACAGAATCACTGAATCACTGAATCACTGAATCACAGAATAGTTGAGGTTGGAAGGGACTTCTGGAGGTCTTCTAGTTCAGCTGCCCAATTCAAGCAGAGTCATTTAGAGCAGGTTGTCCAGGACTATGTCCAATACAGTTTTGAATATCTCCAAGGATGGAGACTCCACAGCTTCTTTGGACAACCTGTGCCGATGGTTGACCACCTTTATGGTAAAAAATTGTTTTATTGTGTGCAGATGGAATATCATATATTTTAATTATGCTGTAACTGAAAGTATGCATTCAATTGCCTGGTCAAAGAATAACCTTTATCCACAGTTTCTCAACATAGTAGTCAGAAGTGACATTGTGCTGCAATACTAGATAATTTGGGATGTCTTGAGTTGTAAATCGTCCTTGCTGGGCAATGGATAAATCTGTCTGTGCTGCTTGGCTTTTCGGCTTTTTTTTTACTTTCCAAAGATTTTTTTTTTCAGTTCATGTTTTTTAGCACTATTTTGAAGTATTGTTTTTTCCTGTAAATGGTGATATTTCTAACTAAATTACCCCACTGATGTTCAGGAAACTGCCGCAACTGACAGAAGTGTCTTCCCAGCTGCATCATGATACCTTACTTTACTTGACAAATGTGCTGCTTTTCTCTCTTCATGTTTGCTTATTTTGACTCACACATTTAAAGGCAGCAAACTGCAGCTTCCCAAAGTAAGGTTAATAACGTCCTACCAAATACAGTCTGCTTCCTTCACCCACCAGCATTCTTCAACAGAAAAATAAAATACTAATAAAAAAAGCTGCCAGAGCTCAGTCCAGCAAGAAAGATTTTTTCCATCAGATAAAAGGAATGTCTCCAGTCTCCCTATCAGGGCCTGCCAACTATCTATCATGGAAGAGGAATTTTTAATGTGCTAAACTATTTTCTCACTAATTTTATTTTAGGAAAAGTAACATAATGAGTATTTATTTGGGGTGCTCAGTATATCTTACTTAAGGCCAGACAAAAAAGGAAATCTGGTATTTGTTTTATTTTTATTTTAGCACTTTATCTGACAGATTGACATGAGAGCAGACATGAGAGTATAGCTCATTCATCTGTGTGTAAGATATTAATCTTAAAGCATCACAAAACAATTTTATTCTCCACATTATCAAACAGTCTAATTTGCAAGGATGGATCCTGTGTCCAAAACCAGTTTGGAGATGCTATTCTTGTAGAAGTGCAGGGTTCTTTTTTCTTTTTTTTTTTTTTTTTTTTTTTTTTTTTCTGGAACCTCCTTAAATGTTTTTATTCGTTAGCTCTGTTGTTTTTCTTTTTCCAGGCTGCTTAATAAATCTTTGAAAACTGAATCCTCAAACGCTCTCTCCTGACAATGAATTCTGGAACAGTGGCCAATAAAAAGCAATACAACTTGAGTGGAACTTAAGCAAGCTACTGCCCCAGAAAGATAAGAAGTGCTTTGTAAGTATATCTCACATTCTTGAAGCTGGGTATTCAGGTAGACATTTGAAAGCAGTGAGTGCACAGTGACCACCTGGGTTGCCAGAGTGGCTGTGAGAGTGTCATATGGTGACCCTTATCATGAGCTTGATCAGATTAAGGGCTGTGTGCTCTGACATTAAGTCAGAGCACTCAGACATATGTGAGACATTAAAACAGCCTTTATGAACTCAGTAAGATAACTCACGCAGCGACAATTAATGCTTTTTAACTTGCTATCACAGCATTTAAAACCCTGTAAGCCCAATGACACAAGTACAGTTTTCCCCATCTCTTCCCTGATACACACCAGAAGAAAAACATGAGTAGTGGATATTAAGCCACTGGAAGGTCCAGACAAATGCTACATTGACAGCAATTCATTAAAAAGCAACTTTGACATTTTGACAAATGAATAAAGTTCAATGATTGTATTTTGCTGTTTTATCTGAAATCTCTTAAGTTTTGCATGTTCCAAATGTCAGGTAGGTTTCTGAAACCTCAGAACAAAAGAATAAGCTATATGAGCTTCATATTCCCCCCTCATTACATGTTTGCTTAAGGTTTTTTCCCAGCTGATCTCAGCTAGAGTTACTGATTTCTTTAGTTTCAGCTGGAATTACTCCTGTGGGATCATTCTGTAGCTCTGTATTATAATAACAAGCTTTTAAGGTATTTTTTTCATTTTTTTAAAACAGTTTTGTTAAGGTGATACTACCCGTGCAACATCAGGCTTTTTTTCCTGATGACCCAGCACGCTGCTGACATACCAGATAATACCAGTGTGTCACCACCTTCCAGCTCCTTGGCCCCCTGTGCCAGGCACTCCTGCCTGCCTGTGGCAGGGACGAGGCTGTCCCACTCTGCCGCATGGTCATGGCCACCTACCCAGGCCGCAGCAGCACCATGCCTGCCTCTGCAGGAAGGGGTCTGGGTAGGTATATACAAGTGAGAGGAGTCAAAGAGGCTGGGAGTGCTTAAAAGGGAAAATATTTAGACAAATTAATGAGTGGTTGTTGTAAGTGAGTCACCAAAACATGCACATTATCATGGGGTAGGATCTGTATTCCACCGGGTAACTGCCTATTCAAAGTGCAAACCTCTAATCTGCAATGCCATCCCTTAAACAGCCTTATATTTTTCTGTAGTGGTCTGCTTGTCTCCTCTGGCCACTGTTTGGGAGTCCTATGTCCTCCTCCAGCAGATGGCACAGCCACAGCTTGGGGCTTTGTGGGAGCCTGCTGCAGGCTCAGAGCCCACCAGCAGATCTGTGAGAACACTGGGGCCATGCCGAGTGCTGTGAAAAACTGGGAACATTGGAAAAGTTGTGCAGAGCCCTTGGACCTGATCCAGAGCTTCCAGAGTCACTCCATGGACCGGCCTGGCCACGCACCCCTGGGGCAATAATGATCCCAGTGGGTCACTTGTATGGAAACAACTCCACTTTCATGGAGCTCACAGCAGGACCAACTGTCTTTCTTCTGTTGTCACTGTATTTCAGTAGAAAGGTGTCAAGGAGAAACATGTAGTCTGTCTGGATCTTTATATGTCTGTGCCAGTACTTTCTGAATGGCAGTCCCCTCCCTGAGCATGGACAAGAGAAATACATTGATGTTAGCTGCAATTCGGTTTCCCACACAGTAGATGGAGTTTTCTATTTTTAAATACAGCAACATTCTGTCAGAAAAAGGAGAGATGTCAGAAACCCAACCAAAACACCAGAGCCAAGCACCCATGAATGTGGGAAAGTTGCCTTCCGGATCCAAGCGTTGGAAAGCTCTGGCAGGCCCATCTATCACAGAAATATATGTGTCTAATTAATAACTGGCTCAAGCTAACTGCCCCATCGTAGATAAAATGCTTGAAGATTAATCACAAGGTTCTGAATATATTTTTGTTTGTTTGTTTGTTTGTTTGTTTGTTTTACCTGACCTCTTGTGAGACTTCTGCTACATGTGGGAAGAATATTAGGACTGTGATATGCAAAGAAACTGCATGGGGGGGAATGTCACTGCCACCATGAAGTATTTGGTGAAGGGACTGGTAATGATTAGGGGTCAAAAGGACACAACAACAAGTTTGCACACAAAAAAGTCTGTTCTTGGGCAGATTTATAGGAAAAATCAAGAAGTAAAAAATTGTCTTATGTGCTTCAGTATATGAATCAATAATAATGCTACTAATTGGTCCCAGGCAGCTTCATATAGGCTCAAAACTCTCAGTTCATGATTCGGGTCTATTTCATTTCCCTCCAGGTTTCAATTAGACAAGTATTATCTGAAGTCACATGAAGAAGTGTTGTTAGCTACTAGATAGCTGTTAATCCATAGCTGAGTGTCAATGTGCATGAAAAAAAATATTATTGCCTCCTTCACTCATGTATACAAGTGTAGATCCTCTGAAATCAGTCCAACTGCAATGGAGTTACAACAGTATTTGACCTATACAGCACATTGACATCATTTAGATACGCAATGCTGCTTAAAGATAATTAATTACTGGTAAATTGCAGTGCTCCTGGCCAACTGGTTAGTGTTAGATATCTCTAAAAGTATATTATTATGAAGCAAATGGTATTCACTTCTGTGTATGTTTTAAAAATACAGTGAGAGAGAGTTAAAATTCCGGTATAACCATGGCTTGCTCTGTTGTCCTGGGAATTTTGCATCAGTTCAAGATGACTTCTGTTCTGTTTTAAGCTTTACAGTCTCCATAACTCTTACAGATCCATCAGATATATATTTTTATTGTGTTGACTGTTGACAATTACTAGCACAACCTTGCAATTCAGTACATTGGCTGCAAACATAACATATGTAATGACCCTCTAGACCCTGGACAGGAGAAGGACAACGTGCTTAAGAGTATTATATCTTTATCAATGGTCTGGATGAGGGGATTGGGTGCACCCTCAGTAAGCTTGCAGATGACACCAAGCTGGGCGGGAGTGTTGATCTGCTTGAGGGTAGGAAGGCTCTGCAAAGCGATCTGGACAGGCTGAGGCCAATTGTATGAGGTTTAACAAGGCCAAGTGCTGGGTCCTGCACTTGGGTCACAACAACACCATGCAATGCTGCAGGCTTGGGGAGGAGTAGCTGGAAACCTGCCTGGCAGAAAAGGACCTGGGAGTGCTGATTGACAGCTGGCTGAACATGAGCCAGCAGTGTGCCCAGATGGCCAAGAAGGCCAACAGCATCATGGCCTGTATCAGAAATAGTGTGGCCAGCAGGAGTAGGGAGGTGATTGTGTTTGTACTCGGCACCTGTGAGGCCGCATCTCGAGTGCTGTGTTCAGTTTTGGGCCCCTCACTACAGGAAGGACATTGAGTTGCTGGAGCGTGTCCAGAGAAGGGCAACAAAGCTGGTGAAGGGGCTGGAGAACAAGTGTTATGAGGAGTGGCTGAGGGAACTGGAATTGTTTAGTCTGGAGAAGCGGAGGCTGAGGGGAGACCTAATTGCTGTCTACAACTACCTGAAAGGAGGGTGTAGTGAGGTGGGTGTTGGTCTCTTCTCCCAAATAACAAGTGATAGGAGAAGAGGGAACGGCCTTAGGTTGCACCAAGGGAGGTTTAGGTTGAATATTAGGAAAAGATTCTTTACTGAAAGTGTTGTCAAGTATTGGAACAGGCTGCTCAAGGAAGTGGTGGAGTCACCATCCCTGGAGGTATTTAAAGGATGTGTAGATGTGGTACTTGGGGACATTCTTTAGTGGTGAACTTGGCAATGCTAGGTTTACAGTTGGACTAGATGATTGTAATGTTTTTTTCCAACCAAACTATTCTATGATTCTTCTTACTAACATCTCTCCTTATTTGTTTATTTTTATTAACATTTGTTGAGCTATCTGTCCTCAGGTGCCAATAATTATTCATAGTTAATAAGATTCCTTTAAAACCTCTTGAATGAGTGGTAGGGCTGCAAGGTAAAGCCCTTCATAGTATGTAGTGTCAAAGGTAACTTTGTTTGTACAATCAAAGCTTTGCATTTTGCATTTGAGGGGCTAGACTACAGTTCTTCAAATAATAGCATCATCACATGCTGGTTTTCTCTCAAAGTACCTAGTCTTATCAAGAAAGGCAAAACTGGTTGTGCTCAGTGACCAAAGCAATATGCATGAGCAGACGAGGGAAAATCAGGGAAAGCTGGGGAAGATACCAGGGGTTTGGGATAGGGAGTACCATTTCGTTTGTATGGTAGGGTCCACACTAAGCACAATGTGCCCCTGCAGTGTTTCAAGCAGGACAAATCCTCCACCATCTGTGATGATAGTGAGGCAGAAATGCTGATGTAGCAGTTTCACTTACTCCACACTCAGCATACTGTCAGAGCTAACTGGTGCCCTGGAGAACTGTCCCTTAGGCCTTGTACATGGAAGCCAGTGACAACCCATATATTTGTGGACAGGCTGCCATTTCATGTCCTCAGACTCCACACCTGAGTAGTGTGGGTATGTCCAGCCTCTGCACAGAGAGGGAAGAGGAGGGAAAACGTGGGCTTTGAGGGAGAGCTGGTGCTGGGGCAGCATATGCTCTCTTCCTTCTGTCTCTTATACAGTGGCATCCTTTTGCAGGCTACACAGGAAGAGTTTGAAGGCTGCAAGTACAGCACAGGACACAGTCTGGGGTTTCCATTACTGTAGTGCCATGTAGATATATTTAATGGCATCCAAAGCCTGCAATGGTAAAGTAACACCATCCTGCATTTCATAATTGCCAAGGGCTTCTCATAATTGCTGCCTCTTCAGAGTCAAGGGATGATAACCCTCACCACAGATGGCTGCAAGTTTAAATAATTTATCTGTACTCCACTCTGGAGATACTTGAATCTGACTTCAGACATTATGACCCTGATGATCCAAACTCTGATTCTAAATATTATGAGGTCTAGGATCCAGACAGATTGTTCAATTTGAATTCAGCAATTTGTCTTATCTGAGGAAAATACTTGCTTAATATTATGTACTTTAATCTAATTAAACTTTCCTGCCCTTTATTAATTGCATACGTGATTTTGGTTTTGTTTCCTTTTTAATCATGTCACATGATTTAACATAGAGTCTGCTTTTCCCAAGCCACTGGGCACATCTGCTACTCCTTCTAGCATATATAAAGTGATTGTGTTGTAATGGATTCCAAAGCTGGCATGTTGCAGGAGACCAAGGCTTGGCTGGTACAACCTCAGTAAGCGCTGTAAGGAAAGTAGATGAGTCTAAGGATTGGTTATGCCTATAAGCCTAGGATAATCAGAGTGCATGGGTAAAAGTGTCAAACATGTTCTGGTTTTGTTTGCAGATTGCTGCTCAAAGATTAGCTGATTCACTAGAGTATCTCAGAAATGGAGGGCTGAGTGCTATTGCAGGAAAGCAGCTTATCCAGTCCCTCCATGCTGGGGCAGGATCAGTTATCAATGCTTAGAACAGACTGGAAATGAAAGAATATTTTCTGAGACAAGCAAAACCCAAAATAAAGTTCATTAATTAGAGCAACCCAACTTCAAAGGCTCCCTTGTCTTTAATATATTGATCACAGTGCTCAAAGTTCTGTATGGTGCCTCCCCCTCAAAAAGGTTCCTTATTGAATATTGGACTATATTCTGATGAAACTTCATGTAAATTTTAAGAACTCAACTAATTTGTCAGTATTGACTGAGTGTCAGAATTAAAGGCAGTTGCAGTGCTTAGTTACTGTGCAAGTCCATGGTTTAAGTTTGTTTGGGTTTTTTTTTTGTCAAAGTGAAGAAAGAGAGTTGCACAGATTCACAAGTGTTGTGCATAGTCCATGAGACAGCATGGAGGTTCAGAATATTCATCCTTTACTGCTGCAAAATGGAGCCATTGCTACTGAAGTCATCAGAAAGAGAAAGGGTTTGGGACACTGCATTTAGGCAGTGAGAATAGTGGGAAAGGATCATCAGTTTAGTGCCTATGTGAGTTAACAAAGCTCAGGCAAGTGCAGTCTCTCAGGTTCCCTGCAGAAGTAGCAGAGATCCTTCTGGCAAGACTCCTCTGTCTTCTCACCAGGATTTTTGCTTTGTTGCCTCCGTAAGACAGACTGGGAACCTCCTCATTCTGTAGGAGATGGGAGGTGGGCAGCAATTCCATTGTCTAAGAAGTGCTGTGTGATCTGATCCAGTGCAGGTGATTTGATCTACGCAAGCTGCTGCAGGCTGCTCTGCATGTGAGGAAAAGGGGCACTACTTGTCTAGTGCTGAGAGAAAATGTTACTGCAGGTATTGTGGAAGCTGAAATGAAGAGTTAAACATGGGTGGGAGAGAGACATTAAAAAAAAAAAAGATGGGCTGTTAATTCTGACCCTAACAACTAGCCAAAGCAAAGTTATTTTGGCAGCTCTGGAGTCAGAGTTAAAGCAGGGATCTTTCTGTTCCTTCCACTTACTGATAGCTTTGCAAAGGGAAAGAATGAGTTCAAAAGCAGCCGTGTTGTGTTTCCCCTTCTCATTTTCTTTTTCCTCACCAAGCCTGAGGACCACAGTGGTTTATTTTCTACAGACGTCTTCCCATGGACAGCCCCCCATGAGCTGGGGGTGGCCTCAGAAGCTGGCTATGGGCCTCTTCTGGCCCTCAGGCTCTGGCATGTACCCTTTTTGTCCTGGAGAAAAGTAGTGTGCGTATCAGGCACCAGTTGTTTCTGAACTTGGATTAATAATTTTTGATGAAAAAAAATGACGTAAGATACCTAAAAGCAGAAGCATTCATTTAGACATTTCAATAATGAAAAATATCAGCCTATTTAGCTTGACATTTTCTAGATAAAACATTTCTCATTTTCATTTCAAGAAAGCACTGTTTTCATTTAAAATTGATCTACATCTAAAAGAAATAGTAACAAAAGAGTAACACAATTAAAACATTGATTTTTCTTTTGCCTGAGAAAAACCTTGAAGGATAAACTGAAAAAGTTTATCTAGGGTTGGTTTTTGTTGTTGTTCTTTTGCTATGTGAAAATTAAAAAGGAAATAAGATCTGCTGTATTTTTCCTTCATCAGTTCTGGTCTCCATCTTCCCTCCCACTCCCACCCACCAATCCAATTGGGCTAACACATCTTTAAGCAGCTCTAGGCTTGAATGAAAGAGTGCCAAGGAATGAGACAGCCATTAAGTGACATTTATTCATCATCATTATTCTTTCAGTAAATACTCACTGAACGCTCAACCTCTTTTCCAGCTACAAAAGGCCTGACCCATGACTCTGGCAGCAAAGTCGCATTCTGCAACTGGAAGTGGAAAGCAGCGGTTTACACCTGATATGGTCCCAGTGATTTATAAATACACTATAGATACAGTAATAAATAGTTATAAGTAGTTTTAAAAGCCTGTTCCTTTTCAATGGCTATAAGACTGTTCCCATTATGGGGGACACTGTAGAAGGCAGGTAGTGTATATTCCAGTGAAAATCACCTATGTTTGCCATGTGAAATCATGGGGTGCATAACTCAGATGTGATACTGACCTTTGCATCATGTTATAAAGCAAGGCTTACTTCATCAGCTAAGCATGACACATGAATATATCTCCATTTTATTTCTATCTACATTCCTTTAGGTGAAGCTTTTAGTTGGCTGTAGCTCTAGTGACCCATCTAGAGAGTTCAGTTCTCACTGTTCCTGGTGGAAGTTTATTTTCTTCTTGTTGTCATGGATTACATTATGATACTAGCATGTACTGTTTGAACAGCTATTGTTAATCACATGAAACTGAAGCATATCGGAGATTACACTTGAGTAATTGCACTAATGAGACTATTGTAATCCTTAAAATCATATCAAAAAACACTGTTTTTCTACATATTCTTTCCAGAGAAAGAAACCAGATAGTGTGAAGAAGAGAGTGAGGTATTTCTCTTTGAGGGAGAGAAAGGTCTTTAGAACTGTAAATTCCTTTAATAGATCAGGAATATTTATGTTTATTTGGTTTATTTCATCAGCATAACTGTGTTGCATTATGAAATGGGCCTAAAACTGTCAGGGAGTGCCTTGGGTGATTTCTGCTCTCATCTAAATAAATGCCCTGTGGTCTGTAACTGTAGAGATGTTCTTTGCCTCACTGATTCAATCTGGTTTTCCATCTATTTGATTGCTTTTGTCTTCCTCCCTTTTTAAATACTACTCCTCCTCTGAGCTGTCTCTTGTCACTTGTTAGTACTTATCACTTTATGCTGATGGTGTACAACTTTGTTTTTGTTCATGGTGACTTTGATGAGGAAAGTTTTTGGTCTGCAGTTATGTAAGTCTGGGCTTGCAGTTTGGGCCAGGAGCCCTGCTGATGAAGGAGGAACAAGATATTGAATGAGCATCACAAAGTGAATTGATGTTAGTATCTAGCACTTATTTAAGACCTATGTAAGAAAAATGATTCTAGGTGATTCTCTGTAACACAAGCTTGCTTTGGAGTCACTCATACAGTTCAAGCAATTTGGAAAATATTAGCTGGTTACCATGATGGTGCACAGCAGCCTGAAGTTGCAGATGAAGTTCACTACTTTATTAGCTATTCACTTAGCAACGAAAGTGCAAACAATGTGAATGTTAATATTTCTCTGTTGACCTAGCTAAAAAAAATCTGATAATCTGTTATGTGGCTCCTGAATCCCTCTAATTATTAAAAAAGGAGGGTTGGAAAACTTGTGTCTTATTGGTTGTACCAGAAAAGTTGTTTTCTGTATTTGGCTAAACTGAATTTTGCTTATTGTCCAGCTTATTCCCTTTGTACTGCCAGCACAGGCTTTTTGGTTTCTTTCAGGCATTTAATCTCTGTTTTGCTGATGCCAGAGTTCATCTTATTTTGCCCTGGGTTTGTAATACTGTTTTCTTCAGAAGCTGCAGGTCATGGTTTTCTCTGCAGATTCTCACAGACACTTAAGGTCAATGCCTTCCTCTGTTTCACCAGTATACTATTGTCATCTTTCTGTTGCAAAGCACTCAGTATGTGTTCTGTGAAACGGAGGTATTAGACTTCTTTCTTAGTGGGCTAAAAGGTTATTTAGTACATTTATATAACGTGCTTGGCCATCCAAGGTCCTGCTCTAGTAAAGACTTCGGCATCATACACTCTGAGTACTGCCACTGAATTCAAGTGATTAATTAGCCAGAGACATAACGGTCTGTCACAGCATAAGCCTTTGTGGATCTAACGCCTTTAGGTAGACTGGTAACTTATTTGGTGTCATTTACATAGCGTTGGTGTTCTGGTAGCTGAGATAGCCCAGAAGTATAAATAAGACAAGAATTGCAGGGGGGTGAAGAATATTGTATTTCACCAATAGTTACAGTTGAAAAGACAAGTCTCCTTTCAAATACAGGACCAGAGTTTGTACATTCAGCAGTATGTTTGGAGGGGGTTTGTTCCAGTTGCATAGATTACCTATTTAGTCTGCATTTAAAACTTTAAATTTTAAATAAATGTTTATGTCTGTACTTTCAGAAATCTTTCATTTATTTTCTGGTCACCACTGAACCAACCTAGCCTGACCTAAAAATCCCAGATAAAGCTTGCTGTCCTTGCAGATGTATTGCATTTAGCCTAATTTTGTTTTATTTATGGTAGAGGGAGATGTTTGAAAGAGCAATTTGCAAAGAGAGCTTCTATACCTCTTTTCAGTGGTGTGGGCCACCTCTGCAGGTGCGCAGGTAAATCAGCTCAGCACCCACCCAGAGACTTATTCATCAAGGCATTAAAGTGTCTACTTGAATAACATTAAAGTAACTGTGACTCCTTCAAAGGCTGCTTGAGGAGAGGGAAGATGAGCCCCTTTTGGCCTGAGGAATACAGAAAGAAAACTACTTTGATAAGGCCACAGGTGACAAAGGAGAGGGTGTCTGTGTGAGGAAAGCACTGCCTGTGGATAACTGCAACTCCTGGGGCAGTGGGTCAGTGCTCCACAACCCACGAAGAACATCCTGGCTTGGCAGCATGCCAGCACCCCTTGGGACACCCTGCCTGCCCTGGGAGGTGAGGGAAGGGAGACCAGCCACACCTGCACCTCCCCATCTTCTCTTTCCCTCCTTATGTATGCCTGTACGGCTGTGTCACAGCTGTAATGCAGCAGGTTGACCCCTGAGTTCTTGTCAGCACAGCAGTGGTGCAAACCTATGACAAATACAGGTTTGCTCACTGGCAGCTCCCTCACTCCAGCCCTCACTAAAGCTCTGAGCAGGAACCATCTGCAAAAGGTAGAGTTCAGCACAGGATAACCTTCCCCTTCCTGAGCCAGCACTGTGCCCTCGTGGCCAGGAAGGCCAATGGCATCCTGGGGTGCATTAGAAGGGGTGTGGTTAGTAGGTCGAGAGAGGTTCTCCTTCCCCTCTACTCTGCCCTGGTGAGGCCACATCTGGAATACTGTGTCCAGTTCTGGGCCCCCCAGTTCAAGAAAGACAGGGAACTGCTTGAGAGAGTCTAGCACAGAGCCACCAAGATGATTAAGGGAGTGGAGCATCTCCCTTATGAGGAAAGGCTGAGGGAGCTGGGCCTCTTTAGCTTGGAGAAGAGGAGGCTGAGGGGGGACCTTATTAATGTTTATAAATATATGAAGGGTGAGTGTCGGGAGGATGGAGCCAGGCTCTTCACAGTGATGTCCAATGATAGGACAATGGGTGTAAGCTGGAACACAGGAGGTTCTGCTTAAATTTGAGAAGGAACTTATTTACTGTGAGGGTAACAGAGCACTGGAACAGGCTGCCCAGGGAGGTTGTGGAGTCTCCTTCTCTGGAGACATTCAAGACCCGCCTGGACGCCTTCCTGTGTGATCTCATGTAGGTGTTCCTGCTTCTGCAGGGGGGTTGGACTAGATGAACTTTTGAGGTCCCTTCCAATCCCTGACATTCTGTGATTCCTCCTTCCATCCCTCCACCCCTGAGCCCTCCTGTCTTGGCCTAGTAACTTGCTTCTCATCATCATTACCTGTTCACCTCAGAGATATAGGATTCAGGAGAAATCTACCTGAGATATTTAATTTTTTTCAAGTTTATTTAAAGCATTGCATTGTATATGTTAAAGCAGGGTTCAGACACACCTTTTAGAAAGCTGTCTTGTGCCATTGCAAATGGATGTCCCTGATTAATGAAGTAGTAAAATAATATTGTGATCTGTAAAATGCAAAGCAATATTAAAATAAAACTATATAAAGCACAAATAATAAACATAATGTCATGCCAGTTTAGGAGAATCTTCTCCATGCATCTACTTGTATCTCTCTACTGCTGCTTTTGTTAACAGTCATCTTAAGCACAGTATAATGTAAATGATGGCAGGAATCTCTGTCTAAGCACATCAGTTTTACCAGCTGACTTTCTTGGTCTACAAGTAGGGTAAAATCTTTAAAGAAGTTATTACTGCTAGTCTTGTGATGTTCATTTTGTTGTGAGCAGGAAGACTTTTTGATAAATCCAGGTAAAGCCCATTTTCCCCCAGAGCTTTGTCTCCAAGCAGATTTTTGTTTGGTGTTTAGGCTGAGACTTCAGAGAGAAAAAAATGTTTTACCGCTATCATATTTGCTGCTTTGCTCAGGTTAGCCCAACTTATACCAGCAGGGAATGAACATTTCTCTCCAGGCACCTAATAATGTATTTTAAGGAGTTCAGGCTGCTGCAGGGTTCATTCATTCAGTGGTGAGGTGTCTTGATTTTGAAATGTACCATTTCGAAAACACACATCCTGGTCTGGCTTTTGACCAGCAGGCCTTCTAGGTCTTGCTGCTCTTTTAAATAAAGTGAAGCTGAGAGTGGAAGCAGGTTATTTCTTCCTGTGCCCACTCTGTACTCATACTGTTTCACAGCTGGTTACAAAACAAGGTAAATTTGGTTGTCCATGCACAGTATCCCTGGAGATGCAGAACTGGGGTGCAGGTTTTAATGATTGCTAAAACAGAATCTTGCCTTTACACAAATCTTTTAAAAGCATTAGAAAGAAAATAGTGAATCTAGAGCTTCATTCTTCTGTCACTGATGTGAAACAGGATATGCACTGAAAAAAGTCTGTGTAAACCAATGTGAGGTCAGAATAAGGCCTGTCATTTTGCACTGTGGGCAATTGAATTGTCCAGACTGGGATACTCACTCATGAATGCATCTGGTCATCAGTGTAATGTAGTAATCTCTTTGCACAATGGGATTATCAACCATGTTTATAAACATGGTCTGTTCGTTTGCATGATTTTGAGTCACTGGTTTGATACGCAAGCCCTAAGCTGAGGCCCTCACAGATAGGAGTGCATGTTAGATGCGACTTGTTAAACTGTAAGCTTTACTATCAGATGCTGCTGCCACTTAAATTGCAGGAGAGTATGTGATATATTTTTTTTCCACTTTCCTAGTCCATCTGACTTTTTGTGCCCATTCAGAAGCAAACAAACAGAAAAGCTAAAACAAGAGTCCAATACACTTACACAAACATTCAATAAATTCTGCCAGCCTCACTCCCCAGATTGGAAAGCAGAGGTGCCTTTAGCAAGGTATAAATGAGCTCTTCATCACTTGACGTTACTGGCATGCTATGAAGCTCTCCAAGCCAAGCAGGGTATTCAGAAAGGGATGTTCTGGAGTAGCCCCAAGATTCCTGTTTGGGAGTTTCCCACCTGAGCATGCTAAGTTTGGCAGACATGTAACTTCTTCGCAAACGAAATCTTTTACCCTGTAAAAAAAATGGCAGAGAAGCATGCAAAGAACAATAAAAAAAAAGTCTAAAATCTGCTGCACATCATGTTTTTAGGGACCTTTGAAATTTTTCAAAGTCTACTTGCACTATTTTATTTCCCTAGGGCTGAGTCACTGTCAGGAAAAATAAGAAAGCTTTTGTAAATTCATTGCTGAAAAGAAGGATACTCCAAACTGTGACATCTTGGTTTTACTGCTGGAGGGAGATAGAGAAGAGATCTGCAAGACTGACAAAAGCCTTCACTTCAGTTGTAATATTCAGTCATGTGAAGATAAAAGCAGGGCTGGAGATGCTACCTGGTTTTCCCAACAGAAAAGGTAAGAGGGAAGAGGTGTGCAGATTCGAGCTTTCCACCTGGGGCTGTGGGAGTACTGCTGACAGCACCCACTCAGCCTCATGCTGTGCAGCCTGCCCACTGCACCTGTGAAGACTGAGGAGGCTGAAAATTTGGGACAAAAATCACTATTGGGTGGGAACTGCTGTCAGCCCTCATGGGAGGACATTGAGCCAGGAGAGGAGGAGACACTGTGTAAAAAGGAGCAGCACAAAGAGGAGGAAAACCCATTTGCTGTTCTAGAAAAGCTGATAAAAGAAAATCAAATGCTAGAAATAGAAATGCATGATTGAAACAGATGCTCCTGGCAGCCCAGTGCTCAGGTAGGCATGTGATGACAGGCAAGTCTCAAAGCATGTCATCTCACACAGCAGGCATCATTCTTCAGTGTTATTTTTTACTGCATTGCTTGACAAAAATGTCTTATGCACATGAATAATCCACTTAAACTGATAGGAAAAATCCTGATCTGTGCATCAAAGAGTTAATAAACCGGGTCTTAGTTATTAATTTCACAGCAGCACTACCACCCAGAGGTGCTGAGGATCACCCAGGTTTGGATTCCTGAGATCAAGTGCTGAGACAGATTTTCTATAGAGCTCTTCAGTGCAACTCTGAGTTGGCCTAAAACCCCCTACTAAAGAGACTTCTAACCTGCAGCACTTTAGAAAAAAGACTGCCTACAGAGTGGAAACCTGACGCAATCCACCTTGTGATTTTGATGACTGTCTTCAGCCAAATGTGGTATCAGGGTAAGGTCCTTAGCATAGACTATTAGGTCCGCTCCTGTTTTCTCCTCTGGTGGTAAAGTTCAGAAAATTTGTGGGAAAAAAAATCTATCATCTTGCAATTTAGATGCTGACTTTGAATCTCAGTTTTCCTCTCCTGCATAAATATTTTAATTTGTGTTAGAAACTGTTTCAACAACATAGTTCAGCTGGCACTGACAACTTCTGAAAGACATTGTAAGGCTTGACAAAAACAGCATAAAGAGGATTAAATCAGCCTTAGAATTGTGAATGTCTGTAATGTAATTACCTTAATGTTGGAAATAAATATGTATGCATGTATGAATATGTGAAATTTATAAATACATAATAAACATATACAGTAGAGACTAATTTTTAGGGCAACATTACACACCTTGACACTATCTCTTCACATACAAGTTTTGCTGATTCTTTCCTCAGGAAAGGCTTCTAAAATTTCTTCCCATACATGCGCTTTGATTTTTTTATTGCATATACAATGCTAAATTACCATTGACAGTTCTGTGCCACCTGCAATGCAAGGTTTGCTGTCAGGGACTGTTAACCATTTTGATGCCATACAGATTTTGCCACAAGAAGGAAATATGGGAAGCTTTGTATCATGAAATTCAATGCTGCATTTAGAGGAGAGGGAAATTTTTTTGCTCAGCCTAGAGAGTATTCTGAATGCTCTCCTGGAAAACAAACTCATTTTTTTCCTTTAGATACTGATCAAATTATTTGCTTTCTCTGGTTAAAACACTCTTTGTAGGAATTTTTGTTTTTTCCATGTCTTTTCCCTTTTGGGACATTGTCAAATGTCCAGGGAAGTCTCTTCCTCTGCTGCAGTGGTGCATAGTAGAACCTCTCATGCTTTGCTGGTGAGAGAAGGACCAGAAAAGTGGTGCATATGATTTTGGGAGGGTGCAGTTAGTGCCATCACTGCTCCTCCCACATGGGAAGCACCTCCAAGCAATGTTTTCCTCTGGGGCTTAGTGATAATTACCTTTTCTGACATTACAGGGACCTACATAAGGCTCCTCACTTTGATTTCCAAGCATATTAGTATTTAACTCCCTTGAAAAGACAGCTTTAAAAATTAAACCCATCTGAAAACCATTGATTTTCCCTTAAATAAAGCTGCAGTTCCTTCCAGCTGTGGCTTGGCTGGTTTTGGGGGGAAGGGGAGAGGGTGTGAAAAGCCTCATAGATTTCTTATTTGTATGTGTTAGAGCTGTCACCAAGTCCTCCCTCACACAGCTCCCAGCAGCTCACTCAGGTGACATCCTGGCCAGAAGGAGGAGAACCATGACTGCGTGAAGAATTGGCTGGTCTGGCTGAACTGGCAGAGCTGTGCAGCAATCCCAGAGCACTGTTGCTGGCCCTGGCTTTTGGTAAGTCATGTAGTCCTTCTAGGTTACCTAGCATAAGCTAGCAATAATATATCACCCTCAGAATGGTGGTAAGTTGGTTGTAAAAATGTAGTGACTCATTTTAAAGCTATGATAGACACAGTGTTGACTGCAAGAATTTTCTGGGGTGTCAGGAATCTGTTGTCTACCAACTACCTTGCCCCCAATTCACTTGGACAAATGTTCCTATTAAACATCATTGTTTTCTAATTTTAAGTCCTCACTCCTGTGTTGACACTGCAGCTGAAACATCTGTTCTCTAGTTTTGCAGCTGAAAGCTGGAGCCCTTCTCTCTCCTACATGAAGTGTAAAAGGTGTCAGTTATGTTTGGATTTGGTCTGAGAGAATTCTCATTAGTTTTTTCCTCAAAATCTTTACACCTGGACTGTTTTGGCTACCATGAACAGACATCTGTTCTGCTCCTGGAGGAGCAGTGACAGACTGCTTGGCCTGAAACAATGTGCTAAGGATTGGGACATCCAGATCTTACTGAAAAGGAAAACAGAAATTAATTTTGTTTTGGCCTTTTTCTTCTTTATTGAGTGTATTATTCCCTTGTTGCATCCTTTAACTATATGATTTCCCCCTCAGGCTTTAAATCTTAATTTTACTGAAACCTCCATCTCACAGTCTTCCCACAGACTGGGCTGAAGCACTGCATGGAGGAGCAATGCACCAAAAACTAATGGAAAACAAAATTGTATTTTTTGGGCTTTAACATGATGCCTGGAAAAACTATTTGACACCATGGGTTGCGTGGCTGCCGGGTAAAAGTGCTCTTGTGCCAAGAGAAATGTTCCCAAACTGCTGCTGGCCCTGTTAAAGCTGAATGTTTGTCTAGCTCTGAGTGTAGTGAATATTTGTTGACAAATGTTGATGAGGGCTTTTTAAGTGTTACAGCCTTAGAGGGAGTAGTTCTGAGCAAACGCCTAATCCATAGGTTAGATCCATATTGTTTGATAATGAAAAGTGAAGGGGATTTCTAAGGAAAAGGCTACAAGCCTGAAGTCCTTGAGGAGCCAAAGGGTGGCAGGATGTTATTTCTGTGAGCCTTGGGGGTTCTGTCCCTGACTTAGAGGGTTTTACAATTTGCTAGTTTCTTAAATACTGTTTTAATGAGAATAACTTTTTGTCTTACTTATGTGTGGTATGGTTATGCTGTAATTACTAAATCTTAGTCTTTGTTTCTGTCCAGAGATGAAAGGAGCAGGTTTGGCTGGTATTTTGTCTGTTTATAGGAAAACCACAAAACTACCAAACCTGGATTCTGACCATAGTTCAGTTCTGTAATAGAATAAAAGACCTAGCCCATAGGTGACTAAGCAGACAAGATTTTGAATAATTTTCTCTTCCTTTCACTGCACTTATTTTTGCTGAAAAAAGGTTTCCCACCGTTATGCTCTGTGAATTCCTCAGTCAGAAAAATCCATTTAGCTGTATTTTACCAAACATGTGATACTGAAGCCTTCAGCCAAGACAGCCTGGTCTTTGTGGCCTTGTACATACATACATACTGGGTCTCAGCCAGTCTCTGCTGAGTACAATACCATAAACCCACAAAGTGTTCAGTTTCCAAGGAAACAGCAAGCTCCACTTTTTGACAGATGCACACAATTCATTACTCATTTCTACTACCACACTACTTTCTAACTATTTTCTCCAGCTAGAGTAATAAGTGTTTTCTAACACGAAATGAGGAGCTGGCAGTTGCTGTAGGACAGAGCTTTTTCCAGGGTCACCATGGTTGCACCCTAACAGTGCATAGCACTTATTCATGCACCTCCCCAGGAAAGGCGCTTGATGAGTGTGGTTGAGACATCACCTCCAGAGGAAGCCTGCTGGCTTGGTGGCCCAGTGACCTTTGGCCACACATTTAAGAATATGCATATAAGTGCTCATTGAGATTTTCAAAAGCTCTTAGGCACCTCCTTAACCTAGAAATTGACTCATTATCACAGCTGCAGCCTGTCAAGAAAGTGCAGTGAGAGCTAACAGAAAAATCTCGTCCTCTATTACAGATGTGCTGAGAAAAAGAGTATGGCACTTGTTCTCCCTCCCTCTCACCAGAGGTATGCTTGATACTTCAGAAAGTGTGTAGCTGGATGGCCCAAGAGCCATTCTGTGCTAATGTTGCCACCTTTGCCAAGAGCTTTTGTCAAGCTTCATGTGTCTGGGTGCCCCCTGCCCTGGGAACAAGGGAAAGGGGAGCAGCATGGGATTTGATCTGCTGGCTCAGTGATGATGTGGGTGGTTGTCGCTGGTGAGACTGGTCTGACTCACCAGCAGAACCCAGGTCAGGTGATGCACACTCTTCCCCCAAGGCAAGCATCTGCACACAGGGTAGCATTTTAATGCATGATGTATAGACAACTGGGGCTAACTATGCACCTGTAGCTACTGCCAGAGACCTGTGATAACCACAAATGCACTAATTGTGCATCTGTAGCTACTGTGAGAGAGCTGTGATAACCACAGAGATGCTTTTGCTCTGAGATCCTGACTTTTAAATGCATTATTGGACCTGAAATAAATGCTTCAGGCTGAAGTGAGACTAAGTTCTATGCTATGGAACAGAACACAACACTCTCAATAAAGAGAATTAACGTATTTACCACATGCAGTGAAATGGAGGAAAGGGGAAACCGCTAGCTGGCACACGCTGCATCTTTGCTGGAGCTGTGCAAAGCTGTGGGGCTGCATTAAGGGCAGACAAAAGGCAGCTGTGTTTGTAAACCCCAGGGTGAATGCTGTAGGATCTGCTTATGCTGAAGGATTGAATGGCAAACAGCTAACACACTTTTTAAGCAGCAGCACTACTGCAAGTTTAGGAAGCTACAGTTTGTATTTCAGGAATGGATAAGATGCTGAAAGACTTAGAAGACAGGTATAATTTCCAGCTAGATTAGAGTTGGACTGGTATTTAGCTTTAAGAGCAAATAAGAGCTAAAACTGGAAATTCAGGTTCTGAATTAAGTTGCTGGTATTTCATAACTGGGCCTGGTAAGTTCTCAGATCACAGTGCCAGAAATTAAACGTTTCTGTTGCTGACTTTGCAAGATTGGCCAATACCAGTCAGTTCTGGACAAAGCAGGAAAGGGGCCACCCCCTAGAAATACCTCCAGTCCCAAACCACCACAAGCTTGTATCTCGGATCCCCATGCGCGTTGGGGTTTCTACGTTTCAAATCTGGTCTATCCCTAATCAGCATGGACTGAACAGTATCAGGACTGCCATGCACCAAATTAAAGTGCTAGAAGCTTTCAAAGTGCTCATTTCTGATTTTATTTTATCCTTTCCTCTTCTTTTCACAAGCTTCCTTCAAGTTGTTTTCCCAAGAAACACATGACTTAGCTGTGTCTTATCTTGATTGATCCTGGACAGCTTAGAAAAAATAGTTAAAATTTTCACCTCAGGTCCCAGGCAGCAAAGGACCTGCCATAGCTGCCAGTAAGGTTATGGCAATTAACACAGCTTTTTAATATGAATTAATGCTTTTAAAATTTTGACATTATTTGCTGGGTTGGGTTGTTTTTTTAGTTTGTTAGAATCTAATTTTGTAGTTAGGTTAATTTATTTATTTAAGTTAATACACACTGTATTTAATCAATGTTAAACAAAACACGATAAACCCTGAGTGACCTGGTCATAACTGGTACTACCTGAGGGGGAAATTGGACTAGATGACCTCCAGAGGTCCTGAATTTTCCTGTGACTGTAAATAACTCTAGGAAGGTTGTGATGAGAAATTTGGAATCAGAACTCCTACATGACACATATCGCCGCAGTGAAAAAACCTTACATCCTTTTGTGGATCTTGCAGAAAATAAAATAAGTTTAAATAGCACAGTGGCTGTCAAATATAACATCTATTGTCTCAGTTCGTATTAACATCATTACTTGCAGTTGTGTTGCCTAATGACCATACATGATAATTGCATCCAGTTCAGTTCAAGGCAATTACCTTGTGCCATGCAAATATTGTTTTATAGTAATAAAGACTAATTTTTGGAAGCTCACACATAACTATCTCAAGTTATTCTGAATCCAAATTGAAGTGTTAATGTGGTTAGTGAAAATGATTTTGAATTAGCCAAATTATTAGCTGTTCTGGAGACAGGGGAAATTGGAATTCTGCTGGGTTAAATGATTTGGCTATGAGGAAATATTTGCTCAGGTACAAAACTGTCATTAAAGGGATAAACAAGTGATGTTAGATATGGTGCTTTATCTCACCCTATGAGTTTATTTCTAGAACTTTATTTGCCTACCAGGATACTGAGTGGCTTTCTTAAAACATATTTAGGAAAAAAACCTCTGTCCAGCAATATCAACATATTAAGGCTAACAATTGTCTGGGACATAAACAAAATTAAAAAATAGCCAGAACTGTGTACCTTTTTCACAGGCAGAAATCCTTTATGACAGATTTCTTAGCAAGTATTCAACCAGCTCTCTGCAAAACCACATGGTATCTAATCTTCTCTCCATCACCATCTTCGAAATTCACAGCAGATTCTATGTGAAACAGTATATAGGTTTTTGGAAAACATAAACTAAGAGAAATGTGCCACTATTGTATGCATAATATTTTAATTTTGGGAAAAAAAAGTAATTAGATTTTTTGTTTGTTTGTTTCACATTCCACTCAGCATTAAAATTCTGTTCAATGTTGCTCAGTACAGAAAAGTTATCTTAGGACGATATCTTTAACTCACTGAGATATTCTAATTTCAACAGCAGTTGAAGGAATACAATTTGTGACCTGAGAAAAACATGACCCTCTTTAGTGGCTGTAAGGAAGCTGAAGTTTTCCAGTAGGTCTGAAAATCAGAGTTTCTATGAAACAACAAAAAACACTCATGCTTTAACATATCTATTAACCCTAAATTATGAAAAATGCAAAAATACCATTTAATATTAATGGAATGACAAATTTGTGAAGGAAAAAATCCAAGAAAATCAGTGATCATAACAAACATTTAAACACTTAAACATTTAAACACTTGTTTTGATTTTTGGTCCATTTAAAAAAATATTCACATGCGAGCTGTGGCATAGGAGCTGTAGTGCTGGGTCGTCATGTCCTGTTCTTCCCCTGTGGACTAGGCAATCTGGACTTTATCCTCCCCTGAACACCATGCCTTTGAGAAAAAAGGGAATACAAGGGGACCTAGACTACCATCTCTGTTATGTACCACAGTAGAGCACACAGCTACAAATTAATTTTGAATTGATCTAAAACAAAATGTTGACCACAAATAAGAACTTAGGAACTAAATGCTTTCTTATATGCAGTGGTAGATCAAAATGTTATAGAAAAATTAATAATACCTCTCTGCCCCAGTCATTTTCAGAAGCCTATTTTATCTTCAGAGGAACTTTAAAAAAAATAATTAAAAAAAATATTCTGACTAGTCCTCTTTATCGTAAGGGAGTGCAATCTGGCAACACTTTTCCATCCTCTGACAGTTTTTACACTTGTGCCAGGAAATGGGGTCACATAGATTCATCCATGCTGGTCCTATGCCACCATGGCATTATAGATGCTAGAAGGCTAAATAAATACTGAGCCTTTTTCTAACAACCTCTTCCTGTCATCTGAGTGAAGTGCAGTTTATAACTTCATTGTAAATAATGAAATTAGCTGATTGCTGTGTTGTTTGAACCCTGCTGAAGAAGTCAGCTAGCATTATCACAAATGTGAATGATTGATGAAACAAACAGCAGGAGAACACAGATGACATTTCAGATTTTTTCTTTTCTTTTTTTTTTGGATGAGAAAAAGAGAAGATGATGTTCTCCAGCTGTGTAGAAAGAGAGCTGAAGTCTCAGTCATTACTCCATTTTGTGCAAATGACTGGATTCTTTGGAGGGTTGGTTAGGATTCAGATAGTTAATGAAGAGCAAAGGAAAATTACTATTTTTACTAAAGACTTACTTCATTTTTCTGGCTGGAGTTAGCTTATATTGCTGGGAAATGTGGCATACTCAATTGGTTCCCATAAAGTGGGAAAGATAAAATGTTTTCAAGTATTGCAAGCTAGACTTTATAGTGGGATGTAACTCTTAAACTCCCTTGGAATAAAAGGCAGTTGTGACAATTTGGAAAGTTTCTTATGAATTCTGGTTATTATTATGGAATTGATGTGCTGTGAATGACTGTTCAAAGCTGCTGTCTGATTTTGCAACTGCACGCTATGTGGGATCATTGCATCTCCACTTTTTAATTTTTGATGGGGGTATCCTGATGGCTGAACCTGAGAGATTTTGGCTTGGGAATGTGTGAATTTGGAGAATGGGTTCTCTGGCCAGAAGAAAGGAGAGGCATTAATGGTGCTCTGCTGTGTGGTGACAGAGTTTGAGGGGTCAGGGTCTGCAAGGGAAACAGCTGGGGGAATTGCACAGGGACAAGCATCAGTTCGCAGCCCAGGCAACTTTTTAGAATAGCACAGGCTAGACTATTTCATTTGTAAAGGACCCACAATGATCATCTAGTCCCTCCTCATTGGAGACCCAGAGGAGACCACATGCCCCTAGCCTTCAGGACAGCCAGTGGATGGAGAATAGTTGCATCAGGCCAGACTTGTCCCATATATCGTCCCTTAGAAAGACCCCTGAAAAAATGCCAACCCACGGGAAGGATGTAATAATCCTTTCCCACAATACTCTGGGTTGCAGAAGTAACCTGAATTGCCTCAGGGCAACTCTTCCCCTCTGAAAATCTGCCCTGTGCTGATGCGGCTGTGGCATGTACATAGGCTTCTGCTGCCTACATACTTACTGTGTAAAGCCATGATCCCCGACCTGTGGCAAGTTGTTTATGTGGCCTCTGACATTGCTTGCAGAGACAGGAAATAAAGAAGTTAATTCTGACATTTGCAAGGGAATTCTCAGAGGAACTCTCAGGGGAAGGAGATGCCTGCAACATGTTATGTGGTCAGCACAAAACATGTTGCTCAAGAGTTGTGGGAGTCCGAAAGGAGTCTTGCTCTGCAGTATCTGCTGAAACTGAGCGTAAACATGTTTCCAAACAGAGGTTCTGAACTTGTTTGTTTGCACCTCCATACCTCTCTGCAGGGGTGACTGCAAGTGGAGCAGCACCAAGGGATTTGCTTGAGCTACTGAGTAGTTCAGGAGGTCATCACTGGTGCTGGGAATCTGATGATGCTGGGCTAGGAAACTGCATTTCTGTGAAAAGCTACCAGAGAACTCACAAAGTGGGTAAAAGAGCAGGACAATGTTACAGCTACTTAGACCTAGGACAGTCTCACTGCGCTGAGACACAAACATAGCTGCCAGTTAGGTGAAAGAACATTTCATTCTCTCTCTTTCTGTCTGGGTGCTGAGAAGGTAATGGAAAGTATTAAAACATTTTTGGAGCACTGAGAAGATTTGCACATAATAATAAACAGTCTTCTTCAAGGTGATACCAGCTATATTATCTCTGGAGGAGAGTGATGGTATCTCTTTAGAAGAGATTTCTACCCTGCACTGCTTTGACTGTGTCTTACTCATGAACTGGACTTTGTACACAGTCTTGTGAACTGCTGTTGCCTGCCTGTATGAGGATATTTTTTTTCATGATGATTCAAGAAATGTTGAATGTTATTAAAATTCAGGGCCTTATCAACAGTTAAAAAATTTATCAAGCCATGGCCCATCAATAATCACAGCAGGCAGCATTGTGAACTTCAGCTCAATTTCAGATAATAGCAAAGTTGCCATCATATTAACTTGGAAGATAGATGGAAATTAGAATATGATTAATTATTGTTAGCCTTGCTTGGCTGATGCATGTTTGCATTTTAGGTAATGTATATGTATGACTGTGTTGAATGCGCAAATACCTATTATACATGTACTGACACACAATTTCTTTCAGATTTGGTTAAACAGAATGAATCATTTTGAGAGGAGTCAGGTGGTTGGAATACTTTGCATTGCCATCACAGACTAAACCAAAATGTAGCAGTATCCCCACATATAATGTGTATGTAGTTTTTAGCAGTATTCATTTCTACTATCAGAAGTACAAAATGTGATTTAAATAATTCACTTATTATGAACATTCACAGTACTTTTTCTTATCTTTATTTCCATAGCTTTATGACTGCAGGGAAGGTGAAAGGCAGGCAAAGGTGGTCATTAGTGAGATCTTGATTCTTCAGGATAAATACCGTTTATCCACATAATCACTGGCAAAACCCAGAAATCTGCTTCTTTGTGCCTACAATAGACTGGCACTGAATTCAAACTTGGATGATTTTCCATTTCTTTTTGAGTCTAACATTACCCTTGGCAGAGTAGATATGTAAATAAATATGTATTTGAAAACTGATATTTCCACGAAGCTGCAGCTTCTATGAATTTTGAAGACAGGAAGATTTTGTAGAGGTTAAAGATATCAAAATCTGCTTCAGGTTTTGTGACTTCCACTTATGCAGCCTAGAGATTTATTCAAGCTATCTGGAATTGATGTATATCTTCTTCTTTGAATATAATTGTAGGCAAACTGGTTTTGATCTCTATATTATCAGTTAGCAAAAGTCTTTGAGCAGTTCTGAGGTGCTGTGTAGCCGTTCATACAGCCTTCTATGGAAAGCTAAAATACTTTGATGGGGATTATTGACATTCTGTTTCAGGTAACTAAAACCCTGCTCTACCTCCTACAGGTCAAAATTTCAGAAAAATATTTATGTGATGCAACATTGTCTTGTCTTTAGGAAAAAGGAGCATGTGTTTGAAGAGAATCTCAAAGGATGTGTGAGAAACGTATTTCAGCTAAAGATTTGGACTCATATAGGCAAATGAGAGTTCAAGTCACTGGAACTACTATTTTCAGACTGTACAGTCAGTGGATAGTTAACAGGATCAGAAATACCTCAGCGTTCCAAAACCATAGGACCTCTTTGTTTTACTTATATATTGTATTTAAGGCAGCTAATCTCAAAAAAGAACATGCCCAACATGTCCAACATCATGTGCTGAATCTAGTGAATGTCATCAATAGACATGAGGATGGATGGAAAACCATAGTCTTTAAAAATTAATGAATGTAACGAAGAGATTAATCCAATGGCAGTGGCTTAAATGCCAGCTTCACCACTGCAATTTAATATTGACAGTATATCCATTCTCTTCCGTTTGTAGTTTTAAATTGCAATTCATTATTTGGTTCAACTAGTATAAAGTACTATGCAAGAAGACAAAATGTATTTTCATCATAACCTCTTGAACTCGGACTGAGTCTATAGTTGTTACTACCACTGGTGTGAAAATTGTCCATTTTGGATGAGTATCATTCTTCCAGCATAAAGCTGAAAAGATTCTTTAGGACTTGGAGACTGGAAAATAAAAGGCAGGACATGAGGGAGTTGTATCATCAGGAAACTGAAATTAAACATGTTTTTGTGACCACTCAGTGGTCAACAGGAAATAACAGGACTTCAGAAGTAGTTTTGAATTAATCTGAACTGCTTTTTTTTCCACAAGATCTTTACCTTGCTCAGTTAAAAGAATGTGAGCTAGGAGAACACTTACTTTTTACCTGTATTGTCAGCAAAACCACAATTTTCTGTAGATATTTGAAATTACAGGCAATTATAATTATGTGCCAGAAAGAACTGGAGGCTGCCTGGCTCAGCAGCAGCATCACTGAGGTGATTGAGCTATGGCAGCAGGGAAACTCTTTGTGATGGACCACCTGGAGCTCTTCAGGGAGTGGAGGCAGAAGCCGAGGAACTCTGCCCACATCCCTTTGCTGGCACAGGCAGCCGCTATGGTGGTGTGGGCAAGCCCTGAAGGCAGCACAGTGGTGGCCTTGGGTCAGCACCCTGGCATGAGGCTGGTGCTACTCATGGTTCCTGCTAGTTCACAGGCATAAGCAGCTAAGCAAGTAGGTTGTGAAGCCCTATGGTGATCATTGATTGACCTATAACATGTGCAGTGCATGAGGGACAGGCCTGGGGATCAGTATATACGCTGGAACTTTCACTCAGATAACACTTCTTCATCCTATCTCCTGTCTTTTGCAATCTACACCACTTCACTTCTGCTGCTATGAAGGCGTGGTAGAGACCAAACAACGTGGGTTTTGTGCACACAGTATGTGCTTCAGTCCTAGCTACTTACCTGCTTCACCTGGGGTCTGGCATTGGCTTCCAAATGTTCTTCAGCTAGGACCCTGCTTCTGGTAAGGAACCTTGCTTTTCTTAGCTTGTAACCCTGAAATATGGTGGGACTTATTGTATGCTGAAGTCCTGTGTCCTGGAGAATAGCAACTATTTTGGGAACTACAGCTCTTCTCCTCTGCCTTACAAAGCCAACCACAAGTCCTGGTGGATCTGGCCTGCACGTGGTCTTGTAACCTTTGTCTTCAAAACAATATATTCACCGTACATTGTTTACTATTTCATGCCTCTTTGCATTCAGAAGCTGTTTTCTTTCATTTCTTCTGTGTCTTAATTCATACACTTTTTGTTAGTGCCTTGTTTTTCTTTTAGTTGCTAATATAATGGATTCCTTTTCCTCATAGCTACTGCTTTTTAATTGTAGCTTTTCCTTCTTTCTGTACTTTTTCTTTTTTTTCAAATGCATATTTATCTTTTAATTAAATCACCAGGAGGCATATTTAGAGCCCCCAGGGTTCACTTTGAACCACGAAAAGGAAAAGGCTTACTCGGTGCTATAAACAAAATGTTAATTTGAATTAATTGAAGGAAATGCTCTGCTGTGATAGACTTGTTTCTGAATAATTAATCATTTCAGCCAGAAAAGTAAACATTATGGCCCTGAATTTTGCTTGTGGTCTTACCAGTGTCAGTCTGGAGCAGCTCTGCTGATATGAACTGAATTAAGTCTCATTTGATATTGGTTCAGCCAAAAGCAAGCTCTGACCCCAAAGCACTGTGGGGAAAGCACACTTTGGTCTGTGTTGTATCTAAACACTTTGTAGCACTGTAAGTGCTCTTCCTCATCTCCAGTGACTCATTTTTCAGAGGAATGTTTTCCCCCCTCATAGCTGAAGCATGCTGGAGAGGGGAACAGGGGTGACCAGGGCTCAAGAGCCCATCGGCTGAGGAAGGAGGCTGTAGCAGTGGGGGGAAAAAAGCAATTGATGGCTGTTAAGAGCCCAGCTCAGGTAAGAGGGGAAAGTGCCCAGCGTCCAGGAGAAGCCCGTGGGAAGGAGGGGGATGGGCATGTGCCACCAGCTCTAATGTCCCTTAGCTCCTCAGAGTATTGGCCTGAAGAGAACTCTGGCAGGTGTGAATCTGGCCTGCGGTCCAGCCACTCTTCTGTAGTTTGAAATAGGAGGAACATACAGGGTCTGCTGCTTTATCCATTCTCCTTGCGAGTGCTGAATCTCTGGTCTTTGAATCTTCGCGAGTATGATGTGGAAGAGAGAAAAGAGTGAAGAAAGCTGAGGGAGGGGAAGGAAATAATCCTTCTCTGAAGAGCTCCTGACTGAAAGGTAAAGACTCTTCTAAGCTCCATTATAATGTTATTCCTCTCTACCCTGCACCTCTTTTATTAATTATTGACACTATGTTCTCCTCCTACAAGAGTAGCCCTGCAGAAGAAGTGCAATTACACACACCTTTATATTGCCTGCTAATCTAAAACTAAAACAAATGCTGCAAAGCCAAAAGTTACCATTGGCCATTATATGTCAGGGCCACACACTATGTTGGGTTTGTTGCGGGGGGGTGCACATTTTTGGTAGTGGGGGAAGGGGCTACCTTGTGAGAACCCTGGCACCAAGGCACACCCCCCAGCCTAGGCTGAGCCAATTAGCAATAGAGAAATGCCTCTGCAAATCCATATTTGTGAGGGGAAGGACTGTCTTGAAAAGAAGAAGGTGGAAAGAACCTGGAGGAGAGGCCATTGACCTGAACAAAAGATGACCATCAGCCTAAACAAAGAGAGAGCTTCCTTGCCAGGAGGAAGGAGGAGAGGACAGAGAACTTCAGACACCCAGTTCAACCCCGTGGAGCAGGAGAAGGCAAAGGAGGTCCCTGCAGCCCATGGAAGTTCAACAGCAGAGCAGATGCCCACGTGTAGGCTATGGAGGACTCTACTCTGGAGTAGGAAATCTGAGCCCAAGGGTGACTGAAATTGAGACCCCAGAGCAGGGGTGGAACCCCAGAGCCAGCAGGGAGAAGGTGTGCTGGACCGGAGGTCCGTCTGCAGCCTGTGGATGTCAGCGTGCTGGAGCTGGGAGCTGAGCTGAAAGAGGTCTGACTCCATGGGAAGCTTGTGTTGGAACACCTTGTTCCTGGACTTTCATGCTGGGAAGAGCGGCAATGGTGAACTGACTGCAACCTCAATTCCCTGTGCTGCTGTGGGGGAAGGTCGAGAAATTGGGAGCAAAGTAATTTGAGCCCAGGAAGAAGTGCAATTTTCTTCCTGGGGTGGGGAAAGATGTCATAACATATGGTTGTTATGTCTCACTGTGGGATTCGGATGAATGGCAATGAATTAAATTGATATTTTTTCCCCAAGTTGAGTCTGTTTTGCCCTTGATCGTAATTGGTGAGTGAGCCATTCCTGTCCTTTATCCTAATCCCATGCCCCCTCTGTTGTGTCTCCCATCCCATCTCAGCTGGTGGGGGGAGTGAGTGGAGAACCACATGGTCCTACTCTGGTTAAACCACCACACACACAAAGAAAGCATATCTATACAGAGCTAGGGTCAAGAGGAGCTATATTGGATATATAACTGGTAATATCTTGTATGATACTGTTAATATTTCCCACAGTACATGACAAAAAACCACTGTCCACTGGATACCACTTTATTCAAAAATTAATGAAATTAGATATATTAATGGGAGTGGATCTTAAATGCAAAGAGAAATTTCCAGGTTCTTGTTGATCTGAGGTATTGAAGATACATGACAGAAACTATTTCCATCACCCTCATAGTCCTTCCCAAAGTTTCTGCTGACAGTTTCCCAGTGGCACTTGGCACAATAGCCCTTTGGTTTAACCCATGACCAGATGTGTGATCTTAGTCATATCTGTGTATTTTTCATGAAGCCAGGAATCCTCAGATCCTGTTTATTGCATACCAGCACAAGTCTTCTTGACAGCACAAGACAGAGGAGGAAAAAAAAATATTTCAACTAATTTTTTAGTAGTTAAAATAGGAATAGATGTTCCTACCCTTGGTCCTTTCCCAATAGCCTGGGACTTAACACATTTGCCGGTTCTGTTTATAGTCTGTACAGATTCTTATAGCCCACTCATCGTATTAGTATCCAGCCTTTTCCAGTAGCAGTTTTCATGAATTCCATGAAGGTCAAATCACTCTTGGGCAATATCTACTCCCAAGCCATGCTCACTGGCATCAAAAGAGCATTAAAAAGGAACCAGCTGGAGTCTTATAATGCAGGTGTGCCAATGAAGTAAAAGGCAGGTTAAAAATAACTATTAGTTTTACATATAACAAAAAGTGAAAGATGCATATATTTTAGACTGTGTAAGAAAACTTTGAGTGAAATTACTTATCAACATCCAAATGGTATTACAGTGATGAATTTTTAGTTTTTCTATGATATAGAGTAATATCAAGATAAGAAAGTCTCAAATATTATTCAATTTTAATAGAGGAAAAACTCTTAAAGCCTATCAGTCTTTACAAGGCACTTATTTCTTCTTTACATGAGGTGATTCTTAACCAGGATTTGAAGAAAGGTTATTAGTGTCTTCTCTCCTTGGAATTAGAAAACTGAGGTCTGAAAAAAACCCTCCGGACGTAAAGTTTTCATCACAGATTCAGAAACTGATTAGAAAAATAGATTTGCAGAATAGTGTTATTAATATTGAAATCAGTAATACCTCTAAAGAGTTATAATTCCTCTCTTCTATAAAGAGTTTTAAAAAGATTTATTTTCTCTCACTGAATAATGTGAGTTTCAAATATCTAAAGAGTGATTATTTTCACAGTGAATTTCTGAAGTGTAACAGTCAGGAGAAAGTTCCTGGTTTTATAGAATTGCCCTTTGAGATATGAAGTTTAACCCTACATTAATGGATCTGTACATACTTTTATCAGTGTATAGCTACTGGTATTTTGTAGCTCTTTAGAAATCTTAATTATCATGTATTTCTGTTTACTTGCCAGTCTTTCTGATAGATTTGTCTCGTTCATTAAAAAAAATATATCCCAGAGAAGAAGAGCTATCCTTCATGCTGTGCAGAGGGCTGCTGACATGCTGATGTTGCTGTGGTCTTAGTATTCCTCCGGGAAAAGTACCCAAACCCTCTAACGATTGATCGTGAGAATGCAGTGAGCTACCCAACAGTGCTGCTGCAACCTAACAAGTGGTACAATATGGTGAAAACCATCCAGGAGCAGAAATCCCACCAAGAATTTAACCCCCTCAATGGGCTCATAGACCTCGTGTTCAGCACACAAGAGCTGACAAAGGCCTCAACAGAGAAAAAAGTATCTGCCTGTGAAGATAAGAGATTTTTCTGTGAACAGTGTTGATCTGGTTTGGAGATGGGACTTCTCCAAACTGGTGAACCTGACTCTTCTGCCCTTCAGGCAAATTCCTGACCTGATTCCCAGAGATGCTATTGATCTGCACCAAAGCCAGAGCCACACACTGTGCCTCAGTTTGTATTTCAAGCATATCTAGAAACGGGTGTTGAATAAATGAACCTGTTCTTGAGCATACACCTTTTCCCTGGACTGATTTTCTAATGGTTATTTCCATATTTTTCTTACTTTTCACTGACCCCTTGTTTCTTTCAGTAATTTTATCTTCCACTTTCATGCTGCTTGGATTTGCAGAAGGTTCCTTAATTCCCTGTTTCGTCTTCACTTCTCTTTCTGTCTCTTTTCTCCCACTTCCTTTGTAGCTAATTAGTTCTCAGGCTGTTTATCACCTTCAAAAAATGCATTACAGATTAGATCGGTCCAGTCACCAGTTGAACCTGATGCATATTTGGAAAACTAACTCTGCTTTAATGTATTTAATTACAAAGTCTTCAAGCCCTTAGTTGAATCCTGACAGCTGGACATGGTCTGAAATACAGTAAATGAGTTTATTCATTTGATTGCTGCCAGAACTCCTGAAATGTGCCAGAAAAGACCTAGGCGGGTATTATCCATTCATCCTGGTGCTCCTGAGGTGCCTTTTTGGCTGACAGTGTGCCAGATCATCTTGCTTTATCTTAGTTTACCAAAACCATTTTCCATCTTAAATTCAGCTCCACTAATGATCACCACTGTGCGAGTGCCAAGCTGGATACAATTGACTACTTATGTGTTAACCACAAGGTCAGCTAAATATTGCTCTGAGCTAGTCAACAGAAGAGATCTTCAGTTCTGCTCTCATCCATGCAGGTGCAGAAGGCAGCTAACTGTTACCATCTGCTCTCTGGAACTGAGTTTGTAGGGGGAGCCAGAAAAGAGACACCTGTTTGGAATAGGATTGCACAATAAATCATTGCCAAATTATGTTGCAAGAAGGGTATGAATGAACAAAAACTGAAAGGGAAGACAGACAACTCATTCCTCACTAGAAGGGAAAAAAAAAAAAAAAAAAGTAGGGTGAGAGAGACAAAGTTGTTGAGGTTATAAATTATTTGTACAGTCAGGAAATTGGAAACCCATTTGTAAAGTTCAAGGAAAGGAGGATGATACTGCTGCACTTTCTCTCAGGTCCTTGGCAATTTACATTGCCTACCGGGGAAGCGCTGTTTGTTCGTCTTTGACTGAACCATGAGTAAGTCTATACTGCACTATGACGCGTTTCATGGAGTGCTGTATCTGGTTTTGCTCCTAACTTTGGGTTCCGGGTCTGCTACTGTTGCTGTAGTTTCACTACAGGGTTTGTCACTTCTGCTGAGTGACTTCTGGCACCTTTCTTCACTTCAAGTGTCCTCATAACCCCACTACCAACTGCAAGCAGCACAATGATGAAAAGGCACATGTACAATTAGAAACCAGTCTTGCCTGCAATCCATTCCTGGCTGCTACATGAAGGTGAACTAAAATTACTTATAATCGGGACCCCACCATTTACTTATAAACAGAACCCCCATCATCTTCAGTATAAGATTTGTCAAAATTTAAATCTTGATAATATGGTCCTTGTTTATCAGCTTGGATCTGCCCAGAATCTGAACACCACATAGATCAGGGGTCCTCAAACTATGGCCTGTGGGGGGTTGGGGGGAGAAGCCAAGCAGCCGCAGATGACTCCCCGCCACATAATCTGCGCACCAGTCTCCGCAGTCCCCAAGCACCCGCCGGGACTGGGCTGGAACCAGCTCCTCATCCTCGACCTGCCCCCCTGGGGTGGGCGAGAGGCACGGGCATCTCCTCTGCCGGGCAAGCTCAGTCAGCAGCCTCTGGACTGCGAGGCCCAGCCAACTCGGGCGAATCGCCAGAGCCCCGGCGCAGCAAAGTTCCTTCAGTCCCTTCTGGCCGCCCTTTCCGGACTGCACAGCCAGGCTGAGGAGGGGGGCGGCGGCATCAGCGAGGTGGGCGACTCCCCCGTCTCTACCTCCCTCCCTCCAGCTCCCAGGCAGGACAAGCAAAATTGATTCTGAATGCAGGGTATTCCAAGAAAAGTGGACTTCTGATTATTTTTTCACTGAGTACAAAGAAAGAACTGTTTGTCTGATATGCCAGAATTCAGTGTCTGTGTTCAAGGAATACAATTTGCATCGGCACTACGAAACTCAACATAAAGATAAATATGATTCAGGAATTTCTGTCTGAGCTAAATGTTGCCTGTGAAGATATTCTGTACCACACAGAAGTCCATTGGCTGAATCGAGGGAGAGTTTTGAAACTATTTTATGACTTACTTCCACAGGTTTATGATTTTATGCTTTTGAAAAACAAAGAAGTACCAGAGCTCAAAGATGCAGAATAGAAATGGCACCTTGTGTTTCTGACAGGTGTAACAGAGCTGCTCAACAATTTCAGTGTCCAACTTCAAGGAAAGGGGAAGCTCATCTGTGATATGTATTCACATGTGAAAGCATTTCAAGTCAAATTAGACCTGCTCATTAGCCAAGTAAAGAAGGAAAACTTCTGCCATCTCCCCACAACTCAAAACCTGTCCGATTTACCAAATGGAATTGGCCGAACTACAGACTTGTGACTCGCTGAAAGATGCATTCAAATCAAGAAGCCTTACTAATTTCTGAGCATCTCTCCCCTCAGAGACATATCACAATCTCAGGAACCATGCACTCAAAATTGCAACCGTCTTTGGCAGCACCTATTTCTCTGAGCAGACTTTTTCCCAAATGAAACACCTGAAATCTCCAATCAGATCCAGACCAACTGATGAACACTTACACCTCTTGCTACGACTAGCAGTGACAAATATGGAACCTAACATTGACCATCTCATTAGCCAAAAGCAGGCCCATAGTTCACATTGAAATATTATTTGTTTTTGTTGATTACAATTGTTCTTTATTTTAAATATTACATTCTTTTTCCTGGTTTTTGTGCACTACTACAAATAAAATATATGCAGTGTGCATAGGAATTAGTTCATTTTTTTCCAAACTATAGTCCGGCCCCCGACAGTGTCTGAGGGACAGTGAACTGGCCCCCTGTTTAAAAAGTTGGAGGACCCCTGACATAGATGTTTATTTACTTTTAAATATGTTTTCACATCAGCTAAACTTATGAAATTTAAGTATGTGCTTCAGGTTAAGTACTGTCCTAAGTGCTGTCTTAGATACAATTTCTTCTTTCCTGCCTCTGTGTTATAAATTATGCTACATCTTTTCAGCTACCTCTACTGCTTCTTTGATTTTCTAAAATTAAAGTGAAACAAACAATTGCCTAAGACTTTGTGTCATAGTGCTCTGTAAAGTATAGAGAGTAGATGTTTTCCTCTGTCTATGTGACCCTGTCCTTCCATTTGACTTCTACTTGTTGACATAGATTTTAATTGCAGATTCTCACAGAAAACAGTGATAAATCTTCAAAGGAATGTAACTATACCTCTAAATTACTATGTATGGGTGTATGTTTAATACCTCAGGTTACCTGCTAGCTCAGGACTGTAGGTAATTCAGGAAAGGAAGTCACTAACACAGCAGTAAGGTTATTTTGAGACAGTTTCCTTGGGTGTGTTGTTCCTTTGGTTTGGAAGACACAACATTATATCGTAATTTAGGCTAGATTTCATAAATACAGCCTTGGCTTTCACTCTGATTCAGTCTTCCCTTGCTTCACATTTTCCTGGCATTTCCTGCCAAGCTACATTTTTTTCTTCCTTAGCAGATATCTCTCTGCTATCTCCTGGTTTCTCTTATGCCAAGATCCTTTAGGCACCATATCACTTCTTTTGATCTGTATGTTCTTTTGAACTACGGAGGAGCAGAATGGAAACTACAGTCTGAGCAACTGGTAATTTGGCAGGACCTTGCTCGTGCCATAAATCAAACTGACAATGGATCATTAACTATTATTTGATATGGCCAAAACCGAAATGCATGTTGACTTTGGAAGAGTCATTTTATTTCAAAAATGAGGGCTGGCAATATTATCCCTGGGTATAGGAAATTAAAACACCTTTTCATCTTGTGTTCTAAATATTATTTGCTTAGGCTAATGTTTTCATAAGGATTTTTATTGTCCCATAACCTGTTAGCTTCTTAGAGGAGCGTTTCTCTTACTTCATCCTAATATATTAATTCTACAAAAAGAAAAAAATTGGAAGAGGGAAAGTGATATTCTTTCTCATTAACTATGTAACACTGACATCTAGTTTGAAAGAAATAAACAAACAAAAAACCCACAACTTACAACAAATCTGCCTGTGGTTCAATGATATATACGGACATTTGTCTTTATGCATGTATTTCTTCTGTGCACCTCTAATAATGAGATGCTGTAAAGCCCACTTGGAGAATTTCTTAGATTATAGAGTCAAAACCCGCCCCTCCCAAAAAACCTAGACCAAACAAATTGGGCCAAGCTTCTACATCTTGAAGGTGACAGAAGAATGACTGAATGCTTCCTGGGTTAAGAAGCCCCATTGGGTAACCAAATGGAGTGTGTCCATCTGTGAGAGCTAAGAACAGAGGAAAAAATCCAAGGTTCCTCTTCTGAGTCTGTTTTCAAGCCTGCTGACTTCCTAATACTGAGGGTTAGATCTAGGAGTCTGAGCCAACTGAGGTTGAAACTTGACCCTGGGGAATGAAAATAGAATGTTGTTGAGCTGCAAGTCCAGGTTTGCTGTGCTGCTGAAATGTCTCTTTGTTATGAGTCTTGGACATCAGGAAAGCTGCAGATCCAGAGCACATTTCATCTGGGTCCGCAGGAGCAGCCTGGGTGTTCAACAGCCCATGATAGATCATGAAATTGAATAATTTCACTTATTAAAGATCTCCAAGAACCCTACTAGCCTGCAATAATCCAATTTAAGGAATTGCCCAGAAGCACCACATGTCAGTAATCAAACAGCACATTAGATCAGCTATAATTTTGATGTGACACAGGCTGATAACGCCAAACAGAAGGAGTGTTGTGCAGCAAAACTCGGTTCCAAGGTTGGTAAATATTCAAAAACATGATTGGATTGTCAGAAGCATGGTGTAGAAATGTTTCCTCCACCTGGCTGGTTGTGTGAATGCTATTTTTGGTAACAGATACCATTTATGGCGTAGTGGAACATTAAGTTTGCAGATGCTGGTAAGTGATAAATTGGCAGTGTTATCTTGTGTAAATTCAACAATTAGGAAGTCAAGATATTAATAGTACTGGTGCAATGTGTAAAGCACACGTTTGTCCCACAAACTCTGACAAGGAACCTCTCTCCTACTCTAGTGTGTGGAATCCTTGTAAGAAGTAGTGCAGATTTGAGCTGTACAGATGTTTGGGATATGGAGAAGTGGATATCCAGATAACACAAACTGAACCTTGCTCCATACGCTCAGGAGACAGTTTGAGTCTACATACAAAAGTTGTTTAAAAAAAGTGACCAGAGAATTGTTAGACTTTGCAAGGAAAGACTTACAGACTACCTGAAATTGACTTTTTGACACTAGTTTAGTTTCAAAGCCCGTATTTAGTTCTAATCCAGAAAGGTACTGAGTAAAGTCAGTTCTGTATTCCCAGCCAAGCCCAGTGGAGTCACTGGAGAATCTCTTTGGATTTCTCTTCACTTTGCGAAAAATAGATTAGTTCTGTTTGCAAAGACTGCAAATACCTCAAAGTCCCTGCTGTAGAATATTACTAAATAGCTATTTTTACACAGAAAGCTCTCAGGTAAGAGGGACTTCCATTAGAAAATCTTCAAGATTTGTTCTTTTATTACTGACTTTAAGAGTTTATTCCAAACTCTTGCCTCTTTTTTTTTTTTTTAAAAAAAAAAAAAAAGAAACAGCAAAGTGCTTGAGCATATTGAGACTGAGCAATGATTTCATTTAGCTGTTTTACTGTGTGAGATTGTGATGCTACCCAGCCTACAGCAAAGCCCCTGTGTTTTACTGCTACCACACACACTTTGCCCAGTTATCCAGTCTGTATTTAACAACTATCTTTTTCAGTGGTGCCAGATCATGGACAATATTACCTGTAGTGTCACCCTTGTGCTACAGAGGGTGAGGTTTAATTGAAGTTTCTTCTATTCACCACATTATTATGAGGTCTATGAGTCAAACTTTTAAGTGTTCTCTATATTTCCAGAGAAAGGCATTTTCTGTCTTGACTAGTCACGTTTATTTTTGCCTTTCTAAGCCCCAAGGTCTGTAAATTTGGCCCAGCTTCTTTATGCAAGTATAAAAGAAACTTTCAAA
Source organism: Caprimulgus europaeus (assembly GCA_907165065.1). The sequence continues at coordinate 40,767,438 of OU015525.1, read as the reverse complement.
AAATATATCCCCTGAAACTCAAATAACTGAGTTGTACTAGGATGGATTCTTGTACTTAAACCTAGTTTTCACTTAAATATAGAAAATTTGGCAAACATTTACTGTACAATAAGTTATTCTTTTTTGGAAAAAGGGAATCAAAATAGTTATTTGAAATATATCTGAATATACAGTTAACCAAAAGCCCAGAATGGCCTTAGGAGAAGAAATATCTACTGGTTTTGGAAAGTACAGGGTATTTATAGCTGCCTAAAATACCTGATGAAATGTTTTGGTGTCCTTGGAAAATATATAGTAAATGCTTGGGGTTTTTTTGAGGTGAGAGAACAGATTATTCACTTTAGCTAACTTGAGAAAAGCCAAGCCCTTAATCCTTGTTTCCTGCTGGCTGTTATGTTTGTCGTGCTGCGTTATGAGTGAGTGCAAAGATGGTGAGTCAGATTTAGTAAATGAGGGGTGAGAAAAATGGGAATTGTATTTTTAGAAAAAGAGGAAAACAGACTAAGACACAGAAACCACTTAAAGCAAACTTGCTTTCAAAAATACTGGCTGTAGAAAAAAATGAAGAGAACACAGATTCTGCATTTCAGACCTACAAAAACTGTTGAAAACTGTGGAAGACTGAGAGTGAGTTTTCTTATCCTAATGTGAGGTAGTCTGGAAAAAATAATTCTTGTAGCCAGAGAGTGTTAAGAAATGGGTTTTATCAGCATGCATAGTTTAACTGCAGGCTGGAACCGATGTTAAAAATCATTTCAGCTGGTAAGATTGTGATTTGAGATGCTTAGCTGTCCACACTCATTAAAAAAAAAAAAAAAAAGTGTGTTATTTAGTTTTGTAATTTGAGAATGACTGGTACAGTTAAAAATTGTGATACACTAAAAGTAACACCATAAAGCTAGCACAGAAGTACAAATATTTGTGATATCTAAGTAAAGTTCCTAAAAGTAGACCAAAATAGTTGATTCTTGTCTTTCAGTTCAGGGCAAAATGATTTAAATCAAATGCTAAAAAACACACATTCTTATGATAATCTATATCAGAGTGGAAGTAAATATGTTATTAGCTACTTATGTTACATATGCTAATTAACTTTGTTATGTGGTTATATTTACTAGCTAATTTCTGTAAGAGATACTGATTCTTGTGGGGGAATATCCGTTAAAATATGATGATCTGGAATTAAATACAGCTTATATACTTAAAATGGTATAACTTTTTCTAAAAAGTAGAATACCTTATGCACAGTTAATGAATTATAGAGTCACTTTTCATATGCTTAATTTTTATGTGACATAAAGTTACAATTATTATTGATTAATTTCATTAACTTACATCAAGGTTTTTTATAGTAATTGGAATTAAGTATAGGGAAAAGCACACTAATTTTTAAATTAAACCTAACTACAATAAATATATGATAAATCATTTTTTCTATTTATCAGACTGTGTTTTACAATTAATGCTTCTTTAATAAAGATTGTTTATTATTCACTGCTGTTTAGTGAATTGAATCCTTTATTCCCTGTTGCCATGTCTTTCAAGATTTTAGAGGTAATGTGTCTCAACTTCCAGTACCTTGTTTTCAATGGTAGACTGAGAGAGGAAAATAAATTTTCTTTGTTATTGTTTTCTGGATGTTGTATGACAGCTACAGCACTGAAATAGAGACAGTTGTTGACCAAGAATGACAAAAGATAAGTTTTTGCTGAAAAACACTGTATTACATGTTTTGGTTTCATGTTCTAAGCTGAACACTTGGTTAGATGTCCTTTGAAATTATGACTGGAGATTTGGACTTCTTGAATATAATTTTTCTGTAAGTATGTGTAATTGGTTATAGACAACTCAGAGCGTTCATAGTTGTAATATCAAAGTTAATTTTCATTAGATCTCTTTTAAAGGAAAAATTACCAAACTTTTTCATTTGTTTTGTTTTGGTTTGGGGTTTTTTAATGGAAAACATTTTAATTTATTCTGCCTAAGTATTAACGGTATGGAGAGTTCAGAAGCTGTGGAGTGCTCTAGACTAATATTAATCCGGCCTGCTTGCTGAGCTCCATCCAAACCCCCATGCTGTGCATTGGACAGGAATCCCAAGCAAGTATTGGACAACTTGATCAAAAGCTGTTCCCCATTTGGCATCTTCCATGTTGTCCCTGAGAAGAGCAGCATGCAAAGGGGAAGGTTTTGTTCTGAACTCTTTCTGTTCTGCACACGTATATATACAGTCAACACAGGTATATCCATGTACTTCAACCCTCCTCGAACTACAAAAGGCACCAATTTACATGACTACATATTGCTTTAGGCGTTTAGCTTCGGTCTCCCTTTTTAAGTCACAGACAGGTGATTTAAAACCATGAACATCTTAAAATAGCTATATAAATGCTTCTAGATTTGCATATGATCAGTTTTACACTGTCTATTAAACAAGCATTATTCACCAGTTTTTCCTCATATTCCTGCTTTTCAGAAATCCGTGCAGTATACAAATCAGATTCCTAAGGTTCAGTTTATCCTTTGAATGTATGTATGCTTTTGTACCTCTAGTTTTGACTTCTTGACCCTAAGGAGGCCTTGTATACCATTTCCCAGGGAGGTGGAAGAATCCTTAAGAGAGTTGGGTTGTGAGAATTTGGCAAGAAAAGGTGGAGAATTGCCCAGGCAATTGCTGTAGGGATGGTATGAATTGTTGCTGCTATGTAAGCCTTTGCTTACAGTTATCTGGTTTGTATTTACTTACGGTGCATGACTTATACAATTTGGACAGGCTCTTTTAATTGCTTTATAAAATACAAATATGGAAATGCAGGTAACATCCCCAACACATTGCTTTCAATTCTTATCTACTACAGCACATTTCCTGGATTTTACTCCTTCCAGCAGTGCTGGTAGTAAGTGTTGATTTGAAAAAGAAAACAGGAAATAATTCTTCATTTCAATAATTCATAGAAAATGAACTGAAACTACGATATCTGTGACACTTGAGGGCACACATCTCAAACGGTGTTATTAGTATTCAGTGCTGGGACTGTAGCCCTGGAACATATGCTTAAAACATTGCTAAGCCCCTTCGGAATACCATTTCAATAGAAATTCAGTAATCTGTTGAAATAAGTCGACACAGAAAATCATTATATAATTGGACCTGTTTAATTGCCTGTTATGTCCTTTAGTTGATCCCCTGAAACAATGTTATTAGTATTTAATGTGAAATTTCTGCAGTAAAAAAGCTGAATTTATTAGGTGAAAGGACAATCTTCCTTTTCATGAAATACAACTGGCAGATGGAAACATGAAATAAACTGCCTCCTGACAGTTTTTACTATACCTGCTCGTAAACTTTCCTGCCTTGAGACACTAAAAAGAGTTTCTTTGGGACATTTACCATTTACTGAAGGATCTGCTCTCCCTCCACCTTCATGGTGATACAAGCTTTTTATAATTTTTAATATATTATACAGCACTTCAGTAAAAAGGGTGGCTGAGGGGAATAGCATAGCTCTCATTGTTAATGTGAGAGCATGCCAAAGTATGACAGAGGTGTGGTGTTTTAGGTCCCTTAAAGAACAATATTTTACATAGGATTTAAGAGTACAAAAGGTTTACTGCTGCCTGAGTGGAGCCTGTATACTCCAGCTTGTTTTATTGACTACCTCCACAGATTTTTAAACTTGTGCCCAATCACTAAGCCCAGGCCCCCTCACCTTGCTCCTAGTTATGGAGCTTTGAAAGGGCAGACACCAGTTCCTACGCACATGTGTGGCTGTGCTATGAGAAGATGCTTTCTCCAAATGCAGCAGACTTCAGAGCCATGCTATTTAGAGCAATTTCTTCATAACATCATGTGTTTATCTTGGATTTTACAGCACTGCCTTTGCTCTCTGCACCCTAGTCCATGAGTTTATGTCACTGTCATGTAATCCAGTTTTGTGAGCAGGTGTAGCTGCAGATGACTAGACAGAGGTTTTCTCCTCCAAATCAAAAAAATTTTTCTCCTTCTTCTCCACCTCATAATATGTCTCTGTGAGGACTACAGCAAGTTACATTCAGTCCTGGATCCCAGCAGCTTTTCTCTGCAGGAAAATATTTTAGTTTGAAAGTCCATTGTTTCAGATCATGGAGGGATAGAAAAAGAAGTCTTAAACCATGACATTTTTTTTCCACCTCCTGGAGGCACATCCAGAGCTGAAGTATTGGAGGACTACAAGATTCCCTTTGTGCCAGGCACAGTTACAGTTACAGTTACAGTTACAGTTACAGTTACACATCTGGTCCCAGCCCCAGGTATTTATAGGATGCCACTGCTGTACACACATGAATACTTAAATTCAGTTATCTATTAACTTAAGCACATGGTCAGTTGTCCCAAAGGACCAGGCTAATGCTGTTTCCATGATGGCCAGAAGCTCCTATGCTGTTCTATCTCATTGGCAAAGGCTTGTAAGAAAGGGTCTCAGTATGATTTCAATGGAGTTGACAATATTTGAAAGGAGCTGTTAGTATATTCAATTGTGAGAGGATTTCTGTAATAAACACAGACTTGCAGAAAACATGGTGAGGGGCTTCATGTGACCTTTAGCACTGTTCCTTTGGCTTCCTCTGAGTGGTGTTGACATCCTGTTAAAATGTTCATCAAGGGTTTGCTATGAATGTTCACTGTTTAAAAAGTATACTTCTGCAGGCATTTTGGGTGCATGTTGAATGATACATTATAAAAATTTAATGGTGGTTGTTAGGCCTTCATTGCTGTAATATTGGAATGGCTAATATAGTCTGAATATTTTTATCATCTTATTAGAATTCAACATTCCAGAGTGTAATACAATTTTTCCTTTGCTGTGCTTTGTATTACAGTATGAAATAACAGTGCAAGACCGTTACTGGATGAATTTGTTGAGATTACTTAAATTCTATGAAAACAACCACAACCACATTATGGCTTTCTCACAAGACCGAGCAGCAGATGTGGTGAGGTCTGCTTTAGAACGTCCCCCAAAAGGAGTTAGAGCCATCAGGGAACAGCTGCTGGCTGGGTTAAACTTCCATGCACCCCAGCTGCCCCCACCAAGCCCTCTGCCCTTACTCGCTTTGTGAATCTCTGCCTTTTCCACCTCATGGTTTTTAAGGCAGATGAAGGCCAGGAAGAAGCAGCCCCCCAGCCTGAATGCTGATGGGAATTTGCAGTGGAAGAGGGGACCTGAGAAACTCCAGGCAGAAAACCTCCCGAGAGGAGTACCCACCTGACCCCTCAGCATAGTAAGAGGACAAGATAAGCAGAAAACCACCACGTGCTTTCCAGCTCACTCAGCAAGTAAATGTCTCTGATGCATATGTAAGAGGGTTTAAGACTTCAGACTCCTAGCCCATACTTGATTGTTGAATTTTGCATATTTCTAAAAATGAAGAATCTGTGCATGACTTTGAAAACGCTGTATCGTATGCAGTTACATTTATGTTTAAAGTGTGGTGTGAGGAGGGAATATTTCAGCACAAATGTTGCATTTCTTTAGCTAATAATTGACATGCTTTAACATGAATTTTCTATGGCAACTGAGATTTAGTTATATTCATTGCCTTTGATGTCAGAGATTACCTCCTCCCTGTCTGCAATTACTCATTTCTTTCCCACTTCTATAAATTCCTGCTTTATCCATTGTGTTAAGGGAGTGTTTGAGGAGCTAGACTGTAACCAGACAACCAAAGTGACAACAAACTGCAGCATTTGGGCAGAAGCAGATGGCCACAGATAAGGGCAATAACAAGTACCTGTAAGTTTAAGTTGGTTTTGTTGCCATCACCTTCATGCTGCTACACTCTCAGCCAGTTAGTGTGATGAAAGACTACTACCAGCACATTGGGTATTGACTTTCTCCCCTACAGTTCAACAATACTTGTATCCAGGTCTCAGATCACCTGCCATGATGACCCTAGGATATTAAACATGACCAATTTCATATAAAATCTATATAGGAAACCTTATTGGTGTAGGGACTTCATGTCTGAAGACGTGTGACCAGAGAGCTGATGCAAAGCAATGTCTTCAGATGGGTCATTTATGTGCAGGACTTCCTTAGGATAATAAGGAGTTTCGCATGAGAAATCAGAGGCTGCAAACACTAAAATACATGGGGAAACAAAACAAGTGTTTTGATTACATTCACCCCAGCTCCCTGTAGTAGGTTCCTCAAGGCTTTACTCCACAGTTTAAACTATCCACCTAAAAAATACTTCCATAAACCCAGAACCACCATATCTTTTCACCAGTGACACTGACCTCCTGCAGCACAGCAGTGCAATGATGCCAGTAGGAGAGCAGGGCACTCCGTCACTCTCCAAGGCAGAACGTTTTCCTTGGATGGCTTCTCTTCGGGGATGGAGACATGCTGCACTGTGCTGGAACAAAGCTGGTTCCCCATGCCAGTTTGAGGACATTGAAGAAACCTTCATGGGGGCAAGAACTACTTCCAGTGTTTTCCTTTCTTCCTTCCTTCCAGAAAATAATCATGCAGTGGTTTAGATTGTTCCTTTTTTTCTTTTCTTTTCTTTTTTTTTTTTTTTTAATCTCATGTGCTACTGCTTTATGTTGATAAACACAGAAAGCAATACTGAGTGTGTATTAAGTAGGATGGGTAAACGACATCCACAACTCCTGGACTGCCTTTTGTGATATGTTCAAAATGTTGTTAACCTCTCAGGCTCATTGAAAGGCTTATAAAATGTCTCTGTGCATGTATATGTACGCATAGATATGCACACAGGCACCACATGCACACACATACAAATATATTTTTATGACACTTAAGATGCAGCTAAATATTTTTTTTCTCTGCTCAAGATAATCTGATAAAATCTCTACATCTAAATCCTGACTGACTCAGTTTTAAACTTCTATAAGCTGTTTATAGTCTCAGGAGAAAAAGAGAAACTGAAGAAAATACACTGTGAATCTGAAAGACATTCAACAATACTGTCTTTAAAGAAAAGGAAATACACCCATTTAAAGCATGTGTGCAATGTGCTTAACGCCCCAGTCCATGAGTATTCTCCAAACACAGCATTGTACAGAAGTGTTTCAGCAGCTGCTTCCTTGCCCTCCTCCCCATTCCTCCAGGTACTTCCCCTCCTGAAAACCTTTTCCTCCCCTCTGTCCTCCAAATTCTTCATTAGGTAACAGCCCCTCTTAGACTCTTTTGATCTCTTGAGGTCCCTTAAGCAGTGACACAACTCACTCTTGAAGCACTGCCCCTATCAGGATGGTCACCTGGGGCCTTTAGGTGTTTCTCCTATGAAAGGGAGAACAGCAACCCTAGGGTGAAAGGTGACCTGTCCTCTCTTGCTTCTGCCAGGGAAAGCTGTGGGATGAGGTGGCTCCATAGTCAAAACTCGCAGGACTGTATTTATAGCTCAAGCTTTGGTGAGTTGCCTTGAAGCTCTCTATGGTGTATCATTTTTTGCCAAAGTCAGTGTTAAAGGATATAATAATGTGTAATTCTCAGATTCAAGTTTTATGACTCCAGGTAGAGCTCACATTGTATAGGTGAAGATGGGATAGTGATACAACCTGTACAGAGTTCCTTAGCTGTAGTCTGTTTAGAAATGAGTTTGCATGACTGACATGAGACTTACCTTAATTGTCAATTTCTTCCATTCTGTGAGCTATTATTAGCATCTTAAATGCAAGTAATGCAAATCTGATTAAAATTTGGGGAAAAAAAGAAGACCTAAATGGGAGCACAAGTAAAATAAATGTAGAACACCCATTAGTTTACTTCAGCTATCAAGGAATGAGGAAACACTTAATGATCTGCTATGCTTTTTGCAACAAAGGTCATGCTTTTTACTATGATCTTGAGGAGAGTCAAGTAAGGGTAGTTAAAGCTACTGTTAATATCTAAGAAATAGTGTTTGAAGTGACACAGTGTGAAAAGTGGTACTACTAAATCATCTGGTGAGTTGCACACAATTACACAGACGAGATGTATGTATCTTAGCATTAGTGTTTCATTTTGGGAGGATTTCCATAGTTAACTGCCAGATGCTTGAAACTTCATTTTTGTTCTTGAAATATAACTAAAAAAGCCAGAGATTAAGAGCTAGCACTGTAATCATACAAATAGAGCATACATATGAGCTAATGTGCTTGGTTTTTATTTGTTTGTTTGTTTTCCCCCTAGAATTTGTAGCCTGAAAAGGTTCTACTTGTGCTTCTGAAAATAACATAATTGTTCCAGATTAATATAAGGGACTTAACATTCAAAATATGTTGATTTTTGTTTGTTTGTTTTACGTGTCTGCACTATGTATTCAGGTATTTTTGTGATTCTTGTTTGCTCAGGCACTAATTTGGTGCTGAGTAAATTATTAATTCTGAACAGAGAACACAATACAAAATAAAATAGATTTTGAAGGCATTTTGTGGACAGAATATGATTAAGAAGCAGTCAGGTACTGGAAAACCTACTCAGACCCCTGTTACTGGTTAGCTGGGTGATGCTGTAGGGGATGGCTTTAAAGTAATTCATTATTTTAGAGAAAGATAATCTTGAAGCTGTGTGTGTATGTATGTGAAATTTTCTTCCTCCTCTCCAGCTTCCCGGAGTTTATTAAAGCCACTCGGTAAAAAAAGGGAGGAAAAAAAATTTTTTTTTTTTTCTATTAAGTGGAGGAGAGTTTTGCATTTTGACACTTCTGCAGTTAATAGATTATCTTAAATTTTCTCATGGCATCTTTTGGCAACTCACATTTTTTAAGATTTCATTTACATTTTCAGTTGTGCAATTTATATTCTAGTAACACATGATGGACAGCAATTCTTGACTCTAGACAGTGACAGCAGAGGATTAAATAACCCAGCCAATTCCTCCCCAGTCTCTGGAATTTTTTCCATTAACTTTGAAGAGGCTAGATCAGAAATATCCAATTCTAGTGTTGAGACACTCTTTTAATACCCTGCACTCTTCATTAAAAAAATAATAGATCTGGAGGAGGGCTGAAGCCCATGTGTTACCATTTCCAGGGTGTCAATAACTTACATTGTTAAGAAAAAATTGTGCTGCTGTGGTGGTTTAACCCGTCCGGCAGCCAAACACTGAACAGCCACTCACTCACTCTCCCCTCTCCAGGGAAATGGGGGAGAGAATTGAAGGAGTAAGGGTAAGAAGACTCATAGGATAAGAGCAACTTAATACTTGAAATAAAATAAAAAATAAATTAATAACGGCAATAATAATAGTAATAATGCAATATACAAATGCGTGATGCACAGTGTAATTACCCTCCACCTGCTGACCAAGCCAAGACCATTCCTGGGTAGCGATCCCGGAGGAATGACAAACCCAAAACTGAAACCACAATCCTAGAAGAGAGAGAGACAGAGAGAGAGAGAGAGAGAGAGATTGTCCAAGAGACTCTCATTAATATACTGAACTTGATGTTATATAATGTGGGATATCCCATTGGTGTATACAAATGCCAGTTTGGGTTTGCTAATTTTGATATTCTCCCCTCTAGTCCTTTGTACCTGCAGACTGGCAAAACACAGGGAAATTGGAAAGTCCTTCATCTTCCTGTGGTAATTGAAAACATGAGTATGTTATCAATGTTCTTCTCATAACAAATCCCATACTGAAACCAAAACACAGCACTACTCTAGCGACTAAGAAAATAAGCTCTGTCCCAGCTGGAAACCAGGACAGTTACAAAAAGGTGGCTTGCCGTGCTTATTCATGGTAAGCATCAAGGAAAATAACTGCAGGATATTCCGGAGTAAATTTCCAGAGGAGACACAGACCTTGAAGTGTGCTTTCCTTTACAGAAATGCCCCTTCCTTATGAGACCAAGTTGAAATAAGCTATTAACTTTCTAATAAAGTTCCTTCCCAGTCTACATATTACTCCTCTATGTTGCACAGTGCCATGTGTCAAAAATCGGAGGGTTATTGCCTTCCTAAACTGCCAGTCTTTTGATGCCCTTTCAGAGCCTGTGTTTCACATAGGGTGACACTAGGAACTGTATTGGCTGGATGATTTTATTTAGGTGAACAAGCACTAACTTGGCATTTACTTGGATAACTTGACCAACTAGGAATAAGATTCCTAGTCCATTGCAAACCCTGAGGGGCAAACAGGGGCAGCAGATGCAAAACCCAGAAGAGCATAATGTTACAACATGAACTAGAGCAGGCCACTGCTTTTATGAGAATGTCGTGGTCAAACAATGGATCCAATTATTCTAGTTCGTCCTTTGGCAGTCTTCATCCCTGCTGTCTGATTAATCAAATATGTAGGAACACAAGGTGCTACAGAAAGAGCAAGGAGGTCCTTTCATCTATGGTCTAATAATGGAAATGGCAAAATAATGGGGCAACTAAATTTGATTTACTAACAAGTACTGAACACTGTGCTGGTGAAAAGTAACAGGAGATCTTTGACTTCTTTTTCTGAGTTTGGAGACAAAACCACATTAACCTGGAATGATCTTTCTTTGGAAAAAAAAAATCTATTTACTGCTGCAGGTTACATCTATCAAAATAGTTGCAACAGAGATGTTTTCATACAGAACAAAAAGGTTATTTAGAGGTGATTTTGTTCATTGCCTTTCAATGATTTGTTCTGAGCGATGTGTGAAAAGTAGACTCCTGTGTTTGCAGTCATACAAATGATATCAGCTCTATGTGCTGTCTGTTCTCACGGGCATTATTTTACTTTGTAGTCTCCTTTTCAGCGGGCCTGCAACACAGACTCAAAGAGGTGCACGGGGGGTTGCAGAGACAGGAGGCTCTCTCTGTACAGTCCCTGTGATGCTGCAGAGTGTTGGCACTGCAGATGCTTGTTTTACGTAAAACAAAGTACCGCCGTGCTGGGGGAACGGACACGATGTGCTGACCGGTGTGGCAGCAGGTCAGACTTGCTGGGTACTATAACAAGAACCTTTTGGAGACTGAAATTAGGTTTCTAAATATGAACTGAAGAGCTCACATGTCCTTTTCTCAAGTGCTCAGCACACATTGATTTAATGGCTGTTGCTAGGGCTTTAGCACTATGAAAGGGAGTTAGAAGAAATAGCTTAGCCAAAACTTGGTTGGCAGCCAGAACTGGGGAAAGCAAAGTGTCCTCATGAAGGGGATTTGGTCCAGCACTTTGCACTTGTGATAAATTTAGGATTCATGGCAAAATTAGCCTTCTGGCAATGAAATTGGTAGAAAGTAAGTACCAGTAGGTTCTGCTGGCTTTTCTTCCCTTATCCTTAACCCAACACTTAAAAGACTTGGATTGGGTTAATTTGAAGTTATTTTGGTGGTTGCTGTTCTCTGTTGTTCTTTTTTAAAGTCTTAACAGAACAGACTGTCACCAGATCCTTCTCTGCTTGGACTCTACTTTATCCTCCTGTCCAGGGGTAACTTGAGATGATGGCTGCTCTGCCACTGACCAAGGTGAGGGCAGAGCACAGGCACAGCTCAGATTCATGCTGGTGGTAGTCTTCTCACTAACGTTAGTCTCCTTTAGGGAACTTGTTCATTCCTGGACAGCACACAGTTTTTTGATTGTGCAACTCACCATCCTAACAGAAGAATCTTAAATATATCAACTTTTGATTAAACGGAAATCCTACTTACCATTGGTTTGGAGAGGTTTGTCAGAGCTGTGTGATCTGTCACACTCAGATCACAACGAAACCTGTCTGAATGTTCAGTGTCCTCCTCCTCTTCCCCTGCTGTCAGGAGAATCATTGTGATCAAAACTGACTCAGAAATCCATTCTTCTATTAAATGTTATTTACTTAATCATTGAAGAGACTTTTTTTGTTCTTTTCTGTAATAAAGTTGTGTTTTGTTTTGATTTTTTTTTAATCTGAGCATTAATTGTCCTAAGAACTAACTTTCTTCTCTGTGAGGGGAAGTAGATCAATTTGTCTCCCTGGCTGTAAGATTTCCTTGCTTTATAGTGCTGCAGCTGTCATGATGTGCATGTCTGTTTTTCTCAGAATGACATGCACTTGGCAATTGCAGTTGTCATTTTTCTACCCATCCAGAGACACCTGGGCTACAGGCATTTAATCCCCAGAATAACATACAACCACCATGCAAAATGCCTTCTTTTCTGTAGCTAATACTCTTCCCACAGCTGTGTAAGAACTGGTTTGCCCTTTCTCAGCATTATGAGGCAGATGGGGAAAGGCAATAGTTGGAAAAATGAACAGAGGGTAAAATCCTTTGCTGTTGTTGTTATCCTGACCTTTCACAGTGTAGCTGCAATGGCTCCTAGCTGAAATAAATGCAAAGACAATTCCATGTTGTAAAGAGCTCTTTTTAAGTGCAGTGAATTAAGTTTTCATGATCTTTTCTGGTCCCCAAACACATAACACATTCTTGATTATTTTTTCTTAGTATAAGTTGGGGTGGGAGCTTTAAGAGACCAACTCAGGTTTTCAGATGGTTTTAACTGGCACAACCCTGACCTGAGCTGGGGCAGGTAATGTCCCCCATGCCAAGCAACAGCACAACAGCTAGGAAATACCTTTTGGATGATGCTAACTTTTTTTTTCTTCTAAAACAATTCTGTACTCCTGACCCCAGTTAAAATACACATTATTGAGATGCACTCTTCAGTCAGGGCACTGCTCAGCATAGGCAGGGGCAGGAAGTGGAAGGGGAAAATCCTGGGGAAGGCTTGCAGGACTGTCCCCAGCCTTTGTGGGTAGAGAACCCTCATGAAACTCCTCACCATGGGGCCACAACAGGCACGGGTTGTGTCCCAGGGACCTTCTGGGGTCCCATGAAGGAGCACAGCACTGCCTGGAGGAAAGAGGGGTACAGCCATGTTAGCTGCTTCCCTGAACTCCGCAGCTGGCAAATACTTCACTCCCTGGGGGCTGTGACCTCCAACTCCTTAGCTGGAGTGATCAATACTGTCAACAGCGTGGGGGTTTGCTGGCAGGAGACCAGCAAATTTGGTCTCTTTACATGCCAGGGACAAAATTTTTCATTCTGATTCCACCAGTGAGATTACGCTAGGTCTGTTCCTTGCACAGGTAGCTGAGCTTGCCTCACCTGCAAGTTACCCTGGTTTAACATTTCAAAATAACAATTCAAACATGTATTTTGCGTTATTCTCTTTTCTTTTTCCTGAGTAGAAGTTTTGTTTATAAAATATTGACTTAGCTAACCAAGAAGTTACACCTAAATGTGTCCATAAAAATAAAGCTTTCATACTAAGCCTAAGAACTCAAAATGCAGTGTTATGCTGCATTTTATTGTCTTTATTGATGATCAAAAAGTTATCACACATCATGCTTTTAAAAAAGGGTTTGTGGAGCTAGCTCTCTTTGGGATATGCATTTTAATTCATGGTTATTGGTTCTTTCCTTTTCTTTTATTCAGATTTTTTGTTTGTTTGTTTGTTTGTTTGTTTCCCTAAAGGAATGCAGCTCTATGCTCTGATGCAGCCATATCTACCATGCAACTATTTGCTCATAAATCTACAATCCACTGTTGACTCAATATTTCAGAAACTAAGAAGAACAAATTTAGTTCAATGAATTATGTCGATACATGTTATTTCAGAGACTGACTAAAATTGATTCCTAAAACAAGCTGAAAACCAGCACAGCCTTGATCACTGATTTGCATTAGAGAATTTTGGTCGAACACTTGCAATGAGCCTGGTGTTCCCATTTGCAGTTATTTAAGACTCAAGAAATTTCAGCCCAAACCTGCTATAAATGGATGGGGTGACTATGGCTACATCATGAGGTGGTTTCACTTGTTACTACTCTTTGGATTGCCCAAATCATTCTCAGTGTATCAATCACCACTCAACAGTTTTTTAAAAATTATGATGTGTGCCATGCAGGGCTTTTCTCTTTAACCATAAAAGGGTAAAAAAAGGAATTTCATCTTTTTTAATATATTTGAATATAGAAAGGAGTATCCCTGCATCAGGTAGCTATTTACTGCCCTTTCTCTTGCTCACAGTGACACTAAAACAGTATTTGAGGAAAAAAATCCATCAAGGCCTCACTCAAGTGCTAATGAGCTTTTTATTTAATATTTGTTTCTGACACATGACCCTAGGAGTTTGGCTTATCCAATCAAAGTTCAGAAACTTATTAAGGTACAGAAGTTCACGTTTCCAATCAAAGCAACTGATACCTTGATTTTTAAGTAACAAATACCTATAATTAAAAGCTGATGAATTATTTATATGACAAAATAGTTCACTGAACATTTAAAATCAATATATTAGCAAAATTGTTAGTGAAAAAATAAATAAATTAGATATATCCAGTAATTAAATGAGTGACAAATAAATTCCAATTAGGAACAAAATTCCTATCACTAAATAGGAACTCTCATTAAAAGTTAATCTTAGGAATTTATTTTTCTAATAGAATTAAGTCCTATAATAAGACTTTCAACCTCACAAAGAACAAAATTTTAAATTGACTTCTAAGACATGAGGGTTTCAACTTCAGTTTCACTTCTGTATAAAACAGTGTGTGCTATTAAATTAATGACACCCAATTTTACATATGTGAAGACTTTTATCACTGTGACATTAGTTATGTATTTGCTATTCAGCACCATTGAATATATGATGGTCCATTTGTACATGTTTATTAAAAAAATCAAATCTGACGACATAACTTCTTCTGCAGATGTACAAGTGTGCGCTTTGAGCAAGGAGAAATAGGACTGAAGACAGCACAGAAGAATCCAGCTGACTTATAACAAGTACACTAGCATTATCACAGATGTCATTCTCTATAATTTATAGAGCAGTTTGCACTTCTGTCAGGTTGAATCAGTCATAAATGGAGAACAGACTGTAAAGTTACGTGAGTGCACAACTCTAACTTATAGGATAGCAACAGAAAATTATTTATTTGTGTTAATAGGGCTAAACAGCCTTTGCATACTTACAGAAAGAGATGAAACAGCCGTTTTTGAGCTGTTGGGGTTGGCAGAATGAAAGTCAAGATTCATATTCAAAGTGAGGGTTTTGCAATCCCTACTTTATTTAACAAGGCAAGCAGTTTTCAGTGGAACACAGTTACAGCCTCTACCCTAGTACTGAAAAGTTTGCAATTTGTGTCAGTGTATGATTGCTGGAACACGAACAGTATTGCTGATGACTGAGCCACAGATATCCTGTAGCAGGAAAACCTGGCCATCCTGAAGAGTACCAACAAAGAGTTACAATGCCACTACCTGTCATGAACTCCATTCATGTGGGGCTCAAGAATTTATGCAAAGCCAGAGTCAAGTGGTAGGCCTGAAGGAGACCAAGAGACCTCGAAAATGACAGTGGAATAACTTGTGCTTTTTAGATGGGAATTTTCTTGGTTGTTTGAAGCTTGATGCTACTGGTGAGCTGTTAGAGGGACTCTGAGCAAAGACAGTTTTATTGAAAATATTCTTGCCAAGGGACACAAAAACAATCATCCTGCATGTTTGATTTATGATTAACAGGTATAAAACTCTAATCACAAATGTAGCTGCCACATCTAGGCATAGTATAAATATTTTATGCAGTGCTTCAAATTTCCATATAATGTCCACTGTAAAATTTGAGTATTATCGTTCATGAAGTTATTAAACCTTTAAATGAGAAATTTTGGACTCTTATGGAACTACTGGTGTGTCTGAACAAGGATCCTGTAAACTGCAGCATGTAATAAAAAATGCTTATCTCTCTGCAGAATATGCAGGAATATAAATGTCTCATAAAACTAATAAAAATGAAAACCTGAATGTTGAAAGGCTTTTACATGAATTTCAGGTTTTTAATTCTGCTCTCAAATATGTTAAAAATTACTTTTATTGTTTTAAGATGTAAGCTGTTGTTTAAAAGGGGACATCACCCAGGGTATTCTGTAGATTTAGGAGCTTCATATATACTGTTTGCAGGCAACTGTTTGCACCTTACCTATGAGAACGGAGAACTGTGACAGAAACGCCATTATACCTGTTTGTATTTCTGTCAGTGGCTTATCTGAGAAGGACCAGATATTATAAGATACTTCATGTCTAAATGCATGGAAAGCTTCTGGGAAGCTGGGTCACTCCTTTAATGTTGGCGGGGAGCCCAAAATGCCCCATGTGCCCAAGTCACAGAGTTTCACTGTGCTCAGAGGAAGTGTGGGGTATTGAGCAGCCTGATTTCCAGAGGCCTGAGTTATGTGTGTCACTTCAGACAGCCCTGCTGAAAGTGCCTGTCCTGCTGTGTAATCCGTGCGTCTGCCAGATGGCATACGCGATTAGTATTGATTAGTGGAGGGTCTGAAAGATATCTGCCTGAGAGAGGAGCAGAAGAGAGCAGCCAGTCATCTGTGCAGCCACCTGCAAATACCGCAGAGAGGATCTTCCCATGTCCTTCCCATGGCCATCTCAACAGCTATTGTGTCTTACATTGTTGGTTAGAGGCTCTGCCTGAAGAGTCATTAAGTGTCCATTTCTCCTTCCTTCCTTCTCACTTCCTTCTCCCTTCCCAGGACTGAACAAGTGCTGCAAAAGAGAGTCCTAGACTTTCATACAAAATGCAGCCAATAACAATGCAGAAGGTGGTATTTTAAGAAACCCTGAAGGCCACTCAATTATTATTGTATATAATGTATATATAATCTATTATTTTTATACAGTGTATATATAATACATTAATGTTTACAGTGTATTGAGTGGGGATTCCTAATGAAGTTTTTGTTAATGACATTACAGGACAGGAAGAAAAAAAAAAGTGAAACCTAACATCTAAACAGGCTTGTTGCTACTTCTCACCCACTTCAGGTCTGACCATTTGTGATAGTGTCATTGGGCTAGCCCTTGGCTAACAGCCAACACAGCTGTTCACCTACTTCCCTCCCACCCCCAGGGGATAGGGAAGAGGACTGGGGGGGCAAGGATGAGGAGGCTTGTAGGTTGAGCTAAGAACAGTTTAATAATAGAGAGAACACTTAAAATAATACTAATATTAAAATAGTAGTGATAATAATAAAATAACAAAATATGCAAAGGAGTGACACCCAATGTTATAGCTCACCCCGCTCCTGACTGAGCCTGGCCTGTTCCCAGAAAACAATCGGGAGAGCGACAATCCTGAACTGAAACCGCAATCCCAGAAGAGCGAGAGCCCGACAGAAAGCCAGAGAGAGCAAGAGAGGAAGAGACCCTCACTGATATACTGGGCATGACTTGATATGATATGGAATATCCCATTGGCATATCTAACTGTCAATTAAGTTCATTACATTAAATATTCTTCATCCCCCTAAATCTTGTGCTTGTGGACTAACAGAACACAAAGTCCTTCACTTCCAGTGACAAAAATGCAAACACTGGTATGTTATCAGTCTCTCTCACAGCAAGTCCCAGGCTGGAAGCAAAAACGCAACACAATTCTAGCTGCTGAAAAAGAAACCCAGCTCTGTTTCAGCTAAAAACCAGGACACCATTCCTACCCAATCCATATGGACTGGGAAGTGTCTGTGGCAAAGCTGGTTTTGTGTCTCTGCGAGTAGACTTGAGTGCCTCCTCAGCACCCTATTGTTGGTGCCAGGAGCACAGTGGATGCTCACTTCTCTGGGTTGGGGAGTGATGGAAAAGGGTCAGCCTTTCAACTATTGTGCCCCACATATCTGAGCTTAATTCTGTGTATACCTAACTGTGAAAAAGTTGTATGTCTAAGAGGAATTCCTATCCTACCTCGTATCTGCCACTCTAACAGCAATTCTGCCCTGTAGCAATGATTTTGCCGCCTGTTTCCTCTTCCTTATTTTCAGGCAGTTTGCTAGGCTTCAAAAGCAAACACTTCTTATGTGAAGGTGGTGTATGAACTTCCCCTAGCCAGCAAAAACCACCACCAAATTCCTCTTTTAGAAAATGAGCACATGATGGATGGAGCTACTATTTCACTACAATGTTGGCCTTCTAATCTACGTACAAAGGTGAATAGTAGGAAGTGGGGAAAATGATGTAAAGTAGAATTACATGAAGAAGTTTACAGGAGAAGAGAAAATGGTGTAATTCATCTAACGAAGAAAGCAAGTCAAATTTGCAATTAAACATTTATCCAGATGAAGATCCTTTTCAGGCTTTAATGTGAGGCTTTGTATTCTTTCTGATGAGGATTAGAAGATCAGGGTATTATTCCTGAACATGAGAACACTGTAAAGATCTCAGTATTAATGAGGTTTAGATGGTCATTCTTGGATCTACTAGTAGAGGGGGAGCAAAGAGGAAAAAAGTGATATCTGGCCTTATGTGCCATATCTTTGCACCCAAAAATATGCAGGTCATACTAGCTGACAACACAATCAGACACATAATTATTTCTCTACCATGAACACTAAATTACATAGCTTCTAGCCTAGAGATGTAAAACCATCAAGCAATCATGATAATACAGCTTCTGTACTTGAGCAAGCTTGGAGTTCATTAGCCTGTGTACATTCATAGAAAGCCTGTGATATTTTATCAGGAAAACATTTGCAGTAAAGAGCTAAGTACCAAAGTAATCCATATTTTCAAACATTTCCAAAGGAAGTTGGTTTTGGTCTTTAAGCTGGAAATTGAGAGATTTCTAGGAATTTGTCTGTAACATGCGAGAAAGGTACAACCTATCCTTTAAATACTCTGTGACCTGTTCATATCCCACCCACTCTCATTCCCAGAGTGCAAGCTGAGAAGCATCATACAAAATATGATGCTGAAAACAGATGTTTGGATCCAGACCTGACCTTGAACAAGTAAAGAAAAGGAAAAAATGTGTTTAGCACAATAGATTGGGAAACAATATATGAAGGATATTTCTGTTCCCTAATGGGAATTCAATCTAATAGAAAGTACCAATACAGAAAGAAACCTGTTTTAAGTAAGATTAGTTACTTCAAAAATGATGTTATTATTAAAAAAGAGAACAAACAAAACTACATCAGTTCTCAGAATGAGAAGGACCATACTGTAGTAGGACCATACATGCTTAGTATGGTCCTACTACATTTCAGTAATACACATGACCAGCAAAAGACAGTCTGCCTTCAATAAACTCAGTCCAGTTATTTCCATTTCATTGGAAGGTGGAAAGACTGTGACTGAACAAAAATACTTACAATGCATATCTCTACATCTGAGTTAATAATTTTGGCTCCTTTTGCAGTTGTAGAGAAATGGGCAATGAGTGATGTAGGATGAACCTTCTATATCACAAATTTCTAATTCTACTTGTAATTCAATTTACAATACAGTTTTAAACCTAGAAAATTTTAATTGAAATTTGTAATAAAAATAGAAGTTTTGTATTACTTCTAAACATGTAGGAGATAACTCCTGCCATTGCAATGTCCTGTTGGAAGGGAGGAAGAACAAATAAGGCTGTTTTTGTGTCACTTCATTTTTTGTTTCTGAAATGCATTACTGCAGAAGTGCTGGCAGGTGATAGATACTAAATCATTACAGTTTTTGCTCACATATGAAGGATATGTTTCAAAACAGAGAGTGTGACAAATATGACGGGCAACATATTCCACTAATTGTAATTCACTAATAGTCATCTCAGGCTTGAACAGTCCCACTATGCACAGAGTGGACAGAATGAGAAATGAAATAATCTGAAACAGGAAGTTTATGGGCTTTTGATTTGCCTTCTTGTTTCATTTAAATCTTTGTGTAATCCCAGAACAACTTTGCACATTGTCTCTCAGACCTACTGTCAATACATTAATTCCTAGGGCTCTGGTTCCTCCAAAATCAGGCCATGAACTGCGGGAACTCAGTGATGGACTCTGCCACACGATCAATATGATCAAGCAAGAAGCCATTTATTTGCTCTAATACAGTAATATTTATACTCCAAAACTAATGAAATCACTCACACCTGTTAACATGTTATTGGCTCTTCACTCACAGCAAGAGCAGTTCACATGCCCCTAACTGGCTGATGGACTTTGCATGCATCCCTTCCTGTTTGCTTGCCAGGGTACATCTTTTGGATACATTTCAAGGTTCCTTTCTCATACCTTGTCGACACAGGTGCTTCTCGTATCTCCAGACATGTATCCCCTCAGTTCCCACAGTTCTCTCAGGGTATGCCAATACACGTTCTCACACCCCTCACAGTGAACCTCAGCAAATTGACCACCACCACAAAAAATGGTTCTGTAAAAGTTCATTCTGTCCTTCAGTCTCTGGAGAACGGCATTGGTCTCAGTAGCATTGTGGCTAGGAAGACTGTCAGTAACTGCCTACAAACTCAAGCCCAGAGCTTCTTGTGCTGCATCATACCACAAATGGGTGAACACCTCTAACTGAAGAATCAAGGGACCAAGGTGTCCTTAGACTATCAGAGGGGTTAGTGAGTGGCAAATACTGAGATATTAAGAAACAGAACTTAAAAATGCCAGTCTGGTTTTACTTAGGACAACATTAATGTAAACAGCTCCATGGAAAGAAACTTAGTGTCATGAGCATTTGTAGATTTGTAGATTTTTGGGGAGACATATGTACACAACAAGTGAATGTGAGTTAAGAGTAAGCAGAGTTTTTCTAAATGAACACACCAACTCTAATAGAGTAGGCAGGAAGTATGAAGAACCAACTTGAGTTTTTATTAGTATAGTTTCATAGTTTTGCTGAGTATTGCAAATATGTTAAAAGAATGAATATAGAGGACAAGATAGCTGCTTGTGCTTGAGACACCAGTTTATCATCTCAGCTTTGGTTAGGGCACGGTTTATCTTCTAAGGAATATAACAGTAGTGAAACAGGAAGCTATCATCATGAAGGAGTTAGTGTCAGATACTAGTGATGAAAAAACAAGAAGAGTATGAAGGGAACAGTTGATCTAATCACCGCAACACTGGAACTGTTGAAAATGAAAGGGCATTCAGGGAAATAAAGAATGGAAGTATTAAAAGATGTGACCAGAGAAGTCTGGCTACAGCTAGAAAACATGGCAGGCAAACGATAGAACCTGCATGGGCCTGTACTATAAGCTGATGGATTTAGGTTCCTATGGGAACACGTCTATGAGGTGTCTTATTTGGTCCTTCCCCTTTGTGGGGTACTTTTCATTCTTATTTGCTCCTGCTCCTTCCTGCATAAAGACATATCACCTTGTGATCCTTTTGTGAGAGCTCAAAGATTGTACTGGAATTGTTTCTAAATCTTAGACTAGATCTCTAGATTAATGGAAAAGTCTGGAAAGAGGCTTCCTGACACTGTTACTGCATTGAAGGGGAATTCTTGCAAGAACTTGCAGTGACTTGAGTTCACTCCACACAGGCAAGCTTTAATGGGAAAAGTCAAGTCAGAGCTTATTAAGCACTGTTTACATAAAGTTCAGGACAAATAGCACAAGTACTCCATATCAGTACAAAAATATGTATCACTTACGTAGACTCACCCCGGTCTGACTTTATAAATTGTTAATAAATAGTGCCAAGGCCTACCAAAATACTAGGTCGGCTTAATGATAAACTAAAAGCTTTCCATTTCCTTGTCTTGAAATAACAACTCCCATGTGTTTTGTACAGTTATTACCTTCGGGGAATTTAGACTTTCATAAGTGCTTTGGCTATTTACTTTATTTGCTAATGGAGTTAGCTGGGCTGTAATGTGAAGAAAGTTGAAAAGGCAAAACCGGTTTGTGTTTAGAAGTGCCTAGCAATTTGCAAAGGAAATAGTAAAAGTAAATTAAAAAAAAAAAGCAAGCAAGTCTATTACTTCTAATAATGCAGGGAGATGCTTTCCCTCTAATTTAGCCGCCAGCCTAAGCACGCTCCCAGAGAATTTTTAGCTGAGCAGCCCAGTTTGCTGGGTGTAATTGCTTAAATTCTCCCCAGGGGAAGGCAGGTAGGTATCTCTGCAAGCCTGCAGAGTGCAGAGAGGCACCTTGGACAGTTTGCTATTTCCATTGTTTATTCAGACAATTTTTGTGTCTTGAGAAGATGGCCCAATGGAGCTGGGCTGGTGCCTTGCAGACTGCACGTCCTCCTGGTGATAGACCACATCGTAGGTTTATCCTTGGCTGAGGGGCCCTGACCTTGTGCCCCAAGAGCCGCTGTGTCCCCAGGCATGGGTGCTTTGCACTGCCAGGAAGTTAAGACCCAGGAGTGGCTGGGGGAGACTCACCCAGTGGCTGTGGGCAAGATAACCTGGGGAGAAGACCTTGGTTTTGTCCAGATGTAACCGATACACTTTTTTTTGTGAAATCTTCCTGGGATAAAACTTACAAACAGTCCTACAAGACGAGAGTAAAGCCCCAAGCAACTGTGATCACAGGGAGTGCTTCTCACAGCTGGTCTGACACCCCAGGGAGATGCTTGCACGGACTGGACTTTGATGCATCTATTAACATTTCCTTCCTTTCTTATTGGAGGGATAACAGAGACTGTTCACTCAAGCCTTCTTTCAGACCACTCTGTGGGTTGCCTGGGGCCCTGGGACTTTGTAAGACAGCACCAACCCCCTGTTCATAAACCCCATCCCCAGGACTTACAGCTCTGGCCCAGTGCTGGTCTGTGATCTTCATGCACCTTCCATTTCTCCTGCTCTGCTCCAGCTCAGACAAACAACTGCCCTTGATATACAACACAAGCATACTCCTGCACACTCTACTGACAGTATTTTACTTGTGTGTGAGAAAAACAGCAATCTGCCTTATTTTATTAGTGGCATTACAAGCACCCTAGATGCTGTCTAAGGGCAGAGACTGAGCCTTAGTGCAGAATCACAGATATCCATTATTCTAAAAGCTCTGTTACAAACCCATCTGCTGTTTGTTTGCTGTAGCACTGTCATGTTTTAAACAGAAGAAAATAGAAACTACTGTAGCAAATGAGGCAGTTTTGTGGGCTGAATTTCATTAACATAGTCTCTTAAAATGGGTTTAACTAAGGCTTTTTATAGGTTTCTGTCAAATCAATTATTTAAACAGGCACAAGATGCTAGATACCAAATGAAGCAAGCATCTAAATCCTCAGAAAATTAACTGTTAGAAGATCTCCCTTTCTTTATCTATTTTGCTTCTGTTGCCCATGCTTAAAGAGCTCTATGCAGCAAGTTGCGTAATTGAAACGACTTAATGAATTAGAAAGAAAAATTCATCTGAGAGAACCATGTAAGTACCAACCCCCTTTCTGTCTTCTAATAGACCTGAGCTTGCAGGGCAGCTCTGGAGCATCTCCATCCCTGAAGTCATTCAAACATTGTCAGGAAGATGTTGGCAGCAGGAAACAGGCCAGTCTGGCAAACATCACATTTTTCAGCATTGCTGGAATGCAAGAACTCTAATTAAGAGAAAATGCTTTGTCTTTCCAGGAAAACAATATACAGCTTTAAACAAACTAAGTAAAAAATGCACTGTCATCCAACTCCTTTATTTACTTTAAATCCTCCTGAGGCTAAGGCGGTGACCTGAGTGGACAGAAGTTTGTTTAACATTGGAGTGAATCATTCTTTACAATTGCCTTCAATGTAAGGGAATGGGGCTGTAGGAAAAGCTGTTAGTCTGGCCAGCCTGGAAGATCTCAGAGCTGAATGGGAGCATGGACTGTAAACCAAAACCTGTTAATCTTAAAAATCTTTAAAAACCCCAAACAGAGGAAACTAGAAGAGCTATCTGAATGCAAGCCGGAGCCAGGCTGAGGAGCAGCCAAAGCAGCAAAGCTCTGCTCTCCGTCTCTCCCATCCACAGGCGACCTTTCCAGTTTGGAGAACTGTGAACTCACCTAATGAGGAGGTTCAGTGCATGCTGCGAGCTCTAACAGAACATGATTGAATTTCCCTTTTACTGTTTCACTGCTATTGCTGTGCAGTGACCTGCGGAGTTTGTTAATAAACTGCTGTGCCCATTCCTGTTCCTCATTACAATACATGTTATCAGAATCCTCCCCCTCCTCTTCTCTTCAGCAGATTCAATCATTTTATCTTGGCAATATATTGGTAAATTAGTACTGTAACTGAGACACTTTAAATATTCAGCTGTCTAAAAGAACAAACTGGTTGCCTGCTTCTACGAGCTCGAATATAACACTGTTAAATACAGATGCTGTGGAGGGCTCACAAGTTGTGTAATTATTTCCACAAGCTGTTTTCTCTATTAAGCAAAATTTTTAATTCTTTTTTGCTCACAGCCCTCCTCAGAAGGTAAGAATTCTCATAAACACAACCTTCAAATAATCATGTTTTTATTACTGGTATATAATTTAATTTAAAAGGAAAGGAGGAGGAAGTTTACAGGGTTCTTATTATCTGACTGTTACATTTCATGATTAAATGCATTAAAGTAATAATTCAGAGTGAAGGGGTAGTGCTGAGGGCAGGGAAGTGTACAGTGTAAACACTTAGTGAGCCATGCTGGATAGCCAGGCCTCTTATCTTGTGAAAATGATTTATAGAAAACTACTTGATTACATTTTCAGCCCTACTACTGCTGGGTGATTAGTTAAGAGCTCTTTGTTGTTATGACTGCCTGCTTTAACTAAACTTAACTCCATCTGCTTTTCATTTAACAACCACCACCTCTCTCAGGCGGGCAGCTGCCAGGCAAAGGACAATTTGGGGGCTGGTGCTGCTAGGGGTTTGCAGCCCTCAGTTCAGCTCCCCGGCCTCCCACAGGCTTCCTGCCAGAAAGTCTGACATCACTTCATCCCTCAGCAAGGTCTCCTGAAATAACTCCTCTTTCTTTGCTTATTTAGACTACGGATTTCTCAGGCAGGGTCGCTTTTGCTAGACTGAAACTGATGGACGTTCAGGCATTAATGGTGTGCAAATATTATAGACAGGAATATTTTATATCATTATACTTATGTCATCTGATAACATGATTCAAAATGGTATTAACAGACGTGCCTGAAAAACCTGAGCATCACTTATGACTTATCACTTTCATAGGTGGAAGAGAAAAAGAAATAATTATCTAATGTCTTCTGATTTATCTGACTTTAGCTTGTGGCAGGCTCTTTACAGTAAGGTACTCTTTAAGTACAGTAAGTACTCTTTCCTTCAGTACTTGTGTTTGGAAATGGCACATGTGGAAGAAATATCAGGATAGAAATTAAAAAATAAAGACACCCTCTTTTGATCACTTTTCGATGCACAAATGATTGTCATCTCTGCTTTCTCATGTGCACATACATAATTGCATTACATTTTTAGGCTTTTCCAACTGCAAGCAAAATTATGTAAAGCCCTTTGGACCTAATTCTACTGTGAGAAACACTGACTTAAGTCCTGTGAGATGGCCAGTGTGCTTGTTGGTGTTTATGAGGACAGAATCTTCCATATGGGATATGTAAACAAACATATACATTCTCTGTGGATGGGGCAGGTGTTCTGGAAGGGGAAAGAAACACCTTAAATGGTCAGTGTGAGCATTTGAATATTTGCATTTGACATGAAGGAGGAGATTCATAAGAAGGCCTTGGGCACTGCAAAGTCAAACTTGAATGCTTTCTGTGAGGTACATGGCAAGTAACAGAGTCAGAAAAAGGAACTGAAACTGCAGAAAACAGAATTCCCTCCTATAAATCCATGCACTTTATTCTGTGATAGAGATGTACTTCCATCTGCTCACGGTTCACAGCTCAGACCTTTTACCTGAGCTAAGGGCTTAGTTATCTTCCTTTCAAAGAGAGAAAAAACATCCCATCCCTCCAAGAGGGAAGGAGAAGGCCCTTATCCACCCTTAGCACAGGGACGTCTCTTGCCCTGCACCCCAGTGATCCAGGCTCAGGCCCTCCATCCCCCAGTGAGGGCTTTAAGCCTCAGGACTCCCCGGACAGGTCTGCATCATCAGGTGTGCTCTTAGCACTCTGAGTCTCAAGGAACAAGAAAAAAATATTCACCATGGAGGAAACAGTAATCGCTTGGCTTAGGAATTACAGCCACCACCTGAGGCTAAGGAAAGCTGGCTTCTAGTCCTTTCACTGAATGTTTAATATAACATCATATAACCATGCAGTGGGGACTGGGTAGCGCATAATTTATGCTTCAGAGCACTGTTTCTCAGCAGGTGGGTGAGTGGAGGTTAATCTTTAGGCTTTATCCCAAGAGCCTGGCTGTAACAGGGATTTTATGCTTTGCTTCCCTTTGAGGGCTCGACCATGAATGTTCCCATCTCTTTCTTTCCCTGGAGGCACCATGTTGCTCTTTCAATTCCTTCCTTTGGTCCCTGGAAACTCCTCCCTCCCCTGGCTAGGAAATATTGTCCTGTAGCTTGTCCTGTAGCAAGCCACAGGGACCGAAGATTAAAAATTTTGGTTAAAACAAATCAGACTATGGGCTTGTACATCGAGCTGGAAGGAATCAGGGGGTTATGTGTGCATTTGGGGAAGTTGCTAAAAGTTAATGTTTTGTGGCTAAAAAAGAGGAAATATGTGCTGAGGAAACCCATTTCCCTCTTTAGCCTGTTTTCAACTAGCTCCCTAAGGTTTCTTGTTTCATCCAGGGCTACACTCTCAGGCCAGGATATTAAAGTTTCTAAATATGATGGAAAAGAAGGGTGGAAACAGAGACACAGGCACTGCAAATACCTTAAAGTCAACTAAAAAATGGGATATAAACAAGCAAGAAATCCCCTCCGCCCAGAACATTTCATTCCTCAGTTTCCTTCTTTGCTACCACTATGTACTATCTTTTTTCCCTAAAGATTGTTACAGCTATTTAATTTTAAAACTTCATGTATGTGATTGTATCATGCACGTTTTTGAGGTGCTCAAACAATATATTGGATTTTTGCAGGAGCAGCTATGAAATATCACTATGTCCATTTTAAACAGAGGCAAGTATATCTGTGGTGACTTGCCAGCTACAGTTCTGGGACAGGAGATAGAAGGCCCATTTATAGGTCTTAGATCCTATTCTGTACCTGGATTATCCTTCTGCTTATGAATGCAGACCTAAGCAACATTTCACATCTCACAAAATATTGTCCCTGTTTCCTGAAATCTCTCTGGTAGGTGTGAGAGAGAATACGGAAGGGAGTGTAACCACCTGAAGTATATAAGCTGAGATATATCACATCTGCTTTGTTCTGCTTCTGCACATAAAAGAAGACCTTCCTGAACAAGGAGAAGCTGTTTAACCGTTTAGGTCTTTAGCAGCTTCCTGGCTCCTATGCAGTAGTTGCATTTCAGGTTACCTGTACCCAGCTGTCTGTAGAGAACTTAGTTGCTGATGTTTTGTTCTCCAGGTACTGAAGGCTCAGTCTTGAGGGAAGATCTCCGGAATGAAAAGGTTTGTGTCAGAAAAAGCAGTGCCTCACTCCCTGCTCCCTTCTTTATTTTAGCTGAAGTGATAACATGGACTTCACTGACTTGCTGCACATTGTAGTGATGCTGAGGACTCCCCATCAGCTGCCTATTTAAATAACTTTTAGATGGCAGGGTAATGAGTGAAATGCTATGGGATGGTTCATCTTCATGGGTTTGTTGTGGAAACTAAGGCTGAGGCTAATCTCACTTCTCTATCGGTCATTCTGAAAAAGAAGTAACTCAATCACAGCTAGAAAGAACTTAAAGTTGATGTTCAGGTCAAAATTAAGGTGATTTATTTTAATGACACCATAAATAATCAAGTGCACATAATTGTGGCTCATTTGTGTCAGAACTCTAGCACACAGATCTTCTGCATTACAAAATAATAAATTATAATTCTGTCACTATTTACTGCCCACTCACAGAAGAGTCTTTAATTTCTGATATTCACAGCAAGCTGTGAAGCTAGGAAAAAAGAAGAAATAAAGGGAAGTCTGTTCTCATACTCCTTAAGCTGTGGTGCAGAACATGGAATTTTGCTAAAAAACAACCTCAAAATGTCTATGTGATGCTAGCATGATATATAGAGAAAAGACACATCAACAAAAGACCCCTGGTTTTCCGGCAGGAAATCTTTCATATATACATGGGAAAAGCAAGGTGGATCAGAAAGGTGGCAAAATCTTATTCTCCTCTGAAAAGCTTTTGCTGACATTTTTCTGGAAAAAATTAAAACATCAGAGCATTGGCTGTTTCCCAGGCACCGTTCTAACAAGATCAATACAAAAAGGTGACTGGAGCAACTGACACTAGAGGAAGAAAGAGATAAAGTGTCTGACTTGAATCAGAAAGAAACACATTAGTTCTTTTCAAAGTACTCACTCTCATCTATCAAATATACATGTCAAACTTTATCCTTGGACACTTAAAAAAATCAAGTAAGTAATTTTGGAACTTCTAACAGTATTGTCATGGAGGAATAGTGAGGTATAGGAAGGATGGGAAAGGGTAAACATAATGCATCTTAAAAGAGAGAGGAAGCAAAGAAGGGGGAAAGAAAAGACATCAGGGAAGTATAGAGCAGACAGATAACTTCAATTTCCAGAAAAATTTTGGAACAAGTATTTAAACCATTTAGATTTATCTGGAAGTCATCAAAGTAAGCACCAGCAGATACAAATTTGTTTAGAACAAATAAATTATATTTCTTTCTGTGACAGGCTATCACGTCTTATGACTAAGGTGCAAGCTATAGATGTGCTATAATTTGACTTTCATAAGACTTTGGTGCTGCTTCACATGAAACTTTCATAAGCAAAGCAATACAGTTGAGAAGCAACTGCTACAGAATCTTGCAAAACTGAATGAGTAACAATTTTTATCATTGCTTAAAAGGGGCTACTCTGTCAAGAGGTTTCCACTGATTTCATACTGTGTCTCACTCTAGTCAATATGATCATTATTGACTTGTATATAAATTATGCACAAAGTAAGGTAGAACAAAAAAAATTGAGCTGTTGTGACAAAAGGCAATAATACTCAGGAAAGGTCTTCATGATGTGTAGCAGCCCCATTCCACTCAGCGTGGGTAATCACTCAGCTGGAGCGACATGTCCATTTGGCACATTGCTTCTCAGGAAAGATCTGGAATAAACAGAGAACTGAACAGAGAAGAACTGCAAGAATATTCAGAGAAAAGTGAAAAAACCTTGTTTAACACTACAAATAGTGTAGAATGGAAGCAAAGGAACTTCAAGGATGGTAGTGGAGAAACTTGCTTTTGCCACCTGTGTGGTGGATAGGGCAGGTGTAATTTGAAAGACAGAGTTAAGCTAGACGTGAAGGAAGTATTCTAAGAGAGCAGGCAGTGAAGCAGTGGGGAAGAGTGGCTTCAAAGAAGGTGATACCTCCAGCACTTGTAGTCTGCCACAGCATCACCAGGGACTACAAAGCTAAGGTGATTCTGCCTTAGCAAAGGAAATGGGGAAGGTAGGTGGCTCTGCATTTTCCTTCCTGAGCTAGCTTTCTATGACTGACTACCACAACAGAAGTCAAGATTAAATAGATGGATAGGGTTATGCTATTTTTTGCCAGTAAGATGTCTGCATTGACAAAAAGGTCTGCTTTGGACCCTGATGCTCACTGGTTTACATCCCTGGCAAGAGAAAGGGGCCCTCTAGTGAGAGGATATTAATTGTTTCACCCCCTTTTAAACCACTCCAGTAGTGTGACTAGGGTAGAAACAGACTTTGATTTAACTTATTCTGCTTTCCAGCCATCAGGTTGGTGCTCTCACTATTTCAGGTTTTCAAATATGTTGTTTGCAATTTGTGATCTTATAGTTTATCATCCAGCATCACACACACCTTCCTTGCCTGTCCCTGTTTATAGCCATCAATCACAGCACTCCAGTTGTGTAGTTCATTCCATCAAGTTTCTGTGACAGCAATCAAATTGTAGTTTTCCATCTGGGCAGCAGCTACCAGCTCCTCTTGTTTGTTTCCTGTGCTGCATGCACTGGTATAGAGAGACACTTTAGCTGGGCTATTAACCACATCACCTTTTTAGAGGAACTCACCCTAATTCCCTTGAGGTAATTCACAGGTGTTTCTCCATTACTTCCTAATGTCTCAGCAGCCCCTGACTCTTCTCTAGTAATTAGAACTCCATCCCCTTCTCCTACTAAATCTAGTTTAAAGCTCTGTTTATAAGTCCAGCCAGCTTGTTGCACAGGACACTCACAGAACAATATACACCCACAAGAAAGACAAAAATCATTGCCAGATTCAGATCTCACACTTACCAGGAATCCCTGGCTTTGCTTGACCCTCCTAGTCCAGCACTGCTTGCAGATCAATAAGTGGCTGATATTGCTTGTTGGAGAAAAAAGGTGCAGAAAAACTCATGGCAAATGATTATGAAACAATTTGCCTTAAAGAAAACTTGCTTCCCTGTTCCCAACCTTCAACTTTGGCAGGAGTCAGTGCAGGCTGCATGGCCCAACTGCCTATGGTTCTTTGTAACCCAGCCATAAGGTGAAGTCTGTTTTCTTTTCTGTAGAAATAGGGACAGCAGATGGCTTCGAGAAGAAACTAAACTATGTTTCAGGTCTTCCTGGGGCTTGTTTAACTCAGTGTTTCACATAAATAGTCAGATTGTGTTTATGAAGAAAAGTCTATTTTCAAGTTCTTTTATTTTCAGAAGACATAAACTTCAGCAAATGTTGAGATAATGTTCAAGCAGTTTTAGTAAATGAGTAAAAAAAAAAATTAAATTGCAGAGGGAAGATAATATTATCCGCAATTCTATTGTGAAAGGCTAAAATAAGGGCAGAAAATCCATTTCATAAGCTTTCTGAGATTTGACAATAACAAATCTTAGTCTGCCATTTGCAGATCTGTGCTGGTAATGAGCAATCAGACCTTTAGTTTCAGGCTCTCTGATCAATTTGTTTACTCTTTATGTGACTGGCACATTTTTAAATTAATTTGCTTCAGCATTTATAACAGTAATTTCCAAAAAATTATCTATACAGACTTTGCATATCTTCCTAATGGTGAACTGAGCTTGCTAAGGTGTCAGAAATTTGTCACTTCAGTGTCTGCTTGTAGTCTACAATTAAGACACAGGAAATAGCCTGTGATTTGCAATGCAGGCTGATACATATTATGTATCTTTTCAAACAATAAACTAAGTTTATATGTATTTTCATCTAAAGTTCATGTTACAAATTTATCTGACATGGGACTGTCAGGTTAAATTATCTTCCAAAAGGTCATTCAAAAGGATGTATGAACAAACAGCCAAAAGGAGATAGGAATCTTGGAAAAAGTTGTATCTCCTATTATTTAAGGATTGTGTACATCTTGTCATTAAAATGTTGAAATTTAACTGAAAGATCTCCTCAAAGATTAAAGAACGTTTTCTTGTTTCCTATTTCTATTATAACTTTTCATTTTTCTAATAACCTTGCAAAAGGTTTCCTAATACATAGAAAGATACGAAGTCCATAACATGGAATGAGAACCTAATCAAATACCATGTAATGACATTATTGAGCCAGAAAAAAAACAAACCAAAACAAAAACCAAAGCAAAACAGCCCCTCCCCCAAAAATAACCCAAACCCCACAACAGGGAATTCTGTGAATTATAGAGCCTGCTTCCCTGCTGCAAAAAAAAAACACTGTGATATATTATCTGAGTTAAATGTCTATCAGTTTATCCTAAGGTAATGAAGAAGTGTCCTGAAAGTGTGCTCCAAAGCTTGTCTCCTCCCTGCTATTATGGTAGGGTAAGTGTGGGGTTTATGGCCATGTGCCAGGGAGCATTTACTGACTTACTTAACGGCAATCTCAAGAACACTTGTATAACATCTGTCTTTACTGGAATAACCTCAATGTGCTAAGTAATTCAGATCCTTGCTAGAAAAAGCCTACTGACACCATCTGCCTGTCCTGGGTTCCTGGGTCTTGAGTGATGAACTAACAAGACATAACTAGGTGCCAGATTTTAGTTCATAGTCAGGACATATTGGAGAAATGCTTTGACTAGCTCTATTAGGTTATTAGCTTATTGTTAATGTATTTACATAGAACTTCTTTCTATTGCTAAATTATGCACATAATGGATGGGATGACATGCCAGAAAAAAACAAAACAAAACAAAAAAACATTTCTTACAGTTGTTAAGAGAGACTTCACACTTCAGTTTGATTTTGTGGAAAAAATGCTAATGAAATTGGTGATACATCATTTGGTTTCTGGGGATATAATGCTCTCCAAGAAGTAATACAGGACCTAGATAACAGGAAACACCTTTTCTGAAGAGAAAATATAGAAATATTATATTATAAATCAGTGTAAAAGAGAAAAGTGTTCTCACTTTGAGAAGACTGAAGGGAGGGCAAGATACCAATGAAAGCACTATCTAGGAATGGATAGCAAAGCTTAATGAAAAAAAATACCATGTTCAACAGTTCTGTCTGGAAATCTAAGAAAAGTATAAATATAAAGAAGGAGAGGAAACCTCAAGAGTGATAATTGGAGACAATATCCAAGAAAAGCTTTAGAAGCTGAAAAAGAAATATTTTAGAAAGTGAATATATCAAAGTACATGGTAACGTAAAATACTCTGTTAGAAATGTTTTTATCTTGAGATTTCTACTTTAATTCTTTCCCAGATAAATCTCACCTTTCACAAATAGTTCTGCACAGAAAGAGAGAGGAACACGGAATGGTGACACTGGGGTGAAAGCAGTCCTCTGTGCCAGGGAGACTGCCTGGAGCTGGGAAAGATGAGATTTTCAAACCTCTGTTACTACCTCCAGTGGTTATCTCTGGGTTGAATCCCCAACATAGTTCAACCTTCTTCAGAGTTCTCATGCTAGAGCTCTTGGATCTGTTTTCAAATGTGCTTCTTTTTTTTTTCTTTTTTTTTTTCTTTTTTTTTCCCTCTCCACTTTTAATGTCTAAAGGGATTTTCTGTATAATTTTTGGAAATCGTTGGTGCAGCAGCCAGTTCATTGGCTGCTGGGAGTGAGTGGTTTCTTCAGAGCTGTCAACAAGCTTTTAGGAGAGTTTGCACACCTGGTATTTATCATTTCTGAAGCCACATGCTTGTCACCCCCCCGGGTGAAGCTCCATACACATATGTTTTAAGTTATGTTTAAAAATTAATATACAACTTGATACTTATAGGAATCTTAACCTTGGAACCTTTCCTGCTGCTGTGTAACTTTTCCTTACCTAGATATGATTGCCTCTCTTCAGGAAAAAATCATCCCAGTTACCTGAGGGACAGTTCCCATATGCCAGATTTATAAAGGAAGAAAAGTTAGAGAACATCCTATTTCAAGTTGGAAACAGTGAGTCACGGTGATGACAAATATGATTCATGTTGTCACATTTTAAGGTATTTCAATTCCTCAAATGCTGTAAGTAATGATTCATCATTCTTTACAGATTTTCAAGTGCCTCTCAGTTTTTGTTCTAACAAACAGCTGCTTTGTGATTGCTGTCAGCTTTAGGAGTCTTACTCTAAAAACTAGTGAAACCTTAAAAGCATGCTCTTAAGGGATCTACAAAAAGTGCGGGCCCCTTGCCTTTGCAAGCAACCCCAAAACTCCTCAAATAAAATTATTGAGATGTTGGCCTAGACGTCCGAATTGTTGACTGCACTTTGGATCAGAAAGTAAACTGACCTAAGGAACTGAGGGAAAAAGTCTGAGTGAGAGGTAGAAACCGAACACAGAAGCTGTATGTGAGTTAGGATGGGAAGTCATCTTAGCTTTTACAAGCAGGACAAAATTTTGGTCGATAAGGGTACCATTTACTTTTATACTGCCCCTGAAAATGATTTCAAACCGCTCTGATCTTTTAGGAGGCAGGAGGGATCTCCACAGCATCTGTCTTTCTGTTCTCATTTCCTCTTCGCTTCAGGCTTTTTATAGAATGATCCTTTTGCCTTATAAACTTCCAGTGAATCTAAATGTAAAATGAACCAGGCAGAATGCATCATTTGGCCCCCTTCGACACTCTCCTGCCAGGACTTTCCTTCTGTACCCAGAGATTTAATAGCAGAGCTATTGCTCATGCAGCAACTATGGCAATAGCAGTCATGGCAATAGCAATCTCATTGCTAACTTCATCTTTGTGACTGTACAGATGAGACTCTATCTTGGAGCATTCACTATTTCAGTAATAATGAGGCTGTTCCTGCTGAATATACAGAATATATTTTATGAAGCATTTGCCTTTCTTTTTTATCCTTGTGCAGATTTGCTCTCTCAGTCACAGTATTTAGCAATTCACAAATCCAGTGTTTATGTGCAAAATGATAATGTTTTCATAAATTTAAATCACAATTTTATAGTCCACTGACATTATCTTTTAATGTCTATTCCTGTGGACTCTTTTAGTTCAGATTATCGATTTTCCCGCCACCTTCCCAACCCTGAATTTTAATAGGCATTGTGACTTGCATTAGGATGCTCAATTTGGAATTGGCCCCTTTTCCATATGCAGCACTCCAACCTCCTCACCTTCCCAGCCATGTATGTTCTGACTCTTTTCTCCTTCCATATAGTGCATTTATTCCTATTTGCTTTAGTTTTTGTTTTAATCTTTATTCCTCTGGCATTTTCAGTCCATTTTCCCATGTTTGCCTGCCCACCCTCCCTGCTCTCTTATCGCACACACATAAGACCCTACAAACCAGAGGGACTGATTCCTCCTGTTCTTCACTGCCAAAGCCATTGCAGTGTGGGAAAGCGTCTTGTCACACTCTTCTACAGTGCGGTACCATATCTTATTTTCCTCCAAGAAAAGAAAGCAATTTGAAGAGTTGTCCAAGGACTGCACTTCTGCAGTCCTAAGGAAAGGCTTACTCAGGTGCTGGGTGAGGGCTGGGGTGCCACTAAAAGGTTGTGTGTGAAAGGAGCACACTCACTGTCAGTTAGTTTTTAAGATTCTTTCAGTACCTAATGAGCAGATATAAAATGAGAGGTTTAGAAAGTGATGATTTGCTGAATTCAAAATATTTTCAACAAGCAATAGCATAAGCACTAGTTGCTCCTCAGTCAGCTAGTCTGATCATCTGTATCATGTGCCACTGATGTTTACTACATACTACTCTTCTGAGTCCAATGGCCTTTGTATTTTGAATAGCACATCTTAAAACCAAATTGTACTGTGCTGATTTAAGGATGATGGGAGTTTAGGAGATTGTGAATTTTCTAAGTAGTTTACTTCGGAAAAAAATCTGTTGGAGTGTTACTAGGTTTTATGTCTTATTTCCTTATTTCAGTTTCTCAAAGCTCCTAAATTTTAGCAGAAGCACTTTTTCTCCTTACTTTGTAACTTTAATTGTTAAACAATCAGGGGAGGGTAGTGAGGCCCCACACAAATCCTTCATGAAAGGTTTCCTGGACTGATGACATTCACTACATGATTTCTTTTCCACATACTTCAGGGAAGTGTTTATGAAGTAACTTGCTCTGCTTTGTAGTTTACAAAATGTCACATTGGTTTTGTTAGTGGACTGTAAGTTATCCATGAATGCTCAAAATCATATATTCCCTTCATTACTAATAACTCCAAGGCAACCAAGGGTATATTGAGGGCTCCTTATAACATTGTTCTTTTTACCTTCTCCATCTTTCCTAAAGAAGTCACATTTTACTTTTATTTCAAGCATACAGAGTTTTCCACCAGCTTTTAGTACTGTGGTTTAGCAGTGTGATTTTCTTCCTGAGAAGGTAAATTTTCTGTTAGTCTTACACATTTTATCTCTTCATATCCCTGCAAGTCATTGTACCCTCAAATAGATGGATGGGCTTTTTCTTAATTTATCATTAGCAGTCCCTTCCTTCCATCTCTTATGTGTCTAAGAAACTCTCCTGAGTAAAATGGCCTCTTATTCCAACAAGCCAAGTCACATCCATGCAAGTAACAACTTGTCATTTATCTTCCCTTGGCCATGGGCTAAGAATAAGCCCAAAGGCAGCCACCTGGCCTTTCTTCTAAAGCTCACACCCAAAGCCTATTATACCCCAGAAAGTCCCTCGTTAAACCCTGTCTTTGGTTCAGTTAATGACATGTGGAGTTTTGTTATCTGACTTTATTTTCCCATCCAGTCCTCCAGTCAAATCTCACATTTTTGTGTCAACAGTCAACCTCACCATCATGTTGGGATGAAGAACCTCATCTGCATTGTGTTCACAAGTTGATGATGATTTTTTAGTGTCTCACAATGTCTGGAAGGATCATTAGTGGTAGAGGGTTCTATACCGAAAGGATACTTTTTAAAAAAAAAAAAAAAAAAAAAAAGATCAACACAAAGCGTGGCACAAACTGTGACACAAAGAGACCTGTGCATAATTTAAACTAATCTTCGAAGGTAAGCTCCAGACAGTTGTACATAGTTGGTGCTGTCAACCCCACATAAAATATATACTCTATGAACTGTGACTTGTTATGATGATATTAAATCTACATTTGTTTATCATGGACAGCCTTCTTCCAAACAATTTCTTCTTGTTAACATAAATTTTTAAAAGTTTTTAAATAATTGGTGTCTAAAATGAGATGGGAAAACCTGAGTGCTAACTGTTTTTATGTTTCCAAAGGGGAAATGTATCCCAAATCATTCTTGTTTAATATTTGGCATAGATTACATTTAAGGACGTGGAGTACAAAAGTATTATGAATTGTTCTGTCTTTAAGGGCTGGGTATTTGCATTTTCTTCTTGTAACCAAGAGAAAGATTTTTTAAAAGGAACACAGTTCTGCTTCTGTTTTTCTGCAGGAGAAATTTCAGAAGTGTTAATATAATTTTATCATTTTTGTGTTTTTCAGTGTTTCTAGAATACAAAAGAAAATATGCTCTCACTTAGGTGTTTCCTGGAACTAAAAAGTTTTCATGGAAATTAATGTATCATGCTTTGCTGAGACACGATATGCAAATTCCACCTTTTTGTTAAGTGTTTAAGTAATTTCAGCCAGCTTAGATCACTGGAAAGTCTTGAAATAAGTTCTTTCTTACTGAGATCAGAAGAAATTTTGCTATTTATTTCAAATGGACTACATTATATGCTGGTCTTCAACCAAGTGGCTATACTTTTAAAGGTGTAAAAGGAATATTTATGAAAACAAAATGACTAATGGGTACTCCACTCTTTACATTTCAAAAGATATTTCTATCTCTTCAATCAAAGTCAGGCTGATGCTTTCTTCAGTTTATTGTAGGTGGATTTGTTTGAGCATCTATTAATTATAAGTGACTTCCTTGAGATGTCAAAATAAATGTAATTCATGAAATTATTTAAGCTCCAGGAACCTCATTATGTTTGGAAAAAATGTGCTGTAAATTGACCTTCTTTAAAAACCCTTGCTGTCTCAAAATTATTCCTTGTATAAATATTTAAACTGAGAACATCCTTTGCTATTACCTTTTGACATGAGCTGCCAGGTGGTAGAACTATTTATATTTTAGTTTGTTTTAATTTCATTTTATTTATTAGGTTGGTGATTAAATTTCATATGAAAAATTTAAACAAGTGTAGACAACAATAGTAAATATCAATTATGTAACCTCTCAGATGAGGCAATTCAACAGAATTGCTAAGAACCCATCCATTTTCTCTATGCCAAGCAGTAATTTTCTTTAAATATTATGCTACACATTAATAAATTACATCAATATTTTCTGACAGAGCTCTACCTTCAAAGACAAAACCAAATTGGTTCAGGGAGAAAAAGGACTGGCAACTCTAGATCAATTGTGAAAGGCATAAATGGAAATATATTTTGATTTTACAACACAAATGCATCTGCTACCAAAGCTCAGCAACAAAACAGCTAACTCATATAAATTTGATCTCTGAATTTTAATTCAGTTCTGATCCTGAAATCCTTGCCTGTCAACAGTGTTAATTTCCAAGGAATGTTGAATAGTTTTTTCCTGGATAACTTCAGAACAAAGCTTTTAAAAACCACCCAGATTATCAGACACTAAAACAGGAAAATCCGAAATGGACTTCCAAAGGTCTTTCCTTGAGGGGGGAGTATGCAGAGATTCAGGACTAAGATACAGCCTTTAAAATAAAATAAAGAATATAATTTCTTTAAAAAGTGTAAACAAAATGCAAAATATTGTATTATACAAGGAAGATAATCATGCAACTCAGCCATTTTGGTTTCCATATATTCTTCTTATTGTCATTAATATTTTGGTAAGTCTGCAGCAATATGATATTAATGAGAAGCAACCTTAATACAATTATTTAACTTTCCAAACATGGTAGAGGGTTTTCAAACACACTACATGCAGAATCCAGAATGTATGTGTAAACTAATGCACGTAGGAGATAAAAGGATGTTTAAGCTCTTGAGTTCCAGTGAAAATAGGCAGAAAAGAATGTCTGTACAGGGGCAACAGTTTGGATCTGAAGTGACCTTGTGTTCAGAGCCTGCCCTGCTGCTCTGTCTCGAAAGGAGTCTCAAACATTTGACACAGTGGTTTGAAGCAAGAGCTAGTTTATGCTATCATCAACTTGGCCATCTATGGCTTTACTCTCCATCCTAAAGGCACAGTTGCCAAAGGTACAAAACCAAGCTCAGTGTGTTAGGCAGATTTTTTTCCCCCTTAACTTTCATTAAAGTGTCAAACAACTAAGAATATTCTTGTATGGAAGAACTGCCCTCCCAAATTGTTCTGCACATCTCCAATGGTAAGAGATTTGAAAGATGTTGACAATGGTCTGTCTTAGTCTTACTATGTTATGATAAAAAGCAACATCCAGCAAGATCAGTAGGATGAAAATATCCCTAATTGTATTGTAGGTACAGATTAGAAAACCCACCTTCTTTTTTGTTTTGTTTTGGTTTTTGTTTAAAAAGCTAATAGATGATCTTGCAAGTATGAATCCAATGTTCACAGAGTCAAAAGTGGATCACTTTAAGATCACTTCTTAAATTACTATCTTGGAGGCAAATTCAGCCTTATTAACTGCCTACCATCACCGTTAGTTTAAGTGGAATTATTCTTAAGAGAAAAACAAGGAAGTGTTTCATACCCTCTCAGTACCTGGAAAAAAATAGAAAGGGCATTACTGTATGAGAGTCATATCTTATAACTCAGTTATGAAATTAAGTTTGTCTTCTTAAAACTACTGTGTTCATTAAATACTTGTGTTATCTGAAAAATATATAAATGGCATTGTTTTTATATCGTTTATAAATACTAATAAAAATCTACAGCTTTCACAATTGGTTGTAGTACCTCATTTTTCATATATTAATGTATAATATATGTGTAAATTTCTGGAATGAATTACATTACTAGAACTAGTGGGTCATGAAGCACAATTATTTTTCATAAGATGCATGTTATGAGAGTAATACAAAATCATTCTCTGGATCAGTTTTTTGAATGTCTTGAACAGCTCTTTGAAATTGAGTTTTTTTGCTGAAAGTAATTGTACTTATAAGTGCCTTTTCTTCTTAAGTGTTTTGTATTACTAAATACAATGTTTTTTAGATTTTAAAAGTAATGTTTCTCTTTTTGTTGCCTTTGTCTGAAAGCCAGCATGATGAGAAGCTTCCTGTATTATAAGAATAAAACATGTGTCCAAGACTGAAAAATGCTCACATTCAGTCAAGGCTTTTTGTATTTTTGTAAAAGTTTTTTTTCAGTCATTACTCTATTATCTTGTCACTGGCTATTTGCACTTGAACTTTTTTAAACTGGATGGGGAATTTTATCTCATCCTTTTCTCTCTGCATTTCTCTTCCAAATATTTATAGTAAAAATGAGCTAAAGAAACAGAATAGAATTCCTGATGTCCAGGATATTTTAACCCTTTTAGTGACTTTTCATCTCGCAGAAAGATGACAATGGGGTTTTCAAGATGCGGTGAACTGGCTGAAGCAGTTGTGTAGGTTTTTCAGATTCTCCTCTACAAGAAAAGAGTCTCTGACAAACTGTGCTCATGTCATTTGACTAGCCATTATCATTATGCATAAAGTCCTCCTTTGAAAAAATAACTTGATAATCCATCAAAGAACTGGATGTGAAAATCGCTGT
The DNA here is from genome assembly GCA_907165065.1 of Caprimulgus europaeus. The sequence continues at coordinate 40,727,599 of OU015525.1, read as the reverse complement.
TCAGCAAGATGACAGATAGGTAGAAGCTGCTAATTCACCTGTGCTGTTGGTAGTCTTGTATTTTCTTAATGAAGCTGCTAATTGTCTCTAAGGTATTTGGGTTCAAAAGCCAGGCAGTATTGTAGAAAATTATTTTTGGTTTACAGGTTTGTTTGGGTTTTTTTATTCTTGCTTACTTGAAAACGAGTTTATACTATTTTCCTTTCCCTGGACTTTTCAAACATTGAAAATGAGAAAAGCAAAGCAGAAATAAATTGATAAGATGTTGGATGTCTACATTCTAGAAAATGTTACAATTCTGCATTGTGCACAAGTGGAGTCTATGTGCCCAGCCTGCACTTTATAGAATTTATGAGAAGCTGTTAGGAGATCCTGTAAGACGAGGTGAATTTAGTAAAGCCTTCGACACTGTTTCCCATAGCATTCTCCTGGAGAAAATGGCTGCTCATGGCTTGGATGGGCATATCTTTTGCTGGGTAAATACTGGCTGGATGGCCATGCCTAAAGATTCGTGGTGAATGGAGTTAAATTCAGTTGGCGGTTGGTCATGAGTGGTGTTCCCCAGGGCTCTGTACTGCAGACAGTCCTGTTTAACATCGTTATCAATGATCTGGAGGAGGAGGTGCACCCTTAGTAAGTTTGCAGACATCAAGCTGGGTGTAAGTGTTCATGTGCTTGAGGATAGAGAAGATCTGCGAAGGGATCTGGACAGGCTGGATGAATGAGCCAAGACCAATTGTGTGAGTTTCAATAAGGCCTAATGCCAGGTTCTGTCTTTGGCCACAACAACCCCTGGCAGCATGACAGGCTTGGGGAGGAGTGGCTGGAGGGCTGCTCAGCAGAGAGGAACCTGAAGGTGTTGACTGACAGCCGGTTGAACATGAGTCAGCAGTGTGCCCAGGTGGCCAAGAAGGCCAACAGCATCCTGGCCTGTATCAGAAACAGCGTGGCCAGCAGGACCAGGGAAGTTCTCTTACCCCTGTACTTGGCCCTGGCGAGGCCACACCTCAAGTATTATGTTCAGTTTTGGGCCCCTCACTACAAGATGAGCATGGAGATGCTGGAGCATGTCCAGAGGAGGACAAAGAAGCTGGTGAAGGTTCTGGAGCACAAGTCTTATGAGGAGTAGCTGAGAGAACTGGGGTTGTTTAGAGTAGAGAAGAGGAGGCTGAGGGGAGACCTTATTGCTCTCTACAAATATCTGAAAGAGGTGTATAGAGAGGTGGGGGTCAGTCTCTTCAACCAAGTAACAAGTGGTAGGACAGAAGCAAATGGCCTCAAGTTGCATGAAGGGAAGGGAGGTTTAGATTGGATATTAGGAAGAATTTCTTTATTGAAAGGGTTCTCAGGCCTTGGAAGGGGTTGCCCAGGGCAAAAATCCCTGGAGGTATTTGAGAGTTGTGTAGATGTAGTGCTTAGGGACATGGTTTAGTTGGGAACTTGTCAGTGTGAGGTTAATGATTGGACTCAATCTTAAAGGCTTTTTTTCAATCTAGGCAATTCTGTGATTTTGTGATTCAGTTCTTAACCAAAATTACTCAGTCTCAATTTAAAAAGTCAAGTATTTAAAGCGAAGCTGAAGATTCTGCTAAAAGTAAACAAGAGTGTTCTGGGGAGGTTGTGGCCATAACACCACCTCTCTGTATGAAGATACCAATCCCTACTGCAGTCGACTCAGCATATAGGTTCAAGAGTTTTCACAGGCTCTAGTTTGCCACATTGAAGAGGTACCTGAATAAGTGTCTACCATTTTTGGTTTTCCAAAAAGCTGTGCCATTACAGCCGTCATAGATATTTCCCAGTCAAATTGCAGTGTTGTAGTGTAATCCTACTGGACGACCTAAAAAATGTCCAGCTTACATGGATGGCTGCAGAACACCCCACATTCCTTTTATCATGTAAAGGGAACTTTTACTTAACAACATTTTTATATCAAACAGGAAACTGATTTTTTGTGTTGCACACATAATTTATTTTGGAGAATGGCTGAGAAAATGGTTCACACATGTCAGAGATTAGTTAAAGCACTTCTAGAAAATATTTTACTACAGGGTAAAGAAGGCAGTAAAACAACTTACAGAATAAGGGACAACTTGTATTTCTGTAGATAATGTAACCCAAAATACTTTTTTGTCCTCGGGATATAAGTTATGGACTGTGGCAATGATGCTGACACACAACTTTTGAGCAGCGCTCACAGCAGATTGACAGTACAAAACCACAAGCCCTTATATGAAATACAGTTGCTTCAGCTGCTAATCTGCTGGCACGAAACACTCTTCTTGCTTTCACATCAGTGTGGTGGGAGAAACACTCCTACTCACTCTGGCTATAAAATACACATACCAGAATTGTTTTCCTGTCTCTGCTGCTCCTTTTCTTTGTTGCTTTGCTCAGTGTAACTGTAATTCCCCCTCCACTTCCTATTGCCTCCTCTCCTAACTTGTGTTACCATCACTCTGGAAGAACTTAGAATAGAAGTACTCTTTGTGGAAGACCACCTGTGCCTTTCTCAGTCCTTTGTCAGTCCTTGCTCTCTCTATGGAATAGGTCAGTCCTTCAACTTTGTGCACTGATGGGAAGCAATATATCAAAAGTTATCTAGAGCTGTTTGTTCCAATGTACTGCTGTTCTAGCAATCATGCAGTGAGATCTGTGATACTTACCAAAGCGGTCTCACCCTCACAAAACACAATATTCAGGTTTGTCTTTTCTGTAAATTGCACGATCTGATTGATGTATTCAGTCTGTGGAAATTCAAGCCTTTCAAATATAGCTCTACCCATAATTGTAGCACAACTCTTCCTGTTGAGAAGAATTGAGTATTATAAGTCAATGCATATTTTGGTTGAGTAGCCATCTTTGCTGAGTCCTCATCCTGTTATTCAACCAAAGCCATTCTGATTTCACTGGCTCATTTTTTGCTATTCAGTTCTGAATGTATCTCCAATTAGACCTCTGTGAACCAAACGATTCAGACACACGGTGCTCATTTTTCTCCTGCTTAACAAATAAAACCTCTGCCATATAATGTGTTTGACAGGCAGACAGATTGGTAGATAGATGGGCTTTAAGGATTTTTAAAATTAAAAAGCATCTTATTTTAATGGCAAAAGATGTCTCTAAGAGCAAGCGCCATGTTCTAATTGTGAGCAACTTCTGAACTACTTGCCCGCCATATCCCAAGTCTGTTGAGACTTTTATCTTGTAACATTCTCATATGTGTTACTTGTTGTCTCTTGATAGATAGAATTGGAGTTGTTAAAGAAAACTGGATTTTGACTACAAGATCTTTTATGACCAAAATCTTTAGATGTTCAGAAAACACAACTCTAGGTATAGATAACCAAGACATTAGCCCACAGCTGGGCTGTCTGTGCAATTGAAAGAAGTAGCTTTGCACTAGACCCAAGCCAATAAGTGATGATAATGTGTTTCTACTAACCATACTATCTGTCCAGAGCTAGGCTAGAGCACGTAGCTTCATCTTCTGCTGCATGCATGGGAATAAGGACTGCCAGATTCAGATGACGGATGCAAGTCTGGATACAAAAACCTGCCTTTCCCTCATCTGTAAGTGATAAATATGTGGATGACTGGTCAGATCTTCCCTGTGGAAATAGAAGATGTCTGTGTTCTCCATTTCTGTTCTTTTCTGGTAATACAGATTTCTTCTATCTAAGAAACCATAACCAGGCTATGACTCTGCTCTCTTCTCCCTAAAGCAAGGGTAGCAGATGCTTTATAAAGAAAGAAAAAGAACAATATCTTTATTCTTACATTTACCTCTTTGAACAGCTTCACTCTTGTCCAGATTAATTCAGGACAATTTTTCACTTGATTCCATATTGCCTGTAGATTTTTTCACATCTTTTTCATTTCTGATGGAAGCAAGAATGTCCAGTGTGGACACTATAGCTGCATGTGCTTTTCTATCTGTGCGCCTTCCTCTCCTTTGCCACTCCACTGCTCACATATGTGTCTAGATCTCAAAGCATACATTTGAAGTCCCTACTCATAACCAAGCACATCATATTCTTCTGCAGCCTAGCATCCTGTGGAAGGAAAACCAGACAAAAGGGTGGAAGGAAGTCTTCGAAAATTTTGTCCAGATCCCAGTTTACATGACTGGGGACTAGGACCCAAGAGATATATGCTTATGATTAATACCTTCATCTACACTTCGTGGCAAAAGGCAACAAAAAGAGAATAAGAAAATTTCTAACTGTAATTCTTAAAGTGAGAATTTCCCAAGAGCTATCCTGTAAAGAAAGGCTGTAAAATGAGCTTCTGTGGACACCTGAGAATCCAAGTAAGAGGAAGTTTTAATCTGTAATCAAATAGGGAGAAACTTCAGTTGAACTCTAACAACTTTTTAGACACAGAAAGCAGTCAGTGAAGTTGCACAAATTTGTAATCATAGAATCATAGAATTGCCTGATTGGAAAAGACCTCCGAGATCGAGTCCAGCTGTACCTGTCCGCTACTAAACTGTATCTTTGAGGACCTCATCTAGCTGTCTTTTAAACACCTCCAGGGATGGTGACTCAGCAATAATAAACTAGAATGCATCTGCTTCAGTTCACATAGACCAGATCATCCTACCATTATTTATGTATTTATTTATTTTTGCAGAGGTAGCTCATTTATGAGTTACATTATACAAAAAAGATCCATGTCCTGGTTTTGCTAGGATAGAGTTAATTTTCTTCTTAGTAGTTAGAATAGCTGTGTTTTCGTTTCAGTATAAGACTTGTTATGAGAAGGATGTTGATAAGTTACTAATGTTATTAGTTGCTGCTGGAGCTCAAGGCCACCGTGTTTGGCTGGTTCACAGCTACATTAGGACTGGGAGGGAGAAGCGCAGTGAATAGCAAAGCCCAGAACTGGCATTTGGATGTGCCAATGAAATATTCCATATAACATCACATCATGTCAGTCTATTAACCAGGGTTGACCAGAATACAGCGGGTATTCTCTCAGGGATCCCTCAGGCTCGCTCTTCTGGGGTTTCAGTTTCAGGACTGTCTCTACTCTGGGATAGTTAGCTGGCACAGGCTGGGCGTTGGTCAGTGGGTGGTGAGCAATTGCACTGTGTATCACTCATTTGTATAGTCTGTTATCACTGTTGTTATCATTATCATTTTATTTTAATTAGTAAATAGTTTCTATCTCAACCTGTGAGTCTCCTTGCCCTTCTTTCCAATTCTCTCCCCTACTCCCTGGGCGAGGGTGGGGGGGAGGGTGAGAGAGCAGGCTGTGTTTGGCTGCAAGCTGCAAGCCAAAAGGGTGAATCCACCCAAACCACCACAATCCATTTTTTTCTAGAGATGTTGCACTGTTACAGATATTTCACTTAACTAAAAAGATGACAAGGCTAGTAGTTAAATGGGAGTGTGATTATCAAGAAGGACAAAAAGTTGATGCAGGTGAAAGGTGGGAGACAATTGAAATGGGGAAACAGACAAAGAAACCAAAACAGAATCTGAGATAATTTTCATGTCATACAACTGATTTTAAAAAGCCCAAGATAAAACATACCGGTACCCAAGGTGAGCTACAGAAATGTAAGGTTTTTCTATTTTGCCTCCCCAAAGGAAAAATTAGTATTAAACAACAATATTTAGATCTAAAGTTCATCCACAGAGTAGTATTTCAGTTTTATGATCAGCCAGGCAGATCAGCTATCAAAAAGTAATACATTTTAAACAAGGATTTTGTGTCTCTGGAGATGTTCTTTCCTGAGTGGAAGAACATTTGTTTTAAGACACACATTGCACAGTATTTAGGAAGAAAAAAAAAAGTGAAACCTAAACCAACAAACTAAAACTGAAAACACAAACTCAAAACAGCTTATTGATTAGGAATGACTCCAGTCAAGATAGCAAAATAGGAAAAAAAAAAGAAAGAAATAAAATCTATCCACATAAATTATATTTCCCCTGAAGCAGAAAGGTGCTTGCTTTGTACTGTTTCTTATCCTGCTTGGATTTAAAAGATTCTTAGGTCTGTGTTGATAATTATTTCTATGTATATGGGGAAACACATATGCAAGAAATAAATGACTGATATGAATTGCTAGTACTACCCTTTAGGACAATTCTCTTGAGTTCTTAGTGTTCATAGGATGTAAGGCTAAAATTTACAAATATGCGTTTATCTCCTGCTATCCTTTTTCTGAAGTGAAGCATAACTATATAATGACATCTGGTGTGGTAGCTATCAGTTTCCCAGGTGGTCATCTGGCCACGCTTTGATAGCTGATGTGGAGAAACAGGCACTGATACGGTGCCTACTTCTGACATTGAATCTTGGCCCAAGTGTTTGGTCAGAACAATACCCTCTTCATGTCCATCTAAGAAAGGTAGTTGCATCATAGGCAGAGAAACTGACCCATTAATTTAGCTATGCTATTGAAGAAGCTTTAACAAGGCACCACAACAGACATACTTCGTTTCCTGATTCCAGAATTTCATGCTACTGTTAAATAGCCGATATAATTTATCAAGTATGTGCATACGCTGGGTTACTTTAAAAGAAATAATTAAAAAAAAAAAAAAAAGAAGCAGTACTGATCATCATCATCTGCAGATTTTTTCACTTATTTGGGAGATGGCCCATGGCTTGGGTGACTTACTGAGCCCTGCACCTCTTTTTGCTTTAATGTTTTGTTTGGAAAACCTGAAGACAATTACTGAATTTCACCCCATAACACTCATACATATGCAGCCATTTCCAGAGAAACTCCTGGGATTCAGGTCACATTTGCTGTCTCACTAGCTGCAAATCCCAGGAAACAATGTTTTCCTAAAGATGGAGACAAAACTTGCTCTGAATTGTGCATTACTCACCTCCCAGAAAGTTAGTTTTTGGAGTCCGCTGTCTTTTTCTGTTGAGTTGGGAACCTAAACCAGTTCTGTCAAGGTGTGAGAGTAAAGTTAGTTCCAGATTTTTTTCCCTTAGTACAACTAAAGTCAGCTCCTAATTATTTGACTTTTTATTAATAGCTTCTGATGCTTTAATTTATTTATGTTAATATCAAAGATAATTTCTTTAGCTTAAGTGTTATATCTGCCTAGTCTACAGACATATTATTTGGGACTCAGATGTCTGTGTTTCACTATCTGCATTGCACTGTCCTGCACAGCTGCTTTCTTAAAGAAATATCTTCCAGTATTTACAGCTCAGGCTGTGATTTTATGATGGCCTTAAGTCAACTGAAATGGACCCTATCTCACCTAAACTTGGCCATGCATTCCCAATGGTCCTTTTTTGCCACCTCTACTACACATCATGATGCTTAATGAACTGGGTCAGTAAACAGATCTACCTGAAAGTCAGATGAAAAATCAGAAAAAGTTATGATTTTCTGACTGGACTAGTTTTGTGATTCATTCATATCATACAGGCATTGGCACAGGACTGGAGATAGGAATGCATATCTGGAGATAATCAGGACAAGAGAGAGATTAATCTCTCTGGCAGTGCCAGCCTGCCCTTTGAGTGACTTTAATAGGAGCTGGGACCTAGCATTTGCTTCATGTACATTTCGTGCACTGCTCTTATCTTGCTTGCACTCTTTGACCATCTTTCTTAAATAAATATTCTTGCCATTTCCCTGGATTTCCACTACTTCATCTCTTATTGTTTTATTGTCCTTCATGGAGAGGCCAAAGAGGCAGGTCTGAATTGTGGGTCTGGCATGAGCACTGCAGCTTTTTATTGACCTTTTCATAATGGATTACAAGCAAGCTGGTAAAAGCTCTAGTCCAAAGAAAAGTCTCCTGCCTTTATTGGTACCTAACATAAAGCCTGTACATATATTCCCCTTGACAGCTGCAGTTTAGGAATTAGAGTTCTCTTGAATCATTTTCCTGTTTCACTAGAGAGAAAGCCAGAGGCTGAGGAGCAGTTTCAGCAAAGGCTAGGGGCAAATCGAGCATTGCAAGGAGTGCCTTTGTTGCTGGCTTCTTACACAGATAAAATGCACTTGCCCTCTATGTGTATGTGCTTGGCTTTCCAGGGACTTGGTGAGACTTGAATCCATTGTCCAACACCAGGCAAATTTGGAAAGCTCTGAAATTCTCAAAGAGAGCATCAAAATCCTTTTGTGATTCATAGAAGGAAAAGAATGACTCTGTAATGAGGAAAAGTGCTGGTTAGGGGAAGGTTTTCATAGAATCATAGAATGGTTTGAGCTGGAAGGGACATTAAAGATCACCTAGTTCCAACGCCCCTGCCATCAGCAGGGACACCCCCCACTAGACCAGGTTGCTCAAAGCCTCATCCAACCTGGCCTTAAACACTTCCAGGGAGGGGGCATCCACAGCTTCTTTGGACAACCTGTTCCAGTGTCTCACCACCCTCACAGGAAAGAATTTCTTCCTAATATCTAATCTAAACCTTCCCTCTTTCAGCTTAAAGCTGTTTCCCCTTGTCCTGTCATTAACTGCCCTTATGAAAAGTCCTTCCCCAGTCCTTCCCCTTCTTGTAGGCCCCTTCAGGTACTGGAAGGCCACTATAAGATCTCCTCGGAGCCTTCTCTTTTCCAGGCTGAACAGCCCCAACTCTCTCAGCCTGTCCTCACAGGAGAGGTGCTCCAGCCCTCGGATCACCCTCATGGCTCATTCCAACTGGTCCATGTCTTTCTTGTGTTGGGGGCTCCAGAACTGGACACAGTACTCCAGGTGGGGCCTTATGGGAGCAGAGTACAGGGGGAGAATCACCTCCCTTGACCTCCTGGCCACGCTTCTCTTGATGCAGCCCAGGATACGGTCAGCCTTCTGGGCTGCAAGCGCACATTGCCGGCTCATGTTCAGCTTCTCATCCACCATCACTCCCGAGTCCTTCTCTTCAGAGCTGGCCTCAAGCCACTCAGGGTCCAGCCTGTACTTGTGCTTGGGGTTGCCCCAACCCAGGTGCAGGACCTTGCATTTGGCCTTGTTGAACTTCATGAGGTTGGCACAGGTCCACCTCTCAAGCCTGTCAAGGTCCCTCTGGATGCCATCCCGTCCCTCCAGCGTGTCAACCACACCACTCAGCTTGGTGTCATCAGCAAACCTGCTGAGGGTGCACTCAATCCCACTGTCCATGTCACTGACAAAGATGTTGAAGAGCACCGATCCCAATACCGAACCTCGAGGGACACCACTCATCACCAGTTTCCACTCAGACTTTGAACTGTTGACCACAACCCTTTCAGTGTGACCATCCAGCCAGTTCCTTATCCACCGAGTGGTCCATCCATCAAACCCACATGTTTCCAATTTAGAGACAAGGAAGTTGTGCAGGACAGTGTCAAACACCTTACAGAAGTCCAGGTAGGTGACATCAGTTGCTTTAGCCTTGTCCACCAATGCTGTAACCCCATCATAAAAGGCCACCAGATTGGTCAGGCACAATTTGCCCTTGGTGAAGCCATGCTGGTTGTCACCAATCGCCTTCTCATTCTCCATGTGCCTCAGCATAGTTTCCAGGAGTATCATCTGCTCCATGATCTTGCCTGGCACTGAGGTGAGACTGACCAGCCTGTAGTTCCCTGGGTTTTCCTTGTTACCCTTTTTAAAATGGGAATGTTTAGGGAAAGGGAATGGGGGTTATGTTCCCCTTTTTCCAGTCTGCAGGAACTTCACCAGACTGCCAGGACTTCTCAAATATGATGGATAGAGGCTTTGCAACTTCTCCCATATGGGTTTTCTCCCATAGAGCGCACGGGCTGCTAAACACCAGATGAACTTTAAAGGACAAAAAACTAGTAAAAAACACAAAACCCCAAGAATCTTTAATCAGAATCCATACTCTTTTAGAAATCAATGTCAGTCTGTTAACAAAGACATATTGAAAATCAAAATTCAGTACCTCTACGGGCCACTGAACTATTTATTACATATCAAGATAGCTTAAAATGTAGTTTATTTCTTGCCTTTTCTTTAGGTAAGTAGATTATCCACATCTTCTTCCTTTCAAATAGTTCTCAGTGACAGTGTAGACCTAATATTGTCACAAAAGTCTAATCATTCCTCTTCATCAGTATTCATCAATGGTATAGAGCTGATCTGAGGTTGGCAGTGACTCAAGGGCAAGCAGTCATTTTTCTAATCAATGCCCCTTCAAAAAAATCATTTACCACCCAACTCTCGACACATAGTAGAAACCTACTTTGCTTTGCTCTACTTAGCATCCAATCTATAATCTAGAAAGCTGAGAGCAACCTAAATTTCTGTTACCTCATACAGTTTTGGCAGGGTGCCATATGGATTGTTAAGCTTATCAAACATTGTCTCTGGAACTCCGTATAAATAGCTTCCAAAACCTTTGAATGGCATAATAGATTGGCTTGCACCTGACCAAATCATGTCATTCCTCTTTAGAATTAATTCTGAGTACTAAGAGCTCTTTTAACTTCCACAATCACCTTTCACCTATCGTTCTAAATATTACCAACCATTCATTTGAGCCAGGTTGTTCTTTTATCACAAGACTCTCTGAACATGTCCCAGGTCTTGTATCATCCTGTTTTTATATGATCAGACCATTGTCAGTGAGCTCTGTAAAGACTGACATGAACTTGTTTTGTAAGGAAGACATCTCAGTTCAAAATCCCTTCAATAATGCTTGCCAAGCTCTACACAATTTAATGGTGAAACTCACAACATAAATTAGGTTTTTCTGCAGGCATCAGAAATATTGAATGGTATGTGTAAAGACATATTTTCTTCTTCTTCTTGCCACTAACACTCCTTCACCTATTCCTGGCAATGGGGTTGCTTATCGCCCTCAAAACATACTTTCACTCTGTAGGATATTGCCACTTTGAAAGCACGAGTGGGGTGAGTCATCACTTCCTATTGATAGCACTACAGCCTTGTATAACTCTGCTGTGTCTCCTACTCCTGATAAAATTGCACTGTGATGCAGCCATAATGCATGCTACAGCACAGTTCATTCTGGACTTCAGGGACTTAAATCTTATCAGTCAGGGAGTGCAAGAGCTCTAAAGGGCCACTGGGCCACTGTATAATTTAAAATGTAAAAGATTTATACCTCAAAAAAAGACCTATCCTTAAAACATTATTGCATCATTATTTCATATTAGTTCTACGGGCAGATATGCAAACTGACACACTCAGCCTAAATAAGCCAGGTGCTGTATAAAAAAGTATATGATGGAAAAGGAGTCTAATAACCCTCAGGTGCTTCAGTAGGCCCTATTGATTCAAGTTGCCCAACAGATTTATGGACAATAGACTAAAAGACTGCTCTTAGGAGAGGCTGCTACTCCTTTCTCCATCAGCACTGAGTGCAAGATGTGCTCAGTAGAGAGTGTTTTACTTTTTCCTTGTCCCTTTTCTTCTTTCCTCCAGTAGAAAAAAAGATGTCATGACAAATGCCTAGAGTATTTTTAGTCAGCATTCTTTTAATCCTGTATCTAAGGGAATTTCTTAATGGTGGTGCTTGCTTTACTTTTCTGATATTTGTTCTATCCATCTGTAAATGTGTGAGAACAAAGAATCTGTTCATGGTCAGCATGCAGAGATCACTGTGACTATGCATTAATAATGGTGAAACTACCTCTCCTTTGGGTCATCACTTCTGCAGCTGCAAAAGAAACGTGACCTGCTCACTTGCCTTGTTATCTTGTACAGGAAAACCATCCAGTAGCAAATGTGATGCAGTACCTTGTGAGGCTTTCTCTATCTGGCTATATAAAGTATTTGAGTTAGTTTGCAGGCAGCAGTTTCATGCTGTAGCCATCTAACCAGCTGACTTGCTTGTGTCCAAGCACTTTGTGAAATGACAAGCCATTTTTGAAAGCAGAGCTCTTTAAGACTGAAATTGAAGCCTGGACTGCAGAAATGTTTGTCACAGAGCATTCTAGTAATGTCTCAGAAGTAGAAATTATCTGCTGTGACAGAAAGTGTTTGGTAATGATCAAAACTACATGGCTCATTCTAAGAGACCACATCATCAACCTTTTTATCTTACCATTTAAACTGTTCTGTAATAGCATATCTGACTTCTTTCATTGTTAATAGTATGTATTCCTCTTTTTTTTTTCTTTTTTCTTTTTTTTTTTTCCCCTGAGACCCAGAAACTACCACATCACTCTTCAACTGTGTAGGTTTTGCAGATTTTTTTCTTTAAATTCTTCCTTCAGACTGAAATTCCTAAAATAGTCATATCAATGCATTCATCAGACCTCCAGGCAGGTGATCCAATCAGTGACTTGTTGCTTGCCTTCTTGGAAAGTCATGACACCAAGGGTGCCCATCAAAGGGTTTGGGCTGGTTCCTTGCTGAAAAGCAATAAAGGGCGTGCGCTAGATGTTAGCACCTCTTGATTGCTGGCCCTTAGGTAATTTTGAGCAGATGTTGGGCAGTCTGATCCTGCTTTTTCTTGGTCAAGGCTGCCAAGTTTCCTGCTTGAATCAGGCATATTCCATGTTAAGGAACACATATCCTCTCATTCTCCCTTTCCACATCATGCCTCCCCTTGACTTAGTCTGGTCTTTCCTAGTGCTGAAAGTCCATGTTTTTCTTGGTAGGAGAGCTCTGCAGTGAAAATGTGAGCAAAGGTCAACTGTAGAGCATAGACACAGGAGGGAAAACCCACCACAACTAGACAATCAGAATAAGTCTTGGCACAATAGAGTCTCTGTCAGGGAAGCCAAAAAAATGAAAAAAAAAAAAACCTATGAGTGAAGAGACAAAAGGAAATGGGAAACAGCGATAGAGAGAAAAAAGATAAAGGAGGTAGAAATATGAATTAGGAAAAATAAGGTGTGAAGGGGAAAGACTAAAGGATGGAGATTCTATGAGAGCCTGAGAAAGAGGCAAACAAGTCATCTCTCTCAGTGATGACTACCTTGCCACCAAATTGCACCCTCTTCTTCTCCCTTCCCATCAGTCAATCTGAAGGTTCAGGGATGCAGTCATGCTGTAGCCTCTTCCTCCCGCTTTGCACCCTAACCTGACTGAAACATGGGCTGACTGGATAAACAAATATTTAGAGCCCTTCAGTCAAAACCAAATGTTGGCGTTGATTTGAGCCACAGCAAGGGCTCGCAGTACTGGGAGAAGGAAGCTGATTAACAAGGGCAAAGGCCTCTGTATCATTTACTCTTCAGGTAGCTGTTGTGAGATGCTGTCCTACTGCTTTGTTGACCTTACTCTAATATCATCTTCAGTCACCTTTGCTGCAAGATTACCTCCTTTTCTTTATCACCTACCTGGCGCCAGGTCCTGCACTTGGGTAACAACAACCTGATGCAATGCTACAGGCTTGGGGAAGAGTGGCTTGAAAACTGCCTGCTGGAAAAGGACCTGGGGATGTTGGTTGACAGCCAGCTGAATATGAGCCAGCAGTGCGACCAGGTGGCCAAGAAGGCTGATACCATCCTGGCCTGTATCAGACACAGCATGACCACCAGGACCAGGAAAGTCATCCTTACCCCGTACTCAGCTTTGGCGAGTCCACACCTTGAATACTGTGTCCAGTTTTGGGCCCCTCTTTACAAGAAGGACATTGAGGCAATGAAGTTGGTGAAGGGGGTGGAGAACAAGTGTTATGAGGAGCAGCTGAGGGAACTGGGGTTGTTTAGATTGGAGAAAAGGAGGCTGAGGGGAGACCTAATTGCTGTCTACAACTACCTGAAAGGAGGTTGCATGGAGGCGAGTGTGTGTCTTTTCTCCCAGCTGACTAGTGATAGAACAAGAGGAAATGGCCTTAAGTTATGCCACGGAAGGTACAAATTGGATGTCAGGAAATGCTTCTTCACTGAAAGGGTTCTCAGGTACTGGAACAGGCTGCCTAGGGAGGTGGATGAGTCACCATCACTGGAGGTGTTTAAAAGATGGACAGATGGGGTGCTTGAAGATATGGTTTAGTGGACAGGTATGGTTGGACTCAATGGTCTCAGAGGTCTTTTCCAGGAGACTCTATGATTTGATGATCTTTTATTACACATCAAGTCTGTCTATATGGATTCAGCAGTATCCCTTCAGGCTGTGAGACAGCATCCATGCTGCAGGATCTAACCTGCTCAATAACTCAACCCGAGGGTTTAGGCTCTTTAGCACTTTCAGAAAATGTTTCCCATGCAATGGCTTAAATTCATCTTCTTGATCTGTCATGGAAGAGACTACCTACACTTACTGAGTTGATTGAATAGCGTCTGAGGAAGCTGCTACACCTGGATGTGATGTGCTTCTAGAGACCCTTGAGAGATCTATTCAGTAAAGCTCTGCACTATTTCTCCATGTCCATGTGGCATAGAGACTTTTATTTCTTCACAGTACTGCTGTTTTAGCCCACACTTTCAACTTCATTCTTACATATATGTTAGATAATTAAAATGTTAATATCTTGGGCTAGTAGGAATTATTTTTGATTCTGGGATACAGTCTGAGATCCTGTAGCACCCAGAGATTTTATTTTTTTTCCTGCTAGGTTTTTCCCATCGTGTAATTCTCCATTTTGTATTTGTGCATTTGACTTCTGCTCGAGAAGCATAACATGTTGCATCTATCTTCATCCAATTCAATCTGAAAGATTTCAGACCTCTCCTCCCTGGATTCATCCAGAATGAGCTGAATTTGGATCCTGACAATGTTGCTCAGCTTGCTTTTGCTCAGGAAGTTCAGATGTGTGTTCTCTGTTCGAGCAGCAAGTTTTTAAAAAAAAAAAATGGAAAGTAACTGTTAACAACAGAGACTCCCTGCAGCTCTAATTGTGAGATGTTCTTCAGTTTGAAGTGAACTATTGACAACTTCATCTTAAGGTTTGTATCTTATTACTAGTAGATGTCTGTAAAGCCATTGGTTTTTAGTAACATTTCTCTTGGATATCAAAATTAGGCTGATCAGAGTGTAGTTCCTGTCCTCTTTCTCTCCTTTTTTTGAAGACTTCATCCTCTGATACCTCCGCTGCTCTTCTTGGTCTATATGCAATCTCAGATCATTGCCAGCTGCTTTGTTCCTTAAGTACCCTGGCATGGATTTTGTCAAGCACTGCTGACTCAAATACATCTGTATGGTCTAAATATTCTGTAATTTACTCTCTACCCTGCTCTGGTCTATGTTGCCCCATTTCCCTATTTACTTTGTTTCAGTGTCTGGTGGAGACTAATCTCCTTCCTGCAGCCTGAAAGAAAACAGGCACTTAATACTTCAGCTTTCACTGTATCACCTGACTTCTGTGGTTTTTTGTTAAGTAATAGATTTTCTTTGAGGTCTTTCTCTGTCATACTTTTCTTCTTGCTGAAGTTCCTGAACCCTTTCTTACTGCCTTGTTGCTTTTAGTGGACTGCATTTTGGGGGGGTGGGGAAAGAGAGCGAGAGCTTTTAACTTTCTTTCTTTGTTTGTTTGCTTTCCCTATTAATCATTATTTTCTTTACAGTCATCCTTTTATATATACCTCTCTTTTCATCCTGCTTTAGACATTTACTATGGGTTGTTTGGTTTTTTTTCCTCAGGAAAAAAAATATCTTTATCATTTAGTGTAGCAGTTTATCCTCATTGCTTTTTGTTCATTATTTGTTCGTTTTACTCCTTTTAGTCACAAAGGACAAATTTGAACAACCAGTGGTATTTTGGATGCCCTGACTATTTCATTGGACTCCTAGCTCCTTATTGTGCTGTTTTCATGCCTTTCTTTCTCATATTAATTAACTCCTGTTGTGGTCACTTCTACCATATTTCACCATCAGGTTTCCAGACAGTTCCTCTTTACTAGTCAGAAGCAAATTTAAAATTTGCCTGTACTGCTAACAACTTCCAGACCATTTCTAAAACAAAACTGGGTGAATATATTGCCAGTTGGGTCAGTGTTGCTTTTTGGACAGACAGCTAGCTAGGTAAGGAAATCTACCATTGCCCAGTTCTGCAGACCTGCCTCTCCCATCTGCTGTGACCACCTGATGTTCCTACCTACATACTCTCACTGATCATCCTACACCCTGGGACTGACTCTATTCCTCTTTATTACGTTCAATAAACCTACCTCTTACTTTTATCTGACCTCTAGAAGCAGCATGTATAGTCTTGATAAGCTGTTTCAGATGTCCTGTGATTGCCTTGAAAAAGAACCTAGAGCCTCTATTGTCTCTGTCAAACCGCATTTCAGGTCCTAGCTAAAGCTTACGCTGAACTCTGACTTACGCACTCCAGTTTGTGCCCCATGCTCCTCCATATAAACTTCTCAGATACTCAGCAGATTGCTGCATTATCTTCTTTTTTGCAATTTACCATCCCACGTCTTTCACTTGATTCCCTCCCATTTTTTTGCCATCATTTGCAAGTTTCTGTCACTATCTCCTTTTAATCTGGCATTAAGTTATTTAACCTCTAGAGAATAATGTGCACAAGGGCACTTGCAATCAGACCCATTAAATTAAAAATGTCAGTATTGTTTCTTGTTAGTGGTATGTAGCCACGTCTAAATGAGATGATTAATCTGTGAGCAGATCAGAGCTAAATGCTGTAGTATAAGCTCTATAGATGTGAGATGTTGACCTTGAAATACCATTTCAGAAACAGGGATTATTTGTGGCAGTTTTCAATCATATTCAGTTGTGAAACATGGAACATGTTGATATAAAAGCAGCTACCCTGCTACAAAACACCTATCTAAAATTGTAGAGTCTGGTGATCTGAATCAGAGAGACAAATATAAAGAGAAGATATGAATATAAAGAGACGATAAGCACATTGCAATTTATTATGTAGAAAATATTTTTGTAATTGATTCCTAGCACAGGCCATAGGATATTTCAGCCAAAAATCCCCCCTCACTACCTCATTTAAAAAAAAAAATCTGTTATTTTTTTTCTTTTTTTTTAATATAAAGCAACATTGGCAGAAACCTTGTTTTTATAACTCATGAGATTTTTACCAGCGGATATACCCAATATTTGATTATAATGTGGTGTAACAAACATTCTACAAATCAAAGCAAACAACCGCTGGGAGTTCTCAGGCTTGTTATTATCTTAGCTCTAGTAAATACAAACTCCAGGCTGCACATTTGGTCAGCTATAAAGTGACTACAGATGTGAACTGTATTTCATCAGAGCTCTGTTTATTAGGTTGTCATATTTCTACAGGGAAACCCCCTGGTAAGGATTTTCAGAGTTTTTCTCTTTGGAAATTGAGTTTTGTGGATTCCTTCATTGGGGGAAGTGAGGTTTCTCACAGCAGGAACACAGCACCCAGCATCTGCAGCATGGACCCCACTAAGGTTGGGGCCAGCTACCTGGTGTTTGCACTTCCCAGCTTCATCTCTGCTGGCCTGTCAGCCCATCATCTGCTCAGGGCAACCCAACAGGGGCTATATGTATTCACAGTAGACAGCCCCAGCATATTCAGGGACCTTCAACCTTGGTTGCATAAGACAATTTTGCCCCAAGGCTACCACCCTGTGTCGTCTTGCCACTATGGTGATTCTGTGTCAGGAACCTGAAGCAATTTTAAACAGGCTTATTTAAACTTCTTATTTTCTTTTTATAAAAATATATTTTATTTTATTTTATATTTTATTTTATTTTATTTTATTTTATTTTATTTTATTTTATTTTATTTTATTTTATTTTATTAATTCCTATTTATTTCTACTTCAAAACTAGAACTTGCGTAGCTACTTCCTTTAAAGAACTCAAAATTCGTTTTATTTCTTGTATTGTGCTATCCAGCTTAACTAATTATATAACTCCATTTCATTTCTCAGCCCTTTGCTTAAATTACTTTTTGTCTCCGGTAATATGAGTACTCATCTGCTAATCAATACACTGGAGATAATCCTATTGATTTTATACATCTTTTTCAGAGAATCTACTCTAGTAAATTATGAAATGCTGCTATCTAAATAGTTTCACCACATGCATTTCTCTGCACCAATTCTCACTGGTTTACAAAGCAAAAAAGATCCAGTTGTATTTTATCAGATTTGAAATTTACAAAGACTTGTGACCTGTTCCTTGGGGAATTGCCCCCCGTCCCACTGGAACGAGTGTGGCACAGCCCACACAGTCACTGGAGACTTTCTTGCAACGCCCTACCACTGCTTCCACCACTGTGTGCATAATGACTTAGCAGGCCATAACGGACCATGTGTGATAGACTCAAATAGGTGCAGTAGAGGGGAAATTAGCTCTTCATTGGAGAAATTACTTTTGGACTATGAAAGCAATTTGCCCAGAAGAACTAGCATCTTGCAAGGAGGGGAGGAACAACTTATACAAACAACTTGCTCTTGGGTCACCTTCCGACTCAGGCACTAATTCAAAAGGCTTCATGCACTACAGTGCTGCACAGCGAATCTGCCTGCAGAGCAAAGCTTGAGTGTCAGTGACAGCCTGGTATTGGGGGAGTAGATCAGGAAAACAAAGAAGAGAAACTATCTGGCAATAACCAAACTGTTCTTGTGTCTCCCTTGTGTCTCTTCCTGTCTGTTTATAAGGTTAAAACACTTAATATAAAATCTTACCTAAAAAATGAAAGCTTTGCACTGACAAAACTAGACTGAAAACTGATTTCCTCTGTTTTTTCATAGTTGCTCTTTCAATGAGACTTTAATTTACCATGCCAGATTCCTGTTTCAGTCAAAGTGAAGGACAAAATAAATGTTAGCTTGCTTGCTCACCTGCTCATTTTATGCAGACACATCAGCAAAAAGGCATTTCCTAGTGTCTCATTATATTTCTGCCATCCAGAATTCAGAAAAGCCAAACAAGCTACTACAGCTCTCTCAGTAAGATTGTTTGGAGTGGGAGGGAAGTAAATTTGTTCTTTTTTCCCTTCCTGTTGAAGAAATATTTTCATTCAGATGTTTCATCTTTTCAAGCTCTCCTTTGCAGCTGTAAGGCCTTTGAGTTTTCCAGGTTTGGAGATACTTGCATCCAGTTCATGAGACTATGAGAAAAAACATTTAATAATTCATCTCTAATGAAGCACATGGGAACTTGGCCACTTGTACACCAGAGGATGGTAAAGCTGAGGTCAGTACAGTGAAGGTTTTTACCTGGCCTAGGAAGGTTAGCTGGAAAGTTATCTATGTAACTTATCTTTCCCCAATAGGAAATCATTCCCTTTAAAAATTATCACAAAGCTCCATAAAGCCTGCAGGTCCCTTTAAACTTGTCCAAACTGCCTTTTTTCTTGAAAAATTAGATGTCTGGGAAGTCTCATAAGCCCTCAAACACTTGCCAGCTAGAAAACTCTTGGCAGCTTTCCTATTTTATCACTGATCCTAAAGAAAATACTCTTAGAGTGTATGAGGATCCCTAATGAATAATGATCATACTACTTTTGTTCATTGTAAATTAAGTTCAGTAGTAAAATTATTTGGATCACAGAAGGAATAAGACCATATTGATTGCAATGTGCTGATGCTGGCAAAAAATAAAAGCTTCACTAGGCATATATCACTATCATCCTCATAAATAAAGGGATGCTAATGCTTGATGTAGCACCAATAGGAAGGCATGCTAGCAGATCAGTGGAGCTGAAAATATTGTGATTTGTGTAATGACTGCAGGAAAGATGGCAATTGCTCTTCGTATTAAAATGACATAGATACCATTGACAGCATTTTAGTGGCTATTTTGCCCTTTAGTATTCCCATGATGCAAGTCAGAGTTATCCTCCTAAATGAAAGTGAGAATGGGAAGCCTAAGATTAACATTCATAATGGTTTGTGCAGCATGTATGAAAATCACACCAGAAGCACGGGAAATTGAGATCTTATGGAATTTAAACGTTTAGTTAACAATCATCTTGCCTGCAAATCACAGGGAGCTATTTTTCAGAGTTAAATTATAGCCAAATTTTGTCTTATCTTTTTCTGCCTGGTTATTGTTGTAAGGCTACTGTACTGTGATTCTGTGATTCTGTGATTCTGTGATTCTGTGATTCTGTGATTCTGTGATTCTGTGATTCTGTGATTCTGTGACTATACAGAGAAGACAGACACTCTTACACATTCAAATACACACGTATTCTTTCCTTGTAAGATCCACTGCTCAGTCAGGTTTTTTGGATTGAGGATACGCTAGCTAATTTTTTAATAATCCTCATTCAAGAAATACGGGATAAAATGCTCATTAAACCTTCCCGATCCACTGAAAAGACGTCTAGTTCTGGTAAAAGAGTAAAGACAGCTAATATTTCTTTTAGTGATGATCATTTATATCTCACATCAAATATATTCTGTTAAGAATAATGGCAGAGGCTTTATAGCAGATACACTTTGGGGAAGTTAACATTACAGTTAAAATTGAAGGGTTTATCATAAATAGGTGCTGATTAGGAAAAGTTTATTTAATCTGGAACCTTTCTAGGAAAAAAAAACATAGACTGGATAATGCAAAAAATTAACGTGAGTTTCACTGAACTTCCTTCTGGGTTTTGGGGGTGATTTTTTTTGAATGCACATATTTTGCAAAAGTTGAAAGTTGCTGTAAGTTGTTTCAAATTTAAACAACAAGACTAAACTGCAAAATGTTCCCATTTAAGCTGAAACAGCTTTTTTGTTTTGCTGAAACATCAAAAAAAAAAAAAAACCAAACAATGTGAATACAATTTAGTTGGATTCCAGACAAAACTCCCTCTTTCTGCTTTCCCTCTCCTGCCTTTATTCAGAACTACCAACGAACCAAAAACACACGGTATTCAGATGATTCAGGGCTCTTGGATGGTAAAGAAATAACAGTTATTAAAGGGCTTTTTAAAGGATCAGAGAAAAGCACAATGGGAACCTAAGCATGCAAATCAAAGCCAAAGAAAATCAAATAGAGGTACAACACAAATGTTTAATAGTGAGGTTGATTTCTGCTGGAACCAGCTACAGAGAAAAGTGGTAGATTCAAGACTGTAAACCTTCCAGAAACTCACTTTAGCCAAATGTCAGCCATTGGGCTCCATACAGAAGTAGCTGGAAGAAATTGGCCAATAATATAAGAGATCTGATTGTGTGACCTAATATTCCCCTTCTGTCCTTAAGATCTATTAAAAATAAGCTTTATTACCCCCCACTAAAGAAAATGAATCTCCAACGTTAGGATAAAAACCTCATATTTTTGGTATGATTTTTGATGGGTTATTTTTGTGAAGTTTAAGAGAAGCTCTAGAGAAAGCAGTACTCATTCAAAGCGTATAAATAACTCTCTTGCTGAGACTGAAACAATGACTCTGTGTATACTATTGGCAGTGCAAACCTAATGCAATCTTTTTGAAAGAATGAACTATTCCTGCAGTGTTTGCCAGCTGGAAAAGATTTATTCTTGTATGTTAAGTGTTTGCCTTGTGCTTAATTCAAAATATATCTTTGGTTCATCTTCTTGACTGAGAGTCCTTTTGTTTACAGTAACTGTTAACTTACTATAATACTATAGACAATACTACATTGTTTTACGTAGCTTGATGTTATCAGGCAGAACCAGACATTATTGGCAAAGCAATAACCACTAGCATGGCAATTCACTTGGGGAAAAAAAAAAGAGAAAGAAAAAAAGAAAAAGAAAAAGTAGAGAGATAAATGTGTGGTTAAGAAACACAAGAACAATTGGTATTTTTCACTGAAACAAAAGTATCTGCTTTGTCTTTTGTGTTCATTTGGCAGATTTTATACCCAGGATATTATCATTCCTATTACAGTAAGGACTGAGTGCCTCATATGACCTGGGGGTCCTGTTTCACTTAACACTGGACAAACAGAGGAGCTGTGTGGTACCAAGGAAGGGGGAGGGAAAGAGAAGGGCAAATTTTTTGTCAGTTGTGGTGAGATCAGCTGTGTAACTTGACATGCAGTAAAAGCTAGATCCCATGTTTTGTGATCCTGCACCCTGTCCCTGTCCTATGAGGCCATAGCCAAGGCTTAGCCCAGTGAAACTATCACAGTCCCATAAGTGGTATCTTCTTCACAAAGCAGTCCAGTGCATGCTATTTTAATTTTTTGCCATTTTTATGAGTCCCCAGGGGTAGAACTACACAGCAGCAAGGCTGGCAGTTTGGGCAGCTGTTGCTTCTGTAAAAGCAGTGAGCAGCTTCAGTCAGGGATGAAACACATTTGCTCCCTCTGTGGATCGAGTATAAGGCAGACATGTAGGGCATGCAGTTAGCATCAGGCTATACAAATTAAAACTATATTCCACCAGATTTGCTCAGGTTTGCAGTTTTGAATCAACCAGTCCCCAATTCAAAATTGCTTTCTGACAGGGAGGTCTTTTTTTATTACTGTTAAATGTTCTTTCCCATGCATTGTCTGGCTTTCTCATGAATTCAGTTGTGCCAAAATGGACAACTTTATGTCAGTTGTAAAATGGAGCCAAGCAAGCACTTTCACACAGTTCTGCTTCCCATGGAATCTGTTACTGAACCTTGCCCTATCTTTTCATTATGATTGTTGCTTGTGTGGCAAATCACTTTCCAGGTGTTTCAGTGCTGGAAGACAGTGAGAAAACATCTCACTTTATGTGGGGATGAGATTTTCTACTGGGAGCATAAGAAGACCAGGAGGTAAATGCAATGGGGAAAAGCAACACACTTCAGCAAACTCCAGACAGACACCTTTTTAATCCATACCCAGAATAATTTCTAAATGACTGCAAATATCTCCTATGAAATGTCAGGAAACTGGTAAACAACAGAGGACAATGCCTTTATATTAGGCAGTCCCTTCTGCCAGTATCCTTCAAACCTAAGTTCTCAACTCTCTCACAGTCAAATGGCTTTGAAACCAGTCTTAATGAATTGCCTTTTCTCCTGATTACTGGCATTTCACAGAGAAGAAGGTAAAAAACTGGAACAGGTGCGCATAGAGGCTGTGAGATCTCAGTCCATGGAAATACTCAAAACTTGACTGAACACACCCTAAGAAATCTTTTCTATCTTCAAAGTTGGCCCTGCTTTGATGAGGGTTGGGATGACCATCAGAGGTCCCTTCCAGCCTCGGTTCAGCATCAGCCTTCAAGAAAGAGAGTTAATTCTTTGGTGTCTTGGCTTGAACTTGATCTATATGTTTCATTGCCTGTTTGGGTGAAGGTTGGGCATTTTTCATTAAGACAGCTGGTCACATTTTCTGAAATGGATGTCATTTCTTGAAGCCATGTCAAATACTGTTTACTAATATTATATATTCTGTATAAAGTCTTTAACATATTCTTTATTGCTATTTACTACAGTGAGCTGGGCTCACAGTGCAGTGGTTATTTGCTGGAACCCACAATAACATGAGCTATTTGTCCTCTAGCACCAGTATCTTTGTCCCTACTGAATATCAAAAACATTTGCCAAAAACTTTCTGTTAGTTTCACTGCATCCTCTTGAAATACAGGATATAAATCATCTTGTCTTTTCACTAGCTTTAACTTTCTGCTCAATCTACTGTGTGATACAATTGTAAAAGTCCTTTTAAACATTTCATTTCCTGTTCCTACAGGTCCTGATTCATGTCTCAGAGATGTCACTGTTCTTCTAATACTTTCTTCAACTCAGAATTCATAAGCTAAAAAAAGAGTTATGTTTCAGAGGTTTGTAACCATTTCCTTCTGAGATAAGGAAATTAAATTCTTCACAAGGTGGTATGATTGTACAGTGCTGGCTATGCAAGAATGGCCTCAGTTGTTAGCAGCTGCTTACCACCCTGTCCCCATGCACAGTGTCAATTTGTTTTATATTTTTCCCCATTTGTTCAGATTTTTTCTAATAGAAGTTCAAAAAATTCCTTCCTTCTTTTCCTCCCCTTCCCTCCCTTCCTTCCTCCCTCCCTTCCTTCCTCCCTTCCTTCCTTCCTTCCTTCCTTCCTTCCTTCCTTCCTTCCTTCCTTCCTTCCTTCCTTCCTTCCTTCCTTCCTTCCTTCCTTCCTTCCTTCCTTCCTCCTCTCATGAATTGTGTGTCACTTATTATCTGTTCTCCAGCATTTCTTCTTTTTCTTTGTTCCCCCCCAAAAAAAAATATTTGCCCATTTAATCATAGCCTTATACCTTGTCATTTTAAACCCTTAATGCACACCAAGAATTGTTTTCCCAAATAAGTCTTGCCATTCCAACTCAATTTACTGATACGTAGTCAGTTTTTACTCCCTCTCAAGGAAATGAAAGGAATGGAAATTGTGTGTGCCCCTCCCCCAAAGCCTCCTAAATGTTGGAATTGCCAGTCTGAGGATAAGGTGTCGACTTTATTTGCTAACTGGGAAGAACATGAGTGATGGAACGGTCCAAAATGGAGAGTCAGCAACACTGTGTCCCCTCCTCACACATCCAGCCAACCTAGTGTTTTTTATGGCTCGCAATGGACTAATAGACCATAAACATCCTTTTGTGTAAAGTGAGGAGCTGATGGCTATCTGTTTCTATGTCCTCCAACTTTCTTCCAGTTTAGACAAAAATAATGCCCTTCTACACACTGGCACAAAGATCTTGTGTTTTTTTTCATAAGCATAGAAGTTGTTTGCTGAATTCCATTGAATGGCCATTTGCACAGGGTCTGCACAGTGCCTGCAACTTAAAGATCTTCAGCAAGACACTCAGATTTATTCTTCAGTCCTAAAATGAACCATAATTTGTGATAGTTAACCAAGGTTATTTGGTTGAACTATTCAATCCTTTATAGATCACTTAATGGTGAAGAGGGTGCAATATTTTTGATACAGTATCAAATTAATGTCTCCGAGTTCTCACCTTGAACACCATTCATTTCTTAGTGCACACTGGAAGATGATTTACAATGAGTTCTGGACAGTAAAAAATGCACATACCACTGTCCAATTATTCTATATCTTAGGCAGTTTTTCAGTTTTGGGGGGTTTATGAGGTGAGATTATTTCTCTAGATGTACGCATAACCATATATTAAAGCCACCTGGAACACACGTGTTTGTGATGGATGGCAGATGCACCAGGTTTTCACTTGGCCTCTTTCTCTGTTCTCTGTAATCTATCTGAGACCTTTTTCATATAAAGATCAGAGGATCTCTCAGGTGTTTCTTGTGCTCTTTAGATGGTGGGAAAGTGAAAAAGAAGTTTCTAGACAGAAATTATCATGACTCTCACTTGACAGTTTTGTTGGTTGCTATTTTCAGTTTCATTCAGAATACCATCCCTGATACAACCACATTTTGATTAATTTTTGCAGCTTCGATCACTTAATTTCTAGGTGGTGCAGATAGTGTGAGAGTGTAATGTCTCTGTACAAAAACTCAACAGCACTCCAGGTAGTGTTCAACTTTGGGTTGAAACAAAGAGATACACTGTGTCATCAAGTGCATAATTTTAATCATGGGAAACTTTGCCACAACATAAGATATCACAATACTGGAAGAGAAGTTTATCAATTCTATTAAAAATAGTACAGATGTAGCACGGGAACTCTCTAAACAGATGAAAGTCATCTGGAATGCCTCTTCTGTTTATACTCCTTTTTAACAGATACTCCAACTTTTATCCTTATACCTAGTTCTGTAATACTGATACACAACCTTCAACCAAGAGTAGCTGTTGCTCTGATTTAGGGTTTGTCGCACAGTTTGGATTTGCTACGCTGAACTACTGATAACATTCTTGGCTATAGGAGGAACTTCTGAGAGATTTCTAATAGTATCTTAAAAAACTCTTGGTTTATATTTACATTGATTCTAGTGAACAGAATAACATCACACCTTGGTCTGTCCTAATTTATACTGTGGGATAACTATAGACAATGTTCTTTTAGGAGCTGGGTGAAAGGTGTCTGCTGGCTGGAATTACAAATTTATAGGCATATTCCATCAGAATTTGATCCTAGAGTGGCATAAAAAGAAGTGAGTGAGTGCATTGCCAAATGTTCCCCTTTGCACTTATTTACACAGAACTGAGTGTGTTTCTTTTTACTTTAGATCATTTTCTTTGGAAAAACCTGTCTAAAAAAGAAGTGACTAGCTGTCCTGAGAAATGGAGGTCTGTGGTGTATGAATAGACAAACATTTAAGCAGCACACACGTGGAGAGAAGAATCACAGCACCAGCTACTTAGCAATAGGCTCAGACCAGAGCGTTTTCATGCATAAACAAGATACTGGGTTACAAATATATAATTATGTTAAAAATACCAACAACTGGAGGAAATGAACAAATAGAGTACAATTAGAAAACATCAGTATGTTACTGTGTAACTCCATGGTGCACTCATGTTCTAGACATTGTGTGGTCCCCTCCACTTATCCCTTAATTCAAGAAAGAGATAACAAGATTAGAGAAGAGGCATAGAGGTGGGAAATGGATGTTCAAACATTTCTGTATGTAGTGTGATGCCTTTCTTTAGCCTGGAGAAAAGATGACAAAAATAGCCTATAAAGATCTATGAAAACCACTGAAAAAGCCAAAGATAATGGCTCACAGTCTCTCTCTGTGTTAGGACTGGTGGTTGTCTCACAAAGCTGGTAGGAATCAAGCTCAAAACAGTCAAGACAAATTGTTTTCATGCAATGAGCAGCTAAGCTATCAAATTCCTTAGGGAAATGTGTACTCTAAAAGTTTGCATGAGTTTTAAGGTAAATTCATAGAAGAAACGTTCTCTGAGGATTATTAAATACAAAGATTCCCATCTCCAGAAGTGCCTGAGCTGGAGATCACCAAATGCTGAGGGACTTTTCTGGGCATGTAGCAGTACATGATCTCTACACTCACACAGCACCCTGTGTAACTGGTTTGGTCTCAACCAGAACAACCATTTGTTGTGTGGAAAATTCCCCTGAAAAGCATATCAGATTTGTTATAGAAGGACAAACGGCCCAAACTCTGCAAATGGTGTTGCAACAGCAGCTAAACCTCAAAGCTTTAGCAGAAGATAAAAAGTTCTATGATTAACTTCCTCTGGCTGGGGAAACACAGAAAAGTGTCCATGTTGTTTGATAAACCCACAGAAAAACAACCTTTGTTCACTTCTGTCCTTGCACACATAAGGGCTATTAGCAGACTGAGATTCATCTGCATCCTGCAACTTGGATATCTCCAAAGTGGAGCATACCAGCAGATGTGAGAGAATTCTGGGACTGTTACTGCATGCAATTCTCCTCTTTTCTCCTCATTTCTCTCCTAACATACGTCTGGCTGCTACCAAGCCCCACGAGCTAGCTCCAGCAGACTTTTACCTTGTCCAAGCAGTGCTGGCATGGGGGAAATTACGTGCAAAAGCATGGACATTTTAATGAATGAATGAATGAATGAATGTTACGCCTGATGTCATAGGATGTCTGAAACAGCAGCCGGACTTCACAGAATCATAGAATCATTTAGGTTGGAAAAGACTCTTAAGATCATCAAGTCCAACCATAAACCTAGCACTGCCATGTCCACCACTAAACCATGTCCCTAAGCACCACATCTACACATCTTTTAAATACCTCCAGGGATGGTGACCCCACCACTTTCCTGGGCAGTGTGTTCCAATGCTTGACAACCCTTTTGGTGAATAAATTTTTCCTAATATCCAATGTAAACCTCTTCTGGCACTACTTGAGGCCATTTCTTCTTGTCCTGTTGCTTGTTACTTTGGAGAAGGGACTGACACACTAACCCTCCTTTCCTCCTACTTTGTCAGCTGTGAAGGGGCACAAGGCATCATGGCAGAGTACTGATTGTGCTCTTGCCTTCCACTCTGCAAGGTTTTGAAGATCATTGCATTCAGTCAAGGTTGCTAGTATGATAACATATCTCATTCACGTATCAAATTAAATAGAAATTGCTTATAATAGAATATATGAAATATCTCCCACCAAAATTGTTTATACCCCCTCATTCATACCTTAGCCAGATATTGATTTCTGTCTTATTTAAGTCTAATCTGGGTAGATTTTTAAGTATTTCTGTGTAAGAATTTTCAACTTTTTTGATGTATTTTTTCTTCAAAGATTTATTCTTCTTTATTGCTCCATAGTCTTGGTTGATAACTCCTTTCTAAGCATATTTCAAGACAGTTGTTTTCTGACTGGTGAAACAAACCATTTTGGGGGTACCCAAAATGTATCCTCAACAGAGGGACAAGAATTCCCAAGAAAAGTTCATCTCTCTTTTTTCTTTCTCATCCCTTGCTGTTTTCTGCTCATCTTTTCTCCTCCCATGCAGTAGTTCCTTCCTGTCTGGGAGCCTTATAGGGGGCATAATATTTATTCTAGCAAGCACAATGGTGGTGGGAATTGAGGAGGATTGAAGTCTGTGCCTTGGGATGGACAACACTGGGTGTGCAAGGCTGGCTGGCTCCCTGAAGGCTCAAACCTTTATAATTCACAGCAAAAATTGTAAGCCACATCGAGCTCAGGCAGGAGGAAAATGTTGCTGCATTTTCCTTCCAGAGGGAGCCAAAGCAAGCCAGGAACTGAACAATGAGGAGCTGGGGTGGGGTAAAGGAAGAAGAGGCTTTTCTCTTGAATATTTTGAGGAAGGCTGACAATAGCTGCAGAGGGAGTTCAGGGCTAGTGCAGCATCAGCCAGCAAGAGGCTAAGCTAGTTTGTAGAAATTGGCAGGTTTAGGTTGGATGGGCTCAAAATTGGCTTTGCTGGAGCTTCAGTTGCAGAGGATTTCTATAAGGGAGCTGGAACAGATCATGGCAGGCAGGGTCTGAAGCAGAGAAGGGCATGGGGTATATGTGTATTTGATGAGAGGGGAGCACTCAAGCAGAGCAAACTCTCCAGAAAGAAGGGGTCTCAGAGGACAAAGCTTTGAGAATTACTGCATTAAGTGTGTTTTGTCTGCTTATCCTCTCCTGAAAGGGAGCTGGGTGTGCAGTGAATTCCTACATTTTATTGTACGTTTTGGATTAATGTGCAAATATCAATGATACATTGCTGCTGTATGTATGTTGAAAGGTAAAATGAAGAAAAAACAGATGGAAAGGCAAGATGTTTTTTGTTGGTCCTTCAGTCCTCAGAAGAATTTATTTGACAAGCTTGAGATACGGGCTCAGAAAACTGCCTCGGTATTTATGTTGGAGGGTGAAAAGACAGATTTGTGGGACTGAGCATTATACTGAGCAGGACAAAAATACATTAAAAAGGACTGACCCCAGCCTTGGGACCCTTTATTTCCAGTGCATATTTCAGTCTCTTTCTTTCACTGTTAAATGACTAGAAACAATTTGAGGCCCTTTATTTTCCAATGCCTGCTTGACAATTTTTAAGTAGGTTTTGTGTTTGTTTTTCTCAGAAGAAAGGCATGTCACTCTGAAATAAAACCTAATTTTCTCATTCCTTTAGAGTGTAAGACAGAGATGCAGTCTTCAGCAAGTTCAGCAAGGGACAGGATAACATAAAGAGATAGTGAGGGACTAGACAAAGTTGCATCCTTTTTGTGATTTAACCCAGCTGGCAACTAAGCACCACACAGCTGCTCACTCACTCCCCTGGTTGGGATGGGGGAGAGAATCTGAAGAGTAAAAGTGAGAAAACTCCTGGGTTGACATAAAGACAGTTTAATAGGTAAAGCAGCAGCTGCCTGCACAAGCAAAGGAAAACAAGGAATTCACTCACTGCTTCCCATCAGCAGGCAGGTGTTCAGCCATCTCCAGGAAAGCAGGGCTCCAACATGCATAATGGTTACTTGGGAAGACAACACCATAACTCTGAACATCCCCACTTCCTCCTTCTTCCCCCAGCTTTATATGTTGAGCATGATGTCATATGGTATGGAGTATCCCTTTGGTCAATAGAGTCAGCTGTCCCAGCTGTGTCCCCTCCCAACTTCTTGGGCACCCCCAGCCTCCTCACTAGTGGGGTGGTGTGAGAAGCAGAAAAGGCCTTGACTCTGTGTAAGCACTGCTCAGCAATAACGAAAACATCTCTGCATTATCAACACTGTTTTCAGCACAAATCCAAAACACAGCCCCATACCAGCTACTATGAAGTAAATCAACTCTACCCCAGCCAAAACCAGCACAATCCTCTAACAACCATAACGCCGTGACCGTGAGTGCTGGGTGAGTAGCAGAGGAATGAGCCACAGAAAGCAGCCAGGCTTGGTGCCCTCCTTGAATTTCCTTTCCACTGCTGCTGGCAGGGACTGGACTGAACCTATAGGGATTTCTAGTCTGAATTTATAGGGATTTTAAACTGTTAAGCATTGATTACTCCTGAAAACCTTGGTTAATGCAAAACAAAGGCTGAAGGCTGAGGGTGTACAAGTGATTTGTCCACCTACCATGTGTCCTCTTTTGTCCCCTTGCCTCCCCTCCTCTTGATTTAGGAGGAGGCAAGTGTGGTGTCTGGAACCATAGGCTGGAGTTGTGGATGGTCAATATACCTTTGATTTTTTTTCTCTCCTTTGATAAGGCTCCTTCAAAGTAGACCACCACCTGAATCTAACTCATCTTTTTTATATCTGATAAATATTTTTAGGTAATTTTAAGGAATATTTTTAAATTCATAGAATCATAGAATGGTCTGGGATGGAAGGCACCTTAAAGATCATCTAGTTCCAACCCCCTTGCCATGAGCAGGGACACCTTCCACTAGATCAGGTTGCTCAAAGTCTCATCCAACCTGGCCTTGAACACTTCCAGGGAGGGGACATCCACAACTTCTCTGGACAACTTTTCCAGTGTCTCACCACCCTCAAAGGAAAGAGAATTTCTTCCTAATAGCTCATCTAAACCTACCCTCTTTCAGCTTAAAGCTGTTTCCCCTTGTTCTATTACTACCTGCCCTTATGAAAAGTCCTTCCCCAGCTTTCTTGTAGGCCCCTTCAGGTACTGGAAGGCCACTATAAGATCTCCTCGGAGCCTTCTCTTTTCCAGGCTGAACAGCCCCAACTCTCTCAGTCTGTCCTCACAGGAGAGGTGCTCCAGCCCTTGGATCACCCTCGTGGCCTCCTCTGGACTCGTTCTAACAGGTTCATGTCTTTCTTGTGTTGGGTGCTCCAGACCTGGACACAGTACTCCAGGTGGGGCCTTATGGGAGCAGAGTACAGGGGGAGAATCACCTCCCTCAACCTGCTGGCCACGCTTCTCTTGATGCAGCCCAGGACACGGTTATTGGCCTTCTGGGCTGCAAGTGCACATTTCCAGCTCATGTTCAGCTTCTCATCCACCACCACTCCCAAGTCCTTCTCTTCAGAGCCGGCCTCAATCCACTCATCACCCAGCCTGTATTTGTGTTTGGGGTTGCCCCGACCCAGATGCAGGACCTTACATTTGGCCTTGTTGAACTTCATGAGGTTGGCACAGGCCCACCTCTCAAGCCTGTCAAGGTCCCTCTGGATGGCATCCCGTCCCTCCAGCGTGTCAACCACACCACTCAGCTTGGTGTTGTCGGCAAACTTGCTGAGGGTGCACTCAATCCCACTGTCTATGTCTCCAACAAAGATGTTGAAGAGCACCAGTCCCAGTACTGACCCCTGAGGGATACCACTCGTCACTGGTTTCCACTCAGACTTTGAGCTGTTGACCACAACTCTTTGAGTGTGACCATCCAGCCAGTTCCTTATCCACTGAGTGGTCCATCCATCAAAACCCCATGTTTCCAATTTAGAGACAAGGAAGTCATGCAGGACAGTGTCAAATGCCTTGCACAAGTCCAGGTAGGTGACATCAGTTGCTTTAGTCTTATCCACCAATGTTGTAACCCCATCATAAAAGGCCACCAGATTGGTCAGGCACGATTTGCCCTTGGTGAAGCCATGTTGGTTGTCACCAATCACCTTCTCATTCTCCATGTGCCTTAGCACAGTTTCCAGGAGTATCTGCTCCATGATCTTGCCTGGCACTGAGGTGAGTCTGACCAGCCTGTAGTTCCCCGGGTCTTCCTTGTTACCCTTTTTAAAAATGGGGCTTATGTTCCCCTTTTTCCAGTCTGCAGGAACTTCACCAGGCTGTCAGGACTTCTCAGATATGATGGATAGTGGCTTCGCAACTTAATTCGCCAGTTCCCTCAGGACCCGCGGACGCATCTCATCAGGTCCCATGGACCTGTGCACCTTCAGGTTCCTTAGGTGCTCCCGAACCTGATCTTCTCCTGCAGTGGATGACTTTTCATTCTCCTGGACCCTTCCTTTGCTTTCTAGGACTCGGGCAGTGTGGCACGAGCCCTTGCCGGTGAAGACTGAGGCAAAAATGTCATTGAGCACCTCAGCCTTCTCAGTGTCCCAGGTGACCAGATCTCCCACTGCCTTCCAGAGAGGGCCCACATTTTCCCTAGTTTTCCTTTTCTCCCCAACATACCTGTAGAAGCTTTTTTTGTTGCTCTTGATATCTCTGGCCAAGTTTAATTCTGTCAGGGCCTTGGCTTTCCTAACCTGATCCCTGGCACTCAGGCAATTTCTATGTATTCTTTCCAGGTTATCCCTCCTTCCTTCCACCCTCTATACGCTTCTTTCTTGATCCTAAGTTTGTTTAGGATCTTCCTGTCCATCCATGCAGGCCTCCTGCTGGTTTTGCCTGCCTTCTTCTTTGTTGGGATGAATCATTCCTGAGCTTGGAGCAAGAGATCTTTGAGTATGATCCAACTGTCCTGCACCCTTCTTCCTTCCAGGAATTCGTCCCATGGTACCCTCCTTGTGGGTGAGAACAGATTCAGGCAGGCCTGTTTCTCTAGTGAAAATAGAGAGTACAGAAGAAGCAACATTTTCTTTCCTGGAGTTTTTATAAAATTTTTGTTATTTACAAAACTCTTCATCAAAGCTATTACAGACAGGAAAAGGTTAAGATCCAAATAAAAGAGTTGGCAAATAACCTGCTAGTATGCTTTGCAGTGGGAAGAAAAAAAAAAAAATCAGCTGATGATTCTAGTTCCTTACAATCTACACATCCTTTTATAAATAAATTGGTTTGCCCCTCCTACAGACACAAGCCCTTACGGAGCTCCTCCACTAGGATGTCTATACTCTTTGCCACTTATTCAGCTGGATGAAGTCTTTGCTTTTGCCAGTTTGTGTGTTTTCTTGCCCCTTTGTTTATCTTTACTTCTTGACCACTTTTTGTAAACACCTACCCAAAAACGTGCACTCACAGTCAAACTATCAGTGTCAGTCAGTGCTCAAACATGTGAGTGTCATGGAGGGGAAATAGGATCTGGTCCTAATGCAGGCAGCCAGAAGCACGTTTCTAATACATTGATGTTGTGTGGTGATATGTGATTGTGGATGAAGTTGTAAGTGGAACAGAAAGGGTCTTTGCAGTAAGATCAAATGGTGGAAGATGATTATGCCAGAACTTCCTGGAATAAACATCCTTGGAAACCTTCTTAAATACATCTCCTTTTTTAATATATTAGCTCACATTTTGCCATTATTACATATTTATTATTCTAATTCAAGATTAAGACACCATAGCACAGATAAAAGTAATTGACTAATTAATTTTGTCAAACCTATATCAATACTTACCATCTTTCTACAATTATTAGTCCCTCAATGGTTCATTTTGGTACTAGCCAAAGCCAGTATTGACAAATGACTTCTTAAATTGATAAAAATACTGATCCAACAGTATTTTTATCTAACCTGAGTCAACAGGTCTCACTTTCTGCTACAATCTTTAGAATAGACTGCGTTACAGTAGTGCAAGTGTTGTGGAACCACTTAGGAAAAGAAGCAATTAATGTTTGTAACCCTGCTGGAAAGAGATTGCTGTGCAATGTGAAGCCAGGTAGGGATACCACCAGGGACCGGGGACAGGCTGAGAGCATGGGATACCCCTGAAGAATAATTTCTGTAGAAAATCCAGGGTGTGCTAACCCTATCAGAGCACCATACTGATGTAAATGCAAGTATTTTGGGATCTAGTCTGGCATTATATTGAGTCATTTGAACTCAAGGTATCTCATAGCCATTCTACATGAGAATGTGCTATGAAGCCATAGCCACAGAGATGAGAACATCTCGCAAAAGTCTGACAGCTAGAAATATTTATTAATGCTTTTTAAATATATGAGAAGAGAAGAGAAGAGAAGAGAAGAGAAGAGAAGAGAAGAGAAGAGAAGAGAAGAGAAGAGAAGAGAAGAGAAGAGAAGAGAAGAGAAGAGAAGAGAAGAGAAAAGCAAGGCCACTTAACTCTTAATTCATGAACAATGTGAGAACATATCAGCAATAATATTTCATATAAAAGAAACCCCAGCATTTTAAGCAGATGTTGCTACTGTAGGTATGAAACCACTAAGTAAAATTTCAATAAATTCTAACATCATGAAGGCTCTTAAGCAAGATAAGCACGACACAGCCTTTTCATAGGAATGAGAGTGTCTATCAAATGAACCTTGGGGTACTAAATAGTTATAGAGATACAGACTTTATGTAATTCAGGTATATTATCCCAAATGGGATTTTTTTCTAGTTGAATCTATGCTCAAGAGATGCTTTCTCTGAGACTGCTGTATTTCTAAATTCCCTTAGACAATTGCTATACAGAAGTAATGTCTCAGTTTTCCATTTGCAAAGGCTAATTCCTTTGGCTATCACCAATCTCACTGACACCAACATTTGCTATTTGTTAGTTTGTCAGTCAGTCTGTTTCTAAAAGATGGACTTGATTACAGCTCCAGCTGGGAGCTTTATTGAAGCAAATTCTTCCAGAGACAGTTGTGGTGAAACAAGATATTAGGAACTGCTCTGTGAATGCTGAGAATTTTTATTTTATTTATTTTCACAGAGTTTGGGCATAGTACTAGTAGTTGTCATAGAGCAAGGAGAGAAGTTTTGTATCTGAAACTTGAGGGACCTAATATTCTTTTAAAAATGTATGTGTGTCAAGCACAAAGAGATGAATACGTGAGTCATGCTGGCATGTCACAGGTCCAGAGATTAACAGGACAATCCCAAAATGTGATGTGAACCCTTGGAACATTTAAGACACAAGTAAAATAACCCCTGTAATATCACAGCAGTTTATGTTGTTGGCATGAAGTTTTGTCACAAGGTGTTCACAGAAAGTCAGGAGACAGCTTGAAGTCTATATACTAGAAGTGTATTATAGAAGTGCATTAAACTCAGTTGTGTAGAGTTTTTAAATATTACTGGAGGCAATATTTTTTTCCAGTTTGGGTTAACACACAACTGAAACTCAGTGATGCTCAGCCAAAACCCACAAGTCTTGCCTAGTTTTGAATCAAAATTCTACAAAACCACAGTGTTTATCATGGTTTCTACATGAAGTCATAATTAACCCCAGGTTTGCTCAAAACTTTGTCCAAGTTAACTAAAAATTCTGTAAACTGTGGGGAACCTGGCTGAAGTATTGGGTAAGTATGAAAACATGAGCTGATACTTGAGTTTGGTCTGATTTTAGGCTTTGCTGGAAAAGTTTCAAATGACTGTAGCTGCAATCTGATTACTTTATCCCAGAGGGTAGATGTTAATAGAGATTAATTTAACTTCTGAACTACAGAAATCCTTTAAGGGTTCAGTGTTACCCAGGACTCCAGTTTTATGACAAATACACTGAAATATCTTCTACCTAAAGTATTTTTATTTAGAAAATACTCTTTTTACTCAACTTGCTGACTTTCCTAATTAGAAAATAAAAAGTTTGGGGGTTATGGTGGGGTGTTGCTTTTTTGGGAGGTTGTGGAGTGGCAGTGCTATTGCAAGCAACGCATGTTCTCAAGTAGTTTCAAATAGATGTGGATACTTCTTTTCTCTGATTTGCTATACAAAGCATTTTTCCAGGGTATTATTAAGAAATGTTCATCTGTGTATATTTGGAGCCATACGAAAGAACAAAAGAGAGACAGGGAGACAATGAGGCAGAGAGACAGAGAGAAGGAGTGACAGAGAGAGAGAGGAAAATAAATCTGTTAGGCCTCAGGGGGGCTCTTTGTTTGAAAATCATGAAGAAATTTCTACAGCTGAAAATACTTTTGGAAAATGTGTTGCTTTGACAAAGGATCATTCTAGAGTGAAATCCTGACCTCACTGGGATCTCTGGAAGTTTAGCTTGTCTATACTGTACATAAGCTCCATTGGAAGCAGGGTTTCATCATAGATCTCAATGCAATGGATGTTTATTACCAGATTTTCTTCATTTTGATCTAACTACAGTTCCTGGACTTTGTTGGGAAGTCTTATGTTGGTCAAAGTTCAGCACTGAAGAAGTTCATATGAAAGGTCAGGAAATTTCAAACATATTGTCACATCCTAAACTCCCACATATAGATATGTACCTTAATAAATGTAGAGACCAGAGTTAAAACTAAATAGTAATTTCAAGTAATTAAATTCTATTTTTCTATAAAATTCTACTTGGAGAAAAAAACAAACAAACCAAAACAAGCAAAATGCAACACTTACTTACCCAATTGTAATGGATTTTTCCTGTTACAAAAAGTCATGAAAATGACACAAGGGCTAAGAACAGTGTCAAGCCTAAATCAACAGCATTGTTTAGCCTTGCAATTTTTTAGATATTTATTGTCATTTACGTACAACAAATACTAGAGATAAAGTACTTGATTTCAGTTTAAGTTTGAAACTGATAATTTTAGCACCAAGTGTGCTACATAGTTACAACCCTATCACTTTAAAATTATTTTAGTATTAAGTACAGATGGACCATATATATATACATGGCTTTATTAATAACCACATAAATCTATGCCTTAGTTAATTAAAAGTCAGCTGCTACGTAAAGATTTTCACTAGCTTAATCCTGGTTTAGTAAAACAGATTCTCTAAATAGGAGCTAAGCAACTGTTTTACTATTTGCATAATTGATTTTGACCCTTTATTTGCAAGACTCTCTCTCCCAAAAGTAATTCATCTCAGTTATCATATCAAACCAGGACTTCACACCCAGTGCCAGGTTTTCAGTGATTTCTCCCTATATGGCAGCTTCCTCAGCCACATTATGTACAGCTACTGTGCAGCAGTCTCACAGGAGTGCATCTTTTGCACAACCAGCCTCACTAATGAGCTGATCACCAATATGTTGAAGCAGAACAATTATTCTTTGTTAATGATGTGAATATCTTTAAACTTAAAGTAGAAAAACTGTTTTGCAATTCCTGGATTCTCAGGATTTGATTCTAACAGGTAGCACTTTTCAGGTTTCTGTGTCAGTTGGTGGAGGGAAGGGCACTG
The DNA here is from genome assembly GCA_907165065.1 of Caprimulgus europaeus. Next base: position 40,690,575 of record OU015525.1, on the reverse strand, counting down.
CACGTATATATTCAGAGACTTCAAACAATTTGTGCATTCACAGATTTCTTTCTGTAGATACTCATTTCTTGATATGTGCCCATTCTTTCTAATGTGCATTAGATATTGAACTCTAGATCCATAAGCAGCCCTGCTATCTGCAACTCCCATCTTTCTTTCTTTGCAGAATTAGGGGGTTTGGTAGTTTGAAGCCAGGAGGAACACTGAGAAAGCTTTCCTTTTTCCTACTGTCAGTCTCTCTGTGCTCACAGCCTATAGACTGGAGATCTCCACTTTAGGTATTAGACACAGAACACATTTGGCACTGCACAGCAGTCCTGTCCCTGAGGGACTGTCTAAAAAGCTGGTCTAGGGAAATTAAATTCTTCTGATTTCTGTGACTACAGAAGACAGTACATATAACTTACATTTCAGATGGTGATGGATTTACACTAGAGGATCAGGAAAGCAATAATCCTCAGCATTGAGACATGTTGAAAATCTTCCACAAAAGGAAATAACTTAAAGCACTCATGTAAAATATGATCATAGTTCACAGAATCAGAGGTAAAGAGGATTATTAGATTGCACAAGAGTACCCACTGCAGCTCAAAATTATTTGCCCTCTAGGGTTGTCACACTGATGAAGACAACTCTTAATCATTTGTGCTACTGGATATTCAAAATGTGTTGATGGATACATTATAGAAGCTTTTTTAACTAGACTTGCATGTTAAGAGAGGACTGTACCATTTAGGCTAATTCCATCTACTACCAATGGATGTCAGTTATATAGGCTGTAGCAGAGTGCCTTTTCAAACCAAGTAAGTCAAGCATGATGGCAAAACAAGTAATAATAATAATAATAAAAATTTTAATAAAAATTCAAAGGGTAATTGACAGAGGGAAGAAAAAAAGATTATAAACCAAACAGGTAAAATAGTGGCAGCTCCTTGAATTAGTGTCCTTGCTGAGGATGGGTCATAGTTTTGGACATCTTGGAGAACAGATCTGGGCTTTGGACAAACAGATTGAAAAGCCAAGTTTCTACCCCATTAGACAACAGAAGCTGGAGCTAAGATTCATGGACATCTTTTTGCATGTAAGAATATACTTTGGCACCATACTTTCAATTGTGTTCACCCTCCTTACATGGATCATAGCTATTGTAAATCATTAATATGACACTTTAAAAACACCACTAAAAGAAAGGTGTTGTCTTCACAGTTTTCTTCCTTGCTCAAATGCTTTTGCTGTGTTTAAACACCTATAAGAAGAGGAAGTACCTTTTTCTGCACCATCACCTTTAAATTACTTGTTATGGACCTTCCATAACTTGTCTACAGTAAAATGCCCTTTGTAATTTGAATAGCCAACAAGTGTAGTCATAAAAAGGGAGAAGATGTACCTGCCTCACACAAATAGAGTTTTCTCACCTGTAACTACTCCTTGGTTCCACTAACCACTTTTGTCTGTGCTTTTCCTCCAAGTTCTTACAGGTGCCTTAAGCAAAACATTCTAAAGGACTTGTTTCTAAAATGTTACCCCAAAGAAGCAATTCATAGACTCAAAGAATCACATGATAATTCAGGTTGAGAGAGGCTCAGAGAGTCTATAGTCCATCCTCCTGTTCCATGCAGGGTCAACTGTAAGGGAGGCCAGGTCTCTCAGGGCTTTGTTCAACTGGGTCTTCAACAATGGGGATGGCGCAACCTTGCTGAGAACTTATTCCAATGCAAGTTTTCCTTGCAATGAAAGAGTTTTTTCTCTACATCCATTGCGAACAGCTCTTGTTTCTATTCATGCCCACTAAATTCAACAAAAGCACTTAACACAAAACTGAAAAGAACTGAGAACTTAAACCTTTGCAACTTTATAATATCCATTTAACCCAGAAGGATCCTTTTCCACACGTACCACATCTCCACTCTCATGTTCCCCAAAACGTCTCCCAGGATTCTCCATCAAACTGGAGTGAAAGATAAAAAGTCATTGTAAGTACTCTAGATCACATAAACAGGAGATATCAATTATCTTAGTATCTCAATTTCATGATCATGCAAGGGTTTAAAATGTATTCTGCAGCTCATGTCTTTTCTGAGCAGCAGTGTCATATTCTGCATGTAAATCATATAATTCCTCAATATATTGCTACCTTAAATTTCTCATTTGTCTATACATTTATGTTATGGCACTTTTCCTTTGGATCTGTCCATTGACTAGATGTAACCTAACAAGTAAATTTTCCAAGTGGCCAATACCAGATAAATTTTGCTACAGGATGACCTGGCCATCTGAAATAGATTCCCTGAAAACAGCTTAAAACAATACAATACAATACAATACAATACAATACAATACAATACAATACAATACAATACAATAACAAACAAGTTAGATGTGCTCTGATATATGTTCAAAACATAACAGCACAAATAAGCGTGAGCAGCTGTATGCAACTATGTGGTCCCATATACGAGGGACAAAAGTTGAAGTGACAGTAAGAGAGATTTGACATTCACTGAAGACAGATCATCTGGTGCTTGGAAGCAGTAAACAAGATTCCTTAACAAATGCATCAAAGTAGAAACAACCAAACTAAGGAATGGGGGAGACAGACTGCTAAAGCTATACTGCCAAAGCCATACAAATAAAATCAGTCATATGGAGCTGGAGTGCTCCCTGAGAATTGCATCCTAGCTCTCAAATGGAAATGGCTGCCAAGTGTTTGCTAAATGATGCTGTAGCCTTGCTTACAACCTCCATTTATTTTGTGTTCCTCAGGCTGCAACTTTATAGATCCCTAGCCATACAATTTAATGCTTTGTGCCCACGCACTTTATTTTATATTAAGATGCTCCCAAGTACCTAGTTTCCAGGTTTCTGGCTGCTTTAAACTAATATTCTCCCTCCTATTACAGTCACTAGGCAGTCTTAAAGTTGCTGTGCCTGGCCTCAGGGAGATCCTGAGGGTAATTCGTGGAAAAAGAGAGCTGGAGTAATAACACCTGTACCACTTTTCTCCCTTTTTGTTTGGTTCCCCCTTCATGATAAGAACAGTCTGTGAGAAATGAGAATATTCCCCTCCATACAGAAATGTTACAGTATCCCCTCATTACAGAGAGAGATGATTTAAAGCCAGGGCAAGGTTCAGTAAACCCTTCAGAAGGAAATTTATATCTCAGCAGGGAGTGGTCATAGAAGTAATGCTGTGCAAGGAAGGGAAAGCATACTCTTTTCCTGACTTGCAAGGTTCATTTCATACCAGGAATTACAGAAATTCTGCAGAATATTTCACACATTGTTTAGTTTTTCAGAATTTCAACTCCATTTCAAGACTGAAGTTGGAACAAATTTTGGGCGAAGTTGTGCAAGACTGTATGAAACGGACAGCTGAACTTATGAAGTTATGCAGAATGATTTATCTAGTTTTAAAGGTGCAGTTTCCAAGGGGGATAGCTAAGATCTACCTATTTTATATATTTTTACACATTCAAAATGCATGTTTGAATACATGGTGGAAAATGTGGATGGGTTTCAGTTATCTGAAGTGATATTTACAGCCAGCTAATATGCTCCAAGCTGTGCAGTCTCATCTCTAGCTGCCACTCCACAAAGACACAGCTGTTCCAGAGGTCCCGAGTGATATCAGACACTCCCACATGGATATATTTATCTGACTGTCTCCAGAGAGCCAACATATTCCACAAAAAAAGCCCAACAGCCAATGGAGGTTCACAAGGGTATAGGCATGCAGGGGGATGATCTAGGCCTTCAGATTTAACTTGAGGAAAATTCCAGTTAAATGAATGGGAATTTTTATTGTTGTCAGGGTCAGACCTTCAGTATATGTAGAACATGGACCCACTTCTGTCACTTCAACCTTCAGCATTTGGTCATTGTTTAGAAACAGCTTCCATGAACTGCTGCATGTTTGTGAATCCCAGGGCTCTAATGGAAGATGTGAGCCTTCAGCACCTTTCCATTTCAGAAATAACTTAATTCATTTTTATTCTACCAATGAATTCTTTTTTTCCGTAATTAAACACTAAATGATGGCTAAATTACACATACAAGTGAAAGGCACCCCTGGTTAGCCATTAACAGTGGATAAGTGCCAGCTGTCAGAGGTGTTTTAATATCTATAGGTGATTATTACTTTTAAAATTTTAATATTTTAAAAATACCCAGTAGAACATACAAAGCCTGATCTGCAGATGGTGAAACTCAGACTAGTTTCACTGGCAGCTCTAGACCCTCATTCTAATTTAATAGGGTAGCCACGTAATCAAATTCTGATTAACATAATTTATTTAGGATTAAGAGGCACATGCATACTGAATATGAAATATATAAGCTACTAAAGACAAGCTGCTACTTAACTTTGTCTTTCTTAGTACAAACTCAAATTAATGATATCCCAAGATGAAAGTATTTCATACTGAAATTGTCACAGAGAAACACCAAAACGAACACTTGTTCTTTAACTCAATTAAAAAGCATCCTAGTTGCTATCAAATTTATTCTACAAACCAGAATTATTTATAAATAGGTTATGATGAAAGGTAATGTAAAAGATGGACTGAGAAGCATGATCTGAAAAACACGTTGAAATATGGAATTATTATTGTAGTCCTTCTCTGTGTAGACCAATTATCTGTGTGTGTGTGTGTGTGCGTGACTGCACTGATTTGGAATTCCGCTCTGCTAGAGCTGCCAATAACTTCACCTGAATGTGAAACACCTGAAGTAGTCTTACCCTGTAGATCTAATCTCATATACGGGTACATGTATAGCCTTTCACTCACACTTTAAAAAAAAAAAAAAATTGAGAAATACAAACTCTTCTTACCGGTAGAGGAGATGCTCAGCAGTGTGTATCAGAAGTGACATCACAACTCTGTCTTTTTCTCAACTAGTGTTGAATCATCACCTGTTCAGAGAAATATGTGCTGTGGCTGTTTGCTTGAGGTAGTTTTTTACTACTAGTACTTTTTTGGTACCAGTTTTGGGGTTTATACAGGAGAAGGAGGAAGTGTGTATCCCCTAAGCTCCTGCTTCTGTAGGGGAAAAAAAAATAGTGTTTGGAATCCAGTTTAATAGTCCATTCCTTTTTCAACAAGTTTAAATGAAAAAAAAAGAGCTAATTTATATGCTTTGAAATGAATCATGGGAATCATGAATCTTGTTATCTGAAAATGTAGTACAGATGCATGTCCATCTTTCCTATTCTTCAGCTTATACTTGGTGGAATCTGCTGTGCATACTGCCAGATCATAGTGGTACACACACTTGAAAAAATGCCATTTGTCATCCAAGTTCTTGGAACAGAGCCTAATAAATGAATGTCAGGAGACCACCAACCGAGTGTGACGGAAAACACTGAGACTAAAGATTTCTGGATGACTCCATTACACTTGGCTGCTCTTGTGCAAAAACACACATGTTACTGTTAGTATTTCATTTCTACAAACAGCATTTCTCTCTCTAAATATCTATTTATCATTTTACAAGTGAAATTCACTGGATTTGAGGATTAAATTATCACCTCTGCTTGCACCATAAATGAGCAGAGACCTGCCTTCCTCACCTCTGAGCCCATCATGAGGCAGAGGTTGGAATGTACTCCCTACCTCTAATCAACAGTGTTTGCACATCAAGGATTGCTTTGGGGAACCTGCTGAGAACAACAGGAAAATCACTTAGACATTTTTCCTTTACCAAAGACTGCAAATAAACTTGCTATAAAACCTTCTCGTCTCTTTCCCTGCATAGGAAGAATAACATTAGCAGAAGTTGACGGTTTATTTCAGGAAAACATGCTAAAATTACTGTTCCTGCACATGGTAGGTGGTAGCTGTCTATTCTGTTTTGTAACACCTAATAGTCACCATGTTAGGACAGAAGAGATGATCACTGATAAAAAATTTTCAAGCAAGTGTAGGTCATGACACAAAAAATAGATTGGGAAACAATGAAGCAATATTGGTCCATGCCAGTAGTCCTACTACACCAGTAGCACTGTTCAACTTCTGCCGCTCTGCCCCTGACCCCAGGACTATCTGCCAAAGGGATGTTTTAAAGTAGCTTTTAGAGGAGAATGATCCTTTGTGCATACTTTTAGATTGCCTCTGTTGAGTGTAAAGGGCTGCCTAGCAGACAGCATTGAGGTGCTTGTTTCAAAATTGAACAAGCAGATGATGAAAGGGACAGTGCTGAGGGCTGATCAGAAGCAAAACCAAAGAGGTAGGATGACAGTAGGCTGTGAGAATAATTAAGACATCTACAGAAGAGGGAGACAAAGATGGCAGCAAGGTAAGGGATGGCAGAAGAAGAGATCTGCACCAGGAAAATGGTCAACAGCTCCAACCGGATGATGATAGGCATTTACTCAAGAAAGTGTTTTTGAACTGATTGCGTTATGATGCTAAGTATTTGTATTGGGTAGTTGGATAAGAGATAATATTTCAAATTATAATGATGATACATTTTTAATATATATCTTATAATAAATATATAATATTTATTCTGAAATGCCAGAGAACTTGTGGCTCAGCTGGGAAGTAAACTTATAGGTATATGCAAGTTTAAATATGTTTTTTAAAATACTCGTGTTTATAACTCCCAGTAAAATTAAATTGCAATATGAGTAACCAATAATAAATGAATGTTGCAAAGTGATACCAGGAACCAGCTGGAAGTGGAAACTAACAAACATTGCACTGACTGAGAGAAAAATGGGGAAGATCTACCCCATGATGAGCCTTCAGGGAACAGAGGAAGTTAATGTTTGATAAAGAGCAGAACTCACAAACAGGGTTAACAGAATTCTAGCTAATGAGAATATGATGCTACAATGATATTCAGCTAAGATTTTAAAGGATAGGTCTTGGGCAGGGAAAGAGATTTGTAGGTCATTTGTATTGAAAGGATAATTGAATTTGTGCTCTGTTGATGAGATTAACCAGAGGTAAGATATAAAGATGAGTGAGAATGGAAGCAAGGACAGATACATTTGGGATCTTCACTGAGAGCTGAGGGAAGACAAGGACAAGCATCTGACGGATATGCTGAAGAGAGTAAGAAGACCATGGGATACCAGAGTCACAGCTGGTGAGAGAAAATGCCATTTAAAGAAAACTACTAAGGATGGAGAATTTTTATCTAAAATATTTATTAGAAGACATTGTTAAAGTGTAGTTGCGGATGGAGGCAAGGGGAAGAAGCCAGCTTGGAGAGTCAAGGATGGAACTTAAATGTGTGACCTGAGATTATTAAATGAATTTAGAGATGAAAGGGAGAAAGAAGATATAACAGTAGCTGGAGAAGCAAGGAGAAATCAAGAGTACTTTTAATCCAGGAAAGATAATAAACCTTGCAGTAGGAGGGGAAAAAATGATAGGAAAGTTAAAATATCAAGTTTTGTTTTGTTTTTTTTTTAAAGCAAACAGTATGGAGACTGGGACACAGCATGGAACAGAGCTCCTATGGTAGTGCAGGCATAAGGAGAAAAGAGTTGGGGAGAAACATGGGATGGGAGGGACGAAAGAGTTGTGAGAGGGTATGGAAGTAAGATGAGGAAGATCATGTTGTATGATTACTTTTTTTCATGAAGGTGTTTGGATCCTTCATGAAAAGAACAGTAGTTTTGAGAAAGAAATCAAAGATGTCAAAAAAGGAAGGGGACTAAGGTAAGTGTCACTCTAAGTATGAAAGGAAGCAGGATGATGGTGTTGATGTAGCAAACAGATTTATCCAAATGGAAGGAAAGGGAGATGAGGATAGAAAGAACTGGCAAGCTAGTGAAGCTGAAGGTAACTGCACAGGAGAAGAAGAGCTCAGAGGTGAAAGAATAAAAAAGGAGAAACACAAATACATTAGTCAAACAGAACAAAAGACACTGGCAGTGGACAAGAAGGGAAGAAACACAGTCTGTGCTATGAACATACCGTATTGTGCCCCTCATGACCCTGAAACCAAATTTACCTCTGTGCACATTTCTATCAGACAATTATAATAAAGTTTTTGTGTTTCCATATAAAGGCTAATGTGTTGTTGTTATGTTGTCATCCGGATTTTTAAGAATCTGCTGACATCTTTTGCTCTTTTGGCATGGGCTCAATTGAGCCCTTCTGGCAGCACTAGTAAGGACCTTTTTCCATCAATGGGAATGAGGCAGCAGTTTGTTTATATACGATGGTTGTCCAGGGGATAAAGTAAAAAGGCAAGATCTTTTCTCCTATGCTAGGATTAGCTCCACAGCAACAGAGTGGCAGAGATTGCAGCTAGAACTGATTAATTCCTACCACATAAAACTCTTTGTTATTGGTACACTAGGTGTTTATGCATATGAAAAAATATTCCATTAAATGCAGTGCTTCCCACAGAGGGAGAAGTCATGGCCTCAGATTTTGCCAGTTACATTTATTTCTCACAGTTTGAATTGACAGTGTGATTTGGAAAATTAAACTGCTGTAGGTTGCAGAAAGCAGACTTTGCTGGTTATCTAGAGATCCCTGTTTCTACAGGACTCCCACCTACCAGGGTTTCACTGCTGTGCCTGACATGTGATAATTCTACTCTTTTTTTGTCATTTCAGTCACCTTTATCACGTGTCTCTTTATTCCTATTGCTCCTCAACTGGGACACCAATGACCAAAAAGGATGAAGGGATTGTTCAGGCAGTCCTGAGGTGAACTCAGTACTGCATTCATTCAAAAATTTCCTAAAGCAGGTCATTTATGTACTTTTTATTCAAGGGAATTAACTGTAGGGATCCAAACCAAAAAGTCTTGGTTAAGGGAGTCATGGAAGATCACTCGGATGAGTGATACAGACAAGAGAGCAAATCAAGCCCTCTTGCTTATAGCAGCGTATTTAGTGGGTGCTTTGGGTTACAGCAGGTGGCTTCTGTACTTGAACAGCCAAGGTGTTTTGAGTAGCAAGAATTTCTCAGGAACGTGTTACTGGAAAAAGTATTGTAGGTTTTGTAGTGAAGATCTGGAGAATATAATGGTTTAATCCTTCCTAATACAAGTACCTGAGCTGAGTTAACACAAACTGAGAACACTGGCCTTGATCACTTTGCTTTATTTTTCCTGGCTTTGAAAAAAGCATAACAATGCCCAACACCTTTGTACAGGTGAGCCAAGTGCTAATTCACTCTCAGGTGTGTACTTATTTCTGACACTACTGTAGACTGCTATTAAGAGGAAGAATTAGTCTAGACATTTTTTTTCTTTTGAAATGTATGTCTTTGTATCTCTGTCAGTGTATAGTGCAGTGTCGCTGCTAATGTTTGCTCCAGGCTAACTCAGTGAAGTAATAGTGATTACTTAAACAGCATCAACAGCTCTGGATTTTTTTCTCAGAAATGACATAATGCAGGTAGTTGTTTGTGTCAGGCTACTTTAACTGGTGGTCTGAACAGTGGTATAACCTGCATGCTATGTACTGTTAGGTCTGGTGTGAGCTCTACCATTCATCTAACCCCTCAGATTTTGCTGTCGTTGCTTTGGAAAACACAAAGCCCATCCAGGCCAGTAGGTCCACACAAAGCAGCACAGTATAATGTGGAAACACTGGGTCCATTTAATGCAAAGCTTCAAGCATGCTTGAAGTGTGAGAAGCTTTTGGGGCAGGGCCATGCTGTGGTACACTGCAGTACACCCTGGCTGGGTCCTGAGTCTGTGTAAAGCAGAGCTGGCTGCCTACAGCTTCCTCATTAAAAAGGTCATCTCTGGGCCAAGGAGAGCCATCCTGCATGCCATTGCATTGCCAGATGGGCAGCAGGATTCAGGAAGGGAAACCACAGCTGTTTAGGACATGGTGTGGATATGCAGCCTCACACGAGGGCTCTATGATGAGCCAAGGCCAGACATACTATTTAAGCCCTTTGTGAAACCAGCAGATGGAAACTTCTAACAAAAGTAAATAAGGTAAAAATGTGTCATGAGAACCTTCCACAACGTCCACCAAAACGAAAGTTAGCCTTTCATGTTATATCCATGAATTAATGAATTGAAAAAAACAAACATGCATTTCCAATAGTCAGCCAGAGAAGTACAGCACAAATCTGCAATCCTTACACAGATAAGCAGTCCTACTACCTCCTCTGGGATCAATTTGCATGACCAGAGGTCACTCTTTTGCACAGAAAACATCTCAACAGTGTACTGATAAACCATTATACCATTAGGTCCCATTATACCTATGGGTCCCTTTGTCTATTTTGACTATCATATTTTCTGTGCATATATTGATTACTTTTGGTATAAATTTCATCTTCTGTTTTAGGTTGTTTTCCAAAAATTATCAAAATTATGGATGGTGATATTTTAAGTTTAGTGAATTCTGCCTTCCCACAGATCTTCATCTCTTTGCCACTGAGAGCATTAAAATACATATCCCCAGGGAATGGGGAGAAGTGTGGATCATTCACACCTTGTGATTTTCTTTGCTCTTCCACCTTTTCTGCTCTTAATCCTGTCTCCTTGAGTCTATCTACTGTGTCAATGAGCTATTTTCGGATTGATCATCTGGAAGGCAGGTAGCACAACAGCCAGACCTCAGCCTCACTTTGAACTTAGTGCCACAGAGTATCACCCTGGCTTTACATCCTGGTGAAGGGCTCAGGGGCAGGTGTGTTGAGCTCCTGGACACAGAAAATGCTACGCAGCTGCTCCTGGTTTATAAACAACCTCTTCCCCTTGCCTTTGACTGGAGTGCTTTGTGTTGTCCCACACCTTCTCCCCCCTGGGCAGCTTTCCTCAGATCAAAGAGTCTGACTAAATCAATCATTTCTTATTCCTTGTCTGCACACTCTGTCAGCTCTCAGAGAAAGTGTTGGTCCTGTCTACAGCCTGATCATGAGCATAGGTCACTTAGGGCCTCATTTTAAATAACAGCAGGTGCTGCCCTGCTGAACTTCTGTTCTCATCAGCAGCATGAATAGCTGCAGCAAGGAAATCAGAAGAACAACTTACTGCCAAGGAGCACACAGGGAGAACACAGGTGTGGCTCATACCAGGCAGTTTGGTTCAGTCCCTCAGGAAAAGGGGATATTTTTCAGACGTTTGCACAAGAGGACCAATGCGAGAGGTCATTTGTAAACAAATATGAGAACAAATGATCTCACATTTGTGCCCCATTCAGTGTCCTATGGCTTCTAGATGGAAAGATGTGTCAGTTGGAGTGAGTCCATGCTGCAGTCAACTTCAACATTTCCAAATATTTCCATGGGCCAGTGGCAGCTTGAGTGTAAATTGGAATAGCCTGAAGGCGGCCCTAATTAACAGCAATCCAGTCAAGCAATGGAAAGAGAAATCCAAGGAAAGTGCTGGTCCCTGGGACTCAAAGATTTGGGTCAAACTCCAAACTGGGCAGAATCTAGTTCATTCTGGTTGGTAAGACAGGCCTGTCCCTCCTTCTGCCTATCTTAAGTGGTTTTTGGTAAACTAGAATAAAAGAGATAAGATGTAAGATTAAAACAGACACCTGTAAAGGATCCTTGAAAGAGATGAGAGATTAATAATGCTGGAGAGGATTCTGAGAGCTAAAATGGATGATGATAAATTAAAATGGAAGGTGGGGAAAAATACTTGTTTTTTGACTTAAATCCTGTGTGAAAGTCAAAAGGATAAAATAGAAATGAAGAAGTTAGAGGAAATAAGGCAGAATGCAGCCTTGAAATAACGTCTTTCAGAGCAGGTATGGATCTCTATGAAAAATGCATCACTAATTACAAAGACGTAAGCGCAGATATGCATCTCATCTCAGGCATGTCAATTGGAATTTAAAGGGACATTGTCTTACTATGAGAACTGTGATAATATATCTATTTCTATCAGAAACCATGTGTATTGCTGGTGTTTCCAGTGAGAGTTTTATTTCCTAGAGATCAGTTCCTTCTCCTTATGTAGCAGTGAAGCCATAAGCCTGTGCCTGTGAAGTGGCAATCTGTTTCCATGGAAATGAATGCGATGTCACAAATGTATTGCTATGACTTCATTTCAAGATTGAGTAGAAGATGGGCAGCAGAGGCAGGATCTCAGGTTATTTCAGGCTCTTATTACTGCTCACCACAAATCTCATCTGTTTGTGCAGACAATGGGGAGGAGGGAGAAGACTAAACTGGACTGAGTTATCCTTTGGGTTGCTTGCGTAGGAGATAAATTATGGTGATGTTTATTCCTTGTGGAGTGGCTTCTCTTGTGAAAGAAAGACAATTGGCTTGTTGTTATTTGTGTCTTAGTAGAGTGATGTTTTCTATTTGTCGCAAGAGCTGTGTACTGTTGTGTTATAGTGTACTGGAACCAAAATTAATGAATAAATTAATTGCGGCAAGATAATGAAGAAGCTAAATGTAAGATAGATTTTTTTATGACAGTAAAATATGTTTATTACTTTATCTCTATATATAACAGTCTTTCAAGCTGTAAATCGTTAAGTAAAAAATCATCCCATTTCACACTATCAACTAGAGCAGAGGGCTGAGATTTCCTTAGAAAAGCAGTAACTGGTTTACCAATAAATCCATTTTTTTAACAGGCTGTTTTTGTTTAGTTACATCTTCTCTCATTTCTTATTAGACTGTCTCTGACCTGATGCTTACATTTGAAGTCAAGATGAAATTCCGCAGCTCCCCAATGTGATTCTGCTTCAGTGTCCTGTTTATCAGTTGTGTTTAAATAGCACATTGAACCATGTTTGCCCTGGCAGTGCTTTTGGAAGCCAGAGGAAAGGGGTATTCAATAACTAAAAAGCTTTCTTAAAACCAAAGAATATTTATTTTGAGAAAGTCTTCTTTTTGAAGTCTGTCAGGTTTGGGGTGGTTTGTTGTTTTTTGGTTTTGGTTGTGGGTTTTTTTGATCTTTGAATCCCCAGGCATTTTCCTATCCTGACATTGTCTTTTAACAACTGTTAAGTGTTTGCTGAGAGGTGGCTTGTCTCAGTCCATTCTTCTCTTTCAGCTTGGTTTTTTTTTTTTCTTTTTTCTCTCTTCACATTTCCAGGTAAACTAAGCCAATGCAGTGGTACAGTGAGCATGGGAGAACTAGGTCAACAGGCAGTATTTGTAAACCATCACAGGGCACTTCTAATTTTGTCACAGTCATGGGAAAGGCTTGACGTTTACCTTCTTCTTCTGTAACATGTTAAAAGACCAGCTGAAATATTACAGTGTGACACCGGAAAATAAGTCTTTTGAATGTTGTCCTGTACCAGGTAGGCAAGGCAACAGAGCGAGGTAGTGTGCTTACTTAACCCAGCCTCAATTGATAAGGAGAAAACTGTGACCTCTTTCTTTATGGCTTTTTTCTCTAGCCATGGAGCACTGACTAAATGCCAAACATTTAAAAAACTTATTAACCATCTTTTCCCTTGCTGCGGATTGAAAACTGTGTCAAATATTTCCAGTTATGGTGAGCGATAGGACAAGGGGCAACAGGCACAAACTGGAACACAGGAGGTTCCACTTAAACGTGAGGAAAAACTTCTTTACTATGAGGGTGACAGGACACTGGAACAGGCTGCCCAGAGAGGTTGTGGAGTCTCCTTCTCTGGAGATATTCAAAGCCCACCTGGATGCTTTCCTGTGCAACTTGCTCTAGGTGAACCTGCTTCGGCAGGGAGATTGGACTAGATGATCTCCAGAGGTCCCTTCCAACCCCTGCCATTCTGTGATTCTGTGTATTCTTCCACTGAGAAACAAACATGCTTTTGAATGATACAATAGGCTTTGCTGTTGACTGGTGAGGCCCTCACAGCTAACACTCATGAGCAGTGAAGAATGACAGAGTAATGGAAAGGAAGCTCTATTTTCTGTCTGAACGGAGAAAAGCAAAAAGCAGTCTCTGTTTTCCACTAGAGCATGAGTAGACATTATACTGTGTCCAGGAGAGAACAGGTGTTTTCTTTACCCTCAGATCTTTTAAAAGAACCAGACCTTCCAAAATACCTCAGTTTTGTTAATTGGTAAGAAGAAGATCTTGATAAGCTTTTTTTTTATTTCTGTGACTAAAAGAAACCATGAAGTTGATAATTTGTTTAGCTTTGCCAGTGTGGTACTGCACTGTGCAAATGTTTTGAAGGACAAATCAATGAGGTAGCAGGTATCAAATTAGAGAAGTGACAATGTTTACCTGTACAGAAATCTAGTTACTCTCTGACAAGGACATATTCAACCTTTCTGACCTTCTTGATGAGAATTACATTATAACACTTTCACTTGCTAAAAATGAACTTAATAGGGAAGAGATTTCCCTTTTTTTTCTGTGGGTATCTGCAGAATGAATTTTGTTGACCCCGTGACAATTAATTGCATCCTAATTGGCTCAAAAGTAAGGTTTTTCTGCTTGTGTATAACCATTTCACATGTGTACAGGATGCTAACAAAAAGAAACAGTGAAACTAACAGCTCTTCTGAATAAAAATAGATATGTTGGGCTCCCAGGTAATTACTTATACCTATGGTGAGCCATGTATTATTCACAAATACGAAAGTAACTGAAGAGATCATAAACAGCACTGAGGAGATACTAGAACTTCATGAAAACATTTGAAGGAGCCCTTGAGGAGTACTTTGAGATAGAAGATTGAATTCCAGAGTATTATTCCCAGACAATCCTACTGCCAGGCAAGCACTATACACTTCATCCCAGCACGTCAGTATAGATCAGAAGGTGCCCTTCCCTTCTGGCACCCTGATAGTTTGAAGCTCTTGTGTCTCTAAAAGCTTGTATCACATTTAATAGCAATTAGAGCTGTCATTGCCAAGTATGCAGGTACATCTGTACCCTAGCCCTTCAAAAGGGATGGGAACTGGATGGATGCAGACCATTACAGACAAGTGCAGCTGTACTCTTTGAACATCAATTTGGTCAACAAATTAAAATAAAAAACATGGCAAGGATCGAGTGCTCCTGTTCTGTGTGCATACACCACACACAGCAATTTCTCAGCCTTCCTGATCACTGATTCCTACTTCTGTCTTTTTTTCCTGAATCACCAATTTGTTTGCAGGCCCCATTTTCTTTCTTTTGAGTTACGTTGTTATTTTTTGACAGAGGAAAATGTCTGCTGTCACACTGCATTTGTGATTGAAACCCCTGGCTTGAAAACTGATGAGCTGCTTTCCTTGTATAATTTCCCTCCTATGGTCTGTGCTGTAAATAGAAGGAAAAAATAGCAATCTATGCCTCGTGGTCATGGGAGACATTCTTTTTCTTAATTTTTGCAGAATATCTGCAGATAAACAGCAGGATATCTTTTACCATGTAATCATTTAAAATTACATCAATTTAAATATGACAATATTGCCATGTTTTATTTAACTGCCAGCTGCAATTAAACATTGTGCATCTTTTATTACTTGGATTTCTGGAGTTGTAACAATGTATGGAACGTGTCCAAATTTAGAGAGTATTCAATCTTATAAGATGGTTACAAAACCTCTTACCCTGCCTGGGATGAATTTTAAATCTGAGTCCACCCCTTAGTGAATTTTAATGTCGACATAAGTCTTATAACATTCTGACTTCAACTGGCTTTCTAACTACTTCTTTCACTTCAATTTTTAATCCTCTTCGGTCTGTGGAAACATCCCTCATTCCTTAATTTTGTGCTTAACTTCCAGGTTGATGTAATGCTTTTTACAGCCTAGAAGTATCCTACCAAATTCTCCAACCTTCATTTCCATAAACCCAACCTCTGATATGTGGTAGGTGGCAACTTAATCTTCCTTTGCATGTAAAAAAGGCTTAATCACTCACCAAAGAACTGCAAAACCAGAATAAAATGTGAAAAAATATACTAAGAAATCATTGCAGTGTAAATACACCAAAACAACTACCTCTCAGGAGCTAAATAAAGACTAAAAAAAGCTTTTGGATCTGTTTTTTTGTTCTTTTACATTACTTAGAAAAAAGACAGTATCCTTATTAAGTCAACTATTCTACAGCTTTCCACAGTTGTCTCCACTTCATGCACTAATGGTCCAGATCCTCCAGTATGTGCAAAGTGTCATTTTCCCACTGAAACTAAAGGTAGTCTGAATAGGCCACCCATCACCCATTGAAAAAGTGACTATAAAATTACCCAGCTACTACACATGATTAAAAAAAATAATTAATAGAATCTGAGTAAGAGAAGAAGGGCATCATCAGACTGCCATCAGCTGGGCACATGACTTGAACACAAAAGCTAGGAGGCCATTCCCTGTTCATGACCTTCCAAAGCAGTGGAAGGAGAGAGGGGTCACAGAGTGAGTCACAGTGGATTCATTACTTCAGCTCTAAACACCTCTTCAACCAGAAATAGATACTTGACCAAATTAGGTGCCAAATACTCATACTCCCCAGAGAGATTTAAATTTTGCTTATGGAGCCTACACTGTGTTCATTTGGTGTCAAGCAACTTTACCAGTGAAAGGTATAAATCTCTTCACAATCTTAAAAAGACAACTTCTCAGATTTTTATTTAACTAATCCTACAGAACTGTCAGACTAACTCACCTAGAAGTTTTTAATTAATTAGAGTTGAGATACCAAAGAAAACTTCTCTGAGTTATTTACTTAGACCTTAAACAAAGAAACAAAATTCAACGGTCAGGAGATTCCCAAATTGTTGTTGCTGCCACATATGCAACCACAGCAAAACCTGACTGCCTACAGATTTGAATGATTAAATGTTTGTTTCCTCTCTCTGTTTCTTTTTTCTTTCTTTCATTTTTTTTCCCTGAGTTTTGCTGCACAGGAAGTTCTTGGAGGCAGTAAGCAATCAATGTTGATATGATTCACCAGCTGTGTGAACAGTTTTAGGCTGAAACTCAGGACACTAGGGGTTTATTTTAATTTCATATTTTACAGCATTTAATTCTATGTTTAGGGCATTGTACACCAGCCTCTCCCAACCTTGGGCAACAGAGAACTGGCTGTAACACAGAATCTTCCACATTACGAAGGAAAAATTACAAATAACTCTTTGTTTTCCTAGATCTGACTTAATGTTAATAAATTATCTTGCATTTGCATTCTGGGTAAAGAGCTCAGCAGCTCTATCTGCTCTGTGATTTTAAAATCTGATCCAAAAGTAACCAGGATGAGTCTGTAGTAGTTGCTTATGATTAAGTGGCTGCTGTTAGAAAGTAATCTCACTTTGACTTGAATGTGCTAGAGTCAGTCTGCAATGACAGCAGAACACCTTCCAGGGAAACTGTGGAGCCTTTATGTATTGATCTAGAAGCAGAAACAATCTACCAGGTCTTTTCCTGCTAGCTCTGCTTTCTTCCTCACAGCTAGTGGTAACAGACAGGAGAGAACCTCTTTGAGAGATTATTTTCCCTGATTATTGCTGGCTACTCTCCTGGTATCAGTTGCATCCCCCTCCTCATCCTTCTGGCTCCTTTTAAGGTACCACTGGATGCCTCTTTAAAAACTAAAAGTGTGAAGAAGAAAGGTAAGAATTGCTTCAAGCTTTCCAGGATTGGTAGACTTTATAGGAGGAATAGACCAGAAAGCAGATGTTATGATCCAATAGCTACACTACTAAAGCCCTACAGCCTATGCTCAACCAAGAGTTTTAGATACTGACAGGAAAGCAAAAGAGCCCTCCTGATTTTGTGGAGCAGTTCCTATGTTTCCTCACTCCCTTCCCCATACCCTTAGTAGTATAGTGGCATTTTTTGTGAGGTCTCATGACTGAGTTAAAGACTAGTGCAGGTGAGGGGAACCACGGTAGGAGACCCAGGAGCAATTAGAAGTGTAAACAAAGCTCTAGATTAAAGCTGAATGTGTTGAAATCAAGACATCCTAAGGAATGCAGGGAGGCCTAACTGCCACACACTCTCTTGAAAATCTTTCTAGTTTCAGATCTTCAGGTGTTCAGCTATTTCTTTAGACCTTGTTATTCTCAAAAGAAGAGTAAAAAGTTGCAAATATTGCTAGTTCCAAACATCTATAAAAGTAAAGCAAACACTTTACTTGTCTTTTTTACTTGCTTTCCAGTTTTATAACTTTAATAATTGAAGCAGCATTGAGCTTTGAATTTCTCTTTAAAAGAGCAGACTAGAAACATTTGGTTTTAAAAAAAAAATTGAAAGTCTCTTGAATATATGACTGAATAAACTGGGATTTGATTGACAGGACTTGCTACAGAAAGCCTTGCTGTGAACCCATGGTGGCCAGACACTGCAGGACACAGGATGAGGCCAGCTCAGCTCTGTAAGCCAATGCTGCCCTTTCCCTTGTGCAAAAAGGGAACGTCATTAACGAGGGCTAAAATTTAAAAAGGTGATTTACCATTTTTTTCAAAATGAAATTTCTGAGGACCAAGTTTTCTGACAAGTCCATTACAAAAGTAAGTTTAAAACCTGCTCTGAACAGCTGAAATCAGTATTCCAGCACTCAATCTGGACATCTGCCGGGAGGATGTGCTGCAATGGTAGCAAACAAAAGGCAACCAGGGGTGGCCTGCTTGCTTTGCTGAGAGAAACTCCGGGAGTGAGCATCTGCAGAGAGATGTAATTCTGAACTTCCCAAATCCACTCCATGAACATGTTGTCTGCTCTGCCTCTGGCTGTGTCTCTCAGGGGAGCTTCTCACAGTGCAGCCTGCTCAAAATGGGTTAGGTCTGGCAATCCAAACTTCAAGGTGCAGACAATCTACATAATAAAAGGCACTGTCAGGCTTATTGGCAGTCTCAGAAGAGAGTCAGAGATCCCAAAGACCAGTAGACAAAGAGTGATTATCATAGGATGTTCCTCACCATGTGTCAGAGCAGCCTCAGCAGTGCTGAAGTTTCCTACAGCAATGTTCATGGGAGGAATTTTGCAAAATCATTTGTAGAGCTGCTGTGTCCCACTGAGTTTCCAAGGAGCAGGGGTGCTGCAGGTCCCTTCCCGCTTCCGAAAGGGCTTGAACCTCTGTTCCATATTATGGATGTTACCCTTTACGGATGCCAGTGATGAATTTACAAGAGTTCTTAGTGGGGAGGGAATCACAGACTCACAGAATCAGAGAATGGTAGGGGTTGGAACGGACCTCTGGAGATCATCTAGTCTAACCCCACTGCCAAAGCAGGTACATCTAAAGCAGGCTCCATAGGATGGTGTCCAGGTAAGTTTATAATATCTCCAGAGAAGGAGACTCCACAATCTCTCTGGGCAACCTGTTCCAGTGCTGTCACCCTTAAAGTAAAGAAGTTTTCCCTCATCTTCAGATGGAACTTTCTATGTCCCAGTTTGTACCTGTTGCCCCTTGTCCTGTTACTTAGCACCACTGAAAAGATTCTGGCCTCATCCTCTCAACATCCATCCTTTAGGTATTTATAAGCATTGATAAGATCCCCTCTCAGCCTTCTTCTCCAGGCTAAACAGACCCAGGTCTCTCAGACATTCTTCATAAGAAAGATGCTCCTGTCCCTTAATCATTTTGTTGCCCTCTGATGGACTCTCTCCAGTAGTTCCTGGTCTTTCTTGAACAGGGAACCCCAGAACTGGACAAAGTACTTCAGATGTGGCCTCACTAAGGCATGCTAGAGAGAGTAACTTCCCTTGACCTGCTGGCCTTCTTAATGCAGCCCAGGATATCACTGGCCACCTTGGCCACAAGGGCACATTGCTGGCTTATGGTTAACTTGCTGTGCACCAGGACTCCCAGGTCCTTCTCTGCAGGGCTGCTTTCCAGCAGGTCAACCCCCAACCTATACTGGTGCCAGGGGTTATTCCACCCCAGGTGCAGTACTCTACATTTGCCATTGTAAAACCTCATTAGGTTCCTTTCCACCCAGTTCTCCAGCCTGTCCAGGCCTTGCTGAATGGCAGCACAGCCTTCTGGTGTATCAGGCACTCCTCCCAGTTTTGTATCAGCAAACTTGCTGTACTTTCATTCAGGGAAACAAGAATCCGGTCCTCCCTGGCAAAATAGACATCTTAATAGAAACAAAAGAGTTCTCTCAAAGCTGCAAAAACACCAGGGAGAAAGCACATTAACATCACAAATACTGAAGAATTCAGGTACTGATTTTATCTGTGATACCTGTGAAATCTTATTGCTTTTAATACAGTCATGCAACTACAATTGATTTGGAATATCCACCCTGTTGACAGGGAACAGGACAAAATTTGCCTTACTCAGATCTACACTGCCGGAGTTGTTGGAGGTTAAAGAAAGTGACACCATTCTTGTCATCTATACTATGTACAAATGATACAGCAATACTGAAGGACAATAAAATTGAACCTTCACCATACTTGCTCCCACCCCGACAACTCTGAAGGCATAGCTCCTGCTGGAACAGCGTATATGGTAAATGCTCACACATAAGGTTTATGAAAAATTTCTTGCTTTTCACAATGGTTGCAATTTGTGTTGTTTCTTGTGACACAGAAATAGTACTTATCCCGGATTCACCCACCTGGAAAGTAACTGCTGAAGTTGGAGAATAAATTCTTAATAACTCTTTCCAAGCATATTTGCCAAGTACATTTGTGAATATTTTTAAGCAGGGATTTGCAAAGGTGAAGCCAAAAGCAGATACATGTTTTGTTGCTTTCTGCAACAAGACTAATCCAAACAAATGTTGATCCAAAATGTGTTTTCATCAAGTATTAATAAATAAAAAGACTCTTTAATCTGTGTTATTATTGGAAAGCCTATAGGATTATGGATATCCAACGTGCACTGAAAAAGAAAATGTTCTTTAATGCACTTAGCCCAGTGTAAACTGTTGGTACTAAACAAGAATGGACAACAGAAGTTTTGATCACTTTTTCTGACCAAGTATATTCTGGTTGAGTGTCTGTATCTCTTGTAGTGTTCTAGAGTAAAATACAAATAACACATTCTGTGGCACAAATAACACATTCTGTGGCACAAATAACTTCTTGTTTGTAATATCTCTTCTTTATGTTCTCAGTATTTGTTTTGCATAAACATCTGTCACAGCTCAGCAACCATGAAACACAGAAGATAGAGATTTGCTGAAGACATTTATTGCCATATAATACTGATGAGCTTTTAAATAACATAACAAGTGTTATAAAACAAGTAAGAAACTGGAGCAAAAAAGAAAAATTCTCAAACAAAAAATATATTTTTTTAATTTTGACAGCTCTACTAAATAGATTAATTTAAATCTACTAGGTCAAAACCTTCAGGAAGTAGAGGTGCCCAAAACCCATGTGCAAACCACAGTCATTCCAAATAGGCAAAGAGCCTGTCTCACTGGAGCTAAACTTATTGTGAGTTGATGTCAAGTTAGCAAACAGTGATAGCTAAATTGTTTTAAAACTCAAAACATTATGGGTTTTATTTCTGAAGCATTTGTTTAGAATATTGCTCAAATCGAATTTTTAAACCCAAAGTGAAACAAAATGCTTCAATTCCAAACATTTCAGTACATGAGTAATCAAAAAAGATGTCCAGGATTCATACAGCTCTATAAGCAAGATTAAGAATTTAAACATGTATAGAGATTTTGAACAGTCTTTGGAAGAAACAAAACCCACATCCTGCAGTGTAGCTTGAGCATGATGAGAGACAAGAGCTGAACATGTAGATCCAGACTTGATTGAAAAGAAGGAAATTACTCTTGTTGTTCTTTGTCTAATAGCTGTGACTTCATTGCCAAATGCTCTCCTTTTACCCTCTGTTCTCTCCTGAGGACAGGAAAAAAACAGCTAGATGGAGCAAAAAGGCAAGTAGCAGTGATTATGAGGCACTGGGGGTGTAAGAGCAATTTAGTGTACTGCTCCAGGAGTTAAAGCTGTTTGTTACACATTTCATTGACCAGCCTTACGGGTTTGTCTGTAACAACTGCCTTGGGCTTGAGGAGAGCCCTTAGCACATCCCTGAACGTCTAGGGGTATTACAGGGGCAGAGAAATCCCATTGCACTGTGCTAAAATTTGGTAGGAAAAACTTGATCAGACAAAGCTGTTATGGGCCTGCCTCTGCTGTCTATGAACTTATAGCCCTGTTGACATTAATGGAAAGAGGATCAAATATTTTGTATTCTCTACAGAGTGAAGAGCTCCCACACCAGTTTTGTGGTGCTGTAGCTAAGCAGTGGGAAATTTGCATTTTGTCATAGATGCCTGAGGATTCAAGATTCTGCCTTTATCGTGTTTAATTTAGCACTTGTGACAGAAAAACAGATAAAACTACATGGTATCTCTGCAAAAATAAATAACATCTTCAGTGCCAAGCCCTGAGCTCACTTTATAATATTCCTTCAGAAACTGAGATGGTTATCAACAACAGCAGTGATTATCAACTCAAGGAATTATAACAATCACACAGTGGTGTGAACTCTTTTGTGTTGTGCAGTTTCCCCTATGCCTGTGGGACTAACCTTTTCCCAGCTTTGGACTCTGGAGTGAGGAAAATTACTGTCTGATGGATAGCCTATTATTCTCACAAATGCCATTACAGGGGCTGCACTGTCTCTGATATCCATGGTCTATGTCTGCAGGGTAAATGTCACATTGGAGGTTTAGAGGATTTGCAGCGAGCATCATTCCAGACGGAATGGAACCTATATTGTGACCCACTGAAAGATAGCTTTGGTGAATTAAAGATGGGGGGAGGGAGGGAGGCATGGTGGGAAGGGGCAGGGGGAATTGTTCCCTGCTTTTTCATAGTTGTCATAATTTATCTTTAGTTACAATGGCACCTTAGAAAATTTCCTTATTAACATTAGCTGGATGGTAAAATTGTTGGGTTTTATTTTTATTAACAAGACTGAAGTCTAACACTGAACCGTGCCAAATATTGTGCTGTAAAGACAGGTCAGGCAAAGGCAGTGTTATTGGTACTATCACTTCCATACATCCTTGGGAGAACTCAGGCATGCACTGATTATGAGGATCTAGGACAGAGTCAGGAATTGATCTAAAGTCTCCTGTATTTCAAGACAATAGGTCAAAAAAGACCAACTTCTGCTATCAGTGCTTCTGTGACAAATGTGGTGGTAGTTTGGGTGGAAAGCAGACAGAAAAATTGCAAGCAAACAACATTTTATTTAATCAAATTGACAATGCAGTCTGTTATCTGTCCATTATTAAATTATGGCCTTTTTTTTAACATCTGTTTTGGATTATTTCTGTAATTTTAATTCATGTATTTCAAAACAGCTTCTGTTCAAAGCATAAGGGGCTAAATTGAACCTTTAGTCTGTATACCTCCAAGTATTATATTTTCCTCTCAGCCTCCTTGTGTGCATACTTTCCCACACCTACATTCGTTTTCCAGGTGCTGACCACAGGGTGCCCTTTTCTCTTGAGTGGCATTATATGTCTTAAGCCTCCCTTTGTCATCAAGTGGAAAAGAGACTTATGTGAAATAAAAATCCATAATGTGCACTTTCTAATGTGCCAGTTCGTGTCCTTGGAGATGTAGGAGGAACACCCTTGGACAGTAGATTAAGGACAAAATATTGTCCAAATTGTTAAGAGTTTGACATTGTTCCTTTTTGCCATTTATCTTGGTATTTGTTATTCACTCTATAAATTTTCAGTTCACTCCAGCTGAAAGCCTGTAGGTTTCTGTTCAAAAGCATACTTTGAAAATGTTACCTAAGCCATGCACCACCTGACTGGAACTCGATCACAATTTTTTAATTTGTGAGAACTGCCAGCATCCCCAGTCCTTCACACAGCCCAGTCTATTCCTGGCCACAGATTTTCATTCCACAGCATCCTGCAATTGCAGCTCCACAGTGTCGGGAATCACACTTCTGCTGCTTCCAATTCAGATAAAGACAAAATCCAGCAGACAGCTGGATGAAAAGAAAAATCTGACTTTTAAAAAACTTGAAAATATCTGTTTAAAATCTTAATTCACTCTTCTTTCTTTCTACAATTCTATGGTACTCAAAGAAAGTAATTTTCCTGAATATTCTTACTTGCCTTGTGAAATCTATGAAGCAGGTACTGGCAGACACAGAGATCCTGGTATCTGCATAATAAGGTTAGAGGATCAGAGTGAGCAGAAGTTTGAATCCTTTCTTTTTCTGTAAAGCATGCTCCTCCAGCCTTTAGTAAGGCCCCTTTAGCCATGCCCCTGTCCCATTCTGGGTTTGGAATAATTATCCTATTACTTCTGCAGGAAAGCAGCACATGGAGATTGAGGAAAGCTTTGAAGTGCTTTTCCACCCAATAAAGCAAGGCTCAAAGAATAAGAGAAGGAAAACTCAGGACTGGTTATGGATTGGATGGTGCTTTAGATGGTCAGAAAAGACTGGAGCATGACTTCCCTCAGGCAACTTACAGAGTGTGTTCAGCCTCTGTGTCTCTTTTACAGCTTGCCTCTTGTGAAGAATTGGGTGCTTGTAAAGGAAATCTCACAATTTTCCCTTATCTCTGCTGTTTCCATCTTTCCTTATGGATTTTATCATCTGTAGATTGCAATAATAAGTTAATACAGTTAAACCAATGCCTATGCAAATGATGCCTTTGAGAGTGGGAAGAGTGGTGGAAGAGCTGTGCATGTGGCATGATGTGTGCAAGGTAGAGCTGGGAGCTGTTGCTTGACAGCTGGGAATCTGTTTTCAGGCTACATTGCAAAACGTTAACTGTCCAGCTTCAGCATTTCCATTCCAAATCTTTCACTATGAAAGCAACAACAATAGAAATTACTAATAATATAAAAACTGATGTTCCAGGGTGGAAAATTATCCATCTGTATAAAGTACTATCTTCCTTCTACAAGTAATGTCATCCTCATCTGCCACATTACTCTCTGGCTCTGGGAAAAAAGTGCTCTACAGATCAGTCTCCCTTACTAAACAATCCCAGTTCCAGTGAAGAGGAAGGTGAAAAAGATGTAGTTGATTTCACTGGAAAATGAGCCTTGTATTTTTTCATAGCATTCCGTTAATTCACTGAACCACCACTTTGTCCACAGTTCAGCTCCAATGAGCTGTAGGGCTACAGTTCACAGAATCACAAAATGGCTGAGGCTGGATGTAACCTCTGGAGAGCATCTGGTCCAATCCCCCTGATCAAGCAGGACCCCCTAGAGACAGTTGCCCAGGACTGTGTCCACTTGGCTTTTGAATATTTCCAAGGATAGAGACTTTACAACCTCTCTGGGCAACCTGTGGCAGTGCTCAGTCACCTCACACTGAATAGGCGTTTCTTGATGTTCAGAGGGAGCCGCCTGTGTTTCAGTCTGTGCCATTGCCTCTGGTCCTGGCACTGGGCACCACTGAAAAGAGCCTGGCTCCATCCTCTTTTCAGTCCCTCTTCAGTTATTTATATACATTAATAAGATCCCCCTTGAGCTTGCTCTTCTCCAGGATGAACAGTCCAGTCTCTCTCAGCTTTTCTTTACAGGAGAGATGCTCCAGTCCCTTAATCATCTTTGTGGGCCTTCGTTGGACTCTCTCCAGTAGCTCTGTATCTCTCTTGTACTGGGGTGCTCACAACTGGACACACTTCTATCTGTACATCTAATAGAATATTAATATCAAATAATTGGAAAAATTAATTTGTCATGTTTTCCTTGCTGTTTCATCATGATTTCTGTACATAATTCGTGTTTTATACTCTCTAATCTATTATCAGATTTCATGACATTTTCTCAAGGAAAGGCTAGAAGTATAGCCATTAAATGTTATTTTTTAGTTATTATTATCTGAAAAAAATTATATGTTTTATCTTTGGAGAGGCTGAATTTGTATGCAGGCCAGATCAAATCTGGGTTACTTGTATCCCTGTCAACTTATATGAATCTCTGAACTTGCATTAAAGCCTACAGCCTCTTTCAGTTCTTTGTTGCATTTACATCTAGAACACCACAGGGAACACCCACTGAATTATGTATCTCTAAAGCTTTCTGGGTCAAATAGGAGCAAGGAAGTTGCAAAAGAACAACATGCACTGAAGGAATATTCTAATTGCATAAAGGTTCCTTAATTTTGTAGACCTCACTATATCTTTGAAAATACTTTCTTTCCTATTTATTTTAAAAAGAAGAAATATTGGATCTCATTTTCCCTGCAGAAACAATCATTTTCAATGCTGTTCATTCCACACATCCTCCCCAGGTTATACCCAAGCTTCATGCTGGAAGATGGTCAAATAAGGAGCTGTTTAAAACACAGCTCTCCTTTGGTTGTGCTGACTGTGATCCCACCTTCAATTCTCTCCCTCAGAGAGAGCTTCTATGCACAAATCCTTCACATGGCCACTAATACAGAGAAGGTGGGACATGGCATTTTATTTCCTTCTCCTGCTCCCATTGAGGTCTTGGCACACACACAGAAATACACCTAGGAGAACTGCAACCTGATGAGACAACTAGAGGGGTTGAGAAGAAAGCAGAAACTCCTTTTGGCTCTTGTGGACCTTTTGACATTACACATATGCAAGATGTGATGCATTTTCAGCTTTTTTTCCCCTCACATACCACTCACAAGTACATGGGAAGAGAGAGACACAGGGAGTTGTGGAGTCCCTGCTGTCTGTCTCGTTTTGGAGATTTTCATATGGATATGCCTATGTTTCTGCAGATCTTCCATAATCTTCATGGCAAAACTTAAAGACTCACTCAGAAATTAGTCTCATTATGCCTAATGTAGAGTAGAAGGCACTGTCCTCAAAGCATTCTTCTGTTACACATCACAATTTGGGACACAGCCTACAATTAATTTCCTATGGAAATAGTCCCTGCTTTTCCACAGGAAGAACAGAAAATGACATCAGTAACTTTTCTGTGGAGATATGTACCTATTAAAGCCCACCCCCCTTAGGACTAGATCATTCAGAGTCACATCATTTAAGTAAACACAATGAAGCAAAATCAACAGATGTGTTTGTTATCACGTTTTCCACTGACTGTGAAAGTAGAATATGAGAAAAGTTTCTAAAGCAGTAACTGGAAAAGAGTCTATAAGGGGAACCAGAAAGAAAAAAAAAAAGGATGCAATTTGTGTAAATCCAAAACTTTTTATTATTAGAATAATTATTTACTTACACAGGTACATGATCAGCCCTGGGTGGTCCCTGGGAAAAAAAAAACTGGCCTTCTTTTCATTCCTGCTCCCACGCCTGTATGCAGTGAAGCTGGCCAAAGATTATTGCATGCAGCATCCTTGCAGTCCTAATGTCTTTGTTCTGCTTTCCTGAGGTTCTACTGAGAAGCTACAACCTCTTTGCTGTTGACAGCCCAAGAAGCATGCAGACTCTTACTGAGCAGGGAAAATAGGGAGTGAATGACCCTCAAATAACAGAGCTGAAGTGAGGAACCAGAACTAAATGTTGGAGGAAAAAAAGGGCAAGTAAGGACAAGATTGAAAGAAAAAAGGAAAAATAGGTTTCCATTGCCAGCAGAAGGGACATAAAGAGTTACTAGAAAGGAGATTTTGGCTATGATTTTAGAACCTTTTGTGCGGTTAATTGGCAAAACAAGACCAGGCACAACAGGACTGAAATTCTTTTTCTTAGAAGGGATTTATCTCATAGTGAAAAAGTAAATTGTGGAGCTAAAACTTGTGAAACAATCAGCATTTCTTCTGGTTAAAACAGCCAGGCCTTAACTCTTACCAGAGCTTGAATATATAGACAGGGAAACATTACAAGCTCCATCTTGGTTGCTTAGAGTAAGAAATTAAAGGCTGGCTTCTTTTAATCTGAAGAAATTATCCAGTTTACTGAAGACTGCTACCTCTCAGTGGAAAAGATCTGTCAAAAAAAACCCCCATGGCTCCAGTAATGGACCATCATCAAATTCTACGCTGCAACCTTACCTCTTGTTCTGCTTCTGGTTTTGCAGGGTTACATCACTATGACAATTCTCAGGTTTGTTGAGCTCCTTCAGGAACAGAAAGGGTGACAGCCCAAGGAATCACTCCGCAAAACACCAGTAATGCCACGTTTAGGTCACTTTTAGAAGAGATACAAGCTCACTTCCCTTAAAGCTGAGAAAGGATTTGAATTGGGTCTTGCGCACCCTGGGTCAGCAGATGGTAAAATCAGCACAACCTTAATGGCTATAAAGCTGGTTTCTCCCTCTCCTAATCTTTTCCTAGCTAAAGCTACATGGGGAAACAGGGTGAATTCACAAATACTGAAGTTTTCACTGGGAAAACTTAATCTGGAATGAATTACATCATTTACCCACACACCCACAACAGCCTTCCTAATTACTGTTTTCCAAATATAATTTTTAGTTCATGTTTGTGACATTAATTAAATAAGCACATCCAGAGTTCATTTAGTAATCTCATGTCCTTTGCAAATTGTAGTAAACTTTGCATTTTCAGGCATAAACTGTGCAAGCTTTCCCCTAGTGCCTAAGAAATACAGACACGCCAATAGATAGTCAGTGTTTGAATTCAGATTGCTATATCACCATCAAGATGAGAGCAGAGAGGTTGGTTTCAGCCCCCGCCCCCCATTTCATCTGCTTTGTTGGTACATTCGTACCACACTTTCCTTGTCCTGGATCTGCAGAGCAGCTGTCCAGGCTGTTATCTGCTATCTGTACTCCAGGCAGCTTCTCCCCCAGCAGCAGCTATCAGCCGGTACCAGGCAAGAGCTGCCTGCAGGTTCCTCTGGACCTGCTAACATTTGGAGAGCCCAAATTATTGCCATATGTTGGAGGAGCCCTCCCTGGAAGGCCAGAGAAAGGCTTGAGATATGTTTGCAACACTTGAAGCATCTTGAATGGTATCTGAGACCAGTTCCATGGGGAGGGAGAGCATAAAAATACCTTAGATATGGAGGAAGAATGTGTTATTCCAAATGTTGCAC
This sequence comes from Caprimulgus europaeus, assembly GCA_907165065.1. The sequence continues at coordinate 40,661,844 of OU015525.1, read as the reverse complement.
TATACCCACGTCTAGAGCAGCTGCCCCTGAGGGCTAAGGCAATAGATCAATAAGTTATACTGCCCAAAATGATTTGTTAGCACTGTAAAACTCTTTTTTTTTTTTTCTTCTGCAGTAGATTTTCTCATTGTCTGATGGTTTCCTGCCAAATTATTGGATTACAAGTAAATAAGCAACATGTCTCTTAAAGGCTTTTGGTAGAAATGGCTCAGAATTTATCCATTCACATAAGATCTTTATCAAACATCACAAACTTAGAGGCAATTTTCATAAGAAGCTGTTTCATAGAAAACTTCTCCTGCCTTCCATTCATTATGATGAATCCAGATTAATTCTGTCAAAGCCAATAACATTGATCTGGATTTGTACCATTGTATCTGAGAGCAGAATTTAGTTCATAGTGTATATTAAATGATGATGAGTATATTATGCACACTTTGTATGCAAATACATGTGCTCTCTTACTCATTCTCCCTCTCATATGATATTTATTTGCATAGTATTATTAAAATCAAATAGACTGTTAACATCAAAGTTACAAAGCTGAGGTTCCCTAGAACAGAAAATGCCAGAAATAAGCTATCACTTTAATTTGCTTCCTTATAATTTTCATGATGATGCAGTTGATGCAGATACCCTATCTCATCCAGTTATCTGCTGGGTACTTTTAAAAGATTCAGTATTCAGCCTTTATGCACTGTTTATTTTGTTCTCACTAGTTCACTTAGTGGCTGAGGGTCACTAAGCAAAAAACAGAAAAACAGTCCTTGAGGGGAAAACATCTTTGAAAAGACAAAGTCCTCAGGGAATTACTGGAACAGATACTGTGTTTCTTTCTCTCTTTTCTTTACTGGTAGGCAGATGGATAGTCAGCTACTTAAGCCTTATAAGTGCAGCATCTCATGACAAAGCTCTACCTCTTTTTTTTTTTTTTTTTTAATTCTCAGTTATTTAAACAAGTTCAGAATCTGTCCCCAAATGCCTTTCAACTCTGGGCTTTCTCAGTTTTCTCTGTGATTGTCTATTGTTCTTCCTTTTTTCAAGTAAGTGGAGGAAAGTTTCATTAAAAGTCAGCCAAATAGAGACTATCATAAGATATGTACACAAAAAGCACTATAGCCGGCTGTTAGGATGGGGGAGGGAGGGCAGGGTGTTTCAAGGGCTTTTGGAGTACACCCAAGAGGCTTTAGACAGAGCCTTGCAGAATCCTTGCTAAACTCCACGATTGTCATTTGACTACACTTTTTTTTTTTTTTTTTTTTTTTTGCAAAATGCATTGGTAATCATCATAAGGAAATGGAACTTTTAAAAATCCTTTATTATAATCCAAAAGGTCATTTGGACATGTCAGGCCACCTTGTTGTACACTCAGTTGTGCTTTAGATTTCAGTGGCCTTTCAAGAGTAAGAACTACTAAATGGGAGTAGAAGTCCTTATGCATTTCCATTTAAAGACCAATTCAGCCAGGCAAATCTGGTATGAAAGTGGAAGTCAATTTGACCCAGCCCTTTGCAGCACAATGCATGTGAGCTCTTTAGTTGTTCTGATTATTTTTCCTTTTGGGAAGTACCATATGATATCAAAAAATCTCCAGCTAGCACTTTGCCCTCCAGCCCATTGGCTGTATGCTGACATACTTACTGGCAGGAATATATAAAAAATAGGACAAATATTTCAAGGAAGGAATGCAGAGCGAGGTCTTGTTACCGAGCAACCATGTTTTTAAAAAGGCATCTGACAATCATTGCCACTGAGAACTTGATGACCTTCTAATTATCTGTTGATGGAGAGGTCAACAAAATATAAGATTTATAAAGGACTGTGAAAACAGCAATAAAAACATAGTAGAAAATGAATACTTAAGAAGGATTTTTCTAAAATGTCAAAGTCATTTTGATGTCTGTCCTTCTGTTCCATTTAAGACCTTAATGGAAAAGACCAGCCTTTTTAATAGACATTGGTAAAATTCAACTCAAAGGAGAAATATCAGCAGATGTTCTTATTTGTTCTTATCTTGCCTTCAGCCATAGGAGAAAGGGAGCCACAGTAAGCAGGCACATTAATGTTTTCAAATATTTCAATTCACCCAACTTTCAAACGTTAAGGAATAACTTTATGACAGCTGTGCTGTGAAATATTCCAGCTGTAACTACTAGTGGCTGCCCAAGGTCAAATTCTGAGGTGAAGTTTGAAGTGTGGTACCAGTAAATCAGCTTTTTGCATTCAAGCTCCCTAAAATACTCTAGTGCTGTATATGAGGAACAAGACTCTCATGTCACACAGTTCAAAAGGAGAAGGACAAATAGGGGCCAATTAAACTTAATTTTTTCACCTTCTTAAAATATTTCTTGTTTTCTTTATTACTGTGTATGGTAAGATCCAAAATCTGTTGATCGCTGCGGTCTCTTCTAGCTTTATAAAATTATTTGGTTTTACTTACAATGATAATTAGATTTCTTCCCAATGAGAAAAAAAAGATCTGCTGGTAGAGTCTGTATGGGCAAACACACTGTAAGAGTCTATTAAGTTTACAGACTCATCACAAGAGGTGAAAAAACAAGGCCAGAGTCTTGCTCTAGGTCATTGAAGTGAGCTTCAAATTTAAACCTTGAGTTGCAGTCTCTATCAATACTTTTATACTCTGGGCTACACTACTTACTCTCTTATTATAAAATAATCATGCTTGCCTCAGGACTTTTAGGACTTGAAAGTCTTCTCCAGGATGTCTGACAGTGATAATAGCAATAAGTGCCACAATCAGAGCCATTGCAGAAAGGCAGGAGTAGGAAATGGCTGGGGAGAAGGTGACCTCAAGCCCAGCACAACCTAAAATAAATTAAAAAAGGATAATACAAAAATGCTACCCTTGGCCACAAGATGTACGCTGAGCATGAGGTTAGGGAAGAAAGAGAAGAACAGCCTGGGACACTGGCAATCATCATCACTTCTCCCTGTCCCTTCTCCCAGCCCAGACTGGTGGCTTCCTGGTATCACTAGCTTCCTCAGCTGCTATCAGAAGAGCTAGAGATGCAACCCACATAAATCAATAGGCAACATATGGTGAACACTCTGAGTAATCCTCTTCAAGTGAGGAGGATCAAGGGGCTAGGAAGCTTGGAGCCCAATGTCCGTAGCCACAGAGTCTAGGAGCCAGCCTGCAACAACCCAGCTTCACTTAAGTCTGTACTCTGCACACACTGTTGGTGAGCACCAGAGAAGCGTGGCCAGCAGGTCGAAGGAGGTGATTCTCCCCCTCTACTCTGCTTTCATAAGGCCCCACCTGGAGTACTGTGTCCAGTTCTGGAGCCCCAAACACAAGAGAGACATGGACCAGTTGGAACGAGTCCAGAGGAGGGACACAAGGATAATCCAAGGGCTGGAGCACCTCTTCTACGAGGACAGGCTGAAAGAGTTGGGGCTGTTCAGCCTGGAAAAGAGAAGGCTCCGGGGAGGTCTTTTAGTGGCCTTCCAGTACCTGAAGGGGCCTACAAAAATGGTGGGGAAGGATTTTTCATAAGGGCAGTAAACGACAGGACGAGGGGAAATGGCTTTAAGCTGAAAGAGGGAAGGTTTAGATTGGATATCAGGAAGAAAATCTTCACTGTGAGGGTGGTGAGACACTGGAATATGTTGCCCAAGTAAGTTGTGGGTGCCCCCTCCCTGGAAGTGTTCAAGGCCAGGCTGGATGAGGCTTTGAGCAACCTGGTCTAGGGGAAGGTGTCCCTGCTCATGGCAGGGGGGTTGGAACTAGGTGATCTTTAAGGTCCCTTCCAGCCCAAACCATTCTATGATTCCAAGTATATGCACTGATGACCACAGAGCCTGCTGAAGAGTCAAGGAATAAGCAGTGAGGAAAAACAGTGTGAAAACAAATTGTGGGAGCAGCTGAATTTTCCAGCAAGCACTCTGCCACCAACACAGCGCTCCAGCCCAAGACGTGTGAACAGGCTGTTGTCCTGAAACATCTAAAGGTGGTCTCAGCTGCTAAGAGAGGTGACAGCTTTTGCCACTGGTGTGAAACAGATTTCTTGCCTCCTTGGATAGAAGTGCTGCTTCCATCTCCTTCAGCGTAAACAAACAAGAGCCCTGTGATCTCACAGGCATCTTTTTTTTTGTAAGGCATGTTTCTCAACTCATTCCAAATGCCTTCTCCTTATACATTCACTGACTGCTGTGGACAGGAAAGTCTGGGACATATAGTAGTGTCTCACTGTCAGAGAAAATAGCTGCTGACAGTTTATGCTTGTTCTTCAGAGGTTTTTTTCTGTGATTTATTTAAGACACAATTCTGATGATATATGTACCAGACACCTTTAGCTGAATGAGAAAAATGTATCCATATGGAGAATGGCAGAAACATCCCATCCTGTGTGTGGAAAGAAACTTGCATCCCTGCAGATCTTCCTTTTGAATGAAAAGGTCTTTGCTATTCCCGCAACACTATTGCAGGACGGCAACTGAGCTCTGTCATTCCTGCTCCTCACTAGTGCAGAGGAAAACATGGACCTGGAGGAAGGGTGATCCGATGAGAAGCTGCTTCCATTTGGCCTTTTGGAGAATTCCAGAAGGGAATCTCTGGGGGTGCTACCTCCCCTAAAACTCCTCCACATATGTCTCTTCAATGGTCCTCAAGGTCATGATGACCACAGTTAAATTCTGAAATGTGGTAGTAACAAGTTTTTGCTGATAAAAATTGTCTCTTTTGGTAATTGTGCAAGATTTGAATTCTAGAAGGAGGGTGAGCACCTCAATAAGTGAAATCCTCTAATATGGCTGCCCTTCTTAGGAAAGGGAGTGTTTTGAAGGGATGGATAACCAAAGAACTAATAAAGTCCACCTGGAAATCATATTATCCTCAATAGGTCTATTTTAATTTTGTTAAGTCGCTTCAAGATTGGGCTATAAATCCTCCTGGCTAAGCAGAAAACTGCTGTATAAAACTCTCCAAATTTTGGTCACCATCTCCCAGTAACACGTAATAACCACAAGCCTACGTCCTTAATTGTACTCATGTGTCTGCCCAGACAGTGTGTGCACCAACAGACCTTAATGTCCCCACCAGAGACCCACATCCCCACGTCTGTCCGTGGGCCCAGAAGCCCCATTCCAGCTCAGGCTTGATCTTACCTCTGGCCCAGCCGCCTGGATAGACCTTGAATCTGTGCTGTAGCCTTGTTTCCAGTCCTGCTTTTGAACCCTTCTTCTACTGCTCCCAACTGGCCTCCCTGGATGGATTCTGGATGTCATTTATCACTTGTTTTACGGAGGCTGTTGATGGACCCTGTTACCATCACCCAGCTTTGCCTGCTAGAAGACAGTGCCCTGGTCAGTAAGGGTACTGTGCACACTGGGGTTGCCTTCAGCTCCTGGCTCACCTCCCTAATGATGCCTAACCATCCCCTGCAGGTGGACAGCACTCATAGCATTTAGGATCTGCACAATGAGTGTAGCTGACAATCTGCATATACTGCTGTATGTGTGGAGAGCACATCTAATGTCCACTGGCTTCCACCTGTCCTGCTGCTAGCAGTCTTGCTCTTCAAGACTCACTTTCGCCCTTGTTTCCTTTCTGTCTGTGATGTTCACATTCTTCTTTACTTGATTTTTTTTTTTTTTTTTTTTTTTTTAAATCTCCATCTGGAAAGTTCCAGGGATAGCAGCTGAACCTTGTGAGAAATCTGTGTGCATGCCGGGGGAAAACAGTGGATAGGACTTGTCATTTATGTATATAAGCCTCCTCCTCTACTCTACATTATCTAGGTTGTTCAAAACATGACAGACAGTGATGTTGAAAGGGTAAAATGCTATGATAAAATAATGCTTCAAAGAAACATATTCTACACTATGATTTCCCCCCCCCCCCGCTCTAAAAGTATGAACATAAATCATGTTGCTGGTTACATTATCACCACACACTGCAATCAGGCATTCATAAGATTCAAATCCACTGAAGTCATCAGCAGCCTTTGAGTTAACACATCCAAGAAGGTCCAAGAAGTATTTTGCAGTACTTGGTTTTCTGGTTTTGCAACATAGTTTGATCTTTTGGAAATGGGGGTCAGCAGAGAGAAGTCTGAGTTGTAGATAAAAAATTAGCATATTTTTGTATGCTTGAACTGATTCTACATCCATTTGAACATCGTTTTCTACATGCCCCTTTGGCATGATTCAAACTTCACCTCCTGTCACTGAAAAAGTCCATGGTATTCATTCTTAATACGACAGAATGTTACTGTTATGTAATATTTATAGCAAGCCTTCCTAAATCCTCTAAATTACCTAAAGCATGCAAAAATTCAAGCTATGCATCAAGGACCAAGCACAACAGCTTTCAGTTGTGGGAAAGAGTGAGAAGTTTAACTCTCAGTTTCCTGGATTTGACAAGCTTAATCCTAACCCAGAACATTTGTTTTAATGCATTTCTCTGTGATTTGGGAAATAAAGAAACATTAGTCTCCACTGCATGTACACACAAAACCAACTTCAGTGTCTCCAACCATCCCATATAATACACACAAGATTTGTTCCTGAACTGTGCTCTTGTCTGGACACATAAGACTTGTGTAGCAGATGCATGATCTTCAGGTGTCTTAGTCTTTCCCTAGTGTATCCTAAAAGTCCCTGATACATGCTGATTCAGTTTTCTAGTTAGGAAGCATTGAACCAAATAAAATAGCTTGAAAATTACCATGAAGTCAGAAAATGAGCCTGTCAGGAGCCTTTAAAAGTTCCAGCCTTCTGCACAAAAGGACAACTCCTTATAGTTTATCTTCTGCTTTATTCTTGAAGACCTCAATGCTGGCAGTCACATCTCCTCCTCTGTCAGAACATAGGTACTAGCTCCCAGCAGAAACTTATCATAGTCTCTGACCTAAATCTTTCTTTATACAATCTTATTTTATTTCTTCTTATCTGATTCACTGAGGTTATAGAGGTAATTTATTCCTTTTCTCTTTTCATCTTTATGTGTAGGTTACTATTTTGTCTTCTCATTTGCCTTTTATTTTCTAGGATAAACAAGTCCAAGTCTTCTAATCTTTGCTCATAGGTCCTGTTTTCTAGATCTCTCTCTGCTGGTCTTCTCTGCCCTATCTCCAGCTGTTCCACATGTCGAATACTGAACATCTTCACTTGCCTTAGATAGGACAGTCCTCCTAAAACATGCTGGTGTTACCCATCCTACGTGCCTAAGTCACAGTAATGGGGCAGATAGCATCAAGCAGAATGTATTTGCTTTTTGCAGATACAGGCTGACAAGGCGGTGTTTTTCCTACTGCCGGTGTTTTTTCTACTGTCAGCATAGTTGGCCTAAAGAGACGCTACAGTAACAGGAATGTACAAGTTTACTTACTGCCTTACAGTTTTGGTCAACCCTAAGCCATAACTTTGTATGTCTAATTTAACATTCATAGGCATTTTTGTGCATATATACACTTATAAGCATGTACATAGGTCTATTATATATATATATATGTATACACACATATATATATGTATGCACACACATATATATATATGATCACACACACCACACACATACACATATCCCAGTATATGTATGTGCATGTATACATAGTGTTATATATAAGCACACACATACGTATCCAGCAAGCAATTCTTCCTTCACTTCCCTTTGTGGAATATGGAAGGAAGTATAATCTCATTCACAGTAAAAGAGCCTGTGCAGCACAGGACAGATGCCACTTGTCAGCAGATTGCTTTTGCTGGGAGGAAATTGGTGAAATTTTACACTAAAGGGCAGGGAACTTTACTGGACCTTTTGATGATCTCCTTCTGTACTGTCACAGAATCTTGCTAGCACAAAGTCAATAAAGCAGGCTTGTTTAAATAACCCATTACTGTTCATCTCTTATTCAGACCACATCACCAAATAAATGACTGCTGTGTCTGTTTTTTGATCAATCCTTCTTTGTCTCAGGCTGCCACAGAGGTTTTCCGGATTAACTCCCAAGTAAATTAACTAGGTCCTGCTGAATGGATCACACTGAATAGGGCAGCCACCCAGAAAAATTACATACCTGACAGGGACTGAGAATCTGTTTCTTGTTGAGCAGTACTAAAGCCAAGATGTAGACAGGTAAATATTAGTACTGAAATACATGTGAAGTGATTGGAAATTGTGCATGCATAAACTGTTCTTCACTGATATATAAAGGTGGTGAATGAGTAGGTCTTGAGTGTCAAGCAGTTTTTCTCAAATTTATCTCAGTATTTCATGTGAATCAAGTCAAAAAGTGATTAGCTGAGCTGAGCCCCGTTGGAGAGATTGGTGTTGCTGAAGGGGACAGCCCTCTTCCCTCCTCCTCCTCTTCCTTCTCCTCTCCATTCTCACCTTGCTCTGACCTCCCAGGTTGCTGATTCACCTCAATAAATCAGCAGGAAACTGAGGGAAAACACCAGAGCAGAGTTTTACTGGCTTAGTGAGCTGCACTGGATCACCCTGGGCCATCCAGCTAGACCTGCTTCTCTCAATCGTGTACTCATGGCCCAGGGCCTTCTACAGCTTTTGTGTGCCATCTTATCACATGTGAGATGTTGTCCAAGGCGCATGGACACTACCATAAAACATATGAAGATTAATCAGTTGCTCTGTTTGCTTATCCATTTGGTAATCTTCCCTTGGAAAGTGCAGCTGAATTTACCTTTGTATCAAAAGAGAAAGATGGGCTTTTGGAAGAGAGATTCAGAGCAGAAGTCCAATTTTACCTGCCTCAATCAGCTTTTGGAGAAATATATGTCCCAGGGAAGCACAGGGAGTACTAGGTTAAATAATCCCTCAGAGCATTAGGTAAAGGCTAGTTATGAGCACTCCTGCCACCCCAGTGATATTATCAAAGATGAGGGGAAGATGATAGAACCCAAAATCCTGAAATATAGATATTTTATCTAAAATAGCTTGCAAAAAAAAAAAAAAAAATCCCCTAAGAGAAGATGCAGTTTTTTGAATTTAATTTCCCACTAAGAGAAGTTCTTATTCATTGAAGTGATATTAAGAAAATGCATTTTTTCAGTTGTGATAAATAGATAGCATCTCTAGAAATCATATTCTGTTATCAATTTTCAGGGCTACTTCACTAATGCTAAATGGAAAAACTATGATATGGATTAAAACCCTTTGTAAACTTTAATAAACAGTGTCAGTAAAATTTATTGCTATGTTGTTATTTATTGACAAAAAATTAAAGGTAAAAGAAAAACATAAATATTTGCAGAAATAGCAATTGAAACTCAAAAATAATAACCTGGAATATTATTCATTTGTGAAGGCAAGTAAATCTTTACTTGTATGCTTAGACAAGCAAGACTAAAACACTAATTTTTCACTGAAAGCAGAAAAGCTTTCTGCTGGAAAAAAATTGCCTGTTTAAGTTATATAGACTTTTCATGCCTAAAAGTGGTATCCTTCTTGGATAAGTGAGGACCATATCTCTTGAAGCCAATGGAATTATTCTATTAGAAAAGAGATAAAAAATAGACCAAAAAGTCTGAAAAACTTACCTAACAATCTCCTGCTACAAAGGCTTGGCACTGAAACAGAAAGCTTGGAAGTATTTGTGTGTCTAAGTGTCTGTTACTGTTTTTGTGTTACTCTGGAGCTTCCATTTCTATCTTTGGTTGGGATACTTGTATCAGAACAATTGAAACTCACATTTCAGAGCAGCAGAATCTAAATAGGTTCATTGCATATAGAGGACTCCTGCAAAGACTGAAATATGGCGTGTCGGTATTCAGATTCAACCTGACTCCACTGTGCTCAGTGGTAATGCTGCCACAGATTTTAATAGATCCACATATCACCTGAAAATTTGGGTGGAAACCAAATCCTACAAAAATCCAGCTTTCTAGGTTTCTGTGTATGAATAAGTCTCACTCCAGTGCATGGGACCATACCTCTCCAAGTCCATAGTTAAAATCATCACAGTTCCCTGTAATATGAACATTACATTAGTGTGTTACTTCACTGTGTCTTTTAGTGGATCTTCAGTCCCTGTGCAAAAATGGTAGTCTCTTTAAAGTTCAGCTGCATTTTACTCCATCTTGTTTTACTGTGGGGTTTTTTTTTTTCCTTTCAGAGGACCAAGGCAACAGCAAAAGAGAAAGATGATTCAGCAGGCTACTGCTGATATCAGCAGAACTGTGGTTCAAAAATGTGAGGCTGGGCAGCAAAACTATTCCTCTTCTTGCATTCCAGGGAGCAAGTTGATTTTCCCCTTCTCCTCAGTATATCATCCGAGAGCACTAAGCAGAACTGATATTTTGAACAGACAGACCGATACAGATGATACAGAGACTTCCTGAGCCTTCTCCCCTTGCAGAGCCACAGCTGCACTGAATCTTGGCTGAGGTTCCAGCACAGTCAGATCAGTTCTTTCATTGCACATTTATTTTCTATGATGTTCCTTGAGTTTCTGAATTCACAACACCATAATATCGAGTAAAATGCACCTTTTTTTCTCACTCTTTTGATTTTCCAGGATGGAAATGGAAATAGGAAAGCTAAAAGCTTTGCAAACTTGCAAAAAGTGTCTCAGGAGTTGCAAGATTTCCTTAATTTCTAATAATGTACCTAGAAGAGGGAAGCTTTCAAGTCTTGAGTTTACACGGAAGCTGATATTGTCCTGTTAAGATAACATCCTCCTCACAAGGTGCCACCCTGGGCAAAGACAGTCCCTCAAGCACGAGCATCTCAGAACTGTTGTCACTTCGCCTCTGTGAAGCTCTGGGACCCCAGGCCGATCTGGAATGAGCAGAATGTACCCTTAGTACTTTCTGTGCTGTTAAAAACAAACTTTGGTTTATATGCCAATGAAGTTCATAATGTCAGTTTTGCCACTGGCAGAATATGTTCTGTGTCCACATAGTTCCTCTTACTTGCTGCAAAATAGCTCTGCACAACAAGTTAAATGAGAATGCTTCCTACAGGTTTTAAACTAGACATATTGTGAAAATGCATTTTATATTGTATTGAGATCTCGGACCAGGAACTAGTAATGGCTTTTTTTTAGCAGTGTGTCATGGGAATGCTCAGCTAACAGACATGTGTCCTCAGGACCTGCTGACATGTTTGGAAAGAAGGTGCAGTGTGGCTCTTCTTCTTCAAAGTCAGTGATGTATTACAGCCCTCCAAAAAGTTAGCATTGGCTTATGCAGTACTGTCAATTTTTCTGCTGATGTGAAACTTCTTTTCTAGGGATTGGCACACAATGCCACTACATTCATGCATAAAGCAAATGCCAAAATCTTTTCTCCTACAGCAAGCAAGTGCTTACCTAAGTATTGGATTCTTCCTCATAAACCAGCTTGAAATAATAAACACTTATAAATATATTTTCACAAATTGCACTGCAGAACTTAAAAATGCCTTTGAAAAAAACATACATTCCACTGTTCTGGGAAACTATTATTGTTCCTAATTGTTACTGCTCATTCTGAGGCATCTGTCCTCTAGTTTACACCTGCATCTGTCCTAGACATATGACCCTAATAAATACTGTTCACTCCTACATACTCTGGACAAAATCCTATTCTCTCCAAAATCAATGGCAAAACATCCTTCACTGCAGCCAAAATTTCTTTCTGTAATTATAACTACAGTTCATTCCCTGTCTCTAGTGTAAGTTTCTCTCTGCACGATGCTGGCATGCTCCTTCCATCTGGCTCTTAACATATTAAATTTCCTACTTGTTTTTACAAATGTATATCCAATGGTTTCCAGAACTCCATTCCTAGATCACCAACTTGCACACAATTTGTCAAAACTTAGTTAAAATTTTCAATGTCCCCACTGGCCTAAGAATGATAAATGGGATGTCTGTTCCTCATATTTCTTTCCTTAGGAAGCTCTAGAAACTCTGTTTATGTGAACTGAAATCCACTATCAGAGACTAACCAAGATAAACTTGTCTGGTAAGTGATACTTCTGTGCATTCGCTGATGTAGTCAATTAAAGCAATAACCTAATATCCATGGGCTGGCACCATTTCAAAATACTTCCCTAGTCTTTTCCCATGTATGACTGACTAAAGAATCTGGATGCAACACTGGCATGAACTTTACAGATGTTTTTTCTACATATTTGGCAAAGATGCATTTAATCATTGCTGATTAAAACTATAACCCAACCAATGATTATCTCTAACTGCACCCCAAACATAACAGGATCTGGTTTTGACATATCCCCGCTACATGTCATGCAGACACTGAGTGGCCTTAGGTTTTTGCTCAGTAGGAACAATAAGAAATGCAGACAGCACAGAAACTCCTTCGGCTGCTGCTCTGTGCCTGCTTACAAGTGGTATAGCGTGCTGCTAAAGGAATGACACTTGAATGATACTATAGCCGTGAATAACATTTACTTTATCTCCATTACAGCCCTGCTGTAAGGATGTTTTAAAGAAAAAAAAAAAATTCCTACAATGTGATTTGTTGGATTCAGATTGGAATTTGTGCCACCAGCTCTCCAGCTTCATTCCTTCATGCTTCATCTGCCCAATTATCAAATCCCCTGTTGTACAAAGACACAATTCAGCTGTTCTGAGGGCTTAACTGTGCCCTCAGATACAAGGATGTGCAGTGCTCTGCATCTTGTAACATCAAAATGCACTGCAGTCAGTTTTCACTGGGTACACAGAGATGCATCCACATCTGAGTACTGAAGTAAACAAGTAAACACAATCCTAAAGATCATTTAAGGAGACAAACACACATTCAGATGCAATGAAATGCTGACCTTGTCAAACCAGGAACATACACCAAAACAGCACTGGAAACAGATGCTCGGATTTACTTGTGCTGTCCTCCAATAGTATATATTCTGAATGTGCAAGTTCACTGTAAGCTAGACTTTTATCCAAATTACTGAATATCTGACATTCTCTTTCATTTTAGGTAAACAGCTATTTCTCCTCCTCTGAAAGGTTTATGTCATGGCCTACTTCCACACTGACTGTCTTCCTATCAGTTCATCTCCCTGATTATCAGTCACTTCTGAGAAAATCTCTATGATCTGAGATGCTTTAGGTGGGCTTTTATATCACATGTTACAAATGAGGATTCTTTTGTGTGATGGAATGGCCAGCATGCTGACGCTGAGAAAATGTTTAAAGAGAAATACTACAGAAAAAGAGGATGCAGGCAGAGCTCCATTCCAGAATGATGCACCAAAACCTGCTTTTGGACAGTATTGAGCCATGTATTTGCCCACTTTTTCCAGAGTTTTACACTGTACTGCACCTTTTTCTATGTAAAATAATAGATGTATCGTTATAATTCACATCATCACAGAAATGTGATTGAGGCCAGTCACGGGATATTTTCTAGTCCTCAGAAAGGAAGGAACCATATTAGTCCTACGACTTTCTGCCATAACAGAACCCCAAATAGCATAACCAGTGCTAACTGGCACCCATGGCAGTGATATTGATCACTTGACAGCCAAGGGCTAAGTGACAGCTGAGAAAGAGTTATCATCTGTCCCCTTTGGCACCTTCTCCAACAGACCCATGCAAATGAGGAAGAGAAGACTTTGCTGCCCTGGTGTTGCCTCTGTAGGCAGGCACGTGGCTTCCACAGCATGCCCTGTTTCATGGTGCTGAGGAAGGTTTCCACACTGTCTCCTTTAGACATCTGCAGTTCCAAGAAAACGGCATTGTGTCCTCTCCTCCAGTTTGTCAGTGAAAAGAGGCAGGAGCCTGCAGGGAGCCAGTCAGAGCACTTAGGTTACAAGTCTGCAATAGGCAACGTCTGTCCCTCCATCACGTGCACGTATTTCCCCTGAAGGAACTAGCCATGGAGAAAAGCTTATGAATGGTAAAGGTAGGAACATTTGGCTATCAACAAGTAAAGAGAGAACTTCATTCTTTACAGCATCTTCAGCACTTTGAAACACTTCACCCTACAAAATGTTATAATAAAGCAAAATTAACAAATGGAGACAAACAGATTCAAATGCTTCCTCTCCCTGATGAAACTGTTAGACTTTTGTAGCATGGTTAGATGGGGAGTACACAAGCAGATCTGTTCTTTAAAAGCAGCCTTCATTTTTACTGACAGGCTGAGCTGTCAGAATTCATTACACATACAGGTAGAATCAAAATGCAGATCTCTGCAGGAATAAATACCTACATAGCCAACATGCTGCTTTGCTATGATTACTGTCAAAAATATACCAGATATGAGTTCTTGGAAAAGTTCTTGTTAAAAAAATAAATGAAAAATAATGGACATGTGGCACTGAAGCCTTCTTAAAAGGTTGCATGAAAGACTTTACCATTTCAGAGCACTGAGTATTCCCTTTTCAGCATAGTAAGAGGTTGCTAGGCTCCTGAGAGAATAAATAAAATGGAGGTGTTCATTTTTCTTTCTCAGTAAAATATGGATGAAGCACCTTTGTCAAAATCTATTTGGCAAACTGCAAGGTGTATCTTGAATTACTGCATTTTATGTTTCTGGACACGAAGAACATCATCTTTCAAGATGGTCCAAAATAATGGTCACAGTGAAACAAGAATATTGAATTTTGGTTTATTACAAACTACTAGGTAATAAAACTGTCAGTGTCACATTCAGACAATTTTACTGAGTGGAATAAATATTTGTAAAGGTCAGTGTTTTTCACAATGTTTTTTAGATGCTCGCTGACCATTTTCTGGTTTTACCACAGTTTTGGCTTCATTGTCATAAAATTGTTGCCTTGAGAGACCTGCAGACTTATAAATATTAACATGTATTTTCTGTTTGGATTAATAGGACTGACTGGTAGGTGAGTGTCCCAAAGACTAATGAATCTTTTTTAAAGTATTGGGTCACTTTAGAGTGGTGCAAGTATGCTAATGATTGAATTGTGCCTGTATTTGATGAACTCAAGGTGGCTAAGTAGAGTAGAGAGGCGACTCCCCTCTGTGAAGAGGAGAAAAAAGAACCATGAAAGAAAATCATTTAAGACTCATGAGATGCGCAGATACAGGGGAGCTCCATCCATATCCCCATGCAGCACTACCACCACATATGTATATATAAATGTACATGTATGCATATGGCCATTGGAAAAGATCATTGCCCTCATTGCATTTCACTGGGAAAAAGAAGACATAGAAAAGAGCTTCTCACCTTCAGACCAGCCTTTACAAGCACCTGGGCTGCAGCCCAGCTTTAGAGCTTAGGGAAATCTACAGCTGGCTGAAAGGTTTAGTGAGCCATGTGCCTGCTGGCCTCAGTCCTCTCTGTGTTTATTCTCTTTCAGTCAAGGCTCAGACCCAGGGAGTCCCAGGGACTTGTACACCAAAGCCCTTTGAGCCAGTCTCCCCTCCGCACTGCTCACAGGTCCCTATTCGCAGCAGGTTCTCAACCGGTGGAGTCAGATGGTCTGATCTGGGTCCCTGGCTGGGAGGCAAAAGCACTGTGAATAGGAGAATGGAAACATGCTCCTTCGCAATTAGGTATTTGTATGAAGAATAACCTCGTTTGTGAGAACCATCATGAATAGTGAATAAAAGGAGGTATGAACATGATCACACTGAACAGCTGCTCAGAACTGGAACAAATGTTGGCAAATACTCATTTACAGTATTCTTCTAGGTCTGGATTTTCTTTTCTCCCCTCAGATATGGTCTCTACTTGAGTGGCTTAGCAAAATAAAGACAGATGGCAACGGATTATCTCTAACACTTCATTAATTGCAATGCAGCCATTACAGTATTTCTAAAGCACTCACTAGAGCTTTGCCTGATGATTTCCTTTGAACTGAGTCACATGCCACTTAGTGAGTAGGGACCTAATACAAAATTGTGACTTATTAATTAAGAATGCCTATGTTAGTCATAACAGCATATAAATACATTAGTAAGTTTCATGTCTGAATATATTGCATATTTAGGAGAACTTTTTCAGTGTGAAATAAGAAGCAACAAATTCTTGCAGAGGCATGGCTGCCTTGGACTGCCTTGCCGTCATGGCACAGTGAACAGAATCAAGTCAGATTTTAGAGCCTAATTCACTCTGATGTCATTCAGCTTTCAAAATTAGGACCCTAATTTCCTTTTCCAAAATTGGTTTAAGCACATACAGCCAAACTGAGAGATGATTCAAAGCATAAAGATGCAGATAACACACACTGAAATTACTAATGCAACCAGGTACTTATTTTTAATGACCTCAGAGGCTATCTGGAAATCTCTTTGATATATTTCTTTCTGTTTATAAAAATGTGATTAATCCAATCCTGGATTAGAAGTAATAGCAGGTGACTTGAGTAACCCACTACCCTCACACCTGAGGAGAAGTGACAGCATGTGCCTCATTTCTTTAATTATCTTTTAGGTACGCAGTAGGTTGAAATATATGTGAAAAAAAGCACAGATAATGTGCAGAGGGAAAGGATTACATTAATAAAAGAATGCCCAATACTGATAGAGAGCAGCTTTAGGTAGAAACTGATAGGCACTTACCTAGAACATTCTCATGTTTCCATTTTTTTCTTAAAAATCATGAGGAGCTCACCTACCTTCTCACTGCATATCAGACGGAAATTTTGCAGCACCAACATTCACAACACCGACAGTCACAACTCAGTAGAGCTATCAAAGCTCACAGACATACACCCAGTGAAGAGCTGATTGTCTCCAGCAGCTGCACAATACAGCTTGCATGTCCAAAGAGATGATATCTGCAGCAGTCAGAAGGATGAGAAGTGTGTGTCACATGAACATACTTAGACAGTAACAACTATGTGAAAGGAGGGTGTAGTGAGGTGGGGGTCTGTCTGTTCAACCAAGTAACAAATGATAGGACAAGAAGAAATGGCCTCAAGTTGCACCAAGGGAAGTTTAGATTGGGTATTAGGAAGAATTTCTTTACTGAAAGGGTTATCAGGCATTGGAACGGGTTGCCCAGGGCAGTGGTGGAGCGCCCATCCCTGGAGGTATTTAAGAGTGGTGTAGACATAGTGCTGAGGGACATGGTTTAGTCCGGGACTTGTCAGTGTGAGGTCGATGATCTTAAAGGTCTTCTCTACTCTAGGCAATTCTGTGATTCTGTGAGGGAAATAAGAGATGGAGAAAAGGTGTAAGCAAGTGAGAAGCGACATAGGATCACTAATATGAAGTGTTTCTGAGGAGGATGCTCCCTTTGCACTCTGGGTGCGCTCTGATTCCTGAGGAGATGCTGGTGGCCCAGGGCAGCTAAGGCCATGCTGAAGGTCCAGCACCATGTGTGGCACATCCACACAGTTCACTCAGCCAAAACCTGCCGTGCTGTCCCAGTCTCCTTCCCCAGGCTTTCACAGGCAGTAAATACCACAGCACAGTAATAGTCAGTGCCCAGACCCCACCAGCCATAAATTGCCTTGCCCCATGCGTCTAGGACACTATCACCAACCCTCTTCCAGAATGAATAACAGCTCTTTTCCCTGTGCTGGCCTGAGCAAACTTTCAGCCCTTCCCTCCCTTTCCAAGGTGTCACCACTCCACCAAACTCAGCACAGTCTAAAGAGAAACTCTTCATCCTGCCATGCAGGATCTTTGGGTCAATAAACAGTTACAGCAGAAAGAGAGGCATTAGCTCTGCATCCATCACTGGAACAGTCCGATCCTGGTGTCACAAAGAAAATGGCAAATAAAAGGGGAGTCAGAAAGAGCAACAAAAGTAATTTGTGCTCTGGATAGCCGACTTAGCTACTGAAATCCGAGGTGCTCAGCCTTAATTTGGCTCAGCAATAATAGATTTAGTTTGGCTAAGCAACAATTCAGTCACAGTCTAATAGTGCCAATATGAGGAAAAAGATTACTGACTGTGGCGGCTCTTTAATTTTGCAAAGAGAGAAGAAAACAGAAGAAAAATAAAAGGGAAAAAAAAAAAAAGAAAAGTAGATTAAATAGGAGCAGAAGTTAAACAAAATCAAACCAGAAATAGCACATTCCCAGCAGCAAGGGTGGATAATTAGCCACTAACACAATTTCCCACTGTATGTGGTGAAGATATTAAGTCTTCACATCAAGGTTGGATCTCTTCTCCTCTATCAAAACAGGAGTTTTTATCTTTATGCAGAAATCACTAAGGTTTTTTTCTGACATGCATTGTCCTGAATGTTGGACCACATATTTTTTATATTTTCTTCTGGTCTAATGACTATTTATGAACAACATGATTTTCATATACCAGGTTGCTAAAAAAGTGCAAACGATGCTCCATTGACTTTTTGTTCTACTTTTGTTGTCACTTATTAAGAGGGTTCTCTCAAGAGTCCGAGTATGTGCTAGGCTCCCCTCAGGTTCTCCCCAGCTGATTTAGAGGATGAGATGCAGCTGGGCCTCCAAAGGGGTGTTGTAATGCCCAGTGTACCCCGCTTCTCCACAAGGAACCTGCTGCTCTGGGCTGGACACAGCAGCTCACCCTGGAATGCTTGAGGAGTGCTGGGTGCTGTGAGTTGGAGTCAGGATGGGCAGCACACTGAGTAGGAGACACCCAGACTAGCTTTTAGAAAACTGATACACAAATGTTTCTTTCTCCTTCTGGCCTAATTCTGAAATGCAAGGGAGTGACCAACACTACCTGTGGACTCAGCTCAAAACTTGCTCTTAAATTAGACAGCAAGGTGTTGCCTTCAAAATCAAGCTAGGCTCACCCTTGCCTTGTAAAGCAAAGGAGATGACAGTTCTGCTCATCAGCAGCAATTCACCATCAGAGGGCACTTGGCCAAACACAGGTCTTCCTCAGACCCTGGGACATGGGTTCAAACCCAGCCTGTTTTAGGCAATAAACAACACTATGAATGTGAGCACTTTCCAAACCTTGCACTAAGTATATGGTGTCAAAAGTCTCACTGGACTATGAAAAAGAAAATTAATTGGAAATAGATAAAGTTTGGCTTTCGATTCCAATGGAGTAGAAATAGATAATTTAGCTTCTATAGTACATGTATAGAACAAATCCATCAGCACTTCCTTTCCTAATGGGCTATCATTATTTTTTAAATATTTTTTTTAATTTTTTTTAATATAGGCCTTATCACACATCAGGTGCTCTCTATCACTGCAATAGTAATAATTATTTCTGCTGTGCTGGGAATAGGGTGAGGGTTAACAACTTATTCAGAACAGAGAAGCTGAAGTGTCTAATTTTGTAGCAGCGCAAGACTACTCTTCCGAGATTAATATTCAGAGGTTGATCTTATGCTGGTCTTTTGACAGAAAGATTCTTTTTTTACTTATGGCTGAACAGGCACAAAGAAAGTATGTGCACAGTAATTTTCCATAGAAATTCAAGGGACCTCAGAAAAATAATTTTTGTTATGAGCAAAGTTATGAGCAAGTACATTAGTGACTTTGTCATATTCTTTCCACTTTAATTTTCAACCAAAATAGGAGTGTAAGTATTGTTATACTATAAATGCAGTTCAGTACTCTCAACTACTCACCAGTAGATGTTTCAATGTAAGATTTAAGAACTGCTCAGTATGGGCAGTAGGGGTAGTTGTCCCTTATCATTATGTCTTCTCCTAATCCAATAAAGATTAACCTATGCGTGGGATTTTCCAGATATTTCACAGAAGTGTTATCATTCTTTATAATAACTTTAAAACCTTTTTTAAAAATTCCTAATTTCATTGTCTTTCTGCATTCCACTTTGCAGGTTGGGTCTTTCACCACTCTTCTGAACTTGCTCTTTTCCTCTCCCCAGTACTGTTAATTGTATTTTAGATGCAGCTGCACACTTGGTTACAGCAGTATAACTTCTGCAGGGTTTATCACCCAGTCCTTATCTCTGTGGCATATCCTGTCTTTTATTGACTGCATTCAGCAGAGCCTTAATGGCGCTATGGTGAGAACCCGGACTCTTTCCTGGGCTGATAAGGTTAATTGAGAATTCTCTCATGTCTGAGTAGTTCATGTTTTTCTCTTCAACGGGCATGGTTTTACATTGCCTAACACTGAAATTCACTTGCCATCATTCATCTGGATAACTGAGGTCTGAATTCCTTCTCAGCCTTCTGGTTCTTCCAAGTCACCTTGACTCATCTTTTCCCCAGTGATCACTCCTCCTTCCAAGTCACATATACATACATATAATGAACACTCTGTACATAAACAAGCTGATGTATCATATCCTCATCTTAACCACTCTCTTTATCACTGCTTCTCCACCAGCTCTTCTTGAAAACAGGCCACAGGAAGCTACAGAAGACTCTAGCAATCTTTGCTAGGGACAATCCCAAGTCACCAGTATTTCATAGCCACCTCAAAGCAAGGCACTCTGAAGGGACCCAACAAAGAGCAACACAGGCTGCAAGCAAGGGAAGGTGCTACCTACTATCAAAATGTGTTTCCCCAAAGCATCGTTATGTCTCCAGTTTACACCACAGGTAGTGACAAACTAGCAGAACAAATCCATGCACTTCTACAGATCCCTTCAGATGCTTTGGGGGGTTTGAGTGTGGGATTGAAGTTCAAAATATATATTGTCCACATCCATTTGATTTGATAAAATGCCAGGAAGCAGTGTAATAGAAACTTTATTTAAATCTCTGCTATGACTGTATTTCAGTCTTTATCAGGCATTTCATAACAATAAAAAATGCACCACCATTTTTCTCGCAACACTGAAACTTTACAGGTATTTTGTAAGGCCTGTGGTTTCTGTTCAAGCATAAAACAGCTCATATTTCCCTCTTACCTAATGCTGACTTCGAACTGCATCCTGCACTGTTGAACAGTAGGAGCATTTCCTATAAGTCCTGGGAAACCTACATGAACTTGGGAAATCTACCTTTAATCTTTCATATGAAATAAAGCTCCTGGGTATCACAGTAGAAAGTTTTACATGGAAATCTAATTGCCTGAGGAACAGTCTTCATTTTCCAGAACAAATAGGCATTCAGAAATATACCAGCTATTAATTTGATCAAGTTTGTCCAAGCTAAAGATATATCTTTATAGAAAAGTCACTAATAAAGCTATTGCTGTGTTACTGTTATGACAGATGGGGAAAGTTTAATAGAAAAATGCTCCAGTAGATTTTACCCAACAGACAAACACCCACTAAACATTTTTGGGGTCCATCAAAGTTCAGATAACACCCTGTTACTTTTAACCTTTTTACACACAAGGGCACTTTCTGCTTTCATCATTCCCTTTTTAGAGATGCATGAATATGTTGGAGGAGAGCTATGCACAAGAGCTGCAGATTCACTGGAGGAAGGGGAGTTGGTTCTCCCAGGAGTTTCAATTCAATTTTATACATTAGAGTAAAATGCAGGTGCATTTTAAAAAAAAAAAAGGCACTGTTTTAATTCCAACAACTGGACTGTTTGGACTTGTAATGGATCATCTGTGCTGGAGATGCAGAAGCTGTTGCTGGTCTGGGTAGTGTTTTGTACTGAGCTTTAGATTAGAGCAAGTGATTGACTCACACTGAGCTTATTCCTGCTGTCTTTGGCAGAGCAGTCTTAATTTTCCTCTGAATAACAACTCTTCAGTTTAGGCACCTTAAAACAGTGAGCTGAGGAGGCTGGCCTGAGCCCTGACGCAAGGAGTGAAATTGGGGCAGCCAACAGTGATTCTCACTCCTGCTTTCTCATGTCTTTGCAGTCTGACACCTGGGTCCTTTCAGCAGGCATGGAGAGCTAGGGAGAGACTGAGCTGTGAAACACTTAATTGGTGTAATACTGTCTGGCAATGCTAGCAAAGGGTATGAACCTATTGGGGACATAGAATGTTTTCAAAATACCAAATGACCCATACTAACAGATTGAGTTTATTACAATATTGTATTAAGACAAAAGAATGGAGAATAGTCTTCCTGTTCTGGGAAACTGCTGAGTTTTTAAAAATTAATTTTCACTCCCAAACCAGGTCAAACAGTCAGTACAGAAAATTTCCTCAACTTGGTCATCATTAATAATAAGAAAGAATGGGAATTATTGAAGTGTTTCAGCACAGAAGTGTTTTATTTTTGTTTGAACATTGTATAATTCTTTTTTCTTCCCTACAAGCTAAATCAGTTTGCCTAAATAATACCCATCACAGCATGAACAGTTTGAATAATTTTGTTGTAAAACAGAATTCATTTTGATGAATTCAGAACATATTTACAAAACCAAATCCCAAATAAGAAATTTATTAAAATCAGTCCTTTTTCACAAATACACTTGAGTCTTCAGAAGAAAAGCTTTTGATAAAAATTAAATCAAATTTCTCTTCGCTCTTTCAATAAGAGTGAAATTCACTGTTTCTCACATCTTTCTTTTGCAAATATCAGAGAGCTCCAACTTTTATAACAGCCTGATTAAATCTGTTATTTTTCATTTATATAAATATTTTAGCAACTGCTATAGACTTCAGTGTCAATGTTTTTATCTCAGTATAGGAGCAACTTGTCCTTGGGAATTTCTTTTCTGTATTTTTATAAGCTTGTATAGATATGCTTAAGCCAGACACAGTAGGAAATGTGCCGCCAATGCATTTAACGACCATAGCAGTTTTACTACTATTGCATTTGATTAGGCTGCTTTATTCATTCCAGTTATCTTCTTCAAGGTCAAAAAAATCAGTCCTGCAACAGCTGTTCTCAGTGTACTTTTCCTGTATACTAACCCATACCCTCCCAATAACACTTGGTCAAATAAAGTGATTAACTCTTCATAAACAAAATGGTGATGTATTATAACCATAGAAAGAAAAAGAACTTGCTATTTCCTGTAAATGTAGAGAGATTTGATTTTCAATAAAGTGAAGGGAAAAATGGCACTGTTCCCAGTTTTTCAAGGCTATACATATAAGGATCCATTTATCACCTCAGTGACAGAAGTTCTGGAACTGCTGTCATTAATGGTGAAGCAAAACACATTTGAATGTCATGTCAATAAATCATTTGCCAACTAGAAGGTTGAAGGGTTTTACAGTTGTTAATCTGGTTGGTTTGGGAATAGAATTTACACATCATTTTCATTCATTACTAGGAACAAAATAAATCCAGATTATTGCAATCATAGAATTAAAGAGGAAGCCTCAGTTTCAAAGATTATTAAAAATGCAGAACATATAAAAATAACTGCTTAATATGAGACATAATATATTTTGATAGGAAGTGATATGCTTGTTTTTCTTATTCTGATACACTATATAAAAAGCGTGTAAAACCCAACTGTTTGAAAATTACTTAACAGAAAATGGAATATTTTCTTTTTTTCCAAATTGATTGTACTGTGTTTTGTCAAGAACCAGGCAAAGCAAACAGGCACCGAATCATAGTCTGAAAATGAGCTAATGAAAGCTATTCTGGGCAAAGAACAGGGAAGCATTGCAGACTTGCAAGCCTGCAAGGTCAACATCTGGTAGCAGTTCACTCTGTCCTGTGAAATGGAGGTCAAACATCATCATCTTGCCTGCCCGTAATCGTGTCAGTGAATTAAGAAGGGCATATGTGATAGGATCTCTCAGCTAACCACAACCTGGTTATTTAGCCATTGCTATGTTATTTTATGCTCTATTTACGTCTTTCTGTGGATATAATACAACTTTATATAGTAGAAGGCACTATCAGAGCAATAAGCTTCTTCAACAAACATTTTTATAACACTTACATTCTAATTAAAATAACAATCATCCCAATCTTCAAAATGTGAGAGATGCAAAATCCTTCCCCATCACCACCTTAACTAAGTGCTCCTGTATTTTTGGAGTCAAGGAAAGTTTGAGCAAATCAAGAGTCATTCACACAGATGTTTTCAGTTTTGAAATGCATAATGTTTTTCATGGAATAAATAAGCCAATAAAAAAGTAACAACTAGAATGAAGGTACGGTGGACAGAGAAAAGGAGAAAAAAACCTGTGAATGTCTGTAAAGCAATGCTGTGGCTGCGGGGTGGTGGTGGTGAGCAGTGTTACATGCCATACATATTAATTACTTTATTGTTATATTATTTTTATTAAGAGACCATATGAGAGAACAATTATTCTTGAGGGGACAATTAAACATGAGGTAAGTTGTTACCAGATTTAATAGACCATGTTTAACATACCTTTGATAGCAAAATATGGTTGAAAAATGTAGTGAGTAGTTCTTCTGCTGATTTCTTAGTAATTCTGCCACAAAGATCACTGAAAATTTCCTGTTGTGTTGTGCAGAGATTAGACTGGACATAATAGACCTAACTGAAACTTCAGTTACACATTTGCAACATGAAAGGCTATGATAGAGTTTCACAAATACAGCAGGGAGCAGTTCTTGGTCTTCAGCAGTAGCAAAATTCAACTTGCAGCATCCAAATGATTTTGAGGCACCTAATTCTGGAGAATTAAAGATTTTGTTTTTAACAAGTGTACTCAATGAGGTTACCTTCTTGAATAAGTTGCAGTTCATTAACCTGCCCAAAATTATGGGTAGTTTCTCTTTGAGTTACATGTTATAGTAAAGAAAATTCTGAGAAAAAATATTGTATTTAAAATATTTAATGCAATTGCTGTCCAAGAGGATGTTAATGACTTGAAATGTGTAAACGTTCATTTTGAGACAGTAATTAAGTTTTTAGTTTAATATTAATGCATGCTTGGCTTTTTAGAGAAATTTCACTTCCAGCTCACCTGGTATAAATGTTGGTGTGAGAGCCCCTGGCAGAATTTTCACGTTCAAACTAAGGTTCAGATTTGTGACTTTGGGAGTAGGCCTAAATAGCTGCCACAAGACAAGTTCATTTTAATGGGGTGGAAAATAGCAGCATCAGCAACTGTTAGGCTCAACCCATAAGTTTAAAAATTAACATAGGATGTACTTGAGCATAAGAAGGTGCAGACTTTAGTCTCTTTGTTTCAAAAGGACAAACCAGCTTCATCATCTCTTTGAGCTTCTTAACACATTTGTTCTCGTTTAGCTCTGCCCAGAAATGTAAGTGACCAGTCAGCCTTTTCACAATGCTGGAGCAGTGATTGGAAGGGAACTGTTAATTAAACAATTAGGTATGGAGAGTGAAGACTTGTGAAGACCTTGAGGACATATATAAGTTCTGGGTGTATATCCACAGAAGTCCAAGAGAGAGAAGGTTGATGCCTAGGAAAGATATGGAGGTGAAGCAAGTTCCTGCCGTTGTCACCTGGCTCGCCCAAAGGGCTGACAGCAGATCGAAGGCAGGATGGACGTCGTGGCAGGCAGCCCTGGGAAGGCATGAAGTATTTTAGAAGGACCTCAATTTAGCTAAAAGATTTTTGAAAGACACAGTGTATGATGCTTCTCACCCAGCTACAATGGCCATTGTCAGGTAGATGTTCACTGCTGAGGTTCTTATTTTAGGCTCTCTGTCAGAAAGTGAGAGAAATAAGGAATCTTAAGTGGCAGCTCATCTGACCTATTTTAACGTATTGCTGAGGAGGGAGGGGAATTGCCCAAAAGTGGATATTTCTGGACAGATGAATTTGTCGAATGATCAAATGAAATCCACTTTTACTCTCAGCTTTCAGAAGAAGAGATTTCTGAAGAGGAGCCCAGTGTGGAAGGAGTGTGGATGTCTGTGGGTTGATTGTATTTCAGTTGCTCTGACCATTATTTCAGCCTGTATAGAGTAGTGCACGAATATTATGTTTAACGATCACAGAAAGTGTCAGATTCCCATGTGTGCTGCACAGATGGTCTACAGTAACCCCGATTGTGTATTTACTGTGTGCAGAGAGACCACTTGTACTGCACATATGCAGGAGATTTGAAGCCTTCCAGAAACATCAGCCTCGTCACACACATGGTGAAAAGTTGATCCTCACATAGCACAAAACCTGTGATGAAGAAACTATTTCAGCTTTGTTCTTTGTTATCCATTAAATCCCAGGCAAATGTACACATTCCTTACATGCCACTATGCAGCTCTTCCAGAAAGCCAACAGGACATATATGGGGAAATCCAGACACTAGATAGCCCCACCATTACTATGATTAGGAGAGCAATCCCTCAAAGGGATCACTGAGCTAAACTACCATGATGGCATACACTTGGTGAAGCAGAGCTGCGGGCGACTACGTCATTGCAGGAAAAATACATTGAGGGATGATTTAATCCAGGGTGCTAACAAAGAATAATAGGAATCCTATACAAGACTGAAATTTCACCTCATGTTTGTCCCAAAAGAATAATGTATTTAGAAAAATCTGCTGGTATCACTGAATTTAATCAACTTTTGGTGTCTAAGTCTGGTTGCTTTTCCTCTGCCCAACATCAGTTCTGAGAAAAAAAATCAAGGCACTATGTTTTATATACAGAGCTACTTTTTAACTTCATAGTTCAAAAGAAGGACTATTTTTCTGCAAAATGACAGTTTCCCCCTATCTTTTGATTGGCTGCCACTGATATTATACCAACAGAAGATTTTCTGTTTTCTACAGTTTTGTGCAGTTTGGGAGATATACAGTGGCAAAACAGTGTGAGTCTCCTGGAAACTCTAGACTTGTTCCTGTTTAAATTACACCCAAATCAGGTATTTGGGGCTATCAGGTGTTGCATGACATGTTAGTGTATAACTGTAAGATATTAATTAGTTCTCCTCTAAAATTTTACATACTATTTTGGTCAACCATCAGAAGACTAGAGCTTTAAAACCAGTTTATTGAATTAAAGCAATGCAAGCTTGTTCATCCTGAAGACACTCATACACTTAGGTGAATTTTGCCCATGTGTATGACAAAACTTAGAAATAAGAGGTTAAAGAATCTTCACTGACCAGCTAATGGGTTGGGACACTCTTTCTGGACCTGAAAATCCTGAATTTGATGTTTTCTCCTAGTATAAGAGCATTTCAAGAGACTGCATTAATGACGCTACTAGAAAATACAATATGGTGCAGGAAGAAAACTGTTAAAGCTAAGTTAAGATTTGTGCAAAGCCCTTAAAGACTTATTGAAATAAGGCAAAAAACTCCTGTTCAGTCAGGGAAGTAGGCTTTGGCTTGCCTGAAGAAGGAGTAACAGAAATTAAATTTCCTACTTTATTCTGTGAATGGTTCTCAGAGCTACCTCTATATTTTCTATTGCTTGCATTTATTAAAGGTATCCTGATCAAAAATGAAATATTATAACTTTGGCATGCCTTGCTCTTCATTGTGAAAACAGGGAACAAAATGCTCTCATTTTGGTTCAAAATGTTCTTTTTATTTATTTAATTTGAGACTGCCAAAAATTTAACCAAACTTAGTCAAAGAAACTAGAAAAATGAAATATCTACTCAACCCTCTAACTAGAAAAAATGAAAGAAAAAAAACATAATAGTTATTTTGTGATAGAGCGTGACAGATTTACACATGGGGTTGTATGATGTGTTTGTGACAGCAGTGGCCTTGCATGGAATGGTCAAAGTGGGTCTTCACATTCTCGTGTTTCTCTATGGTTTCTCTCTAGGGTTTCTCGCTGTTGGTGTGAATAACAGGAGGAAGCTGAAATTCACCTTGCTGTGTCCAAAGATAATGGAAGGATTTTTTTTTTTTTTTTTTTTTTTTTTTTTTTGAATGAGAGCAGTTGAGAACTCTGTATTGAGGAGAGATTAAGGAGCTGGTAGCCATGGGAACCAGGCTGATGCTGGTGTCTGTCTAAAGGAATCAAACCTCTCAGTGCTCCCAGAAACATCTTTATAAGAGCAACAGCAGCAGAACTGACAACAAGAAGAACAGCTATTGATGCCCTGCCAGTAGAAACTGGGAATGTCAGGATTTTGGAGGACTGTGACCATGATTTCACAGGAAACCCATAGTATATGCAAGAAAATTCCAGGAAAACATCCCTGAAAACTACAGAAGACACTGTGTAGTAGCTGTTGGGAACATGGGTTTGAATGTAGGAGGGAATGACTCAGTCCTTAATTAAGTGAGATGCACAGGCATGAGTGTAACTTGAATGTGTATAGGATGGAACTGAGGCCCCAGCTCAGAAAATGGAATTGGCAGCTCTTAAGAAAGTGAGCTGCACAGCATTTTTTTTCCCCATGTGATAGGAACAGAGATCATCTTTGGAATCAGATGTGGTTTCTCTTCAGAAGTGTCAGCCTCTCCAAAGCCTGAATACAGTGGCACCACCAGAAATATCTGCTCAAAATTAAAATTTAGAAAATTCCAAGCAGCACATTGTCCATCACCACAGCAAGATAGAAAATGGTGTCATAAGTGATTTGCGAGAAAAGCATTTCTAAGCGATGGGATTTGGCCAGGGAGCACTGTCATGCAACACCTCCCCTCTGCAGGTCAGAAGACACACACCAGCACTTCTCCCCACATGTGTGAGAAGTCAACACCTTTCCTTAATGCTACCCCACCAGTGCCCAAAGCTACTCCTGACCTGGCAGCAAGCAGAGATCAAGATGTTTAAAAATGAGAATCTAATTCCGGTGTTCCCTGCTAAAAGCCTAGCAGTGGTCTGATTGGCGAAGAGGCTGAAGCTCTGATCCCGCAGATCAAAGGGACTCTCGGTTGCACAGAGCTGTGCTGACTCCTGGCCAGCATGCCCAGGGCGTTGCAGAGCTCAGCTTTTTGTGCTCCTCTTCGACAGTGCACTGCGTGAGAATATGCCCAGGTTTACTCCCAGCCTGTATGTTATGTAATAATTAAATGCAGAAAAGATGGGATACCTGGAGGAAAAAGATCTACATTTATACATGTGCTGTTCCATAAAACAGATTAAACCCTCAGGAGCTACTAGCAACAGTCTAAGAGGTATTCACCCAGCCAGACATCTTATGGGAACCTATTTTTAATGCTAATCAATGGACAAAATTCTGGGAAGTGACCTTGAGAGCTATTGTCTTGGTGACATACATATTTTGAAACAATTGGAGCTTCTGAGATCTTAAGGCAGAAGTTTCTGGAAAAGAATATCTGGATAGAGAAGTGAAGATATATAAAGGTGGCATTTGTTGGAGGCAAATATCCAAAAAGGGGTAATTTCTGGGAGGAAAAAAATGGCTAAAATCCAAGAGTCTGAGCCAAGCTGTTTAAGCTGCATTCACGGCTCCTCTGTGAATTTGTTGAACAGTTACTGTATGATCAAATCATGAAACTTCTCTTCCCTGAAGAAGCGGTATTTCTCATCACAGCTAAGCTGTGAAGCTTTATTCATTAATATTGGAGATCCTGACTTATAAACGTTTGAAAGAATGAAAAAGAATTGCTTTTATCCATAAAGAAAGGTTTCTCTCCTTTGTAAACTTAATATTTATTATGTATATATAAATTCTACTTAATATTCCAATTACCCCTCTTATGCAGCCTGATATTTTAAGGATATATTAATTTTTTTCAGTACTAGATAAATATGACTTTTTTCTCTACTTTTCTATATGCATTTGGCCTTTTTGATTTGGCTCCAGATACAAAGCAATTAGACTTTGCAGTATTCGCACCATTACTAATGCTATAATGACTTAGTACCTGGGAAAGAACACTGAGCCTTTTTCCAGCAATAAATACTTTATGGCATATGTTTTCACATTTCTGTATAAATTTATCTATATCTTTATTTCGGAGGAAGTCAGTATTCATTAACCGGAACACATTTTAAAATGTGTCATTATGGTAAGCATTCTTTATGCGAGGTGGAGAAAAAATTGCAATCATTTTCATCCTCAGGTGTTAGTATAAGGAGATTTAATTTATTTATTTTTTTTTACATTTTCTTTATTTTACCTAAGAGCTTCCATAAAAGTTGGCAGACTAATGTCTCAGTCTGGAAAAGAAAGTTAATATCTCAGCTAAAGATATCTTAAAAACTGAAAAATCTGTTTAAATTCATGATCTTGCAAAATATGTTTTTCTTTAAATTATTTCTTTTATGTCTTGAATATAAAATGAATGTAATAAACCACTAAGATAGCTTAAAGCACAAATTCAGTAGAATAATTATTCAGGTGCTTAATTGCAGGTATATGAGGTGTGCAATTCCAGTATCTACAGTGAGGTCACTCACAAGTCTGAGCAAAAGCATGCATTTAAGTACTTTGCTTGGTCAAGACTTTAAGAAAATTATTATTGCAACAGAGAAATTAAAGTCTCACTGATGGAGCTCAACTGTAGCAAATTTAGCACAGGTAATGCCACTTACAGAAATCCTTTGCGGTACTTCGTACAACAGACAAACAGCAATGTATTTTCTTCTTGTCTTGAAATGTAATGAGTAACTTTCTCCCCCTCCTTTTGAGCTTTAAATATCAGGCAGAAGCCGAAGGCATACATCTGACTGGTTTTGTGTTTTGTTTTTGTTCTTAATAGTTGATTCCAATGTAAGGTATTTAAAACAATATTTTTAGAGGATTGAGGTGAAAAGAGAAAGACAACAAAAAAAAGAAGGAAAAATAAACTTGCTTGGAGGGGAAGAAGATTACTGGGAAAAAGAAGGATGGCGGGAAATCTTAGCAATATCTAAAGAGAGATGAGGGGAGTAAAGAGAAACTACAGATGAGATATTGTCAGATAAAAGCTGAAAAGAATCTTAAAAATGAGGATAAGGAAGTCTGAATTTAATGAGGAAGATATATGGGGACTCTGGTGAGTGAACCTGAGTGTTGAGTAAAGTTTATTTGAAATGGTGTACATTGTATAGGTTAAAGAAAGGCCAGTTAAGGAGAGTAATAGGAAGTGGTTGATGCCTGTTACGAGACAATCACTGTCGGATTTTTTTATCACATACTCACCAGAAAGGGTTGTTAGTTTGAATGTTCCAGAATAAACAAAAAGATCTAATGAATAGTCTCAATGTGAGGAGGAGAATCAAATTAAAAAAAAACAAAGCTAATACTGAGCTTCAATATTGCAGAGAAAACTGGTGATAAAGCAATGGGGGAAGGAAGGCATTTTAGGAGGAAGTAAGAGAAGCTCAGTTTTAGAGCTGCTTGATTTTAAGAAGCAACAGGACATCCAAGAAAAAGGAGTGGAGAAACAGATGCAGAGACAATATGCTCTGGGTTTGGGAGTCAGAAGCACTGAGGTGAGAATGAGAATAATTCAGGCCAAAGGCAAGGAGCGGTGAGCAATACAGGGTGGGAATCCAGAGATGCTCATGGAGCTGCTGAAGCTTTCAGAGAGGTTTCTTCTTGGAAAATTTAGTGATTTAATTATCACAGCTGAAAGCAAAGGAAGAATGTTTTTGATGGGGGCAGGGTAGGGGGATGCAGTCAAAATCTCAGTTCTCCCTACAGAATGAGGCCAGGAGTGGAGAAAAAGGAAAAGAAGCAGGATTCGGGAAAAGGGGGAGCTGAGAGAAATAAAGGCAGCAAATTACATCTGGAGCAGACGTTACTCAGAATGAATAACACAGGAGTATGAGGAAGAAAATGAGAGAGCCGAAATGTGAGGCCATTTCTATAAAATCTGAAACGACCAGAAACACTTTCCAGGATGGACTGTTTTAAACCTCCTTTCAAAGAATTATACCCTCTGCAGGATAAGGGCATGTTCATCTAAAATTATGGCTTTTTGTTACACATCTTGAACGGTATTTGGCAGATATTTAATGGGATGTGTTGCAGTTCAGCCTCAGGTATAAAGCAAATGATGCATTTCTTTGCCTAGAGGCCCTCATTATGCTTTGTAAACAATCAGAATGGAGATTTATTCTCCACTCACTGATTTCCTGCTCTCGGGGAAAAGCACAAGGGGCATGTTAGAAGGAAAGCGCTAAGATACTGATTATCTGTTTCTCCAAGCCAAATTGGTTTAGGTTTCACCAGGCCTCCTAGCAACAGCTTTATTATTATGGAGTTATTTCCCCCAAAATACTTCTAAAACTAGTATCAGATTAACATTTCAGATAAGAAGAAAGCATGTTCATTAACTCCCAGAGCTGGTTTATTGAAACAGGAGCTTCCAGTGAAACATACAAGTATAGTTTCATTTTGATATGCTGATTTTCCTTCTGTTTTTTACATTATTTAACAGTGAATGGTTGAGGATGATCAATATACAGTCCACTCGCTCCATAAATGAGAAGAAATAGTTCATGTTAGTGAATATTTTTCTGCATTATTAGCATATCTCATTTATTATATTTTAATCTAGCTGTAGATATGACTCACCACACATACATGCATCACTTTTGTTTACTTACCAACCAGCTATATTACATATTAAGTTGGAAGTAAACACATATATAAAAAATTTATTTAGCTCTACAATAGCTGCAGTTTCTTTTGTTTACAACATTATGGAATTCAGATTTCTTATCATTTCCAAGGAGAATTATGCTATGCTATGAGAAGTGAATTAATCTCATAAATATATATGTATTTTTTCATGGTAAAATTTTCAGAAGGTGCCATGTTACTTAGACTCCTACCTCCTCATAACCACTTTATTAATCCCCAAGTAGAAAATCTATTATGCAGTCGCATTTTCAAAAGTAGCTTAAGCACCAATAAGTCAGTAAGACTTGGGCTCCCGTGGCAGTTCCTGAAAAAATATTTCTTCAAGCTTTGAAAGACAATAAAAGATGAACATATTTACTGCTGTTATACAGATCATTACTTACAATTTTGTGAAGAAAACACACAGAAAGTAGCACTTTCTTTATTTCCTGGTTTTCCACAGTATACCTGCAATATTTCAGGAGGGACAGGGGGTTGTTTTGGTGCTTTCTCATGCCTTAACCATAGGTGTAACCTTCCCAATTGCTCCCTAGAGGAACAGAGGTTGAAAACTTTTTTCTTTCCTCTTTCATTAATTCCCTTCATTACGGACTGCTGTAATGATAAGGTCTCAGGTGAGGCCAGCAGCTAGCTTCATAGCGTCACTGTGTTGGGCCACAGCACGAATTGCAAAGAACTGCTGCAAGATTATGCTGGAGGATGCATGTTTGCCAGAGTAGATGTGCTCCACTCCTGGGGAAATGTTGGAAGCCCATTACAGGTACAGGTTATCTTAACAGGGAACAATCTTAAGAGAGAAGGAACAAAGAAGAGGAAATCAAAATATCTACAGTGTTTCTAGAGGACAGGAGTAAATCACAGAATCATTGAATGGTTTGGGTTGGAAGGGACCTCTAAAGGCCATCTAGTCCAACCCCCCTGCAGTGAGCAGGGACATCTTCAATTGGATCAGGTTGCTCAGAGCCTCGTCCAACCTGACCTCAAATGTTTCCAGGGATGGGGTTTCCACCTCTCTGGGCAACTTGTTCCAGTGTTTCACCACCCTCATTGCAAAAAGTTTCTTCCTTATATCTAGTCTAAGTCTACCCTCTTTTAGTTTAAAACCATTACCCCTTGTCCTGTCACTACAGGCCCTGATAAAAAGTCCCTCCCCACTTTTCTTACAGGCCTCCTTCAGGTATTGGAAGGCCACTCTAAGGTTTCCCTGGAGTCTTCTCTTCCCCAGGCTGAACAACCCCAACTCTCCCAGCCTTTCTTCATAGGAGAGGTGTTCCAGCCCTCTGATCATATTTGTAGCCCTCCTCTGGACCTGCTCCAACAGATCCATGTCTTTCTTCTACTGAGAGGTAGGAGTTGTTATATCCATATTGCAACATTCAGATGCTGCTTTGGGTAAAGTATAGGATGACAACAGTTTAGCCTGCAAAGTATTTTTAGCATTAGAAATCTTGCTGGTAATTACAGAATATGACCCCCTTGAAGGCAGAGTCAGTTTATAGCTGATTAATTGGGTTTCTAGAGATTGTTGTTCTATTCCTTCCTTCAAGAAAAATTCAGATTATATACCAAGGTAGCTCAGAATTCATTGTGCAAGAAAACAGACTCTGTTAGCCCATTTTGGTCAAGTGAGACTGAGTAGGAAAAATTAGCACAAAAATAGTACTAAACTGTGTAGAAATTAAACGGCATTTCCTCTTCACTGAAAACATTGTGTTTTAGGCAGTTTTGCATTTAGTACTGTTTTATGATTGAACTTAATTCAGATGGAGACAGTTTCTATCACTCTTCCTACTAGTGGCACATGTAATGGCAAAGACTTAATAGTAGAAATACAGTTTATTTAAAGTCAATGAACCTTCTTATACAGCAATGGTGCAAAACACTTTGAAGTTTCAAAAAATAAACCCTTCAAAATATCAAGATTGCCATCTGGGAAGAAGGTTGAGAGAATACACAGGAAATGGATGCTTTCATAGAAAGTCACATGAAGCCTAGGAAGACAGTTGTTTATAATCCAAGATTTTTTTTTTATGAACAGGAGTAATTTGTAGCATAAGGTGGGACAGTGAGCGTGACAAGTGTTTCTAACTTTAGACTAAGTGTATTTTGAACATTCAGTATCATTATCAAAAGCATACTTCAAGTTTAATACACTCAATATTTCCAATATAGTAAGAAGAAAGAATAAAATAAAAAGACTGTTTTCTTACAGTGAATGTACTCAAAAAAATGAGACAGCCTAAAAGATGTCATGGAACAGAAGGAAAGTTGTTTGCTACAGTGCTGAAGTCAATGGCCAGTTTCAATATTTTTATTCTTCTTAACCAGTGCCAATTACACCCAGTCCCTGCTGAGCAGACACCAATGGCAGAGCAACAGGGGACAAGAAATCCCTTGAGGATCAGAGTCCCCTACAGCAAAGAAGTGGAAACATGTTTGATACTTTTAAATCCTTTCTTGGAAAGTCTGCCTCTGGTTTGACTAAAGCAACTAAAATCCAGGGTCTCCAGAACAAAGGGTATGAGCTCTCTGATTCTTTAATGCTTGTGCACGTTTCCCTCTGGCCAGCTCTCTGGCTGTTTGGGAGATGCAGTTCTGTGTACACCACATTGTTCTGGGCTGCCCTAGCACAGTGAAACACTGAAAATATATGGCTGATGTTACTTATAAGAGATAAATTTATACAAATTAAAAAAAAAAATGTTGATAGTATAAAATATCAGAAAAGGGGATGTTTGTCCTTTCTTAAAAAATAAATCCATTTGGCCTTATAGCTGTGTTACAGAAACAAAAAGTTTTTGGACAACAATCTTTTTTTCAAAAATTTTTATTACTGTTAGCTTCTTCTCTGTTTTCTGACTAGCAAGAGACTGGTGATTATAACAGAGAGCTGCAACCAATTCACAGTGAGGTCTGGATCTGCGGTTGGTAGCTCAGAGCCATATCTGCACAAAATATTTTGTTTTGTTTTAATAGGGTGTCAAGGCAGCCACGTGAAGGCACAAAACACTGTAATACTGGAATGTTCATTCCTTTTTGCTCAGAAAGGGGAATTATTAAAGCACCAACAAAAGTTTGGGACCTGCTTATTATCCAATCTAATAGTATATACTTCATGCTTCTCAAAACTCCACTGGGGACTAAACGCAATACACTTGGCAGTTGTACCAACATTTCCTGTCTGATATAAATTCCTTTCAGCGAAACAAAGTAGATATTGCTACAAATCAACCTCAAATTTAATGAAAAGGCAAAGGACAGAACATGTTGTCCCCCACATCCTTCATTTTGTGGGGACAGAACCAAGCTATCCTTTGCTGGTATGATGGCCCTGCACAGCAATGCACACAGTGCAATGGGAAAAGCTTGGCATGTGCAAAGCTCACGTGTAAAATCCCAAAAATTTTCAAAGTGCTAGGGATTTTAGAAAGATTCAAGATCTCTTTTTGCCAAAGAACAGTTGTTTTACATTGAGACTTTTATTACCTAAGGACCTGTTTGCTTCTACATTATTGAAAATACATATTATAATACAGCAAACAAGTAATGATTTATTATGGAGCCAGGAGGATTAGCAACATAGTTTTGTCACTTTCTTTTATGAATAAAACATTAATAACAGCTTTGTAACACTAAGTAAGGTAGAGCATAATAAGGCATATAATAAATAAAAGTAAGAAACTTTAATAGGCAAGAATTTTTGTTTATCTCTCTCCATGAAATCAGCTGTATGCTGATTTTACATATCTCTGAAGAAACTTTCTTTAGTGGAGCACTGAACCTGTTTAAAGTTGAATGTACATTTCAAATATATGCACAAATTTAACAAACAAATAATTCCCAAAAGGCTTCTAGTGTTCTGTCTGTATTTTTAAATAGGTTATTATATGTGCCTGGTCAAAATTCAGGGAAATGTTTGGGTGTTAGTTGAAGTCTATTGCTAGAAGCGTGAACTAAAGATAAACTAAGTCTGAGGCACCAGCATCTCTAAAAAGGGATGCTGTTCTGCACTCAGTTCATGCTTTGTATGTGTAATAAACACTGTAAAACTGGGAATTACGATTGTAAGTAAAGTTCCATGTATAGTCTGTGATAATATGCCATTAAATATTGCACAGTGGTTTTGGTGCAGCTGTGAATTTTATTCAGGCTTTTGTATCAGGGTGTAAAAGGCAAGAACTCAATCTTTCTTCACATGCAGCAACAGTTCCCATCATTTCATTCACATGAAATCTCCTTGTTGCTAGTGAAAAATGATTTATGAGTTAAGTAAGATATATTCCAGTATAGGATGACTTCAATAAAACATCTCCCACTTGAACAGCTGGGAATTAATTTAGGATTTATTCAAAGAATTCTGAAAAAAAGAAAGAATAAATAAAAATTAAAAATGTAAATAAATTTATTTAAATAAAAATATCTTTTTATGGTCAAGTCTGTGTTGTAAGTTATACTTTAAGTTTCTGTAATGTTACTAACATGCTATACCATACCTTTACAGAGTGTTACTTTCGTCACAAAAACCTCTTTTATAGTTCTTTTGCACACCGTTTTAAAGATAATTCTACATGACATCACCATTTCTACAAAACATCTACAACAAACCTGTTTGTTGTCAAATAAATACTTGCATTGCTTCACACAGCAATCAGCTAAGCAACATATTACTCCTTTAGTTTATCTATTATATAATAAAGGTACTATATGCCTAGCTGTGTGTAGTGCCTTCTAGCTAAGATTTCCCTGCTATTTACATGCTTTATCATATGATTTTGCAGAGGCCTTGTGAAATGAGGAAATAACAAATATTTATTCAATTCCAGGGACAGAAGCCCAGAAAGCATGTTCTCAAAGGCAGTGTCTCCATTCCCAGTGGTGGAAACTTGAAAATCTGGATGCTGCTTAGCACCCGCAGCTGCCCTGGAAGCAGAGCTGAGTGCAATCCCTTACCTGCCGTACCCAGCCTGGGCTCTGTCCCTTCCTAAAAACTTAAATTTATGGCTTTTCTGCTGTAATTAAGTCCCATGAACAGCCAAGCACAGAAAGGAGGTAGTTGATGCACTTCTGTAATATAATATTAAAATATTGAGGTTTTTTTTTCGTGAATAGACAATGTGTCTCTTCCATGATTTATGGTATTTAAACATGCTGACTTGCACACTTTTCCTGTTATGTTCAGTATGTTGAAAAAGTGTGCTGACGGACATGAAGTTTTATCTGACAACTTTTCTATGTAAAAGTGCTGATTGAGAGTGATAATGAGACCACCACGTGGGAGCTGATCCTTTGCTTCAGCCATTGACCTATCCTGGAAGCCCCTCATCTCTCTTTCTTCTGGTTTTCTGATCTAAAATATCTCCTTTTGAAAAAGACTTAAGTGACTTTAAAGATTTATTCCCTGCTAGATTATACCAGCTCCTGCTTTCAAAGAAAATAATAGGCATTGTGTAAATAAAGAATACAACAGAAGCACGTAACACCTTACAGCTTATTGCTCTCATCACCATTTCTAGTCTACAGATAATTAACAAAGAAAAGCAAAAGGTCTGAATGAAAATACAGTCACCAGCTTCACTGGAGTCGCTGAAAGAGCCCCACAAGTTCATTCAAATGTCTTCCCTTGCATAACTCATTTCTTGCTGAAATAACTGCATTGTTCCTATGGGGGTTAAACATAATATTTGTTTTACAGCGTGACTTCATCACTATCCAAATTGCTTCTACACTACACATACCCACCATCCCACCCACTCCTGCTGTATATTTTAAGTAACTTCACAGAATCCTTTTTAACTTGCAAACTAGAGCGTCTCACAATCAATGGTACTTCAACACATACCTGTTTTACAAAAGCACCCTATTTAATAGGGTGCTGGAGTCATTATTGACTGTATATAGGAATTCAGACCAAGTTTACAAACACTTTCTTCATAGTTTTTTTTTTTTTTTTTCCCCTGATCTGTTACATTGTGATTTCTTTCATCTCCAATTTTTCTTCTGTTTTTTTTTTTATATTAGTTTTGATCCATTCGTATGCCTGTATTCTCTCTTTTAATACTTCCACTCCCTTTTCTCTTTATTAGCTTGTTTCTACTTGCTTTTTCTCCTTTTTTTTTGGTTATTCATTTCTCTCTTCTGTATTTGCTCTCATCTCCTTCCCTTCCTTTCAAGCTAACAAATGTAGACTGTATTTACAGACTGGATTTTTTTAAGAATAACATACCAAAATCAGACTACAAATATTACTTATGCCTGATGTCAGTTATTCACTGCTTGTCACTTCCAATGCATGCGTCCCCAAAGAGCCTCCACTGACACTCTGGCCCAAAGTATAAAACCTCTACAACTACATTTCAAAAAATAACAAATCTTTTCATGTATGAGCTGTCAAAAGAAGTTCTCAGATTAGCCGGCAGAGAAAGGGACACAGGCACTACCCACACACACTATATAAGTATGAGCCACGTAACTACCAGCAGCAAGAGCTGATAACCCTGGGGGGTGGTGAGCCGCTTCTGAGCAGCTTCAGTGCAGTAACATGGGCTGATTTTCTTTAAAAAAAAATAAATCTGTTCTTGTCAGGGTATTTGGTGCACTCTTGAAATCAGGATCTGGGGGGGAAGCAGTGACTGGAATGTGGCTGCAGCTCCGGTGGAAGAACGCCACAGGTGAGTACCAAGGTGGAATTGCACATTTGGCTTTGGACAATGAATAGGGCCATGTTGTGGTGTCTGCTGAGCTGTTCCTGGCAGAGAAGCCAAGTGAGAAAGAAAAAGAAAGCTATGTAAGGTGTGGTAGTTTCATACTCTGCAAAATTGCTTTAAATAACCTCTCTCTGATAGTCTCAATGTAGAGGGACATTAATGTGACTCACTTTGCAGCCTGGTAGGATCCTGTGCCAGCTGGGGTGCAGAGAAGGTGTTGCTGCCAGCTCTGAGCCAAAGGGGAAGTGCAACCTCTCATGAAACTTAAAATCATCAGCCTTCTGGACCCCTCTTCATGTAGACTGGAAAAAGATTGAGAAAGAGGTGGCTCAGGGCAGCAATTCTCACAGATGAAGTTCCTGAGAAAGTGGCACCTGTTCCTTCTAGCAGAGTGCTTTAATGAAAAGGAGAAAAAAAACACACATAGCTATGAAGACAAGACAAGGTTTCATGTGTCTGATCTTATGCCTCAACCTTTGATTACGTTTTTACCTATCACATTAGTGTGTTACTTTGATCGCAAGTACTTCTGTGTAACTGGAGTGTTCTCATACTCAGCAAATTATGCAAATACAACAGATACCATGAAATAAACATTACGATTAATTATTTTTATTTTGATATATCATGGCTGTTTAAATAACAAATTATTCATTTCTACATATAACTCACTTCACGCTCACCTTATTCCTTCCCTTTCCTTAACCATTCCTGAGATCCTTGGGAATCTGACCCTCTTTTCTGAGAAAAATTAAGTAAATACATCCTTAGAAAGGGTTACAGCAAGCTTGCTTTCAGACAAGCAAGCACTGCTGTCTGGATGAATGCTGTACTAATCCAAAACATTTTTAGTTCTCGAGAACTAGATGTGTTCAGTCCTTTTCCTCATGTGTTTCTGAGTTAGTTCTGCACCTCGCACAACACCTGAAATAAAATTAGATCCAATTTAATAATGGTGAGACCTTGCAATCAGAACTCACAGCTCCTGGTTTTATTCACACTCTAATATCCGCGCTGTAACTCAGCTGGCTTGAACGGTACCCAGGTGCTTTTGGCAATATTGACCCATGTCTCTTGATCTTGATTTTTCTAGCTCCTGGTAATGAAAGGAGAAAGCTATGCAACTGGCAACAAATGACTCCTGTAGTGACCCTCCCCTAGTGTTTACTGCACATTATAGGAACTGCTAGATCTTTCTCATCTCCCCTTCTGATCCAGCCTTTCTAAGAGCATCACTCCCCATGTTGGCATGGTTAGTAGGTTGAGAGAGGTTCTTCTTCCCCTCTACTCTGCCCTGGTGAGGCCACATCTGGAATATTGTGCCCAGTTCTGGGCCCCACAGTTCAAGAAGGACAGGGAGCTGCCTGAGAGAGTCCAGCGAAGAGCCACCAAAATGATTAAGGGAGTGGAGCATCTCCCTTATGAGGAAAGGCTGAGGGAGCTGGGCCTCTTTAGCTTGGAGAAGAGGAGGCTGAGGGGGGACCTGATTAATGTTTTTAAATATATGAAGGGTGAGTGTCAGGAGGATGGAGCCAGGCTCTTCACAGTGGTGTCCAATGATAGGACAAGGGACAATGGGCGTAAGCTGGAACACAGGAGGTTCCGCTTAAATTTGAGAAGGAACTTATTTACTGTGAGGGTAACAGAGCACTGGAATAAGCTGCCCAGGGAGGTTGTGGAGTCTCCTTCTCTGGAGACATTCAAGACCCGCCTGGACGCCTTCCTGTGTGATCTCAACTAGGTGTTCCTGCTCCGGCAGGGGGGTTGGACTAGATGATCTTTTGAGGTCCCTTCCAATCCCTGACATTCTGTGATTCTGTGATTCTGTGATTAGCTGAAGAGAAGAAATGCCTGTCCTGATGGTCGAGATCTGCAGGGTAATGTGAACACATAAGCAGGGTGGGGGCTTTTTCCATGGATAAATTTGGCTTCGCAGTTCAGTGTCATCACATTTTCTATCTGTAACTGGTTCTGTTATTACGTGCCATTCCCTAATGCGGTCATGAGTGTGTTCCTACATTCCTCTGGTACAATAACGAGAAATGTGATGCTCTGTGGTTTTAGTCCCTGTAATGAAAACAAGTCAGTTCTCCTCACACAAAAAATTTGTAATTATACAGGGCTATATTGTGTTTCTGGCAACTAATTAGAACTCTCTGTTGAAATTATATTGTTACATGTCATTAACACAAAATGTCAAAATTAGCATGATAGATGTTTTTATATGAAAAATGGACCCACTTTGTAAGTGAAATCAACAAAAGTACAGCACTTTAAATATCGGGATGTTAAGATACTTTACATTATTGTTAAAGAGATACAGACACTGGTTTTGCCATATAAAAATCATTAAAAGGGAATTCTTCCTTTAAAAATGGTAGTGACTATTGATTTTGTCCTCTGCATGTATTAGGCAGATTAAATAAAATTAAAAAGAATATGAAATGCCAAAGGAGGGGCCTGAAATTACAGTATTAAGCTCATATTCACTCTATATTCTTAGAGTACAGGGCATACAGTAACTAATTTACCCCTCTCCTCTGTGAAGTAAGTAGTATTATTAGCATATTACATACATTTAAACTGAGACAAGGAACTGAAGTGAAGTGCTCCTGGCCAGCCAGTAAGTAAAATGCGGGTGCTGGGATGAGGACACAGAACTCCCTACTCCAGAGCTGTCTGAATACCAGGATATCACATACACATCTCACTCAAGGATTTAACTAAGGATAAGGACAGTAAACAATGTATTGTTAGTGGAAAGGTGTTTTGCAATGATAGGTACACACACAGGAAGTAAATAGGATGCTCAGCAATGCTAACTAAAGGCTTCTTACTACCTATAACAGGTTTAGGACGAAAATGAGTGTATAATTACTTAATATAAGGTTGCATGATTCTTGTTTATTGTGGTAATCAAGCAATCATTCTTGGAGTGCATTTCCATGCTAGGTTCAAATGTTTGTAAACTAGATAATAAACATGTTTTTCATCAGGGGTCTGTAGGAGACATTAGTAAATTCAAGTCATAGTCCTCAAGGTACTTGTTCCTTGACAATATTATGATGTTGGTAACATATAAAAGTGATTTGAGGGTAACATTCCCCTGGCAGTATACTAAATATGCCACGAGACACACAACCAATGGATATAATTTGAGAATCAGTCTTGACACTTTTGTTTACAAAGACAGGCAGCTATTTGCTGAGAACAGATATGACATGCTATTCATCTTGCTGCTACTAAGCCAAAAGGATTGCAACTATGATAACAAACTGTTAGATTTGATTGTTGGAATGCTTATGCAATGTTAGTAATAAAGAGTGTTTAAAAGCATACCTCGTTTGTTCTTGGGCAATCATATGGTATTTCTTATAATAACTTTCCTAGGGTACTTAAAAGGACAAGCCTAATTAAAGAACTGATATCTGTCTGGCTCAGCTTTAATAGCTCTATGTTCTCTAAGTAGGTGTATGTAGGGAAAAGGAGCAGACATCTTTATTTCTCTGCTTGCATGGGTTGAGGCAAGATGTCAGATGACGTAGTCACAGCCTCACACTTTTGTTTCCTCCATTTTGGCTGGGGTTACCTCCACACACCTTCTGAAACTGGACAGTAAACATAACTGTAACAACCTTGTAAGTAAAGCCCAAGGTGATAGAGAAAAACAGGAACAAAACTAATGCCTTGTCCTGGATCCTAAATATAGCCAAATTCAAGTTGATAGGGAGAATGAAGTGTCTGAAGGAAGACAACATTGAGTCTTCATATGCAGTGCTGAGACCTTTGGGGAGCTGAGAAGGGGGGTTCTGGCTTGTTTCCCATGGCATTTGAGCTCCGGAAGAACACGTCAGCATGACTCTCATACCTCTACTTTGTCATCAGCCCCCTGCTTCAAACAATACTGAGAAAACATTTTCCCCAGCACTCCTAAATACTGTCACCATTTATGGTCCCACTAATACGTTGATCACACATTTTCTATAGATTTTATTATTAAAGTAAAAAAAAAAAAGAAAAATAAAAGAGAAATACTGCCCAGTGCACAAATACTAGTATGTCCTGCACCACTTTGTGCGAGCAGCTGGATGTATGTGGGAGGTGGGAATGGAGAACTCAGCCTTTTTTTGTGAAATACTGCTCAGTGAGCTTTGTTAAATGTGTACATGCAGCTCAGTGACGTGCAGGCATGGGCTGATCCAGCTGCGATGGCTAAAGTGGTGCTTTCCTCTGGCCAGCTTGCCCCCACCTCAGCAGGTACAGTTGAGGTGATGGCTTGATGGGCTAAGCAGGCAGATCAGGGTGACCACTGGAAATCACTCACATGCCTCACTCATGGTTATAACCAAGGACGAGTACACTACGTTACAGCTTTGCCTGTTA
This sequence comes from Caprimulgus europaeus, assembly GCA_907165065.1. The sequence goes on along the minus strand of OU015525.1, from coordinate 40,618,644 downwards.
ACGCAGGCTGTTGCTGACCTCAGTTCACACCTCCTGGTAGGTGGACAGGAGACACTTGGGAGTAAATACATCCTACAGCTGCAGGGGCAGGGAGGGAAGCTCCACTGTTCAGTACTCAACTCGCCATGGCTAATTCAGCCTGAGTGCTGCAATAATTCAGGAGGCAGTATGCATTTCGAAATGTATTTTGATCATTACACGTAAGTTTACACAAGCAGGACAAATCCAAAACCCAAACACCCCACAGCCAGGCCTCTAGAGCTAACCAGAGGGAAACGAGCTGCTTTGCTCTCTGTTGTTCTTACGCGCAGTTACAGGTGACTTTGTTAATAGCGTATGCAATGCCAAAATACAACTGAAATTATCTTTGAACTCAAGCAGGCCTTAGGTTTAGAAGCAGCTGTGAGATGGAGACTTACTGTTAATGGCAGATTCAAGCAGCATAAACAACAACACCACATTGTTTAAGGCGGACAGAGCTTGTCTTCACTGGTGTGTTGTGCTGCATTAGAATAGGACCTTGAGAGCCTGTTTTAATTAACACAATTTTAAGTAGTGTCAGCTGTTTCTGAGTAAACCTACTAATTATAGCAATGAATGCTTTATTCTTGGTCTTGTAGGAATATGGATTTAGGAAGACAGTTATGGTCAATAGATTTTTTTTAATTTTTTGTATCTCAAAACCTTTTGAAAGCTGTGAAATTTTTTAATGGACTCATGAGATAAATGCATTTTTTAATAATCTGTTCTTAGGAAAGTGTAAAGAAAAAGTCAGTCTAAAACTGGGTAATTTTATGTTTATCTCCAGAGGTTCTTAGCTTAGTTCCAGACAACACATTTTCTTATGCACGTTTTATTTTATTCCTATTGAGTAGTCTTACTGAATTAGATGAGCTTAATCAGGTATATGCAGGTTTATAGAATTAGAGTCTTGCTTTAGATATTATTTATAAATCAGGAGTTATGGCATCTCAAAATGCAAGGATCTGTGTAGACGAATAATCATTTAAGGTGCCCCTAAATATCATCCTGGGGCCAGGTTGCTGGTTTTACTACAGGGATGTGGAACATGATGAAGTTCATGGGTGTTCATGTTCAGCTCAGGTTTGCAGCTTGCTTTGCAGCTGAAGGATCTCTAGCCCCTGCTTCAACGGGTTGGTAATCTGTCTGAGGTAGAGGCTAGGCTGTCATTGGTCTTGATTGGTGAGAATGAAGCTCATATTTTAGTAGCTATATTAAAATTAAAAGGTGAGCCATTAATTGTATTATTCCTTACCTCTTCCCAGAGGCAGCAGCTGCACAGCGTGGCATAATTTAATAAAGCTATCCATCATGTGACTCCTGGGTGTGAAAAACTTATCAGTTAGTAGTGTAAGAAACAACTCCATAGCTCTTGTTTCATCAATAAGGGCAGAAGTGCTATACACATGCCTAGCCTTTAACAAATGTTTGTATATTGACCTGGATTTAAAATATTTGTAAGCCTCTTTTTGACCAGGAACAGGGAAATCTCCTGGCCAGAACTGGTCACGTAAAACGAGATGAGCTGCAGTGGCCTATGCCTTCCCCTATTCCAGATATCTAGCCTAAAGAATGAAGGGCAAAATACACCTCCTGCAAAAAGTGGTCACACAAGGTGGGTGCCTGTATATTGGACACGTGACAAATGAGCACCCTGTTGTGCGGCAGGAGCTCCCTTCAGCGCAGGCTGTGGCGTTGATGGTTGGCTTCTGTCTGCAGTGAATAATGCAGTGGGCAGGTCTTGGCAGTACGTAGGATGTATGATGTAGCTTACGCCTCTAGCACATTGGCTTTACTTAAGGCTGCCTGATGGCTTGGGCAGGCTTCTCCACATTTATTACATTGTTTTATATGTTCAGACTTTTTTCCCCAACAATTCCACTTCCTTTTTTTAAAAAAACCTCCAACTTTAAAATAAACCCAAAAATTTAATCCCCCCCCCCAAACACAGCTACAGAAGTTGAGGTTCGAGTCACATTATTTTATTTCCCATTCTCTAACGCAGCTGTGCTGACATGTGCAGGAAGCAGGTCCTTGTTAGGTATGTGGAGGAGCCCAAATGCTGCAGCTTCCCCTCCTTCCTCACACACCTGTGCCTTGCAACAGGCACCTCGCAGATAATTTCTAGGCAATAGCTAGAGGAACTGATAAAGCACCTGTTTCTTAAGAGCCTGTGGCACGCCAGAGCAACTTGGTCTAGCATTAAACTCAAGGAGCTAGTTTGGCACTAAAAGCCTTGTGCTACCCTGCCCCTGGCAGCCTGGGAAGCAGAGCTCTAGGCAAACAGTGAGGACTGCCAGGTAGGATCTTCTAACTGCTGGGGGAGGTAATGAACATTAGGGGAAAGAGCTTTTAAGAGAGACTGCTTGGCTAAGGAGCTTCTCTGTTTATGCCTGGTCTTAGCAACCCTAGGATGGTCTAGGCTTGTTACTGCCATCTTAAAAGGTCACTTGTAGACAGATGGCCCTGTAGGTTGAGTCATTTTGTTCATTCTACCTCTATAAGCAAAATGACTCTACCTCTACAAATGACTGAAGGCTAACTACCCTTCAGAGAGGGCCTCACACAAAAGCATTTCGAAGTCTGTCAGTTTCTTCTAAGTGTGAAGTTAATGAGAGGAAATTCTCCTCTTTCTGCTATTTTAACTGCAGTGACAGGACTGCATGTGTTGACTTAAGAACCTGAACTGAAGTACTGAAATCATGAAGGTTGGAGATTTATGAGCAGTGGAGTACTGTGGCAAAAAACATCCTCTCAAAACGTACCTCAAGGATCAGTGAGGAACTGGATGTGTATGTTAATAGGCAAATGAGTGGCAACGTTTGAAAGAAAATGTGTGAACTACCAGACAATGGGACAAAGGTATATGTTTTTTTGTTTTTTTTTTAACTAGATCTTGGTGGCTTCCAAGTGCAGAACGCTAAGAAATCAGACTTTATGATCCCATCTACCCTCTGTAACAAACAAAAAAAACCCCCACCAAAACAAACCCCAAACTTAATTTAACAGGAGTCACCAGTCAGCTCCCGAGGCATAAAGAGGCAGCTGAAGCACTGCGTGTAGGCTGACTTCAATGCTGGATGCATTTGGCACAGGTGGAGGGGGTTTTCATCACAAACCCAAATTAACCTCAGTGAAGTTACCCCGTGTCTGCCAGGGCCGGAGGAACAATCTCGGGGTGGGAGAAGCGCCTAGCTTGCCACTCCGCCGCCCACCCCTCCCTTCCCGGGCGCCGCTCGGCCGAACAAAGGCGGCAGCGGCGGGTCCCCTTTGTGCCGCGCGGGCAAGGGAAGGGGCGATCCTGCCCGCCCGTGGCTCCCCGCCCCGTCAGCCGGGCCCGGCGGCACTGGGCGGGACCCACACTTCGGCTCCAGCCCCCGCGCCTGGCTCGGCCCGGCCCGGCTCGGCGGCGTGTCGGGAGGAAGCTCCGGCTGCGCGGCGGGCGGGCGGCTGCCAGCCGCTCGGCTCCTCCGCCCTCCGTCTCCTCCCCTCTGCCCCCGATCCTCCGCCCCCTCCTCCTCCTCGCGGTGGCTTTCTCGGCCCCGGCTTCTGGCTGTTCCCTGCGGCTTCGCCTCGCTCCTCTCCAGGAGGCTCCCGCGCCGCGCTGGCGTGGACGGTAAGGGCGAAGGCGAGGCGCTGTACTGGGCCGGGCCGCTGCTCCGGGCGCGGCGGGGCCCGGGGCTGAAGGCGGCGCCGTCCCGCAGTGGTTCCCCCGCTTGCTGGGGGCGAACCCCTGGAGCGATGGCGGGCGGGACCCCCCACCACCAGCCCCGGCAGGCGTCTGGCCAGGGGGCCGGCAGCGCGGGTGGGGTGCGGGGCTGGCGGCACCGTGCTGCCCCGGGGACGGGCGGGGGGCTCGCCCCCGCCGGGCGCTGCGGCAGGAGCCGCCCAGCCCTGCCGCCGGGGATCGGGCGGCTGCTGGCGGTAACAGAGAGCAGCCCCAGTGGGGTAGGTGCGGCGGGTGGGAGCCCCGCGCGGGAGCAGGACCGAGCCGGCTTCGTCCCCTGCCCCTGGGGGCAACGGTTGCGGGTCCGCGGAGGGGCGGGCAGAGCGGTTTGGCTCCTCTGAAATTCCTCGCTAATGTCAGGGGAAAACATATGGCCCAGGAGAAAACCGCTGGACGTGATAGCAGTGGAACTCCTCCGAGTTATTTCCCTGGTCGGTGCGAAGCGTGAGCTCCCTCCCCGGGATGCCCGTGCGGGGGGTGCGGGGCTGAGCACATGGCCGCCTCCCCGGGGCCGGCGCTTGCCCTGCTCGGGGTCCGCTCCGCTTCTGTCACAGCACCGCCTGAAACGGGGCCTCCCGCCACCTGGGTTCGTCTCAAAGTACGGATCTGACCGAAAGAAAACTTTAGTTGGGAGAAGGCTTATCCAAAAGGTAATTTACTTAAATATGAATTATTTTTCCTTCTTTTTTCCTTACTCAGCCAAGGCATCTGTGAAAAGAGGGGAAAGCAATAGAATTATTTGTATTCTTGGGTCTAATATATGTGACAGCTCATAGGACAGGGAAGAAGGTTACAACTTTGAAAGACCTGACACTGGCAAATAAAAATTTTCAGTGAATCACAGTGTTAACTTTTTAAAACATGCATGTTGTAGTCATTTGTGTATTGATCCTTGCTTGTACTTAAAGTCTGCAGTAACTGTGTTCAGATATTTAAGGATGAAACATCCCCTTTGTGCTTAAAATGGCAATGCTATGGCATTTTATAAGCAGCAAGGCAACTCTTGCCTTTAATGTAGACCTTTTTATCACTTAGGTGTAAATACATGCTCAGTAAATCTGCCACAGATTTGTTGGGTGGCATTGCAAAGCTCACTTCAGTTCAACTTCCTTTTTTTTGTAAAACACCTCTGTTGATTTAATATGATACTGGGCCAGATTTGGCATTTATAATTTATTTCACGTTTGTACATATGTGCCATAAGAGCTGTGCTTTATAAAGGAACTTGTCCCTGTTTCTGCCCGTCAAGTCTGCTGGTTGATCTTGGTGTGTGGTGTACAGGGGGTGCACAGCTTGGCTTGTGTCTGACATTAAGCGTCCTACTTATTTAAAAATGTTGAGAGCTCTAAAAGGGTCAGTGTAATCCATACCACATGTGAGCTCAACTGACCTAGAATTAACAAGATAAAACACTTTTAAGCACTTCTGGAGTAAAAGGTGACACGTTATTTCCTTGTGCATGATGAACGATGAATTGCTTTTTCAAAGTGTGCAGTGCTGTGCTCCTCAGTTCCTAGGGTGGCTGAACCCCCTCTTCTGCCAAGGCTTGGCTGCAGGTAGTGAGACTGGTCACGAGAGCAGAAGGTGCATGAGAGCACCTAGCAGTGCAAGTGTGCTCCCAGGGGAGGTGTACGTGTTGGTGATGGTAGCCAAGGGAGGTGGGTGCAGAGACCACCATCAGTCCCTCAGAGAGGGTGGGCAGCCATTGCCATGATGAGGGGCTGTTGGAGCTGACAGAGCTGTATGCCCTGCGAGGGCCTCTCGTTTTGTGGGTTAGTAACTTATCACGCCAGTTGATATTTCATGCTGTGGTACTGAGTTTCCCTTCTGTGGGTATCAGGCAGGTGCCTGTGCATCACAGTGTAGGTGCAGGTATATCTGGAATGTGGTGGTTAGTGTGATTTACTGCCTTGATGGAAGTGATAGCCTATGCCAGCAAGTTTACTGTGTTGCACAGAAGGGCTAGGCTGCCCTCATGCCAGTGCATCCATGTTAGGAAAATGGTATCACAAGCTAAGGTTAAGAGGGAAATGATGTTTTCCAGATTCATATGAAGATCATTTGCTGTCATTTTGCCAGGGTGGTCCTTTCTATATCCTGCTGTACCCCTTGGCCATCAGCACTCTCCTTGCCTGCTCCTCATAGGCTTGTGGTGCACGTGCTGGGCACGTCAGATCTCTAATTGTTGCTGGAGGCACTTAATATGGGTGCAGTCCTCCAGTGGACCAGAGATCATTTTCTGTTAAAGGTTTGTGTTAATCTCCAAAATCTGAAGGGCTAACATTGACTTAGTGAGGGAAACCCAAGTCAAATTATAGAATGTAGCCTTGCAAACATGTTCTGGTTGCTCAGAGCTATTTGAGATACTGTGCTACCGTATGAAAGGGAGGTGTTTCTTAAATGTGCTTTTGTAAGTATGTTTCCCAGTGGTGACATAGCTAGATTGGAAATCAGTGCACTGAAATATCATAGTGTAGATTTTGGCCATTAATTGTGTAATGCAGAGTAAATGAAGGCTCATGTTTACAGCCTGCCCAGAACTAGAGGGTGTATCTTTGAACTCTGGGTAAGGAATGTCTCTACTCTCTCTGTGGCTGACATGGGGTCTTGCTTTCCACTGCTAGATTGCAGCTCTGTTCCATGATACTTTAAGTATGTGTGTTGATTATCCACAGGTTAATAATTTTAAATTACACTGAAGGGTAAGTATATGTCAGCTACAAAGTGGTTTTATTTCAAGGAAGTTTTGTTTTAGCAGGGCAAGTTCTGAGAAGTTAGAGGAACTAGTTTGTGAAGTCTACAGGGCTGAAGACCTGTGGGAGTTAGAGGTTTATTAAAAAACAAAAAAACAGGACTGTCTTAAGCGGAAGGTACAACAGCTGCTTGGAAACTGCATTTTAAGGAGGAGGAGAAGCTTGCCAAGTTGAGCTGCGGACCTTGCTGTGAGAATAAGATACTGCAAGTTACCAGAAAACCTGAGAGGAATTAAGCAAAGGAGGGATTGATCATTGGAGAGCAGAAACTGCAGGGGTAGCATGTGAATTGCCAAAAGCTAGAGCATCAAGAAATTTACATGAAGAGGGGGAAAAAAAGAGAAGGAGAAGGGAACTTGTCTATGATGTTGCGAGGACCAGGCTGCAGTTGAAAAATATGTCTAACGCCTCCAGAATTCGCAGTTGTAACCACTTTTAGATAGGGATGAGGTTTTGAACGTGGGAGAAAGGGGTGCCAAACAGAAATGATCAAAATAAATGTTTTATGCCTGTTTCCAGATTTAATGTGGTCAAGCTAAGGAAGCAAAGAGTCTCTATTTTAGGAGTCTGAAAGAGTTGGTGCAGAACACTGGACCTAAGTTTAAAAAAAAAAAAAAAAGATTGATTGTTATCTGTTAAGTTGGATGTAGCAGTTGTGATAGCAATATAGCCAATATAGCAAAATAAGTACACTTTTATTTATTTTAAAAGGAGAAGAGGATGAAATCTTCTCACAGCTTACTCTGGTCTCAACAGTATTCAAGGATTTAGAACAAATTTGGAATGGAAAAAGTAATTAAGTATACAAAGAAAAGTGGAAAACAAGATAAAATGCATTATGAATTTACCACAATTAGGTCATGGAAGGCTAAAATCATATTATTACTGGTTAAATACTGAATGTCCTAGACAAAAGAAGCAGAAGGTTTCAGTTCGATGTGTATACACCACGACAGGTGCCACACCAGGAATTACTAAACTGGAAGTATGGGGATGGCCAGGTGTCTCCTGAAGAAAATTTTTACTCTGTCTACATGAATAAAGGAATTATTGCTCTGGATTGGTATTGGTGGGGGCTTTTTACTTCAGTGTAGTGGCTGAGATAACCATATGCAAAGGATGATTGCTGATGAAGCAAAGTTAGGAAACATAGTCAGCACTGAACGGGTTTGGATTATTGCACAGGAAGAACTGATTGTCTGTAATGACTGAAGCAATAGGAATGAGAGGAAGTTAAATATCTCTAAAAGCAAAGTATCTACTGAGTAATTTTTAGCAACATATCTACTATCAGCTGGCAGGTCATTCCTTCAGACAGGTGTGGAGGAAAAGCCTGAATGCCATAGTCAAACAGGGATAACTCTATTTGATGGTGGGTATGAAAGGAAAGCAGATGTGATCCTCACTGAGAGGTCTTTGGTGAAGATAGGCAAGTTATTATGCAACACAGTAGGTAGACTTCATGTAAAATACTGTACATAGTTCTGGTCACTTGTGTACAGAAAATTCTAAATTCTAGTGGAATGTGTACAGGGGCATCCAGGCTACAAGGATGATGGGGTGTGAACATTCTGGAGTTGGACGGGAGACCAGAATTTAAGCTATGCTGGCTTTTGTAGCTTGGTAATAACAGAGAGGGGAGATAGCAGCTGCTTATAAATTCCCTCAGGCAGATGTTTGGAAAGGGGAAGGGTCAAAACCTGAAAGTTCATTTGCAATTTTGGCTTAAAAACTTGACATATAGGAGAATGATTTGATGATTTGTTGAATGAATGTTAGAATATTGTATACGGAAAATCAAAATGAGTTCCCTAACTGACAGATTTTGGATGCCCTCCCACCTGTATGTCGATTAAGTCCCAGTTTGTGTTTAAGTTTGCATGTGACTGTTAAGGAAATGGACAATTCATGTAACTCAACCTACCATAACTTTTATACTTTGATCTTCACTGCTAATCAACCTAAGTAGTAAAAAACACTTCAGTAAAGGAGGTCTGGTGAGCAGAAATACTTATTTTGGGGCTGTATGTGTTGTCCAGTCACTTGATGGTGAATGGAATATATAAGTAAAAACCTCCATCTGTGCATTAGTAGCTTCTACTTTTTCTTCTTTTTAGTGTATAATGAAGTGGAATGAAGTATAACTCATAAAATATTAATGATAACCTCGAATTAATATGTGTTGGGCAGCAAATGTATAAATGGACATGCAGTCTGGAGGTCAGGATGGCTGACTTGAACCCATAAATAAATAAAGGATTATGCTCTCCTGTTGAGTGTGTGCGCCCCTCAGTCCTCTGCCTGATTTCATGCTCTCTGGTTTTGGGAATGCTCCGTGGCACTGCCTGCGTCCTGTTGTTTGAGGAACGTGCTCCTGGCAATAGCGAGGCTTGACTGGGAAGGGACTTGGGCAGAGCCTTGTGCAGTAGGTTAAGTACAAGACTGCTGAAGACCCAGGATGGGAGCTCCCACCTGGAAGAATATGTGCTTCTCTGGCTTTGTTTTGCAGATGCAGTATCTGACCCAGACAAGTATATACAAAGGCCAGCACAATCTAACAGATGTAAACAAATTGAGGTATGAGATATGCCATTTCAGACACTTTCTTTAGTAACTCTGTTGAGGACTTGTCTGATGGTGTATGTGGTTTGGAAGCTCTACCATGTCAACTTAATTTCATCTTTGCTATAGCATCAGGGTCTGTCCATTTATAAACTCTCCTGTGTATATGTGCTCAAACTTTCGGAAGTTTCGATGCGACTCTTCAAAAAGGAAGAATACATGTTGTTGTGTGGATGTGTCTTGAGAAGAATAATTTAAAAAAGTAAGATGCTTTGAGTGTGTTTGTACATCAAAGCAAGATCAGTGTCTTGATACTGCTTTATGTCTGTTTGTTTTTAATTTATAAGGCGTATGTCTAACTTAGAAATAATCCTGTTGTAAACTCCTTCCCAGCATTGTTTATTAAAAATCTGAACTATTAAATTTTAGATGTTTGCTTTAAATGCATGTGTGTTTTTCTTTAAAGAGTTGTGTAATGAGGTCAGTGTGTCAGCATCCCCCATAGGAAATAAATGTGAAGAGATTGTGTTGAGCCATCAAAAGAATAATTTAACAATCCCAGAGGAAATTGAATTTATTGTCTTGGTAGCTTTTAGTGGGTATTATTAGGCTATTTGCTTATTGTGATTTTTCGTTTTCTCCTGTAGCTCTCCTGTGAGTGTTGGAGGTATCATTTTAAAAAATGAGACTAGGGCTGTGCTTTGCATTTGTATAGCGTCTTTCACTTGACAGCCTTCAAGTTCCAGATGTTAATAGGTGTGGTGGAAAAATTATTTCAGATTTACAAAGGAGAGATGCAACCTAAATTCAACCAGTCTCTAGCAAATCAGAGAGCAGAGCACTTGTCTCCTGATGCTTTGCTGTGTTCTTAAAAAAAAAAAAAATCGCTCAAATAATTTCCTGTTACAATTTGAGGTCTTGGAAAAGTCTGCATTAAGAAATAGGAGGAAATGTTTTAAGACTTTATTCGACAGGAAAGATAACAGCAGAATCCAGTATTGTCTGCAACTCTAGCAAGTGGAAAGGAATACCTTTCTTGTTAATAGGTCAAGGAACTGTGTATTTGTGGTGAACGTGGTCAGACTGGAAAGCGAAGAAAAGGATTGGAGCAAGTGGTATAAGAGATGGAAGTAAAACCTGGAAGATGCACATGTGAAAGAGTACAAGAGGTAAAATGTGACTGAGAAAAGAATTATAGAAAGACTGGATGAACAAACTGGTGAACAGGGAAATGAAGGAGAAATGCTTATATATTGCACATTAACTCGGTATGCACATTAACTCATGTCCAAATTAAATTGGAAAGCTCATGTTTTATTCACTGCTATGATGTAACTGTGGGATATCTATTAGCTGGTTGGGGTTGCACTTCTTAGAAAAGCATATTTTCAATGAAGAGAGGTTACAGTGGGAAAGGAACAAAGCAGAACCTTAGAGCAAACTGCAGGAAAAACTTCTGGGTGTGAGCATCTGTAAATTACACTGTGTCTTGTATAGTTCAAAAACATGGCAAAGGAAAAGAGAATAATTGTGGGCAGAAGAAAGGGGAAAGAAAGGTTGTTCTGCAGCCTTCCAGTGGTTTAACTTTGAGATTTCCACATGGTGTTTTTTGTGCAAATAGGAGCTGGAGGAATGAATGTCCTTTTGTTGTGAAAGAACTATTAGGAGCAGTGTCTTCCTCTTTGTCCAGTACCTCTACGCAGTATTAGACAAGTCTGTTTTAAATAACTACCTAAATTCATGAGTGGACCCAGACCTTTGGATTTGTAGTGACCTTTGTATGTTGTCTTTCTCTATTTGACAAGTTAATCTGTGCATGTTACCATTTGGGAGGTCAGGGGGCCACTAGAAATGAAACTGTTTGTGTGTTATATGCATATATATATGCAGTTTAAGGTAGGATGGAGGAGAATCATTTAAGTAATATTTGGATAGAGCACTTTTGAGATGATGATGATGACAACATACGTTTTATTTCTACCTTATTTTATATATTAAAATTTCAATGTTGCTGTGATCTATTTGACAGACTGTTATATATCCTCCTGTCCACCCCTCAATGGTTTTAAACCTGTTTTACTTTTAATTAAAACAACATCTTGTCACTTCCCATGCATGCACGTACTTCAAGGCTATGTTTAGAAAAAATAAAATTTAATTCTAACATTTGTAAATTAGTCATGTAAGTACAAGTAGTTAAAATGTGATAAGATTCCACTTGTGTGTTGTATTTAATTGCAAGATTTTTATTATCTATGTTGTTTTGCCTTTCTGAGCTGTGATATTACTGAAGTATAGTGCTGTTGAGTTCTCCCAGTATGTTCGTTTTGGGTGTTGAATGATAATTACAGTGAGTGACAATCCTGAATGAATTTAAATGCTAGGCAGTGTGAATGGGACTTCATGGATTGCTTTCGCTCCATTTGGATAGATGTTGTTTTCTCACTGAAGATCACTTGTGGCTGTTGAACTTCTCTCTACATAAAAAAAATTTGATGCAATATGTAGGGACCTACTGATAAATCAGTTAATTCCATTAATTAATATCTGCTAATCAGGAACTTGAATCCCAGTTCTGCAACACATGAGATTTCTACAGTGTGTTTGTATAAATACTTGGGGAACATTTGCAGATGTGAACGTTTGCTCACTCGGATTTCCTGCAAGACCTCTACATATGCTTTGCTGAAGGATTTAAAATGTTTTAATTAGGTTTACCTTTTTAAAAATTATTTTTATGTTGTCCCCATCTTGCAGTGTTTGTTGTGCACATTTAGAGGATTGCTCCCATTGTAGTATTGGGTTCTATTTCAGTAAATGAATTATTGCATATTAAGTTAAGCTTCAGAAGTTCTAGCTGAAGTGAATCTTCTGAATCTTTCTGTTTTAAAAGTCACACATTTTGGGTCTTTTTTTTTTTTTTCTTTCCTCTTTATTGCTGTTTGACTGTGAGGGAAAGGAGAAACTGACTTTAATGAACCAAAGCATATAGGAATGAACAGTGTATGCACTTGAATTTGGACAAAAAATTTTGTTCCCCTCTGATCTTTGCTATAATTTTTTGAGGTATTCACTTGTGACTATAATAAACAAAATTTGTATATAAATATCAACTTGATCTTCTTCTGATGACCTTTTCTGTTATAGCAAGTATGTGCTATCACAAAGTTTCTATTTTAGGAATGAGATATCAGCTTTTTTTTTCCTGTTTAATTGAAAGATGATCAGTGTCATTTCTCTCTTCCTTCCCTCTCCATCCCCCTTAAAACAAAACAAAACCTTCAGTCCTTAAACAAAACTGTCTTTGTTTTTACATTTGTTTTATGAAATCGCTTAAACCCTTTGGGAAAAGCTTTCCTCTCACAGGAAGAGGGGGGAAAAAAAAACCCCTCCTAAAGCCAAAAACAGCAAGCCTGCTACCAGACATCACAATGTTTTGCTGTCTGAATTGTAGCAGATTGCATAAAAGAAGCAATTCCTCATCTTAATGAATGAAAAAGTGCAATTGCAGAAATGCACACAAATAGACATGGTTTTCACTCAGCAAATGTAAAATTAGTAACTTTCAGGACAAAAATTTGCTGTGTACCTTTCTTGGGGCTTCTTTTGACTGTCACTGTTGGGAGTGGAACTTTAAATGGTATATTTGAAAGCTCTGCGAGACAGGGAGATCAACTGTTCCCTTCTGGCCTTTCTGTTTTTTGTGAAGTATCGACTTGCTAATTTGTCTGCATGGGCTTTATCCAGAAAATATACTGAAGCACAGGAGTGCTGATGAGATAGAACAAAATTATTGCAGCATACTTTCTCCCAGATGTAATAAAAATGCAAAATTGAGTCAGTGGTCTACTATTCACAATCACCCGTATTATTATGTAAGCTGGAGGGACTGAGAGTGAAGGAAAATTGTCTAAGTAAATACTGAATGTGAATGAAAAAAATAAGATGGCTGCCTTTAGCACCAGGAGGTAAGGGCTTATTTTCTGTAGAGCAGGAAATCAGACACTGAACTAAAACAGTTGTATAGGAGTGTCCTAGAAGACACCTTTGTAAGCATTATATGGAGAATTAGGAGTCTGGTGGCTTCCCTGAGATCTAGTGGCACTTCACATAGCATCTCCTGACATCTCAGGCAGCTCTTAAACTTGGCTTGATGTTCTCTCTGTTCATGTCCTGTGTTGTCCCCCTTCTGTCTCCGAAGCCTGTGCTGCGTGAATGTTTACAGCGTGTGCTGGGCTTCTGTGTGTTTGCAGCCTGTGCAGTAACTGTAACTTTGATACTGTGCCCTCCTGGCTTGTGAGGAGTGGCTGAGGTCACTTGGTCTGTTCACCTTGGAGAAGAGAAGGCTGAGGGGTGACTTCATCACAGTCTACAGCTTCCTTCAGGTGGGCACTGGAGGTGCTGATCTCCTCTCTGGTGATCAGCGATATGATATGAGGAATGGAATGAAGCTGCATCAAGGGAAGTTCAGGTTGGGCATTTGGAAAAGGTTCTTCACTGACAATGTGTTTGGTCACTGGAACAGGCTCCCCAGTGAAGCGGTCACAGCACCAAGCCTGTCAGAGTTCAGTGAGCGTCTGGACGATGCTCTTAGTCATGGGTTAGTTTTGGGTAGTCCTGCAAGGAGCAGGGAGTTGGAATCAATGATCTTTATGGATCCCTTCCAACTTGAGATATTCTGTGCTTCTGTGAAACAGCTGTGCCCTCACAACTGGCTTGTCCATAGTGTGATGGTGAACCCACAGACTTATTTTTATACCCTAACCCTGTAGATACACCTGCTTGTCCTTCTGGTGCCCGGGAGAGATACTGTACACTCTGCAGTGCCTTCTGGAGTGCCTTCCTTTCCACTTACAAAGAGACATGTGCAGAAATGATTATATGGACGTTCACCTTATATTTGAAACATTTTTAAGTGCTCTTCATGAAGACTAGACTGGGAAATTATAGGCTTTAGGGAGATAGGAACTGAATTAACTCGTGCTTTGCAGACTAAGCAGCATTAATAAGTTTTCATTACTTTGCCTAAAATGCAATAGGCAAAAGCTGTAGGGAGAGGCCCTGTTCCCCAGCTATGTTGGGTTTAATAAAAGATAGGATTTCTCCTTCTAAACTGTCATTATCCAAGAACTGCTGTGAAGGTATCAAATTATGCTGTTTAGATTGTTACAATCAACTAATTTGATTTCCATATTACTTCTGGATGGGTGTTACTGAAAAGACTCTTTATAAGGTGCCTTGCCACAGTATGAAATCAGATCCTCACACTCTACCACCTATGTACGTTTTGCTGCATCTCATGGGCTGCACTGCTCAGCCAGCGAGTAGAGAGGGATATTTGCCTTCTGTGCTATCACTACAGTCAGTACTAATCAAATGCCACTAATGACAGTAGGCTTGCTTTACTGCTGAATAGCAGCATATTGTCTATTTTGGTGCGAGGGCTTTGGTGGAGCTGAGGAGCGGAAGAGCTGCCTGCCCTATAGACCCCATGCTCACTCTCCCAGTTCTCTTCATTCCCATTTTGCTACCAAAAATATTTTCCCTGAAAAGTTTTTTTCTTGTAGGTGTTAAAGCTGAAGTGGGACAAGTTGGAGACTGGAGGGACAAAGACTGGTGTCAGAAAAGCCCTGGTAGTATTTGTACCTAATAATTGTACTGTGGCTTAGAAGTGGACGTGGTTAGCGTTGTATTGCTGCAGGCCGGTGGCATGTCATCCGTTGCTGCAGTTTAAACATGAAGGAATTCTAGTGTGAATTGGGCAGGAAGGTAAGGAGACAGTTTGTACTATGGCAGTTGTGGTACAGATACTGTCTAATGCAAAGTTGGCTGCTGTGAGGTTCCAGTCTTTCTGCTGTGTCTTTCCCATGCCTAGAACTTCCACTAATTTAAAGTTGAATTTCTAATGAGAAACAAAACCTGTTCCTTAATCAGTGTGATTTGCTTTTATGGAATACTTGATTCAACTTAGTGCAAATTGTGGAAGCTGTCTAATATTTGAAAACGATGTCAGCTGTTTTCAGTGTTGAACCAGACTGAACACTGCTAGCAAGCCCTGTGAAGTATAATTTGGTACCATAATATACTGAACTGAAAGAAGCAATAAAATAGTTCTGCACCTAGTCCTTTTTGCATTATGATTTTGGAGTTGCAACAGTGGATTTACCACTGTTTCCTTAAAACCTTTCTCTTTTCAGTAGGCAATATATAGGATGCCAACCTTTTGAAATTCACTCTAAGTGTTATTCTAGTAACTGATGTGTTAGAGTGGATAAAATACACTGTTGTTCTTCTATAGAGTGATCACATGAATACAACTTTTTTTTGTTTATTTAAAGCTGTTTTACAGAGTTCCACAGATCTTCCTAGGCTGGGATTTTTCTAATGTAAATGTCAGAACTTACTTTTTCATACTTGCAAACATTACAGTCTCTGAAAATGACATATACATCACTTTAGTTCTGTTTATCTTGTTCATCAAGTCAAACAGCTCTTACATTTATTATCCACGATCAACTAGCTCATTGTCATGACAATTAATAAAAGTATAAATGAGAATGTAAGAAACATTGTGGTTGCTGCCCTACAAACTTCACTGGCACCTCTACTGAGTGTTAGCCAAGGATAAGGAAGAGGCATGAGTTGGTAAGGATGTGGAGGAGGGAATTAAGAGTGCTACAGTATGGCTGGGTTAGTTCTGGCTGCTGGGATTTGTACCTCTGAAGGCTCCTGAGAGGAAGGGAATGTGCTGTTGGCTTGCTGTCCAGAGTCTTTCTTTTTTTTTTAATATTATCACATCTTTGATCACAGCTTCAGAGCCTTTGGCAGCTTGAAGTGTAGAACTTCTTTCCCCTGCTGAGAAATTACAGAACATACCTGCTCTAATTGTTCTCAGTTGCATGATGATTTTTGTTTTAACCAATTCTTTTCTGACTTGGGAAGAAAAGGGATGTGTTCTGCATGGAAACCTGTGTACCGCTTTTTCAGATAATTTAAGTGTGTTTCAAAACTGATCCGAATGATCTTGAATTATATAGTTGGTCTTCAGCCTGAGTATGTGTGAAATGTACAGTGATGCAAGATGAAGATGTCTGATTTATTATGTTGTCTGCTCGTAAAATACAACTAACTAGTCACAAGGGAAAATCTTGGAGCAAATATTCAAATTAAGTACTACCTCACTTTCTCAGTTATTACTTTTCTGTTATCTTAATTCTTTTTTCATTTAGAATTTTTTCCTTCTAACCATCTCTAATAGATTAAATACATATCCTAATGCTTAATTTTTTATGTCTATAGTACTTCTACTTTTATGCTAATATATGTAGATGTACAGGTCAGGACTTGACCTATATAATAAAAGTACCTTAGTTTACTCCTCTGTACATTCCAGGGTGTGGGTATTTAAATAAAAAGGGGAAAAGAAGATGATATGACGCTTGCTGCAGTAATTGTAGCTGGAGAATAACACTTGTGAAGAGAGTGCAGTTGTCAAAATAGCTGCCATTTGATGCTGGTTTTTTCAGACCCTGCTGTAAAGGCAGCTCATAGATACACATCTGTGGTGAGGCTGAGTGCCTTTTCAGGGCAGAGTCTTTCTGCAGTCCTCCTTTCAGTCTTGGTGTCAAGACGTGTGTATTGGATGTGTCCTTGTGGCAGGGCATACCTTGGCCACGCTCCCCAATGCTCTTGAGTAGAGGCAGCCTCTGGAAAGTGCCATATCTTCCCACTGTGCTGCAGGTCCAGGTTTCACACAGAAGCCCACAGTATGTGGACTGGTCTGCCATTCTTCTGGAACTGGGACATGGCTGGCCTGTTGGTTTGATCATAGGATCTACCTAGCCATCTGTCCTGGATCCTTTGGTGTCCCATTCCTCTGTTTCTGTGAGGAATGTTCAATGGAAAGGCACAGCTGACTTCAGGGACTGATGTGCCAGGAGCCTGACCATGCAGAGCACTCACAGGTCAGAGTCAAGGTTTTGCATCATAGATAGAAAGTAATAATCCCTTCACATGAAATATCAGGAGAATACACAAAACAACGTTCCCAGGAAAATGCATGTGCATGAGGCAAAGAAAATGAGTTGACAGGCGAGCTCTGTTTTATGACTTGCACCACTGACTATGGGACCTACAGCATTCCTCAATATTCAAGAAACATTATGTGAATGTCTCTAGGTAATCTTGAGTCATCTTAGAGACAAAAGAGTGAATCTTCCTCCCCATCCCTTGGTATTTTTGCCATAAAACAATGGTGTCCACATGTGTTCATGCACAAATGATACTCTTTGTTTAAAAGTCCTGAATGTTTCTGTAGGGACCTGATAAAATTTTATAGATGAGCTTTCCCTTTCTGCAGCTGGTTTGGACCAGATCCAGGGAAACAGTTCCAGCACGTGGTCTGCATCCAAAGGAGAAGCATTGCTCCTCTGAGGACTGTTAGCTATGATAGGAACGTAGCCCTTAGCAGTGGGACTGGACTCAAACTTATCTCCTGCCCTGGATCTTGAAGAGGTGGCCCATGATCGCTGAGCTACTGTGTTGCTCCCTGATGGCATCTGAAGGGCACTGAACAGACCAGGGACAAGGCAGTCTGTGGTGGGCACCTGGGGAAATGTATTCCCCAGGCCCCACTCCCAGGTATCTCTTCTAAAATACCTTAAAAGCTGTTAATCTTCACTTAATGACTGTACTCTGAGTTGCTTTGAATGGAAGTAGTTACTTCTTCTGGAAGTTCTTGCTGGTGGTATAAGATAACTTGGCAACATCTATGAGAAAGCAGTTATATGGGGAAGAGGTTATTTTGAGATTTTGACTTATCTGGAGAACTGCCAAAAGCTGGGAAGTGCAAAATGTGTGTGGGTTTTTTTTCCCCTGAAATTTCATGTCAGTTTTCAAAATAAATTCTTCTGCCTTTAAGTGGGTGAGTCCGTACTTAAAAGTAGTAATTCCCAAATGTTCGTATTTGAGCCAATAATAAAATCTTTTTTAATGCAATATCTTCAGAGTCTGTCTTTGAGAAAGAAAGAATTTAGTTGTCTTAGATATTTTATTCTCTTTATAGAACATAATGAGTTTGCTTTCCAAAGGAAAAACTGAGAATTTTGGTGACGATGCTTTGTTGCATTTTTGGCTCAATTTTATGCAGCATAAAGCTGTTTAGCATTTAATACAGTAAATTGTTTAAAGATAAATTATATAATTACCATGAACTTTTAAATAACTATTAGTACTTGATTCTCAGTAAGAGCACACTGTAGTAATATTCAGAAATTAGCAGATACAAAATAACTATCTGAGCCTTTCCTCTTATTAAGGTGAAAATCAAGAATGTAGCTTTGTAAGTAGGAAAATGGTTGCAGATGTAATCAGATCTTTTAAAGACTTTTTTGCTTTTCTTCTTGTTTATACCTGTTTGCATATCTTAATTATGTAAAAGTCTTCAGTTTGGAAGCTGAAGTGCTATTTTATTTTTCCAAGTATCTTTTAGTATCAGCTCAGTGAGTGTCAGCTTTAGGAGCTTGTTAGCTTGCCTGTGACGGTTTCTTCATAGCTCAAATATGGCAGCTGATGTCTTACTGCTTTAAAATAATAATGAACACCATAAAATTCTTTATATCCTTAGTAATGTGAACCTGTAGCTTCACTTCAAATAAACAAGCATGAGTATGGTGTATGGAAACAAGGGAGTTCTCCCTTTGTCTGTGACATCTGCTGGTGGATTGTAGCTGACTCTTCAGGCAAGAAAAGTATCTGATGGTAAAATATAAGGTGGTGTTAAACCAGTTCCTGATGGCAATCAGCTTGTCATGTATACTTGAGAGGGAAGGGTCAGAAAATATCCTGCAAATGTTTCCACTTCCTGGTTTTAAATTTTGGGTTTATTGTCAGTGTTGGCTACAAATGGGGTAGGAGTTGAACCCAGTTTATGGATAAATCACACAATTAAATTCTACACCACTTTAAGAGAAGCAGTACCCAGTGTAAGCAAAATGTCTCTTGCTGCTTTGGTATTTAAACTTTTATGACAAAATGGCTTAGATCTGAAAGCAGTAGTTTCAGTCTTGGTGGAAAATGGAGACTTCTCAAAGCTGCTGCACTGGAAAGTATATAATTCTCTGTGGTTCTCCTCTTTTATTGTGCTCTATGCCAAACCTATAATCTCAGGATTTGGAAACCCCTCCCCAGGCACTTTTTAATAGTGGATCAGTCTTTCCATGAAACAAACGAGTCCATCACTTCTGAATGGCTGACATTCGTTCAGTTCCCAGGTACACCAGAGGAGCTCCCAGGTAGTGACAACAGGAATTCCTGAGGTCCTGAGCCCAGCTGGAAGTTTCCTGCTGTAGTGTCTAATGCAAATTTGCTTCATATCATAGTATAACAGTATCAGAAAACATTGTGTGAAGCAAAAGAAGATGATATTTAAAGATGAACCTTGCTCTTTTACTGGTCATTTTGCAGCAACAGATAAATGTTATATCTTTTAATATTATTTAATTGTTAGGGGAATTCCACTGTGTTTGAATCATTGCTCCCTCCCTCCTCAATTTGTGAAGACCTTTACCAAGTGCTTAGACTTCATCAGTTAATTCAGGAATTTACAGAAAGGTAATGCAAAGTTCACAGTGTAGTGGTGTGGTGTGACTGTGTCAATTTTAATTGTTTAGTGTGTTTGCAACGTGAAGGTTTTTTTCTGAGGTTTTTTCTCGCTGTCAAGTCCATTCCTAGGAATGACGAGCTGAGTGTACGTATGTCGCATCCAGGTATGCTTCTGACAGAATCACTGACAAGCTGATGTGTGTGCTTATTGTTTGTTTTTGAGAAAGGCAGGTACTCCACTTCCTAAGCCAAGAAGAAACTTTTCTCAGACAAGGCTTGATCGTTTTTAAGTACTTTAAATCCTGCCTGTGTATTGCAGGTGCATCCCCAGACCACATGCTGTCTGGTGATTGCTCCCTCTGTGGACAGAAGGATTGGAATAATCCTGGGTTTCCTGTGTAGATTCTCTTTACTATCTTATTCCTGTTTACTTGCCTGTGTTTTTATTTATACTTGGTCTCTCTCAAAAAAAAAGGCACTAATAATAATAATAATAATAATTTGATTTTTATTGTACTGATAAACTGTGTTAATATTTCTGCCTTTCCCCCCCTGCCCCAACTCTTCACAGGGTAGTAATCAGCCATGTGCTATGCAGATTCTTGCAGTGAAAGGAATTAGTTATCTGTTAATTAAAACTAAATGATAGCAATTTTAGATTTAGGTTATTTCAAAGTATCTAAATTATTTAGGATCTGAAGTATTAATTTTTTTCAATTAATGTCTTTAGTCTACTTTTTGTTATTTTTTAACACTATAGTAAAGATATATGGCTTCTTATATACAAAATGATATCCTTTAATAAAAACCTCAGTTTTTGTCTTCCTTAGGGCTTGAGCTGACCTTCAGAATTTTGTGAAATGTGAAAAATATTTTGTTCACTTTTCTTACTGGTCTCACTTCTTGTACTTTTTATGATCCCTGCAGTTTTAAATGTGGTTCTGCACAAATTGAACTGTATCTAAAATTAATATTGGCCAAGACAAAACATGCAACTAAACTTGTTCAACAATATGTTTAATTGATCAAGGAGTTGGTGAAAGACGGTTTTCTCCTTACACAGTTCCTTTTGTTTATCTTCAAAATTTTTGCATTAGGGAGCAGTTTAAATCATGTCATCATTAATTAAAACAATATCTGGCATACAAGCTGGTTTGAGCAATAGGAAAATGAGTTTCTTGATGTCCTAAGAAATTTAAAGGAAATGTTTTTGAATTGAGTAGTGATGGCGAATTATGGCTTTTTGTTTAAGGAACAAAATACTAGAAGTCTGTGGTGTGTTAATTTTTTGCCAGGCTTTCATGCATTAATTTCAGTTTCTGAAATTAAGACAGTCTGAAAGACTGGACTTGGTGCCCTGGCAAGACCTCTGGTTTGGTGTGAAAATCTAGAATATCTAAAGTCAAAACTTCATAGGTTTCAAAACATCTAAGTCCATGAGATCTTTGACGTGGAGGTGGAGTTAGTTTAGATTTGTAATAACACTTGCTGTAGTGCAGGCTACAAAAAAGCCATGGTAAGAGATACATGAAAATACATGGAAGTGAGTGTAGTTACAGGGCTGCTTGGAAAATTTCAGATGTTGGTAATTTCACTGATATGTTTCGGCAAAATGATTGCCAGTGTTCCCTCATTCTTGCTAGTCAAAAAGATGCTTAAATGAAAATTAAGCCTGTTTGGAGGTACTGCTAATTGTCTTATGTTCCACATTGAGGGAGCTACAAGTTTGCCCCTCTGTATGGGGAGCAGAGGGAAGGAAGGGAATTCTTCCATCTCTGATCCATCTATTTGTAATCTCTACTGTTATTATTCAGAGGCGTAAAAATATACTGGATTCTATTTCAAAAAGAAGATTGAATATGTGTTACTGTAGGAACAGTGTTTTAGGTAGTTTAGGCAAGAAAATTAGCTGTTGTACAGAAATGCCTTCCTAAGTGTAGAGTTCTGTTGGCCTGCCTTTGAGACAGGCTAATTTTTTTTTTCTATCCAATTGAGTGCTGGCTTTTTGGATTCCAATAGAAGCTCAGCAATAAGCCTTGAGCACAGAATAAATTCTTTATCCTATGTGGTTTGTGTGTATTTGTCTTTTAAACCTGAGCAGTGCAACAAATTTGGGATTAGTGACATGCTAGTTAGCTTTACTGAAGGAGGCTGGGACAGAAAAATAGGGGAATTCACTTTTTTGTGCTAGGTATGATTAACTGGCACAAAGATTAGCGGTATCATGCATTTCTTTTCAAATGGTTCCTGACCTCAAGGGTGCAAGGAAGTTGTGATCCAGCTGTAGCAGTATAAATCTGGCAAAGAAAATAAACATGGGTTTTGTACAGATTTGTATATTAGCAGTAAAATATTCTCAGCTCATAGGCTTTCCTCTTACCTCTCACAAATTTAAAAATAATGTTGATTTAGTGCCAAGTGTCTGTTGTTACATATGCCTGTTTGTATTTCAGTACTCTTTACTGCTTTTAGTGCCTTTATTTTTTTTCTCTGGATCCACTCTGACAATTATGATATGGAGGGCAGTTAATATCAGCTTAAATCAGGTATTGCTCACAAAAGTTTCTGATACATTATGAAATATGACTTTTAAATTTCAATAACGTGAAGTGAGGACTGTAAAATCCTAATTTTAATCTAGACATATTTGGTTAGGCTGTGTTAAATCCATTCCTAAAAATACTCCAACTTTTTTTTATTGTTTTCATTTGGGATCAAATCTCTTTGAACTGTGTAGACATGCACCTGTGCTCATTTTAATCCCTGTGTAGTTTTCATCAATTAACACAGTAGGCAAGAAGAAAATCAAATTGTAAAATGCTTTTGAAAAGTAAATACATTCAACCTGGGGTTCAGGTTTCTGTTTTAATCAAACATCATCTGTATTCAGGTTCTCGCACAAAGCTGGGTAAGGGAGGGGCACAAAAGCCTTTTTTTGTTTCCATTGTGAACTATCTGTTTTGAAGTGCTCTGGTGTACCACGAGAATAATATCTTAGTGTTTGTAGAGGAAGTCTGTGGTGTGTTTGTATACAGGTTTTTGTTTTGTTTTTTTTAAATCTGGAGAAAATCTAGGTCAAGAGATTTAATTCTTATTAATAACTTAAGACTTTATTCAACAAAAAGTATCCTCTGTGGCTAGAAAGCTTCCTGGGTGGGGGAGGTGCTGCTGGGGCAGGAACCTGTGCCCTCAGACACCGATGGAAGCGTTTCCCTTTCCATCAGGGTGTTAAAATGGTTGCCTTCCCCCTTGGGTTTTTGATTGCCACCATAAAAGCTCACAGGGGCATGCTCTTTGTGTGTTTCTTGGGGCTGGAGACCCTCCCTATTTCCCCCCCACTATGTGTTCCTGCTGTCCAGGCTAGGTGACAGGGCATGGCCCTGGCCTTCCAGCACTGCTTGGGTGATCGTATCCCACCCCAAACAGGTCTCATGGTGTTACTGCAACAAACTCTGGCCACAGGACCAGATTATTTTTTTTTATTTCATGAAAACATTCATGTCAGCAAAATAAATAAATTTCAAAGCTTTCCAGTTCTTGCTTTTAATTAATTGGGAGATACTAAAACATGGAACGTCGCCCTTAGCCTTGTCTAACTTTCCTACTCCTTCCTTGGCAGTCCCTGCCCTGTGTTTAGCACTGTAGCACAAATGCCTGGGCCCAGTGTTAAATATTGCAACTTGGAAAAATTGGGAAAAGGGCTCTTAAATATGTAAACTGGAAGAACAGGGAAATTCTTGACTCTTTCAGCTACACTAATGTGCTGTATTAGAGGTTTAAACAAACTTGGGGAAAATAGTTGTTATGAAGCCTTTAATTTTCCCTGAAGTTTCTGTGTCACCTTAGAACCAAAAGCAAAGGTAGGTAAATTAGGATAATTAATCAGGGAACAACTTACACAGGGGATGTAATGAATTTTCCATCACTCTGCAAGTTCTGTAAATCAAGATAAGAGGCTTCTCTAAAATATGCTGTTTGTAAGCTATGGCTGCTGTGCTTGACAAAAAAATTAGGTTAAGTAAGTTAGATGCTGTCTGTGTTGGCATCTTGAAGTTGTTTCTGGAGTAGTTCCTTCAAACATGAAGGTTTAGGTAATTAGTCTGTATTTCCATGTCTAATACTGTATCAGGGAATGCAAATTTGAGGGTGGAAAAGTAATTTTAAGTTTAAAAGTTTGTATTCAGGACTCTTGTATTCACACTTTTCATTTTTTCCTGTTCCTGCCCAAGATCTTGTGGATGAGGGAGAGGTCAGAATGCCTGTCCATATGCTACTACAGGACCTGCCAGTGATATCTATATGCCCTGCAAAACTTTTTTGCTGACAAAAGACAAGAGACATTAATCACTTTCAGGGGAAATCTTCCAATGTGTGGAGTTGTAGGTCCTAACTCCCCAAAGGGAGATGTGCAGAAGCCTTAGACGTCGTAGTCAACCTGTGTGACTAATATAATTGCATCTTCTTGAGTAACTACTGTAGATATGAAGCAGACTTTGAAGCAAGTCAGTTGACACCCACACAGGAGTAAATTATAACATCCTGAATAAATTGCTATGCAGTGTAAGTGCTAAAGTAGTGTCAATACAAAGAAAGTTTGTTCCCAACAATTCTTCATATGTTGAAAATCACTTGAAATTTGCTGAATTAAAAAGTTAACTTGTGTAGTTAAAGTTATTTGCATGTAAAATGAGCAAAGATTATGAAGTTCATTAAAACAATAAAATACAGGACAGAAAAATGTCAAATGTATTTTAAGTATACCTGTCAAATTCTTTTCACATCCCACATATTGTATTGTAACTTTTATAGTTAGTGACCAAATGGTGACTTTTTGTATACTACTTTTTCTTTAAAGTGTAATAAAATAATCATTCTCTATTTTTTGTCAAGCAAATTGAAACCTATTCTGCTCGAATTGTATCAAATGAAACCCTTCAGCAGGGTCTGAGGAGGCATGCCTCTGAAAATTCATCTCCTTTTTTTATTAGTGCACATTCATAAAAACTAGAAATTTAAATGCATTGTTTGTACAGTATGAAAATATAGCAGTAGAAATGATAGCACTGCAATAAAGATCAAGGCAGAAATCTCTTCAGATGTTGGACTTCATTCTAAAGTTTATTCCTTTTGTCTTTGGTGCTTTTGTTACTTAATTTTGTATGTAACAAAATTCATGTGTTTGAGCTTAAAATTCAGAATGTTCAAATTTAGTGTTTGGGGTTTAATACTTGTTTGAGTGCCTATCTTTGTAGGTAACTTGCACTGAATTTTCTGCAGGAGCATCAGCATATCTGATATAGCAAATGTTACCAGCTTTTACAAGAGAGAATGCCATATTGACATTAAAACAGAATCATCAAAATATGTATTAGGGATATGTGAGTACCTCTAGTGAAAAATACGTGTTTTGATATTTAAAAAAAAAAAAAAGCATGTATTTTTGAAGATTTTTTTGTAGCCCAAATGACCAGTATTAATTTCTAATCTGCGGGCTCATGTGAAATTCCAAAGATTAATCACTGCAAGTGTTAGTGGTCCATCTCCTGGTTAAGGGCCTGGAGAACAAGTCTTATGAGGAGTAACTGAGGGAACTGGGATTGTTTAGTCTGGAGAAGAGGAAGCGGAGGGAGGGGAGACCTTATTGCTCTCTACGACTACCTGAAAGTAAGGTGAGTGTTGGTCTCTTCTCCCAAATAAGAAGCAATAGGACAAGAGGGAATGGCCTTAAGTTGTGCCAAGGGAGATTTAGTTTGGATATTAGGAAAAAATTCTTCACTGAAAGGGTTATCAAGCATTGGAACAGGCTGCCCAGGGCAGTGGTGGAGTCACCATCCCTGGAGGTATTTAAGGGGTGTGAAGATGTGGTACCTGGGGATATGCTTTAGTAGTGAGCTTGGCAATGCCAGGTTTACGGTTGGACTAGATGATCGTAATGATCTTTTCCAACCAAAGTATTGTATGATTTTATTATTTAAAAAAGAATTGCTAGGTAGTTGCGGAATGAGTGACAGGGTAGGGTGAGAACCCAGCTGCCCTTTGGCTTCAGGGTAGGAAAGAGACCTTGCTCTATGGGCTGATGACGTGCAGCTTGCCAGTTGCAACCTCCCATGTGTCCTTTCTCTTCCTTTCTGGTTGTTGCTGTGAAATAACTATCTACTTTATGAATTCTGTTTCTATTTTGAAAGCTTTTTTAAAAATATTGTATGTTTTTTCCCTTCTTTGACCTCAGTGCTGTTAAATGAGGATAAGAGTTATAAAAGGAAGACTATGTATGTGACAACCCATGGAAAAGCCCTTTCAGCTGTCTGTAGCTTTGTCTTGCATCTAGTGAAATGATGCAACTGCTTGATGTCCTGCTCTATATTTTTATTTATAAGGTATAAGAAAAGTGTCAGAAGTTTATGTATATGAGTAGTTAGAACAGTGTGAGAATATAATCTCTTAAGCTTCACTCCTGACTTGACATTTGACAAAAAAGTGGCCCAAATCAAGGTCACACTGATGGAGGTATTCTGAAACTTTTGCCACCTTCATTCCTTACCATAGAGACCTGATACAAGGTTGATAAATGTTTATAAAAGAAGCAATAAGTGGCTTAAGTCCTCAGAAAGGAAGTGTAAAACCTGATTCAAACTGTTGATTTATACTGCTCTTAGCATTAGTAGTTGGTTTGGCTGCTTGCCTCTTGCCTGTGTTTGCCAGCTTCCCACTACTTGGAGCAGAGCAGTTGCCTGGATTCACTTCCTCTGGGGTTTGGAAATCCTGTAGCACTGCACTGAAACTCTAGGTAGTAATAATTTGTATTTTCATTAAAATGTTTTAATCGATAACCAGATTTTGGTAAGTAGCTTTAAACAAAGAAAAGTAAATAATCATGGGATCTTACGTATTTTGTACTTCTGCACAGAATTGCCTGAAATGGCCTGTTTCAAAGCTAGAGTTGCATCTGTATATGAAGTTGTTTTCTTCTCTGATTCTCAGAGTTGTGGTGTGCAGCACAAGAATGTTACTATTAAATGCCACTGACGAAGGTGGACTTTGCAGAGCTGCTATATTGTACTTAATTCCTGCTTTTGTAAACATCTACTGGGTTGTCCTAAGAACTGAGCCCATGGCCTAGGGATCGTCTCTACTTGTGGTCCAGGGAAAAAGGCTTTTGGCAAGACGCCCTATGTCCATGCATTGCTCGGTGTGATGCAAGGACTCTTTCCACAGCCTCATTAAAGTTAGATTCTTGACATTCTATACCCGACACTTTCCTGTAAGTGTGATACTGTTTTACTGTTCCTATCAATTACGATAGGAAAGTATTTAAACAGGTCACAAAGTGAGGTATTAAACCGCTTGTAGTTTTCTGTAGTCCATTATTAGATATATTTAATAATCAATAGTCATGCTTTAATGCAGTTTATAGAAGAAGTTTGTAGTTTGTGTACTCTGGAGTGTGTTGAACTGAGCTTTCCTGAGTCCCCAGCGTGGTCAGTAGGGCAGTCTCATGGGATGCTCCCCAGTTACATACTGTCCTGAGGAGCTCTTCTGCCCTAGGTCTGATGTGGATGGAACCTGGGTGTGAGAGTTAAGAGTCATGCTGGGTCTCCAGGCTTGGCTGGTGACAGGGAATAGGACTGACCACTGCAGCAGGCAGCACATCTGTGCCTGGCTGAGATCTCCACACAACAACATATGCCTTTGTACATGGCTTTTTTTTTTTTTTTTTTTTGCTGTTGGTATGTTTTGTAAATCCTTTTAAAGGTGCTCATTCTCTTGTGCTTTGGAAAGTAAGTTTCAGAAATAATCTCTGATTTATATCCTCTTTGTATGTTTGACCCTGTGGCCTGACCCCAAGTCAGTTTTGCATATCTTCTTATTCCTAGCAAGGTGGACTGTGGAGTTTTTTTTGAAAGTCAGCTGTAGGATTAGTATTTCCTGTCATGGGCAATATATCTGTTTCATGTCTCTTATTGCTAACATTTCATCTGTTGAATGATTTAAAGCATAATACTGAGTTCATCTTTCTGTATCCTTTCCTCCAAATGTAAAACATAAAGAGAAACAATTACGGTTGAATAACCAGGAACCAAGTTAGTCTTCCTGGTCATACTGAGTTGTGAAAAGAGAGTTGCACAGTCTGGGTAAGCAGTTGGCTGTCTTCAAGTTAATACAGATTAAACTGAATTCTTGCTACTTTGGTGTTTTAGTAACTTGCTTATGACATTTTTTTACCTGGAAACTTGCATGTAGAAGTGAGCTGGAGAGTCTTTCAGGCCAGAGGAAAATTTATCTTTACAGGCTCTGATGTTTGTCTGTGTTTCAGTCATGCCTAATGAAATGATGAATTGATGACTCTTTCCCTCAGCTGATTTCTCCTGCCAGTTGTTTCTTATTTCTTCTAAGGTGCACAGCTGGGAGGTTTTGTTTGATTGGTTTTGGTTTTTTTTTTCTCCTCTTATGTTTGCAAATGTCTCATTATTAGTAATTTATACTTATTCTAGGTCTTGAGCTTATATTGTAAATTGCCAGTGAGCAAATTAAGTTGACCTGAAACTCCTCCAAAACATGTATGGGGCTCGGTATTCAGTAACCATCTAGCGCTTTGATGCTTCCTGGTCTTCCCACAGATCTGATGAAAATGCTGGACTGCCTCTAGTCATTCAAGTACTTTGGAGAGCCACTCTCGCAGTTCCCTGGCATCGTTCACTCACAAAATTGCTTAAGTAAGCTTTACCTCAGCATCTATGTCCTGAAAACCCCAAAACTGTCTTGATCTGATCATTTAATGGGATTGGATGTCACTTTTGTTGTTTTGAATGTGAGTCATTGTCCCTTGGTCAGACCCAAGGGAGAACTAATATATCTCATGTGATGGTTCAGTACCAGGATAGAAGGCTTAGGACTCCCATGTCTGTTGCACAGCTTATTTTATGCAGATATGGCAAGATGAAGGGAAGATTAGAGGCTACAGCAAATTTGTTTTATAATTTGCATAAAAATTCTACTTCTTCAACTGTGGCTCGATTTGCAACAAAAACAATCATGAGTCCAAATCTGTTGAAGGCATTAAGTAACATTTGTTTAGCTTTGATGTTGCAAAGACTTCTGAATGTGTCTGTGCAGTCCAGTGTCTTTCTGAAAATGATAATGGTTTTGCTATGAAAAGCCAGAGAGAGGTGGCATCCTTGTGAGGTCTAAAATGTCTCATGCACAGTTCATGCGTTTAGCTGTATGCTTTTCTTATGCTTAGTAAAGTTCCAACTATACCCGTTAAGTGCTACTAATGTTTTGAAAGTTTGTTGTGAGAATGCAGTCAGGGTAGTGTAACACATATGAGGTTGAAGAGGTAATCATATGATTGCTCTCGTGTTTTTTCGTTAATGTCTTGTCTTAAGATTTCTCCCAAATAGCAGTCAAAGGTGATGTTAGCATATGGCTGCTTCTAATATCTCTCCTAGAGTTAAACAGATTACTTAGCTTGCACCTCATGAACTGCAAAGTGGTTATTCTTTTATGGGTACTATGAAAAACTAACACAGCTAAATTGCAAACTCAAAAAAAAAAAAAAAAAAAAGAAAAAAGAAAAAAAAAGAAAAAGAAAAAAGAAACTTGATTGTTCCGATTTAATTTCCTAATCATATTTGCTTAAAATAAATAATGGTACCAGGCCCCTTCTTAAGCCTATCTTCTCTTGTCACTTGAATAATTATACTTGCTTTTTGTGATATGCCATCTTTTCCTTACCTTTTCACAGCATTTCTTTCAACTTTTAGCTTGGCTGTTGTCACTAAACCCAGGGATATTCACACATACATAGTCTTTCTCCTTTCCAGTCCCTTGGCAAGAGGTGTATGTGCAGGGACTGAAGATGGTAGGAGAGTGTACATTAGCATATAAACTCAGTTCATAAATTCCCAGTTGCAGTTTTCTGTTGGTAGCTCTTGGAATTGTTTGCGCTTTCAGCTGGGGAGTACTTTCAATCATCTGCTGCTTTTTAGTGGAGTATCTTGAAGGAATAGTTCCCCATGACAGTTGCGTACATCCTCATCAATAACTACCAGTCTTAGCTGTTTGTCTTAGCAGATGTAAATCTGTCTGCTTTTTTTGTTGTCATTAATTTGCTTAGCATCTGACCGTTATTCCTCAGGTGCACAAAATTGAGTGGCAGGATTGAAACCCCTCAGGTCCATCCATAGTGCTGCTTGAAAAGTGCTGTAATTGCCCTGCCTTCCATTGCCCTCCAAGATAATCTCTCCCTCAAGAGACACACCAGCTCTTTTTACTCATCTTTGGAGTCCTGTTTTACTGGGCTGCCCACAGATGTTTAAGAATCCTAATTATTTCCATCATAATCTCTATACTTATTTTCATTCACTTTTTAACTCTAGAAAAAGAAAACCCATCCTGCAGAGCAAGGTAGCATGTAGGCCAAGAAACCTGTTTTTCAATGTTCCTATTTTGTCTTTTTTCTCTTATACTTTCATGGCTGAAAGTGCTAGACTTCTATTAAAAAGTTCCTAGAATAGATGTGTGTTTTATCATTTACCTTTATAAACTTTTAAGAAGTTCAGTAAGGACGGTTGGAAGCACAGAAGCTCTTATTTTGTAAGTAATCATATAATTGCATTAAGGACTTCGATAAAATGGTGCAACGGTGCATGTGGATCATAAAATGACAGCTTGTCTGTACTTGATGTGTGCATTTCCATGGACACAGAGGGCTTAATCTATAACTGATACAAGACTTAAATGAAACCCTCTGTATTGGAGACTAGAAAAGAGGGTGCCTCAGAATGTGGGCAGAAAACTAATGATGGTAAAACAAAACTCTGCTTTTTGTCTCCTCTTAGATATGTGTTTCAAACATGCATACATGCACATTAACAAACAAAAAAAATTAGTGTGCTGGACTTGGTAATCTGCTTCTAATTGAAGCTTTATGTCAGTATAATTAACATGTAGGAGATTAATGTACCTTCTGCTTCTGTAAATGTACTGTAACTTTCCCTGACAGTATGTAGGGGCAGGATAGCTGTGCTGATCCTGAGTCTTCTAGTGAGATGCTCACAGCTGCAAAGATAGTGGTAGTGAAACGATGACACTTTTAAAAATGTTGCTACCTTTGACTTGTTCAGGTTGTAACTCTTGCTTGGAAAAATTAGCAATATTTTCCTTAAACTTCACGGTGAGTAAGGCTCTTCTTAATTTCTTATCAGTGTCTTACTTTGCAATGAAGTTTACTATTCTTGTTCTAAGTTGGGGTGAATCTTTTTAACAGCTGTGTATAAAGTCAGAAAAGGTGAAAGATAAGATTTCTAGCTCAGAAGCAACACCTCCAATATTGAAGATATTTATGCATTTATTTGCCAACAAAGGTAATACAGAGTAATACTTACTGTAACACTGTGTGAAGTATGAACATGTTAACATTAATTTTGGGAAGCCTGACTTCAGATTCTTCTGGATTTCTTTAATTTGGTTCCTCCATCTTTTCAGTGGTTTAATGCTGAATAAGTGAGCAGATTACAGCTTAGTTTTATTGTTGTTTTTAGTGAAAACATGTCTGTCTACAGGAGTAGAAACTGCTGGAGTTTGTGGATATGGCCCTTTCCTAACAAAACTCCGCTAATTCGTATTCATGAAAATGGTGTTCTCTAAATTGACTACACTTTCTAACTTATGTTTGATGTGAGCTTTTTACCTGAAAGCTATAGAGATGTGAGAAAAGTGACTTAGCACCTACTGCCTGTGAAAATTCAGGGTCTGCATTAAACACTGTTGTTTTTGTTGTTTTTTTTTTTTTTTCCTGCAAAAAATATCCATGAGTAAGTATTTCCTTGTTAGTAGTTATGTGTATAACCGAGATCTCCTATACCTCTTCTGCTTTGTTAAATAACTATATTCCCTCTCAGGATCTGTGCTCTGTTTGGCTGCAGAAAGCATTCATATCTCTTTTGGCAAAGAACATATATCTTATTTATTTGAGTAGCTAGAGTCTTCCAGCTGCTTAGTGTCAGTTTCCTGACTTCAGTGTCTCCTCAGTGACAGTGATTAAGGTAATGCCTTATCAAAGCATCAAGTTATCAAATGCTTAATCGTCTGTTGCAGAGTTTCCATATCAGCTTATTTCTTTGTCAAGAAAGCATACATTTTTAAAGACTTTAGTTTGGATTATGTAAACCTCAAGGTAGACTCAAGTGAGGTTTGAAGGTTTAAATCTGTGCCTTTGAGACTGTTAGAATAAGAAACCCATTTATTCATTCATGGAGCCGTCTGAATTAGGTTTGGCTTCTCTTCCTTGAGATGTGTATTTTTATAAGTACTAAACCTTTTATTTCATACTTAGCAAGAGAATGAAAGAGAGGAAGAACATAGCAAGCGAGGATAAAAACTTTTTTTAGAAAGAAAGCCCAAAGACTTGTTGATACTGGACAGCGAAGCAGGAAACGACGTGTGTCATAAAAGGCTCCAGCTTGTTGGATAAAGGCTGAAACTCAGGATGTAGTCTATAAATACAAAACAGTTTCACAAAAATATTTTTAAAGTGCAGTTCTGAGTGCCTCAGAGAAATGTGCAGCTACTTTAATATTTATTTATTTGTGCACAGGCATATACTTGTGTACACTCATATCATACTTCTTTAAACATGAATATATTTAACTCTGTGATGTATATTTCCCATAGGAGGCTGGTAACATTACCAGTACCAGATGAAAATTGGGAGCTACAACCTGTATTCTTTGCAGGCTCTAAACCAGCAACTTAGTGGAGAAGCAGAAAGCAAGGAACTCCAATTTCAACAGGGCAGAAAGGGAGGAATTTGTGAAGCTGAATATTTTCCTGCACAAAACGACAAAAGTTTTTTTTTTTCCCCAGTACTTTGCCACTTTTTTTTAAGCAATACATCTAGCAGCCCTCTAGGGATTTTGGGGGTGTCTTCTGTCCTGACCAGTTGATAGCTGTATAAATTGTCACTAAACTTGGAGATAAAATTGCTTGTACTTGGATGTGCTCAAGATGTTTGCCAAGAAAAATGGCTGGAACAGATTTACTCGCTACAATTAATGACCACATTCCCCTTTTTTTCTTCCCCAACTTGTTGAATACAAATTTACAGGAATCTTGAACTATGAGTTGCTGCCATCCATTCGCTTGCAAAGTTGCTCTAGTGTTGAGACTGAAATGAGTGTCAGTCCAGAGTTACTAATTAAAATACAGTATTTTGGAGTATCAGAGTAATAATACAAGAGTGTGGTTTTGGTTGGTAATCTTTTGTTGGCCTTTATTGCACTTAACAAGGCAAGGCTGGAAAACATCTCTTTCTTCCCATGTTTTTAAAATGCTGGTTTTTGTTTTTGTTTTTTTCCCCTTTTACCAAGTACCAAAATAACAGTACTACAGCAGTCCTCTAATAACTGAATAGCTGTAATACTGCATCATTCTTGAATATGTTTATGCCTTCATCTTCCTCTTGTTGTCTTTTATAGTTTGTAAGCACTGACATGAAGGTGCCCATCTGTTTCTGAAATCCCCCCATTGTTGTACGTTTTTATTGTACTGCTGTTTCAAAGGCAACTACATGTACTAATATGAAGACCCAACTCAAACAGGTTCCCCAAAGACTGGAAGTGGGAAACTCAAAGTAATTAATAGTCTGACAAATAGTGCTGACTGTTTGCTGGGTTAACTGTATGGAACAACTGTTTTCTTGACTTTGTGCTTAAACAGTTTCTGCAAATATTTTTGACGTTTTGTTAAAGGAACATCCTGTGGTCTGTAACCTGATTGCAGTCCTGTGAGTCCTAGAGTGAATAGCTGATTAGAAAATTAAAATAATTTGAAACTGCTCAGAAGTGTTTGCTTAAAAGAAGCTGCCACACCGGTAAGGGTGCTTGAGCACATATTGTCAAATAAAACCAAACCCCAGAAATCTCAGGTACCTGAATACTTTCCTTTTTAGAATATTATGATTAGAGCTGATCTTATCTCAGGTGGCATGTTGAGAAAAATAATATAGACCTAAATAGGGATTTAGGTCACATCTTGTAACCTACTAAATTCTGTATGGCTGTTTTGCATGTCAGAAGCAGCAGTGAATTGCATTCATATCAGGAAGGCAGTCTCATTATTATCCTTCGCTTCTGATGATAAGAGTTTAAGGATTTCTATTTTGAATTTTTCTGAGCAAAAGACAGTGTTCCAGAGTGCATAGTTAACAAGGGCTGCTGTGTCAGCAGGGTGGAGGTCATGCACAGGGAGGTAAGGTGGTTTGCAGGCTGGGTTTCTTACCTGCAGTGGCATAGCTCTCTGACACCCCCCAGAATATGATGTCTCACCATTTGCAGTCTATGCTCTGAAGTATTCCCAAAGTGTGTCTCTGAGCAGTTTCAGTGGGGGGAAATGGCATGAGAGACAGTTAGAACTGATACCTGTAGGTCACCTGTTAAATTTTGGAGTTTGGAGATTATGCTGTTAAGACTTGCAATATGAATGCTAGAGAACATCCATAGCTTGTGCGGTATCACTAATCACTTCTTCGCAGCCTTTCAGTCTCTATAAGAAGACAAATGTTTCTGATTTCTGAAACTTACGTTGTTTAAGCCAAAAGATTCAGCCTAAAAGGATGCTTGTTCCCTGTCCTAAAAGCGTGGCTTTGAGGCATAATGCTGAAGCTAAATGCCTGCCTTGTGTCTCCAGGTACTGCTGCAAGGACCCTCTGGGAATTCCAGGGTAAAAAGACCTGCCTCTGTGTCTGCAGACCTCTGCTAAAGGTGAAGACCTAACAGGCCAGGGAGCCTTAGCAGGAGCTCAGAAATCTTACATCAAGGTAAAGAGATTCATTTTTCAAGTGAATTGAAGTGGCTGATAGAATTTTAAAAATAAGGATTTATTTTCTTACTAAATAAATACACAAATGCATCTCTGAGCTTTCTCCTTCTTTTGTGTGTATTGCTGCTTGTTATCTGGTCAATGTTGTCATAGTAAATTGTGGGGGAGATGGGGGGGAAAAAACCCAACATTGTGCGTTGTGTAGGTTAGAGCCAGTAGTTATTCCTTACAATATTAGTAGAAAAATATATCTGTAGTCCTTTGTTGACAAGGGAACAGGCTATTTCCGAGCTCTACAGCATGCTCTGTTTTTAGAAATGTATCCCACTTTAATTGCTGCATTCAGAGCTCGCTTTGAGTGGCCACAAAAATATGGAAACACTCTTGGATATCTTCAGCAACAGGAGGAGAGTGAGGTTTGCATATAATGAATTTCTGTTTACCAGCACTGTAATTATTACTTAGTATGGTCATCCGGAACTCATTCTTGCATGTAAGGGACAAATGTTGATGGATAGAAAAGAAATACGACCCCAAGAACTTTGTTGAACCTGCCAGTGCTAAAGACTCAGGCGCTTTGGGAGATTTAACTATACCATGGTTTTGTTAGATAGCCAGGATTTTGAATGTAGTGATGATATATGCAGAATCTTTCCTTCATACTGACAAGATTAATTAAACTTTCTGTAGAAAGCTGGCTGAAAAAAGTGGGTAGTAATAGAAATGCTTTCTACAGATTTCTTCAAGATTAAATATAGGTCCTTCTAAAGGTCTGCCAACTCTTACTTTTTTTTTTTTTTTAATAGATAGCTGTTAGAAGGTGTTAACTTCAGTGTTGGAAACTTCCTTAAATGAATATTCCTTGATTCATCTGAGACTTTTCTTATTGATCCTTTATTATCTCTCTAATTTAGACTGGAATTAGAGCTCTGAACTAGACCAAAGTTCACTTTCCTACCATCTGTGGAGTGAAATAAAAATCAGCATGAGTGTTCCAATTTGCATGGTCAGCGTTTCACCCTATAACAGGTTCATACCTGGGAGTAAGACAACTGAGCACAGTTAGGCTCACACATCCCTTTCTTACACCATTCCCTTTCTGCTTCTCACTTCTTTGAATTCAGTGTCAGCTGTGTTTCTCCAGTCCACTAGCAAGCTCATCTTGAAGAACTGAGAAAATAGTATTGAAACTTTGTCAGAGCAGAAAAATTGATTATGATTAGACAGTGATTTCAAACTGGACCAAAAAAAAATCCAGAAATATTTTGTTTCTTAATGTTTCTCTTTGTTACATTTGCCTGAAGAGTATGTGGAACAATACAAGTTGAGGTAATCGTGCACTAAAAAAATAGAGTATTTCTCTTGAATGTTATTTTAAAAGTGCAATTTTAGACCTTGAAGGAGTAAAGATTTCATAGAAAGAAAGTATCTGCATAATCCCATAGGGTGCATGGATGTGTCTAAGTGAGAGGGTGATGGTTAGGATTGGTGTACAGCAGTGTAGGGGACTGTCAGTCTTTGGTGATGCACAGTGTCCAGAGTTGAAATGCAGCCTTGAATGCTGTCACTACTTCCAGCAAGGCAGTTTGTTCTTCGCCTTTCTGTTTCTTGTTTCCTTTGTTGGAGGGGTGTGTTGCTAACCAGAAACACATGATATAAGACAGCCAAATGTTCTGGTGAAAATCAAGGGCACTCCATAGCTGTGAAGTTTTTATATTTGCCCTAGATTCTTTTTTTCATTGATGCAGCTGTAACTGTTGCTGTAAATTATATGAATAATTGATCAAGGAGTTCTTGTTACCTCAAGTAATGTTATGCTTATTGCTTCTCAGAACTGTGCTGCTCTTTATTGTACTACAGCATTGCTCATACGCTGCTCTGCGTGTGTGGTTTTTATTCCCTTCAAGTTTTCTTCTACTCCCACCCCCTTTGCTCTCCCTTCTTTCCCCTCTGCCGCAAAAGCGTATTGTTTCTGCTTCAGTGTATTCCGTGATTTAACTGAAAAGTGAGGTCTTTTTTAATCAACAGCAACACATTTAAAAAAACTTCCACAGCCCTGGGAACTGTGCAGTGTACACATCTGGTTTCACATAAGTATGAATTGCTGGCTTTACAAACATGAAACATGTAGTCCTTGCCACAGAGTTAGCTAAAGTGTTCCGTAACTTGAGACTGTGCTTGAAATAAAAACAAAATTGTATAGCTGCTTTACCATGCTAATGGAAAACATTTAATTTACTTCTTAAGCCAACCTCTTTTGGTTGACACAGTGCTGCTCAAGCAGATTTACAGTGTCTTTTCTTCCGTATAAATCGATCCAGTTTGAAGGTGCTGCTGTGGGAGCTGGCTAGTTGAGAGCGATCCAGCTGCATTCAGATGTAACCTCCTGTACCACAAACCAAAGCTGATGATTTTCATTTATTCAGGCATCACTGTATCTCTGAGATATGGCGCTGGATTTTATTCATGACTTTTCTCTGCTTTATTGTCATTAATACTAAATTGGAATTTCAAAATGGCAAGTTCAGTCTGAATATTATATATGGGGTTTTTTTCCCCTCCCATAATTCAGTTATTTTCAGCATGTCCTTACCTCTGTGGTAATGATATCAGCAAAAGCAGCTCTGTGTACATGTCGTGTGCTTTTCAGTGGAGTCTTTTTTCCTCAAAAACAAAACAAACAAAAAAACAGACCTTCATTCTGCAAGAGCGTTAAGGGCTAGTGAGTTGGTTTTGGCTGGGGTAGAGTTGATTTACTTCATAGTAGCTGGTGTGGGGCTGTGTTTTGGATTTGTGCTGAAAACAGTGTTGATAATGCAGAGATGTTTTCATTATTGCTGAGCAGTGCTTACACAGAGTCAAGGCCTTTTCTGCTTCTCACACTGCCCCACCAGTGAGGAGGCTGGGGGTGCCCAAGAAGTTGGGAGGGGACACAGCTGGGACAGCTGACTCCTATTGACCGAAGGGATATTCCATACCATATGACATCATTCTCAGCATATAAAGCTGGGGGAAGAAGGAGGAAGGGGGCGATGTTTGCAGTGATGGCATTTGTCTTCCCAATGTTACACATGTTGGAGCCCTGCTTTCCTGGAGATGGCTGAATACCTACCTGCTGATGAGAAGCAGTGAGCGAATTCCTTGTTTTGCTTTGCTTGTGTGTGTCTTTTGCTTTATTTGTTAAACTGTCTTTATCTCAACCCAGGAGTTTTCTCACTTCTGCTCTTCTGATTCTTCCCCCTCATCCCAACCCGGGGAGTGAGTGAGTGACTGTGTGGTGCTTAGTTGCTGGCTGAGGTTAAATCATAACAACTAGCATAATAATTTTTCACTGTGTATCGAAGAAACTCTCAACATTCAATGTTCTTTGATTTTTCTCCTGCTAGAGGAGTTAAAACACAACAGAATTGTTTTTGCCCAGTCCAAAAAAATTCTCTAAAGTAGAACTATTTTTTTAAGAAGTAAAACCAACAGTGCAGTTTTCATACTTTTATGCCTTTGTTTCCTTCCCTGTTCCCCTCTGCCCTTACGAATAGCTTTGACTTTATTTAAACTCTCTACTATAAGAGGCTGTTGGTGTTTCTCTCCTTGTTTTCTTCCTTAATGGGACTCCAGTCTTGCTTAAGTGCTTTACTTCTGGCAGAAATTCTTTTAGAAAAGAGCCCTTAAGATAAGGTCTCTCATGCTGCTTTTCTCCCCAAGTGCTGCATGTCCTTGGGAAGTCCATCACTGGTGGTCTGTGTGCTGGTCGTGCTAACTTCTAGTAGAAGGAAAATCACTACTTGATACTTGCTCACTAGCTTTTCAGAAGTACATTTCATTGTTTTTTTGAAAAGAAAATTTCTACTTCAATTTGTCAGGTAACTTTGATCCAAGTTTCTTTATTCTTTAACCATTTTCTCTCCCATATACTTAACAGTCTCATGGTGAATAAATAACTTGCGAAGATGATGTAGAGGAGCTGAGGTTGTTCTTGCAGGGGTGGCTCAGAATGTGGGGGGTTAGCAAAGATGAATATGGGAATTTGAATTATGTGAGAATCTGGGGTTAGACGTTTTTGGGACTTTTTTTTTTTGCTGGAGAAGGTCATAATGAATACAATTAAGGTGGAAAGCAGTGTTGCTGATAGCTGCGTTATTTTCTTTGAAATGGCTATTATGTGAGACTATCATTACAGGAGTCCCTGAATCCAAATTACAAATATTAATGATTTTGTTTATCTAGAATAAAACAGTGAAAACATCAGATTTGCAGGCTTGAATTTCAGTGCAGTTTCAAACGTTCTTTAAATAATTTTGTAACCTTTTCAAACTACTCAATATTTTTACTTACGGTGTAAATACTGAATTTTTAAGATGTCTTGAATGTTTATTCTGCTTCAAAATATTGTTTGATAGAAGTGTGGGAGAGCATACAGTGATTGTGTGATTGTTTCCTATAAACATAAGAGATTTCAGATATTAGATACTGCCAAGAAATTTTGAACAGCTTAAATTTAGTTTCTGAAATGCTTCCTGGAGATGGACAAAATGCCTCAGCATTTGCATCACGTAATCACAGTGACAAATCTGGATCTTCAGAGTTTGTACAGTCGTAAATTTCTCCCTGGCTCCTATTTTGCAAATTTTTTTGCGTGCCCTTCCCTGTGTGCGCTTCCCCCCCACACCTGATTTTTCCAATATTTGACTATTTCTACTCAGGCTGTCTATGTGGAACTGAAATGCAGTTAACTTCAGCAAACACATTGACATGTTTTGACAATATGTTTAGCCCCTAGGTTTTCAGTTTCACTGTTCTGAAATTCTTGTTAGTGTGGAAGGTCTGTCATTTAGTTTTCCTTTTGCCTTTTTTCCTACACTAGCACTGTCACTCTAAGCTCGATTATGCCATAAAGACTTTCAAAGCTACCCTTTGAATAAAGCTTACACTTACTACAGCATATTTGCTTTGCATGGTAACAATACTAGCACTATATTCGCGTGTAAACACTGTAATGAAGTTGTTGAGAAGAAAAGAAACACAGCATTTGCACTGAAGTTCATGGAGAGTGAGATAACTCCGCTTAGGATGCTGATACTTTGAAGAGATTAAAAAAAGCTTCTCAGAAATAAATAAATACAAATAACATTCTCAGACTAGCAAAACAGGACTTAAGTGATGAGAAGAAAAGCACTGATTATTATGTATAGAGTAATCTGAATTGAAATGCCACAGTGGAAGCCACTTTTTGATCTGACCTTACTATGTATAAATTGAAAAGCAGAAAAAAGTACATGGTATGACCTAAAAAAGATAGTCTGGAAGCTTCTTTGAGTATGTTGTGTCTTATTTTTGTCTAGCCTGCAATCTAGTTTTTCCTCTTGAGTCATACGTGAATAAACTGTTTTGGCTGTTTATGTTGTCCTCATGGTTCCAGCTCTGCTGAACATAGCTGTTGCTACTTTAAGAGTGACTCTTACTTGGAGTTTGGGTCCTGTTGGAAACAGAACGCTGTCAGAAGGATGCTGTCTTGCTATTAAGAAACTTAAATAAGCTAAGGCTAATCCTATTGTTTGCTTCCATTTTAAGGGAGTCAGTGTAGAAACTTCCCTTTCCTAGTTATGGCCCCATACCAGTGGCTACATGCTTTATGGGATTTCTCCCTCAGTGACTTGGTTAGACATTAATATTCAAAGTGTTTCACACAGCTGTGGATCATGGCACTATACTGTGCCACAATTGCCAGACTTCTGGTGGGGGGCCAGGCAAGGAACAAAAAAAATCCCACCAAAACAAAAGAAAAACCAAAAAAACCACCCCACAAACCAACCAACCAACCTCCTGTTTTCTGTAGGTCAAAGAATGTGGGCAAAAATAAATGTACCTATAATCTCTTTGGTTATGGCAAACTTAGATTTCTTTTATGCAGGATGTTTTGGGTTTTTTTTTTTTTTGTATCAGTAGAGATAGAGATAATTAGGGTGCTGAATGCCTGTGAGCTTTTGCTGATTTGATTTACAGTTTCAGAAACAGAAACTGTGCACACCGTAAGAATTTTTGAATTGTCATTTTGAATCAGTACTGAACCAGGGTTTGTTATAAGGCTATTTAAAAAAATCCCCCAAAACTACAAACAAACAAAAAGTAAGAATTCTCCTATTGTGCTCAAAATATTTATTTTTACCTCGATCTTTTCCTTTTAGAGATGAAACTACAATCTGACTTCAGAACAAGGTTATATTTTGAGTTGTCTAAACTAGCCTTAGGTTTCTTAAAACTTGCAGCATAATAGAAGATTTGTAGGGAATTAGGGTATTAGACCATGCGTTCTTGAAATAAGCTTGTTTTGAAAAGGCGTGTTTTTCAGACTCTCCTAAAAATGAGTAACTTCTGTAAATAACTTAATCCTAAGCATTGGTTGCATGCATGTAACTATAAGTAATTAGCGGTTGGTCTCTTCTTCCTTTCTTCTAAAGAACCTGAAACTTTTATGAGACCAGATAGTTATCAGTAGGTTCTGACTCACCGGGAAGAAGGTCTAGATTAAGAGCAGAAACTTTTTGTTCTTCTATCAGTATCTAACTTGCTGTGTGGCCTTAGGCATGTCCTCTTGACTTCCTTGCACCAGTTTACCATTGTATATGCTGTTGTCGCCACTACCATAAAGTTCTTTGTAAGCTTTGGAATCAAAATACCATCAAAACTGTTTATTGTTCCAAGTAGATTCAACTTCATTTGCTATGCAGTTCCTCACATGGCAATGTAAAGTGCAGTGGAAATATGCAGTTTAGTCCATTAAGAACTTCAACAAAATAAAACCCCCCTGTGCAACATGTATTACAGTAAAGTGGATTTGAAGAAAATACAGTTTTATTTTAGTGGTACCAGTCTGTACAAAGAATGTGAGGGGGGATAAAACTATTTGGTTAAAAATGGGAATGCTGTGACCATAATAGTTAAAATAAGAGGGAAAGAAAAAAATCTTTCCTAAAATGAATACGTGGCAGTCTTAGTTTGCCTGAGTCTTTAGCAGGAGATTTCCACTTGTGTTTTCTGCCAAGTAAATTAAATTAATGAGGAAAAGCTAGACT
This sequence comes from Caprimulgus europaeus, assembly GCA_907165065.1. The sequence goes on along the minus strand of OU015525.1, from coordinate 40,577,089 downwards.
CCGAGTGTTGGACTGTTAGTATCTTTTAATAAGGTTAACGTGGTGAAGCAGAATATTGATAAAAATGAGGTGACATTTAACAGTGGACCAGCTGAGAGATCTTTGTGTTCCTATGTAATGTGAAGATTGAGTGTCCCATAAGCTTATTATTTTGTGTTTTGTACTTAACTTTTGCATGTGTGCCAGGACATGCTCTGGGAAGAGGCATAAACTTTTTTCCTTTTTTCTTTCACGAATATATTTATGTCCTGTCTAGAGCTGGAAAAGAGGAGCAACAAGAGGGGTTTTGTTAAATACAGCAAAATCTAATTACAGCTTGATTTAAAGCCACATTTACACAATGGCTGAGGGGTGAGTTCACTTCCACAAAAACAAACTCGTTGGCTTCCTACTGTGCATCGGAGAATGTGAAGATGCATGTCCTGGAGAGCAACTGCCTCCCTCTACTGGCACCAACTTTTCTTACACTGTGCTGAGGCTCTGCTAAATGATATAAAAATATTACTGTAATGCTATGCAAAAGAATACTGATGCATTAATTCGTTGGTGTATACTCATCTTGCTCATTATGCTGCGGATAACACACGCTACGTTAAGTGATAGGTGTGATAGGCTTGATGTCTATTTTCTATGAGCTGTAGAAATATTGTTCCTCAAAATGAACAGTTGTTTCTTCCAGTCTATATTTTGAAAAGCTGTGTCCCTGCTGATTCAAAGGAGAAATGTTGGTAAATAAACTACATTTTCTTGACAACGTGATTTTCACTGAGTGTGAACCTCTGAAAGGTGCAAGCTTTCATCTTGATTGTCTGCTGAAGTATCTCTGCTGTAGGTATTGGAGTACTTGAAAATGTGGTTTAAAATTGTTGTTGGTTTTCTTTCTTCAAATGAGTTAAACAGCCTAGTGTTCTTTTAACTCTGCTTCTCAGAGAAAGAGGTTGTGCATCTCCAGCTGACTGAAAGCTCATAATTCATAATATGTTTTTCTTCTCCTGGCATAGCCTTTGCCCAAGACCCCCATCACAGATGGTTTCTTAAGAACAGCTCATAGTTGAGACAGAGATGCATGTGGTCCTCATTCTTTTTTTGTTTCCAGCTGATGATTGCCATTTTTAGCAGTTTTTGATTACTGAACTTGCACTTTTTGCTGCTACTATTTCTTCCATTTCTGCTACTCTAATTCATAAGAATCAGAGTAGCAGAGTCTAGAGATTAAATGGACATACTGCCATTATCTAGGAAAATCAGTGCTAATGAAAGGTACTGGACTGATCTAGCCCAATATACTTTTGGCAAACGTGTGTTGCAGTTGATCCTGCTTTCCAGTTTTTGATGTGTCCTTCATTATTCTCGTCTTCAAAATTGTTCTAAAACCTAATAGTCAAGGTGAGAACAAGGGGCTTACTGTTCCTTAGGTACACATTAATACACCCAATACAAAATTATCCAACAATCCTATTCAGTGGTCCTCAATCAGGAGCAAAGCATTTGTGCATGGTGAGGAAGGAGATGTTGGCAAGAGGCCATCAGAGAAGAGATGTTGCCCTGGAACAGGGAGAGTAGTGGTAGAAAGTGGTGGGTGGTGAGTCTGAAGTTGCTGTGCTGCTCAGCAGCTCTGCTGAGCTGTGTTTGGAAGCTGCTTAGTAAAGGGATTTGATTTAGTGAGAGGCTGGGGCAAGTGGGTCATTTGGGACCTCAGGACACAGGGGAAGTTTTGGGGAAGGAGGAACAGGCACAAGGGAGGAGGGGAGGTGAATGGCGTCACGGGACGGAAGGAGGGACCCCAGAGCTTGCTCAGCAGAGATTATTGCAGACACACTGGTGGGGAGGCAAAACTGGAGAGAGAGAGAGAGGGCTGGGCTCACATGGTGTGTAGATGTAAAGCAATTGAGAGAGATAAGGCTCTCCAAGCTGTCTGTCTGCAGTGTGGTTAGTGTTGCAGAAAGGTCAGAAAAGAAGGATACAGGTCTGTGGTGGGCTTGTGAGAGAGTGAGATGACAGATTTTGTCAGGATGTTTGACAGGTAAAAAATGAGCCAAAATTGATGGCCCTTCCTGACAAGGGGTGGGCTGGCATGTGCAGAAATGGAAAGTTGCATAAAGTAGATAGGACAAGGGCAAAGGACTTGTAAGATGAATCTTTCTTTCACCACTAGAGCGATTCCCTTCTACTTTTTGTTTAGTGTCTGCTCATTTTACGCTTCTTGGAGGACTTCAGACCTAGCCGTATTATTGTGGTATTGGTGAACTGTGTCTGAAGTTAATGATGGGGGAAAAAGAGGACCACAAAGTCTGCTGTGGTGCTGAGAGAACTCATAGTATGAAGACAATCATATCTCCGAGTATAGCTATATACAATTGCACTCCTAAAACTAACTGCAAGAAAGTCTCTTTGCCATGAAGTCATACTCAGGAAACTGCCCATCTTCAGTTTCAGACTTCTATTCAGTTTACACAAACTTTTGTAAACATCAGTTCACCATTTCTTGCTTCTTCTCCAGATATTTCTTGGCTTTAGTTACGCCCTTGCTGGAGTTTTGTACTCAGTGCTCCATATTTTATCAGAGAAATAATCATGTGAAGGTTATCAACTGCAGGAAGAAAGAAATTGTCTTTTCCAGCACTGTTTTGCTTGCTATGTGTGTGGCTTTCAAACCTTAACATGCCCCACAGTGCTATGAGGATCACCTTGTGTTCTTGTTGAAGTTCTGACCTAGTAAAAAGAGGATGAGCATTCATTGGGATAAAAAAAGCAGTCAGGTCCCACCCTTCACCAGTCCTCTCCAAATCGAGGTGGTGAAGAAAATGGTGATGGGAGGTAAAGTCTTTGAGCACATATGTGAGCATCTGAGAATCAAAGTCAGTGTTTTGTATGGCTGCCAACTGGAGAAGAGCTGCATTCACACTGGAGTGCAACGTCCCATGAAATACTCATTGCTGTGGTCCTTGCGGTCTGTGTCTGGAGCTGTCCCTTGTCTCCCAGGTGGCTCTGGGCACTCACTGCTAGAAGCCACGCAGATATGTAAAGGAGTTTTGTGGCTTTTGCATTGTTTCCTTTTGACCTGAATTTTTGCAGTCCATTTCGCTAGAGAAGATGAATTGAGGATTGCCTCTACTTTTTCTCTCAATTGTTTTTTACAGTTAAACTCTTAAAAAAAACCCCACAAAAACACACACACAAAAAAAACCCCAAGCAAACAATAAAAATCCCAAATCCCACCAAAGCAACCAACAGTTTGATAAGATCACAGATACTAGTCCATGTCGATATGCAGAAATGACTCAAGATGAGTTACAAGCTTTGTTCTTTTGGAAGCTTTTTTTTTAGCTGTGACAATTGTAAAGTTTATTCTCCTAGGAGATGCCTAGATGTTCCACCCCCACCCCTGAATAATTAAACAAACTAGGTGTTCCTGCTGTTTCTTTAGTGGATACTTTTTCAGAGATGATGAAATTTTCAGTTACAGTAATTGCCAGTAGCACACTGTCAGAATACTAGGTATGTGGTTTTATCACTTCCCTGAAAGGGCCATAAAACCCACCAACAAACAAATTCTGGACTTTGTAAAATTTTACAAAGGAAGACTAACCTAAATTTATGAAAAAAGGTATTACAAAAACATATAATATAGAACAGAGATTATTTACTCTGTTCTAATCACATTAGGTCTTTTTCTCTGTTGTAGAGGAATTTAACTCCTGTGGTGAATCTAGTTTTTGTTAAAGTTTTTTGGGGCCCTGTCTGGGTGCGAAAGTTTACAGAATTAAGGCATTAGGTGGCATAACCCTCCTGTTGCATACCAGATATGGCTGCATGAGGGACTTGGTGTACAAAATGGGGCCAAGTAGGTCACATTAATCAATTGGCTGCTAATGATGAGTATTAAATGCCTACTTTGGATTTTTCACTTAACCCTGGTTAGTGCTGACCGGTAGCGATATGGAGTACTGGGCTGTTCAGAAGGCAGAGGCTGTGTGTTTTCTGCACTGAAAAGAGCTCTTTGTGGAAGGAAGCAACTCTCTTTACATGCAGCATGGTGAGCCTTAAGTGGACTTTCAGTGGAGGACCTGGGTCCTCCTGAAATTTTAGCACTGTGATTGCCAGTTCTGGGTGTCTCCCAGCTTACCAGAAGTTGCATCATTCCTCCAAATACATCTTTCAAGATAACTCTTATCCTTCTGCTGATATCATGGTGGTTATCATGGTAGGTCATCCAGAATTACCTGATATGCGATAAAATTAAATGTCTCTACTCAGATGTGTTTCTTAGAATGTGTGTTGAATGAGAAGAATCCCTATTTAATATTTCTAGAGGAGCTAGTACTCTCTGCTTCATTGAAGTCTGAAAAGTACAAAGAATAGAAATTAATTTTTCAGTAAACTCATTCATAGATGATTTTTTTTTATTTTCACCATTGTCCCCGAGTCCTCCTAGTATGGCACCATGGCATGAGAAGAGTTTATTACCCCAACAATTAACAAGCTTCTTAATAATAGGGTTCTTAACAGACTAAAGCATAAATACTTATGCTAGATAAATGCACAGTCTGGAACCTAAATCAGCCTTCCCCGATTTGTATATGCCAACATCTTCAAAATAGTTTTCTGATCTATAAGATACTTTCCAGAAAGAAATGTGTTTATTCATAGATCTGTTTAATATTGTTAAAATTACCCCCTCCTCACTTTGTCTCTTTTATTGATGTTGCCTGTTGTAGCCACAATTTGTAATTTATATTAGATTAGGTGCTGTAAATTTTCAGAGGAGTGAAGTATTTTCTCATGTGGCATATAAACAGTATTTAATCAGAAGTGCTCTATGGTGGACTGCTTGAGCAAAGCCAGATGAAGATACATGACCTCAGCCAAAAATTAGTCATTTCAGTAATTTAGGTTATCTCCATTCAGAATTGCTTAGCGTTAAAACGTAATCATTCTGATATCCAAGCTAAATGTATTTGCATCAATTCTAAATGAAGTATTCTATTACCTGTGGATTATTCCAGTAGGGTTTTGTCTTCTGTAGAGCTTTCTGTTTGTCATCTGTCTTCTCTTTTTGCGTCCTACTAATAAGAACAGCTTAGAAGAAAAGAATAAAACTTTGTGCACCAGCTTACTTTGTGACTGTTTCGAGTTATATCTTGATAACTTATTTTTACAAGAACGTATTCTTTTGCAATGCTTATTCACTTGAGTTTTCTCTGTGATAGGAAGCCTGTAATGAAAATATTGAGTCACCTGAATGATATCTGTTTTCTTTATTTTGTAAGTCAGATTGCAAGATAATTTTAAATTACAAGTATTAGATCACATTTTTCTTGAATGATTGCTTATGATTATGCCAAGTTATTGCACTCACTCACCTATTTTAATCACAGTCAACGTTTTAAATTTCAAGTGCTAAAGGAAGCAGAAGGTGTTTATATAAGAATCCTGAATGATGGTAGCTTTATATCTTGCTAGCTTAATATTTAGAATCTGTTCAAATTAATGGTACTCCTCATGTTAAAGAACTTTTTATAAAGAAAAAAATAGATTCATCTTGTAACATAAAATACAGGTAATCTTGGGGAGAAGGGGGGGGGAAAGGATCTGTGAGATGTAGCCTGGATATGCATGTAATGTAGTCTTCCATTCTTTTATAGATTGCACCCCAGCAGCCTTTAATTTTCGAATGCTTTAATTCTAGTGCAAGTACTCAAATGACTCACTAGTTATCTAAAGCATCAGGTAACTATACCTATATTTAGCTTTGTTCTATCTTCTTATCCTTGTTTCTATCTTCATTTTCTTGGTTGCAAGCTACAGTAAGTTTCATTAATGTTTAGAAAAACAAAACCCCAAAACAATGTGGGAAGTGTTCCCAAGTGTTCTCATGAGTACGGCCTCTGCAGGCTCTTCACAGGCTCTTTCTTCTGATGGTCAGGGCGTGGGGAGGGTAAGTCCTCTGTCTTCTTTCACAGTACTTTCAAACACAAAATACTTAACCTCACCTGCCAACCAACAGGCTACACTTTTAAGTTGGAGGGGAAACCATTTTTAAGAAGAGGTGTCTTCTCTCTGCTACTTGCTGTGGAGTCTGCCCTGCTGGTGGTGTCCCTGATAGTGACCAGCTTCAGCAGTGCCTACATTTTGGTGGTTAGTCTTTGCCAAGGCATGACCCTGGCCATAACTAGTTTCCTCCTCCATTGAGGAAATTCTCTGTGCCATAGACTGCAGTATTTAACCACAGGTTAGGGTGTCTACCTTTTTAGCTCACTAGATCAAAGTACTGAATTGCAGGGTTCAGACATGAAATCAATACTGTTTTTCCATCTGGCTGCCTTGAAAACTATGTACATTCAATCTATTTATCTGTTAAAAAAAAAAGTTATGTCTACAGTGCAGGAAATACAGTTATTAAGTATGAGCTGCTGCTTGTGTTGCTGCTGGGAAGGATCTTGCCTGGATAATTTTTTTGAAAGTAGTTATGGATAAGTTCCACTGAGATTTGTAGTAGTGAGATGCAAGTAATGTATACAACAATGACAATTTTACTCTTTTCCTTTACTCTTTTCCTTGCAAGTTTTGTAGATCTGCCTCCAGCAGGCTTTGAAAGATTATGAGGTGAGCAAAGATGTATTGCCAGCTAGAAGACATACTTTGTTTCTGCCTATTAATATGTTAGGTGTGGATTTTTTTGCCCCTTTTTTGGGAATACATTTTTTTTTAATTTTCTTTTTTATTTTCTTCTTTTGGGCTCTTTTTTTTTTTGACATAGTGAACATCTGAAGTGCAGGTCTGTATCTCTTTCAACATCTTAAATTTCTACAGATTTTAGGGGTTTTACTTTTTTTTTTTTTTTTCCCTTTTTTAAATCTCTAGTCCATCTCATGTATCCCCAGTTATTTTGGCTTGGTAATTTTTCCTTTTGTATTTTAACTTGAAGAAGTTATCTGTAAGTTCTGCCAAACATTAACTCAGACTTCAGCTGCAGGAAGGCTGGAGGGATGTCATGGGATGGGAGACATGAGAGTGATATTCTAGTGTACAGTATCACTAGGAACACTTGAAGGAGCCTCTGGTTTTACTCAGATTCTCTCCTTACAATGGGAGTTGAGCAAATGTGTATAGAGAGGCCTAAAAATTGTGACTACACCAAAAGGTGAAAGGTAATTTTCAGATGTTTCCTTTTTGAAATCTCAGATTTGTAAATGTCAATTTAAATCCCATATTCTGAATGAGTAGATTCTTCTAAACATAGTTAAATCTTTACCCTAACTTATAAATTAGAATTTTAAAAAGTATTCATGGATTAATTTGTTTGGTTTTTGTCTCATTGTACTATTGAGATACAAAGGAACAGTAGAAGCTACTGTTTCTAGGCGTAGTGTGCTAATTTACAAGAAGAGATTATTATATTCCAAGTATGCAAAGAGAAAACAAACCTTCTAAATTCTTCTCAACATCAGTATTTATTTCAAAGCTATTTCAATTTGTTTTTAATGAAGGAGATATGAAATTATAGAAACGAGGCAGGCATAAGTACCCAGAATAGCTTGAATGCTATAAGTGAGATAAATAGTTAGATTTTGCAGGTTAGCCATGCACATGCTGTAGCTTTATGTGCTGAACTGATCAGTGTGAAAGCTCAATACTATGCACTGGGTTATTTACATTGCTTCCACTTGGTCCTTCCAAATATGAATATTTATGCTAGTGGATGAGATATGGTAGAATTGCATGTGGCAGTCTAACTGAACCAAGTTCTTAAGTTATGCAATGTTTTTCATAGTTATGTTGTTTCTGTTATAAAAAAAAGAATAATAATGTACAGTGAAGTCAGTGTTAAACACTTGGACAACTTTGAAACTTGCTTATGTTTCTCTTCTCTAGCAGCCCTTTTACTGTGGTTGTGCTGTTTATGTTTTGACTACAGACTGATGGAATTTGCTTTGAAAATATCAGTATTTGTTTTATTTGCCAATCAGCTTTGGAAAAGCTTCTTTAGACCCTTTAAGAAAGAAGTTTGGGGAGCAGAGAGACTTTCAGATTGCTAAAGACTACATTATTGTATAGCATGCAGTAGATACATGTTTGAGACAGACTGAAAATTCCAGTTTTGATGTCATTTAATTTTGAGTGCTCACCTTTTGACCTTATTTTCCCATTTTTGTACCTAATTCCTGTAGGGACAAAAAAAAAATTCAATGTTATGCTATTAAGATTATGTTGTTATGGGATTACTGATTTCCGTTTCCAACTCGGACGTGTTTGTGACCTTCAGACTCGCCACCGAGACATCACGCGCTTGAAGTAACCAAAGATCTCAAAAATGTGCCGTCTTTCACGGGGTACAGTACAAGAAAATATGAGGCGTACTTGTTGCATATTTATGCTCACAAAATGTATTTGAGTTCACAGTGAAGACTAGTTCAGACCTATAACTATTAGCCTGTTTTATTCCTGAACTTATGTTGATATAAATTCTTGCCAAAATAATAAATGCCCACTAAAATGATGTGTGTAGTTAGTGTTAAATTACAGTGCGAGCAAGACAAAGATTATTATGTACTTGCGTTTTGCTTAATGTAAAACTGAAGGTCCTGATGCCTCTGCATTTAGTAACCCATTCTGGCAGCGCTGGGGATTTGCAGCTGGGACAAAGGAAGATAAAAGGCTCCATCTGATTTAGGATTCATCCTCTGAGCAGCCAGCACTTCATGAGGATGGCCACCTGAACAAATTCTGGTTATTGACAGGAGTAGTAGTGGTGACTTGTGTGAGGCTACTTTGCCATCCAGACGTGTGCTGCAGAGAAATTGGGCAACACTTTTTTGCCCCCGGGCTTAGGAACAGAAGGTTAAGAAAATGCCTGCTGTTTTCACAGAATCACAGAATGTTAGGGATTGGAAGAGACCTTGAAAGATCATCTAGTCCAACCCCTCTTCCAGAGCAGGATCACCTACAGTAGGTCACACAGGAATGTGTCAAGGTGGATTTTGAATGTCTCCAGAGAAGGAGACTCCACAACCTCTCTGGGCAGCCTGTTCCAGTGCCCTGTCACTCTGACAGTGAAAAAGTTTTTCCTTATGTTTACATGGAACCTCCTATGCTCTAGCTTGCACCCGTTGTCCTTTGTCCTACTGTTGAACATCACTGAGATGTCCATCACTTGGGTATCTTTTGCCTAAGAAAGGTTTGCGAAGGCAGACCAGTAAGTAATTTTTCCCCAGGAAGTGACAGAATTCCCCTTGTACATGTTTCTCATTTTCTTTGGAGCACTCCCTAGCTCCTATGCAAGTTTTGGTAGGATCACTTTCCTGCTCCCCTTAGCTGGAGCACTCTACAGGGAGGGGAATGTCTGTTTAAATGGTCAGAAAGGGGTGGAAAACAAGGAGTGGGAGTCTCTAGGCTTGAGGGGTGGGCACTGGTCTGTCCCCATTTATAATAATTTTTCATAGCCTTAGTTTCATTACTTGTGTGCTCATTTTATATTAGAGGATTGGATAAAAGCCACAAGCAGTCCTGGATTAGAGGATTGGATAAAAGCCACAAGCAGTCCTGGAAGCAGAGTCTGGGATCTTATCAGCCTGGCAAACTTTAACTGCTAGGTCTACAAGCTGCATGAGATGCAAGTATGCTGTTCTTCAGGAACATTATATGAAATGAGAATCCTGTAGACACTTTCATAAAAGGGCTTTTGGCTTGCTCTGTTAAATAATTAAGCCTTTCTTCCTGGAGATGCTTTTTATCTCTGCCAGCACAGTGCTTCTGGTTTCTTGTAAGAAGACCATGAGACTGGGCTCTAGTATAGTGAGTCACAGTTGCTGATTTTATATAGTCACAATTTCTAGTCATTAAATTAACAATCTTTAGAAGATTAAAATCTAAATTTATTTTACATTTGTTGAAAAAAGCTTGAAGTTTAGTAGGCTGTCTTTAAACTTGTTAGCCTTGAAATGATAACCAAAGCCCTTGCATTCAAATGTAGTTTTCTTCTGGGATTCATTGTGCTGAATGTCTTCAACTCTTGTATAAAGTAGTAAGATCTGAGAGTTGCTCTAAAACTCTGAATTATGGGTGTGCACTGGAGACTTGAAGTCTCAGGTTTTCAGTGTCTGAGCTCCCAGTGAGCTGGCTGGCAGTGAGGCAGGTTTTGAGCAAATGCCTGTACATGTTAGCATCTGCAAGGAACCACTTCATGTTCTGACAGTCGCACCTTGACTTGCTTTCTAGTTGCATCTTGCAGCTGAGCATAAACACCTTCTCACATAGAGAGATGTAAGAGAGCAGAAAACAGTCTTTGAAGAATAGAAAACCAATGGGCTTTAGAGAGCTTGATGGATCTTCATTGTTATCAGACAAGATCAAAGAAAGCCTCGGAGCTGTGCTTTCTACTCAGAATTGGAAATAACATTTTTAATTACAGAAGTGAGCAAGTCTGAGTTTTTCCTTCAAAGGGAGGAATGCTGCACTGCATCCTTCAGCTTTTGCACTCTTCGCAGCATAGCGCTTTTGAAAGATTGCACCTGTCTTCTGATGGAAGACTTGCATTTAAAGTTTTCCCTGCCCAATCTATAGATATCTCAGTTAGATATACTCAGCATTAGATTGTGTCACCCATTGCCATAAGGTGGTCATAGTGTAAATGATACTAAATAGAGAAGAAGAAGAAAGTGCCAGCAGTGGTGATGAAGTTTAATAATGTAGAGGTACTGGAAGTATACTTATTACATTGGAAGCTCTTTTCTCTGCTCTTCCACTGAGGAAGATCTGTACTTGTCTGTCAGCTTTCTGGCTTAAGTGACGCCTTCAGGATCCCAATTTTTCTACCACATCGAGTACAAAAAACATAACTCCACTCATGAAGCCCTCTTTTGACTTGTTCCAATGTAGGTTTAACCATCCATGTCCTTGTGAGCAGTTGATTTTTGCTACCATTATACCTTGTGTTAGGACTGCAGCATCTTACATCAATTGTTTGGGGATTTTTTATTACTTTATCTTTTTAAACCAGTTTAAACCAGATCTGCTAATGTGTCTTTCTCACTTGGCTGTTTGGAAGCAGAAGCTGCTTTTTTCTAGACTATATTTTACAATCTTTGGCTCACTAGGGTCATGATCATTGATTTTATGCAAGTCAGGTGTGCATTATACAGGGTCCGTGGCCTGGATGCTCCATTTAAGGCTATTTCTTATGCTTACTCTGTTACTAATAGGCAACATGGTCCCTTTCTGTAGTTCACCAGCTTCTGTGGCCATCTAGCTGGTCAGCCAGATATCATGCAGTGGTGGCTAGGAGACACATGTGTTTTGATCTTGCTAAGCTCTTAGTTGTGCTGACAGGTGTGCTGCTTTCTGAAACAGACAGTTCATACTGCATCTCTGCTGTTACCTGTGAGGAAAGGTAGTAGGGGGAAAAATAAGTAGGGTGGAAAGACAAGAGGGCACAAAGGATATTTATATAGTTTGAGATGATTGCTGAAATACAGTATAGAGGTGGAAGAAAACATTGCATTGAAATAAAAATGGAAGGAACTAGAGGAGAAATGGAAGGTTGACATTGGGATGGAGGTGTCTTAAAGTGGTATGCTACGGGAAGCATGTTTCAAGGTGATCTGAAGTCTTTAAAATGACTTATTGTTTGAATTTAAGATTTTGTGTTCTTAGGGATATGAACAGAATAATACTGTGTTGTGTGGCCAAAGTGCAAATGCTCAGAGTAGTAAACCTCCTGCAGGCTTCACTTCAGATCCTTCTTCACTGCATCCAGTGGCTGGATGAAACACACTTCACTGACCACTTAGCTGCTCCTCTCTTGGTTCTCTTAGGTGGCAGTGATGGACTCTGGTGTTTTCATTTCAGTCAGTTAGGTCTTCAGTGAAGATACTTACTGCCTGCTGATGTGTAGGTCTGTGGAGGCGAAGGATGGCATTGTCCTTTGGAATGTGGGTGTGTGGAATTTTGGGGATTTTTTTAATGATTCTGAAAAACAAATGAGTATGAATGCTGTACAAAATACTCTGTAGGAATCAATCTTAGTACTGTCCTGGAGAGAATCTCTGGCTTTAATATTGACATGTCTCTGCCTGTTATTAAACATCCAGAGGAGTGCTTTGGTGTTTAAGGATATAATTAGCATATTTGAAAAGAAAGATGTGAAACTGCAGGTTAGCTGACCAACTTCAAAACATGATCGATAGCATTGAAATGTGCCCACATATATGCACACATGTAACTGCTGTCTTACCAGTTGAAATTGGGATCAATCAAAGAAATGATCCTGTGCTCCATAAAATGAATACAGGCTTTTCCACGCCGAGTGCTGACCTTAAACCCTGGCATTTGTGACTCGCTGAGTAAAGTTTATAAGGCAAACACTAGGCCCATGTTTTATTTTCCTCCATGAATAATGATGGGTCTTATGATGAGTTTGCCACCAGTTTGCAGACTTCCCAAACTCCACAAACTGCTTGCTAGGAAAGGAAAGAGCCTGACAAATAACTACTGGGAAGTCAAAGGTAGTTTTCAAAAGAAAAAGAAAATAATGCTAGATAAATTTCTTTGGGAAGGAAAATTGAAATGTAGAAAAATTTGTGGAAGAGAAAGTTGTCCCCTCATCTTTTAATCTGTGTAAATGTAAAAAGTACCAGACAAAAATCTTAAGATTTTTTGTTGTTGTTGTTTTTATGTATATATAACCATGGGATGGTTTAGCTAACTTCTAAGAGTCTAATGAATGCATCAAGCCAAGTAAAATATTCATTAGAGTAATTGGTTCAGTTCAACCTGTCAAGGCTACAGCTTGGAAATACACACACTATTGCCTTTAGAAATGTAGCATGTTGATTCACCAGCCTTTTTGCCCAACTCATTTTCATTCCATATGTTTACTATACTTTGCAAAATCTAATTAAATAACTGAGGTAGCATTTTCCAAGCAATATTTGATATATTTTTAAGTCAAAGGTTAAGTGGTATCCAGAGTGAAACCTGTTTAGTTACAAGACACATCAGATTTTTTTTTAATTTAAAATATTTTTATATTTAAATAATTTGATATATAAGTACTTATACAAGTGATCATAACATAATAAAAAGTTATTTGTTCCCAAAATAGTCATGTGTCAATTCACTTAGATATGCCTAAATGAAGTGTAAAATTCATTAATCTGCTAACTAGGCAGTTTTCACTATAAGATGCTGGTTTCAGCGTCATATGATGAGTTCATTATTCTCCCATAGGTTTTCCTATCTCCTTAACCTCTGTGATGGGCACCTGCCTCACAACATTTGGTTTTAGAAAATTTTGATTGAAAGTGTTCTGTCAAGGCAGAGGGCTACAGAAAACCTAACTTGCTTTTAATTTCTAAAAGCACTGTAGTGACCTTCTGTTTCCATGTGGAGAAGCAGGAACCTGAAGCTTAGCACGGGCAGATAAATTGTGCCAGGGTCAGGCGTTTGCTTTTTATGAAAGTCTGCCAAATACTGGCCAACTCACGTACCTTTCACAGTTTGTTCACTTCCAACAGAGACTTGCTGGAGCTGAGGAGTCTCTTGTGACTGTGTCCTCATGAAACCTCTTTTGGCCTGGCTTGCTGGCACGCCCGTACTCGGCCATATCTTGTCCCAGGTCCGGTGCATGTCCAGGCGCTCCCGTGCAGTCACAGCAGGTGGCGGGGCAAACTGGCGGAGCTCTGTGTTGTTCTCAGTTGGAGTTTTAGCCACCTGCATTTACCGAACGTGAGCCCTCATCAATCACCACTGGCTCCAAACATCAGACCTGCAGTGCTGTGCCCCATGCCTTCCTTGCCCAGCACATTGTCACGATGGTTAGAAGTGACTGTTAAAGTTGAGGCAGACATTGGGACTCTTCTGACTGGGCTGCTAAGCTAAGCACAGAGGTTTAGTGAATGTTGATTGTGTTGCAGAGACAAGTAGGTGTCTTTTGAAATGCAGCTGTCGATGGCGCCCAACTACAGCTGCCACCAGGACGTTTTAAAAAAGAAAGCAATTCCTAGATTAAACACTCTGCTGCAATGGTATGTGGAGAGCACACTGCCGGGGCAGCCCATGCCGGGGACGTGGGCTGTACTTGCCCTCGGAGCCAGCAGCTCTGTGGGGTGGAGGCAGGAGGCTGGCTGCCAGGGAGCGGTGCTGGACCCACTCGGGAGGAATCAGCAAGGACTTGGGGAGCTTCTGGGCAGAGACAGAGGACGTGTCAGCTTAGCAGCTCTTATGGGAGGGAGCCATAACAGAGTCCTGTAGCAGCTGAAGCCTGTTTAATTCCTGTTTAAGGTTCTTGGTCATTTTGTCACCTGTCATAGGTGCCTTGGTGGTCTGTGGATGTAGATTAGGTTAAAATAATGATTTAAGTCTCTTTGATTTTCTTTATTTTGTCTGTGTGTATATCTTTTCCTTTGCTTAGCAAACATGAGGCATTCCCAATAGCTGGATCGGAGGACTAGGGTTAAGACTATTGGCCTTGTTCCTCTGTTGCTACCTTTGGCAAAATGTTGTTGGAAAAGTCGTCCTCCTTTTATTCATGAAATACATAGTTTTCTGGCTTCGAGCAGTACTGCTGAGAAACTTGGAATATTCTACAGTATTTTAAAGAGGCACAGCTTATAAAAATTGATGAGCTCCTTAGATGATGTAATCTGCAAAGGAAGACTTAATAAAACAGTCTTTTCTGCTTATTGCAACACAAAACTTAATGTTGACTGAACATTGAATCAAGGAGCAAAATGTCACTATTTCTGCATTTCATTTTTCTTCATAGCCAGATATAGCTTTGAAAATATTTTTCTGACAGAGATGAAGTCCGCTTCTAGCACAGAGACATTCTTTATGAGCAATTTTCACTGGGAGATTAAGAAAGCAGTGACACAGCTATTTACATATTGTCAATAAATACGGTCTTGCACTGTTTCCACATGGAAGTCTTGTTCCTTTAGGAACATTTTATGTAGTAGCAAATACAATTTTTGTACTGAAAGTAAGTATGATAGGTAAAAATGTTTATAAACAACCTTTAATATCATGCATTTGGACTGTGCCTGATACTGTATGGTGCTGGTGATAAAAGAATTAGGAAAAATGCTGGTGTGGGCATATAGGAACTCATCATTGCAATGGGGCTCGGGGTCTTCCAAGTGTGGTGTTTATGGGTGTGTTTTATGTGTAACTTAGTGGAACATCTTAAAAATGTTTTGTAAAGTTTGTATATGCATAATGCTGTAGCTTTACAATATTTTAGCAGTATTGATCATGAAAAATGTACTGTCTCTCACGAGAGACAGCTGGCACCGGCAGTCCTGAGAAGCAGGCTGTGTACTCCCGTCTTGTCGCTGATGTTTGAAAACCTTTTGGTCAGTGTAGAGCTTAGGTGATTGTATGAACTGTATGGGAACAGGAAACTGCAGAAGACTCTTTACTTATTTGTGCTAATCAGAGAGATTAATTGAAATGGACTATCATGGAAGACTAAATTACTGGTGCCTGTATCTTTTTTTGTTATTTACCTGATGTAGTAGAAGCTCTCGGCATCTTTCAAATACACAATGGTCTCTTAGATCATAACATTCCTTAGTTTTGTGGACTTAAATATTTGAGATGTATGTAAAGCTTGCTTGAGTTAGTTCCCCATGCTTCTAAGGAGTGTTTGCTCATGGTAAGTATTTTCCAAATGAATTCAGCTGTTTTGCATAGTGGCAAAAAATTTCCTTGGCATTTCCACCGTAGCCTCATGAAAGCTTAGTTAGGACTTTATGTGCCAATGCACACAGAAACCCTTGGGTCATCTGAGTATCTGCCCACGTGTAAACATAAAGGACAGAGGGAGTCCTGTTGACTTCTGTAGGGCCACTGTGCACCGAAAGCACGCACGTGGTGCCTCGCCGATCTGAAGTCTGTGTTGTAGATTGTGAAGTACTGCACGTAAAGCGATCTGAGATGTACTGTGTGTATGACGCTTGGAATGTGTACATTCAAAACAAGAGTTCCTACTGTCGGAATGAACTGCTGCATTTTATTGTCTCCTTCTAACGGACCTAGCAAACTGCGAGTGATCAGCTTCTGAAAGGGCACTCCTAAATATATCCTTTTTATCAGAAACTGAGACAAACCAAACCCCCTCATAGACGAATCACTCAGAAAAACGATGAGAATAAAAAAACCCCAAACAAATTTTATCTTTATGCAGCCAGAAAAATAACAATCCTAAATGTTGATGCTCTCGGTGTAATCTGTCCAGCTCTCGTTTCCTCGCGCGCGGTGCCTGGGCAGCCCTGCGCTACGGCGAGCGGCTATAATTAGCGTAGCAGCCTGCTAAGCAGCGGTGACAGCCTGCGAGCCCCAGCGAGCATGTGCTGGATTCTGCATGTGCCTCGCGCTTATTGGCGGGCGAGGTTGCTGCCTGCCGGTTTGATAGGTTTCCCCAGTCATCTTTATGCTGCATTACAGGCATAGATACAGAGGTACTGTGTGCTTGCAACGGGAGAGGTGCTCAGCTTGTAGCGTAAAAGAAAGCCCACAGATGAAAGGCGCTGACTGGTCTTTGTTGCAAAACATCCGTACTTAAGGACTGCTAGCTGCCAGGGGAGAGGTCAGTGAAGGAGTTTTACTTGCTGGTAATTACTTTCAGGTCTTTATCTCTCCGGTAAAAGTCGTGCATGAAATGAATACTGTTATTCATGTCATCTGTTTAATTTGATCTTGCTTTCGTTAATATCATGTATACTCCATCGGGAGAGCAAACAGATTACAAAACCTATCATTAGAGTGGATTTAGTTCAAAAATAGAGTGTATTTATATGAGAATATTGCTTTCATTTGACATTTAAAGCATGTGCCTGTGAGTGATTTTACTGGCTGCCTTTTGTTATGCTAATGGAAATATTTCTTTTATTGGGATGTTTTCTGCAGAGCAATTGAATTAGAGCGTTTATAACTATTGGCACATGAAGATAAATCTCTATAAATAATGATTAGTTTAAAGAGTAATTCTGTGAAGTGTTCTTTAATTTGATCACAGCAATAACTATCTTGATGGTTCTCTTGCAACAAGATAGAGCGATGAGGAGTAATATGCTATTGTTCTTTCAACAAAGATGCTGGAGCCTTCATGTTTGGGTGGATTCTTTGTTTCATCCACTGGGTTTTATTTTAGTGGCTTTCAAAATGAAACTAAAGCCATGCTGCCTGGTAGATTGCAGTATATCCTTTGCACACGCATGTATTATATGTATTTGTATTGTTCTCAAAGGCTGGATTTTGGCCCAAAGCCTTGTTTATTGTCAGAACTGCCTTCAGCAGTAGAATGGAACAAGATAAATATGCCAGTCTTTTCATCTGTGATTCTGAGGCTATTATGGTATTTATCATAGCACCTTACCCATTTAAGTTCTTTTCACACTTGACCTATGCATCAATTGATCACAACTTTTCCTATAAAAGCATGCATATTTTATGAACACATTTTATGGTGAAAGCTGTTCAGAACAGAAGGAAGCAAGCATGAAGTATTAAAAAAAAAAAAAAAATCTCTTAATATTGTCATGCCTCATTTGATGACTTTTGAATATTGAGGCTGACTGTTGAGAGTTCAGAGTTAATGTCCTTGTCTCTGTCAGACTCCAGAGCCCACATGAACTTGTATATTAAGTCACCAGTCATCTGGCTGGCGGGCTGCCACCATGCGTCTGAGGTACGAGTGGATTGTCTCAGCCAGGATCAGAAAGGTGTTAGGAACAGGAGCTATTTTGGTATTAGTCTTTGCCCTTCTCTCCACACCTGTCCATTATGATGTTTTTTCCTACTGTATAAATCAAAGCTAAATTTTAGTTGGTCACTCTTAAACTATGGTGTGAAATAACCATAACAGAAAAAAGTGTTGCCTCCTGAGTAGATACCCTTAAAAGTGGGCATTTATTCATTTCCTAACTTTATATGGCTGTGCATACAACAGATACGTGTTCTTTATTATTTGTGATAGCCTATTCAAAAGGAAAAGTATTTGGGAGATTTAATCACAGCTGGTACCAGTTTCTTTGATTTTTTTTTTTTTATATTGACTAAAATAGTTGTCTTAGTGTCTACATTCAGATTTTATGTCCAAAGTTGTTTTCCTTGATGTAGACTTAGAAAACAGCATTTTGCATATTAACATTTTAACCTGGACAGGGAGGATGTGGGACATGAAGATGTGTTGTTCTCAGGCTGTTTCATACTCCCTTGTTTCTCCAAATTACCTTTCGGAGATTTTAAGTTAGACTATGCTTCCTGCCTTTTTTAGTGGAGGCTTACCTGAAGTAATTTATCTGCATCTTTATGCCCTTTGCAACAGCATCCCATGAAGGAATAAATAACAGCAGTGTTAGTAATAAATGCAGAAAGCAATATCCCTAGCTGAATTATGTGTTTACCACATCCAGATACTTCATTTTCAAGATAAGAGAGGCTGATATTTTCTATCCCATATATTGGGATATCTTTATTTGTAAGTATCTTTATTTGTAAGTAACATAAGGCACAGCTGGAAAAATACTGTAAAAGTTAGCATATTTTTGGTGGTGGATACAGGTAATGCCACCACCCACTGGCACAGAAATGCTACACCAGCAGCTATTTAGGTGTGGACATCTCTACCTCCAAAAAGAGCTGTGATAATCTATGTCAGCATTGCCAGTCCCACCAGTGACAGTGTAGTTTAAATTTGCAATGCCTTAACAGCGAAGAATAAGCTACTTTGTTGTTGCTTCTCTTTTTGTTATAACCTCATTTTTCTTCTGGGCAAACAAACAAAACAAATTGAAGCAACAGTTAGTGTGGATTACTCTCTAAAAAAGTTGTCATCTTTGTTGCTGTAAACATATTTTTACTATAACCAGCGTATTGCTACAGGAAGTTTAGCACAATTCAGATTATTCTCAATGAGACTTTATATTCAGGTTTTGACAGTGAATTTCTTGATGTAAAAGTCTTTAATTGCTCTTTATTAGGAGATGCATCCATAGCATGTTTGGTATGCCCCTCTGTGAACTGTTCTTATTTCTGATATGATAAATCCCCATGTCCTTTGTTATGTGAAAGGGAAACTTTTCTTTCCAACCATGAATACTGGATGTGAGTGTGCTATGTATGGTAAAGGCACAAAAGTATGTTACAAAAATCAAGGTCTCAAGTGGTGGGTTTTTTTGTGTGTGTGTATATATATATAGCGCTAAGGAAGAATTACTCATGCTGTCTAACAATAATACAAATTTGTGTAGAAAGTATTATGTTGTTAACATCTTCAATGTCATACCAATACTCCCATTATAATCCAATAGAAATATAAATACTCCTTAAAGAGTAGTATTTTAAGAAACGCTAGTTTTGACGTCTAACCAGAGATGGATATATGTAGTCAACTGAGTGCCTGCAATAAACAGTGCTGCACTAGCTCTGGTTTATTAAGATATTATGTCTTTTTACTGCTATATGTGTAAGTGAATTTTGCATTACTTAAAACCATACCAAGTGTAAAGAGGAAAGATGATGCTTAAGGTTAATGCATTTTTTTGGTAGTCCGTTAGCAATGAAAAAGATACTCCTGAAAAACAGTTGTAAGGATTTAAAGGATTAAAAGAGTGTTTATTTTGCAGGATTTGTGCTTACATGTCTTACAGTTTTTAAGCTGAGTACCAATAAGTGATGTATGTGTAAAGGTTTACATTAAAATGAGGAAAGTGACATTGTGCCCTAAAGCTCTGTTTTCCTTTTCCTCTGTTTTTGGAACCAACTCCAGTTACTACTTTGATAAAATGTCTGTCTGTTTAAATGGTCGAGATATTCAATAGCCCATCTATAAATGCTTATTATAACACTTTGAGAGTTCATGGGAAATCAATAGCCTGTTTTCTGTATTTTGTTGGGTGAAGGTCTTTTTATTCTTTTAAATCTGAAAACTTCTGGACTGGATGATGGGGAGGCACAAGATGAACCCTGTTGGTGGAGATTCCCTCTCCAGGCTCAGCAAGGTGCATATTAAGTTGGAAAGGCCTTATTGTCATGACACTCTTGCCACACTGATGGCAGCAGCACTAGTTAACAGGGTTGAAACGTGACCATGTTCTCTGTATGCAGATAGCTGCTGCCCCAGTTCGAGGACACGGGTGTTCCCATGGCCAGGGACTGAGCACTGGTAAGGGTCTGCAGTGGGGAGGGTCTGCCCTGCCCTGCCCTGCCACCCCTCTCCCTCCCGCAGGGCTCTGACTCGCCTCGCACAAGTTATTCTGGGGAGCTGGAAACTTAAACAGCTGATTAAATATGCCTAGCTCTAGGCATCTGCGTGTCAAACATTTGCAATGTTTAGAGGAAGGTTGTGTTTCGTAGAGCCAGGAATGGAAGCAGCAATGTTGTCTTCTTACCGTTCTCACAGCTGCGGTAGTATGATGACATGAAAACAAAATGGATATTATTTTCTTTTTTTACACTTAATCTCCTGTTATGATTAATTTTAATTGTTCTTAAGTGTATTACCTGTGGTATTAAGTGTGGCTTGATAGATTTAATGTAGAATATAACCAGCAAATAGTAATCTGGGATTCTATTGTCTGTGTAATCCTGGTAATGAGATTCCTGTCTCATTTTCACATTGTCTTTCATGGATGTGCTTCAGCCACCTGTAGGTACAGCTACTTGCTACAGCCTTTCCGTGAAGCACCTGAAGCTTCTAACCCAGATCCTCACTTTGTAAATATGTAATTTTTAAACATGAATTGTCCATTCAATAACAGACATTACTTGGTTTTATGCCCTGTCATGCAGTTGTCTCATACTTTTGTAGTATTTTGGTTTATTAATTGAAACAGTGTATTTATGCTGTTGATGATTATATGACCATCTATTTTTTTGGCTGCGTATCTGTTGGGTCTGGCAGAATGGTCCATTCATACCTTCTGGATGTGAATGCATGTACTACAAAATCCCAGTTAATGGTAAAGAATTATATTAAATTCTTGCCTCTCTTTTAAGGGAATTTAGCATTTTGGAAGTTGGTAGACTAGCCCAAAAATTAGGCTGTTCTGCTCCCTGATTAGGAAGTCTGTAGAAAAGCATTCTGTAGCAAAGTTATGCAATGTGTAATGAAACTTGCATGGGTTATTAGTGCCATTTGACTGGAGAGAAATGTGAATATCCAGGTTTGCAGTGGAATGCACATTTTCACCAGTTTGTGAATATCTCTTGCACCTGTTATGGGTCCATGGTTATAACTGAATCTTCTGAGGTCTGAGTACTGGTTTTGTAGGTAATGATACTGAAGGAGAGATGTTAATACAATGTGGTATGTTTGCCTATAATGCAAATGCATAATATGATACAGTCCCTGTTCCAGAGTGTTTCCTGCTTGTATCCTGTAGGCAGAAAAAGGCCAGAGAGGAACGGAGAATCAGAGACAAGAAAGGTGAAGCATCTTTTATATGTCCACAAACTGTGGTCTTGCAAGGTAGGCTGAACAGTCTGTGCTTTAGGATTAGGAACCATCACTGCAATGTCTTTAAAAAGAGTGTAAAATATTAAAAGATTTGTATAATGATTTCTGTCTATATAAGCACTTACAGTACAAACTTCTCGGGGTAAGGATGATTTCCTTCTGTCTCAGTGTCATAACTGGCACTGGGTATTTTGGGCATTGCAGTCATTGGGAATGAATGTGCAGCTTGGTATTTCTACTGTGACATCACAACAGCAGTCTAGTCAGCAGATGTATGAAGGACTAAATAAATTACATCCCTTCGTCTTCCATTACTGTTACATCAGTCCTACTGCAATCCATGGTCCTCTCCTGTCCAGCTCCCCCCCGCACCCCGTCTCCTTTTCCTTTAGCATATTGTGGAGTGCAGAGATGGCTCTCTTGGCCCCTGCTTCCCCAGGAACTGGATGAAGCCCATCAGAGGCAGTATGCTTGTTATCAGTTTTACATGGAGGGCAGGAACCATGGTGAGCACAACGGAACAGGACCTCAAAATAGGTGTTGTCATTGTCCTTCAGTGTTTCAGTGCGTCTTATTTCTCTCTTCTCCACAGTTCATTTCTTTTTGCCTTGCTACCACCTCATTTCTAAATTTGTCTGCCCCATTTTCCCATTCAAATCTTTTTTTATCACTTTCTTCAATCTACTTCTCTCTGCCTTTCAGCTTCTATCTGCCATTCAGCCATTTACTCTTTGACATCTTCGCAGCCACCACTCCCTTTTGAGGGGGTCGATATCCAAAAATACCTTGTAGGCAGAGGTGCCCAAGGATGGTGCACAGGTGAGGAATTTAAGTTCTCCTACCAAAGACACTTCATATTTGTTTCGTTATTCTTTATTTATTTGTTGGAAGAAGATGTCCTTGGCTTCTGCTTGGAAAGCTCATTCTGACAAATACAAATCTTATCCCTGACCTTTCCAAGTCTGACATACCTGCTTTTTTTTTCTCGGCCTGTTACCTCTTTACTGAAAGCAAGAATCTCCGTTCATCTTCCTGTCATCCTCCTGTCATCTCTAGATCAGGTCTTTCCAAAATGATTAATGAGCTTTGCTGATTGTTTCTGCAAACAGGGCTCCTCTTCATCATGCCTGCATGAAGGTACCCCACACCAGCAATGCTTCTGTAGGAGCTTAACCTGAGGAGCTGTTTCTGCCTCTCCTTCTCTTCATGGGTGTCTCAGATAGTGGTGGGAGGTTACTGACCTGAATCTTAACAGCTTCGCTGCTGCTTGCAGGGCTCCAAGCTGCATGGGTGCTTACTGCTTTAAAAGTTGCATTTATTTTGCTCGTTTTTGTGCCAGCTATTTGGCACATTTACTGCACCAGGTGCCTAAAGGATCCTGCTAGAGGCTCTCCACCAGGAGGAGGCCTTGCAGAGTGCCTTCATTAAATCATCATGGAGCAATAGCCAAGTAGATTGTGCCCCTATCCTGTGCTAAAGTATACAGGATTTGGGTTCTTGATCTGTAGGGTGGCTCAGTGGGGAGTTTTTCCTATGGTACGTGTAGAAAAACCGGAATGCTTCTTTACTATTGACTGTGATTTTTAGCTCTCTAAAGAGCCAGAGTTTTTGCAAGTATTTTCTCTTTCTTTATGCTTCAAAGCAACTTATGCTTTCTTATTTTACTTCAGCATGACTCTGAAGCCTAAATTTGCATCAAAAGCATGTCTGCAACTAACTCCTAAAACACATCCATTCTTAGAAGACATCTACAAATACTAAATCCATCTGGTGTTGAATTACCATAGATTTTTTTTTTTGTAAGCTTGCTGAAACTGGATTGATGCTTCCCTCATCTCCAAGAAATATAAGTACATCTGCCATTGGTAGCAACTCTTACTTTTGGCTTTTGCGGAACATACACCTGGAAGCATTAGGATCCTACACAGAGCTTTTTTTTCTGCTTCTCACTGAAGTTAAGTATGGAATTATCAGTGTATGTAAATACCTGACAGGGAAGAAGATGGAGCTAGGCTCTTCTCAGTGGTATTCCGTGACAAGACAAGAGGCAATGGGCACAAACCGAAATACAGGAAATTCCGTTTAAATGTAAGAAAACATTTTTTTTTACTGTGAGGGTGGCCAAAGACTGGCACAGGTTGCCCAGAGGTTATGGAGTCTTTGTCCTTGAAGATACTCAAAACCTAACTGGGACATGGTCCTGGGCAACCTCTGGCTCTGCTTTCAGCCAGGGGTTGGACTGGACAATCCCCACAGGTGCCTTCCAGCCTCTGCTGTTTTGTGATTCTGTAACTAGAGGTCTCCAAACATCAGAGCAAGTTACTTTTTCTGTATTAGTTCAGCTATCCAAAATTACTTCACATTTCATACCTATCCTTAGGTATGAATGTGGATATTTAGATATGTATACACTTAACTATTTCTGACTGCTATGTAGACATACCTGGAGACTAGGACAAACGGGAGAATATCAGAGATGCAAAAGGGAGGAGGAAAATGTTTTTATATTTTTCTTAAATATACAAATGCCATTTCATTAAGGCCACACTACTTTTCTATGCTTTATGCAGCCACTGAGATGTTTTTCCCTTCCACAATAACATACTACATCTGTATAGTAAAAAATGCTAGATAAAATTGATTTAGTGAAAGCTCTGTTCTTCTTAGATTATTTCTGTTGGGCACTACTTATATGTAATTACATCTTTGTTACAGCCCACATTATGTTTAAGTGGGCACAAATTGCCCAGAAGGAGATCTGCATGAGAGAAAGAGGAGAGCAAAAGGCTCTGGATCAGAAGAGAGAGGTGCACCATCAACTAGACTCCCCTTTCTCAAAAACATACCTCCAAATTAAGTAGAAAACATGGAAAAACTGGCCAGTGTTGAGAACTCTCTACAGGCACTTTGTATTTATGCAAATACTTTTTAGAGTCCTACATACGCATAATTACTGCTCTGCTGGGATTCAGCCCTGTTTCTCAACCTGCAGTAGCTGTCTGAGCTTTGCTGAAAACTAGGAAGCGGGACAAAGCCGACTGCTAAAATTACATTTAGTCTCTTCAGAATATATAAATGAAGCACAAGATAACCTCAGGGGTGGTGTTGGAAGAAGCTGTCTGTGAGCATCCCTTGTAGCATGAATCGGACAACTTTGTCGAGGGGAAAAAGGGATACTTGCAAAGCTCTTCATTGTGTCCTTTCAAAGCCATGAATCTTGCCTTCTAGCAGTAGCACAATTTCTTTCTCGTTTTCAGCCCCCATTAAAATCAAATTTCCCCTTGTTAAAATGATAAAATGTTTAAATACCATCATTAGTATTATGTTGTTTGGGGTTGAAGAGGTTGTCTGTGTTTACATCTTGGCCAAGATAAGTGACAGAGTGTACAGACCTGAGGTTTTATATTTGAAGTTGCACAAATTATTATCTTTGTTCCCATAAGCATTTGAATTTTTGCTGTTTAAATACATGGTAATGCCACATTTTCTCATCTGATGCTCTGTGTTCAAATACAGTGTGGGATTTAGTTTTTCCTGCTTGTTCACAGGTCCTGACATAACGTCTTAGAAATAGTGCCTAGATGTTTCCAAGATTGTGAAGACACTTTCAATAATAATAATAATTAAACTGTTTTGAAGATTAAAGAAACAAATCTCTATTTATGAGAGCTTGCTTAGCTCCATGCTGAACACATCAGCTTCAATCACAGCCACTATGAAGTTTTGAACTTTTGTGTTGAATTTTCAAAAATGAATCAGATAAATCCTTTAATCCTTATGAAATGTACCATTTTTTTTCTCTGATTGTTCTATTTTAGTTTAGCAGTTAGGTCTTTTACACTTGATTAGTTTACTTTTTTAAACCATGCAGTTGTTTTCTGAAAATCCTTTAGAGGTAACCTGTAGTAGTGGAGAAGTTGTATCTTGTTGGGATGCATGAAGAAGGGATGGGTCTGTACAGACAGCTTGAGTTTCCCTCTTTCCCTTTCTGCATGTGTGTTTTTAAACTATCCCTTCCCCTGTCTGTCCTCCAGCCTCTTTTCTTCCCCCATCTGTAATGCTCATGTGGTGTGAACTTCAATTTCAAGGACTGTTTGGCCATCTGAAGTTCCATATTTTAAAGTGTAAAACTTGCTTTTCATTTCCTTTTTATGATATATTTGGAAACATCGCCAACAACTGATGTGAGATTCAATAAAAGTGAGACCCGCCCATATATCAAGCTGCCCCACAAGTCAGAGAGAAGCTCAGCACTGCCAGTAGTAGGCTGTCACTGGTGTGACCATTGCTTTCTGTCATGGTCTAGCCCTTCCAAACTCCACAGGGAAGAGGTAATGGAAGTGGCAGAAAGAATTCCTGTTCAGCTTCTTGGAGTATTTACATGGTTTTCCCCACAGAAGAGTTTAATAGTTTTAGGGACTTGATCTCAGAACTTCAAAATGGTTTTAGCAATATACTGCTTCTCGAAGCAACATGTACCAGGGTGTGAGTTTCCCACTTTCCTCACAGCTGGAAAGGAGTTTTCATTAAGTTTGAAGATGTTGGGTCAGCTGCTTTTGTAGGATGTTTTCTTCCTGAAACCTGCCAGTTGGAGGATCCCATAACACCAAGCCCAGTGGTGTTGGAACAGCAATTGCAAATTGCATGGAAGCAGAT
The DNA here is from genome assembly GCA_907165065.1 of Caprimulgus europaeus. Next base: position 40,550,973 of record OU015525.1, on the reverse strand, counting down.
TTATACCAGGTGCTTTTGGGCAGGACACTTTGTTTTCCTTCAGCCCAAAGTACTAACCAAAGCACACCTCTTTGCCTGGTGCCACTACATCAGCACTCATGCTCTGCTATGGAAGAGTTTAGAAGCTCTGTGCATTTTTGTAAAGAAGACAGAAACCCGGTGTGGTGGTTGAACCACAGGTAGACCATGCGGTCCTGCACTCACTCCCCCCACCCAGTGAGTTGTGATGGGAATTACAACAAAGGAGCACAGATTAGGATGAAGGACAGGGACAGCTCACTTACCAGTTATGGTGACAGGCAAAACAGAATCAATTTGGGGAAGAAAAATCAATTTAATTCATTGCCATTCACCCAAGTAGCAGAGTGAAACATAACAACCACATCTTACAACAGCTTCCCTCACCCCTCCCTTCTTCCCCAAGTTCAAGCCACTTTGCTCCTGATTTCTCTGCTTTCCCCCCACAGCGGCACAGGGGACAGGGAATGGGGGTTACAGTCAGTTGACCACTGCAGCTCTTCCCATCATGAAAGTCCAGGAACAAGATCTTCCAATGCGAGCTTCCCATGGAGTCACGGGCCTCTTTGGGCTCAGCTCCTGGCTCTGGCATGGGAACATCCATGAACTACAGATGGGCCTCTGGTCCAGTGCAGCTCCTCCTCCCCCAGCTCTGGGGGTCCACCCCTGCTCTGGCGTTGACAATCTCTCAGGTCTTATTTCAGTCACACTTGCCCTCAGTCTCAGCTTTCCTGCTCCAGCATGGAGTCCTCCACATGTGGGTATCTGCTCCACTGTTGAACCTCCATGGGCTGCCTGGGACCTCCTTTGTTTCTCCTATTCCATATGGTTAAAATGGGTGTCTGAGGTTCTCTGTCCTCCCCTCCTCCTCCTTCCTCCTGGCAAGGAAGCTCTCTCTTTGTTTAGGCCAATGGTCATCTTTTGTTCAGGTCAATATTCAGGTTCTCTCCACCCTCTTTTCAAGACAGTCCTTCCCCTCACAAATATGGATTTTCAGAGTTGTTTCTCTAGTGCTCATTACCCCAGCCTGGGCTGGGGGGGTCTCTGCCTTGGAGCCAGGGGAGCTTTTCGCTCTCACAAGCTAGCCCCTTACCCCACTACCAAAAACGCCCCCTCCTCCCCCAAACCCAACACATTCTGCCCCTCACCTTTGCAAATCACATATTTATTAATTTTAATTTTAAAAGACCACATTCATCACAAAATCTTCTCTCACATAAATGAAAAAAAAAACCTCACTTCCCCACACCAGAATAAACAGAAGCATCATCACAGTGCCAAACAAAAACATAGACAGTTTACACATGATCCACCTCTCGTTCCTTCACCACAATTGTATCTCAAAATTCCCATAATCATTTTGTTAGTTCAGTTCAAGTTTTGCCTATTACCTCTCCTAATGAATATCCTTATCTTAAAATCCTCATGCCCCATGTTAAGTGCCAAAAAATGTGGTGGTTTAACCCCAGAGGTTCGCTCATTCCACCCGCCCCCACCCTCCTGTGGGATGGGGAGGAGAAAATATAAACGAACAGGGCTCATGGGTTCAGACATGAGCAGTTTACTGGAATGGTAAGGGAGAAAAACACCACCAAATGACAGCAATACTAATTAAAGAATATACAACACAAGTGATACATGGAACCAAAGGGCTCACCACCCTACCTGCTCCCGATCACTGGTATGATAGTTTTGGTGTCCAGGGGAATTTCCTTACAACCGTATTTCACGTGAACTGCCACCTGAGGTGATTTGTACTTCTTTGAATGTACTCTCCCTTGAAATTAAGTCCTTAAATAGTCTGCATAAGTTTTGAATGCTTGAGCTGCCTCTGATATGGTTAGATTACAACCTGTATTTCTGTATAGGTGTGGCTTTTGTCTGTATAATTAAGTACACAAAGCCAGGGATATCATTATGCTCTCTTCTAAGTTGTCCTCTGCTTAGCTGGAATCTTGAATTTGCCTTCAGGGTCTTTTAAACTCTGGAAGTGTCCTGATATTTCTTATCAATAAAGGTCACTTTCTTGCATAGCTAGGGCAATTGCTATTAAGTTAGCCTACTGAGAGCCTTATGTCTTAAGGAGCATTTGTGATGATCTTTCCAGACCATGTAGCACTTATACTAGTTTCATAATTTCTCCCTAAGGTAAAAATTCTACAATCCACTTGAATCAGAAAATATCTTTCTTTTCCTGCCTTAAACCTATCAGTCTTTTAAAATAATAATGAAAAATGGACACATTTAAAAAGCAGTCATCAAATACAGTATCACGGGTATAAAAACTGACCAGTCCTTCCTGCTCCGGCTTTATTTCTCCCAAGGCCCTTGCAAGCAGGGGAAGCCTGTATCTTCAAGATTTTCCCAGTGTAGCATGTCTAAGATGCAGCCTTCCCTATCTGCCTGTGCTGTGAAATCTTCCATCAGTGTCTCTCATCTTACTCCTGAAGTACTGCACTGTCACTTTTCTAGCCTGGATGAAAGCGGCCATGTCCCACTTATATCACTTACATTGCTTGAAAGAGCATTTCTGAAGCCTTTGGCTTTGATCATATTATCCCTCTTTACATCTTTTTGTTGGTTCCTTCTCTGTTGTACCTAGTACTGAAACTCTTGATAAGATATCATAGCGTTATCTATAATCTCTCATATATTATCAAAATATTGGCTTCCTGTCTCCATAATGCCATCCTAAGTCACCTTGTCATTACACTTTCAAACAGTTATCTTTTTGCTTTGTTTTACATCCTTTCCACCTGGGAAGAGCTAATACTGTTAAATCAGTTCAGTGTGCTTCATTGTCTTACAGTCTTCCTTTAATTTACCTTGTATCACTACGCAATCTTGTAAAATGAATATTGATATGATATTAGTATATTAGTAACTTATCATTTAAGACCTAAAAAGGGGTGTTTTCAGAAGGACCTGCATTTGTACTTGTAACAGTGCATCTGGAGAATCATATCTACTGAAAAGACTTTTCTGTGCAGATGGTAGGCAAAAGCTTGTAACGCAGCAGAATCTTTAATGATTATAGAGAGCAAGTCTAGCCTGTTTTTAGATGACTGGATTTATATGTGATGAGAATTATCATCAGTTAGAAAAGCAAATTGTCCTGGAAGGGAAGATAACGTTAATTCAAGATAAAGTACAGCTTAAAGAATAATGAAGTTATGTACAACTTGTTATGGTGCTATTTGGTATTAAAGTATGTGTTTTCTGGAGCTTCTCAAAATAATTTGTGCAGGTATGGTGGCTGTGGGAGCAAAGGTAGCTATGTTATTTTGGAAGACTTGAAGCATTATGTTGTGACTTCGCAGAGGACAAGCAGCCTTCCTTCTGGAGACAGGAATTGTGATAGTTACTGCGTTTCTCTTCCATTGACCAAGCACTTCTCTTCATTTACAAAAGAAGAGTGACATGGGTCCAACCTGCATTGTGGTTCCAAGCATTAACTAAGTAACTCTGTTTAATACCATTCTGGGAACCCAGGGGGGTTTTGTTGTTGTCCTTTCAGGTTTGGTGGTAGCGTTTTTTAACAGATGGCTGAAAATCCAGTTTTGTTTGCTAGGTTATTAAAAACTGTACTACTTTCACTAATCCCCAGTGAAGTCATTTCACTTAAAAAAAGAACCCCAAAACCACACCCCAAAAAATAAACACCACCAAACCTATTTATTTGAGGGCTTTATCTATATTTTCAGTGTTCACATAAAAACACTTGGGAGTACATGGCTATTAAAATCATTGGGACAGTGTCAAAACTTCTGAACATTAACTGCTATTAGATATTTAGAAGAGATCTACAAACAGTAGCTTCGGATTATTTCTTTTCAGTATACTAAGAATTATGAGGATAAAGAATGTAATGGGTACCTTAGAGGTGACAAGTAAGATGTTTGTGAAACACTGTAAGAGGTCTGCTTGGTACCACTGCACTGTCATAAATATAATTCACTGATGATAAATGAGAGCAGATAAGTTTTGAAAAAGTACTGGGTACTAGTTTAAAGGAGGCGGGGAAAGACTAAAATTAAGGGTTTTCCTGGAGCACAGGAAACAAGATGCACCTTGAAATTCAAATGCAATTCTGATAAACGCTTCTGTTTCTTAGAAATATAGTGGCATATTTCTTCTGGACTTACAGTGGGTGCAGCATTTTTTTAAAGTTATTTTATTGTAAAGGTAATGTGTGAGAGAAGAGTACGAGTACTATTTAAGGTTCACAGAAAATGCACAGAACCACGGAGGCCAGGCGGGTTCCCAGCTCTGGCCATTCCCCTTCACTGTGATGTCAGTGCAGGTGGGAAGCTGAAATGGGGAGGGGACCGTCAACTGCCCCTACAGCCCCTGGGCCGGGGCAGCCCACATCCAGGGTGGGATCCCCTTGGCTGGGCTGAGCTGATCTTGTTGTCCCAGTGCCCTTTGCCATTGGTGGAGAGAAATGGGCAGGTGTGGGTGCGACTTCTGAACCAACTTGGGTGGTGGAGGTGGTCCTTCTCCTCTGACGGCTGTGGAAGGGATGAGATAGGTAACTCAGATGTGGCTGCAGTTTCTTGGCCATGTTGCTCTTCTTGGAAAGCTGTTTCTGAACCTAACTACTGCAGTAGTTAGAAATGGTCTAGTTTCCAGCGTAAATTTTTACTTCTCCTTAGCATAATATTCTATAGTGGTAATTTAAAACTTATAGCATTGCAGTGAGGGCTTTTTCCACTGCCATATGTACTCCTCTGTGGAGTGAAGCGTTTGTAGAACAGGAATTTATTTTTTTTTTTTTTTCCCCAAGCATAGCTTCTTTGTATAATCTCTTCAAGTTTATATAGATTATATGGACCTAGAGGCAGTTTGTGGAAGAGCAGTGGAAGAGTCTTCATTCCCTGTCAAAATATTGGGTTTTGAAAATCTGAAAACACTGGGCACAATGTTGATGTACCATCGTGGAGTCTGAAAGGTTTATGCAATTTAGCCATCACTTCACACCGGATCTTGTAACAGGCCCAGGAGTTGCCAGTAATGATCACTGCTACACATTGTACAGCTTGGGAAGAAGCGTGGTCTCTACCACGAGAGGGCTAGTTCAGGGCAAGCTTTTCCATCTCTCTTGATTTTTCAAGCAGTTGTGGTTTGTAGGTGTGTGGTAACTGAGGGAAAGGTGTAGCCAGCCTCTTTGCAATTAAAAATAATCTTGTTGACAGCGCACAGGCACTTTGCTGTGCCTCTCTGCTTCTGGGAGTTTCAAGATGGATAAGGGATGGCTGGAAGCAGGTTTGAAAGGTGAGGAGGAACATGCTGGTGTTGGGACTGGGGGCATCCTGGGGCTGAGATGTTGACATGTGGTGGTGCTCCTTGTGTCACTGTCGACATGTGTAGAGGTGTATGTGCCAGTTCATTGACTGAAATCTTTTGGGTTTTGTAGCAGTTGCTAAGCAACTGCAAACTACTTCAAAATGGTATTTTTCTTCCTTACCCTGGGACTGTCCTTGCAGCAGGGAGAGGAGAGGGGGAGTGAGGAACGTGGTGGGTTGGCTGCCCAGCAGCCGCTGTCCGTCCTTCCACATGTCACTGCCAAGGTGATGGAGAATCACCCAGACTCTTACTGTGCTCCTCTTGCAAATTTGCAACTCTCTTACACTGTCACAGCAATTTCATTTTTTTGAAGTGCGTAAATATTACCCTTGACAAGAGAAGACACTGTATTTTAAATGTTCCTCCGACAAGGAGTGAAATTCTACAGTAAAACTTTGGCATTTTAAGGCAGGCGTGCAGCAAAAGACTATAAAATGAGAGCTCTGGTGCCACTGACCCACCGGTGCCCTTCGACCTTGGAGGATGGGTGTGCTCTCGACATGGACATCAATGACAATAAGTTTAATTTTTGCACCACCCCAGCAGTTCACACAGTGTAAAAACAGCCGGGTACGCGAACCATTTTAGCTGTTAGTATGCCAGCTATTAAGATATAAATTCTACTGTCAGTATCTCAAATTACTATTTCCCATAAATTATGACTTACATGTAAGGACTACGTTCAAATTAGTGCAGCTTGAAATTGGCTGGTGCTTTGTGCATTTTTATCATTAATATACAATGTCCTCGTTGGCACTAATTTAGTTTTGGTGTTTGATTTATTTTCAAGCACCTTAGTTTTACAACTTATGTATTGTTGCTTGGCAGAAAGACAGCTTCATTGGGTTTGATGATCCAGAGCTGCTAGTTTGCAGTAACAGCTGTTGGTTCTCATCCTTATCAGTTTTTCTTTCCAATTAAGATGCAGCTGTTGTGACTTTCAGAGCATGAGGGGATTATTTTACTTAATGATGTAAATAGGATACTCCTACTCCATTCATGCATATGTGTTTTTTGAAAAGAATGTCGTGTTAGCCTTCCTCCAAACACCACCCATACAGCAGAAAGTCACTCATACCTAAATAACTGCATCCACATTGGAAATCGCACAAGTAAAACTGTAGTGCCATAAATACATAGAGAGGGAGACTGTATGTGTGTATGTATATATATATATGCCACTACACATATATATGGTGTATTTTAACTGATGTGTTCTCTGAGATGGAAGATCTGTTGAACAGTAGAACAGCTTCTCCTTTATATCTTCTGGATATGACTTTAGGAAAGCTGAGGATGGAGAGGGACAGGGATCCCAGGTTCCTGGCTCACTTACTGCTGCTTTGTGTGGCAGTGGAAGGCAAGGAGCAATCCTGTGCTTGTGTTGTCTTTTTGGAGGGATTTGCATGGTGTCTTTGGACGCTGTTTCTTCCTTTCCCTCCAGCTTTCTGAAAACAATGTAAATTATAGCCAGTTGTTTCAGCAAATTAATCAAAAACCCTTTGGCATTACCTCTCAACTATAAATGATAGCATCATCTAAGAGAATAAAAACTAGTCAGCTGAGTTGAATGCTTGACATATTCTCCCACTAATAAAAGCTAGTAAAAATTCATTTTAATTTTCATAATAAAAACCCCTCTAATTTTACAAATCATTGAACTCAATGATCAACTTAGAATGTTGGTGCTATTGGCAAGCAATATGATAAACTGATATATCTAGCTCTTATTGACACAACCATAAACCAATGACTCTTTTCTCTTGTATTTCAACACTAGTCAGAAAAAGCTCATATAATCTCGATGTTTGTTCAAAGATTTTTATGAGTGGTAAGATCACAGGAATACCCCAAGAAAATTGTTACAGCGGGCTTATGACAAAAATATTTATATACAATGAGATACTCTTTTAATAGAAAATATACAAATACAAGTCTTCAAGATTATTATTCAATTACTTGATGCCATTTGAATGAAGACCATTGCATGAAAACTTGCTGGGATGGACGGAGCTCCTTGTCCTCATGTGATCCTGTGATAACCCTTGTATGAAGGTGCTTCATAGTGTGCCCAGTTGGTGAGAGCTGGCTGTCCTGAGAGCATTTACTCTCAGGGTGATTTTTAATTTTTTTTTTTTTTTTAAGATATAAAGAAACACATAGTTTTATCAAATGTGCATGACTGTAGACAGATACTCTGGTCTGTGTGGAGGTGATGACTGGGAAGATGATGTCTTTTGAACATTGAACTTTATATGAGAATGTTTTTAACCTGAATATTCTCAGTTTGAAGATTGCCTGATCAAGGATGACAGGTTGACTTTTAGGGCATCTAGTGCTGTTTAATGTGCCCCAGGATATCCGAGATAGCATGGTGGGCAGGATCCTTGTGTGTAAGAAGCTTATGAGAGTGAGGTGTCACCATGTTTTAAATAGTATTGTGACAAGGAAAGAGTGCCTTCTGCTTGCGAGCATTATGCAAAAGTAAGACCAGAGATCGTGTGTTAAAATTTCATATGCCTGGGAACTAGAGCTACAGAGCAAGTCCTAAGAACTGCTTTTTTGTTGCTGATGGTGATGATTCTTTTTCTGCTTACACAGGATCTATTCCTGCATGATAAACAAAACAAATTCTGTGTGTATCTTAATAATTTTTAAAAAGTAATAAGAATAGTGAAAAAATATCGAACACAAACAAATAAACCCCAACAAAACCCCAAACCCCCAAAAGTGAAAAAGCAACAATTTTTATAACTTGCTTGGTCACTAACTTGATTATAATGGATATCTAAAAAGTGGTCCATTTTGGTAGTACATTATGTTACCATGGTAACATTGACTTACTAATTTAGAAACCCTTCAGGCTAGTTTTGAGAACACTAACATTGCACTAGTATACCAAAACATGAAAAGACTTATTGTCAAAGTAACTGCTAAATGTTTAGGATGAGCCCTGTAGATACATGTGCCTCTCCCCCCTCCCCCCAATTTCTATTAGGATTCACATTTTTTGTATTATAAAAAAAAAAAAATCTATGACTAGAAACAAATTAATATTAATTTATCTTAATGGTTGCACTTTTTTCTTACTAGTTTGTTTTATTTTCTTCTTGGAATTGGACCTTTGGGGTCCCATTATGAAAGCCATGTTAGGTACAACTGCTTAGCCCCTTGGCTGCAGGGAGCTATTATTAGAAGTATGTGCTTCCTGCTCCTGAAATATAGACTGTATATCACACTCCAGGTCCTGGATATTAACAGGTTCTGCATCATCATATTTGTGTGTGATCACAGATTTTTTCCAATGGTATTGATTTAAATCAGCTGCCCTTATATTGGGGAGTTTTACAACCATTTTTTCTGCATATTTGAAAAAAAACAAAAAAACAAAAAAAAAATCTTGTGATTCAAATGTCCTATTGAAATACTATGTAACTAGTATTGCACTTATTCTCAATTAATTAAAAAACTAATTAAAATTGCCAGCAGTAGGGATGATGAAATGCTAATATTCACTGGGAATGCAAATACCTGTTTCCATTAGATGTGTCAGTGTCACTGTTTCTTACTACGTCTGTCATTTCCATTATCTTATTGTGAAATAATAAATAAACAAAATCACCTGTTATACTCCCTGTCATGGGTAACTTCCTGTACAGTGAAGTAATTTGTAGCCTCAGCTCCCTGAACCTGTTCTCATAACACCCTCTCAGGCTGCTGTGAGCCCCGATTTCTTGCTGAGGTTGGCGAGAACTGTGGTTGTGTGGGAACAGCGAGGCGTGTGTGTGCCTGGGGTGCTGGTAAGTGATGGCCTTTTCACCAGATCTCATCGCTGAGCATTTTTGGCAACGCTCCTTTACTCACAATAGAAAATACCATATGCTTTTCTGTTATTTATCAATATATAGGTGCATGCAACTGTATTTGTGACTTCTTTACCTAACTCAGTTATGTTAAGCAAAGCTAATCTTAGTATGGGAAATAAGCAGTATTTATTATATCTGTTGAATTGATTCTACAGTATAACTAATGGAGACTTTTGCCAGAAAAGAAGTGACAAGAAGATTGGAATATCAAGAAATACAGTTAAAATGAGTTGACTGAACAGTAACCTCCTTTGCAGAAGTATATTTAATTGAATCTGCTTTGTAGAGACTTGGTATGCTTCTTGTTTCATGATAATTTCTTAAATCCTTTTTTGGGGATGGAGGTAGGTTTTAATCTTGTTATTTAAGTGGTGATAACTAAATTGACAGATATGGCAATCAGTAACTAGGATTATATAGCAACACCAGCGTAGCCAAAATCTAGGCTGTTCTAGATTCTGAGCTTTCATTAAAAAAAGAAAAAAAAAAAAGGCATTTCCACCTTTTCTGGTTACTGTTAAACCTGTGAGCAGAATGCAGCTGAAGCAGTCATGTCCTCACGTGTCTCTGCACTACCTAGAGCTCTGATACTTTTCATCTACCATAGCAGTCTTGGAGAATGTTGACTCTGAAGCAGAACAACTGCAGCCCATGTCTGAAGGCTGCTGTAATCTTCTCATCTGAACGTGCAGCGAGTGTGCCTGTGTACAGTGCTCCACTGCAAGTCGAAGTGGGGAAAAAAACCCAAACTAAAGCAATGCCATGCTGTTCTCATGACAGGATTTCAAGCTGTCCCATAATCATTAGTACTGTGCAGGTATGAATTCATAAGGAGTGGCTAGTGCTGTGAGCAGGGCATGTCAGATGCAGATACCTACATTAAATAAAATAGTTAACATTAAGATTTTTAAAGAAAAACTGAACAAAACTACAGGAAAGCATCCACGTTTCTCACAATTAATTGCACCCAGATTTGAGCCAGGCTATAAATGGTGCTTCTCTTCCTTGTTCCCCCATCCTTTTAGTGGGAGGACATTATTTTTATCTGGGATCCATTCTCTGTCCTGATACAGCCGTGCCCCTAGAAGCAGTTGCACTAGTGTAACCCGAGGGATGCTTCAGAGGAGAGAGAAAGGTCTTGCTGCCATGCAGGAGGTGGGCAAGGCAATGTACCCTCTGGAGTACAGCTCCCCACAGCCTTACTCAAGAGCAGAGGGTGCCTGCAGCGACCCGCCCTCCTCACCATGCCTTGCCTCTCAGCAGCCTGACCCTGCCCAGCCGCTTGATATCCACTGTTGTGGCAATGTGCTGCTGGGCCAAAATGGCCTTATTTAGGTCAGAGAGGCAACAATCAGTGCTGGGATGATACACCTAAAAAAGCTGGTCTCAGGCTGGGATGAGCTTCAAACCAGATCGCAGAGTTAGGCTGGGGTGTGCACCCATGGGCCCCTCCCAAGGGCACTTCAGTGTTGGAAGTGGTGCAGAGAGGAGCACTGGTGGGGACAGGGATGGAGCGGGTAGGAGCCCAGCCTTGTCTCCCCTTTACAGTGGGAAGGCAGGGGAGAGAAACAGTGTGGGTGAAACACAACCACGTTTGGCCAAGTTTCCGTGCTCAGTGGCGAGAGCAAGCCCCAGCCACTGGGACCATAGCTGTTGTGTTTTCAGCTTGGCTGTGCTCCCCCTTCCCCTGCCGCCTGCCATCCCGTCTGGGTGCCCTGGCACGGGGAAGCCCCTTGGTGACATGTGCTGCTGAGACATCCCAGCTGTGTTTCAGCCACCCGCTGCTCCCTTCCCATGCAAAAGTAAATAAATATTTAGGCTTTGAATTACATTACCTAGCAATAACAGTTTCATATTTCCACATATCCCGCTCCTTACAACTCAGTAAAGAGCAGCAATGGCATTTTGGCATTAGCTGTAGGTAAAAAAAAATCAGTAATTTCTGTCTATCTGGTTTTACCTACTTAGATCGCTGTTGTCAGAAAACATTTTAGTTGAAGAACTTGTGTTCTACCTGAGCACCCTGTTTAGTTTTCCTAGTTTCACCTCCCTTTACTAGTAATTGTATTTTTTGGAGGTCTAAGAGGCTATTCTCATCTGTGGTTGCTCGAACACCACTATCTTAAGGTTTTCTGAGCTTGAAATAGCATTAAGGTGATGCTGGGAGCATGTACTCTAGTTTAATTGATTTCAGAGGGGTTTAGGGGATTTTTTTTTTCTTTTTTTCCTTTTGTTTTTGTGTTTTATTTTGTTTTTTTCTTTCTTTTTCTTTAAGTGTAGTATTTGCCTGCCTAATACATAAGGAAAAAGCCGAGGCCTGCCTCTGACAGAACCAACCACCTGCTGCCCAGCTGCAGTGCAAAGTGTGAAAGCAGAGGTTGTTTTGTTTCTTTCCACACCCCAAATCCAAATGCCTGCTCACGGCCTCCTGCAGACCTCTGACCACAGGCTGTGTGTGGGCTGGTTTGTGAACTGCCAGTGTGGGCAGCTCAGCCCTGTCCTCTCCATCCCTGCACCTGGAAGGAAGATTTGTGTGCATCCCCACTGGAGTGTTGGGGCTGTCCCTTCCCACAAAGGTGGGGTGCTCTTACCCGCAGCCCCTGTGCCCAGTGGCCTGTTCAGCACTTCAGGTTTGGTTTTATGCACTAGTGCAGTACAGACTGGTTGGATTTATAGAAGAATGACCTCCTTTTCCAAGCATGCTATTTGAAAAAAAGATTTTTGTTATATGTTTCTTCTGCAAAAGCAGCATGCATCCTCCTCGCTCCAGGTTGTATTTGTGTCTGGTTTGTCCCAACTTTCCTGAACACCTAAGAAGTTGTTACTGTGGTACTTAATCTACCCAGTGGTGCTCCTTGTCAGGAGAGAGATAGCTTGCAGGGCTGCTCATTCACAGTTTTAGTTCCCTGTGTCCCGAGCTTTTATTTACCTGCATATTAATGTTTGCCATGCCTGATGAGGCTAAGTTCTGCTGTTTGTGTCAGTGACACAAGTTACATGTTTTCTCGCAGTCTAGCGAAGGAATAGACAGGGAGCAGAGCTCCTTGTCAGGACTGGAATTAACATACCATATGGTGTCTACATCACCTTTGTCTTGTATCATTGTTTACTGCAGAAAAATTAGTGAAACGTGTCTTTTATATCCAAACTCAAGTCATCAGTGCAAATTCTTTCTCTTTCTTCCCCAGGTTCCTGCATATTGTGTGCAGAGGCCCTGTTGTTCTTAAACTAGCAAATAAAAAAATTAACTCCTCAGGTGCTAATGATAACCTGACTGTAACTCTATAAAGAAATGCACTCAACTACTTCTTACATTTTAAGCAGCAATGTTGTTTAGTATTCCTAGTGGGTTGGCATGTCTTGAAGTGTTTATTTTTCTCAAATATGGCAATAAAATCTGTGATCCATGGATCTGTTACTGATGTTTTCTCTTGTTGTTTCTCCTCAGTTTGCTGCTTCCTGTTGCTGTATTTAAAAAGTCAATCTAAGCTTTATATAGGGTTGTTGGGGCTTTTTCTTCAAAATAGGTTATATTTCATTTGTGCCAGTATTTTAGGACTTTCAGTTAAAATTGTTTCAGCAAAAGTAATCTGATGGATAGTTTGGTAAAACAAGATTTAACTGTTGCATCTTTCTTCTTCTTCAAAAGCTTTGTCCTCTCCAAAAGACTAGTTTTGTCCTTTCAAAACTAAACTGATGATATGGAGGGAAGGATGATATGCTGTACAAACCACATTCAAATTAGAAAGAGCTGAAAATTCAAGTCTGAACAATTATTTAAAGTTCAAAAGACTCTAAAGAGGTCAGGAACGTAAAGCAAAATGCAAAACTGTAATTAACTTTACAAAAGATAATCCCAAATAAAACTATTGCAAGTAATTGAGAGACTTCAAAAAGAGTAATGCCCCAAAAAACTTGGGAATAATACCAGAAAGGGTCTTAAATAAAATGGGGGGATAGTACAGCTATTGGCCACATAAAGATGCCGACCTGAGCATACTGCAGGAGGGAGTAGTGTCTCTGAAGGTCTGATCCTGATCCCAGTGAAGCTGGTGGAGGATCCCTATTGATGTTGGTTGGCATCGCAACAAGCTCAGGGTTTCTCTTGTGTTAACACCTCAAATGGGCAGTCAGTTGCAGATGCTTTATCCCTCAGAGGAGATCAATTATATTGGAAGGATATCAGGAAAGAAAAGCACAAATACAAGAAGTAAAACTGAAGTACAAAAGAAATTTTTGTCATGGGTGATTGTAACAAGAATCAGGGATTAACAGTAAAAATATATAATATTATATATATTCTATATATTTTTTTTAAAAATATATAATAACAAAAAAAATCTTTTATTAATTTTGTAGCTGTGTAAACCCAGGGAATGATCTACAGAAACTGGGAAGAGGAGCTAGCACTTGTGGTGTCTTAATACTAGATCTAGCAATTCATTAGCTAAGAGAGGGTAGAGAATAATCTTCAGTTGGCAGGGTGATGGACTAGAGAAGGGATAATCTCTTTTTCCTAACGTCCATAATTCCTAATTGCTGATTAGCCTTTTATATCTGTGAAAGTTAGAAGACGACTGCCTGTTGCACTGATTCTTCTGCAAATCTCTTATCAAAGAAAAAAATTGTATCCCATGAATGAACTTTGCTATTTCTCTAAAAACATATTACCTAGATCAGATTATATGAACTCTACTTATTATGACAGTTCTGTTTGGTTTTCAGTTTCTGTTGTCATGATATAGAGATGGTACTGGCTTCTTCCATTTATAATTTAATTCTCAGCTCTTTCATGTAACCTATCTCAATTTATGTAAAGTGTTTGTTTTTTTTTTTTCCCCCACCCCACGTTGGATCTTTTTTGGTACATCTTACAATCTTTTCTAAAATTGGAAAGCATCATCCGGGTAAAACAAGTACTAATCTGTGGATTTATTTGAAACTCCTTAAAATAAAGTTTCTTCTTATGCTGTGACCCATCTAAATTGTTTTTCTGCTTTGTGAATTCTTTGTAATGCCCAATGACAAGCTTGACTGCTTTAGTTGCTAGTGAATATGCAGTACTGTAGCTTCTCTGGTGATCTCTTTGTTAATCTTTGGCTAAGCCTACAGCCAGTGGGCAAAAAATCCTTGCAAGTCATCTTCCCTTGGATTGCCTGTGCTGCCTGAGCTCAGGGAAGCCCACAGGGGAGTAAGGCAGCTTTGAACCAGTAGAATAAGAATTACGGGGTGAGCTAAAATGCCTCATATCACTATCCATTAAGTTTTTCCCCTTTGGATTCATGTGTAGTTGAGCACCACAGTTCTGCAGGAGCTGTTCTTCCATAAAAACATGCTTGTTGCTGTGTTGTGCTGAGTATATAATGCTTATTTTTTATTTTAAAGAACTACGGGGGAAAAACATCAAACGTTGAATCCGATACCTAGAAAGCAGTTTGAGTAGGTGCGGGAGGAGAGGAGCCGTCGAAGCTTGCCCTGTTATGCTGCTCTGGGATGGCTTCAGCTGCTGCCAGAGGCTGGGTGCTGGAAATTGCTCCCCCTCCAGCCCTCTGGAGAACAGCAGAGCTCCAGGGGAAGAGGGTCAGGGTTTTCCCCCTTCCCCTCTCCACTAGCATGCGACCCAGCTACGCTTCTCACCTTTCTGCAGCAAGCAGTTAACTTCCTCAAGGAGTTTTACTCTCTCGAGCATGGCTGGGCTGGCTCATGTGCAGAAAGGTGGGCAGGCTGCTGGTTTGACAGGCTCAGTGCCCAAAGCGCCGTATTTGTCATTCCCGAGGTCTGACCTCTGCCCTAGCTCCCCCCGGCATTTGTCAGTGCTGAGCCGAGGTGCTGGCACAGCAGCGAGCAGCCTCCAGCAGAGATAACTGTTATCGTGCATGCCCCTGGCTCTGCTTTTCCTCACATGGTGACAATTTCTGCCTGCCATCGGTCCTCCCCGCTGTGCCCCGGTCATGTGGGCAGTGAGCCTGGCTGAAGGGTGCACGTTCACGCGGTGTTGGTGTTTGCACCTTCAGCCTCCAGACATAGGTCACAGGAAAACAGCTAAGTGTGGAAAAACACGCTGTCGTCGTTCCCTGGGGTCAGAGTGGCATGAGTGACCTAAATTTGAAATGCTCCGTACTCCGTGGCTGATCCCGCATCCTCGGGCTGCAGCCTGTCTGTCTGCTGCGGTTGCAGACTGAGAAGTGCTTTTATTGAGGAGCAAGATCTCTGACAGTTTAATCTACTGGAATTTGGACATTGAAAATCTGGAACAAAATGGAGGGAACTAGAGAAAGTAAGAGAAAGAAATGCAAAAAAAAAGAAGAGAAGATGTGCTTGAGAAGCTTGACCGAAGCACAGGAGCTTGCATTTTGGTCATACACCGCAGCGTGTTTCAGCAGTTCAGGTTGTTCGCTTTTCTAGAACAGGCATGAAATTGCCATGTTTCTGTATATGGATTGTAATAATGGGTTACAGAAGCAACACGTTAGGTTTTTTGGGTGGGAGGGGAAACCAAGAGCTGCCTGAAGGCAAAACATATCCTTTTTTTTTTTTTTTTTTTTTTTTTTTTTTTTTTTTGGTGAAAGTGCTCCTTTTTGTTGTACGTTTTGCTGTCG
The DNA here is from genome assembly GCA_907165065.1 of Caprimulgus europaeus. Next base: position 40,535,144 of record OU015525.1, on the reverse strand, counting down.
CCCACACTGATGGTGGAGAGCGTCTGTGCAGTCTGCATAAATTGATTCAGCGGGTGGCCGACTGCGCTCGGTGCTTCCTCCAGGTCACGGCTGCCACAGTTTGCCGCTGTTTTTATGCGCGCGTGAGCACGAGCACACACGCACGAGGTGTAGGAGCGCAAGTTTTAGGAGCACTTGACAACAGCCCCCGCACATGCCGATTGTGATGCCTGCTCACAGAAAAATACAGAACAGAAAAAGCCAGGGAGGCTTTATTGAGGAATAGTAAGATGTAGCTTGTAGAAGCATGCCTTGCTTTGCTTTTGCTGGTAAAAGCAAACCAATAAGAAAAATTATTTTGCTTGTTTTGGTAGAGGTTTTGAACACAACAGAAGTGAGGTTTTGGGGTGGGTTCCCCTCCCGCTTTTCCTTGATTATGAGATGTTTCTGGGTAGTTGTGCTGGTTGAACAGTCCAGAGCAAAACAGCAGCATTCCTGCAGGGGCTTGCAAGAATTTATACTGGATCTTGCTGACACCTATTTTTTATATCAGAGATAGCAAAAACAGACTGACATATCTAGTTTATCTGCTTGGGAATGGAGATTTCATTTCCATATGCATCCAGCCTTGCAGTGGGTTTAATAAGTAGGGTTACTTGTTTTAGCTCATCTGCATTTCTCCTGGAGCCCTTCCCCTGGGGCAGATCCAGAAAAGGCCTTGTAAGAGAAGGTTTTGGAGGGGCAAGGAGATTTGATTTGCATCACAAAGGAAAAATTGAAAAGTTTTACAAAATTTGATGGCTGCATTCGATATTCTGTAGTTTTAGTCAATCTAGAAGTGTTTTGTTCTGCTCTCTCCAAATCCTAGTAACCTGTGGGGATGCTGCTCCTCTGTTAATTTTATTCTTTGGTATCTTAATCTGGGAGCTATGCAACTTCTTTAATGAATGAGTTCACTTTCTATCTCTGACACTGTTTCTGATATTTCTTACTTAACTCCCCCTGCCACGAGGTAAAGTCTGTTTACTCTTTATAAAATTTTTTACATCATAAAAAAATGACATTTAACCTAGTATCTTCATCCTCCTTTGCAAGAATTGGATAGTATGCTGGGGAGAAAATCAGTGATTTTTCTGGAGTTCAAGGTGAAATATATAAATAAATATTGTAAACACACTTTTTTATATATATATGTAATGTAAAAAAAAGGTTTTTCAAATAATCTCTTTCCAAGTTTTAAGTTCTTTTTCTCATGCAATACTGCCATTAAGGTGACATTTAGCATCTCAATTATTCATTTTCCGCTATAGCTACTGATGATGAATGAAAGAAGGTAAACTAATTCAAGTGAAAAAAAAAGCTATTTTATAAGGATTAGTAAGATACTGTAAAAACAGATGAAGAACTTTGAGAGAAATTTTCACTAGTATGTATTTATCCTCCAGTGCATGCATGGCACCACATGAAAAGGTGGAGTCTGCTACATTGATGTAATATGGCCCTTCACTGTGAAAATGTAGTACATATAGATTTATTTTTCAGTTTAATGGTTCCTCCTGCCAAGTTATTCTGCTTCTGTATACTTAGAGAAAAATGCACATATGTATTCAAGGCTTGCACATTTACTGACATGAATTTCTTCAGAAATACCAGTGGTTGTTCACCTTTGTGCACTGTGGAAAATAGGTATAAATTGATACTTGTTAAGTTTTATTTTGATCTACTGAGAAGAAAATGAATAGATTTACTCAAAGACCATGTCCAAAAAACCAGAATACTATGTGTTTTTACTGAAGTCCTGTAGCAAACACAGAAATCTAGAAGAAACCAGGAAGAAGGAATAAAAAACCAGTAAACGTTTGTTCAGTTTGTTTCATATCATTACTGTCCAAATTTATATTATTGTTCAGATTTTTTTGTTCAGCCTTTTGTCTCCCATACATTTGAAAATGAGACTTATAAACCTGATTTTTTGATGTACCTACTTATTCTTGTTTTATCTTGTCTCTCTTACTTTTATCTGTGTATTTTATTCCCAAACTCATAGTGATATTCAGGCTTTTAAAAAAAAGTTCACAGAATCGGTGATTTAGTGCATGGTTTGTCACTTCTAATTACATAACAGCTGTAAGATAAATAAAATAATAATATCTTTACAGCACAAGGGCAGGCAGTTTTTGTGATAACTGCTTCCCATATAACATTCTAGCCAAAAAAGAGGGAAAGTGCTGAGTTTCATAATTCACTGGTTTGACGCTTTTAAAGTTTGTATTATAGGGACACTTGATAGGCTATAGATGGGGCTGTTTCAAGTTCTGTTGTAAATCTGACTTTACAAGGCTTTAATGTTTCGTAAGCTACTAAAAATCACTCTAGGATTGAATGTGTGAAGTAAAAAAAATTGGTACTTTTAATATATTTTAATACACAGGGCATTTTATCTTCTTAGATGTTTTTTCACCAAAACTTCATTGTTCTTGGATTTTAGGATAAATTTTAAAGCTTACCTTCATGTCTGAGGGAAGGGGGGAAAAACAAAACAAAACAAAACAAAAAAACAGAAAAACAAAAGACAACCCAAAAATACAAGGCTGACGTATGCACAGTAAAGTATCAACATGAGCTTTTGTCACAGGAGAAAAGGGCATAAATATTTAGCATGAAACATAATGATAATGACTACTAATTTTTAATATGGTTAGAGCACAGATCTCCCTGTGAGCTGCACAGGATAAGCTGTAAGTCCCTGAAAGTTGCCTTTTCTGGAAGACTGCTCCTCTGCACCATACCTCTCCCCTTGTTTGGAAAGTCTGGAGTTAAGCAGGAGAGGAAGTGGTCTGACCTGAAATTTTGAGTTTTTACCTAGTTTTTGCATAGTATTGTTAGAAGGATTCACCTGCTTGGCAACATAAAATGAAAATGCAAACAGCTAGGAAATGTGTTTAGAAATACCCATCGTGATTACATATAACCAGGAGTGAGTAACACTACAAGTTAGCCGTTAGTCAGTGTGCTCTGCTTTGCTGTTTAATTGATGTTGATGCAAGGTTGTGCAGGGCTGCTGCAACACCCTTCTCCAAAACTTTGTTCCCTTCACTTTGTAGTGGTGATACGAGGCCAGTTAAAAGTTTGGGTCAGGAACACTGTACTAAAATTACCTTTGATCCCCATGTTGCTTCCCTTTGTAGTCTACACTAGTTGTGTTTACTGCTAGAGTAGTCATTTCTGGCTTGGTTGTCTGATCTGAAAAGAGTGGGATGCAAGGGTGATGGCCAGCTCGCCTGTGACCTGCCAGCAGTGCTTTCACTGGCCTCCTCTGGAGGAAATAAGGTTAAGAGCAATAAATGTAAGAGCAGGTGCGACCCTGGAGCAGAGACCTACAAATTCCTCTCCACCATATTCCTTCCCCTGATTCTGTGGACTTGAAGTCATATTAATTGCCCTGGCAAGTTAGAATAAGCTTTCAGAGGGCTAGGAGTTGGTGACAGTAGCATGTTATCCTTCTTTACCAGGTCAGGGTTTCCTGAGCATCCCTGACATGCCTGTCCTTGACCATTTCTATCCATGGGGTGTGTTGCTGGGCATTGGGTTGCTGTTGGGCGAAGAAGAGAGAATTGGGGAAGCTGTTGTCCCTCTGCTCACCACATAAACCACACCGTGCGGACCCGAGGCAGCCCCAGCAGTCACAAAATCGGTGGCATGCAACATACATTTTTGACAAGAGCACCCCGTTGTTTTGAGTTTGTGTGTAACTCAGCTGCTGGGAGGGACCCTATGCTGTGCTGATTTGGGCCAGCGGAGACAGCCGGGCTTGTGTTGTGCAACTGCAGAAGGGACCGGCCGGGAGTAAGAAAGGGAAATTAGCGTTGGATAAAAGCAAATCCTAAGGATAGCGTCTTCCGTCACCTTGGTCCCTAGCGAGGACGCCAGCTGTCAGCTCCTCCTGTCTGGCTCCCACACAGCCTTAAGCATGGCTTAAGATGCACTGACTGTTTGTCCAACATTGTTCTGTGTAGGCAATTGCAGAAACTTGTGTAAGGATTCAAATAGTGGGAAAAAGTGCATTTTTTCAGATTTTTAGGTATTGCCTACATTCTTGGTATTTAAGAAGCTATGGGCCATAGCTTTCCTCACAGTTAGGTAAGAAAATATTTTCTTTCTATTAGGCACTATTTTTTCAAGGGAGGAAGGGATTTGCCTGTGAAATGTAGTCCCCTGCAGATGTCCTCTGTGAAAAGAAACAAGGCTTTTTATTCATATTATTTTTACTATAGCCAACTTTACACTTGAACACTTTTACAACGCTGTATTGCTTACTCACATTGTCTAACTTGAGCTTAAAACTGCCAGGAAGCCAGGGACTTGTTTCCTTGGCTCTTGTGCATGAGGAGTTATTGAAGAGGAAGAGAAGTTCCCCCAGGAAGCAAGGCAAGGACAGGAGCTCAAGGTAGGCACACCAGGGCTCCTTCTAGGGAAGGGAATTAAGGTAGCTCAAGTTTGGTGGTATTAATCTTCTATTGGCCTCAAGTTACATGTTTTGAATCCATGTTGCACTGAAGTTGTGCTCTATCAGGCAGGACAGTTCAAGTGCCCAATATTGGGAGCGTGCATGAAAACAAAATCTTTTCATAATGACGATACTTAGTTGGAGGGTATCTGAATGCATGTTAAAAGCGTTAGGTGTAGAAGGTTTTGTTTTAGGAAGTGTAAATTAACATGCCTTCAGGCAGCTCTGCAGCTTTCCTGTGAGGAAGACGGTGGAGGATGGTTTCACAGGTGTAATATGAAAAAAATGCATGCTTGTTTTAACCCTCTGTGCCTTCTGTAGTTTCATTTCAAAATACAGAAGCTGTGCTTTATCCCGTTTCTAGTCCTAGTGCCGGTTTATTTAAGGGGCAGAAACACAGACCAGTTTAAACACAGAGCAGTCGTTTGCTCTGTTTCTAATGTTCATTGGTATCAGCAGTGCGTAGTGAATTGGCAGCACAGCAAGTCCTTTGATAAGGATGAATGTCTGGGCAGTAGACCCTCCTCACACTCCAACTTGAAATCTTGTGCATATCTCCTGCTCTGAATGGGACTGAACGTAACTGGGAGGTATGTTATTATGTATGGTGAGAAAACGTCTGAGTGATTTTTCTTCTTGAGAGGCGCTGTCTGGATTTGAAGGTGGAGCAGGGGAACCCCAAACTTCTGTGTGTCAGCATGGAGATGCTGAATGCCTGTTTGTGTTGTGGAGGTCGCCAAATAAAGCCAGGTTTAGGCACGTACATTTTTAATGACATAAACCTTTGTGTACTTGTCTACTATCAGGTCAGAAAATAGGAGTAGTCTTACTAAGCTCTCTGCCGCATGTTTGTTCAGGTTGTAGAAGCACAGCAGCAAGGATTGCTTTTACGCTGTGTAGAAAGTGAGTTCTTCCTTGGAGATCTGCTTATTTTTACTTTTGAGTGTGTGTGTGGATTTAGCTAAAGAACACGTGTTCACACAGTTGTGCTATTTAAATTAATGTGGGGTGACTCAGTGTGTATTCACTGCTGTCATCCCACAGCGACTGTGACAGAACATTTTACTGTCTGAAGACAATGCTAATAATGGTAGCATTAAAATGTCATTGTAGTTTCACCAGATGATATTCCATTCCCAGAACTGTGGAGTGACTAAGAGATTTGCCACTGTCAGACAGAGGAGCTGGAGCTGACCTGCAGCACAAGCAGCAGCCTCCGCTTGGGCTGGGCTGGTCTGGGCTGAGCTCCCTGCCTCTCTTCACTCCCGCTTCCCGGGAGCCACAGCAGGGTTCGTCACAGCAGCGAGTGCCTGTGCAAAGCAAGCGCTCCAGCCTTCAGCTGCACTGAGAGCTGTCCTAACCCAGCCCCTCCCAGGGTGATCCGACCCTAAGTTGCATTCATCTAACAGGTGAGCTGTCACCAGCATTGCCCACTTGCCACCCCACCCCAGACAGCCAAAAGAGCTAGGAGGACACCCACTGCTTCTGGCCACCCCTGTTTCTGCTGCAGTGCTTGGCCCCCAACAGGTATGCAGTTTGGAGAAGGAGAACTCAGTATAGTGCTAATAATATATAGGATATAATTTGTAATTAATACATTGTGGATGCTATAGCATTCCCGTAACTTATAAAACAGTGATTCAGAAGTGAAGCATTTTACATGAGTCATGCTTTTCTTTACCATGAGCTTTGGTGAAGGAATTGTAGGATGGAAGCAACGTGGCTGCGGTGACTAGTGGAGTGCAGCTGCGCTGTCGTTGTAACTGAAGTGTAGCTTATAAATGCAAATAACTTGTCAGTATGAAATTAATAAGCATTACATATACATTATTAATCCTTATCATCACCTCTTATTGTGTAAGCATAATAATGACTTCCTTATCAAAAGAGTTGGTAATAATGCTTGGAAGCTGAAAACAAAGATGCAGTAGCAGGAGCCATATACATTTATTCTTTCATAGGAAATATTAAAAGTCAAACGGTTCCAGCCTCATAGGTACTCTTTTTCAGTGGGTTCCTGGTATACTGTTGTAGTAATCGCATTGGATAATGGCAGCATAGACATGATGAGAAGATGAACTGAAGAAGAGATTATTTGCAATACAGAGACACTGACTGGAAACCTCATCAACCTTAAGCCCCATTTGTAATACCATGGCTTACATGCAGGGTGGACATCATCTGCAGCATAAAGCCATTTGGAGATTCATTGGTGAGCACATTGATATTACCATTGCAATGTTCCCTTCATACTCATTAGTAATTAGCAGATAAGATAACTGCGAATCTAGACCTTGAGGTCTTGCACTGAATATCTTTAAGGTGCACAGCCACTGAGCAGGACTTGCTTCTTTTAATGACTCCCTTCTCCCAGCAGAGTTTACCAGGAGCCATGTGACAAAGTACCAGAGGGCTGTGCTTTGATTTCAGTAGCTTCGTTATGGACTTGTGCTTATCTCCAAGATGGATGTTTTTAAAATGTAGTTTATGTTTGCTTGGGATATTGAAGAAAAAGAGCTGATTTAAGGAAAAATAAATAGGGGAAGAGTCACATGTTTTACAGTCTTGAGATTCTAGACATCCCTGCTGTGAAAAATGTGAGTTTTAATTAGCTGCTTTCTATGTGGGTTTGCTGAGTTGCTTTAGTTTGTTTGTTCTCTGTCAGTTCTAATAATGCTATTATTTATTTCCACTAAACAGAAAAAAAATAGTTTGCTGATCTCTGTTGCTCAGTGTTTGCTAGGAATACTGCTTCTGAGTTGTATCACTACAAATATTTTTATATTCTTGCCTGTGCTGTCAGCAGAAGCATCGGGGAGAGCCAAACAGTTAGCCTAACCTAAGATTGTTTGCGTAGCTTTTATTTTGTTTTGACACAATCATCGCATGGTTCTGTCTAAACGAGCTCTTCCGTGAGCTGCAAGGAGCAGATCACATCATTATATCAAACTGTCTAGTTCAGTGTGGTACATACCACAGAACTTTATGTGGGACCCTCAGTGATCGCCCTGCCTAGTATGTGTTTTATCAGAAAATCTCCTTTGATTAGACAGTTCCTAAATAGCAGTATTTGTTATACCTGCCACTTAGTTCTGTCCCAGCATATCCTGTGTGTCACTGCATGTCTCTCCGTATCTGTGTCACCAGTACAGTGTGTTTGGGGCTCCCGTAGCTTATTCAATATGACAGCATGCCAGCCAGGCTTGCACAGAATGGCACAGCCCATCAGCCCCCTGTTTAGCCTCTATTAACAGTTAAACACCGGCATCAGCAGCTTCTCGTCCTTCTCAGCCCTTTTCTGAACTGATTCCTCCATGCTGTACACAAAGAAGTCCTGCACAGCACTGCCTGTTAGCTAACCATCTTGCTGAATATGTTACAGGTACTTGCTGCTAAAAAGGAGAGATCATGCCCCCTTTTTTTTTCCCCTAGGTAGTCTTTTTTCTGCTTCCTCGTGTTTTCTTTATTTCCTCAAGTCATCCTGTTTTGTGTGCTGTTGACAACTAAATCACTGAGATGCAAAAAAGCAGAAGAGCAGAGGAAATGCCCAGTGCATACTGAAAAGAAGCATCTTAGTCTTTCAAGAATGGATAAAAGGAGCGATAGAAAGAAATGGATCTATAGGGTGATTAATTTTAACATGTACATTGTAGTATTTATTACTGTCTCTCCCATGTTTGGATCGCTTGCTAATATGTATGGAATGAGACAGAGAGACACCAATTTTTGGTACCTCTGAAATAGAGGTAGCAAGATGAGATCAGAGAATCATGTAGGTTGGAGGGGGCCTCTGGAGGTCACCTGGTCCATCCTGCTGCCCAGATCAGGTCCCATGGATCAGGTTGCTCAGGGCCATGTGCAGGACAGTTCTGAGTATCTCCAAGGATGGAGGTCCTGTTCCAGTGTTTCACCTCCCTGACAATAAAAAGACTTTTCTCCCCCTCAGTAGAGACAGAATTTGCCATGTTGCAGCTCTGGCCGATGCCTGCCCCCCCCCTCTGTGCGCCTTAGAGGACAGCCCATGTCCCCTTCCATCAGGCAGTTGCAGACACTGGGTAAGTCTCCCTGTAGTCCTCTCTTTTCGCAGCTGAGGGAATGCAGTGCTCTCACCCTCTCCCCCTGTGCTTCAGGCCCCAGCTCGCTCTGGTGGCTCCATGTGGGTCTGGCACAGGGCAGCCAGCACTGCGTCTATGGGACAAACTCTTTTTCCTGTGCTGCATCCCCGATGTACTCCCAAGACTGATTCCTTTTTTTCATATCAATTGGTCTTAAGCTCTCCCTTTTTTCTACCTTTTTGTGCAGTGTCTCCAAAAAAGTAACATTTTAAGATAATTGCTGTCACACCAAATTCTATGTATAATAATAAAAAAGGAAAAAGTTAATTGTTTTTTCTCAGCTCAGTTACTTTTCTTTATCACAGTGTCCATCCTTTCCCCACCCAGCAAGACTTAATCCTGACTTTTTTTCTTGAAGAACTTAAAACGTGTTTTTTTAGTATAAAATTAAATATTTTGCAGTCAAATGCCAACAACCAGTCCAGAAAGGTGGATGCTGCTCCAGATCCAGAATCCAGATGTAAATTATATTCTGTTAGTGACTGAAGTAGAAAAATGGTGCCTACAAATAGTGTCTTCTGCTGCTTCCCCTATCTATCTATCTATTTATTTATTTTAGGTTAGGTTGCCCATGTTATTTCAAGAGCCTTTATACAGATACTGTATACTCTCATAGCAAATCCAAACAGTTTAGCAGGGCAGAGCACAGTTGGAGACTGGCTAGGTGCCCAGTGTCTGCTTTTAACCTCTGCAAAGGCCCTTTTCTTTCTCAGCAGTGCTGAATGTGGTGTAGATATCCAACATTTTCTATACAGGGGATCAAAAAACAAAATATTCAAGATAGAAATTCTGAATCTTAAAGAATCATCTTACAAGTACTGGCCTGAAAGAAGGCATCAGTTTGTAAAGATCCTAAGAAATAGGATCAGGCATAATGTAGACATCCAGGTTAATGAGCTGAGAGCTGTGGCACCTGATGGATTCTCATGTAATTTTTTAAGATATCCATTATCTCCCAGCTGAAAATTCACACACAGTTATTCTGGGTATATATATTCTAAAACAATTATGGTTTTCAGGGTACGTAAAATGAAGCAGTAGGCTTCAAATTTTTTTTTTGATGTGCTGAACATTAAATGTTGTCTAATGTATGTATGAGTTCTATATGGCTTATTTAGAGTTTGGACAATTTGATTTCTTATAGGTAGCTTTGAGAATTTCTCTGGAATAATCCATAGACTCATCGAGGAATTATTGACTATAGGTTAAAAGAAATAGTAATGCGTCTCTCCCTCCCAAAAACAGAGGAGTACCAACACAATATTGATCTCTTCTTGAAGAGCCGTTGCTCATAGCATGATGCTCTTTTTGGAACTTGACATGATGTGCATCCCTTTACAAGGTACATGAATAAAACATTAGAAAGGTAGAGTTTATGACCTAGTTGGTAGTTATGTGCATGATCTCTTCTCCTTGGTTGGACTGAGGAAACAAAAAGTAGAGCGAGGGATATCTTTACATATGACAACCTTTGTCTTTTTGTTTTGTTTTGTTTCTTTTAATGAAAGGGGCATTTATGAATGTGTGCTCTTTTGATTTTGGACTGAATATAAAACAGCTAGACATCAGAAAACTTAATATGCACAGTGAAATTTAATTAGGTAACTGCATAAAAATCAAAGGGTTTTTTTTTGTAGAGAGGAAGCAAGAATCCCCTTTTGGTACAAGAGCACATATGTAGCTGAGTTCTATTTTCATCTCCTCTTCACCAAGAGGTGTTAGTAACAGATATGTACGATCTGCTGCCAAGGGTAATGGACCAGGGATATTAGGAGGGATGGACTGTATTCCTTACATCTTACACGGTGCCTTCTTTGTGCAGCAAGGGTGCACGAGGTCCAGTTTTTCAGCAAGTAGCCTTTACCTTCATAATTGCTACACTTGGTTTTCAGGGACAGTAAGCACCTACTTCTTCATGATCACAGTTTGACTTGTGGATGCTAAGGACCTCTTGAAAGGATTCACATAGTCTCTGAATTTGGACTTAATTAACCATTTCCATGAAAAAAATATGGGCCTAACCTTTCAGTATCTGAATTCACTTTTTTGTGAAAACCTGTTTATAAAGATGTTTTAATATCTGTATTATATACAGTAACAGTTGAGAAAGTTAATATGTTTCAGATGTACTCTAATTATGCTGCTCCAACAAAAGTTATTTGTTTAAAAAATTTGGTTTCTTTTGGGGTAGATTAAGCAAAACTGAGCATAATTAGACATACTGAAACATCTATTCAGCATTAACTCCCCAAATGAGAGGCTACCTGCAATTTTTTTGCAAGACGTGGGGTTTTTTAAAAAAAACAAACCCCTAAAAACTCAAAAAAACCCCTCATGAAACACAACTATGCAAGTGGAGAAGTGGAGAATTCCATCATGGAAAACACCAGGTACGCTTTTTGAGTGAGATAAGAAAGTGACACGTCCAGATGTGAGTATTTCACATAAACCATCAAACCTTTAAATCACCTTTTGCTGGAAGTACCAAAGCCAGCAAAGTTTCCCTGTGATTCATGCAGGCAAAGGTCAGTGATGACTTGAATTTCATTCTCTTAAAAATTTCCATTTAGCTTTCGTGGCTCTGTCTTGGCTTGTGGGGTTTTTTTTTGTATCCCTCTGTTATGGTAATTTTTGCAAAAAAGCAGTGAGATGAATATGTTTACAAAGAGAGATGGTTAGGAGGTGTTTAACACAAGTTCCAATTTTTGTTTTCAGTCATGGGAAACATGTTGTAAGTAAGCTGTTACATGTCATGCAACCTGTGGTTCCAGCCACCTGCTGTATTACACGCGCTGTGTGCTCCGCAGCAGAGCACGGGCTGTGGGTTTGAGCTCTCTCTTCGTTCATTTGCAAGTTGACCAGCTTGGGCACACAGCGTTCCTCTCTGTGAGTCTACACGTGTCAGCATGTGGCACCCTGATTAAAATTTGTTATCATCCAGGTAATTTAAATAAAGTTCCATGTGCGGTTTTTGCTTTTCCTGTTGTGGTATTTCTTTAGATTTAGTGTTTGGGGTCAAGACTTCACTGAACCTGGATACAGGCAAAAAGCGGAATAGCAATGGAAAGAATATTTAGGTATAAATATTTTAGCTTTTCATAAAGAAGAAAGACTGGAAGCAGTAAAGCAGTAAGATGCTTTTATTTAGTATGATGTTATCTAAGAAAATACTTGGAACTTGTCTTATACTAGTTTTGTTCCAGTTTTCTTTTGCTTCAGTTTTCATTAGCACTACTTTTATTTGCTTTAATTATTCTTTAAGATTCAGATTTTTTGAGTCTAAACTGAGATAAGTTTTGGTAATTCTGTGGTTGTGGATTTCTAAGGAAAAGGCAGGTTCTGTCTCAGGAAACAAACTGCCTGGTTTCCAGCAAGTGAAAATGGGAAGAATCAGGTACACTGCTGGTGTCCTCACCACGGCGCCTGTATGCTTACCCCTGGTGCGGGGCTCTTCACCATGCTCTTCCGTTAAGAACTGCTGAAGATGATGTAGCCTTGGCAATGTCTTTGAGAGTTGGGTAGGAGCTACAGCCCTCTGCTGATAGTATCCAGGGCCAGATGTCTCTTTAATTCTTCAGATGTATCTCAAATAAGTAATCCAGACGTTAGGCTGACCTTTTTCTCTCTTTTAAAATCTTCACTGGGGTCTTGCTTGCATGGCAGACAAGTTGGCCATTCCTTCCTTTGAGATTTTGAAATTTCAGATATGCAGTGTTGTTCACAGCACTTGGTGATCTGGGCCCCACAGTGGTTTTGCTCGCAGCATGGTGCTTTTTATTGTAAGGATGCTGAACTGACAAGCAGACAACTAGAGGAACCACTGGTGGCATGAAGTGGAGTTTTCTGGCCCCATTGATTGGAAGTGTACATGCCCACAGAAGGATCAAGTACCTTTAGGGATAAAGCTGACCCACAGAAAGAAGTAGGGGATGCTAGCCAGAAAGAGGAGGAAATCCTTATTTTCATATGCTACTCTAACATTTCAATTAGCCCTAAAGGTCTCAACCCCATTACAAAGATACATGTTATTTAATGAGTCTTCTAAACATGGCATGTTACTACAATGTCCTGGCACTGTAAATGGAAGGAGAGCTTTGGTCCTGCCAGTACCCAGCCTGGATGTGAATTTCCTCAAGTCAGTCAGTCTTGAAAAGGAGCATCACTCCTTCCTGAACAGTTTGCATATCCTTTTGCTTGCCAAATGATTAAAAAAATAATAATCTGAAAATGGTAGAAACATTTAGAATTTATTTAGTTACAAAATTAATTTTGAGATCCACAGATCTCCTTATAGTGGTTGTTAATGTTTTTTGCTTGACCTTGGTTTCACCAGTAAACGAGTGAGACTGTTGAAATTAGGATAACGAGCAATTGCAGTATGCCAGCTGCCTGGCCATTGTGGAGTGTTTTTTTTCTAGGCATTCCAAGGGGGGTTTTTTGAGAGAAATTTGAATGAGGCTATGGGATTTTATAGAAAAAAAATACTGTAGAGGAAACGTCCATTCATATGAGAGTATGACATTTTACACCTGTATAATTGGTTGTAAAATATTGAAGAAATTAGTATTTTTCACATTCTGAACCTAGTCCAAAATTTCTTATCTTGGCTTGGGTGCATCCTCCCTAGGTTTTAGGCATTTTCTGCCCTAAGGAGGTTAAAGCTTCCAGCTGAAGCCCAGGAGGTGAACTGGCTTGTGTACATAGCTCAGTTTCATGGACTTTTTTGATTATGGAAAGTCTAACATCAGCTTTCCTTATGCTGTTTTAGATTTGAGATGTTTTAAATTTTTTTATTATTATTTCTCTTTTTTGTCTCTCTTTTTTTTTTTTTTTAAGAGCGTTAGAAAGATAAGGACAGTTGCTTTAATGATTCGTGTTGAGGCCAGAATTCAATTACATCCTGTGTACTTGGCTAGTTAGAGCCAATGACTGATCAGTTCTCTGCACAGATCTCAGCCACTGTGTCTTTGGTACCATATCAGCATATCTGTTACTGATTTTTAAGGGAAGTACTGTGGGACCACTTATTGTTTCTAAAAGAAAGTATCATGAAAATCAGTCTTTCCTGTTGATGTGATACGAATTTGCTAGCACTGGCCTTGTTAAGTTACTTAAAGAGGGGGGAAAAAAAAGAAATCTAAGAAAGAGTGACAATGAGAAGTACATGGAGCAGTAACAGTGTCCAGCTGACAGTGCACACTGTGGCAGCCGTGCTGACGTGGATGCCCTGCTGTACCTTGGCCGCAGAGAGCAGGTCTCTGCGTCACCAGAGAGAAGCACTGAGCTCTCAATGGTTGTACATGCTAGCAAACGTTTTCAAACTCTACTGTGTGTCCAATGTAAAATTGTATGACCACGTCTCACTGTATTTTCATCTGAATTATATATTTGCAAGAGAAGTGAAATCCTGGAAATCCAAAGAAAGAAATCCAAGGAAGAATTAAAAAGCACCAAAGAATCAACTACATGTTCTGTTGCCTTCTTGGAAGTGAGGCACTTGGTAGTGATGTACTCACAACTACATGGACTGTTCCAAGCCAAGGCTGGCCACATAGTGTACTAGAAATTCCCCAGAAGGTATGGGACGTCACAGTTGTTTCTTTCTCACCTTCCTTCTGCCTCTCTAGCGGGGAGGTGGGAGAGCAGTTTAAGCACACAAACTTTTTGCTCTCTGGCCTTAACTCTGAATATGGGAGGTCACTTAAAAACAGATCATCACCGTCGATCTTTTCATGTCAAAATCAACTAGCAGCTGCTCTGAAGTAACACTAATATTTACATGCTGATATTTTTCTTCAGTTACTTGCAAAGTAGCTAACACTGATTCCACACCCTGCTAAAGCTGTATTGTGGACATAGAGCGGCTTTTGGTTTGTTTTTTTTTTTTTTTTTCTAGAGTCTTTTCTCTCTTCTTTATCTAGAAATAGCCAAAACCAAAACAAAAGTGAATGTTTATCTAAAACAGGAACTTAAAATGCACAATTTTGTGTTGTCCTTCATAAGTGAATTAAAAATTTCATTTTGAAATTTAGCTCTGTTGGCTTTTATACATTGATCCTCAGTATGACTGCATCTCATCTCTCACCTCGGATGCTGTAGCATATGTGAGCTTGTGTTCTGAGGCTTCCCAAATGACTTTTTAATTAGTTATTATTACACAGCCCGTGGCTTTTCCAGTGTGCAGCCATGTTGATTTCACCACTTATCTTGTCTTTCATGTGAAATATTCCTGGTTGCTCTCATGGCTGCCCTGCATTTCTTTCCCTCCCTTCTCATGGCATGGACCAGCCTTGGTATTGGGTCTCCACGACCTCCAACATCTCAGCAGTGCTGACATGTACACACCTGCCATATTGCTGCTCTGTTGTGGTTTTTAATTTTTTTTTTTCATATTTTGTTTTCTTCTTTTTTTCAGCATCCCCTGGAACATTGCATTCCCCTGTTGAGAGCTTGGACAGGAGTTTGGCACTGTGCTTTTACAGGTACCTTTTTGAATTAAAATGCACATGTTTTTCCCAGGATTTGATAAAAGGAGAGCAATTCCAAAAGGACTTTACCATGTCCTCTTCTACTGTCCTGGGGGGTATGTTCTAATAATTAATTTCTCTTCTTTGACCTTTACTAATTGATTGGGTTGGCAGATTCACTAGTTGCAAATAAATACTTCAGTACTCTTCAAAAAAGATTGAGGCTTGCTTTTGCTGGCCTCAGTCACGCGGTGATGTATGTGTCAGCATGGCAGAATCCTTCTTGGAAACAGTCCAGTAATTCCAGGCTTTTCCCCATCCTTTATTCTCAACTTGGACTTTGATTACAGTCTTTCCATTTAGTAGATTATGTTAACTTTTTATAACAGAGACCTTCAGTGCAAGCAAGTGCTTCTAGTCTTTGTCCTCCAGAGCTTTCTGTTATTTATCTGGTTATTACTAATGTGCTCAAAACCAGAAGAAAGCTTAAACATCTCAGAGTCCATCCACAACACTGAGCCTTGTTTCAAAGTCTGAACAGGACATGAGCATTAAAGTTTAAAATCTTTCATTCAGCTTTAACGGTCCTAAACAAAAGGGGGAAATCCAGTGTCAGGAATAATGAAAAGCATGTCATATATCGAGTAGCTTCATCCTTGGTGAGTACAAGAAAGCAGCTTGAAACCCTGGTGGCTTCAGGCTCTGTACATGTGGCACTTTGCACCCATGGTTGTACGTTTCTTGAAAGACTATTAGAACACTTCTAGTATTTCCCTATAGCAAAGAAAAAATCAGTAATCAATATCTGATGCATCATGTATCAAATCAGCAACTCACTTCACTAATACTTAGTTTCAGTTCTGCTCAGTTCAAAGTGTTTCATGTTCATCTGTTTCCAGTCACCGTATGTGGCTCCAGAAGGTAAATTTGCATCATGTGGAGTCTTAAATTAACAATTATCGCTGCTGTTTATTTCAAGATAAAAATGTTAAGTCTGAGAGTATGCATGGCTAATTTAAGGGTAAAAATCTGTTCCCAGAATGTAGAAGTCATCTCAGAAGCCATTTCTGTCAGCTGAGGAAACTGGGAGCTTGAAATTCCAGATACATTGTATTACAAAATTAAAGGCAGCAAAACAGTCGTGGCTGTGCCAAGGACTGACACGAGGAACATTCAAAGCCTTGTAAGTGATCTGTGGTAGTTTTTCTGGTCACAAATTAACCTACACT
The DNA here is from genome assembly GCA_907165065.1 of Caprimulgus europaeus. The sequence goes on along the minus strand of OU015525.1, from coordinate 40,518,847 downwards.
AATTTCACAATCACATTTCATATTTTTACCTTCCTGATGACATGCTATATGGGATTTATTTCTGCCTTCTTGAAAGGGGAATTAAATGTTTTGTGTTCATGCAGATGCTCCAGGTGTCCTGTAGTTTTGCTGGAGATATATCACTCATTTTACAAACAGAAAAGATTGGATCTGTGGTTTATGATGAAAGCAGCATTTGGTCACGGTTCCAGTGACACAGGCAGCCTTCCCTCATTATTAGCTTTTAGAGAATGTGTTGAATCCCGTCCAGATCAGTGATGAGCTGGTGCTAGTGAGTGAGGAACATTTCCTTCTCTGAAGGGACTCTGTTCCCCAGCGGTGATGGGGATGGTGTGCTGGCAGGGTAGCTGGCTGGGAGCAGTTACCTTTACGCAGCAGGCACAGGGCAATGAAAAAACAGACACTTCGCTTCAGGTTTGGCACCTTGTTTGCTGCATCTCTTGATTTGTCTGGCTTAGGCAGCTTGACCCTGTGATGTTCAAGTTCAGTTTCTCTAGGTCCACCTACTTAGAAGTTTGCTGATAAACACCTCTAAAGAAGTAACAATTTATTAGGGTAAAGCAGTAGCTACAAGTTTGGGATGCTTATATCCCTATATTTCTGAGTTTGGTAGAAATTTCCTCTGTTCCTTTGGGTAATCATACTCAATCCTGTATTTAATTTCCTGTTTGGAGATTTTACTTTGTTTACAGGAGAGGGAGGACCTGTTAATGTGGCTGAGTATTAGAGGTCTGAGAGGAGAATAGATTCGACACAAGGATGAGGTAGTCTGATACTATATGAGGGGATAGGAGTAGAGAAATAATTTAAGCAATCTTTCTAAGCAATCATCTGAGGCATTTGTGAGAAAAGGGTCAGGAGCATCCCTAGTTCAGGATTCCCCAGGGGCAAGCCTATTGCATGTCTCAGCACACAAACAGCACATGAAAGTGAGCTGAAGCGAAGCCAAAAGGAAGAACTGGATTTACTGAGGAGGCTACAACAAACCTCGACACTCATTCGATTGGCTGCCCGGTGTTTCTGGTTGACTGGATTTTCTCCACTGTTCGTTTTCCTCTTCACACTGTGCGGGGTTCCAAGGCTGGTATCCGTCTGTGATCTCCTCCTGCCAACCACCCCAGTGCCAGCTCCTCTGCCGCCAGCCTGCTGGGCTCTGCAGACAGTCTACCCCAGGCGTGGAGGCTGCAGGAGAGAGGAGAGGACGTATTTCTTGACTGCAACAGGAAAGTGACCTTGGCTGGAGGGAGCTTTGCTTCAGGAGGAGCTTCACTGTGCAATGCCATTCTCCACTACACCCTTACACTGTCTCTGTTCCCGCTGTGGGATGTAGGAACTGTGAGGGAGGTGATAAGAAAGGAGCCTTGAATTGTCCTTAATTTTTCCTCTAATCCTTCTCTGTCCTTGTAATCTATTTCTGCTTATGAACTTATGGTTCAGTACCCCCTTCTCTATTCCCAGCACCTTTTCCTCTCTGCTCTTTTCCTGGTAATTGCATTTCTCCTCTTCTTTGCGTCTTGCCATTTCTTGTTCTTCTTGTCTCTGTCCCTACACTCCCAATTCCAGGTCTGGGTTTTTTGATTGGAGTTTGTTGATTTTGTTGGTTTGGTTTTTTTTTCCCCTTGGAGCCAGGATTCCACAACCCTCCCTGCACTGCTTCCCTCTCCGCTTGATTAAATGCACTGCTTGTGACTGGATACAGCTTTTGTTTCATTTGAAACGGTGAGGTCTTTATGTTTTCTTAAAAGTTGTGGCCAAGAAGAATTTCCATCATTATCATAATTTCATCGGATCCCTGAGATGTGTGAAAACCATTCACTGTGCAGAGTCTGGACAGCCTGACTTCTTAAAAGTGTCTTTCTCAGAACATCGTTTTAGTGAAGAGTCATTACATTATATGTCAGTAATAAAAAAAACCAACACAGTTTGAGCATCAGACTTGAATATTAAACGAAAGTTGGGATGCTCATTAAGAAGTAGCTAACTGGATCTTAATCTTCAGTTAAATAGATTGAGAACAGTTTGTGAAGATCTGTAGTTTTAATATGTGGACTCTGTGGGCACATATTTCCAATATAGCAATTAAGAAAATGTACTCCATATATTCTAACAGCTAACACCTAAAGCACTCCTTTCATTTTCTTTCTTGACTTCTAACACCCTGTGTCTTTAGACTTGAGGCTGGAGAAAAGAGGAATGAACTATCCTTGTGGTGTGGGAAAATGTCCTCTTATCTAGAGAAAAACATAGCTGTAGCAGTCAAAAATAAAAGATAGCATTCACGGAGTTGCTCTGAAAGTTGCAGTGCTCTGGAACACTGCCATAAATCATGTGTGGTTTGTTTTTGTTGAATTATTATTTTAAAAAGAAATGATTTGGTTTTACATAGTCAAAACCATTACAATGTGTTTATTTAAGGAAATATAAATGGGCAATATTTCATGTATGTACGGTTTCAGTGCTTAGAAATGGTTAACTCAGGGCAGTTATGATGTAGAAATTATTTTCAAATAGCCATGCTGACCTTACTGCAGCAGTGTCTCATGTTACAGAAAAGGCTGTTTAATACAGAGAGTTTTGACAAACAAGACCCCACAGTAATCAGAAGAGTGGCTCAAAGTCCTCAGTTGTCAGAATTAGGCCACTCTGTTGTACTCCATTGGCTGAACATTATTTTCAGTTGGACTCAATGATCTTAAAGGTCTTTTCCAAGCAAAACAATTATGTTTCTATGATTACAACTTTTCTAAAGGTGCTGGTCCTAACATATTCAGTTTTTAATGATGCCTACTGTACTGCCTATTAAAGGTGGTCTTATAGGTTCTTAAAGTCAGTAAAAGATGTTCATTGCCTATATTTCAATACTTATCTCTAAAAATTAAAGTTTTTGTATTATAGAGTTTATTAAAAAGAATTTTTGATATAACAAGATGAGAGTAAGCTGTTAAACTTAAGAGAATATATATAATCTGTGTGACTTTCTGGTTTCTTGCTTGTAAAAAGTATTATAAGAAATATTCCACATACTTATGCACTATTTCTTTCAAATATATTTTCACAAAGAAAATATAAGAAACTTGAGAAAGATGTTATTAAACTATGTTTTGAAACTTTGACAATAAGGATTTTTGAAAGTTTCTCTTAGTAATTAAGATTCTGACTAAAGAAAAGGAAATTTTAAGTATGATTTTTTTTGCCATTTATAATACCTCCTTATAGTTTCTGGTTTTTTTCACAGCATAAATTGCTGGGATTGTTTTTTCTTTTCTGGGCTATATTTGTTATTTTGGGTCTTTGTGTATTTGAACATTTCTGGAGTTTTGCAAGGTTAGTAACTGCAGGGGAATATCTAAATGCAGACATTTTAATTGGGAGTTTATTGTTATTTTTCAAATAAAATCTGTTTACAACTCTGATACTATGTTCCTTTAAAATATTTCTCATTGTAAGCAGTTTTAGAAAACTTTTCTCAATAAACAAGAGTCTAAACATGGCAGCTTGAGATTTCAGGACTTTGGGCCTCTTATGGCAGAATCTGGTAAATCTTTTCCTTTCCCACAAAAGCAAGCTGGCAGTGGCAGCAGTATCCATTTATGTCCATGAGATCAGAGATTGCTGCAGTATTCTGAGAAACGGGAGACAGGATCAGATTCCCCAGTCCCCGAATTGGGGCAAGTTTCCCACCTCCTGAGGAAGAACCCAGTTGGCAGAATATTGAGTGGGTCTTTCTATTTCAGCTGAAAGGTCCTACTTGCTAGAAATCACTTAATTGCACTGGAGCAAGGTTAGTAACCTAATTTCCTTGCCAAGTACCCTGTGTGAGCTTTGTTACTCTTTCCTTAATTTAAAGAAAGCTTTCAAATACTTATTTTTTAAATGTGGAAACCTTTGAAAAGAAGTGCAGGAGAGGGACCTGTCTCTACTTATATTATAGCCTAGTACTTTGAGCATCTGCCCTAGAGGGTTGCTTCCAGTCTATACTCCAAGTCAAGCAGAGGAAAAGGTGTTTTTCTTTGTCATTCTCATCATACCTGACTACATTTTTAGGGCCTGCAGGTACCTACTGGGTAAGAGGGTGTGAACGAGCATGACCAAGGAAATCCTTGGTTCCTTTAGAGCTTGGGAATTAGCCATCAGGCTTAGTTGTGTGCATGCCTGTTGGTAGAAACAACAGGGCTGCACATATGCTGGGCTGCACAAATGCTGGCTGACGTGGGTGTGCAGGGCACGCACATGGGCCTCTTCCCCTGAACTTCTTTCCTGTCCTGCGTGCTCATGTTCCTTCCAGATTTCTCACTGTTCCTTTCCGTGGAAGTTAAATATGGGAGATGGGGAACCACGAAGTCAAAAATGGAAGGTGCCCAGGTTTTGACATGGTTTGGTGTTCAGCCATAGTTGTACCTGGACAGGAAAGCTCATAAGTGACTCTCGACTTACTAGTTTAAGCAAAAAAATACTGGTAGAAGAACATGTGCTTCTAGGCAAGGTGTAAGCCTAAGTATCAGCTACTTGACTTTTTTTGAGCACTGCTGTCACCTAAATGGTGAACATAGAGACTATTTTCCTACAGAATCTGCTACTTTAGATATGTGTGTTTTGGTGTTCTTTAGTTTTGAGTGCTCAACTTGAGGTTGCTTTTACAGGTTTGCATGAAGTGAGATGCCCGATCTCAAATGGGAGCCATGTTGCCTTGCTGCTTTAGCTGTGTAGGAACTATGAGGTGAACCTACTGAAGTCACCTGGTCATGGGTCCTCAAATCTTTGACTACAAGGGCCGTGTTGGTAGATACACTGCACATTTAATATAAACTCTCATTTTGAAAATCTCTACTTTTCACTTTATCAGTTTGGATCTGGCTTGATTTCTTAGTATTTCCAAGGTAACATGCAGAAGTTTTTCTTCTGCACGAAGGTGATTTGTGTTTTAGGGCTCACTCCATAGTGTAGGTGAAGACCAAGTCTGACCCCGTAGTTGCAATGGTAGATGCTGGTATAGAATGCTTTAACGTTTGTAGAAGTGTTTAAACATTTAAGGGATTTAGGACTATGTTTAATATATCTCAGCATATCAAATGGCCCAGAACTAGCATTTTAAAAATGCTGCTTTCAAAATGTATGTTCCATAGCTGAGTTAATGATAATCAGTTTTTTGGTGAAGGATGCTGCAGAAGATACTGAGCTGTTTCCCAGCTGCCTAATTACTGACTGCGCTTGTGATTCTGTTGTTCTCTGCAAGGCAAAGGATCAGACTTTGCTGTGTGGTCAGGGGCCACATGGGTGGCTGATGTATGGAGTCTGCAAATCCTGCTAGTGAGGCGGTGTATCTTTGTGTTAATACATGAGAGTGCTTTGCAGGTGTATCACCATATTTTTGCAGATAGAAGGTTCTGATTTCCTTCTTACTGGTACATATGATTTCTACTGAACCTGTTACTGCAAAGGTTTGGGTAGCTTAAAATACGGCTCACTCTTAAAATGGACTTGTTAAGAATTACCATGGATTTGAGATGTGAACAAAAATTAATAGTGTTCCATTAAAAACATTTTTGCTGAGCTTCATAATTAAAAAAATTTTGTTGTTCTGTCTCCTGTTTTGTCCCAGTAGCCAGCGATGACATATAAAGCTGCATAATTAATTACTTTTGGTTTTACACATTTTTACACGCTAGGGAAAAAAAATGGTTTTCTAGGATGCCAAATCCAGGGGTGGTTGTGAAGGACAGCTGCCAGGAGGAAGGAGATGAGGTAGAGGAGAAGAAAGGAAAAGCATAGTCCACATAGCACTGCCCTTTCAACCAGAGCAGAACAGGAGTTACTGCATCTTGCAAAAATGAGATGGTACAGTAGGAAACGGTTTGAAGAGGAGGTGAGAGAGGAGCAGAGAAATAGGAATCCCATTTTTTTCCCAGAGAAGGGGGACCAAACAGCTGGGACCCAGTGCAGCAGGGACCTGTCTCGGGCTCTGATGAACCTCTGAAATGTGACAGAGCACTGGGACCAAGTATCCTGTGTTGAAGAGGGGGACTCTGGTGATTCCTAGAAGTGCGGAAAGGATCCTGGGGAAATCGTGTAGGCCCACAGTTCCACAGGATAAATAGGGAATTGTGATCTGGTTGTATGGAGGAGCCTATAAATGCAAACATTACGTTTATGGAGAGATGCAGAATTTAAAGGATAAAAGTGGTTTGCACTTGGGACCATCGACCCTGGCTGATGAACGAGCTGTAAAGATGTTTCCTAAAGCTTTGCAAACTTTGCAAAGTGTTTAGAGAATCATTCTCATAAAATGTACACTGAAATAGAAGTATGCATGTAAAGCTAGAGCTACAAACAAAATAAAAAGTTACTTTTCTTATTATACTTTTTAGACCTTCTCCTGATTTGATTTTTTTTCCCCCCCCCCCAAATGAGAGGCTGAGAATGTTTCAAAGAATGCGGTATGGTATAAGCAACACAGGGGTCCAAAGAAAACAAAATTGATTTCCATTACAGCTTTTACAAACACAGCATATAATAGCACTCTAAAAAATAAGATTACTTAGGTTTTTTTGTACTATGTAGTTGGAAGAAAGGGAAATTTCATATCTGAATTTTCTTGTGTTTTTGTGCAGCTGTCTGCACCTTTTGAAGGAGATGAGAGTTTTCATGTTTGGGAGCCATCTATAGGGCAGTATTTACTCAGAAGCAAGCATTGCTGCGAGTGGATTACTGCTCCTGAGTAGGACATGTAACAGTGCTGAATTTCAGAACTAAAAAGAAGCAAAATACTTTATGAAGATTTTTCTTTCAAATGAAATTCTTTCTTTCTTTCTCCATCCATCTCCCAGCAAGCACTAAGCATCCATTACAGGGGCGATATGTAAGTATAGCTGCTGAATTGCTTTCCTGCTTTTCAGGCATTTGCACCTCTGTGGATGTTCCAGAAGCTATTTCCCCGTAGAAGTATTAGCGTCTGGTTATGGCAGCATCCTGCTTTAGACCTCATCGCTTCAACTGCACAGTGAAATAGGAAGAGTGCTGTGTGGTGCCAGTGTTTTGTTTATGGAGAGTTTTATCTTAAAAGGCTTTGAGTGTGGTGTAAGAGCAAAGCAAAGCAAAATTAGCATAAATATATCAGCCCATTGTATGTTCATCTGTTCAAGTTAATACAAGGTTAACGCTAGCTGTAGCTTGGATTTTTTGGTTGGAAGTAATACATTAGCAGTGAAAAGTGGTTGCCTTTGCCAAAGTTGTTACCTTCTCGCTTGGAGGAGATTTCCCCCGTCTACATAATTCTGCCACTCTTTGTTTTAGGTCACTGTAGTCATGTTTTTTACAACCTTTTGAAGGATTAAACATCTACTTGAACAGTTGTTGCTTTTCACTTACTGTTCACTGTTTCACGTTTTAGGGGCGAACAGAGTTGAAAATCAGCACTTCCATTGGTATTTTGAAACACAGTAGATCTGAAAGATTATTCCATCTCTTCATACTTTATCTCAACAGTTAACAATATGCGAGAGCAAGACTACACCCATACACACCATACACTTGTTTAGCTAAAATTGTTTTCAAAAATGAAATACTGCTGCCATTCTGGATGTGGATTTTTTTATGTCATTTAAGCCTGGTTTATTTAGGCTTAGCCTGTATTTTTAAACATTGTAATATAAATCTATGAGGTTTATAATGGCAGTTAGCCACATAAGAGCTTATATAAGTTTTAGATGTACACATTAGGATAACGTAGCATGTAGACCTGTAGCAAGTCATTCTCGGTGAAGCCCTCATTTATAGGCTTTGCAGGGCCTGTTAACAAAGCAGCATCTTCATAATGGGGCCTGCAGCTCTAAAGTGCACCTAGTTGTTAGCAGAGCCTGACATTTTCCGTCTGCGTCCTGTGTTCCTATGTAGGTTTTGTTCTGTGATCTCTTTGAGTCCTGTTGAGATCACTTGCTGATTACCTATGCTGGAATTTGTGTGGTGTTTATGGTGCATCTTGAGGTAGTGGTAGTTATATTTTATCATACGGAAAATAAAATTGACATGGGCCTTTAAATATCAAGGAAAGCAGAGTAAAGGCTGTAAGCCTTCGTTATGTTTATTCAGCGTGCTTCATCCTACCTCCTGCACAATCCCTTCATCCACTGTCCCAGAGGGATGAATTAAGAGTGTGAGCTTCATTGTAGCTTTGTCGGGTGAAGCTGTGTCCTTGCCACAGTCAAGAGCAGAAATTCCACTAATTTTGTTTGCGCCACATTTTCACTGCTGGTTTTTGCTGCCTTGTTGCAGCTTGAATGCTGTTAAAATATGTAGCACTTTTCTGTGGATACTTTTAGGCAGACTGGCTGAAAGTTGGCCAAGGTGTAGGAGCTACACAGAACCAGGGAGGGAAACGCATTGTTTGCTGTCCGTTAGCGTCATTTAGTCTGTGTTCCGAATGCAGCTGTAAGTATGAGAGAAAAAATAAACTTGAATATTATATAGTAACATTGTTTTGATAATAGCACTAGAAATAAATACTTGCCAGAATGAAGCTAGTTCATAAATTTCTTCCAAATTTAAAAAAACTGCATATTTAGAATATGTGGAACTGTAAATCCAAAGTTTCTGCATAGTTTATCTCCTCCTACTGTCTTGGCTTTAAATCAAGGAAAAAATATTTTATAGAGGATTTATTTGTAGTTAATGTTAGCTGTATAGCTATTGCTGCTCTAGGCTGTATTGTGTTCCTCTAAATCATGCAGATAGTGTGTCTGTTATTTAAATATGAATATCTGACAAACATATTACAGATCTAAGAGTGATTAGGGCTCTATGCGTAGAATGAATAAGTGCTTTGGATCTCTGCTTCTGTTGCAAAGGAGCCCCGAATCGAAGTGTCTGACTGAAAATACAGCTTTAATGAAACCAAAACCCCTCTACCCCTTTGTATGTTTTGTATTCCACTCAGCAGGTCTGCAGCAGTCGCTGAGTGTTAGAGGAGCTCAGTTAGTAAGAACTTCAAGAAAGGTTTTATTAACGTATACATAGTATTAAAATATTAGAATGTGTGCATAAATTTTTAGCTTTGTTTTTCATTAAATAATCTCTTAGGTCTAGCAATTATTATAGGGCTGGAGCACCTTTCCTGTGCAGACAGGCTGAGAGCTGGGGCTGTTCAGCCTGGAGAAGAGATGGTTCCGGGGAGACCTTATAATGGCCTTCCAATACCTGAAGGGGCTACAAGAAGGCTGAGGAGGGACTTTTTAGAAGAGCAGGGAGTGACAGAACAAGGGGAAATGGCTTTAAGCTGAAAGAGGGTAGGTTTAGATTAGATATTAGGAAGAAATTCTTGACTGTGAGGGTGGTCAGACACTGGAACAGGTTACCCAGAGCAGTTGTGGCTGCCCCCTCCCTGGAAGTGTTCAAGGCCAGGTTGGATGAGGCTTTGAGCAACCTGATCTAGTGGAAGGTGTCCCTGCTGATGGCAGGGGGGTTGGAACTAGATGATCTCTAAGGCCCCTTCCAACCATTCTATGATTCTAAGGAAAAGTAATAATGGAAATGTGGATTCAATCTTGGAAAACACAGTTCAGTCCACAGAAGAATTACACTGACACGGTAGACATTTGGATGTAAACAGAGTAAAAGGAACATTTCTTACATCCCTAAGTATATATCACACATTTCCTGGGAGTGAGTGATGAAAACCTATTTGCCTTTGAATTTCTGGAGTGCGAAACTGGTACTAGAGCTGTATACAACAGGAAATTCAGATGCCTAAGCAGTGAGTTTCTTTGGAATTTAAGCCAGAAGAAAGCCATTTCTATACCCCTGTTGCTACAATGATGATTTTCACAATTGGAAACTAAGTGGCGCAATTTTGTCTTCCTGAGACTACGCTGTACTGCTGCTGCTCTACCTTTTTCATTACCAGTGAAATTGATAAGTAGCAAGGCTCTCTAGTGTCACTGCTGTGTTTCAGGTGCCCATGGACAGCAGAGGCTGGTAGGAATTGCTCTCACTTTCCCAGCCAACAGAAGAATTAGGCTGCAGCCATCACCAGCACAGGCAGGAGAATTTGTTTCATTAGCTCTTTACATTCATCCACCTCTCTTTCATCCCTCTTTATTTTCTAACAGTATCTGGTTAATGATTTTTAGCTCTCTGATATGAGACTACTGAAAAAACTTCCCTGTAATATTCAAATGCAGCACCTCAGTGAAATGGAGTGATTTAAACAACATACAAATATATAGTTGAACCTTTTTTGTAGCTGCATGTACCTTTGTTTATCCCAGCAGCCCCACTTCTGTCTCTGGCCATGTAACCACCTGGCTGTTACTCCCCCAGCTCCCTGTGCTGGCTCAGGTGGGCATTTCTGCCCTGGTTCCTCACTAGGTCTTTGCTTTTCTTTCTAGGCATGCCTGAAGCTCATTGCCGGTCACAGCATATTTCCATTGACTTCAGAGCACTTGGCCCCATATGTGCTTGCAAACAAGCACTCGTTCTCTCGGGTGAACATGCATGCACAGTGGGGATCTTTTTTGTTTTTTCCTTCTTTATTCTTTTTAAGTGTGGTGTTGAAGCCAGCATGGATGCTTAGCCTCCTAAGCAATACTTGCTGGCATTGACCAGGGCTATCCTGAGTGAGGGAGTTGTTAAGTACTGGGGAAACACTTCCAAAAGCAGCCTTGAGTCGATGCCTCGGTTCCCACAGCTCCATTCTGTAGAGCTGCACAGAGCCTCTCGCCGGAATGAGAATGGCATTGGCAGCTGTCCTCTGGGGCAGGACCACAGTGGCCTTTAATGACAATGGACAAGGAGGAGATGGAGGGTTGTGGTCTCTCTTATTCAAGTGGTATTAACTCAGCTGAGTGACAGCGTTCAGTACCAAGAATTGGGGTTTTGGTTGTTGGGGGTTTTCTTCCTCCTGACAAGACTCTTGCTCTCACATAGATTTGATTTCTGCACACAAGTGTCAAATGTACACACCAGTGGGGTATTTTTTACAAGCACTTAGCCATCAAGCTCTGAGCTGCCAGTGTGGAAAGAGTTGATTTGATTTGTGTGTGTGGAAGAGAAACGTGTGTGTGCAGATAAGTGTTGGAATTGCCTTCAGCACATTTGGAAATTTGATACTTAATTTCAAAATAGTACCAATAAATATGTTGATTCAAATGAGGAAATCGAGCTTTTTCTCTTTCAGAAAGACTTAGTTAAAATTCAGGAAGTCAGACTGCTGAGGAGTTAGCACTAGGGTTTATAAAACAACATTGAAAGGAAAGCTTAATTAACATTTCACTACCCTTTCAATTGCACTGAATGCGTGTCTGGTTTATCACCCACCTAAATATGTTAGTTTGTATTTGAAGAATGCTTGCGACACTGAGCCTTCAGGAGAAAGCTCAGCTTTTTCCTATAATCTAATTATAGCATTTATATATTTTATTTGCTTGCTTTGACCTTGGGTGATTTAGAGAGAATATGCAATGTATGTCATGTATATCTGGAAATCAGTACTTGAGGTTGTTTCTCTTTTTTTAATGTACCTTTAACTGGAATTTGAGGGCTTTTGTGGGGTTTTTTGGTCCAAACAATGTGCTGATGGCACACTGTGTTAGTAAGTTGGGTATTGATGGAAGAGCTCGCACAGCATGGCAGCACAAGCGAAAGCAGGTCATCCCTGGGAAGGATGCTGCTCTGCATTCCTTAGGATGCATAAAGAAGTAGCAGCTTATTTTCTTTCTCTCCCTGAAGAACACAGTGATAACAGAAATGGGATATTAAAAAGGGCAGCACAGATTAATGGGGCAGTAATAAAACAAATGAGACCCATTAGTGAAATCGCTGCTTGAAAAGTAGATTCTGTGATAAGTGCCCTTCAGTGCCTCATGTGGGAAAAATTGTTACAGCACTTGTAACATCATCCATGGTGTTGGATTTTAGACTGTTGTAACAATCCTAAGCGATAGGATCTTAAAATAATTAAGATGAAGGTAAATTTCATGTGCACTTAGTGCTTGGTAGAAAACTTGGATGATTGTATCTGAATATGAGGACAAGTTCTCTTCCTTCAAACACAGTCAGTATGTTTTTGCATGCTCTCAAAATCTTTCATCCAACAACAAAGACTTGTTTTGTTGTTCTGTTAAGCCTGTAAGGTGATCAGGAGAACTTGGAAGTCCTTATTTTACTGCTGGAGCACTAGTGCTTGGGAACTAATGTTCAAACAGACTTTGAACCGAAATAGGTGGCTTTAGCAAGATCTTCTACGTTTTAATTGTTGATTTTGTATTAGAATAACAATGAAACATGTGCATTGAACTTAAGATGCTACAAATCTCTGTTTGCTCTCTACTTTTTCTACCAGATTTTCATCTGGAGCATTTAATAAAAAAGGAAAATACACTTAATTTCTTAGATTTACAGAGTATGTAAAGAGGAGAAGGATGCTTGGGGTTTAGAGGTAAAATGTGTGTGCAAATCAGCTAATCAAAGATACTAGTTTGAAAGTGCTTTTTCATTGATGTTCAGGAGATAGATGGGTCTAAGTCTCTGAATTTACACATTTTGCTCCCCTTTTTCCCCTCCAGAAACAGACGGCTGTATCTTGGTGGGGTTTAATTTTTTTAATTTATTTTTTTCTTTTCCAGTGTAATTATTGTTAAATCCAAGCTTAGACTGTAAGCCACAAGCAAGACATTTCTTGTAGAGATGCAGAGGGGTGTGGATCGTGAGGCGGGCAGGGGTGCCCCGAGCGACGCCTCCCCTGCGCTGGCGGCGGTGGCTGCGGCTGCGGCTGCGTCCCGTCCGGCGGTCGGAGAGGAGGGCTGGGAGGCGGCTGTTGCTATCGCTCTGATGTCAGGCTCTCTTGCTAACGTGTGGTTGGTTATTCTGCGTTTCAGATCGCTGCCGGTAGCGGAGCACAAAGGGAACAGCGAGACTCCCTCATCTCTCAGCAAGAAGAAAGGAGTCGGCGGAGCAGACTAACACGGACTTGTGTCGGGTGGCCTTGCCCTACAAAGGCTGCCTTTAAAAGAGAAACGCAGTGTTATTTAATGAGCTGTGAGATGAAACGCTGCTGCTAACGCTCAGATCCCAGGATTCATCGGCTATTCATTGTGCTTAATGTACATGTTTCTGCACCGTGCATTTAGGAGATCCCAGAGAAGAATCCAAAACGGCTGCGGGGGAAAGACCACCAAACATGCCTACAGAAACACTACCGACAGGTAGCATGGTGAAGCCGGTCAGCCCTGCCGTCACTTTCACGTCCGCCGTTCCTCTCCGCATCCTGAACAAAGGACCCGACTATTTTCGCAGGCAGGCGGAGCCTAATCCAAAAAGACTGAGCGCGGTGGAGAGGCTAGAAGCCGACAAGGCGAAATACGTCAAGAGCCAGGAGGTCATCAATGCCAAGCAGGAGCCTGTGAAGCCGGCAGTGCTGGCCAAGCCACCGGTCTGTCCTGCAGCCAAGCGAGCACTGGGGAGCCCCACCTTGAAAGTCTTCAGCAACAACGCGAAGACAGAGAGCGGCGTCCAGAGAGAAAACCTGAAACTCGAGATTTTGAAGAATATCATCAACAGCTCTGAAGGGTCCAGCTCGGGTTCAGGGTATAAGCACGGTCCCAGAAACTGGCCGCCTCACAGAGCCGATTCGACGGAGCTGAACCGACACTCGTTCGCTGAATCTTTGAAGGTTTATCCCACGCAGGGCCATAGCAGCCCGCAGGAGAGCAGCTCCAACGTCAGCAGAAGGCTCCTAGATCAGTCGGCAGAGACTTTCTTACATGTCTCTCACAGCTCCTCAGACATTAGGAAAGTAACTAGTGCAAAGCCCTTGAAAGCAATACCCTGCAGTAGTTCAGCCCCACCTCTGCCTCCGAAGCCCAAAATCGCTGCCATCGCCACCCTGAAATCCCCAGAGATTGAGACAGTCGAGTCTGGATGCGGAGTTAGTAGAAGACCCTCCCTACAGCGATCCAAATCAGACTTAAGCGACAGATACTTTCGTGTTGACGCAGATGTTGAACGGTTCTTTAACTACTGCGGACTCGATCCTGAAGAGCTTGAAAACCTCGGGATGGAAAACTTTGCAAGGGCTAACTCTGATATTATATCTCTCAACTTTCGCAGTGCAAGCATGATTAGCTCAGACTGTGAACAGTCTCAGGACAGCAACAGTGACCTTAGAAACGATGACAGTGCCAATGACCGTGTGCCATACGGCATTTCTGCCATTGAAAGGAATGCCAGAATCATCAAGTGGTTATACAGCATCAAGCAAGCTAGAGAGTCACAGAAAGTGTCCCATGTGTGAGAGAAAATCCACTGTAGAAAAAGCAAGGACTGTATCTTTGTCTGTGAATATTCAGTTGTGAAGGGTTGTGAAGTCTACTTGAAGTCTTGTACACTTCTCAAATCTCTTTGTGTTGCTTGTTGTGCAATGTTTCCAAGTTGCATGCCTGTCAACATGTGAGCTGACCTGGCTTCCACTTGAACAATAACTAACTACAAAGCCTGGCTAAGCATACACATTATCTGCCAAAAGTTTAAGACAAGAATCTAATTAGGGCTTCAGTATAATCAAAGTGTTTACATGGAAAGGTTCTATGACTTCTTTGGTATTTATGTGGTTCCTTGTGGATTTTATATGTCACTTTTTGTCTTAATACAGATATTGTCAACTGCCGTTACTAGCTTTTAAGTTGAAACAGAATCCCTTTGGCGGGAAGAAAAGCAAAATTGGCCAAAATAAAAGGTTTAGGCATACAACAATAGGCAAAACAGCCTTATCTCCTGTAGAAAGTGCATTATTGGCACATGTAAAACTGTTTCTAAAAGGCAAATAATGTTACGTTCTTAAATTATGTATCATTGTTTAACTATATATCCCTACTTGTAGTAAGGGACTGTTCAGTAAAGGTTTCTTTTTTTTTTTCTAGGTAAGCTCCCTCAGTTTTACAGCAGTAGTAGTCTAGTGAATCTGCTTGACCTCTCATAAACTAAATGAGTCTTGCATTTGGATTGATATAAACATTATAATGGTTTTGTGTTACCCTGTTGGAAAAGCCTTAAAGAAGGTTGGAGTCAACAGAAGGAAATGTTGTAGGTGCAGGATTTTGTGGGTTTGGTTTTTACTTAAAGATTCCTGGTCTTAAACTTTTGACAGGAATTATTAGATCCTATAGCTGATATCAGATGCCTTCATTAGACAAATACATCATGACTACAAATTCCATGCTGTCTTTTAATTTTTTTGTGGACCAATTGGAACAGTTATTGAACAAAAATGGAAACACACAGCCATATCAATATAATGCCTCCTATTCAGAAGTAAATACACTCTGTAGCTGAATTATATCTGAAAAATTGTGATTATGTTGTCTTGCATATGTTATATCTAAGGCTGTGAAAGTTTGTTGCAGCTCTAGGGAAGTGTAGAAACATGACAGTATGTAGCTTTTTTTTTTTTTTTTTGCCCCCTCCTTATCATGGTTAGTGCTGCAGGTCAACCTGTTACAAATATTTTGACAATCTGTGTCTTCCCGGTGGTTTAATTAACTGTCATTTCAACTGACAGTGGTGGTGTGGTAGCAGAGAAGTTGAAAGTACAGTGGTCTGCTTCATTATTATTGTATACATGCTTTGAAGTAAATTGCAGCACTACTTATACTTCGTCAGCTAATAGGAAACTTTTATATTGTGTAAATGCTGTAAGACTTTGTATATACTTCAGTTGTTACGAAATCTTTAAAAGGAAGAGTGTTATGCTAATAAATAGCTCCTGGTGCAGGTATCTTAGGTTTTTTGTTATTTTTTTTTTTACCCCTCCCATTCTTATAACTGTATCGGGAACTAAATTGCAGTGTGTTTTAGTGCTGTAGAAAGTCTTGGTTAAATAATAGTTCCAGTAAAAGGTTTCTTTTACTCGAGTGCTTTTCAGAATATAATTTTTTATAAAGTAACTATAGCAGCATGATCTGTCTGAAGAACTAGAAGAGATTTTCAAGACTCTTAAAATAGCTTGCTTCTTCCTTACCTAGCAATGTTACTGTTCCCATTTATAGCATCTGTTCATAACGAATCACTGCAGTCTTCTGAATTATTCTTCCGTAGTGCTTATTTATATATTTGAATATTAAAGAAGTTTTACAAAGTTGGGTTCTATCTTTTCTCTAAGAAGCCTGTAGCCCAGCTTCTTACCAATAGCCACAGTTAATGCAGACGAGCCTTGAAACGGAGCCACGGAGTCATTTGTTGCCTATGGAATTATCCCACATCAAGTTTTGCATAATTATTTTCCAAATGATTGTTCATGGGGGGGAAAAAAAGCACACATTCAGTTTTAGGAGGCTTCTGTTTGTTTTTTTACAGTTAGCTTCACAACCTAAGACTTACAACATTCCTAGTTCGGTCAAAAAAATGAGGAGCTATGTATTTCAGCTACAGGCACATTTGTGACATTTTAAGCTCCATGAGTTTCAGTTGGCATTGACATCACACTGGTTTTTCAAGCATATTTTTCCAATAGTAAGTTCTACTCAGTTCAGTGACTATTTTGCCAAGGAAAATAATGCTTAAGGGATTAAAGCCAAGTGTAATGCAGCTGTACAGCAATGAAATAAAGAAGTTAAAACCGAAATAAAAATGCACTCACATTGTTCTCTCTCAAGTGTTTTAAGAATGATGATAAACATGCTATCTCAACTGTTGTCAGCCAAAAACTGTAATGAAGAAGCCTTTATAACTAGAAAATGGATTCAAGCATGTGCCAGTATTTTGAACTTGTTTCCCAAGGTTTGTTAGGAAGCTGTAGGCTCTTGAGAAATCAAATTCATTTCCTTTTAATGCCACGAGGGGTTTAGGCTTGTGAGCTATCTGTAAGAGAACATTCCCTCACCCGAGATGTCAAGCAGCACCTTTGACACAGCACAGGCTCTGATTCTGCTGTCCCTGCTTCTTACAGTATGCATGTGAATAAGACTTCAGGGGACCCAGACCTTCACAGTCAGCTGAACTTGCAACTCTGATGAGGTTGCAGTAATGGATATCACAAGATTGCAAAATGTTCACAAGGCTTTGAACAAGCAGAGAACCAATGCCTTCATTTGTCACTTTATTGCAGTTTATGCAGATACGATTTATTTTTTTATAATCTTGCCATTACCTCTATGTTTGCACAAAAACCACATAGTTGGTGTCAGATCTGTTTTTGTTTTCGAATGGGAATAACCATTTTGCCTTCGCGACACGTTGAGAGAGCCCGTTGTTTGTCTCTACCTTTGGAGATTGCTGAGTGCTGAATCCTGAATTTGCAGGGAGTTGTAATCATCTCAAACACCTCATCAGGGACCTGTTCTGGTCTTGTTCCTGCTGCCTCCAGCAGACATTTACCCAGGTGCAAAGCACACAGCAAGCGTCCGTGGTTAAACAACAGCTCTTGTTGCAGCAGCAGCAGCAGCTCTTGAGGGAGATGCAAGTCTGTGGTGTCCTGTGGAAGCCAGTGCTGAACCCAGCACTGACAATCCTGGCCCCAGAAGTGAAGAAAAACACAGTATGTTTTCAGTAGCTGGTGTAAATTAACACTCACACACACATACAAAAGAAATGACCACAGACGTTTATGATGGTTCTGTTGTTTTGACTTGCTGGGGAAGGAAAGAAAGAGGAAAACGATGTGACAAAGTGCACTTTGAATTCTATATACAGCTTTGCACAGAGATAAACCGTTTATCCGACTGAAAGAGATGGGCAGCAAAGTAAAACTGCTCTTTTAATCACTTTGTATTATATAGTAACAATGTTGTGAAAGATGAGAGATACAGGATCTGTGCCACAAATTTCCATTCAACAAACACAAGTACTGAGATTTTCTTTTTTATGGATTCTGTTTCTGCAAGGGAGAGTGCTGTGCTGCAAGCGTATGCACCATCTGAGTGACCGAGGGCTTTTGAAGGGTAAACACAGAATAATGATGCTCTTGGCAGAAAATCAAAAATCAAAAGACACGCTCAGACAACAGAGCCAATCAGTATTGCTGACTTACCTCTTTTTACAGCAGTTTATCCATCCATGGAGGCCATATGCATTTGATTCCAGTCATTCAATGAAAAACAAAGTGCTTAATGGAGCTCTGCAGTACAGAGCTGAGTTATTTCAGTCTGTGGGAGAACAGGAAATGAGCTAAACCTTAAAAGCAGTCTTCCCAATACCTATTGATTATGGGATGATAATGTTTAGTACGTTATATTCAGAGCTCACTTGTTCGTAAGAAACTTTTTATTAAACAGAGTAGTAAAACCAATAAATCTGGGAGGTGTCAGTTTTTTCAAGGCTATAAAACTCATGTTTTATGTGATTAATGGTGCCACACCAGTAGCTGAGCACATTAGGCTTAGAATGTAAGAGCATCTGGAGCTTTGTTCCCATGAACAGTAAGGGTCCATTGCCTATTTTGGCAATGAATATAAATGCAGATATAGTGTAAGGTCCCTTTGTGCTGTACAAGATGGTCAAGATGTTTTGTCCTGAATTGTAATATACCTCTATATTAAAATCCTTGTTACCAAGGTTTAGATGTTCACTGATACTCTGAATTCATCTTACGTTCCTTGCTGTCAGCAGAAAGACTCCAATAATCTGTCCTTTGAGATATATCACCCATAGCTAAATGGGAAAGGCCATTAAAATTGTCTGTTCAGTATAAGGTTTTTTACCTCCTGGTAATGGCATCTGTTAAGTGAATCTCTAAACAAGCAAATTTTTGTCAAAAGAGTTAACCCATGAACACCTTTCATTTTTCTCCCTGGAAGCCCAGATTAATAGCTTTGTCCTAGTGTTTGTTACAGTTGGTATGCTGTTGCTAAAATCCTCGGATCTTTTTCATTTGGGGTGCAGTGCAATCAAGTGGTGACACCTGCACCACACCATCTGTCTTGCCCTGGTAGGTTATGAACAGCCTTCAAGCATATTTTATATTTGATCACTTAAGAATTTGGTTGTAGCTGCCCATGAAAACTCAGTAATAATAAGGTTTTTAGTTTTCATGAAAAATGATCAATTATATAACAAAAAAAAGTACTCTCTTAAATGTCATTCTTCTAAATTTAAAGTAATTTTTCATGATGGTCTTATGACAAGAGTTAGAAAGTGCTAGTATCTGTGCTATTATTGTTTCCTGCTTTTGGCACTGCATGTCTTCTCCACCTTCATGGTGTCTTGCCTTTTCTGAGTTTTCCTAGCTTCCATTCTTCTTTTCTGCATGTTCCTTACTTGTCTGGTGTTTTCATCTTCTCTTCTCTTCTCTTCTCTTCTCTTCTCTTCTCTTCTCTTCTCTTCTCTTCTCTTCTCTTCTCTTCTCTTCTCTTCTCTTCTCTTCTCTTCTCTTCTCTTCTCTTCTCTTCCCTTCTCTTCTCTTCTCTTCTCTTCTCTTCTCTTCTCTTCTCTTCTCTTCTCTTCTCTTCTCTTCTCTTCTCTTCTCTTCTCTTCTCTTCTCTGAAATGTATGACCAAGGTCATAATCCTCTCCTTGCTTAGCCTCTTCAAAAATAGCCTCACACTTCAGTTATGTTAATACCCCTGAATCCCAAAGCAACTTTGCTACAAGTTGTTGTGTCTTTTACAACCCCCATATTCATGGCAGCCTGTTTCCAAGAGAGTAACTCTGTGGCTGCAGTTCAGCTGCCATGTCTGAGCAGAGAGTGGTCTATTTAATGGATTATTTTTTAAATTTTCTGGTTTGGCATGCTATTTGCAGGCAAGATGAAATAGCAGGAAGGTGATTCTTCGGGAAGAAATAGTGATTGAAAACACTCAGGAAGAACAGGATACCAAACTACCTTCAGATACCCACCTTGTGGTCCAAAGTTGCCTTTATTTCTTTCTCTGCTGTATCTTGCTCAATGTATACGCTTGCTACTACTTCAGCTCTATAAAAAATGCTGGTTTGAGGACCATGGTGTGCAAAGGTGGCACAATTTTTAGTGAAGAGAGAGGTACAGGCCTGCTATCCAAGCAATAGTTACCATTTTGCCTTCTGCCATTTGGTATCATGGTACCTGTGTGTCTTCCACCTCTGGCATCCAGACCACTTGTGCTGACTTCTCAGTTCCCAGGCAGCTGGCTGAAGAGTGCTGCCTAAAAAGGCTGTTGTAACACAAGAGGACAGTGGAAGAAGAAGACAAGATCTGTCCTCACCTGGCTGTTGCAGATGACTTCCCCAAATGCCATGAGAGAAGAGCAGGTTTGGAAGCTGTCTCGTGCAGCCCAGGGGCTGAGGGTCTGACACCTCAACGTATGGGAAAAAGGTATGTGTGTGTTCACCTGGGAGATGGGATAACTCAGCGTCTGGGAGCAGAAGGCACTTGGTGAAGCATGGTACTGTTTCAGTAAATAACCTGCTATTCATAGTTTTAAAAAAGAAGGGGAGAATTTAAAAAAAAAAAAAAAAAAAAAAGAACAGGGTTGAAATTTGGAAAACAGCTGTGTATGCAAATGCTTTCAGATGGGATGCAGAGGTGGATAGATAGTTTTGCTTTTTAAGAAATGAAGCTTTTGAAAGATCTTTTAATAAATGACCTGCTTTTCAAGTATGTTAATCTTTTATGAAGTCAGTCTTGCCATTCTGAACTGCAAAAGCTTTGCTACTCTGAGCACAGAGCATTCAGAAATATACTGACAGTGATTTGGAGCAGCTTAAGGACTAGGATAAAAGTGCTTAGCTGAACATTAACTTTATTTTACTAAAGTTTTGGGGGATGGTGGTTTTGTTCTTTATTTTAAATAGATTGGGGGGGGCAACAGAAAATTAACATAATCGTACTTATTAAAGTTGACCTACAAATAGGACTGGGAAGCACAGGTTCAGTTAATGTGTCTGACTGCATGAAAATTAGAGTATTAGGTTTTGGCAGAGGCTCGATTTTCTTTATCCATGTTTTGCATATCTTGGAGCATATCAGCTTACATGTATCTGGCACAAAACTAACTCATCCCATCTGAAAATGCTTTCTATGAGTGGACTCTGAACAAAGGGCTATCAATGCTTTCAATTTACCTTGGTTTTGTTTTTAGCATGTTCGACAAACGAGGCCTTTCAAATCCTCTCCTACAAACTGAGTGAAAATAGGAGCTTTGTGTCAGAACACACTCAGTACTGAATTCAGGAGGTAGAGAGCAGTCAAGAAGTCATATTGTGGGATGATTTTTTTGTTTGCTGTTGTTTCTTAATGAAATTGCAGGGTTGGGGTTTTTCCCTCCCCCTGCCAAATGCCATACAGTGAATCAGAGCCAAAGAAGCTAATACAACCATTACAGGTTTTCCCAACACTGGCATGAGGAAACTTTAAAACCTGTTTGGGTGCTTCATCTGGGAAGACCATGAAAAAAACAGCTACCCAAATTCTGACCCCACTGAAGTCAAAGAAATTTGTCCCAGTACTGTATTCCTCAGAAGTGGCACCATTCTGGCCCCTGACAAGGACCACCTGGGCCACCAGTCTCCTAGAAGATGCTGCCCACGTATGCAGCTGCTTGTGTTGCACCTAGGCTATCACCGATTTTTCAATTACTTTTGCTGTGTTTACCCCCAGAAGATTTGTATAATGTTCTGCACTAAAATATCTTAATGAAAAATAGTTTTTCTACAGGGTATAGATCTGTGAGATGAGGCAAAGAGGAGGTTTGGTGAAGTCTTAGCAAGGTGCTAGGAGAAGGTCAAGACCTACCAGCCCAGCACAGCGTGTCTCTCCTTACACATGGGTAGCACATGTTATAATTTGTTCTCTGATTTTTCACTAACTGTTAATGACTAGCTTATGAAAAAATCTGTGAACTAATGAGCCATCATGAATATTCATATCAAGCCTCAGGGGTGCCCCTTTTGCTCATCTCTAAACACCAATGAGGTGTTTCAGGAGCAACTTACGACTGATGATATTTTAAAACAAACTCACTTTACCACAAACCACATTTAAGTAATAAACTGCAAAGTAGTCAGCCGTGGTACCAAAAATCTCTATGAGAGGTTATTTATTCAAAGAATCATTTCTGAAATGTTCAGGATGGACTCTGCTCCTTGGAGGTCACTGGTGAAAGGAATACACTTCTGCAATTTTCCTACCTCCAGCTCTGCTACGGAAGAGGAAGCAAGGGGAGCACTTCAGAACCCTGTTCTGACAAATTCCCCACCATGGACAGGGTACTCCTGCACTTTTGGGGCTTGGGGATGTGTATGGTTTAATACTCAAATGCAGCTGGGGTGTGGAATTAGAGATTTTTCTAATGGGCTTATTCCCACGACAGTACCACACAGAGCTGATGCTCGGGGACACCACACAGAGCTGATGCTCGGGGACACGCCGCGTTTTGAGGGAGCTGCTGAGTGAACAGATGTGTAATGCTGTGAAATTGTGGAATGTGTTGAAAATGTATGGAAACGGGTTTCCTGAACACGTTTTGCTGAATAAAAAATGGCCTTTCACATGGTTGAATTCATGGCAGAGCACTCAGATTCAGGCAAAAGTCAGTGGTCCGACTGGCTGACTGAAGCAGAGAGCCTGTCTGACTTAAGGAGCAATGAAGCCCTGCAGCTGCATCAGCCCCTTCTGGGACACAGCGTGACATGCCAGGCGTGGGGAAGGCTGGGCACACTGAAAGGAGGGACTAACTCCATAAAGCCATGCCACCAGCCAGGCCTAGGCAATTAATTATATTTTTAATTCAGCATTCTAAGGAATTTATAGTATCATATTTATACACAGGAAATCTAATGTGGCTTAATGTGTTTGTGAGTGATGGTGGTTTGTTTTAATTTCTAAATATTATTTTAACTTAGAGAAATAGTTCAGTATGAACCCCTGACAGCTATTGACACCCTGCACTTTTTTTCACTGTGCACGATGATGGCAGGTCATGTAGGTCACAAGATGGGGTTGTTAGCTGGGCTATGAAGAAAATGAACCTATTCAGAAAAAAACTAATTAAAACAAAACATACAAAAGGTTTTCCTGACTGATGCTGACTATTGCACATGTGTCTTTCCCAACAGCTACAAATAAACTGTTAGGCTCCAAAAATAAGTGACAGACTTGCTGTCTATAAAACAATAAAAGAAGGAAGCAGGAGAGAGAGCATGAATTTTTAGAGTGACCTTGGTGTTAGGATATCCTGCTCATGCCCCTTCTGTTGTGGGGGGACAGGGAGGGGACAGACTGCTGCTTTAGCACATGGTCTGCAGGAGAATAGAAGAGGGGAGCAGAAATGTGATCTGAAAATAACATTAGCTGTGATGGTCTGACCATGAGGTCTTCCTCTAGAACAGTCTGCAGGATCAGAGCTGTCACCATGTTGTGAACATGCTTTCAGAGCAGGGTTGTGGAACAGTTTTACTGCTCAGTGCTCCCAAAAGATCTGAGTGGCCATAGCCCCCACTGCTGGCTTTTTGGATTTTGTTGCCGCTCTCACAATACATCCCTCCAGACTCATTTGTAATGCTTCTCTCATTCCCCTAAGTGGGGAATGCCAAGATAAAAATACTGGAGGTCTTTGTACTCTCAGCAGGGAAACGCAACAAAGATGAGAGTGATATGAAAGGTCCAGGAGTCCACGAAATTACCCTCAGTCGGTTCCTTTCAGAAACCACCTCCTTCCAGGAGGCACTCGTGCAATAGCAGAGGTGGGAGCTGCAGCCTTTAAACACTTTGTAAAGGAATTACTGGCTTCTTTGAACAAGATGCTAATCCTAGGCTCCCTGAGAGCTTCTACTGAGAGCAAATAGCCATTTTTCAGTCCTGCCTTTGTACATCACCTCAAACATTTTTGCTACTGCAAATATGCAGCATTTCTACAGTGATTTAGTAGGTGTGAGAGGAAATGGCACATTCAGGAGCTCATTGGCTGAGCTGTGTCCTCACGTGTCCCTTCCCCTTGTGCTGCAGGAAGGTACACTTCTGCAGAGTGATGCTTCTTGCTTCCATGTTTCTTCTTTACCACTGTATTTGGTTTGTGTGGCAAGGTTTTGGTAGCAGTGGGGGAGGAGGACATGGGGTGGCTTCTGTGAGAGAAGCTGCCAGAAGCTTCCCCCATGTCCGACCCGACACAGCCAATGCCAGCCAGCTGCAAGAAGGGACCCGCCGCTGGCCAAGGCCGAGCCAATCAGTAACGCCTCTGTGATAACATAATTAAGAAAAAAAAAAAGGAAGAGAGGAAAAAAAGCTGCACACTTTGCAGCTGGAGAGAGGAGTGAGAAGATGTAAGAGAAACAACCCTACTCCAGGTGCCGAAGCAGAGATTCCCCTGCAGCCTGTGGTGAAGACCATGGCAAGGCAGGCTGTCCCCCTGCAGCCCATGGAGATCCATGGTGGAGCAGATGACCACCTGTAGCCCGTGGAGGACCCCACGTCAGAGCAGGTGGATGCCCAAAGGAGGCTGTGACCCTGCGGGAAGCCAGCGCTGGAGCAGGTTCCTGGCAGGACCTGTAGCCCGTGGAGAGAGGAGCCCACGCCGGAGCAGGTTTGCTGGCAGGACTTGTGACCCCGTGGGGGACCTGCGCTGGAGCAGTCCCTTCCTGAAGGACTGCACACCATGGAATGGACCCAGACTGGAGCAGCTCGTGAAGAGCTGTCAGTCATGGGAAGGACTCACGTTGGAGCTGTTGGTGGAGGACTGTCTCCCGTGAGAGGGACCCCACGCTGGTGTGGGGGAAGGAGTCCTCCCCTTGAGGAGGAGAAGCGGCAGAAACACCGTGTGATGAACTGACCCTAACCCCATTCCCTGTCCCCCTGTGCTGCTGGGGGGAGGAGGTGGAAAATCGGGAGAGAAGTTCAGCCTGGGAAGAAGGGAGGGATGGGGGAGGTGGTTTAAGATTTGGTTTTACTTCTCATTATCCTCTGATTTTGATTGGTAATAAAGTAAATTTGGTTTTTCCCCCAAGTCGAGTCTGTTTTGCCCGTGCCAGTAATTGGTGAGTGATCTCTCTCCGTCCTTATCTCCACCCACGAGCTTTTCGTTATATTTTTCTCCCCCTGCCCCTTTGAGGAGAGGGAGTGATAGAGTGGGCTTTGGTGGGCATCCGGCCTCTGGTCAGGATCAACCCACCACAACCACTGCTATTTTTTCCCAGATTCATGTTTTCACATCAGCTACTCAGGAGCCAAAGATCCTTTCTCCTGGACTTCATCGCTGTGATGCTGAGTGGTGAAACCAGAAATCAGAGCTGCAGCTGTTTGCCAGTTTGGCTCATCACCATATTTTTCTGACAACAGAAAAATTGATTTATGACCAGCCATATGAAACTGTTTCTTGAAGCATATCACTAAAATTTGAGTTTTTCTGTTGCTTTGTTTACTGTAAGATGAGGCCATTTATCTTTCTTCCTTGATAGTTTTAGCCTTTGAGTATCCTCAGGTTGAAGCATTTATTTCTTTAGGCAACAGTTTCCATGTACTTTGAAAGACAGTCTATTATTTGTTAACACTATGGTACATGTAACTCTACTAAACTACTGATACGCATGTAGTTAGTCCATTGGATAAATAAGCATTACAGGCCAGGATGAAGGAACAGTAAATATATGGGAAATTTTAGAATTATTTTTTTGAGAAGCAGTTTGGAGCAGTTCCAGTCTATCTGAGCACTGCAGCTGTAATGCGGGCTGCCTAAATTTGCAATGCACAGTAAAAATTATCAGAAGACTCTGATTAGTAAATGGAATGTGTAATGTGTTCCCAACAGACCGTTTTCCCATAAGAAGTAACTCATTTTGAACCCTGTTTATTTTTCAAAAGAGCATAATAGCACTGACGTTGAGAAAATTTTCTGTGAAATGGGAAATAAAAAAAGCCATTTCCAAGCTAGAGGAACTCCGTATCAAATAATTCAGTTGAAACATTTCTGCATTATTTCTAGCAAAGAATTTGATTGACAAGTGAGTTGTGAAAGAGCAATAAATCTCTGCTTCCAGGGATTTGTGTTTTCTAAGGAACTCAGGGGTTTTCTGCCATGAAGGAAGTGACTTGTGTCTAAACTGGGTAGCTCCAAAGGGAGCCTGGTGAATTCATAGTCATCAAAATCAACGTGTCCTGTGGTCAAGTCGCCTTGGTGGGAAACACTGTGCTCTGAGGCCCTGCACCACAAACACTGGTGTTTTCTACTCTGTGGGAGCTTTCAAAATTCTTTGGAAACTGAATTTTGAGATCTCAGTCTTTTCTGGAGAGCACTCTTTCCTGAGACAGGGTTGTTTTTTGTCGGCACAGCTGCCAGCTGTTGTTTCAGGCTAATTTGTAAACTCAAGCAGGCATTTGCAGCAGTTACAACCCTTGCTTTTTCCAGTTCTTTCCAAGAAAAATCTGCAAAACCTGGAGATGTGTTTTCTGTAGAAAAATGTAGGAATAGAGGCAATAGAGGCTCTGGAAAATAATTAAGAAAGGTAACTCTTTGCCCTCACCTTTTCTTTGGCTGTCCAGGAGTGCTTGTTACTACAGAAAATACTCATAATAAATATTGTAAAATAGGTACATTTGTCACATGTAAACAATTGAAAACTCTAAATAAAGGGAGGCTACTGATTTTTCTTTTTACAGATCAGGTTTTGGATTGCAGAACAGCTCTCTGCATATTGGCAACTGCTGAGGGGTGGGATTGGATTGACTGCCTTGTCAAACTAAGTGCCAGCTTGAAACATGAATGAGAGCATCGAAATGCTGCTTTTCAGCTTGGCAGTCAGCCCTGGTCAGGATTTGAACAGGAGACTTCTTTGGAATCCCTGGATACGGAGTGCTGGAGCATGTCCAGAGAAGGGCAACAAAGCTGGTGACTGGTGTAGAGCACAAATCTTATGGGGTTGTTTAGCCTGGAGGAAAGGAGGCTGAAGGGAGACCTTATTGCTCTCTACAGCTACCTGAAAGGAAGGTGTAGGGAGGTGGAGGTAGAGTTTTGGTATGTTCAATCAAGTAACAAGTGACAGGACAAGAGGAAAAAGCCTTGAGTTGCACCAAGGGAGGTTTAGATTGGATATTAGGAAAAAATTATTTACTGAAAGGGTTTGGAACAGGTTGCCCAGGGCAGTGGTGGAGTCCCCTTCCCTGGGGGGATTGAAGAGTCACGTAGACATAGTGCTGAGGGACATGATTTAGTCAGGGACTTGTCAGTGTGAGGTTAATGATTTGACTTGATGATCTTAAAGGTCTTTTCCAATCGAGGCAATCCTGTGGTTCTGTGAAATGTTTCTGACCATTCAGTATGTGCACTGAGATAACATACCATTGTGTGAAAATGCAGCAGTGTGGCTTTGTGTTGCTGAGGTCCCAGTATTTTTCTGACCAATTCTGAACAATAACCATACTGTAACTTTGCTATAAAGAGGGCTGTTCTCATTCCTTTGCTTTGGAAATTTTATCCATTGTCCTTTTTCACTGAATCTATTCTCTTTCACTGTATTAAAAACTCATCATATTCCATCAGTAGTTAAATTTCTGGGCTGGTAGCAGTGATTCTTTGCAAGTACTCTGAATTTTGTCTCTGATTTTGAGTCCTTCTCAGTGATAAGCTATAAAAACCACCAAATCATTATTGGTGAGGATGCCACACTGATACAACTGTAACCCTCTGTAGTTGAAATATATCAGTGACAGTTCTCTATTCATCTAATCCCTGACTTTGAGACATCATCAGATCAAAGCCAACCACTCAGCCAGTGTATGCTGAGTTTTTTCATTCCCAAAAGGAATTCCACAACTTGCAGAGTGGAAAATCCCCTGTATCCTTCTGTAAAATCCTGCAGAATGAGACATGCTTATGGCATGGGAAAAGCAGATAAAGTTCCGACCCCCTGTAGAAGTGAAACTCCTGCCATTTCTGCCACTGAGGCTCTGATTTCACCTAGGAATTACAGTAACTACTGTCTTTAAAAAGTAGTTTGCCTCCTTAAACAGTGTTTTTGAGAAATGCAGCACTATCACCCCAGGTACAAATTTGCATTAGTGGAAAGTCATATGCCATTGTGAAACACAGTCTCCAGAAATTAATTCCTCCTGAATGAGTTTTCTTATGTTGGGTTTGTTTGGTTTTGTTTGTTTTTTTTTCCTTTTAAGTAGACTCATTGATTTTTAGGTCAGATGAGATCACTGTAACTGTTTTGTCTAACTTTCTCCATAACACCAATTATAACCAGGCACGAATTAATTCCCCTTCGAATTACAGACTGTATTTCAGTTGAGAAATCCTATTTTATTGGAACAAAGGCAGTGATGGAGAACCCACAACAGCATTTACTAAATAATTTCAGTGGTTAATAACCCCCTGCTTAGATAAATTGTAATCTCCTTTTCAGCCTGAGTCTGTCCAGCTTCAAACAGGAGCCCTGAGGTACATTTTTTTGCTAGGCTGAAGAGCCCACCACCACAGTTTTGCTCGGCATGTAGGTGCAGAGACTATGATTGTGCCAGCCCTTAACTTTTTCTTGGGCAAGCTAAACAGCCCTCAGATGAACAGCTTGTCATCCCTGTCACCCAGGGAATCTTAGCAGAACTGACTAGTGTAGTGAAGAAGAAAATGCCCATTATCCCATGCATACACTGTTGATGGAGAGCTAATGGTAGGTTCTTGTCTTTGTGCACTCTTTGCATGTGCTGGAGCAATGGGCAACACATTGTTCAGAGTGCTAAGGCTAACCTAGATTACAGGGACAGAGTGGAGTTGCAGAGCAGCGAAGTGAGCAGTTACATCAGGTCACCAGTCAGGACACGGTGTTGGAGCTCAGCCAAAAGTTCTCTTTGCTCTGTCCAAGGCCATATGTTGAGTACATGTTTCTGTTGAACAGTCCTTAGGAGGAACCACTTTTTCCTGAATATTTGCACCTGACTGAGTACCCAATTGAATGTTACTTAAGGCCTTTCTCAAATATGCATGGCCTTGGATTAGTTGACAGTTAACCTCACTGAACATCACTCTGCCCATGTACTTTGCTCTGTTAGAACTTGCGGCATTTATCAGACTCTTTGCTTGCTCTGGAGGAACAAAAATCATTTTACTTCATCTTCAGATTTTGTTAATTATTTTTTCTGTTAAAAAACACAAATAGTTTTTCAAAAAGTTTGAAATTTTTGCAGGGAACCCTAGCAGTACATTTGTAGGAACTGTCACATCTGTAACCCTCAGTGTTGTCTTCAGAGACCACTTAAAGAAGCTACAGTGTTCATCAGTCTCCATTCACCAAGTGGATTAGTTACTTTCTCCTTATATCTCCCTTTTCTTTTCAGTTCCCTCAGAAATGGAGCCCTGATGTCATGGTACTCGGAGCAAACGCTTTTAGGAGAGGTTAAGCCCTCTCTAACACACCACAAAGTGTCACCATAGCAGAAATGTTAACATAGTTGTGTCTTCACTGTCTTTTTACCATCCCATTTCTAACTTTCTCTGAGGTTTCCTAGGAATATGCTAAGGAAAAAAAAGTTATTTTCAGCATAAGGAAGACAAAACCTGGTGCTGTATGTGTACAAATGTCCACTTACTGTGTATTTTATCATCTCTTGGACAGCCTGACCTCTGCATGTCAGCTTTTTCCTGCTGAACTTGACTTGAAAGTGTGAAATTTTTTTTTTTTGCCTCTTAACCTATCTCGTATATCAGTCACCAACTCTTGCTCTGTTAACCCACAAACTTGCTCTCCAGAGTTCCTCTGCTGCGGACTCACCACAACCTACCAACTTCTGGGTGTGCTCAGGATTTCTCACCCACACACAGCACAGAAATAATATTAAAATTGTCCATTTATATCACCAAGACAGTTTTGGAACCATGCTTAAAACTGTTAAGTTAAAACAGAAATGTTTGTGGAAACCTCAAGGATGTGAATTTAGAGTGGGAAAAGACTTGAAAATTCACCTGTCACAGGTGCTCCTCCTGTATCAGTGTCATATAAGCATAAGTTAACCTTTGTTTTGACTTAGTGGCCTTCCTCATGAAATATCCTGTGACTGCTTTTGTTTTTAAATTTACTATGCTTTAATTCAGTAATGGGTTTACGACTGTAATTACTAGTCTTTCAGGCAACACTTACTAAAAACAGATTAAGTGGTTCCAAACTCTGGTGATTTTATGATCATATAGATTAATATAAATCACAGTTAATTAAGCTCTTTATCACTTAGGTTTTCCATATGCAATGTATTACTTCATTGCAATAACAAGCAATAGACCTTTCCATACCAATTTAGTCATGCTAAAACAGAATTTGGTTTATAATAACAGAGGCTGAAAACCAGACTTTACTTAAGCTGCCTGCTGCACAGTAACAATGATATAGTGGTGTAAATTAATAATGTTTATCTGCGTAGGAAAAAAAAAATCAGAAATGTGGGCAGAATCTGAAAAATGGTTTTAAAAAAAACAAAAAAAAAACCAAACCAAAAACAAAAAATAAGCAAACCAAGATAAAACCACATTTGAATCTTTGTTTCTTTTCCAAATCTTATCAGAGTTGTTGCAGGGTATAATTCTGGCTGCGCTATAATGAACAAAAAACACCCAACCCTTAGCTAGTTAAGATTGCAAGTATTCCTTAAGATACCCAAGACAAAATGTGCAAAAGAATATAGCCTGGACTTGTTTTATTTCTTACAAGAACTGCTCTGTAATAAATTTCTCTTTAATAGCTATTAACATTCCAATTAAATATTTTGGTATTAAAACAAGGTAGAATTTACCAACATGCAATGCCTTGAAGTTTACCCCAGTGACCCTCTAAGTCATGTTCTGTTGCACTTGCTTGCACTATAGAGCAATAGGGTGCCTGTTTCTTAGTGGCAGTAAATGTAATGTAATGCAAGGTCTTTCAAATACAGTTTGACCAGCCTGAGTTCAGTGAGGTGCCTTCTACACATCCCAAGGAATATATTAGTTTATCTGAAAAGTTCTGCTTCTGATTCCTGCGGAATTTCTCTGTCAATTTTAAGTTTTCAATTGTCTTACAGCCAGTGCATTGCTTTTTGGTGGACCGGTGAGGCCACACCTCGAATACTGTGTTCAGTTTTTGCTCCTCTCTATAGGAAAGACATTGAGGTGGTGAAGCATGTCCAGAGAAGGGCAACAAAGCTGGTGAAAGGTCTGGAGCACAAGCCTTATGAGGAGTGGCTGAGGGAATTGGGGTTGTTTAATCTAGAGAAAAGGAGGCTGAGGGGAGACCTTGCCACTCTCTACAACTACCTGAAAGAAGGGTTAACGAGGTGAGTCTTGGTCTCTTCTTCCAAGTAACAAGAGATAGGGTGAGACGAAATGACCCAAAGAAGTTTAGATTGGATATTAGGAAAATATCCTTCACCAAAAGGGTTGCCAAGCATTGGAACAGGCTGCCCAGGGCAGTGGTGGAGTCCCCATCCCTGGAGGTATTTAGAAGATGTGTAGATGTGGCGCTCAGATACATGGTTTAGAGGTGGACTTGTCAGTGTTAGGTTTACGGTTGGACTCAATGATCTTAAAGGTCTTTTCCAACAAAAATAGTTCTATGATCCTATGATTCTAATACTGTTGATTTTTATAACAGGCTGTGTAACTTGTGTCCTTGCCCTAGGTTTTACCCCACAAATGCCCTTCAACTCTGTACTTTGTGGACCACACTCACATCTTAATGCATGCCTAGAAAGTGTCTATTGAGAGTAATACAGTCAACAGAGATACAGTAAAAACTCTTCTTACAGTATTTTATAATGTTGTGACACTTACTACATTATTTTTATGTTAGCTACCTTCTCCCTAGCATGTAGGTGCTAGATCAGGTGGCACAGTTGAAAAAAAATACAAACAACTTGAAGACACACTGTCCCCTCATGTCTGACAAGATGCTAAAATGTTGATATTGATCTAAGAAAAGTTATTACTGATCTTTATAAACCTGGTCTCTCCTATATGCCCATAGTATCATGGCAATAGCGATGCTCTGATTACTACCCATGCAATCCCAGACACTAGGCTTGAAGAGCATGACCGGTAAGCACCTCATCCTCTGATAATTTTTATCAGCTTTCAGATACTTTTTTTTTTTCACAGCTACAGAGTATTGCAGGAGACTAAGTGGTAATGTCAGAAAAAAAAAAAAAAAAAAAGCTGTTGCTGAATCAGGGCCCTTCAGGGTTATCCCATTGAAAGCTCCAGGCCAAGATTCAGCAGTCTTGCAAATTTTGATCTTCAAAAAGGTATAATTTAAAATACAGGCCTTTTTTAATGCTTACAGAAAAAGACTATGAGCCAGAAATTCCTGCCATCAAAGGTTATTTCCTGCATTGACTTTCTCTATCTTTGTCTTCATATTTATTATGGCTGGATTTATGCACCAACTTAAAATGACTAACATTAATGAATTTCAAAGGTATGTGGAATAGTTTTCCATCCCAAGCATGATACTGCTTTCTTGGAAAGAGGTATTTGTGAGTGTGGAAGGATTTAGCGAATCTTACTGATATGGAGAACTTTGGCTTGTTGTTTTTTTTTTTCTTTTGTTTTCCAATTGTCATAAGATTCATCATTTGTATGTTACCTTTCTACTGACTGATAACAAAGACCATCACTTGATCAGAGGAACCATATATAATTTTGAAATACTGAATTTCAAAGGTATTAATGTGTTCTTTTACAGTCCTTTTGGGCCGAGGTAACACCATGAAGGGGCTGGTAGGTGGGATATTGGGCTGCAGCCCAGCCTCTGCCCAGCACTGGCTGCCAAACCTCTTCAGGACCCCAAATAAATGGTTACCTCAGGCCAGACTGACTAGCTCCATTAATCATTTATTAAACTGGGCTGGTGTGGGAATAAATGTTTCCAGACTGCTGGGTTTAAGTAATAGTCTAATGTACTGGTGTTACCTGATGCAATCACTACATGGCTCTTGCAGTCAGTGCTTTATGTAATACATCTTTGGAAATCTCAGTCCTGTTAGTTTAATTGACTTACTGGAGAAGAAATGGACAAACATGATCTGATAACCTGTGCTACATCTCACACTGGAGGTGGTGTATGCAGGTCAAGATTCAAGCATCTCACAAAAGCAGTTTACTTTCTTTTCCTTCAAAGGGAGAGAGAATTAACCTAAAGATTTATTTTGTTCCCCCTCACTTCCCATCTTTTTATTGTCTGTAACATTTCCAGAATATCTTCTTTTGGTTTTTCTTTTTTGGTGTTTTTGTTGGTGTGTGGGGGGGGTTGTTTTGTTTTGTTTTGTTTTGTTTTTTTCCTGGCTGCTTATTTTTATCACATTTCCTTGGGCTTTTTCCTCCACATGAAACTTTAAAGACAACTGATGTCTGCAAATGTGCCTCACCTGTGCTTCAAATAGGATTTTGGTTAGCAGAGGGTTTGAAACGTTCAGTGAGATACACCAACACAAGGGAAGCAGACTAGTGAAGAGCACTCTGAAACATTTCCATTTCTGCTGTGGCCATTTCTGAAAAAGAATACCCACTGAGCCACTCTGGTACTTAAAGAAGTGAAAACTGCCTTATCCTGTCTCCTGAAACATCTCAGCTGAGCTGCATTGCCATGATGGGCTTGAAAAAATGAGAACAGTTCTGACATTGAGAATACTTGCTGTGGATTGCAGCTTTGGTAAAATGTCCTTGATGGTATTTTGGATTGCTAGGTGCTGTTCTCTGATGTTACATTTTGTAGCAATGTATGGCATACAGCACGCAAACTGCCCATAGAAAACAAACTTCTGATGCAATCTAGGGCTGACTTTGGAAGCAAGGCCCAAGAAATTGTACTGTTTAGGGTGACCCACTGTTCGTGTCCTTGGACATGACAAGGTATTTTATGGACTGTCTTTTCGGTAGTTGTAATGGATTCACAGGGGCAAGTTTAAGATAAATAATTTTATTGTTCAAAGGAACAACTTTTATTGGATTTTATCTTCTTGTTTTTCTCAAGTGGATCCTCTGTTCCCACACACTCCAGCAACCCAACTCTTGCTGAGGTATCTTGATGATTTTAGAATATTTATAAACAGATTAGGAGCCATGCTTTCTTAATATTCATTAACTTAGACCCTTTTTACTTGCCTTCGGAAATAGATTAAATAAAATAACAAGGTTGATGTTGGATCCAGTTTGAAAATAAAAAAGGCTTTGTAAAATACTTTATTTTAAATGTTATTTTAGCAAGTGGGAGTAGCATATTTATACTGTCCAAAAAAGCTGAGAAAGATCATTAAAGAGAAAAAAAAACCCCCATCCTCCCTCAAATGTTACCAAAATGTCACATCACATAGAAACACTTTCAAAGAGGAAGATATGTTCTGTCCTGATGCACCAGTTTCATAATATTGTGACATTTACATTCTAATGATAACTAAACTTTGATCTTTGGGAAATTATAGAGCAAAGAGCCTGATATGCTGAGATTTTGCCACCTCCCTGAGGGGACTAGATGCAGCCTGCAAACCTCACAGGGGTTATGCAAACGGAAAAGAAGACAGTAAAATATTGGGAAAGATGACTGTTTGGATTATGTGTGCACAGAGAAGTTATGAGGATTAACTGGGTTGAACACTGGGATTTGGTTAAGGATAGCTACACAAAACCCATACAAACACTGTTCTCCACTTAGGAGAAGAGGAAGCTAAAGACATAAACCTGAGCCTATCTATCTTTTCCTAACAGCGGCTCTTGAGAAATTTGGAGGCAATGAGCTAAAGGGATTGCTGAGCTTTAGCTTTATTCCTGATCCATGTTGAAGAAACAGCTCCAAACCAGGGAGTAATGCCTGTGAAAACCCTGCTTAGAGGTAATGACATAATTCTGGGTACAGCTGAGCAGAGTACTGCTGATGCTGTTCTTTGAGCAAGGTGGAGGCTATGGTGTCTACATACTTTTGCAAGGTGTGCTCTCATGTGCCCTAATACAAATATCTACTTTAACAATTAATCTCTGTTTTGGCACAAGGTGCAGAAAATATTTGCATTACTGATGAAATACTGGCATTTGGATGCTGCTGCAAGGCAAATGCTCGTTGTACAACAGAGCCATTGTTCATTCTTGCTCCCCCCAGAGCATAAAAGAAAACACTTTTCCTTCACAAAGTCTTCCTTGCAAAAGCCCAGCAGTTTCTGAGTTTTAAGGGATTACTTTATTTGCTTTGGGACCCTGGGAAACTGGCTGCCTTTAGCGTGAGTGCAAGAGGAAAGTGCAAGTGTACCTGAGTTTGTACCTGTGGGTGATGGATCCTGGCAGGCACATCCTGTAGCTCAGTGATATGTTATAGTAAACAGGTTCCAAACAACTGGTGGATAGTAAAGATGGGAACAGGTGGTGCAAAATTGTGTACAGCCAAAGACAACACTTTGCTTTGGTAATCATCTGCTGCCATAACTATCCGGGGCAATGTTGTGCTTCAAGCTGAAGAAGCCTTTAGGTGCCATGAGGTGTCCCAGAGACAAGAACCTTCTGCTCCAAAGTAAATTTAATCAACTGCACTTCAAAGTGTGATGTGGGACAGAATCAATTAACTCTTAAGAAGTAAAACCTGAACAACATTTAATAAATTCATCTACTCCCTCCTGCTTGGAAATTTTGCTGTAAGAAATAATCTTCTTAGTGCCAGAGTGCTTGAGATTATAATCCCTGGTGTGGCTTTTCAGACCCAGATTATCAAGTGATGTATATTCTGTATATTCCAGTAATTCAGTGATATTGCTTATGCGCATTTTTTTGCTGGAAATGATGTGTAGAAAAATATCTGCAGTGAGAGAAATACGGTTTTTACTGGTAGAAGTCTTGCATAAACTCTTCACACAGTAATCCTACACTTCAAATAATATAATTTTACATTGCATAAAGGAATGCAATTCTCACATCTGAAACTGAAAAATGCCTTTTGTGATTGGCATGGATTCTTTAGCTAAGGGTTGGACAATAGTGTTCTCATACGCAGGGAAATTTCTGTAAAAGGAAATATAAACTTTACAAACTGTTGCTTTGTTAATAACACTCAATTAATGTTTTATATTCAATTACAATAGATCGTAATTCATTATTTCAAACAGGTTTAAAATCTAATAGGCTTCAGACTGCAGAACAAATACCCTTCCTTTGTGCACAAAACCACTTCCAGTTTCTCAAGCTTTTGTAATGTAAGTACAGGAAAAAAAAAAAATATGTACGCAAAGGGAGATACGCTAGAACATTTTGTCTATTCATTGGAGCTGGATAGTCAACATGACAAGAAAAATTAAACTGGGATTTAGAGACACTTTTTTTACCTTGTAAAATGAAGAGCTTCCAGGATTTTACTTTAATTACCTTCTTGTTCCGTTTTTCCTTTGTTGTCTGAAATCATCAGTGAGACTTTTGTCTTCTATTTCTATTGCAATAAATCTCTTGAGCAAAATTGCTGCCTTCAAGTAAGAGCAGAACAGAACTGGAGCGCAGAAGTGTTTAGGCAATAGATTCCATTAAGAAAAGAGAGGGAGAGAAAGAGAAAGAAAGTACATCTGACTGAAGCAAAATTTCTAAATATTTTAATTTCCTTCTCCTGCAGAAACTTTCTGAACTCCTCCAGGAAAGTTCCCTAAATCTGCTGAGAAGACAGCAGGATAGAAGATGAACTGGGAGACAGCCCTGCTCTGCCCTGCTACCCCTGCTGAGCTGTGCTCAATACAGTTCTCTCCACCTTCAGTTCCCTTACCTGCTTCTTACTCCCAACCAGGCCTTAACTAAATTTCTAAGCTGTCTTGTGAAGGAAAAGAGCTAGAGAAAAAGAAACACTGAGAAAACCTGCTGGCTGATCCCAGGAATTGGGTACATTCAGGTCACTGCAATTCAAACAGTGCAGCAGCTGAAGCGCAGCAGATCAGCACTTTGGCTCCCTCAGTATTCCCAAAGAAGCTCAGGGTAGATGGGTCCTTCTTTCCCAAAAAAATGTTTGAGAGAGGAAGACAGAATATAGTGCCTTATTCCCAGACAAACAGTACCCAAGGGTCTATGGACCCCATCAATGCCAGCTGAAATAGGTGTGGGTAGTTGCTTAAACGCAGAGAGATCAGCCTTGAGCATGGGTAGCAAACCTACCAGGTTGCTGTAAAACAATGCCAAGCTATCTAGCATAGACCTCTCAAAGCATGGCAAAGCTGTGAACCTGCTTGAAAGACTTCACATAGAACCCAGCACCCTGCTGTGAAAAGTTTCAGTTCTTTCTGGCATTACTCTGCCAGTGCAATGTGCTCACAGAAAGCCTCTGATCAGCTGGGGGATAAGGGATGCTTATTAAGAGAGAGCTTAAGTTAGTCAGCATCTAACACAGATATACAAAAAAATGCAAGGTGAGGTCTCTTTAATCTTTCCATTATACTTTGAAATTGTGCTCCTGCTAAGGGATGGGGGGAGCAGGATCTGCAAAGTTTCTTCTGCATATATAAGCCCCGAGAATTTAAGACTCCTTGATGATATTTAGTATGAACACAAATGGCACTTCCCTGGTCTTTGTTGTCCTTTTTCCAAGTTTTTAATGGGTTTGGCCTCTGCGTCCTTTACTCTTGAACAACTCTAGTGTAGCAAACAATAGGCATTACTCCAGTTGTTCTGATTGCCAGGAGAGGATTATTTTCACCTCCTGCAGCCATCCTTGCCATCCCCATGAGGAGCCCTCGCTGATGTACTGTGCTCAGTGGCATGGCGGGTGCAGGATGTGGCTTTTAGGTGCCCTTTCACTTAGCCTGGATGTTGGCCTGAGGAGAGACTTTCACTTGCGATACTGTCAATTTGAGTTCAAAGTCTAGGTGTGTGACAGACATCATTTTATGTGTGTAAAACTGTTTATTGTCTCTGTGTTTTAGATCTGAAACATGAAGAACCATCTTTTCATTTTTAAGAGGCTAGGGTAGTGTTAATTTTCTGGGGTGTTCAGAGGATGACAGGACTGGAACAGTATTTAGAAGATTTTGCAGAGCCCCATCTATATTTGTATAATGCCTAAGAGAATTACTTTGGGTGGACATTGCGTTGGAGTTTTAAATGGCAGCAGACCATGGTGTGTCTTTGCAAGTTCAAAAGAACAGATCTCACACTGCAAGCTTTAAGTAGGTCTTTCAGTCAGGTCAGGAGGAGACTTGCCCTTGCATTCCTGTTGTCTGTCTCTGGATGTCCTAAAGGCATTACAGAACACTTTTCCCCAGAAAAAAATGCCTCTGTAAAAGACAAGATTTAAACAGGTTGATTCTGATCATAGGGCTACAATTGAATTTTGAGTTGAAATTTAATAGTGGTTGCCTTAGCCTAATATATGGCTTGTAAAGTGAAAGCCTGCCAGACAAATTATCTACCTGTTTCTCTCTCTCTCTCTCTCTATCTGGTATTTATTCTATTTT
The DNA here is from genome assembly GCA_907165065.1 of Caprimulgus europaeus. The sequence goes on along the minus strand of OU015525.1, from coordinate 40,480,518 downwards.
ATGGCCCAACCAAGAGGAAACAACAAATACACAAGTCTCTGTGAACTACTTTCCTGGAGAAAGTCAGTTGAAGCTGAGAGTCCCACTCCTCTCGTTAAGGCTAGCAATCTTTAGAATTGACAGCCTTCTCGCTTTCTACGCATGGCTCCAAGGCCCAGTGCCCACAGTTCTCTGCTTTGCTGACAGCCTCAGAGAGCGTCATGCCCAGTTAGCAGGGATGACTCTCCCCAGATGTGCCATCTCTGCCCACATCCTTGCCTGGCACTGATGGCTGTGGCTCTCTCCTTCAACTCGTGGGAGGGGGGACTGCATTTTAGGAAAGAAAATGCAGTGCCAGATGTGAAAGAGGAGAATGGCTAAAGCCAGGTCTGCCTCAAAGGCTTGCATTTTTTGTCAGCAGTTGGGTTGCATGGGAAGATACAGATTGCCAGACTGCTCTCTGCAAACCATCTCAGTGATGAATTTTGACCCTTAGCACTCATTGCCTGCCAGAAACTCTTGTGAGAAGATGCCAGACATCAAGAAGGGGAGAGGAGGAGCCACTGGATGCCGTCCAGCCCAGCTGGTGTGGTGGTGTGTGGGAAGCCCTAGGAACCTGTCCAGGGACAAGCTGGCAGGGAAAGCTGCTGGCACCATGACCTGATTTCCTTCTCCCATGCATAGCAATAGACAGGGCAAGGTGAAGAGGGCAGACAGACCTGGACCAACAACAGTGGGCAACACTCATGGGAACTACTTCACCACTGAACAGCTGGAGATCATAGATGTCTATCTGTGCAGGAAATAGGCCTGTTTTCCATTCTGCTTTCAGTAATGTTGCTATGCCACTTGCAATGAAGAACAATCCCTACTGAAGCAAAACTAGTGAGCAAGTGAACCAGAAGAGCTATACAATAATTTGAAAGGCTTATACTTGTTTGTATATTATACCACATCTCCCCTGTAAATATGTGTTGTTGTAATGGTAGCTCTGGTTACTCTTTTATGTCAATAATCTACTGATATGTCCCTCAGTATGATGTGTGCACAGGTAAATTGTGCCGATTAACCCTTCTAGAGGGGCTAATGAAAATCACATTAAAACTGTTTAACAAAAAGATAAAGAAGGTAATCTTTTGGAAGTGGGCAAATATTTGGCATCAGTCATGTGTTTCTGTGGACAAACCTTCTTAGAGTGGCTGCTGATGCCAGTGTCTACAAAGAGCCATGCATGCAGGTGAGGAGTAAAAACTAATGTTGATAAAATTGATAATGTTAATATTTTGGTTTATAACTGATGAACTTGCTCATATAATACAGTGTAGTAATTATACTTTCAGGGTTCTCTAGAAAGAATTAAGTCATTTTCAAGGCAGACTAGACAACTTGGGAAAGCCACCTAGTTTCTAATCCAAGGGCTTCCTCAGGTATTTCCATCACTAACATTGTAACTGTAATGCTTCCACCAACTAAAAAGAAAAGTGATGGGACTGAGGGGTTGAATGAACACAGTTACCTAGAATACATTTATATGGCCATTCACCACAATAGCCTGTGCAAGATTAAGAGAGGTTTTGTAATCTGCTTGCTTTCATTAATATTGTGATACGAGATACATGACTGTTTCTTTGAAAATGTGTGCACTTGCCTCTCTTTCTGGATAACTGCAGACTGACTCTGCAAGGATTCTGAGAGTAACTCCATGGTGGAAGTCACTAAGGAAAGGGCTCATTGTACTCAGAGATAGCTCTCATTATGTTCACAAGGGTACATCCTGCAAGCAGTTTGCCAGCAAGAAGGAATTATTCTAGCCAGAAATGTGTGTAGGCATTGGGCTACAATGATGGTCAAGCAACTTTGAAAGAAATTTGCATTTTATAACACAAGCATCTACAAGATGTAAATGTAACAATTAATTAAACAAAATCTGGTACATTATCAATATTAGTACTGTCTGATGTTTCTTGAGAATGCTATAGCCTTCCCATGATGTATTAACATCTTTTTTCCATAAGAAGGGATGGATTTTTAAAATCGACTACAGCATCTGTTGGCCTGCATAATGACAACTTCATTGCTTGAGCTGCCCTTTTCCAAGGTCAGAGGAAATCACCTTCTCTCCACCTACAGTATTACACTGCTGGCATGGAGCATCAGTTATGGGTAGGTTTTGTTGTTTCCCACAGGCACATGAATCACAGTCATTACCAAATGCAGCAGTGCTGGTTTGAGGGCAGAGGGGTGGGATGGGAAACCTCTTTGATCCAGTGTAGAAAATCTTCTGTTTGAGTTGAGATTCCCCCAAAATTCCATCATCTGTATCTCAATACCATTCCTGCATATTCTCAGATGAAGAAAAACATATCACATCCTTACATGTCTAGCTGAGAAGAATTGGTTTCAATCACCAGAGAGCTAAAATTACCAATGTAGATAGTAACTTCAATTGCAATTTGAATACTGGACTCAGAAAAGAGGATTGAAAACAGCAGCTTTTTATCTACTATCTTGGGATGCTGTAGGAGGGCAGCAGAAATCAAACAGCTGGAGTATGTGGTTTTTCTCTGCACTTGAAAATCCTACTATTGAAGAGGGAGGGGAAAAGTAGAATTTTGAAATCTGTGTAGCTGAAGAGAGAGAGTATGTTTGTGCCTAATCTTGAAAGAAATGAAAAACAATCCATTGCTATGGAAAAGGGTTTCTTCTGTACCTCTGCCAAGGTCACTGAATGCATAAATCCAGGGAGAATAAAGACCTTGAAGGAGAGCAGCTCTGCTGTTTCCCCACAGCAGCTCTCTCAGACTTAGAAGGGTGAGAGAGTTTTCTTGCTATTACATAACTGTTAAATACAACTGAAAATGTTTTTCATACTTTTGGCAGTTTGAGGTCTCACCAACATATAAGAAACCTTGGAACACCTGAGAGATTGCTGCAGACAATGAGTCTCTATGTCCATGCTCCTTTCCCAAGATCCTGGGTCTCCTTGCTTCAGAGATCCCACTGTGAGCTTTCTGTGTTGTAGTCTTTCAACAACTGGGCTTGTTGTCAGGCTTTTTGAATTCAGGTCAGTCTGTTCTCTGGGGTTTTTTTGTTGGGGTTTTTTTTTTTTCTTTTTCCATTTCTGCTTTGCAAGGCAGTATTATTGAGCAATTCAGAGTGCATGCATGGGTTAAGAGCTTCAAAAGTAGTCCTTTCCCCAGCCAGCACCCTTCTCCTGAAGTAACCCATATGATTTCAGGAGTTTTACTGGGACAGAAGAACGTTGAGGTATAAAAACATAAAAGCTTGGTGAAAAAAGTAGTTTTGTTTTAATGCACCCAGGTTGTCTCCTAAGTGCAACTGCCTAAGTGACTGTTGGTACATCTGGCTACCTGCTACAGACCCCTGAATCCCAGACAGACATTTGGAGATGAGAGCTGTGGTCTCATGGCACAGTTTCCTAGCACTGTGGTGGTGACCTTGAGTAGCCTGGATGCTTCAGCTCCATATTCAGAGACACTCAGAAGTCCTGGTCTTGCTCCACTGGTGGGGCTCTCAGGCTTTCCAGGTGGTTTGTTCATGAAGAAACTGGAGGCAATCTAGTGGAACATTATCAGGACAGTCAAAGGCCTGGAGAATGCATCTTGTAAGAAGAGGTTGAGCTTGTTTAGCTTGATGAAGAAGAGGCTAGGGAGAATCTAATAGCAGTCTACAACTACCCAGAAGATAGTTTCAAAGATGATAGTGGTAAATTCTTGGTGGTGGCAGACCATAAGACAAGGGGCAATGGCCACGAACCCTGGCTTGGGAGGTTCAGGATAGACATTGGAAAAGACACCTTTACTGAGGAGATAGTGCAGCACCAAAGCACATTGTCCAGTGAGGCTGTAGGATCTCCATCCTTGGAGGTTTTCAGTTTTTAAAAATATTGGATAAAGTCATGAATAACTTCATGTAGTATTGGTGATAAATATGGTTTTAGCAGAAGGTTGAACTAGAAACCTCCAAATGGTGCCTTCTGACATACACTTCTATGAATCTGTGGTGTTCTGAAAGCTTCTAGGAGTCTGCTTTACACACAAGCAAGATCACAATTTATCTCTCAGAAAAGGATAAAATATCCCCACTTCTCCTTCCAGGACAGCCATATTTTTTTCCCTCCCTTAGGTTGCATACTTACTGAATTTCCTCTCCTTGAGAACTTCAGAGAAGTCTGAGCTTTGTTTTAGCTTGTTATGACAAGCATTCTGTATCTGCAGGTTTCCTATGGAACAGCATTAAGAATGGTGGTCAGACACAGTTAAATCATTGTCATAGCCAGGCAGGCAGTAGAGAGACACAGGTGAAGAGCTGAGATCACCAACACAAGCCTGTCCTGCTACTCTTTGTATTGTTTCAGCAGACAGGCCAGCATTTCCAGTTATCTCCTTTTCCAAACACTCCAGCTCAGGAGGTGGAACTGTTCTTACCTGCAGAGTGCCATGTTCTGCCCAAGAGGGAAGTCAGAGCCCCGATCTCTGTCTCTGCTTTTCTTGCTGCAGAAGTACATAGGGTTATCCCCCAAAATCAGGACTGCCTTTAAGAGTATTTTCAATAATCTCTGCAAAGTTGCCAGAAAACCTTGCTGCTCCTTGCACTTTACTTCAAACAAATTAAAAAGCTTGCCTTTGATTTTTTTTTTTAACCACTCAGCAGCAACAGCAACACAATCTGAACATGTAAAACAGCTCCACTGAGCACACCAGCTGAGTCACTGCTTTTTACCACAAACCCTTCACAGCAGAAGCTGGAGAAATCAATAACACTGTGCAGCTTACTAAAAGTGCTGAAGCTGTTCAAGGTTCTTATACAGAAACACACCAAGCGTTCATAGTGGGCAAAGCAGCTCACCTCATTAACTCATGAAAAAAGCCTTTAAGTTTAATTTGCCAGACACACTGAGGTGCAACCTCCATGATGAGGGAAAGTGACAAGTGAAGAAACATAGGGAACAAGTGGAATCGGTGATGCCATCAGAGAAGGAAAATATCAGCTTTCAGCATTATCACTGAGCTTTGGAAAACTGTTTGTAGCACTCGGTATTGCATCTCAACTCTGAATCCACAGCCTGCATAAATACACAGATCCTGCACAGAGATGAAAGAGGAGCTCTTCTTAAATGGTACTGCTTAGTGGTCTGGGGGCATGAGTACCACAGGGCAGCTGAGTGCCCTCTCTGCTTGCAAGTCACCCTGTAAAGCCTCCTATTTCTGGGAGATGGTGCTTCCATTATCCTCTGTGGAGGGGATAACAAGGTGCCAAATCCCATGTGAGTAGAGGAGACCACGCTACTCTTACCACCTATGCAGAGAGAGCTCTCAGCCTGCGGTGTTGCCAGTGGCTAGAGTCAAGACTCAGGATAACAGCCATCTTCTTACACACACACATGTACATATACACACTTGCATTTATTCTTCTTTCTACCAGCCTCTTCCAAGACACTCGTCTGTAAATATTGGCATGCTTCTCCTCTGACAACCCTACAAAACTCTTTGTAAATCACAGTAATTTTTTGTCTTACCAGCTCTAACATTTGGAAGACCCAATGAACTTTTCACCCAGGCAAACATATTAAAGCATAACACTAGCCATCAACTACACATTTCTTCCTTCCAGAGGCAAATTTATATGAAAATGGCCAAATCTCTCTTTCTATACACAGTTCCTCGCTTTTCTATCTTGCATCAAAACATCCACTCATCTCACTTTTCCTCTCTTCTCTTTTTAAACTTCAATCTGTGAACAGGCAGAGGCTCCATCCAGCAGTATAAGACTTTCCACAGCCAGTAAGCAGATGTTCTTCATTTGATATCACATCCCAGCACATACTCATTTCTTATCTGCTAGCACTTGTGATTATAATCACAAGATTCTTCTAATTATTGCAATATATTCTTTATTCAGTTATGCACCTGGTCCATGGAAACTTGATTGCATTCCACAGGGCATTTGAGCTCCCTGACATTTTAAAGTCTATGATTGCTGCAGCAGCAGTTGTGACCTCCCCCTTGAAAACCTTTAGCATTCAAGAAAGAAATTGCACCTGTGCAGGAAAGCTAGATATGCTCAGTCTAAAGAAGTTTAACCAGTTATAGCTGTCCCCAGGGTGAGCCGAAGCATCAAGCCTCCTTCCAAGAAGCCACTGGAATTGTATCATTGTATCCCAGGGGCCACTGCTCTTTCTTTCTTCACTTTCCATTTCTCAGTTTAGCCTCTAAGATCTGAGGAGTGTATGCAGTGCATCCTATATGCATACAGAGGCCATAATAATATTGGTTTTGCTAGGGTTGAGATGACCTTTTGCATTTGACATTTTTGGTTGGAAAGAAAACAATACTATTTGCCTTATATGACATGTAGACATCCTAAAACCATTCAGCTTCTCTACAGTTTGGTGATATTTCCTCTCTGAATTGCATCACAAGAAGAAGTCAAAGATCTGGGATAAGACCAAGACATATGCAGCAAGACAGAAAGAGTACAGGCATACCATCTTACACATGGTGGGATGTGAACACTTCTCCCCGGAAGTGTTCAAGGCCAGGTTGGATGAGGCTTTGAGCAACCTAGTGTTCTGGAAGATGTCCCTGCTCATGCAGGGGGGTTGGAACTAGATGATCTTTAAGGTCCCTTCCAACCCAAACCATTCTATGATAAATCCTCCTTTAAGGAAAAAGTTTATCTTACCATCTTTCTTTGGTGCAGCTAGCATAGCAAACACAAAAAAACAAAACACACGTACAGTTACCCATCACATTCTCTTGCATTTAAATCCTTTCTCTACAAAGAAACAAATAAAAACCCCTCCTCATATAGGAAATGAAGGTGTACCCAAGAAGATCTCCCGCCTCTCACCTTCAGCAACCCCCTAGCCTGAGGGGAACACCAAGCATGTCACCTGCAGTTTTGAGGCCCAAAACTTTATTTTATTTTTAATATTTTAAACTTGCTTCCCACAACTAAGAGAGCCACTTCCTGGCACAAGCTGGGGGGATTTCACTTCTCCTGCCTGACTCATTGCTGCACGATGGTTGTGGCTTATCTTCAGCAGCACTGTCAGGGTGGGCACAGCTTGCTGCGAGGGCCAGCAAAGAAACTCCCATGAGGCTAACATGTTTGCCATAGGATGACAACCCATCATAAGATGCACTTTCTTTATGCTAGATTACTTTTCACATTTCCAAGCTGGACTGGACAAAGCTTTAGAATCCACTCCAGGAGAATCTAGTCTGTAGAGGCTTGCAGGTAGCCAGGCCAACCTCCTGAGCCCTTCCTCTATTGCCCTACAGGAAACCATGGAGAAAACGGGAAAACTGCTTAGCATTAGGTGAACAAAGCGGTGGCGGTATGATTCAAGCTATCACTTTAGTGCCCCACTTGCCTGGGCCAAGAGGGGATGTCTGGGATGTAATATTAATGTAGTGATTTATCCTGCCTGGGGATAAAGAGACAGCAGGGTGAGGTTCCTCCATCATTAAATATGTTAAATATGAAATTGTAGTGACTGATGTTCTCAGAGCATTACCATGGCAGGGTAGTGAGTCCTTAGCAATTCATCTTGTAGAGTCAGCTGTTCTGGAGTAATCATCTTTCAGTGTGTATTTTCTCCTTATGCTCTTCTATCTCACAGAGACAAGAGTGCAGCTCTTATTCTTCTCTGCAATTTTCCTAGCTATTTCCTCACTTTTGTTTTAAAAGCACTCTCAACTTCTTCTCCGCTGCCCCCTACATACTTTCAGTCTCCCTTTTTACAGACAAGAAGAGAAAACTTCCAGTACAAAGCAGGATTGTTGTTATGGGTTTTTTTAATGCAAACCTCTCAATGTATAAGCAAGGCATCTGATGGTCCTGTAGGCTTTCAAAGCCACTCATATGTAGCAAGTACTGTGAGGTTTTGCCAATCTACATTTGTGCTGATTGACTGAACAAAGTTTCTTCTCTATTATTGTTCATTTGCCTTTGGAGAACCATCTCCAGGAGGGTTCTGCACTCTCCCTCCGAGCCTCTATACTGTACACCTCCAAATAGATAGTGTACACTTCTTAAAGGGTCAATGCTATTTGTTACTACTGCAGCAGCACCATAGCGCTGCGATGAGGATCTAGACCCACATCGACAGTCACTCTTGACGTACGGTACCGAGACTGCAAACTTTAGAGGTACAGGTGGGTAAAACACAGCGCACAACACAGGATAACAGTGAAATGACCATTATTATTTTGCAAGTGCCAATTCTGTCTTAATCAGTAAACCTACACGTGGAAGCAAGGCTTCTGTGAACTCACTCATCGTTATCTCCATACTGCCAGCACAATGTGGGTGTTCACAAAATAACATACATATAAGTATACAGGCCTGCAGAACATCTTAGGCTTTGAGATGGCAGCTGTCTTGATTTTTAGCTGGGACAGAACTAGGTTTCTTTTTAGTAGTCAAAGTAGCACTGTGTTTTGTTTTCAACATGGGATTTGTTCTGAGAAAAATGTTGATAACATACCAATGTTTTCAATTGTTGCTGGAAGTCAAAGGATTTGTGTTTTGTTAGTCCACAAGTGCAAGATCTAGAGGGGGTGAGGAATATTTACATTAATAAGCTAGGTTGGCATTCAAATATGCCAGTAGGATATTCCATATCATGACATCATGTTCAGCATACTAATGAGGGTCTCTCCGTGTGGGGGTCCTCTCTTTCTGCCTCTGGATCTTGCTCAGGCTCTCGCTCTTTCAGGATTGCGGCTTTGGTTTTGGGATTAACGTTCCTCCAGGATCCTTGTCTGAGAATTGTCTGGGCATGGTCAGTGGGTGGTGAGCAATTGCACTGTGTATCATTCATTTGCATATTTTATTATTATTATCATCATTATTATTTTAATATCATTATTCTTTTAAGTTTTATTTCATTTCAGTTATTAAATTGTTGTTATCTCAACCTACGAGTCTCTTTACCCTTATCCCTCCAATTTTCTCACCCATCCCTGGGGCGGAGGGACTAAGCAAGTGACTGTGTTTGCTGCTAGCCAAATGGAGTACCACAAAGGTTTTCACTAGCTTTCCCAGCAAAGAACAGACTACAGTCATCTGCAATGTGGTGAATGTCTAAGAATTAAAAGCTTCTGACTGAACAGTGTAGATTTCCCTGAAGAGAAGGATTGCCAGTCTCACAGCATTGGTTGGGGACAAAAGCAGAGCAGGTATGTTATTTGGACATTTGTCCTTAGCAGTTCTCTTTTCAAAGGAGATTTTTAGCTATAAACCCACATAATTTTTTTATGTATTCATAGAACATTATCTATTGATTTTTTTTCTACAGTGAATCTGTTCCATTGGTGGAAAGGTTCTCTGTCTGTCATGCCCTTTCTCCCAAGCCAGAGTGGTTCCTGATGGAAAGCTGGAGATCCTACTGGTGGAAGAGGAGATGTCTCTGTCCATACAGTCAGTCCAGGACTCCTCTGCTGAATCTGCTCAAAATGAGAAACCTCACCATTTTTGTATGTATGTCCTCCACTGGCAACCAGACCAACCCATCTTCCACAGATTGAGTAATACTTCTCACAAAACAGTGATCTCCATTGGTATTAAATTAAATTGATTCAGAAACTTGATAGGAAATTTTGCAATGCAGTCAGCAGACTCTAAACTGTTCTGTACTCTTATCAGTGGTATCCTCACTGAGTTGTTTTGGTGTTTGTATTTTGTTTGGTATTTAGTTTATATATGTGCCAAATACATGAAAATGTACTGTGGAAATTAGGCTCCCTGAATTGCATCTGCACCACTGATACAAGAATGTGACCTCTGTGCATTCACAAGTTTTCTCTAACAATACTGGAGTACCACTTGAAAGTAAAACTGTAAAGGAATGGTTAACGGTACAGAACTGAACTGAGGTTGGGTTGGGAAAAGTCAATCTAAATAAAACCAAAATGAGCTTTTTCTTTATTCCTCAGTGAAATAAATTTTCATTTCAATGAAATATTCTATTAAAAAGATTTAATTGTGGAGGAGCAATTTATACAATTTTTTTTAGTGAATAAAATATTCAGCAAACCAAACAACATCTTTCCAATAACCACTTAAAAACAGAGTATACAGAAATGCTGATAGGAACACCTAAATTAAATGTGCTTGTTGCTGTGGTATTTCTACAGGTCAGTATCTCACTAGGGAAGAAAACAACCAAACAGAAAAGGTATAAAACTAAACTATTAAAGAGTAGAGATTTTCAGTTTCACCATAATTTATTTTCACAGAAAATTGCTTTAAAAATAGAAAAATTCAGAAAACTGAAGGTGTATTCATTATGAAATGACTTTATGTTAACTTCATAAACAATAAAATAATGGTATGAAGATTTTTCTGCTCTTTGAGGGATGCACTCTTTATTGAGTTTAAAATGGTAATAAACCATTGAGAGCCTACTGAGCTTGGTAATGAATGTAACACAGCAATTTAAGAGTTCATTTCTGATGCTTTATAATAGTTTCTAGAGTTTTTTTTTATCTTAGTGGAATTTTTACAGTTGTGCAATTGTAACAATTGAAAGTAGATTATAAAAATGTTTTCCCTCCAGACCTTTTTGGGGGAAAAAAAGAGACGGAATCTGAAAGATGTTTCATGTGGGAAAATATGGAAATATAATTTTCATATAACATAATAGTTAGAATGCCTGTACCTGCAATCTCATTATTATAGGGAATATGCACAAAATTTAAATTAAGTCAAACACACTCTCCTGGTTCTTTCCCCATGCCCACCAGCATAGACAGTGCTGAGAAAGGTATAACTTGAATGCATGTGAGCAGAGAGAGAGGTCTTCACCACCACAGGTTCACCAGAGGTATGAAGTAATATTGTCCTCTTGAGCAGCATCTGTCCCACTCCACATGACAGGAGAAGCTGTGTGGGTGTCAAGACCTCTGCCAGGCTATGGCCAGATCATGACTAGTCTTTGCAACAGGAATATGCCATGGGAATATATGGGGATAGCTGCTCATGTACTAAATGGTGAAGAAAGTGCAGAAGATATTCTGTTCATGCTGAAGACAGGAGAGTATATGGTTACAATGCAGGGGGCTAAAAACAGTGGATAAAAAATTTTACAAGATGAGAAAATGGTGCCAGAAGGCTAGAGGAGGGCAGGACAGCTCTGGGAAGTTCATGGGCAATACAGTTATTTTTCTGGATCCTACTATTGATTGAAGAAGGTGGTGACTCCAAAGGCAGAAGGTGCATCTCTCTTGTTTCCAGCTCTATCTGAAGCTGCTGGACTTTTAAGAAACTGGAGGCTCAGAGCCTGAGAGAGTAAATTTGTGAAGATGAGAAGAAAGATAATTTTGGCAGAGGAAGTTGAGATACTGTCTCAAGCAAGATGATATGTAGCAGGTGAGAAAAGGCAGACTTAGCATCCTCACAGACGGAAGAGGTGAGAATTATGTGGAAAAATGGGAATGTGAAGCTTAAATAATATAAAAGCTTGAGAAAAAAGAAACATCTGACTGGTGATAGGTAGCCACAATACTTAAGTCAGAAAGACTGAGAGACCATATACTTTGGTGGTATTACTGTAGTGGTTTGACCCTGGCTGGACTCCAGATGCCCACCAAAGCCACTCTATCACTCCCCCTCTTCAGCTGGGCTGGGGAGAAAAAATACAACAAAAGATTTGTGGGTTGAGATACAGACAGAGATCACTCAGCAATTACCATCACGAACAAAATAGACTCAACCTGGGGAAAAATAAGTTAATTTATTGCAAATCAAACCAGAGTAGGATAATGAGAAATGAAACCAAATCTTAATACGCCTTCCTTCAACCCCTTTCTTCTTCCCAGGCTTAACTTTTCTCCCAGTTTTCTACCTCCTCTCTCTAGCAGCACAGGGGGATGGGGAATGGGGGGTTGTGGTTATCACATGTTGTTTCTGCCACTCCTTCCTCCTTAGGGGAGGACTCCTTCCCCTGCAGCAACCTGGGGTCCCTCTCACGGGACACAGTCCTCCACAAACTTCTCCAGCATGATTCCTTCCCATGAATTACAGTTCTCCACCAACTTCATCATCATGGGTCCTTCAGGAACAGACTGCTCCAGCTTGGGTCCCCCACAGGATAACAGGTCCTGACAGCAAACCTGCTGTGGCGTGGATTCCTCTCTCCACTGGGGCAACAGGTCCTGACAGGAACCTGCTCCAGTGTGGGCTTCTGATGGGGTCACAGCCTTCTTTGGGCAATCATCTGCTCCAGTGTGGGGTCCTCCACGGGTTACAGATGGACATCTGCTCCACCATGGACCTCCATGGGCTGCAGGGGGACAGCCTGCCTCACCATGGTCTTCACCACAAGTTATGGGGAAATATCTGCTTCGGTGCCTGGAACACCTCCTCCCCCTCTTTCTTCACTGACCTTGGTGCTTGCAGAGTTGTTTCTGTCACATATCCTCATTCCAGCTGCAAAAAGCATAGGGTTTTTTTTTCCTTCTCTGCCTCTTAATGACATTATCACAGAGGCATTACCACCATACTGATTGGCTCAGCCTTGGCCAGCGGCGGGTCTGTCTTGGAGCCGGCTGGCATTGGTTGTGTCAGACGTAAGGGAAAGTTTCTTCTGAAACAGAAGCCACCCCTCTAGCCCCCTGCTACCAAAACCTGGTCGTGCAAATCCAATATATTTACCCCCTGCAGCAGGAAGGCAGCATGTGAGCCAGAAAGACAAGGATGCTGCAGGTAAAATAGCTGTAGGAGAATGGGATGGAGAGGTGGGAAATAAAAAAACCCCTACATTTCTTATGTGAGAATTTGATTAGATGCTCCAAGCCCTTCTGCTTTTCAGCTATGCCGGAGGAGGACTTGTAAGCTGGCATGTCTTTGAAATGAGTAGTGGCATTAATGAGAAAAGTCTGTGTGATCTCAAGAGTGCTGTGTCCTAGGAACATTCAGGAGCCTCACACCAAGCTCACTATCTTGGCAATCTCTGAAACAACACACAGAAAATACATTAAACACGAGATTATAATGCTGTGTAAACACTGGCAAAATTTCATTCATATTCTGAAAGTAAAGATCTTGTTATGTGAGCCATAGTGACCTCTGAAATCGTGGAGCCAGGGATATTGATACACTCAGAGGAAAAAATCTCTGATGCTCCATATGCATGAAAGGACTCTGGCTGTATCAGCATTGTTAGCCGGGATAATGGACTCTCGTGGCACAACAGAGCAGGGGTCACCTCTCCAAGAGCAAGACAGGGACAGAGCTGCCATCTGCACATTCCCGATTCTCTTCACGATAATCAGCCCATTTTTCAAAACATACTTTGCATGCAAATACATGTGCTTAGCATTTATATTAGTGACATATGTGGCATTGTTTGAGCTGCAAGCTCATTAGCACGTTGATGTGACGTGCCACCTGAACAGAACGAAGGTTGCAGAACAGACATTAAAAGGTACGTGGAATTGGCTGAGGGCAGAGTAGATGGTGGCAAACAATAATACTATATCTAGCACCAGGGAGAGTCATACTTTTTATTTACCATGTCTTTTGATCGATGGCTCTAATAACCTCACACTTGAAGGTGTACAAAGAACAATCATAACCCAAAATGTAGCTTTCATTAGAGCTCTGTGGATCAGCCCACAGTTGACTAGGGGCAATGGCTGTAAGCACTAACAGAAGAGTCTGGACTAGGCTTAGATGGATCAAAAAATCAAATCAAGGAAAGAGCAGGAAAAAGAAGACAAACAAAATCCAGAAGCAGCACTGGCCTTTAGATGTGATAAGAAGGTGTGAGAGGTGCTATTAAAAAATGCAACCACTGCTCTAGATGATGATTATTAAAATGTCCAAAAGAACAGATTGCATCTATAGTAGTAGCACTTGTGACTAAGAACCATAAAGGATCAGAATGGATTTTGCTAACCAGACTGAAGCTGATCTCAGGCAGGGGCAAAAAGGGAGAAAGAAAAATTTAAACTGGATGAATTATAGAAAAGAAACAAGTTCAGAACTCTGATGTGAAGAGAAAGAAGAAAAATCAGTAGTTAGCTGTAGTGTATGAGCTGGCAGTTACCTCTAGGCCAAGGAAAATTAAGTTTACCAATCAGTGAATAGCTGGGACTAAGGCTGAAGTAAACTGTGTGGATACAGCACTTAAACCTCATCTGTATCTAGATCAGAATAAATAATGTAACCAAAGGAAGACTGATTTCTTGCAGTGACTTTCTCTCTATTTGAGGATCCTCAGCAGGGAGCTGAGGGTGATTTAAGTACTTAGATGCATGCACAAGCCACCAAGAAAGGAGGAAAACAGTGCCAGGACTGATGTTGGTTTCTGGAGCAGTGGGCTGCTTTTGTGCTAAGAGCTTGGCTGGATTTCATCTGCTTTGTTCAAGCAGAGCATAATAGAGGGGCTTTGAATTAGATATGAAAAGGGGAAAAAGAACTTTTACTCAAACTAACATAACACGACCCGCCATGAGGCAGAGCTTAAGGCAGATCTGCTTATACCTTTTCCTTCTGGTGAGCATGTGAAAACTGTTTCAGTCTCTGCAGCTCCATTTCACTAAAAGGCAAGCTAGAATAAAGTCACTGTTGCAGCCAAGGAAACCTGAATCAGTTGCATCTGAAACAGATTAAAACAAAAACTCTTGTAAATAAATCTTTTCCTCCCCACATCCCCAATCCCCTGTTTTCAGGGCAGGTCCTTTTCTTCAGTCTTGTTCACAGGCCAGCAACTTTCAGTGACTTCCTACTTGCAAGAAACTTTGCACTGTGTCTCTCCCTGGGAGAACCTCTTTCTTTCCATCACCTTTTAGGTCTGGCTGCATCTCTGCCCTCCGTGCCCTGCTCAGGAGCCTCCAGCCCCACTGCCATGGCTGGCTCCCTGATGCAGCATCTGTGCCTGAGCAGCCCAGCTCGGGCTCCACAAACATCCTTCCCTCCTGTCTTCTCCTCTTGCCTGACAGCGCTTTGCCTGCCTCAAGTGCAGTAGCCCAGACTTGTAGCAAAATATATCGTACCTACAACATAAATGATGAACACACAAGTAAAACCCATCAGCCCCCTGCCACATTTCAGTTAAACCAACACAGAAACTCAGTATCAGAAGGGTAATTAAGGTGAGACTCCTTCAGCTACAAAGCATTACATCATATGGTATAATATAATAAAGAACAATACATGTAACACAATATAGCACATAAGCCAGGGAGTCCACTGGATGCCACATTCTGAGAAGAGAAGTAATTGAAGAATGAGTAAAATTATACCCCAACACAGATGCACATGGTAATGGGGCAGAACCAGGAAAGCAGCCCTGCCAGAGAGTGGCAATGGAAGTGTAGTGCTTGTCTTGTGAAAACACAAATCTTGACATTACTAAGAAATTAGTGTAATGCAATGTGAAATAATAAAGGGTTGATATAAACATGAAAACCAGTAGTGGGAATAGATGTTAAACAATACCCAAGAGGGGGATTAATACAAAATCAGTTGGGATACTGAACTGTGGCTACAACTGAGCTGGTTTCTGAGTTTACCTAAAGATGACCTGATAGCTACCTGGTGCCTGAACACAAGGTCAAAACCAGCTTGGCATCGACCCATTCCTCCTCATCCAGACAAACACGCTGCTCATTACTTCAGGCACACATGCATGTGTACATAAACACACACACACACAGAAGCAAGTTATTTTGATTTAGTCACCTACTTTTTTCCATTTTCCTGAATGTGGTTCTTCTGCATGATGCTAGCATCCCACCTGGGTTGTCATTCCAACTTAACAACAAACGCTGCAGGCATTGGGTGACATTTACGCACCTTTTAAGTATATCCAGGTTGCTTTGCAGTTACATGGATAACTAGATCACCTCACAGTTGCAAGCTGCCTTTGGAAAGGTTGGAACACATGAAGTCTGATTGAGTTTGATACCCTTATTACCTCGGCTGTACATTCAGTGTATCACAATACTGTTAAATTTCAGTGCAATATGGAAATGAAAAATACACCATAATAATCTAGCCATTTTACAACCCACTGTGATTTATTTATTTTTTCCTTGCTTTACTCATTAAATCTTTCAGTTTCACACTTAGCTCTTTTTCTATAACATTTAATCAAATTTCATTTTATTTTTCATTTTGTAGGTCTCATATGGGTGTCTTTGAAATGAAAACCAATTAAGAAACATCTGCAGACAACAGAATGCTGTCAACTGTGAACAATGAAATTTCTTCTAGGAGAAGAGAGTGAGCAGAGCACACTCAACAAGTCTGGCAAAGCTTCATCCAAACAAAAGTCGTGTTTATGTCTTCACTGGAGCTTCCAGTGTGTTGCAACCTGGCTCTGAAGAGCACTGTAAACCAAGACATAGCTGATCCAGCCTTTGCAATCAGCAACAGTAATTAAGTTTAGCCCACTGCCAGCTAGTCTGATTTAGGTATACTGTGCTTCAGCAATATAGGAACATAAAGCAATGATTGCTTGCTTATGAAGAAGATGTTTTAGTTTAAACTGATTTTTTTTCCTTTTTTAATTCTCAAGATCTCACTAGAGGGCCTTGTAAAGGTTATACAGAGACATTTTCCCTATCTCTAACCTAATTTAATTTCTTTTATGCTTCTTCTCAAATCACTGGGATTGTCATGTTTTTTTATGGGATAATTATAATATTCCCCTAAGGTTTTATTACCTTAACATACTGGCATATATTCACAACCCTAACTCTAGTTTAATATGTATTTTTAAATAGTTAATATGTAGCATGGACAAGCATGGTGAAGGAGAGAAATTGGACATCAGGTGGGCCTCTGAGGGAAAGACATACCCTGTCCACATTCCCATCCTTCCTGTAAGAGTGGCCAAGAGGCGTTAGACCTGAAAAAAAACTAGTACCACCGAATTACCAAGTTCTTCCTGCTCATAGAACCAACTTTAACAAAGTGTCACCAACCTGAAGAAATTAAAAAAAAATGAGATGAGGATTCCACATCAGGAGTTTGATCATGCAGTTGAAAAAAATATTATGGAGGAAAGGGTAGGGATTTTCTTTGTGTTTGCAAGTGTGAAGATAAGAAAGTGGGTTTGTCTTCTTTTCTTTATGCAAGATGACCTCACAAATCTCATGTCATTAAGAGTAGCAGGCCTAAGGAACAAAAAAGAAATACTTTGGTAAGTACTTGAATGCTTACACTGCTGGTGTCTGTAAACACCATGAATGCAACCAACCCAGCTCTGAAATTAGCTCTGTATTGGTGCTCTGGCTGTCACAGCAAAGGGATCAGTACAAACGAATTGCCAAATATCTCAATGCAGTCCTGAGTGGGTAATTTTGCAGTAGACCATGCAAAATCCCCACTGTTACCCATCACTGCACATAGCTGGATGCACCCTGGGTGCAGGGTGGCTCCAGGCACTGTGGTGTGGACCTGACTGGAGGGAGCTGACTGAGACCACAATCTGTGGCTTCACAGTGAACATGCTGTCCATCCTTTTTCCTGAGCAGAGATGGGAAGCCTTTACAGTTTGGTTTGCAAACACAGTGTTTCCTTTTTCTTTATCAGAAACAACAGATACTGGCATGACAGCCTTGTGCTCCACAGGTTTATTTTCCTTCAGGCAATGGTACTTGAGCTCTTTATCCCACCAGTATGGCCACAAAGGAGTCATCAGTTATAATAGAAAACAAACAAACAAAATAGTAGATATTACTTACAGATAACATAAGATGCAGGAAGACAAGTGTCACAAATGAAGCAAACACCTGATGCAGGTATCAGAGTTACCTTGAAGCACTTCACAAGAGTGGAACAGCCTTTACCACACCACTGACTACCAGGGGTATGAGCAATGACAGAGGCCTCTCTTTCAGGAGCACTAAATTCACCACCAAGGCCTCTGGTTATTTTTCAGAGAAAGAAAATTTGGATTAGTTCAATAAGAACTGATTGTACAGAGAAATTTTCACATGGGCTTTCTCCAGACACCACAAAATCTACACAATACCATCCAGAAACAAATGGAAGAATGCCTTATGAACTAAGTAAATGCCAGTGGATAACATTAATAACCCACTCCATTTGTTAACAGACAGTATTTTTGCGTTTTTCCCCTTTCTCTTTGCCTTGTAGCTATGGGAAATGCCCACTCGTACAGATGTTAATTTTCACTTTTCTGTTCCGACATATCTCCTTATGTCTTCTCTCTTACAACCTTGCCATCTCTGCTGCAAGCTCTTTAAAGTAGTTTCTAATTTTATCTTGATATATGAAGTTTTTGAAGATTCTCTGTTTGAAAAAGGCTGCAAGAAAAAAAAATAGTCTGAACTGAATAAATAGTTCTTCTAACATTTTGATGTCTCATGAGTATAAGAGCTGTTCAAAACGTGAGGGTAGGACAAGGCTCTGAAAAATGACAAGAGTATTAGAGCTCCCTTGCTATTTGCCTTCTGAACCTTTAGGTCATGCAGCCTCTTTAACCTAGGTCAACTTCATCACAGATGTCTGATGCCGTCCTTGTGATGCAGCAGCCCAGGAAAGAAAAGAAACAGGGCAGGAGGTGACGAGTAAGAGGGATTGGGTCATAAGTTTCTGCTCCATGTAAATGCAAACATTCTGGAAATGTCTACAAAGGAATAAGTCATAATTGTAGCAACAAGTCCTGTCCTGCTTTGCTGTGAAAGCTTGGAGGAAAGAGTTTTACCACTTTTTAACAGCATATATCTGCCTTTATAGTAAGAATAATACTTACCTGTATTTACAAAAACACTCTGAAAGGCTCAGATAGAAAATATTACATGAGTATTATGTAGGCAATATTCTTAAATTCCTTAATAATGTACATTGGATCAGTGCCTAATATTTGCAATATCTTATTAAAAATAAATTTAAATAGGAAACATTGCTCAGATATTTTGCTAAAGTAACTTGGTAGTAGGCTTGCTCTGTGCTTTTTTAAAACTTAGAAGTTACTCACTTAGAGATAATGCTTCACTGATTGCCACAAAGTAATTGGCACAATGCAATACATTTAACATGGGAAGAACTAAATTATAGGTTTTGATCAGCTTGGCAGACATTCTCCTGAAACGCATATACTCCAAAGGATCCTCTCAAATCCTGCAAACCTATTAAAGAAAATTACGCCATTACTTCTCAAGAAAATCTGATACAACCTTAGACTACTTGGGGGATAAGTTATTTCCTTTTCTCATATCTGAAGCAGTTTTGTTTTAGTTTTTTTTTTAAGTTTGTAGTTGTCTTCCCTTCCAGTGTTTTCCCCAAACACCTTTCAATGTTGTCTGTGGGAGTAGTCACAAAGCAATAGAAACATGCCAAACACCTTGATTACCGAGTAAAACGGTTACCCTGGCAACTAAAAATCCTAGGAAAGCTCTTAAAATTCCTTTCTTTCTCATGTGACTTCTTTTTATATACTTTTTTTTCTCTGATGGTTTCAGAAATCATGGATGTCATATAAAAGTACTTGCTCTGAATATTCAGCAGTGGAGAAAAGGTGATTCACGCCTAGATTATCTGTTCCACCAGGAATATAACTACCCACATTACTGCCTTAGTAATCTATCACTTGCATAATGGGCAGGCAATTTTTGTAATTTCGGGGGGCAGCGTAACCCTCTCCCACCAATTTCTAAATCTATATTCAGATGTGCTCTAAGCAAAGAAATTAAAGGGCTAGAATTTTCCTGAAGTGCCAAGGCAAGCAAGACAAACAGTGTGAAAAAAATATTATTCATGTAGTAATCAAAAGTTTGCTATGCTCTATACAGAGCAAAGGAAATTAATGTCCTCTCTCCATGGGGGGTTTTGATCAAACAGTGACTAGGAGTGACAAAAACTGTGACCTAACCAGAGGAGCAGCAGGGACCAGAGCTGGTGATAGTGGGCTCATGCAGTCACTCAGGCGTATCCTAGGCACAGCCTGATGGTGTCAGTGTTTTTAAAAGCGTGTGCCATTGAAAATACACATGAAGCTCATTTAGGAGCAACTTTAGATGACTTGTTTCTCTGCCTCCTTGGTCCAACCCCAGACACACAGAACACTGCCTGCCTACTGCTCAAATGACCCTCATGAACAGACTCAGCTTTTCAACGGTTTTGATATTCCCAAAGGAATTGCTTTTGCAAGCATTAAGCAGATGCTTGCTGGTCCATTTGTAAGCAGGAACTGTAACTGGACTGAGGAAAGGGGGAAACATGTAACAATGATTACATTAGGGTTTGGGGTTTTGTTAGAATGAGGGAGTCTAAGCCAGCAATTCAGAAGGCAGGGCACTACTGTTCAGGCTTTGATATGCTGATTTTTTTCTTCCCTGAACAAATGGTGGTAGGGTTTTTTTGTCCTTCTATACTGGCTTTCCAAATAAAAATGGTTTTGAAAAGCTGCAATTACAGAGGTTACAAATAAGGTGCAGCAACACAGCTGGCACTGGAACATTTCCAGAACATAATCACCTGTCGCACACGCTAATTCCCGCCATGATGAAGGCCCATTATTTCCAGTGGGGTCCAACAGATCTATTGTTAAAAATGTCGCCTCTTAATGGAGCAGGTTTGGGATTGTCTGAGCCCTAGCCTGCTTTCCTATGTCAGCTTGTGTTAAGGAGGTATGTTATTCCTTTGAATGATGTCTTTTTATTTGTCCCAGGCTAGTATAGTCAATAGAAGGCTGAAGAAAATGTGATTAAGCTACATGGAACCACAAATTAGCTTGCTATGAAAAGAAATGACACAAGCAAAACTCTCTACTAAACATAATCCTAAGGAGAACCGAATAGGGTATAAAATGTGGGGAGAAACACAATGGTTAATTTTTATAGGTGGAATATTACTTCAGTGCAACAAAAGGCAGTTCTCTAACTCCCTTTATTTGGACAGATGTTTGCCTTGTGTTGTCCTTTGTATTCTCAGGGCTTTTCTGTCAGTCTTGAGGGAAAGCTCTGCTAATGCCCTTCTAACATAGTCTCCTTTATTTTTTTTATTTCTTTTTCTGATTAAAAAATGCGAGGCTCTCTAGTAAGACAGTAATGTTTGTCTCACATACAAGAAGTTGGAATCACTGTCACTGCTATAAGCAGCTGTCTGCTAAGAAATACAAAGATTATAAGAGTGAGCACTAACATTTTGACATGTACCAGTCACAGGACTTAATAGTAACATCAAATTGACATACCTTGTGGGGAAGGAGTGAGTCCTCAAAGGAAATATGGTCCCACTTCCCTATAACTGTCATCACTTTCCTTTGTGTGGCACTGATTTGAGGATGCTGGATCGAAACAGTGAAGTGAGTCTCAGGATTACATCCAAACTGGACTGATTTTGCTGCTCAAGTGGGGCAGAACATGTTTCCAATTGCACTCACAGTCATCTGCTGCTGTAACAGAGCCCAGTGCCTCTGTCTATCTATCTGCCACAATTCCCAAAGGAACATTGTCTGGTTAAAATGGGAATACGAAGACCTTTCATCATTAAACACTAGAAGTTTGTGTGATTTTTGCCATTGGCAGCAGCCAAACTTATTGCACTAAACCCTATACATTTTTAATTCCAGCAGCTCTGAAGATTGGTGAGCTCCCAAAAGCCAGGTGAGTTTAGCTTCATTGCAGGGTGGGAAAGTGCTCTGATGCCACAGATAACCTATGTCCCAGCAAGTTGTGGCAGGTGGCTCTGCCAAAGCCTGAGAAGTTCCCAGAGCATCTCTGCTTCCTTTGCCCCAGCCCTGCTGTGCTGCCTCCCATCCCCAGGCCAGCTGTGCCAGCTGTGTTGGTGGACAGGGCTCAGCTGCAGAGGCAAGCAGCAACTGCTGCTGAAAAAGCATTCACCACCAAAGGTCCTTCCCCACACAGCTGGCAGGGGATGATCTGTGGAAGCAGAGCAGCTCCCTCAGCCTCTGTTGTACTTCCCAAAGACTGGGCCAGCCAGGAATTGCATGGAGGTATCCTAGTGCAGTAAGAGCCCATAGCTCCTTGTATGCATTTAGGTTGCTTTTTGTTCTTTATCACTTCCTTTCATTTCCTTTTCTCCCCGTGGATTATAAACAGCTCTATGTGTGGCCACAAGTTGTACCCTTTAAGAGCTGTATCCTATAAAGCCACTGGGCATGCACAGCAGCAGCTGGGACTGTCACATATCCCACAGTGTGGTTCTTTAAAAAGAAGCACCTCCAGGGCAGCTATGGGAAAGGGCTACTCCTGCCTTTCAAGTGTGCCTGCATGGGGGTGTGTGCAAATGTAGGAGCTGTTATTATTACTCACTCCTTGGAAATTAACAGCACATCTTACACAGTGATAGATGAGACATTAAGCACGGGCTGTGGGTTATTGGATGGGAAGTGTGTCAGTGCTACGTGGATATTGTTGACCCAACAACCTCCTTCTGTGCTCCCAGGCCAACTCAGGGAGATGCTGGCCTCAGGCTATTCTTTTATTGTTGAGTATTTGCCTTTTAATTTTCTCCAATCTCCCTCTTCCCTTCTCTGTGCCTAGTAATTATCTGTTACTTATTATATGGACAGGACAAATTTCCTTCATTACTTGGATATGAGGCCCTTAAGTGGATACTGCTACTGAAAGCCCTGGGAAGAAGGTAGGCTTGGGAGACAGTGGTTATTGCTGAAGGCCACAGCTAATTAACAGATGCCAATATGACAGTGTAGAGGGGAGCAAGAGGTGAAGGGAGGGAGCACTCAAAACAGCAAAATCAGCAGATGTGGCTTATTATCAGCAGTGTTATAGCTAGCAGTATGACTAGCAAAGCCCTGGAGTTTTAGCTCTCCTTTATTACTGCCTAATAAAGTAATATAAAATAAAGTGTTATCTGTTTTCACATGAGAAAATTAAAGGATAGTGTATTCACTGTTCCCATGATTTTTTTCACTCTGATTTTAAGATTGCCTGTTCCATGTAGACAAGTTTATGCAGACAAGTTAAGCTCTTATGTAGTTAGAAAGGAACCCAAAACCTACAGTTAGCATACAGACTATTTGTAAACTGTGGTCCCAGAGTGACACAAATCCTGCCTAGGATGAGCAGAAAGGCTCCTAACCTCTTTATTTTCAGCTACATCAGTTCTGTTAACTCCATCAGATGATCTAACAAAAGATACTGACTCTCCAAATGAATGTTGCCCAACTCGTACTAAGCCACACATCCGAAATTACCACCCATCCCCAGAACTAACAATTGTTCTGTGGCAAACAAAGTCACTTTTTGGCAAATATGTCAGATGGAACAGTAATAACAATTTGTGCTTTTAGGTAACAGCCTAATGGCTAATGGAAGTAGGAAACCAGAATTTGAGGTTCTTCCCAGCCTGAGACAGTTCATGAATTCATTGCCCGATTCCCAGTAAAAGTCCCAAACTTGATGCTATAGGAGGAGTCAGATAGAGAAAAAGCAATATAATCACTGTCCCTCTGTTTAAGTTGTGCCACTATACAGAAAGTGAACAATATTCTTGGAGCTAGAAAGGGACAAGCATGGAGCTAAGTTCAGCCTGAAGAAGCAGAATAGCCAGGTAAGCCTGGCAGAAGCTGGTGCTGCTTCTTTACATTTAGTACAATGTCCGTTAACACAGCTGGGCATGGCTGGGACCTCAACATGAGCCATGCAGGGATAAATAGGGCGTCTCTAATTAAGACTGGGCATCACAACACTGTGCAACAAACATTTATCTCAAATTCTGGACCAATTGGTCCTCCTAGTGATCCTGACCTACCCCCAGAAAGCCTCCCTTCTGTTCATGCTTTCATAGGATATATAGCTGTTGTTTCAGAAAAAGCAGTTTACTATATCTGCAGTGTTAAGCATATACACTTGAATCCCTGACTTACCAAGCTTTACAAATATTACAGAAGGCAGGGCTTGCTACACAATATTTGCTTTTCACAAGGAAGTAAATAGTAGTTGTTTTATTATTTTATTTTCCATTGTAAATAAAAAATATAAATTATATATACCTTTAAGGTAACAAAAAATGAAAGGATCTAATGAAATTGACATTTAAATTGACTATTCCTCTAGTCTAATTAATTGAAAGCTCAAACACACAAAATAGTTTGCATAAAACACTAACACAGATGATTTCCCCTACTTTGATGAGTTGCAAATCCTTCCAGCAGAAGTTACTGGTTAACACAGACTCAATTATCCATTGGGTTTTCCAGTCAGGCTTCAGTTTTGTGAAAATTTAATATCCTTGAACAGCTTTGTTTTGCATGACTCAGACCCTTGACTTTAGCTCCTCTGTCTAATTCATGTACACATATAAGCTGCTGACTGCAAGAGACGTAGAAGACCTGTGTGGCTTTGGATGTGAGTAATTTAACTGTAAATGCTTTGATACATCAGAAGGACAGTTGGAGAATAGCATTTTGCACATTATTGGCACTCTACAATAGGAGTACTCTCCATACAGTTATGTGCCATATTTGTAATCATACACAATCATCAGAGAAGTGGACTGGGTTTTAGACACCTCGTCCTCCAGCTACATGAATTACTCACACCATATTTAAACAAAAGCAGTAGCAAAAGGAAGGGAAAAACATGCCAGAGTCATTGAAGACACTCTCAACAGCCTGTGTTTCCTTGCATGTGAAATGAGCTCCTGCATCTTTGCAATTTATCTATCTTTTCCTTTAGCAAAAGAAGCCAAGAGAGCAGGAAATCAAGAAATTAGGAGGGGAACACTTGAACTGAAATGGAACAGTTTTAAAAATAAAACCAGATGGAGGTTTGAAAACTAAGAATGAGGCCAAATTAATTCATATCGGCCAGCACTTCTGTTGGGTGACTAGTGATTTTGAATTCTTTACTTTTCAGATCCCAACTGCAGAATTCCTGAGGACTCTGAGAGGGCTCAGCTCAGAACTCTGGAAATCTGATCTCTTTTGTCACTCCTAAAGTGAGCACTCAGAATTACTACTTGCTTTTGAGAATTATTAGTTTTTGTGAATGTGCCCCACAGAAGGTAAATATTTATCTTCTTATTTGCCTTTCCCTTCTTTTCTGTGCTTCTATAGTTATTGTGTCCCAGGCTGCCAATCCACTGTATCAAATGGATTCTGCTGTTGCGGTTTAGCATATGAGTATTCTTTAGGATGGAAGAAACTGAGGGATCAGTCCAGTACAGTTATCTATGCATTATCTAAAGTTATCATAACTTCATGTATGGAAGAAGTATAATCCTATGAGTTTTCTCCAATGTTATGGGTGGGCTACAGTTGGACTCAATAATTAAAGCTCACCCCTGTTTCTATTGCAGATATCCAAGTGTATCTGTTGTCAGGTTAATTCAGGCTTTAGCAGAATCCCTTAAAAATATGTTCTTTGCACAAAACCCAGCCCATCTCCTTCTGCCACTTGAATCTGACAGATGTTCAAAACCTCCTGAAGATTAGGCTTGTGGAGAGAAAATGCATGTGAGTAAAACTGAAGGTAAAATCCTAGCTTCATAAAAATAAATGGAAAACTTCTCATTGCCATCCATAGAACTAAGACATCACACCAAGTGGCTTTGTACAAAGCACTTCTCTTTCTAAAAGCAGGCTTTATGCATCAAAGCTTCCATGGTGAAGCTAATTTATAATCTGGTCAGGATCTGTGTACGGGTGTGTACATTCATATGCCTGCCATGAAAATTTTCTAACAGCCAATCACTACTTCAGAGCAGTCTGGAAGCTGGCAGAGAAGCTAATTACTCTTACTAAGAGAAATCTGCTAGCTTGATTAATGCCTGTTTACTAATTGTTGCTGTTATTTCAACTGTAATCTCAGAAAAAAAAAAACATTTGCTAGGGATGACTCTCCTGGAACTTTGTTTTTGAGTTTTGCTGTCCTAAAAGCATTGTGTCATTCTTCATTCACAGAGGCAGTTCCTTGGACTTCCAAGTAATGGCAGTGATAGCCGTGAGTATATAGTAATTAGTATGGTGATTGTGTGTCATCCTTCTCTTTCATAACACTATTCATCTGTAGATCTCAAACTACTTTTGGAAGAAGGCAGCATTTTCACTGTTTAACAGATGATTAGATCTACATGTTGAGGTTAACACTGAGGCTTCCACCTCAGTTAAAATTTTCCACCAGGGAGACACTGATGTTGTCAATGAGCACCTGACACAGTCTCAATGAATTTAGCAGGAAAACTAACATTGATTTGGATCAGACTGACAAAGAAGGAAAAACAAAGACAATAACTTCAAGACTGGTAATCTACTTTTTCCATTTCCATCTTTTGACCATGAGCCAACAATGTGCCCTCGTGGCCAAGGTGGCTAATGGTAGCCCGGGATGCATTAAGAAGAATGTGACCAGCAGGTCGAGGGAGGTTCTCCTTCCCCTCTACTCTGCCCTGGTGAGGCCACATCTGGAGTACTGTGTCCAGTTCTGGGCCCCCCAGTCCAAGAGAGATAGGGAACTTCTGGACAGAGTCCAGCAGAGAGCTGTAAAGATGATTGAGGGGCTGGAGCACCTTTCTTATGAGGACAGACTGAGAGAGCTGGGTCTGTTTAGCCTAAAGAAGAGAAGACTGAGAGCGGACCTTATCAATGCTTATAAATATCTAAAGGGTAGTTGTCAAGAGGATGGGGCCAGGCTCTTTTCAGTGGTGGCCAGCGATAGGACAAGGGGCAACGGGCACAAGCTGGAACACAGGAGATTCCACTTAAACATGAGGAAAAACTTCTTTACTCTGAGGGTGCCAGAGCACTGGGACAGGCTGCCCAGAGAGGTTGTGGAGTCTCTTTCTCTGGAGATGTTCAAAACCCACCTGGATGCAGTCCTGTGCAACTTGCTCTAGGTGAACCTGCTTTGGGAGCAGGGTTGGACTAGATGATCTCCAGAGGTCCCTTCCAACCCCTGCCATTCTGTGATTCTGTGATTCACTGAAAATAAAGATCTCTGTCACTATGCAGAAATTTACCTGAATCTCTAAGTGCATATTATTTAAAAATGAGTGGGTTTTATTATTTAAGAAAATAACAATGTTCAGCATTTGGTTTATAGCTTCTATCACATTTACAGTGCAGATAGTGGCCATGTGATGACTGTTAAGCAACGCTTGTCTTTTCTGCATAATCTCTTTCTGCCTTAAGAGGTTAGTTACAAATGACTGGATGAACACAGTCATCACAGCTGTGATTTTGGTGACTCTCGTAGGTCAAGACTTTCTTCTGATAATGACATATGTTGCACTGGGGTATGGGTGAGGGAGTCTCTTAAACTACAGAAGAGCCCCCTCTTCCCCTACAAAGGGGCTGAAGTGAGGTGGTAAAGAATATACCATTCAGTGACCAGTTCTACCCGCTACTAAATAGTATCTCGTCTCTCTGAACTGAAAAAGAAAGAGCAATTACTGTCTTTTGCAGAATTTCAAGTGCACTTTAAATGACAGAAGCGTTTGTCCACCTGCACAAGTCCTCTTCCAGGAGTAATTCACTCTGACAAGTAGACTGTGCTTGTAGTTCCTTGGGAAAATCAGATTGTGTGAAAATGCATTCTGTCTTTATTTTGGGGGGCAGTATTCCTCAGCTCTCCCTGTGAGATCATTCCAGGGGCAGAAGCCAGTACCAAGCTGAGCCTGCCAAGCCTTTTCTGACTTATACTGGTTGGCCAGGGCTCCCACCAGGCCCTGGTGCAGTTATGGATAACCAGAGTTGAACTTGCTCTCCCTTCTTGTGGGAAGAAGGCTACCAAGAAGGCCTGGCAGAGGGAAAACTTCTGAGACTCAGAACTGCCCACATTCCCACAAAAGTAGTGTAAAAGAGTATTGCACAGCCTGGGCAGTTGGCCCTGATATACCTCCTTCATTCTATCAGTGATGGGTATTTTTGCAGAGCATTTATATATTAAATAATGTTTTTGCATTTCAGCACTTAAGATTAGCCATACTGAGGGAGACAACAGCTTCACTTTGTCTTCTGTCTGATTTCCAGAAGTGACCAGTAGCAGCTGACTTGGGAGGCTACAGGAACAAGGTGAAGGTAGTAACACCTCCTGCTGCACTCCCTCAGCATTGTCTTCATCAACCTCTGTCTGAAGGGCTTCTTGACCCAAAAGTGTTGTCCTCATATTGGCATGTGTGTGTAAATTAACAGGGCTCTGTGCACTAAGGGCTCTTGGTAGGTGGCAGTGTCCACTGCTGCCACTGTCCTTCTGCCAGCACGTGGCCCAGTGAGCTCAGCAGCAGCCTGTGGCCACTTGCCTATATTCTGCTTGCTCATAATGCAACGAATCATAAGACTGAAGCGTGTTTTCAAACAGGCTCTGGGCTACGACGCTGAGGTCTAGATTTGTAGCCAATTTTTTTTCCTAAACCTGGCTATGTTCCGAGTCAGTGCTCTGGTTTGGTCTAAAGCTATGGTTTGTGTCTGAACCTGAGCCCAGAGCTGGCTTGAATAGGGTCTGTTCTTCCCTTTTGAGACTATCTCAGATAGCGGGGCTCCCAAAGGAGTAACATTTTGCCTTTTGAAGCAGCTCTCCCTCCCAATGAAGTCTTTCATCCCAAATGACCTCAGAAACAGCCATGTGAAACAGTTCCTTCTCACAGGAAACTGGACTCAGACTGAACACAGGGCTCAGTATTTGTGAACAACTTCTGCTTTTTGCAAAACTTTGAACTACATAGATGCAAAATACTCAGATACTCAAGAAGCTGGCAAACTCCATCTTACCTGCAAGCAGCAGAGGAGGAGAGAGGAAGGAGGAAATGGCTGGGAGGAGCATGCCTGGCCATGGCGTCCAGGAAGTACCACTGATCAGCACAAACCTCAGCAAGTCAGCAGGGCAGTTAATGTACATCTCCTGGGGACCAAAATGCATCGCTTGTATGTCATTAATCCAGAAGTATTCTACATTTTTTTATTTATGTTTATTGATGTAGCAGAGTACAAATGGGGTGAGTAATGGATAGCAAGGACGGGGAGACAGAGCTGAGGCGAGATCCAGCCTCACAGACCATAGTCCCTGCATATGTAGCGTACATGCTGCTATGCATGAAGTTCTGATGAAAGGAACTGGGTGCCTATTTCAGCTTTGAGGAGTGAGAATATTTCTCTGTAGTGAATGAATTATGGGGTAAAGACACTTGAATGGGACCTTTTCTATGAGAAAGTTAGCAAACCCTCTTACCTTCAGATCTGTCCCCCTTCTCACTCATGTTGCCATGCAGGCTTTCTGGAAATAGTTCTTCTGCCAGTGAAAGAAGGGTAATTTATTTGCTTAGGTTGATGTGTAAGTTTAAAAACTATCTATTTCTGTTGTCATTCCTTACCAATCCAAACAAATAAGTAAAATAAAATTAGTGCTCTGAGGACCTATTTGACATTTCATTGTCAACACAGCAATAAGGAATGTTTGACAAAGCCTCAAGGCAAATTATTAAATTCTTTCTCTGTCACACCAAGGAAAGGCTGCTCCTTTTGATAATAAGGCTGTATTTTGTCCCTCAAGGAGAAGGTGAAAAATAAATTCATGACTAGCAGCCATAAAGCTTTACTGGTTGCATGGTCTATTTCAGGACCAAAATAGCTCCTTTTTGTTGAGTAATAGATATTCCTTAAGCATCAGTTGTCATGTTTATCACAAAGATTTCAGAAAATTATGAATTTCTGCACTTAAACCAGTAGCGTTTCCCTGGGAAACACAAATGCTGACAAAATCTGCAAAAGCAAACACTGTTAACTTTCTTGAACACTGTTAAATTTCTTTTTCAGCCTTACACAAGTTCACCTCTATCAAATCTATTTTAGGTTTTTCTACATCTGAGAAAATTTTAAAATAATAATTTTGTTATTTTAAAATTAGGTCTCATCTTGAGATTTTAGAAACTCAGAGTGAAAATGCCCTGGAGACCATGTTGGCATGAGTAGAAAGATGATGAATCACAAGTTGCCATGAAAAAAACAGATTGTGTAACAAAGGCACAACCTTGGAGAAGAAAATTTTATTGACAGAATTGAAGCAGTGCATCACAGTTGGGGAAAAAATGAAGGAGTAGCAATCACAAATCTTTGGAGCTTTTATACCCCTAGCACAGATTATATTATCAGAGGAATAACTTACACTTCTTGTGCAGTATAGGAAAAACTAGGATTTGGAACTGACATTTTAGCTTAGAATGATTCATGGGCAGGGAGCAAAAACATGTTGAAGCATATTTAGTTGTGGTAGTGGTAAATAAAGGAACGGGAAAAATTTGAAGATGGGCATCAGGGATAGCTAAAGATGTAACAAGTGCTGAAGATTCTATCTTGGAGAAAGGATCCTTCCAAAGTAGCACTGAGTGTATTCAAAGCTGGTAGAGGATTTAGAAATGCTGTTTGATGTTAAGAAAGAAATATATGACAGTGAGCCAAACGGAGGTTTTTTTTTCTTCGTGTTCTGCCAGAATCATGATTAAAGAAGTCAGAGTATTTTGATTCTCTCCTTCAATTTTAATAGCTGTTCACACTTAGTCATAAAAAATTATGAAGCATAAAGCTAGTTAGTTCCCTGTGATTTTGGCTTCTTTGAGGTGTTGTTTGGTTTCAGGAGTCCCCGCTAGTGGGTTTTATCCTGACCACAGTGCCAAGCTGCAGGCCGAGGCAGCGCATGGAACAGGTCTTGCCACAGCCTGCCTCTGCAAGCCCACTGCTGTCTGCTGCACCGGGAGCCACATCTCTGCTCTGCACCACAACCAAAATCAGTCTGCTGGTTTTAATGTCAACCCTGGACAGTGCTCGTTGATATTTCAGAAAACAGCAAATAAATTCTAACAAACCTAGAGAGTACCTGGTAAGTTAAAAAAAAAAAAAAAACACAAAAAAAAAAAAAAAAAAAAAACCTAAAAACCAAAAACCAACACAGAGGGAGAGGGAGCATGAGATGGCATTGCAGGTCAAAGGTGAGGTCAAGTGTAAGAGTGGTGCGAAGGAACTTGTGGAGTGTTTGTTGGCAGAAGCAAAGCCCTTGGCTGCCTTGCTACTGGATGAATTCCTAAATCCACTCATCTGTTTTGCAGAAGACAAGGCAACGCTTCTAGAGTTAATCATAACCAATTTGTTTCCTAAAGTGTCAAAACGTGATATAGAGAGAGTATTTTCTTGACTAGCTTGTCCTGTTGAATACAATGGCTTATTAATACTGTTTTCATTACAGTGTGAATATTGCCTCATGTGACTGGAATGAATAACACCTTCTCTATTTAATTAAGCTGTTTAAAATTGCATTTGTACTTGTTGAAGCCATCGCTCTTCTTTCCTGGGTTATCATGGCTGTACCTCAGCTCAGAGGAAAAGGTGAATAAGTTATTAAAAGATGGTTGCCTAATTGGGAATTAATCCACCTGCTGGGAGTGCTAACTAAATGTAGTGGCTGGCGTCTTCGCTGCTACACCAACCTTGTCATCACCTCCACAGCTGCACCAGCTGGTTGGCTCAGTCCCAGGATTTTGATATGTGCTCAGATGGCATACAGTATGTGTAGATACTGTATAATGTGTGAAAGCTGACCTTGCCTGTAAGATTTCAAAGCAGGTGCACGCCTTCTACAGCATCAACCTGGGCTCCTGTGATGTGTTTTGAAGCTGAAATCTCAGGCCAGTATAAGACATTGTAACACATGTCAGAGTTTCCCAGAATTACTCTTTGGCTTCTTCATAGACATTCTTGTTTGGTGGTTGAGCTCTGGGAATTTGGCTATCAAACTTTCTAGTGGTCTGGACTGTATTGGGAACACCATTTGTTTCTGGCAAGTGCTTGTCTCCAATTCTTCATAAACAAACCACGTACTGTTGAACTGGAAACAATGGTTGCCTGTAACATTTTTATGAGTGGATTTAAAAGAAAAAAGTCATCACTTGGGAGTGTTATTCATAGGAAAAGCTACGCTTCTGTACAGGAAGACAAGCTGTGATAAATTGGATGTATAGAGCAAATCTCTTCCAGGGAGAGGCTGTGAAGTCTCCATCCTTAGAGATATCCAAAACCCAACTCAACACAGCCTGGGGCACCTGCTGTAGCTGATCATGCTTCAAGCAGAGGGATTATCCTAGACAATCTCCAGAGACCCTGTCCAACCTCAACTACTCTGTGAGAAAACTAACAGATACTAAAAAAACAAGAATGTATTGATCTTCTTAAAACATATTATATCACAGTGTTAAAGAACACTGCATTGTTTCCTTGTATAGGAAAATGTAGAGAAACTATCCAAGGAAGAGTAGAGAAACTGAAAAGCTGCCCACATTTTAAGAAATCCTTACAGTAGTAAGAACAGCCTCTATCAAAGGCACAACAGCCCGGTCTTCAATAGCTCATGCTTCAACCTGACATAATTTCACTGCTTTGTGAAATTATTTGTGTTCTTCCACATACCTGTGGTGTGCAAAGCATACTCTGACTCCTGTTTCTTTCATCTGTAAGCAAAACTATAACATGTCAAAATGTACACATGTGAATGATGAGCATACATTTCCTCACACTTATGTACATGTCGGATTTTCAGTGCCTGCATGAACTCATCAGACCACCTCTTCCAGCTCAGATGATCTAACCCCACACACAACTACTTCTTCTATAGGGCAGCTCAAAAGCAGCCCACGCTACTCTGTGTGGTCTCTCAGGCTTTATTCAAGGGAGCTGGCACACTGGCTTCCTCCCCTCAGTCTTTGTTTTTTCTTGCAAGTCCTGACAAAAACACCCCCTGAAGAGGTGCAGCTCTGGGCAGCTTTTAAATTTCGAGTGATGTAACAGAATTTGCAGATGTTTGTATACTACCATCTCCCAGGCCCTGTAAATCATGCTGAAAACCCTGGTAATCGGCAATGAGAACATTTCAATTTAAACAGCATATATTGTAAACCACATTATTATGTGTCACTAGAGACATAATAGTTTTTTCCCTCCATTTTGTCTCCTGGTTTCTAGCCTTCCTAACATATAACCCAAAGCTTTGCGTTAAACAGAAATAATTTGTTCCTCTTTTGAAAGGGAACCTTCTGATGCACGTCTGATAAAGCCATCAAAAGCCCCTGTTATTATGCGCTATAACGGCCCACAGGAGTGTTTGATTAGAGCATTTTCCTTGTCACGCTGACAAGCTACAAGATATTATCTGCCTCAGGAG
Organism: Caprimulgus europaeus; assembly: GCA_907165065.1. The sequence goes on along the minus strand of OU015525.1, from coordinate 40,447,405 downwards.
GCTAAATGGAAGACTTGAGGGATAAAAAGGTCTATTGTTATTGCATGCATAATCTTGTGACTGAAAATACCACAAGGGATTAAGACAGCTCTCTGGATGTATGGAGTGAGATATTATATGTAAATTGGTTTTGTTTACCAACACTGCTGTGTTGTAATTATTCTATCCAGCTACACTTAACCTTAAGAATAAACTAGGGAATACTCCAACTGTGATATGATTGCTTTCTTATTTATATCAAATGTTGTTTTCCTTAAAACAAGAAGAAGGAACAAGCGTTGATAATGAGGTGTCTGTGTAGAGGTTGACACAGGAGGCTCAGTAGTACTATTCAACATTAACATTACGTCAAAGCTCCAGACCTTAACAACCTCTAAGTCTACTCACCTGCCTAAAATACCTGGGCTGCTAGGACAGCTCTTCCACATAGGCAAATAGCTCAAGAAATCCAGGTCCACCTGAAACAAAAGAAACCACTCTTACTCTGTGATAAACTTTATTAGCGCCATCTATTTTTTTTTTCCAGATATTGCACTAGGAAGTAATACACACATTAGAAGTGTGTGGTGCTATGTAGAAATATCACTGTATATACCTGGCTAAGTGCATATAAGGTCAGAAAAATAAAGAGAAGGAAGAATTGTAGACCTAGAGGCACTGGGATACAAGGTGTTGGCCTGCTTCTCCTTCTTTGTTTGCATTTATTGAGGCAACACTGATGTAGTTGCCATCGATTTTTGACAATAAGCCCCAAATATATATTTATCATGCCTGATAGATGTGTCACTTTAAGAAAATGCTGCTTTTCTTGGTGGTAGAACAGTTGTTATGGTGACTCTTCTTCTTCTCTCATTTGATACAGGAAGCAGAGCACTAAAATAAAAATCATTCAGTTTATGGAACTCATAAGAAACCCACTCTGAAGCTATAACTCAAGACAGAGATGTTTGGAAATATTTAACAGCAATTTTTTATATATATACTCTGACTTTTTATTCTGGAACTTGAAATTTTGTGACAGGATGTAATAATAGTAAATATATGGAAAGAAATGCATTTTTATATGGCATATACTATATAATTTGCTTGCATATAGTATTTATGCAGTATTGTGAACATTGAACATACAAATACTTTTTGCAGGTTACGTATGTAATGTTTATGTAGGATTCTGTTTGGAAGACCTCATTAGGAGGTAAGCTGGATTATTTTTTTTCTCCTTGATTCAGTTTTTAACACCACTTTCTGCTTCATCTTTTAGGTGCTAAAAATAGTCATAGTGCTATGATATTAAACAATTCCAGTACTTGCTCATACACTTTACAGGCTTTAAGCAGCAGAAACACTCAATATGCTTCTTTATTCTCAGTTTTCCACTAAGATCAGAGTTGTTTCTAAAGCTACCTTAGAGATAAAATTCTACATAACCATATAAATTGCTTACCATTTTATGCTAGCTCACAATTTTAAACAAATTTATCTCAACTCACCTGGTAAAAGTGTTGGATTTCTACTGAGGCAATTCAATGTGCAGGCTCAACTCAGCTTGAGGTTATGTCTATAGCCAGTGCAGACATGATTTTGCAAAAGCTTGCTTTTTCTACAAGAATTTGAGCATGTCCTATACTGGTCAAAGCTTCTAGGTGGGCATCAAGGACAGGTAGCTCTGTAGAGTGTTTGATCCCTATCCAGTGGGGTTAATGCTGTTTTGAACGTATCTTCACCAAAGTTAAAGAATTTGCACTTTCATGGAGCAGGTGTGAAGGAGGCAAACATGGGCTGAACCAGTTATTGCCAGGAAGGAACAGCAGGAGCTGATGGTGAAGAGGGCTCAGGCACAAAGAGGGAGGGAATCTGGGAAATTATCAACTGCAGATCAGGAAAAAAAAAATCAGACAAGAGGAAAATATCTTAAGTAGAGTACAAGTCAGGATGCAGCTGGGGATGTGCCTGGATAATAATGAGGGTCAGCAAATGGGCAAAAGTGAAATCAGTCATAGGAAATACTCAATCCAATAATATTCCTCATACAAAAACACTAAAAGGCATCTGTGGTGATGTGTTGTATTTGAATCACTGTGAGAAGATCTTTCCCTCAGAAACAGTATTATCATTTTATCAGTCTCTTATAGGAAAGTAGCAGCATCACAGTGGATGAGAATCGCTAGTTTTATTAGGAACAGACTATCAGTGTAACTTCTTAATGAGCAATTTATCACCCTTACGAGCCTTGATTTTTATTTACCTCATCTGTGGCTGAAGATGAATTACTTTCCCAGCCTAGGGGTCTACAGCCACCGAGCATCCCCTTATCAGCAGCAGGCCATTCACTTAACAAATGGATCTCATGCCAAGAGGGATCCATACTTCTTGGGAGTACTTCAGTCTGGGACAGATGCAGTGCCAGAGCCACCTGCTGAAAGGCTGCAGGCACTCTTAGGAGATGTTAGAGTGTGCAAAAAGGACTTCCAGCCAGTCTGGCAGGTTTGTATACTTATCTGCTCAAATGCAGGCTGTGCTTGAGGAGCTTTAGATTTGTCCCACCAAAGACAAATTGGTAAGTGCCCCTGTAAAGTTCCCCCTTGTTGCTGGAGTGCAAACCTCTGCTCCACATCTGCATGCAGACACAAGGCAGTTCCCATCCAGCAGTGCTGTGCTTGTACGCTGAAAACACAGCTCCTGTGAGTCCCCACAGCCTTTCCCCCTGGCATTGTTGCCCTTACTTTTCATACCCCTACACTTCTCAAATTCCCAAAGGACACCATCCTTTGTCCACTGACCAGACACAGAGAGTTTGTACTTGGTATTTGGGTAGACCTGCCTGCAGGACTTGGACTGCAGAGGAGTACCAAAGCACCCACAGTGCTTGTGATCTCAGCCCAAGGCACCAATTTCTGTGCTGAAGGGGCCAATTTGACCTGAAGTTCCCATACCTTATAATCTTTTGTCACCTCCAGGCAGAGCTCCTGCTGCTCCCAGCCACCTTCCTTTTTTTATTCCTAAAGCTGCACCAGCTTAATTAAATGACATGTTTTGGAAACCAAATCAGACCAAGGAGTGACATTCTCTGTGTGGAACCCCTGAGCTCAGCCCCAATGCTGCCCAGAGCAACTCAGCCCAGCCCCATGAGAGAGACGCTTAAACAAGTTTGCAGAGGCCGAGCAGACAGACAGAAGCAGTGAGACAGACAAACCCCAACTCAGTCTAACAGGATCCACTTTAGATTAAACTGATGACTGTACACCTTGGGTTCAAAATGTAACCAGAAAGTATTTTGGTTTTCTTTTTTAAGACTTAAATTAGGTGAATCTGGGTCTTTTGGGGGTGATTTCATTCTGCCTTTAATAACTTTGAATACACTCTTTGTAAAGCCCCTCAGCTAATACTTTAACAATCTATAGGGGGCAGGTTAAAATTGATCTCAAATGGAGACCCTCACAGTGAAATATCTTAAAATTCTTAATTTAAGGGCATTCAATTCAATAAGCTTGTAACTTTCAAATCATGCTATTGAAATTACTATTTTGTAAATATTTAACTGACATTCACAAAAATCTGATCTATTAGGAGTGTTGGGAAGTGGGAAAGAAGACTGTATCTTTTTGTTATTTGATGGTAAACTGTTGATTTGATGGAAGAAAAAAACGATGCCTCTGAAACACAAGGAAATGAATACCTGCAATGTGCAATTCCATCTGATTCATTAATTCCCACCTATTCTAGCAAGAAAAGCCAATCTATGAGCTTGCAGGAATGAAGGAACAAACCCATAACTCACCATGATGTAAGGAATGCCCAAGTACATTCTTAATATAGATTCTGAAAAAAAATAATTAACTGTTCTCCTGGTTTTAATGTGACTGAGTAGTCTTCAGGAAGTTGCAGCAGGAAGTACACACAAGGCCAGAGAAAAGGATTCTCTAAATCACTTGTAATAAATAATTTTATTGTAATAATTGCTGTTGGAGCAGACCACTCAAAATGTCTACTATGATTTTAAATAGCTCAACCAATAGAACCCAAATAGGATGGTTTACAATGCAAATACCACCAGCCACTTATCTGGGGTAGATTAGTATCACAGTGGTATTAATAAAGGCATGATAAGATGTGCAAAGGAAAATTATCTGGAATTAGAAGTGAAATCATGAAAGCAGAAAAAAAAAAGCAAGTGATGTCTTGGATGAGAAAAACAAACCCTTTTGAAGGATATAAAAGAATATAGAAAATTTCCTTCAGTGTTTACTGCAATGGCAAACTACAAAAGCACTATTGCAGGCTTTACCTGGGCTAAATGTGTATGAGAATCAACACTCAAGAACCTGTACTCTGCTTCATGGAAGCAAAAAGACAAGATGTTGAAAAGCACATCTGCAACCCACTGCAACATAAAAACATGTTCAAACACATTGCCATACTAGTGATATATCAAACCAGGGGGAAATGAAATTCAACCTTCCCTCCTTCTATGTCTCTGCCAAGGGACAAAAATATACCATAGGCTAAAGGTTCTTTGCCAGCCTCAGCCAGTTACAACACAACACGCAATTAGCTTTCACAGCTGGTCACAGGCTTTGTCAGAAGCCTGGGGAAAACAAAAAAACAGTGTATTGAATCTGATTGTGAATGTACTTTAAATATATATCATTAAAACCATCTGAGTTACACTTGCTGCTAGCTGGGTTAGCTGGCTGATGGTGTGCTTACAGGACCACATGGGAACAGTACAACATGATCTATCTAGTCAATAAAAACCCTTAACTTCCATGGTCTAAATTGCTTTTGTCATTGCACTACATGCAGCCACAATGAGATCACTGAAATCATGCCTTTATCCTAACTTTGGCCTTAGTCCTGCCCACAATTACACACATGCTCACAATTTACCAATGAGACTTATTCTACTTAAACACTTGGACCTTGCCTATTAACTCTCTATGGCTAAAGGAGGCAGAGTGCAAGTGTGAATGGGAGTGAACTTATGTTAAAATTTCTTTTGAACTGATTTGCTTAACCTATCTTAAAAAAAATGAATATGTATGTGTGTGTACTTTAAATAATGCCTTTGTAAAAGAGTGGGTGTGCAGGGCCTTTTGGAGTGATCCACCCTGTTGCCCACTGGCGAATAAAACATATCTGCTTTATAACTCTCCACGAGTTGTAAGGTTTGGTTCTGCAGATCAGTAATTTCACAAAGGTAAGGACGTGCAAATATGCTTATCTATCCTATATTTCTGTACAGAAAAACACGATTACAATATATTTGTATACACAAGTAGCTGATCCATTTGAAATAACTCCTAGATATAAATATATGCCTTTTATTTAGTTCTATCTTTCGTGGCATTTTCTAGGTGTGTCCAGGGAAAGCTTGATATTATATATACAACAGCCTTATGTGAACCCTGTAGTTTCATATTCCATTTTAATTATGTTTTTACTTGTAATTCACAGTGTGATGCTGCCGCTAGCAAGGAATAATATCACAGCCCTCCTGAGACTACTTCAACATCTGTACGTTCCTGTAGCAAGGCTGTGAATGTAATGGATAAAGTGTCTATTTTGTTTGAAGAGTCACAACAACTTACCTTCACCTTTTCTCAAGGTCCACCTATTTCCCTACAATTATTACAAGGAAAAATTACTTTAGTTCTTAATTGTAATTAATCTCGTTTCTTACCTAAAGCAGATCTTCATCCAAGCTATTTTATGATAATGGAAGCCAACACAGTGTGGAAAAAATAAACACAATCATCTGAAAGTGCTCCATGGACTAGCTTTGTTAGGAAAATGAAAAAGCTAACCCAGTACGTATGTCCATCCATCTAATAGTGCACTATAAACTTCCCTTTAAAAATGGCATGGCATTAGTTAGATGTGATAGTTTATTTGCTAACAAAAGCCCCTACATCTGTTTGCACTTCCAGTAAACTTCAGCCTAAGAGCTAGGCAACTAAGTCAGTAATAAACAATTTAGCCACCCAGAAATGAAAAAGCTGTTCCAAATTTCCCTGTAGATGGTTTGTGTAACCCCAGCCTCTCTTAAAAACATATTTATAGGGCACAAAAAATAAACTCATACATAGACCTCTCCTCTAGTAAGTGAAATGATGCTGAGGAGTGTTCTCAGGCACAGGAACAGAAATCATCTATACTCTGAAATGTCAGAAGGGTCTCTGGTATGTTTTTCTCATTTTCTGATTTGCACTTTCTCTCACAGTTCCCAGGCACAGTTTGGGAGATACTATAAGCCAAGGACCATTCCCAAGAGGCAGCTCACCTGTTTTACCAGGCATTAGAGTATAACATGGGATGTTTGGTTCCAGTTGCCATGGAACAGGTCCAGGCAACTTTAAATTAGTAGTGTAATAAACTCTTAAGGAACCTCAGTTTGCAATGAATGGAGATAAGTTAGCTTTGCACTTAGGCTATCTTAAGGGTGAGAGTAGCCTTTAGTTTACACTTCAGTACTTATACAAAGAACCCTTATTTAACTGCAGTATATTTGACTCAGAGAGACAATCTTTCTGCAGCCTTGGGACTTCAAAGAAAGCATCTGCTTATCTGCTTTGCTGTCATGTTTCATCTCTATGCAAACCCCTGTCAGAGGAGAGAATGCATCATTGTTGCCATGACTTAAAAAAAAAAAAAAAACAAACCAAAAAAAAAACCAACCTAAAAGCCTAGCAAATTGTAACACCCTGATTCGCAGACAACAAGGCTGTATGAACCATAGGGCCCATTGCAGTGTCTGTGAACTAGTGCCTTCTGTGAGGATCCTACTACCCAGCAAAAGCCTCATCTTCATCTACTTTGGTTTCTTGAAACTGGGTAATCAATCATGTAGAAAATTATCTCCCCTTCATGTCCATTGCAATTTTTAGAATTTGGGAAAAGCTCATTCCTACATTTCAACAGATAAATTTTACAGTTCAATTTCTAGGTTCCACTGTCAAAATGATGTTCCCACATGTTGAAAGAAATAATTGCAGATGCTTCCAGGATGCCTAGCTGTACACAAAGTACCCAGCTCATGTACAGACAGCTAGCTGTGCTGTACTGATAGATAAATGCCTTGTGCCTACAGTGACATATAGCTCTGAACTTTCAGGACCTGAGGACTGCTTTAAACCCACTCAGCACTTTGCTTGCAATTTTTTCTCCCTTGTGAAAGTCACTCAGAAGGGAGCTTCTTCATTGTTTCCAGTGGCTGCTTCCTTCCCCCAAACTGCTTTTACCTCGTGGCAGCTTCTCTGACATGCACAGCTTCATCTGTCCCACATTAAGCTTCTTGCTGCTTTGTTCCTGCTTCTTTCATTAGAATACTTACCTCAGCCTGGAATAGGAGACTTCAGATAAAAGTTGTTGCATACTCACAGATCATATTAATTAATCACCAGGATAAATGCTTTTACAAAGAGAGGGAGACAAAACATATTCTTTAGATTCTTTTAAAAAAATCTCTTTCTTGAGGGATATATCTTGTCCCGGAACAGCTCCTAGACAGATTTTTAATTATAAGAGCCTCTGCCTTCCAAAGAGCAGGACAAGCTCTGCAAAGATAAATTAGTTCCTAAGGAAGTCTGAGAGAATATAAAAGACTCTCTCTCTCAGATCACAGTGAAGGTAAAAAGGATCTTGTAATAGCATCACATCCTAATAGATTCCTTCTGCCAGACAGGAATAACTCCACAAGCAATATTACAGATCACACTCAGCAAAGGACTGGTGTGGCCTGAAACTGAACTTCCTCACGTGATATCAACTTGCATTCCCATTGACTTCACTGTGGCAGTATCCACTTTCAGTGGATTTAAACACAGCTACAGTGGTGAAAGTAGAGTTTATACAAAAACCCCAAATATTTACACAACGGAAAAAATATTGCAGATATTGGCAACAGAAAAACTGCAGAAGCTATTTGACAGGAATGCTGTGTGACTACATGCTAGTCAGAGTTTTGTATTAGTTTTGCCTGCTAACTGCAACAACTGCAATCGGACAACATCACTGAGAATGCTTGCTTTGAAGCATGGTTATGACGATGTGAGTTCTCTCTGCTTTCCAGAAGGGATAGGCAATCAGCTAGCTAAACCTAGCCAGCTAAACTTAGTAAGTCTTGGAAGAGCTTTTTCTTTTTTGAATAATGCATATCCATAGGTACTCACACAGCAAAGAATGCCAAAAGTGTATTTTAATTATATACAACCTCTAGCACTGACATGCAGCTACTTCAAGGGTAAAAGAGGACAGGTAGCTCATGTGGTATCGCACGGCTGCAGCATTTGGAGGCAGGGAAATCATGGCCAAGGACAGAAAGGTGAAGCTACTTCATATATTAGTCAGGAGATTTTTAATGTCTGTGCTGCTCAGACATAAACGTAGCTTTTGAAGTCTGGTCTTGAATATTCAGCATGTAGCAAGCTGAAGGGAATTCAATTTATCCAATGTAGAAAGGAGAAGGAAAAACTCAGTTTATCACAGTAGTTTTAGCAATTGATGCTAGAAATGCTACTAGCTGTGACATTTAAATTTTCATCTGAAAACCTGGAAATGCCACTACCCAATCTAAGCACTACCACCACTGCAAGTAATTCCTAACCCTCCCTTCAAGCACTCTCCCATGGTGCTGTGAATTCTCTGAGAAGGCAGAAAAGGAATCTTATGCATCACCACAGGTGGGTTGTGACATTTCACTCATGCTATGCTTTCTCAGCCACCTGAGCAGGCTCAATAGTGCTTTGACACCTTGTCCTCAACTTCCTTCCTCTCCAAAGACCTTGACAAGGACCTTTGTGGAAGGGGACTAGTCTACCCATAATCTTTGAAATCCACTGGGCTATTGAAGGCATGCCTGGGCCCCATGTTTTTTGTGTAGTCACCCCATGGGCCGCTTCCTCTGATCAGTGGAGCTGCAGCACTTTCACCAAGCCACCATCCTCCACAGTAGTGCTTGTTGCCTCCTTTCTCAACACCTGGGTCAGGGCACTCAGCTTTGGAGCTGGAGGTAAGAGAATAACTCTAAAGTCAGTGAGGACTTCAATAAAGCTAGAGAGATGATAAAAAGACACAGTTACCTCTCAGAAATGCCTATGCAGCAAGCAGGGCAGGCGATCAACAGTCTGGAGGAGAAGAAGGCATGAAGGTCTGTGGAGCTGCATGTGGAGCTTTCTGTGGGATGAGCTGGGTTGAGACTGGCTATCTGCGTCTGGGTCCACTGTGGGGTAACTCACCAGCATAGCCTCCTTGCTGCTGTAATACTGCCTGCCAAAAATGCCTCACTGAATGAACCAACCCTGTTCTTCACTCAGTGTGGCAGATCCTTCCAAGGTGCTTCTAGGATACCCTCTGGTCACACAGTACATCCCACAATTCATGGTGGGATATCTGGTGAAGAAAAGGTAATATAAATTTGGGACTTGTCTTTCAGGGTCTGAAATTATTCTTGTGATTCATTTCTCACATAATTTTAGATAGATATAGCAATGACACTGCAATCTTTGGCCAACTCCAATGCAGGGGGAAAAAAATATAAAATAAAGAGTCAGGGAAAAAAGAAAAAGCACTGAAAGCTGGTGTTATGACTTAAAATATAAAAAATCACTAGCTATAAAATTGTCAGTTGTTCTTCAGAAAAAAAAATTCTTTGATTAATATTTAAGGGACTCAGAAAAGTATGTATCACAGTATCCACAGCTATCAACAATACAATTGACAGCGTGAGAGTACTAGGAAATAAAAAGACACTATAAATGAAGAGAAGAAAAGCATCCCTGAGAGCAAGCATACAGCTTGTGCTATGTCTTGCATCAAGACACTCCCCATCAGAGATAAAACAGAGTTACAGTGTAATCTTACAGGGCTAAAGAGAAAACGAAGTCCTGTGGAGAGAAAAGAGCTGGAGAACACTTTGTTCTTCTATCTAATGAAACCATTACAATGAAACTATTTTCCCCCCTAAAATGGAGGATATATATCCACATGTGGACATAAACTGGGAAATCTCTCTGATTGATGAAGTGACTCAAAAGCAACGACTGCCACCTTCAATGCATGGAATAAGAGTCTGCAAAAAGAAGGTGAACTAACTCTGGAAGGGTCAAAGGCTATGATTTTTAAATGTTGTGCCAGAGAAATCTGAGCTGAAATCCATCTTCAAGAAATAAAGCTAGAGAGTCCTGGGAAAAAGATTGTATTGGAAATACTTTACTCCAGTGACCTCTATGGAACAGTGTGAGAAACGTTCATAACCCCTGAAACATGCCTGAGGTATTGTCAGCTTCATCTTCTCAAATGCAACAGAATAATATCAACAGCCTGTAGTCCTCTATCAAGCTCTTCTGAGAGGTGCTGAGACTGATGACTTTGTGTGAACTTATCAATTTTTGGAGTCTGCTCCAAGCTGGTTTGGAAGACGGAGCACATGGGAAAAGAGGAAATTGATGGAGATAATATTAATCTGATAGTTTCCCTTAGGATTTTCATGGCTCAGATTTTCATGGGAAAGCTCTCTTTTCGAATCAAACTCATCTATGCTTCATACCACAAAAGCAGGACTGTTTCCTAAGTGTCTCAAAAGCTCAGGGGCCAATGTGCTTTACATGTTAGCCATCCAATCAATTGCCTAACAAGGCACTGAAGTACTGTCTTTCAGCCACACACAGACATGTTATGTCAGGAATGAGAACATAATAATGTAAAGCTCTTAAATATTGGATATATTTTCAGCTACAGTAAGCATTTCAGAAAAACTGGAATCAGTATTTCTCATGTTTATTGAGTTATGGGGACTTTTGGTTCATAGTGTGGATGCATTAGAGGTGTTTAAACACTGGGCAGCATTGCATATACTCTTAAGTCATACTTAAGTCATGCACTGTGCTTCTAATGCATCAGACTGCCACTGCTTTGTTCAGTGTGTAAGCAAAATATTCTTCCTGAGCATCAACACTGCAGACCACTTGTGACATTATAACTCAGTGTGACTTTCCTTCTGCTTTGTGCAGTGTGCGCTCTTACCTATATCTTATTTAGTCCATTGCCCTGTTCACCTCACAAGGTATAGATTCTTTTGGAACATGTTATCTATATATTTTTAATATGTTTTCAATACAGTAGCAATTTATGCTGTGTGTACCTCAGCTCAGAATGTTTCATGATCATTATTAAAAAAACAACACTGCACATCCTGCAATTCAGTGCTCTAAGGTTCATAACTAAATCAAGCAAGTTATAGCTAAGGGACATGCAGGGGTAGGATTGGTTTTGTTTACTTCTTTCAAGGAGAGCAATGTTTAAATTTATATGTAGTTTTTTTGACACAGAATCTCATTTATGTTGAAAAAAAATCTGTATTATAAATCTATACATTATCCCTATGAAGAACATACTTCTTTTGTGTTCAGGAACAACAAGTAAGTTTTTCTTATATCTCAAGAATAAAATGTATACGGTTTAAAGTTCCATCATGTTACCAGAAAAGTGTTTGAGTATCAGTGTAAATAATAGTCAGGTCCTATGAGAATCAGGTGTTCTAGAAATCCTGCATGATTTTTCATAAAAAGCTTTCACATAAGAATATAGAAATTAATTAGAACCTGAAAGGTATTGATTTCCTGATAGCTATTAGCTTAGGGAGATGGTATGAATCTTTTGTTATCCAATTCCCTCAGGTACAAAATCTGAGAATTTGGTTTAATCATTAAATGCATTCATGTGATCTCATAGTAGGAGAACCAAAATCAGTGTAGCTGATATGCCAATGCTCACCATTTCAAATGTTGTGCCAGTTACATAATGCAAATGTTTTCCCAAAGCATCAATTGGGAAATGCATGCTAACATTAAATCATTAAAATTTCTAACTTTAAACAGAGTCTGAACTCCTAGAATTTACTAGTGGCTGATCAGTATGAAATCTATTCCCTTTGCATCTGTTCGCATCAGTTGAAGGTAGATAGTAGATATTTTATTCCTTCTGCAGGCCAGTGCACGTGAGAATTTACTGGAAAAAAAAAGCAAGAGAAGAGAAAGGGTACTCTTCTGGCATCATTCTTATTGCTAAGGGAACCATCTCCTTTTGCACCAGGCTACAATACCTATTATATCTGTGGTGTCTATTACATTTGCTCCGGTGCAGTTCATTTCACTGCATGGCAGTAGAAAGAATTTAAAGTCTCATCACTAGTGATAGACACATTTAAAAGCATTGCCTGGTAACTGATTCAGTTCCTCTGAATTTCATTATATAACCTGTAAATATTTTTTTTCTGACAGCTGATGTTGTTCATAGGCTGATGCCTTTGACACATCTGTTTACGTACTACTCGGTACCAGGGAGCACATACAAAGTTTTTAAATAACACATGCAGCACAGGGAGGAATTAGTCCCTTTTTGGTTTTTTATTTCTTTCAAGCAACAATAACATACACATCGGTGTGTAACATGCCAAGTAGGACACTGCAGTGGGATAAAGGTAGCAGATTATATGGGCTGGAATAATGTAAATGAATTGCTTTGCACTTCATGGTCAGGACTATAATGTTAAACAAGAGGGCATAGAACTGAGCTTAGACATCAGAGCCCTGAATGCCCACATTACTTAATTGCTAGCCTGCTCTGCTTTGGACTGTTCCAATGGGGTCTCTCAAGGAAAAATCTGCTCTAGAGGAGCCAAACTCTAAGCACTGTGGATATAAGCAAGTCAGTGCCACTTGGCCTCCTTAATATACCAGATTACTGGTATATTAAGATAACTCATAGTACATCTACATCACAAAATGGAGGTTCTTGCATAGGTACTCAGAGTCACAGGAACCTGAGTGCCTGAGTGGGTCAGTGCAGGCACTGTTGCCCAGCAGTACATGGGTTTTACCAGCTGGCAGCCAGATGCAGCCCAGATGTGTTGGGTGGCAGAACTGACTGCACAGTTGGACCAATTCTGGACCTAAGGTGACATATTACACGTCACCGCCTAGTACCTTGTAGCCCACGGTGATTGTTGTTGAAGTACTGTAAATTGCCAGAGAAAGAGGATCATCTTCTATCTGTTAATTAGTATGGAAATCATGAGGAACTTTTTAGAAAAGCTAGACTTCCTAACAATATCTACTTGATGTTTTGATTAATTTCTACTGATGAACTTTCTATTCTGCATGTTTAATATTGCTTCAAAAAGGCCCATGATATAATTTCCTGTAATCAAAACTTTTTCTTTCTTAGCCTGTAAAAAAAGGAGGGGATACTTTCTCCCCCCTCATAGACGTGGCACTCACACGTTTTGTTAGTCCTACCTTCAATAACTGCATTGATATTTTTGGACACGACATGCAACGTGATCATGACTAGCAAGTAGTGATTTAATCATATTGGCTTCCACAAGTGTTTTTTGTCTCCTAATGTTGTTTGCCTACAGAGCTAATGATAACATTTTCCCCTGCCATCTCAGCTAAGTCTGCTCTATTGCACACAGCCCTGTTCAGTATTTAACCGCATGACATATTCTTGGAACGAGTAGAGTAGTCTGTTGTACTGGCTTTTAAGGTTTTGCTGCCTTTGGTGAACCTCAATATAAATATCTATGGGAAGCAGAGGCAAAAAAGTTATCCATTATCTTAATCATGTTTTTTTTTAACATAATAAAAATCACCAAACTTAGCCTTAAGTTTGTAAAATAAAATATTGTTGAAATGTCAAAGTTTAGTCCTACCTTGACTCTAGCCTCAGACTAGCAACATAAATTTGTCTTGTAGAATACTCTTAATATTTAAAAAATAAATACAAGTAATACACACCTGAAAGATCACTTAAAAGCAGCAGGGTTCATTTGGTGCTTCATGGGACAAATCCCTCTGGCCTACCACATTTCACAAAGGAAACACAGAGAATACTGCTGGATGAAGCACTTAGAGCTGAAATATTTATGCACTGTAGGTACCTAGGGAACAGTGAGACCCAACACCCACAGCTACATCAATGCAAAACCTTGCAGGGGGCCTCAAACTCTAGGCCACCCACCTCAATCCAACCACTATAGTTGACAAGGCTGGTCCACCTGAAAAGTTTCATTGTATTGTTTTCAAAGCTATAATATTTACAATGTAGGTAGGATATTTCCATCCTTCTCCAAGAATAACATGTATCTCCAGTGGGTTGGATTTTCAAGGGCAGCAGGGAATCAGGCCTGCTGCTGAGGGTTGGCAAGATATTAGATCCAAAAGCCCTTGATGCTTAGAAAATGCCAGCCACTGTGCCTCATCTAGACACAACTTTTTCTTAAATGTAGGCCAGATAACAACATGGCCAGACCTCCAGATTTGGCATTTCTTTGGATTTTCCCTCTGTCACCTGCCTATTTTCTTCAGTTCCACTAGCTCCCACTGCCTCAGGGATGCACTCCAGTGCCTGTTATTTAAGTGAGGAGAAAAAAAAAATGATCCTGTATCCTCTTTCAATGCATGGAGAACTTCTCAAAGGAAGAGCCTCACATCTCTATGCAATGTCCTGAGTTCTTCTCTTTTTTTAAAAACCTCCCCTATGCAGAGGAACATCCACAATTCTTTCCATTCCAAAGGCACTTTTGCCCTAAGTTTGGTCTTTGGAGCACAGCTGGGTGCAACGGCTTCAGATGGCCCCTCTCGACTGCAGTGGTGTGCAGGGGATGTGGGGTTTTGCCTAGCATGTATAGAGAACTCTCAGCCCTGCTGCCAGTACTGTTGTAAGGGGAGAATATGGGGCTGTGAAATGTCTCATTTTGTTCAGTCAGAAAAGCAAATGAGAATATCAGCATTTGGCTACTACCAGCACCAGATGGAGGTTAGAGAGAAAACAACAAGCAGAACACCACCAATGTACCAGCATAGTGACATAGTCAGGGGAGGTCATTGAAGCGGTTCCTTCTTCCCCATGATTTCCTAAAGGTGTAGTTGTTCAGGACTCAACAAAACTCTCTTGTTAAATTTAAAGGGTCTTAGGTCAAGTCCGTTGGAGTGTTGAGTGCCTTTCTCTTATTCCTAGCAAATAAATCATGTTGCTTTTTGACATTTTCTCTGCTCAGTAAGCAGTTGCTGTGTCTTACACAGTGGTGTGAGGCTTGTCAGATTGGTGCAGTCTGAATTAAAAAGCAATTTGAACACAAATGCCAGCTTTCTGCAAAAGCCTTCCTTCAGGGGAGACTTGTTCCCTTTACTTTCTCCGCCCTTCTGAGGAGGTCTGTTTGTGTAGTGGAATACTTGCAGATTACAGAAAGGTCCTGTTATTTGGGTTTAAACATTGTATTTTAACACTTCATGCATATTTATACAGTTCCAGGGTTTCGTATCTCTAAACCACTTAGATCAGTCTTTTGAAGTCGAGTGGGAATCATATTTGCCACTTCCTCAGAACAAAGTGAGGCAGATGCACAGCACTTTTCCAGCCTCGTTTTGTATTCTACAGCCCACGTATGTTGTCTGGGCAAAAGCATAAAGTTCAATAAAATTAGCATTGCACAAAATCACACTGAGCTTCCACAATTTCTTCCTTTCTTATGTAAACTTGACTAGGATTAATTCTTTTAATTAGAGTATAACCTCCTAAGTGACACACGTATTGCATAAACTATTTCTTCCTCAGATATTTATCTTCTGCAGTAATATGTTTCTCACCAAGTGAATTTTTGGACTCCCCACCACTCGTTCAAATGAAATTGTAAAATAAAATGGCAAAACTGTATATTAAGCATATTCATCACTAAGTCATAGAGCTTCAAAAGTATCTGAGATGTCCCTAAAGGTCCTGCTCTCTCTCCAGTTTCCCAAAAGGTTGTCACCTAAATTCCTTTATTGTTCCATGTCATTTAACAAATGTGGTATCCGGGGGTTTATATTGTTTTTAATTAGAGTTGGGGTTTTTTTTGTTCTTTCCATATGTTACATTTATCCAGCCATAACTTTGTCTTACTTGTTGTTGAATCTAAAGTCAATGAAGTAACACATTTAGCTTTATTGTTAATAAAGAGAATTCATATTTTAGATTCTCTAGATGCTCTGCCCAAATTTTCTCTTGGTAAAACATGCTGTGAAACAGCCTTCTGGAACTTGGTAATTTCCTCTCATCTTCAAATTTATTACAACTGCATATTTTGATCAGCAAAACAAATTAAGGATAGGTTATGCTGGTTTAAACAGAAATATGAATATGTCATGTATAAATTAATTCATTGCATTCCACAGTGCTAAATGCAAACAATTTCATTAGCCAGTTTTTCTCTAATTAAAACAAATATATTTTAGAATTTTCTCAAAGTAGTCTTCTATATCCCTTTAAAATCTATTTCTCATCTAATACATTGCAACAGAGCCACCATTCCACTTTTATTTTAGGTCATTTTGTGTCTGTGACCAATGGTTTAGAAAATTCCACTTTCTTTCAGCAGAAATATCCACCTCCAAATTGTATCATAATACAACCTTCAAGATGCACACTGAGGGCAAGAAAATTGTTAATGTACTCAGCTTCATAACTCCTTTCAGAAATTTCTTTCACATCAAATATGTTATTTGCAGAAATGAACATGACTTAATTGTTCTCAGATCAAACTGTTGAGTTTTGAGCCTCTCTTGGGGAGATATTGGCCTGATTAAAGTCAGAAGAACATCTCCCCATCTCTCCCCATCTCCTGTTCACCACACTTACTGTTACTAAATATATTTAATTTTTTTACCCTTCTCTGCATTTTTCACATCTCTGGGACAGTTCACTGGCCTATCTGGAACTCTCACAGTCTGCAACACCATCCAAAAACTCTCCTGTTTAATAGGCAACAGCCTTTTCTGCCTGTGCATCCAGGGACCTAAGTAGGGGAAAATAGTTGCTGTGCCTTATTTTGGAGAAAAATACCCCAACAATTAAAACAGTTCAATTTTTCTGAAATTACATTTTTTCACTGCTTCACTCTTGCCAGAACACTCCTATCTTTTGTTCAGAGTCAGAACACAAACTTTCTTTGTTTGAAAGTTTCTCTGTTGATATTTCCAGAGAGTCAGAAAACTCTTCCTGTGGCCAGGAAAAGGCATTTCTGCCCCTTTCCAGCGTCCCTGGCACAGCCCTGGTCTGGAAGCCCTGGGTACCGGTCTGGGAAGATGGAAGGAAGTGCTAGCAGCTGGTTGGAGGGAGCATGCATACTCAGATGTGTGTCCTGTTCTGGTGGCAGGGCTGAGGAACGGTGATCTACTCACTCATGACAGAGCAAGGTGCTTGCATGGCATATTAGGTAGTGCTAATAGGTGTAAAAGCCCTTTCATAAGCTCATTCTCCCATAAACCTGCAACTGGACTTGGCAGCAAACTTTGCAGAACTGGTGGCTCCCAGTGCCATGGCCTCACCTGTCTTCGTAATGTTGTGGCCATTGGAGCTGACCTTGAAGTAAATGTAATAAGGTCATTCTTGTTTTAGACACAGAATCACCACATAACTGCACATGGCACTGCAGAGCTAAGATCTGAGCAAGAGCCATACCACAGCTTGCACGTGTGTTGTATTAGAGACCCAATGCTAAATCAGTCTTCTAGTGGCTATAATAAAAGTTAAGCTTTTCCAAAATAAAACTAGTTGATAACAGCATAATGGGGGATGGGAGGCTAGCCATAGCCCGAGAGATCTGTATTACATCAGATTTACATTACATAGCATAAAAGAATGATTCAATATTCAATAGTGCTTTGCTGTTTGTTTTTTTCAAGTCAATGTAATGTACAGCAGACAAAAATACTCATTAACGTTGTCTCATTTTCACCTGAAAAAAAGAAGTTGCTTACTCTTAAATAATCACATAGGTTTCAGGATGTCACTCAATCTGACCAAATGAGACTCTACCCCAGGGGAAATCAATAGGTTTTCTGTAAATTATGGTAAGATAAATATCTCTTTGGTGGAACTGAAAAGTTTGTTTACTGTGAAATCAAAACACCATGTAAGACACTCCAGAATACTAGAGCATAAAGAAACAGAAAGTCAGTTCCAAATGTGCAGTCTTTCCTTATATCCTGGGGACAACATATTTTATGAAAGTTGTACTTCTGGATTCTAATTAAGAATATGACCTTTTGTGTCATTTTAACATCTTGCACGAATCTCAGTAGACAGACTCTACAATCCAACAATCACAATCAATGCCTTGTTACACTGTTGAACAGAAAAAAGGGTTCTTTGACAGGATGATTTGGTGTTATACATGCTAATGTGAGCCATAGCATCTGCAGAATAGCTCATGAATACCCCAAATACTGTTCAGCACTCTAGTCAGAGATGTGTTTTACTTAGCTATAGTGCCAAGATGCCTTTTCATTAACCTTATTTCTCTTTCTTTTCTGTAAGACATAATTCTGTTGTAGCTTAGACTCACCAGGATACGTCATGGATACCAAGTAGAGTAAATAGTATTAACATAATATGCACAGTCTGTGCTTCCAATTTCCATGCTTCACACAGGAAGATGTGTAATGACTACAGTCTGACAGTTTAATTTATTCAGCCCTATTAGACTGGTTTGTTAAAAACCCCTTCAATTTCAGATTCATTTTGCTTTTCTTAAACTATGAAGAAGGAATTAATTTACTTCCATCCTGCTCTAATTTTTAACTGACCTGTACTGCACACAGTTAATGGAAGAGCTCAGATTTTTCACATGTCAACAGGGAATATGTCTCTAGCCTATATTTAAAATTCTGACCACTTCTTGGTATTGACCTCATGCCATGGTCTCTCAAAGTCAAAGAAGAAATGAGTTAAATGTATATTCAGAAAATGAACAAAGTTAGAAACACTATATTAGAAGTAAGTTTCCAGGATGCAATGAGGTAGTTTGTTATAACAGGAAGGAAGCTGCTTCATCTTCAACTTTAGCAAAGTTAAAAGTAAACCAAAAGAGACTATATAGTATGTTAGAAATGGATGGAAATAAATTCATTGCAAAAATTGGCAAATATTAGTGTATGTTTCTGGAATGGAACTTTTTCGGAGACACCTTACCTAAAGCCTCAGTTCAAGTCTCCATCAAAGGTTTGCACTATAATCCTAAGCAAATCACTTATGACTAGATTTTTCAAAGTATT
The DNA here is from genome assembly GCA_907165065.1 of Caprimulgus europaeus. The sequence continues at coordinate 40,428,314 of OU015525.1, read as the reverse complement.
TAGACACCAAATCCCATTAGACATTCTTCTGTGTCTGCAGCCACTTAAGTAACTTTCAAAAAAATCATCCTTTCTGTCATAAAGTTCATTTCTATCGCAGGGAGGATAGACGTGCTGACTTTGCTGAGAGATGTGTTGGAAGTACGTTAAGTACTGGAGTAACTGATAATTTTGGCAAATTAAAATACAAAGTTTGCTTGTAAATCTCAACTTTTCAACATTCACAGCACTCAGATATTGAATTTTGCTTTGTACAGTCTTTGGTTGTTGATTTCTACCAAACTTCCCCTTCAGTTGTAACAAAAGGTACAATAATTAACTATGTTGGAATAGTTAATAATAATTAATAACCTGTACAGATCACATTACAGCCTGAAGGCTCTCAAAGTTCATCTACATGTGAAAACGTTTTAGACTGTGCTATCAGCATAATTATTCTGATGACCAAACTGCTCTGTTACATTATGCATCTTTCAACACTCTTATTTTTAACCCCTTCAAAGATGTCGTAACCTAAAACAAAATCCACAGATTTCTTACTGGAACTTTTTTGTAAGGTTACAACATTCATTTAAAGATGGGTAATTTAAGTCATGATACTTTATTTTTGTCACACACTAAGAACACACATGAACAGTTGTCACCAGGCAGTTGACGAGGAGCAGCTCATCAAGTCGCAGATCACAATCCTGAATCATGTAATCCATACTTCACCTTAAACCAGCATACACTTTTAACACAAGCCTCTACACTCCAACACGAATTCCACATAGTGGCTTCCTTGGTTATCATTGAAAGTAGCTTCTGATGAGTGAAATGATCCAGAAGTTCAACTGTGCAATCCAATATTCCACTCACATTCAGACAGAAGTGGAGGAGTTTTGAAAATTTAAGGGATACTTGAACAAGGGATACTTGGACAAGCAAATTGAGCCTAATGTCATTACTGATAAGAGAAATGTGGTCCCTCAATGGCCAAAAATGTACTCATTTTGAATTACTTAGTGCAGTGATATTCTGTTGGTTACTTTAGCATGTTTTTCCCTTTTCATTTCTTTCATAATAAAAATCGGTTCATTTCTTTCCTAATACAAATGCAGCATCTAATTGCTGCATAGACATGCTGTGCCAGTGGTGTCACTACAAAAGAAATCTCTCTGTTGATCGAAGATCTCTATCTTGTTATTGTTTCTCTCCTGGAAGTGGTATACTGATAGAGCTCAGCCACAGCATTAGCTCTGGCTCTGACAGACCAATGTCAATGTATCTGAAGGTGCTATGGCTTGCTAACGTCTTTAATTCTTGGGTCAATGCCAGCTACTTGGTGAAGCTAGCAATATTGACTGTAATTCCACAGTCACAAGGGTAGAGGTACATAAAAGCATCCCTTAACAAATCAATAGTTTCTAATAGCACACAAACTTGCAAAGTTTTGATAGCAAATTGAATAAAAATCCAATAAAATAAGAAGATGATACCAGGTAATACCAAGTAATTTCAAACAAGGACAAAAAAGTCCTGCAGTCACTGGCTACTTGTGCAGCCACACATGAGATTTGGACTATGCAAAATATTCCAGGAGGAGAAACCTTTCCAGGGAGCTTGGCTCCATCATAACTGCACTGCCTCTGAATATCCATCTTGGGAAGGTTTGGCCTTGTGCTAGTGTCTCATCACGTAGCATTACACAGTGCACTGGAAAATGATGAGTATTCAAGACCCCTTTTTTTAAAGTGCTTTTTACTTAAATGCAAAACAAGTCAGAGAGAGGAATCTATGTTTGCATAAACACACTGGAGGAAACTCCCAACAATCTGTTTTTTGAAGGCAGGCTGACCCATGAACAGCTTGTAGCTCCTAAATGGCAAATCACTACAAAAGCAAGAGTTGACTCTTCAGCAATTCTTTCAATAATGTGGAAGTCCTGCAGCTCTTAGCATCATACACTCTCATTAGTGGTGTATGAGAGGACATCCAGCTTCATGCAGCACCAGGTTGCATACAAACCTCCCTTACTCTCTATCCTGGGACTGTTTTTAACGTACTCTTTCACTAGTTAGACCACAGTTTGTTAACAAACATATTTGACAAGGATATATTTTCACAATGGACAATATGAGATGCAGTGCTACAGCAACGCACGTGACAAAATAGTGTCTTCACTCAGAGGCAAGTTATTGGATTACTGGGTGAATTTGGAGAACCTCAAGACTACTTCACACTCATCTGTGGGGAAGAAGAATAATGAGGCAGGACTGTAGAACTGTCTAATCCTCCCATTATACATACAGTTGGGCAGAAATTTCTCACTCAAGTGATTTTTTGACTGCAAAATGCCAGATTGTCAGAACTGACATGTTAGTGAGGAAAGGGCTTTGATTTCAACAAATATTTGTTCCTGAAAGTATTTTGGGGAAAAAACAACACATTTTGAACCTGTCAAAATATCTGTTAGCATCATTATTAATTGTGAGAATCCAACTCTCTTCTTCTAAGTTATGTATTTTGAAATCCAAGCTACTTCAAGCTATCTAAACTAACCAACCAAAAAAAATCATTAAAATAAATGACCAATTTAATTTTGCTCATGAACATTTTTAGTATTTTAATTTTTCATCCTGATTTGAGCAAGGTCCAAAACTGTTATTAAAAAAGGAAATGAGTGGAAGAAAAACATTTAAACTTCCAAAAAAATAAGTTGCAGTTGACTCCTACCTGCTCTAGTTTGCAGAAACCTGCAAGTATCAATCTACCAATTTATGTCACACCAAGTGACCTTTCTTGGCATTCCTGTGCTTTTGTTTTGTATAGAGCACTTCAAAGACTCACTGGAGACATCTCTTTTTCCAGGATTCTTTATAGGCATTTTTCAGGTGATGTCTTTTTCCAAAGTTCACATATACTGAAATAGCACAGGTGGTGTTCATCATCTCTCAGCTTGCAAGGTATGGCAGATTCTACAACTCCACCATGGGCTGTCCCTGTTAATACAGATTAATGGGAGAGTGATTTGTAGATCCAGATTTCTGTCATTTGTCTGTAAGTGCCTACAAGATATTGTGGCTGCTGAGTAGCAGCCAACAGCTGCCTCTTGTTATTCACCTCCTTTAATTCTTCTTTCCCTCTTTGTTGCTTCCATTTACTGTTTCAGTAATAAGGGAAGATTAAAGAACTGCCAAAGATGAGAAATACAAAATGTAGAAATGAAAGGAAAGGTTGCATGGACAGGATGCCTGTAGATGACTTTCCAGAGCTTGTGCTGAGTTAAAGGTCAGAAGCTTAAGTGGATGGGGATGAAGTATTGCCCATGTTCCCTCATACACTCTAATTTCACTCTCCAAAAGAAAAAAAGATGAGGTCAAACTGTGTTCCAACAAGGAAGAAGTAATAAAATGATAAAAGAAACAAAGATCAAAAGGAATAAACATCTCTTGGGGTCCGGAACACAGCTGAAATGTGTTATTTTCTTCTTTCTGAGCACTACTTTACAACTAGAAACCTTATTTTTAAAAAGACAAAATTTTAGTTGTTTCCAAAAGAACTGGGGACTTAATCAAATTTTATAACACTCAGTGCAAATAATGTAAAAGTAAGCATGAGAACTGTGTATAACTCTACTTATAAGAAACAGAAATTTAACAAATCCATTCACTGCAATTACCACTAGCAAAATAAACAAAAAATTAGTGTTTCCTGGTATTGAACTCCTTATTATATGTTGCCTGTACTTCAGGTGATATTCCCTACAGGACAAAAAGAAGTCTCAAGGACAACTGATGCTTTCCACAACTGGGTAACCATGATACATTTATATTAAGGGCACTTTGTGGGAAATATATTTTTCTTTGAATAATTTACAGGGTAAATGATTCAATTTCAGATAACAATTTGAAGTGGTAGGGATGCTTTTCTATGCAGAGACTATTATTTTTCAAGTGCCAGCCGTACAATGTGACTGTAAGCTTCAAGCATGTCTCTTTGTGTTTGTGGTAATATAGAGGTATTCCTGTAGGGGTGAACTATATTGAAGGTAAAAAAACCACACCTCAACTTGACCTTTAGTTCATTGGTAGCATTTTGTCAAAACTTCTCAGAAGTCCCATGACTGCTAAGTAACACGTTGTTAACCTGTTTGCACGAACCAGCGGAGGAACAAAATTCTATATATTGCCCTTTTTTTATCCTCTATGTATATAGAAATTAGCACCACTGTGCCGCCTTGGTACAAAGCTACAGCTCTTAGCTCCCACAGCAATAAGACGACGATATTTAAAATTAGAAAGTGACGTACTAATGGTATCGGCTGGGAGGAAAAGTCTTCGAAGTGTTGGCTTCGAAAGTCAAGTCCACAGATCCTGCTGAGTGTTGTGTCAGCACCACCTACTGGTACCTCACACCCTTCTTTATAATGCCATCGGGAAGTTTCTTTCCCCTTTTCATTTCATCTGAGCTCTAACAGTAGTTGAAAGGCATTAGAAAGAAAGTTTGTTTTTTCCTAAATTCTTTTGAGACCACATAGAACAGTTTGTGCTGATGTTATTTCTTTTGGGGAGAAAAGAGTAAGAGGCTTATCCAAATCTCATAAATCCTGAGCTAGGCAAACCTTGGTCTGAAACTAATTTTTTTCACACAATCTAGTTAATTGTATTTTTGCAACTGAAACAAAATTTGATTCATCAGCACAGTGAATGATACTGAAAAGATTTGTACACACACTTCCTTTCACCTGTTGTGACTGTGAACAGTCCCAGCATTTCCAAGGAAGGATTCATCTCTCTGACCACAGTCACGTCCAGTAGTATGTCCCTGATCAGCTCAGTGGGTCTGACCAGGTTTGACTTCCACAGCTTGTGCCAGAAACTTCCCCTGGCTATTCTCGCAGCAGTACAGTACGCACCACGCTGAGATTGAAGCGCCTCAGCAACCCCGGCATGAAATCAATAGGTATCAAGAGGGGGCATTCATCCCATGCTGAAAGAGGCATTAACAACCCTTCTGAGGGCTCTGCATTGATTGCAATAGGTGCTTTACAAAGCTGACAGACCACATTAATGCAAATGCAAGCCAAGGGTCACACAGCACTGACACCAGCAGCTGTATCTACAGAAGGCCTATATATCTCTACATTTTAAACACATTAAATTACTGATAGTTGCATGTTATTTTCCTGAAGATACTGCCAGGGGAGAGTTGTGAGACTGTACTACTGTTAAAAACATCAGAAATACAGAAACTCAAGATGGGAAGATGTTTCAAAGGTCATCAAATCCAGTCCACATCAGTTATTAGCCAATACAATATATCAAGGTTTTTTTGCTAAATCGAAGTTGGATTCTACTTTCTTTTTGCTAATGTCTAAATCTAGCAAATAGATGCCCAGGTGAAGCAGAGAGAACCTATCCACGCATCAGAAAAGGGAAACGTAGGGATAACGCAGCCTGCTCACTCTTTTGGGAGGCAGGCCATGCAGGATACATGCAGCTCTGGACAAGCCACAGCAGATGATGTCCCTGGTCCAAGTCATGAGTCAAAACAGGTAGCTAAGAGACAGAGCAGGGGAGGTGGGACATTGCAGTGCAAGGGCACTGGAGATACAAAAAAGCTAATGGAACTTCTGTAAGTACCAGACAGAGGTACTGAAAGGGCCGTAGGGAGGATGGGAGAAGGAAAGAACTTGATATTTTCATTTGGATATGACTGAGGAACTGGAAAGGGAGATATAATTGGAGGAGGTAAAAAGAAAGAAATGGAAACAGGGAGTACAGGATACAAGTTTATGGGAATTTGGCTTCCTTAGTTCTGTGGAACAGCCTGTCTAATATTTTTACTACTGCGGCTTCCCCCTTGACAGAAACAGTGGTAAGTCTGTTGCAGACTCGCTGCCTGTAGACTTGCTTTCACATCCATGTAAACATGCCCCCACTGCTTTTTCTGATCAAGATGCTTTTCTACTGCAGTCTCCCAAATCTGCTTTGCAGCATCTGCTGCGTTACAGACTGTCAAACCTCTGAAACCTTTGTCTTTCTCTGTACTTTGCTTCTGTACCCACTAGTTGCCCTGAAGGAGGCAAGGAGGTGGCTACTAGAGCACCAACTGAACATACATTAGCACTGGTGGGATTAATCTAACTATCCTGATTTTCAAAGCATCTGCAGAAATAATATGAAGATTTTATTTTAAAATACACTTAAAATATAATAAAATTTTGCTTCATATTTCATGTGTATTGTCTGTGGAAGATTTGCCTGAAATCCCTAAATCCTGTGGGATCTTGAACCCTTTGGTCACATAGTGTCAACTGCAAAGTTGTCAGGGATCCAAATGACTTGTATCTTCCTTTCAAAGGTGTTGAAGTGGCTAGCCTCATTTTGTCATTCTACAAGTGAAGACATACTTTTTAGAGTTTTCTTTTTTTTCTCAGTTCTCTCTTCCTCTTTCATTTTATTCTACTGTATCTGTTTTGCTAGAAAACTTGAATGTGTGCAATTCTTGTCAAATAAAAGCCAAATACTTGTCACTTGTAAATCCATTTACTGAAGAGTACATTGTTAAATCATTTCAATATCCTAGGTAAATATAATCAGCAAAAAAACATTGTCATGGATGAAATATTTGGAGACAACCAAACAGCAGCAGGAAAATGAAGACATTGTTGCTATTTTGCAACTATTTCAGTATAATATCTGTAACAAAATGCAACAAAAATTACAGAGTTAAGCCAAAGAATTTCTAGACTGAAGTGATCATGAAATGGCAGAGCATTAGACCTCAACAACAATGAAAAATCTATTATTTTAACATTGAGTTTGAGAAGTGTAAAGCTTTAGACATTAGCAATACTGATATATTTTTAATGGACTATGTTCGGCTTGTTTTGGTGGTGATTTTTTTTTAAAATACAAATGAATCTCTTAGCCCCTAAGAAATTTCCTTTGATATATCATACAATGTTATCAGCTGCAAAACAGCTGGTACATTGTGACCACGGGCCACAACAATCCATTGTGTTCACCCCAACCCTTTTCTTGTTCCTACGTTATTTCTATGGGAAATTTCCCTCTAACATAGTTTATTCCACAAGCACAAAGCACAGATGTCCTCCTCCCTACTGCACTCTTCCCTTTCCAGCACATATATGTATATATAAATATGTCTTCAGTGGTGTCATTCTTCTTTGTCAAGCACCCCAATAAATTCTGCAGAAAAAGTCAATCATTCATTCCGACATTCTCCATAAGAACAATATTGCCATCAGAGTCAATTGACTCTTGAGATGGATCTGGGTACCAGACCACAGCTTTTTCCCTGTTGTTCCTGGCCTGAAACAGATCATTCTGTCCACATGCTCCACTCGCTAAAGGTTTTGGCTGAATACAAAGACACAAACCTCAGTGCCCAGTTTAATACTCTGGCAGTTATCTGGTTATTCCAGCTGCAGCTTCACAGGTATTTCAGTTCAGCATTCAGGTCACAGTCACCAGAGTCCTCTTGCGTGACTCAGCTGGGGGTAATCGAGCATTATATGTGAATACCAGGCAAATGGTGATTATAGCTGTCAGTCCACAATCCCAGATGAAATCCCAATTGCAAACTGTAATCACTTGCACATTCACCAGTTTGGATTACAAAACTTTTCAGCTGCCAGCCCATTCAATGGGCCTCGCTTAGGGCAGCAATTTATCAGTGTGCAAATACTATGGATCCACATCTTCATGAAATATCAAATTGGAAATAGATTTATTTATTCCCTTTTGTACTATTTTTAGTACTTCTCTCCTGTTATACATAAAAGCCCTTCTTTTATGTTGAAGAACATAATGTTTGCAGTCAGTCTGGTGGTTGCAATGTCTTGCCCTGTTATCCAAATGGCAAATACTGTCTGCTGAGAATTTGTTTTAAGGCTTTCATTCACTGTCTTCTTTCTTTCTTTGCCTTACATTTATTCTTGGAAAACTGAAAACATTAGGGTCATTCCAGGTCTTACCTGTGGCACTCTTTTTTTTTTTCCTTTTTCTTTTTTTTTCTTCTTTTTTCCTTTTTTTTTTTTTTTTTTTCCTAATTTCACTGCAGATTAGCACATAAGATGTTAACCAAAATTTCAATAGTTTATTGTACTGAGTCTGGCTAGGATGGAGTCAATTTCCCTCACAGCAGCCCATAAATGCCGTGTTTTGGATTTGTAACTGAACCCGTGCTGATAGCACAGCAGTGCTTTGACTATTGCTGAGCAGTGCTCCCACAGCATCCAGGTTTTCGATTTCCCACTTGGCACTTGCAGCGAGCAGGCTAGGGGTAAGCAAGAAGCTGCAGGGAGACACAGCCGGGACAGCTGACTGAACTGGTCCCAGGGATAGTCCATACCATATAATGTGATGCTCAGCAATAAAAGCTCAGGGAAAGGAGGAGGAAGGTGGGATGCTCATGGTTATGGTGGTTTGTCTCCCCAAGTAACAGTTGCGTGTGACGGAGCCCTGCTTTCCAGGAAGTGGCTACACACCTGTCTGCCAGTAGTGAATGAATTCCTTACTTTGCTTTGCTTGTGGGTGCAGGTTTGCTCCTCCTAGTCAACTGCCTCACCTATTAAACTGCCTTTGTCTTGACCCAGGAGTTTTTGGCTTCTGCTTTTCTGATTCTCTCCCCTGCCCCACTCGTGGGGAATGAGTGAGCCACTGGGTTTCTGGCTGTCATCAACCCATAGGCTGCAGAGATCATTAAATAAGTTTTAACTTCTAAATCTCTAGTTTTATTTTCTGACAGACAACATTGCCAAGTTTGATACCTGACTACCAAACTATTACAAAAGAGCTAGCACTTTTTCAAAGTTTCAGAGTACCTAGTCCCATAAGGTTAAAGTGACAAACTCAATTTCCAGATTTAGAAGAAGTTTTTAATCTTCAATATTTAATAGTCAGAAAGAACCCAAAATCTCACACTTTCTAAAGCTGCTTGGTATTTTGGCACTCATGAAGCACCACTTCGAGCACTCAGAGAGGCCATCTGCCAGGCTGATATCCTTTTCTCCAAGGGATATCCTCCAAGTTTGCTTAAGCATTTAAGTGAACAACCCTGTCTGGGTTTAGCCATCATCAGTGGTACTTTACAGTTCTGCAGGGAGCCTTGCACATACAAGCAGACTGAGAAAGCCCGGTTCTTGTGACCCACACCCACACTCTGGCCGCTGGGCTAACATCGTGGAGTGAGGGCTGCCAGTCTCCACCAAGGCCCAGGCCAGCTCAGACCTGCTGGTGGACAAGAGCCTTCCTTCCTGCATCGCCAGGTGCTGGCGAAGGCAGTGGGCAAACCCACCCCGCCATGTGTGCCACTGCGAGGGACACGGCCCTCCCGTTGCCATGGCAGCCGCAGCTGGCGGCGGAAGTGCCTCGCGGCGCTGGCCCCGCCCCTCCCGGCCCCGCCCCTCCCCGCCCCTCGGCCACCGCCCTCGGAAGATGGCGGACGGCAGGGAAGCTACGGAGCAGCAGGAAGGGGAAGTGTCCGCGGCGGCCGGCGGCGGCCGGAGGGATCGGCAGCCCCGGAGCGGCGGCCGCCCGCCCAGTGCCCGGGATTTACAGGTGAGCGGGTGGGGACGGGCGTGCCATCCCTCCGCGGGGCGGGGCCGGGCCGGGCCGGGCCCAGCGGGGCGGAGTGCCCTGTCCCCGCAGGGGTGGCCTGGAGGGAGGCCGGGGCGCCTCTGGGGGGAGCGGGCGGTGCGCGGTTCTCCTGCCCCTCTGGTTGCCAGTCGGGGCTGCCCGCCGTAGCCAGGTAGGGCCAGGCCTCTGAGCAGAGGCTGCCGTCTTCTTGTGTGTCTTTTCCTCCGCCTGTGGGGGCGGAGAAGCCAAGCCAAGCCTCTGAAGGAGGACCAGGCACTTTAGGAAACGGTGGGTGGTCGGCGTGTGTGCTGGTCAGCTCTCCAGGGAACTGGATGGGGTCTCCCCACGCTTCAGCAGCTGGGTTTTAACTGTACGTGAAGTTACTTTGGCGCCACTGTATTCCCTCGTTGGTAGGAGTGTCTTTTCCCCCATGAAAACCGTCAGTCTTCGCAAGTGTGGTGTAAGATCAAGGGCGAGATCTTTACCCAGGTTTACATGGGAAAAGGTTGGAGAGAGTGATCACAAATGTAACTCAGCATTGGTACTTAAATGCAAACACTTTTAGCAGCATTCCTTTTTTTTGTGTGATTTTGAAACTGTATGAACATTCAAAATATTTAGCAACAAATTGATTGGAAACAGGCAAAACTTAGTAGCTGAAACTTCCCCTATTTTATTTAATTGTCCATAATTAACAGAGAAAGATGGATATAGTTTTCTTTTTTTCTTGGTTACTATTTGGGATTTTCATAGGTTGTTTTGAGTTTAACTTTGCTACAATATATAACAGTAATAAAGCTTGCATTCATACTCGTGGTTCATAGGTCTTTATTTAGTCAGCTGAAGCAGACAGGCATCTTGAGTAGGTGATTACTGATAAAGTGCTGAAAACTGAAGAAGTACCCTCGTGGGTCAGCTAAGTACTTGATTTGTAGTGTCACCGTAAGAGATGCAGTATAAGGAAAGCACAGAAGCCTGACCGTGCCATTTAATTCTCCCTCAGCATCCCTCAGTCTTTGAATTATAGACTGTACAGGGTAGATCTTTACCTGTTCCTTTTTGTGTCTGTTTAAGGACTTGATGTCTTACCCCATCAGCTTTCCATATCTAAAAGAGAATTGCTTGTACCCTCAGATAGAGTGGAGGTCTTCAGTGGTTTTCCTGAGCTGTCTTGTTACTCAGTTTAATTTTCTTAATGGGTATAATTCCTCAGCTCATATTTTTCCCCTACAGATAATATTTCCCTTTGCAATAATATGGGATTAATATCACGTGTTTGTAGCAGTGTGTTTGAAGGATGGATGATGCTTCATTTTATTTTAATGTGTATTCCTTCTACATAAAACTGTAATGAAATTGTAGCCTAGTACCTATTCTGGTGTGTATGATAAAATTTTAATATCGCTTGCATAGTGTGAAAAAATGGCTTGGGGACAAAATTAAGGATGATTTAACAAACAAAGGAGAGTATTATTCAGGACAAAGTAAGATTGCTAAAAATTACGTGTTAGATGTGCCTCGCACAACTTCCTAAAAATGAACGTGCCAGTGATATGGCAGTGTTTGGGGAACCTTTGGGAAAAGTTGAGGTTTTTTTAAAGTATTTGCAATTATGTCTTCAGTTCAAGCCAGCAAGGCTGAGTTGGTTCTTAATTCCATTACAGGCTTGAGTTACTTTTTTTTCCATTTCTCTGTAAAATAGTTGTGAAATTTATTATTTGCTTCCCAGTCTTATGAGAGGGTTACCTAGCAACTTTATTTCAATTTGTTAACAGTAATGAGATGATACTTAATATATATGATTTTGATTCTGAATCTAATACAGGCTGAATGTAGCTAGTGAAGCAGTGAAAACCAAATGAGAGCAGAGTACAAGGTCCAAGTCACAATGGCATTAAGTAGTGTGTGTTTTTTTCATAAAGCAGAAAGGGAGTTGAATTTAGAGAAGTAGTTGGGGTTTCTCCTGTTGATGTTTCTAACTTTCTGGTGATGCGCACATTTTGCGTTAGTTTTTGTCTTATTTCTATTCCATATGTAGTTACAGATTTCTAAAGAGAGTTCTGTTTCCTACAGTTGGCCTTGGCAGAGTTGTATGAAGATGAAGCAAAAAGGCAGTCATTGTGTCCTGACAAACCAACAACTACAAAGATCAATAACACAAAAGTATCACAGAGGTAAGGTGTGCTGTACTTCAGAAATGTGTTGAAGAGGGACTGTATTGGCTCACAAAACTTTGTCATACTGCCTTGATCTCCGTCTTGTATAAAAAGTGACCTATAGTGGTTTGTAATCCAGAATTGTGAATCCCTGTAATAATGCATAGTCTGTGTCTTCTCAGAACACTTTAAAAATTGTCTTTATTTAGGACCCTTTGTTCTGTATGATATTCCAAAACACTTTAAACCCACTTCAGATAAGATTAAAATGCTGTAAGTGAAATACAGTGTTGGTCTTTGTTTATGTAGGTAGAATTTGGAGATTTGCTGTATCAGAAAAGTACTGCAGTTCTTTGCTTCCTCAAAATTCAGCAAATCGGTAGTTTGTGTGACACGTGACAAGTGAGCTGCTTTGAGTGTTGTACTTAGGTCAGTCCTGTTTAAGTAACTAACCTGTTAAGACGGATATTAATTTGAAAAATTATTAGGAGATTCATTATTAGGCTCCTGTGGGATGAAGAGAATAAGAAAGGCTTCTTAATTAATTTGTCTAGTTTTGGCAGGTGGAGGGACAGACACGTACCTATGTATAAATCCAGCTTTTGCTGGCCTGGAGTGTTTGCAGTTCACATGGCATTTGAAGAGTCAATGTAGTCTTAAATTTTTTATAAAGAAATCCTACCAGGTTTTAATTAATTTTTATTCAAATTGTTTTAAAGAAGAGAAGTCTTCTAATCATTACTGTCAGTGATACCATAACAAGTCTTGTATTTGGCTTGTCTTTCAATCGCTGCTGCCAATATGAATCTCTGTTTTAAAGGAGGTTAAGCAGCAGAAAAGATCTTAGTCATCAGAGCCATGCTTCAAGTGCATCTGCAAGAGCAGATCTTCAGGGAGGGGGATTTTAGCACAGTGTGTGACACTTGGAAAATAATATTTTTTTTGTGATTTATTTGTTTGTTTGTTTTGGTGAAACCACCTAAGATGACTAATCAGCTGTATAGAACACAGTTTATAAATGAATAAAGCAAACAGCTCCATTTACCAATGCATATCATGAAGTTACAACTTCCCACTCCTGTAAGGAAGGAAAAGCTGCAATACAGTATCTTGAATACTTCAGTGTGATAGCTGTTGGCAAACATTTGCTCTTTGTTGGCAATCACTGGAGTCTGTCTGAGAAAGAAGGGATGGCTGCTGTTTGCCAAAGTGAGATTTTTTTAAATTTTTTTTTTAATAGACTTCATTTTGCTCTCAAGTGAGCAGTCTATTAATTGCAAGGAATCATAGTGCTGCTCTTGAAGTCATCTACTCGTCTTGCCTTCCACAATTGCAGGTATATAAGAATGTCTCTAGGCCCTGCTGGAAAAAGCACAGTATTATATATGCTGTCATGTTGTGTAAGCTCTTTTAAGAAACTTAAGACTATTGGCAAAAAATACAAGCCCCACAAAACCTACAATGTGACAAAGGAAGAAAATAGAAGAGATTAAAGTGTTTCTAGTGTCCGTGGCCTAGGTCCATAACAATACATTTTTTCGGAGAAAATAATAAGAAGCAGATTCTTCACTAGGATATAGAATTACATTGTTTTATTGACACTGATACCTAAAAGGTATGGCCTGCTCTACTACACTTTGATTTCAAAGGTATAGCAATCAGACAAATTGTATAAATCTGAACTAGCAATCTGCCATTACTCATGTAGCAGATCACATGTATGTTCTTACCCCATGGTAGCTGGCCACCTCATATACATCTTGCATTAATTAATTTTATCATCAAGTATTACAGGATAAGAGAATATTATCTGTACAGCTTTTCCTGGCATTTTGCAAGCTGACAACCTCAGCTTGTCCCGTGGTTGCTTGTCTGTCTGTCCCTATCATAAAACAGAATCTGATTCTGCATTTTAATCATCTTTTGAAAGTCTTTGTGATGTTGCCACTCAACGTATTTTTAAGATTGTGTAAAACAGAAGTGCGAACTACAACTTTTTAGATTTAGTATCCTCATAGACAGGGGCACCGAGTTATCAAAGAACCAATTTAACCCAAGTTAACTTCACTGGGCAACTTGCCTATTCACAAAAACAGTTAAAATGTGGAAAGAATTTGAAGTGTAATTCTGGTAAGATGTGTTATCTGTGGGATCACCAGCGGCATAAAGCAGAATTCTGCATAACCTGTGCTAGAATAGAAAAGAACAGTTAAGTTGGAAAGGACCTGCAGCAATCGTCTGGTCTAACTGTGGCTGCAAACTGCCTCTGCCGTACACCTGCCCTTTCCTGCTTATTCACCAGGAAACATCTGTGGCTATGTACTTTGGCCAAAAAAAGTATGGTGAGAACAAAAATAACCCAACAACTTGATATCATTAGTTTTTGAAAAATAAGTAGTTTCAGAAGTTAGATATGAAGTGCTTAGTAAAGTGTATGTACCAGTCATCTTCAAACTTTCTTTTATTCTCTTGACAGTCTTAAAATTGATTCTCTTAGAAGGTTGAGAAAACCAGAGAGAAGCATGAGCGATGACAAAGAAAACCAAAGGTATTTTTAAAACAAAAAAATCCTTTTAACAGATGTGGAAGTATTTGGGGTTTCTTGTGACATTTACACTTTTCACTCCCCTGTTTTTCAAAATGCACGTGAGCTGTCTATTCTGCAGAGAACTAGTAACTACAGAAACACTATGTGACTTATTAGAGTAAGTGGTAGCCTTATGCTGCTGTAGCATAACTATATTTAGCAGAAGCACTGTAGTCGTGTAGGATCTGTATATGCCTTACCACGAGACTGTATGGATGTGAAGGTTGAAACTTATGCTTGGACTCAAAAGCTTTTTTTCCTTTTCTCAAATATCCTGAATTGTTCTGTGTATCCATTACTCAAATATTCAAGCACTTTCTTTCTTTCTTGAATACAAGCTCTGATGAGAATTCTTGTTTCATCTCCTTACCACTGTAATTCTTTTAAATCTAATAATTAAAGATTTTCTATATAAATTTATGTACAAAGGAGAGATGATACTAAGGGATTGCCAGTTATGTGTCATTGTAAAAGTAGTATGATTGTACAGCACCTTCATACCCTCTTCTGGTTTTGGGTAGTTGTAAAATATGGTGGAATCAACAGCATTTTGAAGACATTGGCCTGAGAAACAGTTTAACATGGATTAATTGATTTGCCTTGCTCCAAGTGGTTAAGTGAAAAAGTTAAGGAAAGTAGAAAGCACTTATTTTATTAGTTATTAGCACTTCTTGTAATCAAAGACAAGGAACACTCAAGTTTGACAGGTTCTGTATTTATATATAGAATTCTTACAGCATCTATTCTGTTGGTATTTAGAGATTTATAGTGCCTTCCTCAAGATAATTCTTAAGGAATACCTTGATCTTCATAATCAAGCAGATAGAGGTTTGAATAGAATTAGTTGTAGTTTAACCTTTTATCTTCAAGAACTAGAAATGGGGCTACATTGAAGAAAAAGAGTACAAATTAGCTTTCGTTTGTGCAGATTTTAAAATGCCTTGAAAGCTTAATTAATATTTATTAAAAACTTTCCATTTATTATATTGACAGGAATGGAAGTACACTAAATTTTAAATTAAAAGATCACATTGTGGCACTGTTCAGGTTTTCCAACAATGGGTTTTATACTTGTTCTGCCAAGAATTCTGTGAGTCTGTATTCTAACCAGCCCAGGCACAGTCCCATGCACAGGACACCCCTAAGGAAATAATTATTTCTGGGAGCAGGTGACATCCACATGAGATGAGGTGTATAGAGCCATGGCTGCGTCAGAACTGTGTTCACAGAATCACAGAATGGTAGGGGTTGGAAGGGACCTTGGGGGATTGTCTAGTCCATGTGACCTGCCAAAGCAGGTTCCCTACACCAGGTTGCACAGGAAAGCATCCAGGTGGGTTTTGAACACCTCCAGAGATGGAGACTCCACAGCCTCTCTGGGCAGCCTGTCCCAGTGCTCTGTCACCCTCACAGTAAGGAAGTTTTACATTAAATTTGTGTGGAACTTCTGGTGTTCCAGTTTGTGCCCATTGCCCCTTGTCCTGTCAAAGGGTACTACTGAAAAGAGCCCGGCCTCATCCATTTGGTCCCCACACTTTTAGATATTTATAGACAATTATAAGATTCCCCCTCAGTCTTCTCTTCTCCAGGCTGAAGAGTCCCAGCTCTCTCAGCCTTTCCTCATACAGCAGATGCTCCAGGCCCCTCATCATCTTTGTGACCCTCCGCTGGACTCTCTCCAGCAGATCCCTGTCCCTCTTGAACTGAGGAGCCCAGAACTGGACACAGGACTCCAGATGTGGCCTCACCAGGGCAGAGTAGAGGGGAGGGAGAACCTCCCTCGGCCTGCTGGCCACTCTCTTTTTAACGCACCCCAGGATATTGTTGACCTTCCTGGCCACAAGGATACACTGCTGGCTCATGGCCAGCCTGCTGTCCACCAGCACACCCAGGTCCTTTTCCTCAGAGCTCCTCTCCAGCAGGTCAGCCCCCAACCTGTACTCGTTCACTGAAACCTATGACCTTGGCCCCCAACCTCTGGGCTCTGTTCCAGGAGTCATCTTGGTAGTTTTGTTAGTGTACTCTCTGGAGTGATACTGCTTGGATTGCTGTCAAAGTCAGAACTAAGTGGGACATTTCTGTGATCAGAGTGAAAAGGTTTTGTGCCAAATTCGGCTCCTTGTTCGTTAATTTTGTTTCTTTTAATGGGAAGAGGAAAATTGTGCTTGTCATTGAAAGGATTGTTGCTTATGAACATTACTATTCCAAAGATTTTATTCAGGTGACTCAGAATATAAAGGATTACATATTTCTGGAGCTTCTGATAATCCAAGTAAAATTGTTGCTGAACTCTTCAAAGAAGCAAAAGAGCATGGAGCTGTCCCGTTAGATGAAGCCTCAAGAGCATCTGGTGATTTCAGTAAAGCTAAGGTAAAAGTTGAAAGGTATTTTGATCTCTGTGTACATCAGTCTCTCTGGAACTCATCTAACCACGTAAGAGCAAATGTGCCTTTTTGTGGTTTGTGAATAGCAGAGGATTTAATCAAGAGTTGTGTATTATCTGTGCTCAAATAGCTTGCTCTAGAAAATAAAGCGGGGAGAAAGCATACTGTTCCAGGGGGAATCATTAGAAATCAACCTGAACTGGAATTACTTGCTTTATTTTTAATTAAAATAGATGAAAAAAAATCAGCTGCAGTTGCATCCCAATCAAAATCTCTTATCTGTTGAATTACTAATGACTGAAAAAGTCTACAGATTAGAAATGGAAATGCATCACATAAAACCTGCTTACCCTGATTATGGTTACTAGGTATTATTTTCTGCTTGTAAAATATACAAGTTAGAACAGTGTATTTCCTTTTTATCAGAAAACAAAGCTTGCTAGTGCTTTTATTTGCATCTAGGTAATAGTTTTAATAAATTGTTTCACATATTTATTTCAACAAGCTTTTCTATATATTTTTTTTTCCAGTCATTTTCTGGTGGTGGATATAGATTGGGTGACTCATCACAAAAGCACTCTGAATACATATATGGAGAAAATCAAGATGTAAGTAAAATTCTGAATAGCAGGAAAAAGAATCTCCAACAGATGTCTGCTTAACCCTGTTTACAGCTTGAAATGCCACTATTATTGTAGCTATATCTGTGAGGATAGACTAATATCTGAATATCAGATACGTGTTAAGTAGAAATTGTTAAAGTGAAAGTGTTCACAGAGGACACATGTTCATTGGATACCCCCAAGGCCTCTATTATGGAATTTTCTGATGTAAATTACTTTGAAATTCTTAGCAAACTTTCCTTTTGGTTACTTTGCTCCAGCTGTTGTTCTGCATTCTCTTAGCTATGCTAGCATTTTAATCCTCTTAGGTTAGGAACTGTTTCTTGTTGTGACTTGCAGAGTAGCTAATCTCATACTGGAGGGCATGGATATATTCTAGGAATGGTGAAGGAGAAGGTTAGAGGCTTTGGAAAATTGTCTGATCTTTCTTTCCTCTCACTTAAAAGGCAGGAAGTGAGGGAGAGGTAGGGGAAACAAAGTTCTCTACGCTTTGCCATTCCTGTGAGTGGCTAGAGCAAATGTTAAGCTTATCTAGAAACAAAATCAAGAAATTACTCAGGCCAAAGGATGAGGTTCAGGCTGGGGAGCACTGTCATATCACACCAGGAGCTGCTACCTTCTACCATCATAAGTAATCCTTCTACCCTCTAAGTAATGGCCAGCTGTACTGAGCTGGAAGCCTGTTGCAGTGGAGTTACCAGATCTGGGAGCAGGGCTAGTTTTCTAAGGGAAGGCCAGTTTTACTGGCTAGGGAAGCCTAGTTGTGCTGGACTGCAAGGCATTTGTTGCAGGGAAGAGAAGTGCAGTCTCTGAAGGTGTGTCTTGGTTTAACCCCAGCCAGCAACTAAGCACCACTCAGCTGCTTTTTCACTCGCCCCCAGTGGGATGGAGGAGAGAATTAAAAGGGTAAAAGCGAGAAAACTTGTGGATTAAGATAAAAGCAGTTTAATAGGTAAAGCAAAACAAGGAATTCATTCACTACTTCCCATCCGCAGGCAGGTGTTCAGAGATCTCTGGGAAGCAGGGCTCTATCATTTATAGCGGTTACTTGGAAGACAAATGTCATCACTCTGAACGTCCCCCTCTTCTTTCTCCTTCCCCCAGCTTTATATGTTGAGCATGATGTCATATGGTATGGAATATCTCTTTGGTCGATAGGAGTCAGCTGTCCCAGCTGTGTCCCCTCCCAACTTCTTAGGCACCCCCAGCCTCCTCACTGGTGGGATGGTGTGAGAAGTGAGAAGCAGAAAAGGCCTTGACTCTGTGTAAGCACTGCTCAGCAATAACAAAAACATCCCTGCATTATCAACACTGTTTTCAGCACAAATCCAAAACACAGCCCCACACCAGCTACTATGAAGAAAATTAACTCTGCCCCAGCCAAAGCCAGCACAAGGTGAAAGGCTCTGGCTGGAGGTACAGGCAGGCAGCAAAATAAGAAGGGAGTGAAGGAAGCTGCTTTTCACAATTCTCAGCATTTGAACTGAATGGAGCTGGTATCAACTTTATTTGAGCTCAGCATGTAATAATTTGAGAAAATAACAGTTTTTGCTGTAACTAATGTATCAGCAGGAATTTGTAGTTTTATGGATTTGTAGTTTTATGGAACAAGAAATGTTTACTACTTTTTAAAAGTAGTTGAAACACTGTGGAGGTTACTAGGCAGTCACTATATATCATATGTCGTGGATAGCAGATAAACAGATTCTTTTTCCCAAGTGTAAAAGTGGTCTGGGAGTAGGTAGTAATGTATAACTATAATTTGCTTTTTTTTTTTAAAGGATTCTAACAGTGATCGTTACGGTGCAGTGCTCTGTTCTTTTGTCATTTGCATTCTTATTTGTGATCTGCTACAAAATCTGTTAATTATAGGTCAAGAATTCTATAACTAATCTGTAGGAAACTGAAATACCTTATTTGTCTATCTTGATTTTTTTTTTTTTAATTTCACTTTTTGCTTCATAGGTTCAAATTTTGCTAAAACTATGGAGGAATGGCTTCAGTTTAGATGATGGCGAGTTGAGATCCTATTCAGACCCAACAAATGCTCAGTTTCTTGAGTCTGTTAAAAGAGGGTAAGTTAAAATGGCATTTTTTTGAGGTACATCTTTTAAGTCAAGTAGAGGAAAATCCTTTCTCCACATGTTTATAATTATTAGCTCAAGGCTTCTTCTCTGCCTGGACCCATAAAATGTGTTCTATATTTGTCACCAGGTGCATGGGGTGTTAAAAAATTTGGAACACTTTGGTTTCTTCTGGTGGTTTAACGCTGAATGCTACTTGCTACAGGCAGCTGTTAGTTTCACGTGTTTTGTTAGCATATTCTAGGTTTAGACTGTAGGTTCCAGGTTTTGATTGTCAAATCTCTGATTTTTTTCCTTATTTTCAGTTTTTTATTTCATCTATTGTTTTGGGATTAAATCAATTCATAAAACAACTGGACATCTATGACTTTTAAAGTAAAGGTACTAATAATGTCTACTCATACTGTACTGTGTAAGGTTTTTGTGTAGTTTTGTAGTGCAGTTCAGAACATAATTGGGAAACTTATTTTTGTAATTAAGGGAAATTCCTGTGGAACTGCAGCGAATTGTTCATGGCAGCCAGGTTAATTTGGATATGGAAGACCACCAGGAACAGGAATATGTGAAGCCTAGACTGCGATTCAAAGCTTTCAGTGGAGAAGGGCAAAAACTTGGAAGGTACAAAACACTAGGTTTTCTGTTTTGTGTTCATCTACTATTTCAAAATTATATCAAATCCATTAGGATACTGTTGGAGAAGCTAATCAGGTGACAAAAGCAATATGAAATCATACTGTGCAACAAGTCTAAGCCCTGATTTCACAGAGTCACAGTAACCTTGGAAGTTTATATATAAACTTAAAAAAAGTTAAGTCTTAGTACTATTGGATTTTTCTACCTGTTTTTGCATATGATTTTGCCTATAATTTTTTTTCACTTCAGCCATGTTTAAAACGGGAGCAAAGGAAGCTGCAAGGTGATTAGTACTGTACAAACTTAATGAGAAAAAGTTATCTGGATAGAGGAAGCAGACTCAAATAATTATTCCCTATTTAGTAAGGAATAGGCAGAACTTAAGTTGTAATGTGGTACTGGCCGGTAAGGACATTCTCTGCTCTGGATTAGCTGCAGTGCCTGTTGTCTTTTACCACTGGGATCATCGCAAAGGGAATAGGAGATGCCATTGCAACAGTACAGCTGATGCTTGACTTAATGCAGATGGAAAGTATTTTTGTATGGGAGCAACTCATCTATTTTTTTCTGAAATGAAGTGCCAGAAATAGTGGGCTGAAATATAACCTTGTGAACAATCACTCATTATAAGTTATACAAGACAAGTATGTTAGCTTTAAGAAAGAAATAATTTGATAAACTATTTTTTAAAAAATTTTCATCTGAAATAAATGAGCAATAAGTTGTATCAAAATCTCTCAACCTTTTCTAGGATTTTATTGAAACTTCAAATGATGCTGTGAAAAACTATAGTAGGAGCTGTTTTTTTAAAAACAACCAACCAGACAAATTGTACGTGCTCGCATAGATGAAATAATACTGCAAAGCCTGGATTGTGGGAGAGGAGAGACTCAGCTTTTAACCTATGACTGGAGCCCCCACTTCTTCCAATTCTAATGTCATCTCTACCTATAGTATAAAATTCATAAATGTAGTAAAAAAAGCTGAAATTTAATGATTTAGAAAAGCTTGGTTCTGTTTTGTTTGCTGTCTCAGTGCAAGAGTAGGCTGATGCTGTTAAAGTTTTGTAACATGTATAATTCAATTGAACGGGTACATAATGTGCCAAAATTAATTCCTGTGACTGAACATTTCAGACTACTTTGTCTAAAAATGTGTAATCTGTTCATCTTGAGTCAGTCAGTAAGAGTAAACAGTAATGTGACCTCAGCTCTGCCAGTCATCAGCTTTTTCACATAACAATTACAGGCTTTGTAGCATCTTTTCCAGCTGACTTGATACTAGCTGTTGAATTGTAAAGACTTGGAGGCTTCTGTTCATGATTGCATGTATCGATGTGGTATGTTTAGTTGCCAAAAGGGTATTACTGGTGTGCTTCTGCAAGTAATTTTATTGAATAAATGATTCTTGGCTGTTTCCAATCCATATTTCATCTTTTTAAAAAGGAGAAAATGTGCTCAGTGAAACTTAAAAGGTGGTAAACTCTGGTAGGAGTGGCATAGGGAGCAATTGTGTATAATAACTTCTTCTCTTGAGGACTTGCTCAGATTATTAAAGAAAGTAGGTTGGGAAGACAGGAGGTTCTGTATGTAAGAAAATACGCACACCTGATGTGTGGCATGTTTGTTTGTGTTTGTAGCTTATGAAGTCTCAGGTATGTAAGCAATGAAAGGATTGACCAAATTGTTATCTCCAATCAGATTTATATAACTTTTATACTAAATGTAAAAAATTCCAAGCTCACTGTGATGATATCAATTACCTGTCAGTATCATTTGTGCTCTAAAGGGATGGGAGATGCCCAGGATCATAAAGTAGTGCTCCTGAAAGCAATTACTAAAGCAGTTTGGGTCAGTTTAAAGCAGTATAATGGTGCATGATTATTTTTTAATATAGTCTATGAGGTATGGTATATAAATCTTAGTATCATTTCATGCTCCGTAAGCATAGACAAAGATGGTTTTGGTTGCACTTGATAAGCTATTTAAAATCATGCCAATATAACTATATGCACAGTTATAAGAAAAATAAATATGTAATGCTGCAGTCATTGACAGGAAACTACAAAAGCGCTGTGTCTCTATTTAAAAAGCTGTATTTATACTTAGCTCAGATAACTTTGAGAGGATTTTCATTGCTCATTTGTACTAGCTATACATGGTGGTCACTCAATGAAAAAGAGAACTGTAATGTTACTTAGTTCTGTTTGACTCCATTAATAACATCTGTTTTTTTCCAATCCTTTAGTCTTACACCTGAAATAGTCAGCACACCTTCTTCCCCAGAGGAGGAGGAGAAATCCATTCTTAATGCTCCTGTTCTGATTGATGATTCCATGCCAGCAACTAAAATTCAAATTAGATTAGCAGATGGAAGCCGATTAATACAAAGATTTAATCAAACACACAGGTAAATTCATTCTGCATCAATGCAGGTAACCATAACTATTTTGATAAGTTTGTGTTTTGTCATTAAATGAATATTAAGAAGCCATCCAAAAAGAGGAAAAATACAGCTCCACTGAAATGTTGCAGCTCTGTATTATTTTCATAATGTAGATGTACTGTTAAATTGACTGTGAAAGCAAAATTCTGTAACTTGAAACACAAGGTATTTGATAACTGCAAAGTCACAAACTTTGATGACCAGTTACATGCTGTGATTTGTCAGGGCACAGTACCAGCCACAACTGTTCTCAGAGCAACTGGCATTTGGATAACCTCACTATCGAGTCATCCCAACCCTGGGCCCTTCTTGGAAGGAGCGTGTGGCTGACTCGGATGATGCTGCGCAGGCACTTTATTGCAAGGCTTTTTGGACTATAGTTTGAATTGAATGTAGTCCACACCTCAGGCAGGGAAATGCTTTGGCCCATAAGACTGGTAGGAAGTTGGGAGTCCCTGCTTATTTGACTACAGTAAATCTGCCTACTTACTAGTTGCAATAGATCTTACAAGTTTTATTCTCAGCTTACTGTCTTAGGTGAGAAACCTGAAATTTCAGTTTTATTTCTAAAATCTTACTTATTTTTCATCCATGCCTTATAGAACTAAATTGTTCTTGGTATCCTGTTGATGTGATTGTTTTATGAAGTGTTGTTCAGAAATTCAATGCCAAGTGAAAGTAGAAGAAACCTCTTACTATTAATAAGTCCCCTCTGCTTTCTCATCACTGTCACCATATATGTTAAGATTCCTTCTTCCATTAATAATGTAGTGGTTTTGGAATATACTAATTAATAGTGAAATTTTTGACAGATGGTGTTGAAATTACTTGACTTTCTATACTACATAATCAGTTTGCAATATACTTCTATGTTACAAATTTTATTTCTGCTATTTGAGAAAACAAGCAACATTAATTTTTCGGGTTTTGTATGCAAGAAGCAAACAATTCTGGGCTACAGCCATTAGTCACCTGAATCAAATGCAAATGTAAAGTTAACAGGACATATTAAATGGTTTAGTCTATTAGAAAGTTTTATGTTCTCTGACCATCTTAATGTTCAAAGATTTATGTCAAAATGGAATCATACATAGTTTTCATGTTCATTTCCTTTCCACAGGATTAAGGATATTCGAGATTTCATTATTCAGTCCCGTCCAGCTTTTGCAACAACTGATTTTGTTCTTGTGACTACCTTTCCAAATAAAGAGCTAACAGATGAAAGCCTGACACTGCAAGAAGCAGATATACTTAACACTGTGATTCTTCAGCAATTAAAGTAATCTTCCAGTTTTTCAGACAATATAAGATGCGTGCTGTATTGTCATACAATATGTTTCCAACAGATGAAAAAAAAGAGAGATCAGTGTCTTTATTCCCTCACTTCCTTGGATCAGATTTTTGGGTTTCATGTCTTCCAGATAATGCATATCTAACTTTTTTATTTTAATTTCTCAACATTGTTAGTGTGTTTCAAACCACATATCGTACTAATTGTGAAATGAGATATGACTGTATGACTCTTCATTATTCTGAGGTGGGGGGGAAGAAGCATTTTTCTGAGAGGGACAGTATCTTTCATACAGTTGGTAAGATTTGCACTATGGAAATGTTTTATGCTGCATTGACAAACAGCCATTTGAAAACTTAGCCTGTAGGTTATGTTTACCTTCCAAGCTGTATTATTATTAAAGTGTTCTGTTTAGTAGGTTGACAGATAATTACTGCCCTAATAAAATTTTTGTATATTCTGTTTGTAGTGTTTCATGGTGCAGTATAATGTTTGTATTCTAGTTTTTATTTAACTTGCCCTGTAACGTTGCTCATATGAGCGAATCGGTTCAGGAGATGCAAACCTCGGCTATTGCAGACTATAATAGATTGTTTTCATTTGTATTCTAGTTGTTGTTCTTGTGGTGAAAATAAGTATGAATTTTTCTCTTCTTGAAGTTAGAGAAATGGGAGAGACCACTGTCATTTGGAGAAATGCTGTGATTTGAATTTCATGAGAATAGGCCTGTGGTCACTTTGAACCTGAATTATGCAGTTGAACTCTGTGCAGCTACGTGATTCTTCACATGAGCAGTTACTTAACCCCAAACAAAACACAACAAGGTGCACAAACATAGAACTTGTTTATGCTGTCACTTGCATGCACAAAAGTAGACATGTTAATTGGCTGTATATTTTTGACCTGAATTTCAGGTCTTTATATTTGGAATTTTAGCCAAAGGCATTTTGTAATATTCAGTGGGGATTTGCTTGTGCAGCTTTCACTATGCTTGTTTGGAAGCTGTATAATTAAACCTCTTAATATTTGAAATTCTATATTTTTGCGAATAACTCAGCCCTACACTGCAGTGTGCAGGTAGGAATCGTATGTTGTGGGCAAACTGGCTGCTGTGCTTTAGTAGTATGCAATTTTATAGTATTTGTGGCTTTATATCAGATGAGTGGAACACACTCTGAAGGAGAGCAAATGGGGTCTATCTCTTGTACCTATATATGTGTTAAAAATGCTGTTTTTACTGATGAATTTATTCTGAAAATATCAATACTTATTTATTTATGCTAAGCTTAGAATTGCTCTGTATATTTGATTAATCTTACATTTTTACCTCAAAGTTGATATTTGACGGAGTGAATTTTAAATGTGCAATTGTATTTGAAGTATTTTGTTTTGTTATCTGAATATCTGCATGATTTTAATCATAATTCATTTCACATGCTAAGTAATTAAAGTTTTAAGCTAAAAAGAACATGGGCACCACTTCTTGTTTTCTTCTCAGTTTATGTTGTGATGAAGTGGTGATGTGTTGCATGCCGAATATTTAAGCCTAAGCGGAAAGGAATGGACACTTGCTGTGCCTATCTTCTGTATACTGACACTTTTCTATATAAATGCAAGGCCTAAGTCAGTATTGTGATACCAATCTTGAGCAATCTGTGGTTTGGGCGTATTTCAGTCAGAATATAGGTAGAGTTACATTGCTTATTACTTCTGAAGACCATTATTAATTAAATACTGAAGTATGAGGACAGTAATTAATTTTTTTTGTCTTATTATGCCCAAAACCACCCCTGCATATTTTCACAACCTCTTTGTTTCAAATAGCTGTTAAATTTTAGTGTTAAGTAGGAGCTGATGGTCACTGGGGGTCCCAGTGGTTGACATTGTTTTCTCAAGCATGAAGAAAATGTGTCAATGCTCATGTTTAAATATTGTGCTGCTTCTCAGTACTTCAAAACCTTTCGAATCTTCTGTCTCATAATTTTATGTCATACCTTTTATTAACATTACATTCTCACTCTTATAGCTAACATCTTAGCATTTTGTGCACAAAACAGTTGTTTTAATACAGACCTATGTGGATACATGGTTAAGACTGGCTAAAAGGGAGAAGGGAGACTGAAAGAACGGAGAAGGAACTTGGGAGAGGATGGTGGTCTTTCCCTCACAGCAAGGCTGCTGAGCTTCTTGGGAATTCCTGTTAGCTTCCATAAAATACAGGTAATAGTGTCACTCATCCTCGTATGCACCTTGTGAAAGACTCAGGCTTCACCTCTGTCTTTCTGTCTTTCCCAGAAATCCTTCATCACAGAAGATGCAAATAATTCAATCCTGAATGTTTTCTTGTAAGAAAATATCTGTGGCTTTTTTTTTTTGTTGTTGTTGGACATTACTCATATCTTTCTAGTAATTTATTCTGGTTTTTGGTTTGGGTTTGGTTTTGGTTTTTTTTTCAGGAGTACATTGAGATGTTTGCAAACATTCTGCTTTTATCTGACTACTGGACACACTTGTACAATATATTAACAGCTGTATCGTACTGTTCTCACTCTTTGGTAAAAATCTGTCCAATAGTAAATGAACCAAGGAAGAGAATGCAGGCACTCAGAGGTGCTATTACTAGCTCCCTGCTTAGTTGCTTGCACTAAACTAAAGCTCCCATGATCTTTAAATTGTATTATTCTGTGCAGTGAGAATAGACTGAGAGATGCACCTTCCCCATGCTTGTGCTGATTAAGCCTGACAGGCCTCAGTGTAGGCACGTGCTGTTCTGCAGGCAGATGAGACAGTGAGCAGCAAGAGTCTGGAGTAATAAATACTGTATTTGTGGTATGCCAAAAGCAGTCAGCTTGTGGTGCTTCTATGGGATGGATATAGTTGGAATGGGTTCCTGAAGAGATAAAAAGTAGGACTGGTACTATTTAGCTGCTCGTCAGTTATTTGAAAAGAAACTTTGAAAACCCAGAAATTAGTCAAATGTCAAGTTACAAATCTGGAACCAACTGTGAAAGACACCAATAGCCTGGAAAGCACTGGCCCTGGCAGGGAGTTGGGTGATAGTAGGAAGACAATGCAGCAGAACTATTTACACCCCTCTGGGGTTTACAGAGTTGACTCTGATTGGGAGATTATTTTAATCCATGTGTTTGTTATTGGTGAGTTTGATACTGTTCATGGTGCTGGTTCTGCCTCTTAAGAACTTTAGAAGTGGGACCCAAAAATCAGTGGAAATGCTGAATTAAATATCTTAAAAGAGCTATAAGCTACCTATTCAGGCTCTTTCTCTGGTGTATGAGAAGATAGGTGTGTTATTCCAAACTGCATTAAGGTAGACTGAGCAAGACATTCTTAACTGTGGAATTAAAAAAAAAAATCCTTTAGGGAATTATTCTGGAAGAGCTCTTATTTTGCATTTATAAAACTAAGCCAGTACAAATTAATTTGGTGAAATCTTAGACCATTTAAATATTAATGAGCAAGTACTCTGAAAGGAGAATACCCAGGAGTAGTTTTTCCTATATGATGTTTTTAGCTGAAGTTTGAATAGAAGGAATTATTTATGCAGGGCTGTGAAGGTATTTATTTCATGGAATTCTTAGTGTCTTACTGGGTGCTGATATTTTGATTGTCTATTCTAGGGAAAAAAAAAAAAGTGTTTACTGGCTTTATCCTAAAAATTACTAAATAATTGCACTTTGAAGACAAAATAAATTTTCTGATTTCCAAATTAAATTATAATTTACTTTTTCATAGTAACGGCTGTCTGCAGCATTTTGGACCAATGGGAGCCTCAGACCTTTAGTGCCTGCATTGTGCACACCCTGCACAAATGTTCCATTTCAGTGAACAGAATTCATTTGTTTATCTTGCAACTGTTCCTAATCAAGTTAAATTAAGTCATCATTAATGATATATTCACAATGTGAATGTCCTTACAGTCTTTTGTGCCGACTTAGTTAATCCATTTAAAATTAGATTTTACAAATAAAAATCTCTGCCTGAATGTGAAAATGTAAGTGCTAGTTTTTTGGGAAGCTTTCAATTAATAGAGAACAACTTAGATAAGGTATTTATTCCTGCTTGCAATGGAATTCTTCTCTTAACAAGCTGGTTCTTGTTAAAAGAAATTGAGAAATTTTCAATGGAGAAGGCTTTGGCTCTGAACAAAGTAGAGTGCTGCCTCTTTTTGTCCATGAATGAGTACCTTAGTACATGTGAGTACTTGTTTCCACTTTTTTTTTTAACAACTTTTTTATATTGGTTCTCTTGTTTTTAGTATGTCATGTTCTCAGTTTGTTTTTATGTTTTCAGTTCTTTTAACATTAAAATTATATTCCTGCATGTTTTTATTAATACAGTACTACTTCCCATAGCAGTTCCCAAATCCTATCATCTAAAAGGAATCATTGGAAGGAGAAGAGGGAGCATGAGTGGATATAGTCAGATGGTTATGTTAAAATGTTTTTCACTAGATTATTTGCTCCTGCTCTTATAGTCCAATAATTCCTTTGGTTTTCTGAGAAGTTTTCCTGAATGGTATTTTTCCTAGAAACAGACACAGATCTTAGACCCAGTTAGAACTACTTGGTAACTTCAGTCACATCTCAAAATATTGTTAAGCCCGGATTTGGTCTGTGTGAAAGGAGTGAATGCTCCATCTGGAGAGATCAGACAATTAGGCCTTAACAGGATCTGCTCGGAGGAAAAAAGTGAACCTGAATCCTGTCTTAAATCCAACACTGGGGAGGTTTAGATGTACCACTGAATTGTATATGCATATTTAAGGTTTATCTTTTCATCCACAAAAAGAGAAAGTGGATGTTCTTCTAACTTGATTTTAGTTGTTTTGAAGGTGCTCTTCCCTCTGCTCTTTGTGGAAATGGTAAAAATACATTTTGTGCATTTGGCTTGCAAGGAGAGAGCTAACTCTTCCTGACCTTACTGTACTGCAAGCTGGTTTTGAGACAGAGGCTAACAATCCACCTTGGTAGACTCAAAAATAAAACTCAAAGGCCTGGAATCATTCTAGGTTTCAGCTGGACTTAGCAGATAGGTCTGACATCAGTCACAACCCTTAATGGAGGACTAAGTCCTATTATTCAGGATATGCCTAAGGGAAATTCCCTGAATATTTCGGTCTCACCCGTTGTACATTAGCAACATCAGTCACATGGACAAGGGAAAATTGGAAATTGAAGATACTTTTTGCAACGTGATGATTTAGGGTGTCGATGATAGCACAGTCATTTTTTACTTGCTGAAAAACGGTTTAATTTCAAAGGATTACTTTTAGAGACAGGGCAATTCAGCTCCCAGGTTTCTCTCCATGTTTCCCCTCTGTAAAACAATTACTTAAGTGAATAGAGCTAAATAAACAGTGGAGAGGGGACAGATGGATGTGTCAGTCTGGCAAACCTTGGGGGCAGTTTGTGCCTAGGAGGTAGAACAACCACACCCAGCAAAGAAAGCAGGAGATGACGCTTGTTCAGTGGGGACCTGTAACACATCCCAGATGAAATAGACACCATTCTGTGAGAGGCTGTTAGCTGGACCAAAGCTAGTACTCCAGGCTGCTGAGCTTCTGCCTCCCTTCCTCCCTTCCTCCCTTCCTCCCTTCCTCCCTTCCTCCCTTCCTCCCTTCCTCCCTTCCTCCCTTCCTCCCTTCCTCCCTTCCTCCCTTCCTCCCTTCCTCCCTTCCTCCCTTCCTCCCTTCCTCCCTTCCTCCCTTCCTCCCTTCCTCCCTTCCTCCCTTCCTCCCTTCCTCCCTTCCTCCCTTCCTCCCTTCCTCCCTTCCTCCCTTCCTCCCTTCCTCCCTTCCTCCCTTCCTCCCTTCCTCCCTGTTGTTTCTGCTGATCGTTCCAGTTCAGTGGAATAGTGCCTGCAGTATGTCAGTTCTTACAGACAATTGTAGGGGTTTGCAGGAGTCTACTATAAAAGGCAGACTTGAAGTCTTCCCCTTTCCTTCAACACCTTTCTTCATCCAGTTTCTTCAGCATAAGACCCTAAGATACAATAAACTAACACTTAACCTGGATACACTAAGTAAGTTTGGATTGTCTTCTCACTGTGTCACTTGTAAGTATTGCATTTGCCCTACTTCTGTTTAATTGGTTTTAATACATGTGCCCCAAACAATAAAACTATACAATCAAAATTTTGGTATCTTCCCTGTATCCCTTCTGGTAAACTTAAGGTGCTGGCAGATTATTGCTGCCCAAGGACTCCAGCCCTGTGGAGTTTTCATGAGGGCAGCTCTGCTTCCTCGGGTCTGTGCTTCACTATAAGATTTTTATTCGTTCGTTTTTTTTTTTGTTTGATTGTTGTTGTTGGTTGTTTGTGGTCTTTGGGGTTTTTTTTCCCCTTGGTTTATTAGCAAATAGTTTGATTAGGCAAAGATGCAGATATGATAAAAATGTGAAGTAGGTCATTATGTCAGCAAATAAATGTGAGAAAGCTAGAACCTTGAAAAGATTTTGGAAGAACTTTGATTCTCCATGTTTCTCCTCTAACCTGCACTGACCTCTTGCACACAGCAGTTTTTACTTGTTATTTGCTCAGCTAAACATTATCTCTTATGTGTACAGAAACTCTCTTTAAGTTCTGTATCAGAGGCTTAACCCTGCAATCCTTTATGCCTATCTTCCTAAGCAACTCCCTGGGGACTATTGGCCTGCCTATAGGCATATGTGAGAATAATTAACTTTAGGTTTAATGCTCAGATCTTAAGTTTTTTGTAGCTGGTGCCATGTCTCTAAGTGTGCCTGCAGTTCCTAATAATAGGATAATGGCTGCCTCATTGCAATCTTCAGGCCCTACTGCAGTAAAGCTTTGAAACAATAAAAAATCAGTTTAATGACTATGTTATTGGTTTCTCCAAACCTAGCTCCTAGGACCTGAACAAGTTCTAGCTCCTAGTGCCTTGACTGATATTGCAGTATCAGTCTCGTGGATCTCCAGGTTGATGTGTTGATGGATATAATCTGTAGCTTTGGTGTAGAGAAAATGTATGGAAGAGAAAAATACTTGTTTTCTCTTTCTCCTTTGAAGTGATAGTTTAGCTGAATCCATAAAAATGTCAGAGCATGTCACCCTGGCAAGGTCTGTTTGCCTTAGTTGTCTGTATAGGCTTTATTACCCAATCAACTGCGCAAGCAGAGAAGGTAGAGGTGACCCAGAGTTAGTGATTTCCAAATAGCCTTTACTCATGGCCAAGGCCACCAACAAACACTCATTTAGTTTTATTAATTTTCTTAGAATAGTAGTATATGCAAGCTCAGATAGTGCTGCTTTCTTTCTACAAGCACAGTAACTAAGTATTTGTTAAATGCTATTACAATAGTGAGATGTTTATTATAGAAAAAACTACCTTTTGCTACTAGACATGTTTAAGTCTACTCTTAGATGAACAAATTAGTCTCTTTTCTGTAGAGTAACAATGGGATAGTCAATAATAGGTTTTTTTTGTAATATATTCAGAAGAACTTGTGTAGTTTTTCTTTTGTGTAGTAGCAGTAGCATTGTTACAGGGTGCTTGTCTACAGTTTTAAGGGTTTTTTGATTCATGCAAGACAGAATGAAAAAAGCTGTAACGGTGCTGTCATATGGAAAAAATTTATTTGGATTAGAATTTTATGGATGAAACCAAGCAGGGGCTGCCAAAGCTGCTGAACTGATGAAATAAGACTAATCTTCAAGAATGAGCTATATTATCGTTTGTCAGGATGTCGTAAGTATTTTGTCTAAATTCCCTCAGTGAAATGTGGATGTAGATTCTGCAATAACTTCACTTCATAACAAGAAGACAGTGTTAGGCCTTTTAAAAGAAGCCTGACTATGTTGCAGATCTGAAGGCCAGACCTGAATATTAGTTATTAAACATCTGAGAAGTAGCTGCTAGTATCCTTAAGAGTCCAATTTTCTTTTCTGGTTTGCCCTTACATAGTTGTTTGATTGATTGATAGCACTTGATTACAAACACAATGTAAGCTGGTCATAGCAAATGATTAGGGGGAGATTTTTCCTCCTTTCTTTTCCTGTAATTCTGATGGAGGAACAGATGGTACTCTGTATCAGGTATTTTTGCTAGAAAAGCTTCAACACACATGACAATAAAAGACACTGCTTTCTTACTCCAGCTGTCATAGCACCCACAGAACTTTCAGTCTACACTTCCCATGCAGGTGGCTGCCTGTCTTTCATAAATGTCATGCTTTTTCTTGTGTTCTTGCCTACTTGAGCATCTGTCACTGAAACTGAGGGAGTCTTCTGATAACATATTTTAATTCTGTACTATCAGGGTCCCATCTATTGTATTGCACCTCATACATTTTATTTGGTCTTCTGCAGCTAATGCTTCTGCTTGAGTAACGAGTTGCTTCGGTGGCTACTTAGGCTGATCATGTAGCAATTTCTTTTCTGCTGAAAACCTACTTTCTTGAGGATAGATCATAATAATTTGTATCCTAAGGATTCACCTTCTTTCTGAGAACCAGGTTTTTGTGGATGTTCAAGAAATCATTTGGAAGACATGTATTAAAGTGAAAGAAAGAAAAACAACTCTTCCTCAACTCAGTAGTGGAAGATTGTCACATTGCATGCAAATGTCAGTAATGGGTTCTTTCTGCACTCCTTACACTTCCTTTTTTTGCCATAGCTAATCTACATTTCTCATAGTAAAGACCTTGATTCTCTTTTGTGTTGCTTCTCTGTTGCCACTACTTTGAAGGTATTGGTATCTGGATGTTTCTCAGGCCTTCTCTGGTTAGAATGAAGTCCTTTAATCTGTAGATGGAGGTAGAAGGCAAGATTTGCACTGGAAGTATGAGCCTGTTCCCTTACTTAGTGAGCTAAAATAACTGTGACTGCAGGGAGTCTTTCTAGTGAAGTACCATAGTGGACATAAGAAGTGAATGGTAACAACAAAGGACCTCGGCTAGCATGAGAGGGGGTGTTGGCTGGTTCTCATGGCAATACATTATTATGGACTTCTTTTTTTTTCCCCATTACTTTTCTATCTTTTGCATGCTAGAACATGCCTCACTTTCCTCACCATTTTTGACTAAGTGGACAATTACCACCTTTAACTTAACCTAAGTTCAGAGCACTTCAATAGTCTTGACAACTCTCATAATTTTATCCTAGTAGTGGGATTTTAGCTATCACTGCAGCTGATCTGTCAAGCTGTGACATACATGACTGCAGATATTGTCGACCTGGCTGTGAGAGAACTTCCCCTTTCTATTGTTTCTTCTCTTTTATTTTTTCCTTTTTTCTCTGTTTCCTAAAGCAGAACAGTCAGACTGGATGGCTGCAGAAGTCAGCAGGAGGTTGTTCTCATTCTGTGAAGTGATGGGGTTTTCTAGATGAGGAAGTTAAAAAGAAAGCAAACAAAAATAAGCTCCAGCAGCAAAAAGTGACTCTGCTTATGAACCTCTACCTATGGGCACTACATGAGTCCCTTGAAGGTTTCCCTTCCCTGCTGCAGTACCAAGACTGGGATGAAAGAGGAGGGATGAATCATGGAATAATTTAGGTTTGAAGATACCTCTTGTTCATCTGTACCCTGTGGTAATCCAGACTTAGTAAGGGATAAACAGATCAGGTTGCATTTAAACCTATGGTAGTACAGGAAATCTGTGGAGTTGCAGGTGAGAAACATGTAGCATGAGGTAATAAATTAGGCTGCACCAAGGGCAAGTCTTGCCTGACCAACCTGGTGGCCTGCTATGATAGAAAAGAATTCTTGAAATCTGCCCTGGTATATCTCTTCTGTGATTTGAAGTTAGTAGAAATATACAAAAAACACTTTCTGCTCATATAGTAAAAGTTGTAGAGGAGACTTTCAAGAGCAGTACACATTGGTTTCTCCTCCTATAGTGGAAGTTTTAGATTAAGTTTCTATTGTTGTTGACAAGACTGGAAGCAAACCAATGCCAAGTGTCTTGGGGAACTTCTACTGTGTAAGAACTCCAAAAAAGTGGCTGGTAAATGTTTTCAAAATAAAATGCTATATGAGTCTACACATATTTCAATATATTAATGCATGGTAGGACAGAGTTAGCAGTTCTATGATTAAAATGGGAAAAAAAACAGAAGTTTTAGTTACTAGGGAAACTATGAAAATAATTAATTTTGAAAAGAGTTGCATGATAGTCTTTTAGCAGGTCTGATCTAAGTAAAATATATCAGAATCAGCAGCTAACCAAAACATTGTGACAGCCAGTATAGATCAAATGAAACAAAGTGCTGTGTTTTTCATGTTGTAATCCTTTAACTTGAAGAAATTTTGAAATGAAAAAGCTTTCTAAGTGGGAAGAAAACCAGAAATGTGTAATTTTGAATATGGTGAAAGGAAAGCATTAATTTGCTTATTTCCAATCTAAGCAGTTCAGGAAATATAAACCATATATAACTGTTTTGATTAACTACAATTTGGTGGGGTTTTTTCCACAGAAGTTGTTGGCCAAAGTGTTTTGACAGATCTGTGCAATCTTGACTCGCTTGGCTTATGCACAAATTACATTATATGATGCCTAAACCAAGAATATTGTCTCTCCAGGATCTCCTTTCAGAGGGCAATTGAGAGCAAAAGTCTGCAGGACAGGTTTATTATTTTACATGATTGATAGCTATTGTTCCTGTAGAAATAAAAATTTGTTTTAAAAGCCAATGACCAAAACTGAATTCAAAGCCTACATTTCTCTGGCAGTCCTTGAAACTGCGAGAATGGAATGGCTGGCACACCAGAAGGCTGGACATGCTGTAGAGCTGGGTGGAAAGGAACCTGATGAGGTTCAACAAGAGCAAGTGTAGAGCCTTTCAGCTGGGGAGGAATAACCACACACACCAGTACAGATTAGGGGCTGACCTGCTGGAGAGGAGCTCTGAGGAAAAGGACCTGGGTGTGCTGGTGGACAGCAGGCTGGCCCTGAGCCAGCAGTGTATCCTTGTGGCCAGGAAGGTCAACAATATCCTGGGGTGCGTTAAAAAGAGAGTGGCCAGCAGGTCGAGGGAGGTTCTCGCCCCCCTCTACTCTGCCCTGGTGAGGCCACATCTGGAGTACTGTGTCCAGTTCTGGGCTCCTCAGTTCAAGAGGGACAGGGATCTGCTGGAGAGAGTCCAGCGGAGGGTCACAAAGATGATGAGGGGCCTGGAGCATCTGCCTTATGAGGAAAGGCTGAGAGAGCTGGGACTCTTCAGCCTGGAGAAGAGAAGACTGAGAGGGGATCTTATCAATGTCTATAAATATCTAAAAGTGTGGGGACCAAATGGATGGGGCTGGGCTCTTTTCAGTAGTACCCTGTGACAGGACAAGGGGCAATGGGCACAAACTGGAACACCAGAAGTTCCACACAAACCTAAGGAAAGACTTCTTTACTGTGAGGGTGACAGAGCACTGGGACAGGCTGCCCAGAGAGGGTGTGGAGTCTCCTTCTCTGGAGATGTTCAAAACCCACCTGGACACTTTCCTGTGCAACCTGTTGTAAGGGAACCTGCTTTGGCAGGGGAGTTGGACTAGATGATCTCCTGAGGTCCCTTCCAACCCCTGCCATTCTGTGATTCTGTGAATTCAGTTCAAAGATTAGGACATTTAAATGTAGGTATCTATGTGTACATAATTACATATAAGCAAGTTGCCCAGCTCCCATCCTAGTCTGTGGAGGTTTGAGCCTTGATCAGGCTGCCATCCCACAGTCAGGTCCCAGAAGCCTATCAGTCTCTGATGACACCATGAAGCTGACAGATTTGACACTTGTTTTATGGGATCCACATGCCTGTATGAAGTGAGTCTAGAGATTACATGGGATACCACAGGGCATTTCAAATAGCTCTAGATACTTGTATGTGGACAAATGAGTCAAATCACTTGTTAGTACCATCAGTTCAGTTCAGATACTTACTTGGTTTATCCTAAAGCAGACAGATGTACTTTGTCAGCTGCTGACGTTCAGCATTCTGCTTGTGCTGACCAGACCTCCACTGGCTATATTAAGAGTTTGAAGCCTGGTTCACATATGCACACCTATAGATGGCTTCCTTAATCTGTGAGCTGACTCTGACTCTGTTACTCTCAAAATAGGACTTTAAACTTCTTACCTATCTTTTTCCTATAGTTTTCAGTGGCACAATTTCATATTTTATTTTTTAGATTATAACATAAATTTTCATCTATGTATGTGGCATCCAATTTTTTCCTTTCTTTCTTATACACTCACTGTATATTCATTACAGAAATCTGTATTACACTGAAGAGAGGAACTTGAAGTAAAGGCTGTAAACTTATGAAATGCACCTGCCTCTAAAATATTATAATTATTCCCTAGGTAAGCATAACAAGTGGTGAAAATTCTGTATTTCTGTAGTTATTTCTTGTGGCCAAACATGTTTTTGACAATATATAAATTGAAGTAATGGTTCTGTAGTGCTGGTGATAGCTGCATATGTGTTTTATTTGGCAGGCTCCAGATACATTATTTTCTGTCCGTTTTTACTGGTAGTCCTCTGCACAAAGGTTCAAGGCTGCTTGACGGTGCAGTTTGGTGTACTGATCTTTAGCAATAGCTGTAGTAGTGGAACACCTTAATAAATGCTGTTCAAGGCCAGTTTCCAAGGCTGAACATGATCACCTAATAACCTTGATCAGAGGAGTAGCAAATATTTGCATAAGTACATGCATGTGGATTCAGTCTGCTGTATTTTACTTGGAATAGGGTCTGTCTGAGGTCTGCTCTGGAAATCGAGGTTCACAGTCTCTTCTAAACTGGCACTTTTACTGGGCTCTTCTCCTCTTCTGACTCCATGCTGTTGTACCTGATGAGAGTTGTCCTGTCTGTCACTCCTTCCCTTAACCTTTTGTTCTCCTTTACTCTTTTGTTTCCTAATGCAAGCTTACTTCAGTGGTGATTGTGCCATGTTCCTTTCTTGCTTCTAAGCTTGCTGAATGCGTAATTTAAAATCACATTCTGGAGTAAGTGCTGTTCTAGCTTCCCATCAGTTGAATTTACACCTGCTTCACTCAAGTGATGCTGCTTCCCAATGTTTTTAGCCAGGTGAAGTCACAAATACAATACCTCATCCTCACCCTTGGTTACCCATCAGAAATCTCTGTCACAGTCAGTGCTGATCCTCTTCCTAAGATGTTATCTCTTGGCTTCTGCATAACTGCTGTTAAGATACAGACTCCTCTAGCCATTCTGCTAACAAAACACTCATCCAAGTGCTCCCTTCTTGCACTGTGGCAATTTTCTAGTCCTGTCTAGTGCTTTCCTGTCCTACTACATCCATTTACATTTTTGCTGCAAAGGTCATTTATCTATACTGTGATCCCTCTTCCCTTGCTGCCTTCTCCTGCATCTTTTACAGCACCAAAGAGAAACTGCTCTTTTTTCACTTTCAAGGAGCTTCATAGCTTAACCCTCACTTATCTGTCATCTGGTATTAATGGTCTAATTCCCATGTTTTAGATTTGACCAGATCAAGATGCTTTAGTGTCAGTGATAAATGTGACATTAACCAACCTGTTGGTCTCTTCAGACCACTAGCTGGCATACTGGCAACGCTGCCTCATTGTTTTCTTGCCTTCCTCTAGATGGATGGTTTTCACCTTGTCTTTTCCTTAGATTGTGACATCCTTGGGAGAAGCATGGTGATTTTGTTTTGTGTTTGTATAATTCTTACAGCAAAGTCCTGATCTGTGTGGAAATAATATAAATAATAAATAACAATAGTAAAACATTCTTAGCAGGGAGGCCAGGGAATAAGCATGTAACTTGTGTCATCCTTTAGCTTTAAAAACCACTCATGAGGTGAGATAGGGCTGGCCCTTTGGCCCTTGCCTCTACTCTGCCTGCACCAGGAGCCTCAGCAGTTGGCTTGGGTCTTCTGAATTTCAACCAGGCATCTACCTTCTGGCTTTGCAGTGCCTCCACTAGGAACCTAATGTCAGCCATCTGCAGATAGCTCTACAGTGCTCATATCTCTATATCTGCAGCTGGCACCTGTAGCATCAGGTTACATTTTCTGCAGATTATGCAGAATTCCAAAAACTTTATCATATAATCAGATTTCAGGAAAAGTTCTTTGACTGTAGCCTCTTTACAGACATAGGAGAACCTCTTCTAACTCCAGACATGCAACTTTGATGGAAAACAGTTGTTTTAGTCTGTTTACACAGGTTTTTTCTGTGTCTAAATAATACCTGGAAGAAGCTAATGTACTAAGAGTATGAGACACAGTTAAGAGAACCCATATAATTTACTGTTGCTTGCATCATTAATGGTGTCCACTGCTATTTTTAACATCAACTTTTAGTCCTCATAAGGATATTATTCCTTGTTTCAAGTTCTTACATCTAGGAAATAAAATAGCCATGAAATGAGTCAGTTCAATGTGGAGGATGTATTTTTAGAAAGCCCTCCCTTGACTGTTTGCTTTGGCCTTGGCTTTCCTGAGGCTTTGCCTACTTGGGCAGAGCAGTCAAGCTGAAATGTCTTGTCAATCACAGAAGAAGTCTTTCCCTCAAGTAAGGAGCAATTATCATTAAAGAAGGGAGCAGAGCTGAGGTCAAAGTAGGTCAGCAAGGCCCACATCTCCTCTCCCCCATTGATGCAACCCTTTGGGCAATGTTCCTCACCCTGTGCTTCAAACTGTTCATGCAAGTTTGTGGTGGCTAGTGATAAAGCTTTTGCAGGCACCAAAAGTTCATGGCTGTCCACAATTCTTGTGCAGGCTCTGATTTGCCTTTTGAGGTGCTCAGTGTGATATAGGCCAAACGTCCCTGTGGAGCAGGGGCTGAGGAGGGACAGGGGAGCTGGCACTGATCTCTCTGTAAACTGAGAAAAGGTG
This sequence comes from Caprimulgus europaeus, assembly GCA_907165065.1. The sequence continues at coordinate 40,389,680 of OU015525.1, read as the reverse complement.
AGGCTCATACAGGCTCGTCAGGAGGGGGGCAAGGATGGGGCCCCGTGCTCCTGCCAGCCAGTACTTGGCGCAGGCTGTTCACCAGCAGCTGATGCGAGGGCAGAGACCTCCCAAAGCCCTCCTAAACCTCACAGAAAACCATCTTTTTTTCTTGAAAAGTGCTGAGCACTTGCAGATTGAGCACCTCTGGGAACAAGTCCATTACTTAGGAGTCTTATATGGATCCTGAAGAAGTTCCACTCATGCTTGCTGTACTCCCATGTACTTCCAATGGCACTCAAGGGGCATCAATCAGAAGAGAAACCTAGGGTCAAGTGGACCTCTAGCCTGACCTTTTCCAGCCTATGGTCTTTAATGGTATTCTTGTGGATGTTTATATGTCTCAAGTTTGCAGTTACTGGAGACTGTAAGACATCTCATTCACTCTCAATCAACTATTACACAAATGCTACTGGGAAATAATTACGTGCCTCCTCACACTGAAGAGTTCTCAAAACAAGAGTGATTCAGTCAGCTAAGGTGTCTTAATCTTTCCAAATCCCTATGGGATCCTGCTATCTGATGAAATGAATTTCAGAAATTACTGTTTTCCTTAAAAAGATAAGTGGAGTCTGCAGGCTCTTATTTATCAGTGAATTATGTAAAATGAACTTTCCATTTTAAAAATCTGTGGCTCTAGTGAATTGCTCTAAAGTGACCTTTCTCTCCTTTCATGACACGTGGACCACTGAAGATCGTTTGATTTGAAGTGTGTCCCACAGAATTGTCTGTCTTGGCAGAAAACAAATTAAAGTCAACAACAGTTAGCAAGCTGGGTATTTACACTGACAGCAGTCCATTTAATAGTATGTAACCTTTTTATTGTTTAATGCTGAGGTTATTATGAGGCAATGACTGCTTTTACCACTAAACCTCCTCTATACAGCTAGTTAAAGAAGGACAGACTGCAGGCATAATTATGATCAAGCCCCTTCTGTGTGCTGCTTAGCTGTGTTGACCTTATTGTGGTGGAAATGAGAGCAGATCTTGGCCCTATCTTCAGGCTACTGATATGTGACTTTAGCACTCTGTGCCATTCATAAATGGTGAATATCTATTTATAATGCTACAGCTATCCATTTACACCAAGACCATGAACAGTATCTTTTGAAGCACTCTATTGACAACTAAGCTATAGTTATTAACATTTATTTCATGCTTTCAGGAAAAAATATACCATGAGTTTTCCTCTTTTTGCTTTCTCTTTTTTTTTTTTTTTTCTTCAGAAACTTGCTTGAAAGGTCTTGTTATAAACACCAGTTTATCCTGATAATTCTACAGTAAGATCCAAGAACAATTTAAGAGCTTTAGGTGGGACATGAAAATCTTTGTTCACAAGCACAGTCACCAGAACCACTGCTGACAAGTTGAAGAGTAGCTGCCTGAAGTTGGCGGCAGCTTTGTTACTAGTTGCCTACAGTTCTGCTTCTGTTTGACCCCAGAGGTCTTTAGTTTTGACTTAGAAGAGCAGCACTTTGCACGCAGCTTTGACCTTCAGACCATCAGGATCCATAAACCTCTCCCTCTGCCATTGGGGAGCTCCTCGAAGCAAGCCTCGCACGTCAAGCTTCTTCATTTTAAAATTTGGCTAGGATGGTTTTAGCATTGTCCTGTCAAGCAGTTCCAGGCTGAACTTTAACCTTGAGAAAATCATCAGTGTTCCAGGTTCCAACCACTGAGAGCCCCCTCTATGCTGCATCCTTCTGCTCCCAAGCCTGCCACTGCTGCTTCTGGTTGTGGCTGCTGCTGCTTCATGCTCGTGTTACAGAATCACAGAATTGCCTCAATTGGAAACGACCTTTAAGATCATTGAGTCCAATCATTAGCCTCACACTGACAAGTCCCTGACTAAACCATGTCCCTAAGCATTATGTCTACCACTCTTAAATACCTCCAGGGATGGAGACTCCACCACTGCCTTGGGCAGCCTGTTCCAATACCTGATAACCCCTTTAGTAAAGAATTTTCCTAATATCCAATCTAAATTTCCCCTGGTGCAACTCGAGGCCATTTCCTCTTGTCCTATCATTTGTTACTTGGTTGAGCAGACCGACCCCCACCTTTCTACACCCTCCTTTCAGGTAGTTGTAGAGAGTGATAAGGTCTCCCCTCAGCCTCCTTTTCTACAGGCTAAACCCCAGCTCCCTCAGGCACTCCTCACAAAACTTGTGCTCTAGTCTCTTCACCAGCTTTGTTGCCCTTCTCTGGACATGCTCCAGGGCCTCAATGTCCTTCTTGTAGTGAGGGCCCCAGAACTGAACACAGCATTCAAGGTGCAGGCTCATGAGTGTTGAGTACAAGGGTAAGGTAACTTCCCCTGTTCCTACTGGCCACAAATGGTGTTGCTGGAAAGGGTGAAAAGGTGTTGCTTTCCTGATTGTTGCTGGAAATGAGCTGTTTCAGCCTGCTGGAGGCAGGTGACCCTGCCAAGGCTGTTTTTTACATGGCCCTTAGCATCCAGCAAAAGCTTATCAGGGGTAGTTTCTCTGTGGATGAATCCCAGCTGGTGAACAACAGCTATGTCCAGCATGGTTTCAGAAATGTAAAACTATCTTGTTTTCTGATAAGGTGTCTTGTTTCATTAGCAAAGTCATTGTGTCACCTCCAAGAACTCGCCATAATGAAGTGAAAATTTATTTTAGCCTGAAAACTGTAAAACACCTTCACTGCTCAGCAAAACCAGCTCCCTCTGCTGGGTTCTGAGCCATCTACTCTCACTCAGTTGCCTGTGTCTTGCTCCTAATTCCAAGATCGCTGTGTAGAGGCACCTGGATAACCCCATGCAGAGCTTATCTGGGTCCAAAAAAGCTTAAGCACTTGAAATCCTTGGTGTGCCTCATCTATAACATGCTTGTGCCTGCCTCAGGAGGTTCCCTTGCTCTTACCCATTACAGGACAACCACAGGATTACAGCTGTTCCCTGGGGTGTGGGAGAGACTGGACTCAGTTCCCTCCTCTACTTCAGGGACTTCAGTTCCATATCAAAATTCAATCTTTTGTCAGCTAAGAGAGCACTTTTAGCTATAAGGGTACCATTAAGAAGTAATCCAAATCATCCTGTTGAATCTGTTCTGTTTTTCAGAGAAAACAGGCTACAGATTCCCTGAGAAAAGGAGCCTGAGCTAACATAATGGTTAGAGTTCTCACCTGGGGGGTGATGTTTTTGCCCCCATTCTGCCTATATCTCTTTATGCATTTTACCTAGTAAATATGGAATGTGAAATACTCACACAACCCATGGCAGAGGCTGCCTCCTTCCCACCAACACGGATATGCCCAATATTTTCTAATTGCCCTTATGGTCTTACTTTTTTTTGTCTCTTGTCTTAAGAAAAGTCGTGCTATGAGGAGAGGCAGCAAAAAGAATTGCCCTGTTATAACCGTGTGGTGTCCATGACCCTGGCAAGGCAAATGACTATTGATTGCTGAAGTATTTGATTACATTAGCTAAGGCAGAGCAGCCGCAGACTTTGTACTCTTTTCTCCCCTCGCTTGCATCTCTGTGACCCCAGTAACGAGTTTAACTGAGGTTAGAAAATTAGCAGTCATGGCAGTAAACCAAAATACTTGTGTATAGCCCAATATAAAAAAAGAAGAAATCCCTATTCAAAATTGTTCAAACTATTCATCTGTATGTCTTTTGTCACAAAGTGGAAACATACTCAGGGGGTTATACTGGATCTTTTCAGCTGCATACTACTAGGTCAACATTAAAAAAATGGCATTGCTCCACAGAGTCCCCCTGAAGAAATGCTGATAAACTCCTTATGTTACAGGAGTTCAGAACTGGGCAGAAAGAGCTGGTAGCCTCTCTTATTTTATATATGGAATATCAATCCATAGGTTACAGGTCCAGCTGTCCATGGAGAATTGCTACCCCAGCAACAGAGGAGTGATGGGAGGCTGAGTGGTGAGGGCTATGCTCCCGTAGGAGTTTCAGCAAGAGCATCTGAGCCACCCCTGCGGGACCCTGTGCATGGTCTGGCTCCTTCCAATTTATGGTGACTCTCCAGTTAAGATATTGGACTGGGGTGGGATGGATACAGACCCTCATGCCTGCCTCTGCTGTGGTTTGTTACCTGGGAATGGTCTTGCTGCCTCTGTTAGGAAACCTTTGAATTAGCTTTCCAGGAGAATAATGTGGGGTATACTAAAGCTGGTTATTTGAAAGTATGCAGACCTGTTTTGCTATTACTACAAAATAGTTCCATTGCAGGAATATTTGGGAGTTCTGACCGTTCCTTAGTCGTCTCTGTCCTAGCAGGAGTATATCTCTTTTCCACTGGACTTGAATTTATTAAGATTTCTTTGAAAATGAAGCTCAGTACTTTGTATATTGGAGTAAATAATTTTTACAAAAAAGTTGTTCATCATGTGCATCAATATGTATTAGATTTTTTTTTAAAACTTATAGTTATTTTAACTGTCAATAGAGTTTTAAGAGCATTAACTTAGATTATTTCCATTGGAAAGTCATAGGGATTTATGCAAGTTGCAATGAAGCATTTTTTGTTCTAGAATGTCAACATTTTTACCACTGACTTCAAAGCCAAACATAAATTTGTAAATAGCAGTCCAGCCCGATAGAACTTCATGATTTTTATTTGCTTGCTCTTCATCTTTTTGGTGCAAAATTGGCTCAAGGCTGCAGACAAACCTTAATGTATTTGTAGCATCCTGGTACATTCTGAACATTAAAGACTGATTTAATCCTCACTGGAAAAAAAACAAAAACAAAACAACCCACAATACAAAAAAGTAAACCTGAAACAGAAAGTGAACCTTTTCCCTGTATGCCTGCTGCAATGAAAAATGTGTCACAGTTCCCCATAGCTGAATTTCTAGTTAAAATACTGGAGTCCTCATGAAGGGATTGAAGGACTTGAGAGGTCACACCAGTACCTTTCTCAATAACCTCTGTAGATCTGCCCTGTGGCAAGTATCCAGAAGAAATGAAATAGGAATATAACAAGGGTAATATTTGGTAGTTGACAGAAAAGTGGGTTTCAGAGTCCCAGGAAAGAAAACAGGCATCTGACCGAATGCACACGCTGTTGGTACAGTGGGGAAGACTGGGTGGTGAGATCGGGCCAGTCAAGCAAAGCCCTGAGAATGTAATTCCAGTGGCCTGGGAGTATTACACAGCAGGAAAAAGAGGAAGGTGTGCCAGACATTGAAAACAGGGAGATGCTGGCTTTTGCATCTCCTGTGCTGTCTCTAAGAGCACTGACACTTGGTCATAAAGCCAGTAGCCCCCCCACAATGTTTAGAACTTGATTTTCATCTGCAAAGTGAATCCTGTGGTGTTTTTACCTTCCCCTCAGTTCTCTACTGTTAGTTTTGGGTAGCTGAAAGTCAGGCCACCTCTAGTAGCTACTGAATGCTTCAAATCCTCATAGACCAAAAGAGCTGAAAGAAAACATGAAACCACTGCCAGAGCAGTCTGGAGCAGTCAGTTTGAAGGAGACAAGAGGATGTATAAGAAGGCTCAGTTTTCCAGGGAGCCTAGAATTAGTTTAGTAGTCATCTTCTTATATTTTGTTATCTACTCTTTTAATTCTGTATTGAATTCCTTTTCATCAAGGAAGGATATTTTGCTTAAAACATTGCATAGCCTTTCTACCCTCAAAAACTCTTGTTTTAAGTCAGATTTGTTTAAGAAAGGAAGAGTAGATACTCTAATGGTAAAAATATATGCCAGGGTACATGAAATTATAAGAATCTTTCTGAGTCAGTGCTAACTTACAATGAATGTGTTATAATTTATATAAATCACACAAAAATAAAATTGACAGAAGTATGAAAACAAACTGTACCTAAAGACTGAATACTTGCCTTACCAAGAGAACCAAAGTAATAATTCAAAACCACTTGCATTATACGTAATAGTTTAATATTATATGTATTGCAAATAGCAACAAATCGGTGTTCTCTGTCCTCCCTTGAAAATGAAAAAAGGTTATATAAAATTACAAAGATAACACACAGGTCATAAATAATCACACGGTATGGAATCTTTTTATTTACCTTTTAATACTTAGCACAGTGGATAGAGAGAAGATAAATGGTTACGTAATTTAAAGCAGTTCTAGGACTTAATCCAAAATCCATGTTTAGGAAGAGCTGTTTCAGTTAGACTGAATGTCTGGCTGAACATGAAATTTGAAAATATCTAGTAGTCCTGTATCTCACCTTCTGTGATCAGGTTTACTTTTAAATCAAGGCTAAAATGTCAGACCATAAGTCCTTAGAAACATACAGAAACAGAATAACAACAATATTTTAAGTCCAGTTGTTCTTTTCACTGGCAGATGATAAGAAAGCTATCTCTTTCAGCCTGAAGATATTTCATTAAAAAATGGACTTTTGTGACATCTATCCATCCATCATTTGCAGCAGAAAAGGACAAGGATGTTACAGAGAACCAAATTATATTATCCCTGGAACAATTGTTCTTACAGACAGGCCACCACTAAAAGTGAAATGTGTGGGCATACTACCCGTAATAAATTTGATGGAATTTGACTAGGAAGACTTAAGGAGTATGACCAATGGAGACTTATGGAAATGTGGAGTTCAGAGAATGATGCAAAATCCAATGACTGGTGAGTATATGGTGGCTATTTGTTTATCTCCATGTCGGTGTTTGATCTGGCTACTTTAAAGCTGGCTTAGGTGGCTTTGGCATAAATCTTGGAGAATATTAAGACATTAAAATGACAAACAGTCTAGAGATGCATTTGGTTCAGCCAGTATAATTTATTTTAATACAGTTACAACTTTCTGAAAAGAAGTGTATTACAATGAATATAATAAAAGGTTTGCAGTTTCACTAGAACGTGAACATTTCAATAGATTTTCTTAAATTCTTTTTCTAGTTTTTCATAAAACCATAAAGGTACTTCCCCAGGAAACTCTCCCTCCTCACCACAAATCTGCCTTTATACAACAAAATTTTTATTTCACCTGTGGGATGAACCACCATCCCCAGCATTTCAATTTTAAAAACCACTAAGTTTTAGCTGTAGTCAAATTTGACAATTATTCTGAATTAGCTGATGAAATTCTAAGGAACTCTGGGAAAGTGTACTTGCTGACAGAAAAAAAAAAGAACTACTGTACATGCACAATTCAGGATATTGCATTTCAAAATGTTTTGTAAAGGGGGAAATATTTGTATGAACACAGTGCATTAAACCCACTGCATGCTGGTACTGTACATACATTATGCACTTTCCATTAGACTGATGAATTAACATCTTCTTATAGACTTTCCCCCAAGACTTGCAACATTTCATTTCATACATAAAATATATATAAAGTATGTTATATAGTGTGTTTATATAGTACATACCTTATATATATATCATATAAAATATATATTCATACACATTTTAGTCTATACCTGAAATCAATGTCATTGACTGGTTGTAAAATACCCAGTCCTGCACGAGACTGATCTAAGGAAGGACATTGCACATTATTGTCCACAAGCTCTATCTCAAAATATGAAAACATCAGAGCCAAAAATTGTTTAATTTCATGGACAGCAAATAACCTGCCAGGGCATTTTGCTATGCCTGTCCCAAATGGCATATAGTAGTACTTTAACTTGCGACCGTTGCGGTAGAAGTCAGTCTTTTCTCCATTCTTATTGAGAAAGCGATCGTATTTGAACGTCTGTAATACAACCCAGAGAAGAGTTACTTGACATTTGAATACCTTCAAAGACAAGATAATGCCATTAAGACACAAAAGGCAGGCTGCTCAGTAAACATTGTGCAGTAGTGCCAGGCCCCATGGTGCTCTTTTGGAGAGTGTAGCTCCTGAGAAGTTTGGGTATGTAGGACATGATCCCATGTTCTTTGCTGACAACTCTCCTTTTCTTTCCTGACCTCTTAAAATAAGGATTATGACCTGAATCCTTGTTCATGCAGCATGACTGGAACTTTTCTCATCCTGTGCCTTTGGGAAAACATCCTTATCATTGTCATCCCTCAACTGCCTGCCCATAAGGGTGATCTTTCCTCACTGAGGAAGGCTGTAAGTGGAAGGCTCTCTTGGGCTGGCAGCACACTTTTTGGTAACACAGAAGCACGTTTTGTAGATAATACTTTCGCTTACTTTTTTTTTCTTGTCTATCATTATGCCTCAAGATGTAAGAAGAGACTATCTGGAGTACAACAGAAAACCGGTCGTGGGGTCACCCCTGATAAATGCTCTATTAAAAGGCATGCTATCTTCTGCTAGAGCTTGGAGTTTAATGCACTTTGATGAATACTTACCAAGGGATCAGCATAGATTTCTGGATCAAAATGCAACAGCTGAGGATAAAGAGCTACAATATCATCACTGCGAATGTTGTAAGAATCGTTCTCTAAGTGCAAAGTGAAATCCTCTTTCGCAACTCGGAAAGTCATGGATGCACTTGATAGCCTCATGGCCTCCTTGATGATGCTGTCTATAGGGAGAAGAAAAGGAATTATTACCATGGGAATAGTCTGTGTATGTCCTTGGGGAAGGTCATGCATTTTGAACTATTTCAAACTCATTATCAAACCCTGCATTTATTATAAGAAATATATTCACAATAACTTTCTAAGTGCCTAAGAAAACATCTTTCTCATTTCTTTTTAGCATTATTATCCCTTCTTCAGAAAACACTGAGAACATAATCCACTTTCCCCTAGAAAAATACTTGTAGTTGATACAATGGAATATTTGAAAGTGAGACACATTTTCACTTTGAGATAAGGAACAAGCTAGTCGAAACTGGAAACATAACAAAAAAACAGAAACAGTGAAGTGATGAGGATTTTCTGAAACTTTAAGAGGTGGGGCATAGAAGCCAGTACTCAGAAAAAGTAACTTGTGTTTTTTTGTTTCAACATAATCTGATTGTTTTGGGGTTTTTTTAATGCAACAGTAGTTAAAGGGTGACATTTTCAAAACTCTCTGTAACCTGGACACTTTTGAAAAATGTGTCTATAATTTGGAAAACAATGAGAAGAAATAAATTAGAAGATATTGCTTCACATCATGAGAATTGGGATATAAACCACCCTTTTATTTGATCTAAAGTCATTACTAAACAAAATGCTGTTATGAATTATCCATGAGTCTCCAATACCATGTTATGTAGATTTGTAGAAGAATTGAGACATTATCCACAAAAAAGTACTAATTATGGGAATTTTGATACTCCCAGTAGCACCTGGGACATTGGGAAGACTGATTGTGTTGGCTATTGCTAAGGAACGTACAGGTTTTTGTTCTAGTATTGGCTAGTTCCATAGTAATTTCATGGCAAACATTTATATGGTAACAACTAGAAGATTGTGAAAATTGCAGAGTGATTTCCAGGACTCCTGCATAAGACAACCATACCTAGCACTGGCATATTATCCAGCTGTTTTCGGTTCAGGGAAATATGTTTGCCATCTAAGCTGATCTTCTGTCCAGCGCTTTCCAAGATACTTTGCACTTCTTTGGTAGCAGCTTTCATTGCTTCTGGACTCCTAAGATCAAAAGAGCAGAAATACAGCATAATGTTTTGCTTAAGAGTGCTTTAAAAAGGGATTTTGCCATTAACTTTCTTCCTGACTAAAATTTATTTTTTTAGCTGATGAGTGCAACCTTCTAAAATTAAATTATTAGAGCAAAATGCTGCAACCACACTTTTTTATGTCTTGGCAAAGGTACAGTAGCTTAAAAAAAACAACCCCAAAAAGAACCTCAAGAATTTGATTCTGTCTCCAGTGACAAGTGGGACAGAACTGACATGGATAACTCAAGTAATAAACAGTAATGTCACTAAAAAGCAATGCCCAGAATAAGAAATAAACCAATAATTTGTAGATTAAGAAATAGCTCCTCTGTGGGTTGAAAGTTTAGGAACAGGATCATAGATCAGTTTTATAACATCACTTATCCTGGATGATGTCCTATTATGTGGCAATATTCTGTCTAACAGAAAAGAATCTTCCTAATACTAAAAGTCTAGATAGTATCTTTCACTGTCTAGACTTTCTTACAGACACAGAATATATGAGCTACGGTGAGATGCATGTAGATAACAGTACAGGATGCAAGAGTGTCCTGGTGAAGGCACAATCAATCAGGGTGTTAAAAGACTCCAAGGCCAGAAGACCTAAAGCCAATGGATTCTTGGAATGAAAAGTACTAAAGAACTTCAGATATTAGCACTGGCAGATAGATATAAGGATGCAAGCCACTGGCTAAATAAAAATGTCAGCAATTTAGATGCATACTTAAGAGTTAGTCATACTGAAGTAGATCATACCCCACAGAGGCCCACTCTAAAACTGACATTTAATAGTATTATCTGGACTGTGCACTCCTCTCATGAGTAACAAGCTCAGCAGCTGCAGTCTATACTCAGTAGGTTCTATCAACACATAAAGTATTTTCTATTAAATATCTGTGAAAACAATAAAGAAGTTAAAGCTCATTTTGCTTGCTTTAGTGAGAAGGTCTAAAAATGTCCAATTACATTGGGAGCCTTCAATACAATTCAATGTTCTGACTGCAACCAGCACCTTTAATATCATATTATATTGATTTACTCCAAAGCTTTCTTGACAAAGTATAGCATTGCCCTGGAGTAGGTGTTTTTTTTAAAACAAAACAAAACAAAACAAAACAAAACAAAACAACTTCTACAGGATTGCTCTGTGGTACCACTACTTGGTCTCAGATGAGTGAAAGTGGTTTTGTGGAAGTTCAGAACAACATGCCACTTCTGTTTTAATCAATAAGTTTTTTGGCACTGATGAGGTATCGAGGAATGGAATTTATCTGTATTAATGAACTGGTTTCTGAAAGATAACAAACATTTTTATTGTCTGGAAACAAAAAGCATTGTGACTTACTTAAGAAGATAGAACAAGGTCCAAAACGTGGCAGGAATGGTGTTGGCCTGTGAGGCCCAGAGCACTGCCACGTGGGTCTTTGCTTTTTCCATGTCATCAAAGGTTGACAGAGTGTCATTCAGGAACATGCGGAGGGTGACAAGCTCAGAGAGGTTGTCTCTCTTCAGGAGGTTCTTGTGGAGGAGTGCCTCTCCCAGCTTCTCACGTGCACTGTGGGCACTCTTGAAGAGGTGGATAGGCAGCCCCGCCACAAGGGCTGGAAAGATCCTATCAAATTCCTTGAAGTTTTCAAGGGCATTTAGGATGTGCGCTCGCTCGGTTTCCTGCTTTGATGATAGATTTTTGTCGTGTTTTGAATTAAATTCTTTACCAAAAAGTGTTAAAAAGCCAGACTCGAACATCACCTGGCAACAGAATGTATAAAGTCCCTCTGTCACCCAGGTATTAGACTGAAGTGTAGATGTTCTTGATTGCAGCATGACATATTGTAGGTTTTCCATCATTGCTTCAATGAGGGCATCTAGGGCATTACCTTGAAGGGTTCTAATGAAAGTCTGATGAAAATTTTCAGTGGTGTTACCCTCTGCTGGGTCAATGCTACCATGCCCAAAAGCCTGTCATGAAATAAATTGTATGCATGATAAATAAAGCCTGCCATAACCTTGATGATAAAATCTAACAGAAACTAAAGCCAAACAATAACTTTACAGCTTACTCAAAGGAAGCATAATAAAGGCTATTAATACCAGAACTGGTACTTTCTCAGTGGCCTATAGCAGTTAAGTAGGTAAATGAAAATAGATTTGAATAGATGCTTACAAATAAATAGACATGGTTACCTAGGCCTTCATTCAACTCCTGTTGACATCAACAGGAAACTTTTTGCTTACTTCAGTAAGAGTTTGACTGAGCTCCTACTGTGTTGTATAATTTTATTAAATCATTAGGACCAAATCTTCAATAGTGGTGAGCACCTCCTGAAGAAGGTTTAAGCTTCAGCAAGCTATATTATCATTTTGCAGATAATTAGCAATTTGGGATACTACATGACTAAATAATGTCATTCCTGGACAATCCCAAACACTGCAAATGGTCTTTCCATTAAGGAAAGAGAAAAAAAGACCCCAATTTTTTAAACCAATAGAAGTGCAGAAATGTGAACCCAATGATATTTCAAAGGCATAGTTATGTTATAGGGATTAACTGGGTACATTTGCCCTACCAGTAGATACTTGGCATGTTAGCTACTAAGACCATTTTTAAAGTGGTACCTTTGCAGATGTAGCAAAATGGAACTTTTTCCAGTCCAAGTGTTTTCCCTGGCGTATCAATGCTTGGTATGAAAAAGGGTCAGTGAGAAAATGAATGTATTTTCCTGCTACTCGGCAAGTGAAAATGTGTCCATGCTTCTTCTGCTTTTCTCTGAGGAATTCAAGGGGGTTGGCACCAAACTGCAAGGCACAGCCCAGGTATGGGAGGAACCCATTTTCAAGTGGTGGCTCACCTTGTCGCCTACAAAACACAAACAAAAGCTGAGTTTAGAATTGTGTATAAAGTCTCTCCTGCAGGACTATCAGATAAGTAAATAATGCTAGGTTTTTTGTCATGGGACAAAATTAAAAACAAAAACCAAAATAAACAGACAAAAAAATAGTATATTGACAAATTTCTCCCCTTTAAGGAGTAATCCTATTGTGAGGTCTATGGTATACAAGAAAAAATAACTTTAACAGCCTGTATTGTCATAAACATAATAAAACACAGTGATTATGTCATTTTTCTTTTCCCTACATGACGAGTATCCTTTTCACTTGTTTAGATGCAATGTTGTTGCCACTAGCTAAGATGCACCATTACATAATTGTCCCATAAATGAATAATCTATCCCACTAATATTGTCTGATACATTTTTGGGCAACAGTACTCACGATTCAATTTGAATACAAAGGGGAATAGCCTTTTGAGTGTAGAAATGTTGTTATTATTGGCATATCCTATTTGGACCAGATCCTGCTGAAAACGGGGATTTTGCCATGATCTTGAGTAAGCATAAAAGCCTTTCAGGCAAAGTGTCATAAGCACATGCTTTCAATTAAGCATATGCTTAAATGCTGGGTTTTATTTAAAGTCAGAAAACTACTTTCCTGCATAAGGACACCATAGCTCCTAAAATAACTTTCAGATAATATTTTCATCTTTTTTATTAAACATTTAAAAGTAAAACAAGAAAATGGTTGATGAAAAATGCAAAATTACAATAGGTAAGCAAATTACTTGTTCCTTATATAAATGTGCCAGTAGGATAAATGCTTTTAAGGAATACATATTCAACATAGTAAGGTACATAAATATTAACTGTGTAACTAGATATGATAGATTGATAATATTAAAATGTTTGTAAGTAGGTAATAAACTATAATTAGCTATAAGTAAGTATTAGCTGTGATTACAATGCAGGTAACACTATGGCTCAGTACTTTAGGAAATCAGAAGATGCATATTCACATTTTAATTACCTCATTTATGCATAGATTTGTATCTACAGCTATGTCTAGGTGTTACTTCACTATTATTAAAAAGCCCATACACAAAAATTCTGTTGTAAAATAAACCTCTCAAAAGACCAAACTACAGTGTTGCCCATGCTATCTTGCATCTGTCCATCTGATAGTTTTAAGATTACAGTTCTTTTAGTTATGTATACAGTATATTTGACAGATATAAAGGCTAGATACACTGAGATGAGTATAAATACATTCCTTACCTCCTCCTCCTCCCTAGAAGTAACCAAAACCCACAACAGAGTATTATCACTGTTCCCCAGATCCATGATGCTACGAACATTTCTGGTAATGCCTAGAAACTTCCAAGTGGAAAACTGGTAACTACCAGTATGGCAGGAGAGATGACTGAGAATGATACAGAAGACAGGTTGCAATTTATATACAGTAGGTGCACCACTGTATCTAATGGCATTCAGTCAACCCACCAAGCTATTGATTAACCATTTCTGGAGAGAGCCTCTTTTGTCTCTGTTCCGACATCTTTCTGCAGAGAGCTTTGCTGGATTGATGTAGACAGTTGCAGACATGGCCTTGAGCTGATGTCACAAATCAGTAGTGGTTCCAAAGTAATCAAACAGCTGTAATAGGTGATAATTTGAAGGTCTGTCAGGTGTCTTTTATCTATCCTGCAGATTTACCAATTGCAGTTTATAGTTCAAGTTTAGCAATATATGAAATGACTACTAACAGGTGCCCAGACTGGGCTAAACAGCAGCTGCAGTTTGAGTTGTCCTTTAGCTGCCAGCCTGATCATCCCCTCCCTTCTCCTTCTTGTGGGAATGCCCTGGCTCTGGTGTGCCACTGCCAGAGGGAATGGTGGGGGCTTCGGCTGCAGGTGGAGAGACGGCTGCAGTGATGGAATTACTCCTCACAACCTTTCTGTGGTAGAAAGTAAAAATAGGCTTTCTATAATGCAGTGTGTGAGAGAGGAAAGCAGGATTCGATAACTATACTGTTTTTTCTTCAATGTCTTTGGATCACCTTTTACACTCCCATTTAAATCTTCTGCTTGCTGCCTTTGTTCCAGGCTGTACAGCACCAATTCCATCAACTTTATAGCCTTGGAATATGGCCTCTGATCCTGTTCCAGGAAAACTTTGAAAAAGGTATTGAATTTTCAGTACCTAGAGGACCAAGCCCCCCTTTTTTTTTCTCTAATTTAATCCTTTCTACTTAAATGTACCCATTTTCTCTTAATATCCACATTGAGTTCTGCCCTGTCCATACATTGCTAAGTCCTTTCTAATGTGCTGTGTAGGTGTATTCTTAGCCCTGAAGATGTGCCACTTCAAGTATAAGTACTGCAGAGTGGCCAGGAGAACAACAGGAGAGACAAATATTGCTAATTCAGAGGGTAAATGATCTAGATGGAAGAAGAAAATAAAGGTTTAAAGAAGACCTCTGTGGGAGAGAGGACCTGGTTAAGTGGGGGACCAACTGCAAAGGGCCAAATGGGAGATTGGAACAAAAAGTCTAATAGCAATGGGCTGGAGATAATCCAGGCATTAAGTAACTACAGGAGGTATTGCAGCTGCCCAAAGGTCAGCATTGGGAGTGCTCCTGGACATGCTCCTATTTGGTAGAGAGTCTGGCAAGCTTTTCCTTGCTGTTTTTCTTCAAGGCTAAGCTGTGGGGAGTAGGAGAGAACTTCTGGTGCTCAGAAGAGGGAAAAGGGTAATCTAAGATGAATTTAGTGATCATTAAATAGAAATTTCCTCTTCTGTTTCACTTACAGATGTCAATAAAAGTTAAGGAAAAAGTCATGAGAGCTATGCTGCTGCTTGTTTGAAATGAACAAGTGCCGTGACTTGGATAGTGAGGGTTGTTGGTTGGCCATTGAAAAAAAGGGAATGGCTATGTTATTTCTCTTATGTTGCTAGTTTAATCACCTAGATTAAACCCTTTTCCCTTTCTGTTGCTAACTAGTAAGAGTTCAAACTTTGTCTTGCCCCTAGCATTTGGCATTAAGCAATTGAGGGAGCAACTTAGGTAGCATATAGCAATGTCTCATTAGTTATTCAGGGCTAATGTTTCTAAGAGAGAAACTGATGGGTTTTAGTCACTTTTCTGGGCTCATATTTGTACCAGTTTTTGTTGGTATCCCTACAGCTGTTTGATAAAACAGTAAAGATTTGGACTTTTCACCAAAGTCTGCCATTTTGAGCACTACACTGAAGGCATCAAGCTGCAAATCTGGTAGACAGGACTATTGTCCTGGCGTCAAACCAAGGAATGCAGTGAGGCATGGGATAGCTCTGTGCAAATGCCATTACATTTGAGGCAATTTTCAAGTTTCTATACTGAAGACAAAGAGCTTTTACAGCATTGAGGTTTGCTCTAACTTAATCTAACAGCCAACTCTTTTTGCGTGTCAGCTACAGATCCAGTCCCCCACCCCATTTCCTTTAAGCACAGATGTTTCTTATATTTTCCTAGAAAAATTGCTTTTTCATCAGCTGAATTAAGCCTGTTGTAACAGAATTGCTTTATAAAATCCACGCTTTCCCATTTCCTGCTTGTTTTCATTATGAGAAGTTATATTCTTTGACTACTTCCTATCTTCATCCTAAACAATTGTGATAATTTTATTATTTTTGCACCTAATTTTTATTGCATGTGTAGGTCTCAGCCTTTTTATGTCCAAACAACAGTGAATAAGAAAGTTGGAAGCTCTTGTCAGTTTTTTATCTAATACACAGGAATAACATTTAACCAGCAACAGAAACCTATGGCTCCTCACACTATCACATGTTGCACCAGGTAGAGCTGCCAGTCACGTTGGCCTTTTCCTTACATGCTTTGGGTAGTTGTGCTGCAGAGTAATGACAACATCATTTATAAATGGCATCCTGCTGCCACAACAGGAGTAACTTCTCTAAAGCTGCTCAGCTTCTTTCTCTTTTTGATTTGTACATATGTAATAGTACTAAAAGTGTAACCAGAAGTAGATAAAGTGCTGCTTGGCAGCCTACCTTAAATAATTGCTCTTTCTGTCAGGAAAATCAAGTGTGCCCCTCTTTTCCATTTAAGAGACTTTTATGTGGCAGCACTCTTGAAAAATAACTGTTATGACAGAAAAGAGTCACTCTCACATAGTTGAAGGTGCTTCCTAGTCCTAGATCATCTCCCACCTAGTTTCCTAAATAGGCCAATCTAGACCCCAAAGCCAGATAGTAGGCTGGAGCCTGTGACTATCACAGTCCTTGTGATAACTGTAAGCAGGAGAGTTGTCTGCCACAGATACTCCTCCAGATTCAGCAGATGAGAAATATGATTCTCCTTTCATTTACAGCAATGGGCATTAGGCTTCCCTGATTTTTCAGCAGCACCAGTTGTGTGCCCTGACATTCTGTATATGATATTTTGGTGTTCCTCAGTTTCAGACAGACAAGAGACACGACATCTGGCTAGGTCAAATTTCCCACTGCCAAAGCTCAGGCAGTTGTCACCAATCCAAACAGCAGGGCTTGAAGGCACTGTATTGTCCTACAGATTGGCAAATATTACACTTTCTGCAGCACATTGTGTGTTGCGTGTGAGGTTGGCTCTCTTTTCCCAGCCCAAAAGAGTAACCCATAGCAGTTATGGATGCAGTCAGAAAAAAATATACTGATTCATTTTGCCTTGGCTTTGTGAGGCAGACTCCTGGCACAAATGGTAAGAAGAATATTAGTGCAAAGAACTGACTTGACTTGGGCTCAAGTTTCACCTCAGGCCAATGACACCAGCAGGAATATAGCACCAAGTATCTTTGAATGTATAAGCCTTTGCCATTGCAGGTTTGAATATGGGTGTTCATTCCTTAAGAATAGTGGAAAAACTCAGCAATGCATTGGATAGTGGTTAGAAAATGCAAAACCTTTTAACAACTGTCATTTGACCTTTTGGTTAAGCCCTAGTGCATACTGAGCTAGAACCAGTCCAAAAAGAGCAACTCAAGAGAACGTGGATGCGGACAAAGCAGCGTGCTGACATTTTACCCAGTATGATATGTTTAGCACCCGCTTCCACCTCAGCCTGGCTGCCCACACTGGCTGCAAGGTCAGCAGAGATACGGCTCTGCCAGTGTCTTCAGGGCCAGGACTTGTGTCAAGACTGATGCATGGCTACATTACACCACTTTCCCCAAAAAGGCACCAAGACATTTTTCACCTAGATATGCCCACTGACTGTGCACAGAGGCTGCCAGGAGCACTCTTATCTGTCACCTCTGCTCCACTCGGCAAAGTATGTTTGGCCATGGCCTCCATGGAGCCAATAGTGTTCCCTTAAAGCAAACAGGCCCAGCTCACTTCTGGGGAGTGAGAGTGATTCCTGAAGCCTAAGAGAAACCTTCAGGCTGGCTTCGTACAGCTGCTCAGAAACAATCATTGAAAGCCCAGCTTCATCTCATATGTTGTAGATCTATGGCTTTCATTAGTCATGACCCACACACAGTATTTAAATAGACAATAATAGAAAGGCCAAGCTGAGGTGAATCGTTTTGTTCCAGGGTTATTCATGGCTTCAGAACTCGGGACCACTGGTGCGCAGAAGGGTGTGAAGGAGTTATGAGAAGCTGCTGATTACATTTGGCAGTAAATAGCAAATTTGCACACAGCTAGCTATAAAACCTGTTTATTCACTGGGAGTAAATAAGAGGTACATTTTATAAGGAAATTAATGATTTTTTTTTTCTCTTGCATGTGTTGCAACAACTGTGTTAGTATTCTTCAAGAACAGCTGAAAAACACTGAAACTGCACAAAAAAAACCGTCTCAGGAGTACAAAGGCAGCCCTGCAGTTCCCAGAGCAGAAGCAGTTTGACGTTCTACAGCCAGGAGATGCAATTGCAGCTATGAAACTTTTCTTCAGCTGTGAAACATGTAAAGGATATCTCAGAAAGGTGGAACAATAAGAAAGGAAAGCATAATCAAAAAGTGCAGAAGACATACAGTGCAGAACCTTTTGCAGCCAGAAAGTTGCTAATAAATTATTATATGTCACCACCTACTGGTAAATCTCTTTGAATGTGTGTTGTGTTCTACAGCAGTCATTGAACTATGCCAGTCAGTATGTTTTCTGTTTCTATAAACCAAAAATAGTATTTATTCTATGTGCTTATGTATTTTTCTTTGTATTTACATAAAAGTGTAGCTTTTATGAAAGCTATCATACTACTAGTTTCCGGGGAAGAGACTTGGGTTTTTTCAGAGCGTGGGTGTTTTGGAGGCCGTGGATTGCTGTTTAAACTGATATGCTGGGTATCACTGCTGAGGTCCTGAGGGCTGACCTTAAAACCTGGCTTTTCTGGGGTCACTGTGAATGGTGCCATTACCTTCAACAGAACCAGAGTTTTCACAGAATCACAGAATGGTAGGGGTTGACAGGGACCTCTGAAGATCATCTAGTCCAACCCCTCCTGCTAGAACAAGGTCACCTACAGTAGAGTTATACTCTTTGAACTACTTGAGTAGTTTTAATCTTCACTAGTAGTTTTAATCTCACCAATAAGCAATTATTTGTAGAGATGAATGACAGCTGTCATCACACAGGATCCTGTACTGAGAGGGCAGTCCAGAAATTGAAGGTCCTTGTCCAGCATCAGTGTTGACTTGACACAGCCACCATACATCCAGAAACTGGTAAGCATCAGTGATGCTCCAGGCACAGAGTAGACAACACTGGCTGCAGTGTCCACTAGCAACAGCCAACCTGACCTCCCACCAGAGTACCCATCACCCAGGCTGCCCTCACTGTGGTTTTCCGGAGGCCAGCACTGGTTCCTGGCTGCCCTCTGGCAAAGCCCTGCCCTTGCAGGGATCAGTTAACGACAGACAAGCCTTTAAGTCCTGTGCCTCATCTCCATCACACTCAGTTTTTCTGTGCTTCCCCTTGAGGAAAAATTACTACTAGGAAATGGAATTATGGCACTTTATTGCTGACTCTTCTGACCCCATCTTATTTTCTCCAACATTTTCGAGCTCTGTTGGAAGAGCATTAACTAGCTGCTGTTACCATGTGATCATGCCAGAAATATGGTGTCTCCCTCAAAAAGCCTCTACTCCTAGAAGTAATTCCATCAGGTCCTTACCTGGATTCACCTTTTCCCTGGTTTCCTTGGGTCAATGGAAAAGGTGGAAGCATTGTATACCTAAATAAGAATAGAGTATCTAAAAGAATATGAATAAAATTATATTAAAGATGCTATAGAGAATAATGCAAATCAGTTTAATTATTTAATGATCTACACAATCCATAATAAATTAATGCTTCTATAGTATAACTCTACAGCTCGATTTTAGCAACTGTCATGGATGTTCAAATGGCAGATTTTGTGTACATTGTACTCTGCCTTCTGCAAAATTTGTGAGTCATCTGGCTCCAGGAAAATAGTGAGTTCTGATTTATCTTTTTATTATTATTATTTATTTTTCTGCAGATTGTTTGCATGTAGTATGGTAGAGATACAACTCTTGTCATCTGATACCTTTGTGATATCTTTGACCCTGTCATTTTTTTTTCATTATGAAGCACTCTGCATATACAATGTGCTGTTTTTGCATTAGGATAATCAACATTGGTGGGTTATAAAGTTGGACAGGCTTGGGAACAGGGTTTATTTGCATCCTGTTTCAAGATAATTGCCCTGGAGCATTTAAATAATAGTATGGACAGATGTTTCCTCTAATGATCAAGTTGATATTTACATATTTATCTCAGAGTATCCTCTAAATGTGCTCATATACCAAATAATGAACTTTGCTTGCTTACACCTTATAAATTAATTTTCTTTCTGTGATTTTCTTTGTTCTTTTGGAATATCTATTCAAGATTTAGTAACCTTTCCATCAAAACCTGAAACTTACAATGCCACCATCTTCTCTTAAATATCAAGCATTATAAACTAAATCTTATAAACAAATGCCATCCTTTCATTTAAATGAGAGTATTTTAATAATATGTTGCATTCTGGCATTACAGGTTTCCTTAAAACTATAGAAAAGGGAACTACTAAACCTATGGTTGCTGGTAACAATTGAAAATACAAAGATTTAAGTAAGTTACTTTTTTCTAGGCATTGCAGAGAAGAAACTGTAAAGAAAGAGCAATTGTGAAAACAGAGACAGAAGAAAACTGAGATGGGAAAGGAAATGGATGCAAAATAAACCATGAGGAGTTATTACTACTCACCCAGTGCAGCAAACTGCATCTTCTTACAGCAATATTTTTTAAAAAACTGTAGAGTTGAATCGTATCCTTTGATAAGAAAAAAGCAGCTTCTATATTATCCTATTACACCTAAAAGCCTAATCACACACATTCAAAACCCTGAACAGGGAGAAATCAAAGCTCAGATGTGATTACAAAAACAATGCAGCTCACTACTACCAAACAATTATTTGGAGGAAGGAAGTTGGGTAACAAGTCAGTAGAAGATTACTGCAGTACAATTGTCTGGCTGAACATGACAAGCTGTTCCGGACTGCCCAGCAGATGGAGCACAGAACGTAACAGCACCTTCTGCCTCGCTTTGCTTTTCTTTGCTTTTTTTTATGCTGCTGCTTCTTTCTTTTTTTTTTTTTCCGCGTTTTTTTTTTTTTTTAAAAAAAGTGCACCATCCTATCTCCCACATACCGTTGTAGCTTACTAGTTGCTCTTTTGTGCCTTGTTGCATGGATTCATCTGCTTGAGTTAGCCATCCATTAAGTGCAGCTCTTAATTCATGTCCCTTATTTCATCATTCTCACAACTCACTTCACATCTCCATTTAGAAGCCACAGAGATTGAGATGTTGGAAGGTCCCTATACATCCAAGTTTACATCAACAGTAGAAAGTGGTGTGAGACAATAGGAGTGGATATGTAGAGTGAAATGGTGATGAAGTCCTGATATCCACTCTATCCATATTGGTTTTTTTCCTTCTGTCTTCACACTAGCTCTCTGGACCCATGGACTGAATACTTACCAGCAGAACTGACTAGATGTCTTCCTGTATTTAAAAGGTTTACATTAATCTAAAATTTTAAAATGCACCAAGCCTGCCTCACCAAATGCAAATCAAAGCACTGTAAGAGGGGACACCTGGAAGGCTTGCTTTGTACTCCTGTTTCAAATTAAAATGCTAAAGTATGTAAGCCCAAGTTTATTTCACCAAAAGTATGTAAGACCTTCCCCCTTTTTACTTACATAACCAAGTGAGATACTACTGCATATGTCTTACTGGACATCTAAATCTCATGATTGTCAGGGTAAAGATAAAAAGCTGGCCAAGCAAGTCAAAACAAAGGCTCCAAATCAGCAAAGAGGTTCAACCACCACCAAGAAAGCACCAAACACTTTCACGGATATCGTGGCTGTTGGTGTAGCGGATACCTTAAACAGAGACTGAAACACGGTAAGAGAGAAGGCTTGTTTTGCTGTTCTCCCTTCCAAGGCAGCCATCTAGATTAAGTCAATCTGGTTTTAGCTTTAACAGACTAGAAGATAGCTGCAAGGCTAGCACAGTGAGACGTAACAACCATATCCTACAATACCCTGCCCCCCCCCTCCCTTCTTCCCGAGTTCATGTCACTTTGCTCCCGATTTCTCTACCTTCCCCTGCAGCAGCACAGGGGTCAGGGAATGGGGGTTCAGTCACTTCACCTTTGCCACTCTTCCTGACATGAAAGTCCAGGAACAAGATGTTCCAAAGCAAGCTTGCCATGGAGTCACAGATCTCTTCGGGCTCAGCTCCTGGCTCTCGCATGGGGACATCTACGAGCTGCAGACGGGCCTCCGGTCCAGTGCATCTCCTCACCCCTACTCTGGCATTGAGTAACTCTCAGGCTCTCAATTCAGTCACGCTTGTCCTCAGGCTCAGCTTTCTGCTCCAGCATGGAGTCCTCCATGGCCTACATGTGGGTATCTGCTCTGCCATTGAACCTCCATGGGTTGCAGGGACCTCCTTTGCTTTCTCCTACTCCATGGGGTTGAACTGGGTGTCTGAGGTTCCCTGTCCTCTCCCTCCTCCTCCTTCCTCCTGGCAAGGAAGCTCTCTCTTTGTTTAGGCCAATGGTCATCTTTTGTTCAGGTCAATGTCCAGGTTCTCTCCACCTTCTTCTTTTCAAGGCAGTCCTTTCCCTCACAAACATGGATTTGCAGAGGCATTTCTCTAGTGCTCATTGGCTCAGCCTGGGCTGGGGGGTATGCCTTGGAGCCAGGGGAGCTCTCAAAGCTTAGCACAAGGTGGCACCTTCCTCCACTACCAAAAATGGCCCCTTACACACACACACACACAAACCAAACACACCGTGATATATTCCTCTTCATTATCCTATTTCTATGCAGTCAAAGTTTTGTGCTTTGTTGTTTGTTTGGGGGGTTTTTTTGGGGGGGTGGGAGGGTGTTTGACTAAAGAGAACTGTAGCAGTGAACAATGTCTTCACTGTGCGGAAGAAAGGAAAAATAACACAAGGTGTTGTTATAGAAATAATATGAAAGTAACTTCAAATTGTGAGGCTGCTAAATTGTCCCCATTAGATTAAAAAGAGATTAGTACGGTACTACATAAACAAGCTGTCCAGAGCACAGCCCATTAGATTTACATGTGAATCAGTCCTTTGACCTGAGAAAATTGAATTGCAACTGAATGCAGATGGTTAATTTAAAAAACTGTCTATTTGTGCTGATGTTTAACAAGTAATTCCATTTGTTTTCCACTACCATTTTCCACTACCAGAATATTGCATTTCACCCATTTCTTTCTATATGGTTTTATATTATTTTTTAACTTAAATAGAGAAAGATCTACCTGTTATGGTTTTGCAGATGAAAAGACTTAAACCACAAGTAGAAACAGAAAAATGAAAAAAGAAATACACAAAAATAACATGGTAGTGCAGGAAGAAAAAACTGATGGATGAGAGATGACAGGTAGATGATGCAGAGAACAGGACCTGAGGGAGATAAAACACAAGATAAAAGACAGAAGCATTGAAAAAGCTGGATAGTTTACAAATGGGAACAAATGATTGCTTTTCTTAACAAATTGACAAATATCAGTGGTCCTGTAGCCATATGAAGCAAGACTCTGATTTTATAAGTTAAACAGGTCTGGTGTAGTCAGAGATGCGGTGGCAGACTTCCAAAAAAACCACTCCTGAGCTACAGAAAGCATTTGACTTGCTGAGTCATTGCAGGGACAGCTCCCCAGAAAAGCGAGGGCACTGTGCCAACGCGAATACATGCCTTTGGATGCGCTGCCTTCTGATTGCTCATGGCAATTCAAGTTCCCATGGGAGCCTCCCTCAAAATTTTCAGGTTGGTCTAAAGACTTCCAGAGGTGACAAATGTGAAAGGGAAGTTCTAATAATAACTGCTCAGCTATGGTAAATTGTGACTGACGAATGAACTGGCATGGAGGGCAAGGAGGCTCAATTGTAAGAAGGGGTTAAACTGGCTGGAAGCAGGAATGTCAGAGGCAGAACAGACTTTTGCAAGGGAGTGAAGTTTCCCTTGGTGATAGATAAGAAACAGCCTCAGCATAGTCTTGTAGCCATCCTGGAATGGGAGTGCTCAGGGGCCCAAGCTCAGGGGCCACCACTGGGCAGCAGATCTGGGTTGGGAGAAGAACCCACGGAAGGGCCGAGCTGCCCCACATAGCTGCTATCAGAATGGTGCTTGTGCAAGTGCATATAAGGAATCTGCTGTGACACATCTGCAGATTCCATGTAGAACTGTGTATTGCGGTGGGACCCCACCCAATGCATTGTTCATTATTTTTTTCTTTTATATTTAAGTGCAAATGTGTTTAATTTGCCTTGAGGGGTGCCATAAAAATTCTCCAACAGATGCCACTGGTGAGCCTTGCTGAAGCAGTTGACATTGCTGTCTGTCCCAGCTCTCCTTTCCCTCTTCTGCCAGAGGTTACAGTCCCAGTAGCCAGGGCAGTGCAAGAGGCACTGTGCACCCACCTCTGCCCCATCACCCCAGCCCTCAGGCTGGTGTCTGCTCAAATTCTTCCTCAGTGGCGTTTTAAGATAAAGTGCTAGGCTCCCATCGAGGCACCAGGGCTCACGTTTCCTCATGCCACTCTTGCCACAAGCACTTGCGCCCTGTGTTTGCAAAGTGTGAAGGAGAGGTGGCTGGGGTGTCCTTCTCGAGCGCACTATTTGCCTAATGATCTCAGTGGAGCTTCTTAGGCAGTGACTCTCAAGCTCGTCTAAGTTCCTGCTGCATTTTCACTTTCAGCCTTCGCCAGTGTATCACTGCAGTCCAGTAAAGGCAGAACACAGAGGAATACTCTGCCAGGTTATTTTATTCACATCTTTTGAGGGCAGAGGGATCTGCCTGTAGTCCTCTAGTCTGGTTTCATGCTTCATCCAGACCACAGAATATTACCTAAATCAGAGACCATAATCTTGGCCTGAACCAGACACTGTCTAACATCAATGTATAAAATGTTGATTTAGAGACACTGGGAGAAAGGGAAAAATGTTGAATCCCCGGGGAAGCAGCTAAACAGTAAAAAATACCATTACTGTGAAATGGATGCCTTACTTCTACTATGCCTACCTTCTGTTTCTAGTCTTTACATGAAAACAAAGAATATAGATTTTAAAACATTGAAACCTGTATGTTAGAGATAGGAAAGAGCTGTTCGGGCTATTTAAATCCTTTCCAGTGAAGTCCCACTTGTGGATTAGGAACAGGAAGAACACAGTCACCCCTCCCACCTGCCTGCACAGACCTCAAATCCACCCCTCCCTTGGCTCTCTTTCCTGTCTCCTGTCTCCTAGGACTGGTACAGGGTCCTGCATGAAGGAGCCTGTTGTCTGCTTCATCTGTTGTAAAGGTTGGAAGGTGTGTAATGAATGAGGAGAGAGGAACATCTTACTGCTCACGACCTGGACAGGCTGCAGAGCTGGATGCTGTTCCCACCTCTGCCGCAGAGCTCTCCTGCGGTGACAAACAAGCCCTCTTGCCAGGCTCTCCACAAGCGGTTCCTGTATTTTCCTAATTTTTCTGTCACCCCACAGAGGCCCTAGAGGCTAATTTGCAGAAGTGTTGGGTGCACGCAACAGTGAGTGAAGTCAGGAAGGTGGTGATTTAATAAAAAATCTTCTGTATTCTCACAAACAGAAGACACAAGTTTGTAGAACTGAGAGCTCAAAATAATGCATTATGAGCATATTCAACTTAAGTGCCTGGATCCCCTGTCTGTATCCTGGGAATTATGATAGAAAATTAGTAATTGTTTGCACAGCACTTGGACACGTTAGTGTGTTACTTAGAAAAGATGGTGACATTAGCATTTCCATGTTTAGAGCGGAGTTTGAATAGCAGACAGGAAATCAGGCATGAAACTGCCAACTGAACAGTGGAAAATTATACATTTACTGAGCACCATCCACCCCGTGGGCTGAGGAAGGGACAATGAAAGTGAGACATTAAATTGCCCTTAAAAGACAGGATCAAACATTTCTGAACAGGGAGTCAGAGCAAAGTGACCCAATTTTAATTTCAGCAGTTTCTAATGTTAAATACCTTACTGGAGCAAAGCTCCAGTAATTTCTCATGTATAACAGGGTTTTATGATTAAATTCTTGTTTCTATATGCAAACTCCAAAAATTCTTGCTTACAAAATCTAGAGGTGTATCGGCACAGCTCAGTGCAATACAGCACAAATACTTTAGCTGGCTTGGAGCAGGTTTGTTCTACAAATATAAACAATACGTCAGGACACTCCTTGCACCTGGCTTAGAGCAAGACCCGTTAACTCCCTCATAACTACCCCAGGTACGGAACCGCTTTGATGCAATTATTCTACTTCCAGCATTGACAAGGTGCTGTCTGGCACAGTTTGTACGTGTTTTGAGTGACCATTGAGAATGTCTCATTGTTGAATGGGTGGAGAGTTTCCTAATGAACAAAAGCGTAACTTGTTTTCAGCTTCAAAGGAGAAATATGAATTTCAGGGTAACAACCATGTATTATTTTAATAAGATTTTGCAACAGCTGGGACTGATATCAACCAGTAGGTGTTTTCTATTATTCTTTGAAAGTTGGCACAAGACTAGTAAAAAAACCACAAACAGTATATTGACAACAGAAAATTACCACACAATTGCCCACGGGTGTTCTAATTTCAACAAGCAAAATCTGATAACTTGGCCATTTGTTCCACCTCTCTCAAACAATGGATAATCTTGCAAATACCTCAGGAACTAATCAAGAGCCATTTGTTTGGGTGATTCACCTGACTCCTTAGAGCTCCCCAGTCTTGGTGGAGTTCCCTGTCACTTTGTACTTGACATAATGGTTTCTCCAGGGGAACTTCTTGAAGGGATGTGTTCTACTTCAGGTGGTGATGTGGTCACCCCAGCTCTGGCATGTTGCAGCTTGAGGGCTGTGAAGATGATTAGGGGACTGGGGCACTTCTCTTTTGAAGAATGGCTGAGAGACCTGGGTCTGCTTAGCTTGGAGAAGACAGAGAGGACCTAAAGGGCAGGTGTCAAGAGGATGGGGCCAGACTCTTTTCAGTGGTGACCAGTGATAGGACAAGGGGCAACAGGCACAAACTGGAAGACAGGAAGTTCCATCTGAAGCTGAGGAAAAAATTCTTTGAGAGTGACAGAACACTGGAACAGGCTGCCCAGAGAGGTTGTGGAGTCTCCATCTCCGCAGATGTTCAAAACCGACCTGGATGCTTTCCTGTGCAACCTGTTGTAGGGAACCTGCTTTGGCAGGGGGGTTGGACTACATGATCTCCTGGGGTCCCTTCCAACCCCTACCCTTCTGTGAATTCACCAACACCTGGCCAGGAAACAGGCAAAACAAAGCTGATACAAAACAGCAGAGCATGCTGTATTACAGGGAAAAAATAATAGTTGGAAAGCGAATATAAAAGGACACTTTTTCCTTCACGAAGATGGCAGCTGTGAACCAATGAAGGCAAATGATGGATGGAATGGCAGTGCAAAATGAATCATACCAGTGGCGAGCCATGGCGGGGGCAAAGCAGGCGACCAGAGCGGAGCGCTGCTGGCCACGGTGCGAGGCTGGGGCCGCTGCTAACGGAGCTGGGCCGCGGCCTCCCAGCTTCCCACCCCTCCGCCCCACGGCCGCTCCCGGAGACCCCCCGGCCCCAACCCCGCGGAACCCCTTTCCCCGCCCGCCGGGCCCGGCCCACTCCCGCCGCCTCAGGAGCATGCGCGGGGCCGGGCCAGTTCCGCCACCGCCCCCGCTCCCCTCATAGCGGCGCTGCTGGGAGTTAGGAGAGCCGCTGCAGCCTGTCTTTACACTGAGAGCTCCGACGAACGGCAGCTGTCGCCCGGGCCGGAGGTAAAGAAGGAGCTGGGGCTGGGGCTGGGGCTGGCTGGCGGAGACCTCTCCCCCGCAGCCCTTTGTGTGAGGGCCTGGGGCGGCGGCCTGACCCCCGCGGCGTGAGGGGAGGGAGGAGAAGAAGGAGGGGGAGGGGGCTGCGAGCGCGGCGGCCGGACATGGCGGAGTTGGGAGGCCGGTGCTGAGCGGGCTGCGGGGAGAGCCCGGAGGAAGCCGCTTGCGAGGGCAGTGTTTGTCCCCGCTGCCGCCGGGGAGCCACGTCGTGCTCCTGCGGGGCGGCGCTGCCGGCCGGCGGGCTCTCGCGCTGCATCGCCGGGCCGTGGTACGACCGGTCCCCGGGGCGGGCTGGGGGGCGGCCGCTGCCGGGCGAGAGGCGCTGCCTTCCCGAGGGGCCCCTCTGGCCGCGGCCGGAGGGAACGGGGAGTAAGTCAAGGCCCGTGTGTCAGTCTGTGTCCGCGTCCTCCCGCGGTGCTGGGTTCGGGAGCGTCTCCGGACCTCTCGTTCCGGGTCGGGGTCACCGCACAAGGACCGCACTTGCAGGCCAGCCCCTGCGAGGAGGCTCGGGCGTTTGTGATGCCTCCCTTTTAGAGTGGCTACGTTTTGCTGGAGGGGTGGAATGGGTGTGCCGTGCAAGCCAGCCCTGCTTCAGGTCTGAAATGGAGGCAGCAGATTTCAGAGCTAAACGTATAATGAGGGCAATTCCTCAGAAGCTAATTAGATACATATCGGAAGGGGAGGACTGAGCTATCAGTGGAGAATGCCTCTTACAAAACAGTTGCTCAGTTCCTGATGTCTCAGCCTGACCCCCGAGTTTTGTACTGGTTCTGCTTTAACCATTAATATTTGGTCTGACAGGTTTCTGATCTTCTGGGGGGGAAACCAATGTTTCAGTGTAGGTGTTGGCTTTGTGGCTTGCTCTAATCTCTCCATGGGCCACAGGCAGAAAAAACTTGTAGCTGTTTTCTTCTGTTTGGGTTTTTTTGTTTGTTTAGTTGGTTTTTGTTTTTTTTTCCCCTCTCTCCCCCAGTATTCGCTGTTGCTGCTTTCAGTGACAGCAGTTGTTACCGGCTGTCCAGGCTTGGGGTTAAGCAGGATCCCATGCTGCCTTCAGCTCCGTGGTTTCTGTCCTGGAGACGGTATCAGGAAGCCTGTCTCCTCCCAGCAGTGCCACCGAGGGCAGTTCGGGATCACTCCCACCCGCAGGGCTTCCTGCTGACAGCCCCAGGGTGTCACGAGTGCCGCCTTTCCACCAGTGGCCCAGCACTTCTCTCTGGCAAACAGGATCTGCCTAGTGGGACGTGCTGGTGGTTGCTGGTGGTTGGACTTCACAGCCAAGGATACTGAGAAATGGGGAGAGGTCCTTGCTGCCGGGTTTTGCGGGTCACTAGCTGAGTTATGGCTGTCCCTCCGGCCCCATGCTCTTCGTTTGGTTTTCACTTTTGCTTTTCTAAATACTTGTGTTCCTCACAAGATGTAGGTATGTGGAAGTGATAAAGGAAGATTATTCTGGTATTGGCTTAGATTTTTAAGAGAGGAAAGGAGGTTATAGTGACTCACATTTTGTGGTGGCTGGTGGCCACTCCCCAGTGCCTAAGCCGTTACTGTGCCTGCTGAAACGCTTGTTTATACTGTGAATAACATTGCACAGAAGTCGTGGACAAGTTCTTCCTGCGATTACTGGTGGTCTCTCACAGTGGCAATTGTTACTAAAAGGTCATATTTTTAAACTAAATACAGTATTTTTGCAGATTTTGCTTTACATAATGAGGATTACTTGCTACAACTGCCTGTGCAAAAACTGAAAATGCCATATGCAAAGTTAGGAGCTCACTGTATGCAATTACAGTGGTGACAGTTATTCTGGCTATTTAGTTGGAAAACACAAAAATAGTAACTGGTGAGATTACAATGAGGGAACTAGCCTGGCAGCTCCTTGGTGGTGGTGACAAACACTTGGGTTTGTGAGCCCTTGGCCAGGGAGGGGAAGTGACCAGGAGCTTGTAAAGTGGCTGGAGTGTTGTCTGAGCTGAGAACTAGTATATATTTAGCTAATACTTTTCTGCAGAAAGCACTATGCTCCTCTTTGTAAGCTAGAGGAAGGATGAGGTTGCTCATCTGTGAAAAATGTCACCAGTAATCGCGTGCTGGGTGAGACTGGTCTGTGGAGGGGAACTGCAGCTGGCTGAGGTGTAAACATGCTGGGGTTTGCGGTGTGGAAGTTGGTCACTGGGATGAGGGACCCAGCAAACCCTGTGCTGTGCAAGCGTCCTTGCTGTGCAAGGATCTGCAAAATGCTGCTCCTGTGCCCCTCATCGCCTTGAAACCAGGTGACTCCTTTGGGAACGCGCTGTCCTTGGCCTGCCCTCTTTTCCTGCCTGCATGCTGCCGGGGTGATGCTGACTTTGAACGTGTACCAGTGCTTGGACCGGCACCTGGATGTGCTGGGGCAGCAGTAGCGTAGGAGTAGGTGGCCAGTCTGATGCTGCCTGACTTGACTGGTGTTAGCAGCGGAATGCAACATCCAGGAACCGCTTACCTGAGCGAGGGGCTTGCTGGGCTGGCATTCCCATTTGCTGTTACCCATTTTGATTAGCAAAAGCACTTGATTGTTTCAGGTCAATGCTGAATTAAAACAGAACTTTAAACTGGTTTTAAATGTGTATGTTTAACTTAACAAAACTTCTAGGCTTCAATTATGTTTGGTTTAGTTGCAACAATTAGTGAAAAAGTCAGTGGCAATTAATTATGACAACATAATTGGCCACATGTTCACAGTTTAGATCTGTTACATTTGGGCACACTTTTTTGAAGTTTTAATTGTAGTCTGACTTGATACTGGAGTTGTCAGGCACTTTGCTGAACAAGTAGAAAAGCTGTTGGTGACCTTTGTGTAGTACGAAGAGACATCTGTTGTGTTACTGCGATATCACATTAGGCATCAGTGTGCGTGGCTTTTTAAAACCAACTTAATATCTGGATGTAGAGAAGCAGTAGCTCAAGGATTTGTATTATGTCACTCTTAGTCTGGAATTAATGCTAAGTTGTTACACTAGTGAGGACCTCTAAACTACCCCTTGGATGAGAAAATGAGTCCCCAAACTGAAAGCTTTTCATATGGCTGCATCATTAACTGTGTTCTCAGAGCCAATAACTTCCAAAACTGTATCACTTTTGTTGTCTTCTGTTTCTATCCCTCTTTCCTCCCCTCATTAAAATGTTCTCATATTTTGATGTGAAATGTTTGATTATGGCTTTGAAAAGTTCAGCTGACCTCAGTGAGAATGTCTGTGAAGGAGCTCTGGAAAATGAGGTTTCCCAAAGCCTCAAGTAGCCGGCTCTAGCAGAGCTGAGTGTCAGTGTGGTGCCTTAGAGGATCATGTGAAGTGGGGTTTTTGTTGTTTTTGTGTGTTTTCTTTTCCTCTGCTTTTTTGTTTTATTACTTCCTGATAAGTTGTCACAGGGCTCTCCCAACATCACATGAGAGCCAGTCTGAAGCCTCGGTGTGTTTTGAAACTCACAGCTGACTGAATCTTGCAGCATTATGGTCTCTTGCTGCAATTAATGTGTTGCAAATAGACATGGACAGCCAGTTCTCTTTAGTGGCTTCTTGCTGGAACATCAGAAGTGATGAAAGTCTCTATATAATTTGGATAACAAAGTGAAAGCTTCTGCATTTGTATATAACGTACTGTTCCAGTTGAGAGGAGGAGTAGGAGGAGAGTGATTAGATTTTTCCTCTTGACCCTCATTATCATTGTATCCTGGCCTCCTGAAGTCTGACTTTGCAACACTTTTTGTGAAATGGTTTTCTCTGTATAGGCTTTCTCATCATTGAGACCTAAACTTTGACAACACTAAGTATATTAAATAAATCCTATTGTGCAAAGGCTATTATTGATAATAGATTAAATGGGTAGTCTTAATGGAATTTAGCTGCAGTGCCAGGTGTCTGTAGTGCTAAGACCTGCAGGTCACAGATCAGTTATTTAATACTTTATGTCTGTTTACTTTTTGTCTTTTTTTTTAAGCTGTAGTCCTAAGTAAATATATCTGATGGCTAACCCTGGTGTTTGTTTGCTTTCCCCCTTTTTTTGTCTTCCCTCTACCCAGTGAGACTGCATCAGAATGTCTCTCTATCCTTCCTTAGAAGATCTGAAGGTGGACAAAGTTATTCAGGTATGGTGGGCTGTAGTAAGATGAGTTTTGATGACAATAATATATCTGACGATTCAGTTCTCTCAATACTTCTATGATTATCACATTTGTGTAAAACCCTTTATGTGTAAGAGTATTGGAAGCTTTGTTATTAGGCAGGATGAGGATGAAAAAAATATGTGAAACAAAATATGGAAAAAAAGAAGATAAAAACTCTATCAGAAATTTGACATGAATGTATTTTATAAGAAGTTTCCTTGCTTTCTTCAGCATTTTGCCTAACTTCCAGTTTTTTTTCCTAAACTTAAATTAGATTCCCTCTTAGTTTAAACAACAGCAATGAGTTATACTGCATTTGAAGGTGACTGCTACTTCTATCCTTGTCCTTCTCACTGGGAAGCAAGTGAGCAAACTGCACAGAACAGCTTATTGACTCTCCTGTGCTGTCCCGAAGTGGAGTGCATCAGTCTCACCTCTGTCCATATGTGTGGGGTGGGGCTCTTGAAGTTGTAAGTGCTGTGTTAGGATTTCTCATGGTTGTGTCTGCCTACCTTGCCCCATTATTCTTATCTTACCAAAGTCCTTTATGTACAGTCAGGTAATGCTGAACTGGAGGAAAAAAAAAAAAAGTAGCCTGGAGCCAACAGTATGCTCCTTCAGCCTTTTAACAACCAACTGCTAGAGTTTATATATTACAAATAAAAATATTAAATGTGGTCTTTTTACTACTTAACTTTTGTGACCACTGAATGAAGCAGTGAGGAAATGGAAGTAGGGTATCTCTGTGAGTCCTGCAAACCTTAAACCATAGATAGTTGTTTTGTAATTTTATAGAGCAGGCCCTTTTCTCATACCCTGTCTTGCCCATGTGCTTAGCAGGGTTTATGAACTTGGGCGGAGTGCCTTGTTCATGTGATTACACCTGTAGTCTATTGCGGTGTTTCTCAGACAAATAAGAGTAAACTCTGTAAAGGTTTCTGTAGGGAGTGTAACAAATTGTTCTGTTAAGTGAGTTTTATCCTTGTTGACACTGTAATCTCAAAGTTCAGTTTTCCAGAAGAAACAGTTCATACAGGACAGATTCTTGCTTTTATCCTTTAGGATGACTGTGCACTCAAAGTTTAAATTAGAATTTCAGAGTTCTGTGACTTGATGAGTGAGATGTCAAGCAAGACAGCCTATGAGGAAATTCCCGTGGGGGTGGGAGAGAAGGGAGGTAGAGCCAAAGGCATTCCATTACAGATCCCCAGTGGAGAGGCTTGGGTATTCTTGTTGCCATCGTCCATGGGGAAGACTGCCATTGAGCAGTTACGTGACAGCATCTCATTCCTACTGACTGTAGTAAGAACTATAGGGACTGATGGGCTGTGTGCTGAGTACAGCTGTGAGGGAGGAGAAGTAAATACTGTCATTGCTAAATACCACTGTTTCATGAGTAAGCCATTCCACCTTCACTGATATTTTTGGCAGAAAAGGCTAAATTATTTGCCTTTCCCAAAAAGTGCATTATAAAAATGCTTTTTTTTTTTTTTTTTTTTTTTTAAATGTCTGAGAGTACTCCTAGGAGAAAAGGGGACAGAGTACTGAAAGACAGTCTCTATCCACAAGTGAGTGAGATTAAAATGACTGCTGGTTAAAACAAACACACTTGTATTAAATATTCTACCCTGTTCTTTTTGTTCAGCATTTGAGTTGGAGGCTATTCTACATACATCTGATATTGGTAAATAATGACTCATTCTTGCTCTGAAACTTTTTTCTAACGACAACTTCCTGGAGAGTACAGGACTATGAAGTCTTCTATTTTTAAGCATGATTTCCTTAAAAACATTGAGTAATTTGACCATCATGTTGTGTTAGATGATTTGTGTGTCCTGTTCAGCATAATGTTTCACTATGCATTCAGTAATTCCACTCTACCCCCCACCAAAGAAAACTATTGGGATAGCTATTTACATCACACTTAACAGGCCTCTTTAAGGCAGTGTTTTTCACTTGTCATGATTACACAAGGACAAAAAAGTAGTAGCTGAGGTATTGAGGAGGAAGGAAACTGGCTTGCTTTAATATTTGTGAGTCAGTAAGCAATATAGAAACTAGGCTTAGTGTGTTTGCTGCATTGGCAGCCTCTGTAGAAAAATCATTTTAGAAGGTCCATTTATTTCAGAAGGTATTAAACTGGTAGCATTGGATTGTGTGGTGGCACTTCACTTGCAACCTGTAAGGGACTGTGACAGAACTCATGAATAACGTCTGTAAATGGTGAAGAGATAAAAATGGCAGCTCTCCAGCTGAAAAAAGTCCCAAAACACTCTGCTAAAGGTCATAGCTCAAAAATTAAAGTCATAAAGCTTTGTCAGCCAAATTTAACGTGTCTTTTAAGGAGATCTTATGCTCTTTAACTTGCTTAATGACAAAAGTGAACAAGTTGACAGTAAAGCCTTTCTGCATTATTACTGTAGCCTTGTCTCTGAGGAAGATACAAGTTGATCTACTGAAGTAGTTTATATTGTATTGAAGCATATTGTATTGAAATTACTCATTTCAAAGAAAAAGATTGACTTCAGAGCTTAAAGATGAATAGTAACTAGCTTGTACAAGAAAAAAAAATGCTTAGTCTCCTGGCTACATAATATTTTGTAGATTTTTTTTCTTGTAGAAGATAATGTATGTGAGTTTCTTTGCTTTTAGGCTCAGACTGCCTTTTCTTCAAATCCAGCTAATCCAGCAATCTTGTCTGAAGCTTCTGCTCCAATTCCTCAGGATGGAGGTAAGCTCGTGTACTGTATAGTATCCTAATGCTGTGGAAAGCAGTTATGAAATCCTAAAGATACAGTACAGTAAAAAAATCTATAAATATGTCATCCTACTTACTAAACATCAGACCATGCCTTTTTGGAAAGGCCAACACCACCACCACTCAGCCCAAACCACCCTGGTAGAGTTGCTGTAGGAGTCAAAAAACGGTGTTCACTTATAAAAGGAAGTTGTGGCAAACACTAACCCTCCTAAATTTTCAAAAGCTTTTCCAAATGAGCCTAACATAACAAGATCTGCTTTTGGTACCATTTGAGCTTCCTTGGGAACAAACACACACAAATCTTTGTCAACAGAGAAGCGCCCAGGAAAGTGGAACTTAAACTAGTAGGTTATGCTTGGCCAAAAAAGCCTAAAACCTTTAACCAACCTGACCAGCGGCAGTGCTGGAAAAGCTGTCAAGAATGCTCATGGATCAGATATTAAAGCTTCATGGGTGTAACTTTTTTCTCCAGTTCTCCTCTTGGTGCTGGTCTAAGATGACTTTAAGGCAGGAGTTTGTGTAGCTCACCAGAGAGCCACCTCTCATTGATTCTTTCTGGAATACATACTTACTTGACCTAGCCTCACAGACCAGATTTAAGCTTGCTTCAGCAGTACCTTCTTGGCAGCATTCTTTCTGCTGTCTCGAGTTTTAATTCTGCAATTTTTGTGCCTGTGTGCCAAATGGCATAATTTTGACATCATCTTGTGTCTGAATTGCTGAGGAGCTGCATGTGGCAGAATAGTGATTAATCATTCAATATATCTCAAAGGAAGGGAGGCCTGCACTGTTTATAGGATGTGACAAACCTGCTGGGAATACTCCTGTCCTGGAAGAGGCAGGACAATATGCAACATCAAGAGCTTTTGAATGTTTTCTGCTATTTGGAGATGTGTCTGTTTTGAATGAGAATGTAATACAGCCAGCAAGGATGCATCCTGTGTCAATGAAGAACAAAAGAGAAGAGTCTAATAGCTGCAAAAGTCTTGTGCAACGTTAATTGTGTATAATCCTGGAGGTTTGAAAACACAAGCAGAAGGCAGCCATAGAAGAAATACTGGTGAAACTACAAGCTGATAGATCAGTCTGGAAATAAGCTCAGACAGGACAGTTCTCAAGTGAAGCAGCATGCAAGCATGACCACTGAAAGTATTAAGGAGCAATAAAAGTCTTTCAGTTATACTGAAATTCACCTTGCAATGACCTTTGTGTTCCTTCCCAGAAAAGTTGTTTTCCATTTCTGGTCAAATGTGGATTAGAATAGCTGGTTTTATATATGTACCCATAAATGAACGTGAGAAACCTAAGCTTTGTGAACTGGGGAGGCTGTTTGCTTCTAAGGCCGCCCCTTGCACCACCTCACTTTCTGAGCAGCCTTTCTGTCCTCACTGCTTTGGTGAGAATGGTGGGTGGACTCAGAGGAGTTCTCATAACTGCTACTTGTTAAATGGCATCAGTTAATTATCTGTGGAATGTCAAGAGCAATACCAAGCTCATTTCTGGAGTGGTTTGACTCAAGGTCTGGCAAATCTGTCAGTTTAACTTCTTTCCTCCCAGTCCCTGCACCCTGCTTCTCTTGGGAGTAGAGGAATCTCCTGATGGATATTTTAAGGGCCATGCTTAGTTTGTCTTGTTGAGAAGCAAATCTAAAACCACTTCATTTTGAAGCTATGAGAAGATGATAGCTACTTTCTTCTGAAGACTATTAAAGCAGACTGCACTGTGAGCCCTACAGCCATGAGGCTGTTTTCTGCAGAAACTTTACCATGCCTGGGACCTGGAATGTCCTTGGCATGGATGACTCTTGCAAGTGCTGTCTTGCACTTGGTGGAAAATCAGAGTGCGTGTGTGTGTGTGTGTGTGCATGCATGTGTGCGCGTGTGTGTGTGTTCTCAAGCATACCTGCTTTTGGGGTGAGAGGGAGAAGAGTTCCTAGTAATTGCCTAAAAGCTTTGGAGCAAGGACATTTCTTCATGGACTACAGCACAACATTGTTTTTAGAACTTATCACCACGTGACTGATGTTTGTGCCGTAAAGGATGAATGGAGCAACTGCAGGTAGGTCTTCTGTAAGCTCTTTGTCTCAAAAGTGCTGCTGGTCTGGTTGCTTTTCTCAGCTGGGCTAGAATAGCAGTCCTGATGCAAGTGGGTCATCCATCATCGTTTTCAAACTATGTTACAATAGCACAAGATGTGTTGAAGTAATTGTACATGTGAAAGCAGTAAGTGCTTGTTCTGTTAAACCAACAATTGGATTGATGGAGTTTTTTGTTTTGCTTTTTTCTCCTATAGGCTTATACCCCCGATTGTATCCAGAACTTTCTCAGTATATGGGCCTGAGCCTCAGTGAGGAGGAGGTGCAGAGAAACCTCCCAGTGGCAGCAGCTCCTCAGCCACAGGGTGTAGGTACCAGTCAAGCGTCTTTTAGAAAGCAAAAGTATAAAGACTAAATGTATATCTAGCATTCTAGAGAGTAGACTACTACTTAAGTATTATACCTGACTGATAAATTAGTTGTTTTAATTAACAGAGCCTATTTTTCGTTGGTCTTAAACTGAGCAGTATATTTCCAGTTTTGGTGGGGTGGGGAAGAGCTGGTGGTGTGGCTTAATTTGTGTGTTGTTTTTGTTTGTTTGTTTCTGTTTTAAATATCATTTAATATAAACTGATGTATAGCTATTTTTAAAAGTTGAAACTAAGTTGTCTGGCTATTTTGTTTTAATCAGCAACTGGTAACACGACCTTCTACTAATTACATGGTAGCTCCAGTGACTGGAAATGATATCGGAATTCGCAGAGCAGAAATTAAGCAAGGCATCCGTGAAGCAATTTTATGTAAAGATCAAGATGGCAAAATTGGACTTCGCCTTAAGTCTGTTGACAATGTAAGAATAGAAGATTGCTTTTGCCTATAGAGATCTTGCTGCTGGATTAAATTAGTAGTGAAGTTAATGTATGGTCACAAAACTGTCGTCTATATAATGCTTATCCATTATAAGAATTTTAAAATCCTTCATTATATCAGTAACTAGGTTTCCAGCTGTCTGGACTAGGATCTAAATTTACAGCAGCAATTTACTTCCATATATTTTATAACACCTCAAAAATACTTGGTGGGGTTTTTTTGGGGGGTTTGTTCCTTTATTTTTGTCACTTTAGAGCATGAAATTGCCCTTGCAGAGCTGCTGTGGTACTTGTTAGCTGTTCAAGACTTCTTATCTCTACCTTTGTGGAAACACTGGGCAGTACTTGAAGTTCATCAGTATTCAGAGAACTAACTGCCCATAGTTTAGAAGTAGCTCTTCTTTTATAGATAGTGGCAGTGTGTTGCTGGGAAAAGTAAAGATAGTGAGGGGGGTGTTGTCCTACCTATATGGAAAGAGTAATTTCAGAGTAGGCTTTTTTGAGTTTCCTTTAACATGAAAATAGCTGCAAGAAGATTCTTAAATCTGCTCTTGAGCTTCTCTGTTTGTGACTTTGATTCTCAACATGGAAAATGCTACTCTATTCTCCCCCTGCCTCAACCCCCATTGGCAAAGTCATTTAATCTGAATGCTTAAAAAAGTGTACTCAAGGTTTCATACAGGGATGAAGTGCTTTTGTAGTTCTAACCTAGAAAATGCTGGGGTTTTCTTAGAGTAGCATGCTTGCTTGTTTGGTTGTTTTTTAATCCTGCCTCCCCTCTTCCCCCTTCACCTCCCTACCCCCCAAAGGTATTGTCTACAGTTTTCCTTTATATGCTTTACTTGGTTTTTAGAGGTATTTTAACTAGAAATAGGTTTGTTTGTTTGGGGTTTTTTTTAACACCTTGCTTTTTTACCTGAGATGCTAGTGAGTCATAATTGATAAAAAGCTGAAAACTAATGGGGTTGCAAAAGAAGGAAAAGTCCTAGTGTTGCTGGTCTCTTTCTCCAGCTATATGCAGACTCTGATGTCTGGGAAAGGAATTGCTAGTTAATTGCAGAAGGAGATATGCAAATTTACCACTAGTCTGTCTTGATCCAGATGTTCAGATTTCTTGTTAAAACGGAATTGTATTTACACCTTCGAGTAAGGCTTTAATGTTATGTTTGTGTCCCCCCTTTTTTTATGTCTAGAGATTTGCCCACTTTGTAACTTTATTCTAGCATTAATTGTCTGTCAGTCTCTTAAAAATATGTAGAAACAAACTGAAATTTCAAAAATGCCTCTTAAGGAGAGGTAATTAGCAAGTCCATCTCTCCATGTGGTTCGTATTCCATAGAGAATGGGAAACTTTGAAGGGCTGTATGTTTTGTCATCGGTCTCCATCTTTAAGGAAAAACTTCCTCTTCTCCCCCACCCCCTTCCTTTTTTTTTTTCTCTTTTGTAGGGTATATTTGTCCAGTTAGTTCAAGCAAACTCTCCAGCATCCCTTGCTGGTCTGCGGTTTGGGGACCAAGTTCTGCAGATCAATGGTGAAAACTGTGCAGGATGGAGTTCTGATAAAGCCCATAAAGTTCTGAAACAGGCTTCTGGAGAAAGGATTTCGATGATCATTCGGGACAGGTAAAGCCAACTGCAGATACAGGTTGTCATTATCCATCTCGGAGTCATTCTGTGGGGTTTGGGCCTCCCCTTGCTTGAGCAGTGCTGCAGGCATAACAAAACCTGTTTGTCCATGTACTTCGACAGTAAAGATCCTCTGAAATGTTGCCTTCTGTGGGCAACATGCAAAAGAGTTGTTAACTTGTAAACTTCCAATGCACGCTTCCCTGGGCATGATGTGGCATAATGTTTTTTCAAGGTAAACTAATGAGTGATAGTACAAGTCAGATTTAAACTCTGAATTCAAGAGGTTTTTTTGGACACAACTTAGTTTGCTTATACTAATTGAAAAAGCAATAAAAGATGATACCAAAATATTTGCTGTATTAATGAGCACACTTGCATTTTTATTTTCTGGTGAACTTTGCTTACATATGAATTAATGCCAGTTTTGATAAAGTATGCTGATGAACTAATACAGATTTTTAATTGTATTAAATAATGAGCTTGTAGCTAGGTGTATGTAGTAATAATAGGTCAGATTCAACATAAGGTCTGTAGGCTGTGAGAAGACGGGTGATACATGATATGACTACGTATATGTCTTGAAGCTTTTTCAGTGGTCATTCTTGTTTAAGAACCAGGTTTGACCCAGTGGAGGGCATGCTGCTTCTCTCAGGGCAGCTACTTCTGTCATACATTGAATCAAAATACTGTGGTAGTAGATTCTGTGCTCTGTCTACCACTTCTGTGTCCAACTCCCCAACCCCTGGCTGGATTTACTAATATTTTAACACACAACTTAAAGGTTTCTTGTCTGTAAAGCAGTAGAATTATTCTTGGGGAAGCCTTGTACTCCAGAATCTGTGGTCTACCTACAGTAGTTAAAATTGCCTGCACTATTTTAGCTACCTTGTAACACTTGTAGATAAGACTTCATTTTTAATGGCTATTTTTGTATTGTTGTTATTAATCAAGATGATGGAATATGCGTAGAACAGGAAAAAACACGTAAGGTTTAGAAACAAGTTTACAAATGCACTGACTTCAGCCTGGAAAGAGATTAAACTAGCAAATATTAACAAGATGAATTTAAACCAAACTACTTATTGATGTACGAATACTTTGGAGTACAAACACTTCTTGTAAATCAAAGATGCTGAAATAGTTTGTGATGCTTTCAGTGGTTTACTGAAAAAAAACATTTTTACATTTTAAATGTCTTTAATGTCTTCACAGGCCTTTTGAACGAATTATTACTATGCATAAGGACAGCACAGGGCATGTTGGTTTCATATTCAAGAATGGAAAAATAACTTCAATAGTGAAAGACAGTTCTGCTGCAAGAAATGGACTTCTTACAGAGCACAACATCTGTGAAATTAATGGCCAGAATGTAATTGGATTGAAGGTAAAATAAGTAGTATGTGGTGGGTATGGATAGTTGTGAGCTCTTTGTGTGCTTGTAGCAATTGTGTTTTGGAGAGGGAAAGGATCGTAGTATGTTGCTTAATGTTCATAAAAGAAGGAAGTAAGTAATGAGCCATAACTTGATTGGAGGGACATGGATGTTCTGAGGCTTCCTTGCATTTTTATATCTGTACATAGGGCAGCTCTTTCTCTTCCTCTCTGCCTTTACTTGGCTAGGCTGACACTTGGTAAATTTTATCTTTAATCTAACTTTGGCAAAACAAAGAATAAGCTTCCTCCTGCCAGCCTGTGTCAAATTCTAGTAGGAATTCTGTGTATGGCATCTGATTCCCTTCTCTGATCAGTTTCTCTGAGTTACTGATAACTGTGAAGTGCATCTATGAAGTGCTATTGTGGTACTGCAGATTTGCCCTGAAGACTAAATACTCTAAGCAAGGAGTTGTGGGTCTCTTAAGGGGCATGAAATGTGTCTAGAAAAAGCTCTTGAACTCTGCTGCTTTATAGGTTAGCTTGAGTAATGTTGCTCATAGGACTTCTTGTTTAATAACAGGACCCCCAGATTGCAGACATCTTGGCAACAGCTGGAAATGTAGTGACCATTACCATCATGCCTTCCAGTATTTATGAGTATATAATAAAGAGGTAAGTAATTAAAAAAGCAGCCATGCTGTTAACTAGAATCAAGTTGACAGTGACTATTTTTGTTGGCTAAATGAAATGTACTCATGGTAAGACTTAATTACACGTAACCTGAAGGCTGGAGAGAGGGTGAAAGGAGTCTGAAAACTTGCTTAATCCCATGTTTTAGTCAAACCAGTGTGTTTTGGTTCTGGTTTTAAACTAATCATATGTTAGTGATGCTCCTTTGCCTTTTCTTCTCTTAGAAAAAAGCTTTTCTAAACCTAGTTTGCCTAAACTTGAGTTTCTGAGAACTTTCAAGTACATGGATAACACAAGTATTAGTTATCTCGTAACTAAAATGCTTCTAGTGCAACTAATTCTGGTGACATAAACATGATTCTTGGCAAGATATGGTTGTTTTTTTTGGTTTGGTTTTTTTTTTTCTCCTAATCCTTTGGAGGCACTGGCTTTCTACAGCTAAATCTCTCCTGCAAAAATATTTTTGAAGTTGCTAGAAATTAGGAATGCTTCAGGTGTAATTGAGTCTTCTCCTCCACTTGGTGTGCTCTTTCTACAAAGCAGTTTTCAGCGTAGCAGCCGCCTTTCCCCCTGCCCTCCTTGCCTCACGCTTGCGATGCTCCTCTGCTTGCACACATACCCGCATCCTGAAAGACGATAACGCAGCTCAGTTACTAATAACAATGTTGAGTATCGTGAGCTTCTCTTCTGTGTGTGCAGTTTGGTGCAGCTTTTCTATAGCAATGTATCTGTTGTCAAAAATAGTGGAGTAA
Source organism: Caprimulgus europaeus (assembly GCA_907165065.1). The sequence goes on along the minus strand of OU015525.1, from coordinate 40,347,576 downwards.
AAGGCCAATTTTTAAACTGTAATAAAGAGCTAGCACCGACAGACATAGTGAGCAGAAGCTTCAGTGGTCTTCTACAGTTGTCGTACAAAACCGAATGTTTCTTCCTTTTCTTTAGGATGGCAACTAGCATTATGAAGAGCCTGATGGATCACTCTGTTCCTGAAGTCTAAACTTGCATCATGTATGTGTGTGTACATATATATAATGATGATTCCACTAAACTTGGGCTATTGTACTCAGTGATTTCTTTCTTCTGCACATGAGCCTTTCTGGAGGCTAAGAGAAGATATGCTGCATCAAGTATTTGCATCTATAATGGCTGGGAATGTTACAGTTCAACATATCTTGTTTATTCACAAACTGTAAAACTTGTAGCCTTATATGCTTGACAAATGTGAAATTCCAATTGTGTTAGGACTTCTTTTTGTAGGTCTTTTATTTAGCTTATTACTACTATAAGCCATTGCAACTAAAGGAACCAGACATCACTTGCAAAGTTATGTGTTGTTACCTAGAACAATGCTGCGCTTTGTATGTTTAAGACAAAAGAGTATTTTTACTGCTTTCTGTTTGCAAGAGTAGATTGAAATAGCATATTAGAAGTATGGCTAGTACTAGTTAATTTTTTTGTTCTAGTAAATCCTGTTTACACAAGAATGCCAGCTAAGCTGAATATAGCTAAAGGCATCATTCAGTAAGTAAGCGTATTAAATAAAAGTAGTGTACAGATACTCAAATCTTTTTATTACTTGTTACACAAATTGTAACTAATTTGCTTATCTCTTGCCTTAACCATGTTCTTAAGGATTCAATAATAACCAAATAAATGACTGAAACTTTAGATACTGTGTGTGCATACTTAAGATGAGCTAAGCCAGGCTTGTTTAGCTTGAAACTTGAGGTCTGTTTCAACCAACAGCAAAGACAAGACAAAAAATACAGTTTAAAACAGCTTTCTAAATAAGCTCCCTGCCTACAATGTTGAAATGTTTTAAAAGGGTAGATCTGGGGTACTTTAGACAAGACATGCTTAATTGTTTTCATACCTTCAGCTTAACCTGTGGGATAGCAGCCTAGTTGTTGTTATAAGACATATTATATAGTGGCAATTTCATTTTAAAACTGCAGCTCGCTGGGTGTGCTCAGTCTGAACTTTGGAGTACTGTTAAGCTTAGCAGTGTAAGCTCAGCTGTGCCTATCAAGAAGAGTCTGCCTTGTGGCTTCCTGTTTCTCAAATGAATTTCTTAGTTACAGTAGCTGAGGGAAAACCATTACACTACTTAAGGCTGTAGTGCTGATCAGATTCATCCTGGGAGCCATTTTAATTGGACTGTTGGTTAGTAAATGATATGTCTCTGGCACCACTGGGGCAAGTGCTTAACTGGCAGTAACTGGTGACTTCATGTAGCATTGGTATGATTCAGACTTACAGGCACAGGACCTCTGGCCTGTAGCAGTCATGTCTAACTTTCTTGGCAAGCCAGTTTGCTTAGCTATGAAATCCCTGGAGCCTGAAACAATGTATTCTTGAAATGCTGCTCTATGCATCTAACTAGTTTTTACTTAAGAGCAGATGATTCGGCAGAGGCCAGAGGAGCTCCATTGGAGATGAGAGAGTAGAACTTAGTGTTCTCCTTTCAGTTGTAGCAGGTAGCCCAGAAGAATATTCAAAAGTTCCTGTTTTCTTGCAGAAACTTGCTTGCACTAAAGAGTAAGTAAGCAAGCTCTGGTTAAATGTAAGTACACAGATTAACTTTGTGTTAAGCTGCAAGAAAATATTGGTCTACATGTAATTTCCTTGCATGCATCTGGTTAAAACCAGAAACTCCTAACATACTGATGAGACAATCTAGTTACAGAGTTAACTTGATTCCCCCTCTTTCCCTCTTAAAAAGCTAAGGCTGCTTTAAGCAATGAAACAGCAGGCCAGGCAGGTGTCGAATGTGATTTTTCTGTTGTCTTTGCCTACACATGGATACATTTCTGAAATAAATATAATGAAAGGTGAAGAAATGGGCAGACACTAACTAACCATTCTGCTGTGAGATTAAAACTGGTAATAGCAGCCGTGTATGATATCTGCCTTTGCCACACTCACTGCTTACCTAGAAGTTCAGTTATTTGCTAAGCCAAGTGAGTAATGCAGCTGAAACACCAGTTTGCTGTAACATCATGCCATTACCTTATTGAAAAACTCCAGCATAATAAAAAACTGGGAGAATGAAAAAAGGCCCCCAACTGTGAACTAATTCTTTTACAATGCTAAAGAAACAGCTGCACCCTGAAATAAGTATTAGGTGTCAAACCCAGGGCAGGAGAGCTAGAGACAAATTTAGACCTAATTTAGAAGAATGCTTGCCCTGGACACAGTGACAGGGCATCTTAATACCAGCAGTAGAGAATACCATGAGAGAAATAAATATTGATATTGGGTCACATGGGGGCAACATCCCATTACAGCTCATTGCTGTAATAAGCCATTTAAAGACTATTTCAAGTCTTTAACTGCTGAACAGCTCCTTGTAGGAAATCAGTGAAAGTAAGCCTAGTGCAATACTGCTTTGTCACTGGGTTAACACAACAAGGGATTCACTAAACCCAGGAGCTGTGGCTCTGTTTAAATGCTATATTTAAATTCCATCTCAAAGATGATACACCAAACAAAACATAAAGATTAAGAGAAAGATAGTAATAGAAATGATAAAAGTAGTAATCAAGCATGAGACTAACTTCAGGCATATTATTAGGAGAAGATTTGTATCAACACCTCACATACTGTGTAACTGTTCTCAGTTAGGGGATCAATTTTAATCTTGGCTTCCTTCCAGGCTAATACATTACTGCTGTTTTTCAGTAAGGAAAAAAACCAACAAAAAACCAGAATGTATTCTTAAGTCTTCTCTATGCCTTTACAAATAGCCACATTTGGAGACAAGATAGACTAGACCAACCACTGCTCAGAACAGCAGTGTTCAACATAGTATTTACCATCATATGCATCTTCACTAGGAAGCAAAGTTGACTACCCAAGAGATACGTGCATTATGTCATGAGACATGGTACTAAACTGCAAGCATCCTTGAAGACTACTGGAGTTAAGAATGCAAATGCTGTGTCTTTGGCACCAGTTCAAACAGCATGCTACAAGGCATTCTATGTCAATCAAATAATGACTGCAAGTTAAGAGCTCTTTAATTACAGAAAAATAGGTCTTTAATTTCATCTCAGACAAGCATTTTCAGTATGATAGTCCATGAAGAACAAATGTATACACTATGGAGGTTAAGAGCTCTCAGTGAAGTCACCGTAACATAGAAAGTTGTAGCTGAACAAAGCTTCCTATCTGGTTGAACTTCAGCAGCCATCATTGCACACAGTTAAGTTCCTTTAAAAGGTTTGGTTTAAAATAAGAGTTCTTTTAAATGTCTGGAGGGAAAGGCACTTAGTATTGCAGTTTCCAGAACATGATTTGTTTGTCTTCCCCTCCTGTAATAACACTGTTGCACTGTTCATTCATCCACATAGACATTACAGCACCTGGGGGAAGAAAAAACCCAAGCAAACAAGTAAATACAAATGCAAATAAAAGTGGTACTTGAAATGATGAAACAGATCTTTTTAAGAGAATTTAGGATCATCTGACCATTGATTTGGATTAGACTGACACCACATGTGGTAAGTAGAATTTTAGTAGGCTTCTACATAGCTGCTCTTATTCACAGTAGAATTTCATGCTACATTGCCCCTCTGGTACCCACAGGTAGCTGAGGCAAGGTCAGTTGCAGTGTAGAATGCAGGTGGCACACTGACTAAAGGATTTATGGGGATAAGGGGAGGAGGTTTCTCCAGAAAGTAAGAATTTTCACTCTGCTATTCGGACTTATATTAAAAGTGTATTCACATCTTCTACCTTATGCCTGTAAGCCCACTTCTAAAGATCCCCCTAGCTACAAACTGATCTCTGTACAGGACAAGTACCAGAGTACAGCTAGGAACTCCCTAGGGTAGTAGGGAGTTTGAAGTAACTGTTCATGAAGGCAGCCTTAAAAAACAAACTGAATAAAGGTGAGTTTTAATCCTTCACACATCCTGATTGCTAGTGTACTGAGGACTATACAGATACTTTTAAGAAGCCTATAAATCTCCATCCAAAACACTCTCTCTAATGATCTTTACTTACTTTGTTGTTAGACTCACAGTCTGGATCGACTTTGACAAAGTATACAACACAGTTTATACTACACTTTATTAGGGATATGAGGTAGAAAAATGTTGACTTTTGTGATGCTGTGTGAATTAGAAAAATCTAAGTCATTTACCCTTGTTCAGTCTTGTAAACAGCAATATTCCTCTATTGTTATTAAATTTCCTAGGAGACTCATGTGGACCTACTTTTAGTTCTGGTGTTCCAGGTAACGCTAACAAGAGCAGCCCGCTGACTGAGCAGATGACTCTCAAACTTTTCAATACTAACAGAGCTGGAAAATAGGAATCTTCCATTCAATTTGAGAATAGGATAGTTCAGGCATACCTGTATGTCCTTTGATTCTTTCAATAACTTTTCCTCCAAGAAGGTCCCAAATCAGTAATTCACCAGATTGGCTTCCTGATAAGATGGTATTTCCATCCCATTTGAAGCACCTGCAAGTAAGTCTGAAATCAGTTCACTTCAAGCTTTTGTATAATGAGAACCAAACATTTCCAAATTAAGCCAAAAAGAATTAAAAATGAAGGTATGAAACTGAAGGAAACTTTACCCTTTAGCATAGTCTTTCTGGAAAGATTATTCCCAAATTATTTTGAAGGTTCATGACCCAAAATTACTTCTCTTGACTGCCCTAGACCCATCCAGACCTCCAGCTGGCAGAAGGATGAAACATATTCCCATAACAGAAGAGGACCCAGCCAGTTGTACACGTGTATGGTACCCAAGTAACTCTCATGAACCACCGCTTTCACTTGTGTCACTTCACGTTCCTGAAACAACCACTTGAACTGCAAAGAGGACTTCCAAGGAATTAACCAAAGGAATAGATGTACATGCATGTGTGTATATATATTTATGTGTAAAAACACACCAGAAAGCAACAAGTGTACTCCATGTATGGCTGCTGTATTTTTACTCCAGTAACTGAATAAGCATTCCATCTGTTTACTTGATAAACTATACAGGACTGTGTGCATTCCAGTTTGGGGGGGAGGGGGGGAGTGATCACGCTAATTATAATAGCCAATCTTTTCTTAGATTATCAAAATAAAAAGGAAGTATTGGAAAAAAAAATAAGATTATTGACAGAGATGATTCAAGTAAGAGAACTTTCTACTTGTTAGAAATTTCAGTAGCCCAGCTGCTGGAAGAGCTGTTTAGCTACAGTCCTTATAATCGTTTATAGAAGTTAATGTTGTTGAAAAAATGAAAGTTATTTACTTAGATACTTGTTTGGTTTTGTCCTGGTTTGCCAAGCTTGACCATAATGCAAGGTCCTGACCTGGGTCAGGGCAATCCCAAACACAAATACAGGCTGGGCCATGAGTGGATTGAGACCAGCTCCAAAGAGAAGGACTTGGGACTGGTGGTGGATGAGAAGCTGAACATGAGCTGGCCATGTGCGCTTGCAGCCCAGAAGGCCAATAACCGTATCCTGGGCTGCATCAAGAGAAGTGTGGCCAGCAGGTCGAGGGAGGTGATTCTGCCCCTCTACTCTGCTCTCGTAAGGCCCCACCTGGAGTACTGTGTCCAGTTCTGGAGCCCCCAACACAAGGAAGACATGGACCAGTTAGAACGAATCCAGAGGAGGCCACGAGGATGATCCAAGGGCTGGAGCACCTCTCCTATGAGGAAAGGCTGAAAGAGTTGGGGCTGTTCAGCCTGGAGAAGAGACGGCTCCGGGGAGATCTTATAGCGGCCTTCCAGTACCTGAAGGGGCTACAGGAAAGCTGAGGAGGGACTTTTTATAAGGGCAGTTAATGACAGAACAAGGAGAAAAGGCTTTAAGCTGAAAGAGGGTAGGTTTAGATTAGACATTAGGAAGAAATTCTTCCCTGTGAGGGCGGTGAAACACTGGAACAGGTTGCCCAAGGAAGTTATGGATGCCCCTACCCTGGAAGTGTTCAAGGCCAGGTTGGATGAGGCTTTGAGCAACCTGGTCTAGTGGAAGGTGTCCCTGCTCATGGCAGGGGAGTTGGAACCAGATGATCTTTAAGGTCCCTTCCAACCCAACCATTCTGTGATTCTGTAAGGCACACTACATGCTAGAATGTCATCCTTTGCACTTTAAAAAGTAATTCAATAAAAACAAAGTTGCCTTTCCATTCTTCTATCACCAACTGTCAAGCTTTTCCACAGTTAACTAAGTTGGCCATGCAGCTTCATAATCTGTGCGTTCTCAGAATTACCTCTGTGGCTCATCAGTGGTTACAGAAGATATAAGCATTCCAGTTTGTACATCTGTTACTTTAAAACAAGAGTCCTCTCCTGTGCTGAGTAGATGTCTGCTGTCTGTACAAAAGAAAAAAGCAAACAAAAGAAGCAACAACAAAAAAGCCTCTTTAGAGGCTGTTCTAGTTACCAAAGCAGTCTGTGATACAGCATGTTGGATGCAACATAGCCTGACCTACTCATTTATACATAATTTACTGTAAATTAAGTCTCCAAGCAAGCAATGATAAACAAAATTGGTTTAGAGTCTACACCATTGGTCTAGTCTAGTACAGCCTTGTGTACAATTAGTAAGTTCTTTATAATGGAGATGAGCGTCAATCCAGAACATCTCACCATCCCATCATTAAAGTAGTAATTCCAATAACAAGGGTATAGGACGTGAAATCAGGAATAAGATTCCCTTTGAAACTCCCAACAGTGTATATTAAAAACTGAAATCCAACATACCAGGACTAAAAGCAGCATCAAACACAGTCCCAGAATGACATGGCAACTGGTGCAACACTGTTGCTGTAGTAACATCCCAAACACTAATGGTACCCTCTTTGGTTCCAGATGCTAGTATGGTATTTGCAGCATTAAGGTCGATTGTATTCACCTAGGAAGTTAAACATCCCAATGATTTTCCTATCCTTTCATGGGAGCTGTCTTAAGACAGGTTTTAAACATAAAAAAGCAAGTCTATTATCTGTAAGATATTTTATTTACCAAAAACTTTTATATTTAGTTCTGCAACATCTTTCATTAACTACAATTTGATATTAAAGTCGTCCCTAAAAATAGTAAAAGATAAGTCTCTTTGATGATATTTTAAAATGCTTTGTCTTTCCAGAATCAGAAATGCAAACTGACATTCCAGACTACTTTTAGTACCCATACTTTCCACCTAAAAGCAAGACTTTACCCTTAAAAGTAAAATTCTTCTTTAATTTTAAAGTTGTTTCTAATTCTCTTGGGTACAGTTCTTAAATGTTATCAGAACTGTGTCAGTAACTGTCTATGTTGTGACCTGTTAAAAACCAAATTATTAAGAAGGTTTAAAACACAGTAATTCTAAATATCATACCAGAGTGACATTAGAGACTATAAATAAGAGTGTGCAGTTACACATTTATGATTTAGTGCACACAATGTGTTTATATATTTACAGTGAAATTCAGTAATATATTTTATAGCTTGGTAAACAACTTAGACAAATTCTTTTTTATTTACTTGCCTTTGGCAAAGATACATTAAGAAGAAGCAGTAACAATGAAAATACTTGAAAAACATTAGTCTGTTTTGAAAAACAAAGCAGCAAACAAAAAGACCTCAGTCCTCCTTGTCTCCCCTGGAACTTTGTGCATACCAGCTGAACAAGAGAAATTAAGAAACCTTTGTCTATACTCCTGCTTCAGACCCCAGGAGTAGACCTTTCAACCAGGGAAGCAGGAGACACTGGTGCAGGACACATCAGACAAAAATACCAAAATGAAACAAAAAACCCCCTACACACGCACTTCCCAAAACAACACACCCCCTCAGCCCGCTAACTCACTCCTATTTTACCATTAGATCTTGACCTGGATTTTAATGAGTAATTAATCTTCATATTCTATCCACATACTTACACTAACATCATGTTCTAATTCTGCCAGCAGTTCAAAGTGGTATTTTTTATTGCTCAAGGTCTCTCCAGGAACACAGTGCCACACCTACAACACAGATAAATATTGAAGTTTGCTCACAGAAGCATTGGTGTAACTCTGGACGAGTTTTTTCAGTACCGTGTTCTCGCACCACAAGGAGGGCTGCTTGTCTTAACTGTGGGCCTTGCCTACGTGGCAGAATCCAGCAACAACAAATGGCACCTGAACTCCTTTGCCCTAAGCACAGCCACATATTAAACATGACTATGCTGATTCCAGACAGCTTACAGAAGCCTAAGCACTGAATGCATACCTAGCAAAAGGCCAGACACAGAAGATTTTGGGAAATTCCTTCCTGTGTCTAACTTCTGAACTATCTTTCCACCTAACTGTAGGCGTGCTCTTTAGAACAGCAAGTTCCTGATCCACTTAGCTGAAGAACATAAGCCACAAAACTATTAAATATTTTAGCAGCCTATTCCACTCAGCAAACAGAAGCACCAGTCAAGGTCACAAAATATTCCAGTTCCTCTAACAAATAGTTTGCCTACAAAATCTCTACATTTAGAGTAAGTTAGAATGAATTAAATTTCTTTAAAGTAACACTTCAGCTTTTAAACAGAGTTGGGATAAAGGAAAATGAAGAAGATATTCTAGAAATAAACTTACTGTGATACTAGCTAAACTGTTATTCTAGTACAATGATATATCCACTCCAAAGCATTTGGATGGCTATTAAAAACTGCTATCTATAAATATTTATTGAAGTATAACAGACCCATATACAAACCTTCACAGTGGAATCCCAAGATGCAGAATATAAACGCCCATCACGCCAACAGATCTTACTAACTGCATCATCGTGTCCCATTAAAATGTCTTGCTGTCTTCCAAATGCAATTGAATAAAAATATCTACCAGGAAAAGTTTACAAAAGCATTATGTCTTCAGAGAACTTAAGTGTTTTTTTCTAAATAGATGGAAGTAACTTTGCTTCTACAGTTTTTAACAGAAATCTACTGAAAAAAGTGGAAATATAGACACTGCATTTTAACAATTAATTTCTGTATCATTATCTAAAACCATAAACATAGTGACCAAGGCAGTCAATGTATTTCAATAAAGTCAATAGGAAGTAAATACACACATATGATTGTCCCATGAAGAGCTTATGACAGTGGTATCTCCTGGTAAGATTAGACAAGATGACAAAGCCTGTAAGAAAAAGAAAAAAAATAGTGATGTTCACTTTCTTACCTCAAATCACATAGAAGTACATTGCCATGCTTTTGGAGAACAAGAAGCATTTTAATCTTCTACACACACAACATACAGGTGCTACATGAACACTGATCAAGAAAAACCTTATCGGTTGGATACTGAACAGCAAGAATACTTCATTTCTTGTAGATGTAAAGGTAGCACTGAAGTTTGGAAATGTGCAGAACTGACAGATCTCTTTTTTCAAAATACTGGTATTTCAAGGCCACGGTATGCAATTCCTCGCTCAAGAGAAACTGGGTCAGCTCTTCATCTTCTAAGCTACTGTCAATTCTAGATGCAAACAGCTAATAGAAACTAAAAATGAAGGTTTCTTCTGATGTTTGTTGTCCAAGGCAGCTACTTATCAGCTCAGCTCTTTCAAACAACAAATCTAACTATCTAATTTCTACTGTACTCAACAAGAAATATATTTTACAGACAGCTGCTCAGTTGCATTGCTATCACTGGAAGCAACAAGGTTAAAAAAAAAAAAAAAAAAAAAAAATCAGCCCAGTGCTTTTACTAGTATCATTACTGGTCATGTTTGAGATCTGTCCTAAAAACCAGTAAACTAATGGACTGTAAAAAGACTATTGCTTCTAGCATTGCTGCAACAGGATCAGTGTTAAAACTACAGAGAGGAGAATAATTTAAAAAAAAAAAAAAGTATACAAGGCCTCCTCGTGAAAAACTGACTTTTGGCCTAGGATTCAGCAAAGACCTCCCTTTTTACAGTGCCAAGAAGCAACATTCCTAAGTTTTCCTTGGCTAAAACGTTAGGAATTGCTGTATCAAGATTGACCTGCTACAGCATGTGCCATGGCAGGCCACAGGGCCCTGGCTCTGCAACTTACTTGGGGACCTGTTAGAGCACACTATGGCTTTTGTCTGGGCCACGCATTTGCCATTTTTTTTTTCCCCTAGAGATGAGAGTACAGGCAAGGCTGATATATTCTAGTATCTTGCTTCAATAAAAGGCTCTGAACATGACAATGGGGAGTGAATATCTATGACCCAGGTCACCACACTATGAGCACACTATGACCACAGTGCTCAAGCACAGAGAATCAAATACAGAATCTCTTTCCGAGTTCTGTTTTAGAAGCAGGGGAAAATTGTTCAGAGGTTGCTGAGATCACCACTCATTGAGGAAGGATGGCTCAAATTCACCCAGCATAGATTTCCACTCCTTGTGCTTGGTTTTTCTCTGCCAGATGACTCACAGCCTTCAAACACTTGGGAGCAGTAAGGCAATGCTGGAGGCGAGCACATGGGTGGAATTTAAGCTTTTTGATTCTGGTACCAATGGCAGCTCAAGGTTGTTCAGTAAGACTCCTCTGCTCATGCCAGACTATCTTTGTCTACTGCAAGCCCTTCCCTGGATAGCAGGGAAACTCAGAAGCACAGAAGTAAAGCATAACCATCTAATGCTCCCTTCCCATGTTTGCTGAATGTGCTCTGTCTCCCTGGAGGCCTGACAGAGTCTCAATTCGCTCCACTAAATTATTCACACACAAAGCAATTGAGTAGGCAAGGGAAGAAAAGAGGCATTGATGTATGCTAAGAGCTGTTTCTGTGAGTAGCTTTCAGAAGATTTGCAATGATCCTGTTTCTATTTTGACAACAACTTACCATGTTTGAAAAGGACACACTTCTCTGGATTGTTTTTGATTCTTTGGAAAACATCTTCAAAGTTGAATCTGGGAATAATGGACAAAACAGAAGATAAAAGGACTGTTCTGTATCACAGAAGGCAGTAATTTTGCTCCTGTTTGAATAATCAAATATCTTACTATGAAGAGCAGGTATAGGTTTCTAATAGTCTCTGAGAAACTAGAAAGCTTATTACTTGAGCCTGGAACTAGCCTGTTTTGAATCAGTTACAGATGGACTCTCATAGGCCTAGATGTAGATAATTTTGAAATCTTTGAGTCAAAGTGATCTAAAACTTAACAAATTAATGTACTTAAACTATTTAATTATAGGAAATACATATTTAACTTATTTTCTGTAACAGGTGACTTGCAAAGGTGACAATGCAGAAGTCACAGAAGTAGCCTTCACATATGAATACTGAAATTCTCTCAAACAGTAAGAAGGAATTGAGTATGAACTGAAAACAAGAATCTTGCATTTGGCAGAAAATTAGGGCCGCTCCTTTCATGACTGTAAAAAAACCCTAGAACTCAGTCATTCCAGAAATATCCCATTGAATGCTATCTTTATTTTACTCTCAGTAAAGATATTAATGGGATTCAATCTTAAACTACATTTCAGGGTTTCATGCTATGTTGTTCACAAAACATTAACTTGCATTTACACTAGTAAATAACTTGCAGGTTCTAGTAAACACCTCTGCCGTAATACTTACCCTGGGATGTAGTGAAAACAGAAGACCCATTGCAAGTGACTGCTATTCCAGTAATTGCCCTGTTTAACACAAGCAAGCTTATAGGTGATTTCATAGTTATTTGATCTATGTAAGAGCTAAGACATTGAAGGACATTAAAAGCACTACAGTGGTGTGTCATATTCCTAGAGACAAAAATATACCTTGATATAATACATGAAACACCAGTACAGGCTCCTCACACTGCTGCAAGAACTTTATTCTCATCAGAAAGGACACACCCATGTGAGAGGATAAATAGTTTCATATTCAGTCTTTCCAATTTGGGATTAGTTAAAAAGACAGGAACCTTCCCACAAGCAATACTGAATACTTCAAGAGTCAGGAATCAGAACTTGCATGTCTTTTCTGCTCAGATTTGACACTGGCAAAGTCACTATAGTGTAGAAATTTAGACATATAGCTTATGTCAGAGAGTTAGCTGTTAGGAAGCACAGAGCATTCTGTGCGGCCAAAATTCTGTTACACAGACCTGCTCCTATTTATTTTCAGCAATCTTGGGGGGAGGGCAGAGGGGGGTGAGGGAAAAAGGATCAGAAGCTGAAACTCAAGTCTGTTTTCAGGATTAGGATTTCCCTAACCCTAACAATCTGGTAACAGAGGATCTTTCTCACCAAAAATATTACTTTGTTTTCTGGGCGAGAGAACGCTTATTTTCTAGATTGGGTTACAGTCACCAAGAAAGTAGTTGCACTCAAGATAGCACTTAAGTAGTGGCTACTACTCCAGCCACTATGACAAAGGATGGGGCCAAAAGAAAATCTGTTCTTAAAAATACAGCTGCTGTTGTTCATTGTTAGGTATTTTCAAAGTTCACCTGAAGTGCCCCTGCTGACTCATGGCTCCTGAGGAATCCATTGGAACGGGTGTTAAGAAGTATTCATTCAGACCTCAATTAACTAAAAACCTGTAGGTGGAGACTGGACAAACTGCTCATACAGCAGCAGCGCGAGGTGTACAGTAGTTGAACTTAAGTGGTTTAACTTTTCAAATCAAATGGATTAAGAAGTTAGGTCCTCCTAGGGTCATTAAAAAAAAAATGGAAGTCTTTATCTGGCTGCTGCTATCACAGTTTTAGAGAAGGATAATCATATCTCCTTCAGGTACCAAATTGCTAATGAACTTAGCTCTAAATCTGTACAAGGAACAACAACAAAAATCATCAAGCTGACAGATATATTTTCAGGATTGGTAACCCATCATATACTCAAACTCATCTTGTGTATCAAATTAATGAGCTGTCTCACAAAGAAAAGTATTTACCTTAAACCCTAACCCATCATTCAGATACTCCCATCTCCCCAATTAAATGGAACAATTTTGACTGTTAAAAGAAAACAATAGTACTTACTCTTTATGAATTTTATATTGTTCATCTGATTTTAGTTTGGCAAGATTATTCCAAGCAAGTTTTATACTTTCCTCTGTCAAATCTTCAAATGATTCTTCATTTGGAGAAACTGCAATAAAATGCCACAATAAAGTTTCATCACAAACAGAAAATAAAGAGATTACAAATAACTAGGTAGCCAAAGTTGCAAACATAAATATGAAAGTGCAGAAATCATGCAGAGCTCCAGGATTAAGAATTTTTGGCTAACAGAGAGTGACAAGTTCACTAACTTTTTTCAAAATCTCTTCCTGAATGCATAGGCTTACAAAGTAAAAATATTATTTTTCTCCTCAAATCAGGGCTTTTAAACCAGAGACTTTACAGAATATGCTTCCAAAATGGAAAAAAAAACCAAAAAACCAAACCAAACCCAAAACACACCATCACAAAAAAACCCCTAAACCAAAAAACTTTTCTGCAGAGATGTTTTTGTGTTCCACTGAGATGCCAAGAGCTTTCAAAATAGAAAGGTACCAGGAAAGCCATCTACTGCTGTAATACAGCATGTGCTTATATTATTCTATTGCATTCTGTTAGGAAAATCCCAACTTCATCTCACTGCACTACTGCAAAAGTTAAGGGATAAAAGACACAACAAAATTGAGCTAGTTAGATGTCAATTACTATAAAAAGGCCAAACCCAACAGGAAGCTGATCTGAGAGTTAATGACTTAAGCAGCATACCACCATAACTGTTTAACACATATGAAAATTATCACCACCATATAAAACTTTCAAAGCCACTCTTGCCATGTGGATTTGCCAGGTTGCCACGCTAAGTAGCACTCACCTCCATTTCTCCGCTTAAAACTGAAAGCCATCAAAAGATAAGTGAAGACAGCCAACTGAGAAAAACTTTTCCATTTGATATTTGGGCTGAAGTTTTAAACCAATTTATAGATCACTGCATATATGATGAGGACCATAGCATCTTAGTTTCAGAAAAATGGTCTAAGTTCCGCATTTAATAGAAGCCTGTAATGGCATTACATATCCTTTTCTTGAAGAAAGTTAACCAACATTGTCACTACAGTATGTGGGGAAAACAAATTTCTTAAAAGATTTTTCTTTCAAGTCATGGAAAAGGAAAAAAATTCCCAAGCTTAATTTAAGTTCTTGGGCTTTATTTAGACCAAGCCAATTGATCACCTCAAACACATCCCTGTTCAAAAACTGAACAAATCTTTACATCATTTAGAATGCCTGCAGATATAGTCACTGAAGCTGCTGTCATATCAGATTGATTTTGAAGTGTCATGAAAGGCCAGCTTCAGAAGCAGAGGTTGAACAGTCCCAGAGAAGACCACTGGAACAGAAGGCAAAAATGGCAACACCTGTTTTTTCAAATTTGAAACTCGTTTTGACAGTTTTCTTGAACAGTTAGTTCATGGCTTTATTTTGTGTTGGCTTACAGTGAAAGTGACCAAGAGAGCTGTATAATGAGATCCTGTGGGAGAAAGATACAGAAATTCTCAAAATTACAAATCCATTACATCATCAGTTTACTTGTTATACATTTACCTGGAGACTCAATTATGGAAACACTGTGACTAGATGTTCGAGACAAGCTTTTCAACTTCGGTATTATCCTTCGGGGATGAGGAATTGTAAACAACTGTTTTGGCGTCTGTCCAAACTCCAAGATTTGTGTCAGCAGAGCTACTTTTTCATTGGGGTCCATAATACTTTACAAAAACAAGATATTTAATTAAGCCAAGTAGGCGGGTACTTTTTTTCCTCCCCTTCCCTGAAAGCATGGGCCTGCATGTGCATTTACTACAGCACTACAGGCCATCACAAATTCTTACAGAACTGATGCACCACAAATGTGATGGACAGTTATATGACAGCTTCATGGTTTTGTTTATGTATGATGACAGTATGTTTTCAATTAAAAAAAAAAAAAGGCAATTTAATGAAAGTCAGACTGAAGAAGTGTTCAAGTAACAATCTTTCAATGCATGCTAAAAATGACAACCTCACGCTGACTCTCTGCATATTTGAAAGTATAAAATGGAAGAGCTACACCATTCATGTACAGAGCACTTTTACAGCCAGCAGAGAACCTGGAGGGATATCGAGAAATTTAGCTTACTGATTTAACAAAAACATTTTGATTCCTGTTAATTACCTGTTTAAATCCACTCCTCCTTCATAAGTCAACGGGTGAAACACTGGGGGGGTGGGAAAAAAAAAAATATTTGTACAATGTGGATATACAAGGCTCATTTTCTTTGTCTTGCATACCTACTATAAAAAAAAAGTTGTATTTTTACTCAACTAGGTTACACTTAAGCAGTTATGCTACTTCAGCAGGCTACAGAGTTTGAGATCTTCTGTTTTAATCCTGGGTTTCCTAACTGAAAAAAGTTTAGGATTTCTAAAAGACTTGGAGAAAGTTTCAGAAGCAGTCAGTCTTTTCACAATGCAAGGATGACTTATTTAAGCTTCATTAAATACCACCCACCCCCCAGAGAACCCCCCAATAAAGAAAAGTAAAAAAGCACAGTTGTTTGATTAGGCATTACAGATAAGCTGTTATTTACCATTTGCCTAATTAAAGCTTCTTTTTAAAAAAAAATTCTATAAAGTGTATATTTACCATTGTGAGCTGCAACTGCTTCACTTCCTTTCTGCTTGTAGCCAAATATTATGTCAATCCATTCATGAAGATGTTCTGATACATACTGACTTTCTAAAGCCTCTTGGCTCTTCTGAAGAAAGTCCTCAGGACCTGGCAAGAGAAAGGTTAATTAAAGGAGAAGACATCACCATTCAGTATTGGCATCCATCTCTGCTCCTCTTCCTTCTTGAAAAAGCAACCAAAGAAAACACCCCAACCCCAACACCCCACACCAAATCTTAAATTTGCTGTAGAAGTTAAACACAATTATTGATTATGTCAATGTTTTAAAGCAAAAATTCCTTCAGAAGAAAACAGAATGGGCATTTTTGGGAGAAGAATCACCATCCCAGGAATCTAGATAATATTGAATTAATTCATAATACATAATAAGTTTGACTATTATTACCTGATGCCCAAGGGGGAAGCTCTACATCTTCAACTATCTTCCCACCCTGCCTTTTTCCTAAGTCCAACTTCAAACTGTTTACTAGAAAACCAGAATCATTTTCATAAAATTCTGGAATCAACTGGAAGAAGAAAAAAAAAAAAAAAAAAAAGGAAGTTTTGAGATTAGTTTAGCTTTGATCACTTAAGTAGAATACAGTCAGTAAAAACTGAAAGTTATCAAAGTTCATATGTCAATCCCTAAAATTGGGTATTAATTTTTCCAGGCTTTCTTATCTGTCAGTAAATAGGCACTGGAAACTTGCTCCATTATCTTTCTACTTTTAGGGTTCTTGACTACCTACAAGGCAATTCTCTGAGACAAATTCAGAGTGACAAATATTTTTCACATGTTGTGTGTAACATAAGAAATCCATAATATCTAAGAGTATCTTCAGAACACTAATTGCATAGCTACCTTCTCTTTTTTAAGACATCAGGTAATAAGAGTCAAGACAAAAATCTAGAATAAAACTAGAATGATGACAAGTTTCAGAGGTTAAGTCAATTATGTGAAGACCACCATAGCCAACCAACCTTAATTCCATTACCACTAACTACAGATTTTTTTTAAAGTATCATTATATTCAACTCCTTTATCAAAGAAACATTATTGAACAGCACCCACTACATGACAGTTAATAATTTTCAACATATTCTAGAAGTTATAGTTTCTACAGGGCTCAAAAAACTAAGATAAAACTTCTATATAAAAACTATAAAACTTTATATTTTCTATAACCTCTCCAGATGTACTGTTCTAATACAGCCAAATCCTTATGAGATTCCAGCAGATAATACCTAAAACTGCACCTTTTAAGCCTTAATCCACTCTGATAATTTCCACTTATTTAAATAACATATCCACAATGACAACTCTGTTAAACTAAAAGCCAGAAGCAGACACAGACCAGCAATCATGGAATTACAGAGAGGAAAGAAGGTAAAAACACTGAAGGATTCATTAAATGCTTTAAAAAAACCCCTCACACAACTGAAAAACACAAACAACAAAACAAACAAAAAAAACCAACCAAGCAAACACACCCCACCCTCAACAGGGGACATCTGAGAACAGAAAGCTTAACAGAGATACCAAGGACTTGAATAATTTTCCAGCTATTTACCTCTTTGAAATCTGTTGCACCATCCAAACAGTTTTTCCAGGTTTCTGCAAGACTATATAACACATGTTAATCTCCCATTTTTTTAAAAAAAATATTTTTAAGGCTTTGCAATCCCTTGATACATATTTTAAACCAAACTCAACCTAGTCATAGAAAAAAATTTAAACAGACCTGTTGAACATTCTGTCAGCGTGATCAAACTTTCCATTCTGCAGACAGAGCATGTATTCTGGAGCTAAGGAGAAAGAAAAAGTCATCAGCTTGCTCCATGCCTTGTCCACGTTGGAGGTAACTGTCTGCTCAGAGAGTGTATGAAAGCTGACTTACCAACTCTAACAAGGTAAAACAAAACATAACCCGGAGATGAATAATGGCTCCCATACATGAACTTAGGCTCTGGCATTTCCTGATAACGTTTCTGCAACATATGAAGAAGAAAGGGAGGTTTGTTTAAAATCAGCATTCCCGCTTTCCTTCAATTTTGAACACATATACGCTTTTTTTAAGACAAAGATTAGGACCACCCTCATTTTTTTTTTTTTTTCCTAACGAGAAAGCAAACTCTAAACCATGCAGCTTTAATCAGAGCAGTAAAACAGTAAGGTAAAGAAGTTATAACTTATCATCTGGAATTACCAGGTTTTCAGCATTTTTTTCCCCCCTCTCACTTTCAGACATAACTGGAGAGACTGAACTTCAAAGGAGCGCAAACAAATACTTCCTTTTTGTGATTCACCTTAAGTTTAATGAGAGTAAGGAAGAACATACTGACTTAATTTAACCTGGAAGATTCCCTCCTGTCTGAAGCTCCTACATGTTATCCCTAAAGCCTATCATAACCTAAAATAAGATTACTTTTACTGCAGTAAGTATGAAGCACCTAACAGTTTGAGGGAAAACTTTATTTATTGTTATTGAAAACATAATGTTGATCATGTGCTTAGCCTCCACAACCTTAGGATTCTTTATGATGCTGAATTATTTAATCATTTTTGTCAATATAATGCAGTTAGTCTGACAATATTTTTTTTTTCTTATGTTTCATTAAGAACTAATAAAGACTCCAAAACATTAGAGTTTTGTTCTGTAAATTATTTTGGAATAATTAACTTACCATAGGAGACAGAGATTTTATACAAAGAATTAAAAGCCAAGAAAATGTTGACCTTCTAAGCCTGTAACTATGTGTTTAACAGCTTATGAAAAGAAAGCCTGACTACTTCGAGAAATGGAAAAAGTCTATGCACTATTGCCTGCATGCCGAAATTTCAAGTTGGTGCTCTGATCTCCATGGATCCAGATTTTTTCTCTTTGAAATAGTCAATTCAGGATTTTTCTTAAATGGAAGTACTTAAGATTTCTGCTATTTTGTTTTGTTTAATTCATACATGTATTTTACATTAGGCAATTAAATCCACTGGTCTTGAATTTTTATATTTTGAAACATGTTTATAGCATCTCAGTGCCTGCCATGCAAATGTAGTTACAATAGTTAAGTGGATTTGGAGATTTTATTTAAAAGCTATGTAAAACATTTAAAAGCATACACATATGAAACAGTACTAAGAGAGAGGAAATAGATTCAAATAACTTGAAATTAGTACTAACAAAATCAGTACTGATGAAATCAAGCTGATTATATGTTTATAGGTAAGTTTACTTCTGGTAAGGTTTATAGTTAGTTTTAGATAACTACAGGATTCCCAAAACTTTATTGATGACGCTCTTTTTATTGCCAGTATCTACAAGGCCCAAAATGGGGAGCACATAAAAGCCAAAATATACATACCAATAGTCTATCCAGTCTTTCTTTATTCAGGGCACCAATTGGTTTACTAAGGTCACGGAATGTTTCAGGCTTTGTCAGATCTAAAAAAAACCCAGAGCTAAAGGCACTGTTTCTACTATACAGGAATACATTCTAATCAGTATTTAAAAACAGACAAACAAAACAAAAAAACAACATAGAACTCCTCCAGTAATTTTCTCTGCTCTTTAACTACCAAAAAAAAAAAAAAAAAGCCTTACTATAAACAGCTACTCATCTACTCATCTCCTTCCTCCAAGTAGGCTTAATCTCAAATCTCTTGATTAAGAACTAGTAGTTACATATATGTGATAGCTATTGCAACTAATATCACCTAGTCAATATAGATCCTGCTACCTGAGGCACAAACGCAGCCAGTATCTTCCTTCTATTCATTAACTGTTCTGTCACACTACAGTTAAACCCCACCAAACCAGACTGGAGTGTTTGAGCCAGTGCTGATGAATATGATGAGATTCCCCTACTCCACTCCCTGTGGAGGGACAGAATCCTCAAAAGAACAAGCTTCCAACACATATTGCACAAAGACCCTTGATTCAGGCACAAGCCTTGTTAGCCTCTTACTTTCAACTTGTAATGCTAAGAACTGTGAAAGAACACCCGGATTCTACACATTTCAATGCATCCAGCTTGTTCCATAAAAGGCCATTTTATGGCTTCTTTTGCATTTATTGGAATCACAGAAAGTGCTTGAGTGCTCAGGACTGCAGATTTTCAAAGTGACCAAGCAGATACTTGGTACATACTTTGTATGCAATGCGTGAAATATTTAACAGAAAAAGGTGAGGTATTTTGTCCACTAAACTCCAGAGTAAGGGTAAGCGCACAAGAAAACACACAAGATTGCCAATTCCAGGTGCATTTTCATGTACCACAAACTTTACACAGCGTAAACCTGCCCCCCAACACACCCCCAGATACTTCAGGTCAGATGTGCCTTTTCTATACGCATACCTAATACTGAACTAGAGTAGTCTGCTATGATCCATGGAAATACAGGATACTGGGAGAGATCGTTGCAGCTCCTGTCAGCCAGATTGTTGAGATGAAGAAGATACTGGTAGTTTGATATGTGTCCTCGCTGCCATTGCAACATATAACTTTCAGCTGTATGCTCTGTTATATGATTTTCTAAAATAAAACATTAAGAGTTTCGAGATTTAGGGTTCTACTCCCAAATTATACAGCCATTAACATTATGCAACATACTATAAAATAATAAAGGACAAAAGTTGTTTAAAAGAACAAGTCAGAATTAAGTGGTATGTTTATGTCTCAATAGCTACCATACTTTATATGTTTTGTAAGATCTGTTCAAATGGGCCTAAATTGCATTCAACTAAAAATCATGCAAGGAGTGTTGAAACCAAACATGGAAACAATAGATGGGAAAGAACTTTAATATTTATGGAGGTATAGAAAAATATTTGCAGACCATGAACAGCTCTCTTGGCAATCAGGCAACTTTTAAGATTTCAAATTTCTAGTAGTTGTGCTAGAGTCAAGAAAAAAATTAAATATATTTTCCTACTGGACAAATAAGGCTGTCCACTAACAATGACTTGTGGAAAGATACCACGTTTGTATGTAAGCAGGATCTAGTTTCAGAACCACTGAAACAGAGACTAAAGGAAGACAAAACTTGACCATCACTAAAGAAAGTAGGAATTATGCACCTGTAGATTCTCTTTGAGGCATTAGGCAGGGGCACAACAAATTCAAAACTGCACTACACTCTACTCAATAGCTGTAACATAAAAGTATGCCGCTGGACAAGAAAATGACCTGGGAATATTGATTTCATTCTGTCCCTCAATTTAAAATTAAATTAAAGAGGTAACATCATTATCTTTGTCTGTCCTGTGAGTGGCGGGTTTATCAAAAGAAATGAGGTAGGGGAGTAGTTTTGCACAGAGGGTGTTTTATTGTTTGTTTGTTAGTTTTGAAATTGTTCCTTTTATTGATCCAGTTTAGAGCACCTTGGTAAGTGTCTGAAATAGCAGAACTGAAGGACTGCAACCATGGCACGATGGCAACAAACTGTTCAACTAGCCTCCTCATGAAATAATCACAGTAAAACTACATCCTTGTCATACAAAACATTTTATGGCACAGTTATGCATGCTTGTTTTACTGCATCTGTGTTACAGGCTGCTCTTCCTCCTATTTAAGGAAGTCTTTAAATATCTTTTACTACCATTGCTGCTGAAGGCTACAACACAAAGCTAAAGAATTAGGATTTCTAGGGCACACCAAATTAGTCAAGTATTATATCTAGAACTATTAACTCGAAGGAAAGGAATTTAGATTAGGATGCAGCAGGCCTCTATTTTAGCTCAGCATGGGCTGGAGCAAAAAATTTCTACCCTCCATTCACCTTAGTACCTTAAATTCTACAAGTAAAAAGTGTCAGCACATTCAAAGAGAGGATATTCTGCTGTCAGAGACAGCTACTGAGGGGCTACAAACACCTTTAGAGAAAGGGCTTGACCTTTTTTTATTTCTAAGCTCCAGCAATATCTTCATCTGCACCTTGAAATGTCACCTTTGAAAGTTATGCAGAAAACAAAGTCTGAAGCAGAGTAACATCATGCAGTTATTTCAATAACAGAGATAATAATGTCAGAATCAATTTCTTCTAAATCTAAAAGACTAAAGCGATTCTCAGAGGGAGTGATTGCTTTCCACTCTGCTTTGTGAAATGGGGAAAATGTTAACTAATATTTAGGAAAATTAATTAAAACAGAGGCTCTGGTACAATAACAAAATATTAGAAGTTTTACATAAACACTTTCAATATTGGCAGGAAACATGGAGTTTCAATGTTTCAGTTAATAGCATCACAGAAAAAATATTAGCTTTTTCTCCTTTTTTTTTTTCCCCGCCAGTACACACACTGCCTTTTCAAAAGTTTTGCTCATGATCTGCAAGAAATATCTCGTACTTTCTAGGAATTAATGTATACAAGATTTAATAGAAATGAGAACTTAGCTGTTTCAGAATGGTAATTTCAATCAATCACTGCTAACACTGAGGAAAGATCAGGTATTTATGTGTGGACTGGAAATCCATCCATTACAGGGACTTTCTCAGTATGATTTCTACTTTGACTTAACTAGGAGACAGTGATCTACCCACAAGTCAGTTTATATTGTTTCAGAAAAACAGAATTTAGCTGAGTGGATCTTATTTACCCCTTGCTTTGAAGATAAAGTGTTTTGTGGTTTGTCTTTTGTTTGTTTCATTTGTTTTGAAGGGTTTTTTTGGGGGAGGTTAAATGACAATGCATATCAAGTTGTGAAACAAAGTAATTAGTTTCATTTTAATCACGCTATCTCAGCTTTCACACTCAGTTCTGCAAACGCAAACAGAATGTATGCAACTTTACAACATTCATTCTGAACTTTGCTTACTTCTATCAAAAATTTTTAGGGCTAATACATCTGTTTATTCTTCTCATTCTTCCTACAAATCAACAGAGCAAAACCCAGACAAATTTCTCCTTACAAGGAACCACAGTCTACATTAATAAATAAATACTGCAAACCTATATATGTTGCAATGAGGAAATAGAGCTCATCTCGATCTTGATAGTTGTAGAATTTCAAGTAGATGTCAGAACATAGATCATTCTCTGTGCAAAATACTTCAAGTCCCTTAGAAGTTAAAGGGAGGGAAAAAGTAAATGAGAGCAATTACTGGCAATCTGTAATTTTTTTTTTTTTTTAACAAAACATTCCCATTACTAATATCTAAACTCTAAACTGGGTAGCAGTTTTGGCTATGGAGTCTAACATTTTGATCTTTCCTATTTCCAACCATAAAAACATTCATTTTGCACCCAACTGAGCAAGTATAGATTTATAGCTGTCCACAGATTGGCTCTGTCTGGATTGATTAAGCACAGGGACTTTTTTTATATAATATTAAAAAAAAACCCAAAACCTTTTTTCCCTAAGTGAATGGAGCGAGGCAGAGTTACACATCTATTTAGTTTAAATGTTATTTTGAGAAAAAATTTTTGTTCAAGACTCAAACTTCAATGCAAGCACTGAAAACATAGAACTGAGGTTCCACTGCAGCACTCTCATCATCCCTCAGTCATGTACAGTGGGACTCATCACTTCACATTAGTCTCAATCTGAACCAGTGATCGAGCTCCCCTCATGAATCAATCCAGAGAGAAAATACACCATGAGAGAGCAATTCATTCTATCCCAAGACAGGTGTTTGAGATAAATGGAATGAATTGCTCCCTGGAGGTACTCCCTTCTCTCTTCCTCTACACTGACTGCATATGAAAGAAATTTTTCATCTTTGACAGAGTTCACTCTTCCCATTTTCATCTTTTTGACAACAAAGTGAACTAAACCACTTGAAAACCAGAAAAGATCTTTGAGTGCTGTTCACTACTTAATCCAGTTTTTAAAAACATGTAACTTCTACTTAATGATGCACATAGTTTCAGCTAGTCATTTTAAGAAACAATATATATAGCAAGACATGGAAAAAAAAATATATTTGAGCTTACCAGTGGCATTAGGCCGTGTCTTCTTTTATAGATGCGGCGTACATTCTGCAGTGTTATTTGTACTACTGGTTTCTGTGGGGGGCAAGGGAGGGGGAAGAAAAGATGGAGATATTCTATAAGGTATACGCTCTTCTACATTAACTTCTCCAGTCAATCTGAAGTTTCTCTTGATTAGAGATACTAGCAATATGAAAACAGCATCCATCCATATCAATTTAGCAGTGGAGAAGTGATATTAAGCAGTTAGTTTAAAAAGGGGAAGCTTGTCTTTGCTGTTGGTTCTTGTCTGAGTAGCAAAGCAGTTTAAGAATAAAAAAAAAAATAGTGTATTATCACCCAACTCTGCTGTCAGTTAAAATAACCATGCAAGAGAGGACCAGAACACAAGAAACCATATCAAAAATAAGGAGGCCATTGGGCTGCTGGGCAAATTATTTGCCAATGCTGCCACCCGGTGGACGGAAATTTAATGGCATTTTATCATCACCTGTGAAAAGCATTTTCCTTGTCTGGACAAACTTTTATTGTATTAGAAGCCTGCTAAGACTATCGTTGCTATTTCTGTGACAAAAGTTCTAAAGCAGTAATCTGTCTGCAACATGCACTTAGCTGCAACATGCACTTAGTTTTCCTCAAGAGAAAGAAATGATCAGTTTAACAGAAAACCTATCTAAGATCTTCCAATATAAACTAAATGTATATAAAGCTCTCACTAGGTGAGAACAGCATCACATAGCAAGATTAAGAAATTTATCTTAAATGAAATGTTACTAAAAGTGATCTTTAAATAGTAATAGTGAAAAAACAAAAGCCATTTTGTGCTTTGTCAGGAGGAGATCAACTTTAAGCAAGTTATCACAGAAATAGAGATACACAATGCAACAGGGCAGCACAGATCAAAGGAAAATGAAAGAGCTTCTGATTATAACTGAAAATAGTCTTCTTGAGATGTGCTCCATGCAAGTGTAAGAGGAATAATACAGAAAATGAAAAGTGTCCACTAGAGAGGCAGCGTGCTCACATCGCATGCAAGACCATTTATGAGGCACTTACAGGATATCCATTAAGAGGCTGGAAGTACAAGTTAGCATCAGTAACACACACATGCCCTGGATTAGTCACCAGTGGTGTCACCATTTCTGCTTTACATTCCATATGCAGCGTTTCAGAAATGCTTTGAAATCTACAAGTGAAGAAAAGAAGTAAGTTTACCTCCAGTTCTTACTTAGGTAGAGCTACTCTTAAATTCTTCAGAAAGGTTTTAGGTTTGCTTATAACCTTGGGACACCAGAATGGGGACTTCACTAAGCCTGTTTTAGACATTAAGAAATTCTTTGTGGAGACCTCTACTTTAACAGGCACTCCAGAAAGGAAAGTTGCTATGTCCGGTATCACTCTCGGAGCAGTAAGACAGTTGATTTTTCTACTCAGCTTTATTTGGCATATACTGATGCCTAATTTGCAACAAATTCACAGATAAAAGGAACAGTTTGGAGAGATAAAAAAATAATATGTTCATCTTCACAACACAGAATTTCCTATTTTTCATTTCAGATGGTTCAGCATGCAAAGAAGATAACTCTCTGAATTAGAGAACTTATGCTGCCCCAAACAAGGGCCTATTAACTACTAATGCAATAGACTAATCAAACAACAAGCTGAAAATAATTGCCCAGTAGAAAGTGATTAGAAAGATACCTGTTTTTATCAAATGAAGTTCTAGCCAAGCGTGACTGCAATATAGCAGTTATCTAAAATGGAGGGAAAAAAGTTAACATGGGCCGTGATTCAAATGCAATTAGAATTTTATTATTAAACAGTGATATCAGAAATAATCAGATACTTACCATGGCAGCTTGATCTCCCATCTTATCTAGGCAAGAAGCCCTGTAAAGCTAAAGAACAAGTGAGCTTTAAGTGCAATAGCAGAGATCTCCCACACAGCTCAGAAGTCAAGAGAAATTGAGAAAGCTTTAGTGTTCTTGGTGACAGAGTACTAAAAGAGCTATTACTATTTATTTTTAAAGCAGGACATGTTTGTTCATTGCTACTATCACGTTATTACTTTGTCTGTATACTACTAGCCTGCACAGTAAAAGCTAATATAGGTAGTTTATGACAGCTGTCAAAACTAGATGCTGTTTTTCAACTGCTACATTTTAAAAATAGGTACTCCAAGAATTTATAAATATTTAAACAAAGCTCTCCATTAAATATCAAAAAAAAGAAGCTGTGATGAAGTGTGTAGTGGTATCAAATAACCACATACCTGATGCAGAGTTTGTACAACATCTCCTAGTTTCCCAGCAACATCCAGTTGGAATAAGTGTTCTGTTCTCCCCTAAAACCAAAAGTACATTTACTATAAATGAGTTTAAAATAAAGCTCAGTGGAAAAACAAAACAAAACAAACCTAAAATAAAAATACTCTAAAACCTGGTCAAAGTATGCTATCAAAGGTTGCAGTATACCTGAAACATTCCAAAGGCAGATGTTAAAACTGTTTTGCTTTGTTTTTTTTAATTTGCAGATATATCTTCCCTATGGTAAGCTCTTTGTGCAATATTTAGTCCGTTACTTAATACAATGCAACATAATAGCTTTGAAGTGAACACCTTTATTTACTGTAAACATCAGTAAATGTAGAACTAGTACCTGCTCTGTCTGTTTTAATATAACATAAACACATGTAAACATAGAACTAATAAACAACACTTTAGATTTAAACAGCTACTGTATATCTTTTAGACAAAAGACACCAGCCCAACAAATCTTTAAAGACTAGGCTATAAAAATGATCATTTTCTTCTACATAAGTAGTTTTGAGCTGAAAAGATCCTGAATCCAATCACAACCTGTTTTGATTAGTCATTTATAAAAACTTACTAACCCATGAGCAAGTACATGTGGCATACTCAATTTTTCCTCTACAAAGTTTTCCCAGATTTCTTAAGTGTTGTTCCATAGTACGTATTTCCGGTTTTGACTTCAGTATACTAAAAGTATGTGTATTAATCAACTGACATTAACTCCCACACATAATTCATATTTAGCAAAGGTGGTGGGATCCCATGACGAGCCCTGGATATAGTATAAAACGGTATCAACACATCTGTAGGTTTTTGTAATTCCTCAGGTTAGACTTTAAAAAAAAAAAAGAAAAGAAAAAGAAAGAAGACATGGAAATCTAGATGAACTTCAGTGTAATGTATGTGATATGAGCTGAACTGACAGCAATCCAAAAGGAAAGCATGTTTCAGGAAGCAAATGGAGCTGGAGTAAAGGCAGACAAGAGATCTGGTACCAATTTAGATAAGAGCATTGTAACATTTCACCCAGAGCACCATTTTCCTGCAACAAGGAAAGCACAGCTCTCAGAAATCCTAGTGGATGGTCTACAACAATTGCTTACAGCCAACAATGTAAAAGCTTTTGTGAGCAGCTCTCTCTGTAGGTCTCCAGCCATATGCAAAGAAAACAGCTCAGCATCTTGTAATTGATCTGAAACAATCAATGTAAGTCATGGGAGATAAAATGTACTACAAAATTCCACCACTCAGTGACACATCTGGAAGTGGCAATGATTCAAGTCGAAGATATTCAGCAGCAACAGAAAAAAAATCCAAAATGACTGAAGGCAAACTAAATTTCTTGTTTTAATGTGCAGAAACATAGCTGCACTTCTTGAAGTAAATTGTAATGGTTAACTGCCAGGAATGTTTTAGGTATGAATGAATCCTTACTTAGGAGAAAATAAAGTGAAAAGTCTTCCACAAAGCACTTTAGATTCTTTTTTTTTTCACTATGTTTGTAATGTGATATAGGTACAATACTTAATAAATCTTGCACATGGAGGCAAAACAGAAAATAGGAGAATTATAAGAGAAAACAGGTTCAACATGTGAAGAATTAATGGCATAAAACAATTAAAATAATCAGAAAGCAATCAGAAGTAAGCACCAATTTCTGGTGCAAGCAGCCTTATCTGCCATTTCTTTGAACTGTGAAGCATTCAGCTGGGAAATACCAATTAGCAGTCTCTCATCTGAGGTGTGAGCAGAACTGAGGAGAAGCCACTTAGCCAGGATGCAGTGACCACTGAACATCAGTAGCCAGCTGACAGCCCTGACTGTTGAGCCCACAGAGCTGCACATCAAGGTAAATAGCAAGTGTCAAGTCTGCATTATGTACTCCAGGAAATATCATAAACCTGTTATGGAAGAATTCAGACACTTTTTTTATCAATATGCACATTTTTTTTTGTAAGCATTAGTGTCATATTCGTCAAATTATAATTATCTTCCTCTTTCAGAAATGAGAGCATAAAACCTTGCAAAACATTAGTTTGCTAAGAATAGAAAAAAAAATATATACTTACTCTTACTGTTTTATAAGGTGCAATAATGTTTCTTTCTTTAATGAGAAAAACCTGAAAGAGTAAGAGATGTTACAGTTTCAGAATTTAAAAACTAATAAAACAAATCAGGAGGACTAATACAGACAAAGCTAAGAATGCTGATTAAGCAAGCAAAACACTGGGTGCAATATCCTGCTGTAACAACTCCACTCAAACTGCAGAAAAACAATGACCTTTTATAGGAGTTAACTGCAAGAGGGGCAAGTGTCCAATTTAATTCAGAGGCTTACTTATTTACATAGTTTATTCATGGGTTTTTATCCTAATCATATGACCTTCAAGGAGTTGCAACATTAAAGCCAATACACATAGCCATAGTCTAATCCCATTAAATGGAAGGATCCTTCCCCTCTTTTCTTCTAGTGGCTCATACCCTTAGGGTTCTGTCTTAATGGGAACTACCCCACAGCAGCAACTCGCAACATAAACTACTGTGTAAACCTTCTCAAATCAACCCCTTCTTCCACTCCCAACCACCATGAACACCAGAATTCCTCTCCTGTCCAACAGCATGTTTTTGAACAGTTCTGTTTTCCTGATGCTATTCTCACATCTGAGAGGATCTTCCCCTGCCCCGCCAAAACCTACATGAAGCCGCTCTCCTCATTCAGAACCTTCTCCTCACAACTCCTATAGAACGGCTTGACTGCTAGCACATTGGTTTGTAGATATTGCCTTATTATCTGCTGTCTGAAAGAAAAGAAAAGCCAGAAATAAGTTGTGGTTTTGCCCAGTTTGTAGGGAAGGCCCAAACTTGCTAAATCTCAGACCCAACCTTAAGACTCGGGATTGGTTCTGAATGATACAAAACACACTGGACTGCACTACCAGCTGTCTTCTACTCCATGGCCCAAGAGATTTAGCTGATCAAAGAGCCTTTTTCCAGTGCTTCGGTTTGCATCCTACAACTAGTACCACCCTGTGGTTCTACACTCCAAGGCACTGTGGCAGCAGCCTCAAACCAAGAGCAAATACTAAACTTGCAACGGATGCTGTACTATTCTCTATCCAGAAGTCTTCTGGCTGGCACATACAGCCTTCCCAGCAGGAGACAGCAGAACCAACCTTCACCACTAGACCACTCACAGCACCGTGCAGCCAGAAGAAAGCGAGTGCTATGCTTACAAGCTCGGCATACTTCTCTAAATGCTACATTAAAAAATAATGGCAATTAGTGCCTTTCATCTGACATCAGCTTGTACAGACTTGAATCAGACCATAGGAGAATAAGAATCAGAGTAAGAAACACTCGCTTTACACTCAGATCACTCTTCTGCATGACAATTAAACATTTTCCTAGACTGAGAGCCCAAATTAAATGAAAAAGTACACAATACAAACTTAAAAAAATACGGTAGTAGAGCAAAAAACTTTAGCACACTGTACTCATTTCATATTTTGGGGGATTTATCCATAATTTTACCTTAAGAAAAAAATACTGATATAACCACAAATTATTATTTCCATTTGCTGTATTTTATAGCTATTAGTTTCCAAGTTGTCTGTTAGGTAAAGCAGAGCTTCTTATCCAGCTACGCATTAACAATTTTTTTTGAGCGTGAAGAAAAGGCAAACATGTTTAAGATGTTCCAATTATTCACCACATGCACTTTCTTACAAGGCAGAAATTCTACTTCAAAAAAAATATTTATAATTAGTTCATGATTTGTCATAAGTATAACTAGTGAGTACTTGATGTTCAAAAGTCCCTATGTCTTTTATACAAAATACCAGCATTTATCATGCCACCCAGCTATTTCAGAACTTTTCTCCTGAGACAGAAGGACAAGCTACATATGGAGAGAAGGGGAGTGGAGAGTGCTAACCACACTTGACATTTTAAAAGTTAATTCTCCTTTCCTACAATATATTTTTATAATCATTTGTTCTTCAGAACATATACATATAATAATGATTTATGGTGGAACGATTGTATGGGACAATTAGAAATACTTTTTTTAAAAACACTCAATACACAAAAAAACTGCCAACACATGATGCTGTGACTTGACAATACTCTTCACAGAGCAGTTTCAAGATGAAATTAAATATACTGATTACTTCAACACAGTTCACAAACTTCAAGCATAGACAATATTAAATGCTTGAGTTTGTTTTTGACCGCAGCAATACTTAACTAAGCAGAATTATCAATTTTAGGTATTGTTAAAGATAGATTTTACAAAGATGGTAGAATGTTTAGAAGAATATTTCCCACCTTATCCCTGTTCCTTCCTGAAATGAAAACACAGACTTTTTTTTTTTTAAAAAAACCCCCAAACTTTTACAGTTTTGGAATACCTATCAGCTGCAATTTATCAAAGCTTAAAGTATATTCCCTTGGCTAAAATTAACTATGAACATATCCAAGTTAATCACAACTCATGATTGAAACTCGAACACAGTATTTCAGGACAGCTACTGAAAATTATTTAATGGACACACAGCACAGTCCAATGTCTCCACAAAGCTGAACTGCAAGGATCAAGAAGGCTCTGCCAATTCATATGCAGAAAGTAAGAAAAAGCAAGATATAGCAAGACCAAAACAAAGATGATTAATAAACAGTTAAATTCCAGCCTATTCTCCTTTTTCATTCAATTCTAAAATTGCCCTAAGCTCCACCATAAAATTCTCACTACAAATAGTTCACTTTATCAAATTAATGACTTAATGAAGTCATTAACAATTGAAGTTTTAAGCATCAACAGCTTCACGTTAATGCTAAGTTTCTGACACTAATTGTTTCCAGTTAACCCTCCACTCTAAGACTCCAGCTCTGAGAAAGACACCATTAAGCAATGTAACCTCGCCCATTTATACATTAAGAATCTGTTACATGCAGGTCTTACCTGATTACATACAACAGAAATCACTCCAGATGTATCCCTAAAATGCAAATAAGACATCTGAAGATATAGGCATATCGGCTTTAAAAGCGTTAAATACATACATACATTAACTCATTCACGTACCGTGTGAAAGGGTTATTTGCTTCATTGTCTTCTGGCGCTTTTATACTAATGCAGTCTCTCAGTGGTATCTGCAGCAAGTTACAAAAATACGCACTCCTTCTTAAAAGCTTTTTAAAGAGAATCTTAAGTTACCAAGAAATTGTAAGGTTGCACTGCTTACTTTGATAATGGGTTGGATATTGTCATCAGGTTCAAAAATGACTGACTTGGAACAGATCTTTAGAGAGCCTCTGAATTTTCTAAAAGGAACAATAAAAAGAAAGTAGTTGTGTATATGTTAGAGATACATAAGACTAGAATGACTCCAGTAAATAAATGTATGTAAAAGTTTTGTACCTTTCATCTCTGCAACCTTTATTTATAATATGATTAGCTGTGTGCTGTTCAAAGTAATATTCTTCCAGGTTAAGAAGAAGCAGTGAAAACCTACAAATCAATAAAAAAATCTCTTATTCAAAAAGAAAACATCACAAAAGTTAGTGTTAATAAGATATATAAAGTGTTTGAGAAGACTTCATTGATTTCTATGCTGTGCCCCACATCCCAAGAATGAATCAATTCAAATTAACTTTAAAGAACAAACCCACAGGGAAAATTTGTGTACACATGAAAAAGATCTTCTGATGCTGTTCCAGTATATGTAAGGTTAGATATTTGATTCTGTTCCTATGTCTCAGATGGGAACCATCCAAACATAGCCAGGCTCTCCCCCCAGTAAACATTAGTATAGCCCTGATCAGTATGTACCAGTCAAAATATTCAATGGCACAAAAGGAAGGGCAGGAACTAATGAAAATGAAGGGGCTAGAGAATAAGTCTTATGAGGAGCAGCTGAGGGAAGTGGGGTTGTCTAGTCTGGAGAAGAGGAGGCTGAGGGGAGACCTTAACACTGTTTACAACTACCTGAAAGGAGGGTGTAGGGAGGTGGGTGTGTGTCTTTTCTCCCAAGTAACTAGTGATAGAACGAGAGGAAATGGCCTGAAATTGCACCAAGGGAGGTACAGATTGGATGTCAGGAAAAATTTCTTCACTGAAAGGGTTCTCAGGCACAGGAATGGGCTGCCTAGTGAGGTGGTTGGGTCACCATCCCTGGAGGTGTTTAAAAGATGGATAGATGGGGTGCTCAGAGATATGGTTTAGTAGTGGACAGGTACGGTTGGACTTGATCTCAAAGATCTTTTCCAACCAAACAATTTTATGATTCTAATCCCTTGGAATGGAGGAGATTAGATCTTTCTGAAGCAAAGCCAAATGTCACTGGTTTAAACTGTTTAAGTGAAAACACAGTCATGGTTTTTACAACCCAGCTAAACCACTCGATGAATACCCTCTGAGGAAGCATTTCCGTCCTCTCCAACCACAGTTCTGCGCTGCCTCTGCGTCAGTGCCTGTTCAACCCCACAGGAAGCCTGTTTATGAAGTAATCCAATAGAAACAAACCTCAGTAAAAATAAATAAATAAATAAATAAATAGAAGTCTTCTAAAGTATTTAATGACAGCATCATAGTAATGCCAGTGCTGGTATGAGGAACATGTGAATAGGCTAGATGAGACAGAACATGAAACTGCATTCTCTAGCAACTTAACTTAAAAAAAACTGATGCAAGTGATAAGAACTCACCAATTTTACTAACAGGGTGAACATACAGTCACCTCTGCATTTTATCTGTGGGGACTGACAGTGGGTATTGGCACAGCAGGAGGAGCAAAAACATCTTATATCACTTCGGTTGGAAGTAGTACAGCTTGTTTGTATTCAGTTTGAAGTACTTAGTATTTATTCACATCCACGCTTTGAGCTTTTTGTACTGTGTTCGTGATGTGCTTCACAAGAAATGCCCGTGACAATGCTAATAAACGCCAAGTGTCCCCAGAGCAGTATTCAAATAGCAGTAAACATGTCGAGAGTTCACAAAATGAACTGGATGTACTGAACAGCCTGCTTGTTAAGGAAGCATATTTCACAATAGAAAAACCAGCATTATTGGAAAATACATCTCGTTCAGGTAAGATTTGTGTTGTGTCTTTGTTATATTAAACAAAATATTACAATAAAGGTTTACTGTAGCTACAAGCAATAGCGGGTCCATATACTCAAAACCACTTGCGTGTCCAAGACACTTTGTCCTAATGCTCTGCTGCTTTTTCAAAACGTCCTCTCTAAGAAACAACTGATGTTAAAATGTTAGAAAAACATATGAGTAAGAACAGTGTTTGCCATACAAAACTCCTTAAGAAAATTCAGCACAAATCTCAGTCTCTTCAGCCTCTACCTCAGTTGCTGTTCTTACAGAGTTTTTGAATAACCATAGTTTCCAAGGGAGTTTTAGGGGCTTAGCCTTCACATATTCTTCCCATAGAAGTCCATTCTTCAAACTTACTGCCACCTATGACAGTCTGTCCTACCAACAGGTGTAAACTGAATTTCCAAGTTTGTGGTCTTGAAACCTTTGAAGGAGCCAAATCATTCTTTTCATATTTATTTTGATCACTCACCACCAGGAAGCTAAAATAGAAGTCTAGCTCTGTATTGTGAGGAAAAAAAAGCTTCACTAGGAACAGTCTACAAGCTAATGGGGAAGAGGATTATGAAACCATAGCAGCTTCCACACAGTTACCAATAAATGTCATTTTTCAACACATTTTCCAGTTAAAATTATTTGGGACAAACTTAAAATTTCTGGGATTTTGCAAATTCAGATCTAGCAAGTGCTATCCCATTTTGATTGAAAGCTTTTTAATAAAGCTATGTTCAGATATATAAAGAGCAATTCACCATCAAAATGTTTTTCTTTCTATACATACAAGCACGTACATTCAGCTTATTATCCACAAGCAAAAATATTTAAATAGAAAAGTTAACAACAAAGGTAATACCCAGGTTTGTTTGAAAAAAAAAAAAAAATCTTTTATTCTTTCTTTCATCGGGAAACCGACACTATTGACATAGGGAACAGCCAGCTTCACAGCTATGACAATCATGGTCCCACAGTTTTTATTCCAAGATAATGGGTAATGCCTGGTTGACAGAACTGATTTCTGAAATTCTTAATTCTTGGACCCTTTCCTTTGTTTCTACCTATTCTTTTGTCAAGCTCTCCATGTTTTGATACTCTTTCCAAATTCACTTGGCAGTACTGGTAATACTAAACTTTCCTTTTAAGTTTTTGGTAAATGTAGGAATCCTTTATATATTAAAGATAAGCCATGTTTTACATCAAAACATTGACTTCTGTTATTCACAGTAACAACATCATGCTTACATAAGCCAAAAATACATAAGCCAAGAGAATTCTGTTTTAAATTTTTCAGGATAACCATCCCCTAGAAATTGTTGTATCTTTATACTCAAAACCTTAGGCATCAATTCATCTTCCCAAAATCAGAATCTGTGGGTTACTGGGAAAGATTTGACGTACACTTCCCCTGGCATCATCCTCACTCCTGCTGAATTAGATGACTTCATGAAAAAATAATGTACAAGGTACATGCAAAAACTCAAGGTAAACTCTTTGTCTAGGCTAGCTAGCTACTGTGGGAAACTATATACTTCTTCCTTTTAAATACAATATCTACAAGCAGCATCCACTTTACCATTTTGCTATTAGTCTCTCTGTGTCTCTTCCACACATTTACTCACTATCCAGTTTTACAGAGATAGCATCGCTATAGAACTCCTTGTTGGACACCAGTAACCTCCTACACTGTCATCTCATGCTGACTTTCTGATGTCAGCTTTGCTGCCTTGAAAAGGGTAGCCTGTATCGCTGGCAGCTGTTACAGCATTTTTATCCAAATATTGTACTTCATATAGGCCAAATGCATTTTCCACATTTTATCTCTTCCCCTCACGCTCTCTAGAACCTTCCAGGTGGTTCTGCAGTCTCTTTCAAGCATTTCTATGCTTGTTACTACTCTCCCACTTGCAAGTCTGTTTACACTAACTGCATTTTCCTCTCTTTTCAGTCTGCAACGAGTCACTCCTGCAGGCAGACAGAGCCAGACATCATCTGCAAACTTTTCAAGCATCTGTTACAATGGGGGCAAACTTACAGCCTGTCCAAAGATTCTGTCACAAAAATGGTGCTTTTCAAAATTCTACCTTTCTTGGTCATACCATATCCCACAAACCACATGATGTAACTCTCTGCTTCTTCACAAGGACAAAAGAACATCACAAGCTAAGAGGTATTGCTGGTCTTTTTCCTGGAGTCCAACTGCTTGCATACAAAGATCAAGACTGTGTTTCACTCTTTTTCATTATACTGTCAGTGTGTTCCAGCTCCCTGAAGGTTTTTGCATTTATTTTTTCTCTCGCTGTTCTCTTTCAGTTGCTTGTGACAGTAGTCCCTGTTCACCTTCGTTCTACAAATAAGTTTTCAGGTTATAGTTACAATACCGTAAGTAGAACCAAAATTTTCAAACTTGCATCTCATCCACTGGGATGTGTTTGGCTAACAAATCTAGACTAGTTCAAGTTAATGCCAAGTACAAACCTTGGAGATTATGAAGCATGATCTCTGGAATTTCTCAACTCTTATCAGCCTTGACTGCATAAATATTTAAATTTAATTTGTCTGTATTAATGATCCATAGGGTTGTCAAAAAAAGGAAAAGTCAAGTTCCATCAGATGTTACTAGAGTACAGTCAGAGCTTTTTATCTTCACAGAACAGACTTCTTACACATAAATAAGTAGAGCCACTAATAGTTATGGTATCAACAGGGTCTCTCTTGAGAACCATCACTGCCCAGGATGATACTTCAGGCTTCCCAGGAGGTTTAACAAGTATTTACAGATAGCAAGGGAACAGATCAGTCTCTGGTATGTTGCATCAGCAGGCAAACACGGTGTTGTGAGGCCTCAAAAAAATAGGAAACCAATCACCATAGCTATATAAGTAAAGCAACGGGGATCTTCAACATACAACTAAGCAGTTGGACTTTAGGCTGATTGTCTTCCAAAGCACTAAAGAGGGTATTCCAAAGACTACTGTGACATCAGGATGACTGACATACAAAATTTACATATCAACTGCTGTATAGTCCTATGACAGAAATTTGTATGCATGCTTGGCATAGATCTAAAAATAGTAATTTAATTCTTCTGCACATGACAGAAAAAAAAAAAAAAACAAAACAACCCAAACAACAACATAAAAAACCCCAAACTGAATGAACCAACCAGTAGGAAATGAGCGTTATGCTACTCCGTATGAGAAACTGATTAAATCTCTAATAGTGGAGAACCATGTTTTGGTCTCAAGGCATTGAGCAGCTCTACTGTTCCCTGTGGTGAGTAATTAACAGCACATGCTCTAGGCCTGTGACTTACACCGGAAGAACAGCCAGACCGCAAAGTCCATGTCCAGTCAAGTAAGACTAATCAAGGTTGTTCCCAGTCCTCCTTTGCCTTCAATCTGACCACAAGACATTAAAAAAAACTCAGCCTTGGCAATTAGTCAGACAAGCTGGTGTTCCAGTGAGAACTGAGCAACTTCACTAATGCAATCGGTTCCCCTATAACAAACCAAAGAAGAAACCTATAAACAAATACCATTTTTCCCCCAAAAGCAAATCATAAGTATTAACTGGGAAATGTATGGCAACACTATCATATCTAAAATGAAAAAAATTGTTTGTTTGTTTTCTTTTAAATTATCAGCAAGAAACAGTATCTGGAAAACAATTCTAGTTCTAATGAAAAAAACTTACATTTTTTAATAAAAAAGCAAAGGGATCTTCTATAAGTGCCTGCTACTCTAAAACCTTGTAGTGCTATAATACAGTAATAATTGCATATAAAAAAATCATTTCAGGCAAACACAAAAGGATCAAGTTTGAGATATTTTTCTTAGCATCAGCTGGTTGCTCACTTTAATCTATTTTCAAACCGTATAACCCAATTGTTACTTGATACTTCCTAAATATAAATGATTTAATTAGCATTATAAAAAAATCTGCTTAGAGAAAGATGCTGCTGTATCTTTTCTTGGAAAGCAACTCAAACATCTGATGATGGAAAATCCTTTGGCGTTAAGCAATAAAACACACACCTTACAGTGTATTACAGTGTATATTTTATGCTGGTTTCTTAATAAATACACATTTCAAAGGTTTATGTTAACAAATTTTGTGGTCACCATGCTATCTAATGGCCTGCAACAGACTGATGAAGTCAGTAAGCCATAGTCATGTCTTCAAGAATCATTTACCATTTTCTTTTGTATATTGAACTTGACATACTGAACTATTTTCAGAAAAGCAATATATTATTTCAAAGATGACAAAGAGAAATTAGACAAGATTTTCAAAGAAAGCTCAAATCCCATCAAAGTACCTATAAGGGTGAGAGTCTGAAAGATGTTCAATGCCCTGTAATATAGCTCCTTAACAGCAAGGTCTTTACCTTCGAAGTCTCACCAATAACAAACAAGCTTTCAGAAAACTTCTGAGATCATATTTGCTTAATATATGTGATAATTTGAAAATTGGAACTTAAAGGGGAAGAAAAGTAATCTTCAGTAGCTTCACCATTCCAACTGAGCCTACCAACTTGTAATGCCACAAAAACTACTTACAGTTGTGGAAACAACCCACTTCTGACTCAGGAAGCTATCATATTAGCAAATAGATCAGAATGCAGCCGTCCATTCGGAGCTGCAGTTTCCTCAGGACAGTTCAGCACACATTTAGTAATCTGAATCAGTCCATGGAAGGGAACAAGAAGTAGCAGAGATGGTAAAATATGAAGGTGTTGGGGGCAAGAACAAGGTGGCCAAGAACAAGACCCGACCCCTTGGAGAGCAGCAAGCCTGGGCACCAGCTCTGCTGTCAAGAGACATGGAGAAAGAGGCAGTTTCACTTTCCAGGATGACGTGAATTCTTAGCACTACTGCCACCTGGGCAAAGCCTTGAGTTTTAGGGTGGGTGAAAGAGCACTAAAGCTGTTACAGCTCCGGTTTAGTGGAAACTCTGCATCTGAAATCAACATCAGAGGAAGCTGGTGGGGTGGAGGACAGAGAAGACATGCTAGGTAAGGGAACTCCATTATAGCAACTCACATAGCTGGAAAAAAACAAACAACTTTAAAGAACAGAAGGACTTTCCGAGGTCTGAAATAGAAGGAAGATTGTTCAGCCACAGCTGTGTCAGTCCATCTGGGGGTGTATGTTGGGGGGCAGGGGAGAGCCTGTGGCTAATCACTATGATGTGGTCATACCCATCCCCCAGATAACTTTAATGAAGGCCCCAAAAGCTTCCGTGTTGGAACATCTTCAATTCCCACCCAGTGTTATAAGTACCATAGAACCTGGTGGAGTAAAGAGTTAATCTTTTAATAGTGTATGACAGAGTCGTTGGAGCTCAAAAGGTAAGAGGTAAATTAAACCATACTAATACCATTTTGCTTGAAGACTTACTTCAAATTCTTATCTTTGTATTGGCCAAGAAAAAAATATATAAAGAAAATCTGAAAAATTAACATGGAAGTAACGTGGAAGGTATTTTCTTGGGAACTATTGGTTTGAGAAGCAGCTTCCAGGGAATTAAAAAAAAAAGCAGGTACTTTGACAAGGAAAACAGAACTTAATGTAAAACAGCAGAAAGGTATGGTTACCACAGGGAAGGCTGGTAAATGAACGAAGCAGTGAAGAATTCTAGTTGCTCTTTCCTAAACACAAGGTTGAAAAGCGTCGTGTTTATTTTTGCCTTTTTTCACAAAGCTACCATTTAACTGCCACTCAGAAAAGGGCTGAGGAATATGAGTCAAGAACACACCCAAGACACACAGGAAAACTATGCATGAAGTAGCAGGAAAACACTTCAAAACTTCACCTCATATGATGTCCTTCCCTATACAGAAAGTTTGGGAACCCAAAGGGCACCCAAATGTTCCTAGCATTGTTCAGAGTATGCAACAAAGAAGAGAATCACACTTTACAAACTACAACTTGGAGTTTATAAATCCTGCCAAGATGCTATAAAATACCCTCCAAATAAAGAGTGTGGCTTAGTCTGATTGAGAATTTTACTGTTACTTTGCTTGATGTTCTTCAGTTTGAAAAGATCTCATCTGAGATTAAATCCAACACCACAGGGGGAAAAACCATAAACAAAAATGGAAACCAACCCCCAATTTACTTTATATACCAGTATCATCCACCAAGAGAAGCACTGGACTTGTTCAAATCAGACACAGGAATGAATGTGCAGGGACTAGAGTCTTGACAAAATCCCATTTATAGCATCCAGAGAAGGTATCCTGCTGATCCTGATTAAAATTGTTAATCAGTGATTGAATTTTTGTTATTTCCATCACTTCATCAGAAAGTACATGCTGGAAATCTACTGGGACACAAGGGTTTCAAGTGGTTGATCCAACACACCTTGCACAATCACTTAACCTGATACTGCAAGTACAAATGTGATATGTATGGAAGGACGTTGCCAGGGATCAAAAAGCAGGTCAGCCCAAATCAGCAGTAGCTCACACCTACCTAAAATAAATTCTAAAATTAAACCTCTTCCAAACAAGAGCAAAGTATCTATAGGCCAGCTGCAGGACTCACTTCCTAATGTTTGAATAAAAGCCTTAATTATGTATATTTTGTCCCAATAGAGTCAGGTAAGGCTACAGATTTTAAAAAAATAAAATAAAATACCCAAATGCTCAAGCAACCACCACACAAAAGATCCACCCGCAGGACCTGGATGCTGCCAGTAGGTTGTTTTGTGCGAGTAACCTTCTCAGCGGAAGAGAGGAACCCCTCGAACAGGAAGCCGAGAAGTATGCCAGACAAACCAGCACAATTATTTTATAAAGAGCTTCTGTATCAAGTGTTAGATGTGGCTGGTTTTGGGCATGCTACCAATAGAACCGAGAACTCAGTTTATAAAGAGAACAACAACCTGAGTGAAACACTACACCATTTATTTTGAAGTTTTATAACTACAATTGTTTGTAATAAAAAGGATTCCCATTCGTGAATGCTGAATATTTTAGGGATTAAATAAATTGGGTAAGCACGCACACAACACTAATTAAAAATGACACAATATCTTAGCTTTTCTTACTCTGAACACCTGGGCAAAGTGAAAATCAAGATGAACATAGATGAAATAGAGGAACAATAGATGAATTTGAAGGGAAAATTCCTGCCAGAATGAACCCTGCTCAGTAGGGACATGTATTTGTTTAATCAAATGTAAAATAAAACCTGCTCCTTGTTCTCAGTGTGTGCACGCAGGACATTTCAGTATTTTCTTGTTTTCCTCTAGAAAACTGCACACAGAAAGAAAAGTAGGTTTATGTAACCAGATATTAAACTTAAAACCAATCTGATCTTCCTTCCCCCCAGAGAAGCTGCGTAAGAAGATTAACTTTTTACCTACTAAGTTTCACAGTACTCTTAGCCAGAACTTTTATAGCTTACATTGCTGTAGAAAGCAATGTACAAATAACAACAAAAACCCCAAACAAACAAACAAAAATGAAACCACACAGGAAACACAGTTGCCACAAAGTTTCAAAAAGTTACAGTCATCTCCCTATGAAATATCCACACCAAGATTACATAAACCAAGAGAAGCTTTGAAGCAGGAGTTGGTCTCTCTGTAACAATTACTCAGCAAGAAGGCAATAAGAAAAGCTCTCAGAGGCTGTCCCTTCAATTAAGTGATAAAAAGCTGGGGTTTTTGCTGCTGTTTTAAGGCAGGACTATAAGTAAAACAGCAGACAAAATTCAAGATTTCTCATTTGATATTTCAGAGCCCAAAATCTTTTAAATCACTAAAATGTTTTTAAGACTTCCTAATTCAGAAAAGCATAGGAAGAGAGGAAGGGGAAAACAGGGTAAAAAAAAAAAAAGTTTACTTTTATTTTACACAAATATCAATTGTTAGGCAAGGGGAAGAAACAGAGAAATGAGTTTGCAGACATTTAGATAGGAAAAGCTACCAGTGCAAATGAGAACCAGACTCATCTTTCATGAAGCGCTCAAATTACAAGCTGAAATAATAAGATCCTAAAATGCTTCCAAGTTAGAGCAAAGAAAAATATTTCTCATTAGTGACTTTTAATAACTACAGATCAGTAATGCTGACAGACACTGATCCATATGTTGGGCTTGTTTTCAGGGCTTTTTAGAGGACATTTAGACCCCACTTGCGTTCTCTGGGACAAGTCTGGAGAGTTTCAGGCCTTTTCCTCTGTTTCTCAGAAAATGGTGACTATTTACATTAAATCCTCAACAGAGCTAATACAGTCATCCTAGCTTTTCCTATACTTAAGATGCTTTACTTCTAAATTAAAAATCTTTCTCTTTTCCGTCTACACAGGAAGTTTGTGCATTCTCCCTGCAGCCCCTCATACACAACTGAAACCACAGCAGCTCCCAAAAGCAACAAGAGAAGTGAGAAGACAAAAAGTGATCCAGAACATGTTTGTACTTCAAAAACACTTCAAAAGCTGTAGTAGCTTTACAGGCTGAATAGCTATGAATCAGAATTTACATGGACAAAGTGAGCCCAGCTCTTTGTCATGTGGTTTTCTCCCCAACAATAAACAGGGGTGT
This sequence comes from Caprimulgus europaeus, assembly GCA_907165065.1. Next base: position 40,305,918 of record OU015525.1, on the reverse strand, counting down.
GTAACCGCCAGCATCAGGCGCAGGAGGAATTTGCACAGGGCTCGCACGGGACCAGTCTGTGGTCCTGCCCCGTGCCTGCTGGGTCCCCAGCTCCTGCAGTGGGATGCAAATAGGGAGCCCTGCTCCTCCCAGAGAAAACACCCGTGTCCCTCCACTGTGTGACTCATGCTGACCTATTTCTTTGACCTTATGGTGATTTTCTATGCAGCAATATTAAGATTGCAAAGGGTTTTGAAACTTTATGAAAAGTCAGATGCCCACATAAAACAAGGTGGGACACTACCTAAAAATAAGACAGTAAATTCAGGATATACTCAAGCACGTGTGATCAGCCTTTCTTGCATGTCCAGTTAGCCACAGGAACATAAAAGAGAGATTAGTCAGAAAGCAGGAAGGGTGAAATTGAATTTAACACTTTAAAGAGCCATCACAGAGGCTGTAATTTAAGGGCTGACAATACAACGATTACAATGTTCAGGAAAAAAAAACCAACAACCAACCAACAACAACTCCATCTACAGTGAAGCAGAGCTGTAACTTCATGCCACTAACAAAACTGAGCACAAACAAATAAATAAAAATCTGCACATGCTATTTTCATGCAGTTTGCATAAGGCGAGCAGTGTTCATATTTTCCCAGGCCTGTTCACAGCCTCTTCAGCCTTAACTCTCGGGAATCATTGGCCACCTGATTAAAACAGCAACAACAAGGAGGGCGAAGCCCAGTGCAGCAGCCGGCCGCTGATCCCGCCGCTGCGCCGGGCACGACAGCTGCCTCTCTGGCGGCGGCCCTGCCGCCCGCCGCGCTCTGCCGGGCCCTCCGCCTCCCCGCCCTGGGGGCCCCGCCGCCCCCGCCCCGGCGGAGAAGGCAGACCAGGAAGGAGTGGGGTGCAGGCCGTGGCACCGCGGCACAGGGCCCCTCTCGCCGGCGTGGGAGCGGGCCACTCCGGCTCAGCTCCGCGGGAGGCGTCCCCACGCCCGTCCCTGCCGCGGGGTCCAAGGCCGAGCAGGGATGGCCGAGGCCGGTGGCAGGGCCGCTCACCTCTCCTTGGAGTACAGCTCCCGCTCCAGCCGCCGCTTGCGGATGAAAGCCATGAAGCCGCCCGGCCTAGGTGCCGCCGCCACAGCAGAACAGTGCAGAGCAGGCCAGGCCGCGCCTCAGAGAAGCAGGGAGAGCGAGCCGGCCTGCGGCCGCAGGCAGGCAGCCGGTCTGACGGGCCTGGCTGGGGGCGCCCGCCCCGTTTATACCGCCGGAGAGGCGGGGGAAGGTGGCACAAGCAGCCGAGGAAGGGAGCCTCTCGGCACCGAGGGCTCTGCGCCCTCGCCCGGCGTGCAGCGTCTCTGCGGCCCATCAGGGCCTCCGGGGCGAGTGGGACTTGGCTGGGCCGGCGCCTCAGACGGGTCTAGATGGGGCCCTCATCACGGGAACGCAACGCCCTCCATCCCTTAAAGGTTCTGCAGTTTTGTTTTTATTGTTCCTGGGATGGAGGTGCCACCCGTGTCCACGGCTGACGGCAGCGGGGGCTTTTTGTGGAAACGCAGTCCCCGGGGTCCGGGCGACGGTGGGCCCGGCCTGCCGGCCGCCTCCCGGGGATGGAACGCCTGGGCCGAAAATCGGCTTCGTGTGCGCACCGAGGGAAGCGCACGCTTTTTTACATGGCGAAAGAGCCTTATTTACTTGCGTTTAAATAAAAGTTGTAAATGTAGCGCCATTGCAGTGCGATTCCTTTTACCTGTAATGTGTGTGACAGGTGCCCCAGGCAGGAGGTGATGTTCTGCCAGGTGTTCAAAACCTAAAAAAAAAACCTCTGTGAAGAGGGGAGGTAAATAAAATCCCCTAGTTTGTATAAAACACTTCAGTTTGTGTAACTGCCATTGTATCTGAACAATTTGCATGTTTACTGACACAATCTCTTGTGAGATAGAAAAATACTGCTATTTGCATTTTTATAAGGGAAAAAAATTGATTCACAGAGGGGGTGTAATTTTTCACGCAGGAATAAAAAGATTTATAGGCTTGTAGGCCTCAAGAGATTGTCTAATCTAATCTGTGCGCTGAGGCTGAATCAGATCTGTGTCGATCAGCTTTACTCAAACATTTTCAATTTGTGGACCCATAAACATGAATCTGAAGTGTTGTGTACACTGAGAAGAGGTTTGCTTTTGCTAATTGTCTCGCAGGGATGTCTTAGGAGTAGTTCACAGAATCTACGGAGTCAGTGGATCATAGTTTGAAAACCAGTGATATCATCCACAAGAACTATTTGTCTAATGGATTTATAAAAGCACCTATTTGTAGGAAATCTGGAACACTTGCATTTAGCTTGTACAAATGTCTAACAAAATTTATGAATATGTATTTGTCCAGTATCCAACCTGAATTTTCTTTACTGCATTCCTCATTGTCATACTCCCAGTGGAAATTGACACTTTGATATGTTGTTCACATATGTTTTAATAAATATATGTGTGTAAATATATATATTTATTTATACAATTGTTTGTATGTGTAGATATGTATATAATCTCACAGACTAAACTATTTGTTTCACTTTCCTCATAGACTGCACTCATAAATAATTTATTCTTACAGCTTTTCTCTGGCTTCTTTCCAGTATGATTTTTATCTTTATCTTAAGGTCTAAGGCCCCTTAGAACAGTCCAGTCAACAGTAGCTAGAGTGCAGTAATTATATCCCATGTATTACACGAGAACAATGTCTGTAAATACATCCCAGAAATAACTTGCTTTTCTTCTTGTGACAGAAACTTATTTCTGCTCAGAACCTTTTCTAACATATTGGCACCTAGTTCTCACCATTTTATTTTGTACGTTTGAGTTCTCAGGTGTGATATTTTGCTGTAGCCTTGATGATTTCATCCTTAGACATTTATCCAAGTTATGAAGCTAGTTTTGAAATCTGATTCTGTCTTTTAGGTCCCAGGTTGGTGAAAACCAGGGTTTATAAAATAAATCTCTATTCTGTTGCATCTTGCAGATCACTAATGGAAATATTGAAGAGAACTGAAATGACAGCAGATCCTTATGGGAACTCGCTGCAAATGCTCTCCAAGTTTGATTTTTGCAAGCAGTGTGCCTTTTGGATTGTGTTTTCATGAAAACTGTATTTCCTTTGCTTTTTGTTTTAAGAAAACTGTCATGAGACAGTGTCTAAATTATACTAAACTCAAGATCTATGGTGCTTACTGTTCCTCTTTTTCTACTGAATCAGTGAAACTGATTGTAGAAAAGGGCATTAGATTAGCGTGAGCACATCTGTTTCTGACAAACTTATGTTAACCTCTTCATCATTGAATTTCTTCTAGAATATCCCATGGGATCAAAATTAATCTGGATAGCTTTGGACCTGCTTTCCTTAGGTAGACACATTTTATGCTTTTCTAGTCACCTTGGACCCAAACAGTCTTTTAGCAATTCAGTGATTGTTTTTCCTATATTATTAAGTAAAATTCTTCAGGCTCTATTAACTGGAATACATATAATCTAAATAGTTTTTAACCCATTCCTTCTCTGAAATCTATAATAAGATAAATTCAACTAAGTATCTGGGCACTTCTAATGTATTTCCAAAACATTTTCTTGTTGCCCTTTATACCCTTTTTTACCTGTCACTCATTTTGTAGTGTAGGCTTTGTGATTTTATTCTTTTATTCATATTCTTTTATGTTACTCTTCAGCTATATCCCCTTATTGTGACTTTTTTTTTTCAAATCCTTGAAGAGCTCTTAATGTGATGTTAACACAGTCTACTTAAGCTTCCTCTGCTTCCTTTTGTTCATATCAATGTAGCTTGCTATTGTATGTGTAATTAAAAATGAATCCATTGTTCTCTGTAGAAAATCTAGGTTAGCTTTAAATGACTGAGCTTAGACCTAGACCATACAGGAAGGAGGTTAATTAACTCATATAGAATGGCATGCTGTTATGATGAACCTGCTTTTAGTACCCAGCCTAGCTTGATTAAAGCTAGCTTAACTATTTCTCTGTAACAATGCAACCCATAGTTGGACGTGCAGACGTGCTTTTTCTTCCTCTTTTTCTTAGAGTAGGGAAGTCTATTTTAGGAAAACGTGTCATGATCACTTTCACTCAGTTTACCTTCTGCCTTTAAAATCAAAATGAGCTCCTCCCTATTTGTCATGCAATTCAAATTGGTAATTCATCTTATAACTTCCTCTTACAAGAAGCAAAAGATCCTTCCTACAACATTACAGGAACTTGATGGACCTTTTATGTCCTGCCATATTGTTTTTGTAACTGGTGTTCAAGTAATTGTAATTCACCATTATCGCATGGGCAAGCTTTTTGAATGCCTTTATTAGTTGCTCAGAATAAGTCAGAAAAAACATCAACTTCCTCCTTTTGAATACAGCTATAATCTATTATGAAAAATAGACCCCAATCATGACATATTTTTACTTCCTCTTTTTCATTTTTACCGAAAACATTATATTTTGTCTCTTCCTGGATTCAATACAAAATAAATCATCATCCCCTGATTGCCTGTGCCCTTTTTCCTTAGCATTGTTATATACAGCTATCACCAAAGTGTTCCACCATATCTCTGGGATACTACTAAAACAATATTTTTTCCATAGATCCCTGGCATTTGACTTCCGATACCACAAAATATATTTCATTATTTTCTTTCTTAATGCCTACTTTCTTCTTTCTTCCTCTCTAAGGTTCCTTATTTTTAGCTTTTTGCAACTGCCCTCTTTTAAAGTCCCTTTCTAATGTTGTTAAAGGGTGACCTCCCCAAGTCTATGAGTCACTGTCCTCAAATGCTCTTTCCTGTCTGTTGAATGGACATAACTTACATTACTGTTCTGTAATAATACTTACAGAACAGTACTCCATGGTCAAGTGGTTCAGACCCTTTGCCACAACATCCACAAAACAGTGCTGTTAGCACCAGTATTTGTCATGGAGTTGCCAAAACTCAATACTCCACGTATAGGAATTAGTCTTTCTTCTGTCAAAGTGCTGTTGTAACTCCGTCAGTCTGGCTACTTTCCTCCGTTCTAGATTTGTGACAGCATCTTGCTAATGGTGTCCTTGTCTTTGCTTGTATTTTCCAGGTAAGCACCTCTGCTCATTTTCCTTTTCCTGAAGAAATTGGTGCAGACCAATAATTGAAAGAATCAGAATGACAAGACCTAGAACCACTGGTTAGCAGTTGGACTCAGTGATCTTAAAAGGTCTTTTCCAGCCTAAACAATTCTACAATTCTATTTTTATTTTCACACTGGTAATGTCACCTTAAATAAATGAAGGGTTCAATTCAGGCAATGACCACATATCACAATCTTAAAGATGTACATAGATTCTTTCAGGAATAGGGGAGTACATGCCTGTATATTGCCCAGTAGATACATTTATGTCATTGTGAATACAGGATTCGTGTCTCAGATGTAGTGCTATACTTACTGTGCCTACAGTTTTGTTAGGGAAAGCTTTTACAATTGTGGGTTTCTGTCAGATATTCTTCAGGGTATTTATCTGGTAAAGCTTTGTCTTTCAGGTACCCAAAAGCTTCACAAAATACAATGTTCAAGTGTTTCCTGTCAATCCATTCTATTATATTGAGAATTTTTAGACATGTTCAGAATAGGCTTAACCTCCACTGTTGAAGTCAATGGTGAAGTTCCCACTGAATTGTTGGAGCATAAAAGATTCCTGAGTGTATTTCAAGGATTCATCCAATAATATATTTATTCTGCAAGGTATGTCAATGGCCAACCCATGACACATTAATCAAAAGCAAAGCTAGTAAATATTACTTTAGCTTATTGTTATTAGAGCTAGTCAGAAAAACAGAAGCACATTTTTTTAATGGAAAATAACATAGTCATCTCTCACTGTTTTTCAATGACATTTAAACTGTTTAAAATAAGTTTGCAGTGTTGTAAAGTTACCATTTATTCAAAGTTACAATTGAATAGTTTTACTTTAAGCAAAAGTTTAGGGCAGGCTAAATTCTGCAAAGCAGGTGCTAGCTCTAAGTTCTCTGTGGCATATGCTATTTTTTTGTTGTATGTGTACTCACAGCCTAGAATAATAGACCCTTAACTGGTACATCCTGCTTCTACCACAGTAACAATAATAGAATCAACAAGATCAGCAACAACAATAACTAGATGTGCCATGGCTTACCTATTGCTCTGATCTGATTGATGACTTGGAGGTGCATGCAGAAATTCCCCTAATTTAAAAATAATCATATAAAGTTTACCCTGATCATACCATTGCAAGCTCTCGTGTGAACATATTTTAACTAGTTTGTAACCAGCCTATTTATAATAAATTTGCTAATTTTTTTTGAGCTAGTTGCAAATCAGTTTTTACATGTACACAAAGAAATTTTTAAGTGTTTAACTGATTTAAAATCAATTTTAATTAAACCATTTTTTTGTCAATAAGGAAATGCAAAATTTACCATTTTTACTTGGAACAAAACAATACTGTGGGCAGATTTACAGTGTCAGCATATAAAGCTGTTCTGTCAGTAAAACCATGAAGGCAAGGAAGAGAGAATTTTGTACAAATATTTACTCATCAATTTAAATTGATGATTTTACGTAAAAGTAATATTTCTGGTGAAATCCTGAATTACACCCATGATTAAATTGAGTTCTTGACTATAAATTGTTTTGATTTTAGTCCTCATTGAAGGATTAGATAGTTAATACATCTCCTTTAGCTCTCTATATTCCTTTGCTGACATTGCTAACAGCTCTTTTTCATAGGTTAATTAATGTAGAATTAGGGCTGGATTCTCAGCCTCTGGTTTGGTACATACTGCTCAGACAGATCCTGCACTTCGTTATGGAAGTGTCCTGAAGAGGACTCATAAAATACTGAAGTGAATATGGTAAGCCAGAAATAATCCAGTACACTTTTGTATATCCACACTGCTGGGGAACACTAACTTAGTCTTTTTAAAGGCATGTAAGATTTAAAGATCCAAGACAAAATTTTAACAGAAAGAGTATACTTGCTTTATTAAAACAGGTTTAGAACTCATACTAACTATATGGGAAAAAACTGACTATGTGCATCGAGTAAGATCCCTCCTCACACCTTTGGTGTCCCATCTGCTTTATGAAGCTGGTAACTTGGCTCCCCTCCAACACCCATACATACTTCATGTCATTACATGCATAAGAGTCACTCTGCTCTACTGTATAGCTACTAAATATGGTACCACAAACATTGATTTGAAAAGTGGATGAGCAGTTGAATAATTTATCTTTATAGCCGGTGTTGTAAGGAAAGGCCTTTTAGTAAACTTGTTACGTATAGTTCACAGGGCAATGGAGCTGTATTTCATTTAATAGTAATGAAAATAAATATGGATAGTGATGGTGAGAGAAAACACAAAAAGCCTCGGGGAGGCAGGGAGCATCTCTTGAGGACAGATACTTTATGCAAAAGTGTTATACAAATACAACCTTACAGATTAAACTGATTTCTATTTTGTGTACAACCATAATATATCACTTAAGTGGAAATTTAAAAAGTAAATCGTGATGTCATTGGATTTTCCCTATTTTTCTATGGGAAAAGTTGGTGTGTTGGCAGAACATTAGTTTGCAGATTCATACATTGTTTTATTTTTTTCCTTGTGAGCAAGTGCGTATTTGTTTAAGAATATATATGTATAAAACTCTATGACAAAGGGAAGTTTAAATGCCATTCTGTAAATACTAAAATCAAAATTCTCCCTTTCTTGGTCAACAGGTTCAGCGCTCTGCTAGGAAGTATCTTACCTGGCAGGGTGTGGTTTGCTTGAATGTCGAGGAGGGAGAAGAAAGCAAAAGAACTGAGATGCAGGACTAAACTGTTTTATTTACTTAGATAGGTTACCTTTAAAAGTTTGTAAAAGTTTCAGCTAAGAATACTTTAAATGCATGTATTTTTCCTGTACATAATAGTCCCAGCTATGTTAGGCCATTTATTTATGTGGTGGGTTGATCTTGCCTGAATGCCAGGTACCCACCATGCTGCTCTATCACCCCCCTCCTCAGCAAGATGGGGATTGGAGAAAATAAGATGGAACAAAACCCCAAACTCATGGGTTGAGACAAAGGCAGTTTAATAGAAGCGAAGCAAAGCTGTGCACACAGAAGCAAAAGAACAAAATATTTATTCTCTACTTCCCATCAGCAGCCCATGTTTGGCTCCTTCCTGGGAAGCAGGGCTTCAGTATATGCACAGCAGTTACCCTGGAGGACAAATGTAAATAACGAATGCCCCCCTTCCTCCTCTGTTCCCCTTGCTTTTATCTCTGAGCATACATCATATGGTATGGAATATCCCTTTGGTCCCTTTGGGTCAGCTGTCCTGGCCGTGTCCCCTCCCAAGACCTTCCCCACCCCCAGCCTGCTGGGGGTGGGGGGTAAATTTTGGAGAGACAGCCTTGGTGCTCTGCTAACACTACTCAGCAGTAAACAAAACACTGGTTTGTTATCAACACCTTTCTAGCTACGAAAACAGAACACAGAACTCTGAGGCCTGCTATGGGGAAAATTAACTCCGTCTCAGCCAGACCCAATACAATTTATTAACTACTTCTACCCTGTATCCGACAGCATTCTTGCTGCAAAGAAGAGCTGTGATATAAAAATATGCATGCTTCCATTTTAGTTCAATAAAACAAATCCATAATTTAGATTAATTTTCAGACATACATGCAAGCATGTAATATTTCTTTGATGTATATTCTAAATTATTGGTTGATGTATCCCGCTTTCCATAAATCAGAACCCAGTTCAGCAAAGACAAGGAGCAAACCTATGATAACATAATTTCTGCATAAAAGCTAATACTGTGTGATGAACTGTAGAGATACAAGATCAGCTCAGCCAAAGCCTGAATAAGCTAATTAGATTGCTTACCCTACTTTGAGGAACACACAACAAGTGTATAAAGACCCTTCCTTCTTCATTCCCATCTGGAAATCTGACACATTTTGTATGATGTGTAGTACATATTTCTATGAATATATTTCTGAATGCAAGACCAGTTTTTTTCTGCTTTTCTCTTTTTTTCTTAACTGGAAAATGCTGTCTCCTGTGTTACCAGTCAATAGAGTTATATTTTATTTCAGAGCATCTGGAGAAGTGACAAATAAATACAAACAACGCTTCTGTTCAGAGTGATTGTTTAGAACAGAACTTCTTCAGGAAATAGTTGTACTTGCGGCACTAAGAATGGGTTCTTCTTGACTAAATTTAGCCAAATATATAAGTTAAGGCTCTAGTCTGAGATAGTCTTCCATGTTTCTACTGTACATCATAGAGAGAGGTGTACGATTCACTGTTCTGCACTCAGGCATCACACCTAAGGAGAATGAATTGCTTCCTATAGGATCTCCATTCACTATAAAGGGAGTCCAGATGACAGTCCTAAATTAGACATTTAATTTTAAGGTAACTACAACTGAGTAAAATGAACCATGTCCCTCAGGAGGTGGATTTCGAAGAAAAGTCATGGATTATATCTTTTCTTAACAGCAACCCCAAAATTGCCCCAAATATTGACATACCACATACATGCAGGAGTAACTTCCAGCACATTTTAAGCATGTCAGAATCTCTGCGGCCATGCTGATCTCATGAGTTACAATGATCAGGCATGCCTGGACAGGCTGTCCACCAGGCAGTGTTGTGGAGGGAAAGTTCACTGGACATAAAGCGCACGGCTGTTATAGCTGCTTAGTAAATTGTGCTTTTAATTCTCGTGGAAACATAGCTACTATCATCTGACTGGTTAGAAGGAGAGAGGAAAAGCAGTCTTTTGCATTTTAAGAGGACTGCTTTTAATTCAGGAGTAGAGGTGAAATTCTAGGTTCTTGTGTGCTCTGAAAAATTTCCAAAACCAAGCTACCACTTCTGCTCAGTACTCATAAGCATATGGTATTTTTTACAGTATCACATTTAGACTTCCCACTTGGTATGATATGAAAGAGAAAATTTCAGTATTTTACATTTGCTGCCTCATTATAATAGCCTGACTTCAATAGCCTTCTGTTCAAAGAATTGGAACAGAATAGGGTGTGAGAAACTACTTAGGACTACATCACTCAGCAATATGCAGAAAATAAATTGAACAGCTCCTCGTGCTATATGCCTTCCAATATTGAAATATTTTTAAAAAATTCCTAAAGGGAAAGACCATTAAGGGAAGAAGCTGTTGAACTTCAAGGTACCTGATCACAGCTTTCAAAAGGATATTGGAAAGATGGTTTAGACACTGAATCAGTATTTGGCTTGTCATTCTTGGGTGGTAAAGATTAAAGAGTACAATGCTGCAATGGCATACTTTAAGTAACTAAGAATTTTTAAAAGTCTAAAGCAAAAGGCACCTACTCTTCTGAGTTTTTGAACCTGAAATCTGTTGCTTCAAAGGAGCTTGTGTGCTCAGCATCTCTAATGGTCAAGCATTAAAAGATGTAGCCCTTTGGCTGGCAACTGAAGCAGTGAGCCATGGTGGTTTGGGAACACAACTGAAAAAAAAGAAAAAAAGAAAAAAAAAAAAAAGAGTAGGTTTTGTCATCACTACATGAGTCACCACATCTGTGTCCAGCAAGTGGGATGTATTCTTCTAGCCAGTGGTACCTGTGAGTTGGATGTTTTTGACTCTGGTTATTTTCCTTCCTCTACCTGTAAGGATTTGTTACCTCTTTGTAAATTCTTTGGGAAAGAAGCATCTTTTGATTGCGTTTGTATGATATGTAGCAGGATATCGTGGTCCATGACACTAAATCAGTAACAACGATAGAACTACATTAGTTGTTGGTGATGATGGTAACTGGACCATAAGAAAGTCAAGGAAACCAGCAAGACCTTGAAAGTCTAAATTAAGTTATGAGACCATAAGCAGATGCCATTAGCAAAAGGAAATGCTGTGATGGACAAGGTGAAATTCTACCTGTAAATTACTGACAGCATTTGCTTGACATTCAAGTTTTCCTCTACTTTGACCACTGCTTCTCAGTCAATCATCTGAGCAGTATCCAAACACTTGGAGAATTTGAAACCTTATAATTTAAAAGTGATGCTTAACGTAAATTGTCCCTTCAAAAATATTTTTCAATTTTTGCCAGCAAATGCTTATCTCTTTGCAACTGGTACAGATGTTTCTCTGACTGATCTCTGTTGCTAACTGTGCTCTTGTCACTGTTACATGTCTCCATATATGCAACAGTGCTTTCTCTCCTACTGTATTCTAGAGAGAAACTTTATTAAGGAGCAAATAGTTTTTAAATTATATTTTTTTATTTACTCTCAGGAACGTGAGAAACAAAGCAGAAGGAAGTATAATGGAACAGGAAGTTATCACGCATTTAAATATTCATTTTAAATATAGGTAGTATCTAAGTATATGAATGCTGATTACACAGCTCCCAGTACACTTAGGACACTCCCAGCCAACAGTTGAAGCCATTTTAAAAGCTAGATCCAACTGAAAACCACAATCTCTTGTGAAATAGCAGCACCACAAAGGTTTGTTCTTCTGTATATTTCGTCAGAAGTTCTAACCACAACTGCTAACTGTCTATACATGGTATAGGAATTAATTTGTAAGGGGAGAAATGTGGTGAACTATGAAGAAAAGACTTTTACAAAATCACCTCAGCAACCTGGTCAGGTTGGAGATGTCCCTGCTCACTGTAGGGAGGGATTGGACTAAATGGCCTTTAAAAGTCTTTTCCAATCCAAACCATTCTATGTTTCTATGATTGTTTCTGCTTTTGGGACTGCCAAGTAATAAGTATAATTTGTAGTGATACTCCACTCTGCTCTTGACTGCAGCATGCCCTGGCAGACCAGAATTCTTTAAGCTCGCTTATTTCTCACCAAGACATGACCTGGGATTTTTTAAATGCTTGTATTTAGTATCCTGTGCATGGATGCTCAGCTCTGCCAACTTCTCCCATTGCTCTCAAGTGTGTTTTGTGATGTTTGCATTGCTTTTCTGCCAGTTCATAGGGCTTATGTTTACCTGGTAGCTGACACACAGTTCCTTCTGCTGGTGGAAGATCAGTATGACAGGCTCGGGAGAAAACATGCTCATTCCACCTCAGAGAAGGACACTTCTGAGATTGGATCCCTCCTAACAAATCAGAAACGTAATTTGTGTTTAGCTAGTATATTCATGAATGTTTTGAAATTAGTTTACATATATTTTATCTATATATATATGGAAAAAATAATTTGCAGAAATGTTTGCTTAGAAGTTTACATTACCTATGCTTGTTTATCCAGTGTTCAGTCATACCATAAGTGGACATACTAAAACCTAATCATTTTCCTTGATGTATCCATTTCAATCCATTTAGGATGCTCCCTTCTGACAGAGCTAGCTTCTGCATTTCAGAAACTAAAATAAGGGTTGATACACCCAGTTTGTCCTTAATTAAAAAACCCTCGGGATACCACCACACAATAAAAATTATTATGACTTTTCACCCAGTTGTGGCCTCCTGTTGAATTCTATGCAGCAAAAAAATTCAGTCAGAGAGGTAGGTGAAGTTCTTCAAACCTTAGTGAGAGAAGACAGAGGGAGGCTTTGATTTATCAGTGTATGCAAGAAATTTTGAACCTAACTTTTGGATTCTTATTCGAAATGTCCTAGAAGTAGACCGCCAAAACCCTATGAAGCTTGTATCAAAAAGATAATAGGTCTGCCTTCCTTAGAATAAATAAAAAAAAAAATCTGAAAAAATCCCCCAAAACAGAAGTGCTGTTTCTCATTTTTGGTCACTTGATGGCACTAAACTAACGCAGTATACATATTAATCACCAATGACATCAGAATATTTCTGTGACAGTGTATTTTTTTTTAAGGCTTGGCCTAACAAAAGTGCTTTGTTTTGTTGAGGGCAGATTTCAGACATAAAAGAGATTAAAAAATAAACAAATATAAAATGAAGAAACAGTTGTGAAATCTGTCTGACTGTGTTCCATCTGTCTTGCTGAAGTTCATTACATACTACAAATACCACAATGAAATGGCACACGTAGCATTTCTGAGCAAAACAAAAGTCAATTTTCTAACATAACACACTGAAGACCAAACCAAGACTTTAAGCCTAGAATCTGAAAGAAATATCTGCAAATTTTGGACAGTGTCACTTCCACCAAATTGTGTGTCCATCAGGTGGCCACGTACATGAATCAGGGCATGTGGAGATCCTGGCCTTTTACATGTCTTAGTATCTACAGGGAAATTGCCAATGTTTCAGGGCTAAATGCTGGGTTCATAGTGCCAATGCAGAAGTGACGCAGGGAGAGCTTTTCTTGGGCGGTCTCAGGCATGGAATAAGAAGCTCCTGGTGTGATAGATTGCAGCCTACCATGTCTCCCAGTAAAGGCACCTCCTCACGATCTGTCCAGCAAAATGTCTGTATTATCTTTATTTATACTCAGAAATCTGCAAATTGAGAAATCCTCAGCTAAATGTAATCTTTTTTTAAAAAATATATTTTAGGATGTGATTAGCATTTTAAGTGAAGATTTTTATTAGGTTGTCAGAAGGTTTGAGCATTCAAAATATTTTGCCCTCCTGCAAAGGGAGGAAAAACAAAATTGTTGAAAGTTTTCACAGATCAGTAATCAAAAATGCTTTTGCTGCATCAAAGAACATATTGTATTCCAATAAAGCCTTTTCTCTGGATTTTTTTCAACTTCTTTTTCAGGAGGAAGTTACTTAGATTTTGAAACCTCTAAAAGTGTTGAAAGATTTTTTTTTTTTTTTACAACCTCTAAAGGCAACCTCTTATTTTGGAAATCTAAAGCAGGATATTTCAGCAAGTTGGAAAGGTGGGGAGGGATTTTTTTTTTTTTTTTTCCAAATGGAGATTACATTCAAGCTTTTCCCATAAAGATTTTAATAAGTCAGTAAATAAAACAATTTGTGGCACAAAATTCCCAGACAGCTCTAGAAATGATGTTGCGGATTGCAGTTGCTCTCCCCCTTTCTTGCAGCACTCCTGAAGAAGCCGTTGTGACTGATGGAGCAGTGCTTGCACAGAGGGACTTTCATAGGGCCAAGTATGGGAAATCCCATGACGTCACAGGCGCCTGTCCTAGCTTAAGGGGAAGGAAATGTGGTTATTGTATCTTAAAGCAACGGTTTTTTCTTTTGCTAATTTTTACAGTCAGAGCCTTTTTCAGTGTGTTTGCATTCTTCTTTTATTACCTGTTCCATTTCCATCTACTTGCAATATGGGAAGTTTGGGTGGTACTCATTCTGAAGGGAAAAATCCTTCTTGATTTCACCACTTCTGCAGCACTGAAGCATTTATCTGCAGGTTTTTTCATGTTGTCATTGTCTAACTGCTACAGAGAGAGGGCCATGATGGACTTCATTTTCTCATATCCTCATGCTTTCCTATCTTCAATGATTCTGTAACTGTTGAGAAGTATGGTGCTTTCTGGGATTTTTGTGGACTTTACAATGCCTTTGCTTAAGTGGAAGTTTTACAACTTGCCAGCCAGTGAATCCACTGTCAAAATTTTGTTTGGATTTGTTATCTTGTGTGTCCTTAACTATGTTAAGTTTGAGCAAAGGGGTTGGCCAAAGCATTGTAGTGATTTCCACAGTATGCAGAGCCAATTTCTACCCTTCCTTCAACTCATGAAAGTTAACAGCTTTCCACAGAAGGCAAATGAGGACAAATTTGGCTTTCTTGGCTTAAAAATACCTTGTTTTCATGGCTATCTGATTATGTACTCACTAAATTTAATCCAACTACAACAAACTGAATCTGTTCATGAAGCTGGATAAATGTGAGCTAAGCTAATCTGAACCATGTGAAAAATCACAATGTTCTATGCAGTACCAGTCAAACGGTATTTGAAAAATATATGGAGATATATAAATATGTATGAAAATCTCAAAAATAATAGATGAAGGTCTAGTTTTTAGATGCAAATCTAGTTTTTACATAATAAATAAAAACATAGGATCTCAAGCTTAAATTCAGAGTTTGCAAGAAATAAAGAGAAATGAGGAAAAGCTCAAGAAATCCTTCTTTCAATGTCACACAGTCATATAAGTTTTTCACTGTTACATATCTTAGTCTCTAACACTTCACATACATATGCTGGAGTCATATAACACAAAAACTAATTTTTTACAGGCCTGGTAAAAAAAGATCACTATTTTAATTACATTTGATTATGGTTGTATGTGTGTGGCTCAGAAACTGTCCTCTTCTTATGTTGCTGAACTGTGATCATTTTCCAAATTGTCTTTTGGTCATACAACATAAATAGAGTTATTTTTTCTTTTATAAATTTCTAAAGGGTTTTAAAAACATTGCAAAAGTGATCAGTCTGTAAAGATTTGAATCAAAAATCCAGCATTTGCTGAAAGGGCTACTAGAGGGTCTCTCAGGAAGATGGACACAGGGAGACTCAGTGGGTCTGCCTGTCCGAGGGGTGAGTTTACTGCCCGAATGGCATGGGCACTGCTGCCTTGGCCCTCTGTGTCTTCATGTAACCTCATGATCCTTATTCATACAGATTTGCATTACATTTCTACCTGAATAAAATGGGATAAAATGCAGAAATAACTGTGACTCAACCAGAAACACTCCTGGAGACTCCCAGGAGACCCGTCGTATCCACTCACTCCACTATTTATCCGTTTTAGCTCTGATCAGCCGTTAGCTACCTAACAGGGCAGACCCACAGCTCTGTTATATTCAGTTCTATCGTCTCTCTTATAATTATGGACACTCAGATATGCTAAGATTTATGCATCTAACAGATGTTTAGTCTAACTAACTCTTCATTAGAAACAATTTTAGTTATAGACCTTCCTAGTTGGAGAATGTGCTTATCAGAGTTTCATAACAAAACTAAAAGATAAAATTTTGGTCTCAATGGATAGATTCATTTTGATTCTTGAGGGACAGCCCTAGCAAGGCTCATGTTTGCAGCTCATCATCCATCCAGCAAACCTGGCCCTACCAGTGGCTCCTGCAGAATACACAGGACCTTGCATAATACTTGGTTATTTTTTAGATGCAAACATAAAATACAATTATATACAAAGTTTTAATTGTTCATTAAATTCAAAGAAGTGGATGGCAAAGAGATCAGGAGGGAAAGAAATCCATGGGTGTCAACAGTTGGGGAATGGGCAGATCAGGGAGTTTAACATTGCCTCAGGCTGCTCTGGAAAGACATAGATATTAAGATTGATGGCAAAAATCACCAGGTTTGAAGGTTGCTGTCACCTTTTAATTCTGAACAGCTTTGTGTCTGAGTGTAAAAGAGGGAAGGAAATTGTTGCATCCTCTTCTGCCTTGCAGAGACTGGAGAGACTCGGTCCATATGATTTTGCTCATTCTCCACTCTGTCAGCATTTCCACTGACTTCAGCAGAAGTCTAAATCAGGGAAGTCCAGCTTTAATATCTTTTTATGCCTACAACCTTCCCTTCACGGAGCCTACTCTTTTTCACAAATTCACAGACCATATTTTTCCTTATAATAAAATAAAAAAAAAAGCATTTAGTTATGGACTTCAGACAAATTATTGGTGCATGAGTATTGAAGATTGAATTCAATATAAAGAGAAAAAAATTTGTGAAACCAGATACTAAGCTAATGCAGCTTGGCGTAGTTCCAGTGGAACTTAACACAAGTGGAGCTCTGCTGATTTTCCCAAACTGAGAATCTGGCCCATTAAAAATTAAAAATAAAACTACAGTTACCTACTAAATTTGAACTTTGTACTTTGAAATACAAGGCAGACACTTTATCCACAGGTCTGTGCAGTCGTTGGTTAAAATCCACTGGAATTTAGACATATTATTTTTGGCTACTGGAAAGTGCTTGTATTGTTCCCTGAAAGAGACAGAAACATGTTGTTAATTAAAAAAAAAAAAAAAAAAAAAAAGTTTAAAAAAAATAATTAAAGAAGGTTATGGAATTCACACAAAGTGCATTTCTTCATCCCAAATTAACAACTGTGTGCACAAGAATCTGCTTAAGAAGTCAGACTTAATTTATCTGTCTTCCCTCTGCAATTAAGTGTGGTAACAGTAGCGAAGACTTTCTTTCCCCTTTGCTAACTGTTCATTTTCCTTTTAATCTCTTAATTCCAGTCCTGGATAATGTGTGAAATTTTGGAAAGGCAGTCTTTACCAAGGAAGTGAAATTACATTCCTGTATGTTGACGATGATAACCATCCTCTCTGCCTTTGCAGCCCCTCTGCCTGCTGAGGGACCCCCCTCCTCTGCAGCCTCATGTCTCAGCTGCCAAGGGGGCTGCGGGGTCCCATCAGAGACCATGGCTGAGGGCAAACAGGCACAAAGGATCTCTAAAGAATATACCCCTGGAAGCGTTATACGGGTAAGATGAACTGACCTGCCACACCATGGATCACAGTTTGGGCATGTCTATGAGGCCACACATAGCCCCATAACTCAGACTTGAAAAAAGGGGTGGTGGTTTTCCCATTATCATGGGTTAAGCATGACAAAATGGCAGTTTTGGCTTTTCAGTCAGCAGTGGAAATCAAGAATAATTAAATGGAAGTTAATGATCTCAGGTGGAAAACCAAACAGAGGATTTACATACCCAGATAAACATACATGCCCGAATCTTGCACTCTTCAACAGCTGGAAGGTATGGAGGTGTTTGACGCACATCTACCTGGCTATGTAACAGGAGTCATGGAGGAAACCCATACTCTGACCATCTGTGCTGCTTGATTACTCAGTAGCCGTCTGGCATGATTTTGTCCTGTGCCAATTAGCTTGCTCTGCCATAATGATCAGATTCAGATTTGGGATCTGGAGGCATTAAGGACCATTCCCAAAAGTGCAGTATGAGCAAGAATGAGAAGACTTGGCTCTGTCCACCCTTCTCAGTTCTCTAAAACTGTATTAGCAGCTTTTCTACCTCAAACATGTCAGCATATCAAACCCAAGGTGTGCAACCATAATTTTGTTTCCATACTCCAAAAGCACTGTTTTGGTAAGCTGCAATGCACTTTTGTATTAATGTGAACATTTTGTGCATGCACATGTACAATGATGGTTATATGTTATCACCTCAAGGGTACCACACTGGGCCTGAAGGTGACCTGAAGGGCAGGGGTACCTCGTATAGACAGGATCAGGCCAGGCAACTTTACTTCAGTGCCAGAGAATGGTCCTTGAACAGGTATTATTTAGCAGTACAGCCTTAGTCACAATGACTGCAGTATCAGGTTCAGAAAATGAATGTTAGGGATGCAGAGTAGCTTACTTCTGCGAACTGAGATGCCACCCCACAGAACATAGCAGGTACAGGCATAGGAAAGGCCTTTATCCTCTATATGCTTTTTGTAAGCACATTAATGTAAGGATATAAAAATAAACTAAAATATCAAAGTATAAATCAGTCTGGCATGTGTTTTTCCTTGCAGTAATCCTTTAAAATAATGTCCCTTAAAAAAAATATCCTCAATTTTTAGACAAGTACAACTCATTTGTATGCTGTAGTACATCTAACAAACCAGAACACAACAATAATAAAGCCCCATGTTTTATTGGACAGAATGCATAATATAGAGAGGTTCCATCTAGAGAGATTCCTTTTTCCTCTACGGGATGAAGTAAGAATATGAATAATAAACTAAGTGGCAGTTCTAGGAGACCAGTGCTCTTTCTCTCTTATGGAAGTTAGACAGAAAACTGGAAAAAAGCATCTTGCAAGTGAGAGATGGCTATTTTTTAAAACATTAGATATGAGGATGTATAAGTCCTTTATTCATCAATGCTCATGCAATTTCTGTTGTCTTAAATGTGTATTTAGCGTGGATCTGTGAACTACATCTCTTACATATTCATGTTTAGTTATTGAGAGTAAATATTCTTGAGGCAGACTGCTCAAGACTCAATATAAAAAAACAACTTCAAATATAGCTGAAGAAACATTACAAATCCTGGGCCAGGAGAGACACAAAACATCCCAGCAATGAGAAATATATATTCATAATGGCCTTTAGATAGGATGCAAACTTTAAATTGGTTTCTATTGTGATGGACATTCTAGTCTAAAATGTTCAGATTTTCTTAGGAATTGGGAAACAACCTGAGACAATGGGGCTGTTCTCCATGGTGCAAATCTGATGAAATGGTGTTGACATTAATACAGAGCCAAAGTCACATTCTGCCAACATAAGGACAAAGACAAAAACTCACTAGCTGTGTTAGACAACTGGTTTGGGCAATAATTTCTCTAATTGCTGCATATATATGTGGAAATGTGCTGAGAAAACAACAAAATTCTGTTTGACATTTTATCAAAGATCTTCTGCCACGTTGCTAGAAGACTGTTCTTAGGACTGCTGTCTGCTCTCTCCATCTGCAACCCACATGTAGTGTGGGATGTATGCGGGAAAGTGCACAGGAAAAGTAAAGGTGCTAGAACACTTTCTCCTTTTTGAGACAAATAGGTCAAGGTTTTCAAATATTGGCTGCTGAAGTTAGGCACATGAGTCCTCAGTTCAGCATCTAATTTTAAGATTCTTAGTCCCGGTTCCCTCAGTAAATTTGAGAAGAATTGGTAATACTGTCTAATGCTCCGGTGCCTGGTCCTTTATTTGCCTCATTTTTAAAAATGCAGACACGCTTCTCCACGGGAGTGCGGCTCACTGTTCTACAGATTATGCATTTGTAGCAGGTTGCATTTGGCCTTCAGTTATTGATTAAAGAAAGTTAGAAGCATGTGAGTTTACATATATAGGTTTAGCTAAAATAACAACAACAAAAAATCCTTCTTGATGCTGTACAAGGCAGCAAATGTTAACTTAAAAAATTTCCATTTGCCATATGGTCTTCACTTCAGGTGATTTGATATAATTCAAAACAGGCATTCAGTAGCCTAATAGTCTTACTGTACCACAGATGTGTGCATTCCCTTGAAATATATTTTTAGTTTGCTTCTCAGGCCTTGATTCTTCTGTTGGCATTAGAAGCCCAATTACAGAAGCAAAACAAATTCCAAATTCAGTCCACAAGCCTACATTATTAAAACCCTCTGCACTGGAAAAATATTCATGTCAGGCTTGAAATACCTTAATCATATTTCTTTTCTTCATCCCCCAACACAGCATATGAGGATATGATGTAGAAAAGCTAGAAGCTACTCAGGAAAAACTCTTCCCTGGGTTGTCTGAGTCATTTCAGAGAACTGTGATTTGAGCCTGAGCTTAAGCTCATGGGTTCACAGTTTTAACATGATTATGTACAGGCATGACTAGCACCCATACTTGAGTGCACATACTGCAAATTTTAAGTCAGAGGTTCCAAACACATCTCAGTTTGTTTTGCTGCTATGTCTGAAGAGTTTTTTTCTTTGCTACTTTGATTTCTTACAATCACAGGAGTATTAGTGTGAAACTTCTGAGCTCAGATGGGAAAATTTTAAAACCCAATGAATGTGTATTCATAGACTGGTGAAGTTTAGATATCAATGAAATATGTGTCTGAAACCTTAGATGAGCAAGTCCCCTTCACTTTGCACAGCCGTTTGTTTGGGCTTCTGTCCATCAGCTGATGCACGATCTTTTCCTTTCTAATCTATCTTACGTAGACCTGACAGGAATAGGAAGGGTAATTCTACAGCATGAACTTATTCTCTAAGTGTGGCCAATGTGAGCTAAGCAGTCTGGAGCTCACAGATATGTATGTTTTGTTCTGTTTCAACCATATGGATCAAAGATTAGCATAACAGACATCTTAGCTGACAATCTGCTATTAAACCATGTCTTATCTATCAGTTGCTCACTACTTTTCCCAGCATTGTATCCATTTGCATTTAGTATGTACTTCTGGTGTTTTTCTTTTGAATGACTGGATTTTAAATGGGATTGTTTCAAATGGCTGGAAAGATAACGGAGCCACTGTTTCTTGAAAAGTTTTTCAGACTGCCCCCTAAAATGCTTCCAGAATCACCGTTAGTGAAGTGTGACTTCACACACACCATGGCACCAGGGGCAGTAGCATATACTAAAACTGCTGATGTTAGCACGGTGAAGGACTAAGCGTGTTTTATGAGAACTAGATGTTGCCAAAAGAGCTGTAGTGGAGTAGCAGCACAGGACATGTTAGCAGGACAAGGAGGACACACTTCATGAGATATGGCATAGGCTCTTGTCTGCAATGACCTCTTGCTCTGCTGAGTTGCAAACTCTGATAAAGTATCACTGTTCTTTTTACCTTAGCTTTTATTATATTAAAGCTAATGTAGGTAAGACTAGTCCTTCTATAATTGTACTATCACATTACTGTGCTGTCACACCACATGAGACGGCGCATTTTAGACATACATGGTGGGTACAACTATTTTTTTGGCATAGTGGCCATTCTGTTGGAGAGGCTGGCCAGGAAAAGGGTGGTGCTACCACCTTCTATGACTCTCTCTTACTCTCTTTGCATGTTGGCAAGTACAACCAGGAGTCTCTTAACTGCTTAAAGGTACCAGGATACCAGTTGTGCCCCCTCTTAGGACCTGAACACAGAAAAGAGAGAGCCCCTTCATGCTTTCTGATTTGTGTGTATGGGTAGTTATAAAGCTCTTGACTTGGGAGTTGTAAATCATAATGAATGCTGCTGCTAGGTATCGCACACTCCTTTTTCACTGCTAAGACAGGGATGCTTACTGGAAATATGAAAAAAACTGAACACTATTTCTAACCTTTTA
This sequence comes from Caprimulgus europaeus, assembly GCA_907165065.1. The sequence goes on along the minus strand of OU015525.1, from coordinate 40,284,182 downwards.
TTAATGAGATCACATTTCCTAGATCAACTTAGTTTGAGCAGAGAAAGTTACATGGTATGTGGAACTTCTTATTAAATAAGAAGTAAAAAATTATATTGCACATGTTGCTTCTTGCCAAGCTCTTGTTGTTGTTCCAAGAACAATTAATAGCTGACCTACTATAAAACCCTATTCTCTTATTACTTTCTTGAAGCTTTAATCAAAAATAGATATCTTAAGTGTGTTGGATATTTCTGGTTCTTTTGATGATTTGCTGCAACATTAATCTCCACAATGCGGTTGTGTTAACACCTTCTCACTGCTAAACCAAATTTCACCTTCAGACACAGGGGGACTTAATTTTTAGACACGGATAATCCAGGACTCAGCAGTAGTGGATTTTGGAAAAGTGAGTAAAATATAACCCAGGCTGGACTGACTCAGTTGGCAGGCTGAAGCTGAGACAGCTTAACAAGAAATGAGTCTTTAAAGATCCTGTGTGTTGATACTTTGGTAGCATGTTACTTTTTTGAAATTTCCAAGGGACATTATTAGGACTAGAAAGCACTAGCGTGTTATTCTGCAGCACACGGCTGCAGAATAACAGATTTTTTTTTCCTTAGGAACACAGGAAGTCCATCTCAATTGATTCTGGCCCATCAGCTGCTCTGACACCGTTGATCGTTGAACCTATTAAAATGACTGCAGATTCCCTTTTCTTAAAGGGTACATAGAAATTAGAGCTGAATGTTTACTCATATATTACAACATTACAGATACTACAGTGATATGAATTTTATAAGTCTGATAGATAGATGTGCAGGCAGGTAAACTTAGGAATGTTCTCAGAACCTAAACAAGACCCTCAAAAGCTGATGCCATCAATATGCATATGACATCAATTTGATGCAGGTGAACCTCTCCTCAGGCTGCAGTCTAGGCAAGGGATTGTTTGGATGAGGCTCAACTAACAGAGCTACAGGATGTTCACTGGATAAGAGCAATTCCTGAAGGGCGCAAGGGAGGTGAAATCTGAGATATGGTTTTCTGTAGCCATTGCAAATGAAGTGGAAAATCTGTCTAGTTACTGGTACCCTAGCTCTTGTTACAGGAATAAACTACTATGGTGGTCCATTGTCATGGGAATGTAACTTTTCCTTTCAGCTCTTAGAACAGTTTGTTATGCCCATACGTATTATATATATGTGTGCTTATGCATTATATAGCAATGTGCTCTGTGTCAGTCTTTGCTTGGAAAAAATTCTAAGCAGAAACTTCAACTAGCAAATGTTATAAAGATGTGCTTGTTGTGTACCTTGTTTGTACAAAAAGGTTCTTGCATTTACTTGGTTTTTGAAATAACTCAGACTGTCCTTTGACCTGAAAAGCTCTTTGAGTCTGCCTACACTAGCGAATGTACAGATGAATAGGAGTGGATCTGCAGATATTAATATTATATGCATTTCAAGAGGTGTTATTTTGGGCTAATTCTGTTCTGGTCATATGAGCTGAGTGCCCAACAGTGACTGGAGCTATAGGTTTGTACCTCACCCTATGCAAAATAGTATTGTTTATCACCTAATTAGCAAAATGAGCAAGAAATACCTAGGCTACATCAGATTTGTTCTTTGTGACCACATAATGTGAAAGTAAATGCCAAACACAGCCAAAATAGAATGGTATTTCAGTCAAACCACATTCACTTTGTGGTGCTCTAAATATCTATGCAACATGCAGGGTTATATGAATCAGGCACGAAACTTGTAAACAAAGATATTCACCAGCAAAATGTTGTAACTGTCTTATTTAAAATGAGTGAATAAATAAGAAGCAGACTCTGCAATGCATTAAGACAGATTTTCGACTTTGTAAACAGCAGTGACATATCTCTGATTCACACTTATTTTTATTAAAAAAATCTTTTACATCCTGTCTAGGTTAAAAATATTCATACAGCAACTTTTTGTCTTCTGCCAGAAAGTCTGCCCTCTATTAGATTAATGACATCTCCTTTGAAAAACGCATCTGGCTTCTGAGACTACAGTGTCCATCAATGAAATTCTTGCTTGCGAAAGAGCAAGAAGGAGGTGATATAACAGATAAGGTTACTGACATATCTCCAAATAGAATTTCCTCTGTGGCAATTTTGAATAGTCAATTTTGAACACTTATAAAGAGTTTCACAAATAGACAGTGAAACTTTATTATCTTCAACTGGTAAGGAGATAGGGTATGCTAGAGTACAATAGATGGCTACCCGGTTCAATCTATCATTCTGCCTACAGATGTGTTCATTGTCTGATTGGAAAAGTTTTAAAAAAAAGAGTCTGCCCAACAGAACCTAAATACACCTAGCCCATTGTAAAATGCTGATTTCCTAAAACATATTCCTTCTTGACTTCTGTAAGTAAGTAATCCATTTATACCAAGAAGCATGAGGTTTCATTATACTTAATTATCTTAGCATAATTATAAATGCTAATGGTCACCTAATTATCTAGATGTTTTTAAAACCTAATAACTCACTATTTCACTCAAAAGGTCTCTTGGGGCAGTAAATCTCGTATTTTGAAGAAAATAATGTTTCCTTGAATTTGTTCTTCATTTAACTACCATTAATTACACCATATAACCTCTTATATTTTGTAATAAAGACTCAGTGATTTTCATTGTTTTATGTTGATATCACTACATTTCAGTGCTCATTTTATAAGTTAAAACCATAAAAGAATACATAAAAACCTAAGGAATGAGTTGACAACAATCATAGAAAATATCAAGCTTTATAAGCACAACCTGCAGTGTGATGTAAACTATCAGCTGTACTTTGGGTATAAAGGACAGTATGGTTAATACTCTGCAGATTTTAGGTGCTGAGAAAATAGCAGTGTTGTGCAATTTTGCTGCTTGCTATATTGCCTGAACAAAGCAAATCCAAGCAATGATTTCATCATCAAGACTAATTATTGGCAAAAAGAGGTTAAGGATCTTTAGCTGTTTAGAAAAGCATATCTCAGGGGATAAATCAAGATTTATAAGGCTCAACAGTCCTGCAGCCAACTATGAGTTTATGTTACATTTCAAGAGTATCCCAATGTTTCAACCTCTATTTTCTCCCTTGTTGTCCACTCTTCTCATGTTTAATAATTGGAGTCACAGTTATATGTTAAAAATCACTAAATCATGAGATTAGCCAAATTTGGAAGGTACCTCTGGAGGTCATCTAATCCAAACCTCCCTGCTCAAGCGGGGTCAGCTAGAACAGGTTGCCCAAGACTTTGCCTAGCTGGGTTTTGAATATATTCTCTCTGCTCTGCTCTCCTACCTTGTAGGAAGAACGTCACGGTTTTAGATCCATAGCCCATGAGCCACCTAGATGTAAAATCTTAAATTCAACAGACAAAATATTTTATCACAGATTTAATTTATGATTGTTTATCACTGTTTTTAATATGATACAGTGTTTGCACATGGTTGTGGTGCCAATTATAGATCCCAAAGCACTTATTTGAAGAACTTGCTTGTTATTTTGTTTGTTGTTATGTAAAGTTGTAACATGAATAAGGATTATGTGTGTGTGTATATATATACATAAATATGTCCTCATATTTCTGTGTGTGCATATATATATATATCCATGTATACACATAAAAAAGGTGTTCCTTTGTGTACATGTGAAAAGTATTGGCAAAGCCAATTTTACTGCTTTCTTCCTTTCATCACAAAAAAAATGTTGTTCCCTGGTACACAAAAGCACAGGAAAAACCACAAATATCTGCCCAGCTGCAAATGTTGAACCAAATAAACATTGAAAACAGTAACAAGGAATATAAATAATTTCATTTCTTTGCTTTGAATAGCACAAAAAAAATAGCCTTCTTCTTCTGATGTCAAGCAGATTGCAGAAGAGTTACGTAAGCTAAAAAAAAAAATATTATTTGCTTATAGACATCATTCCACCATGAAAACCACAAGTTAAATAATTAAAATTAGACTAAGCAAAGTCAAATGATTTTGTCAACCGCACTAGAAGAGCTATAAAACATACCATCAATGAACAATATAATTGTTATCATGCTCATGAATACTTCCATTTGCAGAGCTGATGGGTCAGATCCCCAGGTAAGTAAGTGAAAGTGTGTACATTCAAGTGAAAGCATATACACTCATTGAAATAAATGGATCTACTTGGATTGCATATAAACTGCTGGCTGTTCATTTTACCCTTTTTGATGTAATTATTACTAACACTTGTTAACTCTCGTGGCTGATGAAGATGATAGAATGAAACAGGGAAAAATGCTAAAATGTAATTTAATCTTTGTTATAAAAAAATGTCATTTTGATTACTCAGAACAATACAGAATTCCTGAGAATTCTTTCAGATAGTCTTTTCTTGGGGGGGGAAGGTGTTTTTAAGATTTGGTTTTATTTCTCATTATCCTACTCGGCTTTCATTGGTAATAAATTAAACTAATTTCCCCAAGTCGAGTCTGTTTTGTCCGTGATGGTTTTTGGTGAGTGATCTCTCTGTCCTTATCTCAACGCACAAGCCTTTTGTTATATTTTCTCTCCCCTGTCCAGTTGAGGAGGGGAGTGAAAGAATGGCTTTGGTGGGCACCTGGAATTCAGCTGGGGTCAATCCACCACATTCTTATATTGCACAACTCTGTAAATGTAGAGTTTGAGGAAGGCAGAAATATGGAACTAAGTAATTTAAAAAATTTGTAAAAAAAGTTTTAGTCAATAGTTGATGTGAGTTATTAATTGCAAATATTAATGAACATTGTATGAAATATCCCAGAAGCCACATTTCCCAAATGAAAAAGAAAATACTAAGTCAGTTAAACAAACTTGCTTAAAGAAAAGATTAAAATTTTCCCTCTACTTATTGGGAGAAATAGAAAGGAGAAATTGCTAGTGACAAATATTAATCATAACTGAGAACTTTTGAAACAACCACAAATTAAAGAATAATATGAGTCTTTCTGAAGTTTATTAATGCAAAAATGGTAAGTTATGTCTGTCCAATAGTACTATAAAAAAAAGTGAAACATTTCTATTTGTGTGCATGTACAGCATATAGTGTAGAATATGTCAGTGTCAAATATGTACTCTAGCTGTAACTTAAGAATATGTTAGAGAACAGCTGTGGAAGAAGATATTTTCAAATCAGCAATCTGGTCATCCCATACCCATGAGCTTTAAAAGAGCTGGAAAAGGAGCTCAATGAACATTAATGATGAAATTTAGTCAGTCTCAGAGCACTAAAGAAATTCCATTAGACATTTTTAAAAGTTACCATTGTATTTTAAAAGGTAAGAGGAATAGTCTAGGCAGTTACAAGCCTATCAGCCTCTTCCTGTTCAAATTATAAACAGCTGACATATAGAATAAGCAAACCTAAGTGCTAACGTAGTTCTGTGCTACACTTCCTTTTAAGTGCTACTATAGTACTAAACTAGTTAACAGCAATTCACATGCACAGATGGAAAACAGATCCTGTCTGGCCAACCTGATAGGTTTTTTTTTCAGTGAAAGTGGGTGATAAACATAATGATGCTTGACTTTTAGAAGTTTTTGATGGGTTCTGCACAACTGTTGAGGTGAAAGCTGGAATGATAAAAAGGAACATGGCACATGTAACTAATAGAAAACTTACTAACTGCTCATTGCAAATGTGGAGAACATGTTGGGCAAAGTGGTTTTTTCCCACTGGGAGAAGATCTGGAACTATTTCATACCTCTGTCATTGCTGATTAGGTTTGCAGATGAGTGGGAGTTTGTAGGAAAAGCAAGTGATAAAGAGGAAGGGATGAGCTGCTCAATGTAAGCAAATTTTCTTTTTCAGACAGTCACATATAAAGTCACTCAAGATAACCCTCTTTGTGCAAAGGGAGTCATCAAGTTGTGAAGAAACAGCTCAACTCAGTACAAGTGCTTATTGTATAGCAGTGGGCTGTGCTGCTGATGTGATCCTTGGACTGTAAACAGAGTGATCTTAAGAGCTGAAAAAATATATTGTCTCTTCATTTGGCATGAATCTGACTGTTACTGCAATCCTGTGTTACTGTTTTCTCCACAGCCGCAGGAAAATGTTTACAATTTGGAGAGGATTCAGGGAACAGTCATGACAGATGCAAAAGGACAAGTAAACATACCTTGGAGAGAGAGAGGGAATGTAAGAACTACGTCTGTTTAGCTCAACGAGAAGCAGATAGGAGGTTGTTTTTAGTTACAGTCTACAGCTTACTGCAGGGACAAGAATAGGTCAGAATAGAGGGCTTTTAAATCTGGAGGTAGATACATAACAAGACCCAGTGTTGAGAATTTGAGGACACATACACTCGGTGGTAGTTAAACACTTTAATTGGTTACTGAAAACTGTGGTGAAGTCATCTGGAAATATCTCAGTTAAGATCGCATGTTTTTTAAAATGTTTTTCACTACAGGCAGGAATCAACACAGTGAAGTCCTAAGGCCAATATCTGAAAGCTGATCTCTGAGTCAGATCCTACACACCACACTCTTCCTTCCAGTCCAGCACATTTATTTCACTGTCCTGCAGAAGATGAAAACCCACCATTTTGGTACCTTGTCCTGCACACAGAGCACCTCTGAGAGCCAGAAACTGTTATATTTGCATTGGATAAGCAGTTAGTACTGGCGACATCTCTCCTGTGCCATCTGCTCATGGGTCAGCACTTAGGACTGTGCCTACACCTGCATTGGAGTGTAAATCAGATGGACATGTACGATATAGGAAGGAAAGCAGGTTAAGTGATCACAGTGTTATCTTCCCTCTACATAATCTTTGAATCTAGTTAAACAAAACTACGTGACTTTATTTAGTGTTATTCTTCTGGGGATGGCATGCTAAGGTCTATTTAGTTAGTAGCACCAGAGGTAGCCTCATTTAGACAGCCTAAGAGTAGAACAACCTTACACATGACAAAATACTTATTTCTTTTTCATCTGAGTGCACTCTGAGTGCACCAATGGGCCCTAGATACCCTTAACAGACTTAGTGCCCTGACACTTTTTCTGATAACTTTTCCTTACCGTAGCTTGGGAGATGATTTAGATTCCTTTCCTACCTTTAAATCTCCCTCACTTTTATCTTTATACTTCTGTTGCTTTTTTCTTTATTTACTAGTTCCAGAAAGTGTTTTATGAGAATTTATTTTCCTCTCTCAGTTGTCTTTATCTGGTTATCATCACATATAATCTTTGTATAGCACACACATAACAGTGTTTTGGGCAGTTACATTAAGGACTTGCTGCTAGCTATCTAGTCTCATCAAATATGAATTTCAGCTAAACACTTAGTTGTTGGAATAAAAGAAGATTCTTTCATAATTTTTGTTTTCTGAATGTTGTGTTCATGGTATTGTGAAAGCTTGTATTCTCCTCAGCTATTTTCCTGTACTGTTGTAAAGCCCAGATGGTGAAAAGACAGCTGGACAATAACATAGTATTTCTTCTCTAAATCACTCAGATGCAGGCACAAATGATGGCAAACACACCACATTGCTTTAGTAAATGCTTTAATCTCAGAAGGGTGGGAAAGGATCTCTTGAAAAACTCTGCTCTTTGTCCAAAACTGGAAAAAAGGTTCAGATGAAAATTGAAAAGGATGATTATACTGAATTCTGCACAATTTGAGAAGGGAAGATTAGATGTAGGTAGAAAATTAGATTAGATTCCCAGTCCAGCCTAATTTCCAAGTTAAAAGCTGCAGTGCAATATTGTGATAGTGTTGTCTAATCCCAAAGGCACCTGAACATTTTAAAAAAATTGTTCTTCAGAACTATAGCTTCACTTCAGGGGCATGGTCTCCACTACTTCTACTGACGGAAATCTTCTAGTCCTGTGGTTGGGACATTGTGCTATGAGGTGGGACAATGGGTTGGTGTCCTCTTTGGAAATGGCAGAAAATGAACTTAGGTTTTCCATTTTCTGGACAGAAGACTGCTACTTCTGTCACCTGAGAAGAGAGATTGTTGCCTCCTGAGTAATTTTATAAAGTGGTTTGGAGAAAACCCAGGAAAGCTGGGAAGTGTCTCCTGACAGCACAGAACCATATGCCATAAGGCAGGAGATTGGCAGGACTTCAGACTTACCTCTGTCCTCAGCTTCTCCTAGTAACTACCTGAGCTCTCTCAGGTTGCCAACTGCTGTGAAATTTGTTCTGAGAAACCTAACTTGCCCTGCGATGGTACTGAGTGCTTACTTGCCTAACTCCACACAAAAGCTTTAATTTCAGAAGTCTAGACACATAAAATGTAGGAACCTACTTCGGCAAGCTGCTGAGCTTTGTAGCCTCAGTCTGCCTCTATACTTCATTAGAAGCACTGTAGCAGAAATCGTGCTTGTTTGTTATATCAGAGGGTAGGTTCTGTACAGTTCAGGTGAATAAAGTAAAGCCTATAAATGGACAACATTTGTTAATATTCTTTGAGGGATTGCCATGCTGGCCATGGCCCTAAAGTAAATGGCCATGCCATTTCCTCAAATATACCAAAGGCCTTGAAATCCTTAGAGCTCTAATAGAACACAAACCGGAAAAGCTAAATAATTACATGCAGAAAAATTCAGGCCTGCTCTTTCCTCACTGTTGTTTTGCTGGGTAGATCCTTTGCTCCAATTTTACTTTTTGTTCCAGCAGTTTTCAGAGGTTTCCTGAGTTCCCCGAACTTCATACACTTTTTCTTTCTATGGGCAAAACCTGTGTCCATATAATATCTCACCTACTAATCATGTTGCTTCTTTCTCATGTTGCTATCAGATTGCCACACTGTAGTACAAAATGTAAGAGAATTTGTTTTGTGATTTTTTTTCTGCCCTGTGGGATACTCAGTGTGAGCAACTTCCTCACCCTGACCTTTCTGAGATGTATGAATGTCTTTCAAGAAGGCCAGGGGTTACAGAATGACCAGCTTCATCAACCCACCCTTAGTAGACTACTGCCTACATCCTGGAATAAGGTTTACATCTTATGATGACTAATGCTTTGTGAATACACAAATTTCTACATCAATTCTTTGCCCTTGCTACAACACTGAACCACGTGCTGTTTGATAGCCCCTTGAGAACAGACACGGTGCAGCACTGTGTCTCAGTAACAATGCCATTAGTGCATGCAGTGATGTCCCCGCTGCACAGCCAGGGAGTTAATTTTTCATTGAAAACTACAAATCTCTTTATTTGGATCAGACTTGGATTAATTTGTCAAACCAGACTCACAGGGCTGGCTATTATCCTTTCCAGGGGATGGTGATTAGATCTGTACATAGGTTGGGGGTCTAATCACTGTCTTATACAGTAATAATAAATATTATAACCTTCTTTGCTTTATGTTTTTCTAGCTGTGCAATCTGTCAACCAGTTTATCTTCTTCACTAATTAGGCTGGGGGCTTTGGGGGAATTATACTGTAACTCCTAAATCTCCTTCCTGATTTGCTCCGTGTTTACCTTTGTCATTTGATTCAAGAGTTTTTACTGTTATTTTAATACAGAAGAATATAATTATTAATATCCTCAGTGGGGCATTGGTACCTTGACTGTATAACGATGGTGTCAACTGCTACCCCCATGCTGTGCTTTCCCAATGCTAAAAGTGGCTTTAAATGTCGGTAGAACTGCTTCTCTGTGCTTCCAGTTAGTGCTTATAAGTAGCTGTCAGAGGGACTGCTCTCTCGCTTGTATTATGTTTCCAAAAAGCATAAATAAACAGATTTGTGTGGCAGATGTGGGGATTTATTCCCTGTTGAAGCATTAGCAATGGGAACTGAAAGGCTTCTTTATTCTGCCAGGAGAGGAGTTTTGAGATGGAGTGGAGACACTGCCCAACGGACTGCATAGTCCCTGAAGTAAATGAAGTCCATCATTTGGATGACCATCAGTTGGTGACCATTGGATTATTTTGCCCTTTCTTGGGAAGTAAAGGAAAAGTTTCCTGAGAGAAACTTTTGCCCTCTTTCTTTGGGAACTGAGAACTTTAAGTCAAGGGATCACATAAATACTCACTCTTTGAAGAATTGTAGAAGGTGGAAAAGGCACTATGAGAAACGCTTTCTAAGTTTAAATTCTGACTACACATAAATTCAGACAACACATAATAAAATCTGAAGAAAAATATCTCCTATTTTGCTGATAATAGCTAAGGGCAATGTTTAGATGAGGTAGGCAAAGGGTGCTCTGGAAAACGGGCATCATAAAAAAGCCCCCTAAGTTCATGTCCAAAGAATCAATAACTTTCTCAAATCAAATAACTCCACATATTTTTTTTCTTTTTTATTTAAAAAACAAGCAACAACCCAAACCAGAAAATTAAATTGAAAACCACTAAATCTACATCGGAAAAAATTAAAAATTCAAAGGATGCAAAAATTCAATTTCCTACAGAAACAGTGCCTTAGCTGCAGGGGACATTTACAAACTTTTCTGTGTTCTCTTTTTCTGGTTAAATGAGTATCTTAATACACTGTGTTTTTTTGGTATGGTCAACAGCTATGAAAAAACATACTTCGATATTGCAGCCAACTAAAAGCTCCCATTGAAAGTTTCATTTTTTTATTTCCTGATTTATTTATTTATTTACATTTGAACTGTGGAAACATAGCATAATATTACTACAGCTGCTTGAATTTAATGAAGATCTGAAATGACACAGAATCAAATGAGTTGTGCAAATCCCTGTAAGTGATGCCGGTCTAGTCCACAGAGAAAGGAAAGGTGAAGAAGTGGGGGAGCACAGGAGTATAAAATCCTAGTTTGGGGAGCTTGCCTTAATTGTGAGCTTAGAAGTACCACTGGAGCCCGATCCCCTGGGCAAATGAAGCGTTTGCTGTACCCTAAAGGACACTCATCTCTGATAGTTCCAACAACAAGAAATTATGATTGGTGGGAACAGGGGGTGGGAGATAAAGGGGCACGCTGGGGTCATAGAGGTCTATGTTAGAGTCAGTGTCAGTATATGCAGAAGATTTAGAGGAGAGAGGAAAGAAAAAAATGAAGGTAACATGCCAACAAGAAGTTGTTGAGTACGGTAGATTCTCCACTGGATTTTAAAGAACTTCTTGGGTCCAAAATCTAATGGATTTGTAGTAACATCAGTTACTACATCTTAAAGGTTGATCAACAAGGCGAGCTTTGGGCTGTACTGATCCTGGTTAGAAAAGAGGAGAGTGAAGTTCCCCAGATTTGCTGCCTGCAGCAGGAGCAGAAGGGGAGACCGGGAGCCAGAGATAGAGTCTTCCTGCAGGGGAGCAAAAAAAGCATCTGTGGGACCAGACAGGAACAGCAGAACTGTGAGCATAGGAAAGGTGCCAGAGTGGGGCTAGTCAAAAGGAGCTGAACATTCAAGTCTCTCCATCTTACTGCATTGACCACAGCCAGTCAAACCTAGGGGTTTCTAATTAAAAAAAAAAAAAAAAAAGAGAGAAAGAAAAAGAAAAAAGGAGAGCAATTGAACCACTTAATTCTGTGTCCATGATAATGAAGTTTTGGATAAACAAACAGTTTTTGGAATTTAAGCTTCTTAGAGCATTAGGGAGAAGAAATCCTCAGATGTCCCTGCAATGTGTCCACTTATTTTTTTAATGCAATATGTCATGGAAGTGCAGTGGATGGCTACTCTTGAATGTAGTACAACAGAGTAGCACACTGGGACACCCATATGTGGGGAAACAAACATCTTCGCAACTCCTTGGCATGTGACCAGTACTGAGTATAAATCTACAGAATAAGGAAAATCAGCCTTTGTGCCACAAGATTATTTTTAACTTGAGCTTTCAAGTAGCTATCAGAGATTACCTCTCATCTTTCACAGCATGAATTTCAAGTCCCTATTGTTAGGAAATACAGAACAATATAGAAAGCACAAAGGAATAAAAGAGGAATTAAAGTATCTAAATCAGCTGAGTCATGCCTGAAATGCAAAAAGGATTTCTGAATTGTTGAGATTGAAACAGTAATGAAAAAAATCCCTCATCTATGGGGTTACTTACTACAGTGTTTTTGATGGGAATTATGACAGAGTTCCTGGGGACTCTCTGGCTTCAATTAATTAAACTCACACCAAGAGGACTACTTCAGCCCTGCTATGATTATTTATTTTTTCATGGGAAAGTAGGAAAAGTGATCTGAAAATAATTTAGTGAGCTTTTTCTTTTTTTTTTTTTCCTATTTTCTGATGTTGAAGGCTTTGAGGGGAAACCAGAGCTCAAACCACAGACCAGAGTCTGGGAGCAGAGCATGAGGTGAGAGATGACAGGCATGGAAGTGAGGGCAGTTCTACAAGACAGAATGGATGAAAGCTCTTGAATACCATCACCCCTCCTATAAATCTGTTCTCCTTTTGTATTTCTTTTTTAAATTTTATTCCTACTGCTTTTTGCCTCTTCCCCTTAATTCACTTTTTTTTCTGAGCTGTGATATGTTTTTTTCAAGACGAATAGCAAATTTATTTGTTTTGTTCTGCTTATTTGTTTTATTTTTAAGTGAGGTAAAAGGGTAAGTCTTCCTCTCCAGGGAAAAATGAATCACACTAGCTCCTGGGAGCACTAGGCAGAGTGATAACTAACTCGTTGGAGCCGTATGGTCTTTCAAAACAGTCTGCTAGTCTCCAGGGTATCAGTTAACTCCTATAGGAGACACCACTCCCCAGGTTTTGCCCCTTTCCCTTTTCTCAGAAGAAAACCAGGTTGTTTGAAATGATCTTCCTTTTTGAAACAAGTCACTCAGTGCTGCAGTATTATTTTCTCTCTTTGAAGTTGGACATACGGTAGTGCATGTGGTAAGTATGAAAACATCTCTGGGTGATAAGAAACATACAATTAAGCCCATGAGTGATAATGAACAGATGCTTCCCTCCCACAAATGCTTTATCATATCAAATGAAGTCTGGTTGCAAGATTTTATCAATTCTAGTTTACTCAACTTTAGAGAAAAATGTGACCTACCTTGATAATATCCCATATGGTTATCTCTTGCCCCAGCGTTTTCACCTTTGTGGGTAAGTTCTTTTTTCTGTTAAACAGAATTTTCTGATCTTGGCAGAATTAAAAACAAAATGCAATGAGAGTCCTTTTGGGTTTATAATACACAAAGCCAGAGCACACATGTTATCTGATGGTAGATCTCTACGCTCTTACTAACTACTAGATATTTGCCTCTAATGGAAGTGGGCAAAGATAAAACCAAATGGTTTGTATCAGTAACACAGCAAGAACATGCTAGTGAAATTGCTTTGTCATCATATTTGATCCAGGGATGGCAAGGATAGGATAATTTCCAACAACAATCTGTCTTTATCATGTTGAAACTTCACCTTGCCCTCTGGCACAACCACTAGTATTTATTATTCCAATGCAGGGGTGCCTGGGCAGAAATTGGGACCTTTTACCCTTGTACCTGTGCAAGTCTCAAGCAGGCGGGATGGCTGTGAGCCCTCACAGCTGTGGGGTGGGCAGTGTGGCCAGGAAGGCAACGTGGCACCAGGACTAGCCTGTTGCCTGTAGCCACCTGCTCTCTGGCTCTGTCACTGCTCTGCTGTAGAGCCACCAGTCAGCAATTAACTGCTCTGTGTACCTGTTTTTCCTTCCTTTTTACCTGTCCCAACATTTTAGATGGGAACCTCTGTAGGGCAAAGGATGCATTTTATCATGTGTCTGTCAAGTGTCAGTCTTAGCTGGGGAATCTCAGCACTCCTGTGATATGAATAATAATTCCAATAATAAAGGCAAAGCCTGACCATCTGGCTGTTATTATGGTAATGTCTTGCTCCGTGACAGTAGGTCAGTCTGTGCAGCTGCTTCTCTGGCTCATTCTGTGTTGGAAAAGACTACTCTTCGGCTTTGGGCTAAGTCTCTGTGGCTTGAAAATTGAAAAGGCTTGTGCTAGTACCACCTGTAGGAAGGCTGAAAAGAAATCCACCATCAGGAGAGTATCACTCAAGGATGCATGCTGTGATACTCAGCTGCGAGCAACAATTAAGCCACTGGTTTAACCCCCAAAGTGAGTGATGTTCACTTCTCCCAAATGGTCATCTTCTCAGGTCACTCCATTCGTGCCTGTCTGGTGTCTGGATAAAATGGTCCATCCCCAAAGAGTATCAACGCTCCAGCCTTTATTCAAACATCGATGGGTAATGACAGGACTATGACTTAGTAGCAAACCTCTTTAGCTCCCAGTCAGCACCAGCTCTGCAATGTGAGCCAGCGCAGCAGGGCACTGGACTGTCCTCCCTGCCCACCTCACTCCATTTGCTGCTTGCAGAATTGCTGTGTTCCTGGCTGGCATGCAGCAGACTCTTCAGTGCTTTGCGATCAAGGTATCACTATAGCTGTGAGTCACAAAATGAATCAAAACATAAATTTGAATGAGCTGCATAATTTATGTTGATCAGAGTTTTCAAACATGGCCTTTTTCATATTATAAGATGAAGTGTGGCTCATGTGATAATTCACATGGCTGAATATAGTGCTACTGATAATAATACTCAGCAGTGGGAAACTGTCAAATACTTAGCCTCACTGTGTATCTATTATATTCTCCCATTAGCTGTTTTATTTTATTCCATCTAGAGTTTACTTTAATTTGTACAATAGGTTTGACACAATTTACATTAAAAAGTATTATTGCATTTGCAAAATTATTTTTACTATCAGAGAGATAGCTTGCAAACTCGAAATTTAAATTGAAGTTCCTTTCCCCCCATGTATACCTACAACTCCAGAATAGACAGAGACCTGAGGATAACTGAATAAGCAAGAAAAATTTCAGTCTTTCCTGCGTGGCATGCAAAGACCAGCATTGCTGTATGGCTGGTGCCTTGCTCACGGTCCTGTCTGCAGGGCCATTTGGTCCCAATGATTCCCAGAGTGAGGCACAGAATATGTGCAAAGGATGGGTATACCTCTTTAGCTATGTTGTGGCTGCAGGCACACATTGCAAAGAGCCACCTTGAGCCCCCAGACCAAGCAGTTTAGTGTGGTCCAGCCACCCAGGACCAGCCACCCCTTGGGCTGCATGGCTACATCTGAACTGCACACCCCTCAGCCCAGGGACCCTGGCACTCCCACGGTACCATGGAGCCACAGTGCACAGATTAGTTTGTGTGAAAGTTTTTTGTTTGTTTGTTTGTTTGTTTGTTTTCCTCAGAAGCCATGATGAAGATTTTGTAGCCCCTTGGAGCATACAGCAAGACAGGGAGGCTGTGAGTAGGCATGGGAGCAAGCTTCTTGGGGGTGATGGGCACAAGGGGATAGTGCTGAAGTACTGTGCAGGGCTGGTGCTAGCTTGTCCATCCTCAAAGACAAAACTAAGGGATTTCCATAGAGAAATGAGCTTAAAACCACACATAGGCCCGGAGTGAAGAGGAACTTCACTCCAAGAGACAGCCAAGGAGTGAGTTACCACTTAACCAATGCAGATAATCAGGGCCCAAGAGTGAATGGGTGAACTAAGTTATTTGGCAGTGCTGGCACTTTAAATTCCAAAGATGTGCTGAAGGTATACAGTTTATTTACCTGTGTGGTTTTTTACCACTAATCAGGCCAAACTTGCTCATACCCAGAAGTCACAACAAGCTGTAATTTTTTATATCCAGACAGAGATCTTGGTGCAGCAGTATCCTTGGGAGAAAGGCGGGTTCTCTGCACGGCCCAAAGCAGGTGAAGCATTCAAATATCTTATTGCAAATGGGATGCTTATTCCCTTGGGAGCACTTCCTTTGTGTGAAGCAAAGTAAATCTCTGGCTTGTTTGAGGACAAGGAAAGAAGACTGTTTTGAGGACAAAGGGGAATTTCAGCCCTCTCTTGAAACACAGCTTAATTCATTTAATGTGTTTGCTTCTGTGCCTTTACCTCTTCTATCTGTTTTCTCTTTTGAAAAAAAACATAGCATGGAATTTAGGCATTCATTCGACACCATTCTGTGCTTGGCTTCACTCATATATTTTTGCAGTCTAAATTGTTTGTCTACTTTCTAACTCAGTTATATTCAAAACAATAGCAAATTCCCTTTCGTCCAATGTTAGAGGATCAGGTCTTACTGGAGGAACACCTTCTTAGTCTTCTTTACTTACATATTCCTCTCAGGAGGAAATTTTCTGATTCATTATGGGAAAGGCATGAAAGTCTTGAGATAAATTTCTTCGCCCAAACAAGATCAAAGGAACCATTTGGAAAGTAACCAGTGCAGACAAATAAATTACAACAAATTATTCATACATTGAATTCTGTTTTTTTGTTTGCAAATATGCACCATGAGTCTGATGTTTAGAGAGATGAACTAGCTATTTCTTGATATGCAGCTTGTTCATGAATGCTTCATTGTAATTCAAGTCATGGTTCTTTTGAGAGCACACAGTTCATGGTTTGAGTCCATTTTCTGTGACTAGATGCACATTGTTCTTTTAGAATCTGTTTCCCTGGTACAAATATTCATTATGACCAAATCATAGTAATAATTATTTGCTGCTATGATGAGAGTTCCTTTCTTTGGAGCATGGGGGAAAGGGAAGGTCTGCTCACCCAAAGTAATGTACTGAAAAACTTCCATGCAATTGGACTACAATTCCATATGGTCCCAGCCATGGAGATGGTTCTTACTCCATCTCAAATGTTTTGCATGTCATACAACGGTCAGTTTTTCAGGTGTGACTGAAATAGTTGGCAACGGCTGATGACCCAGCCTCAAAGGCTGATGACCCAGTTGACTTCCAAGTACAGACAGAGGAGTGGAGATAAGGACAGAAAAATGCTCTTATCCGCCAGAGGGGAAATGGATAGGTGAAGAGATGGCTCACTAGCTTTACCCATCCACCTGCCACTGTGTCGGTGTGTTGATGCAGCATTTTGAGTATGGAAATCCCTCACCAGGGAATTATTAGGCTCCTTACCAGCCTGTGAGAGGTACCTGGCATAGTGTAGATGTCTTGTGTACTCCCAAGGCTGATGTCTGGAAGAGCAGGCAGTGGGGCCAAGGCATTGTGGTGGAGCAGGGCTGCCAAGGAAGGGATGAGCTCTGACCATCAGTCACCAGTGACAAAAGGATTTCACTAACTTGACCTGGGCAAATGGATCCATGTCTCACAATCCAGTGAGAAGCATCAGATGGGACAGTTACCCACTTTTGGTGTGACAGCCACTGCAGGGCAGAGAGCTCTCATCCAGCCTTCAGTGCCCATGGATGCGAATGCCTGTGCCCCAGCTCTGCCCATCACTGTAAGTGATATGCTGATATCTGTTTGGAGTATTTTGGGAGAAAAAAACCCAAACAATGCAACACTCTCTTTTGCTATTTTCCTACCCAAACAGGAGGTATGCCACAAAAATAAGCCTTGAATCAGCAGTTATTTCTGACCCACAGAATATGTTTGCTTTTCTTTCATATCACAGGGCCTTGTGGCTGTCTTGGCCTGACTTAGATTTTCCTGGTGCTATTCACTGAAATGTTTTATTTTGCACCACTGCCTGTAGGCATTGACATGGATTAGCCTTGGCAGCACCACGCAGGGGGCTTATACACCCTGATGCTCACTAATTACAACCTCCTGAACATCCTAGCAGCTATAATAAAACAGTGATGTATATATGAAGTCACGGTCTGTCAATGTATTGCTCCTGTGGTGTAAATCCTGCAAGCAATATACTCATGACTGGAAATCCCCTTTATTGCGTGGAGAGTTTTGTTCTTTGGAGTGGTTTCTATTTACGTATGCTCTGGTTCTCTGAAAGTCCAACAAAATGTGACATTGCACAAACCTGCATCTTGAAGACACATGAGGATGTTATTTTCTTTCTTTTCCCCTTTCTTTTCTTGCTTTTGACTCCCTTTTCCATCTTTCTTCCCACAGCTACTTGCCAACCCTTTTTATGTCACAGTAGTTGAAGTACCCAATCCAGGAAAACACAGATCAGGTTTATACTTTTGTTTTAAATCTGTCTTAACAGTTAATGCATTTCACTTTTTAAATATCTGTTAAGATCTAAGTCTGAGTTCAGCCATTTAACTTCTGCTGTGTGAAATGCTGAGTTACTGACGATAAGGTGCAGTTCAGGAGAAGACAGTAAATTTAGTCTGAAATGAAATGCCTGAACTTCATCAGTGCAGCTGTAGGAGCTTCAGTCCCCTGCACTTCTTCAATCAGCCGATCAACTCTTAATGGGCAGAATTACTTCCCAGTGTAGTGCAGGCATTGGTTTTGAGTACTGTAGAGACATAGGCAAAGGAGAGAGGTGTTTTGTCCTACATAGCATGCACCTTGGAGGTACTGTTCCTTCTCCTCTGACTGCAGAGGGAAGCCTGCATGGTCAGGTTCCTAACAGTGTCCCTCCACTGGGTGCTAGAGTTAGATCCTACTGCTCTGCACAACCAATGGGCTGGGTGCTGGACACCCCTGAGCACCCAGGGAACTCTACTGAAATGAGAGAAAATGGCAGATTGTGTCTGTTCTGGATCAACTGTGATGACCACGTCAATGATAAGATTCCGATGTTTCCTATGTCCTGCTGTGCTTGGTTCCAAATGAACTATTTGAATCATAAAGAAAGACCTCACAGAATTAAAATTACTCATGTATGCCCATCTAGCAACCCCTCAGCATGTGTGTAGCAGAGCCACGTTAATTTCATTGCTACAGGGAACTCCCTACCTCCAAAAGTGGGAATGAATTTGCCTGTAATAGCAATTAGGGCTTCCAGAAGTGAACCCAAACAAATGACATCAAGACAAAGAAGGAAGATAAGGGGTCTGCATCATTATGTTTCACACAACGTATACTTTACATTTGGAGAGATTGAAATAATCATAACTAAGCTTATGGAAAATTGCAAACATGTAAATGTTGTATGAAGAGATGCATAAATCAAATTTATGAAGTAATTTTAACGCACTTTGTTGGATGTAAATTCTTTTAGAGGCCTCATCAACCACATTCTGGTATGAATCTCATTTGATGGTAAGAATGATGATGATTAAAATATTAGACACTAGTGAAAACTTCTCTACTTCTGCAAAAAAATGTTAAATCCAAGCCTTGAGGCAAAAATGTTAAAAATAGACATTTTTTGTATGAAACCATTTGCACGAATGAAACTAATAGGTTTTTATCTAAACCATCTGGTGGAGGAAAAGCATTAAAATGTAAAGTCATGTATTGAAACCCCCAGAGACTTTTTTTGAGTGCTATATGTAAAAAAAAAAAAAAAAAAAAAAGGGAGGGGGGCAGGGGTTGAAGGAAAACTCTTTATCTTTTCCTTCATTTACCTGAGGCCTTGCTCCCCAAAGTCCAAGCTTTAACCAGTCATCTTTACTTTGACAACCAATACACTCCTGCTAGACTTTGCATGGAAGTTGCACTCCCAATAATGCAAACTAAATTCATTTTAGGAAAGCGATCAATGGGTTAGTGTTTATGATTTGCTTGGGAGATTTTTTTCCCTTAATTAAACCTCTACAGGAAGCTCAGATACAAATGACATTCACTTTTGCTTTTTCTGTACATGTAAAACCAGACTGTGAAACCTCAGTTTAAAATAGCACCATTTACTGTAGTACATGAGGTGTATAACAGGAAGTAACCCACAAAGACTTTCACACTTGCTTTCTCAATTTGAGGCCAAAAAACCATCATCTGCTGGGCTTTCTTTCTATCCCATGTGAGAAACAGAATCACAGATTAGCCTGGATCAGAAGGGATTTCTGGAGGCTTTCTGATTTACCCTACTCCCACAGACAAAGCCAGTGCAACTTAGATGGAGTTGGTCAGGGATGTCCAGTCAAGTTTTGAATATTTTCAGGGACAGAGGTCCCACAGTCTCTCTGGGCTCATGTGTCAGTGTTTTCAACCTCCTTCCTGGTGATAAGTAATTAGAATTTCCTCATTGCGTATTGTCTCTGTTGTGTCTTGTCCTTCATGTGTGCTTCCAGAAAGATTTGAGTCCTGTCTTCTCTGTAAAGACCCAATAGGCAGTTACAAACTGCAGTAAGAGCTCCCCTTGTATTCTTCCCCTTGACAGTAACCAGATACAGCACTCACAGCCTCTCCACCTGTGGCCTGTGCTCCAGTGCCTGACCATCATGGTGGCCTCCACTGGATTCACTCCAGTATGTTGATGTTTTCCTTGGACTGAGGTCACTTTTGGGAAGGCTCCCACCTCTGGGCTCATGTTCCTTCCCAGTTCAAACATTACTACAGTAAAAGAAAAAAGGATAGCCTGCTTCTGGCTTTAGATCAAATTGTCCTCAAAAAATTATCTTGCGAGTTCAGTTCCACCTTGAAAATCTATCACCCATGTACTGCAGAAACATGACCTTCCTGCCAGGACCTCATTGTGTGACTGCTTCCAGCCTTTTTATAGAGGGCAATTTCTGCTGGGGACTCAGTGGCAGGACAGTTCCATTCAGCTGCCATGACTCTCTCCTCATGGGTCCTATGACTCTCCTCAGTGTGCAGATATATGTATATGTACTGTGCTTTCATAGAACCATAGAATCATAGAATGTTGTGAGTTGGAAGGGACCCACAAGGATAATCGAGTCCAACTGTTGTCCTAGCATGGGACAATTTCAAGATTCAGACCAAGTGTCTGAGGACATTTTCCAAATGCTTCTTGAGTATTGTCAGGCTTGGTGCCATGACCACCTCCCTGGGGAGCCTGTTCCAGTGCTCCACCACCCTCTGGGTGAAGAACCTTTTCCTAATGTCCAACCTAAACCTCCCCTGGCACATCTTCCTGCCATTTGCCCTGGTCCTATCACTGATCCTCAAAGAGAAGAGATCAGCACCTGCCCGTCTTCTTCCCCTTGTGAGGAAGTTACGGACTGCAATGAGTTCTCCTCTCAATCTCCTCTTCTCCAGGATGAACAAACCAAGCGACTTCAGCCTCTCCTCATATGGCTTCCTCTCTAAGCCCTTCAACAATTATTTGGCCCTCCTCTGGACACTCTCCAGTAGCTTTAGATCCTTTTTATACTGTGGCGGCAAAAACTGCAGCAGTGCAGAGTAGAGCAGGATGATCACCTCCCTCGAGTGGCTTGCAATGCAGTGCTGGATGCACCCCAGGACACAGTTGACCTCTGGGCAGCCAGGGCACATTGTTGGCTCATGTTCAGCTTGCTGTCAACCAGAACCCCCAGGTCCCTCTCTGCAGGGCTGGTCTCCAGCCTCTCATTCCCCAGTCTGTGTGTGTGTCCGGGGTTGCCATGTCCCAGGTGCAAAATCTGCACTTGCCCTTGTTAAAATTCATACAGTTGGTGATTGCCCAGCTCTCTAATTTTTCTAGATCTCTCTGCAGGGCCTCTCTGCCCTTGAGAGTGTCCACAGGACCTCCCAATTTGTTAAATCCGATGTAGAAAGTCAGAGAGGTAAAAGACTTTGCTGGGTTCTAGGGAGAAATTCTATAAAAAGAGACAGAGAAAAAATAAATTTGAGGGATGTGAATAGTGTAGTCAAAATTCCCATCTCATGAGCTTTGAAATTTTAATCAAAAATTACAGCAACATGAGACCAGAGATTACTCAGACATGTCTCTCTTGTTGTTTCAATCTTTTTAAAGTCAGTTTACAGTTAAGTTTGAAAATAACACTCAGTTGTACACATATGACTTAAAAGCAGAAAATTGTTAAAGACGAATAAAATCTGGAAACCTCCCCCTATTTATTATTTATAAAGTCTCACCTGAGTTAAAGCTGTCCTCGTGGATCTGAGCACCACTTCACAGTTGTTGAACTTTAGTTATGACTAAAGCAGAAGACTGTTTTTCAAAACCCTCAGATCTCAGCTACTCTTCCTCTAAATTACTCTGTGTCCCTGGGCACATCACTTACCTTCTTTAGTATTCATCTCTTTAACAAAACCATGTAAGACATGCTTGTATGCCAGAGGAATGGAGAGGCCCAGCTCATTATTTCAGAACTCTGAGCAGAAGTAGATATCAAAACATGAAGTCTTACTTTACTAATTAGGGCATCAGATTGTCTTATTTATTCAGGTGATGACATGCTTTTGAATGAACTTTGGAACTTCATGTTACTATCTAAGCCATAATATATAGACAGCAGGAAAAAACAGTCTCTCTTGCATCCTCAGTATTTAATGGTACAACTGCACTGATGGCATAAACACAGATCCGAGAGTTTTATTGTGAAGAAGGCTGGTATTACAAAAGCAACCTGCAGGCTTTGTGTCTGCAGAAGGCTCACATTGCCATAGTTGCTGTGCTAGCATGATAAGGTGAATAGCCCCTCTGCCTCCTACCCATATTGCATTTTTTACTTCCACGGAAACTTGGCACTTTGGGAGCCCCAAGGTCATCAATATATGCTGTGTATAGAGTTGGGAAGTTTGTAATGCTGGCTAACAAAGTGTGAGAAGCCTGAATGTTCACTAGAGGGTTTTTTTTTTTTTTTTAAATACTGGAGTAATGCAGATTGTAAGGCAAAACTTCTTAGAGAGCTAGTTTAGAGCAGCTTCTGAAATGTGTGACATTCTTGGAGCCTTCAGAAACTTCTGTATTACAAAATGTATGCCCAGTGACACCTACTTATGTATTTCATTTAGCTAAAGAACACATATTCTACAAAGGTATCCATCTTTGATCTAACATATTGTTTCAAGCGGTTGTGCGTCTGCCATGCTGCTTGGTAAATTCAGATTTAAAAGAAAAAGTACTTTATTTTCAGTTTGAAATTTTCTGACCTAAAACTTCCCTAAACTTCCAGCCTCTGGACTTCACTATGGGTCCTGTGATTCTGCCTGCTGTGTGCGCTCAGTATCTGCCATCCGCATCCTCACTGGTCAGCTGGCTGGTGATCTGGAAAACACTGATGTTCTAAGGGTTACTGGATTACAGTTGTTCTCTGCAAACAAAATTCACATCTGTTCTGACAACTTATTTCATCCCGATGCAACTTGAAAAGGTCAAGATTAATCCCAGAAAATCAGACTTCTACTGGAAAGGCCAAATCAACTTTAATTGTAACACAGGGTTATTTGTATTGGCGTTTAGCTGCAGCCGTTTAGCCTTCTTTCCATTGGTATTATTTGTTTCTGAGCTTGCTACTGAAGTCTACAATGCAAACTAAAATGTTTTAAGTAACATAACAAAAATAACAGCTGACATCTTTCCTTTTACAAATTTGACCCAGGGTATTTTGTGTGCATGGCTTTTACGACTTTTGTTTATCAGCAATTTGGGGAAAAAAATAATAGAAGAAAATGTTAGCTTATTTAATAAAGATTAATGGTGTCTACTGCACTTTCACACACCCTCCTAGCCTGTTGGCTTTATCCATCAGAGACTGCTGAGCCCTGAGGTGATGAACCACTCTCTCTGGACTTCTACCTCCCACCAAACTTTGATTGTGGGCACTAAGAGGTTTTAAACCCCTTTACATTACAGCAGTTGCAAGCTGTGGTTTTCTGTGTTGGTGACGTGACTAACAGCAGCACCCTGCCCTTGGCACGGGAACAGGTTGGTGTGGCACCTCTCTAACCACCGTGCCGGCTGCCGGTACCTGCTATCGGCTCAGCCATCGAGCCGTCAACAGACATCTGAGCTCTCAGATCCCCTGAAAAGTGACAGGACGAGAGAGACTCATTTGGCAATACTTTGCTCTTGCTATTTGGCCTGGAGAAAGATACTCAAAGTGTTAAGATTGTTTAGCAACAGCTGGCAAGCACCCGGGTATGAGCCTGATTTTCAGACATGACGGGCACTTACAGGAATGTTGCCAGATACAGCTGTTTAAAAGCCTTAATAAACAGCAAGTCAATACTAATCTTTGCCAAATGAATCTTTTCCTTGACAGCCCATCAGAGTAATTATGCTCAGACTTGTTGTAAACACATAATTGTCAGAGGGTAAGGATCTTCTCCACAGTATACTGTGAATTTTTGCACACAGCTTGTTTTCCAAATAGGAAGGTTTCCTTTTCTTTTCCGCTTCCTCTTTTTCATTTTTTTTTTCCCTTTCCCCCTCTCCTTTTTTATTTTCTAGCCAATTACATGTTTGCCAGCTTGGTAATAGCCTGAACAAAATTTCTTTGTAAAGTGTCTATCGCAGCAAGCCCTTAATAGAATGTGAAATGATGACAGTTGCAGGATCCATGCAGATGCACATTTGCTAGTGGGTTTCTCTAATTAGGCAGTAACTGTGACAGACTCTGAAATGTTACAAGTCATTGTTCTCACTTGTCCTCTTGTCAGTGGAATAAGAACTACATTTGAGTTGTGATTTAATGTGCTGCTGGGTAATAATAAAATACATGACTCTGCAAAGGAAAGCAAATGCTGTCTGTGAGACCTGACACAAAGCACCTCGTGTCCTCTGAGGTGCTCAGCACCTCCTGCAGCACTGCCAGTACACTGCTATACTCACTAAATAATATTTTATTTAAATGCAAAAGGACTTGAAGACACCAGATAAATAATGATCAGGGCAATGGTTGTATATCTATCAATGTATCTGTGTGTGCATCTATGTATCTATCTTTCTATGTATATGTATATGTATATGTATATGTATATGTATATGTATATGTATATGTATATGTATATGTATATGTATATGTATATGTATATGTATATGTATATGTATATGTATATGTATATGTATATGTATATGTATATGTATAAATCTATCTATCTATATCTACATATCAGTGGGAGTTCTGGGGTTGCATACAGCTCTTTAGCTACTTCTCACAGTGCGTGCAAAATAAGGATTTTTACCTTCTGTGTTTCCCAAGAGCACAAAAAGAGATCTCCATGGATCTGCCATGTTTACAGGATCAGGTAAGAAATACTCTTGGAGTCTTGGAGATGGTAGTTCAGGTTGAGATGAAGTCTCAGAAGGTTGAGGAAGGTGGTGAGAATATGTTTTACCTTCCAGTAATGAGCTCTTTTATTGTTGAGTTTCCTGTTTACAGAGAGACCTCACAGGGAATATTTGGCAGAGACACCGCTGGAATCAGGAACTGGTATTTGGTGAGAGAGAGAGCAGTGGGCACGAATACATTACACTTCATTGTGAATGGCTGGGGCCCTCCATGAATATATTACTTACTGTCTGTAGGTGAATGTGAGAGGAAAAATCCTATAGCAGATCCCTAAAAGAGCTTCTTTGGGTCAGAGGCAGCAGCTGGATGGGATTTCTGCTTCAACCTCTGTGAATTTGGTGCTGGAAAGACTGGGATTCATGTTGCTGGAATGGGGCACTCAGAGAGGAGTAGCAAATTCAAAGAGCCTTTCAAAACTTCTGCTTACTTTGGTGCAAGCAAAGGGGATTTACATCCTCCTGAGTGCCTGTGTCACTAATCTTGCATATTGCCTATCATTCAAAAAAAATAATAATTAAAAAAATATATTAATTTCAATTAATGGAATACATTATTTCCCTTTCCCTTGGTTTCTATCACTTTGACATATGTCTTTATAATATATTCTTGCTGTTACTGTGTTGCTTCAATGTGTAGGTTGTTTCGTTCCTGTGTGCACTCTCATTATCATCATTATGACAGATGGTGACTTACAACCAGTGACTTGGGAATGTGTTACTGTGGTGCCTAAGCCACAGTGCTTCAGCGAAGGATGAACTCCAGTGGAGTTTCACCTGCTTACAAAAGGATCTCAGCCTTCTAGGCTCTGTCTATTGACAATTTCTATCTGTCACCACACACCTGAAAACAGATAGCAGATTGCCCTTGGCTGGCAGCCATTGCTTTTTCCCAAGGTCAGACACAAAGAACTGGCATTTATGCATAAAAGTTGGATCTTTCCTTTGGAACAAAGTGGTTTCAGTACAACCCTGGCCAAAACTGCTCCTCATCCAGCATAGCTGTCCCATCCAGAGCCCAGGCACAGAATCACGCTCAAACCACTGAACAGGTAAGGTGCTGCATGGTAAGGACACCACAGGTTTCCCTTCTTACAGACTGAGAGACACAAACTAAACAGAGGTTCATACAGAATAAGTATTTTATTCATGATGTATTTTTTTATTTACATTAAAGTTTTCTCGTATTTTGAACTCTACTTGGATACTGAAATTAACAACTTTATGTGACCGCACACCTGCTCTAAAAGAAATGGAGATAACACAGTTCTTTTCCATAAAAGAAAAAGGGAAACTGCCTGTCAAAATCAAAGCTGATTTTTCTCATCCCGAGTAATTATGTTCTTGCTTTAGAATTAATATGAGTGGAAAATGTAGTTTACTATAATATAATAAATAGAAGACATTGGGTAATTAGTAGTGCTGGTATATTTCTAAAGTACTAAAAAGACAAACAATAAACTGTGAATTTAATCACGAGTTCTCATACAGTTTCAAGACAGGAAAATTAGACCTCTCAGCAACCGTCATTTGAGTAATCACATCTGATCTGCATTATTTATTAGTTATTACATGCCAAGTGATTTTGATTGTACATTGCCTGAAATCATTCCACAGCAAGCATACCTTTGTTTCTGTTTTGTCTTTAAAGAAAAATCAATGGCATTGCATAATGTGTATTTTATCTATGTTATTTCCATTATTTCACATAGGAAATACAAATCAGTGGTACT
The DNA here is from genome assembly GCA_907165065.1 of Caprimulgus europaeus. The sequence continues at coordinate 40,257,623 of OU015525.1, read as the reverse complement.
TTCCATTAACTGGACAGGCATTGGGGATTAAATCCTGTGGAAATATATTTTCACAGCTATCCCTGATCCAAAACATTACAAAATACCTTCTTTTGGATTTTTTTTATCCCTTTCCCTGTGCCTGTAGAACCTACCTTTCACTTTATGATGTAAAACTTTCTAAGAACTTTTGCATATACAACAAAATGGCTGAAGCATATTTGGTAATATTTCTGTTGGTAATATTTTCATTCCACTTGACTAATTAACCAAAATTGATGAAATTTCAAGAACCAGCTTTATGAAGTGTTATTCAGTTAGTTTTGTTGGTTCAAGTCTTCATTTTGGGCAACTTTCTGCTACAACACTTTAAAAAGGGAATTACTTAAAATACTTTTTTTTTTTTTCCTTAACAACCAAAGAAATACAGAAATAAGTATTAGTTACCTTCATTTTCTGCCAGTAAAGCAGGTTTGGTGTTATATATGTCACTGTAAAAACTAAATAAAGTATTCACATCAGTTGTGAACAATTTGTGCCAGCAAAAGTTAAAGCATCAAAGAAACCTCTTTAAAATGCTAACAAATTTACTTACAAACACCTATATTTATTATTTCATAAATAGGCGCAACAGGTTCCATAAAAAAGATTAAATACAGACACAGTATGAAGAAACAATAATACATAGCCATATGTAAAGGTTATAATTTAGCTGTCTCCAATCTGTTTCTGCATCTAATAAAATATCAGGTAAGCATTTGGCAGTTTTATACATAAAAGGGCTTAAATGATGTTTACTAGCCAGTACACATAAAGTGATTTTCTTTAAAAAAAAAGAAGCATTTTTTAGGCAGTACAAAATAAATGTGTTTGCTCTTTATCAACATTAGGTTTTTTCCTATTTTTTTTTGTTTATTTCATGAGACAAAGCCAATATTTTTAATTAATATCATTTGGGAATATTTTACTTTTTTCTCCAAATACTTTGAAAATATAGAACTATTAGTCAGTTGTTTAAAAATTAAGTAAAAATATGAATGTTTGCCAATTTAACCCTTATTGTGAAATCAATAAACTGGAATGAGCCAGTTTCAATTACAATTAGCTACAAAAACATTCACATTTTATACTCTAGGAGAGTGTAACATAGATGCTATTTACAAACTTGCTATGACTGCTACATCAAGCCATTTAAAAAGTCTTTAGTAGTTTCATATAAACACCCATTATGAAAAACCAATGGAAAATCCAGGACTTTTATCCAAGACATCTACAGTTGCTAAGGCAGTTACTATCGCAGCACTTCACAGCAAAAACCAACATAAAATCTGAATGGTCCAAGTTTCCTTCAGGGAAGAATAAAAGCTATGTCCGATAAAGGATCTCAGGATAGGGGTGGAAAGGAAAAAGAGAAAAAAAAATGGGTGGGGGGAAGGGGAAGAACGAAAAAGAAAGAAGCAAGACTATTTTTCCCAGAGTGGGTGACCCACAAGCTCAAATAGTCCTAAGTGCTTAGCAACTTGTATTTCCTAATAAAATGCAGAACTGCCTTGACTGCATAAAGCAATCCGTGATGAAAAGACTTCCCTGCATTCCTCAGTAGAAAGGAGAGGTGTTTCAGATTTTCAGGTAAGGTAGAGTGCTTTGTCCCTCTGCATGCCCCTGTTCAAAGAGAAAAAGAACAAATGTGATTTTTCAAAATTTTGACAAATTTTTAGTCCTATTATTTAGAATTATTTAGAAATTATTTAGAAATATTATTTAGAAAACCCACAGCCCTATTGCATGTCATTAATTCCAAGCATATCACTGAAGTACAGCTGCATTACCACGGTGATAACAAGAAAAACCCTTGTGCCATAGTGGCATGTAGCAACCTGGAGACTACATCTGACTCTAAACTGCACAGGTCTGGGCCATGGGTTTAATCCCTGTTTTGGGACCACCTGCACTAGTGGGTTGTTAGCACTGACTATCCCTCTCTCACAGACCACATAGGTACAGCTGAGGGTTTAGCACCGGTCTTGGAACAATACTCCATAAGCACCCTATATGACGTGGCCACTTTCCTTAGAGGGTAGCAGAGCTTGGGAACATGAAGATGTGCACCAGACACTGAGATCTCTAGCCTGTTTTGTTTACTAATACAGACACAGGCAAAATATATTGGTTGGCAGGTTCAGGTAAGCATGCAGAAGGGAACACCAAAAGCTTCTGGCAGAGTCAAATAGACCAACTCTCTACTGAAGACCAGGCTCTATGGGAGACCTTCCACCAAAGCACTGTGTATAATGCACTTTTACATTCAATTCTTGCTGAGTCTCAGTTTCAATGGAACCATATCAGTTCAGAGCAAAAAGGAATCATTTACCAGTTCCTAATTCGGAACAGGATGTGGAAGTCAGAAAAAAATATAACATTTAAAACAGAAAAAACATCACTGATGGGGCTTGGTTCACACTGCAGAGATTTTCTGGGAGAGAGGCTTTACTCTCAGTCTCTTTCCTTGCCAAAACGCAGGTACCAGTTCTGTTCTTTCAGAGCTTCACAGTTGCCTTGGTTTGGAGTCTGGGAGCAGCACAAAGTGAGCTATGCTGCACTGGCAATCTATGCCAATAAATTTGCAGAGATTTGTTAAATCCATGTACACAGATTCACAAAGGCATATCTACATAGGGTCTGCTCAGAGAAAGGTTCTACTGATGGCAAGTTATGCCCAGTGGGCACTCAGAGGGCACTGCTGGCAATGGTCACATATAGTTTTTTTCCAGAAGAGACCAGGAGTGAAAGTCACAGGTGGCTATGGCCTGTTTGACAGAGGACAGTCTATTCAGAGCTCAGTTTAAGTGGTTATAAAAGTCTGTGGGCTGGGTAGGCTCCTACAAGGGCCAGCAGCACAGATCAAGACATTATGGTGGTACAGCACAGAAGCAAGACCATTATGCTGAACAAGTGGGCAAGTCATGGGGCAACAGGGATAGCTATGGGGGAAACTGATGCTTCTGTGCAGATTAGTTAAAGTCTGCCCCAGTGTCAGCAGGTTCTAGTCAAGGTGTTATTCTGAGCTAGTAACCAGAAAAAGATTTTTGTTCAGTTCTACTTTGAGTTCCAGAAATGCTTTAAAGCAATAACCCAAGTGACATTCTTAGTTTGAGTAAATGTAATGAGTGAAACTGGCCTTTATTTCTGCTTTGTGTTCATTCATCTGCACTGGATTTGACACTTTGGTACCAACCAAGAGCTTTTATCTGCCTTTGCCTTGGGGATTCATGCCAGTGTCAAGGGCAGGTCAGGCTGGTGGGCATGTTCACAAGGCACAACATCTATCGTTTAAAACTCAGAAGATACCTTCTGCTCAGAGTCTTAAATGTTCCCGTGCAGTTCCTGGGACAGTAACATGGCTCCACAAAAAACACATGCTGCAGAGGAGTTGTTGGATTTGAAGGGGCCATTAACCTTATGGAAGGGGCAGAATGCTTCTACAGGTATGGTGTTTTGTTTCAGGTTACAGTCATGTGATCTTCACATCATACCCTTCCACATATCTTGTATCACACGCATCACCCCTGCATCTCACTGATGTGGGTTTTCATGACCCAAACTAGTTCTTTTCACTAGTAGCAAGCTCTCCTCAGCAATGGAGTACTTGGAGAAAATAGTTCATGCCATTTGCCTCTTAAGTATAGGAGGCAGTGCCTTAACCCTTCATTCCTACACATCCCTAAGCTTTCAGTTCTGATTTTCTAAGGAATGTAAGACCTCTAAGACCAAAGTGTATGTGCTGTGATAAGGTGTGAACAAAGTCCAACAAACATATGTATTGAAAACTTGTTCTTCCACAACAGTATAACTGCTGAATAAATGCGGTGCCATCACAGATGCACTTATGTAATACTGTAGGGAAACAGGCAACAAAGCCGTTTCCAAATTCTCTGTCAGATACTTGTGTTATGAATACTGCTCAACACAAGGTGGCATTCACTGGCTGCTTACCCATTACTGCAGTAGTCATTATTCCAGTCCACAGTCTGTGCTGGAGGATTTCTGCACCCTGAACGAACATACTCCATTGCTTGAGTAACAACTTGTGCAGCTGTTGACGTTGGATTGATGATATTCTGATAATCAGGCTGAACAGAAAATCCCTAGAGGAGAAAGCAAGTACATTACAATGTATGGAAACCAAGCAACAGGTTGGGTGCATTAAAAAAACCCCAAATGGTGTGTGAAATGGTAGCATACTTCTTTTCCAGGTGTAATGTAGGTTATAAAGCTTAAAATAGAAAAAAAATGTGTAGGTGCCTCCTAAATTTTAAAATCTTTCTTTAATTTAAGAAATGACACACTGCCAAATCATTGTTAGCCATTACACAGTCACAGGATGACAGTAAAAGGGACAGAGCAGAAAGAATTCAAAACCAAGAGAACAACTCAATCAGCACTGGGGCATAGAGGTCTGTTTGCTCCTTAGAGCTTCCATTTAGATTAAATGTAAGGACACACACAAGCCGTTAATTCCCAGAATATGCAACAGTATCTCTTTGAAGGATGTAGGCAGCAGGTGGTTGACTGTTTTATTAGAGTACACCTATTCACATATTGTTCTCAAACCCCTTTTTCTTCATTCAGTCACAAAGGGACCATCTGCTGCTTCTTTTATTTGTACTTCTCTCTCAACTAAACAGAAATTCAACTAAAGCTTTTTAACAGTTGTTGGACTAATGTAGTGAAAGTAGCACAGAATAACCTGCTTTTGAAGCCAAGAAGACGAGGAAAAAAAGTGGGAGTTACAAAGAGGCATCTAACCGGCTCCCTGAACTGTCTGTCATATGAAAAGTCATAATAATTTTTAGCTCTTTTGATATATGAGGATGTTTAAATGCTGTGCTTCAAAACCAGGAGAACAATTGAAATTTCAAGGCTAGTGTATCTGGTTCACCCTGTATAAATGTACATCATGTTCCTATAAAGTTAGAACCACATTGGGTAAAAGTATGGGAATGCTGTACAAAAGCAAATGTTTGCTGAAAGAAACTGGACCAAACTCCTTCCTGGGGCAAGGGCATACAATTTCCACTCAAGTTAACTGGATGTATAGCTGCTAAACCAGGAACTTAATTTGAACCAAGACACTTAGTTTGAAAATCCACTCCTTCTGGCCAAAGTCCACTTAAAGAATAGATAGGATTAAAGCTCATAGCTTTTCATTTTAAATTGTAGTGGATTATGTGTGATTGATTCACATACACAGCCTTCATTAAGACAGGAATTTTGGGAAGTTTTTTTTTCTGTAAGAAAGCCACACTACTTTTAATCAAGACAAATGAGTATTCCCAGTTTCTGCCTGGCTTCCTTCATCCCCAGAAATGAGCGTCCTTCAAATATAACATGCCACTTCCTTCTTCACATCCCTCTTTCTTGGTGGGTTGTACTCCATCACTTCCTCAGAGGTCCTGCAGTTGTTCTGCCCTGCCGTGCCTCTTATGTACATCATCACCTCACTCCACTCATCTCAACTGCAGATTCTCATCTAGGCTGTAAATGAGCACAACTTTCCTCCATAATCTCTTCCATAGGAAGAATATCCCAATTCACACTGCAGTACCTTAAATAATGGTCCCTGAAGCCTCACTTTGTCCCTGATGACTTCAAGAGACAGATCATCAGCAGTGGGTAAGTTCACAAGCTAAATTCAGCATGTACTTGTCATGTAATATATACTGCCTTGCCAATAAGGTAAAATAAAATCCATCCGTCATGACTGTAACCCCCATGCTCTACACACAGCATTTTCACTTGGCTTTAAACCTGCACATCAGGCTGCATAAACAATCCCCATGCCTGCAACCAATTCAAAGGAAAATGTAATTAAGCAGACTTCCCGATGACTTTAATTAGAGTTTTGTGTAATTAGAAGGCAGAAAAATGGGGTTTGTATATCATCATCACAATTTTTATACAAAACATCACCCATATGGCCTTTCTAATCTAGCTGTAAGAGGAAACCATCTACAGAAACACATCCTACCCTCAGGCACTCAGGCTCACCTTTAGTAGCAAAGCCCCTGAGCTCTCTCTTATCAGTCTTCATGAAACAATCATATACAAGAAAAGTTCTATATGGGGTCAGTAGCTCCAGCGGTGCTGTAGTGAAGCATGCAAGTGAGCAGGCACAGAGACTCAAGTACTCCCACAGCAAGAAGACACAGTTCCCCAAATCAGAGGAAGAAACCATCAGTGTCATATTCATTCAATTTCTTCTGGATTTAGGACAAATAAATAGCTTAGATACTGGAGGATGGGCCTGCGGTTTAAATGCCAGCTTGGAACTGTGTGGAGACTGATTCTGATATTTTCTCAGGTTTTCTGTGACCAGAGCCAAATTGTTTTGGCTCACTTCCAGCAAAGCATGCATGCATTTGCATTGGACTGAATATGTCTCATGTCAAGGTTGGGACCTGGCAAGTCTGTTTAGTTTATAACTGCCTGGGATGGAGGCCTGTTTCTTAGGACATGCTCATGTGATAAAATTAAGGTAGTGCAGAGGTACCTGAGCCAGGCTCCAGCTCCAGAAGTAGCTGAGCTGCTGCAGCTCAGCAGTCCCGCCGGGGCTGAGGGCTACTGGATTACCAGCAATGTGAGTGTTGGGAAGCATACTTGTTAAGGCAAAGCGATTTAAGAAACCTGAAATCAATGTGAAACACTGATAAAGTATGGTGACGTTTAAAATATAAACAGTAATTACTTCAGCTTTTTAATCAACAGAAAAAGCTCTGGAAATACAGATCTGTAAAACAGAGGGAGACAGACTTGCACCAGGCTTGTAGTAAATATTTGTGTATTATTTATGTAAGCCCTTAACAAACAATGATGAAATAAAAAGTGCTCAGAAAATGAGTGCTTTGAGGTCTAATTAAACAATGCTGAATGTTTTTGCATTGTAATGCTCAAGAGAAAACCACCAACTGTTTTGCAACATGCCTTGAATGTTAAATTTCATTTTCTTGTTCCAGATTGAAATAAAAATAGGGAACTTGATAAAGATTAATTCGATGTCAGGAGGGACATTTGCTCTTTAATTAGATTTCTGTAGCCCTAGCAGTTTCGTTGTGCCACTGTAGCAAGTCCTAAAAAGCCTGCAGCAGAACTAAACAGTGATCTTCATCTCCACACTTTACTGGGAACTAATTTCATTTCCTGCCTGTCTGGAGAGGTATTTTCAACAGGCATCAATGTTTTTGTCTTCACAACTGATTTATTCATCAATCTCAATGTGATATTTTAAACCTTTAAATTACATCCAAATCCTAAAGCATCTGTTTATTACACAAGGAAATTGAAAATCTGTCTGTGTGATATCATACAAAGATTTTTCCTTAAGGTTATAAAGGAAGTTGACAGATATTAATGATTTTTTTTTTCTCTTGACCTCATTCGAAGACAAAGCTTAGCAAAAAAGAGGAAGAAATCTGGACAAATACAGCAGGTCCGTGAGTTTACTGTATACAATATATAGCAGAAAAAATGAGACTATTATTTTTGGCAGGCTATGCAATCATCTTGCTGTATATATTTATTTTCTAAAGGAAAAGAAATACCTAAAAGTAGACTGAAAGGAGTTATTATTATTAAAAAAAAAAGACATACATTAATCTTCTTCTTTGTTATGCATACCCTTGCAGCCATGGTTATTAAACATTAAGAATCTAGCTTTGCTTGCTCTACCTGTGACCTGAAGTGGGACAGCGATTGTAATGGGACACACCACCCCTCCCAATGCTTGGGTGAAGGACCTTAAGCAGGGAAGGCGATGCTTCCAGCAGGGCTACTGACAAGGGTTCCTTAACAAGGACTGGGCCTCTTTGGGAAGGAGTGAACCTTGGTCTCATCAATCTCCACACAAAACAGCACGTTACACCAGGCTGGAGGGGTTGTGGGGGGGCACTGTGTATGCTCAGAAAGAAGCACAAGTGTCTGTCTGAGTACAGAAAGGAAAAAAAAGACTTTGAAGAAGAGAACAGGTTGCAGCTTCAGACATAATTTTAGCCTGAACTTTTGGAGAAATCATGCTGATTTGAATGACAAGGGTGAAGATTGAGATCACCTGATACCAACTAAGTAAGAATTAAACATCATGTCAAACCTAAGAAACAGATTGGAGAGAAGTAACTCTGTGTCAGTTAAAACAGAGTACAGTGTTAAGATGCTCACATAAGCATTTAATGAAAGAAAAATCACACTCTTCTAATCTACTGCAATTCTTCCAGTGTGGCAAAAGTAGATGAAAGAAAATCTGCTGCACAGTGGATTTAGACTTTAACAAAGTAAAACTTTAACATGACTGCTGTTAAAAATATTTTTAAAAAATACCATATATTTCAGAATTAGAAATTAAATATCATAAAAATCAAGAACTAATTTAAATCTAAGTACGAGAATAGAACTAAATGATCATTTTTACAGTGTAAAGGTTTAGCACTGTAAATAAGCACCTCAAAGGTCTAAAGTAAATGCCCATTCTTAATTTATTAATTAACTATTTTGGAACAGAAAGGAATAGAGACAAAATAGTTTACTTTGCAGAACTTACAAAAATATTTAGATAACAAACTAGAGAAGACTGTTTAAAAGAAATTAAAAAATATTTACTAATACTAGGCATACGACCAAAATTCTAATATCTAAATTTTACTTTCCCTTGTGCATTTCAGAACAATTTCAATGCATTACATCAGCTGCATATTCCACAGAATTAATTGATTTAAAAAATTATATAAATTCTGCATACACCGAGGATTTTTGGTTACCAACTCTTCTGATCTTCTCAATGTTCTTTAGTCTCCTGGAGGAGACTGCCCTTCTCCAGCTGGCAGTCTCTCTTGGTTTGGCAGCTGCACACGTGCAGGCAGGGGCTACTGGAAGTGGAGAAGGACACGCTGTTCCCTGTGGAGCTGATGAAGATCAGCTCATTGTCCTGGCATCAGTGGGGGCAGAACTCTCTCCCCAGGTCAGCACTTCTTATCAGTCCCTCCTCTAAGCTATGCACAGAAGGAGAGTTTGTGGATTTCATGCACAGTGGTTTTGGACAACTGTGTTCCTGTCTGCCAGGACTGAAATCTGGATCTTTATGTGATTTTTCGTGGAGCTGGCAGTCCTTTAGACATACTACGAGATGATCTTTGCTTAGAAACTATCCTCCTTCCCCTGGAGAAAACAAGTGACCAAATCTCCCAGAGCCACAGTGTTAAAGCAGGGGATGTGTAGAGAGCAGGGATTCTCAGAGCCTGCTACTAGAGCATCACACTAGTAAGCCACAAACTATTTTGAAGATGGATGTTGGGGGAAAAAAGGAAAAAAATCAGAACCCACCATCGGTGGGAGCTGTGACTGCTGCTTCTAACATGTCTACAGCACAGCTGTCTGTCTGCAACAGAGGTGCCCAGCCAGGGGAGTCTGCAAATGTCTGCAGGAGAAGACTGCTGGGAAGCTGTCGGCACACTTCTCCTTCTCTTGCCTATTAAGCTTCATGCTGCAGTGTGACATGAGAAAATCTACCGCATTTCTTCTTAAAGTGTATTAGTCTGTTTGGTATGAGCAGTGGTGAGGTTTCTGAAAAGGAAACTGCTTCCTGTTGCAAGTCACGCTGTAGGGAGCAGGATGTTAATTAGTTTTTGTTGTTGTTGCTTATAAAAATTAGATGCCCGCTGGACTCTTTGGAAAAGGCTTAGGGTGGCCACACCTTTAGCATGGAGGAAATCAAACAGTTGAGGGAAGAGGAAGTGAAAAAAAGTTGAATTAAATGCAACTATCACTTCTGCTTTATAGCTACATGTTCTGCCATTCTCCTTGGCTGTCTTTCTATGTAGCTCAGTAGTTTACACTGTGCAGCTGGGGACCTCACATCCAGAGTTCTCCTTCCCTCCTGACCACTGGCCAGACATACAGGGTGGTGCCTCTTCTTTGCCCTCATTGCTGTTGACTCTGTGCCACCCTCATTGTTTGGAGGGCTCAGGTTTTTTTTTCCACTGTGTCTTTTTCTCTTTATCATGTTCTGTGATCAGCAGAATGTTTGCTCAGTTTTGAGCAGAGGGGAGAGCAGAGTCCTTTGACAACTGAGTCAGAAAGAGGCCTTTGCTTTCAGGTTACAGTTTCTGGACTTCTTGCTATTTGCCTCCTTGTTGGCGAACCTCTCCTCCATGTTCTAATGCAGTATGAAATCCCGAGGATAGCATTCTGTAACATTTCTTGAGTATGACTAAGAAAGAGTCATACCTAAAAGACTAGTCAGGATACCACTGTTCTGCTCTGGCATGGCAAATCATAGCAGTGTTAGTACACCTGTTGCCCTAAAATTTAATACTGTTTGCTTTGTCTTTGCCAACATCACTCTTTAAAGCATAGAATCATAGAATGTATTGGGTTGGAAGGGATCTTCAAAGGTAATCTAGTCCAACCCCCCTGCAGTAAACAGGGACATATTTACTTGAGCAGGTTGCTCAGAGCCCCATCAAGCCTGACCTTGAATATCTTCAGGGATGGGGCCTCCACTACCTCTCTGGGCAACCTGTTCCAATGATCTACCACCCTCATATTGAAGAACTTTTTCCTAATAGCCAACCTAAATCTACCCTTTCCTAGTTTAAAACCATTACCCCTTGTCCTACTGCTACATGCCCTTGTGAACAGTTCCCCCCCAGCTTTCTTATAGGCACCTTTCAGGTACTGGAAGGCTGCTATAAGGTGCCCCTGGAGCCTTCTCTTCTTCAGGCTGAACAACGCCAAGTCTCTCAGCCTGTCCTCATAGGAGAGGTGCTCCAGCCCTCTGATCATTTTTGTGGCCCTCATCTGGACATGCTCCAACAGATATATGTCCTTCTTGTGTTGAGGGCTCCAAAACTGGATGCAGTACTCCAGGTGAGGTCTCACCAGAGTGGAGTAGAGGGGCAGAATCATCTCTCTCAATCTGCTGTTCACAGTTCTTTTGATGTAGCTCAGGATGCGGTTGGCCTTGTGGGCTGCAGATGCACATTGATGGTTCATGTCCAGCTTCTCATTCACTACTACCCCAAGTCCTTTTCCTCAGTACTGCAAATACTCAAACTCAATTCACAAACCCTGTAAACTGTTCTATGCTAAAAAAAAAAAAGAATATTCCAAAGTGAAAAAACATAGATTTTCCAGATCTCAAAAGTTGTATTACTTTGAAACAAAAGCAGGAGCATAAGAAATGTAAACTGGCTTGCAGATTTTCCACAGTGCTTAAAAGAAATGAAGTTAAGATTGGTGTGTAGCATTTCAACAGGTAATAAGCACCTGTCACCTTGAATGAAGCTCAGAAGTATCTCACCATGGTACCCTCATTATAAGCATCACCCTTTCTGACTAAGGAATGTGAGTAGGTAAAAGGTATTTAACCTAACCTTTCATGAATTTAACAATGGAGAGCAGGGACACAGAGTTACAGCATTTTTTAATTTATTATACTTGTATTTAGTAAAGGAAAAGACTCATTATGATACAGGTCTACATATTGACTTCTAGACACCTGTTTTCTACAACCTAGTGTCCTGTGTCTTCTCTTAAGCTAGAAATAACTCAAGTCATGCAACACATCTCCCAGATAAGTGAAAGTATTCTCAAGCCATTGACGCATACATCATATGCTAAAAGTGTGCAACTTGGTAAAATAAAACATCAGAAGACTTATATTATCTTACCTTTTTTGCAGTATGCAATGGTTTGGAATAACGCCTAAATGTTTGGATTCATACAACAATGATGATGTTGTAAATATACCTATGTAAGTATCCAACACCTGCATTACATCTTTTGTTAGCCCCTACTGTACTACTAATTCCATAAACAAAGCCAGATTTTCAAATCTCTTCGGTAAATTATGCCTATCTGATTCTGGAAAAGACATAAGGTGTTTGATCCTCTATAGCTCTGCACTGCACAAGTAATGTGCAAGTGACACTGAACTTGGCAAACAATCTGAACTTGGAAGACTGAATCACTTAGCAATAAAAACTCGTTGAAATATAACTATACAATCTCAGCAGGCTGCTGCCACAGATGTAGTTTTTCATGTTTGGTAAATGAATCAGGGTATTGCATTGAGTTTCTGTCTATTGCTTTGTCTCTCATGGCTCTGAGCCTTCAGGTTCAACCACAATTGCATCAAGCTTAGGCTCTCCAGAATCCTGGCTTGGCTGTCTAGGACTTCCTCCAGCTAATTCTAGCTGCTCAGGCTTGGGGTTAGCTCTTAAGTTTATCGGAGACTTGAGCATAGGCTCTCCCAGAACACTGGGTTTCTAACTAATAGGAAAACCTTCAGGAATACATGACAGTAAAAGACATCACATTTGTGTTGTCATAAGTCTGTTGGGTCTGTTTACACTGATCGTGAAAAATAAACTGGACTAGGAAAATATTATAAACACTTTATAAATTTTCCTTCCTGCCTAATTACTCCAAATCACTCTGATCAAAGTCTGAAAAAATCCAGATCATCCTGAGGGCACCTTGGTTTACCTCCTGAATAACTGAATTTACCAGTCCAGATTGCTCTCAATTTTTTTTTTTTTTTTTTTTTTGGTCCTGCTTTGGAAAATTTCTTTCTCTGTTAAAATTCCTTTCTCCAAGCTAGAAGCTATGTTTTGTCTTCAGGTATTCCCATCTCTAAAGACCAGTCTTGAGAGGAAATGTTTCTGGCTTGGAAAGCAAATGCAAATACCTTGTTAGCAAAGGTGAATATACGGAGATATTCAAAACATGCAGCAAGTTCATGACTATGTGTTATCAACCAAAACTAAAAAGCTTTGTATGCAAATTTTGTAGATTCTTGCAACTCCACCAAAAGAATTTTCATTCTAATGCCTCTTTGCAAAGCAAGATCTTACTATTGATAGTTGGATCTCATCCAACAGAAAAGGAAATTTTCTCTCATGAAATCAGCAGTTAATGTGCTCTAAGCCTCTCCATAGGCCTGGGCCCAAAAGTCAAAATCTTATTGGTTGCCTGCATTCACTCAGAACTCCTGAATCAACTATCTAAAACACTAAGAATGAAAAAAAAAAAAAAAAAGCCACCATATTGGGATACTGGAGACTTCTTTCCAGTAAAGAAAAGGTATATCTAGTAAAATGAAGTTATGAATATAACATAAACTAACATACTCATGTTCACTTAATCTAGCAAGTTTAATACAACCTGTATTGCTTCATGTTCCCTCTGATTGTTCCATATCACAGTCAGCACAAGGATAACAGCAAAAGCTACAAGCATAACTTTTTCTAGACATGCCTGCCTTTTTTTTGTAAAATATGTTTCCCAAAGACTCAGTATTTCACTTTTATTTCATGGTACTCCCAGATTTGCAGATGGATCGATGGACACACTTCCATTTAAAGGGTGCCTCCTGAATCTGGGGGAGAGACAGGTCTGGTGTTCAGAAGAATGTGATTAATGTTGCTGCTAGCACAACCAATTCTACTGAAGTTCCCCATCATCTAGGTAAACTCATTCATTTGTTCTTGCCTTTGAAAGACTAAGCCTTTAAACTATACTACTATGGTTTTGGAACTCTGCAAAGTTAAAGTTAATCCATAGCCCTAAATCTCCCACACCATGTCAACTTCTGGATGACCTTTCTGTCCTCCCCCTGCCCGCTCAAAAAGAAAATTCCCCAGATAACTGAAAAGCTCAAACTTACCTGCTGCATTGTAGGTGAATGTAAAGCAGACTGGACTTGCATCGGTAGCTGGTTCCCAATGGACTGCTGCATTGAAATTGTCTGGTGCTGCTGGATGTTGAGATGCTGGTGCAGAGGGGGGCTGATCTGAAGAGGCGGCGGTGGGGACACAGCCATGTTTGCTATGGAAACAGTCACTGGCATTTGGTTGTTGGGCTTGGGAGCTATGTTCCTGGGGATATTGGCATGCATGGCAGTGATGTGAGGATTTATTCCTGGTTGTTGGTGGTAGTGGGAACTGAGGTACAGTGCAGAGTGAGCCTGGGAGGGCCCATGAAACACCGACTGCTTTGAATTCATCATCTGAGGTTGTGGGGAGGCTTTAACTTCAACAGGTTCACTGTAGCTCTGTTGAGAAAAACAAAAAAACAGATAATACTTAGAAGCTACAAAATGCTGCTATTCTACTCCCTGAAGTCTGTTTAAGGGTCACATCATGGGAAAATATATATCTGGACCATCAAATTGTCCTTGAAATGGAGTTTGGTTATTACACTAGAAAAATAATTTATCCCTTTTGCCTTCCATTTTTCTCTCCAACATTGTGATAAAATAAGTTAGCTCCTCTGTTTCCTGGTCTAGCCTGACATTTTCCTATTTTCAAACTTGGAAATGGCATCACTGACCCAATAATGTACACAACAAACACAACCGAGCCTGTCCTATTTATTCACATAAGCAGCCACGATCCTCAAATTTGATGGCCTACTTTAAAAGAGATTCAGGAGGATGGGTTCCAGCAAAAGTCTGCAGTGATCTTTGGCATGTCTCATTTTCCCATCTGCAAACCAGGGATAAGAATTTCAGTGTCCTTTACCATACGTGTTGATAACTGCTCTAATAGTGCTTTATCAGTTAACTAACATGATGAAGAGGCTAAACCCCATGCACAGCTGTTCTACTGCATTGAATAAATATGCTAGTTGCTGTGCCAATACCTTTACTTTGAAGTATTCTGTGATGGGATGCTATCCACACCAGTATGAAACATGTTTAATGAGCCAAGAAATAAAGAAAAAATTCATTTGTTAATCCAGTTCATAAAGTTCTGAAAATTCTGTTTAAAACTGATGTGTATATAAATGTTAGACTACACCAGACATAGGGAAGCTATTTTACTAAATCTGGAAGAATATTGCATAAAATATTAGACAATGCACAGATTTTAAGAAATCTGACGTAAAGCTTCTAGTAATAAAAACTTTCCATTAATGAATGTAAATTTTAATAATACTTTTTGTTCTAATATTTATAAATTGTTACATTTGATTTAAACTCAGTTTGTTATGTTGTTTTCTATACCCTTATTTTCTTTATATCTTCTGAGTGCTAACTCTGTATGCCCAAATAAATGATGAAAAAATTTAAGAATTAACTCCCATGAGCTTGTAGGAGGGAGTCACCATTTGCAATTAAGTCATACTGGGATTAATAGCCAGTGAAAGGCGAAACATGCTGGAAAAAAATGGCAGAAATGTCCCTCTGGAGAAAGAAGTCCTTTTGTCAAAGCAAGGGCTGAAGGATGCATATATGCCCTTATTCTGTGACCTCCATGTCATGTTTGCTCAGTTTACAAGTCAGAGTAAGTTTCATGTTACTCTCAGCACTCCAGGGTCAGCGAAGTCTATTTGTGTTCTTTCTGAAGGATGTACCATCACCAACAACCTGCTGACACGGGTGTTACTGAAATTGCTTCATTATATGCGATGATCATGATGGGAAAGAGAACTTCATTTTTCCTAAATATAGCTGCCATTACATTAGGCAAAAACCTTGTTTTCTCTAGTAAACTAAGGAAAATTAAATGAATATGATAAAATTAATGCAAATCTCTGCCTCTGTGGCTCTGCCTGGCTCTGTTAGCACATGGGTGTACATGTCTGCCATACGTATTATATGCCTGTTTGCAGGATTCAGATACAGACATAAAAACCCACAGATAGTAAATGATAAAACTTGAAAGCAGGTGCAAAATCTGCCATTTTGGGAGTATTAGTTTTAAAATACTAAACTAATGTTCATGACAACGTGAGAAATATTTTCCCCTTCTCTTCCCAGTTTTATTTGTAGGACACACTTGTGAGTGTGGGAGCAAAGACTGGCAGCTTTGCTGATTTCAGAGATTCAGAAGAAGGTTTGCTAATTAGCAGCATGGTCAGGACCCTCTCGGGAGTGTTCTGGGCTCTTTACACATTACAGGAGGTGTATGCTGTGTTCTTTCTTGAGAAACTTTAAGTTTTACTGAGTGCATCATCCTCTCATGAAAACACCTTGCCTTTCCATGGTGTAGCTGGCAGACGCTATCTGGTCCAAGCAGGCTTAATTGCTCCTGAAGTGTCTAAAGGCAGACTGGTTAAACAATTCCTCATAGTGAGGAGGTATCAAACCCCCTTTGCAGTTATGTTACTGGCACATTGATATATACTTATATTTAATTTGTGACTACAAAGATGCTGCCATACACCTCTTTAGCAAAGATATAGTGAACCAATTTAATTATTGAGTAATTCTGAGTTCACATATAAGTGGTGAATGCATGGCCCATACTGATAAAATTACAGAGATATCAGATACTTCGTATCATTTAATACTTGAATTACCAAATTACGTTAAGAGGAAGTGTCCAGTTTCTGGCCAGAGATGAGTAACACTTGTTTTACCTCTGAGAAGAGTGCCTGCAAAGTGATCAAAAAGCACTATTCTAGCTGTCTCAGGCTATAAAACAGCTTTCTATATGTTCACTACCTCCTGATCCAGTGAAAAGCACAACACTTCAGTTTCAAACCCAGTATTTTGCTATGACTTAGAATGCTTTAAATCATATGTGATCTGAAGCCAAATTGTCCAATATCAGTGTAAAACACATCAATATTATCAGTTACTGGGAATCTTGATAAATGAACCCATTAAATGCTATTCTCCAGCATACTGCACTTTCAGCTTTTTCTAAGGCTGGGTCAGAAACACAGATTTTGTAAGTATTGCAGAAGCTAATGGAATAGGTGATGTCAAATATTTTGGCTTTGTTATGTCATTTTACTGTCAAATATATCAAGAGATGTATATGATGCATAGGACATGTTATTACTTCAGGTCCAATTACTGCTTCCATAGATTTGAGTGGGCATTGCATTTGTCCAGTACAGCATCAGAAAGTCTCAGATAAGGACTAAGGGTACAAGTTTCTCCTGGGTTGATTTTGATTGGACACAAGAGGCAAATTTTTCACAATGAGAACCATCAGCCATTGGAACAAGTTACCCATGGAAGTGGTCGATTCCCCAACACTGGACACTTTTAAGATTCAAATGGAGGGGGTGCTAGGCCATTTTGTCTATACTGTGCTTTTTCCAAGAAAGGTTGGACCAGATGATCCTTAAGGTCCCTTCTGACCTCTTATTCTATGATTCTATGACTTTTATTATGGGTAAAACTAGGAATTAAGAAAGAAGGGATTTGATTAGCCAATATGGGCTTCAAGTGCACAGTCATGTTCCCTGTCTTTGCAGGTTGGAATTCAGTTGATTTGTTCTTGCCTTATTCAAGGAGAAGAGCATAGAAATAATTTTTTAAAACCCCGCTCTAGTTCATTAATCTGCCCAAAGCCAACACAGACAGTTTATATCTCTAATTTTACACTTCATTTACAGATATATGCAGTGGAGACAAAAATTACAAATCAGTACACACAGGCTACCAAACATTTAAGCTTAGTATCTCTTACATGTAACAAAGTCTTCTAAACAGGCAGAAAATCTTTTATCACTACCAGAAGCATGGGGTTGTAGACCCACCACTAGAGGGTGACAGAATATTATATTTAGTTAATGGTAGGCTGTAGGTATGTGCACAGACATTAGTGAATATACACGAGGACCATAAACTAGCTTTTCTTGACAGTCCTTCATGCTCTTTGAGTGGCTTCTACTTGTTCTGGAATTCTCGAACCAAGTTAGTCTAAATTTTTCAAGTTCTTCATAGGCTAGGGGTAGGGTTTCTTATGGACCTGCCTTTCCATCTAACATCATCACCTAATACTATTGCCTATATTAAAAAAAAAAGGAATAATCAGAGAAATAATCAGAAGGCGAAAGACAAGGCAGGTAGGTGATGGCAATGGAATCCTACAGAAAAAGTATGATTGTCCTTTAGGCACAACACAAAAATGCCTTTTTTTTTTTTTCCCATGAGAATCTTCTGTTTTACTGAAGCATGAAGAAAAAGAGGGAAGAACATTTTAAAATCTCATAAGGGAATGGAAGTAGAAGGGAAATAGGGAAAGGAAGGAAACAAAATAAACACTACTGTAACTCTGATGATAGTGAATATAATTTTATTAATTAAAAGTACTGAAACACAACTCTCAATCCACATTTATTTTACTTGTATCATACTTTCAAGGAAATGTGTGATGATAGAGATGAGTGATGTTCTCCAGAGAAAGTGTTCAGAGTTGATAATTTTGCACAAAGTTTGAGAAGTGCTGAAGCAAGTTCTTCCCCGCAGTTATTCCCCCCCAAAACTCATGCTCCTCCTTCCAATTCAAGAGCAAAGCGAACTTTTACATCTACCTTCTACTCTCCTATTGTGTGCCCAAAATCCTTATGCATAATTGCAAAATTAAAGAATTAAATTGGGTTAAAGTGTTAAGCATTGCTCATCCAGTCATGCTATTAGTTTCTAAGGAGAACTGCCCTGGTACTAATGGTCCTTCTTATCACAGACTGAATTCAGGCACAGCAGTTGGGGGGTGTCAGTTCCTTAGAGGAAAGTGACACTGGGATCTCCCTCACTCCGAAACATCCAACTCAGTCCTACAGTTGAGAAGTTATTTTTGGTACAGATATTCCGCTCAATTTAGTGGTGTCAGAAAAAACAGCAACAGCCTAGTGATGCCATTCTCTGCAGCCTGCTTTGGGATATAATTTTACTTCCACTTTGAAAAGTTACACTTTAAACCTTCACCTGTATATCTGGGTAATCAAACAGCTGTTGAAACCTACACATGGGTTTAGATTCTCTTTATAATTTGTGGCTGGCTTTTGGCGACTGTTGGCTCTTCTAAACTCACTTCTGATGAACATAAACAACATACATGTGACTGAAAGTAAAGCAAGGACATGATTTAACAAGGCAGCACTCTAAGGGTCTGATCCCTAGACTACTGAATTTAACGGAAGGTCTCCTATTAACTTAAATGGAACTTGGATCAGAGCCCAACACTGTTACTTCAGTATTAATGTCTGGATGTCCATTTCATTTTTTCATGAAAAACAGGTGGGACCTGGCTAACAGAGGCTGAGAATAATTCCCAATTGATGAGCACCACTTTTGATCTGTGTTTCTTCAGAAGTATACCTAGAAACTACAAATGCTTATACTTCATTTTGCTTTTTAACATGTTAATGCAGTTATTTTTAGAAATGTTGCTGGCAAGTAGGACATTATAGATATCTATATACACTTACGTATATGAACATCTTCAATTTACATACTGCATATATGTTTTATATTCAGCATTCTTATCTACTGTAGCATATGATACCATAATATATGGGAATTAAATAAATACATTTGCAATAATTTCATTCTAATAAGCAGTGCTCAACTAATATTACTATCTCCAACATAAAATCAAAAAGTCAGTGTAGTCTCAAAGAAATGAGACTCTATGGTTCACAGAACCATAGAATCACAGAATTTTGTGAGTTGGAAGGGACCCACAAGGATCATCGAGTCCAACTCTTGTCCTAGCATAGGACAATTTCAAGATTCAGACCAAGTGTCTGAGGGCGTTTTCCAAATGCTTCTTGAATATTGTCAGGCTTGGTGCCATGACCACCTCCCTGGGGAGCCTGTTCCAGTGCTCCACCACCCTCTGCGTGAAGAACATTTTCCTAATGTCCAACCTAAGCTTGTCCTGGCACATCTTCCTGCCATTTCCCCTGGTCCTATCACTGGTCCCCAGAGAGAAGAGATCAGCACCTGCCCCTCCTCTTCCCCTTTTGAGGAAGTTATGGACTGCGATGAGGTCTCCTCTCAATCTCCCCTTCTCCAAGCGACTTCAGCCTCTCCTCGTACGGCTTCCCCTCTAAGCCCTTCACCAATTTAATGGCCCTCCTCTGGACACTCTCCAGTAGCTTTATATCCTTTTTTTACTGTGGCACCCAAAACTGCACACTTACAGAGAAAAAAGGTTGGTTGGTTTTGGTTTTTTTTTTTCTTATTCCATTGATTTCATAAAATTAGTTAATGATCAAAGATTTTCAGTTGGAGCAATATAATTTCAGACATTATTAAAATACTTCTTTATTAACACCAGCAATTAAGCTGTCCTTTATAGTAAAATATTCAGTAAATACAATCAGTACATTCAGAACATTCAGTAAATGTTCTTGGTACTATTGGATGCCTATGTTCCCTTTAAATACATGCTGAGACACCTCCTCAAGGGCGAAGACATGAGCCTTATGGCCAATATGGCCAGCATAAACTTTCTATCAATGCAAACAGCTTTACTTGTGAGTAAACGTAACCTCTTCCAACCTCAGAAGATTTTTTTACATAGCCAAAATAGTGTAACACAATTTTATTTTAAATGAGAAACAGGTGCTTCTCTTTGAATGAGAAACAGAGGTTTGGCATCCTCTCTACATAGATAAGGAACATATACTATGTGAGTATTTCAAAGCCTATAAAAGAGTTTAACTCAGTTCAGGTTTTACAGGAATATGCATCAGAAACTTATGTAGTTGCCACACTGTCCCTTTTCATGACAGTGCCATGCACACATCTAGTCACTGGTGTCCATCCTTGAGCCATGCTGAGGAATTCAACAATTTTTGGACTCTATGACCAGAATGAAGGTTATAGCAGTGATTATGTCAGCTGGTACCAGAAAGGTCCAGGCTGTGCAGGCTGTGATCAAACTTAGGCAGGCCTGAGTCAGCTTTAAATGAATTATCTTCAGTACTGTGACATTAAAGAGGTACATAGAAGGAAATTGGCTGAATATTTATGCAGCTCCTACAAAGCTTACCTAAGCTTAAGTTCACATCTGCTGTCTTTGCTGTCTCTTTGGTGGACGGAACATCTTGAATTGTTTATTCCTTCTCTCAGCTTTTCTGTGTTCACATAATCCTGTCTGTTTTTAACGTTTTTGACATTTTAGGTCACTTCCAACCCCAAGCCTGTCCTTGAGAAGAATCCTTTCTTCTAGCCTACATGGGCTTAGCCATTTTATTAATACCCCTGTGAAGTTGTTTATGAGAGAATGACTTCTCTCTGGCAGTGTTTCCTCTTTCCTGCTTAGCTCTTTAACTCCTTTAGAGATTCCTTTGACTTAACTCTATCCACTCCAGTAGAGAATCCATATGCATGTTTACAGTACAGCTGCCTTCCTACCTAAGTCACAAGAGGCTCTTAGCAAATGACGTTTCATATTTTGTTAACTCCACTCACCTATTGCAATAACAACATCTGGGACTCTAGAAAGTTCAGAAAGCTTTTTGGCACATTCTTGATGTTTTAGAACAAAGGAGTAAGCCATGGGCTGTCATCTATAATTAGCTGAGGTGGCTCAGAAGAACACCTTCAAATCAAAATATACATTTTGTTATCTTCTACAGGGGATTGTCATGGAGTCATTCAGGGTATGTATGTAAAAATGGATGCTTTATGAATGTAACCTGGGTACATGTGATAAAATATATGCAACTTTAATTTGATACAAGTGTTTTAATTCCCCTAATGGAAGAACTAGGCTAGTAGTGAAATCTAGTTTTATTAACTCACTATGAAAACAAACACAGTTTCTTGATGAATCAAAATCTGGCTTCTCTCAAGCTCCAGATATTTCTGCCATTTTTGGCAGAAAACATGTGAGAGTATCTCTTGGTTTTTGCACTGCTAACGGTAAAGCTTCATAAAACTTAGCCTCAAATCGAATTAATGGCATTAACTTAAATATAGTTTGCTCTACATTTTCAGCTGCTGTAGATAGTCAGTTTCCTTGTTAGACAAGAAGATGGTTGGATTTGTGTTATTATCAGATTAGACAATTGTTTTACATAATAATTTTTATATATGTAATTTTATTTATGATTCATTGAAAATTTCTGACTACTTCCTAATAACTCCAGAAAAAAAGAAAGACAAAGGTATCACAGAAGCATGAAGCACCTGCTGTAAAATTCTCACATTATAGTTTTCCCAGCTAGGGATTCTAATGTTTAATGGAAAAAAAGTAAAAGCTGTATGTGCACGTCATCATTCTGGTGTTTTTGTTGTTGTTGTTGTTATTGTTTTAAGGGAAATATTGCCAAATGCCTTGTAGCATTTTAATAGCTACGAAAAAGATAAAAATATCAGGCATCAAACATAACCATATTTTTTATTTATTCTTTCTCTGATGCTTTCACTGAGAACAGTCTAAACTGTTTTATGAAATTCCAAAACATCTGCATGGACTGGGGCTAGATATAATATAGGAATGTGTTGTCTCGAAAAGAAGAAACCAGGTGCCAGCAGCAGAATGGATGCTGCTCTCCTTGTATGCAATAGACAACTGATTAAAGCATTGACCAGGAGATATGACAGTTCAGTCATCTACTCTGTCAAGAGATGTTCAGAATTTTATTTCCAAAACAAATGTCCTAAACGCCAGCAACTGTTTATTTCAGGGAGGAGTGAGCCAGGATCTGGTGCGCCTCTACATCTGAAGTTTAGCCACTATGCAGAAAAGAATTTGGAATTTGCTGGATTACAGAAAAGAAATTATGGAGAGAGCACACCTGCACATCCACATTTACTTAGGAGTGGGGACATGCACAATCTGGGACAGCCGATTTTTTTTTTTGCCTTTTTATATGTCAGGGAAGTGCTCTCACCACATAAATATATGAAATGAAAAATGATATACCAAGTTTACTGGTTGTTGCTGTTGCTGTTTCTGTTTTGTTTTGTTTTGTTTTGTTTTAAACACGGTCACCATTTTGCTTTCTATAAGTAGCTCAAACTTTTTCATGTATATTCACTACAGTTTTAAGAGACTCAAATTCCTTAGGCTCTTCAATTGCATTACAACACTGGCAGTGTAGCAGATATTTTGGGTGCCTGGAAACTCTGGTTATAAATTGCTGTGTTAATGGCATTGAGGCAATGCCAGTCTTACTAGCTATGACCTTTTGTTTTTTTATGAAACATAATTGCATGATGGTGGGCTAGGAAAGTTATGTCTGCCATATACTTCAAGAAGCAATTTTACATGTCCAAAAGATTTGCATTGTCCACAAAACTGAAAAATGTCCAATGGGTTTGCTGCAATGTCAAGTAAGGACACCGCTTTCACTTAGATACAACATTGGAGTTTTGAAATATGCTTGAGTATTTAGAATTTGAATAATATCCTTCTTGTTGAGAGGTTTTAGCTTCAGCCATAGCTGCTAAAATACATCTGCATGAAACCTGAAGTTGTGTCACTACACAGAGAGAATTATAGATTCATCTAGCCAGAGAGAACAAAACAGGGAAGAGAAATCTTTTTACTATTCAGTTAAACTTGTACTGCTATAGTTAACACACAAATATGTATTAATTATATGCAACATATATATTATGCATGTTAAATACTTAATATGCATAGATAGCAATATAAATACACATAAATGCACATATATGACAGTATTTAACATTTACTCATATATATCTGTATCAAATATATATATATATATACTTGAAAGATGCAGCAAAACCTCTAATGTCAGCCAGAAAAAAGGCTGGTTAAGCTAGAAAAAGTGCTTCTTTTATGAAAAAATAAAATTGCAATTCACAGCATTTTATGTAATGCTGCACAAATTACCAGATACTAGAGACTGCATTTCTGGACCTGAATAGTACTAAAAGTTGCAACTAAAGGCAAATATAAAGACACTTGTTTACAATGCAAAGGCTTAGTCAGTACTATAAGCAATATGGCACTCTGCATAGCAGAAGATGTAATGCTTCGTAATGTGATTTTTACTTTACATACCAATTCCTATACACATGAACAAACTCAACAACAGCCCCATTAATTTCAGTAATTATAAAAATATAGGAAATAAACTGATAAATTAAATGGGGATTAA
Source organism: Caprimulgus europaeus (assembly GCA_907165065.1). Next base: position 40,233,764 of record OU015525.1, on the reverse strand, counting down.
TCCATAACTGACATATTTATACAATCATATGTTTACCTTATTTACTGAGTGGTAGTCCTATTTTGTAAAGACATCACTAAAATATTTTAAAATGTACCAGAGATGGGCTGGCAACCCTACTGCTGAAGTTGTTGGTGACACTTCCACTCCTTTCAGTTATGATTTTGTCAAATAACATAGTCTGAAATTATACAAACTGGATGTGTTTGAGTGAATTCTCCGTATGTGTGTGTCTAACTAGAACTGCTCAGCTTTGGCAAGAATGCACCCAGAGGAAAGCACTGCAGGCTTCTCAAAACTTTGTGTGCCCTTCTTGAACTCTGAAAGGGACAATGATGGACTGTGTCATAGATTATCCCATCTTCCCATGAAATGTCACTCATATTTATAATGTGCATCATCTGAGAAAGCAGCTGAGACTATTCCTCCATGTGGGCTTTCCCAGTATTGGTTGCTCTCTATGACAAACAGCAGGTAGCTTGTTCCCCAAGTTAATCTCCAGTTTCCTTCACTATGCACTCATGGCTACTGGTATATGAAGAAGAAGTGAGGATGCTGAGGACAAGAGAAAGGACTAGGAAACAGACTGGCTGAAGAACAGGTTTGCTGCTGGGTGAAAGAGCAGTGAAAAAAGTAGAGCAAAAGGGACGAAGGCTGAGTATGATGGAGAAGTCCACCATCACCACCTCATACTGCACTCCCACCCCTGAGCTTGGGATGCAAACCAACTTTCCTGAATTCATTATTCTGCTGTCAGGCAGAGGATCAGAAATTGCCTGGCAAAAAGAGATTTACCCTGTTCCTCTGCAATTGCCTGTTCTGACTATTCCAACATTTCAAATGGCCAAGATGGGTGCAGTGAATTAAATTCCAAGTCTGGTACAATATGGCATATGTCCATTCCTTTGCTTTTCAGAAAAATGAAGATTTGCAAATAAATGTATAAAAACATATAAAACCACTCACATACAAGCCCTACACTCACTCAGTTTTTTAAAAACTGGCAGCACTTAATGAAAAAAGTTGCAGAATCATTGTTCAAAAGCTAGAAAACTGTTAAAGCAGGTGCTCTGGGAGGTGTGAAGCACCCACTGAGCTGGAGATGGGGACCTGAGCAACTCAGAACTCCCTTGCTCATGCCTGCCTCTTCCAGCAGGAGGAGGAAGAAAGTTTGATAATTGGGTAACTACTATCATTTGGATAGCAAGAGGATGTCCTGATGCGATGTGAAGCTCAACTGTACATCTTATAGCTGCCAGACCCTGAAGTTATTTGAGCTCTGCTATGAACATGAAAGGTGCAATATTGGTCAAATACTCTGAAAAATGAAGTTCTAGATGTCCGAAGAAAGACACCCCAAATTACTGAAAACCTGATTTCACAATTATTTAGTTGTGTTTGAAAGTATGGACAATACAAACATCAGAGTATTACTGAGAATTTCTTTACAGTAAAACACTGCTGGGTCGAGCAGTACTGAAAATACTATAAAGAATCAAGGTTAAACAACATGCAGTAAATACAAAACAGGAGCTCCCAGGGTGAACACCTGAATTGCAATGAGTCTCACACAGAGTGCAGTGTAAAGTATAAAACATACCATGTGAGGAAATCATTAATATTGTATGAAAGCATTTTTGGAAAAGGTGTGTTACTTTTGGCATGTCTTAAATTTGAGAATGGAATCTTAGAATCTTAATAATTTTATCTAAGAGTACATTTTATAGATATAATATGTGGACATAAAAGACCAAATGGGCTGCAAATTATCTTAATAATGTATTAGATATATTTCTTCATGCTTACATGCTTGTCTAAAGAACTACAGCTCTTCTAGTGCCGTATAAATATTTAATAATGATAATTTAGAGTATACTGATATAATAGTACATCTGGGTATTTTACATCCTTATTCCAAAATTGACTTGCTTTAGTTACATGCCACCTCTGTTAGATTCATTGACTGTGTTCATGAGAGTAAGCAATTAGTACTTGGCTTCATTAAGTTTATGTTTTGATACTTTCCTCACTAGAGGAAAACATTACATTCTGGAAAGAATTTAAATAATTACTTAAAAGTAAGGAAAATGCTTCAGTGCTTTTCTGACTAACAACAAATTTAAATATATGCACAAATACCTTAATGAACTGAACTGATCAACAATCTTTTACATTTTTTTTTCTAAAAACAAACCTCAGAAAATGCCATAATATAAATTTTTTCTTTTTCAAAAAAATAAATCAAAACCAAATATATATATATATATATATATATATATATGTTTATATTTGCTTTTTCAAAATTAAGGTATATAGGGTACTATGTAAATAGTCCATGATGTGCTGAATAATAACATCCAAGTCATTTTCCCAAGTCAAAAGCTGGCTTCATACATTTCTTCAAAACCTATTTGAATATTTTAAGCTTTCAGACCTATCTTTTGTCAATAAGCAGGCTATTTAAATAAAAAAAAAGTGTACACGTGGTACCATTTCTGAAGACAATAAGTATTTCTAGGATCAAACAGCCCTAAGAAAGAAATTAAAGGTACCTTGTACAGCACCTTAGCTAAATGCGTTAGTATTTATGATGGTAGCTATAAAATTAAAATGCATAAGACAGAACCTCAAAAAATTAATTAGGTAACACTCATATTTCAGACTTTTAAATTTAGGACAAACACTGATGAAATACTAAGATAATATAGAAAGATGCATGAGAGGTCCTTGTATGGATAATCATAGAGTCTTTCCCCTGAAAACATGTAGAAATTCGTGTAATATACAGAAAAGGAGAGCATTTAAAACTAACAAAAAGTTCTACTCATGTCATATATGCCGGTCCTTCATACTGCCATCTTCAGATCTAAAATTAATTCTATTTATGTAAGAACAAAATATATATAAATTTCTTTTGACAGACCCAAAACAAGTGATTCTAACTGGTATGATTCTGAAGTTGCTCAGTTTTTTTTTTCCACATTGACACAGTGCAGTAATTTCATATTCTTCTGCACAGTTTAAAGTCTATTACAAATTTTAAAGCATCTATTACAAAATTATGAGCATTAAGAATATTTGTAGAAATCAATTTAGAAAGTTGCTACTAGCTGTGTACTGGGGATATGCTGGTGTGTTCCAGTACAAGAGTCTTACAGTGGCCTGTGTTGTGCTCACACAAATTACTTGCTGGATGTAAAATAGAAATTCACATTTTCTTATGAATATTTGTGATGTGAGCTGACCTTGACATTTTCTGTACTGTGATTATAAGGTAAAAAACACTACTTGAAAAAAACCCAAAACTAAACTCAGGAATTTGTGTATGATATGTTTTTTTTTTTCCTTTATAGGTAGAATGGTGCCTGCCTGCCATGGCATGTTTGTTATACTGAGGTCTTTTCACCAGTATCCCTTCCTCTGTTGAACTGCAATGATACTCCCAGTCTGCAGAATTGCTCTCTCCATGACCAGAAGGGAAAGGATATACTTTCAGAGAGAGATGACTGTATTTATTGAGCATTTGCACCTTAAAGCTCCAAGTTTAAGGTGGTAACAAACAAGGCTATTTGCACTAAATACTATGGTGCTCAGCACCATATAAATGCTGAAAATGTTTTGCAATATGTTGCTATATATATATGTGTGTGTGTATATATATATATATATATATATATACATAAAATGAGTTACCTTGGATACAAGGCTTGCTCTGTAGGCAGCTAACTGCTTCAGATATTCCTTCTTGGCAGCTTCAGTTTTCTTTTTGTATACCTAAAAACAAAGAGTGTCACATTGGTAAATTAATCTGGTTTTGTTTTTATATATCACCGGTGTGTCTCATGCATCTTCATAAAGTCTTTCTAAGTAAACAGCCTTTCCTTCTCATATTGCATAAAGAGTGAAATAATAAACATCAAATATTTTAAAGAAAATATTGTTCCAACTGTGAAACACCCCTTAACAGCCCAGCAGTACTGAAAAAACAACAATTGTTCAAACTGTAGCACAGGGTGTACTTGCAAATGGGACCTGTAGGGATGGGGGAAGGCAGGCATGGGCCTCTCCATTGGCTTCCACTTGTGAGACAAGTTAAAGCCCTCTGGGGAAGATGAGAATATGCAGAAAGACATTTGAGCTAAATGAAGGAAGAGATGATGGCACCAGGCAGATCAGCCAAGAGGCTTTCTCTTTGGATAAACTGTTGAGGGCAGTCAAAGAAGTCTCATGGAGTGACTAAGGTTAATAAATGTTAGTCATTGTTCCAGTCTTGATCCCATACCCGTCTAAATAACTTCTCAGGAGCATGGATCTATTTCTGTACATTTCTCTCAACTCATCAAATTGTTTTAAATGTGGCATGTGCAGAATCTCATAAAAGATTAAAGAATTTGGAAAATCACTTAAATTTTGCCCAAATGTCAAGATCAAAGATTATCTGCAGGGTTAGGCAGGACCTCATAGCACTACAGTAACATGTTAGAAAAGCATGTACAGATATTTAGGGTTGAAAGTTCTCAGGAGGAGAACTAGTTTCTGACCCATGAAGCCTAGCTTAAAGACTTGCTGTTAGCCATGTCAGTGACAGATTTGGGAATAAGTTAGCATTTCTCTTTGCAAACATTATAACGAGTTTCTCACTACTTCATGCTTTTTTTTTTTTTTCTTTTTTTTTCTTTTTTTTTTTTTCTGATAGGGTAGGTTTAGGAGTCATGCAAGCATCTTGGCTTCATGTAACTAAGTAGAATGGACTTCTAGCCTTCCTCGCTACAGAGAAAAATTTAAAAAGCATTTGAACAGAAGGTTTAAAAGTAAGGGAGACAAACAAAGGGAAAGAAAATTTACTTTTGTACTGCTGTTATATTTCATAATTTTTAAGTCACATGCCAGAGGTTAATTCATGTGTTCATGGGCATTTGGAATTCACAATATTACACAAAATGGAACTACATCTTTGAGTCTCTGCTGTCCAGTTCTCCAGCCAAGTACACAACCTGGGCACCTGCAGAAAGCCTCCATGAAGACAGTAAAGACTATTCACCTTCCCAAACCCACTCCAAAATGCCTTCCTAACTGAGCTATTGATTCACAGGTAAAAGATGGGCAAAGCTATTTTTGACAATTTTGGAGTGGTGTTCTGAATTCCACAGCTGAAAAACACACATGTATGTTTCCTCCCCAGAAGGATAAACTTTGTTAAACTTTAAAGTGATCTCTTTGGGTCTTTCAATGCTCTACTAAGACCAATAGTTCCGTAATGCAGAGGACCTGGCAGCACAGAGTACACACACAGAGGACAATACAGTTGCAGATATGAGAGTGGTAGCATCAGGCTGGAAGGATTGAGTACAACACCATTTTTATAAAGAATGTGCTCGTGAAGCATTTTTTTGTTTCACTGAAGCTTTTATTTCAGAGATAGAACAAACCTCAGATATGGGCTGGCAAAACTCAGAGGCTGCCTAAAAGGATTAAAGATTTTTCTTCCCAGGGAAGCAAAAGATCATAATGGAAATAGAGAAGTCTTAGGCTTCTAAAATTGTAAATATAAAGACAGAGAGGAAAAAAGATTTGGTTTAGCTGTGCAACTGTATCTGTGCACCCTTGTAAATTCTCCAGATTAAGATAAATATATAGAGTTGGCTGATCTCCTCTTTTATGGTAAAAAAAAATGGTAGCAATTTGCTTTTTAAGTGGTAATTGTTTCTGATTATTAGGGAAATGTATGGTCTGTTTTGAAAATGAATTAAAAAAATAGTCAACAATCTGTTCCTAGCTTCTAAAATTAATTTAGCTTGACCTACAGAACAAAGACTAAGTTATATTGCTTTGTATATTGCAATGCCTCTGCATCATTCTGATAGCCAGTTTAAAAAAGAGAGCTGCACAAAGAATTTTACACAGAAAAATGATCTTCAAAAGATCATGTATCTACTGCTTCCACATTGGGTTTTATTTTACATAACACAAATATAAAAAATATACACTCCTGCTGTGCTCTTACAGTCACAGCATATTGAAAGAGTTCTCTGGGACCTGACTTTTCCCTCAAATAGTCATATTGCACAAGGTTAACTCAATAATAAGAAGCTGACAACAACTCTGTAAATCTGCATCTGAAACATCACTACTTCATAGGAACATTATCATACAGCTGTTATTTAATTATTTTCTACCTATACCCCTACCAAGTTCAGTGTACACCTTTTCTCGTCCTCTTTTCTTGGGTCTTCTGGTGAGCCAATAATAATCGTCATATTAACACCATGCCTTCCACAGTAATACAAACATTAACCATGTAATCGAAAGTCATTGTAGCAAAAAAAAAAAAGTCCTTACTGGATGGGGAAAGGTTTTTGATGACCCCAACCTACTTTGATGTTTTGCAGTGGCCAGAATCACAGAATGGTAGGGACCTCAGGAGATCATCTAGTCCAACCCCTCTGCTAAAGCAGGTTCCCTACAACAGGTTGCACAGAAAAGTGTCCAGGTGGGTTCTGAACATCTCCAGAGATGGAGATGCCACAACCTCTCTGGGCAGCCTATTCCAGTGCTCCAAATGGTCCCCACAGGCTGGCTTCTCTGGATGGTAGTTGTGGTCAGGTCACCCCGATTCATCCTTGTAAGGGCATTGGCGTGTCCTCTGAAGACAATAGTTTGAGCTCTCACTTTCTAAATGCTGTTGTCCTTTTGAAGATGCCCATTGTTTAGGTCAATATACAAACAGATGGATGATCCTCATGCTAGTTTTGGAAATTCTGATTGGCCCTGGATTATATTAAAAATCAGGGTAAGTTCTGCCTGCCTGGGGAGTTTATAATTTTCATGAGTAACAACAAGGTCTGGCCATCAGAGAAAACTCTGAAGGCAAATGAATGTTGCCCTGGCAGTGGGTACCAGCTCACTGACTTTGTGCTAAACTGGACTTACACTAGGGGCTTATGAAGGTAGGGCAAGTGGGGAATGTCCTTAGCATTTGTAGCAGCACCTCAAGTACGTATGAGCAAGTCATTTGCTCCTTTGAACCTCTTTTTAACAGCTGTGAGAATTTTCAGCCCTCAGGCTTAAATAGTTTTGTGTTGTAATAACAGAGTTGCATCCTTACAATGCTTTTCAGGAGGAAAAAGGTTTGTGTTGTCATTCAAGTGTGCTCTAGAAAATGGCTGAAGCTCTTTTGAGTTTCATGCTTAGACAGAGCCAAATTATGAAACACATCATTTCCAATAATATATTTAACATTTTTTCTGTAACAAGCAGCAAGCTTCTCTTCTGTTGCTTATCTACAGTGTATAGTGGCAATATTGAATTTTATTTTTAACATTTCAGAAATCTCTTATAAGGTCATTTTCATCTTCTCCGTCAAGCAAGTAACAATTATTAAATAAGTAACTTGACAGGAGCATATACTTATGGAATTAAGTAATTTCTAGCTTTCTTTAATTCAATTAACAAGATAATTGAATGTCAACTGATTGTCGTGCAGGCAGTAAAGGCCCATTCTGATTCAGCAGCAGATTTGTTTCCTTGCATAGTATTTTATTTCCTACATTGTACCAGTTGTGAAAATTGAAGGTTGGCAGAAAAAAAACATGATTTCTGTGTATCCAGGGTGGGTCAGCTTAATTTATTCTTATTCTCTTCAGCTTGTTATAGAAACCCTAAAACACCAAGTTTACATTCATTTCTCTACAAATGGAAGCTGCTGGCATTATTTTTCTACTGTGCCTCATGAATGCAAATTTACACAGCATAATACACAGATTCCTAGTTTACTATTTAATTACTGTTCCAAAATGCACCCAGTAAGGTAACTTCAAGTTCTCTTATGCTGTTTAGCAAAGCATGCAGCAATATAGAAGACACTTTCCGAAAGGAGCAAGTATGAAACTCTACCTTGTGCACATAAGAATATAAGACTGTATTTGAATTAGACCACCAGGGAAAACAAATGCCCTGGGCTTCCCAGTTGGTAAGGTAACAGCCTGGTACCAGCCCCGAGGCCATTGCAGTGTCTCCGTTTAGCTCAGGTTCCCGGGGCTGACCACACATGTGTGCCACCAGTGCTGTAGTAGCCTACATCAAGGGCTGAACTCTTTTTATTAATAGTAATACACATCCTTCAACTGCCCCAAAGCTTCATTTGGAGATAGAGGGGTTGTGGGTTATATGGTTAGCCACAAGCACTCACAAATACTAGATTTACCAAATTAAAACCACAGTAGACTATCTACACTTTTGTTTTTTGATGCCAACTTCTGGTCATGTTTTGCTTTATTTGTTTTAACTGCTGCTTAGTTCTTGTTTTCCTGGATCATAAATTCCTTGAGGCAGGCTTTGTGTCTCCTGTGCTCTTCTACATGTTGGATAATATGAAACACATCACTGATATATATATAACTGAAATATATCTGTAATGCCTTGAGCCAAGTTTTTGTTCCAAGTAGTCATCTTTTCCCTATGAACTTCCTCTCAACTTGCTTGAGGAGGATTATCAACACATGACAACACACTACACAGCAGGACTCCTACCTTGTCACACGTGGCTTGCACCCTTGTTCCCTTAGGGGAAATGATCGCCCTTCCTCCAGTCATAGTAAGACCCAAAACAGGAACTCAAATGTCTGCAAACAGGCCCTCAGCTTTGAGTATCAGGTACTAATGGAAGAAGGCACCACTGACTACAGTTCCCTTTGATACTAGAGACTTGGAGACAGTGAATTAAACTGACTGATGCTCTTAGGAGAAAAAGAGACTTTCAGAATTTGTGCCTCATGGTAATCTGAAAAAGCTTTGTGTCTCCTAGTTGAGAAAGTACATTACAAAGAACCATGCTACGTCCCTGGCTTTACCTAAATAGCTGGTACAAGGATGATAAAGAAGGGGAAGTTTTCAGTTTATCTTGTGGATGTCTTCTTAGCGCTGACACTTGCAAGCAAGTTATATTCATCTTTTTAAAATTATGTAAAGGTGCCCACATTTGTTTTGATTGAAGTGTTCCATAAATCCCCTAAACCAGTATATGCAAAAATAGCAAATCAAAAAGCAACATGACCGATTTTGTATTTTTGGTCTCCACAGGGTTATTACCCACGGGAGTGTCATTTTCACAGGCTACAGTTACAGGAATGGCATCTGATAAAATACAGTAGGCTGCAATCCAGAATTAAATTCGACATTCAGATTGTCATTCCTGGCCCTACATACCTAGGCTTATAGAGAAAACTTGTATTTTTTCCAAGTGGGAGACATATCTCTAGTTTTAATCTTCTGATTTTGCAGTAAAGGCACCTAGAGCTGCACATGCTTGTCTAAAATATGGAGAGAGATATTCCCACAGCAGTCAGGAAAAAAAAAATCCTCAGGATTGCTTAATGGATACTGAAATATTTTACCATTTGATTTTTAATCGAGCTACATACTGTAACAGAAAGAGGCCCAGGGCTAGCTATATGGCTCAGCAGTCTCTTTGACTGCAGAGCATGAAAAAGACACTGATGACATATTAGAGGCTTAGGGGAAAGAATTCAGTCTTTCTGGAGCACAGGGAAAAGATCACAGGCCAAATTCAGCTCTGGCACAAACAGTGAAACTCGATGGAGATCACTGGAAATTGAAGCCATTTGTGCCAGGGCTAAATTTGACCTTATAGGCTTGATGCTTGCAGCTTATAGGAGTGGGACTGTACATTTTATCAGAAGCACATCAGATGAAAGTTGGGTACAAAACAAACGACATATTAAACATACGATTTATGTGGTGATTTATTTGCATTTGCTGGTATTCTCTTTTTTTTTTTTTTTCCTAATAAGGATGTGAGCCTGAATGGAGCATAATAATTGGGCCTAAATCCAGTTTTGTATGCAAACGATTTAAAGCCATGTTCCTATTGAGCTGGAGTGCACGGATAAAGGGTGGGGAAGGAGAATGAATAGAAAATTAAAGCTATTACTTATGCATGTTGCTGTAACAGTACTTGAAATCCAGTGTCCTTTTGGCCCTGTACAACAAGAAGGTGAAGTGCACTTACAGTCAACGATCATAACTCAGTGGCCATGTGTAGTATATATGTAGAAGCTGTGTCTGTTGTATGTAGCAAATGGCTATTAGAAATTCACCCTAGGCAACGGGGTGTCTGACGTTCCCCATGACTTCAGTGCTCCTGGGAGGCTGCAGGAAGGCCAAGCTGCCAGCTGGGCTGGGCAGGATGCCCACAGACGATAGCCTGCAGTACCCTATACAGAGTAAGATGGGGCAGCTCCTACGGTGACCTATCTTAATTTTATTTTTTTGGCAGCAGAGGTGAAGGTTTCCCATCCTGAGTGCAAAGCACGGTCCTGCTCTGCCCAGCTCTGGATGGGAGTGGGTATGCGCCAGCTGCCCGAAATCGTGTGCACTGCAAACAGGGGGCCTGACACTGGCCCCTGCTGAAGTCAGTGGAAGTTAAGGGGTTCTACGTCTGGCCCTGTGGAAGCCAGGGCAATAGAACAACCTGGAGGTATAAATTTATATATATGTACATATATATACACAAACCTGGGTTTGTATCTGTGTGCATGTGTGCCTGTTCTTGGCCCATTTGTGTTGTGGCTCATTAAGCCCAGCCGCCTGCAGAGGAAGGGAGAAGGAGCAGACACCAGGGTGAGGATCAGTTCTTTTAAACTCTTGACATACTTGTCTACAGATTCAAAGGGTAGATAGAGATGCAAAAATACAGAAATTTGCCAAGAAGTACAGAAATTTGCCAAGAAAAACAGTGGATATCCCAAACAAGCCCAAGGTGCAACTCTGGTAAAAGCAACTTCGCCAGTGCAGGTAGCTGGGAGGGGAGGTGCAAGGTTGCTGTCTGCTGTGCCTATTCTTGGAGCCATTTTGCTTGTAATTCACTTTGGCAGTGTGCACACACAGATGTGTCTTCGCTTCCTCTTCTCATTTACAAAAATAAAACAAAGCTAAATTTAAACCTTGCGTGGTTGTTTATCTACTAAACTGAAAGTACATTTTCATCCTCTTACAAGTGTGTTAAAGTTATTCCTTGGAGATTGCTTCATTAGCATGGAGATACTAATTATAAAAAAAAAAGTCCTCTTTAAAGGCAGAGCAAGAGGTAGATAAACAAACATCTGCGTGAGCATATGAGCATATACAAGCGTGAACAATCCATAAATTTATGTTTTCAAAATGCTACTGTCTACCTTGACCTGACAATCTTCTTATCCTCTGGAGCTATTTCAGCAGCCACGCTGCAGTCCCCTGAACTGTCTGATGTTCTGACAGTGGACACCCCACATGCATGGCCACACAACAGGAATGCAATGGCTCTTCCACCCTGGGATGAGCACATTTGTCACGTCAAGCAACAGGATAGCAACATGGCATCGCACCCTGCGAGGGAGGAAGAGCTTGGTTAGGGGTTCCCAGAGGCCAGGCAGAGCCAAAGCCTCTTGAAACACTGATTGTGGATCCATTTTGATCTAACTTGTGGTGTCTCATGTCATGAGAGAAGCTTTGGAGACATGAAGTGTTGGCCAGCATTACTTGTAAACCCCTCCTGATTGACCTGATTTGTCCCAGCACTGGATAATGTGCCACTATGTCTAAAATGTCCCTGTGATCAAAAGAGAAACTTTTAAAACATGCTTTGTTATTTTTTGTGCCCAAATCAGTCTGGGTTATTTTTAGTGACTAAAAGAGAAACCCTTGAAAGCTTGTGGGCTACAGCAAAAATGGTAACAGCATCACAAAAGTTGACACTAATGCACAAGGACTTCAATTTACTTAAGTATTGGTAACATACAATCCAAGTTCCATCAGATGTTAAGGAATAAACTACATCTTTTATCTAGTGGGTCTTTGAGCACCAATGAGGAGTAAATGATTTGATTTTGTGAGCACCGAGGATTTGTCAGCTGCCTCATAAGTATAATTCTGGCTCTTCATATTCCTGCTGCTTCTAATTTAGCAGGACAGGCTCATAATTGAAGCAAATTAACTATTTACACTTGCCACTTCTACCAGGGGAAGAGGACACATCAGCAGGAAAGAATGAGTGGGAAATTAAATTCTTCCCACTTGTGTCAGATCTGCCCTTGTATAAACACATTAACAGTAATTTCATGAGGCGTCAAACATAGGAATAAATACTGAGGGATAAAATAATGAGGTGTTGCTATTGAGCTGAACTGTTGAAGCTAATATTACGGTGTATGAATTATGCAGCCTGAAAGAAGGCATATGTTACAGCACTCAAACAGCCGCTTCACCAGCTTCTGATCATTAAGTTTTGGGTCCCCTAGGTGAATACATCCTTCTTCCTGCTGCAAGGCCAGTGCAACATTGAAATAGACACAGAAACAAATACACATACACATGTACATACGCACACTAAGCTGTTCATAGGAGGCCAAATTCATTCCTGCTAGAATTACAGTTAAGTCACTGAAGTTACACCAGAGATTAATTTTCTTGAATGTTGAATAGACATTCAATTCCATTTTTAGAATAATAGCTCATTTATTAAGGTCTTTGGCTGAAGTTTTAAAGTTACACTAATGTAAACAAGAACATTTTGTTTGTAATTTGCCACATCTATTACAGCTTTATTAGGACTCCAATTAGAAACTTAAGGTTCATTTAGTACACACACATCTGGTACTGATTTAAAATTACTTTCCTTTTTCATCTAAGGACAGAAAATGACCTAAGTAGCCTTTTTACCGAGTTTGAACCAGTGTTCTGTCTGAAAGCCAGACTTGACCATTTAGCATGCTGAACCCTCTTTCCTGGGGGCTATTTTTCTCCCCTTTGCAGTAAAAATGTGTGCAAAGGGCAAAGACATACATAAATAAGCTATAAAAAGGGGATGCACAGAAGTATTGTACTGACTAAGAAGAGAACAGTGTTTGTGTTCATAAGAGAGGAACTAGAAAAGCCACTGAAAATGTCCCTGTGCTATGGCTACAGCACTGAGGAGAATGTAACTCAACATACTACTGCAGCTGCTTTCCATTCACAGATTTATTAATCTGAACAGTTTTATAAAACATTTACGGTGACAAATGAATGAAAATGCACAGTCCCTGCTTCTGATCATGTGTAATTATTGTATTCAATTCAGAATTTGAGGAGAAACCATGACAAAGTTCACCATGACCACTACAGTTCCTTTAATTTCTAGACTCCTCTGTGTAGATAGGTTTGGACAAACAAAACACAGGCACACATCAGCATGGCTTGCAAATGGTCCTTGCACACTCAGAAATTAATGGGAACAGTTATAGCATACGACTCAAAAATGCAAATGTCTTTATATGGTAAAATGACAGTGGAAGTGAACTGGTACCTGCTTAAACCTAGCAATTTTCAATATTCTCTCAGTAATAGCATCAGAGTGTGATCAATTTTTAGTAAATCTCCCTCCTAACTTCAGTAAGGCACCCACTATCATCTAGTTCATGATGGGGTTTTTTTTGCTATTCAAATCCTATTTTCTCACACAACATTTTCCTAATTTCTTCACAGTTTGAAAAACATACGTGTTTTTTGCACAAATCCTTTCAAGCTACAGTCTGATATGTCAGGTTATCAAAATTTTGTTGCAAAGGCTTGGACATATATATACTGCCCTTAGGTCATTACTATCCCAAGTTTCAATACTTTTATTTATTCTGTGGTCAGTTTTCAGGAATAAAAAAGAATTCTAGGCATTTTAGAAAAAGCTGGCTCAGGTTGTAAGACCAAAAAAGATTTCATTTTGGCATGAAAACATGAGGTTATTCTTTTTTCTCAATAGCTGCATTATGTTCTACTTTCTGATTCATTTATATTTACTATTTAAATAGTAAAAGAGTTCCAATTCAGGAAACATAATTTGGAAACATAATTCTATTTAAATTCCAGAATAAGCATTAGCTTCCAAAACACAAAAGCCAGAAGCTTTACTATAATTGAATCCTTTTCAGTAAGTATAATTAATCAATAAAGTATTCATCTAATGATGTTATTGTTTCTTTATTTAACTATTTTCTAATTTCTAAAGTATCTTCAATGCCAAATTCCAAATGCTACATTAATCATTTGTATTTTTAGAGTTCCATTTTCCTACCAGAGACATAGGTTTCATAACAGTTACTAATGCTCTGGATCTGAAAAATTAGGCCTTTAAAATACAGACTATCTAATCAGTTAAGACGTCTTGTAACATTACTTTGTACTATTAGATCCCTAATGGAATAAAGAATGAGTTTAAATTTATTCTAGAAAATAGGATCGCCAATTTTTTAAAATAGGGACTATCTTTTATTTCTTTTGTACAATGCTAGATTAGAAAGGGCCTGGGCCTGGAGTTTTAACAACGAGCTTAACAGATGATAATGAAAAGGCAAAATGAGTCAAAGAGCAACAAAGATATGCTAACCCAAACTTTTGGACTAATTGGCTTAAAAATCAAGTTGAAGACATTTTTTCATGGATGTGTCACGTGGATTCCATAACACATCATTCTGCTCTGTTCCAACTTGCCCGATTGTGTAAGGACGAGGTCAAGAAGGTCAAGGTGCAGCTGGATCTGAACTTGGCAAGGGATGCCAAGAAAAACAAGAAGGGCTTCTACAGGTATGTAAACTGGAAAAGGAAAGTTAAATAAAGCACATCCCCCCTTATGAGCAACCATGGTGATCTAGTAACAATAGATGAGGAGAAGGCTGAGGTTCTCAACAACTTTTTTGCCTCAGTCTTCACTGGCAACCTGTCTCTTCACAGCTCTCAAGCTGATGGCCCACAAGACAGGGACCATGGAGACAAAGTCCCTCCCACTGTAAGTGAAGATAAGGTTCATGACAATCTGAGGAACCTGAACATACACAAGTCCATGGGACCTTCTGAGATGCATCCCAAAGTCCTGAGGGAATTGGCTGGTGTAGTTGCCAAGCCACTCTCCATGATATTTGAAACGTCATGGCAGTCAGGTGAAGTCGCTAGTGACTGGAAGAAAGGAAACATTATACCCATTTTTAAAAAGGGTAGAAAGGAGGATGCTGGGAACTACTGACTTGTCAGTCTCACCTCTGTGCCTGGGAAGATCATGGAACAGATCCTCCTAGAAGCTATGCTGAAGCACATGGAGGACAGGGAGATGATTCACGACAGCCAGCATGGCTTTACTATGGGCAGGTCCTGCTTGACCCACCTAGTGGTTTTCTACAATGAAGTAACAGCATCAGTAGCCAAGGGAAGTGCTGTGGATGTAATCTATCTGGATTTCTGCAAGGCCTTTGACACAGTCCCCCACAACGTCCTTCTCTCTAAGTTGGAGAGATATGGATTTGATAGATGGACTCTTCAGTGGATAAGAAACTGGCTGGATGGTCACATCCAGAGGGTAGTGGTTAATGGCTCAATGTCCAGATGGAAGACAGTGACAAGAGGTGAACCCCAAGGTGAACTGTACTGGGACCAGTGTTGTTTAATATCTTCATTAATGATACTGACAGAGAGATTGAGTGCACGCTCAGCAAATTTGCTGAGCTGGGTGGTGCAATCAATGTGCCAGAGGGACAGGATGACATCCAGAGGGACCTGGACGCCACCCAGAGGGACCTGGACAGGCTGGAGAAGTGGGCCCATGTGAACCTCATGAGGTTCAACAAGACCAAGTGCAGGGGTTCTGCACCTGGGACTGGACAATCCTTGTTATCAATATAGGCTAGGAGATGATGAGCTGGAAAGCAGCCCTGAAGAAAAGGACTTGGGGGTGGTAGTGAATGAAAAGCTGGACATGAGCCATCAATGTGCATCTGCAGCCCAGAAGGCAAACAGCATCCTGGGCTGCATCAAAAGAAGTGTGGCCAGCAGGTCGAGAGAGGTGATTCTGCCCCTCTACTCCACTCTGGTGAGACCTCATCTGGAGTACTGCATCCAGTTTTGAGCCCTCAACACAAGAAGGACATATACCTGTTGGAACGTGTCCAGAGGAGGGCCACAAAAATGATCAGAGGGCTGGAGCACCTCTCCTATGAGGACAGGCTGAGAGACTTGGCGTTGTTCAGCCTGAAGAAGAGAAGGCTCCAGGGGCACCTTATAGCAGCCTTCCAGTACCTGAAAGGTGCCTATAAGAAAGCTGGGGGGGAACTGTTCACAAGGGCATGTAGCAGTAGGACAAGGGGTAATGGTTTTAAACTAGGAAAGGGTAGATTTAGGTTGGCTATTAGGAAAAAGTTCTTCAGTATGAGGGTGGTAGATCATTGGAACAGGTTGCCCAGAGAGGTAGTGGAGGCCCCGTCCCTGAAGATATTCAAGGTCAGGCTTGATGGGGCTCTAAGCAACCTGCTCAAGTAAATATGTCCCTGTTTACTGCAGGGGGGTTGGACTAGATGACCTTTGAAAGTCCCTTCCAACCCAATACACTCTATGATTCTATGATTCTAACTTAGATTAAGAACAACAGAGATAAGGAAAATAAATTTTGTTCTGCTGTTCCAGTGTAGGACTTATGCAACTATTGATTTAATCCATGACTAGGAAATCCAAGTTGGAAATTTATGGTTTTATGCACTTTTTTTAAACAGAATTCTATGGAAAGACTTAAATTTTCTGCTGGTACTACTAACATGACAAGCTTAAAGGGAATGTGCATTTTACAGTATTTTAGGTTTATCTCCATTAGATGGTCTCGGACTATTACTCATGCAGTCAAGCTTTCTCTGTTGCAAGTGAAGCAAATATTATGGAAGGAAAAACTATACCACTGCAATAATCACAGGTTAAGAGTCATTATGAAAAATGGTTGAGAAAACCAAGCACAAGATCTGGTCAAATAAACAGATTTTACTTGGTGTCACCACTAGAGACACGAAAGATTAACAAGAGAGACAGGCTCTTGAGAACTCCAGGTCTCTGCCTTTCACAATTTTAGGAAAATTTGGTTCCACAACCCCACAGGCAAGCAAGATGGGTTCAAGATATAGATCTAACTACTTGGAGTACTCCTGAGGTACGGGTTTGGTGTCCAGATTTCAACATAAGGAGTGATTCTGAGCAAGGACCTTTCTTTGCAGTAGGAACCAATTTAAGCCAGATAACACAGTCTATATTTTTTTTTTTTTAGTTAGTCAATGAGTGCCAAATCTTGATTCTTATCACACTGTTATCTTTAACAGGGATCTAGATGTACCTACAACACCCAGTTATTAGCAAAGTAAACCTTTTTTTCAAGACCAGATGATTTGACCTACCAAAAAATCATATCATTTTCATTTTAATTCTTAGCCTTATTATCTATAATTTTGCAATACTAATATACTCAATGTGAATGAATGAGATGCAGTTTTGTCCCAGTGCTTTTCCTCTCTCTTTGTTGACATCAACCCCCACACAGGTCTCTTGCAGCCAAAATAACTCTCACTCAGCATATCCTTACCCTCTATATCTGTTTCTTTCTTAAAGTTCCCATTTCTTTACCTATGAAATACATTTTGTTGTCAGTTAGTAAAAACACAACCAATAGCAACAGAAAAGCAATGGTATGTTACAACGAGGATAAATGGTATTCGCCAGCCATCACCACATAAGCGTCATGAACTTCCAGAGTTGCCCACTTTAACATAGCATCTGTCTGACTCAGAAGGATTTCTGCAAAGGTTTAGATCCAGCTTTGCTAACCTCATTGCAGAGCCAAGGTCTTTCTATGGAAGATGGAAGCAACTATGGGATGTGATTTCCACAACCCACATGAAGGCTAGAGGACACCCAAGAACTCTATTGATTTGCCCAGGTTCACTCTAGGTCTGTTTGGGTCAACACATCTCTAATTTCTTTCATAACAGCCAAGTGGGTTGGGAGAAGATATGAGCCCATCTCCCCTTCTGGAGTCATGGGGTAGGGAAACATCTGCAAGTGAAAGCTCGAATACATGTCAGGTCCCACTGCACAGATATAATTTTAGGCAGCAAGGTCCTCTTACACCACACTGTTGCAGATAGGACGATGCCATCATAAAATCTTAGGCCCACCAATTTCAGCAAAAAACAATCCTAAATATAATCCTAAAGCTTGTTTCACACCCCAAAACAAAAAAAACTCTTTTAGCTTTCAGAGGTTCCATACAGAAGAAATTAAACAATACTCTCCTTATCTCAGTCTCTTTAAATCATGTTCCTGATATGGCACATATTCAAGTTTCATCCTGGCAAACATAAGAAGCTGCCTACAGTGCTTAGATGACCCTGATAAAACTTTTCTGAAACAAAGTCTCTGAGCTACAGCACATTTTGTACCTGTTTTTGTTCTTCTCCTAAGCCGTCCCACATTGAAGCTACAATTTTAGACACTTCACCAAAAGTAGCATTAGGGTTTTGGCCTTTGATGGCTGCTTGAGTGTCTCGAAAGAATAATGCATAGGCAGACACAGGCTTCTGTGGCTCATTTGGGTCCTTCTTCTTCTTCTTTTTGGGAGTTTTAGGTTTCTTTCCCATATCTGAAGCAGGTCTCTTCTCTCCACCATTGACCTGTAACATAACATTAGAAAAGTACTATAAAAAACCCCAATTTAATTCAGTCTATCCATTGTTACAGCTTCTGTGATACAAAGATTTTGGATTTTGCATGCAAAAATGGAATTTTAGTTGTCATCTTTGATAATCCAAATGTTGACACTGTCTGCCTTAGTCACATGTATAAAATTAATTATAAGTATTCCAGATAATTCCATTTTTCCCTTCAAAGTGCTTTGTATTTTACTTTCATATAATTGCTGTAATCTCATTTATAGTTCATCTGGTCATCTTTTCACTTTTTAAAGTTTATTGCTCATGGCTATAACATGTACAGTGAGTAAATTAAAATGAAATTAGTTTCATTATAGCCCGACCACCAGTTCAACCACATGAACCACCTGCAGGTAGCAGGAACACTATCATTTCTACCTTTTCCTTATTTTCACTCTTTCCCAGAACTATGCTGGACTACTGTTCAAATCAATTTCTACTGCAACTGATTGCACACCTTCCAGGGAATTTGAAGAGAATCTGATTGTGAATAAAACTATTAAAGTTATAGACATTGCCCTACACACCTTCTACTTAAAATCTGAAGAAACAAAGCTCTACAGCTTAGACCTCTCTGGAGGATCAGTTCTGATCCATCTGGACTTAGCTGCATAGTTTTTTTCCCCTGCTCATGTAAAAGCAAATGGTTTGAGGAAAGGAGTGAAAGATGAATGGTTATACAAAGAAAAGTTCATGTGCATTATTTGTTTACTACTTGAAAAAACCTGCACATGAGCACCTCTACGATTCTCTCATTCTGTGATTCTGTGATTTGTGTTAATTTGTTAAATGTAGCTATATTTTACCACTGAGTAGCTCAGAGACCCTGATCACCAAAGCACCCTACTTTCCCAGGTGACTTACAAGTGCAAAAAGGATACTGTCCTGATTCTTCAACAGGTTGGAACTCCATGGCAAAGCAGCTTCTCTTGATATGATCACTTAATTCACTATACCTGTAGCAATGATGTAGAATCATAGAATCATAGAATAATTTTAGTTGGAAAAGACCTTTAAGATCATTGAGTCCAACTGTAAACCTAACACTGCTGAGTCCACCACTAAACCATGTCCCTAAGCCCCACATCTCCACCACTGCCCTGGGCAGCCTGTTACAATGCTTGACAACCCTTTCAGTGAAGAAATTTTTCCTAATATCCAATCTAAACATCCTCTGGCACAACGCGAGGTCTTTTCCTCTTGTCCCTCTCACTTGTTACTTGGGAGAAGAGACCAACAGCCACCTCACTACACCCTCCTTTCAGGTAGCTGTAGAGACCACTAAGGTCTCCCCTCAGTCTCCTTTTCTCCACACTAAACAACCCCAGATCCTCAGCCTCTCCTCCTAAGTCTTGATTGTCAAGAGCTTTGTTGTTCTTCTTTGGACATGCTTCAGCACCTCAATATCTTGTAGTGAGGGACCCAAAACTGAACACAGTACTTGAGTTGCAGCCTCACCAGTACCAAGTACACGGGGAGGATCTGTTCCATAGTCCTGCTGGCCACACTATTAATTTATTATTATTATATATGTGTGATCTTACCCGAGGGTTCAAAGGCTTTTTTCTCTGTTGGCATGGCCAGAGAGCTGCACATTATAAGCGTTTTGAATTATGAGAAGTTTAAGAGCATAAAAGGTATGCTCTAGGCTAAGGACCTACTAGGCATGACTTTTATCACATCCTTGTATTATTTTTTAATAATGTATATAAAGTGGCACTGAAGAACACAGGTGTTCATATCAGTGGAATTGCATGAGGAAAATGGCTGGAAATTCTCAATTTGAGCAAAGAACTTTTTATTTTTCTATATACATCATTGCGTCGTGTTCAACAGGGCCCAGGTGACTTCAGTGAACAACCTGGATGTCTCCGGCTTACTCAGCACAGCAACAAAGTGATGACCACAATTTGAAAATTAAATTGCTTGTTTCTCGAGAGTTTTGTTATAATAGATGTATCTTTTAATACAAGGTTAATGGACATGGAGCCTATTGGCATCATCTGGAAAATATGGAAAACCAGAAGCAGTGCGCTACCTATTATTAAGTTGTCCAGCTTTTAGTCTCTTGCTATTATACAGGGCAAACTAAACTACCGGCTAAATGGTGATTAACTAAGGCTTCCTAGTTAATTTGGCAATATCAGTCTAAACTCTTCAGAAAGCTCTGTGCAAACTCCATCAGCAAGAAGGCTTGACAATAATTTGGGCTATAGTGAAAATTTTGCCTCTATTATTTGCTAAAGTTTTCCTCTTTTCAGAGGTTTTTTGACCAATGAGATTTAAAAGTTCTCTGTATATTAGAATACCACATTATTTAAACTACCTTTAAACTAGGAGATATGCTGCAGAAACTTGTGTAAGAAGTCTTCTGGTAAGCTGTTCTGAGAAAAGCTCTAAATCTTTTTTTCCAACCTGAATGATCAAGAGACTTCAAAAACTCACTGTTAAACAGAGAGTACTCACAGGGGAAATTCTGTTTGTCTTATATGAAAATAACAAAATAAAAAGAATACCAGAATTCCAGTACTTATAACCTCACAAATGGCTGAGATCATGATCTACCTTATGCTCCCATCAGTCTATCAGCTTCATAGACTCCACTTCTAACCACCAAAGCAAAGACAGATGGGAAATAAAATAAAAACCATATATATTCTGCTAGGCATAGACTTGCGCCTCAAAATCCCTGGAGGTGTAGTTAGCTCATGGTAATCCACCTCCTGTCATGGCTTATTGCTTAATTATGGTGATGTATTTAACTTATTTATCACAAGAAAGCAATAATCTTTCACTTTAAAAAAGTGTACATTAACCATGTTGCACACATAATAGATCACAAGAATATCTAGTGTAGGAATTAAAACTATCAAGTAAGGTACATTGTTGATATCTAAATGTCCCTTGAGAAGCTGGAAAATGTCTATAAGCATATTTAAAAAAGCCCCTGCAATAGTACCAAAGCCTTTAATGGAGCTAGGAGAGCTGTTTTATGCACACTATCTTGCAGTAATCGCTGTAGTTTAAAATAGATTTTAATCAAGCACCATCTGCACAATAGCCTGAACAGACAACATAGAATTCTACTTATAACTCTTATCATATAAAGTAAATATTGTAAAACCTCTACCACATAAAGAGAATATGCTGTAGCAGTTTTTTAGTAATTGTGTTTCTGTTATTTAATTCTATCTACTTGCAGTCCTCTCACTATCTCTCCCCTAAAAGAAATAATTTGAAATTTTCTCTTAAGTGATATTCAAATGAGCATGGAAGAAAACAGTGTTATCTATCAATGAAGAAATACATATTTGCAAACCAGTAATGCTTCCAGCAGCTCACAATTATGCTTGGCTATAACTGAATACATGGTCAACGATCCAACAGTATGAATTATGGCAAGAATTACATAAATGTAATATGTAATATGTTGAGATGGTTGGAATAAAGGATGTGGTAAGTGGTCACTTTGTTTGGAATGTTTTTATAGTTACTTACAACTATTGATTTTTAAGTTCTCCTTTTTTTCTTCTTCTAACCATCGTCCCACATATTAGGTTTAGAAGAATTAAGGAGGGTTGTACACCACTTGCAGAAACAATATCCTTGGTCTAAG
Organism: Caprimulgus europaeus; assembly: GCA_907165065.1. The sequence continues at coordinate 40,211,609 of OU015525.1, read as the reverse complement.
ACTGCATTTCATATTTCCATAGACCTAGCTGCTTTCTGTTGGAATACACATAGCCTTATAATTATGCTGCTGTTGTCACTCATCTTGGAGTCAGGCAACCTCAGCTGTTTTGCTTTTAGGGCAACAGCGTGTAGGGTAACTGAGCCCTCTACAATGTAGCTCCTTTCTCTTTTTTGTGCAAAGTCCAAAAGGCCTATATGAAAAAGCCCTTATGAGAATGAGTATTGCCAAAAAATATTTAGCAGCTGCTGCCATTAATTCTGTGTATGTTGGGTAAGGTTTACACACTTTGAATACTTAAGACAAAATGAACATTCAAGAATCTCAGTACACAAACAATTACATCAGTTTGTAAAGTTTCCTTATTACTGGCATTTGCAATATGTACATGAAGATGAAATGTTAATTTCCTCCATGCATGGAAATCAGTGGTTCACTAGGAATACAATTATATTTCTAGTCCAAATGTATATAACATACATATTTGTTCATACCTTCTGTCTTCCTCTTTCTATAAATTCATGCAAACATGAACAGGACACTGTGATTTCTGTAATTTTTTCTCTAGTTAGAAAGAGGTATACTTGTTAGGGATTTCTCTACCTAATCTGTTCTTAAAGGACCAGTGGCTTCCCTTTCACACATAAGGCTGGGCATTCAGCTGGTATAAGCTAAGGGAGGTCATCTGACATTGAGATTATTTTCCATTTGAAAATGTACTTTGTCTTTTTGATCAATGTTGGTACATAGGCAAACATCTTCTCCTGATGGTTAAATGGGAAGAATGTCACTGTTGCTATTAATGATATGGTGAATTCAGAGGGAGTTGTTTTGTACACAGTCCTCATGGCAGGAACATCTTACTGACTTCATGAAACTGCTCAAATGTGGTGAGCTCCAGTATCTACTACATGACTGCAACATGTGCACTTCTACTGAAGGACTGACTAATGAGCTCTGATCTATTACGTAATTCCACACATCTACATGATAGTTTATAAACCAAAAAGAGAACTCCAAATTTAGCAAAGTTATATGCAAGTAAAAGAGGTTTTCACAAGAGACTGAACAGTCAGATCAAGTTTTACTTGGTCTGCAGTGCTTAGTATTTCTATATTTAAAACATTAGCTTCAGATGAGTATTGTCTGCATGAAACCACAACTCTACACTTTTGCTAGCATGAAGTGTTGCAGTGAAAAAGTACATGAAAAATATGGGTTAAGTAACTGTATTATTTGATAGAAGTAGAAAGGATATCTTAATTATTTGAGTGGATGTTTTCTCCAGAAGTTAAGAGCATCTTGCATGCTCCCACCAATATATGTAAAAATATTAGCAAAGCAACAGGAGTAGCAAAAACATTATTCTGAAAAAAATAAAGGCTGCCTGGGATTATTTTTACATAGCTGTATTCTAAAGTCTCTCTCAATAAGGAAGTGCTCATTTAAAATGCATGAATTATTCAGTACTTTTTAAAACACTAAAGTTTGTGAAATCAGGGGAAAGTCCTGAAATAAAACTTTTGAATCAGAATTTATTAAAAATGTAGTAAAACATATGTCTCCAATTATATGATTATTTTATAGCTTGAGGCATGAAAAACAATATAATTTGAAAACAAATTAGACTTACATTTCTAGACTGGATTATACCTTCACAGTGATTCACAATACATTTTCTTCACATTTCTTTCAAGTCTGCAACTTTTCTCCACAAGATGTGGCCGTGGTACACCACACGGTACACACTACACTACGGGACTTCTCTAACAGGACTGCTATTTTGGAGTGACCTTAAAATAGATACAAAGAGGTTCTCAGTTCAAATATGCTCTATTCCTAGTTTATGGGATGGCCTTGTGCTAAGTCCCAATCTTTTTCTATCTCAAAATACAGATAATACACTTGTGTATTTTTTTCAGATGTTTTTAGGATTTTGGAAGGTTTTTGCATGCAAAACCTGCTATGTAATTGACATTTATCCTTTTAAGAAATTTATTATGTAAATTACTATTACTACTTCATACCTGTACTGACATTAAAAGGAAGTTTAAAGATGTCATGAGGGAGTGTCGGCACCTCCCAAAGTATAAAAGCATAATGGTTCTTCAAAATCTTAAAGGTAAGAAAGATTTTTAAAGCTCATGGAGGATCTTTTGGTTCTGGTTGCTATGGTGTTCTGTTTATTCATCCTGTGACCAAGTAGCAAAGACTAGTATATTGTACAGACTGTTCATACTTTTCAGAGCAGTAACTTGATCTATAACTGGGAACAAACATCGCTTCTAGGCAAATGAGATACCCCAACCTTCATATTAAAGTCCTAAAGGAATGGCTATCCTTTGAGTGTTTTACAGGTTCCAGTTTGCTCTCACCAAGAGGAACGATGTAATTTACTCAAGCCTGAAGAATTGACTGGAAACGCTAAGTTCTGTACTCATAACCCTTTATTCACTTCAGTCAACCACCAACAATGTATGAAGTATCATCTTAATAACTGTGGCCATACGATTCATTTAGCAGGTCCTAAAAGTATCCACCATTTACATAGTAATCCTAACATCTAAGCCTACCTTTGAGCTATCTTCTCCTTCATCTTCATGGACTGAACTGGATGGTGAAGGAGTTGCAGATTTGCTTCCAGGTGGAGAGGGCGAGTTGTGAGGAACACTGTTTCCACCCATATTCAAACCAAGCTGTGCACTGAGCTGGGACTGGTTAATAGTAGTCAGCTGCCCGTGCTGCATCATTCCTGGCTGCCTAATATCTGCAGGTTGAACCCTCGGCCTCATGGTTGCCATCTGAGGATGGGAACTATACTGGGCTCCTTCTGTATTCCGTAAATCTTGCATCTACAAGAGGAAAAAAACTGTATTAAGCATATCACTAATAAAGTATTCTCTTCCTTTAGATGGCGGTTGGCCTGATCATCTATATAAGGCTTAAAAGAAATGGCAAGTACTTAAATAAACATGTAAATACTAGAAATAAACAGAATAAGGATGTGATTGACATTTGCATAACACTTTTGTAAACTATTCAGGCTCCAGCCTCAGCCCATAAGAACAGCAAACAGCAATTTTCAGATCCTACTTTTCTTCTTAGGATTTGTGTGTGTGTGAGCTGTGAATCTGGGAGCTGCAGTTTTCAGAGTTTGAATATCTAGGATTAGGTCTAAATGTGTTTTGCCTGGTGCTGCCCAATGAGATACTGGAATATTCAGGATTCAGATGACTGACAAGAAGGATGCATTGATAGACTGATCAGATGATTTCTGAGTTTATTTGCTGCTAAGACATATATGAACAGAAAGCTCAGAAGTCACAGGATTGACAAATGAATCCATTGTGCTATGTGGGTCACCGCTTCTTAGCATTAACGAGACATACTATTTTAATGCAAGCAACAGATTCAGTCTCTACAAGGATAAGAATTAAAAGCACTGGAGGATGAAACTCCTTTCTTGTCCAGAGGTCAAATGCACCATACACACACTACAGCAGATTGCCTGTAACATCTTTTCAGTATACTTACACAGAAATATGACAAATCAGGGAGAAGCTCAGATTTAAGCTAAGGTGTTCTGTGGGTGATTTAAAACTGAAGTGTCAATTCAGTGCTGAAATGAAATATATATAGTTGTCTTTCCATGCATCAGAAAAACATGCTGTATTGAGTAGAATCTGACAGGAACTACCATTGTTTAAGTTCCATTACGATAAGGACACGTGTTAATGGTTCAATATATTAACATAACCACATTTATTCTTCTGACAGTCTTTGTTAGACATGCCATCTGAATTGTCTAATGATCACTGAGATTTTTTTTAAACTTTTTATAGCTTGCAACTTCTATAACCTATCTCTCTCTCACACACACAGTCTTATATATCACAGCAACTTGTAAGATCTCTCAACCAGTAAAGCACAGAAAAAGAAAATATAAACCTGTAACTTAATCTTTTCTTTTATTATTGATAGTGTAAAAAATTATCAATTTTAGGGAGATACTTTATGAGCTTGGGGATTCATTTTCGTAAAGCTGACTGGTTGGCAGTAAATCAAACTAATAATACTATTAGTTATGGCATATTTACTACTTTACATGTATGTTTCTGAAAAGTATTTGAAATGGCTTCTGACAATGTGACATCACAATTATACCTGTACTTATATTGTGTTAGAAATTAATAGCTTTTGTAAAAAAGGGTTATTGATACAAATATGTTCAAACTCATTTAGTAACTACTAAAGCACCGGAGGAGAGAAGCAGAGACAGCACAGTGTACGAAATCCATTGAAGGCTGAAATTTGAATCTTGGCAGACATTTGTATTTTCAAAGATTGCTACTGACTTTTTGCTCCCTTCCCTCCAGTATCAGCTCCCCTCTTTGTCAAACATATTAGCCTTGAAAGCTATCATTATCTCTGCCTCTAGCAGACAATCTGTAACAAAACAGTTGTGCCCATGAAGCTGTAACTGCTGCTTGGCTGTTTTGCTCTGGATCCAGCTTTTGGGCTGGCAGCAGCTGGGGAATGGGGAGCAGGAATGAGGGCTGCCCTGGGTCCTCTTGGCCAGTGCAGGGCAAGCAGGCAGGGTATAGTAACCCACCCCTTCCCTTGCATGCTGGGGAGAGGGAGGCAAAACCCTCTCAAAGCCCTGTCTGCACCCTGTCTGCTGTGCTCAAGCCTCAGCATAGTTATGTGCCCACCCAAGGGTGCCCACCACCCTGCAGGGGCTGAACCCATACTGCTCTGCTTGCAAACACCCTGGGTTTTCGTGGGGCAGCATTTTGTGGTGCCAGATTGGGGCTGCGAATAAATCCCCCCATGAAAGGCTGGAAAAGGAAGACCACTTTTTTTATAAGAATATGCATCCTAATGATTTTACAAACACTAGAAAGGAAACAAGCACTACCTGCAACTCCTAACAACTCTTATTTTGAATGAACTTCCAAAGTATCTACTTCTCGAAGCAGGTAAAGGTTCTAATTTGAATTACTTTTCCCCAAGTAAAATATAATTCAATTGCTATTATTCAAATGATCCCTCCTTTATTAAAAACTCTTCATATGAGCTTCAAATACTATCAGACAGGTACAACAGAACATTCTGTGTTTGTCGTCTCTAAACAACATATATTTTTAAACAGTCTGCGATTCACTTTTAGCTCTGGTGCTGGACATACACTGTGTTTCCAGGTCATATGACACTAATTGGACAGTAGTGGATGTACCCCCATATAAAACACATATACATATATATATATATATATATATATATATACACATATATATATATATATACATATATATATATATATATTTGCAAGAGAACCCTTCACTACTGAAATTCTGAGTACTGCAAATTAGGTGGTGCAATTGAAAAAAAAACCCAGTACTTTTTTTTTACACTAATTCAGCTTGTCATCTGAATTTTTACATCAGATGAATACCCAGCTACCTTTACAAACCTAGGTGTAAGCAGCAAGTAAATCTGTTTAACAACACATATTCCCGTTTGTATGCCAAGCCAGAAACCCTCACCTAAGGGATCTGCCTGCGCAGAACATGCCAGTGTAAGTCCATTGCACAGAGCTGTGGCCCTCAGCAAGGAGGATCCACACCTGCAGATGAGGTTTCTGGCTCACCTCTCTGCCACACACTACAGAGCCTGCCCCTTCCTAGCGAAAAGGTGGGATTGTCAAAGAGAATGGAAACCACTCATTCCTTGAGTAAGAAGCTAACTACATAATGGTGAAAAGCTATGAGATTACACCATGGAAAACTATTTGATCTGTTAGTAACCTTCAGCTTACAAACAAAGACCTGTCCCATGTTCCCTGTTGGGTTCAAGAACAGCCCCACCCATGAAAACCACACACTTGGGTCATTGCTGTGGCGTGACAGCATGTCCCTGTTTCAAACACCGTGATGACCTCATCTCTGCAGGAACAGTGGCACTAATCAGACACATTCTCTGTCAACATTACATCCAGAGTATGACCAATTTCTTTTAAACTACTTCAAAATCAGAGGCTTCCTGTTCCTTGTTCCTCTAGATGGAGCTTTACAAAACCCACCAATGTGTAGCTGTGCAGGAGCCACATTCAGTATGCAGAAGCAATATTGCGAACACACTCCTGACGAACGCAAGGCTGAATACAAATCCTGCTGGTTGGCAGAATGCCAGTGGAAGAACAAAGTTAAAGAGTTTGAATGTTACAGAGGATAAGGATAAGTTTTAAATTGATGCCTTCAGTGGTCTCTCTGATGAGGTAATAATAATATTGGGCACTTTAATATCATTCTCCATCTGTCAGTTCCAGGATGTTTCACAACTTGTGTTATATTCAGCTTTAGACCATGCCTAGTTTTATTTTGGTTATACTAACTGGAAACTATGATACATTTATTTTCATGGCTATTTTTTTTCTGTTTGTATTTTGCTTATAAGCAGAAACTAAGCATCCACTCATAGAAGTGTTTGACTGCAAGTTAAAAGACATAGTAAAAGCCACTAATTCTGAGGTGTGTACTGATAACCCTTATCAGTACACATTTACTGCAAAAACAGAACAGGGATGTCTGGCTGAAAACAAGCTCCTAATGCTCTGCTCAAAGCTCCTAAGTTACTGAGAATAACACTAAAGTCTTTTAAAGATCAGACCATACTTCTCTCCATCATCTTAAAGCAAAAACAAAGCAAAGCATGCAATGCAGAATACAGTGATATCATCATCCCTGCACAGAAACATCTTACTGCAGGACAATGTGAGTACAGTATCCTAATCACAGAATCACAGAAAATAGTGCTAGAATGGACCTCAAAAGGTTATTTAGTCCTACATTTTATCTCACAGCAGGATTAGCTATACCTAAATCATTTCTGACAGATGTTTGTCTAACCTCTTCATAACCTCCCTAGGCAATTCTTGTGCTTAACTATCCTTACAGTGGAAAAGGCTTTTTCTGTAATGTCTCACCTAAATCTCCTTTGTTGTAATTTAAACCTACTACTTTTTGCTCTGCTCCCAGTGGACATGAGGAATGTTTTTCTCCTTTACAGAAAAGTTGTACACACTAGAAGGCTATTATGAATTTCCTTTCATTTTTTTTCTTCTTTAGACTAAAAAACTAAACCTGAAGATTGAAAGACTTTTTTCATATGCTGTGTTTTCTACACCTCTGATCATTCTTCCTGCTGTCCTCCTGATTATGTCCAATAACCCTCATGTTTCCTGAAATATTGTGCCCCAAAGTCCACAAAATACAGATATTCTTATCTGATACAGCATTCAGATAGAATCCTCCATATCTCATAGGATATAGCTTATAGCATTGAAAAAATCCCTAATTATCTGTCTTTTTGATACAAGCTGGTTAACCCATGTAAAATGCAGAAAGAGTAAAACTGCAGGACTCTTAACTGATGTCCCAGAAGGTGGCTTTAGGAAGCAAATAATTTTTTTTTCTGTGAAGCATTAGGCAGGCAGTTTCAAGAGTAATGTGCTGTTAGCAAAATAATTCCCATGTTATTTTTCTTGTTATAATTAAGAACTGTGATGCAACATCTCTCTGAAAAGCTGTAAAAGTCCAAATTATCTCTTTCTATTTAAATTAATTTATAATAAATGTTATCATTAAATGAAAGAAGAAGGACAGGTTGCCTTAACAGATTGAACTAAATACAACAGGTCTAAGTATATGCAAGAAACACTAGGGAGTATACACAGGAGATGATAAAAACATTAAAACATAAGGAGCAATACACAGGGCTTACTCACTGAAGCAAGTGGAGATCACATATCTCACTACCCCAGGCAAATCCATATCAAGGCACAGCAGGCATTATTTCTATTATCACCATCAGGTCTTACAATGATTTCTGCTTAGTTTTCTATGAGCTGAGAGCTCTTATGAACTTTTCTGATGGACACTGTGGAAGTGACTGATAGTTTGTTGCTTCTTGTCTAAGTGAAATGAACTTAATCTAAGATAAGTCAAAGAGCAACAATTTTCATACTATAAGAAGTTATGTTTCAATCAATAAATTAAAAAAAAAAAAAGGGAGAAAAATCCAGGGAGATCTTAAGTGTTATCTATGAAGATACCCACAGTATGCTTCCTTCTGCACTGTCACTACCCATCAGAATCACCACATAGGCATCATAGACATTATTTGATAGGCAGAATAGGTCTCTGTTAATAGTTATATTCTCATTTATATTCCCAGGATAACTTGTGCCACAGCCTGTGCTGTATTAAGTCTGAAAGTTTGTCTGTTCCCAAATAATGCTACATTAAAATTCAGCACTAGCCCCAGTTGTGCCAACCTCCTGAAAAGCCATGAGATTTGCCTAAAAATTTTACAGGTTTTATTTTAGGTGTTTTAATTGTTTTCTACCATAAACCAATTCACATCTGCAAGACATTTTCCAGTGACACAGAGATGCTAATTAAAAAAGAGAGAAAAAAAATGAATTCCTACATTATCACTGGACTCTATAAGTCAGGGTTTAAAAAGAGAAGAAAAACTAACATTAAGTGTGGTGGTTTGGGTGGATTCACCTTTTTGGCTTGCAGCTTGCAGCCAAACACAGCCTGCTCTCTCACCCTCCCCCTCCTTCACCCAGAGAGTAGGGGAGAGAATTGGAAAGAAAAGGGCAAGGAAACTCATGGGTTGAGATAAAAACTATTTACTAATTAAAATAAAATGATAATGATAACAGTGATAACAGAATATATATCAAGGAATGATACAAAATGCAATTGCTCACCATGCGCTGACTGATGCCTGGCCTGTGCCAGCCAGCGATCCCAGAGCAGAGACAGTCCCAAAACCGAAACCCTGGAAGAGCGAGCCTGAGTGATCCCCAAAAGAATGCCCCCATCTTCCGGTCACCCCTGGTTAATATACTGACATGACAGAATGTGACATAAAATATTTCACTGGCACATCCAAATGACAGTTTGGGTTTTGCTATTCACTGCGCTCCTCCCTCCCAGTCCTAATGCAGCTGTGAAGCAGCCAAACACGGTGGCCTTGAGCTCCAGCAGCAACTCACAACACCAGCACTGTTATCAACTTTCTTCTCATAATAAGTCTGAACTGAAACACTGTAACTAAAATACTAAAAAGAAAATTACCTCTATCTTAGCAAAACCTGGACACACATATATAAGAGAATGAGTGCTAAAGAAAGATTTGCTATGAGAGCTAAGGTCACTGTAAAATGACCACTGAGAACCATTCAAAACACATTAAAAGGAATAACTCAAAACACCACTTAACAGAAGAAGGGATGTGTGTTTTTGTAATCTAATTTTTATAATTCCCTTCTGTATCAGCTATCTCCATAATGAAGAACTAAGTTTTAAAGTAAGTGGGTATTTGAGGAATATTTGAGTGTTGTACACAAATGTATTTTATATACTATGTCCAGTGCATTTTCAGGATAAAACGAAAGGATCATTCAAAATTTCTGTTGAAGAAAAAAGTCTTAAAATTAAACAGCAGAAACCTCACATGTAAAAAGAACCCTAAACTAAAACCAAAAAAAACAAACAAAAACCAATAAAAGCTGTTAAATTTACTACTCTAATCTTTTCAAAATCATTCTGTTAAAAATTAAACCACTTCAGGTTGTTTTATTTAGTACTGGTTCTGTAAGTGATCTTAAGCTCCTTTAAAACAATTATATACTCAAACTTCGACTGCCAAATTTTATAGCATGATCACATAATGACAAGAATGCAGTAATATAGTTTCTGTATTTCTCAGTACACAGTTAATTTGGTAACTATTAACATTCTTTTCTACTTTACGTTTTAATATCCTTTGAGTCACATAGGGCCAAGGTCTCAAAACTAATAATAAAAAAGTACTGACTGCTATTCACTCTAATATAATAACCCTTTATTTAAAACAACCTCCAATAAATTTCATTATAAGAAGTTATTAAAAGGGTTAAAAACCTATTAAATGTCAAAGAATTTGCTTGACTCAAACTTCTAATAAAGAAACAGAATAGGCTTTCTTTCTGAATTATTTAAATCTTTACTGACTGTGCACTGAACCATGAAATTAGAAAAGTGTTATTAGAAGTGTTCTCTGGTTTTTATAAAAGTTGTAGCATAGAATATATCAAACCACAGTCTTTAACTAGTCTAGTAAAAGAAATAGGTTTTTAATCCTGAATACATGGTTTTCACTGATATAAAGGGTCATAATTAAAAGTCTGGCCTGGAAGCTGAAGATAATAAAATCATTATTACAGGAGCATACATGTTAATTTGGCATATTCTGGATGCATGTTTCCATTTTAATTTGGACAAATATCTTCAATTTTGTTTGATCTTGCAAAGTCCACTAATTTGGATCCTCTCAGCAAACAATTAAGCTTTTAATAGTGACTCATTTTAAAGAATTAATGGTGAATAATTTGTGTTATCTTTTTCTTTTTTTTTTAAGTGTCTAATGCTTAACAGCAGGTATAGGTTGATGGCAGACAAATGGTATCTAGGAGGTACAAGTCAAATATTCTAGCATATATCTCTTGATAACAATATTATCCCTTCACTGTTTTTTTGCAAATAATAACAAAACCAATTTTTATTTCACTGGTTATTTACATAAGGAAAAAAAAATCATTCATTTCACATTTATTTTAGTGATGATAAAGAACTCTTGAGTCAGCAGTATATTCACAGGTTTACTCAAACACACCTGAATCGAGAGCTTTTTGTCAAAGGAAATGGAGTCAGAAAGATGCTTGAGAGAAACAATATTTTCTCCCTTTCTGTTAGACAATAAAAATAGAAGCATCCAAGGGATATGAAATTATTAAGTCTAGATATGCAAACTAGATCCTTGCAAATACTATGAACAGCACAAAGCTATGCTTGCTGTAGGGCAGGAGGGAAAAGGGGATGCAGGCAGTTACTGTCGTCTTTGCTCCCGTGACTGACCAACAACAACATGGCAGCCAGCGTGAGATTGCTGTAACCTTCACTGGCTTCTGCTCTATTCTATTCCATCCTATGCTATTCTGTTCTAGTCTGTTCTGTACTTTTCTGTGGGTTTTTTTTAAATTTTGTTTTGGTTTGTTTTTTTGTGATGTTCACAACAGTATCAAAGTCTCTTCCTGCAGTGAGTTGGGCAATGTGACTATTATCTGTCACATGTTGTTTGCTCTATTTGCTGTAATGGACAAAGGTGCCCCGACCATATCATCCACCTCTCCCTACCACAAAGCAAAGGAAGTTGTATTAGATACATTTATATTAATAAAACAGTCTGGAAAGTCTTTCTTGAATCAGTGTCACCCTCCAGTAGATGATTTGTAAATTTTCCAACAGATTTGCCAAGAGAGGATCTGGCTACATGAGGGCAGCGAGTGCCAAGCACAGTGCAGGGCCAGGGAAGTAGCTAGTGCATAGTTGTGTATCTCTCAGTGATGTCAGTGCACCTACCACTGAATTTTGTCATGCATATTTTAAATATTTTATATAGTAATGTTAATATTTAGAAGATTGGGGCATGTATCATTTACATCAATAAATTTCTAATGAGAATTCATATTCATCACATCACATATTTCAAAAGAAAGTGCAGTTTGTATAGCATTGAGTAAGTGTTTAATTTGAAATAGATTGGAAATATTAGAATTAGATTGGGATGTTTAAATCAATGTATTTAGGGATGTTTACAGTTAGTAAAAAATAACATGTGACTCGACTACAGTATTTATTATGTTAAGATTGATTCCATGCAAATGATTTGGGTATGTCAATGCTCGCATGCTTAGGGCAACACAGATGCAGACATTTATTAATGTGATAGGTGTGAAAGTCTTCGAGAAAGATGTAATGCTTTGAATTCTAGTCCATTCAGGATCTTATATTGTTTTAACGAGCTTAGTTTCAGTAAGGGATGGCTGCCCAAGCAAAAATTACTAGGGACAATTAATGACAAATACAATAGTGAAAAATACTGAAAGGTGAAACAGAAAATCAAAGAGCTATAACTACAGATTGTTCTCCATTACTATATACTGTACGTCATGTTAGTTCATGTTCTTCCTCAGTTCTCATCTTGTCTTGAAAAAGCTCATCTCAAGAATTGTAATTGCTGCATTAGTTCCATGCACAGCAACAAACTCTGGAGCTTGATGGTAAAATGGGCTCTGCCTTTCTCACCCTGTATACCATGTGAAGTTCAAGAACAATAAATAGTAAGTTCTTTCTAGTCAGCAAGTTTGAGTAAAACACTATGAAATTTTAAATATTCTGTATAAAGCAAGACTTATCTGAAATGCACATCTGGCTAACTTGTGTCTTTTTGTGTCTTCTAGACTTCCTCTTTCTCATAATAACTGTTCCATTGCCATCCAAGGCGTGTCCATGTGAGAAGAAACAGAAAATTCCTTCTGGGTAGAAAATCACACTAAATCAGCTGTGACAATTGAAAAAACTGGTGCAATATGGGGGTGTTTTGTGTCTCCTAGCACTATAGGAAAACTCTGTAGGATCTGAACTCCATCTTATCTCAGTCTGAAGAAATGCCAGCTCCTTCACAAAGCTGGACTCTGCAGCACATCAGCTGGAACCAGAGATTTTTGAAATATTTTCAATGAGATTTATAAGTCTACTGCTTCATTGAAAAATACTTTGGCAAGGGACGAGAGGCTGTCTTTCCAGTGTTGTCCACCTGTTTAGGCACTGGAAAAAAATAAAGGGCAGAAGAATCTCAAATGAAAACCTCTGTCATCCAGAAGGCAGAGAAAGGACTAAAACATGAGTCTGTTATATGCTTTAATCATCTCATTACCCTCATCACTAGACTTATGAGATTCCCTGCTCTTCCGCACAGATATTTAATGGACCATATTTCCATTCCAATGTGATACGATGTTGGATCTTTGAAACCAGGATAACACAGGCAGATTTGGCCTGCAATTGTCTATGCCATTCCTCTTGGGCACTGTGATGCAGAATATCCTTGAAATTATTTCCTGAAGCCATAGTGTCCTTCTGGGGTTGTGGTTTACAAATGGCATTGTGATTACAACAAAATATTCTACAGAATTAATCACAAGCAAAGTCTGAATTTGATTAAATTAAGGAATTGTTGGATTAGGAAGACTCAGATGGCTCAGAGTCCTAAAGGTTCATTGATAAACAATCAATGAACTTTCTTGTTTAAGCAAACTATTTTGCTAGACATTTCAGTCTCAGATGGAAACAATGGTGCTGTGCTAGCTCTGGCATTCCCATACACAACAGTTCTATTAAACCAAACGAATCTTCCTTTAGCTCCCTGCTACCCTGGAACTAAACTGCATAGAATTATGACTGCACATTATCCATCAATTGCCATTGAAATATGTTTGCTGAAAACTAAAGTCATCTAGGTTTTGGGTGAGCATTTTGTGAATTTCTTGACTAAGTTCATTTTCCCTGATAAAGATGATCATACTTTTCTGAGCTGATAGCAGTAGCCCTGAAAAAAACCCAAACATATCCCCCATGATTCTACTTTTCATTAAGTATAAAATCATAACAAAAACAATAATTTAGACTAATAACGATTTGGACAGTTTAAATTACATTAGCAAAAGGATCTTTTAACAAAGCTTCCTGTTGCTATGTTGCAGCCCTGTGAATTCTCAGTGTGAGTGATAGCACTAATGGAAGTTAAAACAAAAGGTCTGCAAAATGTTTAACTCAGAAAAGATTGTTTTTCGTACATGTGATCTTGTTATCAAGTGATAGACTTACTGATATTTGTAACTATAATGTCACAATTTCCCCTGCAATATAAACTTAATGCCATAGTCAAATATTGTGGGTTTTGTAAAGCACGTGTGTTACTGCCAGGCAAAACACTTTTTGTAAGTTATGAAAAATATGCTTGGCTCCCAGGGAAAAAGCAATTTAATGATATGCTAATAAGTCCATCATTTTTCTGTATTGTATTATTTACAATTTTGTCTGTAAAACTTATTTCACATTTCCAGTGTAATTACCCATCTGCAGCTTTGCCAAGTCCAATATTATAATTCTGAAACAAGAAAAATATAAATTATTTTCTTTTCAACTATGTAGAGGATGAAAAGATATCCAGCAATCTCAAAAGATTAAAATTAGTAAATCTATTTTGCTTAGTGTTCATTATATGCGCATGCAATAGGAGACCTTCCTGGGTACCTTCTTTTTAATTTAAGAATAGCTGTTTATTTCCCTTGTTTGATATTTCTAAATGCTGGATACCTTCCTTAATAAAGCCTGATACACTTTAGGCAACCACAACTTATGATTTGTTTTTAAACTCATTATTCAGTCTATTCATTTTGATCCTGAAGCCTCTTATTGCCCCATTCATATTTACAATAAAGCTGCAATCTTGGTTTGGCCAAGAAAGCTTCCTTTTTTCCTTTATCTTACAAACTTGTACTTTCAACATTGCTAAGCAGCAACCAACAGCTGGGGAAATTATTTTTTATTACCATTTATATAGTGATTTTACTCTGTTCCCGCATGCCAGGGAAACATACTGTAGTCTGTGGTAAGAATGCATCGTGATATAATACTCCTGACAAAGATAGTAGCAAAATTCAAGGTACTTCACCTGTTTTGTGTGGAATCCACTACAATACAGAAAAGTTTTAAGTGAAATTTAGGGAGGAACCAATTGCTGTCTGTAAGGGAAAAAAATGAAATAAGATGTTTACAGAACACAAGCTCAAGGCATTAAAATAATAAATCTGAAACACAAGAACTTTAAAGCTGTGGAAATGATGTCTTCATGGTGAAGAAAAAGAAGGATACACAGATAACAGAGACTAATGAGAGATCACAAAGTTGGGCTGTAGAAAGATATTTTTTCAAATTAGAGAAGGCTATAACCACTGAGCATTCAGAGTGATGTTGTCTTGAGGCAAGACCTTTCAAAGAAATGGCCCTGGTGGTTTCTCAGTCTAGCCCCACAAGTTCATCAAAATGTTGAAATGGTTTAGTCTGGAGGAATAGCTGCACAATTTCAGAGAAAATCTAAAGTTTTCTAGGAAGCTTTCCTCTTCTCTTTCTTTTTGTGTCAAGGTCTTGTTATATACCACAGGCTGCCTTTAGGTGAGCTCTTCATGCCCGTGTGCCATTCAACCAGTGTGCAACTTTACCTTGTGTTACCACAGCTCCTTAAGTTTCATTTATACTTGAGAACACAGTCATACTCTACTAGTAACCCTAAATTTTAACTTTTTTTTTTACTAATTTCAGGAAGAAATTTAAAATGTTTAAAAAGTAGTTGCTGTGTCTGCAAAAGTGCATCCATGACTGTTCACATAATTACTGCAATTATGAATGCAATTCAGGTAAATATGCAAGCAAACTACTAGCTAAGCCTCTAACTAGTAATTTATGCATGCCTTTGCCCAATTTACATGGGCAATTTTCATAATTATCTTCCCAGGTTTACTACATAGATCTCAGGACTCAGTTTACATAAAATCTGACTGAATAACTAAGGAAAGACTGATGAAGGATGTACAAGCAACTAGTGGAATAAAGAAATTAGAAGCATATGGAAAAAAAATAAACTGAACAAAGTCAATTTCAGCTTCTGCACTAGCCTTTGTTTACATTACAATTTGAAAGAGGAGGATATGAGTAATGCACTAGATAGGTTGAATTCCTTCAATTATCCTTCCTTCTCCTGTTTTCAATATGCAGCGTACCCTTTCTGGTAGTCAAGAAGCACAATGATTTTCAGACAGACAAACTACATATGTATAGTGTAATTTACAGTAAGTGAAGTTGCCATTTTAAGTGTCTAAAGCTTCATCTGAGAAAAGCAGAGGAGTTCCTCATGAATGCAAAGCCAAAACAGGGCCCCAGTGGTGTTTACAGATAAGCAATTGAATGAGTTTACAAGTGTCCTCTTTCTCTGAAGAATAAAGGAAACATACTGCAGTCGAATGACAGAGGCATTTTAACCAATTATACTTCTGCTGCTACACTTAAAATCACACTAATATAAAACATCTTGTCTTGTTTGTTTTGTGTTTTAACAAGACAAGAGGATAAAAGCATTTTCCAGTGAAAAACACACCTAGATACTTCTGTTAACCTTAATCATTAACTACAAAAAAGACATTGTCATTAGATTTACATTCTAAGTTTCTAAGTGTACCAAAATACATAGAAAATATGCACATGTTAGAGAAAAGAAAGGATTCTAAAGTGCTTTCTAAGATATTCTATGATGCATCCAATTATGGAAACCTTAAAATCAAGCCCATGCATTTAATTAATTTTCTGTGTTTATAAAGTTATTTTTAAATAATTTTAATCCTTATGTCTATAATATTTAGGAAAAATGTATCTAAAACTTTTTAAAATTATATATTTAAATTTAGAGAATTTAGATATTTATTTTGAAAATTCTGAGCTGCTTTTGCAGTTTGGTAATGCTATTGTTGACCTTTATGGCACCTGAAATGGACTTTTTTTATCCTCAAAGTTGAGTAAACAGCATCTGCCATAAGTGTGTTTTTTTAAGATAGATTGTTTGGATATAGCCATATATAGAATACTCACCATGATAACTGTAATTAATCTTCTTACATTATTAAATTTTATTCCTGCCAGCATTGTTGAGTCAACAAAACTGTAGGACAGTAAGTGGGGCTCTATTCTTGCTAAGTAATGATAAACTGAATTATTAAATGAATTCTATATGAATTACCAACCGCTGCCACCTAAAGCAATCCCATTTGAGCACAACAGTGAGAAAAGGGCTGCCATATAAAAACCAAACAAACCAGCAAAAACCTGCTCATAAACAATATTTGCTATGTCTTAAAAGTATTGCTGAGATAATTTAGTTTCAAAATTACTAACACATGATAAACATTGCTCCATATCACACTGTATCAGTGGAATTATAATGTACTGAAACCTAACTGCACTTTGCAGTGTTTAAAATAACCTATGCTAAATCTTATGTTCTAACAAAAAATATATTGCTTGTAAGTAACTACCACTACTAGTTAGGAAGTACAACAAAAGATAAAAACAACATTATGAAAAGAAACAAAGCAGTAGTGCCTTCTTCCTTCTTCTACACCGAGGCCTAACATCCTCTATCTGTCTCAGTCTGGAGCTTAGCAAGCTGTCATCGCATCCAAAATGCTTTCCTCAATTTTAGAAAAAGACAACAGAAGACTTGTAACCAATTAATCTTGATATATTTGCATGTAAGGTTAGTAAAGTGAACGCACTAGAAGTACTTTAGGATTATAAGCATGTTATCAGTGTGATGCTGGATATTTTCATCTTGTAATTAATTCTGTAATTTCAGGACTAGCAAAAATAAACATACTAAAAAGTCAAACATGAATGCTACAAGGTGTTAAAATTCATTGAATATTTTTTATTTCCCCAGTTGAAATATAGGTGAGTACTTGTGGCAACACAGAAATACAAGCCATGCTATTCAGCTTTATCTTATTTTCTAATTATTTTGCTTTTAAGGTTCTTTTCCCCAACACCTCATTCCCAGCTATTTAATAAGATGAATATTATGACAGTATTCTAGGACTGAAATTTGGAATACGTAGACTAAAATTCTGAATCAACAGAGCGTCACTTTATTGCAGAATCATATGGAATATCTACACTTACTCAGTGGTTGTCAGTTCTGATAATCTTTGAAATCTGACTGGACCACTGTGGCTGGCAACTCCTGTGGAAATTGTTACTGATGTTAAAGAAAATGTTCTATTTTTACTGACAACAGTTTAACAAGAGACATCTTCCTGTTACTGCTCTCTAGCAAATCCAGATTCGGTAATTAATATTGTAGAAAGTAAAACAGGAAAACCTCCCCACCCGGCAGGAACTATCTGCAGAAAGATGAATTGATGTATCCCTGCACCTGAGAATGGTCCTTTAGAGTAGTCTGTGATTTTTTTTTCAGCACATAGATTCTGATTCAGGGACAGAAAAAACAGCATTTTTTCTTTCTTTTGAGATTGATAGGATCCAAACTAGGGCCCCAGTTTCCCTATTTATTTTGAAATACTGATCTTAATTATTTACTTGCATAATGTGTGAATGTCATTTTTTCATAACTGTTTTGATGAAATGCAAAGCCCTTACCTCTCCCACACAGAGTAAGAAATGCATTTCTTAAAAAACGAACCAGAATAAAAAAAGTACTTTAAATCTACATTCTATTATTTCAATTCTGGTAACAAGAAAGTTACAGTGTTTTCCTATGGCAGAGATAAATATGTTCCAGTACTTCATGTAATTAAATTAGGAAGAATTAAAGAGAATATTTAAAAACAGTTATGCATAAAATAATATATACTGATGGACAGATGAGACAGGATTCAACTACATCCCATTCTAAATGTAAGGAAGAAATAGATGTTTAATAATGAAATTAAATGCTGACTGTAATGAAAACTGAGCAGGTGTAATATAACTCTGCATTTTAAAGAGATAATTTTGTTCTGTTGGAGTTTTGATGCCAGTTACTCTAGGAATAACAGTAAAATAAAGTAAGTTAAATTAGAACAGAGTTTTCAATTTCTGTGATAACTTCTGAAAGCTATTTAATTTATATAGCAGATATTCACTGAAACAAATGTCATGCTGCTCAGCCTACTGAAAACTGCTGAATGAACAAGCTATAGCTAATCACTATCCCACTGCTATCTAATTGGTTCATCCCAAATTGAAGTAAGAAGGCTGACCCCAACAATCCACCCATGTGTCCTCTGAGGTGTGGACACATGACACATGGCTTTGGGTTGTCTTCCAGTGTAGTTCTGAGATGGTAGGTCTGGCTAGTTAACTTGAGAGCATTTGCAAAGCTTGATCTCATCTCACGTGCTTACGAAGCAAAGACTTGCTGAACTGCATAAGAATCAGGAAGTTAAGCTACACTTTGGCTCCCAAGGCTTCAAAAAGTCAAGATCAGAAATGTATGAACTGCTATGCTATATCATATCAAGATGGTCCCCAAACATAACTCACATGTAAATGCAAACATTGATTTAAACTGTTGTATATGGGTTTTCTTAGCTAAAATATCTGCAAAATGAGGTCTCGTGTTTTTGAGTGCTGCCTCTTCTGTTTAGAAACATAACTATTCTCACTGTCTTTTAAGTCCAAAGCTGTTTTTCCTGCCTCATTGGAAGCTTGTGTTTCACATATATTTCACATTAGCAGCACACTTTAGATGCCAAAAGCGAAACCACGTTCCAATTACCACTGAGCTTCACAGTGAAGTAACCAACTACAGGTCATGGTACAAACGGACAGTTGAAGAGCAGGAGACTTCATGTGTCCCCAGAAGTACCATGTCCCTCTTGGGTACCATCACGCCTGAAGCAGGGAGAGAAGTGATTGCTCAAGCAATATGCCCTCTGCTTGAGGCACCTGAGGAAACATTCCTGTTGGTTTCAGACAGACCTCACGTGATGTGGAAGTGCACGTATGCTGGAGGATATTCTTGCCTCTTTTCCTCCTGCCACTTTGTGAATCTATACAGTGTCAGTTATAATCAAGCATTAAACAAGCAATTTCAACCAACTTCCTTTCAGATGGATATATTAATAAATCCAAAACCAGTAACAAACCCCAAGTTTCTACCTCAGTGTACAAATTCTTGCAATATCAGTACGGTCTTGCCTACCCATTTCTTCACCAGAGGATATCCAATCAAAGTGATGAGTTTGAACAACTTCTATGCTTGTTTGATAAAACTTCTTTAGTTTTTAATTTGTGTACCAACAAATGTTCTCCTGTGGCAACACAAAATTCTATCACTTGCTTCCAGTGTGGAAAATACTGAGCAGAAGAATAATTTAAATACAGTGTTATGTGTAAGAAGGCCATATTTTGGCTATTTAATTTTGAAATTTAATTTAGTTTTCTAGATTATTACATGGAAACTGAAAAATATTCTTCAGTTATATATATAATATAAGAAAACTTCAAAGAAATTTATAAAAAAACTGCTTACACTTTCAGTTTGCAATGAACATTTGGAACTGGTAATTATAGAACTGTGATAACTAGCAAAGTTCAAGAAGACATGATTGGCATGATAAATAATTGGTTTGTTTCTACTTAATCTACATTAATGTAAACAATAAATTTTCTCTTAAATAAAGATTGTGTGAATCTTCATTTATCTTTTATGACAAGAGAGCAAAGATTGTAGCTTAATGAATGGAAAGAAGCAACAAGGTCAGATTTAAAAGCCTCAAAGGTCAAATTTCTGACATCTCTGAACACTGAAAAAAACCTAACATGGTAATTACTATTTTGGTCAAGTCACTGAAGTCTATTTTTGATTTATAAAAGAAAGGCAAAAAACCCCATAATTCAGAAAATTAAGAACCAGCACTTGGTATAGTCTGTAACATATATTTCCCCATACTACAGCCTCTTTCCACCATAGAGGAAAAATAAAGGATACAGCAATGAGAATTCCGAATTCCACCTGAGACCACATATGTCTATTAAGTATCCAGCAGATATCCACACCTGGAAAGTGTTTGGATAACAAAGCAACAAGCAGTCTCTCCTAAAACAGAGACATTGTCTAATTTTGAATACAAAATATTTCCAGGATACCTACGCATAAATCACCCCAGCTTTGGTGAGCATACAAGTAGTTCTGAATCTTTGCAGACAACAGGAACATAGGCACTGATAAAAGGTCCAGAAAGCCACATAATTTTATTTTACATATGCATTGATTTTTGCTCAAATGGAAGACCTCTGTCATCTAACGGGGTTATTCATAGATTCAAAGAGTTGATCAGGGTCATTAATAACAATAGCAAACTGATCATCATTCCAATAGGATTTGACAATGGTTTTTTTTCAAAGTGGATACTAATGTATTGATGCCTCTGAAGTTCATTACAGCAGCAATAAATCATTAGTCTCCACAAAATGATTTATAAGTTGGTTAGAATGCATTAGAATGGACTGCCAAGCTACTCTACTGAGAAGATGAGGCTGGTACTAAAGAGGATTTTTATTCAGGTTCTCTAACCAAAATGGTGATGACTCAAAGTAATCATATCACAAAGACAAAAATAAAACAAATCACTGTAATAATTTACTTTAATAGCATGTTTCAATCTTCATAAAAGGGTGAGTGAACTTTACTTTGAACTGCTAGATACTTTCTTTTTATTCACTGCTGGCAACAAATTCTTAACCTATAAAGCTCCAGCACTGACCCCAATCGTTATATTTGTGTTTACTTTAGCCAAAAGAAGTGTACTGTGTGTGTAACTATGGCTACTCTGCAAGGGTGTCTGTATAATAACAGTTTATTATAATGTATAAGTAGCCTGCCAAGCATGCAGTGCTAAGCCATAAGATTAGTAACGATAGTATTGCAAGGAGTATATGGGCCACAACTTGACACTCAGAATGTTTGTTATGCAAATCTGTTACTATAGTATATACACCACTGCTAGTTACTTAAGTAGCTTAACTACAGCTCAGAGCTATCAATATGTAACTACAAAATGTTTTTAATTTTACATATGCTTTTAATTAATACCCATTGCACACAGATGGGTGTGATATTCATGATACTCAGCAAACTTCATATTAAGTTCAACACTCAAGTCTCACACACTCCTCTGCAACGTTACTGCAATAGTGCTAAAGGCTCCCTGTGTTTAACAGGGTACCTTAACCAGTCTCCTCCCTGGCTAACCCACACAACGTCATTCACAAGGGGCTTCACAAGCCTGGTATCTCACTTTCTTTTTTGTTTCTGCCTGCTGTGACCATTGCATACACATTGAAGGTGAGTGTAGAGACCCACACTCACACTGGGCAAGGCAGGATCACGGTCCTGACATTTTTCTCTTCCCCTCTGGGGTAGTGCATGGGATGACAAAGATGGGTTGGAATAATAATATAATGCCAGGAATAAAATAAAAAAAAGCCTCTGGAAATACATTATAAGAATTACTATGAATCCTAAAGAAGAAAACACAATAACATGTTATCCTCTCAATGTAATTCGTTCATAAGTGTGCATTGTATAAGGGTCACAAAACATTTAAGGCCAGATATTCAAAAGACCAAGTCAGTATGTTTACAGTCTCAATTTTGTGCTTGCAGCCTGAAATGGGAGGAGTTGTTCTTCTGTCTAACTAATCTAGCTTTCATAAGGTTTCATTAGAGGTAAAAGTACTTTGGAAATAAGAATGCCTGCAAACAAAAGAACAAGGTCCTCTGAATACCTTTGAATAATATATTTAATATCACTAATGTTATAAGCTAATTTCTCTTTCTGTATTTACTGTGGAATCTCTACAGGCCAACTCTCCTTTCTTTAGTGTGTAAGAAATCCCCCATAAAAGGATGACAGGTTCCTCTGAATGCAGAAAGAAAGGGGTGGGCATGTAGTAAAACTTACAAAAGGTTGGGCTAATTTTTTAATTGCAAATTAAAAATGCCGTTATGCACAAAATGGAGCTCTTAGACCAGCCAACATAGATGGGTAGAATTGAAACATCTCGCTGACAATTTAGTCCCAAGTAAGCATTCAGTGAGAACCAGAAAATATAACCTTAAAATATTATCATCTTACTGTTAGTTAACATTTCACTGGTGTATTTTAAAAAGCTTTTCCTCCACAGAGGCAAATGGTAAAATAAGGATGCCAAAAGGATAAATGAACACTTGCACATGTTAACAGAAAAACCACCAACTAAGTAACCAACACAGAAGTCTTCAAAAAGCCATGGAAATACGTTTAAAAACTGCTAAAAATGACAGAATCTCTATTAGAAATGCCAGTAGAAAATGTTTATCTGATTCTAGTTGGATCCAGGTGATGTTTATGTTTTGGAACAAACCCCAGGTCTTTTACATTGCTATTCTGTCACAAAGAATCCTTGAACTATCCCAAGTCAAGGCAGTACTTTTAATCCTTGATAAGCATAAATTAGAACAGAACAGAGCAAACTACCACTCGTCAACACGAGCTCAATAGCACATAACAGGAATTTTTACCCATTCAAGATGTGGCACACAACTTGCAGGCCAGGGAAAGAGTTACCTTTTGTATGATAAAGTAGTGTAAATCACAGCACTCTCTACCTAGCATTAGCAAAAATTTGTCTAACTCTGTGCTGCTGCTGCATCTAGATACAATTCTAGCAAAACAAACCTTCCTCTTGGCCCTATGCTTACGTCCAGCTTTTGTAAATGAGTCTGTGACTGTTCTCAATTCCTGACACTAGATTGTTCCTCCAGCTAGGTGTCAACAGCTTAGTGGGCTTGTAAATACATACAAGCACTGAAGAAAGGGTTCAAGTCTCACTATGTGATCTGTAAAATCTTCACAAAAACATCTTTATATACAGTGGGAAAAAGGCCAATAGCAAAA
Organism: Caprimulgus europaeus; assembly: GCA_907165065.1. The sequence goes on along the minus strand of OU015525.1, from coordinate 40,188,164 downwards.
TAGGCAACAGTCCTGCTCACTGCACGAATACCTCCCATCAACTAAGACAATAAATAATAACTTGTTCTGAGTTCGGGTATGGACTGAAGTTGAACTCTTCTGTTAAACTAAAAAGGAAGCAAAGAGAGGAAATATCTCCCCATCCTCATACCCTGTAAAGTTTGTGTTATGAAACTTTTAATAAAACAAAATCAAAGAAGTAAAACACCCTATGCACGCTCCTTATTCCCTGGGGTACAGGGAAATATTACCAACAGAAGACAATTTAAAATTAAGAACTCCAGGACTAATGAAATGCCACTTATTTCCCTAGACCTAAGAGTACTGTTTACTTCCTCCAGCAGACATATGTATAAAGAATTATGTGAAAAGACGCTCCAACAAAACATCTGTGGAGTCAGGAATGAATCTCACACCAGCATTACAGGACAGATTTTGGACAGCCCTCCAACTGCTCATAGTGCTTCACTGCAGGCCACCAAGATACTATTCTCCTTCATGAAGAAGTCTGAAGAATCTTGTTCATGAGCACGTTTGATTCTTATGCCTTTCCCCAGGCATTTTTGACTGCCATGGGCTCCTTTCTGCTGCTGCTATAAAGCTGTAGCCCCACTTCTTGAACCACACCAGCAACCAGGAGGATTTTGGTTATCTGACCTAAGCAAGCACTCCTCTTGATGGGGATTCCCTTGGTGCCAAATACAGACTAAGAAAAGGAGGGATGGCCCATGAGCAGAAGTGCATAGGTATACAACAAGATATAGCATAGCACAGATCCACAAAGACATAGTACAACAACTTGCATGTTTTTATATCCTGTCTACAGAGCAGAAAATTCTGTCCATTTATAGCCTGTCTATCTAACACAAATGCTTAACACCACCTCCTTCAAGTGGAATATGCATCTGCAATGGTTGGGTGATAAAAGGCATTTATCAATCTGCTCTGGAAAAACTGACAATGAATGAAGATGAGAAATCCTCAATTAATACCTGAGAAGCAGAGACTTACACAAATTTCTGAGCTTTTTTATAATATCTATCTTTGGTGATGTGTGTTTTTTTTTTCTAATCAAATAGATACAATAAAAAATAATCCTTCAACTCGAATTCTGCAATGAGGAATAATACAGAAGCAGAATAGTTTCTCCTTTCTCAAATAAAACAAAATAGGCATAAGGTTAAGAAAATGCATTAACTTTACAATGAGAAAGGTAAACCAAATTTATACAAGGGATCCATAATACAGGATTTTTAAGTACAAAAGACTTTTTACATACTGTAATTTTAATTCCCCCACTCTATTTTACTGTACCTTCCAAACACATACTAAGCACTAGTAAAGCAGATAAACATCTTTTCCGTCATTTCAGACACAGAAACTGAGGCATAGATAGAAATTTCTTCAGCAAATGTAAAAGACAAGATAAGAGCACTTCCATGCACAATGTAAGTCCTACTCAAAGTCCATCAAAAACATTCCAAGCCTTTCCTAATGTTTAAATGCAGTTTGATTCATGACCTAGAAGACCTAGGAGTAGCTTTCTCTGTCAGTCATTAAGTCCTTAATCTGGTCGCTTCTTTCATCAGTCACTTTAACCTGTCTGTGTTTTGGACTGCAACTCTGTCAGAGGGACTATGTGGATTTCATGGAAATGCTGAAGACTTCTCTGAAGGATCCTTCAGCAGTCCACTAGAGACATCATGTCCTCACCCTGTCCTTAGTGCAGTAGACAGTAAGGTTAAAGATGGAGAAACATGAAAATCTTTTAACATGAAAATCTTTTAACATGATTTTTCAACTAAAAGTAGCTTTGCAGATTGCATACACTTGAAAACCTAAAGTTTCAGGGTGGGAAACCAAGCATGAGAGACCTCATATTTCTCCTTCGTATTACCACTAAATGCCATTACCATTTATACATATTACCATTTATATTTTCCATCTTTAAATGGAAAGGACAGATTTTCACTTGATCTTCTCTATTAGCACCCAAGAAATCATATCTCCTCTCAGATATATACATATGTTATTCTTGACTGTAATATTCATATGAAGGCAAAATTCAGTTATATCATTAAACTTGTAAATTCACGTTTGACTGTGATATTGTCCTACTCTGCATGTACATAAGCAAGTACAGATGAATAATACAATTTACCTTTCCTAGTAGCTGGATGCCCATCTAGCTACCTGAAACTCCACCTCTAACTATTTGGGCAACTGAGAGACTTATACAACTAATTATTTGAATAGTTATTGTGTGCACAGAATAAGCGCACAAAATATACAGACCCATACTAAGCTGAAACATGAGAATCCAATCCTAGTTTAAATGAAAATGAAATCTCTCTGTAGATAAATGGACAACAAGCTTGCATCACGCATAACTACCTTCCGTGTTTTGAAATTTCTGCTATTCAAAACTTGCCATGGACAGTTTTTCTGTACCTCTGCTTCTGGCCATTATGTCAGTTTTTAACCCACACCCTCAACGAGGCCTGAGATATTGTTTACACATTTTTATCTACCATATGTCTCCTTCTGATGGCTATATTCCAACCAGCATTTTTAGTCAATATTTTAAGAGACTTGGCATAAACCTAAATAGCAATTGCAAAGATAGTAGTAGAAAAAAGTTGTCTACGACTAAAACTGGAGGTATTAAGACCCATAATCAGCATATATGTTTGCAAGAATTGCCCTGAATACAATTTTTCAAGGATTCTTTATTTATTAGTGAGAATAGTAAAAATGTATTAGTTACCAAACAGCACTCACTGCTCCTCTGATCATTACCCAGAATTTCCCACTGTTTTCTGGTTAGTAATTCAGTAATGCAGCATTTCTTGGCATGTCTGTGCAAAGTGAAAAGAATATCACAAGGAGGTTTTCTTGGCTATGACATTCCCAACAGACTGTAGTAAGTGTCTACAGAAAAACCAATGACATGCCTTCCACTTTAATCGACAGATACATTACATGACAGAAAACAGAAAAAAAATATCCTTTTAAAAAGATTTCTAAAATTTGAACAATGAAACATTTCAACAAAATAAACCATGTTCACTCATAATGAGTATGACTGTATTTAGATTACTCATTATATAAAGATCATTATCCTTGATATAAAACTGTCACATATTATAAAAGACCCCATATGCAGATAAAGGCTCCCCAGAGAGTGTCTCAAACCCATACCGTATTCCAGAGCTCTGTATATCATATCTGGGGATTTTGAGTTACCCAGAAGTCATACAAAAGACAATGTAACCAGACAGCTTGTTATTGACTGTTTCTGAGGAGGCATATGCATATTTTTTATTCAAGCAGCTGTAAGAAATACAGTGCTTTTACGCAACATGTTCCACAGTTGACAGATTCATATAAAAGTATTCAGTGGTTATGTCAGTGCATTCGGTCAAATCACACCCTGTTTTTATTATATTCATGCAAAAATGCATTAGACATGTTTCCCTGATATAACAAATTCTTCCCTGTAAGAGGGCCACAGCCAAAGCACTGCAGCAATTTTGTGGTTACTGCTGGGTTTGCACACAAATTTATACTTTGAGTCCTTTGTTGGCACCATGTATGTCTGGGCATTTCACAAAAGAAGCCTTCTCTACTGCTTTAATTTTGCTCACTGCTTTATAGCAATTGGAGTTTTGCAACAGTGGTTAGTTCCTCATTCAATAATTCTTGATGATGTGCAACAACAGGCAGGATTGACTCTGTATTCTCCAGCTGGCACAACTGTACATTTCCAGAAATTAAATTAATCTAATTCCTTATATAATTTAGCTGTGAGCAATAACTGCAGATCTGGAACTCTACATTTTTCTACAAAGCATGAATAATGATTACTTCTCAGGTAGGTGTGTGCACTTGTTTTATTACATCAGTCTCAGAAAAGAAAGATTGCACCATGAATGCCATGATTATTTTTTATGTCCCCTCAAAATCTGGCAAAATTACTGGCTATCTGAGGTTACTAAATTATTAGATTTTAAACCTAACTTTATCAGCCTACATTTATTGTCTTTTTAAGTCAACATCTGCAATGTGTCTTAACTAAAATGTGGAGAATCTTACTGATGGGTCAGGTTTGACCATTCAACCTAAAAGACTTGAATATGCCCCTGCAGTTAGTCTGAAGAACAGAGGTTACAAACTCTAATTCTGAAATACTTGCTAGTCATTTGAGATGTTCTGTAGGGTTGCAATTCCTTTTCTAAACTCCTATTAATTTCAGGTGTCTGTATAATTTTGAGATTTTCACACCAAAAAAAATCCATAAATTAAACCCTCCAGTGGATACTGAGTAGTGGAACAGAACACAGTAAATATTATTGCTACTAAATCATTAGAATCACAAGTGGAAAAGAAATAAACATCTGCTCTTCTATAAGTATGAATGGAAACAATGGAACATAGTAAATAAGCATGAAAATATCTCCTTGAGAAGCAGTAATATTAATCCACCAGCTCCAACTCAATAATCTCCTCCTAACACCCTAATACTAATAAAAAATAAATTATCTGTTTAAATGGAACATTTAGTCTGCATTCAATACAGCCTTGTCATGTTGACACTAGTAAGTTAATAAACAAGTGGGTATTAAATTAGAAAATGGGAATAAAATATACACTACTTGAATCATCTGAGGAGAAAATATTTATTTTCAATCATTATTTTAAATTGTTAAAAACCTACTAGACAGTAAGATCACAGTAAATACACAACTTCAATATGCTCTAATTCTGTGCAATTTATGAGATTTAAGCAAATATCAGTAAGAGTTTTAATTTGGATCTCCCAACAGCTAGACAGGATTATTGTGAGTGTAATAGTTTTATGTTCAAGTGGGATTCTGCTGTATTAAACTCTTTGTTAAACAAATCAGTCAAGCTCTCTCTCTCTGGAATTTTAATTTGCACCTTTGTAGATGAGCAGTGTTTCACTTTTAATGTTTGATTATCAGCACGTACTTTAAAGAGGCGAGATCTTAGCACTTAGTAGGAGTTTTCTTTCATTTTTACTTGAGTGGAATTATATTTTAGTCCAAAAAGGTTATTATTGCCTTCAGTTATGTATCTCCCAGGGCATTTAATCTGCAGTAAAAAATGCTCTGTAAAAAATGTTGCTATGTTGTCAACTTAACTAAAATCTTTTTTCTGCTAGTTTGCCAATGCTTGCTACAGTGTTAACTGCAATAGCGCTGTCTTTTCCCAACAGTAGTTAACAGGAGTGCTCTCAGCAGCATCACCAGAATTGGTCTGGACACAAAAATACAGGTCTAAAACTTCCATGACAAGGCAGCTCACTGCAGGACCCTTCAATTTTTAATGCTGTTTTACTCTGATTCTTTCCTGCCAGGTAGGTAACACATAAATGAGTCATGTTAGCTCATCTTGATTTTTAGATTTGCTTTCTCACTCTAGTTCCAATCCAGAATTTGAGAAACACTTCTAAGCAAAGAAGGATTTCTCCATTTCCCTGGCTCCCACCCATTCCTCCCAGCTGGTCATTGTGCAAACTGCACACATACAACCTCATTTGCTTTGCCAGAAAATGCAGCAGCGGCTCCAGATTGCACCAAGGACTCCACATTCATAGAGACCCCAGAGCACTCTCAGTAGATCATTATTTACTGATTCACCATGCAGCAGCAGGGTTATGGTTAGTTCTCACTCAGATGTTTGTGTGGGACTCATTTTTCATAAGTGAGGTCTGAAGCCTTCAAAAAGATTTTTATTAAATTGTATAAGAACAATTATGTCACTGTCTTAAGTCTCTCAAAAAAGACTAAAAAACTGTATACTAATAATAACTAATCATTTCAGCACTCTTATGAGATAAAACCCCAAAGAGTTAAGTTCTTGCTCTAAATAATGCTGTGTAGAAGCCTCCATCCATATGGATGTTCTGGATATTCTGGAATGTGCAGGTCTCTCACTTTCATTCTTTCAAGCTCCCTTTGTCTCATGTCCTGACCAGACAGTCCCGATTCTCAGAAAATATTGTCAATAAAATATTAATTACAACTGATATATTCCCCTTGCTTCAACTTCAGTTTCACTGTTCTGGCATTTTCCAAATGCTCATCCAACTCTGTCTGCTGTTGAATGTCTGGAGAGCATCAGTGAAAAATTAAACATCTCCACACTATTGGATGGAAGCCTACAATGAATGTATTTTTAGCACAGAAACAAGCAGACACGGAATGCTAGGTATGAATGTGCAACCACTTCTGACCTTCTTCGAGACACGGCCACCATACCATGTGGAAAGAGAGAAGGCAAGCTTATTTCAGTCATGATGAATCCACAAGATCAGTTGCAAATCTCCATATAGGTTAACTGTCTCAAACTTTCCTTCCAAGTTAAAATTTAAGTTTTAAGTCCTAGTTAATGTCACTCTTAATTAGAAATGGGTAATGAGAAACCTTATATAAAATTTTATTCCCAGCTTCAAAAGGAGCTACCCAAGTTTGTTTCATGTCTTTACTTTGAAGAAAGTGTCTTTTATTACTTATTTTAGTACAACACATTAAAATCAAATATCTCCTGTAGCAAAACGATTCAAGTCCTTGGAACTCAAATAATTTTCTAATAAAAAATGCATGAGACAAATAAATGCACTTTATGTTCCACAAGAAAAGGCAGTTTCAACAGGCTAATGCTCAGAGAAAATTCATTTTATCAACCAGCCATTTCATTCTTTGGTGCTGTTACAAGCTCCTCGCAGTTGCTAAGCAACCATAATTCATCGTACCTTTTAATGGATACTCTGCTACTGCTGAGAACATTAAGGTGAAGAGAATAAATGCCTTGGGTGAATCTTGAAATCTTTCATTATGCATGTCATTCTATTTCTGTAATGCTATAATGCTGAAATGTTTCTGTGGCAGGAAACTGAGTTGTGGTAATTGCATATTCCACTCATATATGTTTTGTAAGCAGAGCAGCACGTACTTGTCTAAAATGAGCTATTTCTAACATGATTGAAATTGGACTTTTCTACTTCTAAAGGTAGTAAATAAATCTGAGGGGGAAAAAAAAAAGAATGAGTCTGAAGTAAAATGTCTTGAAATTTTCAGCAAGAGCGACAAAATCCTATGTCATAAATTGAAAGTAATCAAACAGTCTTGATTGTAACACAGTGGTATGTGAATATATGGCACACAATTGAAAACGTGAAAAACACAATAAAGAAACCATATATCCTTCTTTTTAAAACACATGACATTCACAGACAGATACATGTATGTTAGATCAGGCATCTCTCTCTGTATTATTAAAACAAACCTCAGGTTTCAGCTGAATGCAAATGACCAATATTATGTGCATTTTCCTCCTTGTTGTTTAGGGCCTTTTCTCCTCTTGAGAAATACTTCCTTACACCAGCCAAGGGGGCACGAGCATGAATACAATTTCACAATTAGGTTTATATTTTGCAAATAAATAGTAAAGACATTATAAGATAGAGTGCTCAGATATTTTCAAAGATGGATAGCACTACAAAACCCTGAGATGGATTTGGTTTATGAGTTCAACCTGCATTTCTGATCTTGATTATCTTCTCTTTCACACCTGTGTATACCAGGTGATGTGCTCTTAAAAAAGCAGCTTTACTCAGATAAGATGTAAATTAGTTTTTCCTTGTTTTAAACATTAGATTTAAGTTTGTATTTTATTTATTTTAGAAAGAATACAATTAGCCTTGGAGAGAAACTTGTTACATTTTTTTCTATGTACATTTTAACTTCACTTTCCTCTTTACATTTCTGGGCTCGTCATCGGAAATCCTAAGCAACAAGCAATATTTTCAGTTCTCTTCCTCAGTCATTTACAGCACACCCCGACCCAGAAGCTGGTGACCTCAAACTCACCTTGAAGCTGCATGGGCTGTAATCCTGCACTGTGCAGGGAGGACCAGTCAGAGACCTCTTACAGCCTTATCTGTTTTGATGTTGGAAAGGAAGGACAACGTAAAACCTTTTACTTATTCTATCCAACTGTTGCTGAGGAGTGTTTTAAAGTCACCTTTGCTAATCTGCTATTTTTTTACAACTGCTGCATTTCCGAGTATTTTGGCAATACACTTCTTCCATCATATTGCATGAAGGTGGAAGATCTCTTTCTCTGAGAAACCTTTCGAAATCTATTCCTCAGGAAAGCAATTTAGAGGAAAAAGAAGGGGAAGGTGTTGAATGTATGTACACTGATGAAGAGAAGAAACTGATGGGGTTGCAGGGCAGAGTTAGAGACTTCACATCAGTCTACTCTAAAGTGATTGTACTTGTTGACTAGCACAAGGGGAAACCAACACGTGGTAGTTTCAGGAAAAGTAGGAAGTGTTAAGAAGTTCCAAATCTGGTATAATGCAAAGTTAAAATAAATGTACAAATATGTCAAACCAAATTATTTATTTCATTTTTTCTTCTTCTCAAGTATAAATACAATTCTAATTTCCACCAAAAGAAACAATAGTTGACTTTTCTTTCCCCCTCTTTGGAAGCATACTTGACTTTTCTTTACCCCTCTTTTCTTCTCCTTCCCTACTTATTCTTTCTTTTGTCTAGTAGTAGTGACAAAAACCAAGAATATGTGTTTTATAACCACTGTTTGATTATTTTCCACTAAAAAAAATGTTGCCTTTCCTCAAATCACTAATGTTTTCTTACAAAAACACCCACCAAAGAGGGTGAGATAAAGGAGCAGTGCCTTAGCTGTCTGATTTTCAAAGACTGTTTCACTCTTGTAAATGTAATTCGCTGATGCAAATCATTCATTTCCTTCACTCTAAATATTTGCTATGCAGTTTCATTAGTGGAGTCTGCAGGCACCTGGAGAATGGCTCAAAAACTGTGTCTCCTAATGATGCGCCTTGTTCTTTGCTGCTGGTTAGAGGATAGTTACGCCAGCGAGTAGCTACAGCCCAGAAAAGTCCTAGAAGGCAGAACACTGAACCACTTCTGATTGTTCATATTCTCCTACTTAGGTTATCAAAACTATGGGAACAAATAGTGGACTTCCACATGGGAATAACAGACATGGAATCATAGTAGTCATGCTTCAAAGTCTTCCTGAAAAACATTTTGTTACATTTCTTGGAATCACTTCATCGCACATACAGAAAGACAGCAGCAAATCCAAGGCTTTGTCATCTTAAATTGAAATAATGTCTTAGATGCAGCAATATGATGAATGCTACCTATATCTTTGAAAAGCCATGTTACTGTCTCTTGAAACATTTAATTGTGAATCAGATACGTGCTTTCAATTGATCAAATTTACTATTTCTAAAGATAAGAAGATTTATGCTTAGATAATTCCACATTTCCTCTGGTACAAACTTGCTTTGGCCAATATCTTGCAGCTTTAACAAGGGTCAAAAATAGTATAATGAAAGAATGCAAAATTAATATTTGACGATTCACTGTGAAGTAAAGAAAGAGGATACTTAATATAATTCGTCAAAGTAGGAAGAGAACAGCAAATTGAGACCTAACCACTGGAAGGTCACAGCCAATAACGTTTCTGCAAATAGAAGTGGGTTGCAGAAGCATCAAATGCAAATTACTGTTTGCTGGAGAATTTTAAGAGTTCTACGTCACATTATAAAATGTTTAATTGTAACCCCATTTTAATAACACCATCTGATTAAATGAAAAGATGCCTTGCTGATTGCAATTACAATCTGTCAGACTGCATATTTATTTACAGTTTGGTTTCCTAAAACCATAACATAAAAAAAGGAAACTCCATTCAGCTTGTCAGCAAACTGTAATTATTGTGTATCCTTCTGTCAGTTTCTGCATAAAACTTTTCGTTCTAAAATGGATCTAATGATAACTACATCAACATTTTTATAAATTCTTGCTTTCCCTTCTTTCCCTCTCTCTCTCCTTCATCAGTGAATTCTTTGTTGCAAACTCTGGAGTAAAAACTTATTCTAAGTAACATTTGTTTCTCTATTTTGTCTTTTCTATCTTAAGTTATTGTTAGAATACAGAAGACTCTATTCAATGTAAATATTATTTATGGCAGTGCACCTTCCTAGCACCGCACTCAAGCAAAGCCATGGGATTAGGACTGTATTGTGTTTTTTGTGCTTTGGCATTAATGTCTTGAATATCAGCTGAGAAGCTCTTTCCAAATGTATCATGTAGCTCATCTTCTACAAAGTCTATTTACTGTAATTTATAACCTTTCACAAGAAACAATTTGCCAGACAAACAAGAAATGAGTCCAAATGTCTGAAGACTAGTATATGTATCAACCAGTTATAGAAATTACATCTCAAAGAAAGGTCTATTAAATCATCCAGCCCATCTCCCAGACAGTGTAGGATTTTCCCACACATACATGTTCCAGTGCTTTAACACTACCTGGCAGACTATTCGGATATTACAGGGGTTTTATTTTTATTGTTACTTATTTTTATCACATTACTTGCAGTGACATTCCTTAAGTATCATAAACATCCCTTTCTTCAGCCTAACTTTCTAAGTAATGTATGATGATAAATAAATATAATATTGAAAATATACACATAAACAATTTCATAAAATAACACACTATAGCTGAACCTTCAAGAAGAGTTATTTTGCTCAGTGTAGGTTATGGGCAAATACAATCTGGATCATGTTTGCATGCTAATAAGATTTGGGAAAAGCTGATTATTTTTCTACTGTTTCTTAAATGGTCAAGTCAGCTGTGAACCAAAACAGTCTGAGTTAATATACATCCTCTTGATTATTTATTTCCTAGCTTTTCCGTCAACATCTATTACCTATCATTCATTCTTAGATAAATACATATTTTATGAATACAAATATATATGTATATAAGCACACTTTAAAAATAAAAAATAAATAAAAGACAACTGAAAGGATTAAAAGGTCTGCATTAACCTCCACTAACTGCTGGGGTTGATGTATACAATGAAGTAGGTGAATTTTTAAGATTGAGGACCTGTACCCAGAGCTTGCCTGAGGAGTCTGTGCACTTGCTATTAGAGGAATTATCTAAAAAATAAGTTAGAAAACATCTGTCAGAAGTGACAAATGTATAGACTATCCTGCTTTCAGGGAGATGACCTTTTGAAGTTCTCTCTTGGACTAGACTAAGGGAGGCACCTTAGGGTTCCTCCTGCACCAATTTCTTTAATTTGATAAGTAACACAACATTAAGGCTACACTGAGCCAGGATCCAAGAGGCTGGATTATTCATGGAACTTTTTCATGTAGCACAGCTTTGCTACACTGCCTTTAATTATAAGATAATCAAAATAATAAAATTGTTTCAAAACAGCATATTAGGTAATATTTCTTCTCTTCAGTGTTGTTACAGCTTGCACTAGTTTCCCAAATGTTACAAAGAAAACCATTTCAGAATTATGGCAGCAGAGTGTGGCTCATTATTGACAAACACCCTTGTTGACTCATCCTTAATCTGATATAATCTAAATTTTTGCAGTTTTTGAACAAATGAAAAGGTCTGCTGTAGGGTGATCTTTGTTTCTGTTGAAACTGTGGGAAAGCCCTTATTAGAGCTGGACAGGGTCAACATTAGACCAGAATATTTCTGAAAACCCCATTGAAGTTTTCAGCCAGTCACAGAGCTCCTAAAATGCAATTCAGAGGCAGAGGCCACAAATGACGAAGTTAGTGCAACAACACCAGCCACAGTTAAAATTACATAGGCTAAGCTCTGGGCAGAGAACTTTCCTTTCATGTGCTTTCCCCTCCCTGCATCAACGAAAGCTGACGGCAAGTGAGAAGAAACATGTGTACAATGCAACCGGCCTCAAAGGCCTCAGACTGGGAGACCGGGGCAGTAGAGCATCAAATTCTGTGGTTAAACAGATTCTCCACTTCTCTCTAGAACTGACTGCATTTCAAGGGTGGGTGAAACAACCATCACATTTTTTCCATGGCTCTTAAATAAGTCTGCTGTATCACTTCCAAGTTGCATGATAGCTTAAAGGTCTCTGCTATCATTATATGCAGTCACCATAGTTGCTTTACATTAGATGTGTAACACATGGAAGTTAATTCCTGCCTTTATTACATTTGAGAACTTCTGCTAGTTCTAATATTGAAAGTAGTCACTCACCACACTCCTGCCCACCTTTGTGTTACTGATCGTCAGACATGAAATCGGCTCCTGGCAATACTTTCATTATTATGTGTCCCACAATGTAGAGTCATCTTCTACCTTTCCCTTAAGATCTGTCTCTTTCAGCCTTTTTCAGCTTGGGTCTCATCTGTATTTGTATATTGTGAATTATATTTTATTGGGTTTTTAATAAAGCAAATGTCTTTCTATTCTACAATATAGCACTTGATAGACATGAGGGACTGATATTGTAAACACCTATTTATACTGTTATTAGCATATTACCTTCTTAGCTAATTAGTGTCTACAAAGCACTTCAAGACACAGGAAAGCCACTGCAGAAAAGAGTGCTGCAAGCATTATTTTTCAAATGTTGTGGTTTACTTTTTCTAGAAAAAATAACTTTTAAAAGTTTTGCCAGTGGTTATTTTACACTGTATACTTTCTGTCAGGCAATTTAAGCTGCACTTAATATCCAGATCAGCACTAAGCCTATTGCAGTAAACACTTTTTATGCTACTTCATAAGAAAGGGGACTGTAATAAAATTCATTAAACTGAGATCCCACACTTGAGTATTAGGGCATGTGTAGGAAACTGAAGCTTAGTTACCAAGTTAATCTCTGAAATTCTTTATGTGTGAATGAAGGTAATCTTAAAGTGTATTAGAAGGAAGTCCCATCTCTGAATAAAAAAAAAAAAAAAGTGTTGCTTTCTCATCAAGGGCCTGATCCTGTAAATCCTCCATACAAAGGGATTTTTGCTAAAGGACCAGAACATCTAACTTCAACCATTTTTTAATTAGTATAACTGTTGTAAGGATGATGGGAAGACACCTGTAGCCCAATATCTTGTCATCCGTTAGATATGCTAACTCTCACCTTAGCAACTAGGCTACTTCCTCTATTAACTCAGCTAATAAATGTACCTATTATATAAAGTTACTAACCATCAGGCACTGCAACCTCACTCATAAACCAGGGATTTGGTAAAAATTTTCTATCATGCAACCATGTATGGTACTTTGATCAAATCTGTTGCATCTTCTTCAACAGTGTGTCTCTTGTTTCAGTTCCTGTTTAATATACAATGTGTATTCCCATTCTGGAAGGAAGTGGGATGCTGCAGATGCTACAGCTTGTCTTTTACATCCACTTTGCAGCAAAGGGCTTCAGTGTTTTACAGTGTGATGCATATTTACATACATATATATGTTTTTATATATGTATGTATATCCATGCTTATGTATGTATGTATGCACCCTTAGCACTGCAGTCCACATCATCTCCAGGTCAGGGCAGGCATGCAGAGTGCCACGTCACTACCTGTAACATCTCTTTTGTCTCTTTTCCTTCCCTGCAGGATGGTTGAAATAGGAATGTTGTGTACACACATGTAAGATAAACTGTAATGCCTTTGTTCATCTGACTTTGGATAGAAAGGATTCATTTTTGTGGGTTTTGTAAGTGAAAGATATGCAAGAGCACGTCTTAGACGTGTTCCTCACTCCACAATGCTTCTTGCTGTCACAACATACTTTAAGTCCTTTTTGTAACTGTATCCATCCATGATAGGCACAGAAAATGAATTAAGAAAATTAATTTTCATGTTTATTGTCCAAAAATAGAGGCAGCAGCATATACAACATGTCATAAATACAGTTCAAAGGTGTGTGAGTGAGGCTACAGAGATCCTAAGTTGCATACGTGTGGCTGAAGTATAGCATCACATTAGCAGCGGGGTTCAAGAGCTTACATGCTGTCCCCAGGGGATCCCAACATGAGAAAGGGCATTTACATAGTGTGTCTGTACCGACTTTGTATATATGAAGTAGGGGGGAAATAGAGAGGTAGACATCAATCTAAAATTAATCTTTAAGTTATTGAAAGGACGAGGGTAGCAGTAGACATCCTTATACTTCAAGCATTTATTAATTGTCTTGAGAAAGAACAAGGGAAAAAAATAAACAATCTATTTTTAGCTGATGATTACTTTTCCAAATCTCAAAATACTACCAAGTAGATTTTTTTCTTCCCTTCTTGCTGCAACAAGTCAGTGGAAAACTCAAACAGTGACACCTAAAGTTCTGTAAAACCATTAAAACAGATAAAAAACCAGTGAGACTATTAATTGGACCTTTTAAATTCCTTCAACTGAAAAATAATGAGAAAGCCAAGAATGTGGTTTTTCTTCTGAAATGAATTAAAAATTTTGCTAAACATCTATGACTCTGCACAGGCAAGACTAGATGAGATTTCACACTCCATTTCAGCAAGTGACACCGTAATGAAGCTTTGGGTTGCTGGTGTACCAGCCTTCAGCAGATTCATGCAGCACATCTGAACTTCTAGCATGTAAATGGCAGCTTGAGTTAAGACAGTGTATGCCAGAGTGGAACTGGTTTTCTCCACACAGCATATCTTTCTACTCCCTGAATAGGATGGGATAAGATGGTGAATGCAGCATAAATCCATGAAGGGTGTGCAGTCCTCAACTGCTTTTGAGTTTCAAGGAATGCAAATGCATGTATTTAAATAATCAAACAAGTAGAAGGAGAGGCTACTCCATCTGATGCACAAAACTCTGTTTCATCTGCACTGTGGGCTTCTTCCTTTTTGTCTTCTCAAAAGCAACTTCACAGTTTTCAAGAAAGACGTTTCATTTCTGTTCCATCTACAGGCCTTACCATCACTAAGATTTTATTTTTTTTGCCAAAGACTGAGTCTTCAGAAACATTTCATTATCTTGCTGTTCTCAACAACTACATGTGATGTTAAAAGCAGCAGATTAAAGTCAACCATCTCTGTTGCTGAAATACCTGAATTTCTGACATTTTCTGAGAGTTATGTTTGCTCTATTTGCATACTCTATTATCTGTTTTGTTTGACACTTGCAGCTATGATGCTGCTTATGCATTAATCACTCCTGTAAGTACTTCACATGTGAGGTGTTGTATAATCTACCACCCACAACTGAAGCCTCTCTCTCTGTGCCACGTTCATCATGTCTTAGTCTGTGCCTATCTGCTTAAAGTCTAAGAAACAATAATTAATACCACTGCACATTTTTTTTTCTTACTTTTCTGTGTAGTAAAGAAATTCCTATCAGACAATGGGTAGCTGTTGTGAAAAAAGTTCACCAAAGCGTTTTCTACAGAAGGTTGCAAAAAAAATATGCCACCTTGTTATTCCTTCCTGAAATTACACTGAAGTTGTTTTCCTACTGAAGTTGTGAAATACGTGAGCCACACAGTCTCAACAACCACACTCAAACAAGCAGAATGCTGTATTTCCCACCTGACAGTAAATCAACAGCTTCGTTGGCAATTTTAAAAATGAGATTTGGAATTATTCTAAAAAGAGTTCTGGTAATTTGTGTGCAAATATTTTCCTACAGTAATGAGCAAATATTTGTTTCCTCTATCTTTAAGGTAAATCCTTAGTACTTACAGACAGAAAGTCTAGCTTTACCAGATACTTTAAGAGCACAAAAAAAAGCTAAGTTCATGAAAAACACTAACCACAAGTATTCACACAGCAATTTTAGTCCTAGTTGACCTCAGGAAGGCGGGGTCCATTGATAGCCTGCACCCACCGGGTGTTTTCTTCCACTCTGCTGGTTTTCTCTTGGGAGGGAAAAACTGTAGAGGTGCTACCAGTCAAGGTGCTACCAGTGATGTCCCCTCTGCCATGTATGGACTAATGTTTACTACTCACTGAGCCCCTGAGGCACAATGTGACCCGTGGGAAGGTTCAGTGCACCAACACCTCATCCCTGCCTCACTGTAGGCAGGGGGTCATTAGACCAGTCCCAGATAGACCACATCTATTTGAGAGATGCCCCATCCTTAATTTGATCCTTGGGTACAGGAAACGAACCACCTCCCCCAGTACATTATCTAAGTGGTAAATCACTTTGAAAAAATGCATGCTTTGTTTCCAGTCTGATTTTATATAGCTGTAATTTCTAGACATCAGATGTTTTAAAGCTTGCTTTTTGGTAGCACAGTGAAGAGCCTTCTACTAGCAGATATGAAATATGCAGGTATTTATAAAACCTTGATCAAGTTATATTTCAATTGGCTCCTCTACATAGCCCTTCTGTTGTCTTTCTGATGACAAAAGAGTGGACTAACATCAGATCTAAGGAAAGATAAATATGATATCCCAGAGCCCTTGATGGAACAAATAATCATAATTCTACTGAAGACAATAAAGTTATGCTGATTGACATCAGCTGAACATTTGGCTGTGCATCCCTATGGTTTGGCTGTTTAACAAAACATACCCTAACTATTGTATGCTTTTGCCACACAAGGTTTATTTCACTGAGAAAATCCACCTTGTCAAATGTCATTTTTTTAAAAACAAAAAAGAAAAAGAAAGATATCCTGTAAGAATACAAAGTAGCTTAAGAAGAGGGAAAAAAACCAACAGAAAACCCCCCAACTTTAATACAAGATGTTCTATGACCTTAGCTTTATGATTTGGTAGTTCTGATGGCAATAACTCACTGCAATAAAATTTGGGGTAGCAGCAGGTCTGTGTAGCATAACAGTAAATTTTGATGTAAACTGAAGACCAGAGCCTGGTAATGAGGCACAAATGTGAAGTATTCACCAGAGACTAAAAGTATCTTCTACCTCTGGCATACAATACAAGCTAGAAAAAAGTATCCGAGCCCCAACACTTAGGCTAGAAGAGGAAAATATTTTGTTTTATCATGAAAGTTATTAATCTTGTTCATCAGAAATAATAAATTTGTTTGACTCAGTAGTTTGCACCAACTCTTAAAGGTGCCAAAAAAAATCAACTGTATAGGCCAGCCTCAAGATGAGTCATGAATACTGAATTTAAACTGAAATGTATGAAACTGGGAAAATAAAATCTCTTAAATACATCCCAGCTACAACAACAATCTCCTGTATTGGATTTATTAGCAACTGTACTGTGAATAAGAAATACTAGCTTCATTCTACCTGAGATGAAAAATGAAAAAAAAGTAGCTGTCCACTTTCTTCACTGGTATACAGTGTCACATTTTGTTTAGGATATTACTCTCTCATGGGCTGCATATCTAAAAAATATAATTCATGAAAAAGTATAATGCAATTGTTCAGGCTTTGTTGAATTGGGGCATAATGTTAAATAATTATTCATTGCCTTTATTCTTCTGTCAAAGGGTGCAAAAAAACAAGCTTTTTATTTCTTTTTTTTTTTAATATAAGGACATGGGCCTTTGTGACATGCATTTTATTTTAAACTAATGCTTCTATTATTCCACATCTGAATAATTATAGCTGACATCATCTACTCTTCAATGTCCTAGAAGATCTTTAGCTCTAGTTCACTGTTACATATTTTATGCATTACATGAAATAAAATACCTCAAGATTTTGAAAATATTTATTTTAAAAACAGCAATGAAATTGTCTGTAATCACATTTTCTGGTCTGCTTTGAAAGCAGCATTATTCAATACGCCAGTGGTCTTTTCCATAACAGCAACATATTAGAAATTCATGCTGCTCTAATATATTTGAATTCATTGATGTACTGCACTCCCTATAGACCTAAAGAAACATTTTTGCTCCAGTTTCATATGTCCTGCACATTGCCTACTGATGTGGTGGTTGTCAAAACAGTTGTACAGTAGTCTTTGAATTCAAAGTGCACCTTGACTGTATACTAAAAATGACAATAAACCTAAGTACATACATTATGCTAGCTTTTGTTGCCAGCACAAGTAGAGCATTTCGGAAATAAATCCCCTGATTTTATTGCCCATTAACAGCTTTTCCACTTGAAACCCAGAAATTTGAAGCATTCCTAGAAACTGAAATCTCTCTTCTTTCTTTCTTGTAAATTTTCTATAGTATACCATCACAAGCCACATTTTCAAAAAGATCAGCACAAGATCATAAATGAAAGCATTCCAAAAATAGGGTTTTTTCCTCTAGGTAAAAGCAGCACTATGATTTTTAACCCTGGTTTCTTGTAGAAAAAAACCAATCATTTATAGGATATACTAAAGAAGCTGAAACATCTATAATTCTGTTGATAAAATGAACATACAGTAAAACTCATTTTATAGAACATATCCAAAAGTATTTTTACAGATAAATGCATATTCTCATAGGGATGGTATATACATGCATTTATTTGCAAATGTTTGAAAGGTATTTCTTGCAGTCCTTGGAATATTTCAGGAAAATTCATGCAAACAGAGAAGTGCTAACAGGTCAAGTCCCAGCTGGAACTGAACCAAACCTACGCAGGGCTACTTTCAACTGTAGTAAATCAGGAAGGGATCTCTATTCCATTATATAGAAACAAACATACCTACAGGACCATCAGTACATCTTCATTAAACAGCTCTATCTATACCTAATTGGATCCGCTTAAGAAGCAGGAATAGAAGTCATGTCCATTTTGAAGGAGGACTTTAGAGAGCTCCCACGTGTAGCCGACCATGCTGGGGCTGGACTGTGTATCCACACCCCCGTGTGTCACATTCTGCATAAATTCTGAACTCCCAATATCCAGATATAATGAGCATCTAAAGAAATCTGCATGTGACAGCACAGTATAAATGTGTGCATGTGCACGTGTGTATATGCCTTCATGTCACCTAAGTAAAAAACGGAAACATACAAACATAGAAGCCAATATTTGAAGTGACAGTAGAATAATAAGAAAGAAAATTTTAGTGACTTTTTTTGGTTTTTTAAGTGGTGGAGGTGCAATAGGAAGTCAAATAAATTAAAAAAAAAACTGCAAAAGTGTCTAAAAGCAAATTTAAGTATCAGACACAGTAAATGGCAACAGTAAATTTTCATCTCCCAGCATTATAAAATTTTTCAGAACAAATTCTCACAGTGTAAAAAATCTCTTGGAAGCTGATCCCTAATAAGAATTAACTGAACTGGTAGTTGGCTTTTATTGTGTGTGCTTAAGCATTTCCTCAGAGGAGAATTCTTACAGAGCTTGGGGCAAATCCTGCAATCTTTACTCAAAGGGATTTCGTCTATAAAAATGCCAACTGAAAACCACTCACTAGTTCTAACACAGATAAAAAGGAAGGTATCATTGATAAAATACCAACACGGGTTAAAAACTGGCTAATAGGAAGGATGTTGATAGTAAAAAAAAAAAAAAAAAGTAGACCAAATTCAATCAGATGCACATTGCATTGCAGCTGAAATTGTCCCAATACAAGTAAAATTTGCTGGAGATGTGAAATTAATTAGGGATACAGAACAGCCAACAGATTCATTCCTAAGAAGAATTTTTCTAAAAATACTCATTAGTGCCCTGAAAAATGAAGCAAGATATGTGGTTTTCAAATACACTAAGTGGTAGTTGATATACTAGAAATTATAGAGCACCAAGGGTTTAGATAGATTGGAAAAACTTATACATTATTTTCTGTGTAAGGCAATATAAAAGTGATTTAGGCAAGTACTTGTTAAATGGATCAGCATTTGATGAGATAGTAAAAAGGAAATTTAGAGATGAGTAATAGCAAGAGAAAGACTCATATTGAAGATAAAATGTAAAAGGTTCTGGATAATAAAGAAAAGCTTCAAAGACAGGTAAAGAATGCTAACTCTACAAAATCCTCTGTCTTTCTTCATCAATGAAAAGCCAAAAGGACAATGGGTCCCATTCTATTCACTGAAGAAAACACTGAATTCACTGAAGCATTAACTTAAATTATCTCCCTCAAGTTAATTCCTCTCAAGTTATCAAATTAAAATCAGAGGAACTATACTGCTAACCAGTGTTTGAAACACACAAAATTGTGGTGTTAACATCTTACCAGTTGTACTAACATGAAATGTAGCTTAATCCCCTTGACAGTCAGGTGAGCTTGAGTTAAAACTATTGCTAGTTAAGAGGCGCTCTTGTGAGCAAAGAGCATAAAAGTTAGGGATAACAGTTGACTTAGCCCATGATGCTTCAAGGATCATGCTTTATTTATTGAACATATCCTCAGAAATGACTGATAAAATTTAGCACATATTTTCTTAAGGTCTGATTTTCATTTTTTCTGATCTACACTAAGTCCCAATAGCAAAACTGCCTAGTTATATTGTTCAGGTTTTTGGTATTTGCCCTCAATGCAACAATTCACTGTGATGATCTACAAACTCTCGAAGCCTTTTGCTCAGAGTTTGCTGCAAGAGGTTAATGTAGAACATCAGAGCTTAAAAGAATGCATAGTTTTTGAGCCATAGCCATGGCTCAAAAGAGATCAATTCAATGAAATACTGCTTGTCTTGACTAGAGTGCCAAGTGTTTCTCTTATTTTTTCAAGTCCTTTCACAGCTCTGATTATTAGAACCCCACAAAAGATTTAGATCCTGCTCTTTAATGCATGCTATCAGTTTCATAGAAATGTGAGCAAAATTTAAAACATTTCCACAAAATATATTTATGTTTCGCTATGAAAATCTGCCTCTCCCTCTCCTCCCATTATTGAACATAACCCTGGGGTCAGATTCTGACCTCAAACACAGTGTGCAACATCCTCGTAAACCAGTAACAACTAAGCAGCACATAAGAAGCCAAGACTAGTCCCTCTGCAGTACAGCTTGTTGGACATCCTCAGAGGGAATGCAGAGCTCTCAAAATCAAAGCAGTTTTATTTTAATTAAGTTGCAATGAAGCCCTGTGACAAAGCTGTTTTCTGGCCACCACAGTCCCCCAGCCCCTGGCTCTGGAGCTGTTAGTCTGAGAGGCTGATCAGGAGCTAAGCCTTGATCCCTCAGCTCCCAAATCTCCATATGCAGCCTCAGCTCCCAGGCTCCCGAGTCGTTGGGGTTTTGTTTGTTTGTTTGTTTGTTTGCTTTGGTTTTTTTGTTTTTGTTTTTAGGCAATGTGGTAGGGAGCTAGCATACTGGAAGCCTAAGCAGCCTCAGTCCCTAACTGCAGAGCCTCCCAGCTGGGACATAGGGCACCAAGCTTCTGACTTTTTGTTGAGAAGCCCAGACCCTCAGATCTCCAGGAACTGTAGATCCTTAACTTTGTCTGTCCAGATCAGCAGTCCTCGGGCAGCCCATCTAGCAGACTGCCTGAAGTCCAGTGAGCCCCACACAATACCAGGCACATGCTCTTCCATGGGATTTTTTAAGTCTTTGGCCTAGAATTATACATTGATGTGAAATAATGCCCTCTTCTGTGAAAAGGTCTTGTCTGGAGGTGCTATGCAAGAAGTATACTAATTATTTGTAGAGCCCACTTGAAAATGTAACATGTAGAGTAGCTCTGCAGTTGTTGCAAGCAATTTAACATTCAAAGAAGTGATTTATAATATCAGGCTTCCCAAGATTACAACCATAATGACTATCTGACAGATTCTATAAGCAAATCGTCCAGTCATTTCAATTGGATTCTGGCTGGCTAAGGACTGGAAACTGTAAAAAGGCTATAAGATTTGGCCTAGAATCAGAAATAACATTTGCTGTTTTCCAAACGTGCAGTAAACAAGAAAGGAGATATTAAATTTTTGTACATCTCTCAGCACATGCAAATGAGAATGGAAAGAGCCTCGTCAGACAAACACAGAACAACGGCCATCTGGATTCAAACTCTGCTCCAGTGAAAGTCAAAGCCGTGAGCCTCCTTTTGTCATTATTTACATCCATGTAAAGTGGGAGTAATTCCGCTCAAGGCAGTGAGTAACACTGGCTTTGAGGAACTCAGGTGTAAAATCCACTGCCTCTGGTACAGTGAGGATTTGACATAGGGAGTGTGATATAAAAACCCAGAGTCAGGCCAGCTCACTTTGTGACTTGAGTGGTGCAGGAGCTGGCCCCTTGGATTATTTCAGACAGATCTGTATTTCCATGGTTTCGCAACTTAAAGTAGTACAGAAGGGAAAGACTGAAAATGCTTACCACAGAGAGGGAATTGGAAAGCAGTGCCCCATCTTGGCCAAGCATGTTGGAAACTGTAATTTCGGGTAGATCCATGTTTTGTGGGTGGAATGGAAGGAGGCCATTGTGGTTCATGGGATGACACAGAGAGTGGTACCCAGACTCTATCTCATTCAAGTGCACCAGGGAGTGGTCAGGCAATGATGGAGGAGTTATAGGAGGTATGTTAAAATCTTCACTTTCAAGACTTGGGCCAGGAAAAGACTGGAAAAAAAAATACAGAAATGCTATGAAAATAATATGAATCAAGAATAATAATAAAAGTCACACAAAACAAACAAACAGAGCCCAACTCACACACTTCTCAGCAAGCAGAAGCTTCAATTTAACAAACAGAATATTTTAAGCCCCCATATGTTATAACAGTGGAGTTTCACCACTATTTATGAGAGAAAAATTGCCTCTGAGGCACAAGAATCTCTGATACTTTCACAGCTTCCATTACAGAGAGATTTTTTTTTTTTTAAGAATCTGAATTCAAACAGATTTCAAGGGTCCTATTAAAATTTTCCAAGACTGTTCATCTAGCTGAATACCTTTTCCATGGGAATTGTGGAAAAGGGAATGCAATTTATAAAATTAACATTGGCTCAAAATGGTTCATAAGACTCCCTGCTACTCAGATCAAGAATTATACAGTGAAGAAGAAAGATACTACTTTTAGGCTTCCAGGAGAACCATGCATTTGTTTTGCTATAAAGAAAACCAAACTAATACAGAAATAGTATATATTTTGTATGACTATACTTTATGTTGATAAAATATGCATCTATGGTGTCTCAAAACCAACGATTTTTCTTTTCTTAATCTACAAACTCAACGATACATACATTTTGTCAGTCATCTAAGTAAGTTACGCCACAAAGCAACTGTTTAGTCTTTTGTTGTCCACTACCATTAAGTCATCCAACTCAATCTGATTGAAGCAAAAGCCACAGCAAAGTCATAGTAATGCACCAAAGTGGATAATTGCTATTATTTAGCTATGTTCTGTATACGGCAGGTAAGCTCAATTGGGGGATAAAGGTGGGTATGCTTATATTTCTTAAAGGAAAGAGGTGAGCAGGGTTAGATACATGATCCAAATTAAGATGTGAAGGAATCAGTTGCAATGGTTCAGCCTGAAAGCCTGCTCTGCTTTTCTGAGAACAGCCACAGTTCACATCTCCTTTGCAAGTGATCAGTCTTTGCACATCCCGTGCCCACAATCACGAGGTTTACAGCACAGAGATGACTTCGACCCGTCCTGCCCCTCTGCAGCAACTCAGCCCTGCTCTGGATTCTAGAAATGGAAGGATTTAAATCTGTTCTACTCTTGTGAAGTATCTTCAGGAAAGATGAAAATGAGGTCACAATTTCAAAGAGCAGCTATTAGAAGAAAATGTTTTCCCCAATACCAGCTTGCAAATGGAGGACAGTATGGTGCATGAATTCATGCAGAAGGATGAGGGAAGAATCAATGCCCAATTATAAAGAAAGGGGTTTTTCATTAGTCATCATAGCAATATTGTCCTCCCCAATGCCTGAGGTTACTGTCCTTTGTACAAGCATGGATATAAAAACTTAAATCAGACCAACAACAGAGTTACATTTTTTCAATGAACTATTGAACATGGAAGAATCTACTCCAGTGGAAATTGCCATGGTTTTGGTTGCTTTGCTTGTTTCCCAACATGGTTTAAACCTCTGTTAACAAATATCTTAATATGAAATAGAACAGGAAGGGCAGACTGCAAAGGCCAAAGTAAAATCACAAAGAATGAAAACAAGAGGACAGGGAGAGGAAAAGGTCTGGCAGTAATAATGCCACCCTTATGCGTGAGGACTTTGATTCTGCCTATGCTTTCTAGACGTGTTTCTCATCTCCAGCACAGAAGTTTGCTCTCCCCTTGCTCCTGCCCTCTCCTTAGTGGGAACTTGGTATGAGTCTACTGGCATTGCTAAATCGTATTTGGCCCTGCTTGTAGAAGCCATGATGCAGCAATCAGCCTAGACATCTCCAGGGGAGGAAATACATACACTAAAAATAGACCTTCACTAAACTTACCCATGACAAAGAGCATATCATATTTACTCAATCATAATGTATAAACTGTGCAAAAAAACAAACAAAAAAAAAGTATTACAGACACTGTATACATTAACTATTTGCTAATTATTATTATATTAAATCAATTATAAAAAGAAAGGTCTCTAAAATAAGCTTAAGGTCTAACACCACAATAACAAAGCAGCAAGGGCCAGGAACGAAGGAAGGGACAACACCCGTAATGCTCTTCTGGACCAGCACTATCCCACACAAGTATACTTAGATTTGTTTATCGTAATCCTTATGAGCTTATGTATTGGGTTTGCGAGGCAAGATTTTGGTAGCAGCGGACGGGGGGCTTCTGTGAGAGAAGCTGCCAGAAGCTTCCCCCATGTCTGACCCAACACAGCCAATGCCAGCCAGCTACAAGAGTGGACCCGCTGCTGGCCAAGGCCTAGCCCATCAGTAACGCCTCTGTGATAACATAATTAAGAAAAAAAAGGAAGAGAGGGAAAAAAAAGCTGCACACTTTGCAGCTGGAGAGAGGAGTGAGAAGATGTAAGAGAAACAACTCTGCAGACACCAAGGTCCGTGAAGAAGGAGAAGGAGTAGGTGCTCCAGGCACCGGAGCAGAGATTCCCCTGCAGCCTGTGGTGAAGACCATGGTGAGGCAGGCTGTCCCCCTGCAGTCCATGGAGACCCATGGTGGAGCAGATGACCCCCTGCAGCCCATGGAGGACTCCACTCTGGAGCAGGTGGATGCCCGAAGGAGGCTGTGACCCCGCGGGAAGCCCGCGTTGGAGCAGGTTCCTGTCAGGACCTGTAGCCCGTGGAGAGAGGAGCCCACACCGGAGCAGGTTTGCTGGCAGGACTTGTGACCCCGTGGGGGACTCGCGCTGGAGCAGTCCCTTCCTGAAGGACTGCACACCATGGAATGGGCTCAGGCTGGAGCAGTACATGAAGAACTGTCAGTCATGGGAAGGACTCACGTTGGAGAAGTTGGTGGAGGACTGTCTCCCGTGAGAGGGACCCCACGCTGGTGCGGGGGAAGGAGACCTCCCCCTGAGGAGGAAGCAGCGGCAGAAACACCGTGTGATGAACTGACCCCAACCCCATTCCCTGTCCCCCTGTGCTGCTGGGGGGAGGAGGTGGAAAATCGGGAAAGAGTTTAAGCCCGGGAAGAAGGGAGGGATGGGGGAGGTGTTTTAAGATTTGGTTTTACTTCTCATTATCCTCTAATTTTGATTGGTAATAAAGTAAATTTGTTTTTTCCCCCAAGTTGAGTCTGTTTTGCCTGTGCCAGTAACTGGTGAGTGATCTCTCTCCGTCCTTATCTCCACCCACGAGCTTTTCATTATATTTTTCTCCCCCTGCTCCGTTGAGGAGGGGAAGTGATAGAGTGGGCTTTGGTGGGCATCTGGCCTCTGGTCGGGGTCAACCCACCACAGCTTAGATCCATGTAACCTATAACTACCAGGAGGGATTCACGAGTTGTGAAAAGAGGACATTTTGTGTTCAACACAGTCTTTTCTACTGTGCCAAAATATTGATGGCCTCAAAAGAGTTTTCTCTTCCATGATTTTACAGGTACAAAGAAGTGTTAACTCAACATTTTTTTTCTCTCTCACTATCTTACACCGAAAATACCTTGTGCTGCATCTTTGCTGAACCAAGGTGTCTCAACACCTTCTAGAGGAGGAAGAGACATCTGCCCATCTACTTTCGATAAGCAAGAGTAGGACAAGGATCTACAGTATTCTCTCACTACTTCTTTAACAAGAAGGGACTTCAACTTACATTCATTACTAAAAGAAAATATTATGAAACCAAATATTGACAGGCTGGGTATGCCTATACCATTAACATTGGGGGCATTTAGCAAATCTGCTGTCTGTTTTGAACACCCTTTTTGCATGCCATATGTGGATAGCCCAGATTTTACTTTAGATTTACTTTGATTTGCCGTGTTTCAAATGTGTTTTTAATTAGTTACACTTCAAAAATAATGGAAGCAATTCAACTGCCATTAGGACATTAGCTTCACTTATTAAAAAGGAAGTAAAACACTAGTGGCATGAAACTCCACAACTCAAGTCACATCATGTGTAACTATATAATAGTGTTAAATATATTATATGGGCTAAGCATTTTAAATAAATGGTTGCTTTCTGATTATTTTTTAAAAAATCACACCATGATTATTGCTTGTGAATCAGTTAGAGTGTATTTGATCCCACATCACCTACCACATGACTGTCCACTACACTTAAGCTTCTTAAAGTAGTAGGAGTAGTATAGCAAAGGCAATAATAACACAGCAAAACAACATATAATTTAAGGACTAGTACTTCCTATAATGCTTTTTCTTTTTTTAATTTTCTTTTATAAGATATAAATTATTTTACTATTTCAATAAAGCTAGGCAGAATCCAAGACATATGCTTATGGTATACACAGATATTTGAAAGCATCTGCAGAGCACCCTATTCACCTAACATTTTCAGTCAATTTGGTATTTCCATACCTAGCATGTGTGTATATAATGTCTATGGACATCCTCAGGAAAGCTACTTCAACAGTAACATGATAGTGCTCCAGTCTGTGCTGTCCAGAAGCATGATTCAGATGCTTGTAATGACTTGGCACACTGGTACATTAGAAACAAATAAACCTATATACATTTGCAGCAAACCCAATGTATCCCGGAAACAAGGCTGTTGCAACTGCACATGGAGGAAAGGAGTGAGGAACAGGACATATGCTTGTCCTGCTAATAGCAGCTACAGTCTTCAAACACTCTCTTCTTCTATCCTTGCCATCTCTGTCCTTGTCACTGGGAAAGCCTTCTTGAGGAAACATCTGGAGTCCCCTTGATGTAACTGACCCAGTGCTGGCAAGGAACATCTGCTGGAACATCGCATTGTTACCCAAAAAAACATTTTAGGGAACCCCAGCATAAGGCCAGACCTGAGATTTTCCCTGCAGTAAGAGCTCCCACTCCTACGCCAGTCATCATCCTGTTCCTACCCCTGAGCTTTCTTAGAGCATCTCTTCTTCCAACTCAAGCCATTTATCTGGAATTTCTAATGAAAGCAGTTATCTACCACCAAAAGCATTAGGGAAGGCTACACTCCCTGTATCCAATTACAATTCATAAGTATAGCTCATACGTATTAATAATAAATGATGGCCTGTAGCTTCTGTTAGGTTTTTCTTGGAGGTGGAGAGAAAGGATAGGGTCTTCCCCCTCCCAAAGGCTTTTTCCCTCATAGTTGTCTTTATTATCAACAGGACTTTCTTTATTCAGAAAGACACAGAATAGCTCCTTTTCATTCTACTGGTCACAGAAATACTAGCAAGGTCGCCTTTCCACTTTTGAATCGAAAAAGAGTAAGCACTAAATGCTTTATTTACTTTACCACAGAGCTGCTAGGAACTTTCACTTCATCTCATGACTGTGGGAGTGGAAGAGGTGTTTATCAGCTCTTCAGTTTAGGGAAACTTCCTGAATCTTTATTATATTCCAGAGAGAAAGCCCTCTGCAAAGTAACACCATTAAACCCACCATGTACCACTGAACAGACGCAGGCTTTAATTTTACTTTATTATAAAGAAGATTTTCATTACACATGTATTTATTATAAGCAGATTTCAGTATATTTCAGGTGGGACCTACACAATGAATACCTCAGAACTGAGCATCCTTAAATTTGGCCTATTAACAGACACAAAACTATGAAAAAGCTGTTTGAATCAAGGATGTCTTCCTATATCTAAAGGACAATATTCTACGTTCCTGGTTAAATATTTGTGACATTTCTGCCTCAAATGATGGAAGCTTCATAAAGCAGATGATCTTTGAGATGCCTGCTCTGAGATCAAGAGACCTCATTATCTATGCCACCTTAGTCTATAATTTTATGAGAAAAGCTTGCCAGAATGAAATTATATGAACACTTAACCTTGATTCACTGTCCAACCCAAGTCCAAGCTTTTGTTCCTGAGCAATGACCTCATTGGTCTCCTTCAATTTATCTTTTATGCCACTTAGCCTAGACAAATTCAGCAACAAACTATGGAAAGAGGACAAAATTATGGGCAGGAAAATGTATGTCAGAGGTCAGTTCTTTCTTTTAGCAACATGTAACTCAAATTAGGGCTAAGCATCCTGCTGTGCTAGTAATTTACCAAAAAAAAAAAAAAAAATCTAGTATTTATTTTTGAGGAACCCAGATGTTCATTGTTATCAGAAAAAATAAGGGAAATGCTTGTACAACCTGCTGCATAAGAACTGAGGTAAAGGGAGCAAGGAGAAAGAAGGAAATAAAAACAAAGCCCTTTTGCCTAAGTACTCTACAGTGATGATTGCATATTGGCCAGCAAAACTTACTTTAATAAAAGTATTATAAAATAATAAAATTATTTTAATAGAACTTTTTAAAGTAATCAGAGAAGGGAAACCAAAGGAGATACCCCAAAAAGACTGATCACAAGAGGCAGCAAGCATTTGAACATCCAATATAAACCCCTCTGGAAAGAGCAGAACCATTACTATATGACAGCACGGAAGATAAACTACATTAAGTAAGTCTAGCGTGTGCTCAGTGGCTGCGTCAATCAACATGCATACACTCAATAGAATCTGATATTAGCAACAGTTCCTCAAAAATTGGGAATTTGCCTATAGATATTTAAATTAAATGAAATGAATGGTACTGCCAACTATGTAGAGCGTGTCTTAATTTTTCATTTGCACCAAGGCATCTGAACTGTGGAAAGATGCCAATTTTTAAAAGATAGATGCTTCAGGCTGTCTCCTCTTTTATTATTGAACACATCGTTACATAACTGAAATACTTATGAATCAAGAGTAATGTAAAAACAACGAGCTCATTAGAAGAGGTAAAAGAGCAATATACCTTATGCACATTTGAAAGTTAGGATAATCTATTTGACAGCAGATATTTCTAAGAGTTTTAATAGGATCAACCTTATCTCTAATTTCTAAATGGAGGACCTTCAGAAGCAAGTGTTTTTCAGCTTCTTTTGTCTCTGCATGAACAAGGCTTGATAGCTTCAGACTATAATGCATTACTGTGGAAACCTTTGGTCTGTTACATAAATCATCTTAACACTCAGCAAGAATTGTCCAACAGTGCCATTGATATGTTCAAGTCAATGATCCTGCAAACAATTTTTTTGTGTTTCTTCATATGGTAGACAACAGCAATAAATCATATTCATTTAAAAACACACAATATACTAATTTATCAAGCAACAGCTATCAAAAATATATTACAGGGGAAGGTGTAAGTTTTTTCTATTGTGTTAATCAATTTCTCTAATTTACATTAGGTAAAGGGCAAAGCCTCAAGTGAAACATTAATTTTCTAGTACTAGATGAATTCTATTTTCAAAAAGGAGAATGTGCTGACAATGAAAATATTGATTTAAAACAATCATAATTTCAAAGTTAACAGAATTATCTAAAAGAGCAAACTTTTTTTAAAGATTCCACTCTTGAGAGTCTTCTCATTAATTACATCCATTTTATACATATACTATAGCGGTTTGCTGGGAAACATGCTTGCAATGAAGGTTTTAAATTTAAATACATTTAAAAGATGACAATAAGCAGAAGCACAAATATTATAAAAAATTACAAGATCTGGGCTCTGCAAATACCAGTACTATAATCAAAACTTTTAAACTTCCCTTCAGACAAAGACCTAGCTGTGCACTTTGCCTATTTAGAAAGTTTGGGTAAATTTATGAGAAGTGCAAGTCTGTTTTAGAATTACTGATCAACTTCTTAGGAAAGCTCAAGAGCCCTCGGCACACATGGGGAACCCTTAGACCTCCACCCTGGAGTCTTGCCCTGCTGACATGTGCCACCCTCCCACCCTCCTTAAGGTGTCTCCTGTGGGGACCCAAGTGTGGTCATTGTTCTACACCCTTTTCACTGTTCTCTCCTGAAAAGAAAGGCACTTGGTCCTCCTCAGTGTGTGACAGTCCTTAATAGTGCAACCTCC